>OU342744.1:59328215-62164018 GCA_910589775.1 Avena eriantha
AGGATCATTGGATGTGTGTTCTTCTCATAAACCACATCCACTGTCATTGCATATGTGTTCTTCTAAAAAACCACATAAGGATCCACCAGTGTCATTGCCTGTCTGTTATTTTCATAACCAACATAAGGATCCACCCGTGTCATTGCATGTCTGTTCTTTTCATGAATCACAGCTAGAGTCATTGCATGTCTTTTACTTCCATCAACTACATATGGATCCACCTAGTGATCTCATGTCTGTTCCTCAAAACAAGCCACATAAGGATCCACCAGTGTCATTGGATGTGTGTACTTCTCGTGAACCACACCAAGTGTCATGCATGTGTGTTCTTCTAAACAAAACCACATAAGGATCACCAGTGTCATTGCATGTCTATTCTTTCATGAACCCATAAGGATGGGCCCACCATGTCATTGCATGTCTGTTCTTTTCATGAACCACACCTAGTATCAGTGCAGGTCTGTTCTATCATGAACCACAACCCAGTTCACTGCATGTCTGTTCTTTTCATGAACCACATAAGGATCTACCAGTGTCATTGCATGTCTTTACTTCCATAAACCACATGTGGATCCACCTAGTGTCATTGCATGTATGTTCCTATAAACAAACCACATAAGGATCCACCAGTGTCATTGGATGTGTGTTCTTCTCATGAAGCAAACCAGTGTCATTGCATGTGTGTTCTTCTAAACAAACCACATAAGGAATCCACCAGTGTCATTGCATGTCTGTTATTTTCATGAACCACATAAGGATGGGACACCAGTGTCATTGCATGTCTGTTCTTTTCATGAACCACACCTAGTGTCATTGCATGTGTGTTCTTCTAAACAAACCACATAAGTCATTGCATGTCTGTTCTTTTCATGAACCACACCTGGTGTCATTGCATGTCTGTTCTTTTCATGAACCACTGCTAGATTCATTACATGTATGTTCCCTCTAAACAAACCACATAAGATCCACAGTGTCATTGCATGTCTGTTATTTTCATGAAGCACGTAAGGATCTACCAGTGTCATTGCATGTCCGTTCTTTTCATGAACCACACCCAGTGTCATTGCATGTGTGTTACTTCCATAAACCACATATGGATCCACCTAGTGTGATTGCATGTTTGTTCCTTCCATAAACCACATAAGGATCCACCAGTGTCATTGCCTGTCTGTTATTTTCATGAACCACTCCTAGTGTTAGTGCATGTCTGTTCTTTTCATGAACCACATCCAGTTTCACTGCATGTCTGTTCTTTTCATGAACCACATAAGATCTACCAGAGTCATTAGATGTGTGTTCTTCTCATGAACCACACATGGATCCACCGGTGTCATTGCATGCGTGTTCTTTTCATGAATCACAGCTAGAGTCATTGCATGTCTTCTTACTTCCATAAACCACATATGGATCCACCCAGTGTGATTGCATGTTTGTTCCTCTAAAACAAACCACATAAGGATCCACAAGTTGTCATTGCGTGTTTGTTCTTTTCATGAACCACACCCATTGTCATTGCATCCGTGTTCTTTTCATTAACCATAGCTAGAGTCATTGCATGTCTGTTACTTCCATAAACCACACATGGATCCACCGATGTCATTACATGCCTGTTCTTTTCATGAACCACACCCAGTGTCACTGCATGTCAGTTCTTTTCATGAAGCACATAAGGATCCACCTTGTGTAATTGGATGTGTGTTCTTCTCATGAACCACACGTGGATCCACCGGTGTGATTGCATGTATGTTCCTCTAAAGAAACCACATAAGGATCCACCAGTGTCATTGCATGTTTATTCTTTCATGAACCACACCCAGTGTCATTGCATGCGTGTTCTTTTCATTAACCATAGCTAGAGTCATTGCATGTCTGTTACTTCCATAAACCACGCATGGATCCACCGATGTCATTGCATGTCTGTTCTTTTCATGAACCACACCCAGTGTCATTGCATGGGTAGCCGTTAGACCAAGTCTTTTAGAAGACACGCCCTAACATAGTTGTTCTGCTTGACGATTGTTACATACCGTTCGATTGGGGCGCTTGGACGATTGGGATGGTCTTCGTGAGTGCGATCCGTGAATAGGCTGTTCTGCGGCATGATTGGCCATGCTTTCTTTGGACAAACTAGCAACACCGGGCGCTCCCTTGTTGCGAGTTTCACATCTCACGAGTTTAGTGGTCCACATCCTAGTGTCATTACTTCTCTTCCTCCCCGTACTTCTCTTCCTTACCCTTGAAGCCACTTTCCCCACCTCACTCCCATCCTGCCGTAGCCGCAAGCCGACGGCGCCTCCATCCCAATCCCCTCTCCGGCAGCCACCCCCACCCCTCTTGCCATGGTTCAAGGGGAGACGGCGAGGAAACGCGTCGTGACGATAGGGACGGTGATTTCGATGTGAGTCGTCTCATCGCTATTTCTATCATATGTGGCCAGTTATCTATTTTTTGAGCTAGATCTAATCTGTTTACTCATGCGCGTATGATGTGTTAGGCCAACCAGACGATGTATGACTCCGACTATCACGGTTTAGAAGATGAAGGCAATCCTCTAGTATGTAAACATGGATATGTGCCCGCTAAATTTGTAGCCTTCGAATGACGAAACACAGGCAGGAGGTTTCTACGGTGTCAAGGACATCATTCAATGATGCAAGGAGGAAGTTGCGGTGTTGTCAAATGGGTAGATCCACAGTGGCCCAAATCGATGCAAAAAACGCTGGACAAACTATGGGAAATGACTATCGAGTTGAAAGAATCCGTATTCAGCTCACTTCTTAACAGTGTTGAGATGAAGCTATGGGAACCAGTTGACACAACCAAGCATAAGCGAGATCTCAGGTGGGTGCAAGACAAGGTTATCAAAGTCGAGAAGGAGAGGGACGAGGCGTTGGCCCTGAAGGCTAAAGCAGAGTAAGAACTGACTCAAGGAAGGAACGATCTCCACCAGGCCAAAGTCCTACAATACACAACTACGAGTATTGACAAGTGCATGAGAAAAAATGCAGAGAAACAATTGAAGCTGTGCAAGGAAGATGCTAAAAGGAAGGAGCAGACAATTCGATCCTTGCTCTCACAGGAAGATGCGCATCGGGCCAAGATTAGGAAGATCAAGGAGATGTGTGATAACTAGTTCTATTTAGCTTAAGCTCCGTGCCTTTTTAAGTTGTAATATTTGTACTTGTTGACCTAGAGGTCTGAACTATTGGTCCCGGATTCTAGGGAGGAAAAAAATTGCTCTGACCCCGCATTAATTTGTGGAAGAATTTGTGATTTATCAATTTCTGCCTCGATTTAGATCTCTATCCCGGATTGGGAACGTAACCATGGACCAAACACACCTTTTCTACTAGTGTATTCTAACACTGGTGGTTTGTTTAAACGTAATCTACGTGGATTGTGCCGCATGCAAATGGCACAACCACAATTTATAAAGTGGAAGCATGTACACCCGGTTACTGGAGATCCGGGAGCTTTGTTAGATGCAGGGGATGCTGGAGCAGAGAGGCGGTGAGATAGACGGGCTCAAAATTAGGCTAGAAAGTGGTACCCATTTCCTCCTCATCTGGGCATTCGGTGAGAACATTGTTGTTTATATTGCCACGTCATTGTGTAGCATCTGAAATAAGTTGCTGCTTCGTGGAGTGTGGAAGCTTAAATAATTTATTTATGTGCCACTTACATTCCGTTGTATTTGGCGACCTCCTGCCCCTCAGCAATCGTGGAACCGGTGGATCCTTGTTTTCAAATAGCAGTGGCACAATCACAATTTCGGATTCAACTACTGACTCGAGCGTTTCCAAACCCTAAGTCACGGTACATTTTACTCAGAGAACGTGGGTAGATTGTTTCGCCCAGCAACGTGCCACACACAGAGCGATTAGAATTTAATAGAATTACATATATAGGTTCAAGTTAACCACATTACTATGCATCTTCATTGCCAACAGCCTTCTTCCGCGGCCTAGGTGCCAAGCCTTCACGTTCAATGGCTTCTTCATTTCCTGCCTTCTTCCTCTTCCTCGGTGCCAATTTTCCTAGCTTCGCGTACTCTGCATCGCCGGGACAATGGGCACTAGAATCGTGTCCAACATCATCTTTCCACTCATTTTTAATTTCTTCGGGCAGCAAAATGACATCTTTCCACTCGTTTTTAATTTCTTCGGGCAGCAAAATGACTGACCCGACAGTCATGTTTCTAACCTTGCGGCGCTTCGTGTTAAAAAACAAGACTATTGCATAACTGCCCAATATCTACAGAGTAAATAAAACAAAAATTACAATTCAGCACAAACATGCGAACCCCAAGAGACCTTTGCTTACCAGGAGCTAATTGGGTTCGAGCAACCACCCTGTCCAAGAATAGAAGGGTGACTCCCAGTTGCAGCAGCTTCCACATCCAGTACATCACATTTCAGCTCAAACATGGCAGCCGAAGCATACCTTTTCATCAACCCAATTAGCTGACTATCACACGTTATAGGAACCATGATGCCACGTTCATCCATGAAGCTGAACTTTGCAGTCTGCTTCGGCCATAATTCAACATGATTATGCAGAGCAGCAACCATAACAGATATAGTGCAGATCTACGCAGGCGCTTCTTCCATCGTGAAACAATGGTGTCCATACCTCTTGCCCTTAGAGTCGTACCTATAGAGGACTACCGTAACCAGGTAAGGGGGGTCTGGGCAGATCCCACTTGACAGAAAACTATGGACAAAATATGTTGTTCAGCATTGGGCTAACAAGAATTTGAGGTTCAGTAGCCAGCTCGCAGTTGTAACTAGTGTGAATAGCAAAGAGAAGGGTAGATCACCCGCTTGTAGACAGAACTTCTTCTTTCTTGATAGTAGGATCTGCCATCCTCCGAGCTACTCAGCTCGTCAGCGGCGGAGGCGGGCTAGAGCCTCGCAACGGTGGCTACGGCATGCACCATTGGAGCTCGGGATTAGCGACTGGGCGCAGCAACTGGGCGCCAGAAGTCAAATGTCCGAAGGGATCGTCCTACCTGGAGGGTGGATTCCGACGCCGTCGGTGCTAGGGGAAAGCTGGGAATGGATTTGTGAAATTGGTCAACGCATCCAATCCACTTAGCTGCTCGATTTGCCTAAGAGGTTGCCGCGTTGGCGCCCGTGTCACGGACAGATGACCGACATGAGGGTCCCGACCGTCTACTTCACGGGGCAGTTTAACGGAATGTTTGAATTTGGAAGGGGTGAGATGAGTTTGCCTCGAAATGGCCCCTCTTAGTAGTTGGTTGCCCAACTTTTCGAAACACGGTAATTTCAGGCAACTTAGGTACCGCCATGCGCTGGCCTGCCAACTTTGGTACCGCAGACGAACAATCCCCTTTTATATGTAATATGTATACATTGATATTTTGATGTAATTATTTTAGTTGCACTACGACAAAGATTAACAAGGGGCCGATGGTGGGAAAAAATCATGACCAGATGCTTGAAATAACTAAATCAAGACTTCCGATCACATCTATAGCAGGATTCAAAAGGCCACTTGATCCACATGAATCTGCTTATATTGCATTGATCATAGGCATTTTCATGAGAAATGATATTCCCATCTTGCCCTCATGGAAACACCACCGAAATGCCCCCAAGCATTTTGAAGGTTTACTGAAGAAGTTACATGTAAGTCCTCTGTCTCTTGGACATACTCCATTGCTCTGTCCCTTGTCTGCTTAGCTTTCCGTTTGTTATATATGATCCTCACTGTTGTCTACAAAGATTTTTCATGTTCGATGAGAATAGTGAGGAAGTAAAGGTTGTTCTCAAAAGCATATTCTCCGCATGTTTGCGCCAGCAGTGCCACAGGCTAAAGAAGCAACACTTCTCTGGCAAGTGTTTTAAGGATGTTACAAGAACATCTCCTATGGATCACATGACTAACGATCAGTGGGGTGATCTTCTCCACCACTGGCTTTATCAAAAGAATGAGGTATGCTTTGAGAAGACTGAGACTAGATCGCATTGTCAATTCGTATTTATGCATGTGTTTTACAAGTCTCATTTTGTAGGCCATCGCTCAAAGGAACTGTTCTAGCCGTAATAAAGTACGAGTACTAAGTCGTACAGGATCCTGCAGCATAATTGGGTACCTCTACCAATTGGTAAGGACATGTTGTTCTGTATTGTGTATTTTAAATAAGTATGTAATTGATGTTGTGGAATCTGTATGCATCTTATCTTTCAATCTCTTCTTCCACCATGTGATGCAATTTATTTTCGCCCGTCCAAATGCAGATAAAGTCTAGTGGGGATCAAAAAAAATAGTTGACTATGCTAGAGAAATTTGAGGGATGCCAGACGATTAGATATGGTGTCATTGTAAAGAAAGTTGTTGTAAGTCTTCTCCGCATTTTGTGATGTTGCATTTGCAGTGATTTGTATGTATAAGTTTGATATGTAACCTTGCTTGGACTGCTTCTCAGTTTTTTTCATTTTCCTTCATTATTTGCAACTAAAGTCAGTTTCAGTTATGAATTGTACAAACAGTTGGCATATCATGCACCTCACAATGTTTACACAGGAAGCCACATTTTTAGTCTTGTTAGTAAATGACATCAAAAAAAGATACACGACAAAATGATATTTTTATTCAAGTGTATAAGATGTGTTATCAACACTGCCAATTATAGCAGTTCATGCACATGTTAAACTTGTCTGCATGTTTCTTTGTAGTAACTTCACTTCTCTTACACATGTCTATCAACTGAAAACTTTCTAGGCTGAATTGAAAGAGGAGCTGGCAAATCCTGGGAAAGACTGTTCAGTAAAAACTCCAAAAGAATGTGTGGATTTATTTTCCAAGGTACTACAACGCGGTGCTAGAGCCAATAATATGTTGATGTGTAATGTTGGGTTCCCAGTGAGCTCGTCAAAGTCCAAGCTCAAGTTCAAATCCAACTCCAAGGCCATTTCTTTCCATATTCAAGTTCTAGAGGAACAAGTCCAAGCTGAACAATCATTATCATCTGCCCTAAGTGTATAGAATGAACGTTTGATCGCAAAGTTAGAAGAAATTTTAATTCGGCTAGAGCACTCCATATAAAATAAGGATAAAGTCATGAAGATGCTCAGTATTTGTGGTTGAGCACTAATAGCTGAGGTGAGTCCCTTTGTCGTGAAATGGAACCTGAAGCTGAAAGTATTTGTTAGTGTACTAGTCTGCACTTGTTATGAACTTGGGTTATTTCCTTATTTCGACATGTCTATAATTTGTATGTTACCTTATAATGTACTTCCTATGTTACAAAATATATCCATTTTTAGCAAAGTTGTTTTAGCTTTCTAAAGATCCTTATAGTATCAATGGAGGTACTATTGGGGAACAGAATGCACCAATATGGAAGTACTATGATTCCTGAATGAGTGATCTCTAGATTTCTACCCTGCTTAATATTGGTGCTTTATATGCTGCAAGGTTGGATTGTTGTGTACTAACATATGTGTGGATGGAGAAAATTGCATCTAACACCAATCTTTGTGGTATTTGTTGCACAGAACACAGAAACATGACCTTTTTTGTGGCTAGCATGGTTTGTGGCTTAATTTTTTGCACCTGGCCCAAATAAAAATCTTAAACTGATGGGTTAGAGCATCTCTAACCCATCCCCAAAACAGTAATGGAGGAGTAAATTTACTCCTCTAACGGCCGAAGCCGCACCGAACCTAATCCTAACCCTTATCGCCATTTAGAGGAGAATAAATATAGGACTTGCCACCACGACCTCGACTCCTTTATTTTTTCTCCTCCACCCGCACGTTCGATGTCGGCCTGCTGCCCTTCACCGGATATGTGCTCCACCGAAGGCAAGCTACCCTCTATGCTTCTCATGGTAGCCTATGTTGCCAAAATCGGCTGCCACGAGCCATTTTCCCTGGCCACAAATGCGCCGCCGAGCTTCGCCAGATTCGACGCACCATGGCCAGGATTTGCCGTGATACGATCGGATCCCGGAGGCCAAGCACCCTCTGGCATGACTACACACAATTGCAACTCCCCGACCGAGCCCGCAGGAGCGGCGCTACGAGCACCCGCACTTCCACTAGCTCCGGATATGGCACCAGCACCCGGACCGGCACCAACCCTTGGACCCGCATCGGTGATACGTTGCAAATGTATCTATAATTTTTTATGTTCCATGTTTGGTTTTTATCTACTTTCTTATGTTTTGTTCCAACTTTGGAGTACTTTTTATACACTTTCTTGGACTAACCTATTAACAAGATGCCATAGTGCCAGCTGCCTGTTTTCTACTGATTTTGGTTCCAGGAAACTCAGAAAATGAATATTATCGGAATTGGACGGGACAAAAGACAAAGTTAGTTTTTCACCAAGGGGGACACAGAGCTAGAATACGAGACGGAGAGGGACCAGGGGGCTGCCACACCACCTGGCCGCACGGCCAAGCCTGGCCTGCGCTAGGGGGTGGTGTGGCCGCCTAGGGCACCCCCTCGGCCTCCCCCTTTGCCTATAAGATGCCTCCGATACAGAAACCCTAAGTACCCAATCAAAATTCCACGAAAGAGTCTGTAGCCGTTGTCATCTCTATCCCTAGATCGGGAGGGATCTGAAGCTCTTCCTAGCACCCTGCCGGAGAGGGGAATTCACCCTGGAGGCCTTCTTCCTCACCATGCAAGCCTCCGGTGTGATGCGTGAGTAGTTCATCCTTGGACTACGGGTCCATGTAGTAGCTAGATGGCTGGTTCTTCTACTTTGTGCTATCATGTTTAGATCTTGTGATCTCCGTTCATGATCAAGATCATCTATTTGTAATACTACATGTTGTGTTTGAAGGGATCCAATGGATATTGAGATGCTATTTCAGATTGATTATTGATTCTATCATGTCTTTGTTATTTGTGATCTTGCATGCTTTCCGTTGTTAGTAGCTATCTTGGCCAAGTAGATGCTAGCAACTCCAAGAGTTAGTATTTATGCTCGATAGTGGGTTCATGCCTCTAGTAATCTGGGGAAGTGACAGAAATCTCTAAGGTACTAGATGTGCTATTGCTACTACGGAGAAAACAACAATATTTTGTTCATAGAACAATTGTATTGTTTACTTTACATGGAATGCGTAATGCAATTATCTGTTGCTTGCAACTTAATACTGGAGGGGGTTCGGATGATAACCTGAATGTGGATTATTAGTCATAGATGCAGTGGGATTATGGTCTATGTATAATGTTGTAATGCCTAATCAAATCTCAAAGGAGTCAAGATGATTAGTATATGCATGCATGCTTTCTCGATGTTTATCAATTGCCCCACTGTAATTTGTTCACCCAATATGTTATCTATCTTAAGGAGGGCCACCACTAGTGAACTATGGGCCCCGGTCCTTTCTTTTACCATCAATCTACAATTGTTTACTATTTTCCTGTTTACTTTCTGCAAGCTTTTACTTTCTTCCACTTGATACTTTTAATCCTTTGTTTTTAGCAAAACCGGTGAGATTGACAACCTCACAGTATGTTGGGGGCAAAGTTCTGTGGTTGTGTTGTGCAGGTCTCCACGTCGCTGCTGGCACCGGTAGTGCGCCCTGCCAAAGTCCAGCTAGCAACACCTTGGAGGTGTTTCCTTTCTCCTACTGGTTCTATAACCTTGGTTTCATAGCTGAGGGAAATCTTGTTGTTGTGCTCATAATACCTTCCTTTTGGGGTTCCCCAACGAGCTCGATATATTTTGCGCCATCAAGCATATTTTCTGGCGTCGTTGTCGGGGGGTCAAGGACATCTTCACAAGCTGAGTCCCTCATAACCTATCTCTTTAGTATGTTTTTTTTGTTTTTATTAGTTTAATTTTGCTTTTTTTGCTTGTTTCTTTATCAAAAACAGAAAAAAAAATTAGTTTTACTAGTTTGTTTCTTTATTAAAAACACAAAAAATTAGTTCCTATCTTAAGTTGCCATTATGTATAGCATTGCTCCAATCACTATGTCACCTGAGGAAATGATCTTCACTTTTAAACAAGGAATTGAAGAGAGTTTCAAAGAAGCTTGGTCTAGAATCTCTGATCTACATGAAAAAAACTGAGCTTAAAATGACTCAAAGCTTGTTCCTTAGCAGTTTTTAACTTGGAATCGCTCTTTGCAATAGATGTGATTTGGATGCTGTTGTGGGAGGAGATTTCCTCCAACACAATGAGGATGATGCTGTTAATGCCATAAAAAGTTGGTCTTTACTTACAACGTGCCTTGCAAATTCGATTCCTCCTTTATAAACATATTTGCTAGATTGAACACTCTTGAGTCCTGCACTACTAGTTTAAAAGATTGATATAATACGCTTAGACAGCATCATGATTATGTTCCAATAAATTATGAACCCTCAAAGTGTCTCCCCACAGTAAAGATTGTTATAAATAATGAAACTTTTCACGCTCGCTGCGATATCATGTCTGAGTTTTGTCTTATGCCCAAAGATATCTATGAATCTTTGAATCTTTGGGGGCTTTCTGAAGGAGGATAAGAAATATTTCTTGCTAATAATGCCACAATATTACCCATTGGAATAGTTGAAGGAGTGTTTACAAAGATCCTAGGTAAAATGGATTCTACTGATTATCTTGTTATTGAATGTGCAGGAAAAGGGAAAATTACACTTGGAAGATCTCTACTGAAGCTCCTTGGAGAAATAATAGATGTGGGAAAGGGCACCATGCACTTTTATTCCCCACCAAATAATCATATGTTCCCCAAGGTTAAGAATAAAAGTAAGAGATATAAGGGCAAGAAATTTGGTTTTAATGGTTCTTCATTGGAGAATACTTGATTCTTTTTCTTGCTTCTTATGCCTAACTTAAAGGCGTTAAAGAAAAGTACTTATTGGGAGATAACCCAAAAGTTTTAGATGAGTCTTGGAAGTTATTACTTCGTAATAACTGCTCCTTATCCTTTTTATTTGCTTTTTGTGTCAAGAGTAACCTCTAATGAGAGAGAAGTAATGATTGAGAAAGTTGTTGTCCCGAAACAGATTTTTGTTCTTCACCGTAAAAATTCGTGTAAAATCTCTGTACGTATTTTTGAGGCATGCATTTTTGTGCTTCTTACCCAGGTTATTATCTAACTTTCATTAGATCAACACTTTTTTATTTGAGCAACAGAACATCTTCGAAAAAATTCGTCTTTACCTGCTGGTATGTTTTGACAGATTTCTGCCATTATTTGCATTTGCTTCTTGTTGGTTCCTTTTTTAGTTCTTTTGGGGAATTGAGATTTTTGAGGGAAGTGCTACAGTAGCTTGTGTTTTAATGGAAGTTTTATTGGTGTTGACACTGAACCCAAAGACTTATTATCTTGAGTGCACTAATGTTGCTAATAAAGATTGTGTGAAGTTTTGTATGAAGGAAAAATTGCAGGTGTATGGAGAGAATGAGTAATGATATGAAGAATGGACTAAATCTCAAGCTTGGGGATGCCACGTGTGTCACCCCAAGAAATATCCAAGAAGTACAAGCGTCAAAGCTTGGGGATGCCCAAGGCATCCCCTTCTTCATCAATAAAAATCTCAGGTTTCTTCCAAACACTTCATTTTATTGTTTCATGCACAGTTGTGTTGTTCTTGGAGCGTCTTCTTTTTCGTTTTCGTTTTGTTTTTTCGTTTGCTTGGTTTTCTTAGTTTTCTGAATAAATTGGTTGGACCCCCTCTTTCATGAACTGGTTTTCAAATAGTTTGGTTTGGATTGGAAAAGAGTAGGAAAGTTCATGCTTAAGTGGTAAAGAGAGCTTGTTTTTGACTATGGCCTATGCTTTGCCATGCCATGCCATGCTTGATATTGTTTTTGCTTTAAGCTTAGTGATCTTTGCTGTAGCATGACATGTTATAAACAATTGAGATTGCTTAATATGCCTTGGAAGAATCATGCATTGTTTTAGCATATTAAAGCATAGTATTGTGGTATTCTCCTTTGATGCTTTATTTGGGTTGACTTGGCGCATACTCGCACCATGTTATGACTATTCCAAGTCACCAATAGCCTTGATGATCCTTTAGTTTTCGAATTGTAATATCACTTTATGCTTTGATTAATGATGTTTTGTCGCTATGCATGATTATGGCCATTATTGCTCTCTTAGTTGGCCGCTCCCAGTCTTTTGCTAGCCTCCGTAACCAAGTATGAGTTCCACTCATGCATCCAACTCCTAAAATCAAGTTATTCCAAAGAGTCCACCATACCTACCTACTAGCATTTGCTATTCCCAGTATATTTATGCTTTTATCTACCTTCTGAATTAAACTTGTTATGAGAAAACTAGTGATTAAAGCTCTCATGAACTTGATGGCACACTTTAATTTTCTTGCCCATAATAAACTTGAACCATTGTGTTGTCTATGTTGTATATGCTTGCACTTATATGTTGGGGATTAGCAGAACCATGCTGTCATGGGGAACGCTTTCAACATTGCACTTGCACTTTGTACCTAGTTGATATCATGCTCTTTTGTCTATGGATGTCGTCGGTGTGAAATGAAAGGGGAGCTTGTAAGTCCATGGAGTTATGTATGTGTGTTAGAGAAACGTCTGGGCCGCCAGTCTAATCCATGCTATCATGGTGGAAACCTGCAGCGTAACCATAATGAGCTGTCTATGAAGCATTCTTCTTATACAAAAAGAGTCAGCTATTGAGAAAAAAGAGAAAAAGAAAGAAAAAAAAAGGTGAGAAAAGAGGAAAGAGAGAAAAAAGCACCATTTTCCCATGGTAAATAAGAAGATTGCTGAGATGCTCATTGTCTGCTTGCCTTGTCATTTTGATATGGGGATTCTTCTATATCATCGGGCAAGGGGTATCCCATTGGCGGTTCTCTATGATACACATGTACTTACGATGACAAGAACTTACCTGTGACGAAACTTGAGTAGCATGAGGAGCGGCCCTCGTATTCAAGGGACATGAGATTTCCAACTTATACTTTGTCAAGCATATACTCCACAATTTGTTCACTTTAACCTTAATCACTTCAAGATGCTTATGATAGGGGCAATGAGAGCGGAAAGCTAGTAAGTACCATAATTTTTGGAAGCTCTTTATGAAACTTGAATCTCTGATTCCTTCTATGAAGGCCTTTCTTTTACTTTTATGTTGAGTCTCCACCTTCTATCTTTATGCACCTACTTTGAGAGCATAGTGGCCATTCTTAGTTCTATGTGCATTGTCCCAAGACTTATTGATTGATGCATAACTTGATATTGCTTGTTCTTAAACTACTTGTATTTAGTCACTCTTATGAACTTTGAAGGTGTCCTATGCATTTATATTTGCTACTCTTTGAGGGACAAGCTGAATGCCACTATGCTATGTTTTCTTTATGTCAAACAAACAAACGTCTTGCAAAGCATTGTTATTCATGAATCTTTTGTTTGTGCATTTTCATGTTGCAACATAGTTGCTATGTCTTATTGTTAGAACTTTATCTTTCATGATATGTTGAAGTACTATGATCGCAGCTTTCAATGTTCTACAAATATGTTGATGAAGTTTATGATGGTGCATGTCACCTCAAAAATTATTCTTTTACCTACTCGAGGATGAGAAGGAGTTAAGCTTGGGGATGTTCCATGCTTGTTTTTTATCTACTTTCTTATGTTTTGTTCCAAGTTTGGAGTACTTTTTATACACCTTCTTGGACTGACCTATTAACAAGATGCCACAGTTCCAGCTGCCTATTTTCTACTGTTTTTGGTTCTAGGAAAGTCAGAAAATGAATATTCTCGGAATTGGACGGGACAAAAGCCAAAGTCAGTTTTTCAGCGAGGGGGACACGGAGCCCGAATACAAGACGGAGAGGGGCCAGGGGGGCGCCACACCACCTGGCCGTGCGACCAAGCCTGGCCCATGCCAGGGCGTGGTCTGGCCGCCCTAGGCACTCCCTCGGCCTCCCCTTCCGCCTATCAGATGCCTCCGATACAGAAACCCTAAGTACCCGATCAAAATTCCACGAAAGAGTCTGTAGCCGCCATCATCTCCATCCCTATATCAGGAGGGATCTGAAGCTCTTCCCGGCACCCTGCCGGAGAGGGGAGTTCACCCTGGAGGCTGATGGCCCAAAATATATCCAGCTCGTTGGGGAACCCCAAGAGGAAGGTATGATGAGCACAACAGCAAGTTTTCCCTCAGTTATGAAACCAAGGTTATCAATCCAGTAGGAGCAAGGAAACACCCCAAAGGTGTTGCTAGCAAGCTTTGGCAGGGCACACCACTAGTGCTAGTTGCAACATGGAATCCTACACAACACAACCAAAGATCTTTACCCCCAACTTGCGATGAGGTTGTCAATCTCACCGGTTTTGCTAAAAACACGTATCGAGTGGAAGAAAGTAATAGTTTGCAGAAAGTAAACAGAAAGCAGTAAACACTTGTAGATTGATGGCAAAAGAAAGGACCGGGGTACATAGTTCATTTGTGGTGGCTCTCCTTAAGATAGATAACATGTTGGGTGAACAAATTACAGCGGGGCAATTGACAAACATCGAGAAAGCAATCAAGCATATACTAATCATATTGACTCCTTTGAGCCTTGATTGGGCATTACAACATTATACATAGACCGCCATCCAACTGCATCTATGACTAATAATCCACCTTCATGTTATCATCCGAACCCCCTCCAGTATTAAGTTGCAAGCAACAGATAATTGCATTATGCATTGTGTGTAAATTAAACAATAAGATTGTTCGATGAACAAAGGATTGTTGTTTTCTCCCTAGTAGCAACAGCACATCTAGTACCTTAGAGATTTCTGTCACTTCCCCGGATTACTAGAGGCATGAACCCACTATTGAGCATAAATACTAACTCTTGGAGTTGCTAGCATCTACTTGGCCAAGATAGCTACTCACAACGGAAAGCATGCAAGATCACAAATAACAAATACATGATAGAATCAATAATCAATCTGAAATAGCATCTCAATATCCATCGGATCCCCGCAAACACAACATGTAGGATTACAAATAGATGATCTTGATCATGAACGGAGCTCACAAGATCTAAACATGATAGCACAAAGGAGAAGAACCAGCCATCTAGCTACTACATGGACCCGTAGTCTAAGGATGAACTACTCACGCATCACACCGGAGGCTTGCATGGTGATGAAGAAGGCCTCCAGGGTGAATTCTCCCCTCCGGCAGGGTGCCGGGTGCCTAGGGCGGCCAGACCACCCCCTAGCGCGGGCCAGGCTGGGCCGCGCGGCCAGGTGGTGTGGCCCCCCTGGTCCCTCTCTGTCTCGTATTCTGGCTCCGTGTCCCCCTCAGTGAAAATCTGACTTTTGCTTTTGTCCAGTCCAATTCCGAGAATATTCATTTCCTGACTTCCTGGAACCAAAAACAGCAGAAAATAGGCAAATGGCGCTGTGGCATCTTGTTAATAGGTTAGTCTAAGAAAGTGTATGAAAAGTACTCCAAAGTTGGAACAAAACATAATAAAGTAGATAAAACCAAGCATGGAAAATCAAAAATTATGGATACGTTAGCAACGTATCAACATCCCCAAGCTTAACTCCTGCTCTTCCTTGAGTAGGTAAGTGATAAAAAGAAAGAATAATTTTTGAGGTGACATGCATAAACTTGATCAAAGTATTTGTAAAACATTGAAAGCTGGGATCATAGTACTTCAATCATAACATGAAAGATAAAGTTCTAGCAATAAGACATAGCAACTATGTTGCAACATGAAAAGGCACACACAAAATATTCATGAATAACAATGCTTTGGAAGACGTTTGTTTGTTTGACATAAACAAAACATAGCATAGTGGCATTCAGCTTGTCCCTCAAAGAGTAGCAAATATAAATGCATAGGACACCTTCAAAGTTCATAAGAGTGACTAAATACAAGTAGTTTAAGAAAAAGCAATATCAAGTTATGCATCAATCAACAAGTCTTGGGACAATGCACATAGAACTAAGAATGGCCACTATGCTCTCAAAGTAGGTGCATAAAGATAGAAGGTGGAGACTCAACATAAAAGTAAAAGAAAGGCCTTCATAGAAGGAAGTAGGGATTCAAGTTTCATAAAGAGCTTCCAAAAATTATGGTACTTATTAGCTTTCAGCTCTCATTTCCCCTATCATAAGCATCTTTAAGTGATTAAGGTTAAAGTGACACATCTAAGAGTATATGCTTGACAAGTTATAAGCCGAAGTCTCATGCCCCTTACTTACGAAGACCGGACCTCATGCTACTCAACTTTAGTCACAAGTAAGCTCTTGTCATTGTAAGTACATATGTATCATAGAGAATCGCCAACGGGGTACCCCTTGCACATGATACATGAGTTATCCCATAATCAAAATGACAAGGCAAGCAGACAATGAGCATCTCAGCGATCTTTTTATTTGCTATTTGCATAGGTTTTTATTTAGGATGCTTCATAGAGTGCTCATTATGGTGATGCTGCAAGTTTCCACCATGATTAGGCATGGCTTAGGCTAGCGGCCCAGGCATTTCTCTAACACACATACAAAATCCATGGTCTTACAAGTTCCACTTTTATTTCACACCACCGGGATCCATAAGCAAAAGAACATGATATCAACGGGGTACAAAGTACAAGTGCAATGTCGAAAGCGTTCCCCATGATACATGGTTCTGCTAATTTCAACTTATAAAGCGCAAGCATATACACAACAAATATGGACACAATGGTTCAAGTTTATTAAATGCAAGAAAAGTAAAGTGTGCCATCAAGTTCGTGAGATCTTTAATCACTAATTTTCACGTAACAAGTTTAATTCGGAAGGTAGATAAAAACATGAATATACTTGGAATAGCAATTGATAATAGGTAGGTATGGTGGACTCTTTGGAATAACTTGGTTTAAGGATTTGGATGCATGAGTGGAACTCACACTTGGTTATGGAGGCTAGCAAAAGACTGGGAGCGACAAACTAAGAGAGCAATAATGGTCATAATCATGCAGAGCGACAAAACATCATTGACTAAAGCATAAAGTGATATTACAAGTCGAAAACTAAAGGGTCATAAAGGCTATGGTGACTTTGGATAGTCATAACATGGTGTGAGCATGCGCCAAGTCAACCCAAATAAAGCATCAAAAGAGAATAACCACAATACTATGCTTTAATATGGTAAAACAATGCATGATCTTTCCAAGGCACATTAAGCAATCTCAATTGTTTATAACAAGTCATGCTACATCAAAGAATACTAAGCATAAAGCCAAAACAATATCAAGCATGGTATGACAAAGCATAAACCACAGTCAAAAACAAACTCGCTTTACCACTTAAGCATGAAGTTTCCTACTCTCTACCAATCTAAACCAAACTATTTGAAAACCAATGCATGAAAGAGGGGGTCCAACCAATTTATTCAGCAAACTAAGAAACCCAAGCAAATGAAAAACCAAAACGAAAATGAAAAAGAAGACACTCCAAGAACAACACAACTGTGCATGAAACAATCAAAATGAAGTGTTTGGAAGAAATCTGATATTTTTATTGATGAAGAAGGGGATGCCTTGGGCATCCCCAAGCTTTGACGCTTGTACTTCTTGGATATTTCTTGGGGTGAAACACGTGGCATCCCCAAGCTTGAGCTTTAGTCCATTCTTCATCTCATTACTCATTCCTTCCATACACCTGAAATTTTTCCTTCATACAAAACTTCACACAATGTTTATTAGCAACATTAGTGCACTCAAGATAGTAAGTATTTGGGTTCAGTTTCAACACCAATAAAACTTTCAATAAAACACGAGATACTGTAGCACTTCCCTCAAAAAGCTCAATTCTCCAAAAGAACTCAAAAAGGAACCAACAAGAAGCAAATGCAAATAATGGCAGAAATCTGTCAAAACAGACCAGCAGGTAAAGACGATTTTTTTCAAAGACCTTATGTTTCTCAAATCGAAAAGTATTGAACTAACGAAAGTTACATAACAACCTGGGGAAGAAGCATAAAAATTCATGCCTCAAAAGGATGTACAGAGATTGTACACAAATTTTTACGGTGAAGCACAGAAACCTGTTTCAGGACAGCAACTTTCCCAATCATTACTTCTCTCTCATTAGAGGTTACTCTTCGCACAAAAAGCAAATAAAAAGGATAAGGAGCGTTTATTATAGAGGTAATAACCTCCAAGACTCATCTAAAACTTTTGGGATATATCTCAATAAGTACTATTCTTTAACGCCTTTAAGTTAGGCATAAGAAGCAAGAAAAAGAATCAAGTGTTCTCAAATGAAGAAGCATTAAGAGCAAATTTTGTTTTCATAGGAGAGGCAAAAGGAATCTTCTCTCTCTTCTTAGGGAAGTGTTATATACCTTTATTGAGTGGCAGTTGATATTTAATGGTGCCTTCTTTCATATCAATAATGGCACCAACAGTTCTAAGAAAAGGTCTTCCCAAAGTAATAGGACAAGAAGCATTGCATTCAACATCCAAAACATAGAAATCAACGGGAACATATGCATTGTTAACCATAATAAGAACAACATTAATACTCCCCATGAGTTTCTTTTTAGCATTATCATCAAGTGGGACATTCAAATAACAATCTTCCAATGGTGGCAAATCAAGCATATCATAAATCCTTCTAGGCATAATAGAAACACTACTATCAAGATCACATAAAGCTTTGATATCAAAATCATTCACTTTCATATTAATGATGGGTTCCCAACCACCTTCTTGTTTTATAGGAATAGAAGCTTTATGTTTCATCTTTTCTTCTTTAATTTTTATGAGAGCATCAGTAATGTGTTTTGTAAAGGCCATATTCATAGCACTAGCATTAGGACTTTTAGCAAGCTTTTGTAAAAACTTAATAACTTCAGAGATGTTGCAACCATCAACATGAAAATCATAATTATCATCTAAAGTAGTAGAGCTATTACTAGCCTCAACACTAGTGGTAGTGATAGTAGAAACACTAATGCTTCTAGCAATTTCATCTTCTCTTTCCCACTTAGCATGCAATTCAGCTAGTAATCTAACATTTTCATCAATTCTAACTTGTATGGCATTAGTAGCAGCAAAGGGATTCTCATTAGTTTTAGGTTTAGCAACCATTTTATTCAAAGAAGATTGAGCTTCAGCCAATGATGCTATATTTCTTTCAGCATTAGAGAGTTTTTCCTCAATAGTTTTATTGAAAGAAGTTTGTTTACTAATAAAATCTTTGAGCATAACTTCAAGTTCAGAGGGTGCACTCTTATTATTGTTGTAGGAATTTCCATAAGCATTACCATTGTTGGGAGGATATGGCCTATAGTTATTATTACCAAAGTTATTCCTGTAGGCATTGTTGCTAAAATTATTATTTCTTATAAAGTTCACATCAACTTGCTCTTCTTGAGCAACCGAAGAGGCTAAGGGAACATGATTTGGATCAATATGAGCCTTCCCATTAGCAAGCATAGACATAATAACATCAATTTTATCACTCAAGGAGGAGGTTTCCTCAACAGAATTTACCTTCTTACCTTGTGGAGCTCTTTCAGTATGCCATTCAGAATAGTTAACCATCATATTATCTAGAAGCTTTGTTGCAGCACCCAAAGTAATGGTCATAAAGGTACCTCCAATAGCAGAATCCAATAGATTTCTTGAAGAATAGTGTTGGGGGGATACCCCCGGGTAGGGCCACGCCGGGGTATAAAGGCCGAGTTAGCCGAGGTATGGCAAGGTCAAAGCAAGTGCTGGTCGAGTCACCTCAAGGCAGGCCAAATCATGGAGTAACCTGGACGAGGTGATGTCCGCCTAACTGAGTCCCGACTGACCTATGTCGTATGCCGGCAGGATGTATCTAACTTGTATGCAGGTACAGGTGTGGCCGGATTAACCAGGCATGATCCGGGTTATATCAGGCTTGCAAGAGAAGGAAGGTATCTCGCTGGTCAAAAGGAGGTTGATGTACACTGGAACGTGAGCGAAGCGGATAGAGGCTAGGACCACCAAGGCGTGGACGACAAGGGTGACGTTGCCAGTGTCGGATGATGCTGGTGCCGCAGAGGCTCACGTAGCCTCTGCATGGCTTACGATGGGGAAATGTGACCCAGTCGGTTTACTATTTTGGGAAGAGGCATATTCCTTGGAATATGCCTCCACGTATGCCCTAATTGGAGACCTAGCCACCCCTATATAAGGAGGGCTAGGGCCTCTGTAGAAAGGGTTGATCTCTAGTTGGTTGAGTTTTACTTGTTTGGTTCTAGGTTCATGAGAGCTAGTTAGTGGTGAGAGTAAGAGAGTTCCTTCTTCCTCCTCTCCCCAATACGCCTCAAGGAGCATTTGTAACCTTGGAAACCCATTGAATACAAAACAACTGTGTGTGGAATCACCACACTATCCCTCCCTGGATTCCTCTAGTGCATATTGTCCCCACCTTTAGCCTATCCATGGCATCTACCGTGACACCACCATGACAAATAGTTCAATCCTGCATAAAAGGTTTGGATAATCATCCAAGCAGTTAGTCCATGAGTGGGACAATTCTTTACCAAAGATTTCATTCTTTCCCAAGCTTGAGCAACATGTTCATTATCAAACTGTTTAAACTTCATTATTTCACTTCTCATAGATATCCCTCCCTTTAAAACGGTTTAAACTGCTTGAGCAACATGAGTGGAATCACCACACTATCCCTCCCTGGATTCCTCTAGTGCATATTGTCCCCACCTTTAGCCTATCCATGGCATCTGCCGTGACACCACCACGATAGTTGGCGCCCACCGTGGGGCTAGCGGCGCTAGCAGGAGTGAAAATCCGGATGGGAAACCTCGTCGGCACCGGCGAACGCATCGTCTCTAGGCTTGTTCAGCGCTTTGGAGCGCTGGACTTCATCAGCGACAACGCTGGTTGCTTCGGCAAGCGACCTCTCCCGCGCAACGGCCTCTTCGTCAAGCTTGGCGTGCACAAGATCTATGTCGATGTAGATGTGTCGTGCATTCACCGGTGGCACGTCGTCGCGGGAGGCGAGCTACCCCTTAGCGCAGCTCGCGGGGCGTGTATCACTCGCTCCCCTGACCATGCCGAGGTGATGATGACTGCACCAGGCGCTGGTGCGAGCAAGGAACCGGCACCAGATCCGGAGGTAACACCCAAGGCACCGAGGAAAAGTAGAGGTCCTCCACTAGAGAGGCCAGAGAATGTGCTGCAACAGGCAATAGATAGCTTGGCAAGCCCCGTAGCAGCAGTGGTAGATCTGGCTCAGGCACATGCCGAGTTAGAGGAGACTAGGCAGAAAATACTAGAGGGTGCGAAGAAGATAGCCGCAGCTCGCGTTGAACATGACACTGTGTGCGTACGCAAAGGCAAATAAGGTGGATGCTATAAAAGTGAAGGGGAGAAACCTCATGAGTGAAATGAACAAAGAGGGTGATACTAGAATTGAGGAATCAGAGAACTGTCTATCCGTGGGGCTCCCGAAGTACAGTACCCCGGCAAAGAACCTGAGAGCAGCGGATGCAGCTGCATCCGAGTTAGAGGGTTTGACGGGTGTAGCCCGGCAGAGACAGTAGGAAAGGGTCAATGAGTTAGTTCGGATCGCAAACACACAGAAGAAGGAATTGCTTAGGGAAAACACGGAAAGAGCAGGGGCCTCCAAGATCTTTTATTCGGCAGTGGGTAATCCGGAAAAATCCGCTGGAGCTGCATCATCACCTCATGGAGGCCCAAGAAGAGAGGAAATGGTAACTTCGGCCAGGAGGAACAAACAGATAGTCCCATATGACCCGGCAAGGGCAGGGAAAGGAAAAGCAGTGCTGGGAAATGAGGATCGACGAAGTGCGAGCCGAGGTGAGGCTGCCTGAGGTAACCGTGACTAAGGCAATGCCGGTCAAAGGAACGCTGTGAACGGCAATGCCGGATAGCGCAACTCGGCGGGTGCAGGGCAACCGCAGGAGTGGAATATACCACGGCAAGAGCGTAGTGCCGGCCAAGGTATGCAATAGAGAGCAGCTCCACAAGAGCAAGATATATATAATGATGGTGATTCAGAGATGGTGAATGTAGGGTATCCCAGGCCAGACTATCACGTGATAGGGTCAAGATTGGGAAGCAGGAACTAGATGCCTGACGACGCCAGGTTAAAATTGGATCGGCTTTATAGGTCAGAGCAAATTGAGTGTCAAGGTCCTCTGGGTCCAGCGTGTTTTGAGCCCCGGATCATGAAGGAGCCTCTGGTACCTAATTTCCAGTTACCTAGAGGCAATAAGACATATGACGGCAGCACAAAGCCGGAGGATTGGTTGATTAACTAAGCGACAGCGGTAAAAATTGCTACAGGCAACTTGAGATGAGATGTGAGATATGTACCTCAGATGCTGGAGGGGCCAGCGAGGGTATGGCTAAACAATTTGCCACCCGGAAGTATTAACTATTGGATCGATTTTGTGGAAATGTTTGTCAGTAACTTCTCAAGCACGTACCAGAGGCCCAACAGACCTTAGACCCTAGCAATGTGCAAGCAGAGACCGAATGAGACAGGCCGGGAATTCTTAACCCGATGGTGCACTGTGCGAAACTCATGTGAGGGTGTAATTGAGTCACATGCGATAGCTTGGTTTGGACAAGGGTGTAGATATGCAAGCATGCTATGGCAAAGGTTGCAAAGGGATATGCCAACTACATTGGCAGAAACGATCCGGATTGCTGATTCATATGCCTTGGGTGATCCGACTCAGCCTAGGCTCATGTCAAACGAGTCAAACGAGGAGTACTATCAGCGAGATGGACCCGGGTCATCCCGGCGGAATGATTACCGGGGTAAGAGAAGGGATGATAGACCGGATTACCGGTACAGTTCGCAACAAGTTGCAGCTGTGAATCAAGATCAACCCGGAGCAGGAAGTAATCAACATCAGAAAACTGGAGGGCAGGAATGGACCCCAAGGAGTGATGGCAAGAAAACTTGGACACCCGAACAAAAAAGACATTGGCAGGAAAAGAAGGACAGGACGAGGTATACTTATGAGGCAATGATGGATCAGCCGTGTAAATTTCACATGCCAAATCCGAGTAACCCAGCGGGTCACAGAACCCGGTAGTGTGAATGGATGAGGAAGATAGAACAAAGTGGTTTGGGGAATGCTCAGGCTCCTCGGAATGATCAACCTAGGCAGGAGTTACCCCGGCAGCAATTGCTCTCCGGAGTGAACACGCAACAGTTAATGTTGCCACCACCTCCGCCGAGGTATGAAAACCATGAAAAAAGGGATGCAGTGCATCAGGTGGAAAACCAGCATCAACCAGATCAAAGGTACCCTGGAAATGAGGGGAGAAATGAGTACAGAGAGCATCACCAGAGTTACTGTGTGTTCACCACAGAAGAGACAGACAGAAAGAGCTTGTAGTGCCGACACATGGAAGTCAATGCAGTAATGCCAGCGGTGACGAGGTATATGCCTTGGTCAGATCAGGAAATTACCTGGAGCATCAAGGATCATCCCAAGCTTATGCCGAGCCCTGGTTCGTATGCATTGGTACTGGACCCAACGTTCATTGGGCCAAACATCAATGTAAGGTTCTCAAAGGTGCTGATTGACAATGGCAGTATCATCAATATCATGTATGTGGATACAATGCGCAAGTTGGGTATCACGGAGAACATGCTCCAGGCTACCAGGACAACTTTCCATGGCATTGTGCCAGGTATTTCCTGTGAACCCATTGGCAAGGTCCGGGTTGACGTGTTGTTCAGAACGAGAGATAACTGCCGAACTGAGAATTTAGCATTCGAGGTTGTCAATCTGGAAAGCACATATCACGCATTGCTCGGCAGGCTAGCCCTGAACAAATTCATGGCAAGCACTCACATCAGCTACTTGAAGATGAAGCTGCCCGGGCCAAATGGTGTGATTACTGATGACCCACAAGTATAGGGGGTGTATCGCAGTATTTTCGATAAGTAAGAGTGTCGAACCCAACGAGGAGCAGAAGGTGCTGGCTAGTGGTATGGATCAGGAATTCTTTGCAAATACTTAGCAAACGGATTTTTAGGGGTTTTCGATAAAGCAAGTAAACAAAGTACGAGTAAATAAAAGACAGTAGGAATAAATGCAGCAAGTGGCCCTATCCTTTATGCAGCAAAGGAAAAGCCGGTTGTATTTCTATAGATGACCAAACATTCTTGAGGACACATGGGAAGACTGTCAAGTGCTTTCGCTTCATATAGTCGATTAATCTTCTTTAGCTTGCTAAGTGTTGTGTGGGTGAACCTGTGCTAATGTACCGCCCCATCCAAGACTAATACGTACTTGTGATTATACCCCTTGCAAACATCCGTAAGTACAAGAAAGTAATTAAGGTAAAACCTAACCACAGCTTTAAACTCTAAGACCCTTACGTCCCTTGTGCAATGGTTTCCTAACGGGGGTTCAGGTTTCTGTCACTCCGGAAACCCCTACGATTAGTAGCCAAATACACAATGCATTCCCCTAGGCCCATATAGGTGAAGTGTCATGTAGTCGACGTTCTCATGACACCACTAGAAGAAGTACACCACAACTTAAATAACAATCTATTGAATCTTTCTCAACACAACTCCACTACTAACAACAAGACTTCTCCCATGTCCTCAAGAACAAAACGAACTACTCACAAGACATCATATGGATCATGATCAGAGATGGAATAATGATGTATAACAATCTGAACATAAACAATAATTCAATGGTTCACTCAATAGCATCAACTACAAAGAGTAATCAACACCAGGAAAGTTTCCCCTATGAACTATAGCAAGATTCAACCAATTGTTACAGAAATATGGAGATGGTGATGAGGGTGCTGATGGTCATGATGGCGGTGATGGTGATGATTATGATGATCCCGATGAAGTCCAACTTGATGGTGGTGTTGATGGCGACAATCTCCCCTCTCCGGGAAGGAATTCCCCCGGTAAAAATCTGTCTGTCGGAGAGATCTTTCTCTCTCAGTGTTTTCCGCCCCGCAGAGGCGGCGGAATATTTCTATGGTTGCTCCCCGAGTCTTAGGGTTTCGTGGGGATGATATACGCCAGAGGGGAGAAGCTGGAGTGGGCCAGGGCGGCCACCTCACCTCCAGGCGCGGCCTAGGCCTGCCCGCGCCATGGGGTGGTGTGGGCCCCCTGTGGCCCACCTCCACTCCATCTTCTGGCATCCTTAGTCTTCTGGAAAAATAGGATTTTCCGTATATTTTCCCGAATTTTCTGATCTTCGCGAATTTTGCCTCCAAACAGCACCTTTTCCATCAGAATCCTGACTGCAGCGGTCCATGCTCCAAAAACCATCAACCATGCCAAAACAGATGAAATAACATAAGTATCACCTCTCAATACAAAATATATCAATGAAAAATAGTGAATTAAGACATAGAATAGTGATGCAAAATGTACGTATCAACTCCCCCCAAGCTTAGACTTCGCTTGTCCCCAAGCGAAACTGAGCTCAATAAACATGACCTTAGGTTTATGGAGTGAAGAGTCGATAAAAGAATACGGACAAGAAGCATCACATTCATCAAATACATAGATCATAATAGAGGACAACTCACTATTATATAACTCAACTTGCAATGAGTAAAGGAAACACAATAAAGATACATAGAGTAAATCATAATTGGTAATGGCAAACTTAGCTCTTGGTCAAAGAATAGTTGATAATTTGCTGGAGTTCACAAATAGCTAGTTTTTCAATGATAGCTTTCAAAGTAGTAAACATCAAGATAAGAGCAATGTGCAAAGCAAGGAACATAAGAGACATGAATGAATAAATCAACATATGAATGAATGAAACACATCAACTGAAAATACTTGCTGAGATAGAATGGAATAGGTTTACTGACTCAACTACAAAGTAAAAGAAAGGCCCTTCACAGAGGGAAGCAGGGATTGCAAGTCTCATAAAGAGCTCCCAAAAATTATGATACTTACTAGCTTTCAGCTCTCATTGCCCCTATCATAGGCATATTTTGGTGGTTAAGGTTAAAGTGACACAACTAAGAGGATATGCTTGACAAGTTATAAGTTGAAATCTCATGCCCTTACTTATGAGTACCGATCCTCATGCTACTCAACTTCAGTCACGAGCAAGCTCTTGTCATTGTAAATACATGCGTATCATTGAGAACTGCCAACGGGGTAACCCTTGCACATGACACAAGAGTTATCCCATAATCAAAATGACAAGGCAAGCAGACAGTGAGCATCTCAGTGATCTTTTTATTTGCTATTTGCATAGGTTTTTATTGAGGATGCTTCATAGAATGCTCACTATAGTTATGCTGCAAGTTTCCACCATGATTAGGCATGGCTTAGGCTAGCGGCCCAGGCGTTTCTCTAACACACATATAAATTCCATGATCTTACAAGTCCCACTTTTATTTCACACCGTTGGGATCCATAAGCAAAAGAACATGATATCAACTAGGTACAAGTACCAATGAAGTGTTGAAAGTGGTCCCCATGATGCATGGTTCGGCTAACTTCAACTCATAAAGCGCAAGCATATACGCAACAAAGAAGGACCCAATGGTTCAAGTTTATCAAATGCAAGAAAGTAAAGTGTGGCATCAAGTTCGTGAGAGCTTTAATCACTAATTTTCACATAACAAGATTAATTTGGGAGGTAGATAAAACAAGAATTTACTTGGAATAGCAATAATGCTACTAGGTAGGTATGGTGGACACAAATGGCAAAGGTTTTGGTTTAAAGGAGTGGATGCACGAGAAGAATACCCTCTCAGTACAGGTTTGTGGCTAGCAAGGCTAGTTAGCAAGTACAAGAGTTGAAAGAAACAAACAAACATACAAGTGATAAAGACAAACATGCAATCTTCCTTGGAAGCACAAAAGATCTTAACTAGAGAATACTAAACTTATGAGCAAACCAAGAAAGAAAGATGATGAAATTATTTTTCTCTAGAGTACTTCTATCTTTTTCTTTTCAACTCACAAAAAGGTGTTGCTACGGACCGAGCCAGGTTTTCCAAAACCAACTAAATTAACTCAATGATCCCAGAGTGATACCAATACTAACAACAAGATCAATCATATAACAACGAATTGAACACTAAAATAAGCTATGCAAAAGAGTGAATGATAGAACTTCTCATTAATATTCCATAACGGAAACTCACACCAAGGGATACATATCTAACGAGAGAGGGGACACTTCCATAATGTAAACCATACTACATAATAACTACTCTATTCATGATATGACTCTACTAATAAGGTAAAAAGATAGAAGATAGTGATATGATACCGCGGCACTCCCCCAAGCTTGGAACAAACCAAGGGGATGCCAAACCTGATGACGAATTATTCCTTAGGTGGTGGTGGTATCTTCTCATCTTCGTCCGTCTTCCAGGGTAAAGGCTTCCCATCAACAAAGGACATCGTGGTTTCCAACATCCTGAAACTTGCAGCAGCACTTATGCTTTTAAATCTAGCCTCATACTCACAGTTTTGATTTTGAACGTCATAGAATTGTGCTTGCAGTTCGTTGTTTGTTTGGCGGAGTGAGAAGACTTCGTCTTTGAGTTCAGCAGTCTCCTTTTGGTGCTCGGTGATGAGTTCAGAACAAATCTTATGGATGATATCCACTTCGCGCTCCGCCATCTTCCTGTACCTAAAGACTTCTTGCTTCAGTGCTTCCATCCTGTCCTCCAGACTTCCTTCACCTTTACGGCCTTGAACCTCCTTAATCCGGACCTCCCCACCTTCGAGCAACAACTCCTTGGGATGAATCTTCAATTCTCTCATGTATGGGTTGATGATATCTTCTAAAGAATCTCCTTTGGATGATCTAGAGGAAGACATTGTCGCTCCAAATCTGGGATTCTACCTGGCGGAAACAGATTGGAACAAAAACACGACGAAAACACGATATATGAACCTCGGGGATCTGGGGGGTTATATATTTCGAAGTTTCATATCAAAAGGAAGGTACTTGGAGGAAAACGGGTCAGAGGCGGAGTCCTGGGTGGCCTCACCACCTGGTGGCGCGGCTAGGGGAGGGCCCGCGCCATGGGGTGGTGTGGGCCACCCCGGCTCCGGTTCCGTCCATTTTTCGCTTCGAAACTTTCCTTATCTACTGAAAACTGTAAAAATATAGTTGTATTGTATTTTCACGGAACTTTTCTTACCAGAACTGTTACCTACATGAAAACAGACTCTGCAGGTCTCTGAATTTGGTCCTCAATGAATTTCTCTAGAGTTATAACTTGAAAGGCATCAACATCTTCATTGTAAGAATCTCCAGCAATATAGTGTTTGAGTCGCTGTCCATTCACTACTTGTGTAGTATTACCTTTTAGAGAAGATTTTTTTATTGCTCCTGAATGGTATACTTCTTCAATGATGAAAGGTCCTTCCCATTTTGATAGTAGCTTACCTGCAAAAAATCTGAGACGAGACCTATACAATAGAACTTTCTCACCAACATGAAATTCTCTCTTAAGTATTCGCTTGTCATGCCATCTTTTAACTTTTTCCTTAAAGAGCCTAGCATTCTCATAGGCTTCACTCCTCCATTCATCTAAAGAATTTAAGTCAAATAATCTTTTCTCACCAGCGAGCTTACAATCTCTATTTAGTTCTTTCACTGCCCAGTAAGCTTTGTCTTCTAATTCTAAGGGTAGGTGGCAAGCTTTCCCATAAACCATTTTATAAGGAGACATTCCCATAGGATTTTTGTAAGCAGTTCTATAAGCCCGTAAAGCATCATTCAACTTCTTAGCCCAGTTTTTTCTAGACCTATTAACAGTCTTTTGCAAGATATATTTAATTTCTCTATTTGATAACTCTACTTGCCCGCTAGTTTGGGGGTGATAAGCTGAAGCAATTCTATGATTAACATCATACGTAGCGAGGGTCTTCCTAAAACCGCCATGAATGAAATGAGAACCCCCATCAGTCATGAGATACCTAGGCACTCCAAACCTAGGAAAGATAACTTCCTTAAGCATTTTTAGAGAGGTTTCCCCATCAGCACTTTTCGTAGGAATGGCTTCTACCCACTTAGTAACATAATCAATGGCAACAAGAATATGAGTGTAACCCTTCGAAGGAGGGAACAGACCCGTAAAGTCGAATCCCCAACAATCAAAAGGTTCAATAACTAGAGAGTACTTCATAGGCATTTCATTGCATCTAGAAATATTACCAACACGCTGACATTCGTCACAAGATAAAACAAATTTTCTTGCATATTTTAAAAGGGCAGGCCAGTAGAAACCTGATTGTAGTACCTTTTGTGCAGTTCTATCTCCTGCATGATGTCCTACATAGGCGCTACCATGACATTTACGCAATATCTCTTTTTGTTCATATTCTGGAACACATCTTCGCATAATACCATCAACTCCTTCTTTGTATAAGTGTGGGTCATCCCAAAAATAATGCCTCAAATCATAAAAGAACTTTCTTCTTTGCTGAGCTGTAAAAGTTGGAGGCAAATACTTGGAGACAATAAAATTAGCATAATCAGCATACCAAGGGCTTCCTTGCGAGCTCACCCCTACTGCGGCTAACTGTTCATTTGGGAAACTATCATTAACAGGCATAGGATCAAAAGAGATGTTTTCCAAACGAGATAAATTATCAGCTACAGGGTTTTCAGCACCCTTCCTGTCTACTATGCGTAGATCAAACTCTTGTAAAAGCAGTACCCATCTACTAAGTCTAGGCTTAGCGTCCTTCTTCGTCATAAGATATTTAATAGCAGCATGATCAGTATGAATGGCTACTTTTGAGTCCACAATATAGGGCCTAAACTTATCACAGGAAAAAACAACACCTACAAATTCATTTTCAGTAGTGGCATAATTCCTTTGAGCAGCGTCTAGAGTCTTACTAGCATAATGAATAATGTTTAACTTTTTATCAATACGTTGCCCAAGGACAGCCCCTACAGGAAAATCACTACATCACACATTATTTCAAAGTGTAAACTCCAATTAGGTGGTTGAACAATAGGGGCTGTCGTTAAAGCCTTCTTAAGAGTTTCAAAAGCTTCCCTACAATCATCATCAAAAACAAAAGGTACATCTTTTTGAAGACGATTAGTGAGAGGTTTTGATATCCTAGAGAAATCTTTAATAAACCTCCTATAGAAACCAGCATGACCAAGGATACTACGAATGCCTTTGATGTCTCTTGGACATGGCATCTTCTCAATTGCCTCAACCTTAGCTCTATCAACTTCTATGCCTCTTTCAGAAACTTTATGCCCAAGAACAATCCCTTCATTAACCATGAAGTGGCATTTCTCCCAATTAAGAACAAGATTAGTTTCTTCACATCTCTGCAAAACTTTATCAAGGTTGTGTAGAAAATTATCAAAAGAAGTTCCCTAGACAAAAAAGTCATCCATGAACACTTCGACAATCTCCTCACAAAAACCATGAAAGATAGCAGACATGCACCTTTGGAAAGTAGCAGGAGCATTACATAAACCAAAAGGCATACGTCTATAAGCATAAGTTCCATAAGGGCAAGTAAAAGTAGTTTTTTCTTGATCTTGTTGTTTAACAGCAATTTGAGAGAAACCAGAATAACCATCAAGAAAACAAAAATGGGTCTTTTTAGACAACCTTTCCAACATTTGATCAATAAAATGAAGCAGGTAGTGATCTTTCTTAGTAACTTTATTGACTTTCCTAAAATCAATGCACATCCTATAGCCTACCACTGTTCTTTGAGGAATAAGCTCATCATTATCATTAGGGACAATAGTAATCCCTCCCTTTTTAGGAACACAATGAATAGGACTAACCCATTCACTATCAGCAATAGGGTAAATAATCCCAGCATCAAGGAGTTTAAATACCTCACTCCTTACCACTTCCTTCATCCAAGGATTCAAACGTCGTTGGTGCTCCACTACCGGCTTCGCATCTGGTTCTATGTTGATAGAGTGCTGACATATAGTAGGTGAAATCCCTTTTAAATCATCCAGAGTATAGCCCATAGCTCCTCGATGTTTCCTCAAAACTTCCAATAACCTTTCTTCTTCCTTCCCTAAAAGTTTAGCGCTAACAATAACAGGATATATCTTTTTATCATCAATATAAGCATATTTAAGATCATCAGGGAGAGGTTTTAGATCGAAAACAGGATCCTTTTTGGGTGGCATTGTGGTACCCAAGTCTTCTACAGGCAAGTCGTGCTTAAGCATCACAGGTTGATCACGGAGAATCATGTCAATCTCATTCCTTTCTTCCATGAAGATTTCACTTTCATGATCTTCCATAAATTGTTGCAAAGCATTGTTAGGAGTAAGAGAAATAGAAGCAAGTTGTTCAACCCTAAAATCCTCATTATGGGTTTCCTCTTCGCAAGGTTATTTAGCAAATTTCGAAAAATTAAACTCATAAGATTCCCGATCGAACTTAGTCAAGATTTTCTTGCTCTTGCAATCAATAATAGCTCCACAAGTACTTAAGAAAGGTCTACCAAAAATGATAGGGTAGGTTTTACTAGCAGCCGAACCAAGTACTAGAAAATCAGCAGGGTACTTAATCTTACCACAAAGAACTTCCACGTCTCGTACAATACCAATTGGAGAGATGGTCTCTCTATTAGCAAGGTGAATAATCACATCTATCTCTTCCAACTCGCAAGGACTGTTTCATGCATAATTTCTCTGTAAAGCTTATAAGGAATAGCGCTAGAACTTGCACCAATATCACATAAACCATAATAACAATGATCACCAATTCTAACAGAAAGCACAGGAACACTAGCCTTTTTAGTTCTATTGGGATGTGAAACAATATTAGAAGCATCCTCACAAAATACTATGTGCCCATCTTCTACGCTTTTAGTGACAAGGTCTTTCACAATTGCTACCACAGGTTCAATGTTTATTTGTTCATCAGGTTTTATAGTTCTTTTTTCACTTTTGGTGATTACATTAGTTATCATAGGATGGTCTTTTACCTTTTCGGGGAAGGGAATCTTCTCGATATAAGGTTCGGGTAAGATGGGATCAATAATGCAATACTCGGCACTTCCAATAGGAGCATAGTCAACAATATCTTTGTAAGGTGCATGGTATTTGTTCCATCCCCTTTTTGGAATTTCGATATAGGAAGCAAAAGCTCTAAAGAAATTCATAATAACTTGCAAATCAAGACCATAAATATTGCTAATATTTTGAAAGTCATCAGTTCCCATAAAAGATTCAATGCATTTTGAAAGTCATAAATATTGCTAATAATTTATACCTGACTTTCTACCTTTGTCATTCTCCCAAGCTTCAGCATTATCTTGAATACGGTCCAGAAGATCCCATTTAGCTTCTTCTTCCATGCGAGTGAATGATCCAGCACAAGAAGCATCCAATAAATCCTTGTCATGTAGAGGGAGCCTTCCATAAAAGTTGTTGATAATAATATTGTTGGGGAGCTCATGAATGGGACATTTGAGCATTAGTAACTTCAATCTCCCCCAAGCTTGAGTTGTACTCTCTCCATCAAGAGGCCAAAAGTTGTATATTTGATTCCGATCTTTATGAATCTCACTAGGAGGATAAAACTTTGAATAAAAGAGATGCACTATTTCCTCCCATTCTAGAGATTGACCATTCTTCAGCAGCTTATACCATTCCTCAGCTCTTCCTTTCAGTGATAATGAGAATAACTTCTTCTTAACTTGATCTATAGTAATACCTGCACACTTGAACAACCCGCATAATTCGTGTATAAAGAGTAAATGATCACCGGGATGGACAGTTCCATCCCCAACATAGTAGTTATCCATAACACGATCAATAATTCTTGTAGGTATTTTGAAAACATCTCTCTCAGCAGGTGGTGGTGGCTTATCTACTACCTTAGCAGTGGTAGTAGCATTACCAAATAAGAAACTCAGCCAATTATCCATAACGAAAATAAAGCAACTAGCAGAAGTAAACAATACTCACAGTAGAAGTTTCCTTTACCAGTTCCACTCTCCAATAGCGCTTCACTCCCCGGCAACGGCGCCAAAAAATAGTCTTGATGACCCACAAGTATAGGGGGTGTATCGCAGTATTTTCGATAAGTAAGAGTGTCGAACCCAACGAGGAGCAGAAGGTGCTGGCTAGTGGTATGGATCAGGAATTCTCTGCAAATACTTAGCAAACGGATTTTTAGGGGTTTTCGATAAAGCAAGTAAACAAAGTACGAGTAAATAAAAGACAGTAGAAATAAATGCAGCAAGTGGCCCAATCCTTTATGCATCAAAGGACAAGCCGGTAGTATTTCTATAGATAACCAAACGCTATCGAGGACACATGGGAAGACTGTCAAGTGCTTTCGCTTCATATAGTCGATTAATCTTCTTTAGCTTGCTAAGTGTTGTGTGGGTGAACCTGTGCTAATGTACCTCCCCATCCAATACTAATACATACTTGTGATTATACCCCTTGCAAACATCCGTAAGTACAAGAAAGTAATTAAAGTAAAACCTAACCACATCTTTAAACTCTAAGACCCTTATGTCCCTTGTGCAATGGTGTCCTAACGGGGGTTCAGGTTTCTGTCACTCTGGCAACCCCTACGATTAGTAGCCAAATACACAATGCATTCCCCTAGGCCCATATAGTTGAAGTGTCATGTAGTCGACGTTCACATGACACCACTAGAAGAAGTACACCACAACTTAAATAACAATCTATTGAATCTTTCTCAACACAACTCCACTACTAACAACAAGACTTCTCCCATGTCCTCAAGAACAAAACGAACTACTCACAAGACATCATATGGATCATGATCAGAGATGGAATAATGATGTATAACAATCTGAACATAAACAATAATTCAATGGTTCACTCAATAGCATCAACTACAAAGAGTAATCAACACCGGGAAAGTTTCCCCTATGAACTATAGCAAGATTCAACCAATTGTTATAGCAATATGGAGATGGTGATGAGGGTGCTAATGGTGATGATGGTGATGATGATGATGATGATCCCAATGAAGTCCAGCTTGATGGTGGTGTTGATGGCGACGATCTCCCCTCTCCGGGAAGGAATTCCCCCGACAGCAATATGTCTGCCGGAGAGATCTTTCTCTCTCGGTGTTTTCCGCCCCGTAGAGGCGGCGGAATCTTTCTGTGGTCGCTCCCCGAGTCTTAGGGTTTCGTGGGGATGATATATGCCAGAGGGGAGAAGCTGGAGTGGGCCAGGGCGGCCACACCACCTCCAGGTGTGGCCTAGGCCTGCCCGCGCCATGGGGTGGTGTGGGCCCCCTGTGGCCCACCTCCACTCCATGTTCTGGCATCCTTAGTCTTCTGGAAAAATGGGATTTTCCGTATATTTTCCCGGATTTTCTGATCTTCGCGAATTTTGCCTCCAAACAGCACCTTTTCCATCAGAATCCTGACTGCAGCGGTCCATGCTCCAAAAGTCATCAACCATGCAAAAACAGATGAAATAACATAAGTATCACCTCTCAATACGAAATATATCAATGAATAATAGTGAATTAAGACATAGAATAGTGATGCAAAATGGACGTATCAATTACCATAACTGGCGATTTCCGACGCTCCATTGAGTGCGCGTCAGCCGTGTCTAACCTGGCCGAGTCACTCGTGATTGTGCGAGAGAAGAGAAAGATCCAGGAGGTGGCGGCATTGGCTCAATCCGCGCAGAAGTATATGCCGGCGCTAAGTAACCTTCATGGAAGTGTCTCATTTCAAGCAACAAAGGATACCAGGAAAGTGCCTGTTGATGATCTATTCCCAGAGCGCACCGTAACAATTGGTGCCGGGTTAACAGACAAATAGGAAAGCGAGCTTGTCAGCTTCCTCCGTGAGAATCGAGATATCTTTGCTTGGTCCACACAGGACTTGCAAGGTGTTCCGAGGGAGATGGCCGAGCACTCTTTGAATGTGAGACCCGGAGCAAAGCCGGTGAAGCAACCTCTCCGCCGCTTCACCGAAGACAGGAGAAAGGTCATCAGAGATGAGATAGCTCGGCTCCTAGCAGCTAGGTTTATCATGGAAGTTCTTTACCCGGATTGGCTATCTAATCCGATGCTGGTGGAAAAGAAAAAAGATGATCCGAATGTGGCGGTGGTTTGGCGTATGTGCATCGATTACACGAACCTGAATAAGGCGTGCCCAAAAGATCCATTCCCACTGCCAAGGATAGACCAAGTGATAGATTCTACTGCTGGCTATGAACTGTTGTCATTCATTGATGCATATTCTATTTTCCACCAGATACCTCTGAACCCGAGTGATCAAATAAAGACTACGTTTATCACCCCGTATGGGGCTTATTGTTATCACACCATGCCTTTTGGTTTACGTAATGCAGGGGCAACGTACCAGAGATATATGCAAAAATGATTGCACGACCAAATTGGCCGAAATGTGCAAGTATATGTGGATGACGTGGTTATAAAAACCAAGGAAAGCAAAACTCTCCTTGATGATATCAGGCAAACATTCACGAACCTAAGGAGGTTCCGAATGAAGCTTAACCCAGAGAAATGTACCTTCGGTGTCCCAGCTGGAAAATTACTCGGATTTCTTGTCTCCAGCCGAGGTATCGAAGTTAACCCAACTAAAATCCGAGCCATAGAGCGAATGGAATTTCCGAAGTGCCTTAATGATGTCTAGAAGTTCAATGGTTGCCTGGCATCCTTAAGTTGGTTTGTATGTCGGTTGGGAGAAAAGGCACTGCCTCTCTATCAACTCATGAAAAGGTCGGACAAGTTCATTTGGACGCCGCAGGCCAATGAAGCCTTTATCCAATTAAAGAAAATGTTAGCTATTGCACCGGTGTTAGCCTCTCCACTATCAAAGGATCCAATGTTGCTCTATATGCAACCAACCGAGTTGTAAGTGCAGTAATTGTGGTAGAGCGCGACGAAGAGGGTAAGTCAGTACAAAGGCCAGTATATTATCTGAGCGAGGTATTATCAGCTTCGAAACAAAACTATCCCCACTATCAGAAGATGGCATATGGTGTGTATATGGCGGCTAAGAAGCTAAAGCATTATTTTGAAGAGCACCCCATCAAAGTAATATGTGAAGCCCCCATATCCGAGATATGAGCAATAAGGATGCAAGTGGCCGGATTGCAAAATGGGCAATTGAGCTAGCCCATTATGCGCCACAATATGACAGGAGAGAAGCAATCAAGTCTCAGGCTGTGGCCGACTTTTTTGTGGATTGGGCCAAGGTGCAATACGAGCCACCATTGCTAGATCCGAACTACTCGAGAATGCACTTTGACGGGTCAAAAAAAACCGGGTTAGGCGCTGGAGTTGTGCTTACCTCGCCCAAGAAGGACCAGCTGAAATACGTGGTATAGATCCACTTCGCAACATCAAACAATGTTGCAGAATATGAAGCACTTGTGCATGGGCTCAAAGTGGCAAAAGAAGTTGGAATATGTCGGATCCAATGCTTCGGTGACTCGGATCTCGTCGTTCAACAAGTCTCTAGACAATGGGACGCTTTGGATGCAAATATGGCATTGTACAGATTTCATGTGCAGAAGATATCAGGATACTTTGAGGGATGCGAATTTCATCACGTACCTCGGGCGAAAAATGAGGCTACCAACGTATTGTCGAAGCTCGGATCAACCCGACAAGCAATCCCGCCAGGGGTAGCACTAGAGCACCTCAGAAAACCCTCTATCAGGCCATCCCCAGAATCCGAGTCAATTTATATCCCGGCAAATCCGTAATCGGAAGCTGTGCCCATGGACATTGATGTGGGAAGTGGTTCACGAAACTCGGGGACTGCCTTGGCAAACCCGGGGACTGCGCAGCGTGATCCGATTGAGGTTATGCCGGTGGATCAGATGGAAATTGATGAGGATGTGTTCCCACTACGAGCTATACCAGCTTGGGCACTGCCCATATTTCAATTCCTAAAAGATGGAACTTTGCCCAGTGAGGAGGTGCTTTCCAAGCAAACTCAGAGGAGGGAAAAAGCATACATGATCATCAATTCCGAGCTATACAAGAGAAGTGTGACAAACGTCCTCCAACGACGTGTTGACCCGGAAGAAGGGCTTGATATCCTCCGAGATATACATATGGAGAATGTGGGCATCACGCCTCGTCCAGAGCCTTGGTAGTAAAAGCTTTCCGTCATGGGTTTTAATGGCCAAGTGCCTTGGAACAAGCAGAGGATCTGGTAAGAAAGTGCAATGGTTGTAAAAGATATGCTACCAAGACACATATGCCAATGTCGGAGCTCAAAACCATACCAATTACCTGGCCATTTGTCGTATGGTGTTTGGATATGGTTAGCCCGTTTAAACTAGCAAGAGGGAACATGACCCACATCTTGGTCATGGTTGACAAGTTTAAAAAATGGAATGAGGTGAAGCCAATAAGAAAATGTGATGGAGCTACCGCCATGACATTCCTCAAAGATATCATCTTGAGATACGGTTATCCTCACAGTATCATAACAGATAATGGCACAAATTTCGCTGAAGGAGCATTTGCGCGATTCTGCCAGGATAAGAAGATCCGGTTGGACGTTGCCTCGGTAGCCCATCCCGCATCGAACGGACAAGTGGAGAGATCCAACGGATTAGTATTATCCGAGATAAAGCCCCGACTCATTGAGCTGCTGCAAAGATCAGCGGGGTACTGGATAGAAGAACTACCAGCGGTACTATGGAGTTTAAGAACAACTCTGAATCGATCAACAGGCTATACGCCATTCTTTCTGGTATATGGGGCAGAAGTTGTATTACCAGCAGACATAGAGCATGATTCGCCTAGGGTCACCCAATACACAGAAGCCGAAGTGCAAGAAGCCCGGCAAAATGATGTTGATCTGCTGGAAGAAGAGAGAGAATTGGCATTGTCCAGATCTGCCATATATCAGCCAAATCTCCGACGCTACCATAGCCGGAAAGTAAACCCCCGAATCTTCCGGGAAGGTGATCTGGTACTCCGTTTGGTACAACGTACTGTTGGCATGCACAAGTTATCCCCCCCATGGGAAGTGCCATTCATTGTGAGCAAAGCATTGCACAATGACTCGTATTACCTCATTGATGCAAAACCACAGGAGAAGAACAAGGTGGATAGGTCCGGCGAGGAATCTAAGCGTCCATGGAATGTAGCTCTACTTCGTCCGTTCTACACTTAGCAAAGAAGTGTGTGTATCCGAGTCTCTCATACGTCGGTATGTATGTGGGCAATGAGCTTATCAATGAAATGGTGGCACCTCGAGCAGTAACTCGGGGACTGCCTTAATAATATTTGTTGTCTTCTGTACTCGTTATAATTTTTATGTCGGCTGGGTTGAGTTGCTTATGCCTAAGCCGGGCTAGTAGTGTGTGAGCACCAAAAAACTAACTCTTCGACTTACTGCTGTCCAACAAGATTTGGCTTCATGGCAAGCAAGAGAACAAGTTTGGAATTGCGTAGCTCACGAAAAACGACTATGGAAAAGAACGTAATCGAGCCAACATTTGTTATTTGGACTAACCTTATGCTTACCTTGTTTTTTGCTATGTTGAATTATTTTGAGCTATTCCTAAAGTTTCTGAGTATTGTTAAGTCAATTTTTGAAACTCGGACTCGTAAGTCATAAAACCGAACCAAGGTATACACGAGCCGAGCCAAGAAATTGGAGAAACAAGAAAATGAAACTCGGGGACTACACCTAAGTTAATCCGGCACGAGCAACTCAGTAGCAAAATATGATCAGTGTGCTTAATACATTTGCACCCGGCATACCGGGGATCTGATAATCTTCAAAGTGTTTGTTATCAAGGAGCAGCAGGAGGAGGTAACTCGGCACCAGCAAGTGGAACTCCGACCTCGGCTTTAGCATTATCTTCATCTTCTTCGACATCCGAGGCTTCGTCCTCATCATCTTCACCCAAACCATCTTCAATGTATTCGTCATCAACAGCGTCAAGGAATCTTGGTCCTTCGTTCCATTGATGGATGGGGGCATACTGAATGAGGTTATGGGCGCAAGCTTTGCACTGAGCTACCCAATCCGGGTCATTGGACCACCTTGATCCGGTGCGCATGCGCTCAAGAAGATTGAGATTTATTTTCTCATACCATGTGAGCACGTAGTGGAGGACAGTTTCAGCTCCAGAACATCCGGCGGATTCCCTCCAGAGGTCAAGCTGGGTCTCGCACTCCATTAACTTATTGATTAGAGCAGCGGAACCCTCCGGAGTGTCTTCACCAGGCCAAAGGGCATTGAAGACCCGGACTGCTGCATCTAGGATATCCTTGCCGTAGTTCTTCATGATTTCAACTCGGGAGGACAAGCTGACTATCTAATCCTCCAGATCAAGAGGAATGGTGCTAGGGCCAGATGGAGTACCTCTCTACTGGCGGAACTTGGTAACGGCATTGGATGCAACGGCATCACCCTCCAGAAATTTGTCTGAAAACAAGACAACTGAAATAGGTGAAGGAGGTTGACCCGGAGAGATTCATGCCGGCTGAAGAAAAAGAACTTACAAGAAATATGGCTGTGGATCCGGGTCAGCTCCTTGGTGCAGTTGTCACGCCTCTTCCGGAGTTGCACAAGTTCAGCATTTGCCGACTCAAGCTTAATGTCGGCCTCCTTCAGCAGTTCTTGATCTTTGGCAATTTGGAGGTTGAGACGTTCTCGCTCTTTAGTAAAGTCTTGGCCAGCCTTGTCTATCTCGACTTTGTGCAGCGCCTTGAGCTTTTTCATTTCTGCCTTGAGCTTGGCAATTTCATCATCCTTGGTCTAGAGGAAGGCAAGCTCATCATCCTTCTTCTTGAGTTCGGCCTGATGCTGCCCTGCTTGTTTGAGAAAATGCAGCATCATATCAGGCACAGGCACACTATCTTCAAGAGATGCTGAAATAGTTTGTTGACCCAGCATAGCCGAGGTATGAATATCTGTCGACCCAAGAAGAAAAGGAGAGAGGGAGCATAAGGAGACTAAGCGAAACGGATTTACCTTTGATCTGATCCAAGTTCTTCCGCATGATGGTGTTCTCAGCTTCCACTTCAGCTACGCAATCCAAATGATGAATTAGTTCGGGGGGAAAAACAAAGAAAGATGGGAAAAAGCTATGGAGAAAACTTACCCCTTTTCTCGAACTCAGCGAGAAGTGTAGAATGTTTCGAGCGCATCGCCTTATGCATGTCCAAGAGACGTTGAAACGCAGTGCTCCGGCGATTGGTGGTAACCTGTGAAAAGCAAAGTTGACTTGATCATGTGCATATTCGAAGTGTACAAAATCCGGGCTAAGTGGAACTTAACCCGACTCTAGATGTGTGCATATTAGAAGTGTACAAAATCCGGGCCAAGTGGAACTTAACCCGGGTCTAGGTGTGTGCATATTCGAAATGTACAAAATCTGGGCCAAGTGGAACTTAACCCGGCTCTAGGTGTGTGCATATTCGAAGTGTACAAAATTCGGGCCAAGTGGAACTTAACCCGGCTCTAGGTGTGTGCATATTCGAAGTGTACAAAATCCGGGCCAAGTGGAACTTCACCCGGCTCTAGGTGTGTGCATATTCGAAGTGTACAAAATCCGGGCCAAGTGGAACTTCACTGGGCTCTAGGTGTGTGCATATTCGAAGTGTACAAAATCTGGGCCAAGTGGAACTTAACTAGGGTCTAGGTGTGTGCATATTCGAAGTGTACGAAATCCGAGCCAAGTGGAACTTAACCCGGCTCTAGGTGTGTGCATATTCGAAGTGTACAAAATCCAGGCCAAGTGGAACTTAACCCGGCTCTAGGTGTGTGCGTAGTCAAAATTACTAAGGAGTTACGCTAATTTTCTAAGGAGCATTCGGCCGAGTAACAAGTTACTCCCCCGGAGGCTCGGGACTAATGGTTATATCACTAATGTTTGGTACTTGTTAAAGAAAGGATAAGGTAGTTTACCTCCGTCATCCGGCCGGCAAGGTTGATAGCCTTGGCAGCTGTGTTCATCTGCGCGGTAAACTCGGCAGGCCGAAATTTCTCCGGGAGATCGTAGTTATGGACAAACTCCGCCTTGTTCCAGTTATTGACAAACTCGATCAAGGCCAGAGGATAGCACTTTCCGCTAAGCATATGGGGCGCAATTAAACCCTTGGCATGGGCATCCCTCCTCTCAATTTGGGAAGCTGCGGGGCTGGTATGGAATGCAAGTTGTGTGCTAGCTGGCTCAGGGGCAACATCCTTCTTCGGAGGGGTCTCTGCGGAAGCATAGACGCAAGCGTGCGCTATCCAGCCGAGATAGATGCTGCCCTGGCGGCTTCATAAGTTTTCTTGCCCTTGGGCTGCTCCTGAGAAATTGAGGTTTGGGCTACGGATTTGACCTTGGGCACAGCCTTGGTGCTAGCCTTGGTGCTAGTTGTGCCTTCTCGCCGAGTCTTGGAAAACTCGGACAAGGCTGAAAGAGTTGGTGCTGCTAGCACTTGTGCTGCTGGCGCTGGTGCTGGCACTGATGTTGGTATTGGCGGGGGTGCGGTAGGTACCTCGGTGGTGGTTGGTTGCGGCTGAGCCAAAGAGGAGCTGGGAGCAACCGCAGCCTCGGCAGAACCACTTCCCCATGCTCCGAGGTTGCCCTCCTCTTGACGAGGTGGGCTAGACCCCAGAGCAGCCGCTGAACCCTCCGGAATAGGGTTCAACGGGTGTGAATCGTCGCCACGAGGGGGAGAAGGGCTATGCCAGAGGGGCGAAGCGATGCTTGATCTGCTCTAAGGGACTTCCACCGCAGCCCTGCCAAATCAAATGACATAAGTTACAACAGAAGAAAAGCGTGAACCAAAGGGTTGGACAAAGAGAAAAGTAACTTACTCATCCGAGTTCAATGGGTCCTTGGGCTTCCGATCCCTCCGAGTTATGGCCTTAGTCGTTGGCTTGGTGGCGGCTTTGTCTGCAGACTTCTTTTGCCTCTTGGTTGGCTTGGGAGGCCCGGAAGAAGAAGCAGAAGCAGCTCCCCTTTTCTTGGACGCAATCGGGATAGGCTCGCCCGTGGCGAGAGGAGGATCTTCATGAATCTGCCCACCCAGGTTAGCTGATGCCGAATAGGCGTAAGAAAGGGGACAGCGTCAAATGCTTCCATCACCTCAACGTCGGAATCATCTTCATCGTCAGGCCAATCTCTAATGGAAGAGAATTTACCGGTATGTCGCTTGGTCGCGTTGGGAAGTGGTAGGAACATTTCTTGATCCGGCTCCTCCTCGTCCGGGGCATCTCGATCCTTCGCCCATTTGAGCGAAGGTTTGGTGCCATCTTTGAGAGTTTGCTGAAGAAACAGCTGGAAGAGAAATACAAAAAGATCAGATAAATAACATACTCCGACATAGAATATAACTCGGAATGATATTGGAACATGAAAATTACCATAGGAGGAAGCTTGTCCCGACAGAAATGTTCAATTCCCCACTCCCAATCAGCGGAGAAGTTTTTGTCAGTAGTAAAGAGGGCCTTGACCCGGCGAAATATCTCGGTATCACTCAGCTCAAATGAGGAAGCCCGGTTGGGGTCAAGGCGCCAGCTCATGTGGCACAGCTTGTGTGTGCATTTCTGGAGAGGGGAGATCCGGTTGCGAACGAAAGTGATCATCGCATCCTCGTTGCGCATCTTGGCATCTTTCAGCTCCTGCAACTGTTTGTTGACTTGGTTCACCAGGACTGTGGGTTTCTTGGAGATCCGGTCCCACAGATCCAGATTAGGAGGACCCGGAGCGTAGGGGCGTAGCCGGATCAGATCTTCCTTTGTGCTATTTCTAACATAAAAGAAGGTTCGGGCCCAGCCCTTGCAAGAATCAAGCCCCATGACTCGGGGAAAGACGGACTGTTTCCGAGGAGAAATAGAGGCAGCGCCGAACTGCGTGAGTTGTTTGTCCTCTAGGTCAGGCTCCTTATTCGGAATCACGTTCCGGCGCAGACCAAAAAACTGGATCCAGAGCTCCTTAGTGGGCCACAATCCGACATACCCCTCAATGGTGGAGGCAGGGGAAGAAAGAGATGTGATGACGTTCGCCAGAAGGTGGTGCGGTTGAAGCTCATAGGTGTTGAGCCAATCGTGGAAAAAATCACTAACAGGGAGCCCGAATCCGCGCTGGAAGTGGAAGAGAAACACTACAAACTCACCCGGATTGGGTGAGGGAGCAAGCTCCTCGGTGGCTAGACGGGCAACGACCCCTTCTGGGATACGACGCGTGCGGTAGAGCCAGTCGAGGTCGTCCTGGCATACCCAGGACCCAGCCTAGGCGCCACGCTCGGCGTTCTCCGCATCCTCCTCCATCTCCTGTTCCGCGACGGTGAGCTCCTCTTCTGTCATGTCTAGGTCGTTGTCCTCACTGGCCCTATCGGTGGTGGGGGGCAGTGCCTTGGACTAGCATGGTCCCGTGGTGGTGGAGATGCGCGGGAGTGGTGGCGATGCTGGTGCACAGGGAACAGTGCAGCGGCGGCGCTGCTAAGAAGGTGCGGTGGCGGCGGTGCTTTCGCTGGGAGGAAGAAGAAGAAGAGGCAGAGGGGCACGAGAATGGGGAAAAAAGACTAAGGGGCACGCCCCTCCCCTATTTAACCACGTCCCAGCTAGGGTAGTGGGATCGCGTGGTGTGGCAAGGCCACACGGTGTGGCCGTGTATTTTCCGGGTCAGCCAATCCGAGGCGAGCCACAGGAAGGACCACATGGCGCAGGGGATCCCACGACGTGACGTTATGATACAGTTAACGAGGAGACAGACACGATGTGACGTGTGCAACAGTAACACCTTACATTAACTGCGGCAGTCACTAGCGCAGGCCCTTAAAATGAGGCTAAGTTAATGATTACCCTCCACGTGGGATAGCGTACGAGAGAAGGAAGAATAATCCGAATAACCAAAGGATGACCCGTCCAGCGAGTGAAAACTCGGAATGTGCCAAGGGAAAGTTAGCCTATGGAATCCGGACTATGAAATAACTCGGAAAAGGAGCAAAAGGTTCGGAAAATTGAACCTGCCGTGGCCTTAACAGCTGGAGCTGCTAAGACCGCACCAGCTTCGGGGACTAATGTTGGGGGGATACCCCCGGGTAGGGTCACGCCGGGGTATAAAGGCCGAGTTAGCCGAGGTACGGCAAGGTCAAAGCAAGTGCTGGCTGAGTCACCTCAAGGCAGGCCGAATCACGGAGTAACCCGGACCAGGTGATGTCCGCCTAACTGAGTCCCGACCGACCAATGTCGTATGCTGGCAGGATGTATCTAACTTGTATGCAGGTACAGGTGTGGCCGGATTAACCAGGCATGATCCGGGTTATATCAGGCTTGCAAGAGAAGGAAGGTATCTTGCTAGTAAAAATGAGGTCGCTGTACGTTGGAACGTGAGGGAAGTGGATAGAGGCTAGGACCACTAAGGTGTGACCGATAAGGGTGACGTTGCCAGTGTCGGATGACGCTGGCGCCGCAGAGGCTCACGTAGCCTCTGCATGGCTTACGATGGGGAAAAGTGACCCGGTCGGTTTACTATTTTGGGAAGAGGCATATTCCTTGAAATATGCCTCCACGTATGCCCTAATTGGAGACCTAGACACCCCTATATAAGGAAGGCTAGGGCCTCTATAGAAAGGGTTGATCTCTAGTTGGTTGAGTTTTACTTATTTGGTTCTAGGTTCCTGAGAGCTAGTTAGTGGTGAGAGTAAGAGAGTTCCTTCTTCCTCCTCTCCCCAATACGGCTCAAGGAGCATTTGTAACCTTGGAAACCCATTGAATACAAAACAACTGTGTGTAGAATCACCACACTATCCCTCCCTAGGTTCCTCTAGTGCATATTGTCCCCACCTTTAGCCTATCCATGGCATCTGCCGTGACACCACCATGAAAAATAGTTCAATCCTGTATAAAAGGTTTGGATAATCATCCAAGCAGTTAGTCCATGAGTGGGACAATTCTTTACCAAAGATTTCATTCTTTCCCAAGCTTGAGCAACATGTTGATTATCAAACTGTTTAAACTTCATTATTTCACTTCTCATAGATATAATCTTAGCAGGAGAATAGTATTTTCCAATGAAAGCATCTTTGCATTTAGTCCAAGAATCAATACTATTCCTAGTTAAGGAATTCAACCATTCTTTATCTTTTCCTCTCAAAGAGAAAGGAAACAATTTAAGCTTATTAATATCCCCATCTATATCCTTATGTTTTTGCATCTCACAAAGTTCAACAAAGTTATCTAGATGAGCAGCAGCATCTTCATTACCAATACCAGAAAATTGTTCCCTCATAACAAGATTGAGCAAAGCAGGTTTAATTTCAAAGAAAGTAGCTTCAGGAACATGTGGAGCAATAGGTGTGCTCATGAAATCATTGTTGTTGGTGCTAGTGAAGTCACAAAAGAGTAGTCATTTTTTGTGTTTTTAATAAAGAAAACAAACTTGTAAAACTAATTTTTGCGTGTTTTTGATAAAGAAACAAGCAGACAAAGCAAAAATAAACTAAGAAAAACAAAAAAAACAAAGTAAAGAGATTGGTTATGAGGGACTCCCCTTGTGAAGGTGTCCTTCACTCCCCGGCAACGGCGCCAGGAAAAGTGTTCGATGGCCCAAAATATATCGAGCTCGTTGGGGAACCCCAAGAGTCAGGTATGATGAGCACAGCAGCAAGTTTCCCTCAGTTATGAAACCAAGGTTATCAATCCAGTAGGAGCAAGGAAACACCCCAAAGGTGTTGCTAGCTGAGCTTTGGCAGGGTGCACTACCGGTGCTAGTAGCAATGTGGAATCCTGCACAACACAACCGCAGAACTTTGCCCCAACTTGCGATGAGGTTGTCAATCTCACCGGTTTTGCTAAAAACAAAGGATTAAACATATCGAGTGGAAGAAAGTAATAGTTTGCAGAAAGTAAACAGAAAGCAATAAACAGTTGTAGATTGATGGTAAAAGAAAAGACCGGGGTCCATAGTTCCCTACTGGTGGCTCTCCTTAAGATAGATAACATGTTGGGTGAACAAATTACAGCAGGGCAATTGACAAACATCGAGAAAGCAATCAAGCATATACTAATCATCTTGACTCCTTTGAGACTTGATTGGGCATTACAACATTATACATAGACCGCCATCCAACTACATCTATGACTAATAATCCACCTTCAGGTTATCATCAGAAAGTATTAAGTTGCAAGCAACAGATACATGCATTACGCATTGCGTGTAAAGTAAACAAAACAATTGTTCTATGAACTACTCACGTGAGTAGTTCATCCTTGGACTACGGGTCCATGTAGTAGCTAGATGGCTGGTTCTTCTCCTTTGTGCTATCATGTTTAGATCTTGTGAGCTCCGTTCATGATCAAGATCATCTATTTGTAATCCTACATGTTGTGTTTGCGGGGATCCGATGGATATTGAGATGCTATTTTAGATTGATTATTGATTCTATCATGTCTTTGTTATTTGTGATCGTGCATGCTTTCCGTTGTGAGTAGCTATCTTGGCCAAGTAGATGCTAGCAACTCCAAGAGTTAGTATTTATGCTCGATAGTGGGTTCATGCCTCTAGTAATCTGGGGAACTGACAGAAATCTCTAAGGTACTAGATGTGTTGTTGCTACTAGGGAGAAAACAACAATCCTTTGTTCATAGAACAATTGTATTGTTTACTTTACACGCAATGCGTAATGCAATTATCTATTGCTTGCAACTTAATACTTTCAGATGATAACCTGAAGGTGGATTATTAGGCATAGATGCAGTTGGATTATGGTCTATGTATAATGTTGTAATGTCCAATCAAATCTCAAAGGAGTCAAGATGATTAGTATATGCATGCATGCTTTCTCGAGGTTTGTCAATTGCCCCGTTGTAGTATATTCACCCAACATGTTATCTATCTTAACGAGAGCCACCACTAGTGAACTATGGACCCCGGTCCTTTCTTTTACCATCAATCTACAATTGTTTACTATTTTCCTGTTAACTTTCTGCAAGCTTTTACTTTCTTCCACTCGATACGTTTAATCCTTTGTTTTCAGCAAAACCGGTGAGATTGACAACCTCACTGTAAGTTGGGGGCAAAGTTCTGTGGTTGTGTTGTGCAGGTCTCGACATCGCTGCTAGCACCGGTAGTGCGCCCTGCCAAAGTCCAGCTAGCAACACCTTGGAGGTGTTTCATTGCTCCTACTGGTTCGATAACCTTCGTTTTATAACTGAGGGAAAACTTGTTGTTGTGCTCATCATACCTTCCTCTTGGGGTTCCCCAACGAGCTCGGTATATTTTGGGCCATCATGTTGGGTCCGCAGCATAGAAAACAAAAAATTTCCTATGATGAGAACTACACGCCAAGATCTATCTACTCGGTACAATCCAACGGGTGGAAATACATCCAACGAGAACTTACCCTCGAAGACAACGAGTTTTGTTAACGAGTAGGAACTCGTGGTTGATGTAGTCGTACACTTGCCAATCTCAAGATCGTGAGGAAGTCCGAGCGCCGCAACTCAGCAGCGCATCCATACTCGCACACACGTTCAAGCCACCGGACAACCTCCACCTCCTCGCTCCAGCGATCCAGCAGAAGGAGCAACTCCTTCCAGACGAAATGCCACCGGGAACATGTATCTCGCTAATCCGAGACCATGGGGGAATAATTCTAGAGGGGCACAGAGATCCTTCACAAGGAGGTGTGAGGATGAAGGCGGGAATGGGTGGCCTTTTATAGGAGGAAGGGGTGCCCCTCCTCTCCATAGCCGGCGCATGGGGGGTGACCCCTCACCTCCCCCATTCATGTGGTGGTAACCCCTCCACATTGAAATGCCTCTTCACATTCCCTTTTAAAGTCTCCACTTTAAATGCATTAAAATTCTCCAAGTTTAATGCTCTCTCATTGAATAATACTCTTTTATTAAATTTATTCAGAATTTTGTTAATTACTTTAATTAACAAACATTCACATAGAGCCCCTTGCAATATTTCAATATCACATGCAGAACCACTTTCTGCAATTTCACCCGAAACAATTTCCGGTTTCTATCGAAACAATTCCTGCGCTTTGCAATTCTTTTGTCTGAAACATATGTGCTCCAAAATGGTGTCCGGTAACTCTTAAGTGTGTCAGCCTACGGTTCGCGAATAATGCAGACATGATTGAGACTCCTCTCAGATCAATAATCAGAAGCGAGACCTGGAGATCCATATTGACTCCTACACATTCAACGATAACTTATGTGATCGTGAGAACCTTTAACGCTAGTAACTAAATTCCTTTGTCTCGCAATATATTACATGTCCGAGATTCGATCATTGGTATCTCCATACCTAGTTTGATCTCGTTCCCGACATGCACTCTTTTCTCGTTCCCGTGATATAACATTCTAGTGATCACATCACTTTCTTGCAAGCTATCTCAATGTGATATCACCGAGAGGGCCTAGAGTATATATATCCGTCATCGGGATTGACAAATTCCACTCTTGATCCATGAGCGTCAACATAACACCTTCGTTGTACTGAACCCATCTTTATAGTCACCCTGTTCTGGTGTGACTTTTGATGTTATCAAGCTACTCTTCAGGTGTTAGCAATTAACATGATCTCATGGTCTAAGGATAAAGATTACTTCCTATGATGTTATAGCAATATATACATAATGACTTGATCGTAATGCTATACTACGGATGAATGTTCATCACATCATTCCACCAATGGTGTGACCTTGTTATCAACAACATCCAATGTCCATGATCAGGAAACCTTGATCATCTTGTTAATCAACAAGCTAGTCTATAAGAGAGGCATAACTAGGAACCCTTTTTGTTTATTAAACACACATGTATTGATGTTTCCGATCAATACAATTATAGCATGCAAAATAAATATTTATCATAACATTGGAATAAGATAATAACCACTTTATTATTGCCTCTCGGGCATATTCCCTTCAGTCTCCCACTTGCACTAGAGTCAATAATCTAGTTTGAAAAACTTTGCGTATTGAACACCTATGGCTTTCTGGTGTTGCATATACGCTATTCCTAGTGGTTAACATAATCTCCGGATCTGACAGTTTCAGGTCCGTGTGTATTTGCATGTCTTTGTGTCTCTACGCATCACTCATTCTCAAATGAGATGGCATTGTATAAATTTGGTCGTTTGGTGAGACCTTTAGTTCGTTCCGGTTAAAATATGTTGATATTATTGTCACACAATATATCTTCATAGTATTAGCCCACTTTGAACCACACCTAGTTTGATAACAAACTACTTAACACAAATGCCCTCCTTTACTGCTACTATAGCAGTTATATACTTAGCCTTTTTTGTTGTAGTATCCGTCACAATGTCTCAACTTTGGAACTCATCCAAATCCACCATGGAACATCCTTTCCATTACATTGTGCCACCCATAGTCTAAATTGAGATAAATTTATTTTGTATCTTGTGACAAAACTAGTATCAATGTAACACTTTACAATGAACTACCTTTAACTATTTGTCACTTATACATGATATATTCTTATTTCCTCCAAAGCTCATAAGAATATCTTTACTATCATCCAATGATCATCTTATGAATCATTCTGGTATGTGCTCATAACATTTAGAGCATAGGACATTCTGGATATATACATATCATGGTATACTCGATCAAAATCTTCGTGTGATTTTACTCACCAAGTGTTGAAACACTTGAATCTTGATACAATCCTTTCCATGCAGCAAGAACCTTTCTTATTGTTTCCATATTGAACCCTTTCAATATCTCATATATGTATGTCTGGCACAACCATATTAGCGCCTTAATCTATCCATATAGATATTGATGCCAAATATTCTGGGTTTGCCCAAGTCTTTCATCGAAATCTTATTTTAATGAAATTCTTAACTTGTGTCAATACAAGATACATCATTTCCAATCAACAATATGTCCTCTACATAATGTATGAGAAATATGTCTCAGCGCTCCCACTTAATTTCTTGCAAATGCAAGCGTCTTCATCATCTCTGATGAATTTAAACTCTTTTAACAGTTTCATCATGGTGAAGATTCCAACTCCGCTATGCTTACTTCAACTATTGAAGTTTGCATGCCCTTTTAGCACCCTTGGAATTAACAAAACCCTTTGGACCATGTCATGTACACGTACTAGGTAACCATTCTTTTAGAAGAACCTTGTTTTGTTTATTCAACTACCATATACCAAATTATATGTAGTGGTTGCTACATTAATCCGTCAAGACTAAGTATCGCTATGAAAGATCAAATCTTGTCATAGTCAACTCCTTGAACATTGTCGTAAACTTCTTTCCGACATGTCGACTCTTTCATAGAGTTAAACATCCATGTCTATTTCTTTATAGATCCAAACACGACCGATAGGCCTCACGCCTTTCCGGAGGGTCTTCCAAGTTCAGAAACTTGATTTCTCGTGTATGGATACTATCACGGATTCTATGACTTCTATTCATTTTATGGAGTCAGGGTCCATCATCGCTTCTCTGCATGTAGTCGGTTCATCATTGTCAAAACAATAACGACTTTCTTATCAAATCATGCTATTTGATTCTTACCGACCCACACGGTTCAATAGGAACTCTAAGCTCCGAGATCACACCTTTTGTAATCACGGGAGCCATGAGCATTGTGGTCGCCACTAGGACACTTTCCGGCGCTGCGCTACTTAGCACATATAGCTAAGGTTCAACAACCTTATAAAAGTTCTATTGTCCTCCCACTTAACTTTTCGCAAAACATTCCTTCTGAAGAAACTTGAAGTTCCAAGTGACAAACTCTTTTATCCTCGGTGTTATGGAGAAATTCCCAACAAATTCTTTGGGATAACCTACAAAGACGTGCTTATCCAACTTTGGTTGTAAACATTTGACTTATGCATGGCATACCAAAATTTAAGAAAAGACAATTCGGGTTTTATCCCAAACCATAACTTATATGGTTTCATTTCAACGGATCACGATGGTGCTCTTTTCAGTGTAACAGCAATAGTCTCTAAAGCTTCAATCCTTAAGACATAATGGTAGTTTTATAAATGGCACCTTTGATCTTACCATGTCAAATATGGTTTGATTTCATCTCTCGAATATGCCATACTCCTATGGTTTATCAGGAAAACTCAAATCATGGAACAATTCCTCAAATCTTAGGTGTTTTTGCTAAACATGTAACTCAAATATCTTCCTTCATGATCAAATCATAAACTCTTTATTTTCTTGTTACAATGATTTTCCACTTCATCTTGAAAGTCTTTGAACAATTTTCAAATGTTTCATACTTCTTCCTTATTAAGTAAATATATAGATATATTCACTCAAATTTCTGAAGAAAGCATATGAAGCAAAAAGATCCATCGCATATGGCTACACATAATGGACTATGCACATCAGCATGTACAATTTCCAATAAGCTAGTCATCCGTTCCTCTTTGGCCTATGAACGGAGTTTCAATTAGCTCAAGGAAAGTCTCACAAACGTCAATTGATCAAAATCAAAGACTCCAAAAATCCATCAACATGGAGTTTCTTCATGTTTTGTTTCCAATATAATTTAAATAGCGATGCCACTTCATAAGTGATCTTTCAATCATTTGTCTTGCGACATTTTAGCAATAGTGTTTATGGATGTGATTTCTCCCACTAGACTGGTAAAAGTTCATCCATCCTTTATGGAATACGGTAATTATTTGAACAACCATTGTTCTCATATACCGGAACAAAATAACAATTATTAAAACAAATCTTGAATGCTAGGTTTGACGACAACGAAAAACACAATAACACTTTATTTGTTTTCGATGAACTGCATTGGCCATTGTAGTTCATGAATTGCATTGTCCTGTATGACACTTCATACCAACCAATTCGGTATCCAATACCTAAGAACCACATTGTTTAACAAGCAAGGAATACAACCATAACATGTATATCTTCTATATACCTAAGTTGGACATCTCCAACCTTTTCTTTTCTGCCAAATATTTTATAGATTCTCTTTCAACAATTCCTTTTCTTTTAAAAGAATCTATCAACATCAATAGTGGTGTCATTCACATGACACATAGTACAAAGCGTATATAGTCAAACACTAATACCTTTGGACTTGCACTTTGAAGTGGATCACCACCATCAAATGTTTGGTATTCTTTCAAAAATCCATTCTTTAGTAATCTTTTAGTGTAGTAAACATTTTACTTACATCTTCTATTCATCCTTATCATGACAACTTTCATGATCAAGCTACTACAGCCTATAAGGAAGAATGACGAGTATAATTTCAATTCCCAAAACCTTTTGGAAGATTCGGATGCCTAACATCTCCATCCTTCACAAATTCTCATACATTATGAGAACATGTATTTTGCTAAATTATACTCTTTCATAATGCAACCAAAAACTTTGTTTCAGATATCACAATATCTTTCACACATGATGGTTTCTGAAACAATTTTCAGCTCCTACATAAACTTGATATTAAAACAACTTTTGAATATCAATAATCATGGAGGCAAACATGACACTTTAGATACTAACATTGGAATTCTTACTCTTGATTTAATACTACTTATTAAACTTCATGGAGTAAATAGAGTTTGCTGAAAGTTTGCAATAGGACTTATAAACTTTCAATTGACATTCAAAACAATACGATACCAGTTCGTAAAGTAAATATCCAGAATTATATAGTTCTATTATCTCAATTAAAACTAAGCATAAGGTAGTGAACAGATGCCAATGACTACAACAAATTATGCAAATTCACTTTGATTTAGTTTATGACAAATTTAGTTCGACTAATCCAAATTAGAAATGAACTCCCACTCAAAAACGACATCCCTCGTGCCTTTTTGGTGATTACATGAACCAAATCCACTACACCAAGTCTGATCATCACGTGAGTCGGTGTAGCTTCAAAGGTGAGCATCAATATGGGCATCATATCAACTATATGACTCATGCTTAACCTTTTGGTCCGTGTTCCGAGGCCATGTCTATACATGCTAGGCTCGCCAAGTAAGAACCTTAGTACTCGCGTGTGTAAAACTGTCTTACACCCGTTGTATGAAAGCGTAGAGTCGAGTACACCCGATCATCACGTGATGTCTCGAAACACGATCCATAGAACGGTGCATACTCAAGGAAGAACACATTTTATCTTGATATCTAAATGAGGGATCATCTTACAATGCTACCAAAAGCGCCAAACTAGCAGTATAAGATGCTAACATCTAATGTGTAAAGTGAGATGATATGGTCCATGCATTTGATCTCTATCATTTGCATCGTGGTATGATCTCTATCATTCCTTTATGTGTAAGGCCAAGGTCTATGGAACTTACACGTTCAATGTGTTGTAAGAGTATCTATCATACATCTACTTACAACAATACCATATCAATACACTAGCCCAGCAACGATCTAAACTAGACGCCTCTAATTTATCAATTGTAAGTTTTTACGTGGCTTAGGGCTTTCGGAGATAGAGCCGTTCTTACCTACGAACATGAACCACGACGAGGATAACCAAGTTATTAGCAACTCGTTATAAATCAGATATTGACTATAGTAGGAGAGACAGACACCCGCCAGCCACTTATGCAAAACAAGTTGCATGTCAGTCGTGGAACCGGTCTCATGTACGATGACATGTAAGGTTGGTCCGGGCCGCTTCATCCCACTATGCCACCAATATCCAAAATACATAGAAGATGCAATAAAATGATCATCATCGCCCACATATAAACATATGTGTACTACCCGTGCAAAACACCTACACATAGATCAGGATCTGATACCACTGTTGGGTCTGTAGCATAGAAAACAAAAACAATTCCTACGATGAGAACTGCACGCCAAGATCTATCTACTATGTACAAAGCAACGGGTGGACATACATCCAACGAAAACTTACCCTCTAAGACAACGAGTTTTGTTAATGAGTAGGAACTCGTGGTTGATGTAGTCGTACACTTGCCGATCTCAAGATCGTGAGGAAGTCCGAGCACCGCAACTCAGCAGCGCATCCGTACACGCACACACGTTCAAGCCACCGGACAACCTCCACCTCCTCGCTCCAGCGATCCAGTGGAAGCAGCAACTCCTTCCAGACGAAATGCCACCGGGAACATGTATCTCGCTAATCCGAGACCATGGGGGAATAATTCTAGAGGGGGAGAGAGATCCTTCACAAGGAGGTGTGAGGATGAAGGAGGAAATGGGTGGCCTTTTATAGGAGGAGGGGGTGCCCCTCCTCTCCCTGGCCGGCACATGGGGGGTGACCCCTCACCTCCCCTATTCATGTGGTGGTAACCCCTCCACATTAAAATGCCTCTTCACATTCCCTTTTAAAGTCTACACTTTAAATGCATTAAAATTCTCCAAGTTTAATGCTCTCTCATTTAATAAAACTCTTTTATTAAATTTATTCATAATTTTTTTAATTACTTTAATTAACAAACAGACACATATAGCCCCTTGCAATATTTCAATATCACATGCAGAACCACTTTCTGCAATTTCACCCGAAACAATTTCCAGTTTCTATCGAAACAATTCCCGCGCTTTGCAATTCTTTCGTCTGAAACATATGTGCTCCAAAATGGTGTCCGGTAACTATTATGTGTGTCACCCTACGGTTCGCGAATAATGCAGACATGATTGAGACTCCTCTCAGATCAATAATCAGAAGCGGGACCGGGAGATCCATACTAACTCCTACACATTCAAAGGTAACTTATGTGATCGTGAGAACCTTTAACGATAGTAACTAAATCCCTTTGTCTCGCGATATATTACACGTCTGAGATTTGATCATTGGTATCTCCATACCTAGTTTGATCTTGTTACCGACATACACTCTTTTCTCGTTCCCGTGATATAACATTCTAGTGATCACATCACTTGCTTGCAAGCTATCTCAATGTGATATCACCGAGAGGGCCTAGAGTATATCTATCCGTCATCGCGATTGACAAATTCCACTCTTGATCCATGAGCCTCAACATAACTCCTTCGTAGTACTGAACCCATCTTTATAGTCACCTTGTTACGGTGTGACGCTTGATGTTATCAAGATACTCTTCAGGTCTTAGCAATTAACATGATCTCATGGTCTAAGGATAAAGTTAACTTCGTATGATGCTATAGCAATATAAACATAATGACTTGATCGTAATGCTATACTACGGATGAATGTTCATCACATCATTCCACCAATGGTGTGACCTTGTTATCAACAACATCCAATGTCCATGATTAGGAAACCTTGATCATCTTGTTAATCAACAAGCTAGTCTATAAGAGGGGCATAACTAGGAACCCTTTTTGTTTATTAAACACACATGTATTGATGTTTCTGATCAATACAATTATAACATGCAAAATAAACATTTATCATAAACATAGAATAAGATAATAACCACTTTATTATTGCCTCTCAGGCATATTCCCTTCACATCAACTGGCACCTTCCCATACCGGTGCCGCCGGAACAAGGTGAGGAAGAGATAAGCTCCAGGGTTCTTTGTAGCATTTTTGGTTAAAGATCGTCAATTTTCTAATCTAGATGATTCTTTGTAGCAAGGTGAAGAAAAGAGAAGCTCCATGGTCTGAGGATGACGACAATGATTTGTACTTTGCTTGGTATCATCAAACAATTGTTGGAGTCGACCAGCCTTTCCAACAATTTTGGGAAGAAATACATGCCAATTTCAATAAAATAACTAGTGGAGATGCAAGGTCATTAGTATCGATTATGAATAGGTAGACTTTGCTAGTAATTTACTCCAATACAGGAAATCTATGAATAAATAGAGATTGCATGTATGAATAATGGTGTATGATTATTGAGTTTCTCTCTTATTCATCTTGTTAAGTATGAGCTGGCGTGAGATTTTAGCAAATTAGGATGATGTTATTACTATGTATGACTAATTTATCGATATTAGGATAATGCTATTACTATATATATGAACTATGAATCTTTATGTTACACAAAAGAAACTGTGCTAGATGCAAAAAAAGAAATTGTTTCTGTGTTTCGTGCAACAAATGCCACAAACTGGTTATGTGTGGATGCACCAATATGTACTAGTGTGATAAAGTACATTATGTTACAAGTGATGATGTCCTGGATCATTGATCATAAGGTTCAGGTTCTCAAAACAATGCCTTAGCCCTTTGTTGCACACCATATTCATAAGTGTCATGTGATAAATGGAACTACATTTTTGAATCGGAGCTCAATATTTTCTTTCACGTCTGAATGGACTGATGAACAAATGGAGTATGACCCGCAAAAAAAGACCTAATACAATTTTTCTGTTCTATTACTTGGACTAGTCACATTCAAAACCGTAATAGAGCCGCAAATCCTCCCGCCATCCCCCGTAATATTTTTGAATCCGAAATCATGGTATCCAATTTTCTACCCCTCCGTCCAGAAAAAGGCTACTTTGAGGAAGGTCATTGATGATCAATTGATGTGACCAGGCCTTGGATTCATGAACAGAGGGAAGTACGGTCTACTAGAAGTTATTACTTGGACTGTCACCAAATTCAAATTCTGAATCGAGAGGCAAAAGCTCCCACCTACATGAAATATTTGGGTCCCACATTTAATCTTTCGTATACTGCGAAATTTCGTTTGACCTATCATATTGGTAACCAATGGTGATTGTGAAATTTCTGGGTTGGGTGATGGGGTTCGCTCGTAATTTTTCTTACTAGGACTATATCCAAATTCAAAATCTTAATCGAGGGTAAAAACCTATAGCCCAAATAATTTCGCACATGGAGTCAACATTATTTTTTCTATGGGAATATTTTTTTATTCCTAAACATAGGGAGTAGCATTTTTTCAAATTATTACTTGTACTCTAGCCAAATTCAAAATCTCAGTTCAGCGGAAAATTTTACCAATGTTCTGCGCAATTATGTAATGGATGGTCAGTTTATGTGACTCTCGGCCATTAATTCCTGACCATATAGCGTACTAGTCTACAACTATCTTTTCCTATTATTACTTAGCCGCTAGCCAAATTCAAAATCATAAAATCGAGCGGCAAAATCCCAACCGACTCATATGCATTTCATGCCCCTCCGTTTCAAACATTTTCTGGCAAAACCTCCCACCGATGGAGTACCATTTTTCTAGTATTAGTTGGACTCTTTCCAAATTCAAAATCTCAATCGAGCGGCAAAATCACACACCGACCTTGAAGCATTTCCCGCCCCACCATTTCAAAAACTTTGAACAAAATCTCTGACCGAGGAGTACCATTTGTCTATTACTATTATTTGTCCTATAGCCAAATTCAAAATCTCTATCAAGCGGCAAAACACACACCGACCTTGAGAATTTCCCGCCCCACCTTTTCAAAAACTTTGAGGCAAAATATCCCATCATGGAGTACCATTTTTCTATTACAGTATTATTATTTGTCCGGTAGCCAAATTCAAAATCTCAATCAGGCAGCAAATTCACACACCGACCTTGAAGCATTTCTCGCTCTGCCGTTTCAAAAACTTTGAGGCAAAATCTCCCACCATGGAGAATCATTTTTCTATTATTATTATTTGTTCGGCAGCCAAATTCAAAATCTTGGTCGAGCGGCAAAATCACAGACCGACTTTGAAGCATTTCCCACCCCACCATTTCAAAAACTTTGAGGCAAAATCTCTCACCATGGAGTACCATTTTTCTATTATTATTTGTCTGGTAGCCAAATTCAAATCTCAATTGACCAACAAAATCACACACCAACCTTGAAGCATTTCCCGCCCCACTGTTTCAAAAAATTTGAGGCAAAATCTCCCACCGAGGGATTACTATTTTTCTATTATTAGCCAAATTCAAAATCTCAATCGAGTCGCAAAACCAGAGACCGACTTTGAAGCATTTCGCACCCCTCCGTTTCAAAAACTTTGACGTTAAAATTCCTTTTCTACCCATTGTTTCGACACCCTATGGGCACGCTAAAGTCAGTAGCTTGGGGGCACGATCGTAATTATTTTTCTGTTCACCTCGACAGTCCCGATTCGTGCAATTTTTCCAGCTGGCCCTCCCAAAATCCTAGGCTTCTCTCCCACGCCCTCACCTCCATGACCACCGCGCGCACTGGCCGGTGGCAATTCCACGGCTGCTAGAGCCGCTTCATCGATGTCCACCCCATCAGATCTAGTTCACCGGGTCTCTCTGCCACTCCACCAGAGTTGTGGTCTCGCTGACCGTGCATATGGTGTTATCGATCGCCCACGCTCTGCTTCCCCGCTACCGAAAGCTACCCAACCGTACCGGAGCAGCTCTGCCGTTGTCCACCACACGAGATCTAATTCAACAAGTTCCATGTCCACTGCTCTAGACCAGTTACACGGTCGTCGCCGTTGACTGCACCAGCTTCGACCGCCCAAGATCTGCTTCGCCGACGCCAATAGCCACCGCAACCGCAGCACCCTTGGTGACCTGGACATCACTCGCACGCTACCGATGATGCTTAGACGCCTCTTCGACCAAGGTAACCAGATCTCCAACCCGTTTTTGTTTTTTTAGCGGTATAGCAGGTTCAAGTCTGTCACAGTGAACTACATTTTTGTAATCATGCTAGTACATACAAGTCACTGGGCATACTTGTTCTTCATGCTAGTACATACAAGGTCATTAGACATGTTGGTTTGCATTCGCTGCTCTACAAATATCAAGTCATGCACATGTATATTATTTTGTCATGCACATATTCTTATCTTAGCTGCTCTGTACACCAGTAAATACCTGCTATTGTGTAGTTCTTGCAAAATGTAATGTCAGTGGAAAATATTAGTGTGGATTCCCTGCTACACAGTTACTGACTCTATCTGGTTAATCTTGAGCTAAGTTCCTGCTATTATTTCCTCCCTGGCAGCGTTCTGCTATCCTGTGGTACCCGTTCAAACTCTTCGTACTAGTTCGATTATAATTTTGTTGTTGCCATCTGGTTCTTCAAAAGCTGCAACACCGACTATTTTCGTTTTCTTTGTGTAGAGCTCAAAAAGGCAACACTGAACATGTTGGTTTGCACAGCCTACATGTCCACCAGCGATGCCATTATATTTTTTCTATATCTGGTGCTGGTTCGTCGTAATCAACGGCATAATTATTCTTTACTTTATAGTTCATTCGTGTTTTCCATTCCTGCTCGACAAGTTCTGGTATGATGCGGTTATAATTTCTATGTGGTTCATTCTTAGTTATGACAGTAATTGCATGCCACTGTGTAGCTCACCGCAAATTCTGAGCCACTCAACATCTCTTGCATTCCAGGAGATGCCACTACTTCCATATATATTTGCTGAAATGACCTGGCTAGTTTATACTGAAATTCTCAGAAACACTTTATTTGATTGCTCATTTCATTGTTGGCATACTTGTCTAATGCTTGTTTGTCATGTTCTACAGGTTCACAAGCCACACTATTATAACGCGTATCTCGTTCTGGTTCGTCCTAGGCAACAACATAAATATCCTCTACTATATAGTTCATTCATGGTTTGCATTCCTACTCTACAAGTTCGTATTATGCAGTTATAATTCATATCTAGTTCATTCTTAGTTATGAGTAGTTTGTCTTCTTTGCTGTATTAACTTGTTATTAGTTAGTTTAAGACTGCAATTATTGCTATCGCCACCAAAGAGGGGACTGCAAGATCATGTCTCATGGTGGTTTTCCAATGTAGCTGTCACACTCAAAGGGAGATGTAGTTGATGGATTGAGAAAGCAAAATGAGGACTCTGCTATCAACTTGATTCATAACTAAAATGCTGAATTTACTTTCCCTTTTGTTCATATTATGTAATATTTTTAAGAAGTTTGTAGCTGATGTAATATCTAGATAACTCACATAGGCTATGTAGGCATTTAGTTGATGCCGTCCACGTATGGCGGTACCATAACTGCGCCAGCTAGGTCGATCAGGTAACTATACAGGGTTTTGTTATTGGGATTTCTATTTTCGTACCCTTGGTTTGTTAGTTGTACTCAGTTTTTCCCAGCCGCTTAGTTTTTCCCAGCCGCTTAGTTTTTCCTCACTTTTGCCCATATCCTTGTACGCAACTCTCACATGGTCTGAAACTCGCCGTCCGTCAGCCTTGCCGTTACATGTTGACAAGTGGGGCCGCGTTCAGTCGGGTCCCATAGTGGACCCCCGCCGTTACATGCTGACAAGTGGGGCCGCATTCTATCGGGTCCCGTAGTGGACCCTTGCTATTACATGCTGACAAGTGGGGCCGCGTTCAGTCGGTTCCCATAGTGGACACCTCTCTCAACTTATCCAGATCAGCATCAGACCCACAGCTTATCCACGTGAGCACCGGACCCACAGCTTACCCAGGTTGGCATTGCAAGATGGGACCCTGATAGCCCCGAGCCAGTGTCGTTGCCTCCCCTTTATTCTTCTTCTCCAGTGATAGCGGCCCTTTGTCTAGCTTCATTTTCATATAGTGAAATGTAATTCATATACGAAAATTATACGAAGTTTATACACCTTTGAACTCTTTGAAATCGCACTTAGGACATGATAATGTTGTGCTAATAAAATCTTCAGAGATTATCATTTCCATGGAGTGAAATATAATGCATAAACTTGCGTATACGAAAATTATACACCTTTGAACTCTTTGAAATCGCACTTAATACGTGATAATGTTGTGCTAAGAAAATCTTGAGAGATTGTCATTTTCATAGAGTGGAATGTAATGCACAAACTTGCATATGCGAAAATTATAAAGCTTTGAACACTTTTAAATCGCACTTAATACGTGATAATCATGTGCTAACAATTTTTTGAGAGATTATTATTTTCTCCCCCATTTTCATAGAGTGGAATGTAATGCATAAACTTGCATATACGAAGTTTATACACCTTTGAACTCTTTGAAATCGCACTTAGGACATGATAATGTTGTGCTAAGAAAATCTTGAGAGAGATTATCATTTCCATGGAGTGAGATATAATACATAAACTTGTGTATATGAAAATTATACACCTTTGAACTCTTTGAAGTCGCACTTAATACGTGATAATGTCGTGCTAAGAAAATCTTGAAATATTATCATTTTCATATATTGGAATGTAATGCACAAATTATACACCTTTGGACACGTTCCCTTCAAATTATATCCAAGTTCATTTGTTTATGGAGTTAAAGTAATAGTGGCAAATTCATTATTTTGAATGTATAGAGGGATATCATGTCTGCTAGATCACAGAGGATCAACGGTTGGTGGGCATGATCCGCGTGACAACTTTCTCAACCAATCAGAGCGTAGCAGCGCAGATGAGCACAGGTGTGAGAGATTGTGACCAAGAGAGGGGAAACTGAGTAGAAGTTAAGAGCCAAGGGCAAAACTGAGTAGAACTTAAATACCAAGGGCAAGACTGATAAAGGGATTCAAATAGAAAATAGAAAAAGATTTTAAAAATGGAAAATGCATCTTTTATACAATAAAATGCATCTTGGCATATATCAAACTATTTGCAATACAAATATACACCAGTTTCACAATTATTGCCTCATTCAGACAAACTATGTTTTGGGGAGGGATGTTTTGGGAAGAGGATTGAGTAGAAAGACATGAACCTTCATAGAGAGTGGGTGATTTGAGAAGTGGTGATTTAGGTTAAAAATTGATTTATATACATTTCCTATGGTGGTAGGCCACATAATAAGACTCCCTGGGTAGATGCCACTATGTTTAGATCTTTTTGAATTTATTGTGCATAAAATGACCCAATTACCTAGCTAAAACCCATTCGTTGACTCTCTGTTGACCAGGCACCGGAGGGTAAAACTGAGTATATTGCACACGGCAGTGTTAGTACTGGAGGGCAAAACTGAGCACAACCAAGCCGCTAGTGTTACACTCGAGGGCAAAACTAAGAAGAACTAAGTCACTAGGGTTATACATGAGGGAAAAACATGACTCACGGTACGTGTGTGCGGTGCACGGGGCGGTAGCGGACACATGTGGTTGTGCATGGTGTCGTAGCATACGCGGTTACGCGGAACGTCGCTTCCCTTCTCCTTTAATAGGCCTCCTCACTCTCACTCATCACTCACTCGCTCACTCAACCGTCTCCAATGTCCCATCACCTTCTGCAAACCCCCAAGAAAACCCCAAGCACGCCAGCGACGGAGAAGAACAGCGTGGTGGCCATCGGTGCCTCCAAGGCTGCTAGCGAGGAGGCCCCCGTATAGGCCCCCGTCTAGGCCCCCGTCCAGGCATCGAAGGCAGCTGCCATCTCCATCCTCGCATCCACCGTAGCCGCCGGCGAGGAGGCCCCAGCCAGTGTCAGGCAGATCCCGCTCATCTAGGACCCCTACGAGGAGGTTGTTTACATAAGTCCGGAGAACCCCTACGACACCAGCATCGCCGACCCATGGTCGGAGGTAACCAGGGTTTTCTCCCCTTCCCTTATTCTTCCCCCGTTCCCATCTTTGGATGCTAGATCGTATGTTATTAGGGACCGGTTGTTCGTATTTTTACAGTAGCTAATCATCTTGTGTTAGATCGTGTATTTCGATGAATCCCCCTTTTCGTATTTGAACCCCCTGTTTGTAGTTGGATCAATATTCGATTTGGTTTGAGATTTTGGGAATAATCAGGAGATCTCAATCGGTTAATTTATGTAAATAATCAATCCCGATAATCAAAGTATCTCAATCATGTCCTTATTGCACTCTAATGTTTTTTCCAACAGGAGGATAGCAGCGACTTCCGCAGCGATGACGAGTCCAAGGACACCAAGACTCGTCATGTGCTGAGGAGGCTGAAGTCTGTTCAGTACAACAACTTCTTCGTCGGCGACGTGTACAGGTACCCCTTCCACCCCACCAGGAGGCTCCGCGCCATGGATTTCAACTCCCTCGTGAAGCATGCCAAGGACGTGAGGACCTATGGCGAGTCCAAAAATGTCCACGGCTTCATAGCCAAGCATCAGGCGCTCGGTCTTCACCTCCACAACCTCTAGAAGGTAGCTATCAAGGAGGGTCGCATGCCCCCGATCAAGCGCAAGGCGCCCATGGTCAAGTGGCTAGGCAACATGAAGTGGAGAAGGCATCGAAGGTAGGAGGCAGAGGCCATGAGGGGCCACTGATCTGCTGCTGCCGTAAAGCAGCTTCTTTTGTCGTGTCTATGTTGAACTTGTCCGCTGCTACCTAATTGTTGAACCTTGTTAAGTACCGTACTATATAACCTATATTAGATGCTTTATCTACATCTGCTATGCTTACTGAATTTATTTATGGTGCTGGTTAGTTTTGCTACTCTATATTTGCTACTAGATTGGGGAAAAACAAGGGCAAAAGGAACAATGAATGAAGAGAGAAGCTGCTCTAGATTCGCTACCTTTTTGGGCAAAAAAACACAACTATTAGAGAGAGAGGGGGGGAAAGGCGCTCTTAAAAAGGCCAATCATAAAAATAACAAAAAAAAGAAAACTTCCAATTTAGGCGACAGGGCGCACGTAACCACCAAACGCACCCCACATGGTCCCACACCATGTCCCCCATAATCACCGAGAGATGGATGGCTGGTCCATTGTGTATCTTGGCCCCACCTGTCAGTATGTAACGGTCGAGGCGACGTAACGTAATGCGCAATGCACAACCCGCCCCAAGGCGGTCCCACTAGTCAGCATCTAACGGTCAAGCATTTGACCTAACGGCATCCCCCCGTCTAAGCGCATGTGAGGGTTTTGGAATGGAGGGAGCGCAAAAGTGAGGAAAAACTAAACGACTAGGGAAAACTGAGTACAACTAACGAACCGAGGGCACGACAATAGAAATCCCTTTGTTATTTGCTCTTCTTGTATTGCACCTTCCATGAACAGTAAAAGATGCTCGCTAATTATACTCCTTTTATGATATTTGCATGGGCTTCAGAATTACCGAAACAGTAACGGTAACTGGATAGAACAATAACAGGCCAAAATAGTAACAGGACAAAACAGTAACATGCCAAAACAGTAACAGGCTAAAATAGAAACAGGCCAAAATAGTAGCAGGCCAAAACACCAGCAATCCAGAATAGTGGCAATCCAGCACAGTAACATGCCAGAACAGTAACAGACCAGAAAAGCAACAGGCCAGAACAGTAATAGACCTGAACAGTAGTAGGCCAGAACAGAGGCAACCAGCACAGTAACGGGCTAGAACAGTAAAGGACCACAATGGTAATGGACATGAATAGTAGATGGCCAGAATAGTAATGAGCCAGAATAGTAAAAGGGTAGAATAGTATCGGACCTTCTCAAAAGTGGGTCGCTCGTAGGTGGCCCAGGACGAGCTGTGCGAACAGTGACGGGCTGACCATGGGCCTTACCAGTATCGGGCCTACTTAATGCAGGTTGTTAATGGGCCGCACATTATTCGAACAGTGCGGGCTTCTATACGCCAAAACAGTAACGACCTGACATTCGCGGACCGCTGCTGGTCGCATCTTTTGGGCCCATTTCAAACAGTACCGAACAAAACAACAACGGGCCATAATCTTATTGGGCTTCCCTAATGGGTCGGCCCACTTAATTATTAGCAAGCCTTGCTGGGCCTGGCTTCTACCACGGTTTTTGTGGATGTTAACGGTGGTAACTGGGCATTAACGGTGTTTACCACGTGGCATTTTGCATGACGTTAGCAGTCAACATGGCTGGCGAACAGATCTACAACGGAACAAGTTTTCGTGGCTGAAGGGTGCGATCTGCCACGGTCAGAAAAAAAACCGTGGTAGATTCTTTTGCGACAGGGCTTTTACCATGATGGGCATCCATCGTAGAAGACTTTTTAGCCATGAAAAACGGGCCTTCAACCACGAAAATTTTCCATTGTAAAAGCCAAATTTTCTTGTAGTGCTGGCTCTAGGACCGAATGGTTTGGTGTTAGCGTCGGATGAACCGGAAGCAAACCGGACAGTCCGGTGTCAGAGACGGATAACCGGACTCAGACCAGACGACCCAGTAGCAGGGCCGGTTCAACTAGGCCGAAAACCAAATCTCACGGGGAGACCCAAAATCCCATCTATGCAATGTAAAATATTTACCCATGACTCAAAAACTTGAACAAATTCAAACTTAACGGGAAGTGTAGGCCATGGTTTGACGTGGTTGGCATACAAGGACAATGGTGGAACCCTAACTTTTCAAATCCATCAAGATGTATAGAAAAACAAGGGGATTTGAAAAGCACAAGAGGGGAGCAAAGGATTACCCAAGGACATGGCTTCCCGTGGAGGAAAGCACCAAAGATCCCTTGAGGAGGAAGAACACAAAAATGCTCCCAAACCACTATGAGATGTAGAAATTCCTTCGGTGGAGAGCCTCCAAAGGTCCTTCTACATGATTTGGTGGCCTGATCTATGGATCCTAGGGGTGGAATCACCCTAGGAGAGGAGGGGAGGGTGGGAGGGGCGGCAATGGAGAGAGGGGTTCGAGGGAAGTGAAAAGGTAAATGGTGGAGGGGTGGGGTGAGCTAGGAAGAATAAGGAGAAATAATTCCAGATCTCGGTCTTGGAGCCGGTTCAACCGAGATCCAGACCGGACCGGTCGGTATATAGTTCGGATATCCAAACTTACAACCGAATCTGGTAACAGGAGTTCGCGAGGAAGATTCGGTTGAGAGTCTGGTCAACCGACTCTAGGACCGAAGCACTCAGTTTGGACCGAGCTGACCACCGAAGTTCATTCAGTAACTCTGTGTTCGCAGCTCGGAAAGACTTGGTTGTATTCCGGCCTATGCACCGGACGGTCTGGTCCTGGAGCTGGTCAAACCAGGCCACAGATCGGATGTCCCAGAAAAATTCTGATTTTTTCTAGAAAACAGAAAATTTTCGAGGATGGCATGTGCATGTAGAAGATAGTAGACTCCAAAGGGGTGAAGGAAGCAGTTGATCTAGGCATGCCTATTGGAAAATAACCAAATTCAAACACACAATAACAACAATAGGCATGATTCGAGAATATCAAGAGCCACACATGATAAGAGACAAAAAGAGAAGCCGGTGGTTGGCGGGGGATTTCTCCCCTATGTTTAAGCACACATGTCATGGCGCCTCAAAGATAGATGCTTGGACCCATATCATGACACAAGATCAATGAATATCGCACACATAGGTATGCATCAAACCAAGGCATGGTAGGATGACTATCCCCATATGTGATGCGCGACTAGGCTACATAGCGAGTTAAGAGAAAGAATATAATGCAAGTAGTAAATCAATCCTAGTTTTTAAGATCCAGAATACTGAGTTCTCACCTCAACATGATAAAACAGGCTTCATCCAAAGGCTTTGTGAAAATATCCACCAATTGGAACATTGTTCCCACATGAGTGAGATTGATGTCACCATTTGCGACATGGTCACATAGGAAGTGGTGGCAAATGTCAATATGTTTGGTGCGACAATGTTGGACGGGGTTATTGGCAATCTTTATTGCGGTTTCATTGTCACATAGAAGAGGCATCATACCAAGAGACACACCATAGTCTTTCAAGGTTTGCCTCATCCATAACAATTGAGCGCAACAAGATGTCGCGGAAATGTATTCGGCTTCGGTGGTGGATAGGGCGGTGGAGTTTTGTTTCTTGGATGACCAACTCACCAATGAACGGCCAAGGAATTAGCAAGCCCCCGGAGGTCGACTTCTGGTCAACCTTATCACCGGCCCGAGTGTAGGAGTGAGAACAAGGTACGTAAAAATCTATTGGACCGCCATCAAATGGCACTCCTTGGGAGTGGATTGAAAATGAGCACACATTCCAACACTTAACATGATATCTGGCCTAGAAGCACAAAGGTAGAGCAAGGAACCAATCATGGAGCAATATACCTATTGGTCCATGTCCTTCTCACCTTATCCAAGACCAAGTTTCCCATTGAGTGGCATGGGTGTCTTCAAGGGATTGGCATTAGTCATCTCAAACTTCATGAGCATGTCCTTCACGTACTTCTCTTGGGAGATGAAGGTGCTTTGAGCAAATTGCTTCACAATGAAGCCTAGGAAATACTTCAACTCCCCCATCATGGACATCCTAAATTTCTTAGTCATCAACTTGACAAAAGGTTTGTTATGAGATCCGTTAGCTCCACCAAAGATAATATCATCAACACAAATTTGAACAATGAATAAGCCACCCCTTTAACCCGTTTACTAAAAAGGGTGGAATCGGGCTTACGCATGCTAAACCGTCCATGAGTAAGAAATCCCTAAGGTGCTCATACTAAGCACGAGGAGCTTGATTTAGTACGTAGAGATCCTTATGTAGTAGATACACATGGTTGGGATAGCGTGTGTTTTCGAAACTCGGGGGTTGAGCTACATATGCAACCTATTTCAAGGGACCATTAAGAAATGCACTTTTCACATCCATTTGATAAAGCTTGAAGTTATGAAAAGATGCATATGCAAGCAAAATACGAATAGCTTCGAGATGAGCAATGGGGGCAAAGGTGTCCTCATAGTCAATACCTTCTATTGGGCATACCCTTGCGCCACTAACCTTGTTTTGTTTCTTGTGACAGTTCCGTTCTCATCTTGCTTGTTCTTGAATACCCACTTGGTCCCAATGACATTGATTTTATGATCTTTAGGACTATCCACAAGAGACAAAACTTCATTGCGGGTGAAGCACTCGAGTTCTTCTTGCATGGCAATGACCCAATCCGGATCCTCCAAGGCTTCATGGACCTTGAGTGGCTCAAAGTTGGACACAAATGCATAATGGCCACAAAAGGTAGTGAGATTCTTCTTCTTTTTGTGAGTCTCGGTCCCTCTTGATATGCTTCCAAGTATATTATTGACTTGGATTCCACTTGCAATAGAGGCAGACTTGATCTTCTAGATTGTGCCTTCATGATCAAAAAATTCATCTTTTGATGGTCCTTGATTATTGAAAACTTCTTGAGCTTGACCTTGGTTTTGAGGAACTTGTTCATCATCTTATTCTTGCTCAACAGGTGGAGGGATTGGTTGTTGTTCTTTGGTTTGCGAGAGTTGTTCATCTTGTGGTGCACTTGATGGTTCAACTTTATTAGAGCTAGACTCTTCTTGAGTTGGGCTTGATCCTCCCCCATCAACTTCTTGATCATGGGTATGATATTCGGTGGGAAAAATATGCCCAATTCGCATCAACTTGATGACCTGAGAAGAGTCTCCATCACATACAACACGTAGAACAACTTGCCCCTCTTGGGGGCCATTATCCTCCAAAAACTCCACGTCACAAGATACTTCAACATAACCATTGGTTTTGTTGTAGTATCTATAGGCATGAGAGTTTTCTGTATAACCAACAAATATACCCTCTATATTTCTAGATTCAAATTTACAGAGCTTTTCTTTCTTGTTCTTGACGAGGCACTTGCACCCAAACACGTGGAAGTTGTTGACGTTGGGCTTGTTCTTTGTGAGAATCTCGTATGGAGTCATGTCAAAGGGAGCTCGGAGGAAGAGCCAGTTCGAGTAGTGAACCGCGGTAGCGATGGCTTCTCCCCAAAAGTTGTGGGGTGACTTGAACTCACTCAACATTTTTCTTGCCATCTCGATGATAGTCCGGTTCTTCCTTTCAACAACACCATTTTGTTAAGGCGTATATGGAGCCGAGAATTCATGCTTGATCCCCTCATCTTGAACAAACTCTTGCATGGTGTAGTTCTTGAATTCGGTGCCATTTTTGGTCCTAATGGTCTTGATCTCCACTTCATGGGTACGTTGAGCTTGCTTGGCGAAGATCATGAAGTACTTATAGGTCTCATCCTTTTACTTGAGAAGGAAGACCCAAGTGTACCTTGAATAATCATCAACAATGACAAAGCCATACTTTCTTCCACCAAGAGTATCGTACGTTGATGGCCCGAAGAGATCCAAATGGACAAGCTCCAACGGTCTTGATGTGGCCACCTTGGATATTGCTGGATGACTCTTCCCGCGTTGCTTTCCGGAGATGAAAGCACTACACACATGATCCTTCTCAAAGGAAACACCGATTAGTACAACAATATTCTCACCCTTTAGGTGTTGTTTAAGATTTCTCATGTTGACGTGGCCAAGGAGGCGATGCCAAAGCCATCTCTCATCAACCTTCGCCATTAGACATGTGGAAAGAGATTGGTTCTCTTGCGAGAGATCGAACACATAAAGGTCGTCTTTCACATATCCAACAAGGACCAAATTGAGATTATTGATGGCTCAGGATACATTGAGCTTGTTGGGAACCCCAAGAGGAAGGTATGATGAGCACAGCAGCAAGTTTCCCTCAGTTACGAAACCAAGGTTATCGAACCAGTAGGAGCAAGGAAACAACCCCAAGGTGTTGCTACCAACTTGGAATCCTGCACAACACAACCATAGAACTTTGCCCCAACTTATAGTGAGGTTGCCAATCTCACCGGTTTTGCTGAAAACAAAGGATTAAACGTATTGTGTGGAACATAGTAATTGCTTGCAAAAAGTAAACAGTAAACGGTAAATAGTAGATGGTATATCAATGGTAAAAGAATGGACCGGGGTCCATAGTTCACTAGAGGTGATTCTCCTTAAGATAAATAACATGTTGGGTGAACAAATTACAGCGGGGCAATTGATAGACTCGAGAAAGCATACAATGCATATACTAATCATCTTGACTCATATGAGATTTGATTGGGCATTACAACATTATACATAGACTGTAATCCAATTGCATGTATGACTAATAATCAACCTTTAGGTTATCATCCGAACCCCCTCCAGTATTAAGTTGCAAGCAAAAGATAAATGCATTAAGCAAAGTGTGTAAAGTAAACAATACGATTGTCCCATGGAAAAATGATTGATGTTTTCTCCCTAGTAGCAATAGCATATCTAGCACCTTAGAGATTCCTGTCACTTCCCCAGATTAATAGAGGCATCAACCCACTATCAAGCATAAATACTCCCTCTTGGAGTTGCTAGCATCTACTTGGCCAAGATAGCTACTAACAACAGAAAGCATGCAAGATCACAAATAACATAGACATGATGGAATCAATAATCAATCTGAAATAGCATCTCAATATCCGTTGGTTCCCCGTAAACACAACATGTAAGATTACAAATAGATGATCTTGATCATGAATGGAGCTCACAAGATCTAAACATGATAGCTCAAAGGAGAAGAACCAACCATGTAGCTACTACATGGACCCGTAGTCCAAGGATGAACTACTCACGCATCACACTAGAGGCAGTCATGGTGATGAAGAATGCCTCCAGGGTGATCTCTCCCCTCCGGCAGGGTGCCAGGAATAGCTTCGGGTTCCCACCCCCCCCCCCCCAGATCTAGGGATCAAGATGGTGACGGCTACTGACTCTTCTATGGATTTCTAATTGGGTCTTTGATCTGGTTCTTAGGGTTTTCATCCTAGGGGGCTTTTATAGGCGGAAGGGCAAGGTCGGTGGAGGCCCGAGGGTCCCACACCAGGTGGCGGCGCGCCTAGGGCTGGCCGCGCCACCCTAGGGTGTGGCCGCCTCGTGGCCCCTCTTCGGCTGCCCTCCAGACTCTGTGTTGCTTCGGGCAAAATAGATTTGGCTTTTGTCTGGTCCAATTCCCAGAATATTTCCTTACTAGCTTTTCTGAAACCAAAAACAGCAGAAAACAGGCAACTAGCACTATGGCATCTTGTTAATAGGTTAGTTCCAGAAAATGTATAAAAATACCTCAAAGTATGAACTAAACATAAGAAAGTAGATACTAAATGAGCATGGAAAATGAAAAATTATAGATATATTTACGATGTGTCAACATCCCCAATCTTAACTCCTGGTTGTCCTCGAGTAGGTAAGTGATAAAAAAGAATAATTTTTTATCTGACATGCACCATCACAATCTTGATCAAGGTATTTGTAAAGCATTGATAACTAGGATCATAGTACTTTAACATACCATGAAAGATATAATTCTAACAATAAGACATAGCAACTATGTTGTAACATGAAAAGGTACAAACAAAAGATTCATGAATAACAATGCTTTGAAAGACGTTTGTTTGTTTCACATATATAAAACATAATGAGAATGATACTCAGCTTGTCCCTCATGGTATAGCAAAACATAAATGCATAGGACACCTTCAAAGTTCATAAGGGTGACTAGATACAAATAATTTAAGAGCAAGCAATATCAAAGTTATGAATCAATCAACAAGTTTTGGGTCAATGCACATTAAACTAAGAATGACCACTATGCTCTCTCAATTGGTGCATAAATATAGAATATGGAAACTCAACATAAAAGTAAAAGAAAGGCCCATCATAGAAGGAAGCAGGGATTCAGGTTTCATAAAGAGCTTCCAAAAATTATGGTACTTATTAGCTTTCAGCTCTCATTTCCCCTATCATAAGAATCTTCAGGTGGTTAAGGTTAAAGTGAACAAATATGAGGATATGATTGACAAGTTATAAGTTGAAAATGTCATGCCCCTTGCTTACGAGTACCGAACCTCATGCTACTCAACTTTAGTCACGAGTAAGTTCTTGTCATTGTAAGTACATGTGTATCATAGAGAACCGCCAACAGGGTACCCCTTGCCCCATGATACAGGAGCTATCCCATATCAAAATGACAAGGCAACAGACAATGAGCATCTCAGCGATCTTTTTATTTGCTATTTGCATACGTTTTTATTAAGGATGCTTCACAGATTTCTCACTATGTGATGGGGGAATACCAATCGGGGTATACCCATGAAGCGGAGTCGCCATGGCAGATCGACTCGGCAAACACGGCGACTGGCGCAAACGACTCGCCAACTGGAGGCCCAAGAAGGCGACTCCAATAGAAAGCCCATTAGCACTTGTAAACCCTAATTGGCTGCATATATAAAGCCACCAGGGGCATCCCCATGGGGCACGTTTTCTCCCACGTATCATTAGATCTACTCTCTCCCTCCGCCTACGGAGACCCCCATGTAAACCAATCTATGATCGTATACTGGATTGATAGCAGGACATAGCGATCCTCCACCGAGGGGAGGTGAACCTGGGTACATCGTGTGCCAATCTCGCTCCTAGATTCTCCTACGTCGCTTTTCCCTTTACACTACATAAGCTACCCTGTAGCATCTACCGTGGTCAATTCCACGACAATATGGTTATGTTGCAAGTTTCCACCATGATTATGCATGGCTTAGGCTAGCCGCCCAGGCGTTTCTCTAACACATATACAAACTCCATGAGCTTACAAGCTCCCCTTTTATTTCACACCGCCGGGACCCATAAGTAAAAGAACATGATATCAACTAAATAATGTGCAATGTTGAAAGCGTTCCCCATGGTAACATGGTTCTGCTAATTCACAACTTATAAAGCGCAAGCATATACGCAACATAGATGGGCACAATGGTTCAAGTTTATTGAGTGCGAGAAAGTAAAGTATGCCATCAAGTTTGTGAGAGCTTTAATCACTAATTTTCACATAACAAGTTTAATTTGGAAGGTAGATAAAAACATGAATATACTTGGAATAGCAATAATGCTAATAGGTAGGTATAGTGGACTCTTTGGAATAACTTGGTTTTATTTGGAGTTGGATGCATCAGTGGAACTCATACTTGGTACATGTGGAGGCTAGCAAAAGACTGGGAGCGACCAACTAAGTGAGCAATAATGGCCATAATCATGCAAAGCGACAAAACATTATTAATTAAAGCATAAAGTGATATTACAAGTCGAAAACTAAATGATCATAGAGGCTATGGTGACTGGTATAGTCTTAACATGGTGTGAGAATGCACCAAGTCAACCCAAATAAAGCATCAAAGGAGAATACCACCATATTATGCTTTTGTATGCTAAAACAACGCATGATTCTGTCAAGGCGCATTAAGCAATCTCGATTGTTTGGAACAAGTCATGCTACAGCAATAATCACTAAGCATAAAGTCAAAGCAATATCAACCATGACATGATAAAGTCTAGGCCACAATCAAAACAAGACTCCTTTTATACCACTTATGAGCATGAACTTTCCAACTCTTTTCCAATCCAAATCAACGTATTTGAAACTATGTATGTGTCATTGTATTGGGAATGGCAGTACCTAAACAGGTTAGATAGAGGTGTGGGGACTAGCAGGGAAGCTCTCGACAACACCCGCAGGCGGGATTGGATATGAGAAAGTGTAGCGAGACACAAGATGTACCCAGGTTCCGAGCCCTCGTGGTGAGGTAAAGCTCCTACTCCTACCGATCCAACTATGTGTAGTATACGGGCTACAATCGCTCCTGGAGCTGTATATTCTATCTACCACCTTAAATGCACTGAGACCAACCCTTGCTACGAGAACCTTGCCTCTCCTTATATAGGTAGAGAGGCAACAATCTCACTGGCCAGTCTGGCTGGCGGGTCCCATAGGCAGGCCCCAGTCGGCTGGTCATCTATAGTATCTGGTACACTTACATCCCATCGGAGTACATGCGGTAGGGTCTTCATGGGTACAGTGAATGTCGTGCGAGCCTGTCGTCAGCATTTGGCCACTATTCCCGCGTCACCCCGCAAAGTCTATGGTATGTCCGTGTAGTTGCGAGTCTTGTCATCGTACCCGGGCGTACTGTGTACTGTGCAGCACACCGCCCTGTCCTCTTGATTGCGTCTGACTACGCTGATGTAGCCGGTCCCGTGTCTTGTTGCTCCTCTTGGTTCCAACTATTGTGAAGTAGCCGGTATGAGTACTGGCTCATGTCCGGCTTCACTCAACCAGCTGGACACGAACCGATTGCGGTAGTTCTTGTTCGTTTAGGGTATCCAGAGGTCATCCCCCCGACACTAACCCTCGAGCGCGTGTAGATTTCTCCCTTAGGTGAAATGTGCACGCGCTCCTATCCAACTTTGAAATTTCTGGTCGGCTACATCTGGCGGTTGCGCTACCTGTGACATCAGTGCTAACGTCGGCCACGCACGCACGCGCCATCATTGCACTACGGCGGGCAGCGTAACGTCCCGTCGCACGTCGCCTCGGGAAACTGTCGCCTGCCTCTTCGGTTTCTGCTCCGGGATCGTCTGCGCATCCCGCGCCTGCGTAGAGGATCATGTGCGGTAGGGAGGGTGGGGTGCGGCTCGATGGACGCTGCGTGGCACCACGGACGGTTCTGCTTCTGGGTCCTTAAAAGGTCGCCCAGGGAGGGAAGTTCCCACCTCCAATTGATGCCTCCCCAATCTTCCCCTACGCCCTTGCCTTCTTGCTCTGCCTCGCTTGTCGTTGCCGTCGTAGTTCGTCGCGCCACCCGTTTCGTGTCGTCAGAGACACGGGCCACCACCACTCTTTGACCGGTGTGATGCCAAGCGAGCCGGAGATGGCTGCCGAGCGTGGAGCATGGTGTGGCTCCTCGGTGACGAAGGAGCACATCGAAAAGTACCGCGCCACCCGCGTGCTACCACCGGAGACAGAGGTGGCGATGCGGTTGGCGCCGGAGGGGGAGGAATCACCACATCCGGCGGAGGGGGAGCGGGTGATCTTCCTGTCGCACCTCGCCCGTGGTTTCACGCTGTCGGTGCACCCCTTATTCCTCATGTTCCTTGCCTTCTTCGACCTCCGCCTCCACCACCTCGGCGCCAACGCCATCGAGATGCTGGCACATTTCGTGGCCTTCTGTGAGAGCTACCTCGGGATCCAGCCGGATCTCGGGCTCTTCTGCCGTCTCTTCGGTGTCCGGCCGCAGGTCCAGTTCACCCTAGGGCCGTTGGTGACGTGCGGCGGCACCTCCATCTACTCCCGCACACAGACCGGCTACCCTAATTTCCGGCTACAGGACATAGTGTGAATATGGGAATAGTCATACTTCTACATCCGCAACCTCACCGTCAAGGACCGGATCAATCTGTCGACTTTCTAGGACGTGGAATCCAGCCTGCAGCACTGGGACCTGAAGATCCACGACGAGAAGGCGGAGTCAGACAAGATGTTGCTGCGGATGCACTCCCTCATCACCGCCGGCTTGACCGTCCTGGACATCACACTCAGTTGGATGTCCAGGCTGATGATGTTGTTGCAGCAGTGCACGCACAAGATGTGCTTCTACTCCGGCCGACTGGACCCGACCTGGCTGTCCCGCCATGATCCTCGCTTCCACAACCTGAAGGAGTGGGTGTGGATGATCACGAAGGAGCGGATGCCGGAGCACTGGAAGTTTGGGCTGGCTCCCTACTGTCGAGACAACCGCGCGCCCCAGGTAAGTCTCGCCAGCCGGTTTTTCCCTTCTCAATCTATCTTTTTAGTCGGCTGACCCTTGTCTTCTTTCTTTCATAGATCTTTCCCTGCATCCTCCGGGAGGAGGGCGAGACCCCCTTCCAGAACTTCACGCCTAACCTTCCCGAGCCTCGCGCTCGCTGGTCCGGCGTGGAGTCGGATGGAGAGGGCGACGTCTTCCCCAGCCGGGACGACGAGCCAGCTCACGACCCCCACGCGGAGGTTGATGAGGAGGAGGCCGTGTCGGCTCCCAAACCGACTAAGCGTCGCGCAACGGATGGCGACTCCTGCCGGTCGGGCGCCGGTGGGAGCGGCTCCAGTCGGTCTGGCGCCAACGGGAGCGGCTCCAGCCAGTCCGGCAGGGAAGGAGGCGGGTCCAGTCGGCCTGCCGTGGAGGAGCCAGACCGGCACCCTTCCGCCTAGCCGCCTTGGTCGCAAGAAGGGGTCGCCACCCATGGTGTCGGGGTAAGCTATTTGTTGATCTTTACGTTCTTTCCTCCTTTCTTTGTGCAACTTTTTCTATCTTTTTCTTATTTGCTTTTGTTTCTCTCTTGTCTTTTGTTTCCTAGCTCGCTCATCTCCTTTGGTGCTGCGAGCCTGGCGCGGGCGCCCACTGGCTCGCCGCCCCGCGCGTCGGGCACCGCGCCACCTCCGGCTGCTCCTGCCCCTCCTTCACCGAGGGCCCCGTCTCCGCTGTCGCCCAGAGCGGGGGACGCCCCGTTGACCACGGTGGTGCAGCCAACAACAGCTGCCAAACAAAGTGGAAGTAGTTCCCCTGCGGTGGTGCGAAGGGCAGCCACGAGCAAGGAGCTCGTGGTCGTCACCGACGACAACTCCGACGATGAGCCAGGGGAGGAGTGTCGGACGGCCGTGGCGGAGGCGAAGGAGTCTCTGGTCACCAACACCATTGACGATGACGCCTCCTCTACGCCTCGCTGGCGGACCTTGCTGCCACCCTCGAAATAGCAGTTAAGGAGATCCGGCTGCTCGAGGTCGCAGCCGGCGGCAACCAGACTCTAGAGAAGAAGCTCGCGGCTGCCAACAGGATGTCCCAGAGTAAGTCCCTTCATCCGGATTCGGTTCCCGAATGCTCTCGTCTTTCTTCTCCTCCACACATTTTTTTGCTGATAGTTGGTTTCCGCAGCCATCATGGTGTGTGTTCAGCGAGAAATCAATCATCTGAAGAAGGCCAACAACCGGCTGAGCAAGTCCAACTCCATGCTCCGGCTACAGAATAAGGACTGGCACGCCAAGACGGACACTCTGGAGGCCACCATCAAGGAGCGCGACTCCGCCCTCGCTGGCCGGGCCCAGGCCTTTGATCTCCTTAAAGCCAAAAGCAAGGACCATGAGAAGGAGGTCAAGTGGCTGATGGTTCGGGAGAAGGCTCTGGTGGAGGAGCTGATGCAGGTTGGGCACACGGACAAGGGTAAGTTTTCCTCCGACTATCTTCGTCTCTCCGGACCGGTAGCCGGATCTGATATTCCTTTTTCCTAACAGCATTTTATCCCGGCGTAGACCTGCTGGTATATAACAGGCTGCAAGAGAACTGGCCGGGGGAGCAGCCGACCACCCAGGATTTGGTCGTCCTTCTTGGCGACGAGGCCGCCAAGCTTCATCAGGCGGTTCAGGCGATCTTCACGTTCCTGTGGCCAAACGCGCCGGTTCTAGAGACGATGGTGCAGCTGGCAGCCAAGGTGACGGAGGTGCCGACTACTGTTGATTGCCTGAGGGATCTGGCAACACGAGCCGGGGCAGATATGGCCTTGGCCCTGATGCTTTCTTGGTACAAGGACACCCGCGTCGAGAAGATCGACGGGGGCTTCCGTGCTGGTGCCGACCTCGCCGCCATCCGCCAAGCCCATCTAGAGCTCCACGCCTCCGCCATCAAGATTGCCGACTACGCAAATATCGACGAAGTCCTCACTGACTCGGAGTCTGCCGGGACGCCTGATGTGGGAGCCTCGTCGCAGCCGACTGGTGGGGACGCCGAAGCCGGATCTGCCAACGCGCCTCCTCCGCCTCCCGAGACCGCCTCCAGCCAGGATCCTCCCCACGGCAAGGGCCCTGCCGCCTAGAAGTAATCCCCAAAATGACGGGTGGACTTGTATTTATTTTGCTTGGTTGAAATTTGTCATGTGTGCCGGTTGTCTCTGACGCTGGGCGAACTTATGGGAGCTTTGTCTCCCCTTTTTTATCCAACCGAACTATTTGGCTTGCTTCCAACTTGTGATTTTTGTATGCTTCGAAGTTTTGATATTTTGCCAGTTGAACTCGTCTGGCTACCTTTGCCCGACTGAACACCTTTAGCCGGGGGAACTCCAACTCTAGTGGGGGCGCGCCAGCGCACCCACTTGATGTAGCCCCCGAGATTCGGAGTAGCTGGCACAGCCAGGTGCTTCGAATCTTTTTTTCTTCGAGTCTTTAGCTTCATCCGGCTAGACACCTCTAGCTGGCTACCCCAACTTGGGAGGTACCCTGTTACTTTCACTGGTTGAACGCCTGCAGCCGGGGGAACTTCAATTCCGGTGGGGGCGTGCCAGCGCACCCACTGGGTGTAGCCCTCGAGATTCGTAGTAGCTGGCGTAGCCAGGTGCTTCGAATCTTCTTCTTTCTTTTCTTCCTGCCCTTGCCCTCACCTGGGCTCCAAATATCCGGCTAAATGTCTTTAGCCGGTCGGAAACTACAAGATTCCACTAGGGCACGCGAGCGCACCCAGTGGCTGTAGCCCCTTAGATTCGGAGCGCTTGATGAAGGCAAGGACTTCGAATCTTCCTTCTTCCTGAATTCTAACTCGATGTAGTCGTACAAAACAAACATATATATATTCCCATCCGTTAATAGGTTAGTCGGTTAAGATAGCGCCTTTTAGCCGGAAGGCAGATTTATTTTTCGAAAACTAGCTTGTTCTTCTCTAGACACTTAGTCATTTTCCTGTGCGCTCTGATGTTTATGCTGCGTCCTTGCCAGGCAGCCGGGTTGCGGTCTGCAGCCGGAATTGAAGGGAGCTAATAGTACACTGTGCACGGTACTGACAACTTAGTAGCCGGATCGTCTCAAACTAGTTGCAAGGCCGGGACGCCCGATCCGTCGCATCTCCTCCCTGTCTTTCCTGTGGGATGCCTCGAGCTTTTGCTCTTGCTAGCCGGACAGCCGGGTCGCGATCTGTAGCTGAGACGAAGAGTAGGCCTCTGACATCATCGCACACTACTCAGCTAGTTTGTTGATTTAATAAGTCAGGCCAGCCGGTGAGCCCCAGGGTAGGGGTTGCTGGAGCCGAAAAAACTGAACCGAAGACAAACACACAAATTTCTAGCAAGGAGCCCCCGGCTAACTCGCAGTGGTCCACCTTTTCATTCATAGAGTTTTCGGGATACATACTATCCGGTGACTAGGTGTAAAATGGGCGGAGAAGGGCCACATTCCAGGGGCGTTCTGTTTCCTCATCCGACTTGTCCATCTTGTTCTTGCGTGGCTGCTACGCGTCGACCAGGTAGTAGGACTCGTTGGGTAGCACCCAACTAATGATGAAGGGACCCTCCCAGGGTGGCGATAACTTGTGCATGCACTTCGTGTCTTGCACCAGCCGGAGAACCAAATCGCCCTTGCAGAATGCGACCGGGTGGATCCAGCTCAAATGGTAGTGGCATAGGCGCTGCTGGTACAGGGACGATCTAGATAGCGCCAGCTCGCGGGCCTCCTCAAGGAGGTCCACGCCATCCTCCCGTGCCTCCTGGTTGGCCTTTTCATCGTAGAGGAGCTTGCACGGTGAGTCAAACGCGATGACCGCAGAGAGGACTGCTTCCGAGTTGTAGACGAGGAAGAACGGGGTGAAGCCGGTTGACCTATTCGGCGTGGTGCGGAGGATCCACAGCACAGCGGGAAGTTCCTCAATATAGCATCCGGGCAACCGCTCCAAGGGCTCGATGAGGCACGGCTTGATGCCAACTAGCACTAGGCCGTTTTCCCTTTCGACTTGCCCGTTGGATTGCAGGTGCGCGACTTAAGCGAGGTCCAGCCGGATGCCCTTGTTGCTACAGAACCGGGCGAAAGCCCCCTTGGCGAAATTCATGTCGTTGTCTGTGATGATGCTATTGGGGTAGCCTAACCGATTAATGATGTCGGTGGAGAAGGTGACGACTATCGCCCCGTCCAGCTTCCGGATAGGCTTGGCTTTGATCCACTTTGTGAACTTGTCTACCGCCACCAGCAGGTGGGTCATGCCTACGCGTGCTCTCTTGAAGGGACCGACCATGTCGAGGCCCCAGACAGCGAAAGGCCAAGTGATTGGTATAGTCTTGAGTACCGTAGTCGGCATGTGCCTGAGCTGCCCGAAGCATTGGCACCCGTTGCACACGCGGACTAGTTGCTCGGCATCGTCGAGGGCGGTGGGCTAATAGAAGCCGTGGCGGAACGCCTTAGCGACTATTTCCCTGGATGAAGCGTGATGCCCGCACTCGCCCTGGTGGATGTCCTTGAGCAGCCGGTATCCTGTATCCACATCGACACACCGTTGGAAGATGCCGGATACGCTGTGCTTGTACAGTTCCTTGTTGATGATGGTGTATGTGTGCGCATGCCGCCGGATTTGCCTGGCCTCCACCTCGTCATCCGGAAGTTCTCCATTGGTGATGTAGTTCATGAAGGGCTGCGCCCAGTATGGTATCTCCTGGATAGTGAGGACGCCTCCGTTCTCCGGTTGAGCGACGTCGGGGGTCGTCCGGATGAGGTACCCGGAATGGAAGCCCCTGAGCCGCTTGATGAGTCAGCAGCCCCCAGGTATTGTGAACCAGAGGGTACGGACTTGCTGGAGTTGGTGCGAGCCTTCTTCTTCATAGGTTCTGCCAGCTCCGCGTCTGCCGTGCCATCAACCAGAGCGCTCCCCGCCCAGATAATGGAATCCGACTCGGGAGACGGGTTAATGGAGGGCTTGCGTAGATGCTCCAAGGAGACCCCTGGTGGGATCGCCTGCCTAGTGGATCCGATTCAGGCGAGCGAATCGGCTGCCTCGTTGTTGACGTGAGGGACGTGATGGAACTCACATCCATCAAACTATGCACTGAGCTTTTGTATGTGGAACCGGTAGAGAGCCATGTTTGCATCGCAGGCATCCCACTCTCTAGATACCTGCTATACCACTAGATCCGAATCACCGAAGCAAAGGATCCAGTTGACGCCAATCTCCTTGGCTAGCCGGAGGCCATGCACCAGCACCTCCTATTCGGCAATGTTGTTGGACGCCTTGAAGTGGATCTGGAGAACGTACTCCAGTCAGTCTCCTTTGGGTGAGGTGAGGACGATGCCGGATCCCAAGCCCCCGAGCATCTTTGAGCCGTCGAAGTGCATCCTCCAGTGGTCCGAATCAGGAACTGGTAGAGGTACTGGGTCTCGGCCCAGTCAACGAGGAAGTCCGCCAGAGCTTGCGACTTGATCGTGAGCCGGGGCTCGTACTGGATGGAGTAGGCGGCGAGCTCGATGGCCCATTTGGCGACTCGGCCGGTGGCGTCCTTGTTGCCGATGATTTCAGAAAGGGGTGCGGTGCACACGACCTTACTCGGATGCTCCTGGAAGTAGTGATTGAGCTTCTTGCACGCCAGGTACACACCATAACACATATTGTGGTAGTGGGGGTAGTTTTGCTTGCAGAGGGAGAGAACCTCGCTGAGGTAGTAGTCGGGTCGCTGAACCGGCTGAGCCTTGCCTTCCTCGGGGCGCTCCACCACTAGGACAATGTTGACTACCCAGCTGATGGTTGCTATATAGAGCAACATCGGCTCCTTACTAGCCGGCGTGGCTAGAACCAACGTTGTGGATAGCATGCGCTTGAGGTCATGAAAGGCGGCGGCGGCCTGCGAGGTCCAGGAGAACTTCTCCGTCTTCTTCATCAACTGGTACAGTGGGAGTGCCTTCTCCCCCAACCAGCTGACGAAATGGCTGAGGGACGCCAGGCATCCGGTGAACTTCTGGAGTCCCAGCAAGCTTCTAGGCGGCTGTATTCTCTCGATGGCCGCTGTTGGGGAGATACCCCCGGGTAGGGTCACGCCGGGGTATAAAGGCCGAGTTAGCCGAGGTTTGGCAAGGCCAAAGCAGATGCTGGCCGGGTCACCTCAAGGCAGGCCGAGTCATGGGGTAATCCGGACCTGGGGGCGTTCGCCTAACTAGGTCTCATCCGATTTAAGCAGTAAGTCAGAAGTGTATGTCTAACCTGTATGCAGGAAAAGGGTGTGGCCGGATGAACCATCGTCCGGGTCGCAGTAACCTTCTAGGAGAAGGAAGGAATCTCGCTGGTCAAAAGGAGCCCCGGTACGCACTGCCTGAGCGAAGCGAGCAAGGACTGGACCACCGGGGCGTGGCCGACAAGCGTGACGACGCCCGTGTCAGCTGACGAGCTAAAGCGTAGCTGACGAGGGGCGGGGCATGGCTGACGTAGCTAAAGCATAGCTGACGAGGGGGGAAAAACACCCCGGTCGGTTTACCACTTTGGGAGGGAGCATATTCTTCGGAATATGCCTCCACGTGTGCCCTAGGCTGAAACCGAGCCACCCCTATAAAAGGGGGGCTAGGGCTTCAGTAGTGGGGGTTGGGTTTTTATTCGCTGGACAGTTCTGTTAAGGTTGAGGTTTTGAGCTGAGGTCGTTGGGTGAGAGTAAGAGAGCTTCTTCTTCCTCCTCTCGCCAGTACAGCTCTAGGAGCATTTGTAACCTTGGAAGAAAATCAATACGAGTTTTGGTGTGGAGAATCACTTCGCTATCCCTCCCTGGATTCCCCTAGCGCATATTAGTCCCCACCATCTGCCTATACATGGCATCTGCCGTGACACCACCACGACAGTTGGCGCCCACCGTGGGGCTAGCGGCGCTAGCAGGGGTCAAGATCCGGACGGGAAACTTCATCGCCACTAGAGAGCGCATCGTCTCCGGGCTCGTCCAGCGCTTTGAAGCGCGGGACTTCGTCAGCGACAACGCAGGCTGCTTCGGCACGCGCCCTCTCCCGCGCAACGGCGTCTTCCTCAAGCTCGGCGCACACAAGGTCTATGTCGCGGTGGACGTGTCAGGCATTCATCCACGCCACGTTGTCGAAGCAGGTGAACCGCCCCTCACTGCGGCTCGCGGGGGACGTACCGCTCGTTCCCCGGACCGTGCGGAGGTAATGATGACAACGCCGGGAGCGGTTACGAGCAAAGATCTGGCGCCAGATCCGGAAGTGACACCCAAGACACCAAGGAAAGGTAGGGGTCCTCCGCTAGAGAGGCCAGAGAACGTGCTGAGAGAGGCAATAGATAGCCTGGCAAACCCTGTAGTAGCAGCGATAGATCCGGCTCGTGCACAGGCCGAGCTGGAAGAAACTCGGCAGAAAATACTTGAGGGCGCAAAGAAAATAGCCGAGGCCCAGCGGTCGTTGAACATGACGCTGCGTGAGTACGCAAAGGCGAACAAAGTTGATGCCATAAAAGTTAAAGGGAGGAATCTCATGAGCGAGATGAACAGAGAAGGTAATGTCGAAATCGAGGAATCAGAGAACTGTCTATCTGTGGGGCTGCCGAGGTACAGTACTCCGGCCCAGAACCTCAGAGCGGCGGATGCAGCGGCATCCGAGTTATAAGGACTGACGGGTGAAGCCCGGCAAAGGCAGCAAAACCGAGTTAACGAACTGGTTCGGATTGTGAACAGGCAAAACGAGGAAATGCTCAGGGCGAACCCGGAGAGAGATGGAGCCTCCAAGATCGTCCATTCGGCGATGGGTAACCCAGAGAAATCCGCTGGAGCTGCGTCGTCCCCTCACGGCGATCCAAGGAGAGAGGAGGTGGTAACCTCGGCCAGAAGGAACAAACAGATTGTCCCGTATGACCCGACACAAGCGGGGAAAGAAAAAGGAGCGCAGAAAAATAATGATCGACGGAGTGTGAGCCAAGGCGAAGCTGGCCGGGGTAACCATGACCAAGGCAATGCCGGTCGGAGGAACGTTGTCAACGGCAATGCCGGGCAGCAAAACTCAGCAGGGGCAAGACAACCGCAGCAGCGGAACATGCCGAGGCAAGAGCATAGTGCCGGCCGAGGTATCCAACAGAAAGGCGCACCGCACGAGCAAAACCGGTATAATGACGGTGATTCGGAGATGGTGAATGTGGGATATCCGAGACCGGACTATCATGTGATAGGTTCGAGACTGGGAAGCAGGGACTTGATGCCGGACGATGCAAGGTTAAAGCTGGATCGACTATATAGGTCGGAATAGATAGAATGTCAGGGTCCACCAGGTCCAGCATGTTTTGGACCCCGGATCATGAAAGAGCCACCAGTCCTGAACTTTCAATTGCCCAGGGGGACCAAGACCTATGACGGAAGTACCAAGCCAGAGGATTGGCTGATAAACTATGCTACTGCTGTAAAAATTGCAACAGGCAACCTGAGATGGGCCGTACGATATGTACCCCAGATGTTGGAAGGCCCGGCAAGGATGTGGTTGAACAATTTGCCGCCAGGAAGCATCAACTGCTGGATTGATTTCGAGGAGATGTTCATCAGCAATTTTTCGAGTACGTATCAAAGGCCAAATAGGCCACAAACCCTAGCTATGTGCAAACCACAACCTAATGAGACGGACCGGGAGTTCTTGACCCGGTGGTGTACCGTGAGAAATTCGTGTGAGGGCGTGATAGAATCATAGGCCATAGCATGGTTTGCACAGGGGTGCAGGTATGGAAGCGAGTTATGGATGAAGTTGCAACGGAAAATGCCGGCAACATTGTCAGAGATGATCCGGATCGCAGATTCGTATGGATTGGGTGACCTGACCCAGCCAAGGCTCGCATCGAACGAGTCAAGCGATGAGTACTATCAGAGGGATGGATCCGGATCATCCCGGAGAAATGATTATAGAGGAAAAAGGAGAGATGATCGACCGGACCATCGGTACGGTTCGCACCAAGTAGCGGCCGTGAGCCAAGATCAACCCGGAGCAGGGGGTAGTCAGCGCCAGAAAACTGGAGGTCAGTGGACCCCAAGGAACGATGGGAAGAAAACTTGGACACCGGAGCAAAAGAAGCAATGGCAAGAAAGGAAAGACCGTCCGAGGTATACTTACGAGTCAATGTTGGACCAGCCGTGTAAGTTTCACACGCCAAATCCGAACAGCCCAGCGGGTCATACGACGAGGCAATGCGAGTGGATGCGCAAGATCGAGCAAGGTGGTTTGGGGAATGCTCAGGCACCTCGGAATGATCAGCCTCGGCAGGAGCTACCCCGGCAGCAGTTGCTCTCTGGAGCGAACACGCAACAGCTGATGTTGCCTCCACCTCCGCCGAGGTATGATAACAATGAAAGAAGGGATGCAGTGCACCAAGTAGAAAATCAGTAGCAGCTGGATCAGAGGCACCCTGGAAATGAGGGGAGAAACGAGTACAGGGAGCATCACCAGAGCTACTGTGTATTTACCACAGAGGAAACTGATAGAAAAAGCTTGCAGCGTAGGCATATGGAGGTGAATGCGGTAATGCCGGCAGTGACGAGGTACATGCCTTGGTCCGATCAAGAAATCACTTGGAGCATTAGAGATCACCCAAAGCTCATGCCGAGCCCTGGTTCGTATGTGTTGGTGATGGATCCTACATTCATTGGGCCTAACATCAACGTAAGATTCTCAAAGGTACTGATCGACAACGGCAGTACCATAAATATCATGTACGCGGACAGAATGCGCAAGTTGGGCATTTCGGAGAACATGCTCCAAGCCACGAGGACAACTTTCCATGGCATTGTGCCCGGCATTTCTTGCGAGCCCATAGGCAAGGTCCGGGTCGACGTCTTGTTCGGCACGAGGGACAATTGCCGAACTGAGAGTCTAGAGTTCGAAGTAGTGAACTTGGAAAGCGCGTATCACGCGTTGCTCGGAAGGCCATCGCTGAACAAATTCATGGCAAGTTTTCATATAAGCTATTTGAAAATGAAATTGCCCGGACCGAACAGAGTAATTACAATTGCTGGGGACTTTCGACGTTCCATGGAGTGTGCGTCGGCCGGATCAAACTTAGCCGAGTCACTTGTGATCGCGCAGGAAAAAAGAAAAATTCAAGAGGTGGCGGCATTGGCTCAGTCCGCGCAGCAGTATATGCCGGCGCTGAGTAACCCCCATGGAACTGTCTCCTTCTAGGCCACGAAAGATACCAAGAAGGTTCCTATTGATGACATGTTCTCAGGGCGCACCGTAACAATTGGTGCCGGGCTAAGTGATAAATAGGAAAGCTAGCTCGTCAGCTTCCTCCGTGAGAATCGGGATATTTTTGCTTGGTCCACGCAGTATTTGCAAGGCGTTCCGAGGGAGTTGGCCAAGCACTCTTTTAATGTGAGACCCGGAGCTAAGCCGGTGAAGCAACCTCTCCGCCGCTTCGCCGAAGATCGGAGAAAAGTCATTGGGGATGAGATAGCTCGGTTGCTGGCTGCAGGATTTATCATGGAAGTTCTTTACCCGGATTGGCTGTCTAATCCGGTGTTGGTGGAAAAGAAGAAAGATGATCCGAACGTGGCAGTGGTTTGGCGCATGTGTATCGACTACACGAACCTGAACAAGGCGTGTCCGAAAGATCCATTCCCGCTGCCAAGAATAGATCAGGTCATAGACTCAACTATGGGATGTGAACTGTTGTCATTCATCGATGCTTACTCCGGTTTCCACCAGATACCTTTGAATCCAGATGATCAAATAAAGACTGCGTTTATTACCCCGTACGGGGATTATTGCTATCGCACCATGCCGTTTGGTTTACGTAATGCAGGAGCAACGTACTAGAGATGTATGCAGAAATGTTTGCATGACCAAATAGGTCGAAATGTACAGGTATACGTGGATGATGTGGTTATCAAGACCAAGGAAAGCAAAACGCTCCTTGACGATATCAGGCAAACGTTCGCAAACCTAAGGAGGTTCCGGATGAAACTTAACCCGGAAAAATGCACCTTCGGTGTCCCGGCCGGAAAACTGCTTGGCTTTCTGGTTTCCAGCCGAGGTATCGAAGTTAATCCAACCAAGATCCGAGCCATCGAACGAATGGAACTGCCGAAGTGTCCTAACGATGTCCAGAAGTTTACAGGTTGCCTGGCCTCGTTAAGTCGGTTTGTATGTCGATTAGGAGAAAAGGCATTGCCTCTCTATCAACTCATGAAAAAGTCGGATAAGTTCATTTGGACGCCACAGGCAGATGAGGCCTTTACCCACCTAAAGAAAATGTTGGCCACGGCGCCAGTACTAGCCTCGCCACTATCAAAAGAGCCAATGTTGCTCTATATAGCCGCAACCAACCGAGTTGTAAGTGCAGTGATAGTGGTGGAGCGTAATGAGGAAGGTAAGTCCGTGCAAAGGCGGGTGTATTATTTGAGTGAAGTGTTGTCAACCTCAAAGCAGAACTACCCACACTATCAAAAAGTGGCGTATGGCGTGTACATGGCCGCCAAGAAATTGAAGCATTACTTTGAAGAGCATACCATCCAGGTCATATGTGAGGCCCCTATATCCGAGATACTGAGTAACAAGGATGCAAGCGGCAGGATTGCAAAATGGGCAATTGAGCTAGCTCCTTACGCCCCGCAGTATGACCGGAGAGAAGCCATAAAGTCTCAGGCTGTGGCGGACTTTTTCGTGGACTAGGCCAAGGTACAGTACAAACCACCACTCCCGGATCCGAACTATTGGTGGATGCACTTTGACGGATCAAAAACCAAAACCAGGCTAGGTGCCGGAGTCGTACTCACGTCGCCAAAGAAGGACCAGCTGAAATACGTGCTGCAGATCCACTTCACCGCATCAAATAATGTCGTTGAGTATGAGGCACTTGTGCATGGGCTCAAGGTAGCAAAGGAAATTGGTATACGTCGGATTATATGCTTTGGCGACTCGGATTTAGTGGTGCAGCAAGTGTCCGGAGTATGGGACGCTCTTGATCCAAACATGGCACTATACAGATTCCACGTGCAGAAGATTTCTGGTTACTTTGAGGGATGCGAATTTCGTCACATACCCCGGGTGGAAAATGAGGCTGCCGACATGCTGTCAAAGCTCGGGTCAACCAGACAAGCAATTCCGCCGGGTGTAGCATTAGAGCACCTCAAGAAGCCATCGATCAGGCCATCCCCGGAATCCGAGTCCATCTACGTCCCGGAGGACACAGAGTCCGGAGCAGCGCCCATGGACATTGACACGGGGAGTGGTGCGCAAAACCCAGGGAGTGGTGCGCAAAACCCGGGGACTGTTTCGCTAAACCCGGGGACTGCTTCGCAAGACCCGGGGACTGCTCAGCGTGGTCCGGTTGAGGTTATGCCGGTGGATCAGATGGAGATAGACGAGGGCGTGTTCCCCGTGTGGCCAATACCGGCTTGGGCACTGCCTATATTTCAATTCCTAAAGGATGGAACATTACCACTGAGGAGGTGATGTCCAGGCAAACACAGAGGAGGGCAAAGGCTTACACGATCATCAATTCCGAGTTATACAAAAGAAGTGTGACCAATGTCCTCCAGCGGTGTGTTGACCCGGACGAAGGGCTTGAAATCATCCGAGATATAAATTAGGGGGAGTGCGGGCACCACGCCTCATCCCGAGCCTTGGTTGCAAAAGCTTTCCGACACGGATTCTACTGGCCAAATGCCTTAGAGCAAGCAGAAGATCTAGTGAGAACATGTAACGGTTGTCAGGGGTACTCCACAAAGACGCATATGCCAATGTCGGAACTCAAGACCATCCCAATCACTTGGCCATTTGCCGTATGGTGCCTGGATATATGGTGGGCCCGTTCAAACCAGCAAGAGGAAACATGACTCACATTTTGGTGATGGTGGACAAGTTTACGAAGTGGATCGAGGTAAAGCCTATAAGAAAATGTGATGGAGCTACGGCCGTAACGTTCCTCAAAGATATCATCTTGAGGTACGGTTATCCACACAGTATCATAACTGATAATGGCACAAATTTTGCGGAAGGAGCATTTGCTCGTTTCTGCCGGGATAAGAGGGTCCGACTTGACGTAGCTTCGGTAGCCCACCCCGCATCGAACGGGCAAGTAGAAAGATCCAACGGATTAGTATTATCCGGGATAAAACCCCGGCTCATTGAGCCACTGCAAAGATCAGCGGGGTGCTGGATAGAAGAACTACCAGCGGTACTATGGAGTTTAAGAACAACTCCGAATCGATCAACAGGCTATACGCCGTTTTTTCTGGTATATGGGGCAGAAGCTGTATTACCAGCCGACATAGAGCATGATTCGCCTAGAGTCACCCAATACACAGAAGCCGAAGTGCAAGAAGCCCGGCAAAATGATGTTGATCTGCTGGAAGAAGCGAGAGAATTGGCACTGTCCAGATCCGCCATATATCAGCAAAATCTCCGACGCTATCATAGCCGGAAAGTGTGCCCCCGAGTCTTTCGGGAAGGCGATCTGGTGCTCCGGTTGGTACAACGTACTACTGGAATGCATAAATTATCCCCCCCCCATGGGAAGGGCCATTCATCCTGAGCAAAGCATTGCACAATGATTCTTACTATCTTATAGATGCAAAGCCACAGGAAAAGAACAAGGCGGACAGGTCCGTAGAGGAATCCAAGCGACCATGGAATGTAGCTCTACTTCGTCCCTTCTACACTTAGCGGAGAAGTGTATGTATCCGGGTTATCTCATATGTCGGTATGTACGTTGGCAATGAATTTATCAATAAAATGTTGGTCACCTCGAGCAGTAACTCGGGGACTGTCTTAATAATATCTGTTGTCTTTTGTCATTTGTGCATCGGCTGGAATAAGTTATTCTACTTAGCTCGGATTAGTAGTGTGTGAGCACCAAAAACCCAACTCTTCGACTTGCTGCTGTCCAACAAGAATTGGCTTCATTGCAAGCAAGAGAACAAGTTTGGAATTGCGTAGCACATGAAAAACGACTAAGGAAAAGAATTTATTCGAGCCGACGTTTATTTTCCAGACTAATCCCGTATTTATTTTCGAGCTAAGTCTAAAAGTTTCCCAGTATTGTTAAGACAATTTTTAGGCTCGGACTCGTAAGTTGTAAAACCGAATCAAGGTAGACACGAACCGAGCCAAAAGATTGAACGAACAAGAAAAAGAAACTTGGGGACTACGCCCACGTTAATCCGGCATAAGTACTCGGTAGCAAAATATCACATGTATTTGGAATACAATTTCATCCGGCATACCGGGGATCTCACGAATTTTCAAGTGTTTTTACTTAGGAGCAGTAGGACGGAGTTCGGCATCATCATCGCCCTCTTGGATATCCGAGGTTGTGTCCTCCTCCGATTCACCCGAGTCATCTTCGCCTGCGGCTTCCAGGAAGCTCGGACCCTTAGTCCACTCATGAATGGGGGCATATTCAATGAGGTTGTGGGTGCAAGCCTGGCGCCGAGCTACCCACTCCGGATCATCCGTCCATTTGGACCCGGTGCACAGCCGTGTGAGGAGGCTGAGGTCTATCTTTTCGTACCACGTCAAAATGTGGTGAAGGATGGCATTGGCAGCAGCACGGCCAGCGGATTCTCGCCAGAGGTCGAGCTGGGTCTCAACTTCTGAAAGCTTTTCAGCGAGCTGCGTAATTCTCTCCGGAGCGTCATCGGCGGGCCAGAGGGTGTGGAAGATCCGGACTGAAACATCGACGAGGTCCCGGCCGTAGTTCTTGATAATTTCCACGCGAGATGACAGGCTGACCAACAGGTCCTCCGTATCATAGGGAATGGGGTCACCCTCAGTGGTGACCGGAGTACCTCTCTCTCGGCGGAAATTGGCAACAGCAGCACGTGCAATGGCAGTACCCTCTGGGAAGTGGCCTGGGAAACAAGGAAAAGGACAAAGTTGAGAAAATAAGACATGAGACGTAACCCGGAGAAGTAAGGCGGATAAAGGAAAAGAAGTTACGAGAGATGTGACTGTGAATCCAGGTCAACTCCTTGATGCAAGCATCACGCCTTTTCCGAAGCTGCTCGAGCTCAGCATTTGCCGACCCAAGTTTGATTTCGGCTTCCTGGAGGAGTTCGCGATCCTTAGCACTTTGGAGTTGGAGGCGCTCGCATTCCTCGGTGAAGTCCTGGCCAACCCTTTTCAGCTCGGCTTGGTGTTGCGCCTTCATTTTAGCCATTTCAGCTTTGAGCTTGGCTATGTCATCATCTTTGGTCCGGAGGAGGACGAGCTCATCATCCTTTTTCTTCAGCTCGGCTTGATGCTGTCCTGCTTGTTCGAGAAAATGCAGCATCATGTCAGGCACGTGCACACTTTCTTCAAGCAATGCTGAAACCGTGTGTTGGCCCGGCAGAGCCGAGGTATGAATATTTGCCGAGCCAAGGAGGTAAAAAGATGAGAAGCACAGTAGGAACAGATAAGAAGGACGTACCCTTGATCTGCTCCAAGTTCTTTCGCATGATTTTGTTTTCAGCTTCCACCCTAGCTGCGGAGACCGAACAATCAGATTCATTCGGCAAGTGAAGTGGAAGCAAAGTGAGGAAGGGAGTAAGAAAGAAATTTACCCCTTTTCTCATACTCAGCGATGAGTGCAGCCTGTTTCGTGCGAAGATTTTTGTGTGTATCCAACAAGCGCTGGAATTCGGCACTTCGGCGGTTGGTGGTCACCTGAAGAGGATACAGAAATTTTAGTCAGGTGTGTGCATGTTCGAAGTGTACTAAAATCCGGGCCAAGTGGAACTTAACCCGGCTCTAGGTGTGTGCATGTTCGAAGTGTACTAAGATCCGGGCCAAGTGGAACTTAACCCGGCTCTAGGTGTGTGCATGTTCGAAGTGTACTAAGTTCCGGGCCAAGTGGAACTTAACCCGGCTCTAGGTGTGTGCATGTTCGAAGTGTACTAAAATCCGGGCCAAGTGGAACTTAACCCGGCTCTAGGTGTGTGCATGTTCGAAGTGTACTAAGATCCGGGCCAAGTGGAACTTAACCCGGCTCTATGTGTGTGCATGTTCTAAGTTTTTATGGAGCTACTTTAGTTCTATAAAAGAGCATCCGGCCGAGTAACAAGTTACTCCCCCGGAGGCTCGGGGACTAATGGTTACTATCTACAATTTACGAAGGAGAAACGGCGTACCTCCATCATCCGTCCAGCGAGGTTAATGGCCTTGGCGGCGGTATTCACTTGATGAGACTCCTGGATTACCTCGGCCTTGTTCCAGTTCATGAAGAACTCCATCAAGCTTGGGGGGTACCGTTCGCCTGAGGGCATATGTGGCGTCACCAAACCCTTAGCGTGTGCTTCCTTCCTCTCCACCAGGGCAAGGGCCGGGCTGGTATGCAGAACCAACTGCTGAGATTCAGTTGGCTCGGCAGGCGCGTCCTTTGCCGCTGGTGTTTTCTTGGGGAGCATGGACTCAAGGGTATGTTTCCCAGGCTCGGCAGTGCTGGGCTTGGTAACGTCTTGAGTCTTATTACCCTTGGCTTGCTGGGAAGAAGAAGTCGTAGCAGCGGTTTTCCCCTGCCCAGGTTGGGAGGACTCGGAAGATGCAGAGGAACTGGGCGCTGCTACTTTCGTTGCCGGACTTGGTGCCGGTGCTGATGTTTTCGCTGCCGGGGTTGGTGCTGCTGACGAGGCTGGAGTTGGTGCTGTTTTGGTTGTTGGTACTGGAACAGGTGCTGGAGTCGAAGTAGCTTTGGAGGCTGCTGGTTGTGGCGTCGCCGAGGTAGTGGCTGCCGTTGTTCTGGTTGGGCCAGTTTCCCCCGCCCCAGGTTGATCCAGAGCGGCCGCAGAGCTTTCCGGAATGGGGCTCAGCGGACGTGGCTCGTCGTCGCGACGAGGCGAGGGGCTAGCCCGGAGAGGCGATGAGATACTGGACCCACTCTGAGGGACCTCCACCAGAGCCCTGTGAGATCAGGTAACGTCAGAAGGGAAGTTACGACGAGGTAAGGAAAAACGAGTTACAGAAGAAAGAAGGACTTACGCATCCGAGGTTTTGGCTGCTCTGGGTTTCCGAGCCCTTCGTACTGGGGCCTTCTTTCGCCTTTTAGCGGGCTCGGAAGGTCCGGAGGAAGAGCTTGAGGAGGCCGCGCGCTTTTTCTTTGGCACCACCGGAACTGGCTCGCCCGTGGCGAGAGGAGGATCCTCGTGGATATGGCCACCGGCGTGAGCTGATGGCGGAAAAGCAAAAGAAAGGGGGACAACCTCAAACGGTTCAATTATCTCGATATCCGAGTAATCTTCGTCATCGGGCCAATCTCTGGCAGAAGAGAAGTTACCCGTGGGTCGTTTCGTGGTGTCAGTCATGGGGAGAAACATCTCTTGGTCCGGCTCCTCCACGTCCGAAGTCTCCCGGTCCGGTGCCCACTTAAGGGTCGGATCAGTGTCGTCCTCGAGCGTTTGCTGAAGGAATAGCTGAGGAAAAGAATAAACAGACGAATCAGAAATGCAACAATAATAGACAAGTAACTGGTCCGAGGTAAGTTTGCTACATGAAACTCACCATGGGAGGAAGCCGGTCATGGCAGAAGTGCTCAATCCCCCAAGTCCAATCAGGGGAGAAATCCTTCTGAGTGGTGAAAAGAGCCTTAACCCGGCGGAAGATCTCCGTGTTGTTCAGCTCGAAAGATGAAGTCTGGTTGGGATCGCAGCTGTAGCTCATATGGCACACCTTGTGGGTGCGCTTCTGGAGAGGGGAGATCCGGTTGCGCACGAAAGTGATCATCGCATCCTCGTTGCGTAGCCCGAGCTCCTTCAGCTCCGCGAACCTCTTGCTCACTTGGTTGGCCAGGGCCGTAGGTTTCTTCGGAACGGCGTCCCACAGATCCGGGTTCGGCGGACCCGGGGTATAGGGAAGCAACCGTATCAAATCTTCGGTGCCTGTGTTCCGGACATAAAAGAACGTCCGGGCCCAACCTTTGCAGGATTCTAGCCCTGTGACCCGAGGGAAAATAGAAAACCTCCGGGGTGAGATGGAGGCTGCTCCGAACTACATGAGCTGCTTGTCCTCCGGGTCAGCGTGAATGTCGGGGATAACGTTGCGGCGAAGGGAAAAAACCGGATCCACAGCTCCTTTGTGGGCCATAATCCGGCGTAACCCTCAATCGTAGAGGCGAAAGCAGAGAGGGAAGTAATGGCATTGGCCGGAAGATGGTGCGGCTGGAGATGGTAGGTGCTGAGCCAATCGTGGAAGAAGTCACTCACCGGGAGTCGGAAGCCCCGCTGAAAATGAGACAGGATAACAACGAACTCCCCGGGGTTGGGCGAAGGAGCTAGCTCGGCGGAGGCGAGGCGAGCGGCGACGCCGGTAGGAAGGCGTCTGGTCCGGTAAAGCCAATCCAGATCGTCCTGGCAGACCCAGGAGCTGGCCCATGCGCCGCGATCCCCAGCGGCGCCGTCCTCCTCCATGTCTTGCTCAGCAATGGTGAGCTCTTCTTCAGTCATCTGTTCCTCGGAGCCCTCGTTGGCGCTGGAGGCGGCGGGGGACAGCGGCTTGGATTGGCGAGGACCCGTAGCGGGAGATTGACGTCGCAGTGATGGAGACGTAGAGGTGAAACGGAGAAGAGCGGTGGCAACGCTGTTTTTTGGCAGTACTGGCGGCGGCGCAGTCGCGAGGAAGACGAAGGAGAGTAGCAGCAGGCAGAGGCGTGCAGAGGGGAAAAATACTAAGGAACGCACGCCTCCGCTATTTAACCCCCACGTAAGTGGCGAGTGGGATCGCACCCTGTGGACCGATCACATGCTGTGGCCGTGTATTACCCGTCCGGACCAATCAGTAAGGAGCCACACGGAAGGCCTCAGGGCGGAAAGAATCCTGGGACATGACGCACTGATGCGGTAAACGAGGGGGCAGGCATGACATGACCCGCGCACAGTGATGAATGACGGTTACTGCGGCGATTACTGTACCGTCCCTTAAAATAAGACAACACAATGATTACCGTTCACATGGGTTAGCGTATGAGAGAAGGAAGCGAGACCCGGATGGAACTGTGGTAACCCGGCCGGCAAGTGAAAACTTGAAATGTGCGAAGGGAACGTAAATCTATACAAACCGAGGTAAATAGGTAACTCGGCAATAACGACCAGGCCACAAGATTGAACCTGGTGTGGCCTTAGCGGCCAAGGCAGCAAAGACCACACCAGCTTCGGGGACTAATGTTGGGGAGATACCCCCGGGTAGGGTCACGCCAGGGTATAAAGGCCGAGTTAGCCGAGGTTCGGCAAGGCCAAAGCAGATGCTGGCCGGGTCACCTCAAGGCAGGCCGAGTCACGGGGTAATCCGGACATGGGGGCGTTCGCCTAACTAGGTCTCATCCGACTTAAGCAGTAAGTCGTAAGTGTATGTCTAACCTGTATGCAGGAAAAGGGTGTGGCCGGATGAACCATCGTCCAGGTCGCAGTAACCTTCTAGGAGAAGGAAGGAATCTCGCTGGTCAAAAGGAGCCCCGGTACGCACTGCCTGAGCGAAGCGAGCAAGGACTGGACCACCGGGGCGTGGCCGACAAGCGTGACGACGCCCGTGTCAGCTGACGACCTAAAGCGTAGCTGACGAGGGGCGGGGCGTGGCTCACATAGCTAAAGCATAGCTGACGAGGGGGAAAAAGCACCCTGGTCGGTTTACCACTTTGGGAGGGAGCATATTCTTAGGAATATGCCTCCACGTGTGCCCTAGGCTGAAATCGAGCCACCCTATAAAAGGGGGGCTAGGGCTTCAGTAGTGGGGGTTGGGTTTTTATTCGCTGGACAGTTCTGTTAAGGTTGAGGGTTTGAGCTGAGGTCGTTGGGTGAGAGTAAGAGAGCTTCTTCTTCCTCCTCTCGCCAGTACAGCTCTAGGAGCATTTGTAACCTTGGAAGAAAATCAATACGAGTTTTGGTGTGGAGAATCACTTTGTTATCCCTCCCTGGATTCCCCTAGCGCATATTAGTCCCCACCATCTGCCTATACATGGCATCTGCCGTGACACCACCACGACAGCCGCGATCTTCTCCAATTTGCCTCGATCCCTCGTTGTGAAACGAGGAAACCGAGGAGCTGGCCGGACGGGACTCCGAAGACACACTTCTCTGGGTTTAGCTTCATCTGGTACTGACGGAGGTTTCCAAACGTCTCCCCCAAATCCTCGAGGATGGTGCGCTTCTCCTTTGTCTTGATGACAACATCGTCCATGTAGGCATGCAAATTTCGGCCGATCTACGAGTGCAAGCATTTCTGCATACAGTGCTGATAGGTAGCGCCTGCATTTTTCAGACCAAAAGGCATGGTTACATAGCAGAAAGCCCCATATGTGGTGATGAACGATGTCTTTATCTGGTAGCCGGGTTTAACCGGATTTTATTGTAACCAGAGTAACAACCCAAGAAGGACAACAAATCGCAGCCGGCCGTGGAATTGATAACTTGATCGATACGGGGCAAAGCAAAGGGGTCTTTTGGGCACACCTTGTTTAGGCTGGTGTAGACGATACACATGCGCCAGGTCTTGTTCTTCTTCAACACCAGGACTAGGTTGGCCAGCCAGTCCAGGTGGTACACCTCCATAATGAACCCGGCTGCAAGGAGCTGGGTGATCTTGTCACCAATAATCTTTCTCTTCTATTCTATGAACCAACACAGAGGCTACTTGACCGGCTTGGCATGCGGCCACACATGGAGTGAGTGCTCGGCGAACTCCCTCGGCACACCTGGCATGTCCTTGGGTGACCATGAGAAGATGTCCCGATTCTCACGGAGGAAGTCGACGAGCGCACCTTCTTATTTTCTATCCAAGTTCACACCGATGGTGACGAACTTGGTCAGGTCGGAGGGGTCGAGCAGGATCCTCTTCGTCTCCTTTGCCGGCTGGAAAGCTGCTTCTCCAACCGGCTTGCCGCTAGCCGGCATTTCTTGTTGGGCCATGGCCACATTGCGCATGATCACACGCTTCACTTCTGCTATGATGAGGGCATCGGCCAGCTTGGAGTCGGCCGAGGCGCACTCCATGGACCATCTGAAGCAGCCGGCGATGGTGATCATGCCGTTTGGTCATGGCATCTTAGTCTTGAGATACGCGTAGTTAGGGACAGCCATGAAGTTGGCAAGGGCGGGGTAACTGAGGAGAGGATGGTAGGAGCTTGACAGGTTCACCACCTCGAACCATATCGGCTCGTGCCGGAAGTTCTCCTCGGTCCTGAAAATGACATCCAGCTGGATTTTACCCAGCGGGGCGCAATCCGGTCCTGGCAGTATGTCGTGGAACGTCATGGTAGTTGGGTGCAAGTCGCACTCATGGATGCCTAGCTTGTCTAGCGATGATCGGTAAAGCAGGTTGAGGTTGCTTCCACCGTTAATGAGGACGCGCGAAAAGCGATAGGTGTGCTTGTTGGAGATGATGAGGGGATCAAGCACCATGGCGTAGCCCCCGGGAATCGGAAGCTGATCCGACTGGTCTTCCCGGCTCCAGGTGATGTGGGTCTCTGACCAGTTCAGGTACTGGGGGACTGGAGATACGATGGCATTGACCTCCTTAGAGCGCCGCCTGCGGCTGTGCTTGTCGTCCAGCTCCGTATCTAAGATGTGGTAGGCGGTGTGCGGCTGGGGGTAACCGTTGTTGTTGTTGCCGCCATTGCTTCCATTACCATCATTGTCGGCTCCCCTAACCAGTGGGGGGTCCACCGAGGGGGAGACGTTGCCGGTTGCCTTGGTCCTTTAGCTGGCAGGACCAGCTGCAGTTCCGGGTGGTGTGTGTAGCCGGTTTGAAGGGACTGCTATGCCATTTGCATGGGTCGTCAAACATTTGGTCGAAATTGAGTCGTGGCTTATGCCTTCTTGCATCGTTAGCCGGTGCGTCGCGCGAGCCCTCTAGAGTGTTGACCTGCCGCGCGTGGTAGCGAGTCTTTTGCTGTCCGGCTTGGCGGTCCCCACGGAACCAATTGTCATTGTCATGGCGCCTGGAGGGTCCGGCTTCTCTAGCCGGATTGCTCGGACGGTCGCGGGCCAGCTCTGAAGGAGTCGGACGCCCATTAGCACTTAGTCAGAGGGGTTTCTTCATCGCGGCATCCACCATGGCGTACTGGTCCGCAACTATCATGATCTCCACCATGGTTTTCAGCTCGTCACACAGTAGGCGATGGCAAAGCATGGTGTCCTCTTGGCACCCGTCAACGAAGAAGCCGATCGCCTGGCTCTCCAGGATGCCCGCATGTGTTGCGCAGCTCTGTCCACCTGGTGAGGTAATCGCGGTCCGTCTCGCGGTCGCCCTGAACCGACAAGTCTAGGTCATGTGGGTGGCCTGGACACTTGTACGTGCCATTGAAATTGCGGACGAACACCTTCTCGAAGTCTGGCTAGGCGTTGATGTTGTTGGGTGCGAGGCTGTTGAGCCATATCCTCACTGGCCCGGTTAGCATAAGGGGGACGTAGCGCACAGCTGTGCGCTTGTTCCCATGTGCGATGCCGAATGTCGTGGCGTAGTCGGTCAGCCAATCTTCTAGTTTCATGCTGCTGTCATACTTGGGGTGTCCCTGGGCAGGGTGAACTTATCGGGAAACGGCTCGTTCCGGATGCGAGGTCCAAAACAAACCGGTCCGGTGGAGTCTTCCTCTTTCGTGACACGCGCTTGAGCGAGGAGCTCGATACGGTCACGGGCATCCGGATGATCCAGGTTGGGCGCTCCTACCTGGCCCGAGAGACGGGAACCGGTAGGTCTTGGCGCTCCGGTTGGTGGAGGGGGAGACGGTGGGTTGCTGTTCACTGTTTGCTCCTAGCACGGCTGGCCCTTGCTGCCGGAGCTGCGGCGCTTGCTGCGGGACTTAGCCGGAGGGGAGGACGCATGTTGGGTCTCGTGGGGCGCGCCCTTGCTGTTGGCAGGCGACTTACTTCCCTTGGAGCAGCTAGGGTCCTCCTGCATCTGGCGGTTGGTGTCGGCCTGCTCATCCGTGATGCAGAGGATCTCCTACACCCGGGCGTGCTGCAGGTCTCGCTCCTCGCCCTCCAGGTTGGGCAGTTCGTCTGCCGCAGCTCGCGCTGCGTGCAGGTTCTTGATGGGTGTACTGTAGGTGGTCCAGATGAGAGCAGGTAGCAGATCTAGCTCGCCATTCCTCTCCATCCCACTGCCTAGCTCGCCGTCCCGGTGCCGCACTTGTTCGCGCCGGCTCGGAGTGTGGCCGTGCGCGCGGTCGTACTCGCGCCGGGTGATCTCGATCAGCTTCCGGGTCGCACCCAGCTCCATGGCCTCCTGCGGGAGAAGCTGCCTCTCCATGGCGAAGTTGGCCTTCGCCTCCTCCCGGTTATCCCCGAGGTTAACCGGCATGAGGAGCCGGTTGATGGCCGCCTCCACCGGGTTCATAGGCTGCGGCCGACCTCGTCCGCGCCCTTTTCCCGAGGTTGGCGATGCTAAGAGATGGAGCCGGCCATCATCACCTCGATGCCGCGAGGAGCGACGGAGGTACCGCTACCGAGGTACAGCAGTTCCATGATGGAGATGATCTCCCTAGGGAAACGCTCTGACAGGGTGGCGACGTAGACGGGGAGGTCGCCGAAAAGCATAATAGAACCATTTGACGAAAACGTGGATCTGGCAAAGCAGGAAGCATTGTCGATGACGCAGTCGAACTTGTCGAGCGTAAGCACTAAGCCGGAGGCCACGCGCTCACCGGCTGAAGTGCGGGGTCCCGTGCGGAACGTGACTCCGATCGAAGCCATCTAGCCCGACGGTGGGCGCCAATTGTTGTTCTATTGGGAACGGCAGTACCTAAATAGGTTAGATAGAGGTGTGGGGACTAGCAGGGAAGCTCTCGATGGTGCCCGCAGGAGGGATTGGATATGAGCAAGTGTAGCGAGACACAACAAGTACCCAGGTTCGGAGCCCTCGTGGTGAGGTAAAACTCCTACTCCTGCTGATCCAACTATGAGTAGTATACGGGCTACAATCGCTCCTGGAGCTGTATCTTCTATCTACCACCTTAAATGCACTGAGACCAACCCTTGTTACGAGAACCTTGCCTCTCCTTATATAGGCAGAGAGGCAACGACCTCACTGGCCAGTCCGGCTGGCGGGTCCCATAGGCAGGCCCCAGCTGGCTGGTCATCTATAGTATGCGGTACACTTACATTCCATCAGAGTACATGCGGTAGGGTCGTCGTGGGTACAGTGAATGCCCTGCGAGCCTATCGTCCGCATTTGGCCACTATTCCCGCGTCACCCCGCAAAGTCTTTGGTATGGCCGTGTAGTTGCGAGTCTTGTCATCGTACTCGGGCGTATCATGTACTGTGCAGCACGTCGCCCTGTCCTCTTGATTGCATCCGGCTACGCTGATGTAGCCGGTCCCGTGTCTTGTTGCTCCTCTTGGTTCCGACTACCGTGAAGTAGCTGGTATGACTTGCTCGTGTTCGGCTATGCTCAGCCAGCCGGACGCGAACCGACTGCCGTAGTTCTTGTTCGGTTGGGTTATCCGGAGGTCATCCCCCCGACAGTATGAATGCGGGGGTCCAACCAATTTATTTAAGCAAACTAATCAAAAGAAAACTAAAAACAAAAATGATAACGCTCCAGGAACAAGACAATTGTGCATGAAACAATAAAAATGAAGTGTTTGGAAGAAAACCTGTGATTTTTACCGATGAAGAAGGGGGTGCCTTGGGCATTGATGTCTACGCATGCTTCTATTCTTGTAGACAGTGTTGGGTCTCCAAGTGCAGAGGTTTGTAGAACAGCAGCAAGTTTCCCTTAAGTGGATCACCCTAGGTTTATCGAACTTAGGGAGGAAGTGGTCAAAGGTATCCCTCTCAAGCAACCCTGCCATCAAGATACAAGAAGTCTCTTGTGTCCCCAACACACCCAATACACTTGTCAAGTGTATAGGTGCACTAGTTCGGTGAAGAGATAGTGAAATACAAGTAATATGGGTGATTATAAGTGGTAATTGCAATCTCAAATAAGAGTAGTAGCAAGAAAACATGTAACAGGACTGATTGTAAACGGTGTTTCAATGCTTAGAAACAAGGCCTAGGGGTCATACTTTCACTAGTGGACACTCTCATATAAATATCTTCTCTTCATGATGCTACCCTGAACTACTCTCCGGTTGGACGATGTAGGGCTATAACAGCACACCTTAAATTTTGCATTCCCCATTTAGATAACCCCTCACTGTCACCTTGAGCGCTAGATGGTTCCAACAAATGCCACAATCTCATAGAGATATCCAACTCAAATTATACTCATGATAAGTAAGTATGTAATCTTAGCCAAAGTGCCATGATACGTTGCTAACGTATCCATAATTTTTGATGTTCCATGCTTGTTTTATATCTACTTTCTTATGTTTTGTCCACACTTTGGAGTATTTTTACACATTTTCTGGAACTAACCTATTAACAAGATACCACAGTGCCATTTTCCTGTTTTCTGCTATTTTTGGTTTCAGAAAAGCTGGAAAATAAATATTCTCGGAATTGGACCGGACAAAAGCCAAAGTCAATATTTCACCGAGGGGAACACGGAGCTAGAAGACGAGACGGAGAGGAGCCAGGGGCTGGCCACACCACCTGGCCGTGCGGCCAGGCCTAGCCCACGCCAGGGGGTGGTGCAGCTGCCTCGGGCACCCCCTCGGCCTCCCTCTTCGCCTATATATTGCCTCCGATACAGAAACCCTAAGTACCAGATCAAAATTCCAAGAAAGAGTCTGTAGCCGCTGTCATCTCCATCCCTAGATCGGCAGGGATCTGAAGCTCTTCCCGACACCCTGCCGGAGGGGAGAATTCACCCTGGAGGCCTTCTTCATCACCATGTCTACCTCCGGTGTGATGCGTGAGTAGTTCATCCTTGGACTACGGGTCCATGTAGTAGCTAGCTGGTTGGTTCTTCTCCTTTGTGCTATCATGTTTAGATCTTGTGAGCTCTGTTCATGATCAAGATCATCTATTTGTAATCCTACATGTTGTGTTTGCGGGGATCTAATGGACATTGAGATGCTATTTCAAATTGATTATTGATTCTATCATGTCTTTGTTATTTGTGATCTTCCATGCTTATTTATGCTCGATAGTGGGTTCATGCCTCTAGTAATCTAGGGAAGTGACAAAAATCTCTAAGGTACTAGATGTGTTGTTGCTACTAGGGAGAAAACAGCAATCCTTTGTTCATAGAACAATCGTATTGTTTACTTTACACACTTTGCTTAATGCAATTATCTGTTATATAATGTTGTAATGCCCAATCAAATCTCAAAGGAGTCAAGATGATTAGTTTATGCATGTATGCTTTCTCGATGTCTGTCAATTGCCATGCTGTAATTTGTTCACCCAACATGTCATGTATCTTAAGGGGAATCACCACTAGTGAACTATGGACCCCGGTCCATTCTTTTACCATCAATCTACAACTGTTTACTATTTTCTGTTTACTTTTTGCAAGCAATTACTATCTTCCACACAATACGTTTAATCCTTTGTTTTCAGCAAAACCGGTGAGATTGACAACCTCACTGTAAGTTGGGGACAAAGTTCTGTGGTTGTGTTGTGCAGGATCCCAAGTTGGAAACAACACCTTGGAGGTGTTTCCTTGCTCCTACTTGTTCGATAACCTTGGTTTCATAACTGAGGGAAAACTTGTTGCTATACTCATCATACCTTCCTCTTGGGGTTCCCCAACGAGCTCAATATATTTAGTAAGCCTGCCACACGGTGTGCACACTGTCAACTTCACACACGTGGGGATAGCAGAGATTAATTAAAGCACTTGAGTAGCAGAATAGATCTATTGATTACAAATCTCATGATCTCATAAGATCACGCATAGAGAGAGAGGAACACATAGCTACCGGTAGAGCCCTTAGCCTCGAGAGAGAACTACTCCCTCCTCATCATGGGTGTCAGCAACAGCGATGGAGATGGAGGTGGAGTCGATGGAGATGGCTCTAGGGGCACTTCCCCGTCATGGCAGGGTGCCGGAATAGAGACTTTTGTCCCCTAAATCTCCTCTGCGGTGGCGGCGGCACTACAGAACTTTTCGTGGAATTCTGATCTTGTACCTAGGGTTTTCGTTCCGGGGGCTTTTATAGGCGAAGAGGCAAGGTCGGTGGGCGCTCGAGGGGCCCACACCACCCCCTGGCGTGGCCTGGGCTGGCCCGCGCCACCAGGTGGTTTGGCCACCTCGTGGCCCCTCTCCGTCTCGTCTTCTGTTTCTGTGAGTCTTCTGGTAAAATTTTGACTTTTGCTTTTGTCCGGTCCAATTCCGAGAATATTTCTTTTCCAGCTTTTCTGAAACCAAAAATAGAAGAAAACAATCAACTGGCACTATGGCATATTGTTAATAGGTTAGTTCCAAAAAATGTGTAAAAATACTCCAAAGTGTGGACAAAACATAAGAAAGTAAATATAAAACAAGCATGGAACATCAAAAATTATAGATACGTTTACGACGTATCAACATCCCCAAGCTTAACTCCTGCTCGTCCTCGAGTAGGTAAGTGATAAAAAATAATATTTTTTTAGGTGACATGCACCATCACAATCTTGGTCAAGGTATTTGTAAAACATTGATAGCTAGGATCATAGTACTCTAACATAGACATGAAAGATATAGTTCTAACAATAAGATATAGCAACTATGTTCTAACATAAAAAGGTACAAACAAAAGACTCATGAATAACAATGCTTTGAAAGACGTTTGTTTGTTTCACATATAGAAAACATAATGAGAATGGTATTGAGCTTGTCCCTCATAGTGTAGGAAAACATAAATGCATAGGACACCTTCAAAGTTCATAAGGGTGACTAGATACAAATAGTTTAAGAACAAGCAATATCAAAGTTATGAATCAATCAACAATTTTTGGGACAATGCACATTAAACTAAGAATGACCACTATACTCTCTCAATAGGTGCACAAATATAGAAGATGGAGACTCAACATAAAAGTAAAAGAAAGGCCCTTCGTAGAAGGAAGCAGGGATTCAAGTCTCATTAAGAACTTCCAAAAGTTATGGTACTTATTAGCTTTCATCTCTCATTGCTCCTATCATAAGCATTTTTAAGGTGATTAAGGTTAAAGTAAACAAATATGAGGATATGCTTGACAAGTTATAAGCTGAAAATCTCCTGCCCCTTGCTTACGAGTACCGTTCCTCATGCTACTCAAGTTTAGTCACAAGTAAGTTCTTGTCATTGTAAGTACATATGTATCATAGAGAACCGCCAACGGGGTACCCCTTGCCCGATGATACGAAAGAATCCCCATATCAAAATGACAAGGAAAGCAGATAATGAGCATCTCAACATCCTTTTATTTCCTATTTGCATAGGCTTCTTTTTTCTTTTTTTTTCCTATTTGCATAGGCTTCTTTTTTTATAGAGTATGCTTCATAGATTGCTCACTATGGTTACGCTGCAGGTTTCCACCATGATTAGGCATGGCTTAGACCAGCCGCCCAGGCGTTTCTGTAACACATATACGAACTCCATGAGCCTTACAAGCTCCCCTCTCATTTCACACCACCGGGATCCATAAGCAAACGAACATGATATCGACTAAATAAAGTGCAATGTTGAAAGTGTTCCCCATGATAGCATGGTTCTGCTAATTCACAACTTACAAAACGCAAGCATATACGCAACATAGATGGGCACAATGGTTCAAGTTTATTAAGTTCAAGAAAGTAAAGTGTGCCATCAAGTTCGTGAGAGCTTTAATCACTAATTTTCACATAACAAGTTTAATTTGGAAGGTAAATAAAAACATGAATATACTTGGAATAGCAATAATGTTAATAGGTAGGTATGGTGGACTCTTTGGAATAACTTGGTTTTATTTGGAATTGGATGCATGAGTGGAACTCATACTTGGTACATGTGGAGGCTAGCAAAAGACTGGGAGCGACCAACTAAGAGAGCAATAATGGCCATAATCATGCAAACCGACAAAACATTATTAATTAAAGCATAAAGTGATATTACAAGTCGAAAACTAAATGATCATAGAGGCTATGGTGACTTGGTATAGTCTTAACATGGTGTGAGCATGCGCCAAGTCAACCCAAATAAAGCATCAAAGGAGAATACCACAATATTATGCTTTTATATGCTAAAACAACGCATGATTCTTTCAAGGCACATTAAGCAATCTCAACTAATTTTAACAAGTCATACTACAGCGATAATCACTAAGCATAAAGCCAAAACAATATCAAGCATGACATGACAAAGCCTAGGCCACAGTAAAAAACAAGCTCCTTTTATACCACTTATAAGCATGAACTTTCCTACTCTTTTCCAACACCAATCAAAAACTAAAGCTAAACGCAGTGCTAGCAAAGGAGAACACTCACAGAACAATAAGAGTGAAAACTAGAGTGTTCTAGGCAATGAATAACGGGGTGTGTCTCTCTCCAAAAGAAGTGTGTTAGGATCCAACCAACTTATTTAAGAAAACTAAGCAAAATAAAACTAAAAACAAAAACTAAGACGCTCCAAGAACAACACAATTGTGCATGAAACAATAAAAATGAAGTGTTTGGAAGAAAACCTGAGATTTTTATTGATGAAGTAGGGGATGCCTTGGGCATCCCCAAGCTTTGACGCTTGTACTTCTTGAATATTACTTGGGGTGACACGGGTGGGATCCCCAAGCTTGAGCTTTGTCCATACTTCAGCTTATCACATTGTTCTTCCCTACACTTTAAAATTTCCTTCATACAAAACTTCACACAATCTTCATTAGCAACATTAGTGTACTCAAGATAATAAGTCTTTTGGTTCAATTTCAACATAAGTAAAACTTCCATTAAAACACAAGCTACTGTATCACTTCCTTTAAAAAGTTCAAGTGATCAAAGAGAACTTAAAGAGAAAGAGATTAAGAGGCAAATGCAAATAATGGTACAAATCTGTCATAACAGACTAGCAGGTAAAAAACCAATTTTTGGGAGACCTTCTGTTGCTCAAATCGAAAAGTCTTGAACTAACAAAAGTGGGATAACAACCTGGGGCAGAAGCACAAAAAATTACAGCTCAATCTGACGTATAGAGATTTTTCACGAATTTTTACAGCGAAGCACAAAAATCTGTTTCGGGACAGCAACTTTCCCAAGTCTTACTTCTCTCTCATTAGAGGTTACTCTTAGCACAAAAACCACACAACAAGGATAAGGAGAGGTTCTTACAGAAATAATAACTTCCAAGACTCAACAAAAGAAAAACTTACTAAATAAAAATTTGGGTTATCTCCCAATAGTGTTTTCTTTAACGCCTTTGAGCTAGGCATGATAATTTCGATGATGCTCACATAAGAACTATGAATTGAAGTAAAAGAGAGCATCAAGAAGCAAATATGGAATAAATTTAAGTCTAACCCACTTTCTATGAAAAATAATCTTGTAAAGAAACAAGTCATGAAAGCACAAAGCAACAAGCATAGGAAAGCAGAACAAGTGCAACTTCAAAAAAATAACATAAAGAGGGGAAACTTAATGTTGTTGAGATACATAAAACCATGTTTCCCTCTCTCATAATTTAGTAGCATGATGAATAAAATTAACAATATAACTATCACATAAAACATTCTTATCATGAGCCACATGCATAAAAGAATTAATACTCTCCACATAAACATAGTCATTCTTATTAATTGTAGTGGGAGCAAATTCAACAAAATAGCTATCATTATTATTCTCATCACCATAATCATCAAATATAGGAGGTATATTGTAATCATAATTAATTTTCTCCTCAATAGTAGGTGGACTAAAAATATCATACTCATCATTTTAATCATCATATATCGTAGGTATAGTATCATCAAAGGAAAGTTTCTACTCCGTGCTTGGGGGACTATAATATCATGATCATCAAAACCAGCTTCCCCAAGCTTAGACTTTTCCATAGCATTAGCAATAATGGTGTTCAAAGAATTCATACTAATAACATTGCTATTAGCATGCAAATAAAGTTCCATAGGTTTTTTAATTTTCTCTTCAAACACTTCATGTCCTAACTCGAGATAAATACTATAAAGCTCTCTAATTTTGTTGTTGTTTTCCATTAAGCCTAACTAGTGAAAATAAAAACTAGAAACAAAAAGATATAATTGCAGAATCTAAAGGAAATAACTTCGAGCACTCACACACCAGCAACCGCACTAGAAGATAGCTTAGTATCCATAGGATGTGAGTACCTTTTACCTTACCTCCCCGGCAACAGCGCTAGAAAATAGCTTGATGTCTACACACGCTTCTATTCATGTAGACAGTGTTGGGCCTCCAAGGGCAGAGGTTTGTAGAACAGCAGGAAGTTTCCCTTAAGTGGATCACCCAAGGTTTATCAAACTCAGGGAGGAAGTGGTCAAAGGTATCCCTCTCAAGCAACCCTGCAATCAAGATACAAGAAGTCTCTTGTGTCCCCAACACACCCAATACACTTGTCAGGTGTATAGGTGCACTAGTTCAGCGAAGAGATAGTGAAATACAACTAATATGGATGATTATAAGTGGTAATTGCAATCTGAAATAAGAGTGGCAGCAAGCAAACATGTAACAGGACTAATTGTAAACGGTGTTTCAATGCTTAGAAACAAGGCCTAGGGATCATACTTTCACTAGTCGGCACTCTCATATAAATATCTTCTCTTCATGATGCTACCCTGAACTACTCTCTGGTTGGACGATGTAGGGCTATAACAGCACACCTTAAAGTTCGCATTCCCCATCTGGATAACCCCTCACTTTCACCTTGAGCGCTAGATGGTTCCAACAAACACCACAATCTCATAGAGATATCCAACTCAACTTATACTCGTGATAAGTATCTCTGTAATCTTAGCCAAAGTGCCACACGGTGTGCACACTGTCAACTTCACACACGTGGGGATAGCAGAGATTAATTAAAGCACTTGAGTAGCAGAATAGATCTATTGATTACAAATCTCATGATCTCATAAGATCACGCATAGAGAGAGAGGAACACATAGCTACCGGTAGAGCCCTTAGCCTCGAGAGAGAACTACTCCCTCCTCATCATGGGTGTCAGCAACAGCGATGGAGATGGAGGTGGAGTCGATGGAGATGGCTCTAGGGGCACTTCCCCGTCATGGCAGGGTGCCGGAATAGAGACTTTTGTCCCCTAAATCTCCTCTGCGGTGGCGGCGGCACTACAGAACTTTTCGTGGAATTCTGATCTTGTACCTAGGGTTTTCGTTCCGGGGGCTTTTATAGGCGAAGAGGCAAGGTCGGTGGGCGCTCGAGGGGCCCACACCACCCCCTGGCGTGGCCTGGGCTGGCCCGCGCCACCAGGTGGTTTGGCCACCTCGTGGCCCCTCTCCGCTTGTCTTCTGGCTCCGTGAGTCTTCTGGTAAAATATTGACTTTGGCTTTTGTCCGGTCCAATTCTAAGAATATTTCTTTTCCAGCTTGTCTGAAACCAAAAACAGCAGAATACATGCAACTGTTATTGTGGCATCTTGTTAATAGGTTAGTTCCAAAAAATGTGTAAAAATACTCCAAAGTGTGGACAAAACATAAGAAAGTAGATATCAAAGAAGCATGGAACATCAAAAATTATAGATACGTTTACGACGTATCAGGCATCGCCAGGCTTTGACGCTTGTACTTATTGAATATTTCTTGGGGTGACACGGGTGGAATCCCCAACTTGAGCTTCTGTCCATACTTCATCTTATCATATTATTCTTCCCTACACTCTAAAATTTCCTTCATACAAAACTTCACATAATCTTCATTAGTCTACTCAAGATAATAAGTCTTTGGGTTAAGTTTCAACATAAGTAAAACTTCCATTAAAACACAAGCTATTGTAGAAATTCCTTTTAAAAGTTCAAGTAATTGGCAATAACTCAAAGATAAAGAGATTAAGAGGCAAATGCAAATAATGGCAGAAATCTGTCAAAACAGACCAGCAGGTAAAAACAGATTTTTTCGAAGACCTTCTGTTGCTCAAACCGAAAAGTGTTAAACTAAAGAAAGCTAGATAACGAACTGGGGCAGAAGCACAAAAACTTACAGCTCAATCCGACGTACAGAGATTTTTCACGAATTTTTACAGTGAAGCCCAAAAATCTGTTTCGGGACAGCAACTTTCCCAAGTCTTACTTCTCTCTCATTAGGGGTTATTCTGGGCACAAAAATGACACAAAAATGATAAGAAGAGGTTATTACTGAAGCAATATATTCCAAGACTCAATCAAAATAAAAACTTACTGAATCAAAATTTGGGTTATCTCCCAATAAGTGTTTTTCTTTAACGCCTTTGAGCTAGGCATAAGAAGCAAGATTCAAGTATTCTCACATGAAGAAGCATTAAGAGAAAAAAAAATTTAATAGGAGATGCAAAAGGAATCTTCTCTCTCTTCTTAGGGAAGTGTTATATACCTTTCTTGAGTGGGAATTGATATTTAATGGTGCCTTCTTTCATATCAATAATGGCACCAACAATTCTAAGAAAAGGTCTTCCCAAAATAATAGGACAAGAAGCATTGCATTCAACATCCAAAACATAGAAATCAATGGGGACATAGGTATTGTTAACCATAATAAGAACATTATTAATACTCCCCATGAGTTTCTTTTTAGCATTATCATTTTCAACACCCAGATTTTTAATCCCAGGTGCCTGTTATGCCATACCTCGCAATCCCAGGATTACCATTTTTGCGATACATAACAGAATTGGTACCATAGTACATCATCCATTACAAACCATAATAAAGATCTTAAAAATAAAGGATCTCATGATCCAGTCTTAATACAAATCAAGCAGCGGAAATTATACATAGTCGGGGCTCCATCTTCAGAGTCACAGGCAATGCTGACGATGGGAGATGATCCTAGTTGTCGTAGACCTCCTGCTGTCCATCATCCTAGTAGTCCTCCTCATAGTATGGCCATGGGAATAGCCAGGGACAAAGCCATGAGTACTCTTTAAGTACTCGCAAACTATCACTAACAAGTAAGGTAGTTCTAGTAGGAATCTTAAGCTCTAGGTTTATTTGCAAAAAGCCAGGTTTATCTCATACTGAGTTTAGAAGTAAAGAAAACTAATTTAATGTTCTACATTCTTAAGTGGAAACCTAGTTTTCATGTCCATAATCCTATTGTGGTCAAGTCAAAGTCATAGTTCAATTCACAAGTCATTTCTGAAAACATCTAACAACGGAATAGTATGGCCACTCCGACTGTCCATGACCACGGACGCGGCTATTTGAATAGTTTGACACTCTGTAGAGGTGGTATACTTTCACCACAAAATTCGATACATCCGTCAGGGATAACCCTGTATCATCATACTTAGTATGCGGATAATAAGTCATAACCTTTCAATTACACACTCTAGTATAGGCACCTCCCCTATGAGCTTGGCCTCCCAGCCATGGCCATCTGCCATCCTGGGCACTACATAGGTGGACATTCATCACGAGGTAGCCCCAGCACAACCTCTTCCGCTAGGGAACCCATACTAAAGCATATAAACTTTCGGTTAAGCCCTACCCAATTCAGGTATTGTGGTTGTACGGTAAAATTAGAATGATATCGCATCCGAACCCAACCATCAGTTTTTGAAAAGGGCCAAGGCTCATGCCTCAACATTTTCATCATCATGTTAAAACATTTCAATAGAATGAATCATCATTCCAAGGTTTTCACAATCATTTTCACCAAGTATTCCCTTCTAAAGTGATCAACTTTTATTCTTAGCACTAGCCACTAAATTTGAGGGTATTCACTAATGAGGGGTGTTAATCAATTATAACTATCCAACTCTAGTTTTATGCCTTTTGATGACATCTAAGTATAAATAGCCAGGCCTAGTTTTATACTTTTATGGTATCTATACTATTGTTCCAAATACTCATAGATCACAATTTAAAAGTAAAGAGCTTTGGTAAAAGTAAAAGAATAAAACTTGTAAGTAAAACTTGGGATGGGTATAATTAAAGTTGCATAACCAAAGCATGCCTAATGCATCCTGCATAGGTTATCTTGCATGGTTAGGAAACTTGCAAGTGTTAGCTTGCTCCATTTACTTGAAGTACTAGGCCTTCATAGTTCTAGTTTGCAAGTGTTAGCTTGCTCAGTTTACTTGAAGTGCTAGGCTTGCATAGTTCTAGATTGCAAGTGTTAGCCTGCCTTGAGTAGTGCAGTGGTTGAAGTTCTCTACTTCTTCGTAGTACTCCTCCTCCTCCTCGTATCCTGGGTCAGTACTATCGTCTATAAATGACTACGACGCACACAATCACCAAACAATACTTAACTACTTCGATTTGGCACACAAAGGTTCACACTAGATGATCTAGCATCATCACAAACATCACATGAAATAAAGACTTAGTCTTATTTATTTATTTTACAAAAGTAATTTCTACTCATTGAAAATACTTAAGATTTACTATTTTCCAATTAAAATATGGGATCATGTTGACACATGTCATCACCACATATTCTAATCCTTGGGAATATGATTTAAAGTGTTGGTCCTATTTTACAAAGTTTAATATTACTTTTTAATACAATTAAAGTGACTAGAAATGCCCATATAGCATTCTTTTAGTACTAGTCCAAGATCACTGCATGTAAACCTAAATATTCTTACATATTCAGATAGGTCTTGTCAAATGTGATTTTTCAGAGTTGGAATCAACTCAAAAGCATTTATGGTTGATTTTGCAAAATGATTGAAGTTGGAAAAGTCTGGGTCTTGTTATTTTTGGTATAGGTGATCTATTATTTAAAATGGTTTTAATCCAACGGTCTTGGATAGATAATTTGAATACCTTTCTAACAAAATTGGAATCATGCAATTTGGCTCAGTGAATCTCTTTGTATTTATTTTTGAATCTACTGACAGAACCTGGTTTTAGCTAAAATAGAAAAGAATTATTTGAATCACTAGGCTCTGTGCGGGAAAGTAAATGGGCTGGCCCAACTGCACTGCACTAGCATAGCGGGCTGCTGACAGGTGGGTCCCACTAGTCAGTGTCTCATCTAACCCGAATCGGTATTTTTATTCTGAACCCTACGATTAGACTAAGATCTACGGATGTGGTTCATCGTCCTCGGCGAACCGCACCGGTGAGAAATTAAGCCTAACACGGCGTTGGGGTCGTGTGAGGCTCACCAAGACTCCAGCTAGGGTCGGTGATGGGGGAGAACGACGTTGTCGATGATGGCGGTTCGAACGGTGGTCGCGGCGGCTCCTAGGATGGCTCCAATCAATGGCTCCTCTTCTCCTCTGTAGCGGCGGACTCTGGCCAAATTCCGGCGATGTGGTGCTCGCCTTGCTCCGGGGAAGGGTGTGGGAGGCTTTGTGAGGAGTGGGGAGTGAGATGGTGTGGTGAATTGAGGTGGAGGGGGCCTCTATTTATACACCGGCGAAGGGACATTGCGGCATGGGCTCAGGCTCGTCGGTGACGACGATATAGGGGGCTATCGGCATGGCTGAGGGTAGGATGACGCTGTGCCCCCTGGCAGTTGTCACAGGCTTAAAGGCGTGGCACGGGGCGGTTTGGAATGGTCGGGCACGGGCGGTGCTCTGCGCGGGAGCGGCGGTGTTCGAGACGATGTACAGGGGCTACGGTCTGCGCGGTGGCGAACGAGCGTGTTTGGGAAGTATCTAGGGTCATGGCGCGTGTGTGCACGTGCGGAGAGGGTGAGGCGCGGCGTGTGCGCGCTGATCGGCTGCGACGCTCTGGCGTGCTCTCGGCACGGCGTAGAGAGAGTGGGTGCAGCGATTCTCAGGTGGTCCACGGCTTGCCTGCAGTCAAGGGTTGCACAGGGGGTGGCGGTGGACGGTGGCCTGCCTCCTGGACATCGTGGGCTAGCGCGGCGCGGTTTGTGGCGAGCTGTCCATGGCCGGCCAGCTCGGTGAGGGTCAGGCGACGCTGCACTAGCGCAACAGCAAAGGGGGGAGGTTGTCCACTATGACTCTAGGTGCTGGGGGAGACAAGGGTGTAAAATAGGGGCAAATGGTCGAGTGATCACTCCTCGGAACAGTGAAGTTAGGCAGGGTATAATCTGTGTCTGCAATGTATTCGACCAAATGGCCGCATGAACACAAGATTTGAATTTTTGGCTAAATTTTGGTGAGTGTTTTGATCTTATGCTTGAGTGTCTATGGCTGCTTGGAAAAGTCAAGGTGAATTGATTTGAGTGGTTTTTGCAAAATGGTGATCTTAGTACCTACACTTGATTGAATTTTGAATTGTCCTTTAAATAGATTTGAAATTAGTTTCTGTGGGTTCGTAAAGTGGGCTTGGGTTCACTTTTACTTGGTCTAGCAAGGGGTGAAAAGAATTGGAAATGTTTCTATTAGAAATTCTTTACTACCAACACTCAAAGTGGCCTAGTGGTTAATTTTGGTCAAAATGACCATTTGATCATATGCGTTATATTTGATTTCCTTTTCTTTGGATTTTGTTTGTAATTGGCCTAGATGATGTAGTATTCATCTTTAAACCATTTCTTACCATTTGTAGCAATCAAACATGGCAACTGCACTCAATTCTACACTAATGCAAAACACACATACACTCATATTCAATTTAATAATAAAAGTTTTTGTTAACCCTAAACTTGGGTGATTAGAACTTGATAATCTTGCTTAATATTTTTGGGGTGTTACAAACCTTCCCTCCTTAAACAAAATCTTGTCCCGAGATTTAAGAAAAACTAGGAACTAAAGAGATTTGGAAACTTAGTCCTAATGTAATCTTCTCACTCCTAGGTAGCTTCTTCTTCAGTATGGTTGCTCCACTGGATCTTGAGAAACTTGATACTCCTGGTCCTGGTGGTTCTGAAGGCTTCTTCCAAAATACGAATGGGTACTTCACGATAGGTTAGATCCTTGTTGATATCTATGGCTTGGTGCTCGATGTTCTAGAATACTTCGGTCTTCTCCGGAACTTCTAGGCATTTGCGAAGTAACGAGATATGGAACACATTATGTATGGATGACATCTCCTCTGGCAGTTCCAGTTGATATGATACTTCTCCTCGACGATTCAAAATCTTGAAGGGTCCAATATATCTGGGGGCTAACTTCCCTTTCAGTTGAAAATGTTGCATTCCTTTCAAGGGTGATACTTTGAGATATACAAAATCTCCGACATTGAAGGTCAGGTCTTGACGTCTCTTGTCAGCATAACTCTTCTGTCTAGATTGAGCGGTCTTGAGGTGCTCACGGACTTTGTGAACCTTCTCTTCGGCTTCTCGTAGGATGTCGGGTCCGAAGATCTGACTCTCTCCTACTTGCGACCAATTCAAGGGGGTACGGCACTTCCTTCCATACAGAAATTCAAAGGGGACCATTTGCAAACTGGCTTGATAACTGTTGTTGTATGAGAATTCTGTGAAAGGCAGACAATCTTCCCATTTTGATCCATATTCTAGCACACAAGCTCTCAACATATCTTCTAAGATTTGGTTGACTCTTTCAGTCTATCCATCGGTTTGCGGGTGATAAGATGTGCTGAAATTCAGCTTGGTTCCTAATCCTTCTTAGACTTTCTGCCAAAATCTTGAGGTAAATTGGGTTCCTCGGTCCGATACTATGGTCTTAGGGGTTCCATGCAAACTGACGATTCTAGCAATGTATAGCTCTGCTAGCTTCGAACTCTGGTAGGTGGTCTTGACAGGTATAAAATGGGCCACCTTGGACAGTCTATCAACTATGACCTAAATAGAGTCATTTCCCCTACTAGATGTAGGAAAACCGGTGATAAAGTCCATTCCGACAGAATCCCATTTCCATTCCGGGATCTGCAATGGTTGCAAAAGTTCTACGGGTCTCTGATGTTCCGCTTTAACTCTCTGACGGATATCACACTTGGCTATGTAGCTTCCAATTTCTCTCTTCATCTTGTGCCACCAAAATTGCTCCTTCAAATCCTGATACATCTTCGTTCCTCCGTGATGGATAGAATAAAGAGTGTCATGAGCTTCCTGCATGATGACTTGTTTCAGCTCGGAATCTGCTGGCACACAGATACGTCCTTTGTACCACAAAACTCCTTCTTCATCTTCAGTGAATCCGGGTACCTTCCCTATCCGATATGATGCTTGATTCCGTCGATACTTGCATTTCCTTTCTGCGCTTCCTTGATCTGACTAATCAAAGTGGGTTGAAGTTCTATGCTAGCTTAAAATCCTTTGCTAACTAGCTCCGTTCTAAACTACTCTAACTCTTCATGCAAACCTTACTGGGCTTCTTTAATCATGGTGTTTAATCTACACGGCAATCTGCTAAGAGCATCCGCTGCCACATTGGCTTTGCCGGGGTGATAGTGAATGTCAAGGTCATAATCCTTGATTAACTCTATCCATCTTCTTTGCCTCATATGAAGCTCCTTCTGGGTGAAGATATACTTCAGACTCTTGTGATCCGAATAAATCTCATAGCGGTTCCCCATAAGGTAATGACACCATGTCTTCAAGGCTAAAACTACGGCTGCTAGTTCAAGGTCATGGGTAGGGTAGTTTTGCTCATGTTGCTTTAGTTGTCGGGATAGATATGCTATGCCTTTGCCTTCTAGCATCAACACACATCCGAGACCAATCTTGTATGCATCACAATACACATCAAAAGGCTTCTTGATATCTGGCATAATCAGAATTGGGGCGGAAATCAATCTCTTCTTGAGCTCTTGAAAACTTGCTTCACATGTGTCTGTCCATTCAAACTTCTTATCTTTCTTCAACAATTGGGTCATCGGCCTTGCGATGCTCGAAAATTCTTCAACAAACTTGCGGTAGTATCCTGCTAATCCGAGAAATGCACGGACTTGGGTTTGAGTGGTTGGGGCTTTCCATTCTTCAACATCTTTGATCTTGGCGGGATCGACAGCGACTCCTCCTGCCGACACAATATGTCCTAGGAATCCTACTTCCTTTAACCAGAATTCACATTTGCTAAACTTGGCATACAACGGATGTTCTCTTAGGGTTTCAACGATGGTTCTCAGGTGTAGCTCATGGTCTTCTTCTGACTTGGAATAGATTAGAATATCGTCGATAAAAACAATGACAAACTTATCCAGGAAGTTCATAAAAATCTTATTCATGAGATTCATGAAATAAGCGGGGGCATTGGTTAATCCAAAAGACATGACCGTATACACATATAATCCATATATGGTGGTAAAGGCAGTCTTTGGGATATCCATTGCACGAATCTTGATTTGATGATAACCAGTTCTAAGATCAATCTTCGAGAACACTTTGGCACCAGTCAATTGGTCAAACAGATCTTCTATCTTTGGTAGTGGGTACTTGTTCTTGATGGTGACGTCATTCAGCTTCCAGTAATCCATGCACAAACGGTTACCTCCATCCTTCTTATCCACAAACAAAACAGGCATTCTCCATGGCGATGCACTTGGTTGAATCAAACCTTTCTCTAGCATAGCATCAAGTTGTTTCTTCAGCTCCACTAATTCAGATGGTCTCATACTATAAGGTCTCTGAGCTATGGGTCCAGTTCTAGGAATTAGTTCAATGATGAACTCGATATCCCGATCTGGGGGCATACCGGGCAATTCCTCTGGGAACACGTCGGGGTATTCATAGACTACTCTGACTTAGTCGAGGGTTGGTTGGGTTAGACTCTTGTTACACTTGAATTGATGGGGCAAGGTCTCAGATACATGCTCTACTAATACTCCAGTGCTACTGGTCATGGTTATGGCTTTCTTTGCACAGTTGATTAATCCTTTATGTTTCGACATCCAATCCACTCCTAGTACTACTTCCAAACCTTTGGTTCCAAGTACTATTAGATTAGCATAAAAATCTATGCCATGGATTCTGATAGGTACAGCCTTGCAAATTTTTCTAGCTTTGGTGGTTGAACCAGGTATTTGAACTATCATAACATGCTTCAATTTTGTTGGTTGAATCTTACTAGTGCATGCAAATTATTCTGTAACAAATGAGTGCGATGCTCCAGAATCAAACAACACCCTTGCTAAAACTAAGTTAACAGAAAACATACCCAGCACGACATCGGGCGCTTCCTGGGCTTCTTCACCATTCATGTGGAACAGACGGCCATTGCGGTTGAGCGAGTTCCCTGGGGAAAATCTCCTTCCATGTTGAACACGGCATTGCTGTTGAGCGGGTGCATTCACATTGGTGGCTACTGCAAGCTTCTTGGGGCACTCGTTGGAGTAGTGACCCTTGACTCCGCATTCAAAGCAAGTAATCTGGGACTTGTCTTTTCCTGCGATAGGCACACCATTGCTTCCAGTCCTTGGGGCAGTATTGTTGTTGTTGTTGGACTTAGGCGGTGCACGGTTGAAGTTATTGGAGTTGCCGGGGTTATTGTTGTGGTTTCCTCTAGACTTCAGGTTTCCTCCGCTACGATTGGGATAGTTTGGATGGAACATAGGGGCTCTATTGTTTCTTGGGGCATATCGTGCAAACGGTTTGGGGCGGTACTTCTGGGTATGGTGGGGTCCAGGCTGGTGCATCATGCGACGCTTACGGTTGTCGTTGGCTTGGTTTATCTTCCCTTCCATCTGGATAGTAGATTCCACTAGTTCTTCTAGATCTGCAAAACGGATGTTGACTAGCAATCGTGTATATGCAACACCAGAAAGCCATAGGTGTTCAATACGCAAAGTTTTTCAAACTAGATTATTGACTCTAGTGCAAGTGGGAGACTAAAGGGAATATGCCCGAGAGGCAATAATAAAGTGGTTATTATCTTATTCCATGTTTATGATAAATGTTTATTTTGGATGCTATAATTGTATTAATTGGAAACGTTAATAAATGTGTGTTTAAAAAAATACAGTTCCTAGTAATGCCTCTCATATAAACTAGCTCGTTGATTAACAAGATGATCAGGGTTTCCTGATCATGGACATTGGATGTTGTTAATAACGAGGTCACAACATTGGTGGAATGATGTGATGAACATTCATCCGAAGTATAGCATTACGATCAAAGTCATTATGTTTATATTTCTATAACATCATACGAAGTAATCTTAGTCCTTAGACCATGAGATCATGTTAATTGCTAACATCGGAAGAGTAACTTGATAACATCATGAAGGGTTACGGGTAGGCTACACTAGCGTAAAATCAAAATTTTCTACCGCGTCAACCAGGAATACTATTGTCATAGATCACGGGATTACCGCTAGACGCGCAGGTGCGGAACTCGATGAAGCACGTTGCGGCAGTGTAGATGTTCTACGTCTCCTCCTCGTCCTCGTCCCACGAGCAGCTCCCCTTTGCGCGGCTCGTCCAAGTGCTACAGATGCAGCACCTCTGAGGTATCCACACGTCCGGAGTGGAAGCCGTTACACGCCAGACTGCTAGGTCTGCGCGTGCAACACAGGCGGAAGAGGAGTGGCGGCTGGGTGGAATGCTCTCTCCTTTTCAGCTCGCCTCACTCCCTCTTATATAGGCATCCCTGGTGGGCTTCTACATTAGCAGCCCATTAGCAGCCTAAGCCTGGTCTAATTCGGATCCAATCCTCATTAGGCTTCCAGCCCCTAAAGTGTGTGACCCTATAGGTTCATACACGTATAGACATGACGCGAGTACACTTACTCCGTCAATAGTTGGTAGCGGCCTCTAGCAAGACGTGCCAACTCCTAAACGCATATAAAGATCATTCGGACGAACCATCACAAGGTTGAGCACATGTCTTTCCCTTTGCCTCACGATATTTGGTCTAGCTCTAAGCTGACCTCTCTTTCTCGATACTATGATTCAGAATCCCTTTACTAGGTTAACTCTTAACCATATGTAGCACGGCCATGCATTTCTGGATCCGATCACTCGAGGGGCCCAGAGATATCTCTCTCAAGTAGAGAGGGGCAAATCCCATCTTGATTGACCGATGCCTTGCAGCATGTATCAGGACAAACCCGAAAGCTACCTTTATAACTACCCAGTTACGGAGTAGTGTTTGATAGCCCCAAAGTAGGTCGATCCACATCTCAAGTACATGCGACAATCTCAGGTCTAAGGACAAAACGTACACGATGTGTAGAGAGAGCTGCAAGTATTATTGTTAGTCTCATGTTGGGTCAGTCCAACCCCATGTTCATAACATGCGTCCACATCATTGGTTTGACATCTCCATGTCAATGACTTGTGAATCATATTCATCAACCAATCGATGTGCTAGTCTAATATTCACGTGTGTCCTCGCATGAACTCCGACTAGGGACAATTATTAGATAACCATACAAGTAAAGAGTTTCACAAACAATTCACATAATTGTCAATCAATACAAGTTGCCTGGTATATGGATATTCAAGGAACATTATAATAACTCATGGATACACATGAAATACAATCATCTCTATGATTGCCTCTAGGGCATATTTCCTTCACATCAAACATCACACCGTAAAAGGTTGACTATAAAGGTGCGTTCAGATACTCCGACGGTGTTATGTTGAGACTCATGGATCAAGAGTGGAATTTGGCAATCCCGATGACGGATAGATATACTCTGGGCCCTCTCGGTCATATCACATTAAGATAGCTTGCAAGCAAGTGATGTGATCACTAGAATGTTACATCACGGGAACGAGAAAAGAGTGCAGGTCGGTAACGAGATCAAACTAGGTATTTGGATGTCGATGATCGAATCTCAGACATGTAATATATCGCGAGACAAAGGGATTAAGTTACTAGCGTTAAAGGTTCTCACGATCACAGAAGTCATCGTTGAATGTGCAGGAGTCGAAATGGATCTTCAGGTCCCGCTTCTGATTATTGATTTGAGAGGACTTTCGATCATGTCTGCATTATTCGCGAACCATAGGGTGACACACTTAAGGGATACCGACGCCATTTAGGAGCAAATATGTTTCAGATAAATATTAAGAAAGCGCTGGAATCATTTCGATGGAAACCAGAATTGTTTTGGGTGAAATTGCTGCAACTGGTTCTGCATGTGATATTGAAATGTTGCAGGGAGTTTTATGTGAATGTTTGTTAATTAAATTAATTAACAAAAATCTAAATAAAAGAAATAAAAGTGTTTTATTTAAAGCGAAAATGCATTTAATTTGGTAGACATTAAATGCAAAGTGAGTGGAGTTGAAATTAATGTAAGTGGGCTTAGTGGAAGCTCCACCCACATGAATGAGGGAGAGGTGGGGGCACCCGCAATGGCCGTCCAGCCATGGCCTTGGGGCTGCACCCCCTTCCCTATAAAAGGATCCCCATGGCTCCTCTCCTCTTTCCCCACCTCCTTGTGAAGGTTCTCTTCTCCCTCTAGTTATTCCCCATGGTCTCGGATTAGCGAGATACATGTTCCCGGTAGCTTTATTTGGAAACAAGTTGCTGCTTCCGCTGCATCGCTGGAGCGAGGAGGCGGAGGTTGTTCGGTGGACTGGACGTGTGTGCGATCACGGATGCACCTCTACTTTGCGGTGCTGGACTTTATGGTGTTGGACCTGATGGTGCTGGAACTGCCAGACCTGAAGGACTTCATCACGATCTTGAGATCGGCAAGTGTACGACTACATCATCCACGAGTTCCATCTCGTTAACAAAGCTTTGTTGTCTTTGAGGGTATGTTCTCTATGGATGTATATCCACCCGTTGCTTGTATCTAGTAGATAGATCTTGGCGTATAGTTCCCATCGTAGGAACATTTTTGTTTTCTATGCTGTGAACCCAATAGTGGTATCAGAGCCTGATCTATGCGTATGTGCTTTGCACGGGTAGTACACATATGTTTATATGTGGGCGATGATGATGGTGTTATTGCATCTACTATGTATTTTGGATATTGGTGGCATAGTGGGATGAAGCGGCCCGGACTAACTTTACATGTCCTCGTACATGAGACCGGTTCCACGATTGACATGCAACTAGTTTTGCATAAGTGGCTAGCGGGTGTCTATCTCTCCTACTATTGTTAATATCTGATTTACAACGAGTTGCTAATAACTTAGTTATCATCGTTGTGGTTCCATGTTCGTAGGTAAGACTGGTTCTATCTTCGAAAGCCCTAAGCCACGTAAAATTTGCAATGGATAAATTAGAGGCGTCTAGTTTAGATTGTTGCTGGGCTAGTGTCATGATATGGTAATATTGCAAACTGATGTATGGTAGATACCCTACAACACACCTAACGTGTAAGTTCCATAGACCTTGGCCTTGCACACAAAGGAATGATAGGGATCATACCATGATGCACATGATGGTGATCAAATGCATGGACCATATCATTCCACTTTACACATATGATGTTTGCATATTATATTGCTAGTTTGGCGTTTTAGTAGTATTATAAGATGATCCCTCATTTAAATATCAAGATAAAATGTGTTCTTCCTTAAGTATGCACCGTTCTATGGATCATGTTTCGAGACATCACATGATGATCGGGTGTACTCGACTCTACTCTTTCATACAACGGGTGTAAGACAGTTCTTACTTGGCGAGCCTAGCATGTACAGACATGGCCTTGGAAAACGGACCGAAAGGTTAAGCATGAGTCATATAGTTGATGTGATGCCCATATTGATGCTCGCCTTTGAAGCTACACCGACTCACGTGATGATCGGACTTGGTGTAGTGGATTTGGTTCATGTAATCACCAAAATTGCACGACGGATGTCGTTTTTGAGTGGGAGTTAATTTCTAATTTGGATTAGTCGAACTCAATTTGTCATAAACTAAATCGAAGTGAATTTGCATAATTTGTTGTAGTCATTGGCATATGTTCACTACCTTATGCTTAGTTTTTAATTGAGATAATAGAACTATAGAATTCTGGATATTTACTTTACGAACTGGTATCGTATTGTTTTGAATGTCAATTTAAAGTTTAAAAGTCCTATTGCAAACTTTCAGCAAACTCTATTTACTCCATGAAGTTTAATAAGTAGTATTAAATGAAGAGTAAGAATTCCAATGTTAGTATCTAAAGTATCATGTTTGCCTCCATGATTATTGATATTCAAAAGTTGTTTTAATATCAAGATTATCTAGGAGCTGAAAAATTGTTTCAGAAACCATCATGTGTGGAAGATATTGTGATATCTGAAACAATGTTTTTGGTTGCATTATGATAGAGTATAATTTAGCAAAATACATGTTCTCATATTGTATGATAATTTGTGAAGGATGGAGATGCTAGGCATCCGGATCTCCCAAAAAGGTTTTGGGAACTAACATTATACTCGTGATTCTTCCTTATGGGCTATAGTAGCTTGATCATGAAAGTTGTCATGATAAGGATGAATAGAAGATGTAAGTAAAATGTTTACTACATTAATAGATTACTAAATAATGGATTTTTGAAAGAACACCAAACATTTGATGATGGTGATCCACTTCAAAGTGCAAGTCCAAAGGTATTAGTATGTGACTATATACGCTTTGTACTATGTGTCATGTAAATGACACCACTATTGATTTTGATAGATTCTTTTAAAAGAAAAGGAATTGTTGAAAGAGAATCTATAAAATATTTGGAAGAAAATAAAAGGTTGGAGATGTCCAACTTAGGTATATAGAAGATATACATGTTATGGCTGTATTCCTTGCTTGTTAAACAATGTGGTTCTGAGGTATTGGATACCGGTATTGGATACCGAATTGGTTGGAATGAAGTGTCATACAGGACAACGCAATTCATGAACTGCAATGGCCTAAGAAACTGGCAAGAGAATAAGTGATGATGTTCATCAAAAACAAATAAAGTGTTATTGTGTTTTTCGCTGTCATCAAACCTAGCCTTCAATATTTGTTTTAATAATTGTTATTTTGTTCCGGTATTACGAGAACAATGGTTGTTCAAATAATTACCATATTTCATAAAGGATGGATGAACTTTTACAAGTCTAGTTGGAGAAAGCACGTCCATAAACATTATTGCTAAAATGTCGTAAGACAAATGATTGGAAGATCACTTATGAAGTGACATCGCTGTTTGAATTATATTGGAAAGTAAACATGAAGAAACTCCATGTTGATGGATTTTTGGAGTCTTTTGATTTTGATCAATTAACGCTTGTGAAACTTTCCTCGGGATAATTGAAACTCCGTCCATAGGCCAAAGAGGAACAGATGACTAACTTATTGGATATTATGCATGTTGATGTATATACTCCATTATGTGTAGCCATATGCGATGGATCTTTTTGCTTCATATGCTTTCTCTAGAAACTTGAGTGAATATATCTATATATTTACTTAATAAGGAAGAAGTATGAAACATTTGAAAATTGTTGAAAGACTTTCAAGATGAAGTGGAAAATCATTGTAACTAGAAAATAAGGATTTTATGATTCGATCATAAAGGAAGATATTTGAGTTACAGGTTTAGCAAAACACCTAAGATTTCGGGAATTATTCCATGGATTTGCATTTCCCGATAAACCACAGGAGTATGGTATGTTCGAGAGATCAAATCGAACCTTGTTTTACATGGTAAGATCAAAGGTGTCATTTATAAAACTGCCATTATGTTTTAAGGATTAAAACTTAGAGACTACCGCTTTTACACCGAAAAGAGCACCATCGTGATCCGTTGAAATGACACCATATGAGTTATGGTTTGGGATAAAACCCGAATTGTCTTTTCTTCAATTTTGGTATTCTATGCATAAGTAAAATGTTTACAACGAAAGTCGGATAAGCACGTCTTTGTAGGTTATCCCAAAGAATTTGTTGGGAATTCCTCCATAACACCGTGGACAAAAGAGTTTGTCGCTTGGAATGTCAAGTTTCTTGAGAAGGAATTTTTTGTGAAAAGTTAAGTGGGAGGACAATAGAACTTTGACAAGGTTGTTGAACCTTAGCTATATGTGCTAAGTAGCACAGCGCCGGAAAGTGTTCTGGTGGCGGCCAAAATGCTCGTGGCTCCAGTGATTACAAAGGGTGTGATCTTGGAGATTAGAGTTCCTATTGAACCATGTGGGTCGGTAAGAATCAAATAGTAAGATTTGAAACAGAATTCATTGTTGTTTTGACAATGATGAACCGACTGCATGCAAAGAAGCGATGATGGGCCCAGACTCCATAAAATGACTAGAATTCATAGAATCTGTGATAGTATCCATACACAAGAAATCAAGTTTCTGAACTTGGAAGACCCTCCGGAAAGGTGTGAAGCCTATCGGTCGTGTTTGGATCTATAAAGAAATAGACATGGATGTTTAACATCTATGAAATAGTCGACATGTCGGAAAGAAGTTTACGGTAATGTTCAAGTAGTTGACTATGACAATATTTGATCTTTCATAGCGATATTTAGTCTTGACGGATTAATGTAGCAACCACTACATATAATTTGGTATATGGTAGTTGAATAAACAAAGCAAGGTTCTTCTAATAGAACGGTTACCTAGGACGTGTACATGACACGGTCCGAAGGGTTTTGTTAATTCAAAGGGTGCTAAAAGGGCATGCAAACTTCAATAGTTGAAGTGAGCATAGCGGAGTTGTAATCTTCACCATGATGTAAATGTTAAAGGAATTTAATTTCATCGGAGATGATGAAGATGCTTGCATTTGCAAGAAATTAAGTGGGAGTGCTGAGACAAATTTCCAATACATTATGCAGAGTACATATTTTTGATTGGAAATGATGTATCTTTTATTGACACAAGTTAAGAATTTCATTAAAATAGGATTTCGATGAAAGACTTGGGCAAAACCGGAATATTTGGCATCAATGTCTATATGGATAGATTGAGGCGCTAATATGGTTATGCCAGACATACATATATGAGATATTGAAAGGGTTCAATATGGAAACAACAAGAAAGGTTCTTGATGCATGGAAAGGATTGTATCAAGATTCAAGTGTTTCAACACTTGGTGAATAAAATCACCTGAAGATTTTGATCGATTATACCATGATATGTATATATCCAGATATGTCTTGTGCTCTAGATGTTATGAGCAGATACCAGAATGATTCATAAGATGATCATTGGACGGTAGTAAAGATATTCTTATGAGCTTTGCAAGAACTAAGAATATATCATGTATAAGTGACAAATAGTTAAAGGTAGTTCATTGTAAAGTGTTACATTGATACTAGTTTTGTCACAAGATACAAATTAAATTTATCTCAATTTAGACTATGGGTGGCACAATGTAATGGAAAGGATATTCCATGATGGATTTGGATGAGTTCCAAAGTTGAGACATTGTGACAGATACTACAAAAAAAAGGCTAAGTATATGACTGCTATAGTAGCAGCAAAGGAGGGCATTTGTGTTAAGTAGTTTGTTATCAAACAAGGTGTGGTTCAGAGTGGGCTAATATTATGAAGATATATTGTATGACAATAATATCAACATATTTTAACCCGAACGAACTAAAGGTCTCACCAAAGGACCAAATTTATACAATGCCATCTCATTTGAGAATGAGTGATGCGTAGAGACGCAAAGACATGTAAATACAAACGGACTAGAAATCGCGTATATGCAACACCAGAAAGCCATAGGTGTTCAATACGCAAAGTTTTTCAAACAAGATTATTGACTCTAGTGCAAGTGGGAGACTGAAGGGAATATGCCCAAGAGGCAATAATAAAGTGGTTATTATCTTATTCCATGTTTATGATAAATGTTTATTTTGCATGCTATAATTGTATTAATTGGAAACGTTAATAAATGTGTGTTTAATAAACAAAATACAAAGTTCCTAGTAATGCCTCTCATATAAACTAGCTCGTTGATTAACAAGATGATCAGGGTTTCCTGATCATGGACATTGGATGTTATTAATAACGAGGTCACAACATTGGTGGAATGATGTGCTGAACATTCATCCGAAGTATAGCATTACGATCAAAGTCATTATGTTTATATTGCTATAACATCATACAAAGTAATCTTAGTCCTTAGACCATGAGATCATGTTAATTGCTAACATCGGAAGAGTAACTTGATAACATCAAACGTCACACCGTAAAAGGGTGACTATAAAGGTGGGTTTAGATACTCCAAAGGTGTTATGTTGAGGCTCATGGATAAAAAGTGGAATTTGTCAATCCCGATGACGGATAGATATACTCTGGGCCCTCTCGGTGATATCACATTAAGATAGCTTGCAAGCAAGTGATGTGATCACTAGAATGTTATATCACGAGAACGAGAAAAGAGTGCATGTCGGTAACAAGATCAAACTAGGTATTTGGATGTCGATGATCGAATCTCGGACATGTAATATATCGCGAGACAAAGGATTAAGTTACTAGCATTAAAGGTTCTCACGATCACAAAAGTCATTGTTAAATGTGCAGGAGTCAGAATGGATCTCCAGGTCCCGCTTCTGATTATTGATTTGAGAGGAGTCTCGATCATTTCTGCATTATTCACGAACCATAGGGTGACACACTTAAGGGATACCGACACCATTTAGGAGCAAATATGTTTCAGATAAAGATTAAGAAAGCGCTAGAATCATTTCGATGGAAACTGGAATTGTTTTGGGTGAAATTGCTGAAACTGGGTCTGCATGTGATATTGAAATGTTGCAGGGAGTTTTATGTGAATGTTTGTTAATTAAAGTAATTAAAAGAATTCTGAATAAATTAAATAAAAGTGTTTTATTTAAAGAGAAAATGCATTTAATTTGGTGGACATTAAATGCAAAGTGAGTGGAGTTGAAATTGATGTAAGTGGGCTTAGGGGAAGCTCCACCCACATGAATTTGGGAGAGGTGGGGGCACCCACCATGGCCGGCCAGCCATGGCCGGCCAGCCATGGACTTGGGGCTGCGCCCCCTCCCCTATAAAAGGAGCCCCATGGCTCCTCTCCTCTTGCCCCACCTCCTCGTGAAGGTTCTCTTCTCCCTCTAGTTATTCCCCATGGTCTCAGATTAGCGAGATACATGTTCCCGGTGGCTTTATCTGGAAACAAGTTGCTGCTTCCGCTGCATCGCTGGAGCGAGGAGGCGGAGGTTGTTTGGTGGACCGGACGTGTGTGCGATCACAGATGCACCGCTACTTTGCGGTGCTGCACTTGATGGGGTTGGACCTGATGGTGCTGGAGCTGCTGGACCTGAAGGACTTTATCACGATCTTCAGATCGGCAAGTGTACGACTACATCATCCACGAGTTCCATCTCGTTAACAAAGCTTTGTTGTCTTCGAGGGTAAGTTCTCTATGGATGTATATCCACCCGTTTCTTGTATCTAGTAGATAGATCTTGGCATATAGTTCCCATCGTAGGAAATTTTTTGTTTTCTATGCTGCGAACCCAACAATCTCATCATGTAATCCATTCAGGAACCTTTCCTTCTTCTTTGCTTCAGTGTTTGTCTCATCAGGGGCATATCTAGCTAGGGACATAAATTCATCACGGTACTCAACTACCGTCATCCTTCCTTGCTTTAGTTCCCCGAACTCATCCCTCATCCTAGTGACCAAACCTTGGGGCACATGGGTCTGGCTGAACTTGACCTTGAATGCTTCCCAAGTCATCATCTGACCATTGTTCATGGTACGGGTGCTATTCCACCATGCTCTTGCATCTCCTGCTAGATAATGGGTGGCAAACAGTACTTTCTCATTGGCTTCAACTCATGTGACCTCTAAGTTATTCTCCATGGTTTGCAGCCAGTCATCAGCATCTAAGGGATCCTTAGACTTACTAAAGATAGGTGGGTTGGTATTCTGAAAGTTCTTGAGCTTGGATCCATCGTTATCCTGGTTTCCATGGCTTTGATTATTGTGGGCCATCTGAGCTATCTGTTGAAGAGTGGCTAAGTTGGCCTGGCGTTCGGCTCTACTAGCTTCACGGCCAGAAACTAACATTTGCAGAATCTGCAGCATTGGGTCCTGAGATGAACTGCTTCCTCTGGGATTTCCATGAGTCATCTGAAGATTGAGATCGATAATGAGATAAGAGAGAAATCTCTAAGGTTCATGGTTTTGTTTCAAAAGTTTTAAACTTTGAGTTTGACTCAGGTTTTGCAAACTAACAACTTCCTCTCATTCATTCATTCATTCAAAGAACACAATACAAACACACACCACAATAAGGAAACAGATGGTTTTAAGAACCATTCTATGTAACTACGATACAGTGGGACTGGTACAACTCATTCCTACGGTAGTGCTCAAGAGCATCTAATCATCATCAATGAAGACGGAATCATCATCATTACTATGGAACTCCATGGCATCATCCTCCAGGTAGTCGTTGTCATCGCTAAGGTAAGAGTAAAGATCTCCCTGGATATCTTCACCTTCATCCTCCTTCGCTTCAAGCTGGATTTTTTGTTCATGGATGGTCTTCTCGAGAGTGGCCACCTTCTTGCGAAGACGATCTATGGTGTTATCCTTCTTGTCACGCTGACGACGAAGTGATTGGTGCTCCTTGGTGAGGATGGCGAGGGTATGGTCCTTATTGACTGTAATGGCATGGTTGTGGTTGGCGTAGGCGCGAGCATTGTCCAACTCCTTCTGTCTATCATACAACATGAAGTCAAGATTGTCCACCTGGTGCTTCAGCTCCGGGTGTCCTGGCATCTCCAAGGGCATTCCCATAGAATCACGCCTTGCGTAGTGAGCAAAGTGAGTTCCCTGGATCTGGTTGATGTTTTGTCCACATAGACGGGCAAGAGCTTCATGCATAGACCTGGCTAATCCATCTATCTAGTTGTTCTCCCACAAGGTGAACTGCATCTTCTCTGAAGTGGGTGCTTCCATCTTGCCTCTGAGATATGCAACTATCAGCCATTATAGATCTCCTCCTACGTGATCATTGAGTTGGGCCCCAAAGAACTCCGGGTGTGGGCACTCCAGATAATCTGACAGTGCATCTAGATCCCTCTCAAAGATCAGGTGGCCTCCGTTGCCCAACTGGTATAACTAGCAATACTAGCCCTCCATCTATAAGAATTTTAGGGTGAGCAAGTTAGTGGGGTGATCAAGTGTGTCAAATTTTTATGTAGAATTGCAAGAATTTTCTAGTAACATGAATTTTTTTGAAAGATCCTCAAGGATAAGAGTGGGAATAGGTTTTCATAAATACTCACTTCTTTTGTTTTTGAAACTAAGTTTTTGGTTCAAGCGTCCATTCTAACTAGGGTCTCCTATGGTTAGGATGGCTCTTATACCAACTTGTCAACACCCGGATTTTTAATCCCAGATGCCTATTATGCCATACCTCGCAATCCCAGGATTACCATTTTTGCGAGACATAACAGAATTGGTACCACAGTACATCATCCATTATAAACCATAATAAAGGTCTTACAAATAAAGGATCTCATGATCCAGTCTTAATACAAATCAAGCAGCGGAAATTAAACATAGTCGGGGCTCCATCTTCAGAGTCACAGGCAATGCTAATGATGGGAGATGATCCTAGTTGTCATAGACCTCCTGCTCTCCATCATCCTAGTAGTCCTCCTCATAGTCTGGCCATGGCAATAGCCAGGGACAAATCCATGAGTACTCTTTAAGTACTCGCAAACTATCACTAACAAGTAAGGTAGTTCTAGTAGGAAACTTAAGCTCTAGGTTTATTTGAAAAAAGCCAGGTTTATCTCATACTGAGTTTAGAAGTAAAGAAAACTAATTTAATGTTCTACATTCTTAAGTGGAAACCTAGTTTTCATGTCCACAATCCTATTGTGGTCAAGTCAAAGTCATAGTTCAATTCACAAGTCATTTCTGAAAACATCTTACAACGGAACAGTATGGCCACTCCAACCGTCCATGACCGTGGATGCGGCTATTCGAACAGTTTGACACTCTGCCAAGGTGGTGCACTTTCACCACAGAATTCAATACATCTGTCAGGGATAACCCTGAATCATCATACTTAGTACGCGGATAATCAACCATAACCTTTCAATTACACACTCTAGTATAGGCACCTCCCCTATGAGCTTGGCCTCCCAACCATGGCCATCTGCCATCCTGGGCACTACATAGGTGGACATTCATCACGAGGTAGCCTCAGCTCAACCTCTTTCGCAAGGGAACCCATACTAAAGCATATAAACTTCCAGTTAAGCCCTACCCAATTCAGGTATTGTGGTTGTACGGTAAAATTGGAATGGTATCGCATCCGAACCCAACCATCAGTTTTTGAAAAGGGCCAAGGCTCATGCCAAAACATTTCCGTCATCATGTCAAAACATTTCAATAGAATGAATCATCATTCCAAGGTTTTCACAATCATTTTCACCAAGTATTCCCTTCTAAAGTGATCAACTTTTATACTTAGCACTAGCCACTAAATTTGAGGGTATTCACTAATGAGGGGTGCTAATCAGTTATAACTATCCAACTCTAGTTTTATGCCTTTTGATGAAATCTAAGTATAACTAGCTAGGCCTAGTTTTATAATCTTTATGGTATCTATACTATTGTTCCAAACACTCACAAATCACTATTTAAAAGTAAAGAGCTTTGGTAAATTAAAAGAATAAAACTTTTAAGTAAAACTTGGGATGGGTATAATCAAAATTGCATAACCAAAGCATGCCTAATGCATCCTGCATAGGTTATCTTGCATGGTTAGGAAACTTCGTGTGTTAGCTTGCTCAGTTTACTTGAAGTGCTAGGCTTGCATAGTTCTAGCTTGCAATTGTTAGCTTGCTCCGTTTACTTGAAGTGCTAGGCTTGCATAGTTCTAGCTTGCAAGTGTTAGCTTGCCTTGAGTAGTGCAGTGGTTGAAGTTCTCTTCTTCTTCATAGTATTCCTCCTCCCCGTATCTCGGGTCGGTACTATCATCCATAAATGAATACGAGGTACACAATCACCAAACAATACTTAACTACTTCTATTTGGCACACAAAGGTTCACACTAGATGATCTAGCATCATCACAAACATCACATGAAATAAAGACTTAGTCATATTTATTTTATTTTAGAAAAGTACTACTCATTGACAATACTTAAGATTTAATATTTTCCAATTAAAATATGGGATCATGTTGACACATGTCATCACCACATATTCTAATCCTTGGGAATGTGATTTAAAGTGTTGGTCCTATTTTACAAAGTTTAAGATTACTTTTTAAAACAATTAAAGTGACTAGAAATGCCATATAGCATTCTTTTAGTACTAGTCCAAGATCACTGCATGTAAACCTAAATATTTTTACATATTCAGATAGGTCTTGTCAAATGTGATTTGTGAGAGTTGAAATAAACTCAAAAGCATTTATGGTTGATTTTTGAAAAATGTTTGAAGTTGGAAAAGTCTATGTCTTGTTGTTTTTGGTATAGGTGATCTATAAGTTCAAAGGGTTTGAATCTAACGGGCTTGGATAGATAATTTGAATACCTCTCTAACAAAATTGGAATCATGCAATTTGGCTCAATGAATCTCCTTGAATTGATTTTTGAATCTACTGACAGAACCTAGTTTTAGCTAAAATGGAAAAGAATTATTTAACTCACAGGGCTCTATGCGGGAAAGTAAATGGGCCAGTCCAGCTGCGCTATGCTAGCGCAGCGGGCTGCTGATAGGGGTCCCACTAGTCAGTGCCTCATCTAACCCGAATCGGTATGTTTCATTCTGAGCCCTACGATTAGACTAAGATCTATGGTTGTGGTTTGTCGTCCCTGGCGAACAACTCCAGCGAGAAATGAAACCTAACGCGGCGGTGGGGATCGTGTGAGGCTCACCAGGGCTCCAGCTAGGGTCGGCGATGGGGGCGAACAATGTTGTCGATGACGGCGGTTCAAATGGTGGTCGCGGTGGCTCCTGGGTCAGCTCCAATCAAAGGCTCCTCTTCTCCTCTGCAGCGGCGGACTCCGGCCAAATTCCGGTGATGTGGTGCTCGCTTTGCTCCGAGGAAGGGTGTGGGAGGCTCTGATAGGAATGGGGAATGAGATGGTGTGGTGAATTCAGGCGGAGGGGGCCTCTATTTATACACCGGCGAAGGGACATTGCGGATGGGCTTGGGCTCGTCGGTGACGATGATACAGGGGCTATTGGCGTGGCTGAGGGTAGGGGCAACGCTGTGCTCCCTGGCAGTCATCACAGGCTTAAAGGCACGGCACGGGGTAGTCTAGAATGGTCAGGCGCGGGTGGTGCTCTGCGCGGGAGTGGCGGCGTTCGAGACGGTGTACAGGGGCTACGATCTGCGCGGCGGCAAACGGGCGTGTCTAGGAAGTAGCTGGGGTCATGGCGAGTGTGTGCATGCGCGGAGAGGGTGAGGCGCGGCGTGTGCGCGCTAGTCGGATGCGGTGCTCTGGCGCACTCTCGGCACGGTGCGGAGAGAGTGGATGTGGCGATTCTCAGGTGGTCCACAGCTTGCCTGCGGTCAAGGGTTGGACAGGGGGTGGCGGTGGATGGTGGCGTGCCTCCTGGACATCGTGGGCTAGGGCGACACGGTCTGTGGCGAGCTATCAGCGCTGCACTGGAGCAACGGCAAAGGGGGAGGCTGTCCACTGCGATGCTAGGTGCTGGGGAAGGCAGGGGAGTGAAATGGGGGCAAATGGTCGAGTGATCACTGCTCCAAACAGTGAAGTTAGGCAGGGTTTGATCTATGTCTGCAATGTGTTCGACCAAATGGCCGCATGAACACAAGATTTGAATTTTTGGCTAAATTTTGGTGAGTGATTTGATCTTATGCTTGAGTGTCTATGGTTACTTGGAAAAGTCAAGGTGAATTGATTTGAGTGGTTTTTGCAAAATGTTGATCTTAGTACCTACACTTGATTCAATTTTGAATTGTCCTTTAAATAGATTTGAAAATAGTTTCTGTGGGTTTGTAAAGTGGGCTTGGGTTCACTTTTACTTGGTCTAGCAAGGGGTGAAAATAATTGGAAATTTTTCTATTAGAAATTCTTTACTAGCAACACTCAAAGTGGCCTAGTGGTTAATTTTGGTCAAAATGACCATTTGATCATATGCTTTATATTTGATTTCCTTTTCTTTGGATTTTGTTTGTAATTGGCCTAGATGATGTAGTATTCATCTTTAAACCATTTCTTATCATTTGTAGCAATCAAACATGGGAATTGTACTCAATTCTACACTAATGCAAAACACACATACACTCATATTCAATTTAATAATAAAAGTTTTTGTTAACCCTAAACTTGGGTGATTAGAACTTGATAATCTTGCTTAATGTTTTTGGGGTGTTACAATCATCAAGTTGGACATCTAAATAACAATCTTCTAATGGTGGCAAATCAAGCATTTCATAAATCCTTTTAGGCATAATAGAAACACTACTATCAAGATCACATAAAGCTTTAAGATCAAAATCATTCACTTTCGTATTAATGATGGGTTCCCAACCGTCTTCTAATTTCATAGGAATATAAGCTTTATGTTTCAATTTTTCTTTTTTAATTTTTATGAGAACATCAGTAATATGTTTTGTAAAGCCCGTATTCAAAGCACTAGCATTAGGAATTTTAGGAAGCTTTTGTAGGAACATAATTACTTCAGAGATATTGCAACCATCAAGATTAAAATCATAATTACCATCTAAGGTAGTAGATCTATTTTTTCCCATATTTCTAAGAATTTCAGCATTTTTATTAGAAAAAGTTCCATTGGTTTTAGGCATTGTTGCAAAAGGAATGGGGACTTCATGTGGTTTGCTAGCATCAACATTAGTGGTAGTGATAGTACAAATACTACTATTTCTAGTAATTTCATCTTCTCTTTCCCACTTAGCATGTAATTCAGCTAACAGTCTAACATTTTCATGAATTCTAACTTGTATGGCATTTGTAGAAGCAAAGGGGTTTTCCATAGTTTCAAGTTTAGTAGCCATTTTATTAATCAAAGAGGATTGTGCTTCGAACAAAGATGATATAATTTTTTCAGCATTTGAAAGTTTTTCCTTAATAGTTTTATTGAAAGCAGTTTGTTCACTAATAAAATCTTTAAGCATAACTTCAAGTTCATAGGGTGCACTTCTATTGTTGTTATAGGAATTTCCATAAGCATTACCATTATTGGGAGGATATGTCCTATAATTACTATTACCAAAATTATTCATGTAGGCATTGTTGCTAAAATTATTTTTTCTAATGAAGTTCACATCAACATGCTCTTCTTGAGCAACCAAAGAGGCTTTGGATCAATATGAGCTTTCCCATTAACAAGCATAGACATAATAACATCAATTTTATCACTCAAGGAGGAGGTTTATTCAATAGAATTTACCTTCTTACCTTGTGGACCTCTCTCAGTGTGCCATTCAAAATAGTTAACCATCATATTATCAAGTAGCTTTGTTGCAGCACCCAAAGTAATGGTCATAAAGATACCTCCAGCAGCAGAATCTAGCAAATTTCTTGAAGAATAATTCAGTCCTGCATAAAAAGTTTGGACAATCATCCAAGTAGTCAGTCCATGAGTGGGACAATTCTTTACCAAAGGTTTCATTCTTTCCCAAGCTTGAGCAACATGTTCATTATCAAATTGTTTAAATTTCATTATTTCACTTCTCATAGATATAATCTTAGCAGGAGGATAGTATTTTCCAATGAAAGCATCTTTGCATTTAGTCCAAGAATCAATACTATTTCTAGTTAGGGATAGCAAGCATTCTTTAGCTTTTCCTTTTAGAGAGAAAGGAAAAAATTTAAGCTTAATAATATCTCCATCTATATCCCTATGTTTTTGCATCTCACAAAGTTCAACAAAGTTATTAAGGTGAGCAGCAGCATCTTCAGTACCAACACTAGAGAATTGTTCTTTCATAACAAGATTGAGCAAAGCAGGTTTAATTTCAATGAAAGTAGCTTCACGAAAAAGGGGAGCAATAGGTGTGCACATGAAATCATTGTTGTTTGTGCTAGTAAAGTCACACAGCTTAGTGTTTTCAAGAGTAGTCATTTTTTGTGTTTTTAATATAAAGAAGCAAACCAGTACAACTAATTTTTTGTGTTTTTGATAAAGAAACAAGCAAACAAAGCAGAAATAAACTAAGGAAAACAAAAAACTAAGTAAAGAGATTGGTTATGAGGGACTCCCATTGTGAAGCTATCCTTGACTCCCTAGCAAACGGCGCCAGAAAAAGGCTTTATGGCTTAGGATACATTGAGCTCGTTGGGAACCCCAAGAGGAAGGTATGATGAGCACAGCATCAAGTTTCCCTCAGTTATGAAACCAAGGTTATCGAACCAGTAGGAGCAAGGAAACAACCCCAAGGTGTTGCTACCAACTTGGAATCCTGCACAACACAACCATAGAACTTTGCCCCAACTTACAGTGAGGTTGTAAATCTCACCGGTTTTGCTGAAAACAAAGGATTAAATGTATTGTGTGGAAGATAGTAATGGCTTGCAGAAAGTAAACAGTAAACAGTAAATAGTAGATGGTATATCAATGGTAAAAGAATGGACCGGGGTCCATAGTTCACTAGAGGTGATTCTCCTTAAGATAAATAACATGTTGGTGAACAAATTACTGCGGGGCAATTGACAGACTCGAGAAAGCATACAATGCATATACTAATCATCTTGACTCCTTTGAGATTTGATTGGGCATTACAACACTATATATGGACCGTAATCCAACTACATCTATGACTAATAATCCACCTTCAAGTTATCATCTAAACCCCCTCCAGTATTAAGTTGCAAGCAACAGATAATTGCATTAAGCAAAGTGTGTAAAGTAAACAATACGATTGTCCCATGGACAAAAGATTGTTGTTTTCTCCTTAGTAGCAACAGCACATCTAGCACCTTAGAGATTCCAATCACTTCCCCGGATTACTAGAGGCATGAACCCACTATTTACCATAAATACTCCCTCTTGGAGTGGCTAGCATCTACTTGGCCAAGATAGCTACTAACAACGGAAAGCATGCAAGATCACAAATAATATAGACATGATAGAATCAATAATCAATCAGAAATAGCATCTCAATATCCATCGGATCCCCGCAAACACAACATGTAAGATTACAAATAGATGATCTTGATCATGAACGGAGCTCACAAGATCTAAACATAATAGCACAAAGGATAAGAACTAACCATCTAGCTACTACATGGACCCGTAGTCCAAGGATGAACTACTCACGCATCACACCGGAGGTAGTCATGGTGATGAAGAAGGCCTCCAGGGTGATCTCTCCCCTCCGACAGGGTGCCGGGAAGAGCTTCGGATCCCACCCCCCCCCCCCCCCCGAGTTAGGGATCGAGATGGTGGCGGCTACCAACTCTTTCGTGGATTTCTGATTGGGTCTTTGATCGGGTTCTTAGGGTTTTCGTCCCAGGAGGCTTTTATAGGCGGAAGGGCAAGGTCGGTGGAGGCCTGACGGGCCCACACTAGGTGGCGGCGCACCTAGGGCTGGCCGCGCCACCATAGGGTGAGGCCGCTTCGTGGCCCCTCTTCGGCTTCCCTCCAGACTCCGTGTTGCTTCAGGCAAAATATTGACTTTGGCTTTTGTCCGGTCTAATTCCGAGAATATTTCCTTACTAGCTTTTTTGAAACCAAAAACAGCAGAAAACAGGCAACTGGCACTGTGGCATCTTGTTAATAGGTTTGTTCTAGAAAATGTATAAAAATACCTCAAAGTATGAACTAAACATAAGAAAGTAGATAATAAACAAGCATGGAACATCAAAAATTATAGATACGTTTACGACGTATCAATTATAACTCCTAAATACTTTCACAAATTTCTCGAAAAATAGGAATCATAACCGGCATCTGCAAGATGTTTAATTAAAAGTAAGTTGTAACCAAGTTTCTCAACAAGCATGACGGTCTCTAGGGTCAACGCCTTGGAGACCACCAACTTGCCATAACCTAGTACCTTTACTTTAGAGTTGTCTCCAAAAGTGATGTTTGAAGTTGAGTTGACATCATGAATGAATTGGTCAAGCGCACTTATACCTCCGGTCATATGATTGGTGCATCCACTATCAAACACCCATTTTGATCCACCGGAGGCATATCCCTACAAAATAAATTCTTTTATTTAGGAACCCATTGAGTAATGGGTCCCCTAGAATTAGCAATAAGATCTTTTGGTACCCAAATTGAGTACCATCTATAAGCATAACCATTGCGAGGGCCAACATATTTGGCATACACATCTCCTTGGGTTCCCTTACATTGCACATAGGATGGATTATTTTTCCTGCAAACTTGTGATTAGGTTTGCCCCTTGTCTCTCCCCCATTCACAACCTTCTTCTTTACTTGGTCAACCACCTTGTGCCCTTCACGCACAAAGTTGATCTTCTTAGGTGGGTTTGCATCATTCTTGTTGTTCTTGGGGTCAAACCCCATAACTTCCTTGGAGCTCTCATCGTTTGACGAGCAAGAATCTCATCAAGAATCTTGCCCTTAGAGGTAGGTGTGAGACGCTCCTTCTCAAGTTGTTCCTTCAACTTCTCAAGTAATATTCTCAACAATGATCAGATCCTTCAATGTACCAAGAGCCTTTTCATAGGATACTCGAAGTTGATCATGATTCTCCCCAAGTTTTATGAGCTCACGCTTGACAAGAAAATTAGCTTTCTTAAGGTCCTAAAGGTCATTGGTGAGAGAAGCATGAGAAATATCAAGTTCCTTCTTTGAAGCATCAAGCTCTTGGGACAAGGTAATAGCCCTATCTAGGGTATCCACATATTTTGCCTTATCAAGTTCATAGATCTCAATTTATTCTTTGAGAAGGGAATTGATGTTATTTTCCTTGCTTGGCTCTTGCTAAAGGAGATTGAATATCCGTTTCTCATCATCAATATGAGATTCCAAGCTATCAATGGTCTCGTCATGTGAGTTGACAATGTCCATTAATTGCTTGAATATAGCACGAGAATTGCTAGGAAGAGACTTTATGATTTTATACATTTCTTGTATATAGTTTTCATCAAATTCATCATTGTCACTATCATTGGCACTAACATGATCATCCAAGATGATAGAGAGAAGTGGTGGGGAGGAGATTACATTGGTGCACCTTGCCATAAGGCAAGAGCCGACGACCTTGGGAATGGGAGAATCATCGATGTAGTCCTTGGTATAGTCATAGGTGAGTTGTGACCCAGGTTCAGTGTAAACCAAACTAGGCTCACCAAACACCTCCTCCTCGTACTTGCTCTCCATATCGCATGTGTCCTTGGAGCTTCGTGCCATAAGGCGAGTACCAGCGACCTTGGGAATAATGGAGTCATCGGCATAGTCCTTGGTGTATTCATATGTGAAGAGTGACATAGGCTCGGCAAAAGCCAAGCCGGCCACTCCCACAACCTTCTCCTCATCTTCACTCTCCGCACTGGATAAGTATTCTTGGCCTAAGAAGCCTTTGCTATCACGCTTCTTATTCCTCTTGTATCTCTTGTTGATGGGGTTTGGCTTCAATCTTGGCTTGGCGCCTTCTTCATACTTGGGATTATCAAGTCTCTTCTCATATGGGCACTTGTCGGCAAAGTGATCTGACTCATCACAATTGTAGCAAGTCCTCTTCTTCTCACTTGGTCCGGTTGAACCTCTTCTTCTTCGGAACTTCAATTTCTTGGTGAAGAGTACAAGTTGAGAGAGCATGTCATCAACTCCACCACTATCATTCTCTTCTTCACTTGCAACACTTCCTTGCACATGTGTGGCCTTCAATTCTAGGGAGAGAGATGACCCAATATCACGGTTAATGTCCATGATATTTTGTCCTTCATCCGCCAAGTTATCCGTGGCAACAATATATGATACTAGATCATCGGGAGAGAAGTGGCTAGCTGAATCTAGGAGTTGCAAGTTCAAAGCAAGCTTCTTATCGGTGGCTGCGATCATGGAGACAATCTTAGACTTGATGAGCTCATCATTCAAGTTGAACCCATCATCATACTTGTCACAACAAAGACAACTAATCTTCACACGGAGGGAAACAAGTCTCTTATATGCTTCCGCGATGGACTCACCATCGTGGCTCATGAAAATGTTCATCTCCGACTTAGCGGATTCATACTTGGATTTTTGGATAAGAGATGTTCCCTCTTGGAGAATGACAATCCTATCCCAAAGCTCCTTTGCGGTGGGGATGCCACTAACTTGATCATGGAGAGTGTGGTGAATGGCACTCCTTATCTTGTCACAAGCCGTTGCATTTAGTTGACGGTCATAGTACTCTCCCGGAGTGTGATTGTTGAGATCTTGTGGATAGAAGCCCTTGCCCACAATCTCCCAAAGCTCCACACTGCAGCTGTGAAGATGAGATTCCATAGAAGCTTTCCAATGAGAGAAGTGAGTTCCATCATAATGAGGTGCGGGACTTGAACCATTAATATGAGACATGATGTTCTTTTGTTTAGGATATATACACATAAATGGACTAGGAGGCATGGAGGCTTTTGTTGGGCCACTCTTACTAGAGGACTCATTCATGGCCTCCTTACCGATGTCCATCGGCCTCCCATGAGGTACTACCGAAGGTCCCGCAAGCATGACCCCCTCGCCCATCCTCGTAAAACATCCTTCAAGGAAACTTATTCAAGCAAGGAGATCAGAATATGCCTTAGCTTTTTAAGGGACCTTTTGGCAAAGAGTTCATGAAGCTCCTTGACCGAATAAGTTTTGTCCTCCTCATCATCGGAGAAAACCATCTTTTCTCTTAGGCGGTAAATCCCTTAGAAGATCCCTTGGCTCTGATACCAATTGAAAGTGTAAGATGGTTTACCTAGAGGGTGGTGAATAGGTTTCTACAAAATTCTTTGTAATCTTTTGCAAGTTTTAGGCTTTGTGGAATATAAGTATGCCTAAATGCAAACTAGGTGAGGCAACATAGATGATTATACAAGATACTTTAAGCACGAAGGCTATCACAAAGTAAAAAATACAAGTAAGATATTGGTTAAGGAATAATAAAAGCACGCGGAGACGAAGATGTATTCCCGTGTTCACCACCTTTGGGAAGGGGGCTACGTCATGTTGGAGAGGTGTGAGGTTCCACGAAGGATTCCCCAACGCCACAAAGTCTCACCTTCTTCTCCGAGCCTATCCCACGAAGGAATAGCTCACTTAATCGTGGTAGACTTTAAGGTAGCCTCCAAACCCTCACAAACTTTCCATGGAGCAAATCACAATACGAATGCCTCCGGGCGACCCTAGCCGCCTAGGGTTTCCCACAAACACAAGAGTAACAAGCTAACTAGATGAACTCAAGGGGGAATGAACTTTGGCTTGGTGGAAACGTAGATCAGTACCTCCTCTTGCTTTCTACCAAAGGGATTTGGAATTGGTTGGGTAGAATGGGAGATCCTCAAGGAATTGTGTTTCAACAATGGTAAGAGAGAGAGCTTCACGAATGAATATGAACTAAAATGCCTAACCCGCTCAAGGTGGAGGAAGAGGTATTTAATACCTAAGGGAGAAATCTAGCCGTTTAGAGCAATTCTGATGAATCTGGTATTAAGTTCGGTTCAACCGGCCCACACACCGTGCAGCCCGGTTTCTAGGCTGGAAGATCAGAATTCAAACCGGGTAACTCTCTGTTCGCAACCCGAATAGACTCGATATAGCGAACCGACAATCCTAGTTCAAAGTCGGTATTCCGACGCTGGTACCAGACCACCCGGTCTGGGACCCGGTTGAACCGGCTTGTAAACCGAATCTATAGAAATGTTATGAAATGGTAGATCTCCCTCTCATCTCTCTTTGGTGATGGGACAAGTGGGTGTATGGGATGTGTATATGGCTTAGGAATTCATCCCTAACAAGCTCATCGAGATAACCCCTCTTAATAGTGCGGAGTTCCTAAATACTCAAGTTACATATATAAAGCAAAACTCCGGCACATATCTTCGTTATCAAAATGGGGGGTCTCCGATGATCTTCCAACACGCCAGCGGGCTAAAACCTATTTAAGACACTACTAGGTAGCATTAGTATGCTCTAACTACGGTGTCGTTGTCAACCAAAAATAGTAGAGGGTAAACTACCCTTTCAAGACCATCCCCATTGGGCCCGGCCATGACTAAGAAGTCAAGAAGGATCTCATCGCCTTCCTATGGGAGAATGTCAATGTCTTCGCTTGGAACATCTCAAACATGACCGGTATCCCTAGGGACCTTGCCAAGCACCGTCTTAACATAGACCCGCGGGCCCGATTGGTGAGGCAGAAGCTAAGAAGGTTAACACCGGAGCATAAAGAGTTCATAAAAAATGTGGTTGAATTGTTAACCGAGGCGTAGATATAGAATGTTGATTACCCAACATGGGTGGACAACGCGGTCATAGCCCAGAAGGAAGGCGAAGGGCAACGAATGTTTGTGGATTTCACAACCATGTACAAAGCTTGTCCAAAGGATTCCTTCCCTCTCCCACGTAGAGATCAGATCATCGACTCCATGGTCAGGAGTAAACTGGTGTGCCTTCTAGACACGTAATTCGGGTACCACCAGATACACATGCAGTAGGAGGACATCCCAAGCACGGGATTCATCACCGATGACGGGACCTATTGCTACAAGATGATGCCCTTCGGGCTCAAGAATGCGGGGACTATCTATCAACGTACCATGCATGCCGCCTTCTCAGACAAGACATGAGAAACATGGAGGTCTATATTGACGATCTCGTGATCAAATTGAAGGAAATGGAAGACCTCGTACCAGACCTAGAGCATACCTTCCAAAATCTTCGGAGATACCGGATCATGTTGATGATCGGTTTGTTGCATGGAAAAAAATTGAAGGAAGCGCGGAAGAATACCAACAAGAACCTATTTATGACATGCTAGTAATGAGAGATATATCTAATATACTTACCCTCGAAGATACACGAGTGTTTAATGATCGAGGGATCATGGATGATGTAGTCGTACACATGTGTCGGTTCAAATCGATGAAGTCTTGCATTGCGGCAGCAACTCCATGGTATCCACATGTCCTGGATTGGTGACGTCTCCTTCTCCTTGATCTTGCAAGCGAGGGTGAAGAGCTTTGCAAGATTTCAGCACCATGCCAGCGTGGATGCTATGGTGTATGAGATTGCAGCAAAGCTTCGCTAAGTAGAAACTACAGAGGGAGGAGTCTAGGAGAGAGGGGCGGCGGACAGCAGTGGTGTGTGGTGGCGCCACCTTATGCCCTCTTTATATAATCCAAGGGGGCAGTCAGTCCTATCCCCTCCTCCAAGGGAGGGGCAGAGGACAAGGAGGGGGATTCCCTCCCCTTTCCCCTAGGGTTTGGAAGGGGAGGGGCATCTGGGATAGGAGTTCTAGGCGCATTGGCCCATGTAGGCCAGACAGTCCTCCCTCAAGGCACATACACCCTCGGCACAGGTTGTACCCTTCTGAAATATTCTCAATGTTTCTAGAACCTTTCCGAACAAAAATCGATAATATCAAATATTATCCTGGAACCCAAAAGTAGCACCCATATTATTTTTCTCTATCTCCGACCATTCTAGAACTCCTCGTGATATCCAAGATCACAACTGAGACTCTAAATCACCGTTTGTTTAGACAGTCTATTATCTCAATGAAACCTAGCAACACCTAAGTGTTAAGTGTGTGACCCTATGGGTTCGAGAACATGTAGACATGATCGAGTCACCTCTCTGATCAATAACCAGTAGCTGGACTAGGGATTTCCATAGTGGTTCCTACATATTCAACAAAGTTCTTTTATCAGTTGAACCACAATGCCGAGGATTCAGTCAATCTGGTATTTGATTTCCTTTGTCTTGCAATACATTAGTTGCCCAAGATTCGATCGTCGGTACTGGTATACCTATTTTGATCTCGTTACCAACAAGTTATCTTTACTTGTTCTGTGATATAGGATCATTCGTCACTAAACACATTAGTCACATGCTTGCAATCTTTAGGATGCTACACTACCTAGAGGGCCCAGAGATATCTCTCCATCACGTGGGGTACTTGTAAACGGCGAACAGCGGCGGCGAGCAACTTGGCACCGGCAGACGGCGACGAGGCCGACCCGCACCTACTTTGGTTGCGGCGCGAGGTCGACAACAAGGATAGACTGGATGAATGGGTACCTGGGCCTGGGCCTCACTTGGGCTGCTGACTGCTGCGCGGGTGGGTGGCGGAGAAGGGAGAGGAAGAGTGGGCCGGCCTGCTGCTGCGTTGCTCCATTTTTTAACCAAAACCTTTTTCCATTCTAACTACCCATTTATAAGAGTGGGCCGAACTCTACCTTTATAACTACCCATTTATGGAACAGAATGGAAAAAGGTTTTAGTTAAAAAATGGAGCAATGCAGCAGCAGGCCGGCCCACTCTTCCTCTCCCTTCTCTGCCACCCACCCGCGCAGCAGTCAGCAGCCCAAGTGAGGCCCAGGCCCAGGTACCCATTCATCCAGTCTATCCTCGTTTTCGACCTCGCGCCGCAACCAAAGCAGGTGTGTGTCGGCCGTGTCGCCGTCCGCCGGTGCCAAGATGCTCGCCGCCGCTATTCGCCGTTTACAAGTACCCCTCCACCACCGAGAACCCTAGCCGAGCCCCAGTTTGCTACCTCTCCTCCCATCTCACTCTTAGGCCGCAGAGAGCCCAAAACCCTAGATACAGACGCCATCGTGCCTCGCCGTTTCCTGCCTCCCCTCGTCCATCCGACAGTGCCAGGAGCTCCGTCTCGTCTCCCTCATCCATCCCACAGAAGGAATCGGGAAGGGGATACCCCAATCGACGTCGTGTCCCGTTTTCCCCTCCGTCTCCGACGACCACCTCCGTCGTCCGTGTCATCGCCACAAGCCTCCTCTAGCCTCTCTATCGCACGCCTCATGCTCAGGGTGAGCTTCTGGTTCGAACGGACCACCTCCTCGTCCTCCTTCTGCTCTATACCGCGCTCGCGTCGCGCGCTACCATCTACCACCACCAGACACCGTCGCAGGTGTCGCTCCGGTGACCCAAATCGAGCGGCGCAACTGCTATAAGGTTTGCCATGCCCTCCCGGTTCGAACGCGCTATGCCACGCTTGCTGGCATGCCCTATCTCGTCGCTGGCGACCACCGTCTGATTGGACGCATGTGGTGACGTCACTTTGACGCACCGCTGGCGTGGCCCGTGGGCCTGATTGACCTTTGACCGCTAGCGTGGCTAGTTGACGTGTCCCCTGGCCCACAGGTCACTCACTGTGGCTAACCCTAGCCGTGGTGTAAAAATTTTGGAAGCCTGCGCTGACGTCAGCCCCGCGTCATGCTGATAGAGTAAAGGTTTTTAATTGTTTTCATAATTCCATAAAAAGGTTTAACCTTATAAATTCAATATCTAATTATTTATAGGTCAGAAAAATATGTATAATATATCAAAATGTTCATAAAAATGAGATCTACACTTTAACATAAAACGAATGCATTGTTAAGAAACTTTTATTACAAGTTTAATTAGAAGAACAAACTACCCCTCATAGGTGATTCCGGGGTTCCTCCTTTATCAGGGTTTACACCCTCGGACCCTGTTTAAAATGGCCAAGCATGCTTTAGGGTTACATTTCAACTCCATTTAACTTGTCATATCATCATCCTTGCTTGAGCATTGCATCATGCCATGTGTTGATTGTTTCCCTTTCTTTCTGGTGTTTGCTTCTTCCCGGTAGAATACGATACCAACTCCGAGATTGAAGACCGAGATCAACACCATTGAATATCGACGAACAATACTTGACCAACTATAACCAAGTCAAGTACAAGGATTCTAAAGATCTATATCTAGGTATGAACAAACAAGGCAAGCATAGCCCCACCATTATACAATCCTATGGTTTCGAAAGCATTTCAATTATTGCCATGATGCATACGATTCTACTATGGTCTTTTATCAATAGATAGAGTATCCTATCTATTGCATTACTCCCTTTGAGCTTATATTACCTGATCTAATGCTCCTAGCATAACTAGGTTTGGCGTGTGTGCATTGCTAGAGCTTATATCTGTGTCTTGCTTAGCTGTCAGTGCTAGTTCATCCAGATGATGAATCAGATGCAGAGAATCTAGTATGACAGGAGAACGAGGTATACTAATGAGGTGAGATCAGTGGTAAAGGTTAAACATGCTAAGGCTTGTATGGGAGGCCATGGTGGGATGTGGTTTTTGCAGTCCCATGCTCGCCACCACTAGGAACTAAGTTCTTGCCTTTGGACCAAGACGAGCGTACAGCCACACGGGGCCTGGAAAACCTCACGAGTAACTAACTTGCCTAGTAGATTCCATGAGCCACATAGTTCAGGCATTCCATTCGATATATGCATAGAAAATGTTTTGAAAGATTTGGCGGGTGAAGGTGCATCATAATAGGTAGGTAAGCATGGACGGGGTTGCTTGGGGTCGATGGAGCCCCTGGTAAACCAGCCTAGCCTCACGTCTCTAGGGATAAGCTTCGGGATTTGACCCGTTACGGTGGAACCCTCCTTAGGGCATGACTCATGGTCTCGGTGAAAGCAAGGTAAAGGTCATGTCCAACCACCCTCTACCGGCCTTACATGGAAGAGGGCTATTACTAGTGGCATTAAGAGTCGGTTGGTACGTGTGGGTAAAGTTGTACACCCCTACAGGGTTAAATCTTTTCGAAAATCTGTGTTCACGGTTATGAACGCTTGGTGACCGAATTCTAAAATCATAGAGAACTATAACCTAATTGTAAAACTTGGAGGTTTCAACATGTGCTTAAGGATGCTTCCTCTTGGGTACGAGGGGGTGATCCTAGTCGTGAGATGACGATTACTTTGGTGGATATCAAAAGATGATGATCAATTCTTCAGAGATGTCACTCTCTTATCCCCTTTTAAAATACTCTGATTAGACGAGCTTCTTCTCCCTCTTGTTTTATAAACAAATATGGCTTTATGCAAAATAACCCCACCAGCTATAAGTCTTGCGGAGTACACCTTGTACTCACCCTTGCTTTGTTGATACTTTTGTAGAAGAGTAAGTGTTCCCCTGAAGATGAGTTCCGTATGACATCGACACCGATGAGTAGCTTGGGGTTCCCGGCCGGCTGGGACATCATCATTATGCGTTAGGCCTCTTAGGCCATTTGTTAAGTTTGCTATACTTAATAGCATAATTTTCCTTCCGTTGTTTGTGTTTGTGGTTAGTGACCTCTGCTTGTAATATTTTAGTTCTTCGCTTAGTTATGAGCTTGCTGTAATAATTTTTGTGTCGCAGGGTTACTGTTGTGTTACCAATTTCTCACTGAATATCCTCAAGCTCTAGGTTAAGCTTATGTCAGGCTAATGTCTGGGATTTGTTTAATCCTAATCCTGGGGGTGTTATAGTTCTTGGTATCAGAGTAGTACCAACCGTAGGAAAACTTTGCTATTGGTCGATGTTGAGTCTAGTGTTTGTGAAAACTATTTTTAAAGATAAAAAGTATTTGCGAAAACTCTAGTTTGCTTCTTTTTCTCCTTATCCAGTTTCACTCTAACTCTGGATCATCTTATCTTGTGTTGATTTGGAAAAGTTTTGATATCTCTCCTAGTCTTTCAAAGCTTAGCTGCCTTCTTGGCATGTCGTTTCGCAGCTAGTTGACCTAGTGTAGAGTTCTCTAGAGTTAGTGTGTGTGTTCCTTGTTCCCCTTTGCTCTGCTTCAGCTAAGAGATTCCTTTCCATCATGATCTCTCTGTCTTTTGGAACCTACAATATTATATTGAAGGATCCACAATGTTCTATTCTAGGCTTCAAGGTTTCCTTTTGCCTCGTATGCCTCCTTTTTATTTGATGGGTACTTCAGAAGTCGTTTCTTCTTCTAGAATCTAACTCGTGATTACTACCTTGTAGTGTACGTTATGTCACCCAAGTAGTAGTTACTTCTTTCTCAGGTTCTAACCCTTGGACTTGAACCTAAGGTCCTGGATTGTACTGGATTCAAGTGTTGTGAATCTTGTCCATGAAGCTGATCTTTAACCCAAGGTCCATTCCATTGACCCATGTCGTTAATGTTTACACATTACCTTAGGATGGCTAGTACTACAATTCTAGCTTTCAAGCTTGTGGTTATTGTCGCGATTGAATTGCAGCAACATAGGACTTCCCCTACCACTAGCCATGGCAGATGTTCTTCAACGGAACCAAATAGATCATGACAAGAGTACTCCTCGTGAGTCTCATTTCTATAACCATGACTTTGCCACATCTTACTTCTATGCATCGGTCCTCGGAAGATTTTTGACTTATGTATCCACATCTCGGGATTCTATCCTGAGCATGTTCATTTTCCCTTGTTGTTTCCGACCTTTGTCTATCAATTGGTAGTCAAGTAGCAATGCACATTGGTGTCTTCTGATGCAAGATACTCTTGTGGTCCATCATCACAAACCATTTTGGGATGTCAGGAGAAACAAACTCCAGAACCTCGTCATATCTAGGACTAGGTCAAAGTGTAGTAATCCGCAGATCAAAAAGCGTTGATTAGCTTCTGTTCTGTTCTACCTTAAAGTATCACACTCTTTCATACTAAGAGGTCATGTTGAGTTTCATGATCCCTTAATGAAGTGATGCTCTTACACATATTTACCCACCCTTCCTCTGAGCTTCGAGAATGATGTGTGGGCGTAACAATGTGGCCATCTGAGATTCTTAGCAATCATTATTGCTTTGGACCCCAACAAGGACATTTGTGTCAATCTTAGCGTGACTGGTTAATCATGTCACTAAGCAAAGGATGATTGTGCTACCAAGTTCGGTATTCTAGTACACTATCCTTGGTCAAAGAGTTAGGCTTGTGCCGCAGCTCTGAGACTATGTCTTCTTGCCCTACCAAGCAAGTTTCGTCTCAAACTAAGTGACATATCGATGGTTCATGATATTCTAGATGTCTACTAGATGTATCGTTGTGTTTCCACATGACCGTGTTGTCAAGTTCTTGAGAAAGCAACTTCTCTGAACTGCTCCTTTCTCCAAGGATCCGTGCTGGATACCCTTGAACTAGTTGGTTGAGCTTAAACAACAACTTGGAGAGTTGTAAGACAAAAATTTCTATCCAACTTTGTTCTTTCAAAAAGGGATGTCTAGTTTTGTTCGTGCTGAAGAAAGATAATATTTCCTTTGTGGATATGTTATCTCCCCCCACCCTTGATTTGATTTGGGTTATTGTCAAATCGAACTCAGTTACAAGGACTATCTAGATGATGTTGCTACTCGTGATGTTTCACTTGAGTACATCTTCATGTCCTTTGGTCTGACGAACACTTTGTCTTATTCATACAACATATGAGTCCATCTTCTTGGAGTATCTCGATAAGTTTGTTGTTGAGCCCATCGATAACATCCTTATATTCTCCAAGCTATAGTAGATTCATATGGAACATTTGGCATTAAGAACCTTCTTCGTGTTATCTCAAAGTATGAGTTCTAGATGTTGGAAGTGACCTTCTCTGATTCACGTGCAAATGTTGAAAGATGTCGCCGTGGATTCGAGTAGAGTTATTTTTTGTTCCTTAAGGACACATGTGTATTTCATTAAGTACTTGATGTATGATCAATTGTCCTTTGACGAGTTGTTAATACATTGGTCTAGCAATAGCTCAGTCTTTTGGAGCTTGACACTAAAGTCCATGTCTTGAGAATCTTGTGACTTTACCTTTGCGGTAAAACTTGCAAAAAATTCTATTCGGACATGTTGAGTCTGAAGTATCCTATCACCTAAACAAATCTGAATCTCAAGCATATATGATGGTCGGTGTTCTTCAAGGTTTTGACATAGGTCCCTTTGAAAATCTGGCAATATTGATGTAATGGTTGACACAATTAGCTAGAAGGCCTATTGTCACATTCCCTTGAATCAGCAATAACAACCACTCCTCATGAGGCGTATTTTCTGATTTATTATAGGAGTTGGGCTTATGGTTTCCGTTGTACCCGAAGTCTGACCTTTACTTGATGTTTGCTTTCAAGAACATCAAGGAGAACATTTAAAGCAGTGTTGCTAAATGTCTCTCGGTCGATCCTCCAGACCCTCTATGTTGGCAATCGTTTTGTTGATCCAAGTAGATGAAGTCTGAGAATGAAGTTTCTTTTTCCTCGTGTCATCAGGAAGCTTCTACTTAATCATCCTGGTGGTGTAAAGTGATATCATGATCTTTGGCAAAGATTTTGATAAACCTGGATGAATAAATAGTTTCCTTCGTTTCTCGATCATGTTCAAGAGTGACGATGATTTTGGTAATCAAAAATTCCTCTTGTTACGTGTTCCTTCTGACTCTTACGAGTCCTCGCCACAAAAACAACCTTTCTATCTTAACCTTTTATTGAATGAAGAGTGATCATTCTGTATCTGACGAGGGGTAACCTCGGCAATGTCCATAGTGAAGGACTTACGGTTTTGCGGAAAATAGAATGATGGGGATTTCGTAAGATGTCAGGAAAATAATGGAGTCAAAGTCACATAAATATTGGGAAATCGAATTGTTACAAGTTGCCTGGGATTTTTCTATGTCTATTGTCTAGATCTAAAGTTGGGTGTAACATCTATTGTATTGTGTTCTCTTTCTCGTTGGCCCCTCCTAGCCTTTACATATGGGGAGGCTAGGTCTCGGGTACCAATACAAGTAGGTTACAAGCTAGAGTTTGTATTTAATCTACTCTTGTATGTTCCTTGTCTTATATTGCCAGGAGTCTATGTCCTTGTATACTTCGTATAAGCCAAATCGTCGTGGGCTTCATGGATCTTGGCAAATCTTTAGGTGAGGCTTCCGTTGGGTTGCACCATGTATACCAATAATAGGCACCCGATGGGTTATGCCTATGTTAGTAGCCCCCGAGGCTATGTTCGGATGCTTACATCCGAGCATAGGCTCAAAGTCCTTTTTAATATGCTTGGAAGCTGAACTCGAAGATTTCTTCGGATGCGTGAACTTGTCGATGTCTTGTTTGACTGATACAATGGATGACGTTGTCTTGTTCTTGAAGTGATGTCAGCATTTTCATCGGGTGCTCCTGATGGGAGTAACCTTTGAGGCTACACTTGGGTATACTCAAAGTTATGCTTCTTAATTATAGATATTCTTCCGTCGACTCCTGTTTGGAGGATTTCTTCTTTTTCTATCGGGTGCGCGGCCAGTGCTTCTAGTGGGAGTAGCCCCCGAGGCTATGTTTGGGTGTTTGCACCAGAGCATAGGCTCAGAGATCTTCTTCATCCGAGAATTTCTCCGTGTAGATAAAATAGGGACCCTAGAAAAAGACATGTAGATTATGTAAAATCAGCCGAAAATATAGCTTGTTGTAATTTCTTTCGGATGTGTGAATTTGGAACTTGATATATTTTAAACTTTATATATTTTTGCCAATGGCCATGGCGTTTGTGCCCCTCGCGAGACCTTTTCATTAGCCTGATGCCCGTTGGGTTGGATCAGCTACTCGGGTCAAAGCGTGTTGACATATTTCATGGCGGAGCCGAAGATTTTTTAGATTTGCGCTGAGTAGCGAATCCCCCGAGTATCGGAGTATGATCAAGTAATATTATTCGACTGGTCCCCCGGGTATCAGGTGGAATAGAGTAATGAAAAGTAGACTCGGTTAAGAGAACTTAGCTTTATTGCTTATCAGGCACACGAAGATGATATTCATCCGATGAATTTCTCGACTTGGGTCTTGATTTTTATCGAGTGCGCGACCAGTTGACGCAAGTGGCGTTTAGTTGATTCCGTGGGAGGACTCAAAATAGCTCGATGTAGTCGCCATCCTTGCAAAAAACATAGAGAATTATGAAGTACTTGCATCTTGTAAAGAATATCTCCTTTCAATTTGTCATAACTTTTTCTGGTGCCATCGAACCGAACACTTTCGCACTATAACGTGAGACCTTTTTGTTATCCTAACGCCCTTAGTCTCAGTACCTTGCTGACCTGTCAGTTGGGCTGCAACTGGGTCGGAGTTTAAGGATTCGACGCTCAGGCAGATTCAGCTATTTGGGAAATTGCGTATGAGGTGCTCGGGTGCACGAAGTCGATGACACTTATGTTACTCGAAGAGTGTGCAGCCCCTGAGTGTTTCAAGTGTGATTAAAAGAAGAAAGAAAATCAACTTGAAGTAGAGAACTTAGCTTTGTTTATAGTCGATGAGGTTGATGTGGTCGGAGGAGCTGGAGCCGATGACAGCGGGTTGCCATAGACAAAGATTTATAGTAGAGTCGACGATTTTGGTGGGTTACCTCAGCCGAAGAATTGAGCGGGTCGCCGATGTCCTATGCATAGTTGAGGTTGACTTGCCCTTGATGTTGCCACCCTAAACTATTAAATCCCACCCTAAACTATTAAATCCCGGTCTAAACCCTATAGCTGTTTGGCACACCGGGAATAAGCATGATCCCGGACACGAATTTACATTGTCTCACTGGCTAGACGGGCCCGCGTGTCATATTCATCCCTATCACTATCCATCTCTCCCTAATCTGGAAAAAAAAGCAGGCCATGTCGAACACCGGGGCAATCGCGATGGGGAGGGGCAGGGGCGCCGTGCTGCTTTCCTTCTTTCTCTGGTTCGAGGAGGCCGGGATGGGAACAGGGGGATAGAGACGGACATGGAGAGGTGCATGAGCTGGCACGTTTAACCACCGTCGCCGACGGCCGAGCGACGACGACCCCGGAGCAGGCGAGTTTGGCACGAGTGGCCTGCCGCTATGGAGCCAAGCCGCGAGGTCCTGGTTGCCCGCGCGGACCGTGTCCGCCACGGCGCGCTGCTCGTCGATGCGTTCATGGCTCCGGCAGCTAGCTCGCCCGTTGAAGATACTTCCCCGCCTCGCCGCTATGCGCTACTGCTGGACGCGTTCCTCCGCCCCAAATGAGCAGCACAAGAAAAACCGCCTCCGCTCGAAAACGCAGGGACCATGCCGTCCAACACCACCGCGCTCTGCCCCATGGTGTCGCCGGCGAGAAAAGAGGTTGGACAGGTGCGGCTGTGCGCAAAATTTACATACTCTGTGCGCTCATGGGATCGGAATATAGCTAAGGAAGAACACCTGCAGGCTTGGTTAGCTGTTGCAGAGAGCAGAGACGTGCGATTAGTTAGATGCGACGTTCTCGCCTTCGTTTAAGTCCATCCATAGTATGTGTAATTCAAATTTTCTTTGTGTAACTGACACAGTTGAGCAACAATTTGAGTGTAGATGTTCCCAGGTTAACCTCGGAAACAATTTTGTGACATTGCATAGATAGGATTAGGAAGCACGGAATTTTCGGCAGGCCGAATGCAGAAATTTGATGCGACCCGTCCACTTATGAAATCCACGTGCTGTGTATTGTTAGTACTCGAGATGAGTGTGGAGAGACAGGCGAGACTCAAAAGGGGGTCGGGTTTGAGCGGAGAACATCCAGATGAGTAGGAAAATATGGAAGAGAGAGAGGATAAAGGTAGAAGATAAATATGACACGTGGGCCAACCCAGTCAGTGAGAGTAGCAATTTAGGATTTTATTTTTCTATACTAAAAATAGACCGGAATTTAATAGTTCAGGGTGCAAACGAACCGAGATTTCGACTTCGGGGTTCAAACTACCGAACCTCTATGAATTTAGGATTTCAAATGGACTTTTTCCTTTTTTGCCTTGCAAAATACCGTACATGCAATGCTTCCTCTTGGAGCTGAGTCGTGTTTGACCCGGATGTTTTTTCCCGTTGGACTTCGGTCCAGCCTAAGTCCAACCTCATCTGAGTAGAGCTGCTATTACTGCTTCTCACTTTTTTGAATTTCCTTGCTTCACGTGTCGTACGCAATAAATTTCTTTGCATGCAATGATCTCCCGTTTGAGACTTTGATAACGTGTGTAGCTACGTATCTGATCTGCAGGTGCGCACGAAGACGAGACGGGCGGTGTTGCTGTGTATACATACATACGTACACGATTTGCTCCTAGCTGTGGCCGTAGGCGCTGTAATAGCGGCCGACGGACCCGAAAAGATTGGGGCCAAAAGACAGTTGTTCTTGGCTTCCCCAATGCGGAAGTGGAGGCACCCGATCATACGATTTGTCTCTCGGGTCTTTTACTTGGAAGTGGAAGCTTTCTATGAATAGATTGGATCCGCTGTTGAAATTGGCGGGTATCAACATAGGGGTGGGCAGGCGTGGATCTGCTTTTGTCGGGTTGATGCCTTGTGGAGAGAGGTCCGCCGAATCCATGGTTCCAGCGTTCAGGATTTTCATAGACGGCACCAATTGACGAGGGGTAACCTCGGCAATGTCCATAGTGAAGGACTTAGGGTTTCGCGGAAAAGAGAACACTGGAGATTTCGTCGGAAGTAAGGAAAATAATGGAGTCAAAGTCGCCTGAATATTGGGAAATTGAACAGTTACAAGTTGGCGGTGAAAGGGCATGTATGACCCCATGTGTGGTTTTGGTAATTAATGACAATCCCTATGGACTAATGTGCAAATTGAGTCTCACTTGTAGGTTTGTCCGTTGGTATCGCTTGGACCATGTGTTGGTTTCAAGGATGAAAAATAAGAAGCATTGTCCAAGGGCTTTGTGCCTATTGAAATCAAGTAGAAGAAGAAGATTAAATATGTCTTGAAGAAGAAGAAGATGGAGTTCCTCATGGCTTTCTTCAAGACATTATCATCAAGAATTGATGTGCAAGTTCACGGTGCACCATCTCTATAAGATCTCATGCTTGGATCTTGCCATCCTCGGCATTCATGGAGTGATAAAGACAAGGTCAAAGAAGAGGTTTCCCCATGGAGTATGGGGGAGCCATTCGCAAGAGCAAGCAAGAGCAATCAAGAAAGGTGTTCCATCTTGAAGGTGACAAGATCATCTACGTCAATCTCAAGTGGGATGCTCAAAAGGCAAAGGTATGATCTTGATAGGGTTTCTATTTTACCGGTCTCTTGTAGTGTTGGGAGACCGGGTTTAGGATAGATAGCCGTACTATCAAGGGCGATCTCGAGTGGGTGACTTGTTCGTATCTTTCGGAGAGAGCTCAAACCTTTGCATACATAGCATCATCTTTCTTGGTTGTTGTTTGGTTCTTGTCCATGTGAGTATCTAGAGCTTGTGGTTATCTTCATAACAAGCTCTAGTTCATCAAAAACGGATTTCCCTTGCATATCTTATTGTCTTTTTGATCTTGCGGGTTTTTCGGCTCCACACCTTGGGAGGTATCTCACATATATATTCATGGTATTTTATCCCTTGGTGATACCCAATATTTTAAACACGTCGTTATCTTTCTAAAAAAATTGGTTTCATCTCGTTTGGAGTTCGGATGCAAAAGTTGTGGCACTTTTGGTTCTGGAGTTTTTGCCTGACCGGAAGTTCTGGTCGTCTACCGGTAGTACCGCTAGGGCATTTGCCGCCGGTAGTACCGGTGTTAATCTGGCCCAAATTCTGGTAACCCCATTTTCGGTTCAGTACCTTCTCTGTATTGATGAGTTCTATTTGTCGGGTGTTCGATCGGTATTTTGGGCAGTAGTACCGACCCCGACGGAAGTTCTGGTGGACAGACGGTACTACCGGCCATACTCTTTTTTGTGTTCGTTCGCATCGCGTTTTGTGACCGTTAGCCGGGTGCCACCGGTAGTACCGGCCATCCATCGGTACTACCGGTCAGGGTTGTAAATGTTCCAAAGGCCAAATCTGGGATCCCTTTAAAAGGGGCTCCTCATCCCCTTTATGGGGTTAGCTCTTTTGGACAGTTTTCACTCTCTCTCTCTCCTCCATTGTTGACCTTGAAGAGCTTGCCCTCTCCCCTTTCCCCTCCTACGTTTCTTGCATCTTTTTTAGGGATTTGAGAGAGGAGATCTAGATCTACAACCCCCACCAAACCAAATCCCTTCTTTGTGAAGGAATCCTTGGGATCTAGATCTTGGAGAGTTTTGTGTTCTCCTCTTGTGTTCTTCCTCTGTTATTCCCCCAATATCTTTTGTATCTTTGGTGGAACTTGAGAGAGAAGGACTTGCCTCTTGCATTTGGTGCATAGGTTTGAGTTCTCCTCAGAGATTTGGTGAGTTCAAGCTCTTGGCTTGTTTCCATTGGGTTCTTGGAACCCTAGACGGTTGTGTGGAGTGGTGGTGTGTTCTTGGGGCCTCCAATTGACACTACAAGAAAAGTTGGCTTTTACAACAGACGATTTTCGTGGTTGAAGGCCTGTTTTTCGTGGCCAAAGAGTCTTGCGCGACGGATGGCCTTCGTGGTAAAACCCCGTCACAAATGAATTAACCACGGGTTTTTTCGCCCATGGCGGATCGCACCCTTCAGGCACGAAAACTTGTTCCATCGTAGATCTGTTCGCCAGCCACGCTGACGGATGATGTCATGCAAACTGCCACGTGGCAGCCGCCGTTAGCGGCCGGTTACCGCCGTTAACGGTCATAGAAACCGTGGTAGAAGCCAGGCCCAGCCAAGGCCTGCTAAATACTAACTAGGCCGGCCCATCAGGGGAGCCCAACAAGAATATGGCCCGTTACTATTTTGTCCTGCACTGTCTGAAATGGGCCCAGAGATGCGGCCCACGAACTTTTAGGCCCAATACAGTTTCGGCCTGCAGAAGGCCCATGTTGGTCCAACACTGTGCTGCCACTTGAGGCCTGCACAAATCCGGCCCTGCACTGTTCAGGCTTGTTACCAATTTAGCCTTTTACTGTTCAGTCATGTTACTGTTTCAGCCTTTTAGGAATTTCGACCCGTTAGTGTTTAGGCCCTTTAGTGTTTGGGCTTTTGCCAGTTAAGGCCGGCACTATTTGGCCTATTACTGTACTAGCCTGCCACCGTACTAGCCTTTTGCTGCTGATACCTTTTACGATTCCGACCTTTCACTGTTCCGGCCTTTTCACTGTTCTGGCCTTTTACTGTTCTAACCTTTTACTGCTACGGCCTTTTACTGTTCTGGCCTTTTACTGCTCTGGCCTTTTACTGTTCTTGTCTTTTACTATTCTGGCCTTTTACTGCTCTGGCCTTTTACTGTTCTGGCCTTTTACTGCTATGGCCTTTTACTATTCTGGTCTTTTACTATTCTGGCCTTTTACTGCTTTGGCCTTTTACTGTTCTGGTTGTTTTGGGTCGTCCATGCGCATGTTGTTTCAATGTTCGGCATGCTACTGCTCCGGCTTGTTACTGTTTCGGACTTTTTTTTGCTAGCGCCTACTTTTCACAGAACAGGTGAATATCAAGACATCAATTAATAAATACACAGAAATTAAAATTACTTATTACACAACAATAAAAGTTTGTTACAACAGGTTATACAACAAGATCGTAATTCCAACAAATTACAACGTGTCAGTACCATCAATAAGAGATCAGTACATGGAGATTCGCTTCACTTTATCATCTATCCTCTTCTTCAACATTTCAGCTATAGATCTAAGAGCAGCTACACCCTTTTTCTCTGCATGCAATACAGCATTTATATATTTATCACATGCAGTAGTTGTTCTAGGTGGACTGTTAAGGAAGTTGTTTGCTTCGGCAATGCAATGGGAGGATGAATGGGACGAGGGATCACAACTTTCAGTCCTGCCTTCCAAGGACTCCTGCTGGGTTTTAACTACAGTCTGCTAAAATATGGTGAAACAGGTTAAAACAAATAACAAGGGAAACAAGTAGTATTATATAAAGTAGAGATCATTTAAAGTAAGTATGAACTTACAGTAGCATGTTCAGGCTGACAGTACCTCCTTCTCGAGTGGGTGCAACTCCTGGTCAATCTGCCAGAAGAATCTGAGCAGAGCAGTTGGAACTCTGGTCCTTGTACTCCATTGTCATTTCTCTGCATGACATTTGAAACCAAGTTGGTTGGTTTGGAAGGATGAAAACTCTTGAAAAACACCAAAAACATAGCATTAAAAATTACCAGATGTATGTTTCAAACTAGATAGCTGGTTTGGAAGGATGAAAGTAGGTGAAAACACCAACATATAGCATTTAAAATGACCAGATATATCATCCAGACTAGATGGACATTTTCTGAATTAAGCATTCGCACATATATTCACAATTGAACATAAATGCAAATGCCATGGCAAGTTCTTAGGTAGAATGACAACTAATTAACATGACAAGAAACTAGCCTAAGTAACACAATGAAACCTCACGATTCACCCTTGTTGGGCGTCAGATTGTCAGTGTTGGATCCTCTGTGAGCTGTTTGCATAACCCGTGCAAGCGCTCGGAAAGAATAGGATCTATGAGTTCGTGTTGGAGGATTAAACTGATAGCATGAGAATAAACAAAGGGAATAAAAGCAAGAAGCTAATGAGGTGGATAGGACCTACAAGATGAAGGGTGCAAACGAAATGGCAATAGCATCCAGGATATTGAGCAACATCCTAGAGATTGCGTAGCTTACGAGTAACAAAAATATAGCAAACGGGCAAGAGAAATTACCGTTGCGCGGCAAGGACGGGTGGGACGGGCAAGTGGGCGGCAGGGGCGGCGGCTCGGCATTTCGGGGTTAGCAACGAATGATTCAGTGAAGCGGCCCCGGTAGGGTAGACGATGGTGTTGGCGAAGCAGATCCGGTGCTGCGAGGGAGTCAGTGAAATAGTTCTGGTGAAGAGCGCCTGAAGTGGAAGAGCTCCAGTGTGGAAGAGAGGGCCGGCGGTGAAGCAGCTAGAGGAAGGTCGAGGTTGGAGGGGTGTGGGCGGGGAAGAGGCGATGGGGGGATATAGGTGGGATGGCGCACATTTACGACCTATACCCCTCTATTATTCCAGTACTCCCACGGTCCTTGTTTCTGGAGCAGGGATAGAAGAGGAATTTTGCATTTGCAAAAAGCGGGGCGGGATATATGAATGGATGCGCGGGATATTTTAATAGATGTGCGCGGGATGTTTCGATGCCATGCGGAAATTTTGAGGTTGAAGCTTCTGACGTACGCTACTCCGATGTGGCCGCTCTCACGTGTTGGCCCCGTCTAGACCCACACGCCAGCGACAGTATGCTTACCAACATATAAATGAATTTCCATACATTTGCCGAAATTGATAAACAATATATTTTGAAGGCTTTCATACAAGATGACCAAGGTCAGCCATATCTCTGTTATAGTTTATAATAGCGTGTCCATATCTAGTAGATAGTTGTATCTTGGCATTTCAAAAGAAGATTCTAGATTTGATGGACAATGGCCGACTTTCATGAATTTCCAAACTTTCTAGCTAAATCTATGCAATAAAATGACTTTTTGACAATCTGAAGTAAATATGTCTAATTTCGAACTAGAAAGTGTGTGATATACCTTTCTCTTGACTTTTAAAAATAATTCAAAGATATCAAGTAGTCAAATATTGTAGAACCACCGAGAGTTTCAGAAAATTCAACTTTTTGATATGAATGGTAATGACACCTAATTTCGGCCATTTTAAAAAAATACAAAGAAACAAAATATAAAAAGAAATGCATCCATTATTTTCTCTCTTCGTGTCTCGGTATGTGCACTAGCTAGTTTCCATGGAAAAATATAATCTTGAAATTTGATAATTTCTGAGAAAAAATTGTATCACAATATATATGGAGTACCATGTAAGAATATATGCATGGCTTTCAAACCAGATGACCAAGGTCATGGCCATATCTTTTCTACAGTTTATAATAACCTATCCATATCTGTTATGGTGTGTATTGGCATTTAAAATATTATTTACAAAGGAAGCTTCCGAATTGGAAGTTATTTCAATTTTCTAATGCACAACAATGGCTTTAGTCATAAAGCTACTACAAAACATGGCTTAAATCCCACTGCCCCGGTTTTCACTCAAAGTATATATAGCCTAGGTTTAAGTTTAGGGTTTGAGGTTTTATTTTGGGTTGAGGGTTTAAGGGTTCATGGTTTATGGTTTAGGGTTTTAGGGTTTAGGCTTTTAGGGTTTAGTGGTTTATGGTTTAGGGTTGTTCAAGGTTTTAGGGTTTATGATTGTTTAGGTTTTAAGGTTTAGGGAATTTTCAATAATAATGTTCAAGCTTTATATATATGGTTATATTCATGGAATAGAATGGTGTTATCGCAATTCAATAAAAGTATTTCAAAATTTGATCTATAAGTGCATTATACCTCCTTGGTAAGGGTTTAGGGTTCTAGGGTTAGGAAGTTAGAGTTCTAGGGTTAGGAGGTTATTACGGCTTACGGTTAAGGGTTTTTGATTTTCAATAATGTTCAAGCTTTATGCTTATATTCATGTAATAGAATGGCATTGCCACAATTTAACGAAAGTATCTCAAATTTTGATCTATAAGTGCACGATACCTGCTGGTTTAGGGTTTATGGGTCGATGATTTAGGGTTTCATGGTTTAGGTTTTATGGGTTGTTTAGGGTTTAGGGATTAGCGATTTTTCAATAATGCTCAAAGATTTATGCTTATATTTGTCGAATAGAATGGCGTTACCTGCTTTAATGAAAGTATCACAAATGTTGATCTATAAGTGCATGATACCTGCTTGGTTAGGGTTTTACAGTTTAGGTTTCATCGTTGTATAGGGTTTAGAGTTTAGCGAATTTAGAATAATGCTCAAGCTTTATTGTTATATTCGTCGAATAGAATGGCGTTGCCTAATTTAATGAAAGTATCTCAAATTTGATCTATAAAGTGCATGATACCTGCTTGGTTAGTATTTATGGGTTGAGGGTTTGGGGGTTTAGGGTTTAGGTTTTAGGGGTTGTTTAGGGTTTAGGGTTTAGGGAATTTTTGATAATTCTCAAGATTTATGCTTATATTCATTGAATAAAATGGCGTTAGCAAATTAAACGAAAGTATATCAAATTTTGATCTGTAAGTGCATGCTACGTACTTGGTAAGGGTTTAGGGTTTAGGGTTTTAGGGGTTTTGGGTTTTGGGTTTTAGGAATTTTCGATAATGTTCAAGTTTCTTTATGCTTATATTCGTTGAATAGAATGGCATTACATCAATTTATTGAAAGTATCTCAAATTTTGATGTATAAGTGCACAGTACTGCTTTGGTTAGGATTTATGGGTCGAGGGTATAGGGTTATAGGTTTTTACGGTTTAGTTTATGGGTTGTTTAGGGTTTACGGTTTGGCGAATTTTCAATAATGCTCAAGATTTATGCTTATACTCATAGAACAGAATGGGTGTTAGCTAATTTAATGAAAGTATCTCAAATTTTGATCAATGTGTGCATGACACATGCTTGGTTAGGGTTTATGGCTGAGGGTTTAGGGATTTAGGGTTTAGGGTTTAAGTTTTAGGGGTTGTTTGGGGTTTAGGGAAATTTTGATATCACTCAGGATTTGTGCTTATATTTGTCATATAGACTGGCGTTACCCAATTTAACGAAATTATCTTAAATTTTGATCTATAAGTGCATGCTACGTGCTTGGTGAGGGTTTAGGGCTTAGGGTTATAGGCTTTAGGGGTTTATGATTTGGGTTTTACGGGTTTCGGTTTGTGGGAATTTTCAATAATATTCAAACTTTATTGTTATATTCGTGGAATAGAATGTCGTTACCGCAATTTAATGAAATATTGAATCTCAGATTTTGATCTATAAGTCCACGATACCTGCTTGGTTTGGGTTTACATGGGTCGAAGGTTTAGGGTTTTAGGTTTTATGGTTTAGGTTTTATGGACTGAATAGCGTTTAGGGGTTTTATGGAATTTTCAATTATACTCAAGCTTTATGCTTATATTCTTCGAATAGAATATATATGGCGTTACCTAACTCATTGAAAGTATCTCCAAATTTGATCTATAAGTGCATGATACCTAATATATTAGGGTTTATGGGTTCAAGGTTTGGGGCTTTAGGTTTAGGTTTTATTAGGGGTTGTTTAGGGTTTAGGGTATTTTCGATAATGCTCAAGATTTATGCTTATATTCATCGAATAGAATGGAGTTACCAGTTTCATGAAAATATATCAATTTTGATCGATAAGTGCATGCTACGTGTTTGGTAAGGATTTAGGGTTTAGTGTTTAGATTTCAGGGTTTCGGGAATTTTAAATAATGTTCAAGCTTTATGCTTATATTCGTGGAATAGAATGGTGTTACCGCAATTTAGTGACAGTATCTCAAATTTTGATATATATAAGTGCACGATACCTGCTTGATTAGGGTTTATGGGTCGAGGGTTTAGGATTTTATAGTTTAATTTTACGGGTTATTTCTGGTTTTGGGTTCAGAGAATTTTTGGTAATGCTCAGGATTTATGCTTATATTCGTCTAATAGAATGGTGTAACCTAATTTAATGAAAGTATCTCAATTTTTTATCTATAGTTGCACGATACCTGCTTGGTCAGGGTTTAGGGGTTTAGATTTTATGGTTTAGGATTCCGTGAATTCTCAATAATACTTTCAAACTTTATGGTTATATATATTCATGGAATAGAATGGTGTTACCGCAATTTAATGAAAGTATCTCAAAAATTGATCTACAAGTCGATGATATCCTGCTTGGTCATATTTTTTGTTAAATAAAATTAAAAGTACCCAGGTACTAAAACAAGGGAGAAACAAGAAGAGTTCCTTGAGATTTAGGCGTTGTTTGGTTGGGCTCGAATTCTGGCTTTTGATTTTTAGCTTATAAAGCTATGAACGTGTTTTTGGCTTTGTTTTTTTAGCTTTTACTCAGACATAGTGGAATAATAGTATAAGCCAGGTTGGATGGTTTTAACGATTTTATCTCAGTTTAGCGAAAAATGTTTGAATTTTGAACAACAAGCAATGGGAATCTCTACTTCCCGTAATTCTGGCTCACTGATATGTGGGTCACTTGCATAGTGGGTCCAAAAATTTGGTGTAGGTCGGAGTGGGCGGGCAGGTAAATATTGAAGAAGGGCTGGGAAACATGGATGGGGTGATGCACTTGGGAGAACGCAAATTTACCATATCCCTCTATTATTGCAATGCTCCCTCGGATTCTTGTTTCCAGAGCAAGGATAGAAGAGGAATCTTGCATTCTAAAAAGATGTGAAGCATGTTTGAATGGATGCGCGGGATACTTTAATGGATGAGTGCGATGTTTGGGCGCCGTACAAAATTTTGAGGTCAAAGCTTCTAGCATACGCTACTCCGGCGTGGGGCCTCTCAGACGCGTTGTCACCGTCTAGGCCCACACGCTAGGGGAGCTGCTTCCTAGCATTTAAAAAAGTTTCTAGGCATTTGCTGAAATTTTCGAACAATTTAAGGCTTTCAAGAAGATGACCATCGTCCAAAAAAAGGTGACCAAGGTCATGGAAATAGTTTATGATGACATGTCCGTATTTGGTAGATCGGTGCATCTTTGCAAATCAACCAATATGTCTGCTTCCAAAGTTGAAGTTTGTTTTTGAATTTTCAAGTAACAACAATGTGTTTTTTGGTGAAGCAACTACAAATATGATGGCTCCAAATGCCACCGCCCCCTTTTTAACACAATGTATAACGCCCTTTCGAGCTTCCAGGCTAAATTTGTGCAATAAAATAAGTTTTGGGACTAGATGTTCGAATGGATGGATGGGATGTTTGAATGGATGGCGGGATGTTTGAATGGGTGGGCGGGATATTTTGGCGCTCTGCCGAAATTTTGAAACTGAAGCTTCTAGGGTACGCTACTCCCACTTGGGATGATGTCCCTGTCAGATAGACCCACGGGCCTATATGCTTTCCAGTATTTAATGAGTTTATCGACATCTACCAAAATTAATGAACATTAATTCAAGGCATTCAAACAAGAGGAGCAAGGTCACAACCATAGTTTCTGTACCTTTTTCATCTTTTGTACTACTCCAAACAATTAAGCATCTTTCCCAACCAAGCTTACAAACCTGGCCATATTTGGTAGATCGGTGCATCTTAGCATTTCAAGCAATTGTTTACAAAGGAGATTCCAGATTTGATGGATAATGCCCTACTTTCATGAGTTTCCAAACTTCCTAGGTGAAGATGCTGAAATTAAATAACTTTTTGACGATTGAAAGTAAGTATATTTACGAACTACAAAGCGTGTGATATAGCTTGTTCTTGACTTTTAAAAAATAGTTGAAAGGTACCGAATTAGTCAAATATTGGAGAACCACCGAGAGTTTTGCAAGATTTCAATTTTTATATGAATAGTAATGACACCAAATTTGGGCCAGTTTTTAAAAAAAATAAAGAAACAAAATATAAACGAAATATAACCATTCGTTTCTTCGTTGGTGTCTCACTGTGTATATTGTCTTGTTTCCATGAAAATATATAAAATTTGATAACTCTTGAAAAACTCGTTTCACAATATGGCGTACCATGTTTGAACATTCATGGCTTTCAAAAAATAGATGACCAATGTCAAGGCCATATGTGTTACCATACTTTATGATAATGTAACAATGTTTGGTAGATTGGTGCATATTGGTATTTCAACATTGTTTAGAAAAAGAGCTTCCATATTTGGAGTTATTTTAAAAGCTCCAATCGATAATAATGGCTTTAATTTTGTCATATGATATATGGCATACCATGTATGAATTTGGGTTCAGGAAATTTTTGGTAATGCTCAGGATTTATGCTTATATTCGCCTAATAGAATGGCGTTACCTGATTTAACGAAAGTATCTCAATATTTGATCTATAGTTGCACGATACCTGCTTGGTCAGGGTTTAGGGGTTTAGATTGTATGGTTTAGGATTCCGTGAATTCTCAATTATATTTTCAAACTTTATGGTTATATATATTCGTGGAACAGAATGGTGTTAACGCAATTTAATGAAACTATCTCAAAAATTGATCTACAAGTTGATGATATCGTGCTTGGTCATATTTTTTGTTAAATAAAATTGAAGATACCCGGGTACTAAAACAAGGGAGAAACAGGAAGAGTTCCTTGAGATTTAGGCGTTGTTTGGTTAGGCTCAAATTTTGGCTTTTGATTTTTGGCTTATAAAGCTACGAACGTGTTTTTGGCTTTGTTTTTTAGCTTTTACTCTGACATAGTGGAATGATAGTATAAGCCAGGTTGGATGGTTTTAACGATTTTATCTCGGTTTAGCGAAAAATGTTCGAATTTTGAACAACAAGCGATGGGAATCTCTACTTCCCGTAATTCTGGCTCACTGACATGTGGGTCACTTGCATAGTGGGTCCAAAAAGTCGGTGTAGGTCGGAGTGGAAGGGCGGGTAAATATTGAAGAAGGGCTAGGAAACATGGATGGGGTGATGCGCTTGGGAGAACGCAAATTTACCACCTATATCCCTCTGTTATTGCAGTGCTTCCTCGGATTCTTGTTTCCGGAGCAAGGATAGAAGAGGAATTTTGTATTCTAGAAAGAGGTGAAGCATGTTTGAATGGATGCGCGGGATATTTTAATGGATGAGTGCGATGTTTGGGTGTCGTACCAAATTTTGAGGTCAAAGCTTCTAGCATACGCTACTCCGGCGTGGGGCCTCTCAGACGTGTTGTCACCGTCTAGGCCCACACGCCGACGAGAGTTGCTTCCCAGCATTTAAGCGAGTTTCTAGGCATTTGCTGAAATTTTCGAACAATTTAAGGCTTTCAAGAAGATGACCATCGTCTAAAAAAGGTGACCAAGGTCATTGAAATAGTTTATGATGATGTGTCCGTATTTGGTAGATCTGTGCATCTTTGCAAGTCAACCAATATGTCTGCATCCAAATTTGAAGTTTGTTTTTGAATTTCCAAGTAACAACAATGCGTTTTGTTGTGAAGAAACTATAAAGATGATGGCTCAAAATGCCAACGCCCCCTTTTTTACACAATGTATAACGTCCTTTCAAGCTTTCAGGCTAAATTTGTGCAATAAAATAATTTTGGGGGCTGGATGTTTGAATGGATGGGCAGGATGTTTGAATGGGTGGGCGGGATATTTCGACGCTCTATCGAAATTTTGAAGTTGAAGCTTCTAAGGTACGCTACTCCCACTTGGGATGCTATCCCCATCAGATAGACCCACATGCCTATATGCTTTCCAGCATTTAATGAGTTTATAGACATCTGCTGAAATTAATGAACATTAATTCAAGGCTTTCAAACAAGAGGAGCAAGGTCACAGCCATAGTTTTTGTACCTTTTTCATCTTTTGTACTACCCCGTACATTGAAGTATCTTTGCCAACTAAGCTTACAAACCTGGCCATATTTGGTAGATCGGTGCATCTTGGCATTTCAAGCAATTGTTTACAAAGGAGATTCCAGATTTGATGGATAATGCCCTACTTTCATGAGTTTCCAAGCTTCCTAACTGAAGATGCTGAAATTAAATAACTTTTTGGCATAAAGCCATTCGTTCACAAAGTGCAATGTTATGTGTATTAGTTTCCATGGTAAAACATAAACTTGTATTTTGACAAGTTTTGGATCAATTTTGATCTATGGTGACTGGCAGGTGGGCCACGTATATGGTGGTGCCCAAAGCAGGGTAGGTCAGAATTTTCAAAGTTATCCCTCCGCACCCCTTCGCGCTGTGTATTAACTTCCACCCTCCGCCGCGTAGGCCTCACCCCCTTCCCCATAAAACATACGCGCTTATGGCCGCTCCTCATCACCAACATGCGCGAAGAAGCTTTCCCTACCCGTCGGTCTTCTTGAGACGCATGGTGGGCACGTCGATCCCATGGTAGTCCTTCTATGTCTAGCTCGATCTGGTTGGCATTTTTATTACCCTTTCAAATACTCCTACATAGTTTAATTTGTCCTCAATCTGCATGGTCATAGTTTATTCTGCACTGGATCTGTGTTCCTAAATACCTTCAACGATTTTTGTTGTCAATATGTTTGCTGAAACGCATAGGCATATATAGTTTTTGTACTTCATCTATATGTTTCGTTCTTTTCTTTTAATAATAATCAACCTTGTATGTCATAATTAAACAGATGGGCAGATTTTGGATAGAGATTGCTCCATTAGGCAGCGCTAAACGTATCCTTGATGTTCTACGATTTATGGGATTTGTTAGAGCTCATTGTGACAACTCAAAAGTACATTGCCCCTGCCGGTTGTGTGCGAATCATAGGGTGTTGCCTCAAAGTATAGTGGAAGACCATATTTTTACATTTGGGATGCTTAGCACATATGTTAGATGGGTATTTCATGGTGAACCATATGATCCTCCATATGAACCGGGGGAAGCACATATTTATCATCAAGATCAAGTAGGGGAAGCAGACGTTGATCAACTAGATCAACTGATAGAGGCAGCTCCTGAGCATCTAGATCAACTTGGAGAAGGGGGGAGAGAAAAAGCGCAAGCTGCATGAAACAGGTTTCATTTCTGGTACTACCACTATGCCAGATGACAAGGTATATCTGTAGAACGACAAATGTTCAGGTTGTGTGTGTTTGATGTTTGTCTATAAATGTATCTGTTAATCTACTAATCGTAGAAGCAGACGACCGAAGAGGACTTTGATGGTAATGACGATGACTTGTTCATTGATGACCCTGTACCTGAGGCTGTGGATCGGATACACTGCGTCTGGATGGATTTGATGCAGGGTTGCTGATCATCAGGGGTGTACTTTTGGTGCTGTTCATGACCACTAGCCCAGTTGCAAAACTCTTGGGGTGTAGAGCTATCCCATGATTGGTTTGCTACTGTCGTAGTTCTGTAATATGGAGCTACCTTATTATGATTTCTAGGCCTTTGTTAGCAGAACTGTAATTGGAAACTATTACGTACTGTGTATGTGTTTTGTGTGTGTTTCTAGTCTGAAATCTAAGCTTATCATTTTATCGGTTCCTAAACTATTTTTGAGGCCCCGGCGCTGGTGCCCTATGCTGCAACTATCGACGTCTTGTCCACTGCTCCGTAAGATGAATCAGTAGAAGGATAATAAGCTGGGACCAATTTGATTCAAAGAGGGACGATTTTCTCTGTCCTTGGACAGGAACCCGGGAGAACTAGTGCTGGTACCAAGGGAAGGAGGATGTTGGCTCGGTCAATTATCTCACCTACTTGATGTGGGACCTGCTTTAACTCACCCCTGACATGGGTCCCGCTTGAAACAGCTGTAGGCCACCACGTGATAGCTGGGATCAAAAATTTGGGATTCTCTCCCGGCAAAATGTTCCCGCCACTACCACTTAGAAATACTTACTGTAGAAAAAAGTGTACTGCCCAGCCCTACTACTACTCCCCTGCACATGCCTTTCTACCGACGACAAGACAAGAAACCATCACTAGCTAGCTCACATCCAGCAAGAAACTGTTGGAACTGGTGCAACCTCCGATTGGGGAGTTCTTGTTGAAATAGGTGGGTGTATTTGCTCACCTCGAAATTCGGTTTTGCTTAATTTGCTTCCGATTGGGCCATTGGGGGTACTATTAGTACTAGGAGTAGTAGTATTTGGTACGTTTTGATTGTGGACTTCTTGCTTATTTCTCACCTCGGAATCACCTAATTAGGATATTTTTCCTCTTCTCTAATCGATTGGGTCATTTGGGTGGGATGGGGGTGGTTGTGGGGATGGGGATGGGGGTGGGGTGGGGGGAGGTGGTACTGATTTCATATGGATTCTGGATCAGGGCATGGTCACCCCTGTTCTGATTGGGGCATTTGGTCGGGTTCGATTTCGGTGTTCTTCACTTCTGTAACCTTTAGTTGCTACTCGTAATGTGCAATGGATTTTGCGTCAGATTCTGTATGGAGAACTATGAGTCAGTGGCGCGCACGGCCACTACGGACAGGATGGTCCCGTCAGTTCGCTTAAAAGTTGCCTAAAAAGGTATTGAAGCAGTATATCCGTTGCGTTCTTCCATTCTTTCCAATGCTGAAAGTGGTTGGCTGCAACCTGGATGTATGGTGTTAAAAGTTGTCTTTGTCTGCACCATGTTTTTGTGGAAGCCTCTTTGACACCATCTCTTCTTCATTTACTGTAGCATGGTGGTACATACCTGCAAACGTACGATGCTTTAGGTGCGGCAAATAGGATGGTACCCCCACATGCCGCAGGATCCGGCGAGTACCACTACTCACCAAAAGGAAGTGCAAGGCCACCAACCATCTGGGAGGGCCCAGCTTAAAGAGAAAGGTATTTATTCTTAATACCCTTATTACCATGGTGCAGACAGATTTAAGTATTACCCGCTTGGTGTGATGCATGCTTATCAGATGTTCAGAAACATATGTGTGATTTTATTAATTCTGGCATTGTGTTTATGTGAATCCAGATCTGGATCTGTCAGACTGTCTCATATAGTCAGTATATGACTACTATGTATTGTACTCCCTCTGTCCCAAGGCTTAGGCATATACTGTATTTTTTGAAAAGTCAAGTAACGGAAAGTTTGACCAAACTTTACATAGTATTGAACTATTGAGCTCTGTTGCTATTTATGCAGATTGAAGGTGCTACTACGCAGGTTGAGGCTGCTGTAGAGGCTAGTAGATTTCTGATGCCCACACCAAAAGAGGACATCCTCTACACAACAAGGAAGCGTCAACACAGTACCTAGGTGGGCAGTGACCTCCCTAAGAAGTGGTATAATTTAGAAATCCACAATTTCACATGTTATGATTTTCCATGTTATTTTTATCAGCTAGTACTATATGTTTACGCTCATTAGAAGTTCACAAAAATAAAATCTGTTTGCTTTATAGGCAATGGTTTTGTCTTATATTATTAGATTTACTTGCTCTTTACATAATTTAACCTTTCCACTTAATTTCAATCACTACCATGCACCACCTGCTTAGCCCTTTCTGCTACCCTCCTTTTGTCAAGCTTGTGGATTGAAAGGGGGGCCCTATATGCCATTCCAAAGGCAGAGGGATGAAAAATGGTGCATGGCCACCCTTCGCAAAGGATACCCATGGTATCAGGTATGGATTCCAAGAAGTTTAGACCGACTTGATGTAAGATCTTATATCACACTTTGTTTTGTCGCCTTACTTCTCTATCAATTTTCTCATGAAGACTGTCCCATGTGTCGCTTGCCCCATTATAAACAGGATGTTCGGAAATGACAAGTTTCTAACTCTATATAGCGAGGGCCCTAAAGGCATGCGGCAACTATATGATGTAGATGTCTCCCAGACGACGGCCACCACCTATTTGGGTGGTCGAGGTTGGTCCAAGTATGTCCGTGAGAATGGTGTGAAGCAGGGGGGACGAGGTAATATTCGATTTTAGCAAGCCTAGGCAGATAGTTGCACGCCATCGTACACCTGTTGACCGAAGGACCAAGAACAGAGGTAGTACTAATTAATTTGATTCTGTACTTATCACAACCTCTAATGATTTTCTTGTGACTAACTGTTCTGCACCATTGTCTTTACTCATCATATGACCCTGACCACTTCTGCAGTCCGCTTCCCCTTATGTACCACCCAGAAGGGTGCCAGCATCAAGTTGCTAGCACCGACACCAGCACCGGCCCCAGCTCCTGCAATGGCACCTATTGACCTCAGTAGGAGAAAGAATAGAGGTAGTAACTTAATTCGCTTGTATACTCTCATCTCTGTCTACGAGTTATTGTTGTATAAGAAACCATTTTGCTTGTCCACATCTCATATGCCTCTCTGACCACCCATGCAGTCCCCTTACCTATCCTTAGAAGGTAACCCGCACCAAGCTCCTGGCACCCCCAATGGCACTGGCCCTAGTTCCTTTTTTCGGCACCTGTTGACCTAAGTAGAAAGAATGCAGGTAGCAACTTAATTTGCTTTTATACGCATCATATCCTCTGATCACTGTCTTGTGATTAAATGTTGTATAACAGACCATTTTGCTTGTACACTTCTCATCTACCTCTACCATCCCTGCAGTCAGCTTAGCTACCCCTCAAAAGGAATCTAGCATCAAGCTGCTAGCGCCGACACCAGTTCTCGGCCTTCTGCCTCCTGCACCAGCCCCTCTACAATTAGTGGCACCATCTCATGCACCAGCACCAACCCCAGCACAGGCACCGGCGCAACCTCCTTCATCACCCCAGGCAGCACCTTGTCAGACCATATCCTACACATGTGTCATCACAAGGTCGTACCGGATTATGTTTGTGAGTATATGGCGGCAGATAAACTGTTCTGAATGTCTTCTCAAGTTTCACATGATTCAGTGCATCGCTCTTAGTAATTATGCGTCTATCTCTTGCTTTGACTTAGAAATTGCCTAAGAGTGCCACAAAGCAACTCCAGGCCAGACGAAAGGGCACAATAGTCTTAACGATGCAGAGCAAAGGATTGCTTATCAAGGGACGCTACGCCATTAACTCGACTGATGGGCGCTTGACAGCTACTTCTAAGTGGATCAAGTTCCGAAAAGCAACCAAACTTACTATTGGAAGAACGATCAAGGTCGATGTATCTCGTTGCCCTAAATGCGGCATGTTGTTCATGAACTTCCTAGCTGTCTAGCTCTTTGGTCGCATGTTATTATAATTAATTATGTGGTTGTCTTATCTCCACTGATAATCTTTTGTTGGATTGGAGATATGACTAGTACGTACTGGTATGGTATATCTATATCTATATGACGGTTCCTATATGAGCAAATATTATGACAATGATTGTGTTTTAGTGATCGAGTGTGTTTGGAGAAAAGGGCAAACTGATCGAGTGGCATGGTTTTTAGAGATGAAACAAGAACTGTCTCTCTCTGTAGTGATATTGAATTTCAATGTTTGTATTGCTGAATCGGTCGCTTTGAATTGCTTCTGAATTGGTCAAGTGCTGAATATGAACTAGGAATCTGTCGATTTTTTATGACTTATTATTCTGTACTCCTTAATCTTTCAAATGGTATTGAATTTGTCAAAAGTTTTGTCGTTGCTGCTGGCTGCTTGCTCTAGAGCTTTTGCCTTTGTATCATCGGAACAGTTGGATGCATTTTGGACAGAGATGAGAGGGTAAAGATATACAGTGTGATTTCACCAAGTAAAGTCAATGGATACCAACCCTGTTTTGGCGCATGTGGTGTATGTTCATTAGATATTTTTACATGAATATCTGTCAAACGAATTATCGCTTTTTTTCCTCCCTCGAAAAGGTCTGTGTTTGAATCTGGCAAGAACCAGCCCAGTGAAATTTGAGATAGGATCAATTTCTATTAGTATCTTTGGTATTGTGGCAAAACACTTAGTTTGTCTATTTGATTTGATTTGAAGGTATTTAGTTCAAATCCACTGTGTGTACATATTTATATATATCTACTTTTTTTTGGAGAAAGGGTTTGCTCTTTAATATCGCATTACGGAGAGGCTAACATCGCGAACCCACCAGCCTACAGCATCTCTCGAGTTTAATGGTCGGGTTTGAAAAAAAAGTTAAATACTTGTAGAGAAAGGCTGGCATTAGGGACCCATCAGCCAGAACAGACCAGAGAGGGTGACATGGGGGCCTCAGCAGCAAGACCATACACGGCTGCCACATCGAGCAATGTTGCTAAGGTCAAAACAATGTTGCTAAAGTCCATCATACGCGGGTTCAATATACAGAGAGACCGGCATGTGGGACCCAGTAGCATGTGTCACACAATGTTGCTAAGGTCAAAACAGGTTCTGCCTCGAGCAACGTTGCCAAGTTCAAAATAGGGAGGCACGAGCGAGAAAAAAGTCCAGCATGCACACATTTCTTCTAATAGGAGGCTCACATGGGGGACTCGGCAGCCTAGAAAAACAGTTGATACATCGAGCAACGCTATCAAGTTTGAAACACGAAGGCGTGACCAAGAGTTAAAATTCCATCATACACATGTTTCTTCTAATGAGTGTGTGACATGTGGGGGTGGGGCTCTGCATCATGATTAAACAGTAGATGCAGTGAGCAACGCTATCAAGTTCGGAACACGGAGGCGCGACCGAGAGAAAAAAATTTCATCATACACACATTTCTTCTGAAAAGAGGATGACATGTGGGGTCCAGGAGTTTGATTAAACGGTTGACGCAGCGAGCAACGCTATCAAGTTCGGAACACGAAGGCGCGACAGAGGGTAAAAATTCCATCATACACACATTTTCCTAATGAGAGGATGACATGTGGGGCCCAGCATCGTGATTAAACCGTAGATGCATCGAACATCGCTATCAAGTTCGGAACAGAAGAGAAAAATCCATCATACACACGCTTCTTCTAATGAGAGGATGGCATGTGGGGCTCAGGAGGTTGGTTAAATGGTAGATGCATCGAGCAACGCTATCAAGTCATCATTTGTTTCCTCCGTTTACCTTGACGTGTTTCATGTTCATCGTCTCAAAGTCATTTCTGAACACTCCTTCATGAGTTGACCATGAGATACTCGGTGTGTTGTCTAGTGTGTTTCCCTCTAATCCTTAGAAGTGATCCTGTTTCTCTTCCTTCTTCCTATCTACGGAAACTCGGGTCGAGATTCTCGTAAAGGGATAGAGTTGTAACACCCAGTTTTAGTTAATCTTATATTTAGGGTTGTTTGTGCATTCATAAGCATCATCTTGTAAATTGCATACAAAAGAAATAATGCAAAACCCTAAACCCTAGTTTCCTCTCTAACAAATGAATTCAAATTGGTTAAACTCTATCCCCAAATGAAAAAGGGGCCTCCATCTATTTCACATGTTTTACAAACCCTATAGTATTTTTCGGAATACTTAAAACAGAGATAAATTTGAAATTATAAAAGGGAAATATAAAACAAAATGGAAAAAGGGTTTAGCTAAAAAGGCCGGCCGACTCTTCCTCTCCCTTCTCTGTCGTTCACCCGAGCAGTAGTCAGCAGCCCAGTAGCAGCCCAAGTGAGGCCCAAGCCCTTCGTCCAGTCTATCCGCGTCATCTGCCTCGCGCCACAATCGAAGAAGGTGCGTGTCAGCCACGTCGCCGTCCGCTGGCACCAAGACACCCGCCGCTGTTCGCCGTCTACAAGGACCCCTTCACCGCCAAGAACCGTCGCTGAGCCCCAGTTTTCTACCTCACCTCCCCTCTCGCTCTCAAGCCGCGAAGAGCCCAAAACCCTAGATACAGACGTTGTCATGCCTCGCCGTTTCCTGCCTCCCCTCGTCCATCCAACAGCACCAGGAGCTCTATCTGGTCTCCCTCATCCATCACACGAAAGGAATCGAGAAGGGGAGACCCCAAATGACGTCGTGGCCCATTTTCCCCTCCGTCTCCGACGACCACATCCGTCACCACAGCCCTCCTCTAGCCTCTCTGTTGCACACCTAATGCTCAGGGTGAGCTCCTGGTTCGAAAGGACCACCTGCTCGTCCTCCTCCTACCCTGTAACACGCTTGCGTCACGCGCCGCCGTCTACCACTGCAGGTTCACCATGCCCTCTGGATTCAAACACGCTATTCCGCGCTTGCTAGCATGCCCTGTCTCATCACCGACGACCACTGTCCGACGTGGACGCTTGTGTTGACATCACTGTGACACACCGATGGCATGGCCCATGGGCTCGATTGACCTTTGACCACTAGTGTGGCTAGCTAACATGTCCCCTGGCCCACAGGTCAGTCAATATGGCTAACCCAAATCATCATGTAAAAAGTTTGGAAGCCTGCCCTAACATCAGCTCAGCATCAAGTTTTTAAATGTTTTAATAATTCTAGAAAAAAGTTTAATCTTATAAATTTAATATCAAATTATCCATAAGTCAGAAAAATATGTATAATAGATCAAAATAATCATAAAAATGTGAACACACTTTAGCAACAAAAGCACGCATTTGTTAGGCAACTTTTATTACAGTTTAACTAGAAGAACAAACTAACCCTCATAGGTGATTCCAGAGTTCCTCCTTTATCAAAGTTAGCACCCTCGGATCTTGTTTAAAATGGCCAAGAATGCTTTAGGATTACATTTCAAATCCATTTAACTTGTAATATCATCATCCTTGCTTGAGCATTACATGAATGACATGTGTTGATTATTTCCTTTCATTTCCTGTGTTTGCTTCTTTCCGGTAGAATACAATACGACTTCAAGATTGAAGACCAAGATCAACACCATCAAAGAACAACGAACAATATTTGACCAACTATAACCAAGTCAAAATACAAGGATTCTGAACATCTATATCTAGATATCAACAAACAAGGCAAGCATAACGCCACCATTATACAATCCTAAGGTTTCAAAAGCATTTCAATTAGTGCCATGGTGCATATGATTCTACTGTGATCTTTTATAGATAGATAGAACAGAGCATATTCACCCTAATACACAAACACAAATTTTCAGTGCAAAGTACACCAAATGGATTTCTTTTTTTAGAAAGCATTGATCTAGCCATCTAGAGAACTCTTGGAGGTCCAGCATCAATTCAGTAAAGTACCATACCCAGTAGTCAACAAGTCAATCAACCTACATAATGAAATTCGTTGGGTGCTTTCTTTAAGAACCATACTAGAATTCAATAGTCCCAAAAGCATACAGTAATTCAATGAGTGCTTTCAGAAGAAGAAAATTAAATACAAACCATGCTAATATGTGAATTCTTGCTCCAAAATTCAAGTTCCACTCAAGAGTTCTTCCCATCTTTCAAAAAACATAGGAAACAGCTTGGCTGCTAAAAAAAAGCTGTAGATACCTATGTTTCCAAAAAAAATCATAACTGATTAGTTACTATGTATAAAATCACAATACCAAATACGTTGTCTAGTTAATGTAGTTCAGTCAGTCAAACAAGATAACCAAGGGTGTACTTAGTGCTGTTCAGTTGACACACAATTACAAAGAAGATAACAGGACAGAGAAAATGAAACAAGGATTGCTAAGTTGACAACAAAGAACCTAAAGAGCACCTGTTAGCTGGGAGAAGATCCATAAAATATGAGCTGTGTCTTTGCAGCTTCACAGAAATTCACCAAGACAAGTACAATTGAAGGATTGGAATATTTACAGAAAGAGCACAGAAGATGCAGGGAACATGGAGTAGACTACACAGTTCAATTGCTAGGCCTACAAACAAGGCTGAAACAGAGCTACAAGCTATGCACAAACTGTACCAAGCACATGAAAGGTCAAAATTCAAAATATTCTTCACCAAGTCATCCAGTTCGAAGGTCTAAAATCGAACAGTCGTGGCTCAGATTGTGGCACAGATCAACATGACAATTCAGAGTTTGGATCAGTTAACACATCAACCAAACGGATTTATTTGAATTTCCATTTTACATCAAATTTCCAAATTAATGTTCACGTCAAACAGTTTGACAGAAGAAAGCCTAGTCAGCGGTCGACCATCTCATCAAACCCTGCTGGCCAATGTAATCATGGAAATATACAAGATATTTTCTGATTTTTTTTCAATTTCATCAGACTTGGATAGTGCTCTAGATAAACATGTGATGAGAGGATCAAGTTGACCAATTTCAGCAGAAGTCCGTTGAACACCATCTGTTGGCCAGGCCAGGAAGAAGTGCTGCATGGTAATCAAATCTTGTGTCGTTATTTAACTCCCATCTCGTAGGATCAAGAGACGAAGCTGATGACAACACACGCTGTGCCGAGATTTTCAGCCTCTTCCACAAATCAGAGGTACTTGCGAGAGGATAGTTAAACTCGGCCATAGTAAGCGCACAGTATAAAAGTTCATAAAGGAAAATCAAACTGCAGTAGACTCAGTGTTGCCCATGAATGTCATGGATCCGGGTAGGTTCATCCTGTAAACAGGAAACCCAGAGGACGAATGTTGGGGATACGCATCATCGGTACATCGCTACAGGGGAAATTCGAAAATTCAGAAAAAATTAATGATCAAGACGATGGGGTGCTGGATCATGGCTCAGATCTTTATTAACATGTTCTTCTGTCATGAATTGTCAGAAGCAGAACTGGCGTGTTTGCTAAAGTTTTTATCATCACAGCCATGTCAAAACAGAGCAGACATCAACACAAGAGAAAAAATCAGGAAGGGGAAAAACAAGAAAAAAAGGGATTTGGTGCATTTGCAATGGCTCATAGTAAGAAATTCAACCATGTTTTCCCTTGTACTTCACGAGTTAATCAGAAGCGCGGGTAATATTCAAATCACTGCCATCGACCAAACGAAATCCATAGAAGAAAGAGAAACGAAATTATCAAGGCTGTGAATGTGTCCATTACTCTGACACAGGCTGCTCATCCACGCGTAGTGTCGCGGCCTGCAACACTGAACGGCACGGTGGATCTAGCACAGCATTGGGGCTTTCCTTCTTCACCAGCAGATCGAGATCCATCCGACAAGCCCGGGGTTAGCATCGTGCAGAAAACCATGAAATTTTTTTGTGGACAGGAGAAAAAGAATTCAGATCGAAGAGGAAAATAAGAGTGTACGCAAGCAACAATCGTATTGCCTACTGGAAGACATGGCAATCGAAACGATTTCTTGACGCATCGATCTATCCCCTTCTCACGAAGATCGGTGGCATGGAGCCGCCAACTTATCAAGAATCGAGAGAGGAAAAACGAAATAAACAAAAGTACGTGATCGATCCGGGAAAACGAACGAATAAAGCGGAGAGGGGAGGGATGGTACCGTGGCGGCGGGTGCTTGGAACCCTAGAGGAGGAGGGGCGATGGATTTGGAGGACGGGTCCGGAGTTTATTTATAGCACCCGTGGCGGCGAGCGGCGTGGAAAAGGAGAAAACCTAGGAAGAGTTGGCCTCGTGGGCTCTTTGGACCCGGATATCGCTTATTTTCTGGACATGAACTAGAATTGTAAGGTTCGGCCATTTTCATGTTACAGACGCGGGCCTGGACTCCTTGGTGGGCTGTACAATTTCGCTCGGGTTTAGACCGCACTTAAAATATGGGGCTTCGATAACAGAACATGTATTGGGCTCGGTACGTTCGGCTAGGGCTTTTGTTAGTTGTACTCCCTCTCTTTTATAATATTAAGACGTTTTAGTTTTGTACGTATAAGGCGTGTATCTACACTCTTTTGTAGATTCACTTTAAACTACTCCCTCTGACCCATATTAGTTGACTCGAATTTTTCTAGATTCTGATGTATCTAGACATGTTTTAGTACTAGATACATCCGAATGTAGATAAATCCAAGTCAATTAATATGGGTCGGAGGAGTACATGAATCTACACTCCTTGTATAAAGTTAAAACATCTTATATTTTGAAATGGAGGGAGTAGACACTAAAGCTGCATCCTTTTTTTCTATAATAATTAGGTTTTTTTGAGTCTCCTATGGTGACACCGGTGTTGATCTTTGTTTCCCTGACTTCTCTCTATCTTCGCTGGTACTGATTGGGCTCGGGCTGATCAAGGGACGATCCTCTTATCCTCGGTACTGGATTTTTGGAAGGAGCGTCTAGGGTTAGATCGGTTTGTTGGTGGCGTGGATTTCGACCATGTCATCTGAGGAGGCACGAGCTTCATCGAGTAGCGGAGATGGGAGCATCAAGGAGATGATGAAGCAGATGGGGATCAGAGGAAAAGACTTGGATGATGTTGTTTTTGAAGAGGAGGTACATCCGCCACGAGAGGCAACCTGATGGATGGTGATTTCTAGGGTTCTAACTGACAGTGAGTGATGGCTATGAAAATAGCCATCTTTATTCGCGTTTAAATCTTATATTAAGTCAAGCAATTGATAAAATATCCTCTAACCTTGCCTCTGATGACTAACTGTTGCAAAGATGTGCAAACCCTTGTTTTGAATTGTGATGTGTAGAAAATCAATCGCTCTTTTATGGCGAAACCTTGAGCAATCAAGGGAGAACCACACGTTGCCAACTCAACCAAGTCAACTAGGGTCGAAAGCTGGCGTTCAGAAGTGCTAACGAGCATCGGTATGGGCAGAGCTTGCCTATACCGTCTGCCTGTACCACACGGTGATGGCTTTGCCAGGTTAAAACAAGCAAATCTCGTGAAGGTCTCTGTATATTTTGAGACTCCCAGCTGTCACAGAGAGAGTTGTCATTCTCATAGTATATTTGAAAACACGTCGAGGAAGATCCACGCTTCACCACCACCATAGTTCATCATTGTCGTGGTGGTGTCACGGTAGATGCCATGGAATGGTTAAAGATGGGGCCAGATGGACGCTAGTGGAATCCGGGGAGGTATAGTGCGGTGGATACCGCACACAAAGAACACACTCAGAGACTCGATAAGCCCAGGTTCGAGGCTCTCCTAGTGAGATAAAATCTCTACTGCTGCCTCTAGATCTTATATTACTATCAATGGACTAGTACAAATGCTCCTTGAGTTGTATTGAGAGGAGGAAGAAGATGAAGTGCTCCTGCCTCTCTCTCCCTCTACTTAGTGCTTGAATCTCTCATCAATCAACCCTCTCTTAGGAGGCCCTGGCTCACCTTATAAAGGGGTGGCCCAATTACATCTAGGGCATACGTGGCCCGAATATTCCTAACAGATGTTTGTACCGAAATAGTAGTTAGGCCAACTCTTTCTCTATCGTCAGCCTCTGTGCGGCAACTGTCTTGCGCCCATCCTATCTGACCGTTGGTGGCCTGACACTGTCGTGTCCAGGAATCCCGTGCCTAGACCTCGCTTCAGGTTTTAGGGGTTTGACTTAGCATTTATGAAAGTGTAAGACGGTTTACCTAGAGGGGGTGAATAGGTTTCTACAAAATTCTTTATAATCTTTTGCAAGTTTTAGGCTTTGCGGAATATAAGTGTGGCTAAATGCAAACTAGGTGAGGCAACCTAGATGATGATACAAGATACTTCAAGCACGAAGGCTATTACAAAGTAAACAACACAAGTAAGAGAGTGGTTAAGGAATAACCGAAGCACGCGGAGACGAAGATGTATTCTCGTGTTCACCACCTTTGGGAAGGGGGCTACGTCACGTTGGAGAGGTATGAGGTTCCACGAACGATTCCCCAACGCCACGAAGGCTCACCTTCTTCTCTGAGCCTATCCCACGAAGGAATAGCTCACTTACTCGTGGTAGACTTTAAGGTAGTCTCCAAACCCTCACAAACTTTCCACGAAGCAAATCACAAGCCGAATGCCTCCGGGCGACCCTAGCCGCCTAGGGTTTCCCACAAACCCAAGAGTAACAAGCTAACTCGATGAAATCAAGGGTGAAAGAACTTTGGCTTGTTGGAAACATAGATCGGGACCTCCTCTTGATTTCTACCAAAGGGATTTGGATTTGGTTGGGTAGAATGGGAGATCCTCAAGGAATTGTGTTTCAATAATGAGGGGAGAGAGAGAGAGCTTCAAGAATGAAATATGAACTTGATGCCTAACCTCCTCAAGGTGGAATAAGAGGTATTTATACCCAAGGGAGAAATCTAGCCGTTTAGAGCATTTATGCGAAGTCCGGTTTCAAGTTCGGTTGGATCGGCCCACACACCGGACCGCCCGGTCTACAGCCCGAAAGACCGGAATGCAAACCGGGATGGTCACTGTGCGTGACCCCGGATAGACTCGGTATAATAAACCGAGATTCCCGGTTCGGGTTCGGTTTTCTGGCGCTGGTACTGGACCACCCGGTCTAGGAGCCGGTTCAACCGGCTTGTACACCGAACTTGGTAGAGATGCTAAGAAACATAGATTTCTCTCTCCTCTCTCTTTGGTGATGGAACAAGTGGGTGTATGGGATGTGTATAAGGCTTAGAAATTCATCCCCAACAAGCTCATCGAGATAACCCCTCTTAATAGTGTGGTGTTCCTAAAAACTCAAGATACATATAAAAGGCAAAACTCCGGCACATCTCTTCGTTATCGAAATGGGGGGTCTCCGATGATCTTCTAACATACCAGCGGACTAAAACCTGTTTAAGACACTAGTAGGTAGCATTAGTCCGCTCTAACTATTGTGTCATTGTCAACCAAAAATAGTAGAGGGTAAACTACCCTTTTAATCTCCTCCTTTTTGGTTGGCGATGACAAACCGAGCTAGAGTTCACAAGGATATAATAGAGAGCTATAAACTAAGGAATTCCATAGAGACATATGTGAGCTCCCCCGTAAAGTATGCACTTGGTTGAATTTGCGTTTGAATGCAAGGTGCACCTAAATAGTGTATGGAGAGCTTCCCACGTGTCTTTATAAAAGCAAGCATAATATGACAAGATATAAAGCATGGATATCTACGCAAAGCTAGACAAATAATAGAAGTACACATAGTCATAGCACAATAGACATATCCATGGTTCACACACATAGCACAAACTTGTCCAACACCCGGTAAGTAGAGCAAATAGTTCCAACATGAAAGCAAATGGGAAGCATAATGCCATATGAAGCAAAGAGAAGGCAAGGGCCATTGTGCAAACGGCGAACCCCAAAAAACCCCGGCAAGGAACCCGTAGATACCTAAATGAACTCTACTCTTCTCCCCCATTGGCATCAAAACACCAAAAAAGAAGAGAAGTAGAGTGATGCTAACGGAACCCAACTAGAAGAACGTAGGAGGCGGAGGAGGGTGAACGGGGGCATCTTCGTCTTCATGGATCTCCTCTTCATCATCATCATCATCCCCATCATCATCATCATCAGAACTAGGAGGAGCAACAGAGGAACCACTGGGGCCAACCGGAGGAAACTGACTGGGGAAGTAGCCAAAGAGCATCAAGTGGCGGCATCTAATAGTTGACATAAGGAACTAGAGTCATCTCGGGACCATCCGGTGGAGGAGTGACATTGTGGGTCATGAGAAACTCATTGTGCCTGCGCCTAGTCTCTTGGCTCATCTCAAGAGCCTTGTGGCTCACATCATAGGATGAGCGGCACATCTGAAACAGCCGCCTGAAGAACGTGGCAGTACCACCCTTGTGCTTGGGACGAGAGGAGGACTCTCCAACAGGACGACGAGAGCCAGCCCTAGTAGCAAAGTGAGGTTGGGGATCATGAACAGCCTTGGTGCGCTGCTTAGGAGGCTTCGTATTAGGAACCTCAGGAGACAAACCACGAAGAGAAAGGGTAAGCTGCTCCTGTTCCACACGCTCTCCAGCCATCACACCAGAAGGCACAACCTTGTTGAGCAGCTTTTGTACATACACGTAGAAAGTGGGGGTCATCCTATCCAAAGCAGCCCACCGTAGCTCGCAGTACACAAAGTCACAGCCATCAATCTTCCTCAACCTATCAGGGTGACAATAGTATAGGAGATTGGCAAAGAACCCATGGTAGTTTGTAGTATCTCCAACTCGGGGAACAAACGATTGACGGAAGATGCTGGCGAAAGTGTGATAGTAGAAGTACATGCCAGAGATGCATGGAGGAGCGTACTCAGAATCCTTGGGATAGAAGAAAGCAAGAGCGTCAACAGGCTTGATCTTCTCGCTATGAATGCAAAAACCACCAGCCTTACCAGAATAGCCCATAACCTCAACCAGATCTACATAGGTGGCACGAAAGCTCCGCATCCCAGTCATCCAAGACATAGTGCGGTCATCATCATCATGAAAATAGGCTGTGTAGAAGAACTGGCAGATATACTCAAGATAGTAGTCCTCCTTGAGACACACAAGGTCAAACAGATCCATCTTCTTTAAGGAATCATCAACAAACCGGTAATCTGAGGAGGCATACATGTTGAACCAATCCACATTGAAAGCAAGAATATTACCGCATGAGGTGACCTTGAACTAAGTGTAAATGTGATCCCACATCAAGGCTTGAGTCTCAGTCCAAAACTTCTTGTCAGAGCCAAGGTAGGTGCGATACTTGAAGCGATAGGGATTCTGCTTGCGAAGGGTCCGGTACATAGCAATGTCCATGTTCTTCAAGTTTTGAGTAGGCACATCTTCCTCGTCAGCCTGCACGATAGGTTTCTTGCCCCTGATGGCCTTGCTCTTGATGTGACCAGAACGGGCGTTGCCCTCTTCCTCATGCTGCATAGACTAGCTCGACGAGCCCTCTTGCCCCTACCAGTTTCCTCAGGCACATACTCATCGCTCACATAGTCATCATCATCTGCACCTGTGAAAAAGAGAGATAGGTTGGGGAGCACAAAGATAAGTACACATGCCATAAGGGAAAAACGGAGGAAAAGCTTGGTTTTGGGCAAGTGCATGGTAGAAGATGAGACATTGCAGAGAGGTTCGGTGCCAGGGCCGGTCGAACCGACTCCAGTACCGGAAGGCCCAATGTTAGAGCCGGTCAACCAGACTCAAACCAGATGGCCCGGTGTCAGAGCCGGTCAACCGGACTCAAACCGAACGACCCGGTATTAGAGCTGGTTCAACCGAGCCTAAAACCGAACCAGTTGCGGAGGACCCAGATCCGAGCTTTGCAATGTAAAAATTTTACCCATGACTCAATACTTGCACAAATACAAACTTCTCAAGAGGTGTAGGCCATGGTTTAACGTGATTGGCATACAAAGACAAAGGTGGGAACCCTAACTTGGCAAATCCATCAAGATGTGTAGCAAAACATGGGGATTTGACAAGAAAAAAGGGAGAGGAGCAAGAGATTACCCGAGGACATGGCTTCCCATGGAGGAAAGCACCAAAAGCTCTTGAGAAAGAAGAACACACAATGCTCCCAAACCACCACGAGATAGAGAGATTCCTTCGGTGGAGAGCCTCGAAAGGTCCTTCTCCATGATTTGGTGGCCCAATCTATGAATCCTAGGGGTGGAATCACCCTAGGAGAGGGGGGAAGGTGACAGGGCGGCAATGGCGAGAGAGAGGGTCGGGGGAAGTGAAAAGGTAACTTGTGGATGGGTGGGGGCGACCAGGGAAGAAGAACGGGATTTTTTTTTCAGATCCCGGTGTGAGGTCCTGTCCAACCAAGATTCAAACCGGACCGGTCGGTATACAGGTCGATCAATCGAACTTAAAACCGGATCTACAGATTTGGTTATGTGAGGGAGGTTCGGTTGGCAGTCCAGTCAACCAGCTCCACAACCGGAGCACTCGGTTGGAAACAGGACTGGCAACCGAACTTCATTCAGTACACTTTTGTGTGCAGATTCTGATAGACTCGGTATAGACTCGGTTGGAAACCGGACGGTCCGGTCCTGGGGCCGGTTGGACCGGGTAACAAACCGAAGATCCAGAAAAACTTCGAAAAAAATTGTGGAAAACAGAATTTTTTTGAGAATGGCATGTGCATGTAGAGGAAGATGGTAAACTCCAAAAGGGTAAAGGAGGCAGGTGATCTAGGCATGCATATTGGAGAAGAACCAAATTAACACACTCAAATAGGAACAATAGGCATGATTTGAAAATAGCAAGAGCCACAAAAGATAGGAGTTTAAGCAAGAACCACCGTAGGCCAATGGTTGGTGATGACCCACAAGTATAGGGGGTGTATCGCAGTATTTTCGATAAGTAAGAGTGTCGAACCCAACGAGGAGCACAAGGTGTTGACAAGTGGTATGGATCAGGAATTCTCTGTAAATACTTAGCAAATGGATTTTTAGGGGGTTTTGATAATGCAGATAAATAAAGTACGAGTAAATAAAAGACAATAATAATAAATGCAGCAAGTGGTCCAATCATTTCTTTAGCAAAGGACATGCCGATTGTATTACTTAAGATGACCAAACATTCTCGAGGACACATGGGAATATCGTCAAGTGCTTTCGCTTCATATAGTTGATTAATCTTCTCTAGTTAGATAAGTGTTGTGTGGGATGAACCTATGCTAATGTACTAACCTTCCTAGGACTAATACATACTTGTGATTATACCCCTTGCAAGCATCCGCAACTACAAGAAAGTAATTAAGATAAAAACCTAACCACAGCCTTAAACTTTGAGATCCTACACTCCCTTGTGCAAAGGTTTCCTAATGGGGGTTCAGGTTTCTGTCACTGCGGCAACCCCGCGATTAGTAGCCAAATACACAATGCATTCCCCTAGGCCCTTAAAGGTGAAGTATCATGTAGTCGACTTTCACATGACACCACTAGAAGAATACCACCACAACTTAAATATCAAACTATTGAATCTTTCTCAACACAATTCCACTACTAACGACATGACTTCTCTCATGTCCTCAAGAACTAAACGGACTACTCATGAGACATCATATGGATCAAGATCAGAGATGAAATAATGATAAGTAACAATCTGAACATGAACAATAATTCCATGGTTCCACTCAATAGCATCAACTACAACAAGTAATCAACACCGGGAAAGTTTCCCCTAAGAACTATGCAAGATTCAACCCAATTGTTACAGCGGCATGGAGTGGTGATGATGGTCCTGGTGGAGATAATGATGGTGATGATGATGATCCCGATGAAGTCCAGCATGATGACGGTGTTGATGGCGATGATCTCCCCTCTCCAGGAAGCAATTTCCCCTGCAGATTTCTGCCTGCCGAAGAGCTCTTTCTCTCTCTATAGTTTCCGCCCCGCAGAGGCGGCGAAACCTTTCTATAGTCGCTCCCCGAGTCTTAGGGTTTCGGGAGGGTTATATACGCCAAAGAGCAGAGCCAGAGGTGGGCCAGGGTGGCCACACCACCTGGTGGCATGGCCTAGGGTGGCTCGCGCCAGGGGGGTGGTGTGGGCCCCCTGTGATCCATCTCCGCTCCTCCTTCTTGCTTCCTTCGTCTTCTGGAAAAATAGGATTTTCCATGTATTTTCTGGGATTTTCTGATCTTCGTGAATTTTGCCTCCAAACAGTGCCTTTTCTGTCAGAATCCTGGCTTCAGTGGTCCATCCTCCAAAAGTCATCAACCATGCAAAAATAGATGAAATAACATAAGTATCATCTCTTAATATGAAATATATCAATGAATAACAGCAAATTATGATATAGAATAGTGATGCAAAATGGACGTATCAACTCCCCCCAAGCTTAGACTTCGCTTGTCCCCAAGCGAAAACCGAGCTCAATAAACATGACCTCAAGTTTATGGAGTGAAGGGTCGATAAAAGAATACGGACAAGAAGCATCACATTCATCAATACACAAATCATAATAGAAAGCAACTCACTATTATATAACTTAACTTGCAATAAGTAAAGGAAACACAATAAAGATACACAAAGTAAATCATAATTGGTAATGGCAAATTTTGTTCTTGGTCAAAGAAAGGTTAACAATTTGTAGGAGTTCAAACATAGCGGGGTTTTCAATGATAGCTTTCAAAGTAATATTCACTTAAGATAAGAACAGTGTGCAAAACAAGGAACATAAGAAACATGATTGAATAAATCATCATATGAATGAATGAAACACAACAACTCAAATACTTGCTTGAGATAGAAAGGAATAGGTTACTGACTCAACTAAAAAGTAAAAGATAGGCCCTTCGCAGAGGGAAGCAGGGATTTCAAGTTTCATAAAGAGCTTCCAAAAATTATGGTACTTATTAGCTTTCAGCTCTCATTGCCCCTATCATAAGCATCTTTAGGTGATTAAGGTTAAAGTGAACAAATATGAGGATATGCTTGACAAGTTATAAGCTGAAAATCTCATGCCCCTTAGGAGTACTGTTCCGCATGCTACTCAACTTTAGTCACAAGTAAGTTTTTATCATTGTAAGTACATGTGTATCATAGAGAACCGCCAACGGGGTACCCCTTGCCCGATGATACAAAAGATTCCCCATATCAAAATGACAAGGCAAGCAGACAATGAGCATCTCAGTGATCCTTTTATTTGCTATTTGCATAGGGATTTCCCTTTTTTCTCTCTCTCTTTTTTTGATGCTTCACAGATTGCTCACTATGGTTATGCTGCAGGTTTCCACCATGATTAGGCATGGCTTAGACCAGCCGCCCAGGCGTTTCTCTAACACATATACAAACTCCATGAGCCTTACAAGCTCCCTTTTCATTTCACACCACCAGGATCCATAAGCAAAAGAACATGATATCAACTAAATAAAGTGCAATGTTGAAAGCGTTCCCCATGTTAACATGGTTCTGCTAATTCACAACTTACAAAGTGCAAGCATATATGCAACATAGATGGGCACAATGGTTCAAGTTTATTAAGTGCAAGAAAGTAAAGTGTGCCATCAAGTTTGTGAGAGCTTTAATCACTAATTTTCACATAACAAGATTAATTTGGAAGGTAGATAAAAACATGAATTTACTTGGAATAACAATAATGCTAATAGGTAGGTATGGTGGACACAAATGGCATAGGTTTTGGTTTAAGGATTGGATGCACGGGAAGCATTCCCTCTCAGTACAGGTTTTTGGCTAGCAAGGCTGGGTAACAAGCATAAGAGTTGAAGGAAACAAACAAACATACAAGTGATAAAAACAAACATGCAATCTTCCTTGGAAGCACAAAAGATCTTAACTAGAGAATACTAAGCTTATGAGCCAATAAAGAAAGAAAGATAATGATGAAATTATATTTCTTAAAAGTACTTATCACTTTTTCATTCAATTCTCAAATAGTGTTGCTACTGACCAGAGCTAGGTTTGCCAAAACCAACTAAATTTACTTAATGATCCCAAAGTGATACCAATACTAACAACAAGATTAATCATATAACAGAAATTGCAAATTTCACACCACCGGGATCCATAAGCAAAAGAACATGATATCAACTAAATAAAGTGAAATGTTGAAAGCGTTCCCCATGTTAACATGGTTCTGCTAATTCACAACTTACAAAGTGCAAGCATATATGCAACATAGATGGGCACAATGGTTCAAGTTTATTAAGTGCAAGAAAGTAAAGTGTGCCATCAAGTTCGTGAGAGCTTTAATCACTAATTTTCACATAACAAGATTAATTTGGAATGTAGATAAAAACATGAATTTACTTGGAATAACAATAATACTAATAGGTAGGTATGGTGGACACAAATGGCATAGGTTTTGGTTTAAGGATTGGATGCACGGGAAGCATTCCCTCTCAGTACAGGTTTTTGGCTAGCAAGGCTGGGTAGCAAGCATAAGAGTTGAAGGAAACAAGCAAACATACAAGTGATAAAAACAAACATGCAATCTTCCTTGGAAGCACAAAAGATCTTAACTAGAGAATACTAAGCTTATGAGCCAAACAAGAAACAAAGATGACGATGAAATTATATTTATTAAAAGTACTTATCTCTTTTTCATTTAATTCTCAAATAGTGTTTGCTACTGACCAGAGCTAGGTTTGCCAAAACCAACTAAATTTACTTAATGATCCCAAAGTGATACCAATACTAACAACAAGATCAATCATATAACAGAAATTGCAAACTAAAATAAGATGTGCAAAAAGGTAAATGATAGAACTTCTCATTAATATTCCATAACGGCAACTCACACCAAGAGATACATAGATAACTAACTAGAGGGGAGATACTTCCACAATGCAAACCATCCTATATGATAACTTCTCTATTCATGATATGACTCTACTGAAAAGGTAAAAAGATAAAGGATAATGATATGATACCATGACACTCCCCAAGCTTGGAACAAACCAAGGGGATGCCAAAACCTGATGACGAATTACTCCTTCGGTGTTGGTGGTGTTCTCTCAATGAGATTTTCAATTAATTCCCTCAAATCCTCAATCTAGAAGGTGAGAGTACGAATCAACTCCGAATTGTGCTCAATGCGGTTCATGATCATGTCGGGCTGTGAATCCCAGCTCTTGCGATTCTTTCCCCACTCTTCCTCCTTGAAGTATTCTTTTCCTGCATGGTTAGAACGAGGCATATCCCAATTGGAGGGTAATTTTTCCTTGGGCATATTTTGGAATTCCTACTCATGAATAATGGTATGGAAGGGATTATTGGTGCGTGGAGGAGGTGACCCTGAAGCCAAGCAATGACGCGGAACCTTCCCTCTAGTGGACATCCATGCAGTCCTTTTGAACTTGGCAGGATTTGCCATCACTCCAATGCTTGCAATGGTGGTGCTGGTGTGCGGATGCTGGTCTTCCTTTGCCTCCTCTTCAACTTCACTCTCGATCTCCTCCTCCTGCTCAGAGTCTTGGAGATCATCTTCTGCAAGCTCCTTGCCCTTATCGTTGGCGTAGACTATTGTGCTTCTAAACTTTGAGAATAGTTCCTGGCAGAAACAGATCAAAACGAAAACAAGGCGAGAACACGATATACGAACCTCGGGGGATTATATATTACAAAATTTAACAACAAAAGGAAAATACTGAGAGAAAACAGGTCATAGACGGGCTCCGGGGTGGCCACACCCCCTGGTGGCGCGGCCAGGTGGGCCCGCTCCACGGGGTGGTGTGAGCCACCCGGGCTCAGTTTCCGTACCTCTTTCGACTCATTGCTTTCTATGTTAAATAAAAACTGCAATAATATAAATTGATAGATTTTTCGCGGACCTTTTCTTACCAGAACTGTTACCTATTCGAAAACGGACCCTGTAGGTCTCTGAATTTGGTCTTTGATAAAAAAAAATCGGAGTCACGACTTGAATAACATCAATATCTTCATCTTCATGAACATATTGCTTGAGTCTTTTGACCATTCACCATCTTATTACACCATTTTCTCCTACAACTTGGAAATTTCTTTCACACAAAACTTCACACAATTCTCATTAGCAACATTAGTGCATGCAATAAACCTTTAGGTTCAATTTCAACTAAAATCCATCAAAACATAAGCTAATGAAATAACTCCTCTCAAAAACCCAAAAGGAATTCAAAAAGGAAATCGATTTAAGAGGCAAATGCAGAAATGGCAAAAATCTGTCAAAACAGACCAGCAGGTAAAGATCGATTTTTTCGAAAATCTTCTGTTGCTCAAATCAAAAAGTGCAAAACTAACGAAAGTTACATAATAACCTAGGGCATGTAGACAAAACTTTACAGATCAGTACGACATTCTGGGATTTTACACGAATTTTTATAGTGAAGCACAAAAAATCTGTTTTAGGACAGCAACTTCCCCAAATATTACTTCTCTCTCATTAGAGGCTGATCTTGAGACAAAAACCAAACAAAAGGATACGGAGAGGTTATTGCAAAAGCAATAACTTCCAAGACTCAAATAAACAAAAACAAACTAAAAGCAAAAATCTATTGGGTTGTCTCCCAAAAAGCTCTTTCTTTATAGCCATAAAGATGGGCATGATGATTTCAATGATGCTCACATAAGAATATGAATTGAAGTAAAAGAGAGCATCAAGAAGCAAATATACACATGTTTAAGTCTAAACTACTTCCTATGTGAGGGATTTTTGTAAGAAAATAAAATTTTGAAACTAGAGGCTGCTAACATTGGAAGGCAAAACAAGTGCAATATAAAGTCTTTCAACATAAAGCGAGGAAACTTAATATTATTGAGATGCATAAGAAAAATTTTCCCTCTCTCATAGTAACTTTTAGTATTGTGCATAAATTTAACGATATAACTATCACATGAACCATTGTAGCAATGATCACTTATTCTAACAGAAAACACAGGGACACTAGCTCTCCTAACACTACCTTGTGAAACAATATTAGAAGTATCCTTACAAAGGATAGTGTGTCCATCATCTACATATTTAGTGACAAAGTCTTTCACATTTGCTATGACAGGTTCAACAGCTATTTGTTCATCAGGTTCAACAGCTTTATTTATACTTTCATTAACCATACTAGCTATCATAGAATGTTTCTTTACCTTAACTGGGAAAGGCATTTTCTCAATGTAAGGTTCAGGTAAAATATGATTAGCAGTGTAAACTTCAGTATTTCTAGCAGGAACACGATTAACAATATCTTTATATGCCTCATGATACTTATTCCATTTCTTTTTAGGAGTTTCAATATAAGAAGCAAAAGACTTAAAATAATTTGCAATACTTTGAGAATCAAGACCATAAGCATTACTAATATTATGAAGTCATCAGTTCCCATAAAAGATTTAATGCATTCATAATCATAATTTATACCTAACTTTCTTCCTTTATCATTCTCCCATGCTTCAGCATTGTCTTGAATACGGTCTAGAAGATCCCATTTAATTTCTTCTTCCATGCGTGTAAATGATCCGGCACAAGAAGCATCCAATAGATCCTTATCATGAAGAGAAAGTCTTGCATAAAAGTTATTGATAATAATATTGTTAGGGAGCTCATGAATAGGACATTTGAGCATTAGTAACTTTAATCTCCCATAAGCTTGAGTTGTACTCTCTCCATCATGAGGCCAAAAGTTATATATTTAATTCCGATTTTTATGAATCTCACTAGGAGGGTAAAATTTGGAATAAAAGAGAGGTACTACTTCCTCCCATTCAAGAGATTGGCCATTCTTCAACAGCTTATACCATTCCCCAGCTCTTCCTTCCAGTGATAATGAGAATAACTTATTCTTGACTTGATCTGTTGTAATACCTGCACACTTGAACAACCCGCATAATTCATGTATAAAGAGCAAATGATCACCGGGATGGATAGTTCCATCTCCAAAATAGTAGTTATCCATAACACGATCAATAATTCTTGTAGGTGTCTTAAAAGTATCATTTTCAGCAAGTGGTGGTTCATCTACTACCTTAGCAGTGGTAGTAGCATTACGAAATAAGAAACTAAGTGAATTATCCTTATTGAAATAAAGTAACTAACAGAAATAAACAATACTCACAGTAGAAAGTTTCCTTTACCAGTTCCACTCTTCAATAGCGCTTCACTCCATGGCAACGGCGCCAAAAAATAGTCTTGATGGCCCACAAGTATAGGGGGTGTATCGCCGTATTTTCGATAAGTAAGAGTGTCGAACCCAACGAGGAGCAGAAGGTGTTGACAAGTGGTATGGATCAGGAATTCTCTGTAAATACTTAGCAAACCGATTTTTAGGGGTTTTTGATAATGCAGATAAATAAATTACGGGTAAATAAAAGACAATAATAATAAATGAAACAAGTGGCCCAATCCTTTCTTTAGCAAAGGACAAGCCGGTTGTATTACTTAAGATGACCAAACGTTCTTGAGGACACATGGGAATATCGTCAAGTGCTTTCGCTTCATATAGTTGATTAATCTTCTCTAGTTAGATAAGTGTTGTGTGGGTGAACCTATGCTAATGTACTGACCTTCCTAGGACTAATACATACTTGTGATTATACCTCTTGCAAGCATCCATAACTATTAGAAAGTAATTAAGATAAAAACCTAACCACAGTCTTAAACTTTGAGATCCTACACTCCCTTGTGCAAAGGTTTCCTAACGGGGGTTCAGGTTTCTGTCACTCCAGCAACCCTGCGATTAGTAGAGAAATACACAATGCATTCCCCTAAGCCCTTAAAGGTGAAGTATCATCTAGTCGACGTTCACATGACACCACTAGAAGAATAACACCACTAGGGATGGCAATGGGGCCCCGAAACCCGCAAACCCGACGGGTACCCGCCTTAAACGGGGAGGGTATTGGTAAAAAGTTAGACCCGCCAAGTTTAATGGGGCGGGTCTGGGGGTGGCAAACCCATACCCGCATACCCACAGACCCACTCTAATCCCTAATCATATCCCTAATAATCCTATGCCTAACTCAACATCCCAGGCAGCCAGACACGCACACAACCCACATTACATGCATGCGATGGAATATGGAGTCCTGGAGATAACACACGCATGCACACGTGTATTTCCACCAACTGCATCCCAATATCCAATTGTTTTCTTCCCGTATGCGTTAGCATCGCTCTAGTCTCATGCGCTGGCGGGTACCCGTTGGGGCCTCGAACCCGGCCGGGTCGCGGGTATGGTAAAAAATAAGACCCGATTAATTAAACGGGGCGGGTATGGGGGGGCCGGACCCGGCCCCGAACCCGGCGGGTGCCATCCCTAAACACCACAACTTAAATATCAAACTATTGAATCTTTCTCAACACAATTCCACTACTAACAATATGACTTCTCCCATGTCCTCAAGATCGAAACGAACTACTCACGAGACATCATATGGATCAAGATCAGATATGAAAAAATGATAAGTAACAATCTGAACATGAACAATAATTCAATGGTTCCACTCAATAGCATCAACTACAACAAGTAATCAATACCAGGAAAGTTTCCCCTAAGAACTATGCAAAATTCAACCCAATTGTTATAGCGGTATGGAGTGGTGATGATGGTGCTAGTAGAGATAATGATGGTGATGATGATGATCCTGATGAAGTCCAGCATGATGATGGTGTTGATGGCGACGATCTCCCCTCTTTGGGAAGGAATTTCCTCGGCAGATTTCTGCCTATCGAAGAGCTCTTTCTCTCTCTGTAGTTTCTGCCCTGTAGAGGCGGCAGAACCTTTTTGTGGTCGCTCCCCGAGTCTTAGGGTTTTAGGAGGATTATATACGCCAAAGAGTAGAGCCAGAGGTGGGCCAGGGTGGCCACACTACCTGGTGGTGCGGCCTAGGGTGGCCCGCGCCAGGGGTGGTGTGGGCCCCCTATCGCCCATCTCCGCCCCCCTTCTGGCTTCCTTCGTCTTCTAGAAAAATAGGATTTTCCATGTATTTTCTGGGATTTTCTGATCTTCGCGAATTTTGCGTCCCAATAGTGCCTTTTCCGTCAGAATCCTAGCTTAAGTGGTCCATCCTCCAAAAGTCATCAACCATGCAAAAATAGATGAAATACCATAAGTATCATCTCTTAATATGAAATATATCAATGAATAACAACAAATTATGATATAGAATAGTGATGCAAAATGGACGTATCAGTCGGCGGGGGATTTCTCCCCTATGTTTAAGCACACATGTCATGGTGCCTCAAAGATAGATGCTTGGACCCATATCATGACACAAGATCAATTAATATCGCACACATAGGTATGCATCAAACCAAGACATGGTAAGATGATTGTCCATATATGTGTTGCGCAACTAGACTACATAGCAAGTTAAGAGCAGGAATATAATGCAAGAAGTGAATCAATCTAAGTTTTTAGGATCTAGAATACTGAGTTCTCGCCTCAACATGACAAAACGGGCTTCATCCAAAGGCTTCATGAAAATATCCACCAATTAGAACATTGTTCCCACATGAGTGAGATTGATGTCACCATTTGCGACATGGTCACGTAGGAAGTGGTGGCGGATGTCAATATGTTTGGTGCGGCAATGTTGGATGAGGTTATTGGCGGTCTTTATTGCGCTTTCATTGTCACATAAAAGATGCACCGTACCAAGAGACACACCATAGTCTTTCAAGGTTTGCCTCATCCATAACAATTGAGTGCAACAAGATGCCGCAGAAATGTATTCGGCTTTGGTGGTGGATAGGGCGGTGGAGTTTTGTTTCTTGGATGACCAACTCACCAACGGCCGGCCAAGGAATTGGCAAGCCCCGGAGGTCGACTTCCAGTCAACCTTATCACCGGCCCAATCAGAATCCAAATAGCCAACAAGCTCAAAGGTTGACCCCTTTGGATACCAAAGCCCGAGAGTAGGAGTGAGAACAAGGTACCTAAAAATCCATTTGACCGCCATCAAGTGGCACTGATACGTTGCAAACGTATCTATAATTTTTTATGTTCCATGCTTGGTTTATATCTACTTTCTTATGTTTTGTCCACACTTTGGAGTACTTTTTATACACTTTCTTGGACTAACCTATTAACAAGATGCCATAGTGCCAGTTGCATGTTTTCTGCTATTTTTGGTTCTAGGAAAGTCAGAAAATGAATATTCTCGAAATTGGACGGGACAAAAGCCAAAGTCAATATTTCACCGAGGGGGACACGGAGCTAGAATACGAGACGGAGAGGGGCCAGGGCCGCCCACACCACATGGCTGCGCGGCCAGGCCTGGCCTGCGCTAGGGGGTGGTGTGGCCGCCTAGGACACCCCCTCGGCCTCCCCTTCGCCTATAAGATGCATCCGATACAGAAACCCTAAGTACCCGATCAAAATTCCACGAAAGAGTTTGTATCTGCTGTCATCTCCATCCCTAGATCGGGAGGGATCTGAAGCTCTTCCTGGCACCCTGCCGGAGGGGAGAATTCACCCTGGAGGCCTTCTTCATCACCATGCAAGCCTCCGGTGTGATGCGTGAGTAGTTCATCCTTGGACTACGGGTCCATGTAGTAGCTAGATGGTTGGTTCTCCTCCTTTGTGCTATCATATTTAGATCTTGTGAGCTCCGTTCATGATCAAGATCATCTATTTGTAATCATACATGTTGTGTTTGCGGGGATCCGATGGATATTCAGATGCTATTTCAAATTGATTATTGATTCTACCATGTCTTTGTTATTTGTGATCTTGCATGCTCTCCAATGTTAGTAGATATCTTGGTCGAGTAGATGCTAGCAACTCCAAGAGGGAGTATTTATGCTCGATAGTGGGTTCATGCCTCTAGTAATTTCGGGAAGTGACAGAAATCTCTAAGGTACTAGATGTGTTGTTGCTACTAGGCAGAAAACAGCAATCCTTTGTTCATAGAACAATCATATTTTTTACTTTACACGCAATGCATAATGCAATTATCTGTTGCTTGCAACTTAATACTGGAGGGGGTTCAGATGATAACTTGAAGATGGATTATTAGTCATAGGTGCAATTGGATGATGGTCTATGTATAATGTTGTAATTCCCAATCAAATCTCATAGAAGTCAAGATGATTAGTATATGCATGTATGCTTTCTCGATGTTTGTCAATTGCCTCGCTGTAATTTGTTCACCCAACATGTCATCTATCTTAAGGAGAATCACCACTAGTGAACTATGGACCCTGGTCCTTTCTTTTACAATCAATCTACAACTGTTTACTATTTTCTGTTTACTTTCTGCAAGCTATTACTTACTTCCACACAATACGTTTAATCCTTTGTTTTCAGCAAAACCGGTGAGATTGACAACCTCACTGTAAGTTGGGGCAAAGTTCTATGATTGTGTTGTGCAGGATTCCAAGTTGGAAACAACACCTTGGAGGTGTTTCCTTGCTCCTACTAGTTTGATAACCTTGGTTTCATAACTGAGGGAAACTTGCTTCTGTGCTCATCATACCTTCCTCTTGGGGTTCCCCAACGAGCTCGAGATATCTCGAGCCAGCAAGTATTTTTCTGGCGTCGTTGCCGGGGAGACAAGGACATCTTCACTAGGGGAGTCCCTCATAACCAATCTCTTTACTTTGTTGTTTTTGTTTTGCTTAGTTTATTTTCTACTTTGTTTGCTTGTTCTTTTTATCAAAAATATAAAAAAATTAGTTCCTACTATAGTTTTTATTTTGGTTGGTCTGTTATTGTCTTGCGTTATCATGCTTTCTATCAATGGTTGGTTTCTTTGAAACTAAATCTAATTGGCAAGGTGGGTTCACGAAAGAACAAAAATATTATTATAAGGAACACCGCTTGTCACAAAAAGGGAAACTCTTATGCGAACAAATTGATAAATTGAATACCATTGCTAGAAACGTGTGCTCTACTTATAATGTTACTTATTGTGTTGATAAATCTTGTTGCTGTAGGAGGTATAAACACCTCCCTTTTCAATGTGAGTATAATGATAATGTTACCATATCTTCTTATGTTAAAGGAAATTATGACTTTTATGATGTGGAACAAATTGAAGAATTTATTGCTTGGAAGGGTGCATTTGAACTTGCTAGTTTGCTTGAAAGTACTAATGATTCACCTTATAAATATGAGGTTTATGATATACTTAGATTTTGCTTTGATAATTTCAAGGAATAAAATGGCTACATTCTTGAATATATTAATAGATGCTTTCCACAAGCGGAAGAGACTAATGCCTTGCAGGAGCTTATGAAAGAAGAAATAGCTGAAACAGGAAGCTCATTAGATGAAAAAGAGGAGGAGAGTGATGAACAAAAGGAGGAAGAATGGATTAGCTACCCATGCCTACCTTCTAATGAGAGTAACTCTTTATCGCTTACATTATTTGATTGTCCCCCATGCTTACCAAAGGAGGATGAATGTTATTCTCATGTTATCTGTGATAATCCTTTATTTGTGCCTAACTTCGAAATGCATTGCACTAAAGATTTTTGCTTAGAAAATGTTTATGATAAAGCTCTAGACGATGGTCCTATATTGAATGATCAGTCATCTTGTTATAGAATTGTTAAAAGTGGATTTGAAGGTTTTAATCCCACTATTTTTGAGCTTGATAAAAATTATGTGTTTGTAGATCATGAAAAGAATACTTTATGTGATAGTTATATTGTTGAGTTTATTCATGAGGCTACTGAAAATTATTATGAGAGAGTAAAATATGATTGTAAAAGTTTTCATGGTACTGAAACACCTCTCTATTTGCTGAAAGTTTTGAAGTTACTCTTGTTTTATCTTCCTATGCCTATCACTTTGTTCTTTGTGAATTTATTTGCATATATTCCTATTCATAGGAAGTGGGTTAGACTTAAATGTGTTTGGAATTTTCTTCTTGATGCTCTCTTTTACTTCAATTCATATTTCTTATGTGAGCATCATCGAAATTCTTATGCCTAACTCAAAGGCGTTAAAGAAAAGTACTTATTGGGAGATAACCCAAAAGTTTTAGATGAATATTGAAAGTTATTACTTCTGTAATAATCTCTCATTATCCTTTTTATTTGCTTTTTGTGCCAAGAGTAACCTCTAATGAGAGAGAACTAATGCTTGGAAAGTTGATGTCCCGAAACAGATTTTTGTGCTTTGCTGTAAAAATTCGTGTAAAATCTATGTACGTCGGTTTGAGCTGTGATTTTTTGTGCTTCTGTCCCAGGTTGTTATCTAACTTTCGTTAGTTCAACACTTTTCGATTTGAGCAACAGAAGGTCTTCGAAAAAATGGTTTTTACCTTCTGGTCTGTTTTGACAGATTTCTACCATTATTTGCATTTGCTTCTTGTTGATTCCTTTTTGAGTTATTTTTGGGGAATTGAACTTTTTGAGGGAAGTGCTACAGTAGCTTGTGTTTTAGTGGAAGTTTTATTTGTGTTGGAACTGAACCCAAAAACTTATTATCTTGAGTGCACTAATGTTTCTAATAAAGATTGTGTGAAGGAAAATTTTTAGGTGTATGGAAAGAATGATGTAATGAGATGAAGAATGGACTAAAGCTCAAGCTTGGGGATGCCACCCGTGTCACCCCCAAGATATATCCAAGAAGTACAAGCATTAAATCTTGGGGATGCCCAAGGCATCCCCTTCTTCATCAATAAAAATCTCAGGTTTCTTCCAAACACTTCCTTTTTTATTGTTTCATGCACATTTGTGTTGTTCTTGGAGTGTCATCGTTTTCATTTTTGTTTTGGTTTTCGTTTGCTTGGTTTGCTTAGTTTGCTTGAATAAATTGGTTGGACCCCCTCATTCATACATTAGTTTTCAAATAAGTTCAGTTTGGATTAGAAAAGAGTAGGAAAAGTTCATGCTTAAGTGGTAAAAGGAGCTTGTTTTTGACTGTGGCCTATGCTTTATCATGTCATGCTTGATATTGTTTTGGCTTTATGCTTAGTGATTATTGTTGCAGCATGACATGTTATAAACAATTGAGATTGCTTAATGTGCCTTGAAAGAATCATTCGTTGTTTTAGCATATTATTGTGGTATTCTCCTTTGATGCTTTATTTGGGTTGACTTGGCGCATGCTCACACCATGTTATGACTATCCCAAGTCACCATAGCCTCTATGATCCTTTAGTTTTCGACTTGTATATCACTTTATGCTTTAATCAATGATGTTTTGTCGCTTTGCATGATTATGGCCATTATTGCTCTCTTAGTTGGTCGCTCCTAGTTTTTTTCTAGCCTCCATAATCGAGTATGAGTCCCACTCATACATCCAAATCCAAATAAAACCAAGTTATTACAAAGAGTCCACCATACCTACCTATTAGCATTTGCTATTCCAAGTATATTCATGTTTATATCTACCTTCCGAATTAAACTTGTTATGAGAAAACTAGTGATTAAAGCTCTCACGAACTTGATGGCACACTTTACTTTTCTTGCACTTAATAAACTCTAACCATTGTGTCATCTATGTTGTATATGCTTGTGTTAGGTTCGCACCATAGAAAACAAAAAAATTCCTACGATGGGAACTATACGCCAAGATCTATCTACTAGATACAAGCAACGGGTGGATATACATCCATAGAGAACTTACCCTCGAAGACAACAAAGCTTTGTTAACAAGTTGGAACTCGTGGATGATGTAGTCGTACACTTGCCGATCTCAAGATCATGATGAAGTCTAGCAGGTCCGGCTCCAGCACGTCCATCAGATCCAGCTCCAGCAAGTCCAGCACCACAAAGCAATGGTGCATCCGTGATCGCACACACGTCCGGTGCCCCGACAACCTCCGTCCCTCGCTCTAGCGTAGCAGCGGAAGCAGCAACTCCTTTCTAGATAAAGCCACCGGGAACATGTATCTCGCTAATCCGAGACCATGGGGAATGATACTAGTGGGGGAGAGAGATCCTTCACGAGGAGGTATGAGGAAGAAGGGGTATGATGGGGGCCTTTTATAGGAGGAGGGGGTACCCCTCCCCCATGGCCGGTCCCCCATGGGAGGGTGACTCCTCACCCCTCCACATTAAAATGCCCCTTCGCATTCTCTTTTAAAGTCTCCACTTTAAATGCATTAAATTTCTCCAAATTTAATGCTCTCTCATTTAATAAAACTCTTTTAATATTTTTATTCAGAATTTTGTTAATTACTTTAATTAACAAAATTTCACATAAAACCCCCTACAACATTTCAATATTACATGCAGAACCAATTTCAGCAATTTCACCCGAAACAGTTTCGGTGTCTATTGAAATAATTCCAGCGCTTTCTTACTCTTTATCTGAAACATATTTGCTCCAAATGGTGTTGGTATCCCTTAAGTGTGTCACCCTACGGTTCGCGAATAATGCGGACATGATCGAGACCCCTCCCCGATCAATAATCAGCAGCGGGACCTGGAGATCCGTACCGACTCCCACATATTCAACGATGACTCTTGTGATCGTGTGAACCTTTAACGTCGTAACTAAATCCCTTTGTCTCACGATATATTACATGTCCGAGATTCGATCATCGGCATCCAAATACCTAGTTTGATCTCGTTACCGACATGCACTCTTTTCTCGTTCCCGTGATATAACATTCTAGTGATCACATCACTTGCTTGCAAGCTATTTCAATGTGATATCACCGAGAGGGCCCAATGTATATCTATCCATCATCGAGATGGACAAATCCCACTCTTGATCCATGAGCCTCAACATAACACCTTTGTAGCACTGAACCCACCTTTATAGTCACCCTGTTACGGTGTGACGTTTGATGTTATCAAGATACTCTTCCGGTGTTAGCAATTAACATGATCTCATGGTCTAAGGACTAAGATTACTTCGTATGATGTTATAGCAATATAAACATAATGACTTTGATCGTAATGCTATACTTCGGATGAATGTTCATCACATCATTCCACCAATGTTGTGACCTCGTTATTAACAACATCCATTGTCCATGATCAGGAAACTTTGATCATCTTGTTAATCAACGAGCTAGTTTATATGAGAGGCACTACTAGGAACTTTGTATTTTGTTTATTAAACACACATGTATTAACGTTTCCAATTAATACAATTATAGCATGAAAAATAAACATTTATCATAAACATGGAATAAGATAATAACCACTTTATTATTGCCTCTCAGGCATATTCCCTTCAGTCTCCCACTTGCACTAGAGTTAATAATCTAGTTTGAAAAACTTTGCGTATTAAACACCTATGGCTTTCTGGTGTTGCATATACGCGATTGCTAGTGGTTAACATAATCTCCGGATCTGACAGTTTCAGGTCCGTGTGTATTTGCATGTATTTGCGTCTCTACGCATCACTCATTCTCAAATGAGATGGCATTGTATAAATTTGGTCCTTTGGTGAGACCTTTTAGTTCGTTCAGGTTAAAATATGTTGATATTATTGTCCTACAATATATCTTCATAGTATTAGCCTACTTTGAACCACACCTAGTTTGATAACAAACTACTTAACACAAATGCCCTCCTTTGTTGCTGCTATAGCAGTCATATACTTAGCCTTTCGTTGTAGTATCCATCACAATGTCTCAACTTTGGAACTCATCCAAATCCATCATGGAACATCCTTTCCATTACATTGTGCCACCCATAGTCTAAATTGAGATAAATTTCAATTTGTATCTTCATACGTCCATTTTGCATCACTATTCTATGTCTTAATTCACTGTTATTCATTGATATATTTCGTATTGAGAGGTGATACTTATGTTATTTCATCTGTTTTTGCATGGTTGATGACTTTTGGAGCATGGACCGCTGCAGTCAGGATTCTGATGGAAAAGGTGCTGTTTGGAGGCAAAATTCGCGAAGATCAAAAAACCCAGGAAAATATACAGAAAATCCTATTTTTCTAGAAGACTAAGGATGCCAGAAGACGAAGTGGAGATGGGCCACAGGGGGCCCACACCACCCCTGGCGCGGGGAGCCCTAGGCCGCGCCAGTAGGTGGTGTGGCCACCCTGGCCCACTCTAGCCTCTCCCCTCTGGCGTATATCATCCTCCCGAAACCCTAAGATTCGGGGAGCGACCATAGAAAGATTCCGCCGCCTCCGCGGGGCGGAAAAACACCAAGAGAGAAAGATCTCTCTGGCAGACAGATTTCTGCCGGGAGAATTCCTTCCCGGAGAGGGGAGACAGTCGCCATCAACACCACCATCAAGCTGGACTTCATCGGGATCATCATCATCATCACCACCACCATCATCATCATCAGCACCATCATCACCATCTCCATATTGATGTAACAATTGCGTTGAATCTTGCATTAGTTCTTAGGGGAAACTTTCCCGGTGTTGATAACTCTTTGTAGTTGATGCTATTGAGTGAACCATTGAAGTATTGTTTATGTTCAGATTGTTATACATCATTATTCCATCTCTGATCATGATCCATATGATGTCTTGTGAGTAGTTCGTTTTGTTCTTGAGGACATGGGAGAAGTCATGTTGTTAGTAGTGGAGTTGTGTTGAGAAAGATTCAATAGATTGTTATTTAAGTTGTGGTGTACTTATTCTAGTGGTGTCATGTGAACGTTGAATACATGACACTTCACCTATATGGGCCTAGGGGAATGCATTGTGTATTTGGCTACTAATCGTAGGGGTTGCCGGAGTGATAGAAACCTGAACCCCCGTTAGGAAACCATTGCACAAGGGACGTAAGGGTCTTAGAGTTTAAAGTTGTGGTTAGGTTTCTACCTTAATTACTTTCTTGTACTTACGAATGTTTGCAAGGGGTTTAATCACAAGTATGTATCAGTCCTGGATGGGGCGGTACATTAGCACTTAGCAAGCTAAAGAAGATTAATCAACTATATGAAGCGAAAGCACTTGATAGTCTTCCCATGTGTCCCCGAGAACGTTTGGTCATCTTAAGTAATACAACTGGCTTGTCCTTTGCTGCATAAAGGATTGGGCCACTTGCTGCATTTATTCCTACTGCCTTTCATTTACTCGTACTTGTTTACTTGCTTTATCAAAAAACCCTAAAAATCCGTTTGCTAAGTATTTGCAGAGAATTCCTGATCCATACCACTAGCCAGCACCTTCTACTCCTTGTTGGGTTCGACACTCTTACTTATCGAAAATACTGCGATACACCCCCTATACTTATGGGTCATCAAGACTATTTTATGGCGTCGTTGCCAGGGAGTGACGCGCTATTGGAGAGTGGAACTGGTAAAGGAAACTTCTACTGTGAGTATTGTTTACTTCTGCTAGTTGCTTTATTTTCGTTATGGATAATTCGCTGAGTTTCTTATTTGGTAATGCTACTACCACTGCTAAGGTAGTAGATAAGCCACCACCTGCTGAGAATGATGTTTTCAAAATACCTACAAGAATTATTGATCGTGTTATGGATAACTACTATGTTGGGGATGGAACTGTCCATCCCGGTGATCATTTGCTCTTTATACACGAATGATGCGGGTTGTTCAAGTGTGCAGGTATTACTACAGATCAAGTTAAGAAGAAGTTATTCTCATTATCACTAAAAGGAAGAGCTGAGGAATGGTATAAGCTACTGAAGAATGGTCAAGCCCTGGAATGGGAGGAAATAGTGCCTCTCTTTTATTCAAAGTTATATCCTCCTAGTGAGATTCATAAAGATCAGAATCAAATATACAACTTTTGGCCTCTTGGTGGAGAGAGTACAACTCAAGCTTGGGGGAGATTGAAGTTATTAATGCTCAAATGTCCCATTCATGAGCTCCCCAACAATATTATATCAATAACTTTTATGCAAGGCTCCCTCTACATGACAAGGATTTATTGGATGCTTCTTGTGCTGGATCATTCACTCGTATGGAAGAAGAAGCTAAATGGGATCTTCTGGACTGTATTCAAGATAATGCTGAAGCATGGGAGAATGACAAAGGTAGAAAGTCAGGTATAAATTATGATTATGAATGCATTGATCTTTTATGGGAACTGATGACTTTCAAAATATTAAAAATGCTTATGGTCTAGACTCTCAAGCTATTGCTTCTTATTTTAAGGCTTTTGCTTCCTACATTGAAGTGCCTAAAAAGAAGTGGAATAAGTATCACGAACCTTATAAAGATATTGCTAAGAGTGTTCCTGCAAGAAATACCGAAGTTTATACTGCTAATCATGTCTTACCTGAACCTTATATTGAGAAAATGCCTTTCCTGGTTAAGATAAAGGAACATTCTATGATGGCTAGTATGGTAGATGAAAGTATGAATAAAGCTGTTGAACCTGATAAACGAATGGTTGATGTACCTATAATAGCAAATGTGAAAGGCTTTGTCACTAAATTTGAAAAAGAGGGACACACTATCCTTTGTAAGGATACCTCTAATATTGTTTCACATAGTAGTGTTATGAGAGCTAGTATTCCTGTGTTTTCTATTAGAATAAGTGATCATTGTTACGATGGTCCTTATGATAGTTATATTGTTAAGTTTATGCATGATACAGAAAGTTACTATTAAAGAGGGAAAGTGTTCTTATGCATCTCAATAATATCAAGTTTCCTCGTTTTATGCTAAAAGTTTTTATGTTGCACTTGTTTTGCCTTCTTATGCTAGTAGCCTCTGGTTTCCACAACTCATTTGTTTACAAAATTCCTTTGCATATGAAGTGGGTTAGACTTAAAATGTGTGTATTTTTGCTTCTTAATGCTCTCGTTCACTTCAATTCATATTCCTATGCGAGCATCTTCAAAATTAGCATGCCCATCTTAATGGCTATATAGAAAGAGCTTTTTGGGAGACAACCCAATTTGTTTTTGCTTTCAGTTTGTTTTTGTTTCTTTGAGTCTTGGAAGTTATTACTTCGGTAATAACCGCTCCTTATCCGTTTTGTTTGGTTTTTGTGTCAAGATCAACCTCTAATGAGAGAGAAGTAAGATTTGGGGAAGTTGTTGTCCCGAAACAGATTTTTGTGCTTCTCCATAAAAATTTGTGAGAGACCTCTGTATGTCGGTTTGAGATGTAATTTTTTGTGCTTCTGCCCTAGGTTGTTATTTAACTTTCGTTAGCTCTGCAATTTTTGATTTGAGCAACAGAAGATTTTCGAAAAAATTGATCTTTACCTGCTGGTCTGTTTTGATAGATTTTGCCACTCTTGCATTTGCTTCTTTATTCGATTTCCTTTTTGAATTCTTTTTGGGTTTTTGGAAGGAGTTGCTACAGTATGTTTTGATGGTTTTCGGTCGAAGTTGGACTCAAAAGGTTTTATCATTTCACTTATACTAATGTTGCTAATGAGAACTGTGTGAAGTTTTGTGTGAAAGAAATTTCCAGGAAGTGGAGACAATGGTGTAATAAGGAAGAGAAGGGTTTTATGACTCAAGTATTAAGTGTACGAAGATGAAGATACTGATGATTATTCAAGTGGAGACTCTGGAAGAATCCACTAAATACCAAATTCAGAGACCTGCAGAGTCTATGTTCAGATAGGTAACGGTTTTGGTAAGAAAAGTTCTATGAAAATACTATCCAACTTTATTTTTGCAGTTTTTAGTCAATAAGGAAAGCTACGAAGCGAAAAAGGGACGGAAACGGAGCCAGGGTGGCTCACACCATCCTGTGGCGCGGGCCCTCCCCTGGCCGCACCACCAGGTGGTGAGTCCACCCCGGACTCCGCCTCCGACTCGTTTTCTCCCAGTACCTTCCTTTTGATATGAAACTACGTAATATGTAACCCCCGGATCCCCCGAGGTTCGTATATCGTGTTTTCGTCGTGTTTTTGTTTCGATCTGTTTCTGCCAGGACACACTCTTTGAAAGCTTAGAAGCACAATGGTGTCTGCCAAGGATAAAGGGAAAGAAGACTTCAAGGAGGAAGAGTGGGGAAAGAATAGCAAGAGCTGTAATTCTCAACCCAACATGATCATGAGCCGCATGGAGCAAAACTCACAGCTGATTCGTAATCTCACGTTCGAGATTGAGGACTTGGGGAAACTTATCAAAGAGCTCATTGAGAAGATACCACCACCACCGAAGGAGTAATTTGTCATCAGGTTTGGCATCCCCTTGGTTTGTTCCAAGCTTGGGGGAGTGCCGCGGTATCACATCACTATCTTCTATATTTTTACCTTATTAGTGGAGTCATATCATGAATAGAGGAGTTATTATGTAGGATGGTTTGCATTATGGAAGTGTCCCCTCTCTCGTTAGATATGTATCCCTTGGTGTGAGTTGCCGTTATGGAATATTAATGAGAAGTTCTATCATTTACTCTTTTGCATAGCTTATATTAGTTTTCAATTTGTTGTTATATGATTGATCTTGTTGTTAGTATTGGTAGCACATTGGGATCATTGAGTTAATCTAGTTGGTTTTGGAAAACCTGGCTCGGTCAGTAGCATCACTATTTTCGAGAGTTTAATGAAAAATATAGATGTACTCTAGAGAAAAATAATTTCATCTTCTTTCTTTCTTGATTTGCTCGTAAGTCTAGTATTCTCTAGTTAAGATCTTTTGTGCTTCCAAGCAGAATTGCATGTTTGTCTTTATCGCTTGTATGTTTGTTTGTTTCCTTCAACTCTTGTACTTGCTACCCAGCCTTGCTAGCCAAAAACCTGTACTGAGAGGGTATTCTTCTCGTGCATCCACCTCCTTTAAACCAAAACCTTTGCCATTCATGTCCACCATACCTACCTAGTAGCATTAATGCTATTCCAAGTAAATTCCTGTTTTATCTACCTCCCAAATTAAACTTGTTATGCAAAAATTAGTGATTAAAGCTCTCACGAACTTTATGGCACACTTTACTTTCTTGCATTTAATAAACTTGAACCACTGGGTCCTTCTTTGTTGCGTATATGCTTGCGCTTTATGAGTTGAAGTTAGCACAACCATGTACCATGGGGACCGCTTTCAACACTTCATTGGTACTTTGTACCTAGTTGATATCATGTTCTTTTGCTTATGGATCCCGGCAGTGTGAAATAAAAGTGGAACTTGTAAGATCATGGAGTTTATATGTGTGTTAGAGAAACGCCTGGGCCACTAACCCTTTCTTTTATTTTGTAGTTGAGTCAGTAAACCTATTCCCTTCTATCTCAGCAAGTATTTTGAGTTGTTGTGTTGCATTCATTCATATGATGATTTATTCAATCATGGTTCTTATGTTCCTTGTTTTGCACTTTGCTCTTATCTTGATGTTTACTACTTTGAAAGCTAACATTGAAAAACCAGTTATTTGTGAACTCCAGCAAATTATCAACTATTCTTCGACCAAAAGCTAAGTTTGCCATTACCAATTATGATTCACTTTATGTATCTTTATTGTGTTTCCTTTACTTATTACAAGTTGAGTTATATAATAGTGAGTTGTCTTCTATCATGATTTATGTATTGATGAATGTGATGCTTCTTGTCCGTATTCTTTTATCGACTCTTCACTCCATAAACCCGAGGCCATGTTTATTGAGCTCAGTTTCGCTTGGGGACAAGCGAAGTCTAAGCTTGGGGGGAGTTGATACGTCCATTTTGCATCACTATTCTATGTCTTAATTCACTGTTATTCATTGATATATTTCGTATTGAGAGGTCATACTTATGTTATTTCATCTGTTTTTGCATGGTTGATGACTTTTGGAGCATGGACCGCTGTAGTCAGGATTCTGATGGAAAAGGTGCTGTTTGGAGGCAAAATTCACGAAGATCAGAAAATCCGAGAAAATATACGGAAAATCCTATTTTTCCAGAAGACTAAGGATGCCAGAAGACAGAGTGGAGATGGGCCACAGGGGGCCCACACCACCCCCTGGCGTGGGCAGCCCTAGGCCGCGCCAGCAGGTGGTGTGGCCACCCTGGCCCACTCCAGCCTCTCCCCTCTAGCGTATATCATCCTCCCGAAACCCTAAGACTCGAGGAGCGACCACAGAAAGATTCCGCCGCCTCTGCGGGGCAGAAAAACACCGAGAGAGAAAGATCTCTCCGGTAGACAGATTTCTGCCGGGGGAATTCCTTCCTAGAGAGGGGAGATCATCGCCATCAACACCACCATCAAGCTGGACTTCATCGGGATCATCATCATCATCATCATCACCACCATCATCATCATCATCAGCGCCCTCATCACCATCTCCATATTGTTGTAACAATTGCGTTGAATATTGCATTAGTTCTTAGGGGAACCTTTCCCGGTGTTGATTACTCTTTGTAGTTGATGCTATTGAGTGAACCATTGAATTATTGTTTATGTTCAGATTGTTATACATCATTATTCCATCTCTGATCATGATCCATATGATGTCTTGTGAGTAGTTCGTTTTGTTCTTGAGGACATGGGAGAAGTCATGTTGTTAGTAGTGGAGTTGTGTTGAGAAAGATTCAATAGATTGTTATTTAAGTTGTGGTGTACTTCTTCTAGTGGTGTCATGTGAACATCGACTACATGACACTTCACCTATATGGGCCTAGGGGAATGAATTGTGTATTTGGCCACTAATCGTAGGGGTTGCCGGAGTGACAGAAACCTGAACCCCTGTTACGAAACCATTGCACAAGGGACGTAAGGGTCTTAGAGTTTAAAGTTGTGGTTAGGTTTCTACCTTAATTACTTTCTTGTACTTACGGATGTTTGCAAGGGGTTTAATCACAAGTGTGTATTAGTCCTGGATGGGGCGGTACATTAGCACAGGTTAACCCAACAACACTTAGCAAGCTAAAGAAGATTAATCAACTATATGAAGCGAAAGCACTTGACAGTCTTCCCATGTGTCCTCGAGAACGTTTGGTCATCTTAAGTAATACATCCGGCTTGTCCTTTGCTGCATAAAGGATTGGGCCACTTGCTGCATTTATTCCTACTATCTTTCATTTACTCGTACTTTGTTTACTTGCTTTATCAAAAACCCCTAAAAATCCTAGTATTTGTAGAGAATTCCTAATCCATACCACTAGCCAACACCTTCTGCTCCTCGTTGTGTTCGACACTCTTACTTATCGAAAATACTGCGATACACCCCCTATACTTGTGGGTCATCATATCTTGTGACAAAACTAGTATCAATGTAACACTTTACAATGAACTACCTTTAACTATTTGTCACTTATACATGATATATTCTTAGTTCTTCCAAAGCTCATAAGAATATCTTACTATCATCCAATGATCATCTTATGAATCATTCTGGTATGTGCTCATAACATTTAGAGCATAGGACATTCTGGATATATACATATAACGGTATAATCGATCAAAATCTTCATGTGATTTTACTCACCAAGTGTTGAAACACTTGAATCTTGATACAATCCTTTCAATGCAGCAAGAACCTTTCTTGTCGTTTCCATATTGAACCCTTTCAATATCTCATATATGTATGTCTGGCACAACCATATTAGTGCCTCAATCTATCCATATAGATATTGATGCCAAATATTCCGGTTTTGCCCAAGTCTTTCATCAAAATCTTATTTTAATGAAATTCTTAACTTGTGTCAATACAAGATACATCATTTCCAATCAACAATATGTCCTCTACATAATGTATTAGAAATATGTTAGTGCTCCCACTTAATTTCTTGCAAATGCAAGCATCTTCATCATCTCCGATGAATTTAAACTCTTTTAACAGTTTCATCATGGTGAAGATTCCAACTCCGCTATGCTTACTTCAACCATTGAAGTTTGCATGCTCTTTTGGCATCCTTTGAATTAACAAAACCCTTCGGACCGTGCCTTGCACACGTCCTAGGTAACCATTCTATTAGAAGAACTTGTTTTGTTTGTTCAACTACCATACATCAAATTATATGTAGTGGTTGCTACATTAATCCGTCAAGACTAAATATCCCTATGAAAGATCAAATCTTGTCATAGTTAACTCCTTGAACATTGTCGTAAACTTCTTTCCAACATGTCGACTATTTCATAGAGTTAAACATCCATGTCTATTTCTTTATAGATCCAAACACGACCAATAGGCTTCACGCCTTTCCGGAGGGTCTTCCAAGTTCAGAAACTTGATTTCTCGTGTATGGATACTATCACGGATTCTATGACTTCTAGTCATTTTATGGAGTCAGGGCCCATCATTGCTTCTTTGCATGTAGTCGGTTCATCATTGTCAAAACAATAACGACTTGCTTATCAAATCACACTATTTAATTCTTACCGACCCACACGGTTCAATCGGAACTCTAATCTCCCAGATCACAAACTTTGTAACCATGGGAGCCATGAGCATTGTGGCCGCCACCGGGACACTTTCCGGCGCTGCGCTACTTAGCACATATACCTAAGTTTTAGCAACCTTATCAAATTTCTATTGTCCTCCCACTTAAATTTTTGCGAAAAATTCCTTCTCAAGAAACTTGAAGTTCTAAGTAACAAACTCTTTTGTCCTCGGTGTTATGGAGGAATTCCCAACAAATTCTTTGGGATAACCTACAAAGACGTGCTTATCCAACTTTGGTTGTAATCATTTTACTTATGCATAGCATACCAAAATTTAAGAAAAGACAATTCAGGTTTTATCCCAAACCATAACTTATATGGTGTCATTTCAACGGATCACGATGGTGCTCTTTTCAGTGTAAAAGCGGTAGTCTCTAAAGCTTTAATCCTTAAAACATAATGGCAGTTTTACAAATGACACCTTTGATCTTACCATGTCAGACATGGTTTGATTTCATCTCTCGAATATGCCATACTCCTATGGTTTACCGGGAAACACAAATCATGGAACAATTCCTCAAATCTTAAGTGTTTTGCTAAACATGTAACTCAAATATCTTCCTTTATGATCAAATCATAAACTCTTTTATTTTCTTGTTACAATGATTTTTCACTTCATCTTGAAAGTCTTTGAACAATTTTCAAATGTTTCATACTTCTTCCTTATTAAGTAAATATATAGATATATTCACTTAAATTTCTGGAGAAAGTATATGAAGCAAAAAGATCCATCGCATATGGCTACATATAATGGACTATATACATCAATATGTATAATATCCAATAAGTTAGTCATCCGTTCCTCTTTGGCCTATGGACAAAGTTTCAGTTATCTCGAGGAAAATTTCACGAGCGTCAGTTGATCAAAATCAAAGAGTCCAAAAATCCATCAACATGGAGTTTCTTCATGTTTTCTTTCCAATATAATTTAAACAGCGATGTCACTTCATAAGTGATCTTTCAATCATTTGTCTTGCGACATTTTAGCAATAGTGTTTATGGATGTGATTTCTCCCACTAGACTTGTAAAAGTTCATCCATCCTTTACGGAATACGGTAATTATTTGAACAACCATTGTTCTTATAATATCGGAACAAAATAACAACTATTAAAACAAATCTTGAAGGCTAGGTTTGATGAAAACAAAATACACAATAACACTTTATTTGTTTTCGATGAACATCATCACTTATTCTCTTGCTAGTTACTTAGGCCATTATAGTTCATGAATTGCGTTGTCCTGTATGACACTTCATACCAACCAATTCGGTATCCAATACCTAAGAACCACATTGTTTAACAAGCAAGGAATACAACCATAACATGTATATCTTCTATATACCTAAGTTGGACATATCCAACCTTTTATTTTCTACCAAATATTTTATAGATTCTCTTTCAATAATTCCTTTTCTTTTAAAAGAATCTATCAACATAAATAGTGGTGTCATTCACATGACACATAGTACAAAGCGTGTATAGTCAAATACTAATACCTTTGGACTTGTACTTTGAAGTGGATCACCATCATCAAATGTTTGGTGTTCTTTCAAAAATCCATTCTTTAGTAATCTATCAGTGTAGTAAACATTTTACTTACATCTTCTATTCATCCTTATCATGACAACTTTCATGATCAAGCTACTATAGCCTGTAAGGAAGAATCGCGAGTATAATGTTAGTTGTCAAAACCTTTTGGGAGATCCGGATGCTTAGCATCTCCATCCTACACAAATTCTCATAATATGAGAACATGTATTTTGCTAAATTGTACTCTATCATAATGCAACCAAAAACATTGTTTCGGATATCACAATATCTTCCACACAAGATGGTTTCTGAAACATTTTTTTCAGCTCCTAGATAATCTTGATATTAAAACAACTTTTGAATATCAAAAATCATGGAGGCAAACATGATACTTTAGATACTAACATTGGAATTCTTACTCTTGATTTAATACTACTTATTAAACTTCATGGAGTAAATAGAGTTTGCTGAAAGTTTGCAATAGGACTTCTAAACTTTAAATTGACATTCAAAACAATACGATACCAGTTCGTAAAGTAAATATCCAGAATTCTATAGTTCTATTATCTCAATTAAAACTAAGCATAAGGTAGTGAACAGACGCCAATGACTACACCAAATTATGCAAAATCACTTCGATTTAGTTTTTGACAAATTGAGTTCGACTAATCCAAATTAGAAATGAACTCCCAGTCAAAAACGACATCCCTCGTGCCTTTTTGGTGATTACATGATCCAAATCCACTACACCAAGTCCGATCATCACGTGAGTCGGTGTAGCTTCAAAGGCGAGCATCAATATGGGCATCATATCAACTATATGACTCATGATTAACCTTTTGGTCGGTGTTCCGAGGCCATGTCTGTACATGCTAGGCTCGCCACGTAAGAACCTTAGTACTCGCGTGTGTAAAACTGTCTTACACATGTTGTATGAAAGCGCGGAGTCGAGTACACCCGATCATCACGTGATGTCTCGAAACACGATCCATACAACGGTGCATACTTAAGGAAGAACACATTTTTATCTTGATATTTAAATGAGGGATCATCTTATAATGCTACTAAACGCCAAACAAACAATATAAGATGCGAACATCATATGTGTAAAGTGGAATGATATGATCCATGCATTTGATCACCATCATATGCATCGTGGTATGATCTCTATCATTCCTTTGTGTGTAAGGCCAAGGTCTATGGAACTTACACGTTAGGTGTGTTGTAAGAGTATCAACTATACATCAACTTACAACATTACCATATCATGACACTAGCCCATTAATGATCTAAACTAGACGCCTCTAATTTATCAATTGCAAGTTTTTACGTGGCTTAGGGATTTCGAAGATAGAATCGGTCTTACCTACGAACATGGAACCACAACAAGGATAACCAAGTTATTAACAACTCATTGTAAATCAGATATTGACTATAGTATGAGAGACAGACACCCGCCAACCACTTATGCAAAACTAGTTGCATGTCAGTCGTGGAACCGGTCTCATGTGATGACATGTAAGGTTGGTCCAGGCCGCTTCATCCCACTATGCCACCAATATCTAAAATACATGAAAGAAGCAATAACATGATCATCATCGCCCACATACTCTTATGTGTTCTACCCGTGCAAAGCACCTACGCATATATCAGGCTCTGATACCACTGTTGGGTTCGCAGCATAGAATACAAAAAATTTCCTACGATGGAAACTATACGCCAAGATCTATCTACTAGATACAAGCAATAGGTGGATATACTGATGGGTTCGTAGCATGGAAAACAAAAAATTTCTACCGCAAGAACGAACAAAACCCAGATCTAATCTAGATAAAAGCCAAGATCTAATCTATTAGACATGAGCAACGAGATAGAAAGGAACTAACCCTCGTAGATCCGAAAGCGTTAACGAGATTAGATCTCGTGGTTGATGTAGTCGATCACTTGCCGATCTCAAGATCGTGTGGACGATCCTTCCGGCGTCGCGTTCCAGCAGCGCTTCCGCAGTCGGTCAAGTGGACGATCCTTCCGGCGCCGCGATTCGACAGAGCTTCCGCAGTCGGTCACACGTGCGGAGTCGAAGAAGACCTTCCTCTCCCTGTTCTAGCGAGCAGCGGAGGTAGTAGATCTTCTCCACGGAATCCCAGCAGCACGACGGCATGGTGGTGGTGGTGGAGTAGAGAATTCTGCAGGGCTTCGCCTATGCCTGTGCAGAAGAAAGGTGGAGGAGAGAGGCGGCAGAGATTGGGTGTTATGGGAGCAGGGGTGGAGGGGGCACCCCTGCCCCTCTATTTAAGGGGGGTGAGGCGCCATGGGAGGGGGAGTCCTTGTAGGACTCCCCTTCCTCTAGGCCGGCGGATTGGGGAGTGGGGGGAGGAGTCCTCCTCCCCCACGACTCCTAGTCTTGACCCACCAGGACTCCTTGATCCCTTCCTTGGTTTTCAAGCAAACTCCAAGAAACCTTCCAGAACATTCCGGAACATTCCGAAACCTTCTAGAACCCTCATACAAACACCCTGGAACATTTCCTAACTCAGAAAATGATCTCCAATATATGAATCTCATTCTCCGGACCATTCCGGATCTCCTCGTGATGTGTCGAATCCAATCCGAGACTCCGAACAACATTCGGTCTCCAACGCATATTCCATATCTACTTAAAATAACTTCGAACCTTAAGTGTGTCACCCTACGGTTCATGAATATGCAGACATGATAGAGACACATCTCCTATCAATAACCATCAGCGGGATCTGGAGATCCATAATGGCTCCCACATACTCAACGATGACTTCGTGATCGATTGAACCATTTACATACGAAACCAATTCCCTTTGTCACGCGATACTATACTTATCCGAGGTTTGATCATCGGCATCTCCATATCTAGTTCTACCTCGTTACTGATAAGTACTCTTTACTCGTTCCGTGATATGTCATCCCTTGTGACCCAGTCACATGCTTGCAAGCTAATTAGATGACATTCCACCGAGAGGGCCCAGAGCATATCTATCCGTCATATGGATGGACAAATCCCAATCTTGGTCCATGCGCTTCAACACATACTTTCAGAATACCCAATGACACCTTTATAACCACCTAGTTACGAAGCGGCGTTTGATGTCATCAAAGTACCCATCCGGTGATGGTGATTAACACAACCTCATGGTCGAAGGATTAGGTTACTATGCATTCAAAATCTTATAGCAATATGAACTTAATGACTTGATCTTATGCTATGCTTACTACGGGTGTGTCTCCATCACATCATTCTCCTAATGATATGATCTTGTTATTAACGACATCCAATGTCCATGATCAGGAAACCATGATCATCCATTAATCAACAAGCTAGTTTAACAAGAGGCTTACTAGGGACTCTTTTATGTTTACAAAACACACAAGTATTAATGTTTCCGGTTAATACAATTATAGCATGGGATGTAAACATTTATCATAAACATAAAGATATAATAATAACCACTTTATTATTGTCTCTTGGGCATATCTCCAACAGTCTCCCACTTGCACTAGAGTCAATAATCTAGTTAAAAACTTGTGCATTCAACACCTATGGCTTTCTGGTGTTGTATAGACACAATTGCTAGTGGTAAACATAATCTTCGGATCTGACACTTCTAGGTCCGTGTGTATTTGCATGTCCTTGCGTCTCTACGCATTACTCATTCTCCAATGAGATGGCATTGTATAAATTTGGTGCTTTGGTGAGACCTTTAGTTCCTTGGGATTAAATTATGTTGATACAATTGTCATACAATGTATCTTCATAGTATTATCCCGCTATGAACCACACCTAGTTTGATAACAAACTACTTAACACAAATGCCCTCCTTTGCTGCTACTATAGCAGTTATATACTTAGCCTTTTGTTGTAGTATCCGTCACAATATCTCAACTTTGGAACTCATCCAAATCCATCATGGAACATCCTTTCCATTATATTGTGCCACCCATAGTCTAAATTGAGATAAATTTAATTTGTATCTCGTGACAAAACTAGTATCAATGTAACACTTTACAATGAACTACCTTTAACTATTTGTCACTTATACATGATATATTCTTAGTTCTTCCAAAGCTCATAATAATATCTTTACTATTGTCCAATGATCATCTTATGAATCATTCTGATATATGCTCATAACATTTAGAGCATAGGACATATCTAGATGTGTACATCTCAAAGAATGATTGTTCAAAATATTCTTGTGATTTCACCAAGTGTCAAAACACTTGAATCTCGTGTCAACACACTTGAATCTTGATTTAGTCCTTTCCGTGCGTCAAGAACCTTTCTTGTTGTTTCCATATTGAACTCATTCAACATCTTATCTATGTACATTTGGCAAAACCATATTAGCGCCTCAATCTATTCATATAGACATTGATGCCTAATTCCTGGGTTATGCCTAAGTCTTTCATCGAAATGAAATTCTTAACCTGTGTCAATACAAGATACATCATTTCCAATCAACAATATGTCCTCTACATAATGTATTAGAAATATGTCTCAGCGCTCCCACTTAATTTCTTGCAAATGCAAGCATCTTCATCATCTCCGATGAATTTAAACTCTTTTAACAGTTTCATCATGGTGAAGATTCCAACTCCGCTATGCTTACTTCAACCATTGAAGTTTTGCATACTCTTTTAGCATCCTTTGAATTAACAAAACCCTTTGGATCGTGTCATGTACACGTCCTAGGTAACCATTCTATTAGAAGAACTTGTTTTGTTTGTTCAACTACCATATACCAAAATATATGTAGTGGTTGCTACATTAATCCGTCCAGACTAAATATCGCTATGAAAGATCAAATCTTATCATAGTCAATTCCTTGAACATTGTCGTAAACTCTTTCCGACATGTCGACTATTTCATAGATTTGAAATATCCATGTCTATTTCTTTATAGATCCAAACACGACCGATAGACTTCACGCCTTTCCGGAGGGTCTTCTAAGTTCAGAAACTTGATTTCTCGTGTATGGATACTATCACGGATTCTATGACTTCTAGTCATTTTATGGAGTCAGGGCCCATCATCGCTTCTTTGCATGTAGTCGGTTCATCATTGTCAAAACAATAACGACTTGCTTATCAAATCTTACTATTTTATTCTTACCGACCCATACGGTTCTATAGGAACTCTAATATCCGAGATCACACCTTTTGTAATCACGAGAGCCATGAGCATTGTGGCCGCCACCGGGACACTTTCCGGCGCTGCGCTACTTAGCACATATAGCTAAGGTTCAACAACCTTATCAAAGTTCTATTGTCCTCCCACTTAACTTTTCACGAAAAATTCCTTCTCAAGAAACTTGACGTTCCAAGCGACAAACTCTTTTGTCCTCGGCGTTATGGAGAAATTCCCAACAAATTCTTTGGAATAACCTACAAAGACGTGCTTATCCGACTTTGGTTGTAAACATTTTACTTATGCATAGCATACCAAAATTTAAGAAAAGACAATTCGGGTTTTATCCCAAACCATGACTTATATGGTGTCATTTCAACGGATCACGATGGAGCTCTTTTAAGTGTAAAAGCGGTAGTCACTAAAGCTTTAATCGTTAATATATAATGGCAGTTTTATAAATGACACCTTTGATCTTACCATGTCAAACACAGTTTCATTACATATCTTGAACACTCCATACTCCTATGGTGTTTTGGGAAATGCAAATCCATGGAACGATTCCTCAAATCTTAGGTGTTTTGCTAAACTTGTAACTCAAACATCTTTCTTTATGATCGAATCATAAACTCTTTATTTTCTTGTTACAATGATTTTCAACTTCATCTTGAAAGTCTTTGAACATTTTTTGAAATGTTTCATACTTCTTCCTTATTGAATAAGTATATACATATACTCACTCAAATCTTCGGAGAAAGCATATGAAGTTGAAATCTATCGCCCACGACTACACATAATGGACTATATACATCAATATGTACAAATTGCAATCAGTTAGTCGTCCGTTCCTCTTTTGGCCTACGAACGGAGTTTTAATTATCTCCAGGAAAGTATCACAAGCGTCATTTGATCAAAATCAAAGACTCCAAAAATCCATCAACATGGAGTTTCTTCATGTATCCCTTTCAATATAATTTAAACGGCGATGTCACTTCACAAGTGATCTTTCAATCATTTGTCTTGCGACATTTTAGTAATAGTGTTTATGGATGTGATTTCTCCCACCAGACTTGTAAAAGTTCATCCATCCTTTATGGAATACGGTAATTATTTGAACAACCATTGTTCTCGTAATACCGGAACAAAATAACAAATCTTGAAGGCTAGGTTTGATGTCAACCAAAAACACAATAACACTTTATTTGTTTTTGATGAACATCATCACTTATTCTCTTGCTAGTTACTTAGGCCATTGTAGTTCATGAATTACGTTGTCCTGTATGACATAGCATACCAACCAATTCGGTATTCAATACCGGAGAACCACATTGTTTAACAAACAAGGAATACAACCATAACATGTATATCTTCTATATGCCTAAGTTGGACATCTCCAATCTTTTCTTTTCTGCCAAATATTTTATAGATTCTCTTTCAGCAATTTCTTTTCTTTTAAAAGAATCGATCAACATCAATAGCGGTGTCATCAACATGACACATGGTACAAAGCGTATATAGTCAACTACTAATACCTTTGGACTTGCACTTTGAGGTGGATCACCATCATCAAATGTTTGGTGTTCTTTCAAAAATCCATTCTTTAGTAATCTTTTAGCGTAGTAAACATTTTACTTACATCTTCGATTCATCCTTATCATGACAACTTTCATGATCAAGCTGCTATAGCTTATAAAGGTGAATTGTGAGTATAATGTTTCTTTTTCAAAACCTTTTGGAGGATTAGGATGACTAGCGTCTCCAACCTTCACAAATTCTCATCAAATATGAGGACGTATACTCTATCATGTTGTAACCAACACATTGTTTTAGATATCGCAATACCTTTCACATATGATGGTTTCTGAAACATTGCTTTCAGCTCTTAGATAAACTTGATATTAAAAACAATCTTTTGAGTATCAAGAATCATAGAGGCAAACATGATACATTAGATACTAACACTGGAATTGTTACTCTTGATTTAATACTATTTATTAAACTTCATGGAGTAAATAGAGTTTGCTGAAAGTTTGCAATAGGACTTATAAACTTTAAATTGACATTCAAAACAATACGATACCAGTTCGTAAAGTAAATATCCAGAATTTCTATAGTTCTACTATCTCAACTATAACTAAGCGTAAGGTGGTGAACGGATGCCAATGACTACAACAAACTATGCAAATTCACTTTGATTGTGTTTATGATAAATTGAGTTCGACTAATCCAAATTACAAATGAACTCCCACTCAAAACAACATCCCTCGAGTTGTTTTAGTGATTACACGAACCAAATCCACTACACCAAGTCCGATCATCACGTGAGATGATGTAGCTTTAAAGGCGAACAATCAACATGTTCATCATATCATCCATATGACTCATGCTTTACCTTTCGGTATTCCGTGTTCCGAGACCATGTCTGTACATGCTAGGCTCGTCAAGGTTAACCTTAGTTTCCGCATGTGCAAATCTGGCTTGCACCCGTTGTATGCACACGTAGAGTCTATCACACCCGATCATCACGAGATGCTTCGAAACGACGAGTCTTAGCAACGGTGCCAACTAAGGATGAACACTTTATTACTTGATATTTAGTGAGAGGGATCATCTTATAATGTTACCGTCGTGATCTAAGCAATACAAGATGCATAAAGGATTAACATCACAGGCAATTCATAATATGTGATATGATATGGCCTTTCTTCTTGTGCCTTTGATCTCCATCTCCAAAGCATGGACAAGATCTCCATCATCACCAGCGTGGCATCAAGGTCCGTGGCGCCGCCTCGTGGTTGTCCATCACCAACAGTAACTATTACAACTACTTGGAATAAAGCTATTACATGATGAATAGACACGAAGGTCTTAAACAAAATTTAAAGACAACCATTAGGCTCCTGCCGGTTGCCATATTACAATAAGGATCATTGCATACATCAAATGTAATCACAATCACACAATGGCCATATCACATCACAAAACCCCTGCAAAAACGAGTTAGACGCCTCTAATTTTCTTTGCATGTTTTACGTGGCTTGGGGCTTTCGAATAAGAACGGATCTTACCTACGAACATGAACCACAACGTTGATACAAGTGTTGTCAGATGCTCATTGTAAATTGAATCTTAACTATGGTGGGAGAGACAGACACCCGCAAAGCCACTTGTGCAAAGCAAGTTGCACGTCAAGCGTGGAGCAAGTCTCATGTGCGATGACATGTAATGTTAGCCCGAGCCTCTTCATCCCACCATGCCGCAAGATGCAAAGTACACGCTAAGACACCATCAACAAAAGCATCAACGCCCATAAAAACATTGTGTTCTACTCGTGCAACAGATCTACGCATAGATACGGCTCTGATGGGTTCGTAGCATGGAAAACAAAAAATTTCTACCGCAAGAACGAACAAAACCCAGATCTAATCTAGATAAAAGCCAAGATCTAATCTATTAGACATGAGCAACGAGATAGAAAGGAACTAACCCTCGTAGATCCGAAATCGTTAACGAGATTAGATCTCGTGGTTGATGTAGTCGATCACTTGCCGATCTCAAGATCGTGTGGACGATCCTTCCGGCGTCGCGTTCCAGCAGCGCTTCCGCAGTCGGTCAAGTGGACGATCCTTCCGGCGCCGCGATTCGACAGCGCTTCCGCAGTCGGTCACACGTGCGGAGTCGAAGCAGACCTTTCTCTCCCTGTTCCAGCGAGCAGCGGAGGTAGTAGATCTTCTCCACGGAATCCCAGCAGCACGACGGCGTGGTGGTGGTGGTGGAGTAGAGAATTCTGCAGGGCTTCGCCTATGCCTGTGCAGAAGAAAGGTGGAGGAGAGAGGCGGCAGAGATTGGGTGTTATGGGAGCAGGGGTGGAGGGGGCGCCCCTGCCCCTCTATTTAAGGGGGGTGAGGCGCCATGGGAGGGGGAGTCCTTGTAGGACTCCCCTTCCTCTAGGCCGACGGATTGGGGAGTGGGGGGAGGAGTCCTCCTCCCCCACGACTCCTAGTCTTGACCCACCAGGACTCCTTGATCCCTTCCTTGGTTTTCAAGCAAACTCCAAGAAACCTTCCAGAACATTCCGGAACATTCCGAAACCTTCTAGAACCCTCATACAAACACTCCGGAACATTTCCTAACTCAGAAAATGATCTCCAATATATGAATCTCATTCTCCGGACCATTCGGGATCTCCTCGTGATGTCCCGAATCCAATCCGAGACTCCGAACAAAATTCGGTCTCCAACGCATATTCCATATCTACTTAAAACAACTTCGAACCTTAAGTGTGTCACCCTACGGTTCGTGAGTATGCAGACATGACAGAGACACATCTCCTATCAATAACCATCAGCGGGATCTGGAGATCCATAATGGCTCCCACATACTCAACGATGACTTCGTGATCGATTGAACCATTTACATACGAAACCAATTCCCTTTGTCACGCGATACTATACTTATCCGAGGTTTGATCATCGGCATCTCCATACCTAGTTCTACCTCGTTACTGATAAGTACTCTTTACTCGTTCCGTGATATGTCATCCCTTGTGACCCAGTCACATGCTTGCAAGCTAATTAGATGACATTCCACCGAGAGGTCCCAGAGCATATCTATCTGTCATATGGATGGACAAATCCCAATCTTGGTCCATGCGCTTCAACACATACTTTCAGAATACCCAATGACACCTTTATAACCACCCAGTTACGAAGCGGCGTTTGATGTCATCAAAGTACCCATCCGGTGATGGTGATTAACACAACCTCATGGTCGAAGGATTAGGTTACTATGCATTCAAAAGCTTATAGCAATATGAACTTAATGACTTGATCTTATGCTATGCTTACTACGGGTGTGTGTCCATCACATCATTCTCCTAATGATATGATCTTGTTATTAACGACATCCAATGTCCATGATCAGGAAACCATGATCATCCATTAATCAACAAGCTAGTTTAACAAGAGGCTTACTAGGGACTCTTTTATGTTTACAAAACACACAAGTATTAATGTTTCCGGTTAATACAATTATAGCATGGGATGTAAACATTTATCATAAACATAAAGATATAATAATAACCACTTTATTATTGTCTCTTGGGCATATCTCCAACATATACATCCATAGAGAACTTACCCTCGAAGACAACAAAGCTTTGTTAATGAGTTGGAACTCATGGATGATGTTGTCGTACACTTGCCGATCTCAAGATCATGATGAAGTCCAGCAGGTCTAGCTCCAACACGTCCATCAGATCCAGCTCCAGCAAGTCCAACACCACCAAGTCCAGCATCGCAAAGCAGCGGTGCATCCATGATCGCACACACGTATGCTGCCCCGACAACCTCCGTCCCTCGCTCCAGCGAAGCAGCAACTCCTTTCCAGATAAAGCCACCGGGAACATGTATCTCACTAATCCGAGACCACGGGAGAATAATACTATAGGGGGAGAGAGATCCTTCACGAGGAGGTGTGAGGAAGAAGGGGTGTGAGGGGGGCCTTTTATAGGAGGAGGGGGGTACCCCTCCCCCATGGCCAGTGCCCCATGGGAGGGTGACTCCTCACCTCCCCCATTCATGTGGTGGTAACCCCTCCACATTAAAATGCCCCTTCACATTCTCTTTTAAAGTCTCCACTTTAAATGCATTAAATTTCTCTAAATTTAATGCTCTCTCATTTAATAAAACTCTTTTATTATTTTTATTCAGAATTTTGTTAATTACTTTAATTAACAAAAATTCACATAAAACCCCCTACAACATTTCAATATTACATGCAGAACCAATTTCAGCAATTTCACCTGAAATAGTTTCGATGTCTATTGAAATAATTCCAGCGCTTTCTTAATCTTTATCTGAAACATATTTGCTCCAAATGGTGTTGGTATCCCTTAAGTGTGTCACCCTACGGTTCGCGAATAATGCAGACATGATCGAGACCCCTCCCCGATCAATAATCAGCAGCGGGACCTGGAGATCCGTACCGACTCCCACATATTCAACGATGACTCTTGTGATCGTGTGAACCTTTAACGTCGTAACTAAATCCCTTTGTCTCACGATATATTACATGTCCGAGATTCCATCATTGACATCCAAATACCTAGTTTAATCTCGTTACCGACATGCACTCTTTTCTCGTTCCCGTGATATCACATTCTAGTGATCACATCACTTGCTTGCAAGCTATTTCAATGTGATATCACCGAGAGGGCCCAATGTATATCTATCCGTCATCGGGATGGAAAAATCCCACTCTTCATCCATGAGCCTCAACATAACACCTTTGTAGCACTGAACCCACCTTTATAGTCACCCTGTTACGGTTTGACGTTTGATGTTATCAAGATACTCTTCCGGTGTTAGCAATTAACATGATCTCATGGTCTAAGGACTAATATTACTTCGTATGATGTTATAACAATATAAACAGAATGAGTTTGATCATAATGCTATACTTTGGATGAATGTTCATCACATCATTCCACCAATGTGTGACCTCGTTATTAACAACATCCAATTTCCATGATCAGGAAACTTTGATCATCTTGTTAATCAACGAGCTAGTTTATATGAGAGGCATTACTAGGAACTTTGTATTTTGTTTATTAAACACAGATGTATTAATGTTCCCAATTAATACAATTATAGCATGCAAAATAAACATTTATCATAAACATGGAATAAGATAATAACCACTTTATTATTGCCTCTCGGGCATATTCCCTTCAGCTTACAATTATAGCATGCAAAATAAACATTTAGCATAGTATTGTGGTATTGTCCTTTAACGCTTTATTTGGGTTGACTTGGCGCATGCTCACACCATGTTAAGACTATCCCAAGTCACCATAGCCTCTATGGTACTTTAGTTTTCAACTTGTAATATCACTTTATGCTTTAATTAATGATGTTTTGTCACTTTGCATGATTATGGCCATTATTGCTCTCTTAGTTGGTCGCTCCTAGTCTTTTGCTAGCCTCCATACCAAGTATGAGTTGCACTCATGCATCCAACTCCAAATAAAACCAAGTTATTCCAAAGAGTCCACCATACCTACCTATTAGCATTTGCTATTCCAAGTATATTCATGTTTTTATCTACCTTCCGAATTAAACTTGTTATGTGAAAATTAGTGATTAAAGCTCTCACGAACTTGATGGCACACTTTACTTTTATTGCCCCTAATAAACTTGAACCATTGTGTCATCTATGTTGTATATGCTTGCACTTATACGTTGGGGATTAGCAGAACCATGCTGTCATGGGGAACGCTTTCTACATTGCACTTGTACATTGTACCTAGTTGATATCGTGCTCTTTTGTCTATGGATGTCGTCGGTGTGAAATGAAAGGGGAGCTTGTAAGTCCATGGAGTGTTGTATGTGTGTTAGAGAAACGCCTGGGCCGCTGGTCTAATCCATGCCTAATCATGGTGGAAATTTGCAGCGTACCATAATGAGCAATCTATGAAGCATTCTTCTTATAAAAAAGAGATAGAGATTGAGAAAAAAAAGAGAAAAAGAAAAAAAAAGAGATATGAGAAAAGAGGAAAGAGAGAAAAAAGCACCATTTTCCCATGGTAAATAAGAAGATTGCTGAGATGCTCGTTGTCTACTTACCTTATCATTTTGATATGGGGATTCTTCCGTATCATCGGGCAAGGGGTACCCCGTTGGCGGTTCTCTATGATACACATGTACTTACTATGACAAGAACTTACCGGTGACTAAACTTGAGTAGCATGAGGAGCGACCCTCGTATTCAAGGGACATGAGATTTCCAACTTATACTTTGTCAAGCATATACTCCATAGTTTGTTCACTTTAACCTTAATCACTTCAAGATGCTTATGATAGGGGCAATGAGAGCTGAAAGCTAATAAGTACCATAATTTTTGGAAGCTCTTTATGAGACTTGAATCCATGCTTCCTTCTATGAAGGCCTTTCTTTTACTTTTATGTTGAGTCTCCATCTTCTATCTTTATGCACCTACTGAGAGAGCATAGTGGGCATTCTTAGTTTAATGTGCATTGTCCCAAGACTTGTTGATTGATGCATAACTTTGATATTGCTTATTCTTAAACTATTTGTATCTAGTCACCCTTATGAACTTTTAAGGTGTCCTATGCAACCATGATTGCTACATTATGAGAGATAAGCTGAATGCCACTATGCTATGTTTTCTTTATGTGAAACAAACAAACATCTTGCAAATCATTGTTATTCATGAATCTTTTGTTTATGCCTTTTCATGTTACAACATAGTTGCTATGTTTTATTGTTAGAACTATATCTTTCATGCTATGTTGAAGTACTATAATCCCAGTTATCAATGTTTTACAAATACTTTGATCAAGTTTATGATGGTGCATGTCACCTCAAAAATTATTCTTTCTTTTTATCACTTACCTACTCGAGGATGAGCATGAGTTAAGCTTGGGGATGTTGATACGTTTCAAACGTATCTATAATTTTTTATGTTCCATGCTTGGTTTATATCTACTTTCTTATGTTTTGTCCACACTTTGGAGTACTTTGTATACACTTTATTGGACTAACCTATTAACAAGATGCCACAATGCCAGTTGCCTATTTTTTTTGCTGTTTTTGGTTCCAGGAAAGTCAGAAAATGAATATTCTCGGAATTGGATGGGACAAAAGCCAAAGTCAATATTTCACCGAGGGGGACACGGAGCCAGAATACGAGACGAAGAGGGGCTAGGGGCCGCCCACACCACCTGTCCGCACGGCCAGGCCTAGCCCGCATCAGGGGGTGGTGTGGCCGCCTAGGTCACCCCCTTGGCCTCCCCTTTTGCCTATATTTTGCCTCTGATACAGAAACCCCAAGTACCCGATCAAAATTCCACGAAAGAGTCTGTAGCCGCCATTATCTCCATCCCTAGATCAGGAGGGATCTGAAGCTCTTCCCGGCACCGCACCGGAGGGGAGAATTCACCCTAGAGGCCTTCTTCATCACCATGCAAGCCTCCGGTGTGATGCGTGAGTAGTTCATCCTTGGACTACGGGTCCATGTAGTAGCTAGATGGTTGGTTCTCCTCCTTTGTGCTATCATGTTTAGATCTTGTGAGCTCCGTTCATGACCAAGATCATCTATTTGTAATCATACATGTTGTGTTTGCGGGGATCCGATGGATATTGAGATGTTATTTCAGATTGATTATTGATGCTATCATGTCTTTGTTATTTGTGATCTTGCATGCTCTCCGTTGTTAGTAGATATCTTGGCCGAATAGATGCTAGCAACTCCAAGAGGGAGTATTTATGCTCGATAGTGGGTTCATGCCTCTAGTAATCTGGGGAAGTGACAGAAATCTCTAAGGTACTAGATGTGATGTTGCTACTAGGGAGAAAACAACAATCCTTTGTTCATAGAACAATCATATTGTTTACTTTACACGCAATGCGTAATGCAATTATCTGTTGCTTGCAACTTAATACTGGAGGGGGTTCGGATGATAACCTGAAGGTGGATTATTAGTCATAGATGTAATTGGATTATGGTCTATGTATAATGTTGTAATGCCCAATCAAATCTCATAGGAGTCAAGATGATTAGTATATGCATGTATGCTTTCTCGATGTTTGTCAATTGCCTCGCTGTAATTTGTTCACCCAACATGTCATCTATCTTAAGGAGAATCACCACTAGTGAACTATGGACCCCGGTCCTTTCTTTTACAATCAATCTACAACTGTTTACTATTTTCTGTTTACTTTCTGCAAGCTATTACTTTCTTCCACACAATACGTTTAATCCTTTGTTTTCAGCAAAAATGGTGAGATTGACAACCTCACTGTAAGTTGGGGGGAAAGTTCTGTGATTGTGTTGTGCAGGATTCCAAGTTGGAAACAACACCTTGGAGGTGTTTCCTTCCTCCTACTGGTTCGATAACCTTGGTTTCAAAACTGAGGGAAACTCGCTGCTATGCTCATCATACCTTCCTCTTGGGGTTACCCAACGAGCTCGAGATATCTCGATCCAGCAGGCACTCCTTGGGAGCGGATTGAAAACAAGCACACATTCCAACAGTTAACATGATATCTGGCCTAGAAGCACAAAGGCAGAGCAAGGAGCCAATCATGGAGCGATATACCTTTTGGTCCACATCCTTCTCACCTTCTCCAAGGCCAAGTTGCCCATTGAATGGCATGGGAGTCTTCATGGGGTTGGCATTGGTCATCTCAAATTTCACAAGCATGTCCTTCACGTACTTCTCTTGGGATATGAAGGTGCCTTCACTACTAGGAAACAACTTATAGGTAGACAAGTTACTCTGTTGCGCATATGTAAATCCATGTGCCACAGATACTTGTCAGTGGCGCATTAGGAAACATGCGCCACATACACTAAAAACTTTTGTGGCACATTTCATACAACATGCGCCACAGAAGTTTGGTGGGACCTGCCAGCCGGGGTGGGGCGATCCAAGTTCTGTGGCGCATAATGAGACATGTGCCGCAGAAGTTGCCTCTTCTGTGGCACATGTCTCATTATGCGCCACAGAACTTGGAGGTGGGCCCCACCACGGAATCTATTTCACCCACGATCTATGGCGCATGTGTGTATATGCGCCACAGATATGTTTGACTTCTGTGGCGCATATCCACACACGCGCCACAGAAACCTAACCCTGGGTCCCACCACTTTAACCTGCACCATATGTTCTGTGGCGCATATGACCATATGTGCCACAGAAGTTTGAGCATTTGTGGCGCATTTCTACCATATGCGCCACAGATGAGGGCGTCCAGATCCATGTGAAAAAGGTGGATAGCCCCCACCCTATCTATCCACCACCACCCATTTTCGCATCTCTTCTTCCTTTCTACCTCCTCCTAGCTCGTCTTCCTCCTCCCTCCCACCCCATGTTGCCCATAGTTTCTCCATTTTCTTATAACTAAACCTACTTTAGTCCATAGATTGGTAAGTGGAAGCTTCCCTCCAACTTGTAGATCTAAAAGTTCCTTACTTTTCTCTCTCACATTTCTATTTGTTTACTAATTTCCTCTCCACCAACTTGTAGATCTATTTTTCCACACTCTCTCATCGCGTGGTCTCGTCTTGCTATTATTGAGTGTACTAGGTGAGTACTTGGCCATGAACATGTTGGTGAAGCTTGTCGCGCGGGCGGTGTGTGTGCGATGCATGGCGAGACGATGCTTGTGTGGTGCATGCATGTTTGCATTGAGAGGAAGTTTTTTATTGCTTGCTTGTTGTTGTCCCGGCCGGTGTGGTGCATGGATGTTTGCCGAAATGTTGACTCATTTCCATTTCGACAAATTTTTGCACTACCCATGTGTCCTAATTTTACGAAAGGTCATGCCGAATTTTTCCGGCTAGCATTCATGCATTTGTGTGTGCATATGGTGTGGTTCTAACCTATACTCTCTATTTTGACCGCTCAGGCAACCATGGTCCTCATGATGAGCGAAGGTCGAATTGCTAGGTACAAGAAAGACGCGAAGGAGGACATGATTCTGAACAACAAGAACATGATAAGATATCCATGTCGAACATGCAAACTCCATCACTAGATCGACCCTGATTCTGGACAATTGGAGGGTCACCTGCTTAGGCGCGGTTTCATGCGCGACCTCAATGAGGCGCCGGTAGGACATGTGGTCACGAAGATGTGGGCGGGCGAGAAAACGAAGAGTCTACCGGGCATGATCATCATGACGAAGGAGATGCCGGCGGGCATGATCAACATGGAGAAGGAGATGGCGATGGGCATGATCATCATGAATAAGGAGAAGACACGAACACACAGACACTGCTAACTTCGTCCTTGTAGGACCCTCATGTTCAAGAACTTCTCCACAAGGAGACGAGCAACGACAAAGCTGCAGCTAGAGAGAAAGCCAAGCTGGCCCAAATGGAGGTAGACGGGATGACTCCATTATATCCTGGGTGTCGCCCCGAGGATACACGTTTGAGTGTAACTCTGGAGATGAAGGCCGAACACAAATGAACCGATGTGAGCTTCAACGTGAACATGGAGTACTGGCTCGACCGACTTCCTAAGGGGAACACATTGCCAACAAGTATCGAGGAGGCCAAGAAAATCGTGTGCCCTCTCGACCTACCACACATTAAATACCATGCATGCATCAATGATTGCGTACTTTATCGGAACGAGTATGCGGATAGAACCACATGTCCAGTGTGCGGCCAAGGACGATACAAGAGAGGGAACAAGAAAGTTCCTCGAAAAGTGGTATGGTACTTTCCTATCACCCCCCGTCTGCGGCGATATTTTGTAGATCCTAAGGAAGCATAGCTCATGCAATGGCACGCAGAAAGAGAGAAACCCGAAGTTGATCTAGAGAAGGGCAAGATCCTAACACGCCCTTCAGACGCTAGCCCGTGGAATGCATTAGACATTGAGCACCGATGGACTCAATCCTTTTGGAAACCAGAGTAGCACGCATAGCACCTGGCCCGTGTTTGTATGGCCGTACAACCTCCCCCCGTAGCTATGCACGAAGCAAAGGTACGTACACCTGAGCATTCTTATTCAGGGGCTGAAACAACCAGGTATCGATATGCATCTGTATCTCGGGCTATTGAGAGAGGAGTTAGCCAGCTTGTGGGAGACACCGGCCCGTACGTGGTACGCCTACACTAAAGAATATTTCCATCTGAGAGCCGCGTTGCTCACGACAGTGCAGAACTATCCTAGTTACGCATATGTATCGGCCCAGGTGAACCACGGACACACTGCATGCGTCAAGTGCATGGATGAGACACCACATCTCCAGCTACCAAGGGACCCCGGGTCTTCTAAAACCATGTTCCAAGGTACTCGAAAGTGGCTTTGCATGGATCACCCGTGGAGAAAATGTGGTGACCTGTTCAATGTTAAGGACGAGATCGAAAGAGCCCCGCGTCTGAGGAGCGGCGAAGAAATCGAGGAGCTTTTGAATAATTGGGTAGATTGCCTTGCACTGGGAAAAACGACCGAGGACAAAGCCGCAGCTGGGTGTATGGAAAGCAAGGTCTGTTTTTTGGGACCTGTCGTATTGGAAGGTCCTCCACACTCCCCATAGCTTCGATGTAATGCACATCACGAAGAACATTACCGAGAGTCTGCTTGGCACTCTACTGGACATGCCGGAGAGGACCAAGGATGGGCCGAAAGCAAGAAAGGACCTTAAATTCCTTGGCATCAAGAAAGATCTGCAATACCCTGATAGTGATGATGATGATGATGATCAGATGGAAGGGACTCAAGGTTACCACAAAAGAGTTAAGAAGAATGAGGTGGTGCTTCGTGCTGCCTGCTTCACTCTGAGTCTAGAGGAGCTCGAGCAGTTTTTCAGGTGCCTCCTAGGAGTGAAAGTTCCTCACGGTTACTCGGGGAAGATAAGCAGACATTTGGACATGGCGAAGAAGAGGTTCAGCGGTATGAAGTCTCATGACTGTCACATGCCGATGACGCAGATACTCCCCGTTGCGATCCGCGGGATAATGGACGAGCATGTCCGTGAGACGCTATTTGGCCTCTGTACTTTTCGACGTCATATCTAGGAAGTCAATCGGTGTGAAGCAACTTGACAGCCTACAAGAAGAGATCATGATTATACTATGCGAGCTTGAGATTTACTTCCCGCCCGCATTCTTCGACATCATGGTGCATCTGCTTGTACATGTCGTGGACGACATCATCTAGCTCGGGCCGACATTCCTGCACAACATGATGTCGTTTGAAAGGCTAAACAATGTCATCAAAGGATTCGTTCGTAACAGGTCCCGTCCAGATGGAAGCATAGCCAAGGGCTTTCTGATCTACGAGTGCATCTCCTTTTGCCAGAATTATCTAACCACCGAGAATGAGGATGTTGGAATACCCACCAAGAAGCACCTCGGTAGGCTCGGTGGATATGGTCACCGCGAGGGCTGCCGCTCACTGGATGTCACATTGATGGTCGACGCACCGACTTTGACAGGGCACACCAAGTCGCGCTACAACACATTGAAGTGGTCATCCCTTGGGTCGAAGAGCACATAAGCTTAATCGAACAGGAGTACGTTGACCAGGGCCGGCCGAGGAAGAAGGGAGACGTAACCAGAGAGCCCAACTCCAGCTTCACGGGTTGGTTCAAGAAAAGGGAACTAGACAATCCCCCACAGACGCCTTCTACGGAAGATCAAAAAATTATATTCTCCTTGTCGCAGGGCCCAGGGCACAACCTAAGGACCTATCAGTCATACGACATAAATGGTTACAGATTCTACACTGAGGAAAAGGACAGGAATAGCGAATAGCAAAACTCAGGAGTAACTATGTTATCCTTCACCGATGATGAGACTACTATCATGGAAAGATTCTACGGAAGGATCGAGGAGATATGGGAGCTCGACTACTGTGGAGAGATCATACCGATGTTCCATGTTAGATGGGCCAAGAACATGGAAAAAGAAGGCCGGTATTCACCACAATGGTTATACCAGATGCCAAATCGACGAAGAACGCCTCCGCAAAAAATGAGCCTTGGGTACTCGCTAGCCAAGTTGATCAATGATTTTTTTATTACCGACCCGTCAAAGCCCAACCGTGTTGTAGTTAGGAGGGGCAAGAGGAGCATCATCGGAATGGAAGGAGCCGCCAACGAGCAAAACTTCGACAAAAACGGCGACCCGAAGATCGAAGAGGAATTCGACAAGTACTTCGACATGCCTACTACTACTAAAGTAAGAAGGAAGACCACACTACCTACTAAAGGTTGTCCATTCACAAGAACAAATCTCAAAGAGCACGGGCTAAAGTATTCAACTGCGACGAAAAAGGGCAAGAAGATTGTGAAGAGATGCTAGCAATTGTGTGACTTTTTGGTGTATTAATTCGCGTGGGTATAATGTGATATTAGTGTGGGTATTAGTTAGAGACTAAAACATATAATGTGATATTCGTGTGGGTATACAAATTCACATTTGTGTGTGACAAGCACACACACACACATATTTATATGATTTAGGAGGGTTTTTGAATAAATATGCATATGTTCTTGCTTTTTTAATAAATATGCATATATGTATATGTTCTTGCTTTTTTTGGAATAAATATGCATATGTGTGTAATTAAAAATATTAAAAAAAAGAAAAAAAGTGTGAGACAGCCAGGATTCGAACCTGGCTGCCCCAGGTGAGAGCGAGCGAGCAAGACCACTAGGATAAGTATCTAATCTTGTCATACTATGATGCCGCGCTTTTTTGTACTATGTCCAAAAGTTCCGTGACGCATTCCCACAGAATGCGCCACAGAAGTTGGAACTTCTGTGGCGAATGCGCCATAGAACTTTGACACTTAGCCAAAAAACGCCACAAAATCTCCCCCTAATCCCCCCTTCTTTCTCTCTCGATCCAACACTTAGCCAAATTCGATCACCTCCCGCGCGCAAACCCTAGCGCCGCCCTCGTCGCCAGAGCCCTAGCCACCGCCGCGCGGGATCCCTAGTAGCCCGTGGAGGAGGAGCCGCCCGACAAACCCGTGGAGGAGGGCCCTGCAGCCTGTGGAGGAGGAGCCGCCGGAGGTGGAGCCGCCCTCCAGCCCTGCAACCTGTGGAGGAGGAGCCGCCCTGCAGCCCGTGGAGGAGGAGGAACCTGTCCGTAACGGGAGGAGGAGGAGGAGAAGGGCACCTCGCTGAGCCACCATCATGCCGGAGCCTGCCACCCTCGTCGTCGTCGACCACCGCAGCAGCAGCGCGCATGATTCGTCCCCCCTCTGAACCCTAGTAGCATATGCTAGGAATTTCTCTGTGAGTATCTAATTTCTTCTAGCCCATGTATGATGTGTTCATGGTTGGTGATGGATTATGTTGAGCTTGGTTCTAGTTGTGATAAGATATGTAAATTACATCTGAGTAGATATCTGAAACATGTAGTGGAAATTGTTAATTGTATGCCACTCTGCATTCTGTAAGCCTTAGAAAAGAATCATTGTTATAGATCAAGTCCCAGTTAATGTGGTGATGACACTTACCCACTGCTAGTCTGCTAATATAAAGCTGATTCTCGGACTAGAGGATACAAACATTGAACAAAAATTCAGAAAGATCATAGAAATTAGGATTATGCTCACCTCGAGCATAATAGACATGAACCCTCTGTTCATTACCTATCTGTGAAATGACAGAACTCAACAATACTGGTGGGGATACTGGAATGTAACAACAACAATGAATATCTTTAAGTTTCTTGGGATGTGGGGAGGTTCACCTTCAATTTTTCATGGGCTTCTTGGGCAGTCTTGCCATCCTTCTTTTTCTTCCAATCATGGCCATCCTTTCGGAAGTTACGGACAACTTTATGATCATGCAGAACAATAGTACCGCCTGGTTTTAAAAGAAAGTTATAGCTGATAGTTGAAGTCCATAGGTACCAACATGATAGGATTAAATTTCACAGAACAACACAAAGTCAACATTTTCAGCAAAACTAGACGTAGGCATCCTCACAAGGCACTGCAATCAGAGCAATATAGAATTTATAGTGTAAAGCCATATCTAAACACAAATGACGTGAGAACTGTTTACTTTCACAAATTTTCTCAGGTGTAGCTTTAACAAGGATATTTTAAGGGATTTCAGCCAGCATGCTTTGAAAGAACTACATATTAGGCAATACACAAATGCAAAATCAATAACAGCCTAAGAATTAAACAAGTAGCAAAAGGTAAATACATTCGCTTGCATGGATAATGCTCTTGTAAAGTATCATGTACTAATAGTAATATCTTAGTGGACAAAGAGGATAGTGACAAGTAGCCGCTAATCCTACTAAGCACTGCCTGATCCAGATATCAAGTTTTCCTTCTATGCACATAAAAGTAGTAGCTGAGTTGTTTTGCTAGGTTGATGTTACAGTTTTGCTGAAGTAAAATTCCATTAATTGTAATCCTGAAAACTCCTATGTAGTTGATGCATTCTTTTGTTTCATCTACTTATTGATATTTGAAATTCCATTAATTGTAATATCCTGAAATTCCATTAATAGTCTGTTATCAATATATCATAGCATATGTGTTGCTGTTCTCCAAGTGCTTACTGCTCATAGTAATTGCTGGTTACTGCAGTGATTATATGGTGTTGTTTGATATATATGGTGTTGGGATTATCTGGTATATATGGTGCTGGGATTATATGGTGGGATTATTTGGTACTATATGGTGCTATTTGATTCAATTGGGCTATGGATGGGGGCTGTGAATGGGGCTGTGGATGGGGATATTTTATTGTGTGTGAATGTTGCAGGAATTTCATTTGAGTTGCCAATTTCTCCCGAAGTGTTGATTCACTTCCGTTTCGGTTGAGAAATGGGCACTCCTTAGTCAAAAAATTAGCAAAGGTCATGCTGAATTTTTCGGCCAAGATTTGTGCTAACTTTTTGCCTCTTTTTAATAGAGTAGTGTAAACATCTCGAGCAACAACAAGGCCGACCCTTCTAAGCACATGATCAACATCGAAGAACAAGCTAGACAGGCCAACGAGTCATTCTGGCGGGGGTCCCAACAGGAGGAGGAGGAGGATGCGATGAGGATGACACCACCACCGGAGGAGGAGGCGACCGTCGCTAGAGCTGCTGGGGGCAATGAGGGAGCAGATCCTGATTACGAGGGGGACAAAGACGACTACGATGGAACTAGTGAAGGCGGCGGCGAAAAGGATGACACCACCGATGGCGGCGCCCGCACCGATGGCAGCGAGCGCACAGATGGCGGTAGCGGCAACCCGACCACTTCTCAGAAGAAGAAGAAGAAGAAGGAAAAGAAGGAGCGGAAGGTGCTAGTGCTCGCCACCGTCTGCAATGAGTTCACTGAGGTCATAGAAAGGGGCCAACCCATTGCACCAGAGGTGTTTGCTAAAGGGTATGGCCTACAACTCAGGTGCATCACCCGAGAAAGCATGTCGAGCAACATGAAGTACATAAGACATGCTGACAATGCAGCTTTGGTCGATAACCTCCTTAAGAAGCTTCACAAGCGATATAGATTCCCAGATCAGTTTAGAAACCTCGACAGAAAGAACCCGGTGAACAAACTAGCCCTCACGAAGATGAGCAACGCCTTGAGTAGCTGGAAAACCCGGGTGAAGAGTAGCATTAACAAAGGTGAAAGCTGGGAGGTTATTAGTAAGAAAAATTTGATGCTCGACGAAGAGGAGTTTAAGATATTGAAGGCGGATATAGCTACCACTGACGCTATACATTGGACTAACTGGGGAAGGAGTATGCAGGAACAGAACATAGGTAACTGATACATTGCAAATGTATCTATAATTTTTGATGTTCCATGCTTGGTTTCATCTACTTTCTTGTGTTTTGTCCACACTTTGGAGTACTTTTTATATGATTTCTTGGACTAACCTATTAACAAGAGCCACAGTGCCAGTTGCCTATTTTCTGCTGTTTTTGGTTCCAGGAAAGTCAGAAAATCAACATTCTCAGAACTGGACCGGACAAAACCCAAAGTCGATATTTTACCAGAAGACTCACGGAGCCATAAGACGAGATGGAGAGGGGCCACAGGGTGGCCACACCATGTGGTGGCGCGGGCTAGCCCTGGCCGTGCCACCAGGTGGTGTGGGCCCCCCTGGCTGCCCACCAACCTTGCCTCTTCGCCTATAAGTTGCCTCCCGATGCAAAAACCCTAAATCATCAAGCCCCCAACCACGAAAAGTTCCGTAGCGCTGCCACCACCGAAGGGGAGATTCGGGGGATAGAAAGTCTCTGTTCCGGCACCCTGCCGGGACGGGGAAGTGCCCCCGGAGCGATCTCCATCGATCTCCACCACCATCTCCATCGCCATTGCTGATTCCCATGATGAAGAGGGAGTAGTTCTCTCTCGAGGCTAAGGGTTCTACCGGTAGCTATGTGTTCATCTCTCTCTCCATGCATGATCTTATTGAGACCATGAGCTTGTAATCTATAGATCTACCTTGCTACTCAAGTGCTTTAATAGATCTCTGCTCTCCCCATGTGTGTGAAAGTGACAGCGTGCACACCATGGTGGCACTTAGGCTAGAGATTACAAATACTTGTTATGAGTTATATTTGGAGTTGGATGTTTCTATGAAATTATGGTGTTTGTTGGACTCATCTAGTACTCAAGGTGACAGTGTGTGGTTATCTAGATGGGAAAGATGAACTTTGAGGTGTGCTGTTATAGCCCTACCATGGATTAGAGTGTCCAACCGGAGAGTAGTTAAGAGTAGTATCATAAAGAGAATATATTTATAGGAGAGTGTTCACTAGTGAAAGTATGATCCCTAGGCCTTGTTTCTAAGCATTGAAACACCGTTTGCAATTAGATCTGTTACATGTTTGCTTCCTTCCATCTTTATTTCAGTTTTACTTTAGTCTTTTACATGCCAGCAAGCTATTTTCTATCACCGTTACCACTTATAATTATCTATACCACTTGTATTTCACTATCTCTTCGCCGAACTAGTGCACCTATACACCTGACAAGTGTATTGGTTGTGTTGGGGACATAAGAGACTTCTTGTATCTTGATTGCAGGGTTGCTTGAGAGGGAATACCTTTGACCACTTCCTCCCTGAGTTCGATAAACCTTGGGTGATCCACTTAAGGGAAAACTTGCTGCTGTTCTACAAACCTCTGCACTTGGAGGCCCAACTACTGTCTACAAGAATAGAAGTGCGTAGACATCAAGCTATTTTCTGGCGCTATTGCCGGGGAGGTAAGGTAAAAGGTACTCACATCGTCCGGTGTGAGTGCTCGAAGTTATTTCCTTTAGATTCTACAATTTTGTCTTTTTGTTTCTTGTTTTCACTAGTTAGGCTTAATGGAAAAGAACAACAAAATTAGAGAGCTTTATAGTATTTATCTTGAATTAGGACATGAAGTGTTTGAAGAGAAAATTAAAAAACCCATGGAACTTTATTTGCATGCTAATAGCAATATTGTTAGTATGAATTCTTTGACACCATTATTGCTAATGCTATGGAAAAGTCTAAGCTTGGGGAAGCTTCTCTTTATGAAAATAATCTTTTTAGTTCCCCAGCTTTGGAAGATAGCTATTCTATTGCTTATGATGATACCAAACCTCCAATATATGATGAATATGATATTTTCAGTCCACCTACTATTGAGGATAAAACTAATTATGATTACAATATGCCTCCTATATTTGATGATTATGGTGATGAGAATAATAATGATAGCTATTCTGTTGAATTTGCTCCCACTACAATTAATAAGAATGACTATGCTTATGTGGAGAGTAATAATTGTTTTATGCATGTGGCTCATGATAAGAATGTTTCATGTGATAGTTATATTGTTAATTTTATTCATGATGCTACTTAAAGTTATTATGAGAGAGGGAAACATGGTTTTATGCATCTCAATAATATTAAGTTTCCCCTCTTTATGTTGAAAATTTTGAAGGTGCATTTGTTTTGCTTTCCTATGCTTGTTACTTTGTGCTTTCATGACTTGTTTCTTTACAAGATTCCTATGCATAGGAAGTGGGTTAGACTTAAATGTGTTTTGAATTTTCTTCTTGATGCTCTCTTTTACTTCAATTCATATTTCTTATGTGAGCATCTTCTCAAATATCATGCCTAACTTAAAGGCGCTAAAGAAAAGTACTTATTGGAAGATAACCCAAAAGTTTTAGATGAGTCTTGGAAGTTATTACTTTAGTAATAACCCCTCCTTATCCTTTTTATTTGCTTTTTGTGCCAAGAGTAACCTCTAATGAAAGAGAAGTAATGCTTGGGAAAGTTGTTGTCCCGAAATAGATTTTTGTTCTTCACCGTAAAAAATTGTGTAAAATCTCTGTACGTCCTTTTGAGGCGTGAATTTTTGCGCTTTTGCCCCAGGTTGTTATCTAACTTTCTTAGTTCAACACTTTTTGATTTGAGCAACAGAAGGTCTTTGAAAAAATTCGTCTTTACCCACTGCTCTGTTTTGACCGATTTTTGCCATTTTCTGCATTTGCTTCTTGTTGGTTCCTTTTTGAGTTCTTTTGGGGAATTGAGCTTTTTGAGGGAAGTGCTACAGTATCTTGTGTTTTAATGGAAGTTTTATTGGTGTTGGAACTGAACCTAAAAGACCTATTATCTTGAGTGCACTAATGTTGCTAATGAAGATTGTGTGAAGTTTTATATGAAGAATTTTTTTTAGGTGTATGGAAGAAATGAGTAATGAGATGAAGGATGAATTAAAGCTCAAGATTGGGGATGCCACCCGTGTCAGCCCAAGAAATATTCAAGAGGTACAAGCGTCAAAGCTTGGGGATGCCCAAGGCATCCCATTCTTCATCAATAAAAATCCCAGGTTCTTCAAAACGCTTCATTTTTATTGTTTCATGCACGATTGTGTTGTTCTCGGAGCGTCTTCTTTTTCGTTTTCGTTTTTTGTTTTCTTTGTTTGATTAGTTTGCTGAATAAGTTGGTTGGACCCCCTCTTTGATACATTGGTCTTCAAATAGTTTGGTTTAGTTTGGAAAAGAGTAGGAAAGCTCATGCTTAAGTGGTAAAGAGAGCTTGTTTTTGATTGTGGCCTATGCTTTGTCATGCCATGCTCGATATTTTTTGGATTTATGCTTAGTATTCTTTGCTGTAGCATGACTTGGTATAAACAATTGAGATTGCTTAATGTGCCTTGGAAGAATCATGCGTTGTTTTAGCATATTAAAGCATAGTTTAGTGGTATTCTCCTTTGATGTTTTATTTGGGCTGACTTGGCACATGCTCACACCATGTTATGACTATCCCAAGTCACCATAGCCTTGATGTCCTTTAGTATTCAACTTGTAGTATCACTTTATGCTTTGATCAATGATGTTTTGTCGCTCTGCATGATTATGGCCATTATTGCTCTCTTAGTTTGTCGCTCCTAGTCTTTTGCTAGCCTCCACAACCCAGTATGAGTTCCACTCATGCATCCAATTCCTTAAACCAAGTTATCCCAAAGAGTCCACCATACCTACCTACTAGCTTATGCTATTCCAAGTATATTCTTGTTTTTGTCTACCTTCCAAATTAAATTGTGATTAAAGCTCTCACGAACTTGATGACACACTTGAAGGAAATATGCCCTGAGAGGCAATAATAAAGTTGTTATTATATATTCCTTATATATGATATATGTTTATTTTACATGCTAGAATTGTATTGATCGGAAACATCAATACATGTGTGTTTAATAAACAAAAAGGGTTCCTAGTTATGCCTCTCTTATAGACTAGCTTGTTGATTAACAAGACGATCAAGGTTTCCTGATCATGGACATTGGATGTTGTTAATAACAAGGTCACACCATTGGTGGAATGATGTGATGAACATTCATCCGAAGTATAGCATGACGATCAAGTCATTATGTTTATATTGCTATAACATCATATGAAGTGATCTTTATCCTTAGACCATGAGATCATGTTAATTGCTAACACCGGAAGAGTATCTTGATAACATCAAACGTCACACCGTGACAGGGTGACTATAAAGATGGGTTCAGTACTACGAAGGTGTTATGTTGAGGCTCATCGATCAAGAGTGGAATTTTTCAATCCAGATGACGGATAGATATACTCTGGGGCCTCTCGGTGATATCACATTAAGATAGCTTGCAAGCAAGTGATGTGATCACTAGAATGTTATATCACGAGAACGAGAAAAGAGTGCATGTCGGTAACGAGATCAAACTAGGTATGGAGATACCGATGATCGAATCTCGGACATGTAATATATCGAGAGACAAAGGGATTTAGCTACAAGCGTTAAAGGTTCTCATGATCACAGAAGTCATCGTTGAATGTGTAGGAGTTAGTACGGATCTCCAGGTCCCGCTGCTGATTATTGATCGGAGAAGGGTCTCGATCATGTCTGCATTATTTGCTAACCGTAGGGTGGCACACTTAAGAGTTACCGGACACCATTTTGGAGCACATATGTTTCAGACGAAAGAATTGCAAAGCGCAGGAATTGTTTCAATAGAAACCGGAAATTGTTTCGGGTGAAATTGCAGAAAGGGTTCTGCATGTGATATTGAAATATTGCAAGGGGCTATATGTGAATGTTTGTTAATTAAAGTAATTAACAAAATTCTGAATAAATTTAATAAAAAGAGTATTATCAAATGAGAGAGCATTAAATTTGGAGAAATTTAATGCATTTAAAGTGGAGACTTTAAAAGGGAATGTGAAGAGGCATTTTAATGTGGAGGGGTTACCACCATATGAATGGGGGAGGTGAGGGGTCACCCCCCATGCGCCGGCCATGGAGAGAGGGGGCACCCCCCTCCTCCTATAAAAGGCCACCCATTCCCTCCTTCATCCACACACCTCCTTGTGAAGGATCTCTCTCCCCCTCTAGAATTATTCCCCCATGGTCTTGGATTAGCGAGATACATGTTCCCGGTGGCATTTCATCTGGAAGGAGTTGCTGCTTCCGCTGGATCGCTGGAGCGAGGAGGTGGAGGTTGTCCGGTGGCTAGAACGTGTGTGCGAGTGCGGCCCATGCGCTGCTGAGTTGCGGCGCTCGGACTTCCTCACGATCTTGAGATCGGCAAGTGTACGACTACATCAACCACGAGTTCCTACTCGTTAACAAAACTCGTTGTCTTCGAGGGTAAGTTCTCGTTGGATGTATGTCCACCCGTTGCTTTGTACCTAGTAGATATATCTTGGCGTGTAGTTCACACCGTAGGAAATTTTTTGTTTTCTATGCTGCGGACCCAACAACACTTTACTTTTCTTGCATTTAATAAACTTGAACCATTGGGTCCTTCTTTGTTGCGTATATGCTTGCGCTTCATAAGTTGAAATTAGCAGAACCATGTATCATGGGGAACGCTTTCAACATTGCACTTGTACTTTATACCCCGTTGATATCATGTTCTTTTTCTTATGGATCCCAGCGGTGTGAAATAAAAGTGGAACTTGTAAGATCATGGAGTTTGTATGTGTATTAGAGAAACGCCTGGGCCGCTAGCCTAAGCCATGCCTAATCATGGTGCAAACTTGCAGCATAACCATAATGAGCACTCTATGAAGCATCCTCAATAAAAACCTATGCAAATAGCAAATAAAAAGATCGATGAGATGCTCATTGTCTGCTTGCCTTGACATTTTGATTATGGGATAGCTCCTGTATCATCTGCAAGGGGTACCCCATTGGCGGTTCTCTATGATACATATGTACATACAATGACAAGAGCTTACCTGTGACTAAAGTTGAGTAGCATGAGGTTCGGTCTTCGTAAGTAAGGGGCATGATATTTCAGCTTATAACTTGTCAAGCATATCCTCTTAGTTGTGTCACTTTAACCTTAATCACCTAAAGATGCTTATGATAGGGGCAATGAGAGATGAAAGCTAATAAGTACCATAATTTTTGGAAGCTCTTTATGAGACTTGAATCCCTACTTCCTTCTATTAAGGCCTTTCTTCCACTTTTACATTGAGTCTCCACCTTCTACCTTTATGCACCTACTTTGAGAGCATAATGGCCATTCTTAGTTCTATGTGCATTGTCCCAAGACTTTTTGATTGATGCATAACTTTGATATTGCTTGTTTTAAACTATTTGTATCTAGTCACTCTTATGAACTTTGAAGGTGTCCTATGCATTTATACTTGCTACTCTATGAGGGACAAGCTGAATACTATTATGCTATGTTTTCTTTATGTGAAACAAATAAACGTCTTGCAAAGCATTGTTATTCATGAATCTTTTGTTTGTGCCTTTTCATGTTGCATCATAGTTTCTTTGTCTTGTTGTTAGAACTTTGTCTTTCATGTTATGATTGAAGTACTATGATCCTAGCTTTGAATGTTTTACAAATACTTTGATCAAGTTTATGATGATGCATGTCACCTCAAAAATTATTCTTTCTTTTTATCACTTACCTACTCGAGGACGAGCAGGAGTTAAGCTTGGGGATGTTGATACATTGCAAATGTATCTATAATTTTTGATGTTCCATGCTTGGTTTCATCTACTTTCTTGTGCTTTGTCCAGACTTTGGAGTACTTTTTATATGATTTCTTGGACCAACCTATTAACAAGAGCCATAGTGCCAGTTGCCTGTTTTCTACTGTTTTTGGTTCCATGAAAGTCAGAAAATCAACATTCTCAGAACTGGACTAGACAAAAGCCAAAGTCGATATTTTACCGGAAGACTAACTGAGCCATAAGACGAGATGGAGAGGGGCCACAGGGTGGCCACACCATGTGGTGGCGCGGGCTAGCCCTGGCCGTGCCACCAGGTGGTGTGGGCCCCCTGGCCGCCCACCGACCTTGCCTCTTCGCCTATAAGTTGCCTCCCGATGCAAAAACCCTAAATCATCAAGCCCCCAACCACGAAAAGTTCCGTAGCACCGCCTCCACCGAAGGGGAGATTTGGGGGACAGAAAGTCTCTGTTCCGGCACCCTGCCGGGACGGGGAAGTGCCCCTGGAGTGATCTCCATCGATCTGTACCACCATATCCATCGCCATTGCTGATTCCCATGATGAAGAGGGAGTAGTTCTCTCTCGAGGCTAAGGGTTCTACGGGTAGCTATGTGTTCATCTCTCTCTCTATGCATGATCTTATTGAGATCATGAGCTTGTAATCTATAGATCTACCTTGCTACTCAAGTGCTTTAATAGATCTCTGCTCTCCCATGTGTGTGAAAGTGACAGCGTGCGCACCATGGTGGCACTTAGGCTAGAGATTACAAATACTTGTTATGAGTTATATTTGGAGTTGGATGTTTCTATGGAATTATGGTGTTTGTTGGACTCATCTAGTACTCAAGGTGACAGTGTGGGGTTATCTAGATGGGAAAGATGAACTTTGAGGTGTGCTATTATAGCCCTACCATGGATTAGAGTGTCCAACCGGAGAGTAGTTAAGAGTAGTATCATAAAAAGAATATATTTATATGAGAGTGTTCACTAGTGAAAGTATGATCCCTAGGCCTTGTTTGTAAGCATTGAAACACCGTTTGCAATTAGATCTGTTACATGTTTGCTTGCTTCCATCTTTATTTCAGTTTTACTTTAGTCTTTTCCATGCCATCAAGCTATTTTCTACCACCGTTACCCCTTATAATTATCTATACCACTTGTATTTCACTATCTCTTCGCCGAACTAGTGCACCTATACACCTGACAAGTGTATTGGGTGTGTTGGGGACACAAGAGACTTCTTGTATCTTGATTGCAGGGTTGCTTGAGAGGGAATACCCTTGACCACTTCCTCCCTGAGTTCGATAAACCTTGGGTGATCCAATTAAGGGAAAACTTGCTGCTGTTCTACAAACCTCTGCACTTGGAGGCCCAACAACTGTCTACAAGAATAGAAGTGCGTAGACATCAGTAACCACCACCTTGGAAGCGACAATTATAGGGGGAAACATGCCATTTGGGACAAGGAGGACGCCGAGCTTGAAGGCCTTGGTAAAGACAACCCTTGGCTTAAAATCATGGACTTGCAGCTTAGGAAATTTGTCCGGGCCCGCTACTACCTGGACAAGAAAACAGGGGAGTTCAGAACCGACGATCAGGAGGTGAAGGCATTTGAGAAGAAGCTAGTAAGGAATTTATCGCCGATCTCAAGTCTATTGTGTTCTAATTAAAATAATGAAGCCAAGAATCTAAATGGGTTCACCTTTCCTTGTCTCTGCAGGAGGAACTGAACGCTCCTGCCAAAGAGTCGTCCCAGGATTCGACGGAGCCGTGGGACACAGTTTTCAACAGGGCGAAGAATGCTTACAAGAAGAGGGACAAGGGGTTGCCACCGTCCTTAGCTGGCCAATGTGTCCGACTTCGGTATGAGCATGAAGTTCAAGGAGTACTATAAAGAGGACGCCAAGAAAAGAAGGGAGAGGAAGAACCAGTCGACGACTAAGGATAAAGCCGCTGTTGAAGAGCTGAAGGTGAAGGTGCAGACACTGGAGGAGAAGGTAGTGGACGAGAAAATAGTGGACAAGTTAGTGGAAGAGAAGCTCCACGCGATGACCCCCCCTGAGTTTTTCGAGGGGCTTACTGCTTGGAATGCGGGAGGTCGACAGGGGCCGATACATCTGCCTAGCTTAAGCGACAGCAACTCGGGCATCAATGTTAACGTGTTGCCGGACCTGGTGACGCCGCCGGCCGTCAATGTCGGGACGCAGCCGCTCGTTTTGGTCACACCGATGCCCCCTCCCGCCAAAGATACCAATAAGGCACAACCGACGTCGGTGGTGCTTCGTGAGGCACCCGAGCGAGAGAATGCTGATGATGATAGGTCGGCCGCCGGCATCGGCCGTGTCTCTACATTAGCCGAGCTCCACGCATCACCAAGGTAACTAGTTAGTTAGTGCACGCCATCTCCTTTATGCCTTTGATGCATGACTTCTGCCATCTCATGATGCCCAACAACATGTTTTGCCTCAGGACACTTCTTGTGTACTCATGCTTAAAGATGTCGACAATGAGTTGAAGGATATTGCCAAGGGTACTCTCATGCAACCAACGAGCCACACAATGCACAACAATCCAATGGATGATGATGTGATGAGGGTCAGGTTGGCTCCGGTGTTGCCAGGGTGCGACGACATGGACCCCCCTTTCAACCTCAGGGAGCCAACAAACACAAGACCCTTGGAGAATGCTACAACTGGCCCTTGACATGGCCGAAGACCCAGATTCGTCTTGCGGGGGGGGGGGGGCACCGGCGCCACCTCTCGATCGATTGCCTGGCCACCACCTCGGAAGCCAGTAGCCGCCGTCGTCGTCACCACCAGCCGTCACCAGCAACTCTTGGCAATGTGTGTACCGCCACATGGCAAAGACGTTGTGTCGCAACCGCCATCGCCCCCGCTACCACCACCACATGACGGCACCCATGAAGATGATGATGAATTGGTCAACGTTGATGACTTCATCAACACCGGCACCGACAAAGGATTGTATATGCCTTCTGTGGATGAAGAACCCTTCACAGCTCGCGACCATCAAGCTAGTCGGCCCAATACATGCACACAATGCCTGGTCTTGCATGGTCTTTCTCAAGAGACGCCTCCAGCCACCGATCCACCACAGGAGAAACCGGGATTGGTTTTCAGCCCCAGCACACTCCGAAAGGCGACCAATGAGAAGCTAGCAGTGACGATCCGGGCTCCGGAGGATGAGAGGTAATAATAATAATAAGAAGGGTGTGAGCTAGCCTCTTCCGAAGAGGATCCGGGCTCAGGACGCCGTCGTCGTACCATCCACACAATATGGCTTGCCGCGAGTACATGTAGCTGGTGATCCGATATTGACTCCAGATATGCTCCACATCGTTGTTGGAGCCATGTTAACTTTGCACGAGGGTGTCAAGACACTAGAGGGCATCCTTCTTAAAGACAAAGATCCAAATAACCCGGTTTTCATGGCCAAGGTGCCATCGGACGTGGGCTTCATCGATGAACCCCCCGTGGATAAATTCTTCATAGCGTACGAGGACATATTCAAGCTGTTTCTCATGAAACGGCTGGACTATAACTTGGTCCGCCTATACGCGCTCAATCTGGCGATCAAGATCAAGAGAGAGAGAGAGAGTACCCCAGAAATTGCGATAGTGGATCCCTACTACATGCGGGGCAACCAGTTGGTCGAAGGATTAGAGACACGGACCAAGGCGACGGCATACCTTGAGAAGTTCATGGTGGACAACAAGAGGAAGGACACACTTCTTTTGCCTTTCTTTCCTGAGTAAGTACACACTCGCTCATCGCCGCCGTAGCTTATGCATTTCTTATAGATTTCTTGCTTTGCTCTTTTTCTAACATTCCGTTCCAATTGTGTTGCGTAGAGACAAATACTGCACACTCATCGTCCTTGCCTCGAGGTATTCGCTATCCACGTATTTCGACTCGGGGAGTTTGACGAAGAAGAAAGACTACACCAGAATAAGGGGTATTCTCAATGAGGCTCTCGACGGCTATGCCAAGAAGGGATGCACCTTCGTAGATAAGAGGAATGTATCAAGGATGGTAAACACGTGTTCAAGCATGTGCTCGAGTTCCCCTGCGTCAAGCAGCCGACTAGCGATGGTGTGAAGGAGGCCTTCTACATCCTCCATCACCTTAAAGGCTATGTTCGGGATTGCCAGAACCTAATGCTGCCATCTAGTCTCCGAGGATGGGCCGAAACTTTGGCGCGAAGGGACGATGATGATCTTAGAGAAGACTTCCATCGCATTCAATAGAAGTTGTCGCAAATCATCATTGAAGATGTCAACACAAGGGGGGGCTACAACAAGCCAGAGGGTTGAGTAAGAGGGAGATCGAAGAACGCCTCCGTAAGCAGGGTGACACAAGGACGTGGATGACGAAAGAGGGCTATCTACCGTTCCCAAAGCCGAGCGAGAAGAAAAAGTCTTCATGATTGATGTGTGCCTCTAGCATGACCCAGTGTGTGTATATTCTTGATGGACGCCTGCTGTAGTGTGTGTGTCATAAACTTTACTATCTTGTGGTCGAAATGGTCATTTTTGTTAGACTTAAACTATCTTGTGGGCGTGTTGTCGTTGAACTTATTACTTCCATGATGATCACGAGATGCTATATTTTAGGTTATGGATCCTTTGTTTTATATTTTGTGAGCATATATATATATATATGGATGTGAACCCTTTATTAATTCTTTTCATTGTATTTTTACTAATATGTCTTGTCGTCTATAGAGATGGCGACGAGGTGGTATGTGGTGTACATGGGTAGGGTTCTAGGAGTCTACGAGAAGTGGGAGGATTGTCACAAACAAGTGAACAAGTTCAGTGGCAACATCTACAAAGGATACACGACTAGAGAGGAAGCGGTAGCCAAGTGGAGGAACCACCTGTGGAAAAAGAACCGGATGAAGATATTGGTCGGGCTCATGCTCTTGCTCACCATCATCACAGTTGTATTCTATTTGATCCTAGTGTAGGCGGCGGTGACCACTTCATATTTGTAATGTGAGATGATATGAACTTTGTATTCGGCACTTGTGTAAAAATTCGGCACTTGACACTATATATGTATCTCGATCGGGCTCTAAGTGTTTGTATTATATATATGTCGGTTTTCATGCATGTACTACTTGTGCAATGTACTGTTCATACTCATCTGGATAAATACTGTATGAATCCTGTATAAATACATGATTATACACCAGGAACGTATTTTACTTTGAATACATGTTATATAGTCAGTGGCGCATATATAAGTATAGTCAGTGGCGCATAGGCTTTATGTGGTGCATATAAGTAAATGCGCCACTAAACTTCTTCTTGTGGCGCATATGAAGAAATGCGCAACAGAAGTCTGAGACTTCTGGGAAGCAGTTATCAGTGGCGAGGTAATAGTGGCGACTGGCATATGTGCCACAGAAGGTCCATTTTCATGCACCACAGATAAGCTATTTCCTAGTAGTGCTTGAGCAAGTTGCTTCACAATGAAGCCTAAGAAATACTTCAACTCCCCCATCATAGACATCCTAAATTTCTGGGTCATCAACTCGGCAAAAGCTTTGTTATGAGATTCGTTAGCTCCACCAAAGATAATATCATCAACATAAATTTGAACAATAAATAAGCCACCCACTTTAACCCGCTTGGTGAAAAGGGTGGAATCGACTTTACCCATGCTAAAACCGTCCATGAGTAAGAAATCCCTAAGGTGCTCATACCAAGCACGAGGAGCTTGCTTTAGTCCGTTGAGCGCCTTATGGAGTAGATACACATGGTTGGGAAAGCGTGTGTTTTCGAAACCCGGGGGTTGAGCTACATATGCAACTTCTTTCAAGGGACCATTAAGAAATGCACTTTTCACATCCATTTGATAAAGCTTACAGTTATGAAAAGATGCATATGCAAGCAAGAGACGAATAGCTTCAAGGCGAGCAACGGGCGCAAAGGTGTCCTCATAGTCAGTACCTTATATTTGGGCATACCCTTGCGCCACTAACCTTGCTTTGTTCCTTGTGACGGTTCCATTCTCATCTTGCTTGTTCTTGAATACCCACTTGGTCCCAATGACATTGATGCGATGATCTTTAGGTCTCTCCACAAGGGACCAAACTTCATTGCGGGTGAAGCACTCGAGTTTTTCTTGCATGGCAATGACCCAATCCGGATCTTCTAGAGCTTCATGGACCTTGAGTGGCTCGAAGTTGGACACAAATGCATGATGGCCACAAAAGGTAGTGAGCTTCTTCTTCTTGTTGCGAGTCTCGATTCCTCTTGATATGCTTCCAAGTATATTATTGATTTGGAGTTCACTTGCAATAGATGCGGACTTGATATTCCGGATAGTCCCTTCACGATCAACGAATTTATCCTTTGTTGGTACTTGATCATTGACCACATCTTGAGCTTGACCTTGATTTTGGGGAACTAGTACGTCTTCTTGGTCTTGCTCGACGGGTTGAGGGCTTGGTTCTTGTTCTTCTGTTTGCGAGAGTTGTTCTTCATGAGGTGCACTTGATGGTTCAACTTGAGTAGAGCTAGGCTCTTCTTGAGTTGGGCTTGATCCTCCCCCATCAACATCTTGATCATGAGTATGATGTTCGGTGGGAAAGATATGCCCAATTCCCATCAACTTGATGACTTGAGAGGAATCTCCATCACCTACAACATGTGGAACAACTTGCCCCCTTGGGGGCCATTATCCTCCAAAAACTCCACGTCACAAGATACTCCAAAACAACCATTGGCTTTGTTGTAGTATCTATAGGCGTGAGAGTTTTCCGCATAACCAACAAAAATACCCTCGATAGTTCTAGATTCAAATTTACCGAGCTTTTCTTTCTTGTTCTTGACGAGGCACTTGCACCCAAATACTCGGAAGTAGTTGACATTGGGCTTGTTCTTTGTGAGAATCTTGTACGGAGTCATGTCAAAGGGAGCTCAGAGGAAGAGCCGGTTCGATTAGTGAACCGTGGTGGCTATGGCTTCTCCCCAAAAGTTGTGGGGTGACTTGAACTCACTCAACATTGTTCTTGCCATCTCAATGATAGTCCGGTTCTTCCTTTCAACAAAACCATTTTGTTGTGGAGTATATGGAGCTGAGAATTCATGCTTGATCCCCTCATCTTGAACAAACTCTTGCATGGTGTAATTCTTGAATTCGGTGCCATTGTCAGTCCTAATGGTCTTGATCTCCACTTCATGAGTGCGTTGAGCTTGCTTGGTGAAGATCATGAAGTACTTGTAGGTCTCATCCTTTGACTTGAGAAGGAATACCCAAGTGTATCTTGAGTAATCATCAACGATGACAAGACCATACTTTCTTCCACCAAGAGTATCATGTGTTGATGGCCCGAAGAGATCCAAATGGAGAAGCTCCAAAGGTCTTGACGTGGCCACTTTGGATATTGATGGCTGATGTAACACCCCTAGTTCTACTACTGATAATTAGGGTTGAGTGTGCGTAGCATGAGCATCATCTTTTCTAAATAAAATGCATGGAAGAATAAAATGATTACAAAAACCCTAATTTCCTCTCTCTCTCAAATAACTTCAAAAAGGTGTTGGATTTTGAAAATTATCAAAAGTATGGAACCCAAATGGTTATAAAGGGTCCCATAGTATTTTAAAATGTTTACAACAACCTCTGGTATTTTGAAAATATCCAAAATAGATTAAAAATGAAAATACAAAAGAATAAAGAGAGAAAACTAAATAGAAAAAGTTTTTCGAAATAAAAACTGATCCTAACCTACCCTAGGCCGAAGCCCATCTTTCCCCTCATCGCTCTCCGCCGCTCACTGCAGCAGCCAACAGGCCGCTTCGAAACCTTTCACGCAGCAAGGTCCGGCCCAAGCGCGACCCACCTCAGCCCAGTCGGCCCGTACCCCTTCAGGCGTCTTCGTCTTTTCTTCTTCCTCGCCGGCGACCGAAGCAGCTGCATGCCCTCGCATCGTCCGTCGATCCTCGCTGCATCACGATGCCCGCTGCTGACTACCGAGCTGAGGATAAGAACCGCCGCGTCGTGCTTTCTCTCCCCATCCCCATTTCTCGTCGTCTTGCTCCCTCTATTGTTCTCCCCATGTCGGCCCTGAACCCTAGCCGGACCCACCGTCAATCGCCACCATCTCCGGTGTCCCCTCGCCCAGCTAAGATGCCTATGAGCTCCGCCTCCCTATCCTCGGTCTCCCTGTCGAAGCGCGCAAGACGAGAAGGCCCCACCTCGCCGGAATCGAGCTCCTCCTCACCGTCGGCCACCGTAGTCATGTCGTCGATTTGTCGCCGTCCGACCTCGCCCGACCTCGGCACAACCTCTACCGTGCTCACGGTGAGCTTGCGGTGCTAACGCACCCCTCCGTTTCCTCCCTCTCGCACTACATCGCCTCCCTGCCGTGTGCCTGCCGCCACCGCTGCTCGCTGTCACCTCCGGTGACCATTCTTTAGCGGCGCCGCCACCGTTTGGCTCGCCTTGGTCTGGCGCGCCGAATGCGCCCCCTCCCGCAGCCACGCATCGCCTATAGCACTATACCCGAGCTCGATCTGAGAGCACTGGCTCAGCTGACGTCAGCTTGACGTCATGCTGATGTCATAAAGCCATTTCTTTTATTTAAAATGTTTTCTGTAATTGATTTAATAAATGAAAATGCTGACAGGTGGGTCCCTACTGTCAGATATTTAATCATTTCCATAATTGTTTCTGAAATGAATAAATATATGACATGTGGGCCCAGGTTGTAAAATAATTTATATAATATACAAAAATGTTTAGTTGTTTTCAAGTGATTTAAAATGGATTAAAATTGGGAAAATCATAACTAATTCATTTTAAATCAGAAAAATATGTATAATATATCAAAATGTTCAAAAAAATGAGATCTACACAATAGACTCATAATCGTGCATTGTTAAGCAATTTACATGACAATTTTAATTAGAAGAACAAAAGAACCCCTCTCATCTACATCCGGGGTTTCTCCGAATTAGGGTTTGCACCCCTCGGACCGTGTTTAAATTGGCAAAGCATGTCTTAGGGTTGCATCTCAATACAATTTAACTTGTCATATCATCATCCATGTTTGAGCATTGCACAGATGCCATGTGTTGATTGTTGTTTTCCTTTCTGGTGTTTCTGCTTCTTCTCGATATACCTCAGAGTTGATGTGAGCAACAAGATCGAGTCCAACATTGAAGACCGAGATCAACACCATCGAAGGTTATCGATGAATGACGCCAAGCAGATGAACTTGAAGTTCTATATCTGAGTATCAACAGGCAAAGGCAAGCAAAGCCCCACACATGATAAAATCCTATGCTTTCAAAGTATTTCATTCTTGCCATGTGCATTCCAATGTATTTTATCGATAGATAGAGTAATCCTATCTGATGCATGTTTCCTTTGTAGCCTATATTACCTAATCCACTGCTCCTAGCATAACTAGGGTTTGTCTTATGTGCTTCGCTTGAGCTACTATATCTGTTGCGCTTAGCCATGCTTAGTTGTTACCGCTGGTCTATCCGGTTGATGAATCAGAGCTACGAATGAACCTAGTTGGACAGGATGTCGTGGTATGATCAGAGATGGAAGTTAAACATGCTAAGGCTTGTATGGGAGGCCATGTCGGGTTGTGGTTTTTGTAGTCCCATAATTTCCACTACTAGGACCTAAGTTCTTGCCTCTTGAACCAAGACGAGCGTACAGCCACACGGGGGCCTGGAAACCCCCTCGACCAACTAACTTGCCTAGTAGATTCCATGAGTCACATAGTTCAGGCAATCCATTCGACATATGCATTCTGGTTGTTCTTGAAGGAGGTGGAGGAGGTGCATTCATACAGGTAGGTAAGCGTGGCAGGGAATGGGAGAGGCACGACCTCCGTAATCTCAAACCCTGTTCTCATCTCTAGGGATCGGCTTCCGAATTTGACCCATTATGGCGGCATATCCTTAGGGCGTGACTCATGGTCTCGGCGAAAGCAAGGTAAAGGTAGTGTCCATCCGCTCTTTGCCGGCCTTCCAAGGAAGAGGGCTAATAATATTTGGCATTAAGAGGAGGGTGGTACATGTGGGTAAAGTTGTGCACCCCTATAGGGTATTAATCTTTTCGAAAAGTCGTGTCCACAGTTATGGACGACTTGGGAATGGATTCAAAGATCATAGAGAACTATAACCTAATCGTAAAACTTGACAAGAGATGTGAGGTGTGCTTAAGGATGCTTCCTCAGGGATCAAGGGGGTGATCCTAGTTGGTAGGTTCAGCTGATGATGATTCAGTGGATATCAAAGAAGATCAAAGGTAGTGATATCGCTTTCTTATCCCCTTTTAAAAGGTTCTAATAGTCCAGCTTCTCCTCTCTCTTTTACAAAGAAAGTTAGCTTTATGCAAATGAACCCCACCATCCATAAGTCTTGCGGAGTACACCCTGTACTCAGCCTTGCTTTGTTTATACTTTTGCAGCAGGTAAGTGTTACCATAGAAGAAGAACTTGTTACAGCATCGACATCGACGAGTAGTTTGGGGTTCTCGGTCGGCAGCCTGGAACCTATGGAATGGGACGTCATCGTTATGCTTCAGGCCTCTTAGGCCATTTGTTAAGTTTGCTATACTTAATAGCATAATTTGCCTTCTGTTGTTTGAAATTTGTGGTCAGTGACCTTTGCTTGTAATATTTTGGTTCTTTGCTCAGTTATGAGCTTGCTGTAACAATTTTTGTGTCATAGGGTCACTGTAATGTTACCGATTCTCTCTTGTACGCTTCTGAGATTTAGGTTAGGCTTATATCAGACAGAGGTCTGGGATTTGTCTAGCCTTAATCCTGGGGGTGTCACAGGTTTTTGGTATCAGAGCAGTACCGTCCGTAGGAAAACCTTTCTACTGGTCGATGTTGAGTCTAGTGCTTATGAAAACTATTTGAAAGCTGAGAAGTATTTGCGAAAACTCTAGTATGCTTATTTTTCTCCTTATCTAGTTTCGCTCTAACTCTGGTTCATCTTATCTTGTGTTGATTTGGAAAACTTTTGCTATCTCGTCTCGTCTTTCAAAGGCTAGGTACCTTCTAGGCATGTCGTTTCTCAACCAGTTGACCTAGTGTTGAGTTCTCCAGAGTTAGTTGTGTGTGTGTTCCTTGTTTCCCTTTGCTCTGCTTCAACTGAGAGATTCCTTTCCATCATGATCTCTCTATCTTTTGGTCCCACAACATCATTTTGATGGTTCCATGCTAGGCCTCGAAGTATCCTTTTGCCTCGTGTGCCTCCTTTTCGTTTGTTTGGGTGCTTCAGAAGTCGTTCCTTCTCTTGAAAGCTACCTCGTGATTACCATCTTGTAGTACCGTCTATGCTACTAAGATAGTAGTTACTCATTTCTTGGGTCTTAACCCTCGGACTTGAACTGAAGATCCCAAATTGTGATGGATTCTGCTGATGTGAATCTTGCACATGAAGATGACCTTTAACCCAAGATCCATTTTGTTGATCCATGTTGTTAATGATTTAACATTACCTCAAGATGGCTAGTACCTTCTAGTACAACCTTCAAGCTTGTGGTTATTGTTGTGATAAAATTACGACAAACAAAGGACTTCCCCTACCACATGCTATGGTAGATGTTCTTTAATGGAACCAAATAGATCATGACAATAGTACTCCTCATGAGTCTCGCATCTATACTCGTGACTTTGCCACCCCTCCCTTTCCGGCATTGGTCCTCGGAAGATTGTTGAATTATGCATCCACATCTCAGGATTACATCCTGAGCATGTTCCTTTTTCCCTTGTTGTTTCCAACCTTTGTCTACCAGTTGGTACCCAAGTAGTAAATGTGCATAGGTGTCTTCCAATGCAAGATACTCTTGTGGTCCGTCAAGATAAACCATTTTGGGATGTCAGGAGAAACAAACTCCAGTACCTTGTCATATCTAGGACCAGGTCAAAGTGTTGTAATCCACAGGTTAAGAAGTAATGATTAGCTTTAGTTCTGTTCTACCTCGAAGAATCACACTCCTTTATACTAAGAGGTCGTGCTGAGTTTCATGACTCCCTTAATGAAGTGATGCTCTTACACATACTTACCCACCCTTCCTCCGAGCTTTCGTGCTCGTGAATGATGCGTGTGCGTAACAATGTGGCCATCTGAGATTCTTAGCAACTATTATTGCTCTGAACTCCAAGGATATTTGTGTCATTCTTAGCATGGTGGTTAACCTATCACTAAACGAAGTTTGACTGTGATACCAAGTCCATTATTCAGGTACACTCTCCTTAGTCAAAGAGTTAGGCTTGTGCCGAATCTCTAAGACTACGTCTTATTGCTTTACCAAGCAAGTTTTCTCTCGAACTATGTGACATATCGATGGTTCGTGATATTCTAGACGTCTTTCTAGAAGTATCGCCATGTTGCCACGCGACTGTGTTGTCAAGTTATTGAGTAAGCTAGGTTTCTGAACTACTCCATTCTCCAAGAATCCGTACTGGATACCCTGAACTAGTTGGTTGAGCTTAAACAACAACTTGGAGAGTTGTAAGACAAAAGTTCTATCAGACTTCTTCCACCTTAAGGGATGTCTAGTTTTGTTCGCGAAGAAGAAAGATAGTGTTTCCTTCTTGGAAATATTACTGTCCCCACCTTTGATTTGATATGGGCTATCGTCAAATCAAACTCAGCCCTAGGGACTATCCTGATGATGTATTTAATCATGATGTCTCACCTGGGTACATCTTCATGTTCTTTGGTCTAACCAATATCTATGTCATGTTCGTATAGAATATGAGTCCATCTTCTTGGAGTGTTTCGATAAGTTTGTTATTGAGCCCATCGATGACATCCTTGCCTTCTCTATGATAGAAAAGATTCATATGGAATAGTTGGCATTAATGTTGGAAACTTTGAGAACCTTCTTCGAGTTATCTCGAAGTATGTGTTCTGGATGTTAGAAGTGACCTTCTCTAGTTCACGTGCAATTGTTGAAAGATGTCGTGGTGGATTTGAGAAGAGTTATCTTTAACTCCCCGGGAATCATTTTAAGTCAATCAAGCATGTGCGAAGTACTCTTTATATGGTAGGTTGATACCTTTCCATCTCGAGAACATCCTCTAAGCACGCTAAGCCACTAACTGATTTGTCATGGAAGAGAAGAAGTTCTACCAACTTCAGTATCCCCCTAAATGTCTCCCAACAATAAGGATGCATTTGAGTTTCGTTGCAATTAATTCGTGTAGGGGCAATTATCTTTTGATAACTTGGTAACACATGGGTTTTGCAACCTAGCTCATTCTTTTCGAGCTTGACAAAGTAGTCCATGTCTTGAGACTCTAGTAACTTTACCTTTGTGGTAAATGTTGTAAACTTTCTGTTCAGACATGCTGAGTCTGAAGTATCATCCCACTTAACCAGAGTTGAATCTCAAGCAGCAACGATGGTTGGTGTTCATCAAGGTTTTAACATCGGTCTCTTTGTAAAGCTGGCAAGATTGATGTAGTGGTTGACACAATTAGCTGGAAGACCTCTTGTCACATTCTCTTGAATCAGTAATAACAACCACTCTTCATGAGGCTTCTTCTATGACTTATTATAGGAGTTGTACTTATGGTTTCCTTTGTACCGAAGTCTAACCTTTACTTGATGTCCACTTTCTCAAACATCAAGGAGAACATTTAAAGTAGAGTTGCTAAATGTCTCTCGGTTGATCCTCCAGACCCTTTTATGTTGGTAAGCGCCTTGTTGTGCCAAGTAATTGAAGTCTGAGAATGAAGTTTCTGTTTCCTCGTGTCATCAGGAATCTTTTTATCTATTCGTCTAGTGGTGTAAAGTGATATCACGATCTTTGGCAAAGATTTTGATAAAGATAGATGAATAAAGAGTTTCCTTCGGTTCTTCTAACATGTTTGAAGAGTGACTATGATTTTGGTAATCATCAGTTTCTTTTGTTACATGTTCCTTGTACCTATTGTGAGTCCTCCCCATAAAAACACCTTTCTGTCTTGTCCTTCTGTTGAACGAAGAGTGATCCTTCTGTATCAAAAGTAGTTCAACATCTTGGTTCTCCATATCTATGTATCCTTGGAAGCTCTACTTAAGCCGTTAGTAGAGATTCATCTCTCGAAGTCTATGGTTGTGTTCTTTCTGTTGTACGCGTTCCTCTTCAGAAGCTCAAACTCTTCTGAAGCTCCATGGTCTCAATCCTTATGAAGACCATTTGTCTACCAACTTGAAAACCTTCTCCTTTTGTTTTCCTTTACCTTGACGTGTTTCATGCTCGTTGGCTCTAGAGATGTTCGTGAAACATCTATCGACGAGTTAACCATGAGATACTTAGTTATGTTTTGTGTCATTCCCTCTCTTCTTTAGTGTGTGCAGCTACCTCGAAGAAATGAAGCACTTCATTCATTCAATGATGGTGGCATGGATCAACCTCTTCGAGAAGATCGTCGAATTTTAGTGTAACCTTGTTCTTTCTATCTTCCTACCTAGGAATCTTGGGACGAGATTCTGTTAAGGGGGATGGAACTGTAACACCCCTAGTTCTACTACTGATAATTAGGGTTGAGTGTGCATAGCATGAGCATCATCTTTTCTAAATAAAATGCATGGAAGAATAAAATTGATTACAAAAACCCTAATTTCCTCTCTCTCAAATCACTCCAAAAAGGTGTTGAATTTTGAAAATTATCAAAAGTATGGAACCCAAATGGTTATAAAGGGTCCCATAGTATTTTAAAATGTTTACAACAACCTCTAGTATTTTGAAAATATCCAAAACATATTTAAAATGAAAATAAAAAAGAATAAAGAGAGAAAACTAAATAGAAAAAGGTTTTCGAAATAAAAACTGATCCTAACCTACCCTGGGCCAAAGCCCATCTTTCCCCTCATCCCTCTCTGCCGCTCAGTGCAGCAGCCAGCAGGCCGCTTCGGAACCTTTCCCGTAGCCAGGTCTGGCCCAAGCACGACCCACCTCAGCCCAGTTGGCCCGTACCCCTTCAGACGTCTTCCTCTTTTCTTCTTCCTCGCCGGCAACAGAAGTAGCTGCGTGCCCTCGCATCGCCCATCGATCCTCGCTGCATCATGATACCCGCCGCCGACCACCGAGCTGAGGATAAGAACCACCGCGTCATGCTCTCTCTCCCCATCCCCTTTTCTCGTCGTTTCGCTCCCTCTGTTGTTCTCCCCCTATCGGCCCTGAACCCTAGCCGGACCCCGTTGTCAATCGCCACCATCTCCGGCGTCCCCTCGCCCAGCTAAGATGCCTACGAGCTCCACCTCCCTGTCCTTAGTCTCCCTGTTGAAGCGCGCAAGCCGGGAAGGCCCCACCTCGCCGGAATCGAGCTCCTCCTCACCGTCGGCCGCCGCAGTCACGCCGTCGATTTGTCGCTGTCCGACCTTGCCCGGCCTCGCCACCACCTCTACCATGCTCACGCTGAGCTTGCGGTGCTAAAGCACCCATCCATTTCCTCCCTATCGCACTACATCACCTCCCCACCGTGTGCCTTCTGCCACCGCCGCTCGCCGTCGTTGTGCCGTCACCTCCGATGACCATTCTTCAGTGGTGCCGCCACCGTTTGGCTCACCTCGGTCTGGCGCGTCGAGCACGCCCCCTCCCACAGCCACGCATCGCCTATATCACTGTACCCGAGCTCGATCTGAGAGCAATGGCTTAGCTGACGTCAGCCTGACGTCATGCTGATGGCATAAAGCCATTTCTTTTATTTAAAATGTTTTCTGTAATTGATTTAATAAATGAAAATGCTAAGAGGTGGGTCCCTGCTGTCAGATATTTAATCATTTCCATAATTGTTTCTAAAATGAATAAATATATGACATGTGGGCCCAGGTTGTAAAATAATTTATATAATATCCAAAAATGTTTAATTGTTTTAAAGTGATTTAAAATGGATTAAAATTGGAAAAATCATAACTAATTCATTTTAAATCAGAAAAATATGTATAATATATCAAAATGTTCAGAAAAATGAGATCTACACAATAGACTCATAATCATGCATTGTTAAGAAACTTACATGGCAATTTTAATTAGAAGAACAAAGAACCCCTCTCATCTACATCCGGGGTTTCTCCGAATTAGGGTTTGCACCCCTCGGACCCTGTTTAAATTGGCAAAGCATGTCTTAGGGTTTCATCTCAACATAATTTAACTTGTCATATCATCATCCCTGTTTGAGCATTGCACGGATGCCATGTGTTGATTATTGTTTTCCTTTTCGGTGTTTCTGCTTCTTCTCGGTAGACCTTAGAGTTGATGTGAGCAACGAGATCGAGTCCAACATTGAAGACTGAGATCAACACCATCGAAGGTTATCGATGAATGACGCCAAGCAGATGAACCTGAAGTTCTATATGTGAGTATCAACAGGCAAAGGCAAGCAAAGCCCCACACATGATAAAATCCTATGCTTTCAAAGTATTTCATTATTGCCATGTGCATACGATTACAAAGTATTTTATCGATAGATAGAGTAACCCTATCTGATGCATGTTTCCTTTGTAGCCTATATTCCCTGATCCACTGCTCCTAGCATAACTAGGGTTTGGCTTATGTGCTTCGCTTGAGTTGTTATATCTGTTGCGCTTAACCATGCTTAGTTGTTACCGCTGGTCCATCCGGTTGATGAATCAGAGCTACGAATGAACCTAGTTGGACAGGATGCCGTGGTATGATCAGAGATGGAAGTTAAACATGCTAAGGCTTGTATGGGAGGCCGCGTCGGGTTGTGGTTTTTGTAGTCCCATACTTTCCACTACTAGGACCTGAGTTCTTGCCTCTTGAACCAAGACGAGCGTATAGCCACACGGGGGCCTGGAAACCCCTTCGACCAACTAACTTGCCTAGTAGATTCCATGAGTCACATAGTTCGGGCGTTCCATTCGACATATGCATTATGGTCGTTTTGAAGGAGGTGGAGGAGGTGCATTCATACAGGTAGGTAAGCGTGGCAGGGAATGGGAGAGGCATGGCCTCCGTAATCTCAAACCCTGTTCATATCTCTAGGGACTGGCTTCAGGATTTGACCCGTTATGGCGGCATCTCCTTAGGGCGTGACTCATGGTCTCGGTGAAAGCAAGGTAAAGGTAGTGTACATCCGCTCTCTATCGGCCTTCCAAGGAAGAGGGCTAATAATATTTGGCATTAAGAGGAGGGTGGTACGTGTGGGTAAAGTTGTGCACCCCTATAGGGTATTAATCTTTTCGAAAAGCCGTGTCCATAGTTATGGACGACTTGGGAACGGATTCAAAGATCATAGAGAACTATAACCTAATCGTAAAACTTGACAAGAGATGTGAGGTGTGCTTAAGGATGCTTCCTCGGGGATCGAGGGGTGATCCTAGTTGGTAGGTTCAACTGATGATGATTTGGTGGATATCAAAGAAGATCAAAGCTAGTGATATCGCTTTCTTATCCCCTTTTAAAAGGTTCTAATAGTCCATCTTCTCCTCTCTCTTTTACAAAGAAAGTTAGCTTTACGCAAATGAACCCCACCAGCCATAAGTCTTGCGGTGTACAACATGTACTCAGCCTTGCTTTTGTTGATACTTTTGTAGCAGGTAAGTGTACCATAGAAGAAGAGCTTGTTATAGCATCGACATCGACGAGTAGTTCAGGGTTCCCGGTCGGCAACCTGGAATCTATGGAATGGGACGTCATCGTTATGCTTCAGGCCTCTTAGGCCATTTGTTAAGTTTGATATACTTAATAGCATAATTTGCCTTCCGTTGTTTGATGTTTATGGTCAGTGACCTCTGCTTGTAATATTTTGGTTCTTTGCTCACTTATGAGCTTGCTGTAACAATTTTTGTGTCATAGGGTCACTATAATGTTACCGATTCTCTCTCTGTATGTTTCTGATATTTAGGTTAGGCTTATATCAGACAGAGGTCTGGGATTTGTCTACCCTTAATCCCGAGGGTGTCACAGCTGTTTCCTCCCATGTTGCTTTCCTGAAATGCAAGCACTACACACACGATCTTTCTCAAAAGACACACCAGTTAGTCCAACAATATGTTCACCCTTTAGGAGTTGTTTAAGATTTCTCATGTTGATGTGGCCAAGGCGGCGATTCCAAAGCCATCCCTCGTCAACCTTGGCCATTAGAAATGTAGGAAGAGATTGACTCTCTTGCGAGAGGTCGACCACATAGAGGTCATCTTCCACATATCCAACAAGGACCAACTTGAGATTATCACTACTAAAGACTTTCACAAAAGTTCTAGAGAAATAGGAATCATAACTGGCCTCCGCAAGATGTTTTATTTAAAGTAAGTTGTAGCCAAGGTTTTCAACAAGCATGCGGTCTCTAGGGTCAAAGCCTTGGAGACCACTAACTTGCCAAAACCTAGTACCTTTCCTTTAGAGTTGTCTCCAAAAGTGATGCTTGACATTGAGTTAACATCATGAATAAATTGGTCAAGCACACTTCTACCTCCGGTCATATGATTGGTGCGTCCACTATCAAACACCCATTTTGATCCACCGGAGGCATACCCCTACAAAATCAATTCTTTGATTTAGGAACCCATTGAGTAATGGGTCCCCTAGCATTAGCAACAAGATCTTTTGGTACCCAAATTGAGTACCACCTATAATCATAACCGTTGCGAGGGCCAACGTATTTGACATACACATCTCCTTGGGTGCCCTTACATAGCACATAGGGTTGATTAGATTTTCCCGCAAACTTGTGGTTGGGGTTGCTCCTTGTGGCTCCCCCATTCACAACATTCTTATTTACTTGGTCAACAACCTTATGCCCTTCATGCACAAAGTTTATCTTCTTAGGTGGGTTGGCACCATTCTTGTCATTCTTGGGATCATACCCCATACCTTGCCTTGGAGCTCTCATCATTTTGTGAGCAAGAATCTCATCAAGAATCTTGCCCTTGGTGGTAGGTTTGAGATTCTCCATCTCAAGTTGTTCCTTCAACTTCTTATTCTTCTTAAGGAAACTAGCTTGATCCAAGGAAGGGTTAGAAGCACAAGTAATATTCTCAACAATAATAGGATCCTTCAATGTACCAAGAGACTTTTCATAGGACACTCGAAGTTGATCATGATTCTCCCCAAGTTTATGAGCTCACACTTGATAAGCAAATTTGCTTTCTCAAGGTTATCAAGGTCATTGGTGAGGGAAGCATGAGTAACCTCAAGTTCTTTCTTTGAAGTATCAAGCTCTTGGGACAAGGTGATAACTCTATCTATGGTATCCATATCTTTTTCCTTATCTAGTTCATAGTTTTCAATTCATTCTTTAAGAAGGGAGGTAATGTCCTTTTCCTTGCTTAGCTCTTGCTCAAGAGGATTGAATCTTAGTTTCTCATCATCAATATGAGACTCCAAACTATCAATGGTCTCGTCACGTGAATTGACAAGGCTCATTAATTGTTTGAATCTAGTGCAAGCATTGCTAGGAAGGGACTTCATGATTTTATACATTTCTTATACATAGTTTTCATCGAATTCATCATTGTCACTATCATTGGCACTAGCATGATCATCCAAGATGCTAGAGAGAGATGGAGGTGAAGATATTACCTTGGTACTCCTTGCCATGAGGCATGTACCGACGACCCTGGGAGTGATGGAGTCATCGACATAGTCTTTGGTGCAGTCATATGTGAAGAGTGAGTCGGGTTCGGCAAAAGCCAAACCGGCCACTCCCACAACCTTCTCCTCATCTTCACTCTCCGCATCGGATAGGTACTCTTCTTGTACCTCTCGTTGACGGGGTTTGGCTTTAATATTGGCTTGGCACCCTCTTCATATTTGGGCTTGTCAAGTATCTTCTCATATGGGCATTTGTTGGAAAAGTGGTCTGACTCATCACAATTATAGCAATTCCTCTTCTTCTCACTTGGCCCGATTGAGCTTCTTCTTCTTCGGAACTTCAAGTTCTTGGTGAAGAGAGAACTTGAGCTAGCATGTCGTCAATGCCCTCACTATCACTCTCTTCTTCATTTGCAACACTCTCTTGCACATAGTTGGCCTTTAATGCTAGGGATTTAGAAGGCCCAATGGCACGGTTGATCTCTGATGACCCACAAGTATAGGGGGTGTATCGCAGTATTTTCGATAAGTAAGAGTGTCAAACCCAATGAGGAGCAGAAGGTGCTGGCTAGTGGTATGGATCAGGAATTCTCTGCAAATACTTAGCAAACGGATTTTTAGGGGTTTTTGATATAGCAAGTAAATGAAGTACGAGTAAATAAAATACAGTAGGAATAAATGCAGCAAGTGGCCCAATCCTTTATGCAGTAAAGGAAAAGCCGGTTGTATTACTTAAGATGACCAAACGTTCTCGAGGACACATGGGAAGACTGTCAAGTGCTTTCGCTTCATATAGTTGATTAATCTTCTTTAGCTTGCTAAGTGTTGTGTGGGTGAACCTGTGCTAATGTATCGACCTTCCTAGGACTAATACATACTTGTGATTATACCCCTTGCAAACATCCGTAAGTACAAGAAAGTAATTAAGGTAGAAACCTAACCACAACTTTAAACTCTAAGACCCTTACGTCCCTTGTGCAATGGTTTCCTAACGGGGGTTCAGGTTTCTGTCACTCCGGCAACCCCTACAATTAGTAGCCAAATACACAATACATTCCCCTAGGCCCATATAGGTGAAGTCTCATGTAGTCGACGTTCACATGACACCACTAGAAGAAGTACACCACAACTTAAATATCAAACTATTGAATCTTTCTCAACACAATTCCACTACCAACAACATGACTTCTCCCATGTCCTTAAGAACAAAACGAACTACTCACAAGACATCATATGGATCATGATCAGAGATGGAATAATGATGTATAACAATCTAAACATAAACAATAATTCAATGGTTCACTCAATAGCATCAACTACAAAGAGTAATCAACAACGGGAAAGTTTCCCCTATGAACTATGCAAGATTCAACACAATTGTTACAATAATATGGAGATGGTGATGAGGGTGCTGATGGTGATGATGGTGGTGATGATAATGATGATGATCCCGATGAAGTCCAGCTTGATGGTGGTGTTGATGGCAACGATCTTCCCTCTCCGAGAAGGAATTCCCCCGACAGAAATCTGTCTGCCGGAGAGATCTTTCTCTCTCGGTGTTTTCCGCCCCGTAGAGGCGGCGAAATCTTTCTGTGGTCGCTCTCCGAGTCTTAGGGTTTCAGGAGGATAATATACGCCAAAGGGGAGTGCCATGGGTGGACCAGGGCGGCCACACCACCTGGTGGCGCGGCCTAGGCTGGCCCGCGCCAGGGGGTGGTGTGGCCCCCTGTGTCCCATCTCTAGCCCCCCTTCTGGCTTCCTTTGTCTTCTGGAAAAATAGGATTTTCCGTATATTTTCCTAGATTTTCTGATCTTCGCGAATTTTGCCTCCAAACAGCACCTTTTCCATCAAAATCCTGACTGCAGCGGTCCATGCTCCAAAAGACATCAACCATGCAAAAACAGATAAAATAACATAAGTATCACCTCTCAGTACGAAATATATCAATGAATAACAGTGAATTATGACATAGAATAGTGATGCAAAATGGACGTATCAACTCCCCCCAAGCTTAGACTTCGCTTGTCCCCAAGCGAAACTGAGCTCAATAAACATGACCTCAGGTTTATTGAGTGAAGAGTCGATAAAAGAATACGGACAAGAAGCATCACAATCATCAATACATAGATCATAATAGAAGACAACTCACTATTATATAACTCAACTTGCAATGAGTAAAGGAAACACAATAAAGATACATATAGTAAATCATATTTGGTAATGGCAAACTTAGCTCTTGGTCGAAGAATAGTTGGTAATTTGCCGGAGTTCACAAATAATTGGTTTTCAATGATAGCTTTCAAAGTAGTAAACATCAAGATAAGAGCAATGTGCAAAACAAGGAACATAAGAAACATGATTGAATAAATCATCATATGAATGAATGAAACACAACAATTTGCTAAGATAGAAGGAAGTAGGTTTAATGACTCAACTAAAAAGTAAAGGAAAGGCCCTTCGTAGAGGGAAGCAGGGATTGCAAGTCTCATAAAGAGCTCCCAAAAATTATGATACTTACTCGCTTTCAGCTCTCATTGCCCCTATCATAGGCATCTTTTGATGATTAAGGTTAAAGTGACACAACTAAGAGGATATGCTTGACAAGTTATAAGTTGGAATCTCATGCCCCTTACTTATGAGTACCGAACCTCATGTTACTCAACTTCAGTCACGAGTAAGCTCTTGTCATTTTAAATACATGTGTATCATTGAGAACCGCCAACGTGGTACCCCTTGCACATGACATAGGAGCTATCCCATAATCAAAATGACAAGGCAAGCAGACAATGAGCATCTCAGCGATCTTTTTATTTGCTATTTGCATAGGTTTTTATTGAGGATGCTTCACAGAATGCTCACTATGGTTATGCTGCAAGTTTCCACCATGATTAGGTATGGTTTAGGCTAGCGGCCCAGGCGTTTCTCTAACACACATATAAACTCCATGATCTTACAAGTTCCACTTTTATTTCACACCGCCGGGATCCATAGGCAAAAGAACATGATATCAACTAGGTACAAAGTACCAATGCAATGTTGAAGGCGTTCCCCATGATGCATGGTTCTGCTAACTTCAACTCATAAAGGGCAAGCATATACGCAACAAAGAAGGACCCAATGGTTCAGGTTTAGTAAGTGCAAGAAAAGTAAGGTGTGCCATCAAGTTTGTGAGAGCTTTAATCACTAATTTTCACATAACAAGTTTAATTTGGAAGGTAGATAAAACAAGAATTTACTTGGAATAGCAATAATGCTAATAGGTAGGTATGGTGGACACAAATGGCAAAGGTTTTGGTTTTAAGGAGTGGATGCACGAGAAGAATTTTCTCTCGGTACAGGTTTTTGGCTAGCAAGGCTAGGTAGAAAGTACAAGAGTTGGAGGAAACAAACAAACATACAATTGATAAAGACAAACATGCAATCTTCCTTGGAAGCACAAAAGATCTTAACTAGAGAATACTAGACTTATGAGCAAATCAAGAAAGAAAGATGATGAAATAATTTTTCTTTAGAGTACTTTTATCTTTTCTTTCAACTCTCAAAAATAGTGTTGCTACTGACCGAGCCAGGTTTGCGAAAACCAACTAAATTAACTCAATGATCCCGAAGTGATACCAATACTAACAACAAGATCAATCATATAACCACGAATTGAAAACTAGTATAAGCTATGCAAAAGAGTTAATGATAGAACTTCTCATTAATATTCCATAACGGTAACTCACACCAAGGGATACATATCTAACGAGAGAGGGGACACTTCCATAATGCAAACCATCCTACATAATAACTTCCCTATTCATGATATGACTCTACTTAAAAGGTAAAAAGTTAGAAGATAGTGATGTGATACCGCGGCACTCCCCCAAGCTTGGAACAAACCAAGGGGATGCCAAACCTGATGACGAATTACTCCTTTGGTGGTGGTGGTATCCCCTCGATGAGCTTCTTGATCAATTTCCCCAAGTTCTCAATCTCGAAGGTGAGAGTACGAATCAACTCCGAGTTGTGCTCAGTGCGGTGCATGATCATGTCAGATTGTGGATCCCAGCTCTTGTGATTCTTTTTCCGTTCTTCCCTCTTGGAGTCTTCTTTTCCTGCATGGTTATGGATAAAGGTATGGAAGGGACTCTTGGTGCTTGGAGAAGGTGTCCTTGGAGCCAAACAGTGACGCGGAGGTTTCCCTCCAGTTGACATCCGTGCTGTCCTTCTGATCCTGGTAGGGTTCGCCACCACTCCAATGCTTGAAATAGTAGTGCCAGTGTGCTTTGCCTCCTCTTCACCTTCACTCTTGATCTCCTTCTCCTTCCCGGGGTCTTGGAGGTCTTCTTCCCTAGGCTCCTTCCCTTTATCCTTGGCGGACACCATTGTGCTTCTAAACCTTCAAAGAGTATGTCCTGGCAGAAACAGATCGAAACAAAAACACGACGAAAACATGATATACGAACCTCGGGAGATCCGGGGGATTATATATTACGAAGTTTCATAACAAAAGGAAGGTACTGGGAGAAAACGAGTCGGAGGCGGAGTCCGAGGTGGACTCACCACCTGGTGGTGCGACCAGGGGTGGGCTCGCGCCACAAGGTGGTGTGAGCCACCCAGGCCCCGTTTCTGTCCCTTTTTCGCTTCGTAACTTTCCTTATTGACTAAAAACTGCAAAAAATATAGTTGGATAGTATTTTCGCGGAACTTTTCTTACAACAAATGTTACCTATTTGAAAGCAGACTCTGCAGGTCTCTGAATTTGGTATGTAGTAGATTCTTCCAGAGTCATCACTTGAATATCATCGATATCTTCATCTTCATACACTTATTACTTGAGTCATAAAACCCTTCTCTTCCTTATTACACCATTATCTCCACTACCTGGAAATTTCTTTCACACAAAACATCACATTGTTCTCATTAGCAACATTAGTATATATTAAATGATAAAACCTTTTGAGTCCAACTTCAACTTAAAACCATCAAAACATAAGCTACTGTAGCAACTCCTTTCAAAAACCCAAAAAGAAGTCAAAAAGGAAATCGAATAAAGAAGCAATTGCAAGAGTGGCAAAATCTGTCAAAACAGACCAACAGATAAAGATCAATTTTTTAGAAAATCTTCTGTTGCTCAAATCAAAAAGTGAAAAACTAACGAAAGTTAAATAACAACCTGGGGCAGAAGAACAAAAAATTACAGCTCAATCTGACAGACAGAGATCTCTCACGAATTTTTACGGTGAAGCACAAAAATCTGTTTCGGGACAACAACCTCCCCAAATCTTACTTCTCTCTCATTAGAGGTTGATCTTGACACAAAAACCAAACAAAACAGATAAGGAAAGGTTATTACCGAAGTAATAACTTCCAAGACTCAAAGAAACAAAAAACAAACTAGAAGCAAAAACAAATTGGGTTGTCTCTCAAAAAGCTCTTTCTTTATAGCCATTAAGATGGGCATGATAATTTTGAAGATGCTCACTCAGGAATATGAATTGAGGTGAAAGAGAGCATTAAGAAGCAAAAACACACACACATTTAAGTCTAACCCACTTCCTATGCAAGGGAATTTTGTAAACAAACAAGTTGCTGAAACTAGAGGCTACCTGCATAGGAAGGCAAAAGAAGTGCAACATAAAAACTTTCAGCATAAAACGAGGAAACTTGATATTTTTGAGATGCATAAGAACACTTTTCCCTCTCTCATAGTAACTTTCCGTATCATGCAAAAACTTAACAATATAACTATCACAAGGGCCATCATAGCAATGATCGCTTATTCTAACAGAAAACACAGGAATACTAGCTCTCATAACACTACTATGTGAAACAATATTAGAGGTATCCTTACAAAGGATAGTGTGTCCCTCTTTTTCATATTTAGTGACAAAGCCTTCCACATTTGCTATTATAGGTACATCAACCATTCGTTTATCAGGTTCAACAACTTTATTCATACTTTCATCTACCATACTAGCCATCATAGAATGTTCCTTTATCTTAACTAGGAAAGGCATTTTCTCAATATAAGGTTCAGGTAAGACATGATTAGCAGTATAAACTTCGGTATTTCTTGCAGGAACACTCTTAGCAATATCTTTATAAGGTTCATGATACTTATTCCACTTCTTTTTAGGCACTTCAATGTAGGAAGCAAAATCCTTAAAATAAGAAGCAATAGCTTGAGAGTCTAGACCATAAGCATTTTTAATATTTTGAAAGTCATCAGTTCCCATAAAAGATTCAATGCATTCATAATCATAATTTATACCTGACTTTCTACCTTTGTCACTCTCCCATGCTTTAGCATTATCTTGAATACGGTCCAGAAGATCCCATTTAGCTTCTTCTTCCATATGAGTGAATGATCTAGCACAAGAAGCATCCAATAAATCCTTGTCATGTAGAGGGAGCCTTGCATAAAAGTTATTGATAATAATATTGTTGGGGAGCTCATGAATGGGACATTTGAGCATTAATAACTTCAATCTCCCCCAAGCTTGAGCTGTACTCTCTCCATCAAGAGGCCAAAAGTTGTATATTTGATTCCGATCTTTATGAATCTCACTAGGAGGATAAAACTTTGAATAAAAGAGAGGCACTATTTCCTCCCATTCCAGGGCTTGACCATTCTTCAGTAGCTTATACCATTCCTCAGCTCTTCCTTTTAGTGATAATGAGAATAACTTCTTCTTAACTTGATCTGTAGTAATACCTGCACACTTGAACAACCCGCATCATTCGTGTATAAAGAGCAAATGATCACCGGATGGACAGTTCCATCCCCAACATAGTAGTTATCCATAACACGATCAATAATTCTTGTAGGTATTTTGAAAACATCATTCTCAGCAGGTGGTGGCTTATCTACTACCTTAGCAGTGGTAGTAGCATTACCAAATAAGAAACTTAGCGAATTATCCATAACGAAAATAAAGCAACTAGCATAAGTAAACAATACTCACAGTAGAAGTTTCCTTTACCAGTTCCACTCTCCAATAGCGCTTCACTCCCCGGCAACAACGCTAGAAAATAGTCTTGATGACCCACAAGTATAGGGGGTGTATCGCAGTATTTTCGATAAGTAAGAGTGTCGAACCCAACGAGGAGCAGAAGGTGCTGGCTAGTGGTATGGATCAGAAATTCTCTGCAAATACTTAGCAAACGGATTTTTAGGGGTTTCCGATAAAGCAAGTAAACAAAGTACGAGTAAATAAAAGACAATAGGAATGAATGCAACAAGTGGCCCAATCCTTTATGCAGCAAAGGACAAGCCGGTTGTATTACTTAAGATGACCAAACGTTCTCGAGGACACATGGGAAGACTGTCAAGTGCTTTCGCTTCATATAGTTGATTAATCTTCTCTAGCTTGCTAAGTGTTGTGTGGGTGAACCTGTGCTAATGTACCGCCCCATCCAAGACTAATACATACTTGTGATTATATCCCTTACAAACATCCGTAAGTACAAGAAAGTAATTAAGGTAGAAACCTAACCACAACTTTAAACTCTAAGACCCTTACGTCCCTTGTGCAATGGTTTCCTAACGGGGGTTCAGGTTTCTGTCACTCCGGCAACCCCTACGATTAGTATCCAAATACACAATGCATTCCCCTAGGCCCATATAGGTGAAGTGTCATGTAGTCGACATTCACATGACACCACTAGAAGAAGTACACCACAACTTAAATATCAAACTATTGAATCTTTCTCAACACAATTCCACTACTAACAACATGACTTCTCCCATGTCCTCAAGAGCAAAACAAACTACTCACGAGACATCATATGGATCATGATCAGAGATGAAATAATGATGTATAGCAATCTGAACATAAACAATAATTCAATGGTTCACTCAATAGCATCAACTACAAAGAGTAATCAACACCGGGAAAGTTTACCCTATGAACTATGCAAGATTCAACACAATTGTTACAGCAATATGGAGATGGTGATGAGGGTGCTGATGGTGATGATGGTGGTGGTGATGATGATGATGATCCCGATGAAGTCCAGCTTGATGGTGGTGTTGATGGCGACGATCTTCCCTCTCCGGGAAGGAATTCCCCCGGCAGAAATCTGTCTGCCGGAGAGATCTTTCTCTCTCGGTGTTTTCTGCCTCGCAAAGGCGGCGAATTCTTTCTGTGGTCCCTCTCCGAGTCTTAGGGTTTCGGGAGGATAATATACGCCAGAGGGGAGTGCCAGGGGTGGACCAGGGCGGCCACACCACCTGGTGGCGCGACCTAGGCTGGCCCGCACCAGGGGGTGGTGTGGGCCCCCTGTGGCCCATCTCCAGCCCCCCTTCTGGCTTCCTTCGTCTTCTGAAAAAAATAGGATTTTCCGTATATTTTCCCGGATTTTCTGATCTTTGCGAATTTTGCCTCCAAACAACACCTTTTTCATCAGAATCTTGACTGCAGCGGTCCATGCTCCAAAAGTCATCAACCATGCAAAAACAGATAAAATAACATAAGTATCACCTCTCAGTACGAATATATGAATGAATAACAGTGAATTATGACATAGAATAGTGATGCAATACGTATCAATCTCCTTGATATTTTGTCCTTCATCCACCATATTGTCTGTGGCAACAAGATAATACACTAGATCATCAGGCGAGAAGTGGCGAGCTGAATCTAGGAGTTGCAAGTTTAAGGCAAGCTTCTTGTCGGACGCAACGATCATGGAGAGAACCTTGGACTTGATGAGCTCACCATTCAAGTTGAACCCATCATCATACTTGCCATAGCCAATACCATCAATCTTTACACGAAGGGAAACAATTCTCTTGTATGCTTCTACGATGGACTCACCATCGTTGTTCATGAACATGCTCATCTCCGACTTGGCAGCTTCATACTTGGACTTTTGGATGAGGGATGTTCCCTCTTGGAGAATGACAATCCTCTCCCAAAGCTCTTTTGTGGTGGGGATGTTTCTAACTTGATCATAGAGAGTGTGGTGAATGGCACTCATTATCTTGTCACAAGCCATTGCATTTAGTTGACGGTCATAGTATTCTCCCGGAGTGAGATTGTTGGGATCTTGTGGATAGAAGCCCTTGCCCACAATCTCCCAAAGCTCCACACTGCATCTGCGAAGATGAGATTCCATAGAACCTTTCCAATGAGAGAAGTGAGTTCCATCAAAGTGAGGTGCGGGACCCGAACCATTAATATGAGGCATGATGTTATTTTGTTTAGGATATATATACGGAGATGGATTAGGAGGCAGAGAGGCTTTCATCGGGTCACTATCACTAGAGGCCTCATTCATAGCCTCCTTATCGGTGTCCATCGGCCTCCCTTGAGGTACTACCGAAGGTCCGACAAGCATGAACCCCTCGCCCATCCCCGTAAAACGTCCCTCAAGAAAACTTATTAGAGCAAGGAGATCGAAATCTGCCTTAGCCTTTTCAAGGGACTATTTGGCAAAGAGTTCACGGATCTCCTTAATCGAATAAGTATTTCCCTCCTCATCATCGGAGAAAACCATCTTTTCCCTTAGGCGGTAAAGCCATCAGAAGAGCACTAGGCTCTAATACCAATTGAAAGTGTAAGATGGTTTACCTAGAGGGGGGTGAATAGGTTTCTACAAAATTCTTTATAATCTTTTGCAAGTTTTAGGCTTTGTGGAATATAAGTGTGCCTAAATGCAAACTAGGTGAGGCAACCTAGATGATGATACAAGATACTTGAAGCACGAAGGCTATCACAAAGTAAACAACACAAGTAAGGGAGTGGTTAAGGAATAACCGAAGCACGCGGAGACGGAGATGTATTCCTATGTTCACCACCTTTGGGAGGGGGGCTACGTCACATTGGAGAGGTGTGAGGTTCCACGAAGGATTCCTCAATGCCACGAAGGCTCACCTTCTTCTCCAAGCCTATCCCACGAAGGAATAACTCACTTACTCGTGGTAGACTTTAAGGTAGTCTCCAAACACTCACAAACTTTCCACGGAGCAAATCACAAGCCAAATGCCTCCGGGCGATCCTAGACGCCTAGGGTTTCCTAGAAACCCAAGATTAACAAGCTAACTCGATGAACTCAAGGGGGAAAGAACTTTGGCTTGGTGGAAACGTAGATCGGGACCTCCTCTCGCTTTCTACCAAAGGGATTTGGATTTGGTTGGGTAGAATGGCTGATTCTCAAGGAATTGTGTTTCAACAATGGGGAGAGAGAGAGCTTCAAGAATGAAATATGAACTGAATGCCTAACCTCCTCAAGGTGGAAGAAGAGGTATTTGTACCCAAGGGAGAAATCTAGCCATTTAGAGCATTTCTGCGAAGTCCGGTTTCAAGTTCGGTTGGACCGGCCCACACACCAGACCTCCCAGTCTAAAGCCCGGAAGACCGGAATCCAAACCAGGATGGTCAATGTGCGTGACCTCGGATAGACTCGGTATAATAAACCGAGATTCCAGGTTTGGGTTTGGTTTTCTGGCGCTGGTATCGGACCACCCGGTCTAGGAGCTGGTTCAACCAACTTGTACACCGAACTTAGCAGAGATGCTATGAAACGTAGATTTCTCTCTCTTCTATCTTTGGTGATGGAACAAGTGGGTGTATGGGATGTGTATAAGGCTTAGAAATTCATCCCCAACAAGCTCATCGAGATAACCCCTCTTAATAGTGCGGTGTTCCTAAACACTCAAGATAAATATAAAAGGCAAAACTCTGACACATCTCTTCATTATCGAAATGGGAGGCGGTCTCCGATGATCTTCCAACATACTAGCGGACTAAAACCTGTTTAAGACACTAGTAGGTAACATTAGTCTACTCTACTACGGTGTCATTCTCAACCCAAAATAGTAGAGGGTAAACTACCCTTCCAACTTATCTTCTCCAGGAATCCAAGGAGAGAGAGAAGCGTTGACCCTGAGGCCAGCTCATTCCTTCTTGAGCATGCCAAACCCTTAGTCGGAGTAGGGGTTCCGCGTATGAAAACAATAATTTTTTTTACCCTACACCCCTGAACCCCCAAAGCTGCCAGGACCTATCTATTAGTAATACAGTAATGGGAGGGGCTTTTCGGGAACTTACCCTTGAAGACCAAAAAGCGGTGTCAACGCCAGGAGAGCGTGGTTGATGTAGACGAGCCAACCTCAAGGTTGTGATGAAGTCCTTGCGCTCCTTGGCTCCAACGACTTGAGTGCCTCAAGTGCGACACCTCGCAGAGAGTTACACACGTCCGGTGCCTGACGATGACTCCCGCTTCCCCGATCCAGCAGCAGTTGCAGAAGTAGAGCTCCCGGATCTGAATCCCGCAGCGCGACGGCGCTCCACGGTGAAGATGTCTCTCATTCGCGCAGTCCAGACTTGGGACCATGGTCACGGGAGAGAGGGGGGGAGAGAGAAAATATCAACTAGAGGTCCTCCCAAAAGTGAGAAGACCTTTATTGATTATTGGTGTATTTTATTTGGCCAAATACCCCCACTATATATAGGGGGAGGGGAGTTACTACCTCCCTCAAAGTACCGGGGTGGGACTAAAGGAGAGGAGGGGGAGGGGAGGCTACCGGCCAGCCCCTAGTGGGCCCCGCGCGGGGGGCTAGGCCTAGCAGGCCAGCCCCTTGCCCCTTCTCCCTCTCTCCTTTCCCTAATGTGCCCTTTCCCTCCGGAAATTGGTCCATTAAGCCTTTGACCATTTAAATTGGTTTTCTCTTTATTAAATAATTATGAATAAATGATTAAATCAATATTTAACATTCATTCACATATTATTCAACCTCCGTGGCTATGGAACACCTTCCACCTCCACTTCGGACATCCTCCGGACTTACCGAAACCCTTCCAGATTTCTCTCTACTATTCTTCGGCGATTCCTCCGATCCTATAACACTCTCTAAGTAGCATCAAGCCCTTAAGCGTGATACCCCACGGTTTGAGAACACTCCAGACATGGTTGGGACACTCCCGCACCAATGATTGACAGAGGGACCTGGATGGCCATGTGACCCATGTGCGTTCCACGAAGATCTTTCGTCGTTTGAACCAGGACAGTCGTGTCTTATTCCCTTTGTCACTTGATACTTGCATTGCCCGAGATCTGATCAATGACATCACCATGTCGTGTTTAATCTCGTTACTGAACAATGCTAGTTGATGCGTTTCGACAAGTGATATCCTTGTGATCAAATCAAACGCTGCGCAACTACTAGATATAACTTCTCCGAGTGGGCCCTCAAGTATCTTCCCGTCACATGGACAGACAAATCCTGCTCTTGACATATATTGTCTCTATGGTTTCCTCTGAGTACCTGAACACACCTTTATAACCACTGTATTACCAAGTGGCGCTTGATGCTATCTAAGCACTCTCGGGAGACAGTGATTGATATAGCCTCACCGTCTAAGGAATAGTCTACAAGGATCCATTTCTAATTATCGTAACTTGAACTTCGTGACATGATCGGGTCACGATATTTAGGTTGGGTATTGGTTCATCATCTCATTCTCAAAATGAGATGACTCCATTTCCAACTGGCATAAATGCCACATGATCAGGAAACATGATCATCTGTTGACCAATGAACCAGTGACTAGAGTTTCACTGGGAACCCCTGGTTGTTTATATATCACACGTGTATTGATGTTTCCACTCAATACAGTTATAGCATGATATAAAACTTAATCATAAACTATATGAAATATGATAATAGTCCTTACTACTATTTGTCTCTAGGGCATATTTCCAATAGTCTCCCACTTGCACTAGAGTACAAATACACTAGCTGCATTTGTTCTCAATCATTGGCACCATATATCCGGTACCCTGAACATGCTTGCTCATAGAAGAGGTTGAGTCTTGGGTCTGTACTTTACAGTCCCAAATCCTTTGCAACTTACTAATGTCACCTTGATTGAGATTAATACTTTATCATCACATGATAACATCTGTGTGTATGCATCGTCGCTATGGCAGCAGAACGAGACCTGATTCCAGGAGCCTAAAGTTATGTTAGATCAACCTCGAGGGCTTTCTCATGGTCACTGTGCCCTGGGACACATCATTCTATGTTAAAAGTGAACTAGCCCCGCCATACCATTATACACCACTTTAGATGGTACCCTTATCTATTATTATAAACTAGAAAGATACCCCACGCGTTGCAGCGGGAATTTATTTAGAAAATTTAATTTATAAATGAAATAGTATTTGACACACACATATGTAGAAACTTGTGTAATAGAAATATCAGATTATATTTTTCATGGCAGTCGAGTGGCTAAATTTAATTGACATAGAATGATCATGCATCTGACAAGATATTTGAGTCGAGGTACATTATGAAAGAGGTAATGCATACGGAGGAAGAACAACCTAGCTTGCTCTTTTTATTTATGGATTATTTGATCCTATTTAAAAATATATGAATTACGGTCTATGATTCCCATAAACAGAAGAACGCTCACTACACATGTCAGTAAAGACAAACATTACCAGGGGTACAAATGAAGATACTTGCAGGCTTCTATGTATAAAGAAATGAGAAGTTGTAGCTGCACGCTAGTCGGAGATGCACAATATATTTTTCTTATTCCGGAAATTCGGAGATGCATAGTATATTTTTCTTTTTTCGGAAATTTGGAGATGCATAGTACTACATCAGTACAGTAAGGCTTCAACTATGCTTGTCAGGGGCCATCCTGAGCACATGAGTTCAACTCCAAGGTGCATAAGTATCAACAGTACAATCTTCAAAACCTTAAACAAAGTGAATGATTATTGTGCAAAATGGAAACATGGAAAAGGAATGTGAGTGTACCAGGAAAAGAACGTGCATGCAGCTTGATGAGTATGAAAAGTGTTTTGAGAACCAATATTGATTTGATATTTCTAATAAAGATGTCATCTGATATATACACGCTCAACTTGATGCACTCCATAGCAATAGTGAAAGTGGACAAATCTACCATCAAAGCTCTATTACCATACCAAAGAAATCCATGTGCTGTCCAATCACAAATTCCATGTCCTTGTCTCTCGAGAGTTTAGGATAATGAGAGTAACGAAATCTTGACTTCTACATTTGAATAAACATATACGAAGGTACTGAACTAGAGAGGCTCTATTACCATACCAAAGAAATCCATGTGCTGTCCAATCACAAATTCCATGTCCTTGTCTCTCGAGAGTTTAGGATAATGAAAGAGTAACGAAATCTTGACTTCCACATTTGAATAAACATATACGAAGGTACTGAACTGGAGAGGGTAGAACTGAATTTCAGTACTACCATATTAGATTCAATACATAGATGTCGAGTAATCTGCTTAAACTCCTCGATGTTAAAAAATAGCAGACCAAATATTCAATCTCCATTCAGCAAAAATCGCCATCCATGGACAGAATATCAGTAGAGCACTCTTGGATAGATGAAACCTGAAGGCGAAGTGCTGAAAGAAGGGCGGTTGAGAGTGAATGTTTCTTGCCAGTAGCTGTCAGAAAACAAATCCATAGCTGTGTAGCCAAACTGCTTGATGTAAGAGAAGAGAAGCGAATAGAAACCTGACCACCGATGAGGATGTGGAGCTCGTGATTTGTGAATACACGAAGCCAAGAAATACTGCAGGAACATCAGAATAGCCAGGACGGCATTTGTATAGAGGCCATAGAAATGAAAAGTTAGGAGTAATTAGAGCATTAGTAATCATGGAATATTGGAATTTTTTGAGGGAGCTCAACAGCTCACACAGGGGTTACAAACACTGCACATTGAAGAGGATTAATTGGCATTCAATCTAAAATCTGGTCACCACTCACCAAGGCGTCAATGGGAGTTGAGTGGTTCTTGAGGGTAATGGAAAATACAGGGGAATGGTATTGCTGGCGTTGTGCAGATGCAGGCGGAGAGGCCAGGCTGAGGTCAGTGGTGAGGTAGGCTGACACCACCATGGGTGAAGTGGAGGTCCAGGAGAGGAGTGCGAACGCCAGCGGAGAGGCCGGGCCGAGGCCAGCGTCCGGCAAGGAGCGAGGCCAGAGGCAGCAAGAAGGGGCTGCAGCCGGCGGCTCACGCCACGGGGAAGAAGAGTTTCTTTAAGCAGACGAGGGGGTGGTGCACGTCATGTTTTTTCCTTCCGGTAACATGGGCCAGACTTTGTGTGCCTAAAAGTTTCTGGCACGACGATAGAAGCACAAATATGGACGGGCGGATCATTCGAAACAGACGGCTGTGATTATGCAATGATGTGGCTAGTATGTATGTTGAGATAGACACTCTTAGTGGGGTCTACTTTATAAGAAGATATAGATGTATTCATCGAAACATTAGTGCACTCTGTACAACTTTCGATGTTTTAGTTCACCTCGCTTCCTACTTAACTCTAATCGGTATTACAGGAGTTTTCCAACATATTCCCTTATAACATAACCCTTTATGCTTTAAGATACGTCATCCTTTATGGATTTGGAAAATATGTCTACAGTTCTCTATTAGACACTGCGGACAATTTAGCTCAACGTTCTGTGATTCAAACTTAATCACTTTTAAGCGTTCCTTATTGGATCATATATTATGTTAAATCATCATCATGGTTTACTAAGATAGAACCTATGTCTCAACATAGTGGATGATGATCATCCTTTCTTTCTTTCAACCATTGATGCTCAATTTAATACTATTCCTAATTTAAGTTATCAAGGACCAGTTCCTTAATTAACTTCTATTCTGAAACACTTTTCAGAATCCTTTAAGGAATACTACATAATATCATAATACACCTATTATCAACTTCTAAACCTTATAAATCATTATTTATAAGTACTTGCGCTTTTATTCTTAACACCCTTAAGAATCATTGTATAAGCTCCCACTCAAAATATGTCACCGAAATATTGTTTTAGGAAGACTTTCATAGCTCCCACTCAATTTCATGCAAATTGCACACCCACTCACTATTTTGAACAACTTCAAAATTCTTTGATCAAATATCAATCTTGGAGTTATACTATGAGATACTAGTACTTTACCAGTTTTAGATCCACTAGACATTAAACACACATGAATCAAATTCATTTGAATTCGTCAAATACTTGACAAATTGTGCTTTTGTCATTTACCCCCTTTTTCCACTATGGCTTTACAGTCATTTGGGAAAATTCAAGTAACCCCTTTTACTTGTGAGATTCATCAACGAACTGCTTTCTAATCTCAAGGGAATTCAGTTTTTAGGATTTCTCATAATCCTAGTTTACCATTATTTCCTTAGTACTTCGTAGGTATGTCATATTTCAAGAATCATGACAAATGATTCACAAATGTCTCCATACAAGATATGAATTTCATTTTGAATCCTACTTTATGTAGTGAAAACACCAATGGGGAAAACACAATGATCATTATCATTGATTCTTTCCTTTGCAAAGAGAAACATGCAGGAACGTTGTCCGTTGCACTTCTCAACATTCTGATGCAGGGATTTGAATCCTCATCGTGTTTTTTACTATCTTCCATTTACTCCATAATTGAGAAGTCTCACTGAATGTGAACTTCCTCAAGAATGCACCAAAATCCAAGCAATACTAGTTTTGCTTCCCTTTTGGTTTAGCTATGGATTTTGTATTCAAAGTTTCCAATGAATACTCTACAAGGACTTATCCGCTATTATTTTGGTTATATCGAATAACCCCAAAACTTTCACGAATTCAAATGGTTCACTATATATTCTAATTGAATGCTAACTATTTCTAACTTATGGTCTCTACATCTACACTACAACGATTTATTTGGTGCCATCTATTTACCCATTTTGATATCTAATATCACATTGTGATGCTTTGCATTCTGACGTTTCACAACGCTTTGCATTTCACAATTTCTTTATGCTATTCTTATAAAGTCAAATTTCGTTACTATTGGTCAAATCATAGTAATTAGATTTCCTTTTATATTTATACCCTTTGTTGGATGAAACAATTTGATCAAATCAAACAATTTCATATTCATGTTTCCTTTGGTAAATTACTTTACACTTTTAAACAATCATTTAATGATAATTACCATTTTGTTAAAATACAATACATCAAATATGTATTTACTTTTAACAATTCATTAAAACACTTTGTATTCAAGTAATACACGGTGTTCAAGTTATTTTGCCAAATTTGGCACGATTTATATGTGACAAAAAATCAAATGACTTTCACATATTATCATATAACTTTTGAATTAAACAATGGTTTCACTCATTAATGAAATATCATTAAGTTGGGTATTTTAAGGCATTTCAATATTTTACAAATGTTCATGCATTATCAATTAGTTTCAAACAACAAGGATAATTCACAAGTAATCAAACAAGATATGAACACAAATAGAAATCATTCATAAAAGTAGAACAACTGTTGTTACAAACTCATATGAATAACCGTCTCACAAAGTGTGAGACAAACTAAAGAAGTTCACAATCTCTTGATTACAATAATCATCCAAAATATAAACTAAATGATAAATGTCAAGGGAGAGTGTCATCGGCCATCATCATCATGCTCACCATCAACACGCAACGTCACCTCCTCTCCAGCAAGCACCTCTCATGCAGAAGGACCTGTTTTCAGCAAAACAGAACAAGTACCAAATATACTTAACACTGCAAATGTGTTTGCAAGATTATAACATTTATAAAACTGTATATCAAATATATACCTTTGTCATCGATGACCTCATCGACATTTGGTTCAACCAACACATTCCTGAGATGTGTCACGAACCTGTGGAACTCCATTGATTCCGCGTCGCCTCCCATGATGCAAGTCCTGACTTGTGCTTGGTAGCTTGGTGGAAGCGACCGCAGCACAACGCCATTTGCAAAAGAGCCCAACATCCAGCTATCCAGGAAGTATGCAGGCCTCATGTACACATCATGCATGCGCTCAAAGTGGTCGTCCAGCGATGAGTTCTCCTCCATCTTAATGGAGAGGAAGTCTCCCATTAGCTCATGCTCCCATATGCGTGTCTGCTCCACGAAATGTGTCCTAAGCTGCAGCATTACCGAACGAGGGTTGACATCACCCACAAAAGGCCACAGCTCGTCCACCATTCCGAAACGCATTGTAACTGAAATGAAGGAGGCCATCTACCGACAGAGATAGAGGTCTTCCCGCTGCTCTGGGGTCTCTAGGTCAATGGGCTGATCCAAATCCATCCCGTCGAGTATGTAGTCGACCACATCATTCTCGCTAAGAAGAACGTGGAGACGCGCAACCCATATAGAGAAGTTTGATCCATCTAATCTGAGCTTCTCTCCTTCTAACCAATCAACCGTCAATAGGAAAGGCGGCATCTACATATATAATTGCAAAAGGAATTTAGACTAAGTTTATAATTAAATGAGTTAATAATAACTCCACTTAGAAACACCTATCACATGAAGGGTTCCTAGTGATAACACGACCCCTTGATGTCTACGCACTTCTATTCTTGTAGGCAGTTGTTGGGCCTCCAAGTGCAGAGGTTTGTAGAACATCAACAAGTTTTCCCTTAAGTGGATCACCCAAGGTTTATCGAACTCAGGGAGGAAGTGGTCAAATGTATTCCCTCTCAAGCAATCCTGCAATCAAGATACAAGAAGTCTCTTGTGTCCTCAACACACCCAATACACTTGTCAGGTGTATAGGTGCACTAGTTCGGCGAAGAGATAGTGAAATACAAGTGGTATGGATAATTATAATTGGTAACAGTGCTAGAAAATAACTTGATGGCGTGTGGTTGACGTGGGAAAAGACTAAAGGCAAACTGAAATAAAGATGGAAGCAAGCAAACATGTAACAAATCTAATTGCAAACGGTGTATCAATGCTTAGAAACAAGGCCTAGGGATCATACTTTCACTAGTGAACACTCTCATATAAATATATTCTCTTTATGATACTACTCTTAACTACTCTCCGGTTGAACACTCTAATCGATGGTAGGGCTATAACAGCACACCTCAAAGTAAGCCTTTCCCATCTAGAAAACCCCACACTGTCACCTTGAGTACTAGATGAGTCCAACAAACACCACAATTTCATAGAAACATCCAACTCCAAATATAACTCATAACAAGTATTTGTAATATCTAGCCTAAGTGCCACCATGGTGTGCACACTGTCAACTTCACACACATGGGGAGAGCAGAGATCTAATAAAGCACTTGAGTAGCAAGGTAGATCTATAGATTACAAGCTCATGATCACAATATGATCATGCATAGAGAGAGAGAGAGATGAACACATAGCTACCGGTAGAACCCTTAGCCTCGAGAGAGAACTACTCCCTCCTCATCATGGGAATCAGCAATGGTGATGGAGATGGCGGTGGAGATCGATGGAGATGGCTCCGGGGGCACTTCCCCGTCCCGGCAGGGTGTCGGAACAGAGACTTTCTGTCCCCCAAATCTCCCCTTCGGTGGCGGCGGCGCTGCAGAACTTTTCGTGGCTAGAGGCTTGACAATCTAGGGTTTATGCCTCGGGAGGCTTCTTATAGGCCAGAGGGCAAGGTCGGTTGCCGACCAGGGGGCCCACACCATGCCCTGGCGCGGCCTGGGATGGCTCACGCCAAGGAGGGTGTGGCCAACCTGTGGCCCCTCTCCGACTCTCCTTCTGGATCCGTGAGTCTTCTGGGAAAATAGTAACTTTGGCTTTTGTCCCGTCCAATTCCGAGAATATTCATTTTCTGACTTTCCTGGAACCAAAAACAGCAGAAAACATGCAACTGGCACTGTGGCATCTTGTTAATAGGTTAGTCCAAGAAATTCTATGAAAAGTACTCCAAAGTTGGAACAAAACATAATAAAGTAGATAAAACCAAGCATGGAACATCAAAAATTATAGATACATTTGCAATGTATCACCCCTATCAGCCACATCTCCCCCGATCGTCACAGCCATCAATGTGGGTTCAAGGGTGGATGCTAAACATAGGTCACATCATTCATGCGACTCGTGCTCGATCTTTCGACCATCCGTGTTCCGAGGCCATGTCTGCACATGCTAGGCTCGCCAACTCAACCTTACTGTATTCGCTGTGCAACATGGCTTACACCCACTGTATGTGAACGTAGATATGTCTGACACCCAGGCCTGTACCCTGGATCGCCTCATACCGAAGAACTTTCTTGGTGGTGCACACTAAGGAGGAACACAATCGTTGGTAATTTTAACAGGGATCATCTTATTAGGCTACCGTCGAGTATCTAATACTAGCACACAATAAGATATACAAACAATAACATTGAATGTAAATGTGATGTGATATGGTCCTTCACGTCATGATCTCCATCCGTCGTCACCGGATTCTGGCGCCGTAGACACCAGGGTACCGGTGTCATTCCGGCGTGGTAGTCCGTTACCTTCGTGACTATCTACTACTACGTAACAAAAGGTAATCACTTTACCTTTGCCACAACCATATCACAAAGCAACGCCCCCTGCAAAACAAAGTCAGACGCCTCTACTTTATCTTTGCATGTTTTACGTGGCTCAAATGGGCTTTCGCACAAGAACTATTCTTACCTACAAACTTTCAGCACAATGCTGATCAAGTAGTTGTCTCTACTACACCCCTTTCGGGGCCCTCCGTTGCAAATGGCATACCAACTAATGCGAGAGAGACAGACACCCTCCTAAGCCACTTTATAGGGTACAAGCCGTATGTCAAGCGTGGACCAGTCTCGCAAATGAACGCGTAAAGTCAGTTGGGGGCCGCTTCATCAAGCATTACTGCGGTATACACAAGTACACGTGGGAGAGTAACAACTAGAAGATCAACGCCCACACACTAAATCTTGTGTGTTCTACCCGTACTAGCATTACTACGCATAGATCTAGCTCTAATACCACTGTAGGGGTTCCGCGTATGAAAACAATAAAATTTTACCCTATGCCCCTGAACCCCCAAAGCTGCCAGGACCTATCTATTAGTAATACAGTAACGGGAGGGGCTTTTCACGAACTTACCCTTGGAGACCGAAAAGTGTTGTCAACGCTCAGGAGAGCGTGGTTGATGTAGACGAGCCGAAGCCGACCTCAAGGTCGTGATGAAGTCCTTGCGCTCCTTGGCTCCAACGACTTGAGTGCCCCAAGTGCGACACCTCGCGGGGAGTTACACACGTCCGGTGCCTGACGATGACTCCCGCTTCCCCGATCCGGCAGCAGTTGCGGAAGTAGAGCTCCTGGATCCAAATCACGCAGCGCGACGGCGCTCCGCGGTGAAGATGTCTCTCGTTCGCGCAGTCTAGACTTGGGACCACGGTCACGGGAGAGAGAGGGGGAGAGAGAAAATATCAACTGGAGGCCCTCCCAAAAGTGAGAAGACCTTTATTGATTATTGGTGTATTTTATTTGGCCAAATACCCCCACTATATATAGGGGGAGGGGAGGTACTACCTCCCTCAAAGTCCCAGGGTGGGACTAAAGGAGAGGAGGGGGAGGGGACGCCACTGGCCAACCCCTAGTGGGCCCCGCGTGGGGGGCTAGGCCCAGCTGGCCAGCCCCCTTGCCCCTTCTCCCTCTCTCCTTTCCCTAATGGGCCCTTTCCCTCCGGAAATTGGCCTATTAAGCCTTTGACCATTTAAATTGATTTTCTCTTTATTAAATAATTATGAATAAATGATTAAATCAATATTTAACATTCATTCACATATTATTCAACCTCTGTGGCTATGGAACACCTTCCACCTCCACTCCGGACATCCTCCAGACTTACCGAAACCCTTCTGGTTTTCTCTCTACTATTCTTCGGCGATTCCTCCAATCCTATAAACACTCTCTAAGCATCATCAAGCCCTTAAGCATGATACCCCACGGTTCGGGAACACTCTAGACATGGTCGGGACACTCCCGCACCAATGATCGACAGAGGGACCTGGATGGCCATGTGACCCATGTGCGTTCCACGAAGATCTTTCGTCGTTTGAACCGGGACAGTCGTGTCTTATTCCCTTTGTCACTCGATACTTTCATTGCCCGAAATCTGATCAATGACATCACCATGTCGTGTTCAATATCGTTACTGAACAATGCTACTTGACTCGTTCCGATAAGTGATATCCCTGTGATCAAATCACACGCTACGCATCTATTGGATATAACTTCTCCGAGTGGGCCCTCGAGTATCTTCCCGTCACATGGGCGGACAAATCCTGCTCTTGACATATATTGCCTCTACGGTTTCCTCCGAGTACCTGAACACACCTTTATAACCACTGTATTACCAAGTGGCGCTTGATGCTATCTAAGCACTCTCGGGAGACAGTGATTGATATAGCCTCACGGTCTAAGGAATAGTCTACGAGGATCCATTTCCAATCATCGTAACTTGAACTTCGTGACATGATCGGGTCATGATGTTTAGGTTGGGTATTGGTTCATCATCTCATTCTGACTATTTGGCATAAATGCCACATGATCAGGAAACATGATCATCTGTTGACCAATGAACCAGTGACTAGAGTTTCACTAGGAACCCTTGGTTGTTTATATATCACACGTGTAGTGATGTTTCCACTCAATACAGTTATAGCATGATATAAAACTTAATCAGAAACTATATGAAATATGATAATAGTCCTTATTACTATTTGTCTCTAGGGCATATTTCCAACAGTCGGCTCTACCCAGATGACTCAGCTTGGATGGTACCGGCACACAAAAAACATAGTTGATGTGCCGACATAAGATATATGTTGGCCAGGTCTTGCCCCACCATCTTCCATTTAACGCCATCGCATCTCTGTCCGGGTTTATTTTTGGTTGCGAGGGATACCTCGGCCTCAGGCCGAGCATAAACCTCTAGGCGAAGTACTTCCAGCTTCGTACCAATGTTGTTCCTTGCAAGGAGCATCCTCCCGGCGAGAAGCCTCTGACTCAATGCGGGGTTGCATCCATTAAACCCCGTAGGAAATCCATCTTCCCCCGGATCCAAAACCTCGATTCATGCAATAAATGGTTGAGGTCCTTCTTCTATGTGAAGAACAACACCGATATAGATCTGATTCGGCTGTCTGCCTTTTTTGTCGATGTTCCCTCCAAGACCAACTGGGACCTCGACCCAAAGAACTAGAGCTCATTTATTAACGAGGTCACCTCGTATATCGAGAAGCTGGAGGAGGTCGTGTTAACCAATGAGGATCTGATGGCGAACTTCATTAGCAGCCGAGTTTTCCCCCTACAGTGCCGTAGCCACAAGATTTGTCACATGAGTGGTCGTTTTGACCCGAATCGCGTCTCCACTATTGAGCTTACCAAGGCTCAAATCTGCAAGCGAGTTAGGTCCATCTTTAAGACGGACATGACCGAGACATGGGACTAGGGAAAAGCTCCCTTCTCTGTTTCATTGTTTAGAAATTCCTCCAGCAAACTATTGAGGACACCCCGAATCCTTCCCTTACTTGGGGCAGGGACTGCAATACCTCGGATTCGGAAGAAACGGATTCTGAGGAATTCATGCCTATTCTTGATGCTAGTTTAGGCCGACCCCATGGTAAGATTTCTGTCTTATCACCATTAAGGAACTGGCCGGATGATGATGAGGAAGATGATTGTCTTATTCTTGAGGTATTTGACCAATGCCACTATCATTTACCTATCAGCCTGACTTTATACCAGCTAACTCGGTTAGTCAGGTGCATGACGTACCTCCCGTTTCTATGGGGGCCAAGGTGCGGCGAAGAAATGTGCCGCAACTTCTGCCCTACCAGTCGAGCCATCTAGGGTCGGGAAGAGGTACAAGAAGTCCGGGAAGAAACATGTGAGGTGAAAGGAGCCGCCAGTTATTTCCGGGTAAGCTTCCTCCTCCGGGTTATCTTTGTATTTCTTGTTTCTCTCTTTCTATATTTGTTATTTCTTTCTATCTTATCTTATCTGATCCATTTTATCTCCTTGTTTCATTCGGCAGGGCTGCTCTAGATATACCCCAGAGTAGTTCTAGTATGGCCTCTCCAATCCATAGGCCACCACCTTCTCCACCTCGCGACGATACTCGGGTTCTCAGCCCAGCTCGAGGCAACACCCCTCCCATGCCGGATGCTAATATTCCTCGGGCGGAGGGTAAAGCCGAGGTTGGAGGAGGCGGTGGTGCCCCAACTGACAAGGCCATGCTAGATCAGAGGGAGAATACCTCGCCCCCCGACAGAGGACAAGAACAATGCGACGCTAGCAACATCAGCACCGAGATAGTTTCAATTGAGGCTCCGGTAGACCCGGAGCTAGTTCAGGCCGAAGTACAGCATCAAACTCCCCTCGAATCAACACGGTCTCAGAAGCAACAACCATCCGAGTCAACATAGACTCGGCAATAACAACAACCATCCTCCGAGTTAGCTCAAACTCGGCCCCAAGAACCCCAACTTCAACAATCTCAACCAACATCCTCGCAGCAATGGACAACCTCGCCTGGTAAATCGAAGAAACCAGCTGCGGCGGCTAAGGCGACATAGAAGAAAACTGTGGTTGTAAGTCAACAACCAGCAGATGCTGCAGAAGGGCACTATTGCCTCTGCTTCAGCTAAGGATAAACAGCTAGCACTGCATGTTAGTCCCGTCGCGGCTAAGGCCACCACCAAGAAGACTTCTGCCGCGAAAGGTTTGGTCCTGACCCGGACTTTGAGCGGTCAAAGCCTAGGTTCGCTTACTCACTATGCCACAGATTGGAACAATGCCGATTGTGCCGAAGTGACATCTAGGAATCCAAAGGAGCAGACGTTTGGCCCGCCTGATATTGCGGAGTGGCCCTTGCCGAAGCTGACCGGATGATGGAGGTAAATACCTCGGCTGTACTTTTCATATTTGCACAATATATACACATAACCCCTAGTCCCCGAGCCTCCAGGGGAGTGAGATATTACTCGGCCAGATGCTCTTAGATCAAACATTGCGTAACTTAGTTTTGAATCTTAGCTCAGCCGAGATATTGTGCCGAGTCACTATGGCTTAGTCAAAATTTCCATTAGAATCAAATACCCAACCACCTAGATTCGGGTTAAGTTTACTCGGCTAATCTTGAGTAGCATCAAATATACAACCACCTAGATTCGATTTAAGTTTAATTGACTCGAATCTCGACTAGGATCAAATATCCAGGCACCTAGATTCGGGTTAAGTTTACTTGACTTGAATCTCGACTAGGATCAAATATCCAGCCACCTAGATTCGGGTTAAGTTTACTTGACTTGAATCTTGACTAGGATCAAATATCCAGGTACCTAGATTCGGGTTAAGTTTACTTGACTTGAATCTTGACTAGGATCAAATATCCAGCCACCTAGATTCGAGTCGATTTTATTCAGCTTGAATCTTTAGTATAATCAAATATGCAACCTTAATCTAATCATAATTTCTTGCATCGAGTGAACCGATTCATTATATAAATACTAATCCTTCTGTTTCATGATATATTTGTGACAATCCGAGCTGAGATGTTGGTATCCTTGTGAATCAACACTTTGATCACTATATTTGTTATCCTCATTCTGGTTTTACTCTATTTACTCCTTTATGTATATATATTCTAATGTCCTTATAATTAACATAACTTTACTGCACATACGATAGAGTGACACATCAACCGAGTGAACCTAGAGTATATCTCTCCATCATCAGGAGGAGCCATATTCCATCCTTGAACTATCCAAGTTCCCGACAAACATGTTTTCAAAAGTACATGAAGATCACCAGTATTACCACCTTATTATTCTCAAGTGATGTTTGGATAACCTTCAAACTAAATCTTCCAACACGAGTTTACCCAATATATATCCTTGTGACCAATCAATCGGTTCCTCTAGGATCACCATGCCATGCCATCGATCCATTTGCCCTCCTCAACTATATATGTGCAGAAGATGCCGCATGCCAGTTTCAAGTTTTTTCGCGCTGGTTACTTTGATCACAGCCCGAGTAGAATGTAGTAGACGACGGTGGCAGGAAACGAGATAAATATCCCGAGAATGACCCTGGAAAACACAAATATATCCAGACACAGTTGATCGGATGGGAATTAATTCGTGCAGATCGAGGTAATTAATAACAATGTAAATCTGGTAAGTAAAGAAACACACGTACCCCGTGCTCATGATGTCTGCGTGGACCTTGTACTCTTCAGCGTACACGAACGAGGCCACGGCCAAAGGGAGCGCCGCCTGTGCACAAAATGTTGCTCTTTACTGAAAAGAAATAGAGATACTACCAATTATCATGTCAGCGTGCGTGCGTGTGCGTAATTTATTACCTGTACAACGGCGACGCGCAGCAGGGTGCCGTGCATGCCGACGGCGAGCGACGCGAGCAGCATCAGCACGGGGCCTATCAGGAACTTGAGGACCATCGAAACCGATGCGATGGCGTAGCCGCACGGCACAAACCGTGACTGTCGCGCTATGAATGTCCCTGAAATGCACCAGAGGCAACTTGTGTACGTTTGTCTATCTTGCATTGTGGTTGTGGGGGCACGTACTGTCGTCTACACGTTAGTCGTCGTTAACAAAGGGAGGGATGGATCATGGATGGACCGACCTGATGCGAACATGCTTAGGCCAATTGTTGTCGTTTGTACAATGAACATAGAGTCTACCACAATCTTTGGCATCTTGATTCCGCACCTGAATAATATAGATGGTAGACGGACGGGATAATAATAAGCGAAATAGGAGAAACAAGATGATGACAATAATATCCATGGAATAGGCATTTTTTCACACATGCATGGAACTTCGCAGATAAGTGCATGTTAAATCACCCATGGATGTTCGAAGATAGGTACGTGTTATGTCATGGTTGGCATGGATACAAAATTGGCTTCATGGACTCGTCGGATGAATGTGACCCCACATTGTATAGTGACTCACACAATCTGAGACCCTAACACGTCGTTCCTCAAAGCCCAAACCTAAGCCTAACACTAACCTTATATCAGAACAGAAACACAAATACTTTACAATGGACTAACGAACCGGTCCAAATTCAAATGGACTGAGGTTTATTGACTGGTAGGCTCATTTACCGGAGGGGGCTGGGAATTCTGGCTACCGGCCGGTAACCGCGGTATTTCAACCGGTAACCAAATCTCTGGCGGTCATTATAAAGTCATATAGCTTGTAGACGTGGTCTATGTGTATTTTCGTATACTTACATATGGATATCTTCACATTCATTTTGTATATGTACACCAATTCTCTTCAAACATGATCAACTGCTATGCCTATGTTTGATTTTATTGTGGATTCTGTGATACATGGGCTGAGTTGGATAGCTACTATGAGCCCAGAACCGTGGATAAAATATAAAGTTATTTGTTGGAGTAGCACGCATCGGAGGCTGTCGATTTGGAGGACGGGTTCCACAGATGACCTTAAACTTTTTATTGAAAAATTCAAATTTAAAGCTTTAAAAAAATCCGAAAAAATACTAGGATGTAGATAATGATTTATAATACATGTGTGTAAAATCTTATGAGAAAATCCTTTATATTCTTGTCTCAGAAAAAAAAAGAGAAAATTTCAGATCTGGAGATAAACGGTGCAATTTTGAATGGGCCTCCATTTTCTCAAAGCTTGTTATATTTTTCTTTTTTACTGAGCCAGAAATATGAGATATTTTCTATTAAAAACTTGCAGATATGTATTTTATATTGTTGGCCACATGTACGTATGTTTTTTCAAAAATATTTGATAAATTTTTAAAAATTCAAAAAGGGCTCCATGGAGTCCATGCTCTAAAGCGATTTTCGGCATTAATAGTCTATTTTATGCTAGTTGACTGTATCATATAGATCAATACACTCACACATAAATCGCCATGTTTCCGAAGAATATTAGCATTATTTTCATGTTGCTTTTCCAAAAGTGACAATTTGGAGCGAAAAAAATGAATTATCAGGTTTCTTTGGGTTATTCCAGATGTTGAAATATCACCGACCCCATTCTAAACATTGATACGGAAGTTCCAGGTTTCCTTACTTCTGATCCAGACGTTGGAACATCAAAATCAAAATCTTACTGTAATATGTTATCACTTTAGCCTTTTCTTTTCGAGAAAACATGTTGAGGTAGTATATCTTTCTATATAGTTATATAGAAATTATGTTACAGTATCTAAATTTCATCAAATTTAAACGAACTTTTTTTTAAAATTTTATTTTAATTTAATTTGGCCCCAATGTACTCAGTTTTCTTGAGGAAAATATGTTTCGAAATTCCCCTAAATTATGGAAGGGACTTGCCTGAATGCGATTAGAGCCCAGATGATGCCAAGGAAGCTAGCGTAGGTATTCGGAATACTCAGAACCTTTTTCCCTGCCATGAAGGCGATATGCCTCGCCGACGGTGGAGCTGTTGGCAGCGAGGCATCCTTTGCCTCCGCGTCCTTAGCATCTCCGCCGGCACTCACCGTCGTCGTCTGCCCGGTGTCCATGATGCCTTCTTCTGCCGCTGCGACCTCCGTGGTCTTATCGTCCACGGTTACCTGGTCGGCTCGCTCGGCTTCCACAGTGTCGCCTTTCTCCGGCGAAGGGGGGCTGATCATGTTGGTGCCGCCATCCGTCGCCGAGGAGCTGGCGCGCGGCCGGGCTGCCATGTACTCGTACATGAAGATGACGACGTTGTACCAGACGCAGAATTGCATGACGACGATCTGCTTCAGGAGATCCTTGGACACGGGCCCGTACATGCCGCCGAGGAGCGGCACGCCCATGATGATGGTGCTGGGCAGCTGCGCCACGGAGAAGGCGGTCACCACCCACCGCAGCGGAGACTCCGCCGTCTCGCCGCGGCCCCGGGACGATGACGACGACCAGGCCGCCCACGCCAGGAGGCCGAGCAGCGTGGCCGCCTTCTGCAGCGTGTCGGCGGCCAAGAGGCGGCCGTCCATGGCGTAGGGGTCGCTGGTGGAGACCATGTCGAAGATGAGCATCGGCAGCGCGTAGATGGCGACGAAGTGGTTGATCCCCGCGCACTGCTCCTCGGAGAAGGCCCCGAGCCAGCGCACCGACGCGTACCCCAGAAACGCCGACGTGTACAGCGGCGCCATCGTCTCCACGACGTGGTACACGGCCGAGCCCGTGATCATGGTGTTCGATCGATCTAGGCTCGCTGCTTGGTGCCGTCAGATATTCCCACCAGCAGTGTTTTGGTGCGAGAGTTTGGGTTTCTGGCTTGAACGCTCGCATCGACGGTGTTGTGTGTAATGTATAGTGGCCTGCGCGCGCCTGGGCAGTGTCGTCGCGGTTCGTCGCGGGTTGACGTCGGATGTTCGACTAACCGGCTTATCTATCCCGCTAGTACTAGTACTTCTGAATGACCAATGTCATGGAAGTCTTCAGCTGCTGATTGACTAGACTTAGGCCAGCGGCGTATTACCAATGCGTGAAAATCTTGATAAGTTAGGCACGGCCGTACTACCGTACAAGGCATGTCATGTACTCCTACAGTTTCAAAATATAAGATGTTTTAGCTTTGTGAAAGGAGTACATCTAGACTATTAAGGAGGGAGTAAGTACCAAGTATGAACTTATATGTCGCTAAAAGCGAAGTCAATATACCAAGGGGTATGTGTGGCAGGGATACAGACGATTGGAGGTGACTCACTAAAATTCATATAGGGTTTCCCCTTCGCCGGCGACGCCGCAGGTCCGCTTACCCTTCGATGGTCTTAGGGCGTTGAAGGCGTGGTGGGCGGAGGGTTTCAGCTTTTTGTTTAGATGTTTCTTCGGTGTTTTTTTTGCAACGTTGAGGCGACAGCTAAATTCTAAAGTCGGAACAAGGTACTCTCTGTTCTATCCTCGCTCTAGTGGTCCGTCTAGCACCGGTGGAGGGCGCATGGAGTCGTGTGGTCGGCGGATCTTCTAGGATCCGATCGGTTTTTGTGCTTGTTGTTGTGATTTCAGGTTAGTCCCTTCAGATCTACGGTTGTCATTGTTAGCGATAGTTGTTGTTCTTGTGCGCTGGACCTTTGAAGCCTTAGCACGACGACTTTCCATCTATTGATTACAACAATCTCTACTACGAAAAGCTTCGTTCGGCTCTAGTGATGGAGGGGCAAGGATAGCGTCACGCCTTCACTCGCGCTAGTGTACATAGTCATTGCTAGGTGGTCCAGGAAGGGGCTATCGGGCTGCGGTACCAAAGTTCCCGGACGAGTGCACCGCGGTACCTAAGTTGCCTGAAATTGACGCGTTTCGAAATGTTGGGCCGCCAACTACCGAGAGAGGGGCCATTTCGATGCAAACTCATCTCACCCCTACCTGTTGGGGATATACTTTCCGGGTATCCTCACAGTTCCTCACTAACCAGGGTGGCCCACTTCGGGTTAGAGCTTTGCTTCACGGGCGGCCCAGTCAGGGAGAAGAAGACGGAGTCTAGTCCGGCTACGGGAAGGCCAGAAGACTTACCGACTTAGGTCCATAGTATTACTTGTAGTTCAAGATGTACTCTGTAATCAACTCTTAGTCGTAGCCGGACAGATCTTTCCTGTAAACCCTAGGCCGGATATCTATATAAGCCGTCCTAGGGAGAGCCTTTAGGGCAACACCTTAGTAGTCTACAATCTCAACTCGCACAGGCGAACCCTTGTAACCCATATCCGGCTCTGCCGTATTACTGGATTGCTAGCAGGAGTAGGATCCGTCCAAAGCCGGCGGATTCGAACATGGGTAAACTTGTGTGCTCACCATCCTGGAACACCGTACGTCTCACACCCCTCTCTTCCGCACGCCTTGAGGACCCCCTCATGGCGTACTTGTCATCAATCCGACGATAGTTGGCGCCCACCGTGGGGCAAGTGAGCTTCGGATCTGCGTTCCGAGCGGAATCTGCAAGAATCAGAATCGGCGAAACCATCGCCGTCGGTCGCATCCTCTACGCCAACAAACATCCCTCTCATCGTTCTCGACGAGACCTGGATTCCGGCTAGGGAGGCTGTGACTGCCTACACCATCATGTCTTTCGGCGAGATCGATGTTTACATCGGCTTTGCTGAACCTGCCCCACCCACCCTAGCGGTGATGATAGAGGCAGAAGAATCTTCTGGGTCCCCTTTGTCCGCGGAGGCGGCAGAGTTCCGGATCTCAGAAAACCCTAATCCCACCCAGCCCACACAAGTTGCGGAGATAGTGGAGAAATCCAAGCCTGAAGCAGACCTAGCGGTCCAGATCGATTCTGGAGTAGATCTCCCTAGCGAGATCGAATCACAGATTGACCCACCCGCCGAAGTCGAAATCTAGGAGGAACATAACAACGACACTGATTCCGGCTCTGATGACGCCGGGACAGACAGGCCTTTCCTAAGGTACACGCTACGGCGTATGATAATACAAAACTCAAGCGCAGATGCAATTCTCGAAGCCATCAGGAGTTTCAACGAAGCTAATCGCGAAAGCCACATGTACCTCAGGAACCACACGTCGCACTTCGTCGGGTATGTGGGATCCGGATCCGGCTCTACCGATGCTGGAGAAAACACCAACTCTGTACTGGAGGCAATTGGAACAAACGCCGACGTACCCGCTTTCTTGGATGAATCGATGACGTCAGTAGATTTCCAAAAGTTCTCCGCGGAATATGAAGAGGAGTATAACTCCAAGGCTGTAGAAGAAGGAGAAGCCATGGATGAAGGATCCGAGGAACACTCTCCCAAAGCTCAGGATGACATGGAAGTCGGAGATGATCCCGAAATCCAAATGTCCGAAAGTACCGATCAGAGCTTGACTCCGGGAAACGGACCCAAAGCCGTCTTTGCTACCGGCGCTGCCAAGAAGGCAAAGAAGAAGAACAAGACCCCGACAAAAGATCCTCCGACAGAGGAGGTGATTGCCGAGGAATATGAGGAAGACTCAGATGGAGCACTTATCCCAGACGATCCCAAAAAAGAAGAATCGGTGGATGGACACGTGGTCACTGAAGGTGCGCGTAAATTCATCGATGCTACATTAACCACACCTATCCCTACAACTGCAGAACTTACTGCTGAAGAGCTGGACGAAAGGGCCCAGGCCCTAGAAGCGCGTCGTCAACAACTCCTGGATGAAGCCAAAAACATCGAGGAGGATAAGAAACACATGGCAACTGCGGATAAGTACATCTCTCGGCAGCATTAGAAAAACCGGAAACGTCACACACGTGACGGTCAATTCCCGGAAGTGCAAAAGGTTCTCTTTGAGGGAGATCCAGGGATGCCTCGTCTCGACAGCAAAGGAGATCTGGTGTATCCAACACCGGTACAGAACACTGGCGCAACTCGGGATATCCTGTCAAATAATCTAGGCCCAGAACAGGTTCGATTGGGCATCAAGCTACTCACCAAGGGTTTGGAACAACAAAGGGTTATGAAATCCGGAAGCAGAAAACTGGTCTCCAAATCCGACCAATGTCACACGGACTCAACCTAGAATGATATAAGGCCCCAGCGTGTTCCGGAACAGCATCACTGTTCCGACCGACGAGAAGACAACTGCTCCAGAACCGGATCATTAGGACATCACCACAAAACTGCACGCGACTGGCGCAATGTTGCTCCAGCCACCGAGAAAGACGCAATTGCTGCACTGTATCCGAGAAATCCTCCCCGGCGAGAGTCAAACGATCGCAGGGAAGAAGACAAAGAGAAACGTCGGGAGGAGGACAGACAAAGAATGCCACCCCTAAACATACAAGCCGTCCTGCTGAGCCCCACCGTGGTGGGAATGACGGACGAGGGAACAACGGACATCGTGCCGAGTCAAGCCGACAGGGGGCTCGTCGTAATAAAGACCCTCCCTGGAACCGGAATAATAACGCTCTGGATGGAGGCTGGCGATCAGCCAGAAATAACCCAGCTGCTCCACCATCTCCACCAATCAGCCATCACAATGGCTATCAAGGAGGCCAGGGAGGGCGTCGAGGTGGAGGAGGTGGTGGCAGAAGCCGAAGTCCGGCTCCAAGGCACCGCAGCCACAGCCGACATTCGGGACGATCTCTATCCCCGAACAACGCAAGGCACATGATCAATTCCAACATAGAGGCGCGACGCTATGAAAATGATGATATATACATGGGCCCAAAGTGCTTCGGACCACGTATAAGAGCCACAAGATTCCCGGAAGGATTTGCTATCTCAAGACATATCTAGGCCTACGACGGCATCGCTCGGCCAGATACCTGGCTACAAGATTTCTTCCAAGCTTGCTGCATCGCCAAAGGCGAAAACAGCCTGGTCGCAACCCGATATCTCCCACTCATGTTGCGGAAGACGGCACGATCATGGCTCAATGAACTTCCGGAGAACACCATCCACAACTGGTATGACATGCAAAGTGCGTTCTTTCGGAATTTCGAAGGCACATACCGGAGGCCCTGTACGGTCGGAGGCCCTGTATGGTCGGAGACCTACAGCGTTGCACCCAGAAAGCCGGAGAAACTTGCCGGGATTACCTCAGACGATGGATCGTCACCAAAAACTCCTGCCAAGGATTAAATGACCAAACTGCGATTGAAGCTTTCATTGCAGGTCTCCCAATTGGATTACTACGTCATCGCTTGAAGTGCGACAAAGTCACTGATTTGGGAGAGATGATAGAAACAGCGAGAAAGTATGGGGATACTGACGATGACACAGAGGGACTACTCAATGCCCTAGTTGTGCCAAAGTCGGCAAAACAACCAAAGCAACAAGCTCAGAAGCGTAAGAACACCTCGGAAGAGAAACCCAACGTGGAAACGGCAGTGGTCACTGCTACTTTCGGGTCCAGACGATGAGGAGGACGTGGCGGAGGCTACGGGCATGGCCGTGGGACTTCGAGAGTTCAAGGTAGAGGAGACCAACAACCAGGCAAAAATTACACTTGGGCCAAAATTGCCAATAACCCATGTGTGCATCACCTAGACGCCAATGGGGGCTCGTCCCACACCAACGCTGAGTGTCGTTTTAATGACGACATCAAGAGAGATGACACCGCTGGATACAAAGCTAAGCGAAAGAAGGGAAAGAAGAATCCTGAAAAAGAAAAAAATAGACCAAGGAAGATTCCGACATGGAGGAAGCTGATGCTTCAAATCCCAAGCCAGAAGGGAAGAAAAAATTTCCGACCAAGAAAGACACTTATGTCACCTTCCTCAGATCTCAACCAGCAAAGGTCAAGAAAGCAGTTCTACATGAGCTCAATGCAATAGTTCCGGCTGTCCCCCAATTTTTGGATTGGTCGGAAGTGGCAATCACGTTTGACCGCGCTAATCATCCGCCTAAGCTACACAGGCAAGGAAAATACGCCTTATTCGTCAATCCACTTATTGATGGTTATGGTTTCTCCAAGACTCTCATGGACGGTGGCAGCAGTATCAATATTCTGTATGTGGAAACGCTACGCCGGATGAAGATCTCAGAGACCCAGCTGAATCACAGCACTGTGATTTTTCACAGAGTTGTCCTAGGAAGACAAGCTAATTCCCTAGGAGAAATCACTTTGGATGTTACCTTTGGAACTCAAAAGAACTATCGGACGGAGGCACTTTCCTTCAAAGTAATCCCGTTCAAGAGCGCATACCACGCTATATTTGGAAGTCCGGCTTACTGGGCCTTTATGGCTCATCCGTGTTATATTTACAATATGATGAAAATTCTAGGTCCCAACGGCGTAATCACCATCAGGGGAGACCCGAAGAAAGCGTGAGAGTGCGAGGATGGAAATGCCGCCTTTGCTGAAGCCGTGCTGCACGCCCAGGAGTACCAGGAGATCAAGAAGAGCATAGATCCGTCTGAGATGCCCGCAATGAAGAAGGAGGTTACAAAGCCGAATGCGGAGTTCAAGGCATGAGAAGAGACGAAGAAGACGCCGTTGAAGGATGATGACCCCTCCAAGGTGACCCAGATAGGCGTAGGCCTAGATAGCACATAGGAAAGCGCGCTCGTCAAGTTCCTCAAAGCAAATCAAGATATCTTCGCATGGCAGTCATCTGACATGACCGGAGTACCTAGGGAACTTGCCGAGCACTCTTTAAATGTAAACCCGAATGCTAAACCCGTCAAACAGTCCTTACGATGTTTCAGCGATGAAAAGTGTAAGAAAATAGCTAAGGAACTAGCACGGCTCGAGTTAGCCGGATTCATAGAAGAGGTCATCCACACTGAGTGGTCGGCCAATCCTGTAATGGTCCCTAAAAAGGACACCACTGATTTAAGGATGTGTGTTGATTATACTGCCTTGAATAAGGCTTGTCCAAAAGATCCGTTCGCTCTGCCTAGGATTGATCAAGTTATAGATTCTACGGCAGGCTCGGAACTCCTCTATTTTCTCAACGCATATTCCCGTTATCACCAAATTCGGATGAAGGAATCTGACAAAGTCAAAACTTCATTCATAACCCCCTTCGGAACCTTCTATTTTGTTATGATGCCCTTTGGGCTGAAGAACGTAGGAGCTACGTACCAGCGCACGATGCAGCGTTGCCTCCACGACCAACTCGGACGCAATGTACATGTATACATGGATGATATTGCGGTGATGTCCAAAAAGAAAGAAACACTAATTTCCGACTTGGAGGAAACGTTCGCCAATCTACGAAAATATAACATAATGCTTAATCCGAAGAAGTGCTTCTTTGGAATCCCAGCCGGAAAATTGTTAGGTTTCATCGTGTCTCAAAGAGGCATAGAGGTGAACCGGGACAAAATCAAGGCTGTACTCAATATTTCTAGGCTAACTCGCCTGAAGGACGTACAAAGACTAACTGGTTGCATTGCTGCTGTCAGTCGGTTTGTCAGCCGGCTTGGTGAAAGAGCCGCATCATTATATAAACTCCTGAAAAAGACTAAGGATTTTGTGTGGACCGATAAAGCTGAAGCTGCGTTACAAGACCTGAAGAAAGTACTCTCATCTGCTCCTATCCTTGCAGCGCCGGAACCTCAGGAACTGATGTTGCTTTACATTGCTGCGACAAATAGGGTCGTTAGTATCGTCATGGTGGTGGAGAGACCAGAGGAAAATCAGGAGCACTTGGTGCAGCGTCCGACGTACTTTGTCAGCGAGGTCTTGACAGAATCCAAACAGCGGTATCCGCACTATCAGAAGTTGGCTTACGGTGTTTTTCTAGCATCTCGTAAGGTACGACACTATTTTCAGGAGCACCCAATTACCGTGGTGAGCAAATCTCCCATGAGAGATATAACCAACAATAGTGACGCCACAGGACGCGTCACCAAATGGGGAATAGAGCTTTCAGCTTTCGATATTGAGTACAAACCTTGGACAACAATCAAATCCCAAATCCTTGCCGACTTTGTTGCTGATTGGACAGAGACGAAGGAGAATATGACCCTCCCTGAGTCAGAATGTTGGACCCTGTATTTTGATGGGTCTAAGGCTCGCGGGGGCTCGGAGGTGGGCGTGGTGCTCAAATCACCCCAAGGAGATAAACTTCTATATGTGTTGCAGATTCACTTCATAGCAACAAACAATATTGCCGAGTATGAAGCACTGCTGCATGGAATCCGGATTGCTAAAGATATTGGCATCCGACGTTTGATGTGTTATGGAGATTCAGATCTTGTTGCTCAACAAGTTTCGGATATTTGTAATGCAAATAAACACATGGCAACATATAAAGCTGTCGTGGATGATCTATCTAAATCGTTCTAAGGGTTTGAGGTTCAACACATCCCTCGAGCAGAAAATGAGGAAGCAAATACCTTATCTCGGATAGGCTCTGCACGGAAAGAGGTCCCGGATGGCGCTTTTTTGGAGCACCTCAAAGTTCCCTCAATAAAGGGAGTGGATGAGGAATATCCGACCAAATCCGACTCACCTTTAATAGCAGTTCTGGCTATAATTCCTAGCTGGACTCAACCCTACCTCGATTATTTGGTAGATGGCAAATTACTCGAAGATGAGGTGCTGAGCCGGCAGATCGTCCGACGAGCAAAAGCCTATACTATAGTTAAAGGTGAGCTCTATAAGCGGAGTGTGTCTGAGGTTTTTCAGCATTGTGTATCTCCAGAAGAAGGAGTGGAAATCCTAAGGGAAATCCACGAAGGCGAGTGTGGTCACCACGCTGCGGCCAAATCTTTAGTGGCAAAAGCCTTCAGACACGGTTTTTTCTGGCTTACAGCCCAGGCAGATGCCGAAAGGCTAGTCAAGACGTGCAAGGGCTGCCAAAAGTATGCCAAACAAGCTCATGTTCCAGCTGATCAGCTGCGAACAATACCTATAACATGGCCTTTTGCGGTCTGGGGGCTTAACATGGTAGGACCATTTAGACGAGCTCCAAGTGGATTTAGTCACCTCTTAGTGATGGTGGATAAATTCACAAAATGGATCGAGGCCAAACCCGTCACTAGTTGTGATGGAGCAATAGCCAAAAGATTTGTCGAGGATGTTATAATCCGGTACGGTTATCTGCATAGTATTATCACGGACAACGGGAGTAATTTTTCTATGGGAGAATTGGCTGAATTTTGCAACGAGCAAAATATCCGGCTTGACATTGCGTCGGTCGCATATCCACAGGCTAGCGGACAAGTTGAAATGGAAAATGGTTTAATCTTACAAGGCCTAAAACCGAGACTCGAAGCACCATTACGACGTGCTGCGGGGGCTTGGGCAGAGGAATTACTCTCTGTAATATGGAGTTTACGAACAACTCCGAACAGGTCAACAGGATACACACCTTTCTTTTTGGTCTATGGTGCAGAAGCAGTTCTTCTTAGTGATTTGATTCACACTTCTCCTAGAGTGGCCGCGTATATCAAAGAAGATGCCGAGATTTCTTGACAAAATGATCTCGACTTAGTTGAAGAAGTTCGCGTCGTTGCCGAAATGAGATCAATAGCCTATCAGCAGAAGTTACGCAAGTATCATAGCCAGAGAGTCTGAAACAGATCTTTCAATAAAGGCGATTTGGTTCTCCGGCTTGTGCAACAAAGAAAGCACAAACTTTCCCCAGTATGGGAAGGACCCTTCTTGGTTAGTCGAGTATTGCACAATGGATCGTACTACTTAAATGACATGAGGCCAGTCAAAGAAAGACATGCTACTAAGAAGAGAAAGAGATCTGGAGGCAGTACAAATCCGGATGAGTTAGACAGACCGTGGAATATTGCTCAGCTATGTCCCTTTTATTCTTAGTTTATCTTTCTTTGTAATAATACATATGTACATGTTCTGAGAGAAATAAAAGTCTTGGTTGCCTCAAGTTTTTTCTGAGAAGTTTCTACCATCTTATTTCCGAATGATCATGTCATAATCAAAAATCCTAGAATACTTGAAAGTACTTTATGCTCATGTTTGTTCTGGTTTAGATTTCCAATTCTAAAAATGCTACCTTCGGGTATAACTCTAAAGTTTCTAGTCTATACTTTGGTTATTTGTGTGATTGCCGGACGCGAGTATTTTCCGAGTAGTGAATTGTTGGTACTGGAAGCCGGCTTTGTTTCCAAGTTTAAACTAGTTTAGCAATTGAGCTCCGTTGCTCGGCAAAGTTTCCGCGCAGAAGGTTTAGCCGGCTCACGAAGGGGACGAGGCGGAAAGCCAGATGAATGATAAGTATAGACAAAAAATTATAAGTGCTTATGTAAACATTTCAGGCACATTAAAATTTAAAATCAAAAGTGCTGAATAGATCAAAAGCTTAGCACCAACAAAATTATAGTACTACATATTTACAGACCCATCATGTTTCCCAGAATAATACATTTGTTTCTAGTAATCTATGATGCAAGAGGAGAGGAACGAGTTGCCGGCTCGCTGGATACATCGCCTCGATATCGTTCCAAGATGTCCACATCCAAAATGGTCTGTTCATCGTCGGAAACTTCAGCTACTTCTTCGGGAGGTGGAGGCGGCGTGTCCACGTAGGTGAAGAAGGGAGTATCGTAACTGGTTAAATCAGCCACACGACACCCATATCCGGAGCAGGAATCCATGATGGCTTTGATGTCCAGCTCCTGGCCGTCTTCATGCACTGTAGAATACCCTTTGGTCACTTGCCATATCTCCATGCTTCCATGGTGGCTCATGACCATGGTGAGAGCGTTCTGCGCTGCGGATCGCGCGTAGGACATGTTCCAATCCTGGACAAGTTGCGGCATCTCCTTCGCCTTGTCTCGCACCTGAAAGTCCGACATGCTATGCATGTCTAGAATCTTGAGAGCTTCGCCAATATCCTCAAGGGATTAGCGGAAATCATGAAGCAGATCACCGACTTGGGTAAGCTGGTGGGTGCGAGGCTCGGCAGAGGTGGAGTCCGTCAAGTTCAGAGGACCTATAAACAAAACAGTTAGGAAAAAACCGACATTGAAAGAGTCAAAGCATAAACATAAGTCAGAAAGATGGAAACATACCGAAGATGACATCGTCAACTTTGGTCTTCTCTTCTCGAAGACTCTGGAGTTCAGCCCGGAGTGCCTCGGAAAGGTCCCTCTCTCCACAAAGCTCGTTGTTGAGATCCGAGATTCTCTGATCTTGAGCAGCAATCTTACGACCACGCTCGTCAGTAGCCATGGAGGAGGATTCAAGAACTTGGGCGATGCTCTTCTCATGATCCGCCTTGAGCTTATCCAGCTCTTGGCAAAGTTAATTTTTCTCCACCACAAAGGTTTTGAGGTTCTCGGCCTCTTCAATCATAGCGCAGGACTGTTTTACTAGTGCTGTAAGTCAAAAAGAACAACAGTTCAGTAAAAATATTCGACTATGAAAATATGAAAGACAAGGTTTGAGTCTCGGAATGTTTACCTTCGGCCTCATCCTTGGAGACCTTAAGCTCAGCATCCTTAATCCGGAGAGCTTTGATCTCTCTCCGCTTGTTGCAGACATTTTTCAACAAATCCTGGTTATAGGAATATACTTTCTGTAAGTCAGAATACCCAAAGTTAGAAGTCTACTAAAGACTCGGGCTAATATTTTTACTAATATCAGCACGAGCCTTGGGGGCTACACTAGTTTGTTCTTTGGCTTCGTAAGGAAGCATAAACCCGGATTATTTATCCTACTTCATGCTTGGGGGCTAGAGGATATGATATGAAATAAAGGAAAAACATGAGTTAGAATTCCGACTTACATATTGTTCGCGAGTAAGTTTATCCAAACTCGCATTCACTTCAACAGCAACCTTCTCGGCGAGAGTCAGAGGAACCACTAGAGCAGTTGGAAGCTCACCAGTCCGTATCCTCTCGTCGCGAAGATGCACTTGTTCAAGAAGGTCAGAGTGCTTGATATCCTCTGCCTCTTGCGCTTCTTCTTCGGCAAAAAGATTTCTTTTCTCCAGGCATTGCCTGGCCAGCCGCTGGATCTCTTCCGCAGATTTCCGGGACAAGCCAAACTTGGCAAGGCCCGGATTGCTGAGAAGGTTTTCGGCAAAGGTCTCTACCGAGGGATCATTACCCGAAGAGGGTTCACCCTTATCTAAATCTGAGCCACCCGTAGTTGCGTCAGTCTGCGACTCAAGGGTCGCTGGCTCTGTTGAAGGAGCCGGATCTTCTACAACAACCGACATTGGTGTGATCACCGGCGTTGCAGAGGGTTGTGGAGATGGAGTTGGAGGAGCCACGACAGGAGAGGCTATGGTCAGCTTCGTTTGTCGTAAGGGATTCGAAGAAGTTCCCTTCCCCTTGCCCTTGATGAGCTGCTTAGCTCTGAGAATGTAATAGAAATGGAAAACATTACATCTCGGAAGAAAATTCGAGTAAGGTACAAAGGCGAAAAGTTGTGTTGAAAGTTACCTCTTCACGACGAGCACCTCCTTTGTGCCGACGGCCACTGTCGGAGCTTTGTGCTTCCTGGGAACAATGTCCGGCAATGGGACCAGTTCCGCCTCCTGAGAAAACTCTAGAGGATATCCCTCGAGTGGAGCAAGTTCCGACTCGGGGAGGTCGGCAAGCTGAAAAGAAGAAAACATATCAGTATTGCAAGATAACTTAAATGATGAAACACATAAACAGGTTTATTATTAAAAGATTACCGGCACCACAGGGTCTTCTGTTGTGTGCATGTCTAGAGAAACCTCCAGGATCTTCCTCTCGATCCGTTCCCTTATCAGCCATTTAATCTGGCTTATATAACCTTGCGAGGTATAGGCTCTGGAACTGATGCGGAGGGAATCTTTTTTGGACGACGTGATGGAGTGCATCAGTCGGTCTCCGTGGTGCTGAAGGGGTTGGATCTGGCGTGATACCAAACATTGGACCAAGTCGGATCCCTTCAGTCCTTTGTGTTTTATTAGATATTCAATCCACCTCTTGGCAACAAGCAGATCGTCACTGAGAGCCGGAGCAGTCTCGTCCCAAGAAGCTTGAGGCGTGGCAGCGCCATCGATAAAAGCCGACAAAGCAGTGGCTTTGCCAGGAGCAGGGACATCCTTGTGGTAAAAGAAAGTGGCTGGCCATTGCTTGACCGAGTCACTGGCTAGAATCTTAGGATAGGCACGATCGCGCCTAACCGAAAAACTAATTGTACCAGTAATATAAGGAATACCAGCTGTGATAGAATTTCTCCGGACATGGAAATAGTACCAGAATAGAGTAAGACTTGGCCTAATGCAGATAAAGGCCGCATAGGTGCTCATCTCTAAGATGGAGTTGGGGGGAAGTTGGTGAAGCTGAACACCGTAGTGATCTATTACCTCGGAAAAGAAATCCGAGGGAGGGAAAGACAGACCTTTGTCAAGGTGGGTGCCGAAGTGCACCCGCTCGTCGGCGCGCGGGTCGGGGATGGTTTCGCTGGAACCGCTCCGCCAGTCACCGGCGCGGAGGAGCCCCTCAGTCTCCACACCGCGGAGCTTCTCGCCGTCCAGCAGGCAGGGGATCCAAACCCCGCGGTTGCTTTCCTTCTCTGTCGCCGCCGCCGTCGTCGCTGCCACAACCAGGCCGGATGATGAAGACGAAGCCATTCTTCCGGTGCGCCGGTGACCTTAGATGGGCGGCGCTGGGAGTTTGGGAAGCAGGGGAGCTCTGTGCGCGGAGGAGATTTGGAGGAGAAGAAACGACAAAGGGAATAGGTGAAGAAACGAGAAGGAGAATCCTCACCCCTTATATCCACCTAACTGCGCCAAGATTCGTGCAAATGGTACTGTGTAACCGCCACACATCGTGGAAGGAACTGGGAAGGACCCACGCGATGATTACGTCGCCTCGATCTCCGCGTACGCATTGAAACGGCGCCTCGGTTGCGCGAACGACGGACCCACCAACGGTCATACTGACAGCATGTTTATCAAATGACGTGACTTGACCATGACCAGTGTCAGGTGACATCAGAGACCAAGTTCCGGCTTAGTTTGAAAATCAAGCTGGAAAATCCGAGTACCATGTTGGTAGGTCCGACTTATTTTTAAGACCCGGATCATATTTTTTGTTGTGGAGTTTCAGAAACCCTTCAAGATTCTGCAAGCCGAAGATCAAGCTAGACGATGATAAATCCGACTTTGGATCTTGTAGGCCTCCGGGGGCTACTGTTGGGGATATACTTTCCGGGTATCCTAACAGTTCCTCATGGACTAGGGTGGCCCACTTCGGGTTAAAGCTTTGCTTCACGGGCGACCCAGTCAGGGAGAAAAAGATGGAGTCCAGTCCGGCTACGGGAAGGCCCAGAAGACTTACCGACTTAGGCCCATAGTATTACTTGTAGTTCAAGATGTACTCTGTAATCAACTCTTAGTCGTAGCTAGACAGATCTCTCCTGTAAACCCTAGGTCGGATATCTATATAAGCCGTCCTAGGGAGAGCCTTTAGGGCAACACCTTAGTAGTCTACAATCTCAACTCGCACAGGCGAACCCTTGTAACCCATATCCGGCTCTGTCGTATTACTGGATTGCTAGCAGGAGTAGGATCTGTCCAAAGCCGGCGGATTCGAACCTGGGTAAACTTGTGTGCTCACGATCCCGGAACACCGTACGTATCACACATCTCTCTTCCGCACGCCTCGAGGACCCCCTCATGGCGTACTTGTCATCAATCCGACGACACTACCAAATCCAAACATTTCGTGAAACTGCCCCGTGAAGTAGACGGTCGGGACCCTCATGTCAGTAATATTTCCGTGACGCGAGCGCCAACGCGGCAACCACGTAGGCGAAAAGAGAGACTAAAGGAGCATGGTGCGTTGACCAAATTCACAAATCCACTCCCTCCCTCCTTTCGCATGAACCCTACCATCGACGGCGTCGAAATCCCCTCTCCAACCAGAATGATCTCTTCGGGCATTTGACTTCCGGCGCCAAGTTGTTGTGCCTACTCGCTGCTACCGAGCTCTAATGCCGAATGCCGTGCCAGCTGTTGCGACGGTCTAGCCCGCCTCTACCGCCGACGAGCTGAGCAGCGCGAAGGATGGCAGATCCATTTGCCGAGGAAGAAGTACTTCTGGCTAATTGCGGGTGAGCTACTCTTCTCTTTGCTATTCGCACTACCTATAACTTCTTGCTAGCTATTGGCATTACAGAGATATATCAAACATAGAATTGTTTGCTCGGACGACACTGACAAACAATTCTTATCTTTTATCTCCAATTTTCTGTCAAGTAGGATCTCCGCTCAACCCAAATACACGGTTCTGGTCACCATCTGCGGCTACCACATTAAATTAGCAGACGGGAAGAGCACGTGGAATCAATCTCACAATCTGAAGATGGAAGTAGCGCATGTGCAGTTATGCACTATCCTTGGTTTGGTTGCTGTTGTGTGTGAACTTGCTGAAATGAGGCCAGAGCAGACTGCACGGTTCAGCTTCATTGATGTACGAGGCTTCACGGTTCCTATAACATGTAACAGTCAGCTAATTGGGTTGATGAAACAGTATGCTAGGATTCGAACGGTTATGCTAATTTGTAACATACTGGATGAGGAAGCTCCTGCTGCTGGGAGTCGCCCAGCTATTATTGGGCAGGGAGGTCTAACTCGAACCCCTACTGTTGTTGAGCAAAATGTGGTTCCTCGTCCACGACATGCTTCTGTCAGGCAACCTCCTCGTTGGAGTCCCCGTATCGCCGTTGTGGAAAACTCTGCTCTGGAATCTGCTGGTACTGGTCGTCCCTGTGGTGTTGTTGCTCCGGCTGCTGCTGACCCAATCCATGCCGCTGTTGAGCAAACTAAGGCTTTCGGAGGATGCCCCGCTGTTGTTGCCAAGACCGCTTCCTTGTGTGATGCTCCTCCTCGAAACCCTCCTCAAGTTGTGCGAACCCGTGCTCTGGAATCTGTTGGTACTTGTCGTCCTCGTGTTGTTGTTGATCTGGCCGCTATTGACCCAATCCCTGCCGTTGTTGAGCAAACTAAGGCTTCCGGAGGCTGCCCCACTGTTGTTGCAAAGACTAATGCTTTGTGTCCTCCTCGAACCCGTGCTCAGGTTCAGCGAGCTGCTGGTCTGGAGCTAGCTCATGGTCTGGACTCTGCTAGCACTCGAAACACTGCTATTGTGGGAACTGCTCCTGATCATCGATGTGGCATGGCAGCAACAGATCCTATTGTGGCTGCCGTTAGAAGGGGCCCTGCCTATCCACCATGTAATGTAGCTCCGGCTGCTAAGGGCCCTCGCCTTGCTCCTGGTCGTGGTACTTCCACCGAGGTTGATCCAGCTAACGATGACGCTGGTGATGGCGGCGGTGGCATTGGGGTTGGGTCTGATGGTGCCGCTCCACCTCTCGAACCTCTCAGAGGTTTCTATCCTGAAGAACCTGATGATGGCAAAGTAATCATTCGTATTGGTGTCACGGATTATACTACAAAATTAGATGATGGCACAGAAAAATTCTATGACAAGTTTGACGTAATCCTTGGAAGATACGATCCTGAAGTGGTAGAGTTATCTGACCTGATGGCATCGTTACGTGTGAAGGTGTCGTGGGGGTCCTCCCAGGAAGCATGTTTGTTATATTTTGGTTATAGGAGCAAAAAGGCTATCGAAGTGAAAGATACCAGGGATTTAGTCGTATCGTTTCCAAGGAAACATTATATGGGTGAAGTGTACTTCCACTTGATAGTGCAAATGGTTGGAGAGGAATTGGAACTCGACAATAGAGATGATGGACTTTTAGAAGGCATGCGTGACCTGATCCATGGCATCACTGGGGCTGGTGGGACTGAGGGTAGCTTCGAACAGAGGAGAGTCTTATAGAGGAGCGTCATAAAGAGGAGCAGGAAGAGCATCCCCAGAAAGGGCACCCCGAAGAAGAACATCACCAAGGAGACCATGCCAGAGAAGAGGACGCCCAAGAGTCTAACGAAAAAAGGCACCACGTCATAGAGTACACCCCTGAGATCCAGTCAAAATGCCACACCGAACGATAGCAGCAAAAATGCTAAGAGGGCTAGCACAGTGGTGAACACTCCCAGGAGTGGTAGCAAAGAGGCGAAGATGGCCAGCACGGAGGCTACCACACCCAGTGGGAGCAGAAAAAATTCTAATTTGGAGCGAAACACGCCGCTGTCAGGGAATAATGCCAGCACGAAGGAGAACACACCCAATAGTAGCAGCAAACGGGCTAATTTGGAGTGGAACACATCGCTGAGGTCAGGAAATAATGCCAGCACGAAGGAGAACACGCCCAATAGTAGCAGCAAAAGGGCTAATTCGAAGAAGAACACGCCACAGAGGTCATGTAATAATGCCAGCACCCTAGAGCCAACACCCATGAGGGGAGGCAGTAAGGATATCACACCCAAGAGCGGCAGGAAAAAGCCTAGTTCGATGGGGAATGGAACGCAGATGTCAAGCCCTACTGATACCATCAGGAAAGATTACATCAGGAAGGAGGATGTACACAAGAAGAGCAAGAGGGTTCTGTACATTCAAGATGCAATTGATTCTGACTGTTGTTTATCCACTGAAGTACCTGGGATGCGTGCAAATGTAAGACCACCCCATGTGGTTGCAGCAGAACCAACTGAGTGTCTTGGAGAAAACAGAGTTGCCGATGAGGTGGATTGGGGCAATGTTCCGGTCCATCCGGGTGGAGACGATGGTGCAGCCCCACCCATGGGAGTCAATATGATGTGTGCAGTACTAGGCATTAGAGACGATGGTGAGGATTCTGAATCAGATGAAGAAGAAGGCACTGTAGAGGATCAAGAATCTGGTGATGATGAAATAGACGAGGAACTTAATGATGAGGCTGGTATTCCAGTCGATGATTTGGGTGTTGAAGTAGAAGAAATGAAACATGACCACGAGTATCCTATAATTTCGCTCGGCACCGAGTTCTGTAGCATGCATGAGTTCAGGATGTCGTTCCGACATTTTTGTATCTAGGGGGAGTTTGATGTTTATCGACTGAAGAACACTGCCGAGAGGTATGAGGCCGTTTGCAAGTTAACATGGATGAATGGACGGGCCGAGGTACATTGTCCATGGAGGATCACAGCAAGAGCCTTACATGCGTCGAATGCAATTAGGGTACTAGGGCAATGAATGCAGCAAACCATTAGAACTCTCTCTCTTTTCACTCTATAACTACAATTGATGTGTGATATCTCTGGCAACTAGTCGACTCCGCTTATCTTTTAAATGAATCAGTGTTGTAGGTGAACAAAATGGGCCCTCCACACATCTGTCCGACATGAAGCAAACTGAAATCCTCAATGGCTGATACGGAGTGGGTGGCTATGCCATCTATGTCCATACTAAAGGATAAACCTAAGGAGACCGTGAAGAATATTCAGACTAGCCTCGGTTCTAAATACAACATTGTCCTTCCGTATTACACGGTTTGGAAAGGTAAAGAGAAAGCTCTGGGGGTCTTGCACGGGGATTGGACCAATAGCTTCAGGATGTTGTAGAACTTCAAGGCGAAGGTACAAGCTAGGTGTCTGAGGAGTGTTGTGGATATTGACACCGAATCAGAAGGTGGTAAAATATATTTCAAAAGATTTTTCATGGCGCTTAACCCTTGCATCCAGGGATTCAAGGACGGTTGTAGGCCGTATCTGAGTTTAGACAACACTGTCCTAACTGGAAAATGGAAAGGATGCCTGCCATCTGCCACATCACCTGATGGTCACAACTGGATGTTCCTAGTGGCATTCGGGCTGTTTGAAACAGAAACGGAGGAAAACAGGGTCTGGTTTATGAGGCAGCTCAGGAGATCAATAGGCTACATGGATCCATTGGCTATATCCACGGATGCATGCAAAGGGCTGACGAATGTAGTGAATTAGGTGTTCCCGCGAGCTGAAGGTAGAGAATGCCATGCCCATATGATGCTCAACTTGTACTCACACTACGCAAGCAGCGTATTTCGTTACATGTTTCCTGCTGCTAGAGTTTACAAACCTAGTAGCAGCGAATATTTCATGAGCAAGATTTTTGCGGAATCCCCTGAACTGCTAGAGTACTTAGCCATCCATCATTCGCTGTTATGGAAGATGAGTCAATTCAACCCTAACATCAAAGTTGATTACATAAACAACAACCTTGCAGAATGCCTGAATAACTGGGTGAAGGACATAAATGCGTCATGTTCATATCTTGATGGACAGCATATGCGGTATGATCATGAAGCTATTAAATATAAGGAGAGAGATCGGTAGGAGACTTAGAGAACATATTTTCTAACTTTCCTGGTGACGAGGGTTTAACTCATCAATGCCCATTGTTATGGACTTGGGTTTTGGAGAAGGAGGGAGCACTGGAGACATCTATCGGCTAGCAAACAAGCACATAGGGGACAAAGATTTACCTAGGTTCAGAGCTCGTAGAGGTCCCTATTCCTTCTTGTCTGCTCGTGGAATTATCGAAGGAATCGAAAGTTACAATGGTGCGCAGATGCAATCTGGCGAGGGTTGTGGAAACTAGGGTTGCATGTGTCCTCCTCGCCACCCCTCCTAGCCTTTATATAGATAGGCTAGGTCTCGGGTAGCAGGTCGAGTCGGTTACAAGTTAGGGTTTTCCCCTTCAAACTTTCTATCTTTAACTTCTTCTTGTTCTTCAAGCAATCGAGAGTCCGTAGGCTACTCAAGTCCCTTGTTTTGGCCTTGGCGACACCGTGGGCCTGTACGTATTTGGAACGTATATACCAAGCTCGAGTACCTGTAGGGTATACCCATGTCAGTAGCCCTCGAGTGTCCAGTGGAATCGCAGATTCGACTGGGGACTTTTTGAAGTCTTCGAGTGCCTGAACGAGTGCATTTCGACTGCTTTTATTTGTGTCATAGGGATTGTTGATATACGTGCCTGATATAACCGAAGTATCGGTATCAGTTAACCACCTTAGGGTGAAACAACGCAATCTACTCGAACTCGAGTCCCCGGACTCGAATCCGGAAAAGTGCTGGTGTAATTCGACTCAGGCCGCGGAGGTCTTACAGGAGTCGAATTCCAGTTATATGGGTGTGAGCACTCGACGCGTCCGTCAAGGCATGTTCATCGTACCTGTAGGCACGGATACATTTCTGGTAGTGCATAGCTAAATGCGTTGCCAGGCCTTATTCAGGTCTTACCTTCATGCTGTAAGCGCGACATCCGAATTTTATCATCGCGGAGACGATTCGGGTGACCCAGGAGACACAGTCTCTATGTAGGGAAAATTATGAGGCGGTGTCGCCATGAGCTTCGAGTGTGGATGTTATCAACACACAGTTTTCTGTATAAATAATCATAGGGTGCGCAACCAGCGCTCCCTATGGGAGTAGCCCCCGAGTGCCTGGTTGAGTCGAAGACTCAGGTAGGGACTAAATAACTTTTGCGACTGCTGTCGTCTTTTTGTTGCTGGTTTCAGTCGAATTTTTCCAGCGCTCCCTATGGGAGTAACCCATGTCCATAATCGAATTGTATTGTGAATGGCCTGGGTTTGCTTCTGATTGCCCTTGTTCCTGCAAAAAGAAAAGAAAATCGTAGGGTGCGCGGCCAGCGCTCCCTATGGGAGTAGCCCCCGAGTGCTTGGTGGAGTCGAAGGCTCCAGCAAGGACTAAAGTAGTCGAAGTTTTTTGCTGCGTAGCTTTGATGACGTCAGTGCTGACGCTTGTATGACCTCAGTTGCCCACGTGAGCGAGTTTGACGGGACGTGATGAGCAGTGGGTCCCACTTTCTGACTTTGATTTGACTGGGCATGCGTAATCTTTATTTTAACTGCGCCTCCTCGATTTCCGTACGCAATGGGAGTAGTGGAGGGACAGTTCGCGCTTCCCCTTCTCCATGTGTCCAACACGATGTGTGCCACGCGTCCGGCAGGGTTTTTTTGAGCCGTTGGATTGCATCTTCCAGGGGTTAAGTAGCAGCGCTGCGACGGTAATTTTCCCATATGTTCTCATTCTTCCTCACTGCCATCGCCATTGCTACTGCTCCTCTACTTTTTCTTGTGCCCGTTTCCTCCATGACGCTGGACCAGCTACACTCGTTCCCGAGCTACTTTCTTTGTTCACATCGACGTCGTGCAATGGGGAAGAAAAGGGGAGGCGCTGCCGCTGATTCCGTGGCCACTGTGGCCGCGGCGAAGAAGAAGGGCGGCTCCGCTGCTGCGGGCACCAGCACCGCTGGTGGCGGGAAGAAGAAGGTCGCGGGCACCCGCGTCACGAATGGTGTGTGGCGTCCCTCCATCATCAAGGCGTCTGATCTCCGTCTTATTCGCCAAGACGGAGTGCTGTCCGCTGCAGTCGCCGATGCGCGCGTCCCCAGTGGTGAGACCATTCCTGCTCCTCCCGCTGGTTTTCGAGTGATGTTTCTTCCATTCATCATTCGTGGTCTTTCCTTGCCTCTTCACCCCTTTTTAGGGGTCTTCTTTGTTTCTACGGGCTCCAGCTCCATCAGCTGTCCCCAAATTCCATCCTCCACATCTCTTGCTTCATTACTCTTTGCGGGTGCTGGCTCGGAATCGAGCCACACTTCGGCCTTTTCAAATGCATCTTCAAATTGAAGCGCCAGTCTGCATCTGGCTCTTTAGTTTACGACGTAGGTGGTTGCAGAATCCACGTCGACCCATCTGCCACCTACTTCGACATCAAGCTCACGAAGTCCGTCCAAGGGTGGAGGGACAAATGGTTCTACGTCTGTGATCAGAAGGCCAAAGATGAGCACTTTAGACTCGCGGCCTTTGATCCCGTGACACCGTGCAAGAAGATGTGTTCCTGGAAGAATGTAATTATGCCTAGCGAACTCGCGGAGATAGACGTGTTCTATCAACGTGTCTGGAACCTTGAGAATCGCATTGGCAAAGAGGAGAGAGGCTGCGCTCTCATCTGAACTTGGCCTTGCCGTCGCGTCCAGCCCCTGCAGGCCAGAGTCCACCCAATGTTTCAATGGGCTGGCGCTGATGATGCCACTCGCGTGTCTGCCGATGGCATGTTCGTGAGTGAGGTGGACAAGAGGGTTCGACTGGTCATGAAGTACACTGGCAAGGATGTGCTTCCTAGTGAGCCAGTTGTTCCTCCCTTTGATGCTTCGAATCCTCCTCCTGAGGTATAGTTGTGCTACGCAGTAGCTTATTTTGTCGATTGGTTACTTGATTTTTGCTGATTTTTGTTGTATGTATGCAGGATTGGGCGGTGTCGCCTTGTATGCCCCCTCTCCCTGAGGGGATTATTCCTCGCGAAGCCTTGGAAGAGGATGAGTCTGAGTCGACTGTCCCTTCTGATGTGGAGGAGGAATCCCCTGAGTCCGATAGTCCGGATACTCGCAAGAGTTCGCGCAGCGAGGATTCCAACGCGTCGTCTCCTTCGACTCCAGAAGGTACGGTCATTGGCACGGAGTCGCCAATTCCTGCCGTCCCTGTGAGGGCTGTGGCACCATCTTCTCGCAAGAAGATGCGATTGCCTAAGGAGTCTTCGTCGGAGTCAGCAGAGGCCACGTTTGATTTTGACAAGTTTGACTAGTAAGTTTTTCGAGTTCATTTGTTCTTCTCTGTTTTCTTCTTGTTGGCCTGGCCTGGAGTTTGCCCTTTCTCAAGGTGGGTTTTGTCTTGTAGTCAAGAGGCGTTGTCATCTTCTGGCGACGTCGAATTTTGGAAGGAATCTGGAGTCGCGACCTCAATGGCCAAGAAAGAGGTCGAGCGCGCTCCTTCCCCTCCAGTGGCGGCCCACTCCGGGCACAAATCTTCCAGCTCTCCTCACGCAAGGGAGCATCGAATGGTTGCCCGGATGACGGCACAACAAACATCTTCGGAGTCATTGGAGGACCATGTAAGTGTAGTTGTTTCCTCCTTTGTAGTGTTGCAGTCGATGTTATCTTATTGCCTCTGATGGTTCTTTGTTGTACGATAGCTCCTTGTGAAGGAAGCCGCACACTTGGCAGAACAAGTGATGGCGATGGGCCGCCAGCATGCAATGCTGGAGACGCGTCACCGTGTGGTTGAAAGTGAGTGTTCTACACTTATTCTTTTTTGTCTTCTCCTTTTTTAGTATAGTCGACTGATAGTCAACTTTTGTTTGTCGTGTAGCTGAGCATAATGCTCTGTTGCGTGACGCCGCCACCTTGGAGAAGACACTGGCCGCGGCTGTGAAGGGTCGCGACGAGGCAATCGCAGCGCGTGACGAGATGCAGAAGCGTGAAGAGGATCTGCGTGCCTCCTTTGCGGCTAGGGAAAAGTTGTTCGAAGAACAACTGTTCTTAGTCGCCAAGGCTCTCTCAGGTACCTTTGCTTGTGGATATTGTTGTCCTTCTCTGCATCTAATGTTTTTGCTGGTGGCACTGAAGTTTTGATCCATGTGTGGGTTCATGTACAGATGCTGGTGATTTGAGCTTTGACCCGCAGGCCCTTCGTCGCGATGACGCTCTGGCAGGTGTGGTGTCTGCAGTAGAGGATCGTAGTGCCGCCGTCCAAGATATACTTTCCAAGGCCAAGGTCGCCCTCAGTCGCCTCCGGGAGGAGTTGATGCCGAAGGCAGAGCTGATCGATAATATGGACGAGCTGGTGGAGTCACTCGCTGGGGGTGTGCCTTCCACCTACAAGAACTCCCTCCGCGCGGCTGGCGCGTCCATGTCACTCGCCATGGTGCAGGCCCACGGAGTCGAGATCGATCCTTCCGCGGTGTCGAAGGCGATGCCTGTTGGCGCGGATGGTCAGCAGGTAGTCTTCGCTCCTTTCGCGACTGCCTGTGGCAAATATGGGCATCACTTGATAAATACTGTTGCGAAGTACTCGGAGGAGCTCCAACGAGCCAAGAAGGCGGCGAAAGCTTCGGCCTCAGGGGCCGGCGAAAATTCAGTGGCGTCTGACACTGCCACAGACTTGATGAAGCCCCCGAAGCCGTCGAAGTCAAAGAAGCTAGCTGCTCCGTAGTTAGCTGTTGTAATAGTTGCTTAATTGTCCTTTTGTTTAAGAACATGCCTGTTGGCGAGTGTGTCTGTTGATACTTATGTTTGTCTTGAATGCATCTGTTCCTTTTGTCTTTGTGTTGATTTGGTCGTCTTATTTGCTTCTATCTTGACTTGTGGTAGGGTACGTCAAGTGATCCTGTGAGGGGAACCCCGGACTCGCCATCTCTTGATGATACCGTGGCACCGCCGCGCTCCAGGGTAGAGGAGCTATCCTTGCTTTCGCGACTTCGTGATCGCGTGAAGCAGCTGGAACGTGAGTTGCCCATGCTCCGCGGTAGCGCGGACGTGTGGAAGTCGAAAGCGAAAAAAGCCGCCGCCCAAGAGCAATATCTGCTTGGCGAGGTGACGCAGCTGGGCGACCAATTCAAGTGTTAGTTTGCTTGTTCTCATATTTTCCTTGTAGTCACTCACAGTGGTAGTTGTTAGCGCGCGTCATCTGCAAGAGGAGAAGGATAGAATTGCTATTCGCCTGCATGATCTCACCTAGGAGCAACTTCAAGAGAGTGGATACTTCTAGGTAGATCATGATCGTGCGACTGCGCTGGCGACCCTGTAGGATCGTGCATCACGGGTGCTGCTCTTTCTGAAGAAGTCACAGTCGTGCTTGAAGAACATTTATCGGGCGATGTTTCCGCTGGATGACACTCCATCAAGCCTGCTGGCTCTCCTTGCCAAATTTCAAGATCTGTCCGCGGTTCGCGAGTGCGTGAGGCAGCAGTTGGTGGCTGGTGCCAAGGCTGCTCTCTCAATGGTGCGATTGCACAGGCCTGACGTAGATGTTGCCGCCATTGCGTCTAGACTGCCAGCACCGCCAGCAAGTTTTGCTTGGAATATGGTGCCGCACTATCAGGCGGTGGACCGCCCAGCAGAAGAGATCGTCGACTTCTTCGAGGAACAAACCAACGTTCTTCTGCTGCAGTAGTAGCTTAGTTTGTATCCTGCACATAAATGTACTTGTGTTGTAAAGTTCATATAAATGTTGTAGATAATTTATTGTCAAATGTGTACAAAGAGCTTTGTTAGCATGAGGTGCGTTGCACTATGCGAGTCCTTTTCGTTAGCCTGGCCATGTTTTATCTCAGTCCCTTTGTCAACTTGTCAGGTGCATTGCAGCTGGGTTGAGGTTGTGTTAAGGGGTTCGATTGATGTACCAGCTACTCAGGATATCGCGTTTTGGTTCGAAGAACAAATGTGTATAGGGTGGCGCAGCTCCCGAGTACATAAATTGACAAAGTGAAGGAGAACACAGAGTTTTGAGGCACTTAGCTTTTATTTATTCGAAGAACAGTGCGAGGTACAATGTGTGGCTAAGTAGCCTTGGCTGAGTAGCCTTATTTGCGATGTAAAAGTAAAAGAGTGGCTAGGGGTAGAAGCATCGCAGTTGTGCAACGTTCCAGGGGTTGGAGTATGCGACTCCTGTCTCTAAATCTTGAAGGCGATAGGCGCCACCTGGGATTACTTCTATAATCACGTATGGTCCTTCCCAGGGGGACTCGAGCATGAGATGCCCCTGCTGCTTCAGTCGCAGGACCAGGTCACCTTCGATGAAGGATCTGGGGTGAAGCCTTCTACTGTGGTAGTTGCGCAGGTTCTGCTGGTAGATCGTTGATCTTTCCGCGGTGATTTCCCTTGCTTCGTCAAGGAGGTCGACAGAGTCTTCGAGTGCAAGGGATGACTCTTGTTTGCTGTAAGTGACCACGCGCGGCGCCTTGTATCGTACCTCGGCTGGTAGCACTGCTTCTGCTCCGTGCACCATAAAAAATGGCGTGTAGCCCGTGGTGCTGTTTGGAGTTGTACGTAGGCTCCAGAGTACGGATTGCAGTTCGTCCGGCCAGCAACCCGCGGCTTGTTCGAGTGGCCGGAGGAGTTTGCTTCTTGATGCCGCTGCAGACGAGCATGTTTGCCTTTTCCACCTGACCGTTGGTCTATGGATGTGCTACTGAGGCGTAGCTGATGTTGATCCCTAGGTTATCGCAGAATTCTTGGAACTCCTTGGATGTGAAGTTCGCCCCGTTGTCGGTGATGATGTTGTGTGGCACCCCGAAGCGGTAGACGATGGACTCAAAGAATTTGACTGCGTTGTGCGCAGATTGGTTGGTTACTGGCATGGCCTCAATCCACTTGGTGAATTTGTCGACTGCGACCAAGAGGTAGACGTAGCCTCCTCGCGAGGACCTTGGAAGCTTGCCGACCATGTCGAACCCCCACTGTGTAAAGGGCCATGCCAATGGGATTGGTCGTAGCTCTGTGCCTGGCACGTGTGGTTATCCGCGAATCGCTGGCAAGCATTGCATTTTTGAACTATGTCCTTGGCGTCGCGCATGGCCGTAGGCTAGTAGAATCCAGCTCGTAGAGCTTTGGCAACAAGGGCGCGACTGCCGGCGTGGTGCCCGCAGGTCCCTTCATGGATATCGAGGAGAACTGCTTTTCCATCGGCCATGGAAACGCACCGTTGGAGTACTCCTGTGATGCTGCGTTTATACAGTTCGCCGTTGATAACAGCGAATGCCTTGGATCGCCGCGCGATGTGCCGTGCATCTGTCGGATCGTCCGGTAGCTTCTTGCTGAGGAGGTACGTGATGTATGGCTGCGTCCATGATTGTTCAATCATCATGACGCTCATTGGTCCTTCGAGTCTGGTGTCCAGCTCCAAGTCATCGAGTGCCATTGGCTCATTGGGTGGCGTAGCCCCCGAGTCCGTTGCTGCGCTTGTTTTCTTCTCTGTGGCCTTTGGCTTGATGGAGCATTCGCATATGCGCTCGAGAAATACCCCAGGTGGTATGGGGGCGCAGGTAGAGCCTATGTTGGCGAGTGCATCCGCCTCTTCGTTGCTTTCGCGACCTACGTGTCGCAGCTCGCAACCATTGAAGTCTCCTTCAAGTGTATCGTAGAGGTCGCGGTACGCGATCATGTTGTCGTTCAGTGCGTCGCACTCATGCATTGTTTGGTTGACGACCAACTTGGAGTCGCCATATATGATGAGCCTCTTGGCGCCGCAAGCTTTTGCCATCCTCATCCCGTGCAACAGGGCCTCGTATTCATCTCGTTGTTTGAGGCTGTGAGCTGCATTCGCAGGATATACTTTAGCTTGTCCCCTTGAGGTGACGTCAGTATGACACCTGCGCCTGCTCCGTCTTTCCGCTTGGACCCATCGAAGTGCATTGTCCAGAGGTAGGACATATCTGGCTTGTCCGAGAGTTGGTTCTCCATCCAGTGCACGAGGAAGTCAGGGAGAACTTGCGACTTGATTGCGTCGTGCTTTTCGTATGTGATGTCTCGTGGAGACAGTTCTATTCCCCAAAGCACGACTCGCCCTGTGGCGTCGGGGTTATTGAGGATATGTCCCAACGGGGCGTCGCTGACTGCCACGATTGGATGTTCCTGGAAGTAGTGGCGCAGTCGCCGGGAGGTCATAAAGACGCCGTACGCCAGCTTCTGGTAGTGCGGGTACCGTTGTTTTGTTGGTGTGAGGATCTCGCTGAGGTAGTATATCGGACGTTGTACGCCATGGACCTTGTTGTCCTCAGCCCGCTCGACGACGAGCACTGTGCTGACCACTTGGTTGGTGGCGGAGATGTACAGCAACAGTGGTTCCCTTTCTCGTGGAGTCACCAGCACTGGCGAAGTGGATAGCAGGCGCTTGAGATCTTCGAATGCTTCTTGCGCTTCATTGGTCCCCTCGAATTTTTCATCTTTGCGGAGGAGCTGGTAGAAGGGCAGTGCATTTTCACCCATCCGACTAATAAATCGACTGAGGGCCGCGATTCGTCCGGCTAGTTGCTGGACGCCTCTTATGTTCTTCGGCTTCTCCATGGCTAGTATGGCTTTTATATTCTTAGGGTTCGCCTCGATTCCCCTCGCGGAGATGAGATACCCGAGTAGCTATCCAGATGGTACGCCGAAGGCGCATTTGTCCGGATTGAGCTTGATCCGGTAGCGGTCGAGGTTGGCGAAGGTTTCACACAAATCGTCGATTAGAGAGGCTTCCTCCTTGGTCTTTATTACTATGTCGTCGACATAGACTTGGATGTTGTGACCCAGTTGTTCCTTCAGGCAAGCCTGCATGCACCGCTGGTAGGTGGCTCCCGCGTTTTTTAGCCGTAAGGTCATTGTGTTGTAGCAGAACACACCAAAGGGCATTGTAAACGCTGTTTTCTCCTGATCTTCCTCCTTCATGCGAATTTGATTATAGCCTGAGTAGGCATCGAGGAAGCAGAGGCGCTCGCATCCCGCGGTGGAGTCGATGATCTGGTCGATCCGTGGCAGCGGGAAGTGATCCTTTGGGCAGTGCTTGTTCAGAGAAGTGAAGTCCACGCACATCCGCGGGATATCCGTGTCCTTTTTTGGTACTAGCACCGTGTTGGCGAGCCAAGTGCTTTCCTTGATCTCGCGTATGAACTTGGCCTCAAGGAGTCTATTGATCTCCATTCCAACTACCTGCGCTCGTGGCTCAGACAATCGCCTAATTGTTTGCTTGACTGGCCTTGCGTCGGGGTTGACGTTGAGTGCGTGCTCGGCGAATTCCCTGGGAACTCCTGGCATGTCCGCAGGACACCAGGCAAAAATTTCCCAGTGCTCACGGAGGAATTCGACGAGCGCGAGTTCCTATGCGGGACTCAAGTTGTTGGCGATGAGGGCCATCTTAGCGGGATCCGATGGATGGACCTGCACTTTCTTTGTGTGCACAGATGAGTCGAAGGAGAGATCAGGTGAGCTTGGCCTGCTCAGGGGAGGCAGACTGTTGTCTATCGTCTCTTTCAATCTCGCGAGTTCTTCCTGCATGCCGAAGGACTAGGAGATTCTATTGAATTCCCTGTTGCAACTGTCAGATCGCTCAAAGCTCCCGTTGATCGTGATGACGCCGTTGGGACCTGGCATTTTCATCTGCAGGTAGGCGTAGTGGGGCACTGCCATGAACCTAGCGAACGCGACGCGCCCGAGGATGCAGTGGTATTGTGAGGGCCAGTCGACAACCTCAAAGTCAATGCGCTCGTGCCGGAAGTTCTTCGGTGTGCCGAAGATGACGTCGAGGTTGATTTTTCCTAGGGGGTATACGCCTTTCCCTGGGATGATGCCGTGGAACATTGTGGCCGATGCCTCCAGGCATGTTAGAGGGATTCTCATTGCTCGCAAGGTACTTGCGAATATGAGGTTGATGCCGCTTCCGCCATCCATGAAGACGCGACTCATGTCGAAGCCTCCAATTTGCGCCTCAAGTATGAGGGGGCAGTGACCTGGACGAGGTATCTAAGGCGGGTGGTCGCATTTGTCGAAGGTGATGCACGACTCGCTCCCACTGAGGTACTCAGTGGTGGATGGTGGCGAGTGCGTGGCCAAGTTGACTTGGCGAGTGATGGCCTTCTGCACCCTGTTGGAGGGGCGTCCTTTTTGGATCATCATGGTACCCATGGCCCGTGGGTACGGTTGTCCTCTGTGGTGCTGGTCCGGTGCGGCTCCGTTCGGGGGTGGTCCAGGTGGTGGTGGTGGTGCGCCATGTGCCACGGCGCCTGGAGCGGCTCCGTAGCCTCTTTCGACTGTATTGCGGTTCATCCGAACCAATCCCTCGTGTAGCTTGAGGAACTCGCGGCAGTCTTTGAGGAGGTAGCTGGAATTTCTCTTGCCATCATGCTTGTCGATGTAGAAGTGTACCGTGCATGGCCCGGACAGCTTGTCCTCGATGGAGGTCGCCGGTGCCTCATCGCGAGTGCGGTGTTGCCATACTTGCGTGGTTTTTCCAGAGTCGCGGTATCCGCCGCTATGGTATCCGCTGTTGCGGTTATCATCGCGTCTATCGGCGTAGCCGGCTGCGACCATGTTGACATCGTCGCGATCATCGTAGATGCGCATGCGACGCTTGCCTCGGCGGTCGCGTCTGCGTTCGAGTTCTGCCTCCTCGTCGGAGTGAGCGCGATTCTTTACCGAATCTTCTCCATCGGCCCACCGATTCGCGATCTCCATCAGGTGGTCGATGGTTTGGGGCTTTGAGCGGCCCAGCTCCTCCCTAAGTTCTAGGCAGCGGACACCACCGTTGAATGCATCAATCGCGCGGTCTTCCAAGATGTTCTCCGCGGAGTTCTTGATGATGGACCACCTTTGTATGTAGGAGTGCAGCAATTCGCCAGATCTTTGCTGGCAGCATCTTAGCTCTTCGATTGATGCAGGCCGCTTGTATGTGCCCTTAAAGTTGCGCATGAAGCTGTAAACCAGCTCATCCCAACTACGAATGGATCCGCGTGGGAGGTTATTGAGCCATGCTCGGGCGGCGCCCTGCTGCTGTAGCTACAAGCATTGCATGGCAGTGCTTCGACTGCCTCCGTGGAGTCTGACGGAGGAGATGTGATCCTCTAGCCAGATCTTGGGGTCCTGTAGACCGTCGAATTTCGAGTTCTCCGATGGGAGTTTAAACCCTTTAGGCATTTGTTTTTTCCTGATGGGTCTGCTGAAGCATCTGGCGCCGCAGAGCTCCCCATCTTCCTCTTCCGTGTTAGTCGACCGAGCACGTCGTGCCCTTGACTTGTCGATCTTGTGCTGTGTGAGGTTGTCGCGCGCATCATAGTCACGATCATGTCGCCGTGAGCGACGGCGCCGAGACAGGTCGTGACTGTCGTCGCTGGATGAGGGCGAGTAGTGGCGCTTTGCTAGCGCTTTGCACTTTTTGGGGTCTGGTGTTGGCTCCTTGTCGAGGGCGGCCTCGATTAATCCCAAGCCCGCGATCGTAGATCGGTGCATGGCAGTTCGGGGATCTCCAGCTGGCGGCTGGTTATTGAGGAGGTACATGGTGGCTGCCGTCACCGCAGCCTGCGGCATCCTGGGGACCACGTTGCCCCTCGTGTCGACTGTCATAGAGCCGAAGTCGAGGACTTTCGTGGCCTCTATGCGTTCTTGCTCGGTAAGATGAGCCATCCGCGATTGCCTCTTCTTGGCGAGGTACTCGTTGCCCCTTGAGGAGGATCCTCCGTAGGAGGAGAGCCCAGCGCGACGAAGGCTCGACTCATCCGATGCCTTTTTACGCGCTTCGTGTTGCGCGATTCTTTGCACCAGGTGCTTGAATTCTTCCTTTAGGAGACAGTGATATCCCATTAGCAGTTCTTGCGGGGATCTGAAGGGTAAAGGGGCACCTCGCAGGGCCTCGCGGCAGCGAGCCCATTCTTGCTCGTTGAGCTTGATCATGACGTGTTTGCCGGTTTGCTCATTTATTATGGATGGAGGTTCGACTGCTCCTCCGTTGTTGACGAGGGCGCGATTGCCACCGTTGCTGCCGTTGCCACCATTGCCACCGTTACCGGCGTTGGGTGGATCGGTGCCATTGCCAGGGTTGCCACCGTTGTCGCGATTGGCAGAGGTGTCGCCTGCGTTGATGACGACGCACATGAAGTGATTGGGAAAGCTGTTGCTTCCACAACTCTCAGATCCGGAACCGTAGGTTTCGTCTTCAGTGGCTAGATCGCTCAGATCGGAATCGCGACTGGTGTCGCTAACCGTGTTTTCGACTGTCGTCGGGGCGTTGAGCTTGCTGAGGGTGCCGATCGATGGAGGGAACCATGATGCTGGGGCAATCGCCGGTGCTATCGGCTGATCAGGCATGCGAAGCGTGTCCCTCTGACCAACTTGGAAGCGGAAGCTCCCAATCGCCAAGCTGATTCCGTCGCCAACGGACTTGAAGGCCGGGCGGGTGGTCGGCGTGTGGACGGTGAAGTCGAACGCGCCGAAGAGCTGGCGAATCTCCGCTGTTGCGGAGTTGTAGATCGCAGTTGATGGGGCCGAAGAAGCCGCAACATCAGCACTCCCACTTCCCACAGACGGCGCCAATTGACGAGGGTTTAACTCATCAATGCCCATTGTTATGGACTTGGGTTTTGGAGAAGGAGGGAGCGCTGGAGACATCTATCGGCTAGCAAACAAGCACACAGGGGACAAAGATTTACCCAGGTTTAGGCCTCGTAGAGGTCCCTACTCCTGCTTGTCTGCTCGTGGAATTATCGAAGGAATCGAAAGTTAAAATGGTGCGCAGATGCAATCTGGCGAGGGTTGTGGAAACTAGGGTTGCGTGTGTCCTCCTCGCCGCCCCCTCCTAGCCTTTATATAGATAGGCTAGGTCTCGGGTACCAGGTCGAGTCGGTTACAAGTTAGGGTTTTTCCCCTTCAAACTTTCTATCTTTAACTTCTTCTTGTTCTTCAAGCAATCGAGAGTCCGTAGGCTACTCAAGTCCCTTGTTTGGGCCTTGGCGATACCGTGGGCCTATACGTATTTGGACCGTATATATCAAGCTCGAGTACCTGTAGGGTATACCCATGTCACCTGGAACCAAAAACAGCAGAAAACAGGCAGCTGTCACTATGGCTCTTGTTAATAGGTTAGTCCAAGAAATCATATGAAAAGTACTCCAAAGTGTGGACAAAACACAATAAAGTGGATAAAACCAAGCATGGAACATCAAAAATTATAGATACATTTGCAATGTATCAACATCCCCAAGCTTAACTCCTGCTCGTCCTCGAGTAGGTAAGTGATAAAAAGAAAGAATAATTTTTGAGGTGACATGCACCATCAAAGACTTGATCAAAGTATTTGTAAAACATTCAAAGCTGGGATCATAGTACTTCAATCATAACATGAAAGACAAAATTCTAGAAATAAGACAAAGAAACTATGATGCAACATGAAAAGGCACAAACAAAAGATTCATGAATAACAATGCTTTGTAAGACGTTTGTTTGTTTCACATAAATAAAACATAGCATACTAGTATTCATCTTGTCCCTCAATAGAGTAGCAAATATAAATGCATAGGACACCTTCAAAGTTCATAAGAGTGACTAGATTCAAATAGTCTAAAACAAGCAATATCAAGTTATGCATCAATGAACTAGTCTTGGGACAATGCACATAGAACTAAGAATGGCCACTATGCTCTCAAAGTAGGTGCATAAAGGTAGAAGGTGGAGACTCAATATAATGGTGGAAGAAAGGCCTTCATAGAAGGAAGTAGGGATTCAAGTCTCATAAAGAGCTTCCAAAAATTATGGTACTTCATTGTAAGTACATGTGTATCATAGAGAACCGCCAACGGGGTACCCCCTTGCCCGATGATACGGAAGAATCCCCATATCAAAATGACAAGGCAAGCAGACAACGAGCATCTCAGCAATCTTCTTATTTACCATGGGAATATGGTGCTTTTTTCTCTCTTTCCTCTTTTCATAATCTCTTTTTTTTCTCTTTTTTCTCATTTTTTTCAATTGGACTCCTTTCTTTAAGAAGAATGCTTCATAGACAGCTCATTATGGTTACGGTGCAGGTTTCCACCATGTCAGCATGGATTAGACCAGCGGCCCAGGCTTTTCTCTAACACATATACATAACTCCATGGACTTACAAGCTCTCCTTTCATTTCACACTGACGACATCCATATACAAAAGAGCATGATATCAACTAGGTACAAGTACCAAGTGCAATGTTGAAAGCGTTCCCCATGAAAGCATGGTTCTGCTAATTCCCAACAAATAAGTGCAAGCATATACAACATAGACAACACAATGGTTCAAGTTTATTAAGGGCAAGAAAAGTAAAGTGTGCCATCCAGTTCGTGAGAGCTTTAATCACTAGTTTTCTCATAACAAGTTTAATTCGGAAGGTAAACAAAAGCATGAATATACTTGGAATAGCATAAGCTAGTAGGTAGGTATGGTGGACTCTTTGTAATAACTTGGTTTAGGGAGTTGGATGCATGAGTGGAACTCATACTTGGTTGTGGAGGCTAGAAAAAGACTGGGAGCGACAAACTAAGAGAGCAATAATGGCCATAATCATGCAGAGCAACAAAACATCATTGATCGAAGCATAAAGTGATACTACAAGTTGAAAACTAAAGGATCATAACGGCTATGGTGACTTGATATAGTCATAACATGGTGTGAGCATGCGCCAAGTCAATCCAAATAAAGCATCAAAGGAGAATACCACTATACTATGGTTTAATATGCTCAAACAACGCATGATTCATCCAAGGCACATTAAGCAATCTCAATTGTTTATAAAAAGTCATGCTACAGCAAAGAATACTAAGCATAAAGCCAAAACAATATAAAGCATGGCATGACAAAGCATAGGCCACAGTCAAAAACGAGCTCTTTTTACCACATAAGTATGAACTTTCCTACTCTTTTCAAAACCAAACCAAACTATTTGCAAACCAATGTATGAAAGAGGGGGTCCAACCAATTTATTCAGAAAACTAAGAAAACCAAAGAAAACAAAAAACCAAAACGAAAACGAAAAAGAAGACGCTCCAAGAACAACACAACTGTGCATGAAACAATAAAAATGAAGCGTTTGGAAGAAACCTAGGATTTTTATTGATGAAGAAGGGGATGCCTTGGGCATTCCCAAGCTTTGACGCTTGTACTTCTTGAATATTTCTTGGGGTGACACGCGTGGCATCCCCAAGCCTGAGCTTAAGTCCATCCTTCATCTCATTACTCATTCCTTCCATACACCTGAAATTATTCCTTTATACAAAACTTCACACAATCTTTATTAGCAACATTAGTGCACTCAAGATAAAAGGTCTTAAGGTTCAGTTCTAACACCAAATAAACTTCCATTAGAACACTAGATACTGTAGTACTTCCCTTAAAAAGCTCAATTCCGCAAAAGAACTCAAAAAGGAACCAACAAGAAGCAAATGCAGAAAATGGCAGAAATCTGTCAAAACAGACCAGCAGGTAAAGATGAATTTTTTCGAAGACCTTCTGTTTCTCAAATCAGAAAGTATTGAACTAACAAAAGTTAGATAACAACCTGGGGCAGAAGCACAAAAATTCACTCCTCAAAAGGACGTACAGAGATTTTACACGAATTTGTACGGTGAAGCACAAAAATCTGTTTCGGGACAGCAACTTTCCCAATGATTACTTCTCTCTCATTAGAGGTTACTCTTGGCACAAAAAGCAAATAAAAAGGATAAGGAGAAGTTATTACAGAGGTAATAACTTCCAAGACTCATCTAAAACTTTTGGGTTATCTCCCAATAAGTACTTTTCTTTAACGCCTTTAAGTTAGGCATAAGAAGCAAGAAAAAGAATCAAGTGTTCTCGAATGAAAAAGCATTAAGACCAAATTTCTTGCCCTTACCTCTCTTACTTTTATTCTTAACCTTAGGGAAAATATGATTGTTTGGTGGATAAGAAAGGTGCATGGTCCCTTTTCCCGCATCTATTATTGCTCCAAGGAGTTCTAATAGGGACCTTCCAATTGTAATTTGTCCTTTTCCTGCACATTTAATAACAAGATAATCAGTAGAAGTCATTTTCCCAAGGATCTTTGTAAACACTCCTTCAGCTATTCCAAGAGGTAATATGGTAGCATTATTAGCAAGAGATATTTCTTTTCCTCCTTTAGTAAGCCCCCAAGTATTCAGAGATTTATAAATATCTTTGGGCATAAGACAAAATTCATACATGATATCACAACGAGCTTGAAAAGTTTTAGTGTTTATCTCAATCTTTACTGTAGGGAGCCACTTTGATGGTTCAGATTTTATTGGAACATAACTGTGATGCTCCCTAAGTGTATTATAGCAATCTTTTAAGCTAGCAGTGTCAGTCTCAAGAGTGTTCAATCTAGCAAATATTTTTGCGAAAGAAATATCAGTTTGGCTAGGCAAGTTGTAAGTGAGGATCAATTTTTTTATAGCATTAATAGCATCATCCTCATTACATTGGAGGAAATCTCCTCCCACAACAACATCTAAAGCATATCTATAGCAAAGAGCAATTCCAAGGTAAAAACTGCTAAGGAAGAAGCTTTGTGTCATTTTAGGCTCGGTTTTTTCATGTAGATCAGTGATTCTAGACCAAGATTCTTTAAAACTTTCCTCAATTCCTTGTTTAAAAGTGAAAATCATTTCCTCGGCTGACATAGTCATTGGAGAAAGGCTAGACATAGTGGCAACTTAAGAAAGGAACTAATTTTTTTGTGTTTTTGAAATAAGAAAGCAAACTTGTAAAACTAATTTTTTTGTGTTTTTGATAAAGAAACAAGAAAACAAAACAAAAATAAACTAAGAAAAAAAATAACAAAGTAAAGAGATTGGTTATGAGGGACTCCCCTTGTGAAGATGTCCTTGACTCCCCGGCAACGGCGCTAGAAAAATGCTTGATGGCTCTGTGTATGGCGCCAAAAAAATGCTGGAGCAATGATGATGTAGAGCTCGTTGCGAACCCCAAGAGGAAGGTATGATGAGCACAGCAGCAAGTTTCCCTCAATTATGAAACCAAGGTTTAATCGAACCAGTAGGAGCAAGGAAAGATCCCAAAGGTGTTGCTAGCTAAGCCTTGGCAGGGCGCACTACCGGTGCTAGTAGAAACGTGGAGACCTGCACAACACAACCACAGAACTTTGTCCCCAACTTGCGATGAGGTTGTCAATCTCACCGTGTTTTGCGGAAAACAAAGGATTAAACGTATCGAATGGAAAGAAGTAAAAGTTTGCAGAAAGTAAACACAAAGCAGTAAACCGTTTATAGATTGTATGTAAAAGACAAGGACCGGGATCCATAGTTCACTAGAGGTGGCTCTCCTTAAGATAGATAACATGCTGGGTGAACAAATTACAGCGGGGCAGTTGACAAACATCGAGAAAGCAATACATGCATATACTAATCATCTTGACTCCTTTGAGTTTTGATTGGGCATTACAACATTATACATAGACCGCCATCCAACTGCATCTATGACTAATAATCCACCTTCAGGTTATCATCCGAACCCCCTCCAGTATTAAGTTGCAAGCAACAGATTACTGCTTTATGAACTGTGTGTAAAGTAAACAATACGATTGTTCTATGAACAAAGGATTGTTGTTTTCTCCCTAGTAGCAACAGCACATCTAGTACCTTAGAGATTTCTGTCACTTCCCCAGATTACCAGAGGCATGAACCCACTATTGAGCATAAATACTAAGTCTTAGAGTTGCTAGCATCTACTTGGCCAAGATAGCTACTAACAACGGAAAGCATGCAAGATCACAAATAACAAAGACATGATAGAATCAATAATCAATCTGAAATAGCATCTCAATATCCATCGGATCCCTGCAAACACAACATGCAGAATTACAAATAGATGATCTTGATCATGAACGGAGCTCACAAGATCTAGACATGAAAGCACAAAGGAGGAGAACCAGCCATCTAGCTACTACATGGATCCGTAGTCCAAGGATGAACTACTCACGCATCACACCGGAGGCTTGCATGGTGACGAAGAAGGCCTCCAAGGTGAATTCCCCTCTCCGGCATGGTGCCGAGAAGAGCTTCAGATCCCTTCCGATCTAGGGATGGAGATGACGGCGGCTACATACTCTTTCGTGGAATTTTTATCGGGTACTTAGGGTTTTCGTCCCGAGGGCAATATATAGGCGGAAGGAGAGGCCGAGGGGGTGCTGGGGTCAGCCAGACCACCCCCCGGCAAAGAATACTAAGCATAAAGCCAAAACAATATCAAGCATGACATGACAAAGCATACGCCACAGTCAAAAACGAGCTCTTTTTACCACATAAGCATGAACTTTCCTACTCTTTTCCAAACCAAACCAAACTATTTGCAAACCAATGTGTGAAAGAGGGGGTCCAACCAATTTATTAAGAAAACTAAGCAAAAAAAAGAAAACGAAAAACCAAAACGAAAACGAAAAAGAAGACGCTCCAAGAACAACACAACTGTGCATGAAACAGTAAAAATGAAGCATTTGGAAGAAACCTGGGATTTTTATTGATGAAGAAGGGGATTGCCTTGGGCATCCCCAAGCTTTGCCGCTTGTACTTCTTGGATATTTCTTGGGGTGACACGCGTGGCATCCCCAAGCTTGAGCTTTAGTCCATCCTTCATCTCATTACTCATTCCTTCCATACACCCGAAATTTTTCCTTCATACAACATTTCACACAATCTTTATTAGCAACATTAGTGCACTCAAGATAAATTAGTCTTAAGGTTCAGTTCTAACACCAAATAAACTTCCATTAGAACACTAGCTACTGTAGAACTTCCCTCAAAAAGCTCAATTCCCCAAAAGAACTCAAAAAGGAACCAACAACAAGCAAATGCAGAAAATGGCAGAAATCTGTCAAAACAGACCAGCAGGTAAAGACGAATTTTTTCGAAGACCTTATATTGCTCAAATCAAAAAGTGTTGAACTAACAAATGTTAGATAACAACCTGCGGCAGAAGCACAAAATTCATGCTTCAAAAGGACGTATAGAGATTTTACACAAATTTTTATGGTGAAGCACAGAAATCTGTTTCGGGACAGCAACTTTCCCAATCATTACTTCTCTCTCATTAGAGGTTACTCTTGGCACAAAAAGCAAATAAATAGGATAAGGAGCAGTTATTACTAATAACTTCCAAGTGTCATATAAAACTTTTGGGTTATCTCCCAATCAATACTTTTCTTTAACGCCTTTAAGTTAGGCATAAGAAGCAAGAAAGAATCAAGTGTTCTCAAATGAAGAAGCATGAAGATCATTACCAGAAATATTTTCAACAAGGCAATGTATATCATCCAAATAAGTTCTAGAGGATCCTCTCTCAATGCTCTTAGGTTCACTATTCTCATCAAAAGGGTTTGCAGGAACAATCCAATCAAGATTCTTTTCTATGGCATCATGTATTGCCACTAGTTTAAAGGGTGTTGGTATGTTAGGTTCCTCCCCATTAAGTTCGGTTTTGTTCATTTTTTCTCGTGTACCAACAACATCTACACATGAGCCTAGCATATTGAAACGTTCAAAGACTTTCCTAGCTTCCTTGGCAACATCGTAGAACTCCTTAAACAAAGTTTCTAGAATAAAGTCCCTCTTTTCAGGGTCTTCAATTTCTTTAAGCTTAAGAAACATTACTTGCATTAAGGGGTTGAGGTTAACAAACCTAGCTTCTAACATGTGAATTAAAGAAGCTACAACAATCTCATAGTTTGGAGCAAGTTCTGCACGGGATCTATCCTCAGTATCTTCATGTTTGCTAACATGATTAAAGAATTCTTCAATATTATCTTTCCCAATTATAGAACCACTAACAATTGAAAGGTCTTTCAGAGTGAATTTGGGGATCAACATGGTGAGCTAAGGAAGATATGACAACTAAAGGAGACTTAATGTTTTTGTGTTTTTGAAAAGAAAGAAAACTTGCAAAACTAATTTTTGTGTGTTTTTGAATAAGAAACAAGCAAACAAAGCAAAACAAAAATAACAAAGTAAAGAGATTGGTTATGAGGGACTCCCCTTGTGAAGATGTCCTTGACTCCTCGTCAACGGCGCTAAAAAAATGCTTGATGGCTCTGTGTATGGCGCCAAAAAAATGCTGGAGCAATGATGATGTAGAGCTCGTTGCGAACCCCAAGAGGAAGGTATGATGAGCACAGCAGCAAGTTTCCCTCAGTTATGAAACCAAGGTTTAATCGAACCAGTAGGAGCAAGGAAAGATCCCAAAGGTGTTGCTAGCTAAGCCTTGGCAGGGCGCACTACCGGTGCTAGTAGCAACGTGGAGACCTGCACAACACAACCACAGAACTTTGTCCCCAACTTGTGATGAGGTTGTCAATCTCACCGTGTTTTGCGGAAAACAAAGGATTAAACGTATCGAATGGAAAGAAGTAAAAGTTTGCAGAAAGTAAACACAAAGCAGTAAACCGTTTATAGATTGTATGTAAAAGACAAGGACCGGGATCCATAGTTCACTAGAGGTGGCTCTCCTTAAGATAGATAACATGCTGGGTGAACAAATTACAGCGGGGCAGTTGACAAACATCGAGAAAGCAATACATGCATATAATAATCATCTTGACTCCTTTGAGTTTCGATTGGGCATTACAACATTATACATAGACCGCCATCCAACTGCATCTATGACTAATAATCCACCTTCAGGTTATCATCCGAACCCCCTCCAGTATTAAGTTGCAAGCAACAGATTACTGCTTTATGAACTGTGTGTAAAGTAAACAATACGATTGTTCTATGAACAAAGGATTGTTGTTTTCTCCCTAGTAGCAACAGCACATCTAGTACCTTAGAGATTTCTGTCACTTCCCCAGATTACCAGAGGCATGAACCCACTATCGAGCATAAATACTAAGTCTTAGAGTTGCTAGCATCTACTTGGCCAAGATAGCTACTAACAACGGAAAGCATGCAAGATCACAAATAACAAAGACATGATAGAATCAATAATCAATCTGAAATAGCATCTCAATATCCATCGGATCCCTGCAAACACAACATGCAGAATTACAAATAGATGATCTTGATCATGAACGGAGCTCACAAGATCTAGACATGAAAGCACAAAGGAGGAGAACCAGCCATCTAGCTACTACATGGATCCGTAGTCCAAGGATGAACTACTCACGCATCACACCGGAGGCTTGCATGGTGACGAAGAAGGCCTCCAAGGTGAATTCCCCTCTCCGGCATGGTGCCGAGAAGAGCTTCAGATCCCTTCCGATCTAGGGATGGAGATGACGGCGGCTACATACTCTTTCGTGGAATTTTTATCGGGTACTTAGGGTTTTCGTCCCGAGGGCAATATATAGGCGGAAGGAGAGGCCGAGGGGGTGCTGGGGTCAGCCAGACCACCCCCCGGCGCGGGCCAGGCCTGGCCACACGGCCAGGTGGTGTGGCCGGCCCCTAGCCCTTCCCCGTCTCGTATTCTGGCATCTGATGACTTCCGGAAAAATAGGCACTTTGGCTTTTGTCCCATCCAATTTCGAGAATATTCATTTTCTGACTTTCTTGGAACCAAAAACAGCAGAAAACAGGCAGCTGGCACTGTGGCTCTTGTTAATAGGTTAGTCCAAGAAATCATATGAAAAGTACTCCAAAGTGTGGGCAAAACACAAGAAAGTGGATAAAACCAAGCATGGAACATCAAAAATTATAGATACATTTGCAATGTATCAGCTACCGCCAGTTGTACAGCAACTACACAAGAGAAGCCAAGGACTTGCTCATCTTAAGGTTCTCCCGTCAACCAGCAAAAGCTCTGAGGTGGTCGATATGTCCAAGAGTAGAAAAAGGGATGTTGTGAACATCCAGCTGCGAGAATGCACCTACTTAGAGTGGCAGCATACCGGGAAACCTTGCGACCACGCCTTGGCCTTCTTGGTGAAGAAAAGAACTCTACCATATTTGGATCAGTATTTGTCAGACTACTACTCTATTGAAAAGTTCAAAGCTACGTACGCTGCATCCGTCGAGCCATGTACAGACCCATCTCAGTGGCCTCAAGTCCAACTGTCTTTCGAGCTTTGTCAGCCAGTTACAAAAAGGGGCAGAGGAAGACCTTAGGTGAATAGGTTTAAGAATTTTCTCGAGAAGAAGGGTTCGGCTTTCTGTTCTACAAAGAAGGGCAAAACAGATGCAAGACCTGCCATCTTATAGGCCATAGAGTAGCGGGCTGTCCCCTTAATGCTCCCAAACCTAGGTATGAGATGGTACATTCACACAAAAAATTGTTTATAGTATGTAGATATAAGGTAGTAATCCATGTACTATTTTTTACAGGAAGCGGAAGGTAAGAAACAAGACAGCCGACTCAGTGATTTTGCTGCGGGAAGAAAACCAAAACGAGTGGAGTGATGATGGTAGACAAGATTCTGATGCTGATTGGTCTGACTTCCCTCGACCCGGAGATGCAGGGTACATGAAGGTAAGAAAATTGTCACCCAGGAAGAGGAAGAAGGCGGGAGATGAAGAAGCCAGTGGACGTGAAGGCAAGAGGAAGAAAGTTGGCACCCAAGCAGAGAAAGAAGGCTAGCAGTGTAGAAGCCTAATGATGTATTGAACTTGAACCTATATATGTAGTTCGGTTAAACTCTGGAGCTGTGTGCGTGGAACTTGTCGGGCGAAACAATCTGCCTCCCGTACTCGGAGTAAAATGTATCGCAACTTTAGGATTGGATACGGCCAAGGCCACTAGTTGAATCCAAAATTGTGACTGTGCCACTACTATCTGAACAATCGCGATAGCTGAGCGGTTAAGGGGTCTCCAAAATCGATGGGTGTTAGTGGCACATACATGAATAATATATAGGCGCTTAATAAATCCTTGCTATTGGCATTACACTTATGATAAGTTTCTAGGCTGAAAAACAATTTCTAAGCTGGCTGCTACACTCCACGAAGCAGCAACTTATTTCAGCTGCTGGACAACGACATGGCAACATGAACTGCAAATGCAACAAATAATGCCTAGATAATGAGGAAATTGTTTCCACTATCTGGCCTAATCTTGAGCCCGTCTGTCTCACCACATCCCTACCCCTACCCTCTCCCCTGCACCTGGCGAAGCTCCGGGATCTCTCGCTCCATCGCATGAATCTCCTCTTTCTTGTCCCACACAGCATCATGCAGATCCTGAACAGGCTCTTTGTGAAAACCTGTTAGTGGCTTTTTGATCCACACAAACTTGTCACAGTCAGTCCCCCTCCCTTCCTGTGAAGTAGATCGAAGGAAACAAAAAAAGAATTACATTGCGCTTTCCGGATCCAGGTTACCATTGTACCTACAATACGAACTTACCGCTCTGATGTTGTAGTTGTTGAATTTTCCTGCAGTATTTTCGTCGGTCCCCGAAATCAATCTCGGCATCTTCTCACCGCACAAACACAGCATATCGGGGTAGTAATCGTAGGGCGCTCTCCGGTACCTAATGGGGGCACCCGCCTGACGGCGCTGAGCCGACCCTGATTCCGCCCGAGATGAAATGCATGGGCTGCGAGCTATGAGCGAGAGGAGCGAGGGCAGATGAGAGAGGATCCTTTGGATGTCAGGGTAGTGGTGAAGCGTGATTTATCCCCACTTAATAACTCGGGCAGAATCCTACCGTCCACATTCGGCTGACAGGTGGGGGACCTAGCGTGTGGACTTGTCAACCAAACCTCACGCCTTCATGATTCAAAGGCCCTCTCGTGCACATTGGATGAAATGTTTTGGCACCTTGCCCACGTACATATCACTGGGAGGCCTTGCTCAGGAACCAGACACGCCTGGCCCACAATCTTACTCCCTCTTAGGAACTTGTCATGGCTCGCACCGATAGTTCCATCCTCTCCACCGCTTCTGGTAGGGCTCGCCGCGGCGGATCCACCCCAAGATCCTACTGTCGCAGTATCAAATGGCCAGACACTACGTATCCGAGCTCGGCCCATCCTACCTGTAGAAGGACTGATGCGGCGTCGAGCTCGAGCAGTAGCCGGCAGGCGCGACGGCGCTCGGTCCACGCCAACCCCGTCACCTTCGTCATTGTCGATTCCGATGTGGAGGATGATAGGGACGAAGTTGTGCAGAACGCCATTGTTGCCTCCTTGGCGAAGGGCAAGCCATAGGCGGGAGTGGATGTCGCTGGGAAGGGCACGACAGTGTCACAAATCAAGGTGGACTCCAACGACAGCGCTGTGATGTGGGTTTAGATGTTGTTTAGGATGGTTGCAATTTCGGTTGTGTTTAGTGCGAGTACAATTATTGTAATGGGTTTGTCGGGCTATATTGAGAAATATGTGTAATAGCAGCGTGTGAGTGCTTCCACTTTAGAAATTGTGTCTGTGCCATTTGCATGCTGCATTATAAATGTAGATTACATGTAAATAATCCAACGAAAATCAGATTACAACCATCAGACGGGAGTGGCAGGATGGAAGAGGAGTTGGGACAGTGGCTTCGAGGGGAAGGAAGAGAAGGGGGCGTGACACTGGTAGGTGAGCCCTCAGAACACGTGACACTGACATGCGAGGGCAGGAGCACACGGTATTGCCAGTCTGTCTAGAGCAAGCGGACTTTGCAACGTGACAGCAGCAAGTTGATTGGACCAATAACTCGTCAATTATTAAGGAGTACTAAAAAAGCTACAACTGGGGTCCATTCGCACAACACGTATGCTCTACGCACCTGAGAAGCATCGCTTAAGTCTAATAGTAACGACAACATAAGTACTACATTTCCCTGTCGGTCTTCTCGATACAAATGTAGAAATGCATCTACATGTTCGGTCTATCACCGATAAGGTACTGAGATGGCACACATAGGATCAACCTTAGGTCCGCATACTCCACCTCCCGCGGCGTCGGGAAGCTCGGCGCCTTGGCTAGCACAAGAATGCTATCGGATGACGGTGGCTGGGCGTTCGCCCACATGCGCTGTCGTCGGATTGATGACAAGTACGCCATGAGGGGGTCCTCGAGGCGTGCGGAAGAGAGGGGTGTGAGACGTACGGTGTTCCGGGACGGTGAGCACACAAGTTTACCCAGGTTTGAATCCCCTGGCTTTGGACGGATCCTACTCCTGCTAGCAATCCAGTAAAACGGCAGAGCCGGATATGGGTTACAAGGGTTCGCCTCTGCGACTTGAGATTGTAGACTACTAAGGTGTTGCCCTAAAGGCTCTCCCTAGGACAGCTTATATAGATATCCGGCCTAGGGTTTACAGGAGAGATCTGCCCGGCTACGACTAAGAGTTGATTACAGAGTACATCTTGAACTACAAGTAATACTATGGGCCTAAGTCAGTAAGTCTTCTGGGCCTTCCCGTAGTCGGACTGGACTCCGTCTTCTTCTCCCTGACTGGGCCGCCCGTGAAGCAAAGCTCTAACCCGAACTGGGCCACCCTGGTCAGTGAGGAACTGTGAGGATACCCGGAAAGTATATCCCCAACAGTAGCCCCCGGAGGCCTCCAAGATCCAAAGTCGGATTTATCATCGTCTAGCTTGATCTTCGGCTTGCAGAATCTTGGAGGTTCCTGAAAATTCTCGCATGTAGTATTTTCTAAGCATTCTGTGTGTAAGAACCAAGCTCGTATGATCCCTGTGCTAACCTGTATGAATTACATTTCCCCCTTTTGTATGCTCAACATTCATTCTTACAAATTCTGTATGTGCCATTTGCATGCGGCATTCTGTGTGTAAGAACCAAGCTCGTATGACCGGATTGGGAGCCGCCGTTAATTTCTCTCTTTCCTTCCGTAAATAGCTAGGCCACTTCGATTTTTTTCTGGTCGAGTTTTGTTTCACGTGAGCGGAAATCGTGGCCACGCCGGACTGCACGTCAGCCCGTAGGCTCTCTCTAGTAGCTTTTTTAAGCATTATTGCTGATCTGGTGTGCATGAGGTGGTTGTTCGTAGGAATTTTTGTACTCCCTCTGTCCCAAAATAAAGGACTTGGGTTTGTCTAGTTTAAGATATATCTATATACTAAAATGCGTTTAGATACATGCTAATCTAGAATCCACATCACTTATTTTGGGACGAAGGGAGTATAATACATCCCTAGATGTAGCATTACTCGTCGACGCGGGCACTTTTTTCTTTTCTCTAAGCGGTGGCATTCCTCGTGAATACAAGCAACATCAGGGCAGCGGGAGGGTACCGCTTCGATTCACTCGGTGGAATCTCGGCAATCTCTCGTGAAGCTGGTCGTCGGTCGATTCTGAAAATGCACTACGGGTCTGATTCGCGGTAGAAAAAAGCGGCATGGAATATGTTCTTTTCGGCTTCTACGTCTGGAGACCTCGAATCGGTCCAGGAAGGCAAAAAGAAGTCGGCCTTAGAGCATCTCCACTCGTAACCCCCATACGGGCTCCGGCATGGTCCTTTTTTTTGCCCGTATGGGGGGCGTCGACGCGATGTTGCCAGATGGGGGCCACCGGCTCCCAGTCGTGCCCCCCAACAAAATTTAAATATTCTAAATTTAGCAGAAATTTGGACAAATCGGTCAAACTTCAACAAAAACGTTTAAATTTAACAAAAAATTACAAAAAAAAACCGTCATCTAATGACGGCCACAGCCGATCCCGAGCCGGTGGTACATCGCCGCGGCATAGTCGAACATGCCGTCCTCGTCGTCGTCGTCACTGGGCGGCTCGTCCTTCGCCGGCGGCAGGCGGCTGCACCCCTCGCCGCTGGTCCTGCGCGACGGCCTCGTGAAAGGACCGGCCGCCCCCTCGTCGTCGTCGATGTCGACGACAAGGCCATGGCGCCTGGCGCGCCCGGCCTGCTCCCGCCGCCAGTCCTGCGTGGATCAACTAGCGGCGAACTCGTCGGTGGCCGGCAGGACGGCGTTAAAGGATGCCTGCTCCAGCATCCTCTGACCTGGAAATTCTTCCAGGTCCTCGCCATCCGCCAGCTGGAGCGCTGCCGCCTTGTACTCCGGCGGTGACATCCACTCCTTCTTGGGCTCGGGCTTGGGCTTGCCCAAGCGGAGGAAGCGAGGCGGCGAGGGAGGCGTGCGGCGCCTGCGCGGTGGGCTCGCCTGCTCGTCCTTCACTAGCGGGAGCGCGAGGTAGCGCGGCAACGGTGAGGAGTACGGCGAGTACCGCGCCGGGGACACCGACGAGCGCGAGGAGGAGGAGGAGGAGGACGTCAACAGCGCACAACGGGGTCCCCAACGGTTGCTGGCGGCCTGCTGGCGATCGCGCGGGATGCGCGACGGCATCACCAACGGCGGGTTTTCCGTTGGCGATGTGGTCTAGCACCCAGGAGAGGGTGCGTCCTGGAGCGCTCCACCACCGCTTGCGGCCTTCGCTATTGTAGTTGGCCAGCGGTGGGCCAACACCGTCGTAGGCCTCGATGCGTTCCTCGCGCTGCCGCACGGAGAAGGCCGCCCACGCCTAGAGGTTGTCGGGATCCCACTGGGGGTCGTTGCGCTCCTCGTCGGTGAGCACCCCCCAGTAGTGCTCGTAGATCGTGGCTCTGCGGGCCGCGCCGGTGGGGATGGGCGGCACAGCGAGGCCGTCGCGGCTCATCGCCCACCCCGTCGGTAGCCAGAAAGCCGATGGGATGGGGTAGCCGGCGCTCAATAGCGCTTGTGCCTCGTCGATGGGGAGCCAGAGGCGGCCAAAGCCATTGGCCGCCGCGCCGTCGTAGCCGTCGTATCCCGCCATCACCGAGAGAGAGGGAGAAGAAGACGACGTTTGGAGGAGGAGATGGTGGAGCTCGCCGTCGAGGTAATGCGCGTGCGGCGGCAATGGAAACCGCCACGGGTTTTTTGATGGGTTCGTAGCATGGAAAACAAAAAAAATCTACCGCAAGAACGAACAAAACCCAGATCTAATCTAGATAAAAGCCAAGATCGAATCTATTAGACATGTGCAACGAGATAGATCTGTACTAACCCTTGTAGATCCGAAAGTGTTACGAGATAGGATCTCGTGGTTGATGTAGTCGATCACTTGCCGATCTCAAGATCGAGTGGACGATCCTTCCGGCGCTGCGTTCCTGCAGCGCTTCCGCAGTCGGTCACACGTACGGAGTCGAAGCAGACCTTCCTCTCCTCGTTCCAGCGAGCAGCGGAGGTAGTAGATCTCCTCCACGGAATCCCAGCAGCACGACGGCGTGGTGGTGGTGGAGTAGAGAATTCTGCAAGGCTTTGCCTAAGCCTGAGCAGAAGAAAGGAGGAGGAGAGAGGCGGCTAGGATTGGAGTAGTGGAGGAGGGCCAGGGGGTGGTGCCCCCACCCCTCTATTTAAAGGGGGAAGGCGCCATGGGGAGGTGGAGTCCTTGTAGGACTCCCCTTTCCCTTGGCCGGCGGATTGGGAGGGGGGGAGGAGTCCTCCTCCCCCACGACTCCTTGTCTTGCCCCACAAGGACTCCTTGATCCTTTCTTGGTTTTCAAGCAAACTCCAAGAAATCTTCCAGAACCTTCCGGAACATTCCGAAACCTTCTAGAATCCTCATACAAATACTCCGGAACATTTCCTAACTCAGAAAATGATCCCCAATATATGAATCTTATTCTCCGGACAATTCCGGATCTCCTCGTGATGTCCCGGATCCAATCTGAGACTCCGAACAACATTCGGTCTCCAACGCACATTCCATATCTACTTAAAACAACTTCGAACCTTAAGTGTGTCACCCTATGGTTCGTGAATATGTAGACATGACAGAGACACATCTCCTATCAATAACCATCAGTGGGACCTACAGATCCATAATGGCTCCTACATACTCAATGATGACTTCGTGATCGATAGAACCATTTACATACGAAACCAATTCTCTTTGTCACGCGATACTATACTTATCCGAGGTTTGATCGTCGGTATCTCCATACCTAGTTCTACCTCATTACTGGCAAGTACTCTTTACTCGTTCCGTGATATGTCATCCCTTATGACCCAGTCACATGCTTGCAAGCTAACTAGATGACATTCCACCGAGAGGGCCCAGAGCATATCTATCCGTCATATGGATGGACAAATCCCAATCTTGGTCCATGCGCTTCAACACATACTTTCAGAATACCCAATGACACCTTTATGACCACCCAGTTACGAAGCGGTGTTTGATGTGATCAAAGTATCCATCCGGTGATGGTGATTAACATAACCTCATGGTCGAAGGATTAGGTTACTATGTATTTTAAAGCTTATAGCAAACTACCTTAATGACTTGATCTTATGCTATGCTTACTACGGGTGTGTGTCCATCACATCATTCTCCTAATGATATGATCTTGTTATTAACGACATCCAATATCCATGATCAGGAAACCATGATCATCCATTAATCAACAAGCTAGTTTAACAAGAGGCTTACTAGGGACTCTTTTATGTTTACAAAACACACAAGTATTAATGTTTCCGGTTAATACAATTATAGCATGGGATGTAAACATTTATCATAAACATAAAGATATAATAATAACCACTTTATTATTGCCTCTTGGGCATATCTCCAACAGTCTCCCACTTGCACTAGAGTCAATAATCTAGTTAAAAAAACTTGTGCATTCAACATCTATGGCTTTCTGGTGTTGTATAGACACTATTGCTAGTGGTAAACATAATCTTCGGATCTGACACTTCCAGGTCTGTGTGTATTTGCATGTCCTTGCGTCTCTACGCATTACTCATTCTCCAATGAGATGGCATTGTATAAATTTGGTCCTTTGGTGAGACCTTTAGTTCCTTGGGATTAAATCATGTTGATACAATTGTCATACAATGTATCTTCATAGTATTATCCCGCTATGAACCACGCCTAGTTTGATAACAACCTACTTAACACAAATGCCCTCCTTTGCTGCTACTATAGTAGTTATATACTTAGCCTTTTGTTGTAGTATCCGTCACAATATCTCAACTTTGGAACTCATCCAAATCCATCATGGAACATCCTTTCCATTATATTGTGCCACCCATAGTCTAAATTGAGATAAATTTAATTTTTATCTTGTGACAAAACTAGTATCAATGTAACACTTTACAATGAACTACCTTTAACTATTTGTCACTTATACATGATATATTCTTAGTTCTTCCAAAGCTTATAAGAATATCTTTACTATTGTCCAATGATCATCTTATGAATCATTCTGGTATATGCTCATAACATTTAGAGCATAGGACATATCTGGATGTGTACATCTCAAAGAATGATTGATCAAAATATTCTTGTGATTTCACCAAGTGTCAAAACACTTGAATCTTGATTTATTCCTTTCCGTGCGTCAAGAACCTTTCTTGTTGTTTCCATATTGAACTCATTCAACATCTCATCTATGTACATTTGGCAAAACCATATTAGCGCCTCAATCTATTCATATAGACATTGATGCCTAATTCTTGGGTTATGCCTAAGTCTTTCATTGAAATGAAATTCTTAACCCGTGTTAATAAAAGATACATCATTTCTAATCAACAATATGTCTTTCACATAATGTATTAGAAATATGTCTTAGCGCTCCCACTTAATTTCTTGCAAAATGCAAACATCTTCATCGTCTCTGATGAAATTAAACCTTTTAACGGTTTCATCACGGTGAAGATTCCAACTCCGCGATGCTCACTTCAACCATTGAAGTTTTGCATACTCTTTTAGCATCCTTTTAATTTAACAAAACCCTTTGGATCGTGTCATGTACACGTCCTAGGTAATCATTCTATTAGAAGAACTTGTTTTGTTTGTTCAACTACCATATACCAAAATATATGTAGTGGTTGCTACATTAATCCGTCCAGACTAAATATCGCTATGAAAGATCAAATCTTATCATAGTCAATTCCTTGAACATTGTCATAAACTCTTTCCGACATGTCGACTATTTCATAGATTTGAAACATCCATGTCTATTTCTTTATAGATCCAAACACGACCGATAGGCTTCACGCCTTTCCGGAGGGTCTTCTAAGTTCAGAAACTTGATTTCTCGTGTATGGATGCTATCACGGATTTCATGACTTCTAGTTATTTTATGGAGTCAGGGCCCATCATCGCTTCTTTGCATGTAGTCGGTTCATCATTGTCAAAACAATAACGACTTGCTTATCAAATCTTACTATTTGATTCTTACCGACCCACATGGTTCTATAGGAACTCTAATCTTCGAGATCACACCTTTTGTAATCACGAGAGCCATGAGCATTGTGGCCGCCACCGGGACACTTTCCGGTGCTGCGCTACTTAGCACATATAGCTAAGGTTCAACAACCTTATCAAAGTTCTATTGTCCTCCCACTTAACTTTTCACAAAAAATTCCTTCTCAAGAAACTTGACGTTCCAAGCGACAAACTCTTTTGTCCTCGGCGTTATGGAGAAATTCCCAACAAATTCTTTGGAATAACCTACAAAGACGTGCTTATCCGACTTTGGTTGTAAACATTTTACTTATGCATAGCATACCAAAATTTAAGAAAAGATAATTCGGGTTTTATCCCAAACCATAACTCATATGGTGTCATTTCAACGGATCACGATGGAGCTCTTTTCAGTGTAAAAGAGGTAGTCACTAAAGCTTTAATCTTTAAAATATAATGGCAGTTTTATAAATGACACCTTTGATCTTACCATGTAAAACAAGGTTTCATTACATATCTCGAACACTTCATACTCCTATGGTGTTTTGGGAAATGCAAATCCATGGAACGATTCCTCAAATCTTAGGTGTTTTGCTAAACTTGTAACTCAAACATCTTTCTTTATGATCCAATCATAAACTCTTTTATTTTCTTATTACAATGATTTTCCACTTCATCTTGAAAGTCTTTGAACATTTTTCAAATGTTTCATACTTCTTACTTATTGAGTAAGTATATACATATACTCACTCAAATCTTCGGAGAAAGCATATGAAGTTGAAATCCATCGCCCACGACTACACATAATGGACTATATACATTAATATGTACAAATTCCAATCAGTTAGTCGTCCGTTCCTCTTTTGGCCTACGAACGGAGTTTTAATTATCTCCAAGAAAGTATCACAAGCGTCATTTGATCCAAATCAAAGACTCCAAAAATCCATCAACATGGAGTTTCTTCATATATCCTTTCAATATAATTTAAACGGCGATGTCACTTCGCAAGTGATCCTTCAATCATTTGTCTTGCGACATTTTAGCATTAGTTTTATGGTCGTTATTTGTCCAACCAGACTTGTATATCATCCATCTATTATGGAATACGGTAATTATTTGAACAACCTTTTGTCGTCATAATACCTGATCAAAATAACAATTATTGAAACAAATCTTGAAGGCAAGCTTTGATGTTAACGAGCAACACAACAACCCTTTGTTTGTTTTCGATGAACATCATCACATATTCTCTTACTAGTTACTTAGGCCATTGCAGTTCATGAATTGTGTTGTCCTGTATGACACTTCATACCAACCAATTCAGTATCCAATACCGGAGAACCACATTGTTTAACAAGCAAGGAATACAACCATAACATGTATATCTTCTATATGCCTAAGTTGGACATCTCCAACCTTTTATTTTCTGCCAAATATTTTATAGATTCTCTTTCAGCAATTCCTTTTCTTTTAAAAGAATCTATCAACATCAATAGTGATGTCATTCACATGACACATAGTACAAAGTGTGTATAGTCAAATACCAATACCTTTGGACTTGCACTTTGAAGTGGATCACCTTCATCAAATGTTTGGCATTCTTTCAAAATTCCATTCTTTAGTAATCTTTTAGTGTAGTAAACATTTTACTTACATCTTCTATTCATCCTTATCATGACAACTTTCATGATCAAGCTGCTATAGCTTATAAAGGTGAATTGCGAGTATAATGTTTCTTTTGAAAACCTTTTGGAGGATTAGGACGACTAGCGTCTCCATCCTTCACAAATTCTCATCAAATTTGAGGACGTATACTCTATCATGTTGTAACCAACACATTGTTTTAGATATCGTAGTACCTTTCACATATGATGGTTTCTGAAACATTGCTTTCAGCTCTTAGATAAACTTGATATTAAAAACAATCTTTTGAGTATCAAGAATCATGGAGGCAAACATGATACTTTAGATACTAACATTGGAATTCTTACTCTTGATTTAATACTACTTATTAAACTTCATGGAGTAAATAGAGTTTGCTGAAAGTTTGCAATAGGACTTATAAACTTTAAATTGACATTCAAAACAATACGATACCAGTTCGTAACGTAAATATCCAGAATTTCTATAGTTCCACCATCTCAACTATAACTAAGCGTAAGGTGGTGAACGGATGCCAATGACTACAACAAACTATGCAAATTCACTTTGATTGTGTTTATGATAAATTGAGTTCGACTAATCCAAATTACAAATGAACTCCAACTCAAAACAACATCCCTCGAGTTGTTTTAGTGATTACACGAACCAAATCCACTACACCAAGTCCGATCATCACGTGAGATGATGTAGCTTTAAAGGCGAACAATCAACATGTTCATCATATCATCCATATGACTCATGCTTTACCTTTCGGTATTCCGTGTTCCGAGACCATGTCTGTACATGCTAGGCTCGTCAAGGTTAACCTTAGTTTCCGCATGTGCAAATCTGGCTTGCACCCGTTGTATGCACACGTAGAGTCTATCACACCCGATCATCACGAGATGCTTCGAAACGACGAGTCTTAGCAATGGTGCCAACTACAGGTGAACACTTTATTACTTGATATTTAGTGAGAGGGATCATCTTATAATGCTACCGTCGTGATCTAAGCAATAAAAGATGCATAAAGGATTAACATCACAGACAATTTATAATTAGTGTGATATGATATGGCCCTTTCTTCTTGCGCCTTTGATCTCCATCTCCAAAGCACGAACATGATCTCTATCATCACCAGCATTGCGTCAAGGTCAGTGGCGTCGCTTCATGGTTGTCCATCATCACTAGCAACTATTACAACTACTTGGAATAAAGCTATTACAAGATGAATAGACACGCAGGTCTTAACAGAATTAAAGACAACCATTAGGCTCCTGCCGGTTGCCATATTACAACAAGGATCATTGCATACATCAAATATAATCACAATCACATGATGGCCCTAATACATCACAAAACCCCTGCAAAAACAAGTTAGACGCCTCTATTTTTCTTTGCATATTTTACGTGGTTTGGGGCTTTCGAACAATAACGGATCTTACCTACGAAACTGAACCACAACGTTGATACAAGTGCTATCAAGTGCAAAGTGTAAATTGGATCAATACTATGGTGGGAGAGACAGACACCCGCAAAGCCACTTGTGCAAAGCAAGTTACACGTCAAGCGTGGAGCAAGTCTCATGTGCGATGACATGTAAGGCTAGCCCGAGCCGCTTCATCCCACCATGCCGCAAGATGCAAAGTACACAAAGCAAAAGACGGCACGAGCACCAACACCCACAAAACCATTGTGTTCAACTTGTGCAACAGATCTACGCATAGATACGGCTCTGATACCACTGATGGGTTCGTAGCATGGAAAACAAAAAAATTCTACCACAAGAACGAACAAAACCCAGATCTAATCTAGATAAAAGCCAAGATCTAATCTATTAGACATGTGCAACGAGATAGATCTGTACTAACCCTTGTAGATCCGAAAGTGTTACGATATTGGATCTCGTGGTTGATGTAGTCGATCACTTGCCGATCTCAAGATCGAGTGGACGATCCTTCCGGCGCCGCGTTCCGGCAGCGCTTCCGCAGTCGGTCACATGTACGGAGTCGAAGCAGACCTTCCTCTCCTCGTTCCAGCGAGCAGCGGAAGGTAGTAGATCTTCTCCACGGAATCCCAGCAGCACGACGGCGTGGTGGTGGTGGTGGAGTAGAGAATTCTGCAGGGCTTCGCCTAAGCCTGAGCAGAAGAAAGGAGGAGGAGAGAGGCGGCTAGGATTGGAGTAGTGGAGGAGGGCCAGGGGGTGGTGCCCCCACCCCTCTATTTAAAGGGGAAGGCGCCATGGGGAGGTGGAGTCCTTGTAGGACTCCCCTCTCCCTTGGCCGGCGGATTGGGAGGGGGAGAGGAGTCCTCCTCCCCCACGACTCCTTGTCTTGCCCCACAAGGACTCCTTGATCCTTTCTTGGTTTTCAAGCAAACTCCAAGAAATCTTCCAGAACCTTCCGGAACATTCCGAAACCTTCTAGAATCCTCATACAAATACTCCGGAACATTTCCTAACTCAGAAATTGATCCCCAATATATGAATCTTATTCTCCGGACAATTCCGGATCTCCTCGTGATGTCCCGGATCCAATCCGAGACTCCGAACAACATTCGGTCTCCAACGCACATTCCATATCTACTTAAAACAACTTCGAACCTTAAGTGTGTCACCCTATGGTTCGTGAATATGTAGACATGACAGAGACACATCTCCTATCAATAACCATCAGCGGGACCTGGAGATCCATAATGGCTCCCACATACTCAACAATGACTTCGTGATCGATAGAACCATTTACATACGAAACCAAGTCCCTTTGTCACGCGATACTATACTTATCCGAGGTTTGATCGTCGGTATCTCCATACCTAGTTCTACCTCGTTACTGACAAGTACTCTTTACTCGTTCCGTGATATGTCATCCCTTGTGACCCAGTCACATGCTTGCAAGCTAACTAGATGACATTCCACGGAGAGAGCCCAGAGCATATCTATCCGTCATATGGATGGACAAATACCAATCTTGGTCCATGCGCTTCAACACATACTTTCAGAATACCCAATGACACCTTTATGACCACCCAGTTACGAAGCGGTGTTTGATGTCATCAAAGTACCCATCCGGTGATGGTGATTAACATAACCTCATGCTCGTAGGATTAGGTTACTATGTATTTTAAAGCTTATAGCAAACGAACTTAATGACTTGATCTTATGCTATGCTTACTACGGGTGTGTGTCCATCACATCATTCTCCTAATGATATGATCTTGTTATTAACGACATCCAATGTCCATGATCAGGAAACCATGATCATCCATTAATCAACAAGCTAGTTTAACAAGAGGCTTACTAGGGACTCTTTTATGTTTACAAAACACACAAGTATTAATATTTCCGGTTAATACAATTATAGCATGGGATGTAAACATTTATCATAAACATAAAGATGTAATAATAACCACTTTATTATTGCCTCTTGGGCATATCTCCAACATTTTTATACTGGGAAGGAAGAGGAGGCGAGCGGTGGGCATTAACGCCGCCCTGCCCCTTTGACGGGACGCGTCGGCTACACCGCCTGCTGCCGTTCGCTGGAAAGGCTGCGGCGAGCAGCGCCATTACTCGGCACTGATGGCGAGGAATAACGGCTCTATGCGGCTGCCATGCGAGCCAGCTTTGACCGGGGCGGTTTGGCGTGCGCGTTCCCGCCTTCTCTTCCCGCCACTCACCCTGCCACGCGTCCATCCGGCACCCCCGCTCGCCTCTCTGTACATTGGGTTTGGCCTGGGGCCGCTGGGTAAATAACTGGGCCGCGACGGCGCCATAAAAAAATGGGGCGCACGGCTGGACTCGAAATTTCATGTCGGCGCCCCCCAAAACGCTATGGGAGGCCTTTGAGGCCCCCGAGTGGAGATGCTCTTAACCTCATCGATTCTACCACCTTCCCCTCCGTTCTACACCTTGGGATGTGGATCCGGTGGCAACAAATACGATTGTCGATTTTTTTAAAGGATGTATTACCGTATTCTTTTTTGAGAGGGGTAATCAACCATGAATTACTACGTTCATGTATTACTGTATTTGTACCATAATCTATCTATCTCTATTTTTCTGTTATAATTTGTCTTACCATACATTCGTCAGTCAGAATTCTTTTCCGTGTACCTTTTTTTTCCGATTTTGACCTCCCTCAAAACATTAAATTACAATCAGTGCCATCACTGGGGCCTGCGCACGCTGAGCAGAGAGAGAGGAGTGAGCGTCGTGCCGGCGTTGCGGTTCCTCTGTCATGTGCCACATGTCTGCGTACTTGAGCCCGCCCACGATGCAGTTGGTCTCCATCGTGGCCGCCGCGTGAGTTCCTTCGCCTCGCCACACCCCATCCCTCTCTCTTACGTTGTACAATTTGCTCGTAAAGTCACGAGCCTTTCTAGGCTTGGATTGTTGAAAATATAAGCAATAATTCATATGATTTAATCCGAATAAATAATCGACAAAGCATGATCATGCATATAGCAATTAAATAGGTCACACAAACTAACATAGTAGATGAACATATTACATCTATAAGATAAACCTATCACATCTTCACCAATCGCAAGAATAGAGAATTCTAGCAGAATCTAAAAGAGAAAGTTCAGGATCACATACGGTATAGCGGTGGCAGCAGCAGCCGCGGCGATAGCAGCAGCAGTAGCCGCAGCAGTGGCAGCGTCGCCGCTCATGTTGAGGTGGTCGAAGAGGTCAGTGACGTCCAGGAAGAAGTCGCCATCCAGGAACTCATCATCGGAAGACATGGTGGATGCCAATAGTCGCGTGGAAGCGCTCCCCAAAAACCTGATCGCCCCTCACCCGTACAGGTTCACAAGAGGCGGGGTTCCGGAGGCCTACTGTCCTGATCTGCGGTGCACGCCGCAAGCCGGGATGAGGAAGACGAAGGCGGTGAGACAATAGACTGGAAGGAGACGCGTGTAGTGAGCAGTGCCGATTAGTTTTAGCGCGGAGGCTCATATAGTGCAGGTCAGGGAGATCGTGGGGCTTAGCCCACGTCCGAGTCGGTAACATCCCACGTCCCATAAAGATTGGAAACGACTGACTAATTAACGCGTCCGTTAATGACTCGTAATTAATCCACGATTAATTTTGCTGACTAGCAAAAATAAAGCTCGGCTCGGCGAGATTTCCGCAACCCGCGGCGCGCGCGCGTCGTGACGAGGCGAGGCGGGTGACGGCAGAGGTGGAGTGCGCGAGAGCTGCTCTTCTTCTCACACCTTAGTGAGTGATGGAATAGCCTAATATATAAGGAGGTGTAACTCTCACTCAACTAGAAATGTGAGACTAAACTTTAGCATCACTAGCACAGCCAAATGCTGGCATGCACAAATAGGCCAAAGAGAATTTCAAAATTTGTCTAATGGGCCAATAGCCCAAAACTCACCAAATTCCTACAATCCCCCACAAAGTCTCATTGGCACATCACCTCATTTTCATTTCAGAATATTGTTTTATACACTGGTTTGTAGTAAAGTCTGTTAAGTTAAACTTCCACGTTAAACTTCATGCTACACTAGCGAGCAACTTGAATAGTGGACTATGCCTTGAACTACAAGTTTTCTGCACACTAGTTTCACACAAAATTTAGACTAGTACAGGGCTGCCGCAGGGCTTCCCCGCAGTTTGGAGCTTATGCGTCATACTCTAGGACCTTTCATGAGTTTATTAGAGAGCACCCAACTCTCATGGACTACGATGTTTGACAGTCAGACTCATATATGTATGTTCCTCAATAGATGTTCTGTAGGACAACATCTCTACTTAGAAAAGTCACTTAGAACACATTAAGATAAATATCAACCTGCCATGCAGAATAAGAGAGTATTGCATCTTTATGGAGATATAAATATAATATGGGCATACTCTCCTCTCAGCTGATCAATAACTTGTCTCCCAGCTCTAATTCACGGGATCTTCGTTGACATAAAGTGGATTACCACTATGAAGTACTATACTATACAAATGTAGGAGTAGTTCCTAACTCTAAAGTCCATATTTCACTCGTTGTAACATTATTAGCACTAAGAAAACGTACTCCAAACAGTCACTGTAGTGAATGTTTCCAAATCCTGGACAATCAGCACCCGCAGATTGAAAAATCTACGACAAAATGCGTCTTTCAAATCTAATACTACCAGTTCCCACCACCACCAGCAGAAGGTAACCAACCAACGCAATACACGGACCTGTGAGAGAGACAAAAGCACGCACATAATTGTTGGAATTTGGTGAGTTTTGTTCTATTGACCCATTAGACAAATTTTGAAATTCACTTTGACCTATTTATGCATGACAACGTTTGGCTGTGCTAGTGGTGCTAAAGTTTAGTCCCACATTGGTAGTTGAGTGAGAATTACACCTCCTTATATACTAGGTTGTTTCACCACTAAATAGCTGTCTATGGGAGCGGCCACCCTTGCTACTTCCTCCGTCTCGAAATAGATGTCAAAAATGTATCTAAATTTGAATATATCTAGACTAAATAGTGTCTACATACATCCACATTTTAAAAGTTTTGTGACATTGATGTCTATGCACTTTTATTCTTGTAGACAGTTGTTGGGCCTCCAAGTACAGAGGTTTGTAGAACAACAGCAAGTTTTTCCCTTAAGCGGATCACCCAAGGTTTATCGAACTCAGGGAGGAAGTGGTCAAAGGTATTCTCTCTCAAGCAATCCTGCAATCAAGATACAAGAAGTCTCTTGTGTCCCCAACACACCCAATACACTTTTCAGGTGTATAGGTGCACTAGTTCGGCGAAGAGATAGTAAAATACAAGTGATATGGATAATTATAAGTGGTAACGGTGCCAGAAAATAGTTTGCTGGCGTGTGGTTGACGTGGGAAAAGACTAAAGGAAAACTTAAATAAAGATGGAAGCAAGCAAACATGTAACAGATCTAATTGCAAACGGTGTTTCAATGCTTAGAAACAAGGCCTAGGGATCATACTTTCACTAGTGAACACTCTCATATAAATATATTCTCTTTATGATACTACTCTTAACTACTCTTCGGTTGGACACTCTAATCCATGGTAGGGCTATAACAACACACATCAAAGTAAGCCTTTCCCATCTAGATAACCCCACACTGTCACCTTGAGTACTAGATGGTTTGAACAAACACCACAATTTCATAAAGATATCCAACTCCAAATATAACTCATAACAAGTATTTGTAATCTCTAGCCTAAGTGCCACCATGGTGTGCACGCTGTCACTTTCACACACATGGGGAGAACAGAGATCTATTAAAGCACTTGAGTAGCAACGTAGATCTACTTGATTACAAAGCTCATGATCACAATATGATCATGCATAGAGAGAGATGAACACATAGCTACCGGTAGAACCCTTAGCCTCGAGGAAGAACTACTCCCTCCTCATCATGGGAATCAGCAACAATGATGGAGATGGTGGTGGAGATCAATGGAGATGGCTCCGGGGGCACTTCCCTGTCCCGGCAGGGTGCCGGAACAGAGACTTTCTGTCCCCCGAATCTCCCCTTCGGTGGCGGCGGCGCTGCAGAACTTTTCGTGGCTGGAGGCTTGACGATTTAGGGTTTTCGCATCGAGAGGCATCTATAGGCGAAGAGGAAAGTGTAGGGCCACGTAGAGATAAACAAAACTTTTTCCCTACGCGGTGATCCCAAGATCCAGCTCAGGTAGAAGGCCACGAGGATTACCACTAGACTCGCAGTTGCGGAATCGATGAAGCACGTCGCTTGATGCAGTACAGTCCTCGCGATCCGTTCCGGTTCCACAATCCACGATTCGTCCTTTCTTCATGATCGTCAAAGTGCTGAATGTACAACACCTCCGCCGGTATCCACACGTACGAGGAGGAGCGCCGACGATGGACTGCTAGGTCCGGTACGGCTCGACATGACGGACTGGGGCTAGGGTTTCCAACACATGGAGTGACCTAACCTTGTGATCTAAGCACCTGCGCCCCAGCTTATATAGGGAGTGAAAGTGGGTCCACTCACTTGTGGCCCATTCACTAAAAGGCCTATATTAGCCACTGCAAGTCTCACTTGCTTACTAAGTCCATGTCTCTTTTTGGGTCCAACCCAAATAGATTTCCTATTTGGGTCTAACCCAAACTGCTCCCACTCTTAAGTGTGTGACCCGACAGGCTCATGGTAACCCGGACACGATTTCTAGTCTCACTCGTGATCGATCAGTCGGTAGCGACCCCTAGCAGAACGTGCCGACTCCCAAGTACCAATAAGTCATGACGACATACCTTTCCAATGCGACTTTCGTCTAAGTCCCTTTTGCCTCACAATATACCTTGTCGGACTATAAGCGAATGATCGTCATCCCTTAAATAGTCCGACTCTCTTTCTCGATCCGAGATAAGTGATTCATCCGACTAATTCTTAGTCGGTTGCCTCGGTTAACACTTAACCGAGACACGCATGGCCATGCTTTCTGAATCATATCTTCTGAGAGGGCCCAGAGAATATCTCTCCAGATGGAGGGGCAAAATCCCATCTTGGTCATTCACATCACGCAGCTTGATTCACAGTCGACCCGAACTCTGCCTTTATAACTGCCCATTGACGGAACAACGTTTGACAGAGCCTAATTCGGCGATCCTCAACTCGAATTGTGCAATAACCTCAGGTCTAAGGATTACATTGATTGAGACATGCAAATGATGACTTGTTCGTTGCATCTCAATATGGGTCAGTCCGACTCGCTAAACTCTTTAGCCGAATCCGTGTAAGTCGGAATAGCATCTCCATGCCCATGACAAGTGGAACCTAGTCATCTGCCGATGTTCACATTGGTCTAAGTTGTGTGTCCGGCACAACCTCAATGACCAAGGACAATTAGTATGAACAACATGAATATGCAGTTCCACAATCGAATCACAAATTCAATGATACATATCAGTAGTTCATACATGGACCATAACCTTATGAATACACATGAATAACATCATACATGATTGTCTCTAGGGCATATTCCCAACAACAAGGTCGGTGGGCGGCCAGGGGGGCCACACCACCTGGTGGCGCGGCCAGGGCTAGCCCGCGCCACCACAAGGTGTGGCCACCCTGTGGCCCCTCTCCGTCTCGTCTTCTGGCTCCATTAGTCTTCCGGTAAAATATCGACTTTAGCTTTTGTCCGGTCCAATTCCGAGAATATTGATTTTCTGACTTTCCTAGAACCAAAAACAACAGAAAACAGGCAACTGGCACTGTGGTATCTTGTTAATAGGTTAGTTCCATAAAATGTGTAAAAGTACTCCAAAGTGTGGACAAAACATAAGAAAGTAGATAAAACCAAGCATGGCACATCAAAAATTATGGATATGTTAGCAATGTATCAACATCCCCAAGCTTAACTCCTGCTCGTCCTCGTGTAGGTAAGTGATAAAAAGAAAGAATAATTTTTGAGGTGACATGCACCATCATAAACTTGATCAAAGTATTTGTAAAACATTCAAAGCTGGGATCATAGTACTTTACTCATAACATGAATGATAAAGTTCTAGCAATAAGACAAAGAAACTATGTTGCAACCGGAAAAGGCACAAACAAAAGATTAATGAATAACAATGCTTTGCAAGACGTTTGTTTGTTTCACATAACGAAAACATAGCATAATGACATTCAACTTGTCCCTCATAGAGTAGCAAATATAAATGCATAGGACACCTTCAAAGTTCATAAGAGTGACTAGATATAAATAGTTTAAAACAAGCAATATCAAAGTTATGCATCAATCAACAAGTCTTGGGACAATGCACATAGAACTAAGAATGACCACTATGCTCTCAAAGTAGGTGCATAAAGATAGAAGGTGGAGACTCAACATAAAGTAAAAGAAAGGCCTTCATAAAAGGAAGTAGGGATTCAAGTCTCATAAAGAGCTTCCAAAAATTATGGTACTTATTAGCTTTCAGCTCTCATTGCCCCTATCATAAGCATCTTGAAGTGATTAAGGTTAAAGTGAACAAACTATGGAGTATATGCTTGACGAAGTATAAGTTAGAAATCTCATGTCCTTTGAATACGAGGGCCGCTCCTCATGCTACTCAAGTTTAGTCACCGGTAAGTTCTTGTCATCGTAAGTACATGTGTATCATAGAGAACCGCCAACGGGGTACCCCTTGCCCGATGATACGGAAGAATCCCCATATCAAAATGACAAGGCAAGCAGACAACGAGCATCTCAGCAATCTTCTTATTTACCATAAGAATATGGTGCTTTTTTCTCTCTTTCCTCTTTTCATAATCTTTTTTTTTTCTTTTTTTCTTTTTCTCTTTTTTCTCAATATAGGACTCTTTTTTTACAAGAAGAATGCTTCATAGACAGCTCATTATGGTTACGGTGCAGGTTTCCACCATGTCAGCATGGATTAGACCAGCGGCCCAGGCTTTTCTCTAACACATATACATAACTCCATGGACTTACAAGCTCCCCTTTCATTTCACACCGACGACATCCATATACAAAAGAGCATGATATCAACTAGGTACAAGTACCAAGTGCAATGTTGAAAGCGTTCCCCATGAAAGCATGGTTCTGCTAATTCCCAACAAATAAGTGCAAGCATATACAACATAGACAACACAATGGTTCAAGTTTATTAAGGGCAAGAAAAGTAAAGTGTGCCATCAAGTTCGTGAGAGCTTTAATCACTAGTTTTCTCATAACAAGTTTAATTCGAAAGGTAAACAAAAGCATGAATATACTTGGAATAACATAAGCTAGTAGGTAGGTATGGTGGACTCTTTGGAATAACTTGGTTTAGGGAGTTGGATGCATGAGTGGAACTCATACTTGGTTGTGGAGGCTAGAAAAAGACTGGGAGCGACAAACTAAGAGAGCAATAATGGCCATAATCATGCAGAGCAACAAAACATCATTGATCGAAGCATAAAGTGATACTACAAGTTGAAAACTAAAGGATCATAACGGCTATGGTGACTTGATATAGTCATAACATGGTGTGAGCATGCGCCAAGTCAATCCAAATAAAGCATCAAAGGAGAATACCACTATACTATGGTTTAATATGCTCAAACAACGCATGATTCATCCAAGGCACATTAAGAAATCTCAATTGTTTATAAAAAGTCATGCTACAGCAAAGAATACTAAGCATAAAGCCAAAACAATATAAAGCATGGCATGACAAAGCATAGGCCACAGTCAAAAACGAGCTCTTTTTACCACATAAGTATGAACTTTCCTACTCTTTTCAAAACCAAACCAAACTATTTGCAAACCAATGTATGAAAGAGGGGGTCCAACCAATTTATTCAGAAAACTAAGAAAACCAAAGAAAACAAAAAACCAAAACGAAAACGAAAAAGAAGACGCTCCAAGAACAACACAACTGTGCATGAAACAATAAAAATGAAGCGTTTGGAAGAAACCTAGGATTTTTATTGATGAAGAAGGGGATGCCTTGGGCATTCCCAAGCTTTGACGCTTGTACTTCTTGAATATTTCTTGGGGTGACACGCGTGGCATCCCCAAGCCTGAGCTTAAGTCCATCCTTCATCTCATTACTCATTCCTTCCATACACCTGAAATTATTCCTTTATACAAAACTTCACACAATCTTTATTAGCAACATTAGTGCACTCAAGATAAAAGGTCTTAAGGTTCAGTTCTAACACCAAATAAACTTCCATTAGAACACTAGATACTGTAGTACTTCCCTTAAAAAGCTCAATTCCGCAAAAGAACTCAAAAAGGAACCAACAAGAAGCAAATGCAGAAAATGGCAGAAATCTGTCAAAACAGACCAGCAGGTAAAGATGAATTTTTTCGAAGACCTTATGTTTCTCAAATCAGAAAGTATTGAACTAACAAAAGTTAGATAACAACCTGGGTCAGAAGCACAAAAATTCACTCCTCAAAAGGACGTACAGAGATTTTACACGAATTTGTACGGTGAAGCACAGAAATCTGTTTCGGGACAGCAACTTTCCCAATGATTACTTCTCTCTCATTAGAGGTTACTCTTGGCACAAAAAGCAAATAAAAAGGATAAGGAGAAGTTATTACAGAGGTAATAACTTCGAAGACTCATCTAAAACTTTTGGGTTATCTCCCAATAAGTACTTTTCTTTAACGCCTTTAAGTTAGGCATAAGAAGCAAGAAAAAGAATCAAGTGTTCTCGAATGAAAAAGCATTAAGACCAAATTTCTTGCCCTTACCTCTCTTACTTTTATTCTTAACCTTAGGGAAAATATGATTGTTTGGTGGATAAGAAAGGTGCATGGTCCCTTTTCCCGCATCTATTATTGCTCCAAGGAGTTCTAATAGGGACCTTCCAAGTGTAATTTGTCCTTTTCCTGCACATTTAATAACAAGATAATCAGTAGAAGTCATTTTCCCAAGGATCTTTGTAAACACTCCTTCAGCTATTCCAAGAGGTAATATGGTAGCATTATTAGCAATAGATATTTCTTTTCCTCCTTTAGTAAGCCCCCAAGTATTCAGAGATTTATAAATATCTTTGGGCATAAGACAAAATTCAGACATGATATCACAACGAGCTTGAAAAGTTTTAGTGTTTATCTCAATCTTTACTGTAGGGAGCCACTTTGATGGTTCAGATTTTATTGGAACATAACTGTGATGCTCCCTAAGTGTATTATAGCAATCTTTTAAGCTAGCAGTGTCAGTCTCAAGAGTGTTCAATCTAGCAAATATTTTTGCGAAAGAAATATCAGTTTGGCTAGGCAAGTTGTAAGTGAGGATCAATTTTTTTATAGCATTAATAGCATCATCCTCATTACATTGGAGGAAATCTCCTCCCACAACAACATCTAAAGCATATCTATAGCAAAGAGCAATTCCAAGGTAAAAACTGCTAAGGAAGAAGCTTTGTGTCATTTTAGGCTCGGTTTTTTCATGTAGATCAGTGATTCTAGACCAAGATTCTTTAAAACTTTCCTCAATTCCTTGTTTAAAAGTGAAAATCATTTCCTCGGCTGACATAGTCATTGGAGAAAGGCTAGACATAGTGGCAACTTAAGAAAGGAACTAATTTTTTTGTGTTTTTGAAATAAGAAAGCAAACTTGTAAAACTAATTTTTGTGTGTTTTTGATAAAGAAACAAGAAAACAAAACAAAAATAAACTAATAAAAAAAATAACAAAGTAAAGAGATTGGTTATGAGGGACTCCCCTTGTGAAGATGTCCTTGACTCCCCGGCAACGGCGCTAGAAAAATGCTTGATGGCTCTGTGTATGGCGCCAAAAAAATGCTGGAGCAATGATGATGTAGAGCTCGTTGCGAACCCCAAGAGGAAGGTATGATGAGCACAGCAGCAAGTTTCCCTCAATTATGAAACCAAGGTTTAATCGAACCAGTAGGAGCAAGGAAAGATCCCAAAGGTGTTGCTAGCTAAGCCTTGGCAGGGCGCACTACCGGTGCTAGTAGCAACGTGGAGACCTGCACAACACAACCACAGAACTTTGTCCCCAACTTGCGATGAGGTTGTCAATCTCACCGTGTTTTGCGGAAAACAAAGGATTAAACGTATCGAATAGAAAGAAGTAAAAGTTTGCAGAAAGTAAACACAAAGCAGTAAACCGTTTATAGATTGTATGTAAAAGACAAGGACCGGGATCCATAGTTCACTAGAGGTGGCTCTCCTTAAGATAGATAACATGCTGGGTGAACAAATTACAGCGGGGCAGTTGACAAACATCGAGAAAGCAATACATGCATATACTAATCATCTTGACTCCTTTGAGTTTCGATTGGGCATTACAACATTATACATAGACCGCCATCCAACTGCATCTATGACTAATAATCCACCTTCAGGTTATCATCCGAACCCCCTCCAGTATTAAGTTGCAAGCAACAGATTACTGCTTTATGAACTGTGTGTAAAGTAAACAATACGATTGTTCTATGAACAAAGGATTGTTGTTTTCTCCCTAGTAGCAACAGCACATCTAGTACCTTAGAGATTTCTGTCACTTCCCCAGATTACCAGAGGCATGAACCCACTATCGAGCATAAATACTAAGTCTTAGAGTTGCTAGCATCTACTTGGCCAAGATAGCTACTAACAACGGAAAGCATGCAAGATCACAAATAACAAAGACATGATAGAATCAATAATCAATCTGAAATAGCATCTCAATATCCATCGGATCCCTGCAAACACAACATGCAGAATTACAAATAGATGATCTTGATCATGAACGGAGCTCACAAGATCTAGACATGAAAGCACAAAGGAGGAGAACCAGCCATCTAGCTACTACATGGATCCGTAGTCCAAGGATGAACTACTCACGCATCACACCGGAGGCTTGCATGGTGACGAAGAAGGCCTCCAAGGTGAATTCCCCTCTCCGGCATGGTGCCGAGAAGAGCTTCAGATCCCTTCCGATCTAGGGATGGAGATGACGGCGGCTACATACTCTTTCGTGGAATTTTTATCGGGTACTTAGGGTTTTCGTCCCGAGGGCAATATATAGGCGGAAGGAGAGGCCGAGGGGGTGCTGGGGTCAGCCAGACCACCCCCCGGCAAAGAATACTAAGCATAAAGCCAAAACAATATCAAGCATGACATGACAAAGCATACGCCACAGTCAAAAACGAGCTCTTTTTACCACATAAGCATGAACTTTCCTACTCTTTTCCAAACCAAACCAAACTATTTGCAAACCAATGTGTGAAAGAGGGGGTCCAACCAATTTATTAAGAAAACTAAGCAAAAAAAGAAAACGAAAAACAAAAACGAAAACGAAAAAGAAGACGCTCCAAGAACAACACAACTGTGCATGAAACAATAAAAATGAAGCATTTGGAAGAAACCTGGGATTTTTATTGATGAAGAAGGGGATTGCCTTGGGCATCCCCAAGCTTTGCCGCTTGTACTTCTTGGATATTTCTTGGGGTGACACGCGTGGAATCCCCAAGCTTGAGCTTTAGTCCATCCTTCATCTCATTACTCATTCCTTCCATACACCCGAAATTTTTCCTTCATACAACATTTCACACAATCTTTATTAGCAACATTAGTGCACTCAAGATAAATTAGTCTTAAGGTTCAGTTCTAACACCAAATAAACTTCCATTAGAACACTAGCTACTGTAGCACTTCCCTCAAAAAGCTCAATTCCCCAAAAGAACTCAAAAAGGAACCAACAACAAGCAAATGCAGAAAATGGCAGAAATTTGTCAAAACAGACCAGCAGGTAAAGATGAATTTTTTCGAAGACCTTATATTGCTCAAATCAAAAAGTGTTGAACTAACAAATGTTAGATAACAACCTGCGGCAGCAGCACAAAATTCATGCTTCAAAAGGACGTATAGAGATTTTACACAAATTTTTATGGTGAAGCACAGAAATCTGTTTCGGGACAGCAACTTTCCCAATCATTACTTCTCTCTCATTAGAGGTTACTCTTGGCACAAAAAGCAAATAAATAGGATAAGGAGCAGTTATTACTAATAACTTCCAAGTGTCATATAAAACTTTTGGGTTATCTCCCAATCAATACTTTTCTTTAACGCCTTTAAGTTAGGCATAAGAAGCAAGAAAGAATCAAGTGTTCTCAAATGAAGAAGCATGAAGATCATTACCAGAAATATTTTCAACAAGGCAATGTATATCATACAAATAAGTTCTAGAGGATCCTCTCTCAATGCTCTTAGGTTCACTATTCTCATCAAAAGGGTTTGCAGGAACAATCCAATCAAGATTCTTTTCTATGGCATCATGTATTGCCACTAGTTTAAAGGGTGTTGGTATGTTAGGTTCCTCCCCATTAAGTTCGGTTTTGTTCATTTTTTCTCGTGTACCAACAACATCTACACATGAGCCTAGCATATTGAAACGTTCAAAGACTTTCCTAGCTTCCTTGGCAACATCGTAGAACTCCTTAAACAAAGTTTCTAGAATAAAGTCCCTCTTTTCAGGGTCTTCAATTTCTTTAAGCTTAAGAAACATTACTTGCATTAAGGGGTTGAGGTTAACAAACCTAGCTTCTAACATGTGAATTAAAGAAGCTACAGAAATCTCATAGTTTGGAGCAAGTTCTGCACGGGATCTATCCTCAGTATCTTCATGTTTGCTAACATGATTAAAGAATTCTTCAATATTATCTTTCCCAATTATAGAACCACTACCAATTGAAAGGTCTTTCAGAGTGAATTTGGGGATCAACATGGTGAGCTAAGGAAGATATGACAACTAAAGGAGACTTAATGTTTTTGTGTTTTTGAAAAGAAAGCAAACTTGTAAAACTAATTTTTGTGTGTTTTTGAATAAGAAACAAGCAAACAAAGCAAAACAAAAATAACAAAGTAAAGAGATTGGTTATGAGGGACTCCCCTTGTGAAGATGTCCTTGACTCCTCGGCAACGGTGCTAAAAAAATGTTTGATGGCTCTGTGTATGGCGCCAAAAAAATGCTGGAGCAATGATGATGTAGAGCTCGTTGCGAACCCCAAGAGGAAGGTATGATGAGCACAGCAGCAAGTTTCCCTCAGTTATGAAACCAAGGTTTAATCGAACCAGTAGGAGCAAGGAAAGATCCCAAAGGTGTTGCTAGCTAAGCCTTGGCAGGGCGCACTACCGGTGCTAGTAGCAACGTGGAGACCTGCACAACACAACCACAGAACTTTGTCCCCAACTTGCGATGAGGTTGTCAATCTCACCGTGTTTTGCGGAAAACAAAGGATTAAACGTATCGAATGGAAAGAAGTAAAAGTTTGCAGAAAGTAAACACAAAGCAGTAAACCGTTTATAGATTGTATGTAAAAGACAAGGACCGGGATCCATAGTTCACTAGAGGTGGCTCTCCTTAAGATAGATAACATGCTGGGTGAACAAATTACAGCGGGGCAGTTGACAAACATCGAGAAAGCAATACATGCATATACTAATCATCTTGACTCCTTTGAGTTTCGATTGGGCATTACAACATTATACATAGACCGCCATCCAACTGCATCTATGACTAATAATCCACCTTCAGGTTATCATCCGAACCCCCTCCAGTATTAAGTTGCAAGCAACAGATTACTGCTTTATGAACTGTGTGTAAAGTAAACAATACGATTGTTCTATGAACAAAGGATTGTTGTTTTCTCCCTAGTAGCAACAGCACATCTAGTACCTTAGAGATTTCTGTCACTTCCCCAGATTACCAGAGGCATGAACCCACTATCGAGCATAAATACTAAGTCTTAGAGTTGCTAGCATCTACTTGGCCAAGATAGCTACTAACAACGGAAAGCATGCAAGATCACAAATAACAAAGACATGATAGAATCAATAATCAATCTGAAATAGCATCTCAATATCCATCGGATCCCTGCAAACACAACATGCAGAATTACAAATAGATGATCTTGATCATGAACGGAGCTCACAAGATCTAGACATGAAAGCACAAAGGAGGAGAACCAGCCATCTAGCTACTACATGGATCCGTAGTCCAAGGATGAACTACTCACGCATCACACCGGAGGCTTGCATGGTGACAAAGAAGGCCTCCAAGGTGAATTCCCCTCTCCGGCATGGTGCCGAGAAGAGCTTCAGATCCCTTCCGATCTAGGGATGGAGATGACGGCGGCTACATACTCTTTCATGGAATTTTTATCGGGTACTTAGGGTTTTCGTCCCGAGGGCAATATATAGGCGGAAGGAGAGGCCGTGGGGGTGCTGGGGTCAGCCAGACCACCCCCCGGCGCGGGCCAGGCCTGGCCACACGGCCAGGTGGTGTGGCCGGCCCCTAGCCCTTCCCCGTCTCGTATTCTGGCATCTGATGACTTACGGAAAAATAGGCACTTTGGCTTTTGTCCCATCCAATTTCGAGAATATTCATTTTCTGACTTCCTTGGAACCAAAAACAGCAGAAAACAGGCAGCTGGCACTGTGGCTCTTGTTAATAGGTTAGTCCAAGAAATCATATGAAAAGTACTCCAAAGTGTGGGCAAAACACAAGAAAGTGGATAAAACCAAGCATGGAACATCAAAAATTATAGATACATTTGCAATGTATCAGCTACCGCCAGTTGTACAGCAACTACACAAGAGAAGCCAAGGACTTGCTCATCTTAAGGTTCTCCCGTCAACCAGCAAAAGCTCTGAGGTGGTCGATATGTCCAAGAGTAGAAAAAGGGATGTTGTGAACATCCAGCTGCGAGAATGCACCTACTTAGAGTGGCAGCATACCGGGAAACCTTGCGACCACGCCTTGGCCTTCTTGTTGAAGAAAAGAACTCTACCATATTTGGATCAGTATTTGTCAGACTACTACTCTATTGAAAAGTTCAGAGCTACGTACGCTGCATCCGTCGAGCCATGTACAGACCCATCTCAGTGGCCTCAAGTCCAACTGTCTTTCGAGCTTTGTCAGCCAGTTACAAAAAGGGGCAGAGGAAGACCTTAGGTGAATAGGTTTAAGAATTTTCTCGAGAAGAAGGGTTCGGCTTTCTGTTCTACAAAGAAGGGCAAAACAGATGCAAGACCTGCCATCTTATAGGCCATAGAGCAGCGGGCTGTCCCCTTAATGCTCCCAAACCTAGGTATGAGATGGTACATTCACACAAAAAATTGTTTATAGTATGTAGATATAAGGTAGTAATCCATGTACTATTTTTTACAGGAAGCGGAAGGTAAGAAACAAGACAGCCGACTCAGTGATTTTGCTGCGGGAAGAAAACCAAAACGAGTGGAGTGATGATGCTAGACAAGATTCTGATGCTGATTGGTCTGACTTCCCTCGACCCGGAGATGCAGGGTACATGAAGGTAAGAAAATTGTCACCCAGGAAGAGGAAGAAGGCGGGAGATGAAGAAGCCAGTGGACGTGAAGGCAAGAGGAAGAAAGTTGGCACCCAAGCAGAGAAAGAAGGCTAGCAGTGTAGAAGCCTAATGATGTATTGAACTTGAACCTATATATGTAGTTCGGTTAAACTCTGGAGCTGTGTGCGTGGAACTTGTCGGGCGAAACAATCTGCCTCCCGTACTCGGAGTAAAATGTATCGCAACTTTAGGATTGGATACGGCCAAGGCCACTAGTTGAATCCAAAATTGTGACTGTGCCACTACTATCTGAACAATCGCGATAGCTGAGCGGTTAAGGGGTCTCCAAAATCGATGGGTGTTAGTGGCACATACATGAATAATATATAGGCGCTTAATAAATCCTTGCTATTGGCATTACACTTATGATAAGTTTCTAGGCTGAAAAACAATTTCTAAGCTGGCTGCTACACTCCACGAAGCAGCAACTTATTTCAGCTGCTGGACAACGACATGGCAACATAAACTGCAAATGCAACAGATAATGCCTAGATAATGAGGAAATTGTTTCCACTATCTGGCCTAATCTTGAGCCCGTCTGTCTCACCACATCCCTACCCCTACCCTCTCCCCTGCACCTGGCGAAGCTCCGGGATCTCTCGCTCCATCGCATGAATCTCCTCTTTCTTGTCCCACACAGCATCACGCAGATCCTGAACAGGCTCTTTGTGAAAACCTGTTAGTGGCTTTTTGATCCACACAAACTTGTCACAGTCAGTCCCCCTCCCTTCCTGTGAAGTAGATCGAAGGAAACAAAAAAAGAATTACATTGCGCTTTCCGGATCCAGGTTACCATTGTACCTACAATACGAACTTACCGCTCTGATGTTGTAGTTGTTGAATTTTCCTGCAGTATTTTCGTCGGTCCCCGAAATCCATCTCGGCATCTTCTCACCGCACAAACCCAGCATATGGGGGTAGTAATCGTAGGGCGCTCTCCGGTACCTAATGGGGGCACCCGCCTGACGGCGCTGAGCCGACCCTGATTCCGCCCGAGATGAAATGCATGGGCTGCGAGCTATGAGCGAGAGGAGCGAGGGCAGATGAGAGAGGATCCTTTCGATGTCAGGGTAGTGGTGAAGCGTGATTTATCCCCACTTAATAACTCGGGCAGAATCCTACCGTCCACATTCGGCTGACAGGTGGGGGACCTAGCGTGTGGACTTGTCAACCAAACCTCGCGCCTTCATGATTCAAAGGCCCTCTCGTGCGCATTGGATGAAATGTTTTGGCGCCTTGCCCACGTACATATCACTGGGAGGCCTTGCTCAGGAACCAGACACGCCTGGCCCACAATCTTACTCCCTCTTAGGAACTTGTCATGGCTCGCACCGATAGTTCCATCCGCTCCACCGCTTCTGGTAGGGCTCGCCGCGGCGGATCCACCCCAAGATCCTACTGTCGCAGTATCAAATGGCTAGACACTACGTATCCGAGCTCGGCCCATCCTACCTGTAGAAGGACTGATGCGGCGTCGAGCTCGAGCAGTAGCCGGCAGGCGCGACGGCGCTCGGTCCACGCCAACCCCGTCACCTTCGTCATTGTCGATTCCGATGTGGAGGATGATAGGGACGAAGTTGTGCAGAATGCCATTGTTGCCTCCTTGGCGAAGGGCAAGCCATAGGCGGGAGTGGATGTCGCTGGGAAGGGCACGACAGTGTCACAAATCAAGGTGGACTCCAACGACAGCGCTGTGATGTGGGTTTAGATGTTGTTTAGGATGGTTGCAATTTCGGTTGTGTTTAGTGCGAGTACAATTATTGTAATGGGTTTGTCGGGCTATATTGAGAAATATGTGCAATAGCAGCGTGTGAGTGCTTCCACTTTAGAAATTGTGTCTGTGCCATTTGCATGCTGCATTATAAATGTAGATTACATGTAAATAATCCAACGAAAATCAGATTACAACCATCAGACGGGAGTGGCAGGATGGAAGAGGAGTTGGGACAGTGGCTTCGAGGGGAAGGAAGAGAAGGGGGCGTGACACTGGTAGGTGAGCCCTCAGAACACGTGACACTGACATGCGGGGGCAGGAGCACACGGTATTGCCAGTCTGTCTAGAGCAAGCGGACTTTGCAACGTGACAGCAGCAAGTTGATTGGACCAATAACTCGTCAATTATTAAGGAGTACTAAAAAAGCTACAACTGGGGTCCATTCGCACAACACGTATGCTCTACGCACCTGAGAAGCATCGCTTAAGTCTAATAGTAACGACAACATAAGTACTACATTTCCCTGTCGGTCTTCTCGATACAAATGTAGAAATGCATCTACATGTTCGGTCTATCACCGATAAGGTACTGAGATGGCACACATAGGATCAACCTTAGGTCCGCATACTCCACCTCCCGCGGCGTCGGGCAGCTCGGCGCCTTGGCTAGCACAAGAATGCTATCGGATGATGGTGGCTGGGCGTTCGCCCACATGCGCTGTCGTCGGATTGATGACAAGTACGCCATGAGGGGGTCCTCGAGGCGTGCGGAAGAGAGGGGTGTGAGACGTACGGTGTTCCGGGACGGTGAGCACACAAGTTTACCCAGGTTTGAATCCCCCGGCTTTGGACGGATCCTACTCCTGCTAGCAATCCAGTAAAACGGCAGAGCCGGATATGGGTTACAAGGGTTCGCCTCTACGACTTGAGATTGTAGACTACTAAGGTGTTGCCCTAAAGGCTCTCCCTAGGACAGCTTATATAGATATCCGGCCTAGGGTTTACAGGAGAGATCTGCCCGGCTACGACTAAGAGTTGATTACAGAGTACATCTTGAACTACAAGTAATACTATGGGCCTAAGTCAGTAAGTCTTCTGGGCCTTCCCGTAGTCGGACTGGACTCCGTCTTCTTCTCCCTGACTGGGCCGCCCGTGAAGCAAAGCTCTAACCCGAACTGGGCCACCCTGGTCAGTGAGGAACTATGAGGATACCCGGAAAGTATATCCCCAACAGTAGCCCCCGGAGGCCTCCAAGATCCAAAGTCGGATTTATCATCGTCTAGCTTGATCTTCGGCTTGCAGAATCTTGGAGGTTCCTGAAAATTCTCGCATGTAGTATTTTCTAAGCATTCTGTGTGTAAGAACCAAGCTCGTATGATCCCTGTGCTAACCTGTATGAATTACATTTCCCCCTTTTGTATGCTCAACATTCATTCTTACAAATTCTGTATGTGCCATTTGCATGCGGCAGAATCCAGGACTGACATGCATACGGTGTGGTACAGTCATAAGTCATAACCAAACCCAGATTATAGTTCAATAAAGGTAATACATAGCAGTTCATAATTGCTCACATAGTGTACTTCGGAAATAACATGTTTTCATAAACATAACAAGCCCCGTACAAACACAATAATCATGCACTAAAATTCTACATCCTAGCCTGTTGCAGAAGGCAACTGATCCCAGGATGCCTTCGGTCGCTTGCCCTGGATTGTAGATTCATCTACACTCTGGCATCTGGGGCAAACAACCTGCCTTGGTAGTGGTTCAATGATGCGATGCCTGGAACAAGATTTTACAATCTGGCGGTACAGCTCGTGGCTAAAATACCCGTCAATTGCAACGTACTTCAGATTAGGTTCAAAAAGCGGCTTATCCTCCCAGTAATATGTCCTAAACGCCTCCACGAACATCTCGGCAGTTTTCCCTTCATGTCAGTGTACCACGGGTCGATGAGTTCGGAGGCAAGATCGGCCATCCCAGTCCTGCCGCCCTTCATCCCTAGGATCCAGTAAATTTCCTAGATGTCCACTCTGCACTGATCTAGGAATCTAATGTTGATAGTCGGGCTTTCAAGAAGTTTAGTGTCACTCGTGATGTCAACACTAGTAAATGTTATGTGCTGGTTCACGAGAAAGTCATGCAACAAATCCCTAATCATTTCGCACCTCCTGCATGAAAATGAATTCAGACAAATAATATAGCAACAACTTTTGCAATCAGACAGTTCAGGAACAAAAAGACAGCAAAAAGTCTACCAGATCCCGTCAGCCCCCTTCTCGCGAAAAGGCTGGTATACGAGGATGTGCCCCTTCATGGAGAGTTGAACCACGGCGATCCTACGGTGATCGCGGCTGTACTCGAGGTCAAGACCTACGAACCTGTTTTCTTCAAACCACAGCCAACTCGTGTAATTACTCAGAGTGTTCGTCACCGTCCGAGGGTCGGTGGTGTAGACGACATTGATCTTCTTCCCGCCATGTACTTCTAAGTCGAAGTTGAAGGGAATATGCCCGAGAGGCAATGATAAAGTGGTTATTATCTTATTCCATGTTTATGATAAATTTTTATTTTGCATGCTATAATTGTATTGATCGGAAACATCAATACATGTGTGTTTAATAAACAAAAAAGGTTCCTAGTTATGCCTCTCTTATAGACTAGCTTGTTGATTAACAAGATGATCAAGGTTTCATGATCATGGACATTGGATGTTGTTAATAACAAGGTCACAACATTAGTTGAATGATGTGATGAACATTCATCCGAAGTATAGCATTACGATCAAATTCATTATGTTTATATTGCTATAACACTATACGAAGTAATATTTATCCTTAGACCATGAGATCATGTTAATTGCTAACACCGGAAGAGTATCTTGATAACATCAAACGTCACACCATAACAGGGTGACTATAAAGATGGGTTCAGTGCTACGAAGGTGTTATGTTGAGGCTCATGGATCAAGAGTGGAATTTGTCAATCCCGATGACGGATAGATATACTCTAGGCCCTCTCGGTGATATCACATTGAGATAGCTTGCAAGCAAGTGATGTGATAACTAGAATGTTATATCACGAGAACGAGAAAAGAGTGCATGTTGGCAACGAGATCAAACTAGGTATGGAGATATCGATGATCGAATCTCGGACATGTAATATATCGCGAGACAAAGGGATTTAGTTACTAGCGTTAAAGGTTCTCACGATCACAGAAGTCATCGTTGAATGTGTAGGAGTCAGTATGGATCTCCAGGTCCCGCTTCTGATTATTGATCTGAGAGGGGTCTCGATCATGTCTGCATTATTCGCGAACCGTAGGGTGACACACTTAAGGGATACCGACACCGTTTGGAGCAAATATGTTTCAGATAAAGATTTAAGAAAGCGCTGAAATTATTTCAATAGACACTGAAACTGTTTCAGGTGAAATTGCTGAAATTGGTTCTGCATGTAATATTGAAATGTTGCAGGGGGTTTTATGTGTATGTTTGTTAATTAAAGTAATTAACAAAATTCTGAATAAAATTAATAAAAGAGTTTTATTAAATGAGAGAGCATTAATTTGGAGCAATTTAATGCATTTAAAGTGGAGACTTTAAAAGGGAATGTGAAGAGGCATTTTAATGTGGAGGGGTTACCACCACATGAATGGAGGAGGTGAAGAGGCACCTCCTCCATGCGCCGGCCATGAAGGAGGGGCACCCCCTCCTCCTATAAAAGGCCCCCCTCTTCCTCCTTCATCCTCACACCTCCTTGTGAAGGATCTCTCTCCCCCTCTAGTATTATTTCCCATGGTCTCGGATTAGCGAGATACATGTTCCCGGTGGCTTTATCTGGAAAGGAGTTGCTGCTTCCGCTGCTTTGCTGGAGCGAGGGACGGAGGTTGTCGGGGTACCGGACGTGTGTGCGATCACGGATGCACCGCTGCTTTGCGGTGCTGGACTTGGTGGTGCTGGAGCTGGATCTGATGGACGTGCTGGAGCCGGACCTGCTGGACTTCATCACGATCTTGAGATCGGCAAGTGTACGACTACATCAACCACGAGTTCCTACTCGTTAACAAAACTCATTGTCTTCGAGGGTAACTTCTCGATGGATGTATGTCCACCCGTTGCTTTGTACCTAGTAGATAGATCTTGGCATGTAGTTCTCATCGTAGGAATTTTTTTTGTTTTCTATGATGCGGACACAACAGTGGTATCAGAGCCTGATCTATGCGTAGGTGCTTTGCACGGGTAGTACACATATGTTTATATGTGGGCGATGATGATCATGTTATTGCATCTTCTATGTATTTTGGATATTGGTGGCATAGTGGGATGAAGCGGCCCGGACCAACCTTACATGTCATCGTACATGAGACCAGTTCCACGACTGACATGCAACTTGTTTTGCATAAGTGGCTGACGGGTGTCTGTCACTCCTACTATAGTCAATATCTGATTTGCAACGAGTTGTTAATAACTTGGTTATCCTCGTTGTGGTTCATGTTCGTAGGTAAGAACGGTTCTATCTCCGAAAGCCCTAAGCCACGTAAAACTTGCAATTGATAAATTAGAGGCGTCTAGTTAGATTGTTGCTGGGCTAGTGTCTTGATATGGTATTGTTGTAAGTAGATGTATGATAGATACTCTTACAACACACTCAATGTGTAAGTTCCATAGACCTTGGCCTTACACACAAAGGAATGATAGAGACCATACCACAATGCAAATGATAGAGATCAAATGCATGGACCATATCATCTCACTTTACACATTATATGTTAGCATCTTATACTGCTAGTTTGGCGCTTTCTGTAGCATTGTAAGATGATCCCTCATTTAGATATCAAGATAAAAATGTGTTCTTCCTTAAGTATGCACCGTTTTGTGGATCGTATTTCGAGACATCACGTGATGATCGGGTGTACTCGACTCTACGCTTTCATACAAACGGGTGTAAGACAGTTTTACACATGCGAGTACTAAGGTTCTTACTTGGCGAGCCTAACATGTACATACATGGCCACGGAACACGGACCGAAAGGTTAAGCATGAGTCATATAGTTGATATGATGCCCATATAGATGCTCGCCTTTGAAGCTACATCAGCTCACGTGATGATCGGACTTCGTGTAGTGGATTTGGTTCATGTAATCACCAAAAAGACACGAGGGATGTCGTTTTTGAGTGGGAGTTCATTTCTAATTTGGATTAGTCGAACCAAATTTGTCATAAATTAAATCAAAGTGAATTTTCATAGTTTGTTGTAGTCATTGGCATTCGTTTTCTACCTTATGCTTAGTTTTTATTTGAGATAATAGAACTATAGAATTCTGGATATTTACTTTACGAACTGGTATCGTATTGTTTTGAATGTCAGTTTAAAGTTTATAAGTCCTATTGCAAACTTCCAGCAAACTCTATTTACTCCATGAAGTTTAATAAGTAGTATTAAATCAAGAGTAAGAATTCCAATGTTAGTATCTAAAGTATCATGTTTGCCTCCATGATTATTGATATCCAAAAGTTGTTTTAATATCAAGATTATATTGGAGCTGAAAATTGTTTCAGAAACCATCATGTGTGAAAGATATTGTGATATCTAAAACAATTTTTTGGTTGCATTATGATAGAGTATAATTTAGCAAAATACATGTTTTCATATTGTATGAGAATTTGTGAAGGTTGGAGACGCTAGGCGTCCTAATCTACCAAAAAGGTTTTGGGAACTGATATTATACTCGTGATTCTTCCTTATAGGCTATAGTAGCTTGATCATGAAAGTTGTCGTGATAAGGATGAATAGAAGATGTAAGTAAAATGTTTACTACACTAATAGATTACTAAAGAATGGATTTTTGAAAGAATGCCAAACATTTGATGATGGTGATCTACTTCAAAGTGCAAGTCCAAAGGTATTAGTATTTGACTATATACAAGCTTTGTACCATGTGTCATGTTGATGACACCACTATTGATGTTGATAGATTCTTTTAAAAGAAAAGGAATTGTTGAAAGAGAATCTATAAAATATTTGGCAGAAAATAAAAAGTTGGAGATGTCCAACTTGGGTATATAGAAAATATACATGTTATGGTTGTATTCCTTGCTTATTAAACAATGTGGTTCTTAGGTATTGGATACCGGTATTGGATACCAAATTGGTTGGTATGAAATGTCATACAGGACAACGCAATTCATGAACTGCAATGGCCTAAGTAACTAGCAAGAGAATAAGTGATGACGATCATCAAAAACAAATAAAGTGTTATTGTACTTTTCGTTGTCGTCAAACCTAGCCTTCAAGATTTGTTTTAATAATTGTTATTTTGTTCCGGTATTACGAGAACAATGGTTGTTCAAACAATTACCGTATTCCATAAAGGATGGATGAACTTTTACAAGTCTAGTGGGAGAAATCACATCCATAAACACTATTGCTAAAATGTCGCAAGACAAATGATTGAAAGATCACTTATGAAGTGACATCGCTGTTTAAATTATATTGGAAAGAAAACATGAAGAAAATCCATGTTGATGGATTTTTGGAGTCTTTTGATTTTGATCAATTGACGCTTGTGAGACTTTCCTCGAGATAATTGAAACTCCGTCCATAGGCCAGAGAGGAACGGATGACTAGCTTATTGGAAATTGTGCATGTTGATGTGCATAGTCCATTATGTGTAGCCATATGCGATGGATATTTTTGCTTCATATGCTTTCTTCGAAAATTTGAGTGAATATATCTGTATATTTACTTAATAAGGAAGAAGTATGAAACATTTGAAAGTTGTTCAAAGACTTTCAAGATGAAGTGAAAAATCATTGTAACAAGAAAATAAAAGAGTTTATGATTTGATCGTAAAGGAAGATATTTGAGTTACATGTTTAGCAAAACACCTAAGATTTGAGGAATTGTTCCATGAATTTGGATTTCCCGGTAAACCATAGGAGTATGGCATATTCGAGAGATGAAATCAAACCATGTTTGACATGGTAAGATCAAGGGTGTCATTTATAAAACTGCCATTATATTTTAAGGATTGAAGCTTTAGAGACTACCGCTTTTACACTGAAAAGAGCACCATCGTGATCCGTTGAAATGACACCATATGAGTTATGGTTTGGGATAAAACCCGAATTGTCTTTTCTTAAATTTTGGTATGCTATGCATAAGTAAAATGTTTACAACCAAAGTCGGATAAGCACGTCTTTGTAGGTTATCCCAAAGAATTTGTTGGAAATTTCTCCATAACACCGAGGACAAAAGAGTTTGTCACTTGGAACGTCAAGTTTCTTGAGAAGGAATTTTTCACGAAAAGTTAAGTGGGAGGACAATAGAACTTTGATAAGGTTGTTGAACCTTAGCTATATGTGCTAAGTAGCGCAGCGCCGGAAAGTGTCCCGGTAGCGGCCACAATGCTCATGGCTCCCGTGATTACAAAAGGTGTGATCTCGGAGATTAGAGTTCATATTGAACCGTGTGGGTCGGTAAGAATCAAATAGTGTGATTTGATAAGCAAGTCGTTATTGTTTTGACAATGATGAACCGACTACATGCAAAGAAGTGATGATGGGCCCTGACTCCATAAAATGACTAGAAGTCATAGAATCCATGATAGTATCCATACACGAGTAATCAAGTTTCTGAACTTGGAAGACCCTCCAAAAAGGCGTGAAGCCTATTGGTTGTGTTTGTATCTATAAAGAAATAGACATGGATGTTTAACATCTATGAAATAGTCGACATGTCGGAAAGAAGTTTACGACAATGTCAAGGAGTTGACTATGACAAGATTTGATCTTTCATAGCGATATTTAGTCTTGACAGATTAATGTAGCAACCACTACATATAATTTGGTATATGGTAGTTGAATAAACAAAACAAGGTTCTTCTAATAGAATGGTTACCTAGGACGTGTACATGACACAGTCCGAAGGGTTTTTGTTAATTCAAAGGGTGCTAAAAGGGCATGCAAACTTCAATAGTTGAATTAAGCATAGCGGAGTTGGAATCTTCACCATGATGAAACTGTTAAAAGAGTTTAAATTCATCGGAGATGATGAAGATGCTTGCATTTGCAAGAAATTAAGTGGGAGCGCAGAGACATATTTCTAATACATTATGTAGAGGACATATTGTTGATTGGAAATGATATATCTTGTATTGACACATGTTAAGAATTTCATTAAAATAAGATTTCAATGAAAGACTTGGGCAAAACCGGAATATTTGGCATCAATATCTATATGGATAGATTGAGGCGCTAATATGGTTGTGCCAGACATACATATATGAGATATTGAAAGGGTTCAATATGGAAACAACAAGAAAGGTTATTGCTGCATGAAAAGGATTGTATCAAAATTCAAGTGTTTCAACACTTGGTGAGTAAAATCACATGAAGATTTTGATCGATTATACCATGATATGTATATATCCAGAATGTCCTATGCTCTAAATGTTATGAGCATATACCAAAATGATTCATAAGATGATCATTGGACAATAGTAAAGATATTCTTATGAGCTTTGGAAGAACTAAGAATATATCGTATAAGTGACAAATAGTTAAAGGTAGTTCATTGTAAAGTGTTACATTGATACTAGTTTTGTCACAAGATACAAATTAAATTTATCTCAATTTAGACTATGGGTGGCACAATGTAATGGAAAGGATGTTCCATGATGGATTTTGATGAGTTCCAAAGTTGAGACATTGTGACGGATACTACAACAAAAGGCTAAGTATATGACTACTATAGTAGCAACATAGGAGGGCATTTGTGTTAAGTAGTTTGTTATCAAACTAGGTGTGGTTCAAAGTGGGCTAATACTATGAAGATATATTGTGTGACAATAATATCAACATATTTTAACCCGAACGAACTAAAGGTCTCACCAAAGGACCAAATTTATACAATGCCATCTCATTTGAGAATGAGTGATGCGTAGAGACGCAAAGACATGCAAATACACCCGGACCTGAAACTGTCAGATCCGGAGATCATGTTAACCACTAGCAATCGCGTATATGCAACACCAGAAAGCGATAGGTGTTCAATACGCAAAGTTTTTCAAACTAGATTATTGACTCTAGTGCAAGTGGGAGACTGAAGGGAATATGCCCGAGAGGCAATAATAAAGTGGTTATTATCTTATTCCATGTTTATGATAAATGTTTATTTTGCATGCTATAATTGTATTGATCGGAAACATCAATACATGTGTGTTTAATAAACTAAAAGGGTTCCTAGTTATGCCTCTCTTATAGACTAGCTTGTTAATTAACAAGATGATCAAGGTTTCCTGATCATGGACATTGGATGTTGCTAATAACAAGGTCACAACATTAGTTGAATGATGTGATGAACATTCATCCGAAGTATAGCATTACGATCAAAGTCATTATGTTTATATTGCTATAACACTATACGAAGTAATCTTTATCCTTAGACCATGAGATCATGTTAATTGCTAACACCGGAAGAGTATCTAGATAACATCAAACGTCACACCGTAACAGGGTGACTATAAAGATGGGTTCAATGCTACAAAGGTGTTATGTTGAGGCTCATGGATCAAGAGTGGAATTTTTCAATCCCGATGACGGATAGATATACTCTGGGCCCTCTCGGTGATATCACATTGAGATAGCTTGCAAGCAAGTGATGTGATAACTAGAATGTTATATCACGGGAACGAGAAAAGAGTGCATGTCGGCAACGAGATCAAACTAGGTATGGAGATACCGATGATCGAATCTCGGCCATGTAATATATCGCGAGACAAAGGGATTTAGTTACTTGCGTTAAAGGTTCTCATGATCACAGAAGTCATCGTTGAATGTGTAGGAGTCAGTATGGATCTCCAGGTCCCGCTTCTGATTATTGATCTGAGAGGGGTCTCGATCATGTCTGCATTATTCACGAACCGTAGGGTGACACACTTAAGGGATACCGACACCGTTTGGAGCAAATATGTTTCAGCTAAAGATTTAAGAAAGCGCTAGAATTATTTCAATAGACACCGAAACTGTTTCGGGTGAAATTGCTGAAATTGGTTCTGCATGTAATATTGAAATGTTGCAGGGGTTTTATGTGAATGTTTGTTAATTAAAGTAATTAACAAATTCTGAATAAAATTAATAAAAGAGTTTTATTAAATGAGAGAGCATTAAATTTGGAGAAATTTAATGCATTTAAAGTGGAGAATTTAAAAGGGAATGTGAAGAGGCATTTTAATGTGGAGGGGTTGCCACCACAGGAATGGAGGAGGTGAAGAGGCACCTCCTCCATGCGCCGGCCATGAAGGAGGGGCACCCCCCTCCTCCTATAAATGGCCCCCCTCTTCCTCCTTCATCCTCACACCTCCTTGTGAAGGATCTCTCTCCCCCTCTAGTATTATTTCCCCATGGTCTCGGATTAGCGAGATACATGTTCTCGGTGGCTTTATCTGGAAAGGAGTTGCTGCTTCCACTGCTTTGCTGGAGCGAGGGACAGAGGTTGTCGGGGTACCGGACGTGTGTGCGATCACGGATGCACCGCTGCTTTGCGGTGCTGCACTTGGTGGTGCTGGAGCTGGATCTGATGGACGTGCTGGAGCCGGACCTGCTGGACTTCATCACGATCTTGAGATCGGCAAGTGTACAACTACATCAACCACGAGTTCCTACTCGTTAACAAAACTCGTTGTCTTCGAGGGTAAGTTCACGATGGATGTATGTCCACCCGTTGCTTTGTACCTAGTAGATAGATCTTGGCGTGTAGTTCTCATCGTAGGAATTTTTTTGTTTTCTATGATGCGGACCCAACAGAAGTGCGCAGTCGCTTGCCTGTCGTTGTTTCGGACGTCCGAAAAATCCATGACTACAGGCAAGACGGAAAGGATACGGAGGAAGAGGGTGATGTCGTGGTGGAGGAAATGGATGAGGCCGTGGAGGAGAAAGACGATGAGGCCGTGGAGGAGGAAATGAGATGGAGAAGTAAAAGATTGGAAATGCCCCTACCAATATCTGGAATGGTGCACGACCGTTTGTAGTAGGGTGAAGGTGGCGAAAAAGGGCGGTTTTACACGTCGACGCTAGCGCTTCCTAAAATTTGTTCCGCCCCACTTGCATGCGGTGGAATCGAGGTCTTCCATGCACGATCCAAGTCAAACGTAGTCACGTTTGCGCGTGCCGACCTTCACTCACTGACAGGCGGGCCGCACATTTATCTCTCTTATGATTTATTTTTTCACTTCCTCTAGACGGTTCCGGTGCGCGCCCTCAATAATTACGCCCCCTTCCTTGTCTTCCACGCGGATGAGAACCGGCGATGGCGGCGGTTCCTTGCAGATTCACTCCCTACTCGAACAACTGCCCCCATCCCTGATTCCATCCCCTCTCGAATCCATCCGCCTCCTTATCACAACGCCTCTATTAATCTACCGGATTCCAGACTCCATTTGCCGCTATGGGTAGAGCTTGGGGTAGCAGCAGGCTGACGCGAAAGGCATGCGACGACGATGCGAATGGCTAGGGCGACCGCCACCGCGAGGATTGGGGATGGCCGAACCTCAGCGCCGCGAACGTGCACATGATCGCCTCGGGGTTGGACATCATCTCTGCCGGCCGCCTCGCTTGCTGCATCCCTGGCTACCGCTTCATGATGCGGGACATGGACGAACAACTGTTCGGCACGCCAGGCCTTCTTTACCCCGATAACAGCAAATGGCCAAACGACCGCGATGGCCACGTAAGTTCCAGTATCTTGCTTATTGGTTCAGTCATATCGTTGATTCATATGTGCTGAACTCTCATCAGAATCCTATGTTCCTTTCGTCAAACGTGTTGTGTGCACGCGTGGTTTGAACAAATTGAACCATTTAAGACTAGTCTGTACAGCGGAAGCTCTGCTCGTACCTGATATTCTGGTATTTTCGTAGTGACATAGTCTTACTTTAGGTGATAGACGAGTTGTCAATTTCGATTTGCAATGGAATGCCTGCTAGGTGATATTTTGTTTCCTAAAATAAAAACAAACAGATTAGACGATTTAAGGTTGTTATGCCCCGAGCTGTTTATGATCATCGTCAGGAGTTTGTTCTAGGGGCTCTGCTCCTACTCCATATATTGGGTATCTTCGTAGTAACACAGGCACAATTTAGGCGATATCTGAGGAGACACTCGTATTTATGCGATATTTTGTGTACTTTAATCTGAAGGTCCAGTTGTCAAATTGTATTTGCAATGGAATCCATGCTAGCTGATTGTACCAACTGACAACAAACTCTACAAAATATTCATGCAAAACTGATGCTGCTGGATAAGTGGTCCGAATCAGTAGTGGTGAATAGAAGAGACGGAAATTGAAGATGACCAGAACTAGGTGGGTGGCAACGGCGAGTGGCTGGTCCTTTTATCCCAGGATGGGAGTACTTGGACTCTAAAAAGGCTACAGATCGTTGAGACTTACATTTCCATCTTTGGAGGGTGTCGGCATTACTGCATTCAACAACGGGTGGCCGCCGCCCATTTCCGAATTCGCTTACAGGTTCAACATGGCAGAACTTGACCTCCTGAAGGTACAACTCCCACATAGACCGCGAGAGGGGGCATGGAAGACCTGAGAGTACGACCTCTTAGCGGTGTTCGACAAGGCAATCACATTCATTAGATGCCCAGAAGACAAGGAATGGACAGTCTTGCGCGACGAGTTCCTGTGGCCGAAGAAGTATGTCGATGTCGTATTCACCTCCAGCTACTATTCGTACAAACCACAACGCATTTATGCGGTCACTGAACCTAGCGGCGACGTGCATGTTTGGGAGCCGTCCATTTGGGGTGAGTCATGGTGTCATATAGCATGTAAAATCCCATTCAAAATTCTGCTTACTGGCTGTAAGTAACACGCAGGTACCCACGCAGCCCCGCGCATCATTCCAGCTCCGGTCATTGAAGATGCAGTAGAAGATGCTGAACTTGGGACACGACGCTGGTTCTTGACACCTCTTGGAGGCGACACGGAACAGGATGTTGAACTCATGTGGATTCATATCAGGGGAGCACTAAACATCGTTGGTGATACAATAGAACATATGGGGACACAACTTTCTTCATACCCATCGCTGCGGTGTCATGTTTTCTCGAGGTCCACATGCCCATCCAAAGACCCAGTAGAGCAAGTCTGGAGTAGAGTAGACAATTTGAAGAGACAATCTGTGTTTCTCGGGATCAACTACCCTTTCTTTCTCGGAGCCCCTGGAGCTGTTGAACCTGTAATTGCTCAGGCAGCCCTGGCTCCTGATGCTGCTACTGCTGCTGCTGGTGGTGGTGTTGGTGGTGGTGGAGCTGACAAAGAACTAGCTGCTGCTGCTCCTAGTGAAGCTGACGAAATACTTGGTGATGTTGCTGCTGGTGAAGCTGACGAAATACTTGCTAATGCTGCTGCTGGTGAAGCTAACGAAATACCTGTTGAGGCTGCTGCTGGTGAAGCTGACGAAATACCTACTGAGGCTGCTGCCAGAGTCCAGGAAGAACATGCTGGTGTTGTTGCTGAGGTGCCAGCACTTCCAGTGTTTATAGTAGACTATGTGTTTGCTGCACACTCACGTGCCTATCATGTTGACACTCTAGATCCGACCTAGAGCCAAATCTATGTCGGGGGGAGGGGGCCTACAATTGGATCATCAGTGGGGTCGTACGATTTGGTGGAGAATTACAGACGTCCAAACGCAGCATTCTGGTTTGTTCCGACGATACCACCGGCTCCAGGGACCTAGTGCTCATACTGGCAGATCCGATGAACCATTTGTTTTTATCTTTATCATTAGTTACGCTTATTTGTGTAAAGACTAAGTTGTGCTTATTTGTGTAAGACTAAGTTAGGCCTAACTGCGTAATATTCAGTGAAACTCAGCTTTTCATTCCATGCCCATAACAACAGAATTACAGCATAGAACATACAAAGGTAATGTGCATACTAGGCATTTTTGCTCAGGATAACAACCACTTCAAGTAAATGATATATGGTGTACGCATTTGAACGCATTACTAGAATGTGCCACCTATTGATGATTGATGACATGGATCTAGCTTTTCTGCGCGTATTTGCATTGAATCGCTCATTGATTTGTTCACATATTTTTTGGCAATGGATGATGAACTACACTTTTTTGGTAACATGCTTCGTCAGCGAGCACCTGTTGATGCAATGCAAAGTACAGAACATGGTTTTCATCGTCATTCCATTTAGGTTCTCTATGTTTCGTCCACGGAGCTACTAATTTCAAATGAAAATCTAGTAAACAACATATGTATACATTGTTAGAGTATGCTACGACCACGGTACATACATGTTTTTCTACAATCACAAGAAGAAAACTTGATGCATTTTCACCTTATTGACGTTGTGTCAAACTGGGTGGATGTGGCTTTGGGGTTCGGAGAGGAAGGCGCCGTGGCTGGTGCGTGTGCGACCACGGTGACGACGAGCTCGGATTCTGGAGGAGGCCAACATGACTGAGCATGGTCCGCATGATGACAGATCTCACCCGCGAATGAATCCCGTCCCCGCGTCGTGCCAATGGTGCGGCCATGGTGAGGGCGAGCTCCGACTCGGGATAGGGAGGAGAGCCGGGCCGAGCAGATTCGTCCAAGTCCTAGCTCCGCGCCATGGCCGCGACCACAGATTGCCGCCCCGGAGGAAGAAGAAGACGCGTAAAGGATGCATGTGCCAACGCTGCAAGCCTACATGGCAGCGACGATGGCAGCGACACGGCGAAAGCTGACAGGGGGGGCCAACTTGACGGCCGTTAGCTTGATTTTTTGTATTGAAATGTAAAGTTGAATTCGTGCCGAAAAAGACCCTCTGAGTATTTGGCACGCCAAGTGTAGTCATCGCGGCTGATTTTAGGGAACTCGGATACCGCGTTGCCTGGACGATCCAACTTTCGGGCCGCAAAATGATATTCTCGTCCAAGAACCTATTTATACTCTTTTATTACTTCTAAAACTCTTTGTACTGCTATTGATGATTAAAAATAGATCGGTGGAATTTTCATTAAAAATTGCCTAAGAAGTCAAATGGTTTCAACCGTTATTATGGAAGTTCCTGCCAGTGTGGTGGATTTCATTTTATTTTACTAATTGCTTGGCGTATATGGTATGCCCACAATGAAGTGACACATGATAAACCCATTTCGTCGACTAAAGGTTCTAAACGGTTCTTGATCAGCTACGGCAAGACTTTGAAGAGCATTAAAACCCTGTCCACGGAGGAGATGATTAAGGGCAAGAGCCCACTAGTGGAAGGACTGGTGACCTCTACCGATGTTTGAAACCCTGACCAACAGGTGGCATGCTGGCTAAAACCCTCTCCAGGCTGGGTTAAACACAATTGAGATGGCTCTTATAAGTAGGAGGACGGTTCGGCAGAAGCGGGCATGATCTTGCGTGATGAAGATGGAAAGATTATCTTCTCCTCGTGTCGTCAACTTTTCAATTGCAGTGATCCCCTAGAAGCTGAAGCGAGGGCTTGTGTTGAAGGCCTTAGTCTATGTTTGAATTGGAGCGACAAATTGGTGGTGTTAGAGCTACACGGCTCTATCCTGATAGATGCAATTCGTGGAAGATCACGAGATAGATCATCTTTAGTTTATCTTATTATGGAGACTAAGGATTTATTTCAGGGTAGTAGAAGCATTTCTATTGTAATAAGTGGACCTTGAACAAAATAGGACTAGTCATAGTGTCGCGACTCTCGCGATAACTGTTGCCAAAACTGCTGTTTGGCTTGGTTCATGACCTGAGCTGTTGTCTCGAGTTCTCGAGCAAGACCTCCTTGTAAGCCCTATCGATTAATAATACCCGCAAAAAAATGGGACCGGAAACTATTAATAAGAAGATTTTCCTTTGTGTTGGTGACTGTGTTTTTGGTTAGTGATATTATTACATGAGGACCACGAGCCTGTAGGAAATGTTTGGTTGTCGACGAACTTATCATACAATCAAAGATCATTTAATTATGACATGTCCTATAACAATTAATTTTTATTACAAAACTAATCGACAACATTACATGACAAAGATAGTATCTCTACCGTAGCAGCAGCAGCACTAATCAACTCTTGGTCACGAGCTCAAACCCCGTGTACTACAATATTTTACATTTAATTTATTTATCTTATTGTTTTGTAATGCGTCATATAAATATTTATAAACTATGTTTTCCTAGTGACAACTTGGTCCCGCGTGATTTTCAGTGACAATTTCAATGCACCACGATAAATATTTGTCACATACATCAACAAACCAACCGGAAGAGTAATCCATGACGATATAACAATGACAAAATACTAAACCGTCGTGCATTATGCTTATCCTTGATACTATAACCAAATCGTCAACGATTAAGATAATATATGACGGTTCACAACTTTATCAACAAGCCATTTGTCAATAAATATCACATCTGTCGTAGTGTTGTCTCTCCTTTTCTTGTCTTATATGTGGTGTTGCCCTGTTCTTGGTACAGATGTGTTGGTGCCACGTTACTCTAGAGCGTCTCTTAGAATCTATGAGATAGGTATCTTCCATGCATAGTTCTGAATTTAGGGTTTATGAAATACTCCTGATTGGTGTGTCATTCGCTTCTCCCCCATTTGGGCCCTATTTTACTTTGTTTCTCAGTGTTTGGTCTCTATTGTCAGTTTTTAATTTGTTATGTTCTGAAGGAGGAAAAAAATTATGGAGTCCTCGCACTTCCGGTTCCTGGCTTCTTTCTATGGCCATGGTTGCTAGATAACATGTTACGTGAAGGCTCTTCCTTGGACAACTTCGTATCATCATAAGTCGTTGCTTGTAGGTCTTGTGCCATGGGAGTATTAAATGGTACTCACGTTTTTTACCTGTTTTACATTTGTACTCCTCTATCCAAAAAATAGAGAGATTATAAGAATATAAATGGATTGCTACGAGATTGTTGGTCCATCGCTTGGCAGAAAATATCGCCGAGAATATGTCACTGGCTTCGGTCTAAGAGCCAATTAATGTATGATCATCATATGCCATGTAGGAAGATAGTTTTAGACTATATTTTTTATATTTGTTTGCATTCAACTTACGCTATTTTTTTACTGTTGAATTCTACTCAAATACTACTGAAAATTTAAATCCTATGTACTTTTAGGTATGAGTGAATTCAAACTTGATTACTGACCTACTATTTCTTTGTATGTGTGTTTCCATATGCTGATTGACTTTGCTGCTTTCATCGAGAGGAATATGTTTGGTTAAGACGACATGATTTAAGAGCTTTCTTAATCTAAGCTTGGCCATGTAATTTAATCATGTTTTAACCCCTTATTATAGTATAGCATGAGGAGGCCTTTTATAGTACCATCAGTTTATAGGAATATAAGACTTTTGTTCCTATAGATTGATTAGCAGAACAGTAACTAGATTAGATTTTGGATGATACATGATAAGAAACTATCTGAGAGCAATTTGGGTTGTTCATTCTTGTGTGAGAAAATCATTGGGTATTCTTATACCATGAGAAAAGGCCTCTTGCTGAAGTTATCCAGTCTGCTAGGGGTGATATTTCCATCCCTAGAGAGTTAGCTGTTGTAGTTGCAAGGAAGTATAGGTTGTGTCTGTCGGTTTTGAGCAAAGGCACGGAATAGATGCAGACCCCATGTAAGCAGTCACGCTCCTCCGCTCATCATTGTGCAATAAGAGTTTTATGCCTTAGTTCCTTTCGTCTTAGTTAAATACCCAATAGTAAAATAGTAGTTTAGTTGCAGAGAATTACAGTGTGGCTCCCAGGTGCCACACACCCCCATAACTGAAAAAATTAAAAAATAATTAAAAAAAGGTTAAAACAATTGTAACTTTTTTTAAAATCAAAGATGACCGGGTATTGTACTTGTATAAAAATATTTTCCTAGTGAATTACTTTCATTGTGTCCTGGGTAAAAAAACAAATTCGAAATGCCTCATAACCCGTACTATTAACCTGTGATACGTCATATTTTTGTTTTCTTTGCCCTGAAGACCAAGCGAATCATTTCCTTTCCAAATATTTTTTTACGAGTACAATACTTGATCATCTTTGATTTCAAAAAAAGTTAGAATTTTTTAATCTTTTTTATTTATTTTTAAATTTTTCCAGTTATAGGGGTGTGTGGCACCCGAGAGCCAAAAGTCCGCGTTATTTAGTTGCACAACAATTTATGGTCGGTGGCCAGAGCGGCATATGAGGACTTTTTTCAAGAACATGCAAAACACTGCATGTCTTTTCATTATGATTAACGACATCTGAGGAATGTCAGGCACTTCAAAGTTTTTGTAAGGATTGAAGTATATAAGATACAATTTTGTCACATTAATTCAAAAGCTTAGCCATAACCAATTATGATTGTGTCCCTAGATTTACAAAAATAAATAGCTTGTAGTTTATTGATATTCTAAATCATGATTGAGTTTGTCTTTCACTAGACCCTGCATAAAAAGGTTAAGTAACCAAATATCTTGCATGCAAGACAAAGAAACTCAGAGGCTACAAGTATCGTAAGCTGAAGAAGCCACATCAATGAATTTCTCCTGCAACAAGTGACTCGAAAAAACAAGAAAATTAATTAACTTAGCAAAAGCTGGGATCGCTGCATTATTTCTAAGCAATATGTTCTTATATTTGTTTTTCTGAAATTGCATTGTAGGTGATCTAAATAGTTTGCTCCTAAGGTGGTATTTTGTTGTCTCACTTTATCATATTTATTAAAATAGGCTTGTACCGATGTGCTTTCTATATCTGCATTACCAAGAGCTCTCCTTTATTTGTTATTCCCAACTTGATCAGATCTTTCACTTTATTGTGTTGTATGATAAATTGGTAAGCTCCCTAATTTGGCCATGACTAAAATATTGCCGTTGTCCTATTGGCTGTGATTTTACATAATAGTTGTCAACTCTTCATTTATCGCTTACTTATCAACGCTTTCTATAGATGTTCAATATAATGTTCTGCAATATGTTTATGAGTGGAAGACAGGGCCAGCGTGAAATGGTATGGCCAAAATTCTATGAAACTGGTGCGAGAGCTACAGCGTCGTGCGCCAAGGCACACCCCTAAATCTAGTGCTTGTTAATAATCCATGACCACTTGTTCCTCGAGGTTGTCTCTAAAGCATCCACATTATGTTAAGACACCCCTACAACTATTTCCTCAGAACTCTGTTTATCTAGACTTGCATGTATCTACACACTAAAATGTGTTTAGATGCGTGGGAATCTAGACAAATCCTAGTCACTTATTTCCAAAGGGATAGAGTACATGAAATGTAGTCCTGAGAAGTGGCAAAAAAAAAACTCTTTCGAGTATTCTATGTTTTCTCTTGCAGTACGCAAACATGCCGTGGTAGTGTAATTCAAGCCATTCAAGAAAATTAACTTACCGTATGGGTCCACATAAGACTCCCTGAGTTTCTCTTTGATGCACTTTTGTTTGCCTCACAAGGAATATTCAAACAAGAGTCAGATGCTTATGGATTCAGCAAGAACCTGCCTACAGGCTACAGATGCTTATGGATTCAGCAAGAACCTGCCTACAGGCTACAGCAATTACTCCGCTAATGTGAAAAGGAGATGCTTCCGTTCCCACTTGGCAATGATATGTCCATGGTTATCACAAAGATTAGATACACGATTCATCTGATGAAAGATTGAAGGAAAGGAAACAGGATTATATGATTCACTGCTGCATACAGTACCTCGGAGAATGTCTACAACTTTTCCTCTGATGCACTTCACATACAGCTGCTGGTTACCAGAGTTCATATAGTAACCCTACCAATCTACGGTATGTATTTATGGACAGAAACATACTAACACATGCACAACATTTTTCAACTTGGGATCTTAATTTGGTTCCCTCTTTCCGGTCGTATACTCATCTTTGGTAATGGTACAAAATTTTCACATGCTAAAACTGAAGCCCATATGCAAGCGCGTTCTCGAGACGATTTATGGAGAGATGAGGTACTGTAGAAATTTAGGAGTTAGAATATAAGTTGCTGCTGATATTTCTATAAAATATATTTAATTGAATACAGAATAGTAATGATAAATAAAGACTTGGTTGAGAAGGCAGAAAAATATTCTGACATTAGCACCCTGAAAATAGAAAAACTCAAAAGAGGGTTCACACTGGAAATGATGATAAACAATTCACCACGAGTTTCCAAGACAAGATACACATCTTTAAATGCTAACTTCAACTCCAACAAGTAACAAGCATAGTCATCTACTTATAATTAATTCAAGATATATATATCCTGATGAACTAACCAGCAAAATTTTCAAGATACTACTTTCTCATGCATTTTGGATGCATCATCGATAAGTCCACCGAGGGTTGTTGATCTCCAGGAGACGGCCAAAAGTTGCTAATGCGTCATAAAATTTACGGATCCTGAGATATCCCCTTATTGCAGAAACATCAGACTCTCTGAAGTTGGCCTTTTCTACAATTAGTTCAATAGCACTTATGAGGTAATCATCCATACCCAGGTTCAGTAGACCTTCAGCTAGCATACGGAATGATGAAAACTCTGGTGTGAAACCCCTATCTGCCATCTCTACCAAGAAATCAAAAGCTTCTTTAATAGGCCCTCCACCACGACAGAGACCACGGAAAACAATCTTATATGTGAAAGCATCAGGAGGCTCACCAACTTCTGTCATCTCCCTGAAAAGATTCAGAGCATCTCTGCCATTATTTCCTCTAAATAGAGACTGAATCACAGGGTTGTAGGCTTTTGGAGTTGGCATCATCCCTTTCATTCGCATGCCTCTAAGAAGCTTCAAAGCAGCTTGAGTCCGACGAGCCTTGCATAGACCATTAATGAGTGTGCCGTATGTGACAGCATCAACTTCAAATCCACTTTCGGTCATAGTTTGTAAGATATCAGCAGCTTTATTTATGTTTCCTTGCTTGCAGTAATGGGTTAGAATAGAATTGTAAGTGATATTATTAGGTTGCAACCCTTCACTCGTCATTTGTTCAATAAGTTCTGCTGCATCGTCGATCCTTTCGGCCCTGCACAAGCCATCAACAAGCGTACTGAATGTGATTGCATCCCTTTCAATACCCGTTAGATCCATTTGATCAAAAACCTCTTCAGCTTCTTGTATTCTCATTTTCTTGCATAACCCATCAATTATAGTGTTATATGTCACTGTGCTCCGAGGACAACCACTAACTTCCATCTCCTTCAACAAATTCAAAGCTTTAGCAAGCTTCCCTGATGAGCACAGGTTGTCAATCAATATATTGTATGTAACTTCATCAGGTGTGCATCCGCTGCTCTTCATCTCTTCAAACAATCGAACAGCAAGATGAGGATCTCCAACCTTGCAAAGAGCATTTATCAAAATATTGAAAGTGTACACATTTGGAGAGATACCCTTCACCGTAAGATCGCGTGCAAGGTCCAAGGCTTCCTCAAGTCGATTCTCTGTGCACAAGGCAACAATGAGAGTGTTGAAGGTGGCAGTGTGAGGCAAACAACCGCTATCCACCATCCGATTTACAATTCCCTTAGCCTCTTCGAGTTCTCCATTTTTACACAGGCAGTTTACAACAGTATTGTAGGTGAAAACATCTGGATCGCTACCCTCCTGAAGCATCAAATCCATGACTTTCAGGGCATGATCGACATGCCCGTTTTGACACAGACCATTAACAAACGTATTGAAAGTGGCCTGGTCAGGTTCAAAACCATCTGCAATCTCTTGCTGTATGTAACCGAGAGCATCCTCCACTCTTCCGAGCTTGCAGTACCCGTCGATCAAAACATTGACTGTTACACTGGTTGGTGAACATCCCATTTCTGACATCCGTGACTTCAACCTCAGTGCCGCCTCGATGCTCCCCTCCTCAACAAACCCTTGCATCAATGTAGTGAATGCCATCTCGTTAGGCACCACACGGTGGCTAGACATCTCCTCCATCATCAAAACTGCAGTCCTGACCTGATGAACTCGACACAATGCAGTGATAACTGTGTTGAAAGTGATAACATCAGGTTTGACACCCCGATTGCTCATCTCTGTATACACAGATTCAAGGAGCTTGATCTTACTCCCCTCTGCAAGAAGATTGAGAAGGTGATTGAACACCACCCTGTTTGCCTGCATACCGAACATGTCAAGTTGGTTCAGAACCAAGTCGATGGCATCATCATACATCTGCAGCCGCGCATAGCTGTCTATAAACGACAGCACCACGCCCAGTTGAGCCTCATGCCCTTCACGCCGCATCTCCCTGACGAGTACCTTCATCAGGTCGAAAGCGCCGGCCGTACCGAGCTTTCCGATCATCTCCTCATAGATATCGCGGCTCGGAGCAAAGTCATCCCGCGCGAGCGCCGAATTAAGCATCCGGAGCGCCGCCTCCGGGTCCGTCTGCTCGCGCAGGGCGGTCAGAAGCCCTTCTTGGTCGGAGGCCGCGGACACCCGGAAACGGGGGCACCGCCACCGCGGTTGCCGCGCCGGGGGACTGACATTGGACGGCCAAGCGGCCGCCTGCAGTGATGCGCGGGGGTAGGAAGCTAGTTGCAATGCGAAGGACATTGTGGGAATACCACAAGCATTTGGTGGGCGCAAGCAGGGGCAAGAAGGACAGGCAACGTATGGCGGCGAAGCAATTTCTCAAAGAGATGGTGGGCAAGAGAAGCGAATTGATCCTTGGGAGAACCAGGTGAGAAGACGAACTGAAGCCAGAGGAGTTGCTTGCAGGCTCGTAGCTTCAGGCGGACGGAGGAAGAAACCAGAGGCCAGTGCGGTACCGACGGTGAACAAGAAGGCGGGCCGGGGAAGTGGGGCGGCGGGCGCTGGCGCTGGTGGGGGCGGCGGGCGCTGGCGGCGGAGGAACCCCTAGCTACTCCATTTGTTCGGTCAGGCGGCGGGTGCTGGAGCGATAATCCTACACCTATCCTCCTACGGAATAATCTTACGGGCTGACGTGCTGGCTAGCGTTTGGTCCTAATTTTCTTCCCAGCAATGCTACACGTACGGACTCTTTATTATGGAATCAAGTTTACGGAAGGACGTGGCGATCTTAGTTACAGTTCTGAAATCACGGGAACTAAAAAAAATTGCACCAGCAAACTGCTTACACATCATCCCGTAAATGTATTCCGTAAGAAAGGTTCCGTAACTCTAGCATTTTTGTTTTCTCCCTTCTTAAATTAAATTGTGGATCATGAACGAGTAACGCTACACATACCGACTCTTTTTTACGGGAAAGAGTTGATTTGGCATCCCTGAAATCACGGATTAGAAATAAATCCCTGAAACCGTGTTTTATCTGGCTCTGCTTTCGATGGCGCCGCCGAGGACGTCGCAGGTCGCGCTCTGCCAAGGACATTGCCGCCAGAGAACGCCGGAGGACGTCGTCACAGCTCGCGCAGCCAGGACATTGCCGTTCGTGCTGCCAAAGGACGCCGAGGACGTCGCAGCTCGCGCCGCCATTCAGTACAACCTGCAGTGTGCTCGGTAAACCTTTTTAACGATCTTTGTGCGACTACGTACAGCTTGATCAGACTTCGTTCTCACAATTACTATCTAAATCTTGTATGTTCTTGTGTTCTCATGGATCAAACTGTCCATATGTTAGCATCAAAGTACGGTGGATAATAGCCAGCATGGTAATCATGTTAATTGATTTGTACGCAACGGTTCTGGTCATAGCCTATTCATTTTGTGATCACACGCAACTTCTCATTACAAGTTCAATATTATTTTACTTAGCACCTCGTTCAGTAAAATTATGGCAAAACTGAGATGATTTATTAACGCATGATTTTATAAATATTTACTATCACCAATAACATGTAATGTTACGATTGTAGGAATGGACAATCAAACTAGTACCATTCATCAATATTCAAGTGACATGTCTATTTCAAGCGACCACGATGGCTTTGGGCATTACTTCAAGACCCTGAGTTGGGCATGGCTTTTGATACTGAGGATGATGTGCGAGAATACTACAAAAAGTATGCTAAAGCTAAAGGATTCGGTAGAGGCTTGTACTGAATGACCGGGCTGGAATACGAGTAAACAAGAATTTTAATTCTATTGTTGTGGCAGCCGATGGGCATGACAACCTAACTTTTGGTGAGAGAGATTGTCGCAATTTTCTAGAGAAAGAAAGAAGATTGAAACTTGGAAGAGGTGATGCTCAAGCTGTTCATGATTATTTCATGAAAATGCAATCCGACAATCCAAACTTTTTTAATGTTATGGATGTTGATGATGAATCTCGACTAAGGAATGTTTTCTGGGCTGATGCAAGAAGTAGGGCATTGTATGACACTTTTAATGATGTTATAACTTTTGACACAACATATTTGATGAACAAATATGATATGCCTTTTGCTTTATTTGTCGGAGTCAATCATCATGGCCAGTCAGTGTTGCTAGGATGTGCATTACTGTCAAATGAAGATACTCCAACATTTGCCTGGTTATTTAAAGCATGGCTTACATGTATCTCGAATCGTCAACCAAGAGCTATTGGAACGGATCAAGGAAAAGCAATTCAAAATGTTGTGGGTATGGTTTTTACAGATTCTCGATATAGATGGTGCTTGTGGCAAATAATGAAAAAGATACCGGAGAAGCTAGGAGGATATGAGGAATATGATTTCATCAAGGTTGCTCTTGGCAATACAGTTTATGATTCATTAACAATAACTGAGTTTGAAGTTGCTTGGATGCGTACGGTGGAGAGGTGTAATCTTGGTGATAATCAGTGGCTTAAAGGGCTCTATGACCATCGACACCGTTGGATTCCAGCATTTGTGAAAGACGTCTTTTGGGCTGGTATGTCTACGACACAACGCAGCGAGAGTATGAATGCCTTCTTTGATGGGTATGTTAATGCAAAAAACAACACTCAAGCATTTTGTCGGTAAATATGAGAATGCTCTTCGTGACACAGTTGAGAAGGAGAATCTTGTTGATTTTAATTCTTTCAATTCAACCATACCTTGTGTCACAAGCTTTGGCATATACAAATGCAAAGTTCAAAGAACTTCAAGAGAAGCTAACAAATAAGATGTACTATGATCGGAATTTCATTAAAAAAGAAGGGGCAGTCGAAATTTATGAAATATCTCAGGATGTGCTAATTGACCCACAAACTAGATGGAGAAAAGATATCGTGTATCATGTATATTTTAATGTGGAAGAGTCTGAGGTCAAATGTTCATGTCGCCGCTTTGAGTCCAGAGGTATTCTTTGTAGCCATGTGTTAAGTGTGCTTACTCACAAGAAAATAAAGGAGGTTCCTTCACAATACATCCTTGATCGATGGACAAAAAATGTGAAAAGGAAACATAACTTTATCATGTGTAAATATGGCGGCATGGAAGACACACCTGAGGCAAATCGTTTTGATTTATTGTGCAATTTCTTCCACCCAGTTGCAGAGATAGGCGCCTTGTCGGATGATTCCTGCAATGCTTTGATTGAAGAGCTTAGTACTTTGAAAATTAAGTTCTCTAGTAACTCAAGTCCTGATAATAATGAGGAGCAACTTGATACACAGGAAAGTGCACTTTGTAATGAGAAGGCAACAAGTAAAACTATCCTGGCCCCAATAGTTGTTAGGTGTGTTGGACGTCCTCCTTCAAAAGAAAAGAATCAAAGGCTGATAAACTAATTCGTGAAGCAAAAGAGAAGAAGAAGAAAGTTGAACAGAGAGAGAAGAAAGTTGCACAAGAGGAGAAGAAAAAGCTTTCCAAAAGGAATTTCTGCATATATTAAGTTTTGTTCAAAAGCACTATATTGAGCATCACTAATTGTAACATCCCAAATCTTTAATCAATGTTATCAAGATCCAAATCATCCAATTTAGGGTTAACAAAAAACTTTTTATCATTAACAACAAATAAGAATGCATATGTGTGTTGCATTAATATGGAATTGATTTGAATTGCCATGTTTGTTTGTTCTAATGGTTGTGAAATGATTCTAAGGTGAATGCCACATCGTCTAGATCAATCCCAAGTAAAATCCAAAGAAACAGAAATCAAATAGCATTAATAAATGGAAATGGTCACTTTTGCCATTTTAATCCACTAGGTCACTTTAGGTGTTCCTAGCACTCAAATTCAAGCTGAAACAATTCTAACTATTTGCACCCCTTACTAGTACAAGTAAAGATCTACCAAGGATCACTTTGTGATCTTACAAAAACATTCAAACTCAAATTTTAATTGACATTTGAAAATAGAATCAAGTGTATGTACCTAGATCCCACTTTTTCAAAAACCACTCAAATGAATTATCCTTGACAAATCCCAGCAACCAGAGATGCTCAAGCATAAGACCAACAACTCGACCAAAAATCATTTCAAAATTCAAATCTATTCTTCATGCGGCAATTGTGTCGAACAGGTGGCATGCACAAAAAATCTGCCTAACTAACACTATTTGTTGATCAATGCCTTGTCGAGTATTTGGTCTCATTTTGGCCCCCTTGTCTCCCTAGCTCTAACCAGCCCATAACCAACCTACCATTTGGCCTAGAGCAGCAGTGCCGCGCCGCCCGTTCTTGGTCGCCGCCGGCCGAGCGTGGGCAACGTGCCACAGAACGCGTCGCGCCAATCCAGCACCGCCACTAGCTCCGCCACACCCCACCGCGACCCCCTGTTCACCCCACGGCTGCAGCCAGCCCCTAGACCACCATGGACAGCTCGCGCCCACCGCCTCTGCGCCATGCCCAGCTCACGCCAGAGCGCCGTCCCCGACAAGCCTGCACGAGCCGCGCCTTGCTCCCAACTTGCGTGCACCACTCCGCCATAACCCCAGCACCCCGCTAGACATGCCCTTCTCCCGCCGCAATACCAGCAGCCACTACACGCCGCGTCGAGCACCGCCTCTGCCGCGCAGAGCGCCAGCCTTTCCCGACCGCAAGCCACCACCCCTAGTGTCGCCTTAAATCCGTAGCTGACCGCTAGGAGGCAAGCCACCGTCCGCCTACACCGCCCATTCCTCTAGCATCCTGTGCCGTCGTCACCGACGAGCTCACCGTCGCCCTCACGGTCTCCTCGTCGAGCCTATATAAGGATCCCTCCCCAACACCAATTCACCACACTCCCACACTCCCCTCTCACCACTGATCCTTCCCCACCTCTCGCCGGAGCCGCTTGAGCAGCCGTTTGCCGGAATTTCCACCGGAGCCGCCGCGGCAGAGGAGGAGAAGCCCCCATCGATTTCGTCCACCCCAGGAGCTGCCGCGATCTCGCCTGAGTCCGCCGCCGTCTCCTTGTTTGATCGCCCCATCGCCGCACTAGCTGGAGCCCTGGTATGCCCCCACTGCACCCCTACCGAGCCGCTAGAGTTCCGTCTCGCCGGCGACCTGTTCGTCGTCGACAATGAACGTGAGTCATTGATCTAGGTTCTAATCGCACGACCCACATCACCCCGTACCGCTTCGCCTTGAGTAGTGTCGCTGACATGTGGTCCCCGCCTGTCAGTTGTCCTCTACGCTGCGGAGTGTCACTGGGCCGGCCCATTAGTGTTCCCGCGCAACCCAGTAGATTCAAATCAATCTTTTTCTTTTTAGAATTAAACTAGATTTTGTCCTTTACTTTAAAAATCAATTCAGGGAGTTTTACAAATCCAAATTGAACGATTCCAATTTTGTTGGAAAGATAATAAAAATCTCTAGCCAAGCCCGTTAGATTTAAATCAATTAGAGTTAGAGATCTCTTCTAGCCTAAATAACAAGACATAGGATTTTTCACATTCAAACATTTTTCTAAAATCAACCATAATAGCTTCAGAGTTGATTCCAACTCTCAAAAATCACATTTGACCATACATATCTGAATATATAATAATATTTAGGTTTGCATACAGTGACTTTGGGCTAGTACCAAAATAATGCTATATAGGCATTTCTAGTCACTTTAAATCTTTTAAATATTAATCTTAGACTTATAAAATATGATCCAACATTTAAATCACATTCCCATGTATTACAATATGTGGTGATGACATGTGTCCACATGATCTCATATTTTAATTGGATAATATTAAATCTTAAATAATTTCAATGAGGTGAAATTACTTTTCTCAAGTAAAATAAATGAAACTAGTTCATTAAATCTTGTGATATTTGTGATGATACTAGATCATCAAATGTGTGCCTTAGTGTATCAACTAGACTAGTTAAGTTTTGTTTGGTGATTGTGTATCCCGTATGTATTTATAGACGATAGTACCGACCAAGCCTACGAGGAGGAGTTTGATGACCCACAAGTATAGGGGGTGTATCGCAGTATTTTCGATAAGTAAGAGTGTCGAGGAGTAGAAGGTGATGGCTAGTGGTATGGATCAGGAATTCTCTGCAAATACTTAGAAAACGGATTTTTAGGGGTTTTTGATAATGCAAGTAAATAAAGTACGAGTAAATAAAAGACAATAAGAATAAATGCAGCAAGTGGTCCAATCCTTTATGCAACAGAGGACAAGCCGGTTGTATTACTTAAGATGACCAAACGTTCTCGGGGACACATGGAAAGACTGTCAAGTGCTTTCGCTTCATATAGTTGATTAATCTTCTTTAGCTTGCTAAGTGTTGTGTGGGTGAACCTGTGCTAATGTACCGACCTTCCTAGGACTAATACATACTTGTGATTAAACACCTTGCAAACATCCGTAAGTACAAGAAAGTATTTAAGGTAGAAGCCTAACCACAGCTTTAAACTCTAAGACCTTTACGTCTCTTGTGCAATGGTTTCCTAATGGGGGTTTAGGTTTCTGTCACTCCGGCAACCCCTGCGATTAGTAGCCAAATACACAATGCATTCCTCTAGGCGCATATAGGTGAAGTGTCATGTAGTCGACGTTCACATGACACCACTAGAAGAAGTACACCACAACTTAAATATCAAACTATTGAATCTTTCTCAACGCAACTCCACTATTAACAACATGACTTCTCCCATGTCCTCAAAAACTAAACGAACTACTCACAAGACATCATATCGATCATGATCAGAGATGGAATAATGATGTATAACAACCTAAACATAGACAATAATTCAATGGTTCACTCAATAGCATCAACTACTAAGAGTAATCAACACCCGGAAAGTTTCCCCTATGAACTATGCAAGATTCAACCCAATTGTTACAGCAATATGGAGATGATGATGATGAGGGTGTTGATGGTGATGATGGTGGTGATGATGCTGATGATGATCCCGATGAAGTCCAGCTTGATGGTGGTGTTGATGGCGACGATCTCCCCTCTCCGGGAAGGAATTCCCCCGGCAGAAATCTGTCTGCCGGAGAGATCTTTCTCTCTCGGTGTTTTCCACCCCACAGAGGCGGCGGAATCTTTCTATGGTCGCTCCCTGAGTCTTAGGGTTTAGAGAGGATAATATACGCTAGAGGGGAGAGCCTGAGGTGGGCCAGGGCGGCCACACCACCTGGTGGCGCGGCCTAGGGTGGCCCGTGCCAGGGGGTGGTGTGGGCCCCTGTGGCCCATCTCCACTCCTCCTTCTGGCTTCCTTCGTCTTCTGGAAAAATAGGATTTTCCATATATTTTCCCGGATTTTCTGATCTTCGCGAATTTCGCCTCCAAACAGCACCTTTTCCATCAGAATCCTGACTACAGCGGTCCATGCTCCAAAAGTCATCAACCATGCAAAAACAGGTGAAATTACATAAGTATCATCTCTTAATATGAAATATATCAATGAATAACAGTGAATTATGGTATAGAATAGTGATGCAAAATGGACGTATCAACTCCCCCCAAGCTTAGACTTTGCTTGTCCCCAAGCGAAACTGAGCTCAATAAACATGACCTCGGGTTTATGGAGTGAATAGTCGATAAAATAATACAGACAAGAAGCATCACATTCATCAATACATAGATCATAATAGAAGACAACTCACTATTATATAACTTAACTTGCAATAAGTAAAGGAAACACAATAAAGATACATAAAGTGAATCATAATTAGTAAGGGCAAACTTAGCTCTTGGTCGAAGAATAGTTGATAATTTGCTAGAGTTCACAAATAACTGGTTTTCAATGATAGCTTTCAAAGTAGAAACACCAAGATAAGAGCAATGTGCAAAACAAGGAACATAAGAAACATGATTGAATAAATCATCATATGAATGAATGAAACACAACAACTCAAAATACTTGCTGAGATAGAAGGGAATAGGTTTACTGACTCAACTAAAAAGTAGAAGAAAGGCCCCTTCACAGAGGGAAGCAGGGATTTCAAGTTTCATAAAGAGCTCCCAAAAATTATGGTACTTACTAGCTTTCAGCTCTCATTGCCCCTATCATAGGCATCTTTAGGTGATTAAGGTTAAAGTGATCAAATACGAGGACATGCTTGACAAGTTGCAAATTGAGAATCTCATGTCCCTTGAATACGAGGGCCGCTCCTCATGCTACTCAAGTTTAGTCACCGGTAAGTTCTTGTCACCGTAAGCACATGTGTATCATGGAGAACCGCCAACGGGGTACCCCTTGCCCGATGATACGGAAGAATCCCTATATCAAAATGACAAGGCAAGCAGACAACAAGCATCTCAGCAATCTTCTTATTTACCATGGGAATATGATGCTTTTTTCTCTCTTTCCTATTTTAATAATCTCTTTTTTCTAAATATCGGACTCTTTTTTTATAAGAAGAATGCTTCATAGATGCTCGTTATGGTTACGCTACAGGTTTCCACCATGTTAGCATGGATTAGACCAGCGGCCCAGGAATTTCTCTAACACACATGCATAACTCCATGGACTTACAAGCTCCCCTTTCATTTCACACGACGACATCCATAGACAAAAGAACATGATATCAACTAGGTACAAAGTACCAGTGCAATGTTGAAAGCGTTCCCCATGATAGCATGGTTCTGCTAATTCTCAACTTACAAAGCGCAAGCATATACGCAACATAGATGTGCACAATGGTTCAAGTTTATTAGATGCAATAAAGTAAAGTGTGCCATCAAGTTCGTGGGAGCTTTAATCACTAATTTTCACATAACAAGTTTAATTTGGAAGGTAGATAAAACATGAATTTACTTGGAATAGCAATAATGCTAATAGGCAGGTATGGTGGACACAAATGGCAAAGGTTTTGGTTTAAGGATTGGATGTACGATAAGAATGCCCTCTCAGTACAGGTTTTTGGCTAGCAAGGCTGGGTAGCAAGTATAAGAGTTGAAGGAAACACACAAATATACAAATGATAAAAACAAACATGCAATCTTCCTTGGAAGCACAAAAGATCTTAACCAGAGAATACTAAACTTATGAGCAAATCAAGAAAGAAAGATGATGTTTTTTTCTTTAGAGTACTTTTATCTTTTCATTCAACTCTGAAAAATAGTGTTGCTACTGACCGAGCCAGGTTTGCCAAAACCAACTAAATTAACTCAATGATCCCAAAGTGATACCAACACTAACAACAAGATCAATCATATAACCATGAATTGAAAACTAATATAAGATATACAAAAGAGTAAATGATAGAACTTCTCATTAATATTCCATAACGACAAATCACACCAAGGGATACATATCTAACGAGAGAGGGGACACTTCCATAATGCAAACCATCCTACACAATAACTTCTCTATTCATGATATGACTCTACTAAAAAGGTAAAAAGATAGAAGATAGTGATGTGATACCGCGGCACTCCCCCAAGCTTGGAACAAACCAAGGGGATGCCAAACCTGATGACAAGTTACTCCTTCGGTGGTGGTGGTGTTCTCTTGAGGAGCTCTTTGATCAATTTCCCTAAGTCCTCAATCTCGAAGGTGAGATTACTAATAAGCTGTGAGTTTTGCTCGATGCGGCTCATGATCATGTCGGGTGGAGAATCCTAGCTGCGATTCTTTCCCCACTCTACCTCCTTGAAGTCTTCTTTTCCTGCATGGCTAGAACGAGGCAAATCCCAATTGGGGGTAATTTCTCCTTGGGCATATTCTGGTATTGATGCTCATGGATAAGGGTATGGAAAGGATTCTTGGTGCATGGAGGAAGTGACCATGGATCTGAACCGTGACGAGGAGGCTTCCCTCCAATTGACATAGTCCTGGCAGGGTTTGCCACCACTCCAATGCTTGCAATGGTAGTGCCGGTGTGTTTTGCCTCCTCTTCATCTTCACTCTTGATCTCCTTCTCCTACCTAGGGTCTTGGAGATCTTCCTTCATAGGCTCCTTCCCTTTATCCTTGGCGGATACCATTGTACCTCTAAACTTTCAAGAATAGTTCATGGTAGAAATAGATCGAAACAAAAACACGACGAAAACACGATATACGAACCTCGGGGGATCCGGGGGATTATAATTACGAAGTTTCACAACAAAAGGAAGGTACTTGGAGAAAACGGGTCGGAGACGGAGTCCAGAGTGGCCACACCACCTGGTGGTGCGGCCAGGGGTGGGCCCGCGCCACAGGGTGGTGTGAGCCACCCTGGCTCCGTTTCCGTCCATCTTTCGCTTCATAACTTCCCTTATTGGCTAAAAACTGCAAAAATATATCTGGACATAATTTTCACGGAACTTTTCTTACCAGAACTGTTACCTATTCGAAAGCGGACTCTGCAGGTCTCTGAATTTGGTCTTTGATGAATTTTTCCGGAGTTATAACTTGAAAAGCATCAACATCTTCATTGTAAGAATCTCTAGCAATATAGTGCTTGAGTTGCTGCCCATTAACCACTTGTGTACTATTATCTTTTAAAGAAGAAATTTGTATTGCTCCTGAATGGTACACTTCTTCAATAACAAAAGGTCCTTCCCATTTTGACAGTAGCTTACCTGCAAAAAATCTGAGACGAGACCTATACAATAGAACTTTCTCACCAACATGGAATTCTCTCTTAAGTATTCGCTTGTCATGCCATCTTTTAACTTTTTACTTAAAGAGCCTAGCATTCTCGTATCCTTCACTCCTCCATTCATCTAACGAACTTAAGTCAAATAATCTTTTTTCACCAGCAAGCTTACAATCTTTATTAAGTTCTTTAACTGCCCGATAAGCTTTGTGTTCTAATTCTAGAGGCAGGTGACAAGCTTTCCCATAAACCATTTTATAAGGAGACATCCCCATAGGATTTTTATAGGCAGTCCTATAGGCCCATAAAGCATCATTCAACTTTTTAGCCCAGTTTTTCTAGATCTATTAATAGTCTTTTGCAAGATGGATTTAATTTCTCTATTTGATAACTCTACTTGCCCACTAGTTTGGGGGTGATAAGCTGAAGCAATTCTATGATTAACATCATATTTAGCAAGGGTCTTTCTAAAACCACCAGGAATGAAATGAGAACCTCCATCAGTCATGAGATACCTAGGCACTCAAAACCTAGGAAAGATAACATCCTTAAGCATTTTTAGAGAAGTCTCCCCATCAGCACTCTTCGTAGGTATGGCTTCTACCCACTTAGTAACATAATTAATAGCAACAATAATATGAGTATAACCATTTGAAGGAGGGAAACGACCCATAAAGTCAAATCCCCAACAATCAAAGGGTTCGATAACTAAAGAGTAATTCATAGGCATTTCATTGCGTCTAGAAATATTACCAACACGCTGACACTCATCACAAGATAAGACAAATTTTCTTGCATCTTTAAAAAGGTAGGCCAGTAAAAACCTGATTGTAGTACCTTCTATGCGGTTATGTCTCCTGCGTGATGTCCTCCATAGGAACTACCATGACATTTCCGCAATATCTCCTTTTGTTCATATTCTGGAACACATCTGCGCATAATACCATCCACTCCTTTATATAGGTGTGGGTCATCCCAAAAACAATGCCTCAAATCATAAAAGAACTTTCTTCTTTGCTGAGCTGCAAAAGTTGGAGGCAAATACTTGGACACAATAAAGTTAGCATAATCAGCATACCAATGACTCCCTCGTGAGCTTACCCCTGTCGCGGCCAACTGTTCATTTGGGAAACTATCATTAACAAGCATAAGGTCAAAGGAGATATCTTCCAATCGAGATAAATTATCAGCTACAGGGTTTTCAGCACCTTTCCTATCTACAATATGTAGATCAAACTCTTGTAAAAGCAGCACCCATCTAATAAGCCTAGGCTTAGCATCCTTCTTCGTCATAAGGTACTTAATAGCAGCATGATCAGTATGAATGGTTACTTTTGAGTCTACAATATAGGGTCTAAACTTATCACAAGCAAAGACGACAGCTAGAAATTCTTTTTCAGTAGTAGCATAATTCCTTTGAGCAGCGTCCAGAGTCTTACTAGCATAATGAATAACGTTTAGCTTTTTGTCAATTCGTTGCCCAAGGATAGCACCTACAACAAAATCACTAGCATCACACATTATTTCAAAGGGTAAACTCCAATCAGGTGGTTGAACAATAGGAGCTGTAGTTAAAGCCTTTTTAAGAGTTTCAAAAGATTCCTTATAATCATCATCAAAAACAAAGGGTACATCTTTTTGAAGAAGATTAGTGAGGGGTTTTGATATCTTAGAGAAATCTTTAATAAACCTTCTATAGAAACCAGCATGACCAAGGATACTACGAATACCTTTGATGTCTCTTGGGCAGGGCATTTTCTCAATTGCCTCAACTTTAGCGCTATCCACTTCTATGCCTCTTGCGGAAACCTTATGCCCAAGGACAATCCCTTCATCAACCATGAAGTGGCATTTCTCCCAATTAAGAACAAGATTAGTCTCTTCACACCTCTGCAAAACTTTATCAAGGTTGTGCAGACAATTATCAAAAGAAGTTCCATATATAGAGAAGTCATCCATGAACACTTCCACAATTTCCTCACAAAAACCATGAAAGATAGCAGACATGCATCTTTGAAAAGTAGCAGGAGCACTACATGAACCAAAAGGCATACGTCTATAAGCATAAGTTCCGTAAGGGCAAGTAAAAGTTGTTTTTTCTTCATATTGTTGTTTAACAGCAATTTGAGAGAACCAGAATAACCATCAAGAAAACAAAAATGGGTCTTTTTAGACAACCTTTCCAACATTTGATCAATAAAAGGAAGCGGGTAATGATCTTTCTTAGTAACTTTGTTGACTTTCCTTAAATCAATGCACATCATGTAGCCTACTACTATTCTTTGGGGAATAAGCTCATCATTATCATTAGGCACAACAGTAATACCTCCCTTTTTAGGGACATAATGAACATGACTAACCCATTCACTATCAGCAATAGGGTAAATAATACCAGCATCAAGGAGTTTCGATACCTCATTTCTTACCACTTCCTTCATCTTAGGATTTAAATGTCGTTGGTGCTCTACTACTGGCTTTGCATCTAGTTCTATATTGATAGCATGCTGACATATAGTAGGTGAAATCCCTTTTAAATCATCCAGAGTATAGCCCATAGCCCCTCGGTGTTTCTTCAAAACCTCCAATAACCTTTCTTCCTCCTTCCCTGAAAGTTTAGAGCTAATAATAACAGGATATATCTTTTTATCATAAATGTAAGCATATTTAAGATCATCAGGGAGAGGTTTTAGATCAAAGACCAGATCCTTTTTAGGTGGCAACGTAGTACCCAAGTCTTCTATAGGCAGGTTATGCTTAAGCATCTTAGGCTAATTACAGAGAATCTCGTCAATCTCATTCCTTTCTTCCATGAAGATTTCACTTTCATGATCTTCCATAAATTGCTGCAAAGCATTGTTAGGAGCAGAGAAATAGAAGCAAGTTGTTCAACTCTAAAATCCTCATTATGGGTTTCCTCTTCACAAGGTTCTTTAGTAAATTTTGAAAAATTAAACTCATAAGATTCCCCATCAAACTTAGTCAAGATTTTCTCCCTTTTGCAATCTATAATAGCTCCACAAGTACTCAAGAAAGGTCTACCAAAAATGATAGGATAAGTTTTACTAGCAGCTGAACCAAGTACTAGAAAATCAGCAGGATACTTGATCTTACCACACAAAACTTCCACGTCTCGTACAATACCAATTGGAGAGATGGTCTCTCTATTAGCAAGGTGAATAACCACATCAATCTCTTCCAATTCGCAGGAGCTGATTTCATGCATAATTTCGCTGTAAAGCTCATAAGGAATAGCACTGGAACTTGCACCAATATCACATAAACCATAATAGCAATGATCACCAATTCTAACGGAAAGCACAGGGACACTAGACTTTTTAGTTCTATTAGGATGTGAAACAATATTAGAAGCATCCTCACAAAAGACTATGTCCATCTTCTACGCTTTTAGTGACAAGGTCTTTCACAATTGCTACAACAGGTTTAATGTTTATTTGTTCATCAGGTTTTATAGTTCTCTTTGCACTTTTAGTGATTACACCAGTTATCATAGGATGGTCCTTTACCTTATCAGGGAAGGGTTTCTCAATATAAAGTTCAGGTAAGATGTGATCAATAGTGTAAAACTCAGTACTCCCAACAGGAACACAGTCATCAATATCTTTATAAGGCGCATGATACTTACTCCATCCCCTTTTTTGGATTTCAATATAAGAGGCAAAAGCCTTAAAGCAATTTGTAATAACTTGTAAATCAAGACCATAAGTATTATTAATGTTTTGAAAGTCATCAGTTCCCATAAAAGATTCAATGCATTCATAATAATAATTTATATCTGACTTTCTTCCTTTGTCATTCTCCCATGCTTTAGCATTATCTTGAATACAGTCCAGGAGATCCCATTTAGATTCTTCTTCCATGCGAGTGAATGATCCAGCACAAGAAGCATCCAATAAATCCTTGTCATGAAGAGAAATCCTTGCATAAAAGTTATTGATAATAATATTGTTGGGGAGCTCATGAATGGGACATTTGAGCATAAGTAACTTCAATCTCTCCCAAGCTTGAGCTGTACTCTCTCCATCAAGAGGCCAAAAGTTGTATATTTGATTCCGATCTTTATGAATCTCACTAGGAGGATAAAAATTTGAATAAAAGAGAGGCACTATTTCCTCCCATTCAAGAGCTTGACCATTCTTCAGTAGCTTATTCCTTTCCTCAGCTCTTCCTTTCAGTGATAATGAGAATAACTTCTTCTTAACTTGATCTGTAGTAATACCTGCACACTTGAACAACCCGCATAATTCGTGAATAAAGAGCAAATGATCACCTGGATGGACAGTTCCATCCCCAATATAATAGTTATCCATAACACGATCGATAATTCTTGTAGGTATTTTAAAAGCATCATTACCATTCCTTAGCAGTGGTAGTAGTATTACCAAATAAAAAACTTAGCGAATTATCCATAACAAAAATAAAGCAACTAACAGCAGTAAACAATACTCACAGTAGAAGTTTCCTTTACCTGTTCCACTCTCCAATAACGCTTCACTCCCCAGCAACGGCGCTAGAAAATAGTCTTGATGACCCACAAGTATAGGGGGTGTATAGCAGTATTTTCGATAAGTAAGAGTGTCGAACCCAATGAGGAGCAGAAGGTGCTGGCCAGTGGTATGGATCAGGAATTCTCTGCAAATACTTAGCAAACGGATTTTTAGGGGTTTTGGATAATGCAAGTAAATAAAGTACAAGTAAATAAAAGACAATAAGAATAAATGCAGCAAGTGGCCCAATCCTTTATGCAGCAAAGGACAAGCCGGTTGTATTACTTGAGATGACCAAATGTTCTCGAGGACACACGGGAAGACTGTCAAGTGCTTTCTCTTCATATAGTTGATTAATCTTCTTTAGCTTGCTAAGTGTTGTGTGGGTGAACATGTGCTAATGTACCGACCTTCCTAGGACTAATAAATACTTGTGATTAAACCCCTTGCAAACATTCGTAAGTACAAGAAAGTATTTAAGGTAGAAACCTAACCACTACTTTAAACTCTAAGACCCTTACGTCCCTTGTGCAATGGTTTCCTAACGGGGGTTCGGGTTTTTGTCACTCCGGCAACCCCTACGATTAGTAGCCATATAGACAATGCATTCCCCTAGGCCCATATAGGTGAAGTGTAATCCAGTTGACGTTCACATGACACCACTAGAAGAAGTACACCACAACTTAAATATCAAACTATTGAATCTTTCTCAACACAATTCCACTACTAACAACATGACTTCTCCCATGTCCTCAAGAACAAAACGAACTACTCACAAGACATCATATGGATCATGATCAGAGATGGAATAATGATGTATAACAATCTGAGCATAAACAATAATTGAATTGGTCCACTCAATAGCATCAACTACAAAGAGTAATCAACACCGAGAAAGTTTCCCCTAAGAACTATCCAAGATTCAACCCAATTGTTACAGTAATATGGAGATGGTGATGAGGCTGTTGCTGATGATGATGGTGGTGATGATGATGATGATGATCCCGATGAAGTCCAGCTTGATGGTGGTGTTGATGACGATGATCTCCCCTCTCCGGGAAGGAATTCCCCCGGCAAAAATCTGTCTGCCGGAGAGATCTTTCTCTCTCGGTGTTTTCCGCCCCGCAGAGGCGGCGAAATCTTTATGTGGTCGCTCCCCGAGTCTTAGGGTTTCAGGAGGAGAATATACGCCAAAGGGGAGAGCCTGAGGTGGGCCAGGGCAGCCACACCACCTAGTGGCGCGGACCAGGATGGCCCACGCCAGGGGGTGGTGTGGGCCCCCTGTGGCCCATCTCCACTCCTCCTTCTGGCTTCCTTCGTCTTCTGGAAAAATAGGATTTTCCGTATATTTTCCCGAATTTTCTGATCTTCACGAATTTTGCCTCCAAACAGCACCTTTTCCATCAGAATGCTGACTCCAGCGGTCCATACTCCAAAAGTCATCAACCATGCAAAAACAGGTGAAATTACATAAGTATCATCTCTTAATATGAAATATATCAATGAATAACAGTGAATTATGATATAGAATAGTGATGCAAAATGGACGTATCAGAGTTCTACCCCGAGGAAGAAGAAGAGAATTTCAACCGCTGCACCGACCAAGGCAAGCTAGCATTATCCAAGCTAACACTTGCAAGTTTCCTAACTATGCAAGCCATCACTAGATGCAAGTTAACCTAAGCAAGATGCAATAGGCATGCTTGGTTATACATTTTGACTTATACCTACCCCAAGTTTTATTTACAAGCTTACTTTCTTCTACTTTACCAAAGGTCTTTACTTTGTTTATAGATAGCATAACGAGTATAAAACTTGGCCTATCTAGTTAGACTTAGATGTCATTCTATGGCATGAAATTGAGATTAGCATCCCACCTTGGTGAACACTCTTAACTTAGTGTTTAGAGCTAAACCAAAAACTTGATCACTTTAGATGGGACTACTTGGTGAAAATGACTTATGAAAACCCTAGAATGATGAGTCATTCTATTGAGATGTTTTGACATGTGTTGAGAAGAAAAATGGTTTATGAAGATGAAAATGTTGAGGCATGAGCCTTAGCCCTTTATAAAAACTGATGGTTGGGTTCGGATGCGATACCATTCCAAATTTACCGTACAACCACAATACCTGAATTGGGTAAGGCTTAGCCAGAAGTTTATATGCATTAGTATGAGTTCCCCCACGGGAGAGGTCTGAGCTGAGGCTACCTCTCAATGTTGTTCACCTATGCAGTGCCCAGGATGGCATATGGCCATGGCTGGGAGGCCAAGCTCATAGGAGAGGTGCTTATACTAGGGTGTGTAATTGAAAGTTTATGATTGATTATCCGCATACTAAGTATGATGATTCAGGGTTATCCCTGATGGATGTATCAAATTTTGTGGTGAAAGTGTACCACCTCTACAGAGTGTCAAACTATTCGAATAGCCGCGTCCATGGTCATGGACAGTTGGAGTGGCCATGCTGTTCCGTCGTCAGATGTTTTCAAAATGACATATGAAATGAATGATGATTTTGACTTGACCACAACAGGGTTGTGAATATGACAACTAAGTTCCCAACTTAAATGATTTTAGAACTTTACTTTATCTTTCTTTACTTCTGAACTCAGCTTAGGTTTCAAATTTAACCTTGCAATTAAACTTAGAGTTTAGATTTCCTACTAGAAACTACCTTACTTGTTAGTGATAGTTTGCGAGTACTTAAAAGAACTCATGGCTTTGTCCATGGCTATTCCCATGGCTAGATTATGAAGAAGACTACCAAGATGAAGGAAAGCAGGATGGCTATGACAACTAGGACTATCTCCCATCGTCAGCATTGCCTGTGACACTGAAGATGGACCCCACCGCTACGCTTATTATTTATTCGGCTGCTTGTTGTATTAAGACTAGATGATGAGATCCTTTATTTATGTAAGACCTTATTATGGTTTGTAATGGACGATGTACTGCGATATCCAATCTGTTATGTCTCGCAAAAATGGTAATCCTGGGATTGCGATGTATGGCATAATGATGCACTCGACGATCGACGTAGAGCTCGTTGGGAACCCCAAGAGGAAGGTATGATGAGCACAGCGGCAAGTTTCCCTCAGTTATGAAACCAAGGTTTAATCGAACCAGTAGGAGCAAGGAAACACCCCAAAGGTGTTACTAGCTGAGCTTTGGCAAGGCGCACTACCGGTGCTAGTAGCAACGTGGAGACGTGCACAACACAACCACAGAACTTTGTCCCCAACTTGAGATGAGGTTGTCAATCTCACCGTGTTTTGCGCAAAAAAAAGGATTAAACGTATCGAATGGAAAGAAGTAAAAGTTTGCAGAAAGTAAACACAAAGCAGAAACAGTTTATAGATTGTATGTAAGGAAAAAGGACCGGGATCCATAGTTCACTAGAGGTGGCTCTCCTTAGATAGATAACATGCTGGTGAACAAATTACAGCGGGGCAATTAACAAAGACCGAGAAAGTAATACATGCATATACTAATCATCTTGACTCCTTTGAGACTTGATTGGGCAATACAACATAATACATAGACCGCCATCCAACTGCATCTATGACTAATAATCCACCTTCAGGTTATCATCTGAACCCCCTCTAGTATTAAGTTGCAAGCAACAGATTATTGCTTTACGAACTGCGTGTAAGGTAAACAATACGATTGTTCTATGAACAAAGGATTGTTGTTTTCTCCCTAGTAGCAACAGCACATCTAGTACCTTAGAGATTTCTGTCACTTCCCCAGATTACCAGAGGCATGAACCCACTATCGAGCATAAATACTAACTCTTGGAGTTGCTAGAATCTACTTAGCCAAGATAGCTACTAACAACGGAAAGCATGCAAGATCTCAAATAACAAAGACATGATAGAATACATAATCAATCTGAAATAGCATCTCAATATCCATCGGATCCCCGCAAACACAACATGTATGAATTACAAATAGATGATCTTGATCATGAACGGAGCTCACAAGATCTAAACATGAAAGCACAAAGGAGGAGAAACCAGCCATCTAGCTACTACATGGATCCGTAGTCCAAGGATGAACTACTCACGCATCACGTTGGAGGCTTGCATGGTGATGAAGAAAGCCTCCAGGGTGAATTCCCCTCTCCGGCAGGGTGCCGGGAAGAGCTTCAGATCCCCCTTGATCTAGGGACAGAGACGACGACGGCTATAGACTCTTTCGTGGATTTTTGATCGGGTACTTAGGGTTTTCGTCCCGAGGACAACTTATAGGCGGAAGGAGAGGCCGAGGGGGTGCTGGGGTCGGCCAGACTACCCCTGGCGCGGGTCAGGCCTGGCCGCGCGGCCAAGTGGTGTGGCCGGCCCCCAGCCCTTCTCCGTCTCGTATTCTGGCACTTGATCCCTTCTAGAAAAATAGGCACTTTGGCTTTTGTCCCGTCCAATTCCGAGAATATTCATTTTCTGACTTTCCTGGAACCAAAAACAGCAGAAAACAGGCAGCTGCCACTATGGCTCTTGTTAATAGGTTAGTCCAAGAAATCATAATAAAAGTACTCCAAAGTTGGAACAAAACACAAGAAAGTGGATAAAACCAAGCATGGAACATCAAAAATTATAGATACATTTGCAATGTATCACATAACAGGCATCTTGGATTAAAAATCCGGGTGTTGACAAGTTGGTATCAGAGCCATCCTGACCATAGGAGACCCTAGTTAGAATGGACATCCGAACAAAAACTTAGTTTCAAAACCAAAGAAGTGAGTATTTATGAAAACATATTTCCTCTCTTATCCTTGGGATTCTTTCTCTCAAAAAAAATCATGTTCCTCCAAAATTCTTACATTACTACATAAAATTTGACAAACTTGTTCACTTCACTAACTTACTTATCCTAAACTCTTGTAGATGGAAGTTTAGTACTACAAGTTCTACCAGTTGGGCAACGGAGGCCAACTCATCTTCGAGAGGGATCTTGATGCACTGTCTGAGTACTTGGAGCGCCCTCATCCGGAATTCTTCTGAGCTCAACTCAATGGTCCCCCAGGAGGAGATTTGCAATGGCTAGTAGTTGCTGATCTTAGAGGCAATATGGAGGAACCACTTTCGAAGAAGATTCAATTCACCGTGAGAGAGAACAACTGGCTAGATGGATTAGCGAGGGAAATGCATGAAGCTCTCGCCCGTCTTTGCGGACAGAATGTCAACTTGATCTAGGGAACTCACTTTTCTCACTATGCAAGGCGTGATTCTATGGGAATGCCGTTGGAGATGCCAAGTCACCCGGAGATGAGACGCCAAGTGGAGAACCTTGACTTCCTACTGGACGATCGACAGAAGGAATTGGACAATGCTCGGGAGTATGCCAACCACAACCTTGCCATTGCCGCTCAGAAGGCCCAGACTTTCTCACTGCTAGTCAAGGATCGTCAATCACTTCGTTGTCAACGTGCAAACAAGGATCGCACCATCGACCGTCTTTGCAAGAAGGTGGCCGACCTCGAGAAGACCATCAAGGAGCAAGAAGCTCAGCTTGCAGCCAAAGAAGAAGAGGTGGAGGGTGAAGACATCCAAGGGTATATTCACTCGTACCTCAGCAATGATGATGATTACCTGGAGGATGATGCCATGGACTTCTACACCGATGATGATGACTCCGAATTCATCGATGATGAGTAGATGCACTAGAGCACTATCGTAGGAATGAGATGTATTGGTTCCATCGTATCGTAGCTCATAGAATGGTTCTTAAAACCATCTGTTTTTGTTTGATGTTGTGGTGTGTGTGTTTGTATCATGTGCTTGCTTGAATGAATGAGAAGTTGTTAGTTTGAAAAACCTGAGTCAAACTCAAAGTTGTAGCTTTTGAAAAACAAAACCATGAACCTTAGAACTTTCCCTCTTACCCCCTTTATCTATCTCAATCTTTAGATGACTCGTGGAAACCCCGGAGGAAGCAGCTCATCGCAGGACCTGATGCTGTAGGTTCTATAGATGCTAGTTTCCGACCGTGAAGCTAGTAGAGTAGAGTGCCAAGCCAACCTAGCTACCCTGCAACAGATCGCCTAGATGGCCCACAACAATCAAGGCCATGGAAATCAGGATCATCCGGGATCCAAGCTTAAAAACTTACAGAATACCAATCCCCCTATCTTCAGCCATTCGGAGAACCCACTAGATGCAGATGATTGGTTATAGACCATGGAGAATAACCTAGAAGTCGCACGAGTTGATGCCAACGAGCAAGTTCTGTTTGCCACCCACTATCTGGCAGGAGATGCAAGAGCATGGTGGAACAACACACGTACTATGAACCACGGTCACATGATGACGTGGGAGGATTTCAAAACCAAGTTTAGCCGCACCCATGTGCCGCAAGGTTTAGTTACTAGAATGAGAGATGAGTTTAGAGAACTGAAGCATGGCAGATGACTGTAATAGAGTACCGTGACAGATTCCTATCTCTCGCTAGGTACGCACCTGATGAGATCAATACTGAAGCCAAGAAGAAGGAGAGATTCCTGAATGGATGGCATGATGAGATGCAAACGGTGTTAATCAACATCCGTTTTGATGACCTCGAAGAACTAGTCAACTCTGCAATCCAGATGGAAGGAAAGATCAACCAAGCCAACGACAACCACAAGCGCAGAATGATGCACCAGAGTGGATCCAACAGTCACCAGAAGTATCGCCCCAACCCATCTGCAGGATATGCCCCAAGGAATAACAGACCCCCGATGAACCGTCCAAGCTACCCCAACGGAGGAAATGTGAAGTCCGAAGGAAATCACAACAACAACAACAACCCCGGCAACTCCAACAACTTCAACCGTGCGCCACCCAAATCCAACAACAACAATAACAACAACAATACTGCCTCAAGGACTGGAAGCAATGTTGTCCCTGTTGCAGCCAAGGACAAGTCTCAGATTACTTGATTTGAGTGTGGAGTGAATGGTCACTACTCCAATGAGTATCCCAAGAAGATTGTCGTCACTACCAATGTGAATGCCCTAGCTCAGCAGCAGCGCCGTGTTCAACTCGGAAGAAGATTCACCCCAGGGAATTCGTTGAACCGCAACGGCCGTCTCTTCCACATGAACACCGAAGAAGCCCAGGAAGCGCCAGATGTCGTGTTGGGTATGTTTTCTATTAACTCAGTATTAGCAAGAGTGTTGTTTTATTCTGGAGCATCGCACTCGTTTGTTGCCGAAGAATTTGCATGCACTAGCAAGATTCGCCCCAACCAATTTGAAGCATGTCATGATAGTTCAAATACCTGGTTCAACCACCAAAGCTAGAAAAATTTGCAAGGCTGTACCTATCAGAATCCATGGGATAGATTTTTATGCTAATCTAATAGTACTTGGAACCAAAGGTTTGGAAGTAATACTAGGAATGGATTGGATGTCGAAATATAAAGGATTGATCGACTAAGCCAAGAAATCCATCACCATGACCAGTACCTCTGGAGTAACAGTAGAGCACATATCTGAAACCTTACCCCGTCAATTCAAGTGCAACAAGAGTCTAGCCCTACCAACCATTGACCAAGTCAGAGTAGTCTGTGAATACCTAGACGTATTCCCAAAGGAATTTCGCGGTATGCCCCCGGATCGGGATATTGAGTTCATTATTGAACTAATTCCTAGAACTGGACCCATAGCTCAGAGACCTTATAGTCTGAACCCATCTGAACTAGTGGAGCTGAAAAACAACTTGATGCCATGTTGGCAAAAGGCTTGATTCAACCTAGCACATCGCCATGGAGATCGCCTATTCTGTTTGTCGACAAGAAGGATGGAGGTAACCATTTGTGCATAGATTACCGGAAGCTAAATGATGTCACCATCAAGAACAAGTACCCACTGCCCAAGATAGAGGATCTGTTTGATCAGTTGACTGGTGCCAGAGTGTTTTCTAAGATTGATCTTAGGACTGGTTATCATCAACTTAAGATTCGTGCAACGGATATTCCAAAGACCGCCTTTACCACCAGATATGGATTGTATGAGTATACGGTCATGTCTTTTGGATTAACCAATGCCCCCGCTTATTTCATAAACCTCATGAATAAGATCTTTATGAATTTCCTGGATAAGTTTGTCATTGTGTTTATCGACGATATTCCTATCTACTCCAAGTCAAAAGAAGACCATGAGCAACATCTGAGAATCATCCTTGAAACACTGAGAGAACATCAGTTGTATGCCAAGTTCAGCAAATGTGAGTTTTGGTTGAAAGAAGTAGGATTCCTTGGACATATTGTGTCCGCGGGAGGAGTCGCTGTTGATCCCGCCAAGATCAGAGATGTTGAAGCATGGGAAGCCCCAACCACTCAAACCCAAGTTCGTGCATTTCTCGGATTAGCGGGATATTACCTCAAGTTCGTTGAAGAATTTTCGAGCATCGCAAGACCCATGGCCCAATTGTTGAAGAAAGATAAGAAGTTTGAATGCACTCATAAATGTGAAGCAAGTTTTCAAGAGCTCGAGAAGAGATTGATTTCAGTCCCAATAATGATTATGCCAGATATCAAGAAGCCTTTTGATGTGTATTGTGATGCATCCAAGATTGGTTTTGGATGTGTGTTAATGCAAGCAGGCAAAGTCATAGCATATTTGTCAAGACAACTGAAGCAGCACGAGAAAAACTACCCTACCCATGATCTAGAACTAGCAGCTGTAGTTTTAGCCTTGAAAACATGGCGTCATTACCTTATGGGTAACCGCTGTGAGATGTATTCAAATCACAAGAGCTTGAAGTATATTTTCACTTAGAAGGAGCTGAATATGAGGCAAAGGAGATAGATAGAGTTAATCAAGGATTATGACCTTGACATTCACTATCACCCCCGCAAAGCCAATGTGGTAGCAGATGCTCTTAGCAGATTGCCGTGTAGATTAAACACCATGACTAAAGAAGCCTAGCCAAGTTTGCATCAGGAGTTGGAGCAGTTTAGAACGGAGCTAGTTAGAAAATGATTTTTATCTAGCATTGAACTTCAACCCACGTTGATCAGTCAGATCAAGGAAGCCCAGAAGGGAAATGCAAGTATCGACGGAATCAAACGTCGTATTAGTACAAGAAAGGTACCTGGATTCACCGAAGACGAAGAAGGAGTTCTGTGGTACAAAGGACGTATCTGTGTGCTAGCAGATTCGGAGTTGAAGCAAGTTATCATGCAAGAAGCTCATGATACTCTTTATTCTATCCACCCCGGAGGAACAAAGATGTATCAGGATTGGAAGGAGCAATTTTGGTGGCACAATATGAAGAGAGAAATCGGAAGCTATATCGCCAAGTGTGATATATGTCAAAGAGTCAAAGCGGAACATCAGAGACCCGCAGGACTGTTGCAACCTTTGCAGATTCCGGAATGGAAATGGGATTCCATCGGAATGGACTTTATCACCGGTTTACCTACTTCTAATAGGGGAAATGACTCAATCTGGGTCATCGTTGATAGACTGTCCAAGGTAACCCATTTTATACCTATCAAGAAAATCTACCAGAGTTTGAAGCTAGCAGAGTTGTATATTGCTAGAATTTTTAGTTTGCATGGAACCCCCCAGACCATAGTGTCGGATCGAGGAACCCAATTTACCTCAAGATTTTGGCAGAAAGTCCAAGAAGGATTGGGAACCAAGTTGAATTTCAGCACCACTTATCACCCGCAGACTGATGGACAGACTGAAAGAGTCAACCAGATCTTAGAAGATATGTTAAGAGCTTGTGTGCTAGAGTATGGATCAAAATGGGAAGATTGTATGCCTTTCATAGAGTTCTCATACAACATAAGTTATCAAGCCAGTTTGCAAATGGCCCCATTTGAGTTCTTATATGGAAGAAAGTGTTGTACCCCTTTGAATTGGTCGCAAGTAGGAGAGAGTCAGATTTTCGGACCCGATATTCTACGAGAAGCCGAATAGAAGGTTCAAAAAGTCCGTGAGCACCTTAAGTCCGCCCAATCCAGACAGAAGAGTTATGCAGACAAGAGACATAGAGACCTGACTTTCAATTCGGAGATTTTGTGTATCTCATAATGTCGCCATTGAAGGGAACGCAACGTTTTAACCTGAAAGGCAAGTTAGCCCCCAGATATATCGGACCCTTCAAGATTTCGAATTGTCGAGGAGAAGTATCATATCAACTAGAACTGCCAGAGGAGATGTCAGCCATCCATGATGTGTTCCACATCTTGTTACTTCGCAAATGCTTAGAAGTGCCGGAGAAGACCGAAGTTTTCAAGAACATCGATCACCGAGCCATTGATATCAACAAGGATCTGACGTATCATGAAGTGCCCATCCGTATCTTGGAAGAAGCTTACAGAACTACCAGGACCCGGAGTATCAAATTTCTCAAGATCCAATGGAGCAACCATACCGAAGAAGAAGCCACTTGGCAGCGAGAAGATTACATTAGGACTGAGTTTCCAGATCTCTTTAGTTCCTAGTTTTTCTTTCTTAAATCTTGGGACAAGATTTTGTTTAAGGGGGGAAGGTTTGTAATATCCAAAATCTTTAATCAAGGTTATCAAGATCCAAATCATCCAATTTAGGGTTAACAAAAACTTTTTATCATTAACAACAAATAAGAATGCATATGTGTGTTGCATTAATATGGAATTGCCATGTTTGTTTGTTCTAATGGTTGTAAAATGATTCTAAGGTAATGCCACATCATATAGATCAATCCTAAGCAAAATCCAAAGAAAAAGAAATCAAATAGAATTAATAAATAGAAATGGTCACTTTTGCCATTTTAATCCACTAGGTCACTTTAGGTGTTCCTAGCACTCAAATTCAAACAGAAACAATTCTAACTTTTTGGACCCCTTGCTAGTACAAGTAAAGATCTACCAAGGCTCACTTTGTGATCTTACAAAAACATTCAAACTCAAATTTTAGATGACATTTGAAAATAGAAACAAGTGTATGTACCTATATTCCACTTTTTCAAAAACCACTCAAATGAATTCAACTTGACAAATCCCAGCAACCAGAGATGCTCAAGCATAAGACCAACAACTCCACCAAAAATCATTTCAAAATTCAAATCTTTTCTTCATGCGGCCATTGTGTCGAACAGGTGGCATGCACAAAAAAATCTGCCTAACTAACACTATTTGTTGATCAATGCCTTGTCGAGTATTTGGGCTCATTTTGGTCCCCTTGTCTCCCTAGCTCTAACCAGCCCACAACCAACCTATCATTTGGCCTAGAGAAGCAGTGTCGCGCCGCCCGTTCTTGGTCCCCGCCGGCCGAGTGTGGGCAACGCGCCACAAACCGCGCCGCGCCAATCTAGCACCGCCACTAGCTCCGCCACACCCCACCGCGACCCCCTGTCCACCCCATGGCCGCAGCCAGCCCCTGGACCACCATGGACAGCTCGCGCCCACCGCCTCTACGCCATGCCCAGCTCACGCCAGAGCGCCGTCTCCGACAAGCCCGCACGAGCCGCGTTGATACATTGGAAATGTATCTATAATTTTTGATGTTCCATGCTTGGTTTTATCTACTTTCTTGTGTTTTGTCCGAACTTTGGAGTACTTTTCATATGATTTCTTGGACTAACCTATTAACAAGATGCCACAGTGCCAGTTGTCTGTTTTCTGCTGTTTTTGGTTTCACGAAGTCAGAAAATGAATATTCTCGGAATTGGACGGGACAAAAGCCAAAGTCAATATTTCACCGGGGGGAACACGGAGCCAGAAGACGAGACGGAGAGGGGCCAGGGGCCAGCCACACCATAGGGTGGCGCGGGTCCCCCTTGGCCGCACCACTAGGTGGTGTGGGCCCCTCCGGCCTCCACCGACCTTGCCCTTTCGCCTATATATTCCTCCCGATGCGAAAACCCTAAAGAGGCAAGCCTCCGGCCACGAAAAGTTCTGCAGCGCCGCCACCACCGAAGGGGAGATTCGGGGGACAAAAAGTCTCTGTCCCGGCACCCTGCCGGGACGGGGAAGTGCCCCCGGAGCCATCTCAATCGATCTCCACCGCCATCTCCATCACCATTGCTGATTCCCATGATGAGGAGGGAGTAGTTCTCTCTCGAGGCTAAGGGTTCTACCGGTAGCTATGTGTTCATCTCTATCTATGCATGATCTTATTGAGATCATGAGCTTGTAATCTATAGATCTACCTTGCTACTCAAGTGCTTTAATAGATCTCTGCTCTCCCCATGTGTGTGAAAGTGACAGCGTGCTCACCATGGTGGCACTTAGGCTAGAGATTACAAATACTTGTTATGAGTTATATTTGGAGTTGGATGTCTTTATGAAATTGTGGTGTTTGTTGGAACCATCTAGTGCTCAAGGTGACAGTGTGGGGTTTTCTAGATGGGAAAGGCTTACTTTGAGGAGTGTTGTTATAGCCCAACCATGGATTAGAGTGTCCAACCGGAGAGTACTTAAGAGTAGTATCATAAAGAGAAGATATTTATATGAGAGTGTTCACTAGTGAAAGTATGAACCCTAGGCCTTGTTTCTAAGCATTGATACACCGTTTGCTACTAGATCTGTTACATGTTTGCTTACTTCCATCTTTATTTCAGTTTGCCTTTAGTATCTTCCACGCCATCAAGTTATTTTCTATCACTGTTACCACTTATAATTATCCATACCACTTGTGTTTCACTATCTCTTCGCCGAACTAGTGCACCTATACACCTGACAAGTGTATTGGGTGTGTTGGGGACACAAGAGACTTCTTGTATCTTGATTGCAGGGTTGCTTGAGAGGGAATACCTTTGACCACTTCCTCCCTGAGTTCGATAAACCTTGGGTGATCCACTTAAGGGAAAAGTTGCTGCTGTTCTATAAACCTCTACACTTGGAGGCCCAACAACTGTCTACAAGAATAGAAGTGCGTAGACATCAACCTATTTTCTGGTGCCGTTGCCGGGGAGTCAAGGACATCTTCACAAGGGGAGTCCCTCATAACCAATCTCTTTACTTTGTTGTTTTTGTTTTGGTTAGTTTCTTTTTGCTTTGTTTGCTTGTTTTCTTATTCAAAAACACACACAAAATAGTTTTACTTGTTTGCTTTCTTATTCAAAAACACACAAAAATTAAGTCTCCTTTAGTTGTCACCTCTTCCCTAGCTCACCATGTTGATCCCTACATTCACCCTGAAAGACCTTCCAATTGGTAGTGGTTCTATAATTGGGAAAAATAACATTGAAGAATTCTTTAATCATGTTAGTAAGCATGAAGATACTGAGGATAGATCCCTTGTAGAACTTGCTCCAAACTATGAGATTGTTGCAGCTTATTTAATTCACATGTTAGAAGCTAGGTTTGTTAACCTCAACCCCTTAATGCAAGTAATGTTTCTTAAGCTTAAAAAATTGAGGATCCTGAAAAGAGGGATTTCTTTTTAGAAACTTTGTTTAAGGAGTTCTATGATGTTGCCAAGGAAGCTAGGAAAGTCTTTGAATGTGTCAATATGCTAGGCTCATGTGTAGATTTTGTTGGTACACGAGAAAATATGAACAAAACTGAACCTAATGGGGAGGAACCTAAGATACCAATACCCTTCAAACTAGTAGCAATACATGATGCCATAGAAAAGAATCTTGATTGGATTGTTCCTGCAAACCCTTTTGATGAGAATAGTGAACCTAAGAGCATTGAGAGAGGATCCTCTAGAACTTATTTTGATGATATACCTTGCCTTGTTGAAAATATTTCTGGTATTAGTTTTAATGCTTCTTCATTTGAGAATACTTGATTCTTTTTCTTGCTTCTTATGCCTAACTTAAAGGCGTTAAATAAAAGTACTTATTGGGAGATAACCCAAAAGTTTTAGATAAGTCTTGGAAGTTATTACCTCTGTAATAGCCTCTCCTTATCCTTTTTATTTGCTTTTTGTGCCCAGAGTAACCTCTAATGAGAGAGAAGTAATGATTGGGAAAGTTGCTGTCCCGAAATAGATTTTTGTGCTTCGCCGTAAAGATTCGTGAGAGAGCTCTGTATGTACGATTAAGCTGTAACTTTTTGTGCTTCTGACCCAGGTTGTTATATAACTTTCGTTAGTTCAACACTTTTTGATTTGAGCAACATAAGGTCTTCGAAAAAATTTGTCTTTACCTGCTGGTCTGTTTTGACAAATTTCTAACATTTTCTGCATTTGCTTCTTGTGGGTTCCTATTTGAGTTCTTTTGGGGAATTGAGCTTTTTGAGGGAAGTGCTACAGTATCTAGAGTTATAATGGAAGTTTATTTGGTGTTAGAACTGAACCTTAAGACTTATTTATCTTGAGTGCACTAATGTTGCTAATAAAGATTGTGTGAAGTTTTGTATGAAGGAAAAAATTTAGGTGTATGGAAGGAATGAGTAATGAGATGAAGAATGGAGTAAATCTCAAGCTTGGGGATGCCACGTGTGTCACCCCAAGAAATATCCAAGAAGTACAAGCGTCAAAGCTTGGGGATGCCCAAGGCATCCCCTTCTTCATCAATAAAAATCCCAGGTTTCTTCCAAACGCTTCATTTTTATTGTTTCATGCACAGTTGTGTTTTTCTTGGAGCATCTTCTTTTTAGTTTTTGTTTTTGTTTTTAGTTTGCTTGGTTTTCTTATTTTTCTGAATAAATTGGTTGGACCCCCTCTTTCATACATTGGTTTGCAAATAGTTTGGTTTGTTTTGGAAAAGAGTAGGAAAGTTCATGCTTATGTGGTAAAAAGAGCTTATTTTTGACTGTGGCATATGCTTTGACATGCCATGCTTGATATTGTTTTGTATTTATGCTTAGTATTATTTTTTGTATCATGACTTGTTACAAACAATTGAGATTGCGTAATGTGCCTTGGATGAATCATGCGTTGTTTTAGCATATTAAAGCATAGTATAGTGGTATTCTCCTTTGATGCTTTATTTGGGTTGACTTGGCACATACTCACACCATGTTATGACTATCTAAAGTCACCATAGCCTTTATGATCCTTTAGTTTCCAACTTGTAGTATCACATTATGCTTTGATAAATGATGTTTTGTCGCTCTGCATGATTATGGCCATTATTGCTCTCTTAGTTTGTCGCTCCCAATCTTTTGCTAGCCTCCGCAACCAAGTATGAGTTCCACTCATGCATCCAAATCCTTAAACCAAGTTATTCCAAAGAGTCCACCATACCTACCTATTAGCTTATGCTATTCCAAGTATATTCATGCTTTTGTTTACCTTCCAAATTAAACTTGTTATGAGGAAATTAGTGATTAAAGCTCTCACGAACTTGATGGCACACTTTACTTTTTTGCATTTAATAAACTTGAACCATTGGGTCCTTCTTTGTTGTGTATATGCTTGCGCTTTATAAGTTGAAATTAGCAGAACCATGTTTCATGGGGAACGCTTTCAACATTGCACTTGTACTTTGTACCCCGTTGATATCATGTTCTTTTGCTTATGGATCCCGGCGGTGTGAAATAAAAGTGGAACTTGTAAGATCATGGAGTTTGTATGTGTGTTAGAGAAACGCCTGGGCCGCTAGCCTAAGCCATGCCTAATCATGGTGGAAACTTGCAACATCACCATAATGAGCACTCTATGAAGCATCCTCAATAAAAACATATGCAAATATCAAATAAAAAGATCGCTGAGATGCTCATTGCCTGCTTGCCTTGTCATTTTGATTATGGGATAGCTCCTGTATCGTGTGCAAGGGGTACCCCGTTGGCGGTTCTTTATGATACATACGTACTTACCATGACAAGAGTTTACTTGTGACTAAAGTTGAGTAGCATGAGGTTCGGTCTTTGTAAGTAAGGGGCATAAGATTTCGGTTTATAACTTGTCAAGCATATCCTCTTAGTTGTGTCACTTTAACCTTAATCACCTTAAAGATGCTTATGATAGGGACAATGAGAGCTGAAAGCAATAAGTACCATAATTTTTGGAAGCTCTTTATGAGACTTGAATCCCTACTTCCTTTTATAAAAGGCCTTTCTTCCACCATTATATTGAGTCTCCATCTTCTACCTTTATGCACCTACTTTGAGAGCATAGTGGCCATTCTTAGTTCTATGTGCATTGTCCCAACACTAGTTGATTGATGCATAACTTGATATTGCTTGTTTTAAACTATTTGTATCTAGTCACTCTTATGAACTTTGAAGGTATCCTATGCATTTATATTTTCTACTCTATGAGGGACAAGTTGAATGCCATTATGCTATGTTTTCTTTATGTGAAACAAACAAACGTCTTGCAAAGCATTGTTATTCATGAATCTTTTGTTTGTGCCTTTTCATGTTGTGACTTAGTTGCTTTGTCTTATTGCTAGAACTTTGTCTTTCATGTTATGGTTGAAGTACTATGATCCCAGCTTCAATGCTTTACAAACACTTTGATCAAGTTTATGATGGTGCATGTCACCTCAAAAATTATTCTTTCTTTTTATCACTTACCTACTCGAGGACGAGCAGGAGTTAAGCTTGGGGATGTTGATACATTGGAAATGTATCTATAATTTTTGATGTTCCATGCTTGGTTTCATCTACTTTCTTGTGTTTTGTCCACACTTTGGAGTACTTTTCATATGATTTCTTGGACTAACCTATTAACAAGATGACACAGTGCCAGTTGCATGTTTTCTGCTGTTTATGGTTTCAGGAAGTCAGAAAATGAATATTCTCAGAATTTGACGGGACAAAAGCCAAAGTCAATATTTCACCGGGGGAACACGGAGCCAGAAGACGAGACAGAGAGGGGCCAGGGGCCAGCCACACCATAGGGTGGCACGGGTCCCCCTTGGCCGCGCCACCAGGTGGTGTGGGCCCCTCCGGCCTCCACCGGCCTTGCCCTTTCGCCTATATATTCCTCCCGATGCGAAAACCCTAAAGAGTCAAGCCTCTAGCCACAAAAAGTTCCGCGGTGCCGCCACCACCGAAGGGGAGATTTGGGGGACAGAAAGTTTCTGTTCCGGCACCCTGCCGGGACGGGGAAGTGCCCCGGGAGCCATCTCCATCGATCTCCACCGCCATCTCCATCACCATTGCCGATTCCCATGATGAGGAGGGAGTAGTTCTCTCTCGAGGCTAAGGGTTCTACTGGTAGCTATGTGTTCATCTCTCTCTATGCATGATCTTATTGAGATCATGAGCTTGTAATCTATAGATCTACCTTGCTACTCAAGTGCTTTAATAGATCTCTGCTCTCCCCATGTGTGTGAAAGTGACAGCGTGCTCACCATGGTGGCACTTAGGCTAGAGATTACAAATACTTGTTATGAGTTATATTTGGAGTTGGATGTCTTTATGAAATTGTGGTGTTTGTTGGAACCATCTAGTGTTCAAGGTGACAGTGTGGGGTTTTCTAGATGGGAAAGGCTTAGTTTGACGAGTGCTGTTATAGCCCTACCATGGATTAGAGTGTCCAACCGAAGAGTAGTATCATAAAGAGAAGATATTTATATGAGAGTGTTCACTAGTGAAAGTATGATCCCTAGGCCTTGTTTCTAAGCATTGATACACCGTTTGCTACTAGATCTGTTACATGTTTGCTTGCTTCCATCTTTATTTCAGTTTGCCTTTAGTATCTTCCACACCATCAAGTTATTTTCTATCACTGTTACCACTTATAATTATCCATACCACTTGTGTTTCACTATCTCTTCGCCGAACTAGTGCACCTATACACCTGACAAGTGTATTGGGTGTGTTAGGGACACGAGAGACTTCTTGTATCTTGATTGCAGGGTTGCTTGAGAGGGAATACCTTTGACCACTTCCTCCCTGAGTTCGATAAACCTTGGGTGATCCACTTAAGGGAAAACTTGTTGCTGTTCTACAAACCTCTGCACTTGGAGGCCCAACAACTGTCTATAAGAATAGAAGTGCGTAGACATCACGCGCCTTGCTCCCAGCTCGCGTGCGCCGCTCCGCCATAACCCCAGCACCCCGCCAGACATGCCCTTCTCCCGCCGCGCGACCTGCAGCCACTTCACGCCGGGTCGAGCACCGCCTCTGCCACGCAGAGCACCAGCCTTTCCCGATCACAAGCCATCGCCCTTAGCATCGCTGTTAAGCCGCAGCTGACCGCCAGGAGGCAAGCCACCGTCCGCCTACATCGCCCATGCCTCTAGCACCCTATGCTGTCGTCACCGACGAGCTCACCGTCGCCCTCACGGTCTCCTCGTCGAGCCTATATAAGGAGCCCTCCCCAGCACCAATTCTCCACACTCCCACACTCCTCTCTCACCACTGATCCTTCCCCACCTCTCACCGGAGCCGCTCGAGCAGCCGTTCGCCGGAATTTCCACCGGAGCCGCCGCAACAGAGGAGGAGAAGCCCCCATCGATTCCATCCACCCTAGGAGCTACTGTGACCTCGCCTGAGTCCGCCGTTGTCTCCTTGTTCGATCACCCCATTCGCCGCACTAGCTGGAGCCCTGGTATGCCCCCACTGCACCCCCACCGAGCCGCTAGGGTTCCGTCTCGCCGGCGACCTGTTCATCGTCGACGATGAACGTGAGCTGTTGATCTAGGTTCTAATCGCACGACCCACATCACCCCGTACCGCTTGGCGTTGAGTAGTGTTGCTGACATGTGGACCCCGCCTGTCAGTTGTCCTCTACGCTGCGGAGTGTCATTGAGCCGGCCCATTAGTGTTCCCGCGCAACCCAGTAGATTCAAATCAATCTTTTTCTTTTTAGAATTAAACTAGATTTTGTCCTTTAGTTTAGAAATCAATTCAGGAAGTTTAACAAATCCAAATTGAATGATTCTAATTTTGTTGAAAAGATAATTAAAATATCTATACAAGCCCGTTGGATTTAAATCAATTAGAGTTAGATATCTCTCCTAGCCTAAATAACAAGACATAGGCTTTTTCACATTCAAACATTTTTCTAAAATCAACCATAATAGTTTTGGAGTTGATTCCAACTCTCAAAAATCACATTTGACCATACCTATCTAAATATGTAATAATATTTAGGTTTGCATGTAGTGACTTTGGGCTAGTACCAAAATAATGCTATATAGGCATTTCTAGTCACTTTAAATCTTTTAAATATTAATCTTAGACTTTATAAAATATGATCCAACATTTAAATCGCATTCCCATGTATTAGAATATATGGTGATGACATGTGTCCACATGATCCCATATTTTAATTGGAGAATATTAAATCTTAAACAATTTCAATGAGTAGAAATTACTTTTCTCAAATAAAATAAATGAAACTAGTTCATTAAATCATCAAATGTGTGCCTTAGTGTACCAAATAGACTAGTTAAGTTTTGTTTGGTGATTGTGTATCCCGTATGTATTTATATACGATAGTACCGACCAAGCCTACGAGGAGGAGGATGAGTTCTACCCCGAGGAAGAAGAAGAGAATTTCAACCACTGCACCGACCAAGGCAAGCTAGCATTATCCAAGCTAACACTTGCAAGTTTCCTAACTATGCAAGCCATCACTAGATGCAAGTTAACCTAAGCAAGATGCAATAGGCATGCTTGGTTATACATTTTGACTTATACCTACCCCAAGTTTTATTTACAAGCTTACTTTCTTCTACTTTACCAAAGTTCTTTACTTTGTTTATAGATAGCATAAAGAGTATAAAACTTGGCCTATCTAGTTAGACTTTGATGTCATTCTATGGCATGAAATTGAGATTATCATCCCACCTTAGTGAACACTCTTAACTTAGTGTTTAGAGCTAAACCAAAAACTTGATCACTTTAGATGGGACTACTTGGTGAAAATGACTTATGAAAACCTTGGAATGATGAGTCATTCTATTGAGATGTTTTGACATGTGTTGAGAAGCACAAATGGTTTATGATGATGAAAATGTTGAGGCATGAGCTTTAGCCCTTTATAAAAACTGATGGTTGGGTTCGGATGCGATACCATTCCAAATTTACCGTACAACCACAATACCTAAATTGGGTAAGGCATAGCCAGAAGTTTATATGCATTAGTATGAGTTCCCCCGCGGGAGAGGTCTGAGCTGAGGCTACCTCTCAATGTTGTCCACCTATGCAGTGCCCAGGATGGCAGATGGCCATGGCTGGGAGGCCAAGCTCATAGGAGAGGTGCTTATACTAGGGTGTGTAATTGAAAGGTTATGATTGATTATCCGCATACTAAGTATGATGATTCAGGGTTATCTCTGATGGATTATTAAATTTTGTGGTGAAAGTGTACCACCTTTACAGAGTGTCAAACTATTCGAATAGCCGCGTCCACGGTCATGGACAGTTGGAGTGGCCATACTGTTCCGTCGTCAGATGTTTTCAAAATGACTTATGAAATGAATGATGATTTTGACTTGACCACAACAGGGTTGTGAATATGACAACTAAGTTCCCAACTTAAGTGATTTTAGAACTTTACTTTATCTTTCTTTACTTCTGAACTCAGCTTAGGTTTCAAACTTAACCTTGCAATTAAACTTAGAGTTTAGATTTCCTACTAGAAACTACCTTACTTGTTAGTGATAGTTTGGGAGTACTTAAAGAGTACTCATGGCTTTGTCCCTGGCTATTCCCATGGCCAGACTATGAAGAAGACTACCAAGAGGAAGGAAAGCAGGACGGCTATGACAACTAGGACTATCTCCCATCATCAGCATTGCCTGTGACACTGAAGATGGACCCCACCGCTACGCTTATTATTTATTCCGCTGCTTGTGGTATTAAGACTGGATCATGAGATCCTTTATTTATGTAAGACCTTATTATGATTTGTAATGGATGATGTACTGCGATATCCAATCTGTTATGTCTCGCAAAAGTGGTAATCCTGGGATTGCGATGTATGGCATAACAGGCATCTGGGATTAAAAATCCGAGTGTTGACACTAATTGTTGTACTGTAGGTTCGCTCCAAAACTCCAAGAGAAAAAGGGTCAATACAAAAAGAAAAACACCAGAGGATGACAGTCCACAAGAGGACGACGTGAGTGAATTATCTTTCTCAAGTGTACAACAATCCCCTACTTTTTTGTATTGTTTCTTAGTTAATGGTGTTTTTAAAACAAATTTAACATGTTTTTAATTTGGATAGCCAAACGTCTAGTAGCACACTCTAGGTATTGTTTCCCATCTCTTTATTTCTATTCTAGTTACTTCGACTTTAAGTCAATCAATGGCTTTGTTCGAGCAGGATCCATTTGACTTTAGCATTCCTAGTGGCAACATAAATCCAATGATCACAACTCTAGTACCATCAGGACGTTCATCGACGATGGCTATGCCACCAATTCTAGGAACATACACAAGCTTGCTGTTTGAAGTTCAGCGAAGCTCTATTGTGGTGTCAAGTTCCATGGGGATGCAATTTGATGGAGTTGGAAATGAATCATAGTTATAAGATGCATCATTTTTCTGCACTTGGAAGTTTGATGTAATAAGTGGTAGGCACTAGAGTACTTGATCAGAGAGGGGAATATTTATATAGTTGTTTAGATTGCTTCATCACTAGTAGCAACAGATGTCAAATTTATGTGCAAATGATTCATGTGTAACTGGAATGGTACAATGGTTTTGAGTACATCCCAGAATTGAGTGGCTTGTTTCCACTCTATGTTTGTCATTCTGAAGAAGATACAGTATCTCCACCAACAAAAGCACAAAGGAATTTGTCATGAAAAGATTCATTATTTAAGATCAGAACAAGTCGCAAGGACAAGATTTACAATTTTGTCATTCTGAAAGACAGCTACATAACTAAGCATCTCAACATCTAGAACATTGCATACATGAAGTTCAGATTATATTCAGTATATGACTCTTGATGCTTTTGGGCTCCTGCCTGCTTGTCCCAGACTCCTAGCTGAACTGATTCACACAGGTTGCCGCACCTGGTTGTCACGCAGGGTCCTTGGACCAGGCAGGCCGCCGTGAGCGTCGCCGGCGGCTACCGACTCGGCGAGTCCGCAGCTCTCGTGCTGCTTTCGGCGAGGGAGAGCCCACGGTGCCTGGGCTCCGCTGCTGACGAGGAGGACGTCGCCTCGCCCACCGCGGCGCCACGGAGGACTTCGTACTCGCGACGTTCAGAGGGAGCTCGTCCTGGCGCCGTCGATTTTTCCTGACCCACCGTCGGCCTGTAGCAGAGAGAGGCAATGGGGATTGGGAGGTTTCTTTTTTGACCGGATTGGGAGCCGCCGTTAATTTCTCTCTTTCCTTCCGTAAATAGCTGGGCCACTTCGATTTTTTTCTGGTCGAGTTTTGTTTCACGTGAGCGGAAATCGTGGCCACGCCGGACTGCACGTCAGCCCGTAGGCTCTCTCTAGTAGCTTTTTTAAGCATTATTGCTGATCTGGTGTGCATGAGGTGGTTGTTCGTAGGAATTTTTGTACTCCCTCTGTTCTAAAATAAAGGACTTGGGTTTGTCTAGTTTAAGATATATCTATATACTAAAATGCGTTTAGATACATGCTAATCTAGAATCCACATCACTTATTTTGGGACGTCGACGCGGGCACTTTTTTCTTTTCTCTAAGCGGTGGCATTCCTCGTGAATACAAGCAACATCAGGGCAGCCGGAGGGTACCGCTTCGATTCACTCGGTGGAATCTCGGCAATCTCTCGTGAAGCTGGTCGTCGGTCGATTCTGAAAATGCACTACGGGTCTGATTCGCGGTAGAAAAAAGCGGCATGGAATATGTTCTTTTCGGCTTCTACGTCTAGAGACCTCGAATCGGTCCAGGAAGGCAAAAAGAAGTCGGCCTTAGAGCATCTCCACTCGTAACCCCCATACGGGCTCCGGCATGGTCCTTTTTTTTGCCCGTATGGGAGGCGTCGACGCGATGTTGCCAAATGGGGGCCACCGGCTCCCAGTCGTGCCCCCCAACAAAATTTAAATATTCTAAATTTAGCAGAAATTTGGACAAATCGGTCAAACTTCAACAAAAACGTTTAAATTTAACAAAAAATTACAAAAAAAAAACCGTCATCTAATGACGGCCACAGCCGATCCCGAGCCGGTGGTACATCGCCGCGGCATAGTCGAACATGCCGTCCTCGTCGTCGTCGTCACTGGGCGGCTCGTCCTTAGCCGGCGGCAGGCGGCTGCACCCCTCGCCGCTGGTCCTGCGCGACGGCCTCGTGGAAGGACCGGCCGCCCCCTCGTCGTCGTCGATGTCGACGACAAGGCCGTGGCGCCTGGCGCGCCCGGCCTGCTCCCGCCGCCAGTCCTGCGTGGATCAACTAGCGGCGAACTCGTCGGTGGCCGGCAGGACGGCGTTAAAGGATGCCTGCTCCAGCATCCTCTGACCTGGAAATTCTTCCAGGTCCTCGCCATCCGCCAGCTGGAGCGCTGCCGCCTTGTACTCCGGCGGTGACATCCACTCCTTCTTGGGCTCGGGCTTGGGCTTGCCCAAGCGGAGGAAGCGAGGCGGCGAGGGAGGCGTGCGGCGCCTGCGCGGTGGGCTCGCCTGCTCGTCCTTCACTAGCGGGAGCGCGAGGTAGCGCGGCAACGGTGAGGAGTACGGCGAGTACCGCGCCGGGGACACCGACGAGCGCGAGGAGGAGGAGGACGTCAACGGCGCACAACGGGGTCCCCAACGGTTGCTGGCGGCCTGCTGGCGATCGCGCGGGATGCGCGACGGCATCACCAACGGCGGGTTTTCCGTTGGCGATGTGGTCTAGCACCCAGGAGAGGGTGCGTCCTGGAGCGCTCCACCACCGCTTGCGGCCTTCGCTATTGTAGTTGGCCAGCGGTGGGCCAACACCGTCGTAGGCCTCGATGCGTTCCTCGCGCTGCCGCACGGAGAAGGCCGCCCACGCCTAGAGGTTGTCGGGATCCCACTGGGGGTCGTTGCGCTCCTCGTCGGTGAGCACCCCCCAGTAGTGCTCGTAGATCGTAGCTCTGCGGGCCGCGCCGGTGGGGATGGGCGGCACAGCGAGGCCGTCGCGGCTCATCGCCCACCCCGTCGGTAGCCAGAAAGCCGATGGGATGGGGTAGCCGGCGCTCAATAGCGCTTGTGCCTCGTCGATGGGGAGCCAGAGGCGGCCAAAGCCATTGGCCGCCGCGCCGTCGTAGCCGTCGTATCCCGCCATCACCGAGAGAGAGGGAGAAGAAGACGACGTTTGGAGGAGGAGATGGTGGAGCTCGCCGTCGAGGTAATGCGCGTGCGGCGGCAATGGAAACCGCCACGGGTTTTTTGATGGGTTCGTAGCATGGAAAAAAAAATCTACCGCAAGAACGAACAAAACCCAGATCTAATCTAGATAAAAGCCAAGATCGAATCTATTAGACATGTGCAACGAGATAGATCTGTACTAACCCTTGTAGATCCGAAAGTGTTACGAGATTGGATCTCGTGGTTGATGTAGTCGATCACTTGCCGATCTCAAGATCGAGTGGACGATCCTTCCGGCGCCGCGTTCCGGCAGCGCTTCCGCAGTCGGTCACACGTACGGAGTCGAAGCAGACCTTCCTCTCCTCGTTCCAGCGAGCAGCGGAGGTAGTAGATCTTCTCCACGGAATCCCAGCAGCACGACGGCGTGGTGGTGGTGGTGGAGTAGAGAATTCTGCAGGGCTTTGCCTAAGCCTGAGCAGAAGAAAGGAGGAGGAGAGAGGCGGCTAGGATTGGAGTAGTGGAGGAGGGCCAGGGGTGGTGCCCCCACCCCTCTATTTAAAGGGGGAAGGCGCCAGGGGAGGTGGAGTCCTTGTAGGACTCCCCTCTCCCTTGGCCGGCGGATTGGGAGGGGGGGAGGAGTCCTCCTCCCCCACGACTCCTTGTCTTGCCCCACAAGGACTCCTTGATCCTTTCTTGGTTTTCAAGCAAACTCCAAGAAATCTTCCAGAACCTTCCGAAACATTCCGAAACCTTCTAGAATCCTCATACAAATACTCCGGAACATTTCCTAACTCAGAAAATGATCCCCAATATATGAATCTTATTCTCCGGACAATTCCGGATCTCCTCGTGATGTCCCGGATCCAATCCGAGACTCCGAACAACATTCGGTCTCCAACGCACATTCCATATCTACTTAAAACAACTTCGAACCTTAAGTGTGTCACCCTATGGTTCGTGAATATGTAGACATGACAGAGACACATCTCCTATCAATAACCATCAGTGGGACCTAGAGATCCATAATGGCTCCTACATACTCAATGATGACTTCGTGATCGATAGAACCATTTACATACGAAACCAATTCTCTTTGTCACGCGATACTATACTTATCCGAGGTTTGATCGTCGGTATCTCCATACCTAGTTCTACCTCATTACTGGCAAGTACTCTTTACTCGTTCCGTGATATGTCATCCCTTATGACCCAGTCACATGCTTGCAAGCTAACTAGATGACATTCCACCGAGAGGGCCCAGAGCATATCTATCCGTCATATGGATGGACAAATCCCAATCTTGGTCCATGCACTTCAACACATACTTTCAGAATACCCAATGACACCTTTATGACCACCCAGTTACGAAGCGGTGTTTGATGTCATCAAAGTATCCATCCGGTGATGGTGATTAACATAACCTCATGGTCGAAGGATTAGGTTACTATGTATTTTAAAGCTTATAGCAAAGTACCTTAATGACTTGATCTTATGCTATGCTTACTACGGGTGTGTGTCCATCACATCATTCTCCTAATGATATGATCTTGTTATTAACGACATCCAATATCCATGATCAGGAAACCATGATCATCCATTAATCAACAAGCTAGTTTAACAAGAGGCTTACTAGGGACTCTTTTATGTTTACAAAACACACAAGTATTAATGTTTCCGGTTAATACAATTATAGCATGGGATGTAAACATTTATCATAAACATAAAGATATAATAATAACCACTTTATTATTGCCTCTTGGGCATATCTCCAACAGTCTCCCACTTGCACTAGAGTCAATAATCTAGTTAAAAAACTTGTGCATTCAACATCTATGGCTTTCTGGTGTTGTATAGACACTATTGCTAGTGGTAAACATAATCTTCGGATCTGACACTTCCAGGTCTGTGTGTATTTGCATGTCCTTGCGTCTCTACGCATTACTCATTCTCCAATGAGATGGCATTGTATAAATTTGGTCCTTTGGTGAGACCTTTAGTTCCTTGGGATTAAATCATGTTGATACAATTGTCATACAATGTATCTTCATAGTATTATCCCGCTATGAACCACGCCTAGTTTGATAACAACCTACTTAACACAAATGCCCTCCTTTGCTGCTACTATAGCAGTTATATACTTAGCCTTTTGTTGTAGTATCTGTCACAATATCTCAACTTTGGAACTCATCCAAATCCATCATGGAACATCCTTTCCATTATATTGTGCCACCCATAGTCTAAATTGAGATAAATTTAATTTGTATCTTGTGACAAAACTAGTATCAATGTAACACTTTACAATGAACTACCTTTAACTATTTGTCACTTATACATGATATATTCTTAGTTCTTCCAAAGCTTATAAGAATATCTTTACTATTGTCCAATGATCATCTTATGAATCATTCTGGTATATGCTCATAACATTTAGAGCATAGGACATATCTGGATGTGTACATCTCAAAGAATGATTGATCAAAATATTCTTGTGATTTCACCAAGTGTCAAAACACTTGAATCTTGATTTATTCCTTTCCGTGCGTCAAGAACCTTTCTTGTTGTTTCCATATTGAACTCATTCAACATCTCATCTATGTACATTTGGCAAAACCATATTAGCGCCTCAATCTATTCATATAGACATTGATGCCTAATTCTTGGGTTATGCCTAAGTCTTTCATTAAAATGAAATTCTTAACCTGTGTCAATAAAAGATACATCATTTCTAATCAACAATATGTCTTTCACATAATGTATTAGAAATATGTCTTAGCGCTCCCACTTAATTTCTTGCAAAATGCAAACATCTTCATCGTCTCTGATGAAATTAAACCTTTTAACGGTTTCATCACGGTGAAGATTCCAACTCTGCGATGCTCACTTCAACCATTGAAGTTTTGCATACTCTTTTAGCATCCTTTTAATTTAACAAAACCCTTTGGATCGTGTCATGTACACGTCCTAGGTAATCATTCTATTAGAAGAACTTGTTTTGTTTGTTCAACTACCATATACCAAAATATATGTAGTGGTTGCTACATTAATCCGTCCAGACTAAATATCGCTATGAAAGATCAAATCTTATCATAGTCAATTCCTTGAACATTGTCGTAAACTCTTTCCGACATGTCGACTATTTCATAGATTTGAAACATCCATGTCTATTTCTTTATAGATCCAAACACGACCGATAGGCTTCACGCCTTTCCGGAGGGTCTTCTAAGTTCAGAAACTTGATTTCTCGTGTATGGATACTATCACGGATTTCATGACTTCTAGTTATTTTATGGAGTCAGGGCCCATCATCGCTTCTTTGCATGTAGTCGGTTCATCATTGTCAAAACAATAACGACTTGCTTATCAAATCTTACTATTTGATTCTTACCGACCCACATGGTTCTATAGGAACTCTAATCTTCGAGATCACACCTTTTGTAATCACGAGAGCCATGAGCATTGTGGCCACCACCGGGACACTTTCCGGCGCTGCGCTACTTAGCACATATAGCTAAGGTTTAACAACCTTATCAAAGTTCTATTGTCCTCCCACTTAACTTTTCACAAAAAATTCCTTCTCAAGAAACTTGACGTTCCAAGCGACAAACTCTTTTGTCCTCGGCATTATGGAGAAATTCCCAACAAATTCTTTGGAATAACCTACAAAGACGTGCTTATCCGACTTTGGTTGTAAACATTTTACTTATGCATAGCATACCAAAATTTAAGAAAAGACAATTCGGGTTTTATCCCAAACCATAACTCATATGGTGTCATTTCAACGGATCACGATGGAGCTCTTTTCAGTGTAAAAGCGGTAGTCACTAAAGCTTTAATCTTTAAAATATAATGGCAGTTTTATAAATGACACCTTTGATCTTACCATGTAAAACAAGGTTTCATTACATATATCGAACACTTCATACTCCTATGGTGTTTTGGGAAATGCAAATCCATGGAACGATTCCTCAAATCTTAGGTGTTTTGCTAAACTTGTAACTCAAACATCTTTCTTTATGATCCAATCATAAACTCTTTTATTTTCTTATTACAATGATTTTCCACTTCATCTTGAAAGTCTTTGAACATTTTTCAAATGTTTCATACTTCTTACTTATTGAGTAAGTATATACATATACTCACTCAAATCTTCGGAGAAAGCATATGAAGTTGAAATCCATCGCCCACGACTACACATAATGGACTATATACATTAATATGTACAAATTCCAATCAGTTAGTCGTCCGCCTCTTTTGGCCTACGAACGGAGTTTTAATTATCTCCAAGAAAGTATCACAAGCGTCATTTGATCCAAATCAAAGACTCCAAAAATCCATCAACATGGAGTTTCTTCATATATCCTTTCAATATAATTTAAACGGCGATGTCACTTCTCAAGTGATCTTTCAATCATTTGTCTTGCGACATTTTAGCATTAGTTTTATGGTCGTTATTTGTCCAACCAGACTTGTATATCATCCATCTATTATGGAATACGGTAATTATTTGAACAACCTTTTGTCGTCATAATACCTGATCAAAATAACAATTATTGAAACAAATCTTGAAGGCAAGCTTTGATGTTAACGAGCAACACAACAACCCTTTGTTTGTTTTCGATGAACATCATCACATATTCTCTTGCTAGTTACTTAGGCCATTGCAGTTCATGAATTGTGTTGTCCTGTATGACACTTCATACCAACCAATTCAGTATCCAATACCGGAGAACCACATTGTTTAACAAGCAAGGAATACAACCATAACATGTATATCTTCTATATGCCTAAGTTGGACATCTCCAACCTTTTATTTTCTGCCAAATATTTTATAGATTCTCTTTCAGCAATTCCTTTTCTTTTAAAAGAATCTATCAACATCAATAGTGATGTCATTCACATGACACATAGTACAAAGTGTGTATAGTCAAATACCAATACCTTTGGACTTGCACTTTGAAGTGGATCACCTTCATCAAATGTTTGGCATTCTTTCAAAATTCCATTCTTTAGTAATCTTTTAGTGTAGTAAACATTTTACTTACATCTTCTATTCATCCTTATCATGACAACTTTCATGATCAAGCTGCTATAGCTTATAAAGGTGAATTGCGAGTATAATGTTTCTTTTGAAAACCTTTTGGAGGATTAGGACGACTAGCGTCTCCATCCTTCACAAATTCTCATCAAATTTGAGGACGTATACTCTATCATGTTGTAACCAACACATTGTTTTAGATATCGTAGTACCTTTCACATATGATGGTTTCTGAAACATTGCTTTCAGCTCTTAGATAAACTTGATATTAAAAACAATCTTTTGAGTATCAAGAATCATGGAGGCAAACATGATACTTTAGATACTAACATTGGAATTCTTACTCTTGATTTAATACTACTTATTAAACTTCATGGAGTAAATAGAGTTTGCTGAAAGTTTGCAATAGGACTTATAAACTTTAAATTGACATTCAAAACAATACGATACCAGTTCGTAACGTAAATATCCAGAATTTCTATAGTTCCACCATCTCAACTATAACTAAGCGTAAGGTGGTGAACGGATGCCAATGACTACAACAAACTATGCAAATTCACTTTGATTGTGTTTATGATAAATTGAGTTCGACTAATCCAAATTACAAATGAACTCCAACTCAAAACAACATCCCTCGAGTTGTTTTAGTGATTACACGAACCAAATCCACTACACCAAGTCCGATCATCACGTGAGATGATGTAGCTTTAAAGGCGAACAATCAACATGTTCATCATATCATCCATATGACTCATGCTTTACCTTTCGGTATTCCGTGTTCCGAGACCATGTCTGTACATGCTAGGCTCGTCAAGGTTAACCTTAGTTTCCGCATGTGCAAATCTGGCTTGCACCCGTTGTATGCACACGTAGAGTCTATCACACCCGATCATCACGAGATGCTTCGAAACGACGAGTCTTAGCAATGGTGCCAACTACAGGTGAACACTTTATTACTTGATATTTAGTGAGAGGGATCATCTTATAATGCTACCGTCGTGATCTAAGCAATAAAAGATGCATAAAGGATTAACATCACAGACAATTTATAATTAGTGTGATATGATATGGCCCTTTCTTCTTGCGCCTTTGATCTCCATCTCCAAAGCACGAACATGATCTCTATCATCACCAGCATTGCGTCAAGGTCAGTGGCGTCGCTTCATGGTTGTCCATCATCACTAGCAACTATTACAACTACTTGGAATAAAGCTATTACAAGATGAATAGACACGCAGGTCTTAACAGAATTAAAGACAACCATTAGGCTCCTGCCGGTTGCCATATTACAACAAGGATCATTGCATACATCAAATATAATCACAATCACATGATGGCCCTAATACATCACAAAACCCCTGCAAAAACAAGTTAGACGCCTCTATTTTTCTTTGCATGTTTTACGTGGTTTGGGGCTTTCGAACAATAACGGATCTTACCTACGAAACTGAACCACAACGTTGATACAAGTGCTATCAAGTGCAAAGTGTAAATTGGATCTATACTATGGTGGGAGAGACAGACACCCGCAAAGCCACTTGTGCAAAGCAAGTTACACGTCAAGCGTGGAGCAAGTCTCATGTGCGATGACATGTAAGGCTAGCCCGAGCCGCTTCATCCCACCATGCCGCAAGATGCAAAGTACACAAAGCAAAAGACGGCACGAGCACCAACACCCACAAAACCATTGTGTTCAACTTGTGCAACAGATCTACGCATAGATACGGCTCTGATACCACTGATGGGTTCGTAGCATGGAAAACAAAAAATTTCTACCACAAGAACGAACAAAACCCAGATCTAATCTAGATAAAAGCCAAGATCTAATCTATTAGACATGTGCAACGAGATAGATCTGTACTAACCCTTGTAGATCCGAAAGTGTTACGATATTGGATCTCGTGGTTGATGTAGTCGATCACTTGCCGATCTCAAGATCGAGTGGACGATCCTTCCGGCGCCGCGTTCCGGCAGCGCTTCCGCAGTCGGTCACACGTACGGAGTCGAATCAGACCTTCCTCTCCTCGTTCCAGCGAGCAGCGGAAGGTAGTAGATCTTCTCCACGGAATCCCAGCAGCACGACGGCGTGGTGGTGGTGGTGGAGTAGAGAATTCTGCAGGGCTTCGCCTAAGCCTGAGCAGAAGAAAGGAGGAGGAGAGAGGCGACTAGGATTGGAGTAGTGGAGGAGGTCCAGGGGGTGGTGCCCCCACCCCTCTATTTAAAGGGGGAAGGCGCCATGGGGAGGTGGAGTCCTTGTAGGACTCCCCTCTCCCTTGGCCGGCGGATTGGGAGGGGGGGAGGAGTCCTCCTCCCCCACGACTCCTTGTCTTGCCCCACAAGGACTCCTTGATCCTTTCTTGGTTTTCAAGCAAACTCCAAGAAATCTTCCAGAACCTTCCGGAACATTCCGAAACCTTCTAGAATCCTCATACAAATACTCCGGAACATTTCCTAACTCAGAAAATGATCCCCAATATATGAATCTTATTCTCCGGACAATTCCGGATCTCCTCGTGATGTCCCGGATCCAATCCGAGACTCCGAACAACATTCGGTCTCCAACGCACATTCCATATCTACTTAAAACAACTTCGAACCTTAAGTGTGTCACCCTATGGTTCGTGAATATGTAGACATGACAGAGACACATCTCCTATCAATAACCATCAGCGGGACCTGGAGATCCATAATGGCTCCCACATACTCAACAATGACTTCGTGATCGATAGAACCATTTACATACGAAACCAATTCCCTTTGTCACGCCATTACTCGGCACTGATGGCGAGGAATAACGGCTCTATGCGGCTGCCATGCGAGCCAGCTTTGACCGGGGCGGTTTGGCGTGCGCGTTCCCGCCTTCTCTTCCCGCCACTCACCCTGCCACGCGTCCATCCGGCACCCCCGCTCACCTCTCTGTACATTGGGTTTGGCCTGGGACCGCTGGGTAAATAACTGGGCCGCGACGGCGCCATAAAAAAATGGGGCGCACGGCTGGACTCGAAATTTCATGTCGGCGCCCCCCAAAACGCTATGGGAGGCCTTTGAGGCCCCCGAGTGGAGATGCTCTTAACCTCATCGATTCTACCACCTTCCCCTCCGTTCTACACCTTGGGATGTGGATCCGGTGGCAACAAATACGATTGTCGATTTTTTTAAAGGATGTATTACCGTATTCTTTTTGAGAGGGGTAATCAACCATGAATTACTACGTTCATGTATTACTGTATTTGTACCATAATCTATCTATCTCTATTTTTCTGTTATAATTTGTCTTACCATACATTCGTCAGTCAGAATTCTTTTCCGTGTACCTTTTTTTTCCCGATTTTGACCTCCCTCAAAACATTAAATTACAATCAGTGCCATCGCTGGGGCCTGCGCACGCTGAGCAGAGAGAGAGGAGTGAGCGTCATGCCGGCGTTGCGGTTCCTCTGTCATGTGCCACATGTCTGCGTACTTGAGCCCGCCCACGATGCAGTTGGTCTCCATCGTGGCCGCCGCGTGAGTTCCTTCGCCTCGCCACACCCCATCCCTCTCTCTTACGTTGTACAATTTGCTCGTAAAGTCACGAGCCTTTCTAGGCTTGGATTGTTGAAAATATAAGCAATAATTCATATGATTTAATCCGAATAAACAATCGACAAAGCATGATCATGCATATAGCAATTAAATAGGTCACACAAACTAACATAGTAGATGAACATATTACATCTATAAGATAAACCTATCACATCTTCACCAATCGCAAGAATAGAGAATTCTAGCAGAATCTAAAAGAGAAAGTTCAGGATCACATACGGTATAGCGGTGGCAGCAGCAGCCGCGGCGATAGCAGCAGCAGTAGCCGCAGCGGTGGCAGCGTCGCCGCTCATGTTGAGGTGGTCGAAGAGGTCAGTGATGTCCGGGAAGAAGTCGCCATCCAGGAATTCATCATCGGAAGACATGGTGGATGCCAATAGTCGCGTGGAAGCGCTCCCCAAAAACCTGATCGCCCCTCACCCGTACAGGTTCACAAGAGGCGGGGTTCCGGAGGCCTACTGTCCTGATCTGCGGTGCACGCCGCAAGCCGGGATGAGGAAGACGAAGGCGGTGAGACAATAGACTGGAAGGAGACGCGTGTAGTGAGCAGTGCCGATTAGTTTTAGCGCGGAGGCTCATATAGTGCAGGTCAGGGAGATCGTGGGGCTTAGCCCACGTCCGAGTCGGTAACATCCCACGTCCCATAAAGATTGGAAACGACTGACTAATTAACGCGTCCGTTAATGACTCGTAATTAATCCACGATTAATTTTGCTGACTAGCAAAAATAAAGCTCGGCTCGGCGAGATTTCCGCAACCCGCGGCGCGCGCGCGTCGTGACGAGGCGAGGCGGGTGACGGTAGAGGTGGAGTGCGCGAGAGCTGCTCTTCTTCTCACACCTTAGTGAGTGATGGAATAGCCTAATATATAAGGAGGTGTAACTCTCACTCAACTAGAAATGTGAGACTAAACTTTAGCATCACTAGCACAGCCAAATGCTGGCATGCACAAATAGGCCAAAGAGAATTTCAAAATTTGTCTAATGGGCCAATAGCCCAAAACTCACCAAATTCCTACAATCCCCCACAAAGTCTCATTGGCACATCACCTCATTTTCATTTCAGAATATTGTTTTATACACTGGTTTGTAGTAAAGTCTGTTAAGTTAAACTTCCACATTAAACTTCATGCTACACTAGCGAGCAACTTGAATAGTGGACTATGCCTTGAACTACAAGTTTTCTGCACACTAGTTTCACACAAAATTTAGACTAGTACAGGGCTGCCGCAGGGCTTCCCCGCAGTTTGGAGCTTATGCGTCATACTCTAGGACCTTTCATGAATTTATTAGAGAGCACCCAACTCTCATGGACTACGATGTTTGACAGTCAGACTCATATATGTATGTTCCTCAATAGATGTTCTGTAGGACAACATCTCTACTTAGAAAAGTCACTTAGAACACATTAAGATAAATATCAACCTGCCATGCAGAATAAGAGAGTATTGCATCTTTATGGAGATATAAATATAATATGGGCATACTCTCCTCTCAGCTGATCAATAACTTGTCTCCCAGCTCTAATTCACGGGATCTTCGTTGACATAAAGTGGATTACCACTATGAAGTACTATACTATACGAATGTAGGAGTAGTTCCTAACTCTAAAGTCCATATTTCACTCGTTGTAACATTATTAGCACTAAGAAAACGTACTCCAAACAGGCACTGTAGTGAATGTTTCCAAATCCTGGACAATCAGCACCCGCAGATTGAAAAATCTACGACAAAATGCGTCTTTCAAATCTAATACTACCAGTTCCCACCACCACCAGCAGAAGGTAACCAACCAACGCAATACACGGACCTGTGAGAGAGACAAAAGCACGCACATAATTGTTGGAATTTGGTGAGTTTTGTTCTATTGACCCATTAGACAAATTTTGAAATTCACTTTGACCTATTTATGCATGACAACGTTTGGCTGTGCTAGTGGTGCTAAAGTTTAGTCCCACATTAGTAGTTGAGTGAGAATTACACCTCCTTATATACTAGGTTGTTTCACCACTAAATAGCTGTCTATGGGAGCGGCCACCCTTGCTACTTCCTCCGTCTCGAAATAGATGTCAAAAATGTATCTAAATTTGAATATATCTAGACTAAATAGTGTCTACATACATCCACATTTTAAAAGTTTTGTGACATTGATGTCTATGCACTTTTATTCTTGTAGACAGTTGTTGGGCCTCCAAGTACAGAGGTTTGTAGAACAACAGCAAGTTTTTCCCTTAAGCGGATCACCCAAGGTTTATCGAACTCAGGGAGGAAGTGGTCAAAGGTATTCCCTCTCAAGCAATCCTGCAATCAAGATACAAGAAGTCTCTTGTGTCCCCAACACACCCAATACACTTTTCAGGTGTATAGGTGCACTAGTTCGGCGAAGAGATAGTAAAATACAAGTGATATAGATAATTATAAGTGGTAACGGTGCCAGAAAATAGTTTGCTGGCGTGTGGTTGACGTGGGAAAAGACTAAAGGAAAACTTAAATAAAGATGGAAGCAAGCAAACATGTAACAGATCTAATTGCAAACGGTGTTTCAATGCTTAGAAACAAGGCCTAGGGATCATACTTTCACTAGTGAACACTCTCATATAAATATATTCTCTTTATGATACTACTCTTAACTACTCTTCGGTTGGACACTCTAATCCATGGTAGGGCTATAACAACACACATCAAAGTAAGCCTTTCCCATCTAGATAACCCCACACTGTCACCTTGAGTACTAGATGGTTCGAACAAACACCACAATTTCATAAAGACATCCAACTCCAAATATAACTCATAACAAGTATTTGTAATCTCTAGCCTAAGTGCCACCATGGTGTGCACGCTGTCACTTTCACACACATGGGGAGAACAGAGATCTATTAAAGCACTTGAGTAGCAACGTAGATCTACTTGATTACAAAGCTCATGATCACAATATGATCATGCATAGAGAGAGATGAACACATAGCTACCGGTAGAACCCTTAGCCTCGAGGAAGAACTACTCCCTCCTCATCATGGGAATCAGCAACAATGATGGAGATGGTGGTGGAGATCAATGGAGATGGCTCCGGGGGCACTTCCCTGTCCCGGCAGGGTGCCGGAACAGAGACTTTCTGTCCCCCGAATCTCCCCTTCGGTGGCGGCGACGCTGCAGAACTTTTCGTGGCTGGAGGCTTGACGATTTAGGGTTTTCGCATCGGGAGGCATCTATAGGCGAAGAGGAAAGTGTAGGGCCACGTAGGGATAAACAAAACTTTTTCCCTACGCGGTGATCCCAAGATCCAGCTCAGGTAGAAGGCCACGAGGATTACCACTAGACTCGCAGTTGCGGAATCGATGAAGCACGTCGCTTGATGCAGTGCAGTCCTCGCGATCCGTTCCGGTTCCACAATCCACGATTCGTCCTTTCTTCACGATCGTCAAAGTGCTGAATGTACAACACCTCCGCCGGTATCCACACGTACGAGGAGGAGCGCCGGCGATGGACTGCTAGGTCCGGTACGGCTCGACATGACGGACTGGGGCTAGGGTTTCCAACACATGGAGTGACCTAACCTTGTGATCTAAGCACCTGCGCCCCAGCTTATATAGGGAGTGAAAGTGGGCTCCACTCACTTGTGGCCCATTCACTAAAAGGCCTATATTAGCCACTGCAAGTCTCACTTGCTTACTAAGTCCATGTCTCTTTTTGGGTCCAACCCAAATAGATTTCCTATTTGGGTCTAACCCAAACTGCTCCCACTCTTAAGTGTGTGACCCGACAGGCTCATGGTAACCCGGACACGATTTCTAGTCTCACTCGTGATCGATCAGTCGGTAGCGACCCCTAGCAGAACGTGCCGACTCCCAAGTATCAATAAGTCATGACGACATACCTTTCCAATGCGACTTTCGTCTAAGTCCCTTTTGCCTCACAATATACCTTGTCGGACTATAAGCGAATGATCGTCATCCCTTAAATAGTCCGACTCTCTTTCTCGATCCGAGATAAGTGATTCATCCGACTAATTCTTAGTTGGTTTCCTCGGTTAACACTTAACCGAGACACGCATGGCCGTGCTTTCTGAATCATATCTTCTGAGAGGGCCCAGAGAATATCTCTCCAGATGGAGGGGCAAAATCCCATCTTGGTCATTCACATCACGCAGCTTGATTCACAGTCGACCCGAACTCTGCCTTTATAACTGCCCATTGACGGAACAACGTTCGACAGAGCCTAATTCGGCGATCCTCAACTCGAATTGTGCAATAACCTCAGGTCTAACGATTACATTGATTGAGACATGCAAATGATGACTTGTTCGTTGCATCTCAATATGGGTCAGTCCGACTCGCTAAACTCTTTAGCCGAATCCGTGTAAGTCGGAATAGCATCTCCATGCCCATGACAAGTGGAACCTAGTCATCTGCCGATGTTCACATTGGTCTAAGTTGTGTGTCCGGCACAACCTCAATGACCAAGGACAATTAGTATGAACAACATGAATATGCAGTTCCACAATCGAATCACAAATTCAATGATACATATCAGTAGTTCATACATGGACCATAACCTTATGAATACACATGAATAACATCATACATGATTGTCTCTAGGGCATATTCCCAACAACAAGGTCGGTGGGCGGCCAGGGGGGCCACACCACCTGGTGGCGCGGCCAGGGCTAGCCCGCGCCACCACAAGGTGTGGCCACCCTGTGGCCCCTCTCCGTCTCGTCTTCTGGCTCCATTAGTCTTCCGGTAAAATATCGACTATAGCTTTTGTCCGGTCCAATTCCGAGAATATTGATTTTCTGACTTTCCTAGAACCAAAAACAACAGAAAACAGGCAACTGGCACTGTGGTATCTTGTTAATAGGTTAGTTCCATAAAATGTGTAAAAGTACTCCAAAGTGTGGACAAAACATAAGAAAGTAGATAAAACCAAGCATGGCACATCAAAAATTATGGATATGTTAGCAACGTATCAACATCCCCAAGCTTAACTCCTGCTCGTCCTCGTGTAGGTAAGTGATAAAAAGAAAGAATAATTTTTGAGGTGACATGCACCATCATAAACTTGATCAAAGTATTTGTAAAACATTCAAAGCTGGGATCATAGAACTTTACTCATAACATGAAAGATAAAGTTCTAGCAATAAGACAAAGAAACTATGTTGCAACCGGAAAAGGCACAAACAAAAGATTAATGAATAACAATGCTTTGCAAGACGTTTGTTTGTTTCACATAAAGAAAACATAGCATAATGACATTCAGCTTGTCCCTCATAGAGTAGCAAATATAAATGCATAGGACACCTTCAAAGTTCATAAGAGTGACTAGATATAAATAGTTTAAAACAAGCAATATCAAAGTTATGCATCAATCAACAAGTCTTGGGACAATGCACATAGAACTAAGAATGACCACTATGCTCTCAAAGTAGGTGCATAAAGATAGAAGGTGGAGACTCAACATAAAGTAAAAGAAAGGCCTTCATAAAAGGAAGTAGGGATTCAAGTCTCATAAAGAGCTTCCAAAAATTATGGTACTTATTAGCTTTCAGCTCTCATTGCCCCTATCATAAGCATCTTGAAGTGATTAAGGTTAAAGTGAACAAACTATGGAGTATATGCTTGACGAAGTATAAGTTAGAAATCTCATGTCCTTTGAATACGAGGGCCGCTCCTCATGCTACTCAAGTTTAGTCACCGGTAAGTTCTTGCATCGTAAGTACATGTGTATCATAGAGAACCGCCAACGGGGTACCCCTTGCCCGATGATACGGAAGAATCCCCATATCAAAATGACAAGGCAAGCAGACAACGAGCATCTCAGCAATCTTCTTATTTACCATAAGAATATGGTGCTTTTTTCTCTCTTTCCTCTTTTCATAATCTTTTTTTTTCTTTTTCTCTTTTTTCTCAATATAGGACTCTTTTTTACAAGAAGAATGCTTCATAGACAGCTCATTATGGTTACGGTGCAGGTTTCCACCATGTCAGCATGGATTAGACCAGCGGCCCAGGCTTTTCTCTAACACATATACATAACTCCATGGACTTACAAGCTCCCCTTTCATTTCACACCGACGACATCCATATACAAAAGAGCATGATATCAACTAGGTACAAGTACCAAGTGCAATGTTGAAAGCGTTCCCCATGAAAGCATGGTTCTGCTAATTCCCAACAAATAAGTGCAAGCATATACAACATAGACAACACAATGGTTCAAGTTTATTAAGGGCAAGAAAAGTAAAGTGTGCCATCAAGTTCGTGAGAGCTTTAATCACTAGTTTTCTCATAACAAGTTTAATTCGAAAGGTAAACAAAAGCATGAATATACTTGGAATAACATAAGCTAGTAGGTAGGTATGGTGGACTCTTTGGAATAACTTGGTTTAGGGAGTTGGATGCATGAGTGGAACTCATACTTGGTTGTGGAGGCTAGAAAAAGACTGGGAGCGACAAACTAAGAGAGCAATAATGGCCATAATCATGCAGAGCAACAAAACATCATTGATCAAAGCATAAAGTGATACTACAAGTTGAAAACTAAAGGATCATCAAGGCTATGGTGACTTGGGATAGTCATAACATGGTGTGAGCATGTGCCAAGTCAACCCAAATAAAGCATCAAAGGAGAATACCATAATACTTATGCTTTAATATGCTAAAACAACGCATGATTCTTCCAAGGCACATTAAGCAATGACAATTGTTTATAACAATTCATGCTACATCAAAGAATACTAAGCATAAAGCCAAAACAATATCAAGCATGGCATGACAAAGCATAGGTCACAGTAAAAAACAAGCTCTCTTTACCACTTAAGCATTAACTTTCCTACTCTTTTGCAATCCAAACTGTTTGAAAACCAATGCATGAAACTAGGGGTCCAACCAATTTATTCAGCAAACTCAGAAAACCAAGAAAACTAAAAACCAAAACGAAAACAAAAAAGAAGACGCTCCAAGAACAATACAACTGTACATGAAACAATAAAAATGAAGCGTTTGGAAGAAACCTGGGATTTTTATTGATGAAGAGGGGATGCCTTGGGCATCCCCAAGCTTTGACGCTTATACTTCTTGGATATTTCTTGGGGTGACACGCGTGGCATCCCCAAGCTTGAGCTTTAGTCCATCCTTTATCTCATTACTCATTCCTTCCATATACCTGGAATTTTTTCTTCATACAAAACTTCACACAATCTTTATTAGCAACATTAGTGCACTCAAGATAATAAGTCTTTAGGTTCAGTTTCAACACCAATAAAACTTCAATTAAAACACAAGCTACGGTAACACTTCCCTCAGAAAGCTCAATTCCCCAAAAGAACTCAAAGAGGAACCAACAAGAAGCAAATGCAAATAATGGCAGAAATCTGTCAAAACAGACCAGCAGGTAAAGATTTTTTTTTTCGAAGACCTTCTGTTGCTCAAATCAAAAAGTGTTTAACTAACGAAAGTTAGATAATAACCTGGGATAGAAGCACAAAAATTCACGCCTCAAAAGGACGTACATAGATTTTACACAAATTTTTACGGTGAAGCACATAAATCTGTTTCGGGACAACAACTTTCCCAATCATTACTTCTCTCCCATTAGAGGTTACTCTTGGCACAAAAAGTAAATAAAAAGGATACGGAACGGTTATTACATAGATAATAACTTCCAAGACTCATCTAAAACTTTTGGGTTATCTCCCAATAAGTACTTTTCTTTAACGCCTTTAATTTAGGCTTTAGTTTGAGAAGATGCTCACATAAGAAATATGAATTGAGAGTAAAAGAGAGCATCAAGAAGCAAATTTAAAGCACATTTAAGTCTAACCCACTTCCTATGCATAGAAACCTTGTAAAGAAACAAGTCATGAAAGCACAAATCAACAAGCATAGTAAAGCAAAACAAGTGCAACTTCAAGACTTTCAACATAAAGAGGGGAAACTTAATATTATTGAGATACATAAAACCATGTTTCCCTCTCCTATAATAACTTTCAGTAGCATCATGAATAAAATTAACAATATAACAATCACATGAGACATTCTTATCATGAGCTACATGCATAAAAGAATTAATACTCTCCACATAAACATAATCATTCTTATTAATTATAGTGGGAGCAAATTCAACAAAATAGCTATCATTATTATTCTCATCACCATAGTCATCAAATATAGGAGGCATATTGTAATCATAATTAATTTTCTCCTCAACAGTAGGTGGACTGAAAATATCATATTCATCATTGTAATCATCATATATTGGAGGCATAGTATCATCAAAGTAAATTTTCTCCTCCATGCTCGGGGGACTAAAAAGATCATTTTCATAAAAACTAGCATCCCCAAACTTAGACTTTTCCATAGCATTAGCAATAATGGTGTTCAAAGAATTCATACTAATAACATTTCTATTAGCACGCAAATAAAGTTCCATAGGTTTTTTAATTTTCTCTTCAAACACTTCATGTCTTAACTCAAGATAAATACTATAAAGCTCTCTAATTTTGTTGTTGTTTTCCATTAAGCCTAACTAGTAAAAACAAGAAACAAAAAGACAAAATTGCAGAATCTAAAGGAAATAACTTCGAGCACTCACACCGGAGGATGTGAGTACCTTTTACCTTACCTCCCGGCAACGGCGCCAGAAAATAGCTTGATGTCTACGCACTTCTATTCTTGTAGACAGTTGTTGGGCCTCCAAGTGCAGAGGTTTGTAGAACAGCAGCAAGTTTTCCCTTAAGTGGATCACCCAAGGTTTATCGAACTCAGGGAGGAAGTGGTCAAAGGTATTATCTCTCAAGCAATCCTGCAATCAAGATACAAGAAGTCTCTTGTGTCCCCAACACACCCAATACACTTGTTAGGTGTATAAGTGCACTAGTTTGGCGAAGAGATAGTGAAATACAAGTGGTATGGATAATTATAAGTGGTAACGATGCCAGAAAATAGTTTGCTGGCGTGTGGTTGACGTGGGAAAAGACTAAAGGAAAACTTAAATAAAGATGGAAGCAAGCAAACATATAACAGATCTAATTGCAAACGGTGTTTCAATGCTTAGAAACAAGGCCTAGGGATCATACTTTTACTAGTGAACACTCTCATATAAATATCTTCTCTTTATGATACTACTCTTAACTACTCTCCGGTTGGACACTCTAATCCATGGTAGGGCTATAACAGCACACATCAAAGTAAGCCTTTACCATCTAGATAACCCCACACTGTCACCTTGAGTACTAGATGGTTCCAACAAACACCACAATTTCATAAAGACATCCAACTCCAAATAAAACTCATAACAAGTATTTGTAATCTCTAGCCTAAGTGCCACCATGGTGTGCACGCTGTCACTTTCACACACATGGGGAGAGCAGAGATCTATTAAAGCACTTGAGTAGCAAAGTAGATCTACTTGATTACAAAGCTCATGATCACAATATGATCATGCATAGAGAGAGATGAACACTTAGCTACCGGTAGAACCCTTAGCCTCGAGGAAGAACTACTCCCTCCTCATCATGGGAATCAGCAACAGTGATGGAGATGGTGGTGCAGATCGATGGAGATGGCTCCGGGGGCACTTCCCCGTCCTGGCAGGGTGCCGAAATAGAGACTTTCTGTCTCCCGAATCTCCCCTTCGGTGGCGGCAACGCTGCGGAACTTTTCGTGGCTGGAGGCTTGACGATTTAGGGTTTTCGCATCGGGAGGTATCTTATAGGCGAAGAGGCAAGGTCGGTGGGCGGCCAGGGGTCCCACACCACCTGGTGGCGCGACTAGGGCTAGCCCGCGCCACCACATGGTGTGGCCACCTTGTGGCCCCTCTCCGTTTTGTCTTCTGGCTCCGTGAGTCTTCCGGTAAAATATCAACTTTGGCTTTTGTCTGGTCCAATTCCGAGAATATTGATTTTCTGACTTTCTTGGAACCAAAAACAACAGAAAACAGGCAACTGACACTGTGGCATCTTGTTAATAGGTTATTCCAGAAAATGTGTAAAAGTACTCCAAAGTGTGGACAAAACATAAGAAAGTTGATAAAACCAAGCATGGAACATCAGAAATTATGGATATGTTAGCAACGTATCAGACATCTATTTGAGACGGAGGGAGTAGATCAATGTATTGGCGCTGAATTTTTCAATCCCTTGATTATTTTTCCGGCCATACTAGGCGAATATGACTGGATTGGTATTTCACACTCAGTTTAGAAAATAGTGATTATTTTTCGGACCGGGCAGTTTTCTGTGTCCGCTAGAGATGCTTAGAGCGACTCTAACTGGTGATGCATTTTGTGGCATGCCCCATTATACCTACCAAATGGGGCACTTCGAGGCAAAGAAATGCCTCCAACAGGTGCCCCATCAGTGGTTGGTATCCCATATTTTTTGCCGCACTGTCACCGCGCGCCGCAAATATGAGACTCCGAAGGCGCTGCGCATTTCAGCACCCGCGCTCCCTAATGTCCAAGCACAAAATTCCTTCTCCCGCCGCTGCCACTTACCACCACCGCCGCCGCTAGTGACGATTCTGTCGCCCACCGAGCTCACGCTCCACCGCCCAGCCCCGCCATCGACCCGATTTGGGATTTTCGCTGCCGTTTGCGTCCATAGTCGCCAGTCACGATCCGCTGATTCGGCCTCTCTGACGCCGAGCTCCACGAAGATTGGAGCGCAGTAGAGCCCTCGCGACTGACGACCGCCGCATCGCCTCGGTAGGTTTTGTCCATTTTTCTTCTTTTTATTTTGGTCTAGTTTAGCTTTAGATTACGAACACAAATTGTCCATGCTTGTAGATGGGATCAGTTTCGTATTCATCGGATGGGAGGAGTTTGATTTGGAGGAGGATGAAGCCATAGCGATGATTTTGTTAATGCACAAGAACAAGCGGCCGAAGAAACACGGTAGATCGGTGTTCAGCCGTGAAGTCATTCATTGGGAGCGGATTGATGCTGACCAACGACTCATGCGCAACTACTTCGGTAAGAATCCTATCTTCCCTGAGCATAAGTTCCGTCATCGGTTTTGGATGCCTACTAGATTATTCAAAGAAATTGTCAAGCAGATGAAGATCCAAGACAAGTTCTTCCAGGAACGGAGGAACGCCGTCGGACAACTTGGGCATAGCACCTACCAAAAGGTGACCTACGCGCTGAGGCAGATGGCATATGCCATCCCGACTGATCTTGTGGATGATCATTGGCGATGGGTGAGAGCCAAAGTATCAAGTGCGTGAAGTGCTCTGCTGTTGTAATGGTGCGAGCATATGGTGATGAGTTCTTGAGGCACCCCAATGTTGAAGACACCGCAAGAATCTTGGCAACGAACAAGGCCTGTGGATTTCCCGGAACGCTAGGATATTGTATACACTGGGGGTGGAAGAACTGCCCTGCAGGATATGCCGGTCAATTTAGAGGGTACAAGAAGGATTCAATTCATATGCTATTTGATGAACTCCATGTAATAATTAAGTACTATTTTTAATTTATTTATTTTCAATTCAAATGTACAACATTTGAGTATAAAGTTCATATTCACATGTATAAAAAAAATGGTTGGTGCGTAGCAACCGTGTCTCAAATACGGCAGCCGCTGGACCAACGCGCGCTGCAAAATAGGGCAGCAGATAAAGCGGCCGCTGTTTTGGTACCGCGTATCAACAAAACTGCCGCCGCATTTTTTTTTCCCCCAAAATGCATCACCCGTTAGACTTGCTCTCAGTCAGTCGTCTAGCGGTACTTTCAGAAGAGACAAATGTGAGTGTATTATTAATTTAGATAGGAGGAGTGGTGTTTTTTTTTTTTTTGGCAACTTCACGGCGATTGTGTCTAGCAGCAGCGTCTGCGTGGGATTAAAATCCGATCGCCGCCGACGCGTCGCGCCGTTTCCTCCCTCCCCACGCGCAGCACGTCCCGTCAAGGCAGCAGGCCGTGCCAACTCACACCACGACCACCCTTTGCCCTCTCTCCGCCAGGCCCTCTTCACCGGGTTGACTCAACCCGTCCAAACGCGTTCAAATGCGCTTCGCGCGAACGCAAGACGTGCGCGTATTTCCAGCGGCACGACTCAATCGGACAGACACGTGGTTGCGTCGGCCCGGACAACACAATGACTGTGCGGGTGTTCGTCAGTCGGCCGCTCGGGGCCCCATATTTAAGTGAAACATCAGTGCTTAAACTAGCTTTTCATTAGATCAAACCTGGCCAATTACAAAAAAGGCACATCCGTCGCCGCCTGCTCCTGGTCCACCTCCTCCCCTCCTCCTCGTCGTCCTCCACTTCCGTCTCGTCCCCGTCGATGAGAGCCCACACGCTCGCCACCTCGGCAGCCATAGCCACGCATAGATCCTCCGTCGTCGCGTCCACGGCGTGCTCCGCCGCTTCCACCGCACTCGCGCGGTGGCGGCATGACGAAGCTCGCAGACGGCGACCTTGACGGCCTCCTTGGCCACCCCCTCCAGCGTGGTTGTTAGCTTTGCGACAAGTAAATAACGAAGAATGAAAATAAAATCACAGCAAGGGGAACACAGATTTAACGTGGAAAACCCTCTCCAACAAAGAGAAGGGAAAAACCACAGGCGCCAGCCAGCAAATCTTCATTATAACGGGGAGTGTTTACACAACGTCAGGAATTTCACAGATGCAACTTGTCCCAGCCGGCGGCTTATAAGACGCATATATAGCGGTGGTAAGCTTGGTCATTAGCCTCCTTAATAGAATTTGGATCATACTTCAATAGTGGTCATGTCCGCCTCGTGGCGAATCTCGCGAAGGACCCTGATGTGGCCTCTTTGGCCACCGCCTCCACCGTCTCATCGGCGGTGACGTGGTGAACCTCACGCACCGTCCATTGGGCGGCCACCTGTGTGGCCGCCTCCGCCACCTGCTCCAGCGTCGCCTCGGCCGCACGACCTTTCTCCTCGAAGGCCACCACCTCCGCTTCGGCCATGCGCTGGGACAACAACGTGGCCTGGAGGTTGACAACGTCGATGTCGGCCTCCTAGAAGCGGGTGCGGCACATCTCCCTGATCTTGGTCCAGTTGGCGATCTTGAGGCGAGGCATGGCTGCTGGGGGTTGGCGTTTTTTTCGGCGGTAGTTGCTCTTGCTTGGGCTTGTTGTCTCAGCCGCGCGGATGGACGTCTTTTATAGATCACGGCGAAGGAGAAAAACGGTCGGGGAGGCACGCGTGGGAGGAAAGACGCGCGCAGAAAACGGGAAGATACAATGACAAGAAACGCCGGTCGCACGGGAAGCTGTTGACGCTGATAGCCGTCGTCGTGTCGCCATTAACGTCCTTGGTGAGGGTGTCAATCGGTGACAGCGAGGAGACGGACAAATATATCAGGCCATTGTACGCGGCTGCCTGGACAGACCGGACCACGACCCAAAAACAACTGCTGCCCGATCTAAACGGACAGAATCGAACCGTTTGGTAGGTGTTTTAGGTCGGGCTGGTGAAGATGCCATGAAACTACTAGGCACGAGCACCTCCGTTTCTCTCTCTCCCGCCGCGATCGAGATCGCAGCCTGAAATCTAGCAAAGCGCGTGGTACGTTACCTACGCTGACGCGCGCATCCGTCGCTCCAGCCAACCACCAATCGCCATCACTCCCACACCCTGCCCTGCGCCACATTTATATTCCCTATATCCTCTCTCTCCCCTCGCCCACGAGTCGACGCCCAGATCGATCGATCGATCCCTTTCCTCCCTGCCACGCTTTGACCCCTGTGCCCTGTGCCTGTGCCCCGCCCACCACCTCACTCCACACTCATCACTGCCGAGAGTACAGTACAGTGGCTCGAGCGTGCGTGCGTGTGACGAGCAGACAGACGAGGAGATTGGGCAATGGAGGCCCCCTCGTCGCCCTGCCTCTGCGTCCTCCTCCTCTTCCTCGTGGCCTCCTCCCTGCTCCTCGCCGCCAGGGCCGAGGATCCCTACCGCTTCTACACCTGGAACATCACCTTCGGCGACATCTTCCCTCTCGGCGTCAAGCAGGAGGTACGTCCGCCCCTCGCTCCCTCCCTCCGTACGCGCGCATTGCGCTCTTCTCCTTGCTCTGCCTCTGACACTGCCCTGCCGATGGATGCCGCAGGGGATCCTGATCAACGGGCAGTTCCCGGGGCCGCAGATCGACGCCGTCACCAACGACAACATCATCATCAACGTCTTCAACAACCTCCCCGCACCATTCCTCCTCTCCTGGTAAAGTCCCCATCTCCCCTCCCCTGTACGTTTCCACCGTGCGCCGCCACTCATTTCAGGCTCGACATGTTTTTATCTCCGGATGCTGCCTGTCGCCACATTTCTGAGCTTATAGATGTAGGAGTACATTTTACATAAATCTGTTGATGCTGCGTTCCTGACTGTCGGCACATTTGTGAGCCTAGTTACATGCTAGTAGTACTATAGATTTGCTGATGTGAAATCTTGAAATGTTTGGACATGTTTCTTCTACTCCTTGTTTTTCTGCACATGTCACACTGTCTCACCGACGTGCCTGGGTAAATTTCATCATATAAAAAGAAAACTATCCTGGGTGAATGCCATTTTATCCCCCACATGCTACTGACGGCATTGTTGCTGGGACAGAGGACTTGGTTGTCCAAACATGGACGCACACGCAAGAATATGCCAGCTCCCGAGACACCAGCTGTGCAGCTCTCCAAGTGGGCTGGGTAGTTAGATTTCGTTCAGTAGATGCAGAAGCCACTTGGTGGACTCGAGTAAATCTTGATTTAGCAAGTGCCCCGCAGTTGCAGAGCTCGTGACCGATGTTCACAAAATGTCTAGATTTGTTTAACCCTACTATAAACGGGATCTGATACTGTTGTGAGATCCATCCAGGGGCATCTCTTATCCTTTCATATTCAGTTAACAGTTTCTTCCTTCTTTTGCTTCGTGCTCTCGCTTTCGTTACAGATCAGTGATGAAAAGAAACAAATGTACAACTAATAGTATATGCCTAATTGTATCAGTGGGCCTAGTGTGTTTCAGCACTGACAGCATGTGCTGGTTGATGCGTTTTCTTGCTTCTTCTGCCTTTTCAAAGAGCCTGCTTGTTTCCACCTGCAGACACATGCTTCTCATAACCGAGAACTTCTCGTGTAAGAAAACGACTTTATAGCGATATAAGATGTGCTCATGTACTGAGGCAGAAGTAAAGTAAAGCAGACATGTCCTTTTCCATACTGGGAAAGTTAATCATACTGAATTGTAACTTGATTGTCTTGCATGCTCTTGCTTTTTTTTTTGGCAGTTGTATGACTCTGGCTTAAGTTTGCACGTGGAAGTTTCCGGCCGCAGTAAATAATACCATGCTGTAACTGTTATACATTGTAGGCAAGGAATTCAGCAGAGGAGGAGCTCATGGCAGGACGGTGTATACGGCACAAACTGCCCGATCCCTCCAGGGGGCAACTTCACCTACAACATGCAGTTCAAGGATCAAATTGGGAGCTACTACTACTTCCCTTCTCTTGCATTCCATAAGGCAGCAGGAGGGTACGGTGGCATCAGGGTCCTAAGCCGCCCCAGGATCCCGGTTCCATTCGACCCCCCAGCTGGCGATTTCACCATCTTGGCTGGGGATTGGTTCAAGCTCAATCACACTGTAAGATTATATGTTTGATGCATCAAAGCGCGTCATTTGATTTCGTGAGAAGAGTGGTAATTCGTGTTCAATATGAGTGTACTACCTAAACTGAAAATTGAACCTCTGCAGGATCTGAAAGGCATCTTGGACAGTGGTAATGACCTTCCCTTCCCTGATGGGCTTCTCATCAATGGCCAAGGCTGGAATGGTAACAGATTCACAGTAGACCAAGGTAAAATTATCGGGGAAATAGCTGACAAGTGCTTCCTGTTTGTCTAGACAGAGTTGCACTGAACTAACTGCATGTAATCTTGCCTGCAGGGAAAACATATCGTTTTCGCGTGTCGAATGTGGGCATCTCAACCTCGGTGAACATAAGGATCCAGGGCCATTCCTTGCTCCTGGTTGAGGTGGAGGGTTCACACACCATGCAGAACACGTACTCATCACTCGATGTCCATCTTGGACAGTCCTACTCGTTCCTCGTGACGGCTGACCAGCCACCCCAGGACTACACCATCGTGGTCTCGACGCGCTTCACTAACCCTGTACTCACCAACACCGCGGTGCTCCATTACAGCAACTCAAACGGAGTCCCTGCAGCGTTACCACCTCCCCCAGGGCCTACGATCGAGATCGATTGGTCTATGAATCAGGCTAGATCAATCCGGTAAGTTTGTCCGTCTGTGCATCATACATTGCTTTTATACCACGATTTCTTCAGAGGTAGCATATGAATCATAATTGGTCTATTTTGCTGTCACGTTCTCACTGAAGCTTTTCTTGTAAAATTTTGGTCAAGTCTTGGAAAATGTCAGAGCATATTGCTGGAACATTCCAGTAGTTCCTTTGTTTAGGTTCAAAAGATATATATGCTGGTCTGTTCTGTTCAGCTCACTTGACAATATTTCTTTAGAGTCCACCAAAACTAACAGCACAACTGCAAAAACTGAAGTCACATGCTACTCTGAAGGACTGAGAAACACCATCTGAAGGAGTACTAAAAATCTCTGAAAACACAGGTGGAATCTGACGGCGAGCGGACCGAGGCCGAACCCTCAAGGCTCGTACCACTATGGCCTTGTCAACACGACGAGGACGATGAGGTTGGCAAACACACGGGAGACGATCAACGGGAAGCTGAGGTACGCGGTGAACAGCGTGTCCTTCATCCCGGCCGACACCCCTCTCAAGGTGGCCGACTTCTACAACATTCAGGGCGTGTTCACGCCGGGGAGCATGCCTGACAACCCGTCTGGTGGGCCCGGGTACCTCCAGACGGCCGTGATGGCATCCAACATGCGGGACTACGTGGAGGTGGTCTTCGAGAACGCCGAGAACCTCGTGCAGTCGTGGCACATCGACGGCTATGCGTTCTGGGTCGTCGGGATGGAAGGGGGGCCGTGGACGCCGGCGAGCCGTCAGAGCTACAACCTTCGAGACGCGATTGCTCGGTACACATTGCAGGTATGTTCCATCTGCAGAAGTGACAAGGAACTTTAGTGCAACGAAGAACTACCTGTGCCTGACATTTCTAAACTTTTTTTTTTTTGCAGGTGTACCCTGGGTCGTGGACGGCGATCTACATGCCGCTGGACAACGTGGGGATGTGGAACGTGAGATCGGAGAGCTGGGGTAGGCAGTACCTCGGGCAGCAGTTCTACCTCCGGGTCTACTCGCCGGCCAACTCGTGGCGGGACGAGAACCCAATCCCCAAGAACGCGCTCCTCTGCGGCCGTGCCTCCGGCCGCAAGACTAGGCCTCTCTGAATGAACTCTGAAACTGGATCAGTTTTCGTGGTCACGATGGGGTGACTGGATCTGAGAACCGGATGAGTCTACGACGGGTGGGATAGTACAATATGGGTTGTTCAGGCTGCTGAGCTCCAAATTCTTTTTGTTGACAATCTAGCGGTGTACCTGTGCTATTCGTGAGTCTTTGTTGGAAATTGTAGGTAAAATGTTGCAGGTGGATTCTTTGTGTAACAAGTATCTTGCTTGCACACATATATTAATATATTTGATGGTGTATTTAGTCAACGGTTATATGTAGATGAACTTGAGATCTTGAACCGGTTGCTACTTTCAGTTTTTACGGATAGAACATCTTAGTCATGGCATTAGTACACTCTTTCGTTGTTGAATACAGTTTTAGGGCTAACATCTGAATTATATTAACCAAGAAAAATGATTGCAAAGTACACTTTCAGACCTAGGATATATTAACCAAGAAACATGATTGCAAAGGACACTTTCAAACGACCTAGGACAGGTGCCCTCACACGTACAGAAGAGACTACATGCAAGTAAAATACATCATAATTCCCCTAGAAAAGCCTCGGGCAACTGAATCCACCAATACTCGTTTGCTAGTGAGAAAGTTATCAAAGAAGGTACTCCCGTGGTCCATATTAATGGCCTCAACTTTATCTAGATTCATACTCCTTTACCAATAATGCATAAGGAGGAATATAATTGTACAGAGTTAACATCATCTCCGGGAGAGAAATGACACAATTTAAGGAACATATATTATCGACTAAAATCATCGTTATAAAATAAAACAGATAATTTAACAAACATATCTAAATGACCAGTAGGAATTTATTATTAATTGCCACAAAATTTATACTCTCCAACAATTTTGATAATTTCATAGGCGGCAATGAATTCATAAACTTTATCTTTCATAAATATAGCATGAGCATAAAAACTACCAACAGGAGAAAGCATCTCTTTGAGAAATTTATTTTCAATTATTAGTAAAAAATCTTCAAGATCTTTGTTAGAATCAAAATTCACAAAAAAAAGTTCATCTTCTGGTGAAGAAAGCCTATTAGTTTTGGAAGAGGTACCTGCTGTTTTTTCAGATACTTGCACAATTTTATCTACCAAAAATTGAAATAAATCAAATATGTCATCATGTATTTCTTGCTCATCTGACCATGTACCATCATCAATAAAATGTTCCCTAAACAAATGAGAACTAGGAAAACTAATGTGAGGAGTAACACGTGCACCTAGAGTGACATCAGCTTGAGAAACAATTTTTTCTATATGTTAAAGTATTGTTGGTTCTAATGTTTTATAGGAGGATAGGACTCTTGTCAGGTTCTTTTCTTCCCCATATTGAGATAAACAATATCAGAAATAAATAAAACACAAGTGGTCTTACTAATAAGACTATGTTCCCTCGCAACGTCACTAACAAATAATCTTCGTACCGACAAGTATAAGTGATCGTTTCAGTATTCGTCAAAAAGTATTTTACCCTAATTTGTGTTCAAGACGTACAATATAAGGTTTGATAGGATATGGATAAGACTTTAGCAATTGAGGTATCACCCTCAACCAAACTTGAAATTAAGATGACATGTTTGATGAGTGATGGAAATTTAACAGACAGTTGCAAAATAAACAAAGGAGAAGAAGACCGGGTCAAAATCTTTGATCAAGAAAAAGTGCAAAGTGTGGATTCAAGTTGATCAACACACAAGGCTTAGATTTTTACCAAGTGGGATCTAGTCATCTCGTGGTATGGGTAAGAAATCGTCAGTTGCGCTTTCTAAACAAACCCATGATCTATGTGCATGATATTTCAATGTGGAGTCATGTATCTCTCCATGGGATTGCATCAAAAGGTAGAGTTCATATAGCCCGTGAGAGGATGGTCATCAAGTTCGAGAAGTGCAAGTTAAAGATGAGATTCTATAAGAGATAAAAATTTCAAGATTGCCATCCATTTGATTGTAATGGACATGTGAAGAAGTGTCTAGGTGAGGATTTCCCATAGTCGAGTATGGGAAGCATTTTGCGAGTTTTTCCACTTGATCTAGATGATGATGATCGTGCTTGCCCCAAGTCGGAATACCTTTATTAAATGTGTTTGGTTGAGACTCACAAACACCCATTAACCACTATATGAGAGACTCTTCACATGTCCATTAAGCCCAAATGGATGGTAAGCTTCAAGCATACGATCTCTTCAAGATGGATCATCTTGAACTTGACTTCTCAACCTTGATGATGATCACCACTTTATATCATCCTCTTATGATATATATGATATCTTCATTTTGATGCAAGCCGAAGGAAAGATACCTAACCACACATAGACATCTGCACACATAAATCATGGCGTAGTTAATAAAGCGAAAATGTTATTTTCTTACCATACCTAGAGATCACTTGATCCCACTCGGTACAATGTCTATGCTTTGTGTGTTGATCAACTTGAATCCACTCTTTGAACTTTGTCTAGATCAACTGCGTATCATTCCTTCTTTTGTCAGTATGATAATGTCTTGAAGGTAAACATGAATTCTCACTCAATCTTATTCTTCCAAGTCATACTTGCAATACGCTCAACTCTCAGATGCCCATTCTTTTGATCACACCTTGAATATCACCTTGGTCATCACTTGATCTTCTTCTTTCAACCTTGAAACCAACATATCGTATTCAAGCATTGATCATGGCAAACCCTTAAAAATAACTCAATTAAAACATTAGTCCATAGGGGTTATCATTAATTACCAAAACCACACATGGGGACTTCATGCATTTTCACATTGTGATATCCATCGTCCTTGAAGTTATCTATCTTGTTATATCTTTCTATCTCATAGTTGCTTAAATCTTAGTTTTTGGTGGCACATCGAGGTGTCAAACATAGACACAGAGAAATCTCCCCCGTCGTGGTAGCGGAACCGCAGCAGGAAGCCGCTCCCGATGTTGTGCTCACGGCCCAAGCGCTCCCAGATGATGGTGAGGAACATGGCCCCTGACGCAGGGGCCTCGACATTCATGCTCTAGCCATCGCTACACCACAATGCCTCAGCTTGGTGCCCCCGGGCATGGTGCTCGCAGCACCGAGTGCGAAGTGTTCATGGAGCTTCACCCTCATGGCCCAATCCGCGTCGTAGAGGATGAGGATGAAGTCGATAATCATCTCGAGCTCGTCCTCGATCTTCATCACTGCAGGCAGAGGAATGGGAGACAGTGATGACACCAATTCCTGATCGCCGCCTCGGCCTCCACTGCGCCCCCATGCCTCCCACGTCCACTGCCACGAGGGTGACTGTGGCCACGCTTTAAAGGCACACCTCCTTCGGTCGATGTGGCAGCCGTGGAGGACGACGCACCATCGTGACCGGCACTGTGCCCACGGTGCCCACTGTGGCCGCTCCTGCGCGGTTGCCCTCGTCCATGCTTCACCAATGGGGCCTCCACCATCACGGCCTTGCCCTTGCCAGCAGCAGAGGCTCACTTTAGCGCCATGGGAAGGAGCTAAGCGCTGATGACTGCAAGTGCACAGATCGTTTGTAGCTAGTTTCGAAATAAAGATATCGATCCCATAGGGAGCAGGAGTCTGAAGTCTAATAACTCTTAAAATAAATATTAAGATAGAAATGCTAGATAAAGTTCTAAGTAACAAAACAAAATGCGAGTATTATGTAAAAAGATGTTTTTGGGTTTTGGGTATAAGAACAATAATAAAGTAAAGTAAAAAATTGAGTACAGAAAGTAAGTATCGCGTATGTAAGAGATTGGAACTGTAGTAGGAAAAAACATTCTCAGAGAGTAGCGGGCACACCACTAGTATTATAAAGATTTAAGATAAAGATTATCATCATGAACATTCTCAACTATATATGTGTGGGAGGAACTCCGTATTTGGACAAATAGGCAGCAACCACTGCTCACATCATCCTCATAACCACAGAAGTCAGCAATCGATATCAATCGAATTACTGCGCTATTAAGGGACATAATCCCATAGGGCATATCCCATGGCATGGATAGTGTTCCGTGAGTTTCCTCGGTTTACCAGGTTGATACGTAAGGGGTGCCAATAGCTTTATAGTCACTGTAAGTGCTAGCACATCTCCGTCTACCAACAAGTAGTTTCTTCCATCAAGTCCCCACGAGAGGCAAATATTGAGAGGTCGACTTCTCTCAACATTAAGATGTAGAAAATCTAACACATGGTCACAACGATAAATATCATAATAGACTTTACCTTATTTCAATCTCATACTAGGGTTTCTCCATCTCCCCAAGAACTAATGATCTACTCAGATATGGAGGCAATCAACATCAAGGCAATGGTAATGAAAACAATCATAGATGAATAGTACTTGTATAAATCCATAACGAGTATGGGAATTACAACAAGATCTAGATAAGGTGTAAATGGGATGGATGGAGATGGTGGTGATGTAGTAGTGGATGATGAAGATCGATGCCTTAGCCTCCCGAATCTGCGGACGGCGAAGATGAATCCTTGGCGGATGAGTTCCCCCTCCAGATGCCTTCTGGACGTGAGGTTTATGCGATTTCTGGGTGTTCTGTATGTCTTCTCCTCGAACCAATTGCACGGGGTGAAACTATTTGACGAGGCGGAGGCGGCGCCAACTATACGGCTGGAGCTATATGGCCGAAAAAGTTGCTCCGCCCGTATATTTGGTCGTTGGACTCTCTGCCTCCCTTGTTTGCTTCTGGTTTTCTTCTGATATTATTAATATTTCCCAAATAAGTGATTTACATTATTTTTGACTCCTTTTCTCCACAGTAAAACTGCTCCAAGAATTGTATCCATTGGATCCATCATCTGTCCTGATCCTGGTGAAAACAGACATAAAATGCGCACGCGAGTGCCATAAAATACCAAGATCCTACCTCTACAATGAAAAATAATAATGTAAAACATGATGCAAATATGCACTCATCAAGCACTAGCACGAGGAGTTGGGAAAAAGGAGTAGGAGAGGAGTGGGCAACGTAAAGGAGAAAAAGGCGTCGAGCCTTTGCTCTTATGAACTGAGGTAGAAGATTGCATCGTCGCCTCGATTACCAGGCATTAACCACCGATCCGTCCCATGTGCCATCAACCTCAATGGAGCAACTTCCAATACACGACTGGCTCCACAGCAGTTCCTGGTCAGACGGTGGGTAACACATGGCTGCTTGATGTGCATGGCCAAGATGCACACGACTGCAACCCCATTGAAAGAGCACGTGGGCCCCCATATGTGGTTTTGGTAATTAATGACAATCTTTATGGACTAATGTGTGTATTAATTTGCACTTGTAGGAATTGTCCATTGGCATCGCTTGAAGTATGTGTTGGCTCCAAGGTGGAAGAAATGGATAAGAAGATGTGTTGTGTAAGCTCAAAATTCGTCATCCCTAGAAGATCTCATGTTTGATGCTTGCCATCCTTGGTGAATGGATCGATGAAGACAAGGTCAAAGGATGCGCAAGGCAAAGGTATACTTCATAGCTTTTCCCTTTTTCCAGTCTCGTGTTGGTAGTTGAGAGACCGGGTTTAGGATAGATGGCCGTACTATCAAGAGGGGCTCTCGAGTGAGTAACTCGATCATATCGTTCGGAGATAGCTCAAACCTTTGCATACTTGCATCATCACATTTGGTTGTTTATTTGTCTTATCCATGTGAGGATATAGAGCTTGTGGTAATCTTTATAACAAGCTCTTTTTCATCAAAATTGGATCTCCCTTTTATATCTTTTTGCGATTTTGATCTTTGAGGTTTTCTGGATGCTCACCGAGTGAGGTATCTCATATTATAATACTTGATACTTTCTCACTAGGTGATATCCAATATTTCTTATTTTAGTTGGGTAGCTATTGTTGTCCTCTTTCCAATGCAATTGGATTCGGATCAATCGGAGTTACCAAACTAAAGTTATAATTATTTGAAGTTTGCCTCTTCTTTGATTTTAAAAGAAAAAGAAAAAGCCTTGTTTTCGGGCCGTGGTACTACCGCCTGCCGCTACCGGATGGCCCAGCCCGCGCGGATGTGGTCTCTGTTTCAACCGGTGGTTGTGGCCGGTAGTACCAGGCCTTGCCGGTAGTACCGGGCCGGCCAAGCAGTACTACCGGCCCAGCTTGCTTCCTTCTAGGCCCAACTCCCTGCCGTGCTGCCTAGATCCATTTCTCTCGCTGCCGCTCACTCCCCGTTGGCCCCCTAGATCCCCTCTCTCTCTCGCGCGCTGCTCCCGCATGCCTCGCTCTTCGCGCGCGCTCTGCCGCTCTCGCCCGCTCGCAGCGCTACTGCTTCTCTCGCTCTGGGTCGGCCCAACCGTCCCACTTGTAGGCTGGTGCTTGCCCAGCCCTGCTCCGCGCCGCCGCCGCTCGCTCGGGCCGGCCCAGCACCACGTCGCCGCACCATCCCTACTCTCGCCCGCGCGCGCCGCTGCAGTGTTACCCCTAGTTCGATCGCTAGCTCGTGTCGCTGCCTCGCGTTGACCTTGCGTGCGTCGCCTTACTTGCCCTTCGCCTGGCTGGCTCATTCGCTGGGTCCGGTAGTACCGGGCCTCAGCGGTACTACCGGCCCAGTCAGGGAAAATTGCCCACAACAGGCAGATTTCTGTGGGCTCCTATATAAGGCTTTTTCCTCTCTCCTTTTAGAGTGTTCTCTCTCCTGATTTTTGCTCAAGCTTTGCCTCTTTGACTTAATATTCTTGATCTTGATTTCTCTCTCTCCCTCTATTGATTCTAGATCATATTTGAGACGTAGAGAGAGGAGATCTAGATCCACGTTTTGACCAAACCAAATCACCTCTTTATGAGTGAATCTTTGGGATCTAGATCTTTGGGGCATTTTGTGTCCCCCTTATGTGTTCTTCCTTTCTTGTTCCCCCAATTGCTTTAGTAGCCTTGTTGGAACTTGAGAGTGAAGATTTGGGGCATCTTTGTGTTGTTATTGCCTTTTGCATTAGGTGCATCGGTTTGTGTTCTTGATACGTTGCAAACGTATCTATAATTTTTGATGTTCCATGCTTATTTAGTATCTACTTTATTATGTTTTGTCTATATTTGGAGATACTTTTATGCATTTTCTGCGACTAACCTATTAACAAGATGCCACAGTGCCAGTTGCCAGTTTTCTGCTATTTTTGGTTCCATAAAATTTAGAAAATGAATATTCTCGGAATTGGACGGGACAAAAGCCAAAGTCGATATTTTACCAGAAGACTCACGGAGCCAGAAGACAAGACGGAGAGGGGCCAGGGCTGGCCACACCACCTGGTGGCGCGGGCCATGCCAGGCCACGCCAGGGGTGGTGTGGGCCCCTCCGGCACCCCCTCAGCCTCCCCTCTCGCCTATAAGAAGCCTCCGATGAGAAAACCATAAAGAGTCCAGCCTCCAGCCACAAAAAGTTCCGCAACGCCGCCGCCACCGAAGGAGAGATTCGCGGGACAGAAAGTCTCTGTTCCGGCACCCTGCCGGGACAGGGAGTGCCCCCGGAGCCATCTCCATCGATCTCCACCACCATCTCCATCGCCGTTGCTGATTCCCATGATGAGGAGGGAGTAGTTCTCTCTCAAGGCTAAGGGTTCTACCGGTAGCTATGTGTTCATCTCTCTCTCTATGCATGATCATATTGTGATCATGAGCTTTGTAATCAAGTAGATCTACCTTTCTACTCAAGTGCTTTAATAGATCCCTGCTCTCCCCATGTGTGTGAAAGTGACAGCGTGCACACCATGGTGGCACTTAGGCTAGAGATTACAAATACTTGTTATGAGTTATATTTGGAGTTGGATGTCTCTATGAAATTGTGGTGTTTGTTGGAACCATCTAGTGCTCAAGGTGACAGTGTGAGGTTATATAGATGCGGAAAGTGAACTTTGAGGTGTGTTGTTATAGCCCTACCATGGATTAGAGTGTCCAACCGGAGAGTAGTTCAGAGTAGTATCATAAAGAGAAGATATTTATATGAGAGAGTTCACTAGTGAAAGTACGATCCCTATGCCTTGTTTCTAAGCATTGAAACACCGTTTGCAACTAGATCTTTTACATGTTTGCTTGCTTCCATCTTTATTTCAGTTTGCCTTTTGTCTCTTCCACTCCATCAAAGCTCTTTTCTGGCACTGTTACCACTTATAATTATCTATACCACTTGTATTTCACTATCTCTTCGCCGAACTAGTGCACCTATACACCTAACAAGTGTATTGGGTGTGTTGGGGACACAAGAGACTTCTTGTATCTTGATTGCAGGGTTGCTTGAGAGGGATACCTTTGACCACTTCCTCCTTGAGTTCGATAAACCTTGGGTGATCCACTTAAGGGAAACTTTTTTCTATTCTACAAACCTTTGCACTTGGAGGCCCAACAACTGTCTACAAGAATAGAAGTGCATAGACATCAAGCTATTTTTTGGCGCCGTTGCCGGGGAGTTTAGGTAAAAGGTACTCACATCCTCCAGTGTGAGTGTTCTAAGTTATTTCCTTTAGATTCTGCAATTTTGTCTTTTTGTTTCTTGTTTTCACTAGTTAGGCTTAATGGAAAACAACAACAAAATTGGAGAGCTTTATAGTATTTATCTTGAGTTAGGACATGAAGTGTTTGAACAGAAAATTAAAAAACCTATGAAACTTTATTTGCATGCTAATAACAATGTTATTAGTATGAATTATTTGAACACCATTATTGCTAATGCTATGGAAAATTCTAAGCTTGGGTAAGTTGGTTTTGATGAGCATGACATCTTTAGTCCCCCAAGCACGGAGGAGAAAATTTACTTTGATGATACTATGCCTCCAATATATGATGATTACAATGATGAATATGATATTTTCAGTCTACCTACTATTGAGGAGGAAATTAATTATGACTACAATATGCCTCCTATATTTGATGATTATGGTGATGAGAATAATAATGATAGCTATTTTATTGAATTTGATCCCACTACAATTAATAAAAATGACTATGCTTATGTGGGGAGTATTAATTCTTTTATACATGTGGCTCATGATAAGAATATTTTATGTGATAGTTATATTTTTAATTTTATTCATGATGCTACTGAAAGTTATTATGAGAGAGGCAAACATGGTTTTATGTATCTCAACAATATTAAGTTTCCCCTCTTTATGTTGAAAGTCTTGAAGTTGCACTTGTTTTTCTTTCCTATGCTTGTTGCTTTGTGCTTTCATGACTTGTTTCTTTACAAGATTCCTATGCATAGGAAGTGGGTTAGACTTAAATATTCTTTGGATTTGCTTCTTGATGCTCTCTTTTACTTCAATTCATATTTCCTATGAGAGCATCTTCTCAAACTATCATGCATAACTTAAAGGTGTTAAATAAAAGTACTTATTGGAAGATAACCCAAAATTTTTAGTTGAGTCTTGGAAGTTATTGTCTCAGTAATGACCTTTCCTTATCATTTTTGTGTGGTTTTTGTGCCAAGGGTAACCTCTAATGAGAGAGAAGTAATGCTTGGAAAAGTTGTTGTCCCGAAACAGATTTTTGTGCTTCGCTGTACAAATTCGTGTAAAATCTCTGTATGTCGGTTTGAGCTGTGATTTTTTGTGCTTCTGCCCCAGGTTGTTATCCAACTTTCTTTAGTTCAACACTTTTCAATTTGAGCAACATAAGGTATTCGAAAAAATTGGTTTTTACCTGCTGGTCTGTTTTGACAGATTTCTGCCATTATTTGCATTTGCTTCTTGTTGATTCCTTTTTGAGTTCTCTTTGGGGAATTGAGATTTTTTAGGGAAGTGATACAGTAGCTTGTGTTTTAATGGAAGTTTTATTGGTGTTGGAACTGAACCCAAAGACTTATTATCTTGAGTGCACTAATGTTGCTAATAAAGATTGTGTGAAGTTTTGTATGAATGAAAAATTTCAGGTGTATGGAGAGAATGATGTAATGAGATGAAGAATGGACTAAAGCTCAAGATTGGGGATGCCACGCGTGTCACCCCAAGAAATATCCAAGAAGTACAAGCGTCAAAGCTTGGGGATTCCCAAGGCATCCCCTTCTTCATCAATAAAAATCTCAGGTTTCTTCCAAACACTTCATTTTTATTGTTTCATGCACAGTTGTGTTGTTCTTGGAGCGTCTTTGTTTTTAGTTTTCGTTTGCTTGGTTTGCTTAGTTTGTTTGAATAAATTGGTTGGACCCCCTCATTCATGCATTAGTTTTCAAATAAGATTGGTTTGTATTGGAAAAGAGTAGGAAAAGTTCATGCTTAAGTGGTAAAGAGAGCTTGTTTTTGACTATGGCTTATACTTTGTCATGCCATGCTTGATATTTTTTGGCTTTATTATTATTGATCTTTCCTATAGCATAACATGTTATAAACAATTGAGATTGCTTAATGTGCCTTGAAAGAATCATGCGTTGTTTTAGCATATTAAAGCATAGTATTGTGGTATTCTCCTTTGATGCTTTATTTGGGTTGACTTGGCGCATGCTCAGACCATGTTAAGACTATCCCAAGTCACCATAGCCTCTATGATCCTTTAGTTTTCGACTTGTAATGTCACTTTATGCTTTAATCAATGATGTTTTATCGCTTTGCATGATTATGGCCATTATTGCTCTCTTAGTTGGTCACTCCCAGTCTTTTGCTAGCCTCCATAACCAAGTGTGAGTTCCACTCATGCATCCAACTCCAAATAAAACCAAGTTATTCCAAAGAGTCCACCATACCTACCTATTAGCATTTGTTATTCCAAGTATATTGATGTTTTTATCTACCTTCCGAATTAAACTTGTTATGAGAAAACTAGTGATTAAAGCTCTCACGAACTTGATGGCACACTTTACTTTTCTTGCCCTTAATAAACCTGAACCATTGTGTCATCTATTTTGCATATTCTTGCACTTATATGTTGGGGATTAGCAGAACCATGCTGTCATGGGGAACACTTTCAACATTGCACTTGTACTTTGTACCTAGTTGATATCATGCTCTTTTGTCTATGGATGTCGTCGGTGTGAAATGAAAGGGGAGCTTGTAAGTCCATGGAGTTATGTATGTGTGTTAGAGAAACACCTAGGCCGCCGGTCTAATCCATGTTGTCATGGTGGAAACCTGCAGCGTAACCATAATGAGCTGTGTATGAAGCATTCTTCTTATAAAAAAAAGAGTCAGATATTGAGAAAAGGAGAAAAAGAAAAGAGAAAAAAAGAGATATGAGAAAAGAGGAAAGAGAGAAAAAAGCACCATTTTCCCATGGTAAATAAGAAGATTGCTGAGATGCCCATTATCTACTTGCCTTGTCATTTTGATATGGGGATTCTTTCGTATCATCGGGCAAGGAGTACCCCGTTGGCGGTTCTCTATGATACACATGTACTTACTATGACAAGAACTTACCGGTGACTAAACTTGAGTAGCATGAGGAGCGGCCCTCGTATTCAAGGGACATGAGATTTCCAACTTATACTTTGTCAAGCATATACTCCATGGTTTGTTCACTTTAACCTTAATCACCTAAAGATGCTTACGATAGGGGCAATGAGAGCTGAAAGCTAATAAGTACCATAATTTTTGGAAGCTCTTTATGAGACTTGAATCCCTGCTTCCTTTTATGAAGGCATTTCTTTTACTTTTATGTTGAGTCTCCATCTTCTATCTTTATGCACCTATTGAGAGAGCATAGTGGCCATTCTTAGTTCTATGTGCATTGTCCCAAGACTTGTTGATTGATGCATAACTTTGATATTGCTTGTTCTTAAACTATTTGTATCTAGTCACACTTATAAACTTTGAAGGTGTCCTATGCATTTATATTTGCTACTCTACGAGGGACAAGCTGAATACCATTCTTATTATGCTTTATTTATGTGAAACAAACAAATGTCTTGCAAAGCATTGTTATTCATGAATCTTTTGTTTGTGCCTTTTCATGTTGCAACATAGTTGCTATGTCTTATTGTTAGAACTTCATCTTTCATGCTCATGTTTAGAGTACTTTGATCCCAGCTTTCAATGCTTGCAAATAGTTTTATCTTGATTATGATGGCGCATGTCACCTCAAAAATTATTCTTTTTATCACGTACCTACTCGAGGACGAGCAGGAGTTAAGCTTGGGGATGTTGATACGTTGCTAACGTATCCATAATTTTTGATGTTCCATGCTTGGTTTTATCTACTTTCTTATGTTTTGTTCCAACTTTGGAGTACTTTTCATACACTTTCTGGGACTAACCTATTAACAAGAGCCATAGTGCCAGTTGCCTGTTTTCTACTGTTTTTGGTTCTAGAAAAGTCAGAAAATGAATATTCTCGGAATTGGACGGGACAAAAGCCAAATTCGATATTTTACCAGAAGATTCACGGAGCCAGAAGACGAGACGGAGAGGGGCCAGGGGCTGGACACACCACCTGGTGGCACGGGCCATGCTAGGACGCGCCACGGGGTGGTGTGGTCCCCTCCGGCACCCCCTTGGCCTCCCCTCTCCCCTATAAGAAGCCTCCGATGAGAAAACCCTAAAGAGTCCAGCCTCCAACCACGAAAAGTTCCGCAGTGCCACCGCCACCGAAGGGGAGATTCGAGGGATAGAAAGTCTCTGTTCTGGCACCCTGCCGGGACGGGGAAGTGCCCCCAGAGCCATCTCCATCAATATCCACCACCATCTCCATCGCCATTGCTGATTCCCATGATGAGGAGAGAGTACTTCTCTCTCAAGGCTAAGGGTTCTACCGGCAGTTATGTGTTCATCTCTCTCTCTATGCATGATCATATTGTGATCATGAGATTTGTAATCAAGTAGATCTACCTTGCTACTCAAGTGCTTTAATAGATCTTTGCTCTCCCCATGTGTGTGAAAGTGACAGCGTGCACACCATGGCGGCGCTTAGGCTAGAGATTACAAATACTTGTTATGAGTTATATTTGGAGTTGGATGTCTCTATGAAATTGTGGTGTTTGTTGGAACCATCTAGTGCTCAAGGTGATAGTGTGAGGTTATATATATGCGGAAAGTGAACTTTGAGGTGTGTTGTTATATCCCTACCATGGATTAGAGTGTCCAACCGGAGAGTAGTTCAGAGTAGTATCATAAAGAGAAGATATTTATATGAGAGAGTTCACTAGTGAAAGTACGATCCCTATGCCTTGTTTCTAAGCATTGAAACACCGTTTGCAACTAGATCTTTTACATGTTTGCTTGCTTCCATCTTTATTTCAGTTTGCCTTTAGTCTCTTCCACGTCATCAAAGCTCTTTTCTGGCACCGTTACCACTTATAATTATCTATACCACTTGTATTTCACTATCTCTTTGCCGAACTAGTGCACCTATACACCTGACAAGTGTATTGGGTGTGTTGGGGACACAAGAGACTTCATGTATCTTGATTGCAGGGTTGCTTGAGAGGGATACCTTTGACCACTTCCTCCCTGAGTTCGATAAACCTTGGGTGATCCACTTAAGGGAAACTTGCTGCTGTTCTACAAACCTCTGCACTTGGAGGCCCAACAACTGTCTACAAGAATAGAAGTGCGTAGACATCAGTTCTCTCCGGAGGATTTGGTTGGTGATATTCATTATTGCTTGTCCCTCTTGGGTTCTTGGAAACCTAGCCGGTTGTGTGGCCTTTGTGGCGTATTATTCGGGTCTTCAATTAAGTTGTGAAGCTCCCCCAAGATTGAGGCCTTGGTGGCGATTATTGGGAGCCTCCAATTAAGTTGTGGAGATAGCCCCAATCTTGTACGGGTTCGGTGACCACCTTAAGTGTCCCATAGTGGAACGGGTGCTTGCCCGCGTGGTGGGTGCTCGGGAGAATAGGGTGAGGCCTTTGTGGCGTTGGTGGTCTTAGTACCACCCACCCCTCCAATGAGACGTACTCCCTTGTTGGGAAGAACTCGGTAAAACATCGTCGTCCCAGAATGCCTCGGTTATCTCTATACCTGAGCTCTTTACTTATGCACTTTACATTGTGATAGTCATCAAGCTTTAAGTAATCTATATTGCTATCGCATTGTTGCTTGTCTTGCTTAGCATAAGTTGTTGGTGCACATAGGTGAACCTTAGTATATCTAGGCTTTGTGCTTAATAAAAGAAAACGCTAGTTTTATTGCGCCTTTATTAAGCCCATCTTGTAAAAGTTTTAAACCGCCTATTCACCCCCTCTAGGCGGCATCCGTGATCTTTCAATTAGTATTAGAGCGAGGTCTCTCGCTTTTAGGCTTCACCACCTTGAGAGTAAAGATGTCGTCTAGTGGTGTAGTGTACGATTCCTATTATATATTCGATGGCACAAATTATGATATGTGGAAATCTCACATAATAGATTATTTTCAGAACATTCACCCATCTATCAAGGGAATTCTATATATGGGTTTCTCTTCTCCTATGGATCCCCAAAACGATTCTTTAGAGGAGAAGATGAACTCTTATATAGATGCTCTAGCTACTAAAATGCTTTTACTTGTTGTGAGCAATGTAGTTATTTCTTCAATCATGCCTTATCGGAGTGCTCATGAGATATGGACAAAGCTTCAAGATAAATATAGTGTGTACAACATTACTGAGGATGATTGTATTCCCTCCACCTCCGGCCATGATGATTTCTCATCTTCTACCACTTCACCTACATGTGATTTTTAATGATATGGTGAGTGGTGATAGAAATTGCAATATGGATAGTGTGCATACTATTTGTAATCCTTCATCTCTATCTAGTTGCAATGGTATATCTTTGGACTCTAACACTTGTAGCACTCAAAACTCCTCATATGCTAGTGTTGATAGTTTGTGCATATCATGTAGAAATGACTTAAATAATTCACATGATGATATGCTTGCCTTGTCTTGTTGCCATGATAAAAATGCTTCTATTTCCTCTAGTACTTGTGTTGCTAACCATGTAGATAAAAACAAAGATTCTATGGGCCAAGACAAGGTTTTGAATGGAGCTACAAATGCAATCTCATCATCACCTTCTTCCGGTTCCCACTTATGCCTTATGGCCAAGGGAACAAAGGTAGCCTCTTTGGATCCCATTGTTTCCCATGATAATGTTGATGATGATGTTAAGAATTATAATGATGATGATCATCTAGTTGATTATGATATTGCCTCCATTCAAGAGATGGGAGATATTGTTTTCCCGCTCTTCATAGAAATAAAATTGCTTCCTCCAAATTTGTTGAAATATTGACTTGTGCGATTGAAGGCAAGAAACTTATTAAGGAGCAAGAAAATGTCATAATTCAAAAGAATGAACATGAGCATGAGTATGCTAATGAGATTGCTTATCTACAAAGCTCCCTTGCAGAAGAACAAACCACCAAAGAATCTCTTGAGGAGACTTTTGCTCTAGAACTATCTAGAGTAAAGCAAAACCATGATAGAGAACTTGCGGTGGCAACTATTCTCAAAACTAAAAATGATGAACTCATAGTTGCCCATGCTAAACTCGTTGAGGATTTTAAGCACCTCGAAAATGGCTCTCGAGTCATTAAGAGTGAGCTCATCAAACTCACCGAGTCTCATGAGCAACTTAAAGCTTCATATTCAAAAGAGCTTGCAAATTTGACCTCACCTCTTGCTATTAATGATGATGCTTGTGCTACTAACTCTATTTCTTGTGAAGCATCTATTTTGAAGGAGAATGTTGAGCTAAAGGCTCAACTTTGTTTGCTAACTAGCAAATATGGGAAATTGGAAGTAAGTCATGTTAAGCTCTCAAGCTCGCATGATGATCTTCTAGTCTCTCATGATAAGCTAAATTTAGCTCATGAGGCCATTTTGTCAAATGTAACATCTAGTGAGCCTCATGTGGACATTAACGCTATTTCTACTCCTAATGTTATATTGCCATGTGCTAGTCCTTGTAATTCATCCACTCATGCTATTGCTACATCTTGTGACGAATTACATTCTGTGCCTTGTTTCTCTAACAATGTAGCATCTAACTCCTCTAGTATTATTGTTGATACTAACCATGTAGAGGAAAACAAGAAGGTCAAGGCTCAAGTAACTTCTTTGAAGAATGACTTGAAAAAGGGTCATAAAGGTAAGGCCACACTCAACCACATCTTGAGTGTGCAAAAATCTCCCAATGACAAAAGTGGACTTGGATTCAACTCCAATAATAAGAACAAGTACAATAACAAGTTGAAGCACAAGAACAACAAGAATAATGGCCAAGATCAAGCGAAGTATCCGGCCAACATTATTTGCTTCAAGTGCAAGGAAAGAAGGGCATCATGTTAGATCATTCCCATTGAAGAAGAAGCCTCTTGGTGTGAAGCAACAAGGGAAGTGGCCTCAAGCTCTACCTCAAGTTGTAGATGGGTCTCTTCCTAAGAGGACTACTCGAGCTCCTCCTCAAGTTGTGTCATCATCTAAGAAGAAAGTTAGCAAGACAAGAACTTGCTACATTTGACGTGCGAAGTGGCACATTTCTTCCTCGTGCACTAGTGGTATCTCCTCATCCAACCCTATCATTATTGATGATGCTTATTCTCTTTGTTTGGATGAGATTGACAATGTGTTTGCCAAATTTGTTGGTACCCAAAGTGGTGTCAAGAAATGAACCATTTGGGTTGCCAAGCCTATTGTGACTAACTTCTTAGGACCCAACTTGGTTGGGGACCAACACGCCAAAACTTGATCAATAGGTGATTTTGGAGGACAATGGACACTTGGTTTCATCATGAAGAATTGAGGGATCTTCATCTATTATTTTTTTCAAGCCAAGTCATGTGGATTATATTGCCTCTATTATATTTCCAATGTTCCTCCTTCCGGTAACATGTGCTTAACTCATTACATTGAAAGTTACTTGCCCCTTGTGCATGTGTTGGTTTTGTACCTTGCATGTTTGTTGTATAGGTTGTGCTTACCATTCTCTTATCTTGAGTTATCAAGTATATTTGTGTTTGTTGGTTTGCACACCATGTATGAGTATTTCTTGTGTTTGAGCCTTTATTGAATTATATTTGGTATCTTATTTGGCTCTTGTGAGAGATTAATGGATTATCCCATTTTGGGGGGAGTGTTATGCTTGGGAATTCCACAATCCTAAAAATGTGTGTACATGAGGAATACCACCTAGTATTGATTTAGCAATATTATCTAGTCTCTATGTGGTATGATTCTCATGAGAAACTTAAGTTCTATAATGTCCATTAATTATCTCTTGTTTGGATATTATTGCCTCGTGTTGAGATTTATGGTTTATCACATTATGGGGGAGTCATATGCTTAGTGCATATTACAATCCTAGAAAATGTGAAAATTCAAGGTTGTGTCACCTAGAATTGATATTGATAATTATCTAGCTCTTATGTGACACATTTGCTCAAACAAGTTCAATGCCTTTATTGCTCATCTTTTGGATCTTGTTTGTGAGAGTGTTTCTTGGTATGTGTTTACTCATATTTAGATCTCTATATCCTCATGGAAACCATTAGCTTCAAGTTTGTCTAATCACTAGTGATTGTGTGACTATTGGAATCTACCAAGAATCTCTTTCGGAGCATCAAGTTTAATTCTTATATTTTGTTATATGCTTATTGTTGTGAATATGATCTTGGATTTCCTTGTAAGCTACATTGGTAAAATTATTCCTATTACTTCTTGTCCTTGGACAATTGGTACTCTCTATATGGTAGAATCTTTTTGATCATATTCACTTTGGCCTTGGTCTATTTTGTCCTATCTTTGGCCAAGAAAATATTTTGTGTTTCTCCCAAGATTTCCTTCCCTCGGTTCCTCTTATTTATTGGTATCCTTTTGTGCTTTATTTAATGTAGGTTGTAGTGATGATCTCATTTGTGTGCATTTTGCATTCAGAAGCAAAATCCTAAATAATGTACTACTTATGGGTGAGCTCTCCTATATTATTTAGAACACTCCTATTTATGCTTCTTGCTTTGATCCATATCATGTTTTATGTGCTTGGAAGTTTGATCTTTTCGTTTTGGTATTTTGTGCCATCATGAAAAGTGTGAGAGTTTGGTTTATGTGTTGGAACCTTGCTCTTTTGGGAGTTGGTTTTGTCTCATTCCTTATTTCATGTTTTGACCTTTTAGAATGAGATAAATCCTCGAGCATGTGTATTTTTATCTATCTTTTGCTCTTTGGCTTTTGTCTAGTTCATTTGTTGAATTTGTGATCATTCATGTGTTTAATTGATTCTTTGATACAATTTGGACACCTTTTGTCATGTCACACTCTTGTGTGTGCCATCTCAGTTTACTTGGTGTTTTTGTTCAAATTGCATCTCCTTGTTGGTTCTTGAAAGCCTTATGCATGCATATTCACTACATATTTATTTCATGGCATGCTTGCTTTCTTAGATCCAATATATAGGGGAAACTCCACCAAATCCTAAATGGCTAAGATGTGCATGAAATTCTATTTCATGTCAATATGCACATATTTATGTGGAGTCTCTCCTATGTATTGTAGTTGCACTAACTACTTTGGACCCAATATGTTTGGGAACCATTTTGTACTTAAATGTGTTTTCGGTACATTGGAGATATATTGGATGCTTGTCTCTCAAAGTTTGAAGAAGTGGTGTATTCATGGAAATTGGAGGCAAGCTATAGGATGATCAACGAATTCATATCCCCTTCATCCTACCAATTATATCTCGGTAACAAGTATCCCCTTCTCATGCTCATGTTTTTTGATTCCAACCATTTGTGGGTTGCCTTCTAGAACGATCTTTTGTATTTGCATTTGTTGTGGTTCTAGCTTTGGATTTAAGTGTACTCCCTAATAGTGAGACTTTGCTAGTTGAGTTTTCCTTTGTGATACTTGTTGACTTTCTCCATATATTCCAACCATCTCTTTTTTCCCTTGGTGATTGTTGTAATATATGTAGTGTGTTGGTGTTTGAAGTTCATTAATGAACAATAATATAAAATTATGCATTTAGCCATGCTTACAAGAAAAAATCTTATTGGTATATGTTATGACTTCATTTTGGTTTTCACGTGCTTTCTTGAGTAACTTGTTTAGGTGTGCATGTTTCTTTGTGGACATATGTCTTTGTGATTCATTCCACTTAGAAACTTATACACATAAGAGAAGATAATTTTTGTTGAGATTTTTATTTCTTGGATACCACCTTTTATTTCTTTTTGATTCTTTGGTGGCTTCTAAATTTATTTGCCTATAAGTGCTTGTTCCTTTTGCTTGCATCTCCAGGCACTCATATTTGTTCTCTCATGCCTTGTATTGTTAAATGAATTTGGATGAGTGAGGAGTCCATGATCATGCACTTTGTTCCCAAATATAATTATTATAATTAGTGCATAATCTTTGGGGAGCTTATCTAATTCATTTAAGAATGCTCATTGGTCTTCTTTGTCATTTGTTGTGTTTTAAATGCTTATGGGGGGAGCGAGGATTCCATATTTGTGCATGATGTATTCAAATGAAACTATTTTATTTGTGCACAAATCTTGGGTAGCTTCTCAATTTTTATTTAAAACACACTTTTGATCTTATCATAACATCTTGTTTTGTTCATTTTGTATCATTTGTTGTTTCCATTTGATTCTTTTGGATTTTGTGGTTGCTTGCGTCATTTGTTGATGCTTCTTTTATTTTATTTCTTTGGCAATATTTGGGTCCTCAATATAGTTTTACCTCCTCCCAAGTATTCATAATTGGATTTGTGCGAATGCACACCTTTGGAGAAACTATCACTATATTGGCCTTCTAGAACTTGTCACCCATTTCGGCAATCGATGCCAATGGGGGAGAAGTTTTAGAGGGTTTAAGGGAAGTTGGTTCTTGCTTTGAGTTTGTTCTTAAGCATTTTCCTTCATGCTCTTGCATATTTGTGTTGCTTAGCATGTGGTTTATATATAGGAAACTCCACCAATGATAATGATTGGCAATATATGCAATGAAATTCAAGTTCATCACACATGCATAATATTGTCGGGGAGTTTGCTCTATATATGGTGGTGGTACCAATATCACATACTTGTGTAGTATTTGATATTGGGGCTACCATTTTATTCATTTAATTCATTATATAAACCTTCTCAAAGGGATTGTCATCAATTACCAAAATGGGGGAGATTGAAAGAGCATGTGGGCCCCCATGTGTGGTTTTGGTAAGTAATGACAATATTTATGGACTAATGTGTGTATTAAGTTTCACTTGTAGGAATTGTCCATTGCCATCGCTTGGAGTATGTGTTGGCTCCAAGGTGGAAGAAATGGAGAAGAAGATGCGTTGTGCAAGCTCAAAATGCGTCATCCCTAGAAGATCTATGTTTGATGCTTGCCATCCTCGATGATCATGGATCGATGAAGACAAGGTCAAAGGATGCTCAAGGCAAAGGTATTCTTGATAGGTTTTCCCTTTTGCCGATCTCGTGTTGGTAGTTGAGAGACTAGGTTTAGGATAGATGGCCGTACTATCAAGAGGGGCTCTTGAGTGAGTAACTCGATCATATCGTCCGGAGAGAGCTCAAACCTTTGCATACTTGCATCATCATATTTGGTTGTTTAGTTGTCTTATCCATGTGAGGATATAGATCTTGTGGTAATCTTCATAACAAGCTCTTTTTCATCAAAATCGGATCTCCCTTTTATATCTTTTTGCGATTTTGATCTTTGAAGTTTTTGGGATGCTCACCGAGTGAGGTATCTCACATTATAATACTTTATACTTTATCACTAGGTGATATCCAATATTTCTTATTTTAGTTGGGTAGCTCTTGTTGTCCTCTTTCCAACGCAATTGGATTCGGATCAATCGGAGTTACCAAACTAAAGTTATGATTATTTGAAGTTTGCCTCTTCTTTGATTTTAAAAGAAAAAGAAAAGGCCTTGTTTTTGGGCCGCGATACTACCACCTGCCGCTACCGGCCGGCCCAGCCCGTGCGGATCTGGTCTCTGTTCGACCCGGTGGTTGTGGCCGGTAGTACTGGGTCGGCCAAGCGGTACTACCGGCCCAGCTTGCTTCCTCCCAGGCCCAACTCCCTGCCGTGCTGCCTAGATCCATTTCTCTCGCTGCCGCTCGCTCCCCGCTGGCCCCCCGATCCCCCTCTCTCTCGAGTGCGCTGCTCCCGCATGCCTCGCTCTTCGCGCGCGCTCTGCCGCTCTCGTCCGCTCGCAGCGTTGCTGCTTCTCTCGCTCTGGGCCGGCCCAGCCGCCCCGCTTGCAGGCTGGGGCTCGCCTAGCCCCGCTCCACACCACCGCCGCTCGCTCAGGCCGGCCCAGCACCGCGTCGCCGCACCAGCCCTGCTCCCGCTCGCGCGCCTGCAGCGCGCCCCTGGTTCAATCGCTAGCTCGCGTCGCTGCCTCGCGTTGACCTTGCGTGCATCACCTCACTTGCCCGTCGCATGGCTGGCTTGTTCGTTGGGTCCGGTAGTACCGGGGCTCATCAGTACTACCGGCCTAGTCAGGGAAAATTGCCACAATGGGCAAATTTCTGTGGGCTCCTATATAAGGCTTTTTCCTCTCTCCTTTTAGAGTGTTCTTTCTCCTCATTTTTGCTCAAGCTTTGCCTCTTTGACTTAATCTTCTTGAGCTTGATTTCTCTCTCTCCCTCCATTGATTCTTGCTCATATTTGAGAGGTAGAGAGAGGAGATCTAGATCCACGTTTTGACCAAACCAAATACCTCTTTGTGAGTGAATCTTTGGGATCTAGATCTTTGGGGCATTTTGTGTTACCCTTTTGTGTTCTTCCTCTCTTGTTCCCCCAATTGCTTTAGTAGCCTTGTTGGAACTTGAGAGTAAAGATTTGGGGCATCTTTGTGGTGTTTTTGCCTTTTGCATTAGGTGCATCGGTTTGTGTTCTCTCCGGAGGATTTGGTTGGTTATATTTTTTGTTGCTTGTCCCTCTTGGGTTCTTGGAACCCTAGACGGTTGTGTGTCCCTTGTGGCGTGTTCTTCGGGTCTTCAATTAAGTTATGTAGCTCCCCCAACATTGAGGCCTTGGTGGCAATTATTGGGAGCCTCTAATTAAGTTGTGGAGATAGCCCCAATCTTGTACGGGTTCGGTGACCACCCTTAAGTGTCCCATAGTGGAACGGGTGCTTGCCCGCGTGGTGGGTGCTCGGGAGAATAAGGTGAGGCCTTTGTGGCGTTGGTGGTCTTAGTATCGCCCACCCCTCCAACGAGACGTACTCCCTTGTTGGGAGGAACTCGGTAAAACATCGTCGTCCCCGCGTGCCTCGGTTATCTCTATACCCGAGCTCTTTACTTATGCACTTTACATTGTGATAGCCATCGTGGTTGAAGTAATCTATATTGCTATCGCATTGTTGCTTGTCTTGCTTAGCATAAGTTGTTAGTGCACATAGGTGAACCTTAGTATATCTAGGATTTGTGCTTAATAAAAGAAAACGGTAGTTTTATTCCGCCTTTATTAAGCCCATCTCATAAAAGTTTTAAACCTCCTATTCACCCCCCCTCTAGGCAGCATCCATGATCTTTCACCCATGTTGACCCGAGCAGTGGTAGTGGCCCCATCAACCATTTGGGCTTTTGCCTTTTCACATCCGCCGAAGGACACGTGCGGGACAAGCGCTCGGAGGCTACTATTGGGTCACTGAAAACCGAGGTATCCAGACCCACTGGTCGCTGGGCCCACTACCGAAGCAGCGATGGTCTCACGAGGCCATGTCTTCTCAAGGAGGAACGAGCAGTCCTTTGAGAGGCCCACTGCACTAGGACGTGACCTCATCCAGGTTGCCTCTAGGAGAAAGGCTTCGGGAGGGGCAACCCTCCTCTATGAAGGCCTCAGATTCTCTCTCAATGAGCCCTGGGGCCCCGCTCGTAATATCTCCACACGTGGGGGGAGGACGACAAGCACAACATGCAGTTCATGGACACACAAACTATGTGGTCCACCTTGGGAAAGAAGAGGCCTTGTCTGGCCTCTTCGGTGCTAAAGAAGGGCTGACAAAATCAGCGTTAGCCCCCTCCTCTTTGCCACTTTTGTGCAAGAAGGTGGTGGATAGCACCGCGCTGCGAGGGAGATGTTAGCGGCTACCGTGGCTTTACGATGGACCGGTGGCCCCTGAAGATCCTAAACCTAGTCCATGTAAAGTAGACTTATAGACCGGCTCTCCCTGGGCGGTAATGTGGCAACCCTTCCCGCCCAATGAATTGGGGGAAGAGGTCCGACACTGCTATAAAAGGGGAGCTACCCAACCTTAGAAGGGGCCGATCCATAGGATCAGAAACCCTGGACATTTGCTTGTCACCACACCCTCGTGAAGCAACACAAGCAGTACAACCAAGCAGGAGTAGGGGCTTTACCTCCTCACGAGGGTCTCGAACCCGGGTAAAAACCATTGTGTCATTTCTCTTTTGTGTGCAAGATCCATCGCCCCCATCACCGTGTTAAAGATCTAAGCGTGCATTTAGTCCCCTCACGAATCCGGGGTTCGTCGGCGCCCCTGTTCTTCCACGGGACATCCATTTTCCGACAACCATAACCTGTTATAATGATTGTGGTTTTGTGCTTTGAATAAGAAAATTGATTTGCTTAAGCTTAATTTAATGGGTGAAATAAACTGAAACCTAAATCAAACCCTTAAGAAATAACCAACCCAACGCTAAGACAAATCTTTAAACGAAATCAACAGATATTTGGTATCGGGAGATTAGAACACTTGCATCTCATATATTATGCATACCAACATATTGACATCTTTAGATATTAGTCATTACCGGATCGATGGTGCTATTCTTCCAATTGGAGATCTTATGATGATTAGAAGATGCTAATTTCATAATTGGTAATTAGAAAGCAAGTCCCCTCTTGTGTAATTCTTGTCAGACCAAACATGCATACCATTTGCAACTTCAATCTCACATGTCCTCTATTTTACAAAACCCCTTTTCAAAGCCTTTATTATCTATATTCAAAGTAAAATATCATTTTCTGAATGACATGAATTGAGCATTAGTGGGCAATGTGATCATGGCGAAGAAACATGGCTGAGAAGCCGTGCGGAGGAGATTTCAGTGTACATGGAAAGTTAGGACTTTAAAAAATGTGGTCAGTGATTCAAAGCGCCATATAAACCGTGCTAACCACAATTTCTAGAATGGGATGGGTAAGTCAGCTAGATCTTATTCCTTTCATTGTCCTCGTATCATAAGTCGAGCTGTGATCCAAAGTGGTGATCAGCGAATAGGAGTACGTAACATCCCTACCATGTGCTACAGGATAATGACTTGGCATATTTGAAGGGATGGTAATTGGGCGTAGGTCTCTAGATCTAAACTCGTTATAAAGGGTGGGCAACAGGGTCGTAGAGAAGGATAGTGATTGACTAATCTTTTGACTAGGCCTCAGACCAAGAAAGTCTGAATGGGTATATGCAGGCATGCATCCTCGGTTATGTAATAATGCTAAAGATGTTTATGGGTAAAGTAGCACACTTCTCGAGAGTGTATAAAACATGACATGTTATTTCTTGTTCTAAGAAAGAACCGTGAATGCATCATGGAAAGGGACTCCGTGTCCTGTAAAACCCGTGAAGGCCGACAAACATAGAATTTTTAAACTAAAACTTATCTTTTAAAATACCCATTTTCAAAAAACGGCACAAGTCTCGGATGTCTGATGCTTGGTTGTTCATCAAACACCTACAACATATTTAGAACTCGCTGAGTACGTTGTACTCAATCTATCTTCTTATTCCTTGCTAGACTATGGTAAGTAGTTAATGACATCCCAAACCAAGATGACGACAAAGGAGAGCCACTACGGGAAACCAAGGAGCAAAGTAGTCAACGGTGTCAGATACTTCGAATAGAGATGGTGGAGATCAAGTTAAATATAGACGGGAATCAATTTTCAAAGATAGAAACCATGCCATTAGAGAATGATGTTAGAGCATATAGCCAGCCTTTAGTTATCGAGATAGGCTTAGAGGTAGATCTAGTGCTAGACTAGTCTACAAGCTGTTTCTTCTGAATGTTGGCTTGAACAGAAACTTACCTGTCGAGCTTATTGGGTTAGAGGTTCCGAGAATCTTCTATGAAACTGTGAAATGAATAATATAGTTATATCTTGGACCTTCGGTATTTTTGTTGTACTACTCGGATAGATAGATGTAATATTTGTAAAAGGGTGTTCCGTGAGTATTATACCAACTATAGTCACTCAACATACAGCATGATGTATCCGAACATGGCGGGGTGGCCTTGGAGATGCCCTTATACAAGGCATTGGAGATTCCTACAGCTGCTCTTTTGCAAAAATAACCTGTACATGTACACTTTCTTTCCACCCAGGTAAGAAGGTGTACCTGTACATCTTCAGGCGGTCAGGCCCATAACCCATTCTCATCCTGTCCCGCTTTTCATTGTCGGTGCCACCCCCTTCCCCTCCATTCGTCTAGGACTCCATTGAATAGGAGCTTTGGTCCACTTCTCCTTCCTCTATCGACGGTGGTCTAGGTGGGCTGTGGAGGAGAACTGGAGCACACGTGTGGATGGTGCCGAGAAGCTTTCCTGTCCCTATCCATATCCGTCGCACATACTAGTACGTGCACCGTCGTGGACGAGCACATGCTCCAGGCAGCCGGATCCCCTAGATCGGCGAGCTTTGGGGGGGGGGGGGGGATTTCGTCATGGTGATTCTCGTGTTGGTGGTCTTTCCCAAGATCTGAATTTTGGTTCTGTCCTTTTTTTCCTTGATTTTGCTCTAGTCCGTTTTTTCTTTTATTTCGTGGCTAGATCCAGATCTGATTTCCTTTATGCTAGATTCTAGATTGATTCATGAAAAAGAAATTATACATAGTTTGTGAATTTTCTTCAGTGAAAAGTCGTTTTCTTGGTTCATGAAATGGTACAGGAAAAGACGGATACCCAAAATATACGAGCTCCTGATCCATAAAATTCTGAATCATGCTCTTAAAAAATTGTTCACGGTTGTAACTGATCTGGATCAAATAAGAAATTTGTACAAAACTAGTAATTAGTACTATGTATGGAGTAGTAAAATCTTCCAGGAATTGGTTTGATATGCATGGTGGCAAACGAGATAAATAATAACTGTGGGTGCATTCCTCAAATATGAAGGACCAGAGGATAACACATGGTTGTTGTTGAAGGTCATTTTCACAAAATGTTTAGCACGAATCTAGATGAAAATGGTGAAAACAGAGGGTGTGTGATAAGACCGAGACATCTTTTCTGCCTTATACAATGGCTCTCGGGTAACTATTATAGGCTGGTACTCCCTCCATCCCTGAAAGAACCCTATAATATTTTTCGATGTAGTACGTACAAGATTACTAGCACATCGTTCAAGAAACTTGTTCAGTTACATGAGATTTATCTACTTGATGAATGATCAGTGAAAGAAACAGAACATTTTTACAAAAAAAAGAAAGAAGAAAAGAGACGAAAAACGAAAAGAAGAAAAGAGAGGAAAAACGAAAGTAAAAAATGTTACTAGTTGAGCAAGGCTAGCGCGGCGCGAGCAACACGGAGTAGCCGGCACAGTGCTGACGCTGGTGCTCCCACACACGGGACTCGACGTACACCTTGGACACTTTGCCGGCCACCCACGACATGTCCGGCGGCGGCCTCTCCTCCGCGGGCGACGAGCACCGGAGAGCAACCTCCACGAGCTTCTCCGCGGCCGGGACAGGGAAAGTGTCCCCTAGCCTCCTGTCGACCCAGGTCCTTACCCGTCCTGTCCTGAGCGCCTCCGCCGCCGTGTCCAGCACCGACGCCTCTGCGAACTCCTTGGTACGCCTGTCAAAGTGGTACCTGGACGCCTCGGCCTCCCCGGAGAGCAGCTGCAGCAGCAGCATCCCGAACGCGTGCACGTCCGATTGGGCGGCGGCGGCGGCAGCGGCGTCGTCGGATTGGGCGAGTTGGTTGGCGCCGAAGTGGGTGAGGATGGCGCGGAGTCCGTGGAGGCCCGGGCTGGGGACGAGGAGGACGGTGCAGGGGGAGAGGAGGCCGTGGACGGCGTCCGCGTGGGTGTGGGCGTAGTCGATGCCCTGGGCGATGTCGGCGGCGACCTGGACGCGGGAGAGCCAGGTGCCGACAAGGTTCAGGTCCTTCCTGCCGCCGCCGCCGCAGGAGCGGAGGAGGCAGGAGGTGAGCGTGGCGGCGGCGGGCGGTAGGCGGTAGGCGAGGTAGACGTGGGGCCCGGCGAGGCAGGCGCCGAGCAAGGGCGCGAGGCTGGTGTGGTGGTACCTCGCGGTGCGGGCGAGCGCGGCGGAGGCGTCGGTGGGCGTGATGCCAGGGACGGCCGGGAGCTGGAAGAGGGTGGCATCGCGACCGCGGAGGGAGCAGCGCCAGTAGGTGGAGGATGGGTCGCGCACGCGCTTCGAGAGGAAGCCGTTGGTGGCGGCGGCGAGCTCCTGGAAGGAGTAGAGGAGCGGCGAGGGTGGCAGGGAGGCGCGGGCCGCGGCCAGCCTGGAGATGCTGGACCTGGAGGAGGAGGGCGTAGCAGCGGAGGTGGTGGAGGAGGACTTGGCGGCGGAGGAAGAAGGGGAACGTCGGCGAGAAGCAGTGGGCGCCCGTGCATGTGAGCTGGACTTGCACATGAGTGAAGAGCCTTGGTACCCCGGCCCGTATTGTCCGATCAGTGCTGTCTATTCTACGTCATATATACCGGTAGTACAGTACGGAGTAAGAGCTCTCTCCACCGGCACTCAAAGTCAACGCGGGCCTGACCCATAGGCAACGAGTAGGGTCGTCAACGACGCGCCACGTCACACCACCCTTACCGGCCACTTTATCACTGACTAAATGGAACCCTATATCCTCCTCTCCATTTTTCACACAAATTTCACCTTTCATTCCATTCCCATGCTCGCTCTCGCCGAGTCCACGCCATCAACAGCCACCAACGCCCAGCATTTTGCCACCGCTCCCCAAACCCGCACAAGAAGTGCGTGGCATCGAAGCCGGAAGACGTGCCGGCGGAGGAATGGGCAGAAGTGTTGGCGCGATGGAAGCTCCTCACGGCTGACCGCAACAACCGGTGCGACCGTGCCGAGGAGAAGAAAAAGGCGGTTGCGGAGGAGGCTTTAGTGGTGGCGTACGTTGAAAGCCAAGCCAACAGTGGGACCCAACAGAGCGGCACGTCCCGCCAAAGCACCTAGCCATCATCCTCAGGCTTCTTCGAGGAGAGCGGCAGGTAGACGACGTGTCCTTGATCTCGGTTCTCCTCTCCCGAGATCAGCAAGAACGATATTCCCCATGATCCACATGTCATATTCTCGTCGATTTTGTCGAATGACCCTCAGCACAACCAAGGTTGTGCCCACCTAGATCTCAACCACACCTATTCTGGGTCATCAAATATATAGTAGGCACCAATCTCGTTCGAAGCTGCCGACACAGGTACCTTCCAGGCTAGTTGTAGCTTGTTCGGCGCCGAGGGCACTAACGCCCGCCATGTGCTCCACAGAATGGCTGAGGCCGAGTGCGCCCCATTGTTTGGCATGATCCGTGGAGAGGGAGGATACTGCAGCGGCCATGACAGTACTGCCACACATAAGGTAGAAGTGGTGGAGGAGGAGGAGAAAGAGAGAGATGAATAGGAAGAGGCAGTGATCGAACTTGGTGCCAATGGGATGCCAAAGAAGAATAGGGGTGGCGACAAGGGAATTAGGTGGAAGACGGCTCAGTGTTTGGGTGATGCATGGAAGGCAGTTTGCCTTGACCCTACCACTGGTGCCCAATAGACCGCTGATGCATATTGGAGGAGGATCTTCAAGCAATTTGAAGAATGCAAGCTCTATGGAGATTACTCGAAGATACACATGATCTACAATCAAAATACATTGTCGCATAAGTGGGGCATCATAAAAAATGTGTGCAAAATATTTCATGGATTTGTGGAGACAATTCGAAAAAGGAAAACTATTAGCTTGACCGTGGTGATTGTATAAAACTCAACCTCATGCTTGTTCTATTTGGTCAATGTAGTATATATTTGTTGTCACATTACTTGATGTTTGTTTGTTTTGTTAGTTGAAGGATGCATGGGCTATGTACAAGCACTATAACGAGGAAAGGAGTTCATTTAATGCTTGTCTTCACCAAAAATGGGACTCTTAAGAAATGAAAGAAAGTCTGGCACACAAACTCAACAACGGCAAGACTTTTGATGTGGACGCACCAGCGACTTTCTTGGCCGACTGCCCATCGGGAATAAGAAGGAAAATGCTGAGAGGAATGGCGGGGCATCGGCAGACTCGATGGAAGCCTCCTTTGAGAAGATGATCGCCGAAGTGACATCCAACAACCAATGTTACAATGTCAAGAACGATGCAAGGTGGAAGGGAATATTGACCAAAGCCGGCATGAAGTTCAATCTTGAGGAGGCAAAGGTTAAAGTTGCCAAGGTCGCCACCTAGGCCGGCGTGCTCGAGGCAACGAATGTGGCATCACAAGTCGAGGTTGCCAAAATAGCCGAGGAGTCGAAGACCTTAACTGCCTATTCATCCAACATGAAAGATGACGCCAAGGTTTGGTATGTGGATTCTCGTGTACACATTGTGGCCGCGATGATGGTGGCAAGGGCAGCACCGACATCAGCACCGACATGGGCACTAGCATGGGCGACAAACGAGCTAGCATCGCTATCGGTGATAGAGGAGCCGACGCCGACGGTCACCGCCGATGTGTTCATGCCCATTTGAGGTCTTGGTTTGTAATACGAGAACGTCGCACTTTATGGCATTTTGGGACAATGTGGCCATGAGTTTGAACTTATTGCCTGTTCTATATGACTTTGAACTATTTGAGAGGCTTTGAATTACTCCGACCAATCTATATTAATGTTCTCACTTGTCTAGATTCGAATATATCTAATTATGTTTTAATACGAGATACATCCGAATCTATATAAATTTAAGGAGATTAATTTCGATCGGAAAGAGTATTTGAATTTGGCCTTAAATGATTTGAGGGGTCAAATTTGGGACGCGGCGGTACGAGAAGGCCACACCAAACTGCCGGCAGCTGCATGCGGACGCAGTTGCCAGAGCTTTGCTGGAGATGCTCCAAGTATGAAAACAATAGCACCAGTTTTTTCTGTACTAGTTTATTTCGTGGATAGTACTATTTCTAAACCACCGGTCGTCGTTGACATTCAGACTTGAGGTACACAGTTGCAAAAATGAAACGATTCATGTTTTTAAAAGACATCCGGCGGCTATGCAATTAGGTGAGAAATCAGTTTTTGTTGTTGGCAGAATCCTAAGATGAATCCAAAAAGAAAACAAATTGAGGCATCATCAAGTCGCGGGATGGACCTTTTCTCTGCATCACGTACGGAGCCACATTCATTCAGACTTAAGGTAGACAGCTGGAGTAGTCGACGAATGGATGCTCTGTTCATAAGTTATTGCTCAAAGCGCGTAGAACTTGTGATGATTTTTCTTACTGTATAATATTGCCATCTCATGCAAATAACAAAAAAATTTTTTACGTAGGTCACCACTGAGAAGCGACCGCAGTCCGCAAGACTTGTGAAAGAAACCGTCTTGGTCGCGACTGCTATCAGCGACCGAGAAATAATCATTTTTTGCATAGATCAAGACAGGGTTAATCCTTTTCTATTTTTATAACTTATTAGTTAAGAAGTCAAAAGTGGGATACACCCTGGGAGGAGGAATGGTCAAAGAAATGGCTACTTAACACCGATGCAAATTCTCGTGCTATCACCCCCCGAATGCCAAAGGCCTAACCGTTTTCCTTATTAACATTTTTCTTGCTTGCGTGACGGTAATGATCAGAATAGAAACATAAAATGGATCTGCTATTTGATCTAGTCAATGAATGTATAGTATAGTAGACATCTAGATTGACATATATATCATCAATAATTTGAACATTTTCAAGCTTCAAACTTAAGTACCAATTGAGATACATACTTCGAATATTCAAATAAATCGAAAACATAGTTCTCAAACCAAATGCACGATCCAACATAGAAGTTCTTTGCCACAAAAGATGTTCCCATGATCCTCGCTCATCACCGCCATTGCGAGCACTACCCAAATTGGCCGGTCATCCTCCTCCTCTCATCATGCCGCTGGTCGCGTTAGCACGCCCAAAGCCGACATAACCTACTCCTCTTCTTCCTGCCATCATGCCATCGACGGCCGACATATCCTTGCATACAAGATCTCCGCCCGCTAATCTCCCAATATATGCCCCACATTATTGGGATCCATCATTATGAGGTGGTTCTCCTTGGCGATAATTTCTTGCCTCATCCGGTTATCTTCGAGAAGAAGCCTAAACTCCTCAAAGTTGGCCTTACACTTATCCTCGACCAACTTCTTCTCATTTTATTTGACTTGTTGCCACCTTGTTGGCTCTTGTTGCTTCTTCTCGACCACTTCTATCCGCAATTGCAAAGTTCGAGTATCCATCTTGCGTGATCTTATCTCTAACGCTCCCAATCACAACAGTTTTCTTTAACTTTTCCTTAGACAAATTCCATCCATCCAATCTCCCCTTTATTGTACACAGAGATGGGCTCCGTCTTCCTTCCTCCCTATCATCATCATCATCACCATCTAACTCTGGAGAGGATGGAGTATTTAACTTTGTTTTCTACGGTGAGGAGCTTCTTGATCCATCAACCTGATTTCTCACTATTCTTTAGCAACTTTGGCCTTTGGCCTAGCCATTTGATTGCATCTCTCTTATGCAATGTGCTCATACATTGACATAACATAAATACAAGAACAATGCTATGAGACACAATAATATGAGCACACTGACATGATAAAAAACAATAAACCCACATAGTCATCGATGGTTGTACTATCAGACCCAGCAGTTTTCAGTATCACTAAATATGTTCATTTGCATTTCATGCATCCAAAGAAGCCGGGAAATCTTGAAAAAATAGAAGGAAAAAGTGATCAAGATCTCTCTTTAATTTGGTGGTTTAGGGTTAATTCATCAAGAAAGTGCTCTGAATCTCAACATGACCTTTGCTTATTTCCAAACTTGGGAAACATTTAAAATATGAACAAATACAAATATATGGATTTATAGACTCAAGATCACATGTAAACTCATAATACACTTGATAGAATCCAAGAATAGTATTTGGAATCATAATAGATTTTGAATCATCCATTCAGATTGAATCCAAACTTGCAAAGTAATATAAAATACTCGAGACAATCATAAGTAAAAATAGACATTATATAAAAAGGAATATTCTTTATTACAAGAGTATTTTTACAAATTTCATAAGAAGAATAAAATTACATGAATGAAAATAAAGATAAATTTCTAAATTATTTCGAGTATATCACATAACATAGTATCAAACTCACAAAATATTATAACAAAAATCATAGGAAATTGTATCAAAATTCATTAACGGCACTTCCAAAGTTCCTATAAATTAGATAGAAATCACAGATGATGTTTCCAAATATCCCAACATAAATTCGAATATATCACATAACATAGTATCAAACTCACTTAAAAGAGCACACTTAGAACATAACACGTGTGACACGTTCATTATTCCTATCGCGTAAGTCCCAAGGCACAAACTCGAAGAGGATGCAATCACTCGTAAATAGCTAACAAATTGGCGGCTACTTTTCCAAAATGCCCGCTAAACTTGTCCTTCGTCACCAAATTCACCATCCCTCGTCTAAGTGAAGATCTCCACTTACCTATGGCTGAATTTTTCCAAGAAAAGTGAGTAGCTTCACACGAGTAAATATTAGAAGTTACAAATTGTTGATTTTTCCCAATGGACTACGACTAAACTCTAGATATGTTAAAAGTACCACGAGAGAACAAACAACCAACACCAGTTGAAAAAAAAGCTAATCAACACATGATTCTGGTCGAACTCAACCGCTCTAACAATTTCCAAATTCCCACCTAGACCATGAGCACACCATGGCGCCACCTCCCCAGCTAATCGACGATGTCATCGCCAAGATTCCCCTCCGCCTTGTTGGGTTCACAACATAGAAAACAAAAAAAATTCTACGATGGGAACTACTAAGCACCAAGATCTATCTACCTAAATACAAACAAAGGATGGATATACATCCATAGAGGACATACCCTTGAAGACCGACAAAGTGTTATGAGGTTGGACTCGTGGATGATGTAGTCGTACGCTTGCCAATCTCAAGATCGAGAGGAAGTCCAGCACCGCAAATCAGCAGCGCATCCGTGATCACACACACATCCGGTCCACCGAACAACCTCCGCCTCCTCGCTCCAGCGATGCAGCAGAAGCAGCAACTTTCAGACGAAAAGCCACCGGGAACATGTATCTCGCTAATCTGAGACCATGGGGGAACAATTCTAGAGGGGGAGAGAGATCCTTCACGAGGAGGTGTGAGATGAGAGGAGGGAGTGGGGGCCGAGGGGGAAGCCCCTCCCATGGCCGACGGCCATGGAGGTGCCCCCACCTCTTCCCTTATTCATGTGGTGGTACTCACACTCACGTCAATTTAGCCTCCACTCAAAATTCCACTCATCCCCATTAAACTCTCACCAAATTTAATGCAACTCTCATTTAATAAAACTCTTTTATTTATTTTATTCATATTTTGTTAATTACTTTAATTAACAAACATTCACATAAAATCCCCTGCAATATTTCAATATCACATGCAGAACCAATTTCGGCAATTTCACCCGAAACAATTCCGGTGTCCATTGAAATAATTCCAGTGCTTTGCAATTCTTTTCTCTGGAACATATTTGCTCCAAATTATGTCGGTATCTCTTAAGTGTGTCACCATATGGTTCGTGAATAATGCAGACATGATCGAGACCCTTCTCCGATCAATAACTAGCAACGGGACCTAGAGATCCATACTGACTCCTACACATTCAACGATGACTTCCGTGATCGTGAGAACCTTTGAAGTTAGTAACTAAATCTCTTTGTCTCACGATATATGATGGCTCAACACGTATCGAGCTTGTTGGGGAACCCCAAGAGGAAGGTATGATGATCACACTAGCAAGTTTTCCCTCAGTTATAAAACCAATGCTATCGAACCAGTAGGAGCAAGGAAACACCTCCAAGGTGTTGTTTCCAACTTGGAATCGTGCACAACACAACCACAGAACTTTGCCCCCAACTTACAGTGAGGTTATCAATCTCACCGGTTTTGCTGAAAACAAAGGATTAAACGTATTGTGTGGAAGATAGTAGTTGCTTGCAGAAAGTAAATAGTAAATAGTAAATAGCTTGTAGATTGATGGTAAAAGAATGGACCGAGGTCCATAGTTCACTAGAGGTGATTCTCCTTAAGATAGTTGACATGTTGGGTGAACAAATTAAAGTGGGGCAATTGACAGACACCAAGAAAGCATACATGCATATACTAATCATCTTGACTCCTATGAGATTTGATTGGGAATTACAAAATTATACATAGACCGTAATCCAACTACATCTATGACTAATAATTCACATTCAGGTTATCATCCGAACCCCCTCCAGTATTAAGTTGCAAGTAACAGATAATTGCATTAAGCAAAGTGTGTAAAGTAAAAAATACGATCGTTCCATGAACAAAGGATTGCTGTTTTCTCCCTAGTAGCAACAACACATCTAGTACCTTAGAGATTTCTGTCACTTCCCCAGATTCCTAGAGGCATGAACCCACTATCGAGCATAAATACTCCCTCTTGGAGTTGCTAGCATCTACTCGGCCAAGATAGCTACTAACAACGGAAAGCATGCAAGCTCACAAATAACATAGACATGATAGAATCAATAATCAATCTGAAATAACATCTCAATATCCATCAGATCCCCGCAAACACAACATGTAAGATTATAAATAGATGATCTTGATCATGAACGGAGCTCACAAGATCTAAACATGGTAGTACAAAGGAGAAGAACCAACCATCTAGCTACTACATGGACCTGTAGTCCAGAGATGAACTACTCACGCATCACACTGGAGGCAGTCATGGTGACGAAGAAGGCTTCCAGGGTGACCTCTCCCCTCCAGCAGGGTGCCGCGAAGAGCTTCAAATCCCTCCCGATCTAGGGATGGAGATAACAACGGCTATAGACTCTTTCGTGGAATTTTGATCGGGTACCTAGGGTTTCATCTCGGAGGCAATATATAGGCGAAGGGGCAAGATGGATGAGAGCCAGGGGCCCACACCCCTGGTGGCGCGGTTAGGGCTGGTCGCACCACCACTAGGTGTGGCCGTCCTGGTTCCCCTCTTCATCTCCCCTCCGGACTCCGTGTTCCTTTTGATGAAATATTGACTTGGGCTTTTATCCGGTCCAATTCCGAGAATATTTCCTTACTAGCTTTTCTGAAACCAAAAACAGCAGAAAATAGGCAAGTGGCACTATGGCATCTTGTTAATAGGTTAGTTCCAAAAAATGTGTAAAAATACTCCAAAGTGTGGACAAAACATAAGAAAGTAGATATAAAACAAGCATGGAACATCAAAAATTATAGATACGTTTGCGACGTATCAACATCCCCAAGCTTAACTCCTGCTCATCCTCGAGTAGGTAAGTGATAAAAAGAAGAAGAATTTTTGAGGTGACATGCACCATTTGATCAAGGTATTTATAACATTGATAGCTGGGATCATAGTACTCTAACATAGCATGAAAGATATAATTCTAACAATAAGACATAGCAACTATGTTGTAGCATGAAAAGGTACAATACTTTGAAAGACATTTGCTTGTTTCACATATAGAAAGCATAGTAAGAATGGTATTCAGCTTGTCCCTCATAGTGTAGCAAAACATAAATGCATAGGACACCTTCAAAGTTCATAAGGGTGACTAGATACAAATAGTTTAAGTACAAGCAATATCAAAGTTATGAATCAATCAACAATTCTTGGGACAATGCACATTAAACTAAGAATGACCACTATGATCTCTCAATAGGTGCATAAAGATAGAAGATGGAGACTCAACATAAAATTAAAAGAAATGCCCTTCATAGAAGGAAGCATGGATTTAAGTTTCATAAAGAGCTTCCAAAAATTATGGTACTTATTAGCTTTCAGCTCTCATTGCCTCTATCATAAGCATATTTTAGGTGATTAAGGTTAAAGTGAACAAATATGAGGATAAGTTTGACAAGTTATAAGTTAAAATCTCATGCCCCTTACTTACGAAAACCGAATCTCATGCTACTCAACTTTAGTCATGAGTAAGTTCTTGTCATCGTAAATACATGTGTATCATGGAGAACCACCAACGAGGTACCCCTTTCCCGATGATACGGAAGCATTCCCATATCAAAATGACAAGGCAAGCAGACAATGAGAATCTCAACAATCTTTTTATTTGCTATTTGCATAGGTTTTTATTAAGGATGCTTCACAGATTGCTCATTATGGTTATGCTGCAAGTTTCCACCATGATTAGGCATGGCTTAGGCTAGCGTCCCAGGCGTTTCTCTAACACATATACAAACTGCATGAGCTTACAAGCTCCCCTTTTATTTCATACCGTCGGGACCCATAAGCAAAAGAACATGATATCAACCAAATAAAGTGCAATGTTGAAAGCGTTCCCCATGGTAACATGGTTCTGCTAATTCACAAATTATAAAGCGCAAGAATATACGCAACATAGATGGGCACAATGGTTCAAGTTTATTAAGTGAAAGAAAAGTAAAGTTTGCCGTCAAGTTTGTGAGAGCTTTAATCACTAATTTTCACATAACAAGTTTAATTTGGAAGGTAGATAAAAACATGAATATACTTGGAATAGCAAATGCTAATAGGTAGGTATGGTGGATTCTTTGGAATAACTTGGTTTTATTTGGAGTTGGATGCATGAGTGGAACTCATACTTGGTATGGAGGCTAGCAAAAGACTGGGGGCGACCAACTAAGAGAGCAATAAAGGCCATAATCATGCAAAGCGACAAAATATTATTAATTAAATCATAAAGTGATATTACAAGTCGAAAACTAAATGATCATAGAGGCTATGGTGACTTGGTATAGCCTTCACATGGTGTAAGCATGCGCCAAGTCAACCCAAATAAAGCATTAAAGGAGAATACCACAATATTATGCTTTAATATGCTAAAACAACACATGATTCTTCCAAGGCACATTATGCAATCTCAATTATTTGTAACAAGTCATGCTACAGCAATAATCACTAAGAATAAAGTTATAACAATATCAAGCATGGCATGATAAAGTCTAAGTCACAGTCAAAAACAAGCTCCTTTTATACCACTTAAGCATGAACTTTCCAACTCTTTTCCAATCCAACTCAACCTATTTGAAAACCGTCATATATGAATGTGGGGGTCCAACCAATTTATTTAAGCAAACTAAGCAAATGAAAACTAAAAAACAAAATGAAGACGCTCCAAGAACAACACAACTGTGCATGAAACAATAAAAATGAAGTGTTTGGAAGAAACCTGGAATTTTTATTGGTGAAGAAGGGGATGCCTTGGGCATCCCCAAGCTTTGACGCTTGTACTTCTTGAATATTTCTTGGGGTGACATGGGTGGCATCCCCAAGCTTGAGCTTTTGTCCATCTTCATCTTATCACATTACTCTTTCCTACACTTTAGAATTTCCTTCATATAAAACTTCACATAATCTTCATTAGCAACATTAGTGTACTCAAGATAATAAGTCTTTTGGTTCAGTTTCAACACAAGTAAAACTTCCATTAAAGAACAATATACTGTAGCACTTCCTTTAAAAAGTTCAAATGATCAAAGAGAACTCAAAGAGAAAGAGATTAAGAGGCAAATGCAAATGATGACAGAAAACTATTAAAACAGACCAGCAGGTAAAAACCGAATTTTTCGAAGAACTTCTGTTGCTCAAATCGAGAAGTGTTGAACTAACTAAAGTTGGATAACAACCTGGTGCAGAAGCACAAAAAATTACAGCTCAATCCGATGTACAGAGATTTTTCACGAATGTTTATAGCGAAGCACGAAAATCTGTTTCGGGACAACAACTTCCCAAGCATTACTTCTCTCTCATTAGAGGTTACTCTTGGCACAAAAACCACACAAAAATGATAAGGAGCAGTTATTACAGAGGTAATAACTTCCAATACTCAACAAAATATTCCTAATAAAATCTGGGTTATCTCCCAATAAGTGCTTTTCTTTAACGCCTTTGAGCTCGGCATAAGAAGCAAGAAAAGAATCAAGTATTCTCAAATGAAGAAGCATTAAAAGGAAATTTTGTTTTAATAGGAGAGACAAAAGGAATTCTATCTGTCTTCTTAGGTAAGTGTTCTATACCTTTTTTGAGTGGAAATTGATATTTAATTGTGCCTTCTTTCATATCAATAATGGCACCACCAGTTCTAAGAAAAGGTCTTCCCAAAATAATAGGACAAGAAGAATTGCATTCAACATCCAAAACATAGAAATGAACAGGTACATAGGCATTGTTAACCATAATAAGAACATCATTAATACTCCCCATGAGTTTCTTTTTAGCATTATCATCAAGTTGGATATTTAAATAACAATCTTCCAATGGTGGTAAATCAAGCATTTCATAAATCTTTCTAGGCATAATAGAAACACTACTATCAAGATCACATAAAGCTTTGGGATTAAAATCATTCACTTTCATATTAATGATGGGTTCCCAACCATCTTATAATTTCATAGGAATAGAAGCTTTATGTTTTATCTTTTCTTCTTTAATTTTTATGAGAGCATCAGTAATGTGTTTTGTAAAGGCCATATTCATAGCACTTGCATTAGGACTTTTAGTAAGCTTTTGTAGGAACATAATTACTTCAGAGATATTGCAACCATCAAGATCAAAATCATAATTATTATCTAAAGTAGTAGAGTCATTGTTTCCCATATTTCGAAGAATTTCAGCATTTTTATTAGAAAAGGTTCCATTGGGTTTACTAGCTTCAACATTAGTGGTAGTGATAGTAGAAATACTAATATTTCTAGTAATTTCATCTTTTCTTTCCCACTTAGCATGCAATTCAGCTAATAGTCTAACATTTTCATCAATTCTAACTTGTATGGCATTAGTAGCAGCAAAAGGATTTTCAATAGTTTCAGGTTTAGCAACCATTTTTTTCAAGGAAGATTGTGCTTCAGACAATGATGCCATATTTCTTTCAGCATTAGACAGTTTTCCTCAATAATTTTATTGAAAGCAGTTTGTTTACTAATAAAATCTTTAAGCATGACTTCAAGTTCAGAGGGTTCACTCCTATTATTGTTGTAGGAATTTCCATAAGCATTACCATTATTGGGAGGATATGGCCTATAATTATTATTACCAAAATTATTCCTGTAGGCATTGTTGCTAAAATTATTATTTCTAATAAAGTTCGCATCAACTTGCTCTTCTTGAGCAACCAGAGAAGCTAAGCGGACATGATTTGGATCAATATGAGCTTTCCGATTAACAAGCATAGACATAATAACATCAATTTTATCACTCAAGGAGGAGATCTCTTCAACAGAATTTACCTTCTTACCTTGTGGAGCTCTCTCAGTGTGCCATTTAGAATAGTTACCCATCATATTATCTAGAAGCTTTGTTGCAGCACCCAAAGTAATGTTCATAAAGGTACCTCTAGCAGCTGAATCCAGTAGATTTCTTGAAGAATAATTCAATCCTGCATAAAAGGTTTGGATAATCATCCAAGTAGTCAGTCCATGAGTGGGACAATTCTTTACCAAAGATTTAATTCTTTCCCAAGCCTGAGCAACATGTACATTATCAGATTGTTTAAATTTCATTATTTCAGTTCTCATAGATATAATATTAGCAGGAGGATAGTATTTTCCAATGAAATCATCTTTGCATTTAGTCCAAGAATCAATACTATTTCGAGTTAGGGATAGCAACCATTCTTTAGCTTTTCCTCTCAAAGAGAAAGGAAACAATTTAAGCTTAATAATATCTCCATCTATATCCCTATGTTTTTGCATCTCACAAAGTTCAACAAAGTTATTAAGATGAGCAATAACATCTTCTGTACCAATACCAGAAAATTGTTCTTTCATAACAAGATTGAGCAAAGCAGGTTTAATTTCAAAGAAAGTAGCTTCAGGAACAGGTGGAGCAATAGGTGTGCACATGAAATCATTATTGTTGGTGCTAGTGAAGTCATAGAACTTAGTGTTTTCAAGAGTAGTCATTTTTTTGTGTTTTTAATATAGAAAGCAAACTAGTACAACTATTTTTTGTGTGTTTTTGATAAAAGAAACAAGCAAACAGAGTAGAAATAAACTAAGCAAAACAAACAAAACAAAGTAAATAGATTGGTTATGAGGGACACCCCTTGTGAAGATGTCCTTGACTCCCCAGCAACGGCTCCAGAAAAGAGCTTGATGGCTCAACACATATCGAGCTCATTGGGGAACCCCAAGAGGAAGGTATGATGAGCACATCAGCACGTTTTCCCTCAGTTATGAAACCAAGGTTATCGAACCAGTAGGAGCAAAGAAACACCTCCAAGCTGTTGTTTCCAACTTGGAATCCTGCACAACACAACTACAAAACTTTGCCCCAAACTTACAGTGAGGTTGTCAATCTCACCGGTTTTGCTGAAAACAAAGGATTAAACGTATTGTGTGGAAGATAGTAGTTGCTTGCAGAAAGTAAACAGTAAACAGTAAATAGCTTGTAGATTGATGGTAAAAGAATGGACTGGGTTCCATAGTTCACTAGTGGTGATTCTCCTTAAGATTGTTGACACGTTGGGTGAACAAATTACAGCGGGGCAATTGACAAACACCGAGAAAGCATACATGCATATACTAATCATCTTGACTCCTATGAGATTTGATTGGGCATTACAACATTATACATAGACCATAATCCAACTGCATCTATGACTAATATTCCACCTTCGGGTTATCATCCGAACCCCCTCTAGTATTAAGTTGCAAGCAACAGATAATTGCATTAAGCAAAGTGTGTAAAGTAAACAATACGATTGTTCCATGAACAAAGGATTGCTGTTTTCTCCCTAGTAGCAACATCCCATCTAGTACCTTAGAGATTTCTGTCACTTCCCCAGATTCCAAGAGGCATGAACCCAGTATCGAGCATAAATACTCCCTCTTGGAGTTGCTAGCATCTACTCGGCCAAGATAGCTGCTAAAAACGGAAAGCATGCAAGATCACAAATAACATAGACATGATAGAATCAATAATCAATCTGAAATAACATCTCAATATCCATCGGATCCCCGCAAACACAACATGTAAGATTACAAATAGATGATATTGATCATGAACGGAGCTCACAAGATCTAAACATGGTAGCACAAAGGAGAAGAACCGACCATTTAGCTACTACATGGACCCGTAGTCCAGAGATGAACTACTCACGCATCACACCGGAGGCAGTCATGGTGATGAAGAAGGCCTCCAGGGTGATCTCTCCCCTCCAGCAGGGTGCCGGGAAGAGCTTCAGATCCCTCCTGATCTAGGGATGGAGATGACGGTGGCTACAGACTCTTTCGTGGAATTTTCATCTCGGAGGCAATATATAGGCGAAGGGGCAAGGTCGGTGGACATCCAAGGGCCATACCCCCTGGTGGCATGGCTAGGGCTGGCCGCTCCACCACCAGGTGTGGCCGCCCTGGTTCCCCTCTTCGTCTCCCCTCTGGACTATGTGTTCCTTCTGGTGAAATATTGACCTAGGCTTTTGTCCGGTCCAATTCTGAGAATATTTCCTTACTAGCTTTTCTGAAACCAAAAACAGCAGAAAACAGGCAACTGGCACTGTGGCATCTTGTTAATAGGTTAGTTCCAGAAAATGTGTAAAAATACTCCAAAGTGTGGACAAAACATAAGAAATTAGATATAAAACAAGCATGTAACATCAAAAATTATAGATACGTTTACAACGTATCAATATATTACATGTCTGAGATTCGACCACCGATATCTCCATACCTAGTTTGATCTCGTTACCGACATGCACTCTTTTCTCGTTCCTGTGATATAACATTCTAGTGATCACAACACTTGCCTGCAAGCTATCTCAATGTGATATCACCGAGAGGGCCCAGAGCATATCTATCCGTCATCAGGATGGACAAATTCCACACTTGATCCATGAGCCTCTATATAACACCTTTGGAGCATCTGAACCCACCTTTATTGTCACCCTGTTACGGTGTGACGTTTGATGTTATCAAGTTACTCTTCTAGTGTTAGTTATTGACATGATCTTATGGTCTAAGGACTAGAATTACTTTGTATTATGTTATAGCAATTGAAACACAATGACTTCGATCATATTGCTATACTTTGGATGAATGTTCATCACATCATTCCACTAATTTTGTGACCTCGTTATTAACAACATCCAATGTCCATGATCAGGAAACCTTCATCATCTTGTTAATCAACGAGCTAGTTTATAAGAGAGGAATAACTAGGAATCCTTTTTTTGTTTATTAAACACACATGTATTAACGTTTCCAATGAATACAATTATAGCATGAAAAATAAACATCTATCATATACTTGGAATAATATAATAACAACTTTATTATTGCCACTCGGGCATATTCCCTTCAGTCTCCCACTTGCACTAGAGAGAATAATCTAGTTTACATAGTGATAAATCTAACACCCATGGAGTTCTGGTGTTGATCATGTTTTGCCCTAGGGAGAACTTTAGTCAATGGATCTGCTAAATTCAGATCCGTTTGTACTTTACAAATCTTTATATCTCCATCCTTGACATGCTCACGGATGGAGTGAAACTGACGCTTAATATGCTTGGAATTCTTGTGAGACCTTGGTTCCTTGGCATTGGATATGTATCCATTGTTGTCTCAAAGATCACCATTGGGTCCAACACAATAGGAACCACACCTAGTTCAGTTATGAACTCCTTCATCCAAACCGCTTCCTGCACCGCTTTTGACGCAACAACATATTCCGCCTCCATTTTTGATCCCTCCACCACAGGTTGTTTGGAGCTCCTCCAACTAACTGCTGCTCCGTTCATGAGAAATGCGTATCCAGATTGAGACTTAGAGTCATCCGGATCGGTGTCAAAGCTAGCGTCAACATAACATTTAGCGACCAGCTCTTCTTCAAATCTATACATAGAAACATTTCCTTAGTTCTTCTTAAGTACTTAAGGATATTCTTGACCTCTATCCAATGTTTCGAACCTGGATTAGGTTGGTACCTGATGTGCTCGTCGTTCGACGAAGAGCTTGTTGGGAACCCCAATAGGAAGGTACGATAAGCACAGCAGTAAGTTTTCCCTCAGTTATGAAACCAAGGTTTAATCGAACTAGTAGGAGCAAGGAAACACCCCAAAGGTGTTACTAGCTGAGCTTTGGCAGGGCGCACTACCGGTGCTAGTAGCAACGTGGAGACCTGCACAACACAACCACAGAACTTTGTCCCCAACTTGCGATGAGGTTGTCAATCTCACCGTGTTTTGCGGAAAACAAAGGATTAAACGTATCGAATGGAAAGAAGTAAAAGTTTGCAGAAAGTAAACACAAAGCAGTAAAAGATTGTAGATTGTATGTAAAGAAAAAGGACCGGGATCCATAGTTCACTAGAGGTGGCTCTCCTTAAGATAGATAACATGCTAGGTGAACAAATTACAGCAGGGCAATTGAAAAACACCGAGAAAGCAATACATGCATATACTAATCATCTTGACTCCTTTGAGACTTGATTGGGCATTACAACATAATACCTAGACCGCCATCCAACTGCATCTATGACTAATAATCTACCTTCAGGTTATCATCCGAACCTCCTCCAGTATTAAGTTGCAAGCAACAGATTATTGCTTTACGAACTGCGTGTAAAGTAAACAATACGATTGTTCTATGAACAAAGGATTGTTGTTTTCTCCCTAGTAGCAACAACACATCTAGTACCTTAGAGATTTCTGTCACTTCCCCAGATTACCAGAGGCATGAACCCACTATCGAGCATAAATACTAACTCTTGGAGTTGCTAGCATCTACTTGGCCAAGATAGCTACTAACAATGGAAAGCATGCAAGATTACAAATAATAAAGACATGATAGAATCAATAATCAATCTGAAATATCATCTCAATATCCATCGGATCCCCGCAAACACAACATGCAGAATTACAAATAGATGATCTTGATCATGAACGGAGCTCACAAGATCTAAACATGAAAGCACAAAGGAGGAGAACCAGCCATCTAGCTACTACATGGATCCGTAGTCCAAGGATGAACTACTCACGCATCACACCGGAGGCTTGCATGGTGATGAAGAAGGCCTCTAGGGTGAATTCCCCTCTCCGGCAGGGTGCCGGGAAGAGCTTCAGATCCCTCCCGATCTAGGGATGGAGATGACGGCGGCTACAGACTCTTTCGTGGATTTTTTGATCGGGTCCTTAGGGTTTTCGTCTCGAGGGCAATATATAGGCGGAAGGAGAGGAAGAGGGGGTGCCTGGGCTGGCCACACCACCCCCTGGCGCGCGCCAGGCTAGGCTGCACGGCCAGGTGGTGTTGCCACCCTCTAGCCCTTCTCCGTCTCATATTCTGGCACTTGATCCCTTCCGGAAAAATAGGCACTTTGGCTTTTGTCCCGTCCAATTCCGAGAATATTCATTTTCTGACTTTTCTGGAACCAAAAACAGCAGAAAACAGGCAGCTGGCACTGTCGCTCTTGTTAATAGGTTAGTCCAAGAAATCATGTGAAAAGTACTCCAAAGTTGGAAAAAAACACAAGAAAGTGGATAAAACCAAGCATGGAACATCAAAAATTATCGATACATTTGCAATGTATCAGTACCCACTAGCCAAACTAATAGCATGTGCCACATCTTGTCTTGTAAATAACATGGCATATATTATTGATACTATGGCTGAGGCATAGGGGATCTTATCCATTATATCTCTTTCTTCCACCATAGCCGGACTTTGAGTCTTACTCAATGTCTTGCCTTGCAACATAGGTAAGAACCCCTTCTTACTTCCGTCCATTTTGAACTTCCTTAAAATCTTATTAAGGTATGTACTTTGTGATAACCCAATTCGGCGTCTTGATTTACCTCTATAGATCTTAATGCCTAATATGTATGATGCTTCACCAAGGTCCTTCATCGAAAATTTGTTGTTTAGATAACTTTTAACACTGTTTAAAAGATCTACATCATTTCCAATCAATAATATGTCATCCACATATAATATTAGAAATTAAACACAAAGCAGTAAACAGTTTGTAGATTGCATGTAAAAGAAATGACCGGGGTCCATAGTTCACTATAGGTGTCTCTCCTTAAGATAGATAACATGCTGGGTGAACAAATTATAGCGGGGCAATTGACAAACATCGAGAAAGCAATACATGCATATACTAATCATCTTGACTCCTTTGAGACTTGATTGGGCATTACAACATTATACATAGACCGCCATCCAACTGCATCTATGACTAATAATCCACCTTCAGGTTATCATGCAAACCCCCTCCAGTATTAAGTTGCAAGCAACAGTTTATTGCATTATGAATTGCATGTAAAGTAAACAATACGATTGTTCTATGAACAAAGGATTGTTATTTTCTCCCTAGTAGCAACAACACATCTACTACCTTAGATATTTCTGTCACTTCCCCAGATTACCAGAGGCATGAACCCACAATCGAGCATAAATACCAACTCTTGGAGTTGCTAGCATCTACTTGGCCAAGATAGCTACTAACAACGGAAAGCATGCAAGATCACAAATAACAAAGACATGATAGAATCAATAATCAATCTGAAATAGCATCTCAATATCCATCGGATCCCTGCAAACACAACATGTATGGATTACAAATAGATGATCTTGATCATGAACGGAGCTCAAAAGATCTAAACATGATAGCACAAAGGAGGAGAACCAGCCATCTAGCTACTACATGGACCCGTAGTCTAGAGATGAACTACCCACGCATCACACTAGAGGCTTGCATGATGATGAAGAAGGCCTCTAGGGTGAATTCCCCTCTCCGGCAGGGTGCCGGGAAGAGCTTCAGATCCCTCCCGATCTAGGGGCAGAGACGACGGTGGCTATAGACTCTTCCGTTGATTTTTGATTGGGTACTTAGGGTTTCCATATTAGAGGCAATATATAGGCAGAAGGAGAGGCCGAGGGGGTGCCTACTGCGGCTAGACCACCCTTTGGCGCGGGCCAAGCTTGGCCGCGTGGCCAGGTGGTGTGGCCGGGCCCCAGCCCCTCTCCGTCTCGTATTCTGGCTCCAGATGTCTTCTGGTAAAATAGCGACTTTGGCTTTTGTCCTGTCTAATTCCGAGAATATTCATTTTCTGACTTTCCTGAAACCAAAAACAGCAGAAAATAGGCAGCTGGCACTGTGGCTCTTGTTAATAGGTTAGTCCAAGAAATCATATGAAAAGTACTCCAAAGTTGGAACAAAACACAAGAAAGTAGATAAAACCAAGCATGGAACATCAAACATTATAGATACATTTGCAATGGATCATTGATCTCAGTCTTCGATCTTGGAGTCGGTATCGTATTCTACTGGAAAGAACCAAACACCGGAAAGAAAGGTGAAACAACAATCAACACATGGCATCGATGCAATGCTCAAGCAAGAATGATGATATGACGAGTTAATTAGCACTTGAATTAAACCCTAGGGCATGCTCGACCATTTTAAACAGGTCCGAAGGGTACAAACCCTAGAACAGGGGACCCCGGAACACCTGTGAGGGGTTGATTTAGTTCTCTAATTAAACTTATCATTTAAGTTGCTTAACAATGCATGATATTGATGCTAAAGTGTAGATCTTGTTTTTCTAAACATTTTGATATATTATACATACTTTTGACATATAAATAATTAGTTATTGAATTTACAATATTTACTCAATTTCTGAAAATATTAAACCATTTTATTAAACTATTTAAAACAAGGGAAAAATTGCTATAGGACACCGTTATTTTCTGTCATTTGCTGAAACACATTGTCTGATTATGTCTTTGCTAGGTACCATTATAAATTTGTGACATGTTTGCCAGAACACACCACGCGGCCAAAAAGGAAAGTTTTAGCACTTTTGCTCGGGTGACCATGTTATGGCCCAGTTTGAAAAAAAATGCCAAACTTTCCATTTTTGGCCACGTGGTGTGTTCTGGCAAACGCGTCACAAAATTGTAATGGTACCTAGCAAAGAAATAATTGTGCGGTGTGTTTTAGCAAACGCCAGGATATAACGGTGTCCTATAGCAAATTTTCCCTGAAAACAACCCAGACACTTTTTACACCACGGCAAAGGATACCCACAACAGGCAAAGTGGTACTCGGACCGGGGTTGACTGGGTCAGACCCGTGTGCTGACGTCAGGATGACGCACGCGTGACGTCATCCCACTGGCTGCGCTTAGATCGGTGACGGGGGCAGCGATTGAATGCGCACGGGCAAGCAGGAGCGGGCGTGTTCGAACCGCGGTTGCAAGGCTAACCTCTAGGTGGCGGTGTCGCTCAAGTTGGGTCACCGAAGCAAGGTCCCCGATGATGACTAGCGGCGGAGCACGGCGAGCTACGGTGGCACAGCGCTACAGAGCGAGAGATAGAGGTAGAAGGGGTCGGGCAGAACCACATGCTCACCCTGAGGCTTAGAAGCTTGACAGCGAGGCTGTAGGTAGCCTATAGCAATGACAAGGACAACGATGAGCGGCGGCCAGACTTCGGGAAGAAGGCGATGCAGAGTTCGATTCCATGTGTCCCGGATCGATTCCGTTGGCGGAGGGGTAGAGGACGACGAGACGGCCATGCCAGCGTGCTCGACGTTGCTTAGGGCAGCCGGATATGGCGGAGATTCGAGCCGGTGGTGGCTAGGGTTTCGGGCCAGAGGGGGAAATGGGGAAAACGGGGAACTAGGGTTCATCTGCAGCAGAGGCGAGGGTATTTGTAGACGCATGAGATGTTGGTAGCGTGCATTTCTTCATGGAGGGCATCACGGCGAGGCAAGGACGGCGAGCGCAGTGCCAGCGAGGAGCTTCGTGTCGTCGTCGTTGAATATGAAGCGAGGTTAGGAGGGCCGAAGCGGTATGGGCCTTAGCTAGGCTAGCTAGGCCGTGTCTGGGCTGGCTTCGGGCGCACGGGCGGCAAGGAAGAGGAGGGGAAGTGGGCTGTGGCCTGGCCTGCTGGTCTGCTATTGTTTTTATTTGCAAAACACTTTTTCCTTTTTAATTATGTTTTCTCTTTTGTAATTCCAATTTCAAATCTGTTTTGAATATTCCAAAAATACTAGAACATTTCTAAATATCGAAAATAATACAGGGACCCCTTTATACTATTTGGGATCCACACTTTTGATCTTTTAAAAATACAAAAACTATTTTGAATTAATTTTAGAGAGAGGGGGAAATTAGGGTTTTTGGAGTTTTGCAGTATTTTCTTTGCATGCATTTTTAAAGATGATGCTCATGAATGCACTATCAAAGCCCTAATTATGATTAACTAAAACTGGGGTGTTATACCGTGTCGTCATGTTGGATGATGGGATCCAGGGTTTCCTAGTTTAGGACCCTTTCACAGGTGGCCTAGACCCTACTCAAGATGTACATCGAGTAACTCATCCAGTCATCTGTGGTGACCAGCGTTGTCGATGGCTGTGACCACCTCGACTGCCACGGTGACCCCTTCCACATCATCTTCGCGTCCACCGATTATTCCAAGGACCTCATACTTTTTAGTGTCTACTCATCAGAGAAGGGCGTGTGTGGATCATGCTAGTATTGTAGGAGATATGCCCTATATGCCAATAATAAATAGGTTTATTATCATATCTCAATTACTCCCTCTGTTTGGGATTCTAGGTCCGGAGGCCTTTTTCAGATATTTCCAAATTATAAGCAATGCCATTAATATGTCTCCTTATTTCTCGTGCTAATTACTCCAACCGCAACCTGCGAGGCCCAGTAACGAGCTCTCGCTGCCGATGTCGTTGCCACCCACATCATGTTCGTGTCTGCCGGTGAACCCCAACTGCGAGGTCGCGCTCCCGATGCCGCCGCCGCTCGCTTTGTGGTCGTGCTTGCCGGCAAAGCCAGGTTGTGACTGCCTCGCGCTCCCGCCGCCGCCAGCTTCATGAGCATGCGCGTCGGCGAAGCCAGGCTGCGACTGCCTCGAGCTCTTGCTGCCGCCCGCTTGATGGGCATGCGCGCCGGCAAAGCCAAGCCACGACCTCGCCCTCCCGCTGCCGCCCGCTTCATGGTCATGCGTGCCGGACCAGCATCTTCCAGAGCGTAGGCGCGCAGGGAAACTACCTCGCCCGCATCCTGCAAGGCCGAGACGAGGCAGCTGAATTCCTCCTCCCCCACTACCTCCCCTGCTCATCCTCCGCTCTCAGCTTCTACCTCTGGTAGCAAGTTTAGATCAAATCCGTCCATGGTGTTGTAGCTAGATGGAGAAGAGAGATTAACGTGCTATATACCGGGGCATGTATAGGACGGCCATGGCGGTCTCCAGCTAGAGGAGGAAGAGAGCGATCCATGGCTCACGGAACTGCCCAATGCAGAGCTATTTTCTCGACGATGATTGGCGAGTTTAGGCTCTCCCAGATCGCGTCTAGTTTTGGCCATTTGATGGAAAGAAGGGAAGGAAGAGAAGATAGCTGGCCTAATAAAGTGGAGAGATTATAGCTGCAGTTACCGGGGAATTAAACCATCACGCATGCACTGGTCTTGGTATTGGCAATTTGGCCCTCCGGATCTAGAATCCCAAATAGAGGGAGTAGTTCATAATAGTTTTGTACCGTGCTATTACTGTATCAGGCAGAAACATTGATACATGAGTGGTATATAAATAAACTAAGTCCCTCGCAACCTCTATACGACTAGTTCATTGGGCAACCGATGATCAAGGTTTCCTGATCATGCAGCTTATACGCTAGTTGATGATGAAGCTATATCATTAGAGAATGATGTGATTGACATTACCCATATAAGTATTATGACAAGACCGAGTCACATGGTTTATCATTGCAATAGATAAAAACAAAGTGACCTGTTCCTTAGACCATGATATCATATTTAATCACTATCACCCGCGGTTGCTTAGACTATATCAACCATCCGGTATTCTAGAGAGACACGTTGAGGCGTATGCATCAACATTGGGATTTGTTCACCTGCGTGACAGGAAGATACACTGGGCGCTGATGACTGCATATTTGCATCATGTTTTACATTATTATTTTGCATTGTAGATGTAGGATCCTGGTATTTTACGGCGCTCGCGTGCACCTTTTATGTCTGTTTTCACCAGGATCAGGACAGATGATGGATCCAATGGATATAATTCTTGGAGCAGTTGTACTGAGGAGAAAAGGAGTTAAAAACAACGTAAATCTCTTATTTGGGAAATTTAATAATACTAGAAGCGAACAAAGGAGACAGATGGTTCAACGACCAACTATACGACCGGAATAAATTTTTTGGTCGTATAGATGGCGCCGCCTCGTCCTCCTCAAATAGTTTCACCTCATGCAACTGGATCAAGGAGATGACATACAGAACACCCATAAATCGCCAAAACCTCACCTCCGGAAGGCATCTGGAGGGGGAACTCATCCACCGGGGATCCATCTTCGCCCTGCGTTGATCCGGGAGGCTAAGGCATCGATCTTCATCATCCACCACTGCATCACCACCATCTCCCTCCATCACATCTACATCTTGTCTAGATCTTGTTGTAATTTCCGTACTCGTTGTTAATTTATACAAGTACTATTCATCTATGATAGATTCCATTGATATTGCCATGATGTTGACTGCCTCCGTCTGAGTAGATCGTTAGTTCTTGGGGAGATGGACAAACCCTAGTATGAGATTGAAATAAGATAAAGTCTATTATGATATTCATCGCTGTGACCATGTGTCTGATTGTCTTCATCTTGATGTTGAGAGAAGTCAACCTCTCAATATTTGCCTCTCATGGGGACTTGATGGAGAGAACTACTTGTTGGTAGACGGAGGCGTGTTAGCACTTTTAGTGGCTATAAAGCTGTTGGCACTCCTTACGTATCAACTTGGGAACCGAGGAAACTCACGGAACACTATCCATGCCATGGGATACATCCCACGGGATTACGTCCCTTAATAGCACAGTAATTCGATTGATGTCGATTGCTGACTATTGTGGTTATGAGGATGATGTGACCATTGGTTGCTGCTTATTTGTCCAAATCCGAAGTTCCTCCCACACATACATAGTTGAGAATGTTCACGATAATAATCTTTATCTTAACTACTTATAATACTAGTGGTGTATCCGCTACTCCCTGAGAATGCGTTTTCCCTATTGTAGTTCCAATCTCTCTTACATACATGATACTTACTTTCTGCATTCAGTTGTTTTAATTTACTTTACTGTTGCTCTTATACCTAAAACCCCAAAACACCCTTTTACATAATCTTGTTACTTAGAACTTTATTTAGCATTTCTACCGTAATATTTATTTCGAGAGTTATTAGACTTCGAACTCGTGCTCCCTGTGAGATCAATATATTTATTTTGAAACTAGCTACAAACGATTTGTGCACTTGTAGTCATCAAGCTATTTTCTGGCGCCGTTGCCGGGGAGCTAAGCGCTGTAGGTCTTTTAGTTCTTTCATATTTATTTTCGTCTTGCTTAGTTTTGTTTTGAGTTATAGGTTTCTACCAACATGATCGAGTTTGAGCATATGACTAGTGCTAACCCACTCAACCACTTTGGGAAGCCTGATGATATTTATAAAAGAGACAACTAAAATGAGAAGACAAGGGGATTTGAAATAAATCCTCTACTACTTGGTATTTTACACAAGAAGCAATTTACTCGAGATGAAGAAGATCCTGATCCATATGAGCATATTGAATGTTTCAAAGATATATGTGGCACTTTTCAAGTGACGGGATATTATCGCCGATGAGGTAAGGGTTGAACTTTTTAGTCAGACTTTGACTAGTACAACTCTCTCATGGTATAGATCTCTACCCCCTGAAACCACTACTACTTGGGATAATCTAGCTTGTGAATTTCTAGCAAAATATTATCCATTATCAAAATCTTTTGGAATCAGGCGTCTTATAATGACTTGGAGGAACCATTCTAATGAGGGACTAGTAAGATCTTTTATTAGATTAAAGATTTACCATGTCTATATCCTCATCATGATTTACCTGAATGGTATTTATTGCATATCTTTTATGGTAGTTTAATTGAACCTAATAAAATTGAGCTAGACTCTTTCGCAGAAGGAGCCTTTATGAATCTTCCTATAACTAAATCTTGGGCTTTACTTAAATGAATTCGTGATCATAGAGTTTCATGGAATTTTGGTCTAGGAAGTGAAGGAGGTGTAGAAATAGAATATGATTGCATTCATGACTATAATAAAAGGGGCCATGTTAAAGAATTATCTAAAGAACTTTATTTGGACTTAGATCTTGTGTTGCAAGTTGTTAAAGCTTTTACAGAACATATCAAAGCTCCGAAAGAGGGTGCGGTCAAGTATGATCCACCACCCGAACCTGAGAAGAAAAGAGAAGATAATTCAACACTGGCCTCCCTAGAACCAATATATGAAATTCCTTTCCCTAAGACTGCACAAAAGCATATTCTTGAATATGAACAGGTCAAGGAAGTACAGGAAATGAAGGAAGAATAAAGTATGCCAGAAGTCGTGGAACACTTGGAAGAAACCAAAGATGAAGAGGTAACCAAGGAAGCAATTATGGCCATGTACGCACATTGTAACATAGTTGAACTTGCTGAAGAGACTTCCATATTGGTTGAAGGTAAAACAAAGGTAAAAGATGCGGGTAAGCCTATTCTTCCCTGCATATTTAAAGAAACCTCGCATTATGGTTTATGCAATCTTGGCACCAAAGTTAATGTTATATCTTATTATTTCTACTTAGAAATAAAAGAATAAATAGAACCGGCTACAATTGAAAATACTAATATGACAATTATGTTAGTCAATAAAAATCTTAGAATTCCAATGGGAGTAGTTGAAGATGCAACTGTCACAATTGGCAACAAAAACTTTCCTATCAATTTTGTAGTTGTTGATATGCCAGCTGACACTCTTTGCCCAATTATATTTGGAAGAAACTTTTTGATTAATATAGGTGCCTATGTTGATTTAAAAAAGGAGATTGTGTCCCTAAAGCTTGGGTGAGCAGAAAATGAATACCATTTCTCCAAATTTAAAGACAGGCCTCCACAAATACAAGAAGAAGAGGAAGAGAAAACTATTGAGGAAATGGCAGCTATTTTCTTTAGTAATCAAGAAGAAGAAATAAATGATGTCTCAAATTACGAAGAAATAGTTATGAAGGACAAGTCCCTAGAAGAACTTGAAGATGAATTTGATTCACTTCCCATTATGGGACCTCCTACTAACGAGGATTTTGAAGAGCTAGAAAAAAGAGGGGATGAGGAATTAGCACCCCAGAGTTGAAGACTCTACTAGATAATCTCAAATACAGATTTTTAGATGATACCATTAAATTTCCTATTATTATTAGTGCTAAAATTTTAGGAGAAGAAGAACTTATGAAGATACTTAAGGAGCATCGCAAAGATTTTGGGTACTGAATGGATTATTTGAAGGGCATTAGTCCCATGATAACCGTCCATCGAATACTCATGGAAGAAGGTGCTAAACCAGTTGCGGAATTTAATAGAAGATTGAAACCTGAAATGAAGGAAGTGGTAAGGAAAGAAATTGTACGCCTACTGGACGCAGGTATAATTTATCCTATTAAAGAAAGTGAATGGGTAAGTCCTGTTCATTGTGTCCCTAAGAAGGGCAGTTTTACTATTGTTCCTAATGAAAACAATGAATTGATACCTACTAGAACTATTGTTGGGCATAGGATGTGCATATACTTCAGAAAATTAAATAAAGAAACTAGGAAAGATCACTATCCTTTACCATTTATAGATCAAACTTTAGAAAAGTTAACAAACCATACTCATTTTTGCTACTGAGACGGATACTCTGGTTTTTCTCAAATAGCTGTCCATTCAGAGGACCAACTTAAAACAACTTTCATTAGTCCCTATGGTTTACATGCTTACCAACGTATGCCTTTTGGTTTATGTAATGCTCCAGCTACTTTTCAAAGATGCATGACTGCTATTTTTGCGGATTTTACAGAACTGATAATGGAAGTATTTATGGACGACTTTTCTATCTATGGAACTTTGTTTACTAGTTGTCTAGATAATCTCAAAAGAGTTTTGCAGCATTGCGAAGAAACTAATCTTGTTCTAAACTAGGAGAAGGGCCATTTTATGGTCAAAGAAGGAATAGTCCTTGGACACAAGGTATTAGGTAAGGGAATTGAAGTGGATAGAGCTAAGGTTGAGGCAATAGAGAGAATGCCACAACCTAGGGATATTAAAGGAATAAGAAGTTTCCTTGGTCATGTGGGTTTTTATAGAAGGTTCATTAGAAATTTCTTTGGAATATCTAAACTAACCTCCTGCAAAAGGGAGTAAGGTTTAATTTTGATGATAAATGTCTTGAAGCCTTTGATAAACTCAAAAATCCTTTATCCCATGCTCCTATTATTAAACCACCTATCTGGGATACAATCTTTGACTTAATATGTGAAGCTAGTTATGATGCTGTAGGAGTAACTCTAGGACAGCATATTGGTCGCAGATTTAATATTATACATCATGCTAGTAGAACTCTAAATGGTGCTCAAATGAATTACTCTAAGGAAGAAAGAGAACTTTTTGCTAGATTTTTCTCTTGTGATAAATTTTGTTCTTAAATAGTTGATGCAAAGGTAAGAGTTTATTCGGATCGTGATGGTTTAAAAGAACTCCTTGAAATGAAAGACCATAAGCCAAGACTGATCCGTTGGATTCTTTCACTTCAAGAATTTGGGTTCCAAATTATGAAGAGGCAAGAAATAAAGATGTTGGATACACTGTCCATTTTTTCCCGACAAGACACCAATCATATTGAGAGGAACTTTAGTCTTGGTGATTTTTGTTTACAACAATTATTCAATGAACTAAGGTCAATTCCTCCCAAAGAGAAGAAGTCTTTGTTGTTGGAAGAGCTTTTCATCCCCGAATAAACAAACGGTAAGTTCGAGGTAAGTATTCTTACCTAAATAAGTGATTTTTTTCACAAATTTTACTTCTGAATTTTTTGCCTTTGAATTGCTTGTGTTGTTCTGAAGTTTTTTAAGGGTTTTTACCAACTATATGGGCAGAGCTATATGACCAGAGAGGAAGCTCCCGCCATATAGTTGGTCGTTAAAATCTCTGCATCATCGTCATGAAATTGTTTTCGATATCTAAGCCTATACGGTCGCAACTATATGACCGGAGCTGTATAGTTGGTTGTTAAACTCTCAGATACTTTTGATTTTTGGTGTCTGTATCTATATGGTCGCAACTATACGACCGGAGCCAAAATTTCGGCCATATAGTTGGTCATTAAACTCTCACATACTTTTGATTTTTGGTGTCTATATCTATACGGTCGCAACTATATGACCGAAGCCAAAATTCCATCTGTATAGTTGGTCATTAAACTCTTAGACACTTTTCATTTTTCTTTTTGTATTCAGCACAAAAAACATTATTGTCGGTTCTAAGTCGTGATTTAATCGACTTGGACTCGAGATATTTGGAAATATCTGCCCGGAACCAACTATATGGCCGGAGCTATATGGGCCACGCCCGTATAGTTGGTCGTTACATGGCAGGTCACTTCGGAATCCGTGAGTTCTTTCCCTGTTTCATTAAGATTCTTTTCTTGGGCGATAATTTGGTGTTTCTTGCGAGTTTTACCGACCTATGACCCCCCTTATATACTACCATTGTCTCTCTCTCTCTAATCATAATCTCCAAAAACGAATTTACCTCTTATTCACATGTGAGGACTCTCAACCAAGGGATAGAAGCCAAGAACAAAGGCTCCTGTGGATATTGGGTGCAATAGTGAGCAAGGCAAGGAGATCAAGACCATCCCTATTGAGTTCCTCGACACCGACCATGGGTGTCGGAAGAGGTATTTGAAGTCCCTAGAGATGAAGATTGAAGAGTTGGACAAGGAGAAGCCAGGGACACCCAAACACCTTCGATTGCTGCGAAATTATCTTGAAAAACTTGATGAAGATATCAAGCAAACAACCGAAGCAGGTTTTTGTATGTGTCTTAAGGCACTACAAACACTTTAGGAAAACAATGAATTCATTAAAGAACAAGTGAAAGTGCTGGAGAGGAAAAATCTTTTCTACAAGCTGCGTGTTAAGGAATTAGAAGATGTCAATCAATCCCTCCGTCTCAGGCTGACCCGTGAAGAGAACATACCACGTGCCATGGCGCCACAGTGATCTACAATAGTCACGGTATCAAATAATCGCAATGGATTATTTGATCCCACCTGGCTTGATTCCAAGCTTGGGGAGATCTTTAAGACCTTGTAATCTATCTTATAAGTTTTTATTACTATTTTTGCATTAGTTCAAACTAGACATATAGTTTCCATCATTAGAATTCCCTTTAGGAATAGTCGATCCCTTCTATGAAATTTCAAGTTTATTATTATATATGGAGCAATATTGAGTTTGTGTTTGTTTTATTGGATATATGAATGGCTTGAGTATAATTTTACTTGCACTTGATGATAGCAATAGGAGTATTCCACACCATTGGTATTAATGGAACATGAAAATATAATTTGGTCAATATGGTGTAAGTCTATAGTTTGATTTACAAAGAAAAATTATCTATGCAGTTAAGTTGAAAAAGAAACCTTGAACAAAGTAAAATGAAAGTGCTATCAAAATAGAGTGAGAACAAGTCGAGGTAGAATCTTCAAGTCATAAGAATGCTTCAATTACAATTGGAATTTTATAATTGAGATCGTTAAACTTTGAAATCCTACATGAAGTGGAATGTATGGCTAGCTCCTTTGCATAGCACTTAAACAAAAGTGTGAGCATATATACAAACGAGAAGAAAATAAATAAGGAAAAGAGGGAGTGTGCAAAGAGAAAATAGGCATATACCACTATATTGTAGTATGATTTTGAATCCCAACTGAATATATTGATCCTAAAACACTTGGGACTACCTCGTTAACTCATTAGGTTGAACCGGATACTTTTACATTATGTTGAGATTCATCTTTTATGAACTATTGATCACTAAGGTGTGGAAGTCTGCTAATATTATTCAGATGGTTTGAGTAAGGTACTATTCATGAACTTATCCCTATGTATTGTACATGACAAACACATGCTGCAACTACCTCATTTATTTTATCGACTTAGCTTCATGAATATGAGGATCACATCCATTAAGCTAAACTTGCTCGGGACGAGCAAGAGTCTAAGCTTGGGGAAGTTGATGAGTGCATATTTGCATCATGTTTTACATTATTATTTTGCATTGTAGATGTAGGATCTTGGTATTTTACGATGCTCGCACACACATTTTATTTCTGTTTTCAACAGGATCAGGACAGATGATGGATCCAATGGATATAATTCTTGGAGAAGTTGTACTGAGGAGAAGAGGAGTCAAAAACAACATAAATCGCTTATTTGGGAAATATTAATAATACCAGAAGAAAACTAGAAGCGAACAAAGGAGACAGAGGGTTCAACGACCAACTGTAGGACCGGAATAAATTTTCTGGCCGTATAGTTGGCGCCGCCTCCGCCTCCTCAAATAGTTTCACCCCGTGCAACTAGATCAAGGAGACGACATACAGAACACCCAGAAATCACCAAAACGTCACCTCTGAAAGGCATCTAGAGGGGGAAGTCATCCACCGGGGATCCATCTTCGCCCTGCGCAGATTCGAGAGGCTAAGGCATCAATCTTCATCATCCACCGATGCATCACCACAATCTCCATCCATCACATCTACATATTGTCTAGATGTTGTTGTAATTTCTGTACTCGTTGTCGATTTATACAAGTGATATTCATCTATGATAGATTCCATTGATATTGCCATGATGTTGATTGCCTCCATGTCTGAGTAGATCATTAGTTCTTGGGGAGATGGAGAAACCCTAGTATGCGATTGAAATAAGATAAAGTCTATTATGATATTCATCGCTGTGACCATGTGTTAGATTGTCTTCATCTTGATGTTGAGAGAAGTCGACCTCTCAATATTTGCCTCTCATGGGGACTTGATGGAGGGAACTACTTGTTGGTAGACGGAGGCGTGTTAGCATTTATAGTGACTATAAAGCTGTTGGCACTCCTTACGTATCAACTTGGGAACCGAGGAAACTCACGGAACACCATCCATACCATGGGATATGTCCTACAGGATTATGTCCCTTAATAACGCAGCAATTCGATTGATGTCGATTGGTGACTGCTATGGTTATGAGGATTATGTGAGCAATGGTTGCTACCCATTTGTCCAAATACAGAGTTCCTCTCTGATACGTTGCTAACGTATCCATAATTTTTGATGTTCCATGCTTGGTTTTATATACTTTCTTATGTTTTGTCCACACTTTGGAGTACTTTTATACACTTTCTGGGACTAACCTATTAACAAGATGCCACAGTGCCAGTTGCTTGTTTTCTGCTGTTTTTGGTTCCGGGAAAGTCAAAAAATGAATATTCTCGGAATTGGACGGGACAAAAGCCAAAGTTAATATTTTACCGAAAGACTCATGGAGCCAGAAGACGAGATGGAGAGGGGCCACATGGTGGCCACCCCACCCCTAGGCGCAGGTCCCCCTGGCCGCGCCAGGGCATGGTGTGGGCCCCTAGCCGGCCACCGACCTTGCCTCTTTCGCCTATATATCTCCCCTTATGCAAAAACCCTAAATCGTCAATCAGAAATCCACGAAAAGTTCCGCTCGCAGCCGCCATCGAAGGGGAGATTCAGGGGACAGAAAGTCTCTATTCCGGCACCCTGCCGGGACGGGGAATTGCCCCCGGAGCTATCTCCATCGACTCCACCGCCATCTCCATCACCGTTGCTGATCTCCATGATGAGGAGGGAGTAGTTCTCTCTCGAGGCTAAGGGTTCTATCGGTAGCTATGTGTTCATCTCTCTCTCTATGCATTATCATATTGTGATCATGAGCTTTGTAATCAAGTAGATCTATCTTGCTAATCAAGTGCTTTATTAGATCTCTGCTCTCCCCATGTGTGTGAAAGTGATAGCGTGCACACCATGGTGGCACTTCGGCTAGAGATTACAAATACTTGTTATGAGTTATATTTGGAGTCGGATGTCTTTATGAAATTGTGGTGTTTGTTGGAACCATCTAGTGCTCAAGGTGACAGTGTGGGGTTATCTAGATGGGAAAGGCTTACTTTGAGGTGTGATGTTATAGCCCTACCGTGGATTAGAGTGTCCAACCGGAGAGTAGTTCAGAGTAGTATCATGAAGAGAAGATATTTATATGAGAGTGTTCACTAGCGAAAGTATGATCCCTAGGCCTTGTTTCTAAGCACTGAAACACCGTTTGCAATTAGATTTGTTACATGTTTGCTTTCTTCCATCTTTATTTCAGTTTGCCTTTAGTCTCTTCCACGCCATCAAGCTATTTTATGGAACCGTTATCTTATATCCATACCACTTGTATTTTACTATCTCTTCGCCGAACTAGTGCACCTATACAGCTGACAAGTGTATTGTGTGTGTTGGGGACACAAGAGACTTCTTGTATCTTGATTGCAGGGTTGCTTGAGAGGGAATACCTTTGACCACTTCCTCCCTGAGTTCGATAAACCTTGGGTAATCCACTTAAGGGAAAACTTGGTGCTGTTCCACAAACCTCTGCACTTGGAGGCCCAACAACTATCTACAAGAATAGAAGTGCGTAGACATCACTCCCACACATACATAGTTGAGAATGTTCATGATAATAATCTTTATCTTAGCTCCTTATAATGCTAGTGGTGTATTCGCTACTTCTTGAGAACGCTTTTCCCTATTGCAGTTCCAATCTCTCTTACATACGCGATACTTACTTTCTACATTCAGTTGCTTTACTTTACTTTATTGTTGCTCTTATACCTAAAACCCAAAAACACGCTTTTACACAATACTCACATTTTATCTTATTACTCAGAACTTTATTTAGCATTTCTACCGTAATATTTATTTCATGAGTTATTAGACTTCAGACTCTTGCTCCCTATGGGATCGATATCTTTATTTCGAAACTAGCTACAAACACTATGTGCACTTGTAGTCATGAAGCGCACTCGGTGAGATTGTATCCAATAAGCTGCAACTAATTACTAGGTCATGGGGATAAAATATCATTGTAACGAGTTAAGTAGACTTGTTGGTAACGAGATTAGGATGTTGATACTCATGATCAAATCTTGGACAAGTCATGTATCGAAGAAACAAAAGGAATGGACTCTGATTTTATGGTACAAATGATAATGCATCATGTAATCACTAGTAGAAAACGGACATTTGATCCAGGGGTATTAGTCCCGGTTTTGCTACAAACCGGGACTAATGCCCCGGTCCCAACGGCTAGATCTGGCCCTAGGGGGTGGCAGGCACTAGTCCCGATTCGTGTAAAAAACCGGGACTAAAGGGTTTCAGGCAGGCTGGGTCGTGCGCCATACCCTTTAGTCCCGGTTCTAGACACGAACCGGGACTAAAGGCCTGGCTATATCTTCTTCCCCCACCAACCTGAGCCACCATTTCAAGCTAGTGGATCCTCTCTCTTTCTTGCTTCAAGCTCGAGTTCATGCCCAATTTTCTCTCAAGATTTGTCTATATTTTGTGGTGCCTTATTTATCCAAAGGTTCTAAAAGGTGAGCAACTTCATCCTTTGAACTCTCATTGCTATATTAGCTCATTTCATGCTCCATCTTGTAGATGGATTTGTGGATTTAGTTTGGTAGTAATTTTTGCAATGATAACATGAGATCGATGTTTAGATTCTATCTATCTTGTATTAATGTAAGGATCTCTAAGGTAAATATCACAATATGTGGATTCTATCTATATATCTTGTTTTGGCAGATAGTCTCGAAATTTGATTTTAGAAGCACACACATGCGTGAGTTTATCATTCTAACTAGCTGGGCAAAATACCCTTCTTCGTCTACCTGCCTTCAACAAATTGAAAAAATTGTAACAAAGATAGGGTTAATTCATAAAAGCTTTATAAGAAGACATCACAGTACATCTTCGAGAAGCTCCTCTATGGCGAGCTCCTCGAAGATGTCTAAGGATAGGATCCTAAGACATCTTCGAGAAGCTCCGCTGTAGTGGTGTCCCTCTCGCACCATCTTGGAGTTAATAACTTCTCTAGCTATAGATTAATACACCGGGTAACTAAAACAATTCACATATTAGGGAGTGCCTCTATGGCGAGCTCCTCGAAGATGTCCGAGGACGGGATCCTAAGACATCTTCGAGAAGCTCTGCCGTAGTGGTGTCCCTGCTCTCGCACATCATCTTTCAGTTTATATCTTCTCTAGCTAGATCAGTATGCTGGTGGAGCTAACTAATTTCACATATTAGAGAGTGCCTCTACGGCGAGCTCCTCGAAGATGTCTGAGGACGAGGTCCTAAGACATCTTCGAGAAGCTCCGCCGTAGTGGTGTCCCTGGTCTCGCACACCATCTTGCAGTTCTTAACAAGAATGCATATCTATTTATAGATTAAGCAGCAAAACATAGTGTCGGGCACTGAAGACATAATGTCGACACACTCACCCCTAGTGCTGCCACCCAACCAAAATAGTGTCGTCATTTACTGGCTTAGTGTTGCCCACTGAGAACATAGTGTCGACATGTTGTCGCCACATCCACATTTAGTTCCGGTTGGTGCCTCCAACCGGGACTAAAGGTTCATCATACCTATAGTCCCGGTTGTTGGCTTTAATTTTGTTTTTTAGACCAGTACTAATTTTATCATCATGATTTTGTTTGATGTACTTAATTAATTATATAATGCAGATGAGCCGGCAATGGATGTATGCTGACCGACTCTCTAGCGAGTTCATTAAAGGCATGCATTATTTTCTCCTTGTGGCCGAGGCAAACAAGCGGAATGGTTTTATGTCTTGTCCATGTGGTGTCCGTCGGAATCATAAGGAATACTCTTCCTCAAGAGTCCTTCACAACCACCTGTTTCGGTCCGGTTTCTTGACCGGCTATAATTGTTGGACCAAGCATGGAGAAAGAGGCGTTATGATGGAAGACAACGAAGAAGAAGATAATGATAACAACTACCTTACTCTGTCCCCTGAATACGATGGTACTACAATGGAAGACATTGATGAACAAGAAGATGAAGAACGGGCATCAGATCTGCCCGATGATGATCTTAGTCGGGCCATTGCTGATGCCCAGGAAGAATGCGTAACTGAAAGGGAGAGGTTGAAGTTCAAGCAGATGTTAGAGGATCACAACAAATTGTTTTACCCAAATTGTGAAGATGGGCACAAAAAACTAGGTAGCACACTGGAATTGCTGCAATGGAAGGCAGAGAACGGTGTGACTGACAAAGGATTTGAAAAGTTGCTGAAAATAATGAAGAAGTTTCTTCCAAAGGATAACGAACTGCCCACTAGTACCTACAAAGTAAAAAAGGTTGTCTGCCCTCTAGGATTAGAGGTGCAGAAGATACATGCATGCATTAATGACTGCATCCTCTACCGCGATGAGGAGTATGAGAATTTGGATGCATGCCCAGGATGCACTACATTGCGGTATAAGATAAGACGAGATGACCTTGGTGATGTTGAGGGCGAGCGTCGCATGAAGAGGGTTCCTGCCAAGGTAATGTGGTATGCTCCTATAATACCACGGTTGAAACGTTTGTTCAGGAACAAAGAGCATGCCAAGTTATTGCGATGGCACATGGAAGACCGTAAGAAGGACGAGATGTTGAGACACCCTGCTGATGGGTCACAGTGGAGAAAAATCGTGAGAGTTCTTGGACTTTGCAGGTGACGCGAGGAACTTATGGTTTGGTCTAAGTACAGATGGAATGAATCCTTTTGGGGAGCAGAGCTGCAGTCATAGCACCTGGCATGTGACTCTATGTATCTATAACCTTCCTCCTTGGTTGTGCATGAAGCGGAAGTTCATTATGATGCCAGTGCTCATCCAAGGCCCGAAGAAACCCGGCAACGACATTGATGTGTACCTAAGGCCATTAGTTGAAGAACTCTTACAGTTGTGGCACGGACAAGGCGTACGTGTGTGGGATGAGAACAAGCGAGGGGAATTTGACCTACGAGCGTTGTTGTTCATAACAATCAATGATTGGCCTGCTCTTAGTAACATTTCAGGACAGACAAACAAGGGATACAATGCATGCACACACTATTTAAATGAGACTGAAAGTATATATTTGGATAAATGTAAGAAGATTGTGTACGCGGGGAATCATCATTTTCTTCCGCCCACGCACACCCTAAGAAAGAAAGGTAAGCATTTCAATGGTGAGGCAGACAACCGGTGTAAGCCTATCCGCCGTACTGGTGATGATGTATTTGATATGGTGAAGGATCTAAAAGTAATCTATGGAAAGGGTCCTGGTAGACAATCTGTTCCGAAGGACGATGTCGGACACACACCCATGTGGAAAGAGAAATCTATATTTTGGGAGCTACCCTATTGGAAAGTTCTAGAGGTCCGCTCTACAATTGAAGTGATGCACCTGACGAAGAATCTTTGTGTGACGCTGCTAGGCTTCTTGGGCATGTATGGGAAGAGCAAAGATGCACCGGAAGCACGGCAGGACCAACAACATATGAAAGATCAAGACGGCATGCATCCAGAGTTGTTTGAAGGTACTGCCAGCTACGCTCTTACCAAAGAAGAGAAGGAAATCTTTTTTGAAGTCCTTTACAGTGTCAAGGCCCCGTCTGGTTTCTCGTCGAACATAAAGGGAATAATAAATATGGCAGAGAAAAAAATCAAAACCTAAAGTCACATGACTGCCACGTGCTTATGACCCAGCTACTTCCGATTGCATTGAGGGGACTCCTGCCGGAAAATGTTGAAGTACCCATTGTGAAGCTATGTGCGTTTCTCAATGCAATTTCTTAGAAGGTAATTAGTCTAGATAGTCTACCAAGGTTACAGAAAGATGTGGTCCAATGTCTTGTCAGCTTCGAGTTGGTGTTCCCACCATCATTCTTCTCTCATTAAAGCAAACTACATAGTCCTGCAAAGTTCCACCTTGGTGGCTCCGTATATCGAGGAACACAAGGATATTGTACACTCCAACAACCCGAGGAAGCCTGGCTCATGGATTAGAGATGAACACATGAGGACTTTCAGCGGTTGGTTGCAGACACATCTCATGAATGATATAAATGTTGGAGAGCAGTTGTACTTGTTGGCTAGGTCACCATCTTCGACTATATTGACTTTCTGAGGGTACGAGATAAATGGGAATACATTTTACACGATCACCCAAGATAAAAAGAGCACCAACCAAAATAGTGGTGTCCGATTTGATGCAACAAACGAGAATGAGCAAAAGGATACATATTATGGTTACATAGAAGAGATATGGGAACTTGACTATGGACCTTATTTTAAGGTCCCTTTGTTTCGGTGTAAATGTGTCAAGCTGACAGGAGGCGGGGTTGAGGTTTGTATTACAAACCGAGACTAAAGGGGGTGTGGCGCGCGGGAAGAGCGGCGGGCCAAAAACACTGTTAGCCCCGGTTTGTAATACAAATCGGGACTAAAGGGTGACCTTTAGTCCCGGTTTGTATTACAAAGCGGGGCTAAAGGTGGTGGGGTATAAATACCCCACCTCCACCCCGGGTCGAGCCACGACCCGGAGCAGCGTTTTCTTCCCCGCCGCCGAATCGCCGCCACACCTGTGCCTGTGGAGGAGCCGCGCCGCCGTGCCCGTGGAGGAGCCACACCACCGTGCTGTCCGTCTGCCCCACCGTCGCACCGTCATCGTCCGTCTGCTGCACCGCCGTGCTGACCGCCGCGCCGTCCGTTCGCCCGCGCCCACCGTCCCGGCCCCCCGCGCCGCCGCCCATCCAGCACCGCCCCGGCGCCCGCGCTGCCCGTTGAGGATCGCTGCCGCCGCGCCGTCCACTGCCCCTGCAGGTGAGGGTTAGTAGTTAGGTTAATTATTACTATATATTATCAGGGTTAATTTTATAGGTTAATTATTAGTATATATGTTAATTTGGTGAATTTAGTTAGTATTAGAATTAGTATTAGTTGTTAGTATTAGTTAGGTTAATTTAGTTAGTATTAGGTTAATTTAGTTAGTATTTGTATATGTTAATTAACATATAGTAGTTGATTTAGTTAGTGTTAGTATTAGTATTAGGTTAATTTAGTTAGTATTAGTATATGTTAGTATTAGATTAATTTAATTAGTATTAGTATTAGGTTAATTAACTCCCTCTGACCCATATTAGTTGACTTGGATTTATCTAGGGTTAGTTAGAATACTTAGTTGAATAGGTTTAGTTTAGTTAGTGTTAGGTTTAGGGTTAGTGTTATTAGGGCAATACTTAGTGATTTAGTTACTGTTTATGTTTTATGATTGTTTATTGCTATTATTTAGTTATGCCGCGTCCACCTCGTCTGAGCCTACTAGACTCCGTTGGTTCCGGGGATGTCCGAGCCTAGGCTCCGCCTGGCTGGCAGTGGGAGGTGCTACCTATCGGGACTCGTACCTTGGTGAGGAATCCGGATATCATTGTCGACCTAGAGCTTCTTTGGTGGCGTCCACAAGGTCCAGGAGCGGTGCAGAGCCATCCGGCCCCGAGGAGGTGGTACGTCGTCGTATCAGGCAGGAGGACGAGCATGTACGGCGATATATGTATTTTTTGGAGACCAGGTTCTCCAATATCTGGCAGGTTCACAGATCTGATCACCCGAGCTATTCTCCGGTGATGGTTCCTCTTCTCTGGGTATAGAGCTGCCGTGGCACACAACGCGACAGCCAAGTTCGCTAGTTTGATTATTATCGTACTTTATCTTATGAGCGAGATATGAGCGAGATGTATTAATAATGTACTTTATCTTATATTATTGTACTTTATCTTAATGCAAAATTGTTTATTATTAATACGTAATATTTTTTTTGTATCCAAGTTGTCGCAATTGTAATATTCTTTTACTTAATGAAATATTCTTTTCCTGTATTAGTTAAGCTATGGACAGTAGACAGAATGAAGATGAGATTTTCAACATGATAGATAAGGGTACTGGGGGTTACGATGGTGGCTCCCAGTATCTTAATTTGTCTGGAGGAGACGAGGGTGGAGACGATAGTGGAGACGATGGTGCTGACCATGGTGGAGACCATGGTGAAGACACCTTAATAATAACAAACTCCGTCGAGGTATATAAGGCCTCTACCGATCGATCACTAGTATAGATGCACTAACTGATTCGTATATATGTACTGACGAATGTTTATTCTCTTAGACCTCCGCATCTGGCCAATCTTCTACAAGGACAAGAGGCCCGACACAAAAGTTGCCCACTGATGTCCGTTTCAGCATTGACTTAGTCTCTACGCTGGGTCAACCGTTGGAGCCCAAAGAATCTGTGAATGCATTTGTACATCAATGCGGAGTAATTTTTAGAGACACCGTCCCGATCACCATGCGAGAGTGGAATAAGCCAGGAAAGAAAAGGGATCTAGCTGGGGCTAGTTTTGTAGATGACAAAGCGAGAGATGCGATGTGGAATTATCTCATGACACATTTCACCCTACCAGTCTTGGAGACTGATAAGCTCACACAGCAAAGGACGAGGAAAGTCAAGGTGTGGGCTCTTAAGAAGATGGGTGAACTATTCAAGGAGTGGAAGAAAAGATTGTACCACAACTATGTGAAGAAGAAAAAACTCCTCCATTCACTGGCCCACTAGAGATGCAGCAGGATAACTAGGACGCATTTGTGGAATACAAGAACTCGGCACGAGCTATGGCAATGTCCGAAAAGAATAAGCTAAATGCAGCCAAAAAGAAATATCACTATCATATGGGCACAGGTGGCTACAAGAGTGCCATGCCTAAGTGGGATAAAGCTAAGGCTGACCTGGAGGCTAAAGGGGTCACTCCAGCTATGTCTCGTTGGCCCAAGAGGTCAAGAAATTGGTTACTCGGGCATGGGGCATCGTATGACCCAAAAACATGCGAGATTGTTGCAACCAAAGAAGTTGCTGCACCCAAAAATGATCGTATTAAAGTGATAAAATAGGTTGAAGAGGGAAAGTTTGTTCCCGACAGAGAGAACGATGAGCTGACAAAGGCCCTCGGGAATCCTGAAAAGGTTGGAAGAACAAGTGGCTTCGGACCTTCTTGTCCATGGGCTATCGGGTTTGAAGCTGATCGAGAAAAACAAAGCGGCAAAAAGAGGAGGATGCGGAGCGGTTCGCGAGGTTTGAAGCCATGTTGTAGGAGCATCGGTAGGAGCTTAATGAACTTAAAGGGCTCCGACAGCAAGATCCTACACCAGATAGTACGGTCGGCCCATCGCAACGGAAAAGTAGTGTGGCTTCCACGGAGGGCCACGGTAATGATGCAACAATGGATGTATACCCCATGGATGCAATTAAGGAGAAGACTAGTTATGAGCTGCATGTTGAACTGAAGAATATATCGATGAAGGTGGCGGTCGGCTTTGCTTTACCTTCTGCACCGGGAGCGACCTACCATTGCAATCCGATTCCAGCTGGCTATGCTCGTGTCGGTGTGGATGAAGTTCAACCGCTGTGTTAGTCACTACAGCTTGACTTCCCTGCAGGTGAAGGGGAGACGACACTGGGAGAAGTCACGAGTGGCTTCATTCTTTGGAAAAAGGAATACATCAAGTTTCCAGGCTCGGCACCAAGGGCACGTTCTCCACCAAGAAACAATCCATCACCTCCAAGGCCACCGTCTCCTCCTAGTAAAAGTCCACCTCCAAGGGCACCGTCTCCTCTCAGTAAAAGTCCACCACCTCCAAGTCCAATCCATGACCTCAACAGGAGTGCATCTCAATCTACGCAGCCGCCTCCACCCACAAAGCGCCGAAAGCAAAAGAATAACACCGCTCCATCGAGCGTTAACCGATGCCCAAAGAAATAGTTGTCGCCCCTCCCAAGAGTACCGTCGGTTCCTCCCAAGAGGGCTTACGACCTGAACGATGACGAGACCGATGCGGTCATACATGCCGAAGTGGATGCGCATTTTAAAAAGAAACAACCTGAGCCAGAGGTCCAAATAAAACCGGAAACCAAGGAGCACTTTAGGAAATTACTGACGCAGCCATCCCAAGCTCAGTTAAATGCGCCAGATGACTATACACGATGTCTTCAGAAGACACTGAAACAGAAGATATCAAGTGGTAGAGGAAGCATCACAAAAGACGTTCCCTAGCAGGGTGAATAAGCAAAACAATCGAGCGGTAGCGGAAGCATCAGAACGGATGTTCCCCAGCTAGGGAAACAAGCAAAGCAATCGAGTGGTAGCGGAAGAATCAAAAGAGACGTTCCCCAGCTAGGGAAACAAGCAAATCAATCGAACCCCCCGCTCCAGGTGTCCGAACCTCAACTATATGGGGGAGAACCTTTGCATATGGAAATGGCTAAGATATTGGCCGAGCAATGTAATATGTCTATTCATGACATTATTCACGGCGATCATATGCCCAAGGCTGAGGTAGCACCCAAATTTGTTCACGGGGAGCCTCTGCTCAATTCTGAGAGGCTTCGGGATATGCCAACAAAAATGCGATGATTGCATGAATGGTACATGAAAGTATCAAAAGAAGAGCGATATTTGCTCATAGCGAAAGTTCGAAAAGACCATTACTTTACTAAATAGGAGGTCCCTATTGAATTTACAGAATTATTTCAGTTATGAAATCTAAAGGAACTCGACAAATCTATCCTCAGTTGCTATTGTCTGTAGGTGATTACTTTAATTATGTAATTAAGTCTCTATCTCAGGTTTTTCAATTCATTGTCGGTAAGTATACTCACTATATTCTTTTGTACGCTATATATAATGATGCAGATTAAATATTCTCGAATGTAAAAGAAAGGAAATCAACGGATTTTGGTTCATTAACCCACATCGAGTTAATGGAGTTGTGCTAAAGGATAAGCCACTGGAGACCGAGCAAAACTTGCTCTGGTTTCTCATGAACCAACTTTCTGTAATGAAATACTATTTCCTTACCACGACGGCAAGTGAGTTCTTGTACACATTAACTTTTGCTTACTCGATGTTTAGTGTAAATGATCAGTTGCTGACGTATATAAATCTTGCGTAGGTACCACTGGATTCTTCTAAGCATTTCAGTTGACTTGGGAAGAGTTCACATCATGGACTCACTAAACAAAGACATTGAAGACTACCGCAGCATTATCAATGTGCTCCAGAGGTAATTTCAACCATTATCGCACTATATCGGTTTCGTTCGTTCATTTTCTGGGATATCAAGTAGTTATTAACTCATACATTCATTTTCTTTGTCGGATCGTGTTTGGACACGGTTCAAGAACAAGGTCTGCAGTCAATGTCGTGAGGAGCTATTTTTTAAATTGGTCTCGGTAAGTAGTACGAGCTAAGTCCACACATCTATTTAATTCTAGTTTATGTGCATTTATCTTGCTAGAGTTATTATTTTATTGAATTATATTCTTGTAAAGTGCATGAGGCAGCCAAGGGGGACTAATGTATGTGGATTCTACGTGTGCGAGTTCATTCGCATCACTACTGAGAAGCCCTTTCAAACTGTTCGAGTAAGTAAACAATATATTCACCCTTTATTTTTATTACAAAAAGTTATGTTGAGTCTAATTCATATGATCTCCTTCTTTATAGTTGGACGCGATGCGGGACAAGATCCTACCAGAGGATCTCCTACTAGCAATCCAAGAGGAATTGGGTAGATTTTTGATACAGAGAATACTCTCTAGATAGACCCTCAAGCATCCATGTAATGATCTCCATGTAATCAAATAGACAGGCTCTGGACCCGGTTGGGACTCCATGTAATGATCTACCTTCCATGCATGTATGCTTGTAAGAGAAATTATATTACATATATGCATCAATGTGTACAAGTACTGTGTAGTAGCGTTATGTATGTATACGAAAACTTGTTCCTAATGAAAACATAGAATGAAAAATAATTGAACACAAAACACAAAATGAAAATAAAAACACAAAACCCTAAAACCCCATCTCCTGCCGCGGCAGCCAAATGGCCCAAAATGCTGCCACGCTAGGGAACCTTTAGTCCCGGTTCGTGTTACCAACCGGGACTAAATGTCCTCTAGCCTAGCGTGGCTCGCAGGGCCATGTGGTGGACCTCTAGTCCCGGTTCGTAACAGAACCGGGACTAAAGGCCGGACCTTTAGTCCCTCTTTGGCAGTCCCGGTTTGCAATCCAGGACTAAAGGTCCTTACGAACCGGGGCTAATGGCCTAGTTTCTACTAGTGAATGCACAGGGGTCATTATGGGCATCTAGGTCCCTCTATTGATCATTAATATGAGAGGGTTCTCGAGCATGTTTGTGATGTTCTTGAACCGTAGGGTAACATACTTAAGGGTCTTACGATGTTTTGAGATCATTATGGAATCGTTTGGATCACTATTGGAAAGAAGAGAGAAAATTAGAAGTGTTTCGGGTAAAGTCCGAAGTCATTCGGAGTGATCAAAAAGGAGTTTTGATCATAAGGAAATGTTAAATACGTTTTTAATATTAATTACTGGAATTAATAATAAAAATAATATTAAAATGGAAATTTTCCACTAATGGGCCAAACCCTGGAGGGAAAAGGCCGTTAATTAGTACTAACATTAGTGCTCTCCCTAAGTGTGCACCACCAAGAAAGTCCATTGTTATGGAGCAGGTCATGACGATTGGGTTCATACATATCGACATTCGCATACGGTGGGTGTAAGCCATGTATGCACAACAAATACACTTAGGTTAAATTGGCGAGCCTATCATGTACATACATGGCCTTGGAACACAAAAATATAGAAGGGTTGAGCATGAGTCACATGAATGATGTGATCGACACAACATTGTCCACCATTGTAGCTATATCACCGGCCATGACGATCGGGGGTGGTGTAGTGAATTTGGATCGTGTAATCACTGAAACAATCTTAGGGATGATATTTTTAGTGAGATCTTGTGTAATTTTTTTTGTATATTAGCAGGAGAACTGCTAAATTCATTGATTAGAAGATAAGGGTAGCACAAAAGGGGCGGGTGGAAAAACTAGGGAACAAAAATCCTAGTCACCCAAAAGGAAAGGTGACATGGGCATGACGAATCGGGTCCCGTGATTGACTACCCTAGGCATACAAAGGCATGTGGCCCATGAAGCCGTAAAAAGTAAAAGGAAGTCCAGAGAGCATCCGGCATACAAAAGATGTCTTTGCAATCAAGAAAGAAGTAGAAACTGACATTGTACTAGTGTTGTAATTGTAACTTGTAACCTATCCGTATACGGCTTTTGGATCCTGCCTATTATATAAAGGTTGGGAGGAGCCAACGGAGAGGTACCAAAGCTCTGAGAAATCTGTAAACATATTTTCCATAGTAACTCCCTTGTTTGTCTGATCAGTACACGAAATCCCCAACATTATCTTTTCCATGAAACCCTAAGTCCATAACCATGGTCATTGCCAAGGTTACCCCTTGTCAATTGGCACCATCTATGGGAAACCTGAATGCTAGAGTTATGGATTCGGTGGCCCCCTTTTCACGGAGCAACAACCCAGCAATAGCGGATCCACACCCGCCCACCCCTATTTTGGTTTCCGTCGACTTGAACGGGGGAACCGACCCAAAAATCTCTGCCTACCGGCCCTGATCTACTCGGGTCCGTCAGTCACAATAGTATTGCCCATGCCGATGCCTTCATCCTCCATCGGTTCATCTGAAGAAGCCGCACCTCAGCCAATAAACGACAAAGAAAGTCACAGAAACCCCATAGATCTAAGGGATCTGGCTGATCTATACGATGGTCTCTCCTTCGGGTCACACTCCCAACAAATGCATCCACATGGCTCAAGCCTAGCAACCATCAAACCCGATGAAGCCAACAAAATCACTGACTCCGGAATCAAAAAGGCCAAAACCTACCTAGAGCATAATCCGTGGGATTTCACTAGTTTCCTAGACATTCTCTCTTATGGATCTAATGGAAACAACAGCAGCTGGTACATGATGCATCATCAAGTATGTGCCATCATCACGGAAGGAACATCGACACCTCGCGACTCCAACAGTAACCCGATCCTCGATCCCAATGATATTCTATCGGATACCAATGTAGAAAACCACGGAAACGAAGGAGATTCGCCCAACAATCGCATCACACAAGGAAGAGAAGGAACACATGACGGCGAGCAGCTAACACTTCAGCTATCATTGGAAACATGGCAAAAGGCGAGGGATGCAGTTTTGGGTGCAGTCCCAATGACAGCGGTCACCACATGCAAAGATCTAATGGCATATTAGTACCTACTCCAAAAAGGGACTTACTCAAGATGTAGAGGCAACTCGAGGAAAGGAGAAGGCTAGCCAATGAATCCAGCATCCGATGGGTGCAGCTAAGCTCCACTCATGGATTTGGCAGCGTAACTGAAGGCGCACCACCAAGGAGAGGAACTTCACGGGTGCAGCCTATTCCGGAAGCCGAAAGAAATGAACTGACTCGAGATCTGGACTTGTCCTTCTTGTCAGTGGATCAGGAAGGACACATAAAAGAAAAAATAGTGCAAGCCGCCATTGTCGCCGCCCAAACCTACCTACTCACAAGTCAACCTGCACCCGACGATCTTCGGGCAGCTCTCCATCGCTTCGCTCTCATGAACCTTGGCATGGTGGGAGCATCCCTCGCACAAGGAGAATAAGGAATCACGCAGCAACCTGACAAATCACCACGCCATCGCAACAACCCTCGGCATGTGGGGCACACCCGATGATAACATTCACCACATTGGGTGCATGTTTTGAACTTCGAGTCGTGGGATCGATAGAACTAGGGAGGGGCGTAGCAGCCGAACATACTATGACGATGAAAGCGAGGATGAGTATGAATTTTGTGGGGCCAGATGCTTTACCCAACGGGTTCGCAAGACCCCAATACCCAAGAATTTCAAACTTTCTCATGACCACCAAAAGCATGATGATACATTGCAAATGTATCTATAATTTTTGATGTTCCATGCTTGGTTTTATCCACTTTCTTGTGTTTTGTTCCAACTTTGGAGTACTTTTATTATGATTTCTTGGACTAACCTATTAACAAGAGCCACAGTGCCAGCTGCCTGTTTTCTGTTGTTTTTGGTTCCAGAAAAGTCAGAAAATGAATATTCTCAGAATTGGACGGGACAAAAGCCAAAGTGCCTATTTTTCCGGAAGGGATCAAGTGCCAGAATACGAGACGGAGAAGGGCTGGGGCCGGCCACACCACCTGGCCACGCAGTCAGGCCTGGCCCACGCCAGGGTGTGGTCTGGCTGCCCCCAGCACCCCCTCGGCCTCTCCTTCCGACTATAAGTTGCCCTCGGGACAAAAACCGTAGGTACCCGATCAAAAATCCACGAAAGAGTCTATAGCCGCCGTCGTCTCTGTCCCTAGATCAGGGGGATCTGAAGCTCTTCCCGGCACCCTGCCGGAGAGGGGAATTCACCCTGGAGGCCTTCTTCATCACCATGCAAGCCTCCGGTGTGATGCGTGAGTAGTTCATCCTTGGACTACGGATCCATGTAGTAGCTAGATGGCTGGTTTCTCCTCCTTTGTGCTTTCATGTTTAGATCTTGTGAGCTCCGTTCATGATCAAGATCATCTATTTGTAATTCATACATGTTGTGTTTGCGGGGATCCGATGGATATTGAGATGCTATTTCAGATTGATTATTGATTCTATCATGTCTTTGTTATTGGAGATCTTGCATGCTTTCCGTTGTTAGTAGCTATCTTGGCCAAGTAGATGCTAGCAACTCCAAGAGTTAGTATTTATGCTCGATAGTGGGTTCATGCCTCTGGTAATCTGGGGAAGTGACAGAAATCTCTAAGGTACTAGATGTGCTGTTGCTACTAGGGAGAAAACAACAATCCTTTGTTCATAGAACAATCGTATTGTTTACTTTACACGCAGTTCGTAAATCAATAATATGTTGCTTGCAACTTAATACTGGAGGGGGTTCGGATGATAACCTGAAGGTGGATTATTAGTCATAGATGCAGTTGGATGGCGGTCTATGTATTATGTTGTAATGCCCAATCAAGTCTCAGAGGAGTCAAGATGATTAGTATATGCATGTATTGCTTTCTCGGTGTTTGTCAATTGCCCCGCTGTAATTTGTTCACCTAGCATGTTATCTATCTTAAGGAGAGCCACCTCTAGTGAACTATTGATCCCGGTCCTTTACTTTACATACAATCTACAATCTTTTACTGCTTTGTGTTTACTTTCTGCAAACTTTTACTTCTTTCCATTCGATACATTTAATCCTTTGTTTTCCGCAAAACACGGTGAGATTGACAAACTCATCGCAAGTTGGGGACAAAGTTCTGTGGTTGTGTTGTGCAGGTCTCCACGTTGCTACTAGCACCGGTAGTGCGCCCTGCCAAAGCTCAGCTAGTAACACCTTTGAGGTGTTTCCTTGCTCCTACTGGTTCGATTAAACCTTGGTTTCATAACTGAGGGAAACTTGCTGTTGTGCTCATCATACCTTCCTCTTGGGGTTCCCAATGAGCTCTACATCAACACCGCCATCAAGCATTTTTCTGGGCGCCGTGCATTGAGCCATCAAGCATTTTTTGGCGCCGTTACCGGGGAGTCAAGGACATCTTCACAAGGGGATCCCTCATAACCAATCTCTTTACTTTGTTGTTTTTGTTTTGTTTAGTTTCTTTTTGCTGTGTTTGCTTGTTTTGTTCTTCAAAAAACGCAAAAAAAATTAGTTTTACTTGTTTGCTTTCTTATTTGAAAACACAAAAAAAATTAGTTCCTATCGTGAGTTGCCACTATGTCTAGCCTTGCTCCAATCACTATGTCACCCGAGGAAATGATTCTCACTTTTAAACAAGGAATTGAGGAAAGTTTTAAGGAAGCTTGGTCTAGAATCTCTGATCTACATGAAAAGACTGAGCCTAAAATGATTCAAGGATTGTTCCTTAGCAGTTTTTACCTTGGGATTGCTCTTTGCTATAGATATGCTTTAGATGCTATTGCGGGAGGAGATTTCCTCCAAAGTAATGAGGATGATGCCATTAATGCTATAAAGAAATTAATCCTCACTTTCAACTTGCCTAGCCAAATTGATACTTCTTTCGCAAAAATATTTGCTAGGTTGGACACTCTTGAGGCTAGCACTACTAGATTAGAAGGGTGCTATAATACGCTTAGGGAGCAACATGATTATGTTCAAATAAACTCTGAACCATCAAAGTGGTTCCCTACAGTAAAGATTGAGATAAACACTGAAACTTTTCAAGCTCGCTGTGATATCATGTCTGAATTTTGTCTTATGCCCAAAGCTATTTATGAATCTCTAAATCTTTGGGGGCTCATTGAAGGAGGAAAATAAATATCTCTCACCAATAATACTACCATATTACCTCTTGGAATAGCTGAAGGAGTGTTTACAAAGATCCTTGGGAAAATGATTTCTATTGATTATCTTGTTATTGAATGTGCAGGAAAAGGAGAAATTACACTTGGAAGGTCCCTATTAGGACTCCTTAGAGCAATAATAGATGTGGGAAAGGGGACCATGCACCTTTCTTCTCCACCAAACAATCATATTTTCCCCAAGGTTAAGAATAAAAATAAGAGAGGTAGGGGCAAGAAAGTTGGCCTTAATGCTTCTTCATTTGAGAACACTTGATTCTTTCTTTGGTTCTTATGCCTAACTTAAAGGCGTTAAAGAATAGTACTTGTTGGGAGATAACCCAAGAGTTTTAGTTGAGTCTTGGAAGTTATTACCTCTGTAATAACCTCTCCTTATCCTTTTTATTTGCTTTTTGTGCCAAGAGTAACCTCTAATGAGAGTGAAGTAATGATTGGGAAAGTTGCTGTCCCGAAACAGATTTCTGTGCTTCACCGTAAAAAATCCTGAGAGAGCTCTGTACGTCGGATTGAGCTGTAAGGTTTTTTGCTTCTGCCCCAGGTTGTTATCTAACTTTCGTAAGTTCAACACATTTTGATTTGAGAAACAGAAGGTCCTCGAAAAAATTCGTCTTTATCTGCTGGTCTGTTTTGACAGATTTCTGCCATTTTCTGCATTTGCTTCTTGTTAGTTCCTTCTTGAGTTCCTTTGGGGAATTGAGCTTTTTGAGGGAAGTGCTACAGTAGCTAGTGTTCTAATGGAAGTTTATTTGGTGTTAGAACTGAACCTTGAGACTTATTTAAGTGCACTAATGTTGCTAATGAGATTGTGTGAAGTTTTGTGTGAAGGAAAATTTTCAGGTGTATGGAAGGAATGAGTAACGAGATGAAGGATGGACTAAAGCTCAAGCTTGGGGATGCCACGCATGTCACCCTAAGAACATCCAAGAAGTACAAGCGTCAAAGCTTGGGGATGCCCAAGGCATCCCCTTCTTCATCAATAAAAATTCCAGGTTTCTCCCAAACGCTTCATTTTTATTGTTTCGTGCACAGTTGTGTTTCTCTTGGAGCGTCTTCTTTTTCGTTTTCGTTTTGGTTTTTAGTTTGCTTGGTTTGCTTAGTTTTCTGAATAAGTTGGTTGGACCCCCTCTTTCACACTTTGGTTTACAAATAGTTTGGTTTGGTTTGGAAAAGAGTAGGAAAGTTTATGCTTATGTGGTAAAAAGAGCTTGTTTTTGACTGTGGCCTATGCTTTGTCATGCCATGATCGATATTGTTTTGGCTTTAAGCTTAGTATTCTTTGCTGTAGCATGACTTGTTATAAACAATTGAGATTGCTCAATGTGCCTTGGATGAATCATGCATTGTTTTAGCATATTAAAGCATAGTATAGTGGTATTCTCCTTTGATGCTTTATTTGGGTTGACTTGGTGCATGCTCACACCATGTTATTACTATCTCAAGTCACCATAGCCTTTATGATCCTTTAGTTTTCAACTTGTAGTATCACTTTATGTTTTGATCAATGATGTTTTGTCGCTCTGCATGATTATGGCCATTATTGCTCTCTTAGTTTGTCGCTCCCAGTCTTTTGCTAGCCTCCACAACCAAGTATGAGTTCCACTCATGCATCCAACTCCCTAAACCAAGTTTTTCCAAAGAGTCCACCATACCTACCTACTAGCTTATGCTATTCCAAGTATATTCATGCTTTTGTTTACCTTTCACTTGTTATGAGAAAACTAGTGATTAAAGCTGTCACGAACTTGATGGCACACTTTACTTTTTGCCTTTAATAAACTTGAACCATTGGGTCCTTCTTTGTTGTGTATATGCTTGCGCTTTATAAGTTGAAATTAGCAGAACCATGTACCATGGGGAACGCTTTCAATATTGCACTTGTACTTTGTACCCCCGTTGATATTATGTTCTTTTGCTTACGAATCCCGGCGGTTTGAAATAAAAGTGGAACTTGTAAGATCATGGAGTTTGTATATGTGTTAGAGAAATGCCTGGGCCGCTAGCCTAAGCCATGCCTAATCAGGGTGGAAACTTGCAGCATCACCATAGTGAGCACTCTATGAAGCATCCTCAATAAAAACCTATGCAAATAGCAAATAAAAAGATCGCTGAGATGCTCATTGTCTGCTTGCCTTGTCATTTTGATTATGGGAAAGCGACAGTGCCAGCTGCCTGTTTTCTGCTGTTTTTGGTTCCAGAAAAGTCAGAAAATGAATATTCTCGGAATTGGACGGGACAAAAGCCAAAGTGCCTATTTTTCCGGAAGGGATCAAGTGCCAAAATACGAGACGGAGAAGGGCTAGGGGGCGGCCACACCACCTAGCCGCGCGGCCAGGCCTGGCTCGCGCCAGGGGGTGGTCTGGCCACCCCCAGCACCCCCTCGGCCTTTCCTCCCGCCTATAAGTTGCCCTCGGGACAAAAACCCTAGGTACCCGATAAAAAATCCACGAAAGAGTATATAGCCGCCGTCGTCTCTGTCCCTAGATTAGGGGGGATCCAAAGCTCTTCCCGGCACCCTGCCGGAGAGGGGAATTCACCCTGGAGCCCTTCTTCATCACCATGCAAGCCTCTGGTGTGATGCGTGAGTAGTTCATCCTTGGACTACGGATCCATGTAGTAGCTAGATGGCTGGTTTCTCCTCCTTTGTGCTTTCATGTTTAGATCTTGTGAGCTCCGTTCATGATCAAGATCATCTATTTGTAATTCATACATGTTGTGTTTGCGGGAATCTGATGGATATTGAGATGCTATTTCAGATTGATTATTGATTCTATCATGTCTTTGTTATTTGAGATCTTGCATGCTTTCTGTTGTTAGTAGCTATCTTGGCCAAGTAGATGCTAGCAACTCCAAGAGTTAGTATGTATGCTCGATGTTGGGTTCATGCCTCTGGTAATCTGGGGAAGTGACAGAAATCTCTAAGGTACTAGATGTGCTGTTGCTACTAGGAAGAAAACAACAATCCTTTATTCATAGAACAATCGTATTGTTTACTTTACACGCAGTTCGTAAAGCAATAATCTGTTGCTTGCAACTTAATACTGGAGGGGGTTCGGATGATAACCTGAAGGTGGATTATTAGTCATAGATGCAGTTGGATGGCGGTCTATGTATTATGTTGTAATGCCCAATCAAGTCTCAGAGGAGTCAAGATGATTAGTATATGCATGTATTGCTTTCTCGGTGTTTGTCAATTGCCCCGCTGTAATTTGTTCACCCAGCATGTTATCTATCTTAAGGAGAGCCACCTCTAGTGAACTATGGATCCCGGTCCTTTACTTTACATACAATCTACAATCTTTTACTGCTTTGTGTTTCCTTTCTTCAAACTTTTACTTCTTTCCATTCGATACGTTTAATCCTTTGTTTTCCGCAAAACATGGTGAGATTGACAGCCTCATCGCAAGTTGGGGACAAAGTTTTGTGGTTGTGTTGTGCAGGTCTCCACGTTACTACTAGCACCGGTAGTGCGCCCTGCCAAAGCTCAGCTAGTAACACATTTGAGGTGTTTCCTTGCTCCTACTGGTTCGATTAAACCTTGGTTTCATAACTGAGGGAAACTTGCTGCTGTGCTCATCATACCTTCCTCTTGGGGTTCCCAACAAGCTCTACATCAACATCGCCATCAAGCATTTTTCTAGGCGCCGCCGTGCATTGAGCCATCACACGACAGCCTCCAGGAACCTGAGGCTTGGATGGCCGATTACCTACAAACTGTTAGACTCGAGGGTGGCTCCAAGGCTACCGCGATACAAAGCCTTCATGGTGTTGCCTGATCATGGCTCAGATAGCTACTCAAAGAATCCATCAGCAGTTGGAACAACCTCGAGGATAATTTCATCCAAAACTTCACATCCACGTTCAAGCGTCCCGCATCCTTAGAACAGTTACAAGCGTGCAAGCAGAAATCTGGGGAGCCGATATGAGCATTTATTCAAAGGTGGAACATCATTAAAAACATGATGCTTTCAACGATGGCCTTCACCAAAGAGAATTCATTGAGGAGATGGGACGGGTCAAACCCAAAACAATTTATCAATTGATGGACATGGCCAATCGCTAACGTAGTAAACAATAAATGGGTGCGCTCATCCGAGGAAGATCAGGATAGGCGTAGTAATGATAGGAGAAGACGAAGCAATAACAGGTATAGAGGGCCAATTTGTGTTGTGGTTGGATTCTCAGAAGAGGACATCCAAAGAAATGGCGATCGCGATAGCGGATACAGTAGCAATAGAGATGACGCTGACGGAAGCCAACCAAGACAGCGGTACCAGCCAAGGGCTCAAGAGCTTCCAATGTCTCCAATCTAGATGCTCGAGGGATGCTACAATATGCACTTCTACATCGACTCCGAGGGAAGGAGGCGTTGAAACGACCTCATGAAGGACTGCCGCATGTTCCTAACAATGCAGGAATTATGTAATGCAAAAGCAATCGAAGCAGCAAACCAAGGATATGTCGCCACACCCGGAACCTTATCTCTCGGTGCACCACCACCACTAGTACAACGCCATTTGGCCAGCCGCAACCTGTAGTAAAAAGAAACCAGGAGGACGAGTACCCGAGGTCTAAGGGCACAATGTCGATGATCCTAAAAGCGCGCCCATCCAACAGGATCTAAAAGTTGATCACACAAAAAGTTAATATGGCAGTAACATCACTACCCCTACATCCGAATACCTCCACTGGTCAGAGCAAGAAATAACATTCTATAGGGCCGATCACATGCTTTGAGTCCCGCGACCATGTCATTCGGCTCTGATAGTGGAGGCCCAAATTAGAGGGTTTGACATGAGCAAAGTTTTTATGCATGCGGGATGCAGCATCAACCAAATCTACGCCAAAACCTTGCGGGCAATGAATTGGTCCCTGACAAACCTGGCACCAATAGACACGTCTTTCCATGGCATAGTCCCAGGCAAAGCTGAGATTCCTTTAGGCAAAATATATCTTGATGTTGTCTTAGGGTCGAGGGGTAACTTCAGATGCGAGAAGCTCAAATTCAAGGTCATGGATTTCCCATCACAGTACCATGCAATCCTAGGGCGTCCATCTTTCACACGATTCATGGCAGTACCACACTATGCATATTTGGTAAAGAAGATGCCAGCACCTAACGGAATTATAACCGTCAAATGCAGTTTCACTCACTCCGACAACTACGACCGGGAATTCAACAAAATATCTGAATCTTTCGGTATAGAAACGTAGTTCGCACAACTAAAGATAACAGAAGGAGAACCCCTACCAGAAGGATAGGTCACAACCTACCAAGATTTCAACACCACAAAGGACACCAAAGGTTCGCTCTATGGACCCAAAGAAAATAACCTCTGCGGCTTCCAATCTTGGCCCCGCATACAAAAGTGCGCTCCAAGACAAGAAGACCGGAGTCAAGTACTCCAATCTGTAGAACGTTGTGCAGCTGTGACGTTTTCATGCTTAGGACTTTACGTTCTGCAATTTACATTCAGTAAGGCCTACGGCCAGGCTTCTCAGCCAAAAGCTTCACACTTTACTTCGAATAAGGGCAACGGCCAGGTAGTTACACTGAAAACATGTACCTCCTACGTTGAACGATAAATAAAGATAAGTTCCTGAAACTCGGTCTCAATTTTCATCTATTTTATTTTCAGCCTGATACTCGGGGGCTCCATCAATGACCATCCGAATGAAAGCATCCACCCAATACTCGAGCACACTCACACCTTCAGCTTCGCTGACAAATACACAAATGCTTTGATCTGAATTGTTGAGTCGGTCCCAGGGCGTTAGGCAAACGGAAGGGTCTCGCATAAAAACAACTTCGTAGTAGTCAAAAACAAAATCACATGCACAACATATATATCATCAATCATGGAACACAAATTCACATAATCTACATATTCTTTTACAGGTGAACCCAGTCAGTTACACTACGAAAATAAGGGGGAAAATCCTTGTCTTCCTCTAGACACATGTGGACGATTCTAATAGCGAGCCTACGAGCAGCCGAATAATGGGGCTCCATGCTAATCATACCACCTCTAGGAGGAGGAGGCAATCCTTGTGACATATCATCCAAATCCAGCATAGGGTGGTGTACGCGCACCTAAGAAAGTGCAAAGCTTTGCACCTATGATTAGCTGCAGCTTCACAATATGATAAATCATCTCACCTTGCTGAAACTTCACCATCCAATTAGCAAGACTTTGAGGCTGAGGATCCTGAGGAAACATGGCATTGTATACAATGGCCAAACGCTCGACGACAACACTCGACATATTCCTCCACCCCAGACACCTGATCCTGGAGAAGGGCCAATGTATAGGAACAATGGTGGTCAGTCCAAAAATAACTACTAGAACCTTGAGAAGCATCCATCAAAGCATTCATGCGGGTTCGCAAGCGCTAAGTTTCTTCCTTCTGGCATAGTCATATACTTGGAAAAAGTTAAAGGATTAGTTTTTGCGACCAGACAATAAGACCCGGGGGGGCTTTGTGAAAGAGCTTACAAAGAAATTTTCACTTTCCCTTGATATTTCCTCCAGCAGATATGCTTCGCGCTCTTAGGTTTTGCACATATTCGACTGCGATACATCAACCATTGATTGCATGTTTCGAAGATTGCTCTCAAGACATTTCACTTGCTCAATTTTCTCGGCATACAACAGCGGGTCCACGACACGGATGATAACATTTTTTGGTGCGACTGTTTCGGATGACGATGGGTGCACATTAGAAGCCCGAGGGGGACCCAAAGGAATAACTGGATTAGCAGTTATCTGACAGAATAGATGAAAAAACAGGAGTTTCAGTAAACCATACAGATCGCGTACACAACAATAGATGCAATAGCAACATTATATACACATGCAAAGATTGTTATTCAACCCGAAGAATAGTTACGTGCAGATGACCAAGTTCATTACAACAAAACAAAACATCAACAGACACAACGCTAGACTATCAGGTAGATTTCTCAGACGAAAGCGTGGCGCTAGCCGACGTAGTGATACTTCCATTTTGCATCACTATTCTATATCATAATTTACTGTTATTCATTGATATATTTCATATTAAGAGATGATACTTATGTTATTTCATATGTTTTTGCATGGTTGATGACTTTTGGAGCATGGACCGCTACAGTCAGGTTTCTAATGGAAAAAGTGCTATTTGGCGGCGAAATTCGCCAAGTTCAGAAAATCCGGGAAAATACATGGAAAACTCTATTTTTCCAGAAGATGACGGATGCCAGAAAGGGGAGTGGAGATGGGCCATAGGGGGCCCACACCACCCCCTAGCGCCGGCCACCCTAGACGCGCTACCAGGTGGTGTGGCCGCCCTAGCCCACTCCTGGCTCTCCCCTTTGGCGTATATTATCCCCACAAAACCCTAAGCCTTAGCAGGCGACCACAAAAAGATTCCACCGCCTCTGTAGGGCGGAAAAATACAGAGAGAGAAAAATCTCTCCGGCAGATAGAATTCTGCCAGGGGAATTCCTCCCCGGAGAGGGGAGATCGTCGCCATCAACACCACCATCAAGCTGGACTTCATCGGGATCATCATCATCATCACCACCATCATCTCCACTCCATACCATTGTAACAATTGGGTTGAATCTTGCATAGTTCTTAGGGGAAACTTTCTCGGTATTGATTACTCCTTGTAGTTGATGCTATTGAGTGAACCATTGAATTATCGTTTATGTTCAGATTGTTACTTATCATTATTTCATCTCTGATCTTGATCCATATGATGTCTTGTGAGTAGTTCTAGTTCTTGAGGACATGGGAGAAGTCATGTTGTTAGTAGTGGAATTGTGTTGAGAAAGATTTAATGGTTTGTTAATTAAGTTGTGGTGTACTTCTTCTAGTGGTGTCATGTGAACGTCGACTACATGACACTTCACCTATATGGTCCTAGGGGAATGCATTGTGTATTTGGCTACTAATCGTAGGGGTTGCCGGAGTGACAGAAACCTGAACCCCCGTTAGGAAACCTTTGCACAACGGATGTCAGGGTCTTACAGTTTAAAGTTGTGGTTAGGTTTCTACCTTAATTACTTTCTCGTACTTGCGGATGCTTGCAAGGGGTATAATCACAAGTATGTATTAGTCCTAGGAAGGTCGGTACATTAGCACAGGTTCACCCACACAACACTTAGCAAACTAAAGAAGATTAATCAACTATATGAAGCGAAAGCACTTGATGATATTCCCGTGTGTCCTCAAGAACGTTTGGTCATCTTAAGTAACACAACCGGCTTGTCCTTTGCCGAAGAAAGGATTGGGCCACTTGCTGCATTTATTCTTACTGTCTTTTATTTACTCGTACTTTATTTATCTGCATTATCAAAACCCCCTAAAAATATGTTTGCTAAGTATTTACAGAGAATTCCTGCTCCAAGCCACTCGCCAACACCTTCTGCTCCTCATTGGGTTCGACACTCTTACTTATCAAAAATACTGCGATACACCCCCTATACCTGTGGGTCATCATGGAGCCTCAGCCAAAGGCCTAACAACTGGAGCACTGCTACCAGAAGGAGTTCTGGTTGTAGTGGATATGTCTTAGACTGCACCTGTCGCTAGAAGGAGCCGCAAATATTTCTTGGCCTTCTTAATAAAGGGGGTCATATCAATTTCTTGGCCGGTGCGGTTGATTGGAATGTGAAGGGAATATGCCCGAGAGGCAATAATAAAGTGGTTATTATCTTATTCCATGTTTATGATAAATGTTTATTTTGCATGCTATAATTGTATTAATTAGAAACTTAATACATGTGTGTTTAATAAAAAAATACAAAGTTCCTAGTACCGCCTCTCATATAAACTAGCTTGCTGATTAACAAGATGATCAAGGTTTCCTGATCATGGACATTGGATGTTGTTAATAACGAGGCCACAACATTGGTGGAATGATGTGATGAACATTCATCCGAAGTATAACATTACGATCAAATTCATTATGTTTATATTTCTATAACATCATATGAAGTAATCTTAGTCCTTAGACCATGAGATCATGTTAATTGCTAACACCGGAAGAGTATCTTGATAACATCAAACGTCACACCGTAACAGGGTGACTATAAAGGTGGGTTCATTGCTACGAAGGTGTTATGTTGAGGCTCATGGATCAAGAGTGGGATTTGTCCATCCCGGTGACGGATAGATATACTCTGGGCCCTCTCGGTGATATCACATTAAGATAGCTTGCAAGCAAGTGATGTGATCACTAGAATGTTATATCACGGGAACGAGAAACGAGTACATGTCGGCAACGAGATCAAACTAGGTATGGAGATACTGATGATCGAATCTCGGACATGTAATATATCGCGAGACAAAGGGATTTAGTTACTAGCGTTAAAGGTTCTCACGATCACAGAAGTCATCGTTGAATGTGTAGGAGTCAGTATGGATTTCCAGGTCCCGCTTCTGATTATTGATCTGAGAGGGGTCTCGATCATGTCTGCATTATTCGCGAACTCTAGGGTGACACACTTAAGGGATACCCACACCATTTGGAGCAAATATGTTCCAGATAAAGATTTAAGAAAGCGCTGGAATTATTTCAATAGACACCGAAACTGTTTCGGGTGAAATTGCTGAAATTGGTTCTGCATGTAATATTGAAATGTTGTAGGGGGTTTTATGTGAATGTTTGTTAATTAAAGTAGTTTAAAAAATTCTGAATAAAATTAATAAAAGAGTTTTATTAAATGAGAGAGCATTAAATTTGGAGAAATTTAATGCATTTAAAGTGGAGACTTTAATGGAGGATGTGAAGAGGCAAATTTATGTGGAGAGGGTTACCACCACATGAATGGGGGAGGTGAAGGGTCACCTCCATGGCACGCTGGCCATGGTAGGGGTACCCTCCCCTCCTCCTATAAAAAGGCCCCCTCTCCTCACTTCTCACTCACACCTCCTCATGAAGGATATCTCTCCCCCTCTAGTATTTTCCCCCATGGTCTTGGATTAGCGAGATACATGTTCCCGGTGGCTTTATTTGGAAAGGAGTTGCTGCTTCCGCTGCTTTGCTGGAGCGAGGGATGGAGGTTGTCGGGGTACCGGACATGTGTGCGATCACGGATGCACCGCTGCTTTGCGGTGCTAGACTTGGTGGTGCTGGACTTGATGGAGCTGGATCTGATGGACGTGCTAGAGCTGGACCTGTTGGACCTGCTGGACTTCATCACGATCTTGAGATCGGCAAGTGTACGACTACATGATCCACGAGTTCCATCTCGCTAACAAAGCTTTGTTGTCTTCGAGGGTATATTCTCTATGGACGTATATCCACCCGTTGCGTGTATCTAATAGATAGATCTTGGCGTATAATAGTTCACATCGTAGGAAAATTTTGTTTTCTATGCTGCGAACCCAACAGTGGTATCAGAGCCTGATCTATGCGTAGGTGCTTTGCACGGGTGGAACACATAAGAGTATGTGGACGATGATGATCATGTTATTGCTTCTTTCATGTATTTTGGATATTGGTGGCATAGTGGGATGAAGCGGCTCGGACCAACTTTACATGTCATCGCACATGAGACCGGTTCCACGACTGACATGCAACTAGTTTTTCATAAGTGGCTAGCAGGTGTCTGTCTCTCCTACTATAGTCAATATCTGATTTACAACGGGTTGCTAATAATTTGGTTATCATCATTGTGGTTCCATGTTCATAGGTAAGAACGATTCTATCTTCGAAAGCCCTAAGCCATGTAAAAACTTGCAATTGATAAATTAGAGGCATCTAGTTTAGAACGTTGCTGGGCTTTTGTCATGATATGGTAATGTTGTAAGTTGATGTATAGTTTATACTCTTACAACACACCTAACGTGTAAGTTCCATAGACCTTGGCCTTACGCACAAAGGAATGACCAAGATCATACCACGATGCATGTGATAGTGATCAAGTGCAAGAACCATATCATTTCACTTTACACATATGGTGTTTGCATCTTATATTGCTAGTTTGGCATTTTTGTAGCGTTATAAGATGATCCCTCATTTAAATATCAAGATAAAATGTGTTCTTCCTTAAGTATGCACCGTTCTATGGATCGTGTTTCGAGACATCACGTGATGATCGGGTGTACTCGACTCTACGCTTTCATACAATGGGTGTAAGATAGTTTTACACACGCGAGTACTAAGGTTCTTACTTGGTGAGCCTAGCATGTACATACATGGCCTCGGAACACGGACCCAAAGGTTAATCATGAGTCATATAGTTGATATGATGCCCATATTGATGCTCTCCTTTGAAGCTACACCGACTCACGTGATGATCGTACTTGGTGTAGTGTATTTGGTTCATGTAATCACCAAAAAGACACGAGGGATGTTGTTTTTTAGTGGGAGTTCATGTAGTAATATGATTAGAGTTGAACTCATTTTATCATAAACTCAATCAAAGTGGATTTGCATAGTTTGTTGTAGTCACTGGCATTCGTTTACTACCTCATGCTTAGTTGTAATTGAGATAATGGAACTATAGAATTCTGGATTACTTTACGAACCGGTATCGTATTGTTTTTATTGTCAATCTAAAGTTTAGAAGTCCTATTGCAAACTTTCAGCAAAACCTCACTTACTCCGTGAAGTTTAATAAGTAGTATTAAATCAAGAGTAAGAATTCCAATGTTAGTATCTAAAGTATCATGTTTGCCTCCATGATTCTTGATATTCAAAAGTTGTTTTAATATCGAGGTTGTCTAGGAGCTAAAATAATTGTTTCAGAAACCATCATGTGTGAAAGATGTTGTGATATCTAAAACAAAGTTTATAGTTGCAATATGATAGAGTATAATTTAACAAAATACACATTCTCATATTGTATGAGAATTTGTGAAGGTTGGAAACGCTAGGCGTCCTAATCTACCAAAAAGGTTTTGGGAACTAATGTTATACTCACGATTCATCCTTATAGGCTATAGTAGCTTGATCATGAAAATTGTCATGATAAGGATGAATAGAAGATGTAAGTAAAATGTTTACTACACTAAAAGATTACTAAAGAATGGATTTTTGAAAGAATGCCAAACATTTGATGATGGTAATCCACTTCAAAGTGCAAGTCCAAAGGTATTAGTATTTGACTATACACGCTTTGTACTATGTGTCATTCACCACCATTGATGTTGATAGATTCTTTTAAAAGAAAAGGAATTGCTGAAAGAGAATCTATAAATTGTTGGCAGAAAAGAAAAGGTTGGAGATGTCCAACTTATGTATATAGAAGATATACATGTTATGGCTGTATTCCTTGCTTGTTAAACAATATGGTTCTTAGGTATTGGATACCAAATTGGTTGGTGTGAAGTGTCATACATAACAACACAATTCATGAACTTCAACGGCCTAAGTAACTAGCAAAAGAATAAGTGATGATGTTCATCGAAAACAAATAAAGTGTTATTGTGTTTTTCGTTGTCGTCAAACCTAGCCTTCAAGATTTGTTTTAATAATTGTTATTTTGTTCCGGTATTACGAGAACAATGGTTGTTCAAATAATTACTGTATTCCATAAAGGATGTATGAACTTTTACAAGTCTAGTTGGAGAAATCACATCCATAAACATTATTGCTAAAATGTCGTAAGACAAATGATTGGAAGATCACTTATGAAGTGACATCGCTGTTTGAATTATATTGGAAAGTAAACATGAAGAAACATCTTTTATTTTTGGAGTCTTTTGATTTTTATCAATTGACGCTTGTGAAACTTTCCTCGAGATAATTGAAACTCCGTTCATAGGCCAAAGAGGAACGGATGACTAGCTTATTGGAAATTGTGCATACTGATGTGCATAGTCCATTATGTGTAGCCATATACGATGGATCTTTTTGCTTCATATGCTTTCTCCAGAAATTTGAGTGAATATATCTATATATTTACTTAATAAGGAAGAAGTATGAAACATTTGAAAATTGTTCAAAGACTTTCAAGATGAAGTGAAAAATCATTGTAACAAGAAAATAAAAGAGTTTATGATTTGATCATAAAGTAAGATATTTGAGTTACAGGTTTAGCAAAACACCTAAGGTTTCAGGAATTGTTCCATGAATTTGCACTTCCCGATAAACCACGGGAGTATGGTATGTTCGAGAGATCAAATCAAACCTTGTTTGATATGGTAAGATCAAAGGTGTCATTTATAAAACCGCCATTATGTTTTAAGGATTAAATCTTTAGAGACTACCGCTTTTACACTGAAAAGAGCACCATCGTGATCCGTCGAAATGACACCATATGAGTTATGGTTTGGGATAAAACTCGAATTGTCTTTTCTTAAATTTTGGTATGCTATGCATAAGTAAAATGTTTACAACCAAAGTCGGATAAGCACGTCTTTGTAGGTTATCCCAAAGAATTTGTTGGGTATTCCTCCATAACACCAAAGACAAAAGAGTTTGTCGCTTAGAACGTAAAGTTTCTTAAAGAAGGAATTTTGCACAAAAGTTAAGTGGGAGGACAATAGATCTTTGATCAGGTTAATGAACCTAAGCAACATGTGCTAAGTAGCGCAGCACCGGAAAGTGTCCCGGATGTGGCTAAAATGCTCATGGATCCCGTGATTACAAAGGTTGTGATCTCGGAGATTAGAGTTCCTATTGAACCGTGTGGGTCGGTAAGAATCAAATAGTAAGATTTGAAACAGAAGTCATTATTGTTTTGACAATGATGAACCAACTGCATGCAAAGAAGCGATGATGGGCTCTAACTCCATAAAATGACTAGAAGTCATAGAATCCGTGATAGTATCCATACACGAGAAATCAAGTTTCTGAACTTGGAAGACCCTCCGGAAAGGTGTGAAGCCTATCGGTCGTGTTTGGATCTATAAAGAAATAGACGTGGATGTTTACCATCTATGAAATAGTCGACATGTCGGAAAGGAGTTTACGACAATGTTCAAGGAGTTGACTATGACAAGATTTGATCTTTCATAGTGATATTTAGTCTTGACGGATTAATGTAGTAATCACTACATATAATTTGGTATATGGTAGTTGAATAAACAAAACAAGGTTCTTCTAATAGAATGGTTACCTAGGACGTATACATGACACGGTCCAAAGGGTTTTGTTAAATCAAAGGATGCTAAAAGGGCATGCAAACTTCAATGGTTGAAGTAAGCATAGCAGAGTTGGAACCTTCACCATGATGAAAATGTTAAAGGAGTTTAATTTCAGCGGAGATGATGAAGATGCTTGCATTTGCAAGAAATTAAGTGGGAGCACTGAGACAAATTTCCAATAAATCATGTAGAGTACATATTGTTGATTGGAAATGATGTATATTTTATTGACACAAGTTAAGAATTTCATTGAAATAGGATTTCGATGAAAGACTTGGGCAAAACCAGAATATTTGGCATCAATATCTATATGGATAGATTGAGGCGCTAATATGGTTGTGACAGACGTATATATATGAGATATTGAAAGGGTTCAATATGGAAACAACAAGAAAGGTTCTTCTTACATGGAAAGGATTGTATCAAGATTCAAGTGTTTCAACACTTGGTGAGTAAAATCACATGAAGATTTTGATCGATTATACTGTGATATGTATATATCCAGATATGTCCTATGCTCTAAATGTTATGAGCACATACCAGAATGATTCATAAGATGATCATTGGATGATAGTAAAGATATTATTATGAGCTTTTGAAGAACTAAGAATATATCATGTATAAGTGACAAATAATTAAAGGTAGTTCATTGTAAAGTGTTACATTGATACTAGTTTTGTCACAATATACAAATTAAATTTACCTCAATTTAGACTATGGGTGGCACAATGTAATGGAAAAGATGTTCCATGATGGATTTGGATGAGTTCCAAAGTTGATACATTGTGACGGATACTACAACAAAAGGCTAAGTATATGACTGCTATAGTAGCAGCAAAGGAGGGCATTTGTGTTAATTAGTTTGTTATCAAACTAGGTGTGGTTCAAAGTGGGCTAATACTATGAAGATATATTGTATGACAATAATATCAACATATTTTAACCCGAACAAACTAAAGGTCTCACCAAAGGACCAAATTTATACAATGCCGAGAATGAGTGATGCGTAGAAATGCAAAGACATGCAAATACACACGGACCTGAAACTGTCAGATCCAGAGATTGTTAACCACTAGCAATCGCGTATATGCAACACCAGAAAGCCATAGGTGTTCAATACGAAAAGTTTTTAAAACTAGATTATTGACTCTAGTGCAAGTGGGAGACTAAAGGGAATATGCCCGAGAGGCAATAATAAAGTGTTATTATCTTATTCCTTATTTATGATAAATGTTTATTTTGCATGCTATAATTGTATTAATTTTGAAACGTTAATATGTGTGTTTAATAAACAAAAGGAAAGTTCCTAGCTATGCCTCTCTTATAAACTAGCTCGTTGATTAACAAGATAATCAAGGTTTCCTGATCATGGACATTGGATGTTGTTAATAACGAGGTCACACCATTAGTGGAATGATGTGATGGACATTCATCCGAAGTATCGCATTACGATCAAAGTCATTGTGTTTATATTGCTATAACATCATACAAAGTAATTCTAGTCCTTAGACCATGAGATCATGTCAATCACTAACACTAGAAGAGTATCTTGATAACATCAAACGTCACACCGTGAAAGGGTGATTATAAAGGTGGGTTCAGTGCCACGAAAGTGTTATGTAGAGGCTCATGGATCAAGAGTGGGATTTGTCCATCCTGATGACGGATAGATATACTCTAGGCCCTCTCGGTGATATCACATTGGTTAGCTTGCAAGCAAGTGATGAGATCACTAGAATGTTATATCACGCGAACGAGAAAAGAGTGCATGTCGGCAACGAGATCAAACTAGGTATGGAGATACTGATGATCGAATCTTGAACATGTAATATATCGCGATACAAAGGGATTTAGTTACTAGAGTTAAAGGTTCTCACGATCATAGAAGTCATCGTTGAATGTGTAGGAGTTAGTATGGATCTCTAGGTCCCGCTTCTGATTATTGATCTGAGAGGGGTCTCGATCATCTCTGCATTATTCGGGAACCATAGGGTGACACACTTAAGGGATACCAATACCATTTGGAGCAAATATGTTTCAAATAAAGATTTAAGAAAGCGCTGGAATTATTTCAATAGACACAGAAACTGTTTTGGGTGAAATTACTTAAATTGGTTTTGCATGTAATATTGAAATGTTGTAGGGTTTTTATATGAATGTTTGTTAATTAAAGTAATTAACAAAATTATGAATAAAATTAATAAAAGAGTTTTATTAATAAAAGATTTTTATTAATATTGAAATGTTGCAGGGGGTTTTATATGAATGTTTGTTAATTAAAGTAATTAACAAAATTCTGAATAAAATTAATAAAAGAGTTTTATTAAATGAGAGAGCATTAAATTTGGAGAAATTTAATGCATTTAAAGTGGATAGTTTAATGGAGAATGTGAAGAGGCAAATTTATGTGGAGAGGCTTACCACCACATGAATGGGGGAGGTGAAGGGTCACCTCCATGGGGCGCCGGCTGATACGTCCATTTTGCATCACTATTCTATATCATAATTTACTGTTATTCATTGATATATTTCATATTAAGAGATGATACTTATGTTATTTCATCTATTTCTGCATGGTTGATGACTTTTGGAGCATGGACCATTACAGTTAGGATTCTGATGCAAAAGGGGCTGTTTGGAGCCAAAATTCGCGAAGATCAGAAAATCCGGGAAAATACATGGAAATCCTATTTTTCCAGAAGACGAAGAAAGACAGAAGGGTGAGTGGAGATGGGCCACAGGGGGGCCACACCACCCCCTGGCGCGGGCCACCCCAGGCCGCGCCACCAAGCGGTGTGGCCGCCCTGGTCCACTCCAACCTCTCCCCTCTAGTGTCTATTATCCTCCCGAAACCCTAAGACTCGGGGAGCAACCACAGAAAGATTTCGCCGCCTCTACAGGGCAGAAAACACCGAGAGAGAAAGATCTCTCCGACAGACAGAATTCTATCGGGGGGATTCCTTCCCGGAGAGGGGAGATCATCGCCATCAACACCACCATCAAGCTGGACTTCATTGGGATCATCATCATCACCACCACCATCATCTTCACCAGCACCATCATCACCATCTCCATACTGCTGTAACAATTGGGTTGAATCTTGCATAGTTCTTAGGGAAAACTTTCTTGGTGTTGATTACTCTTTGTAGTTGATGCTATTGAGTGGAACCATTGAATTATTGTTTATGTTCAGATTGTTATACATCATTATTCCATCTCTGATCTTGATCCATATGATGTCTTGTGAGTAGTTTGTTTTTTTCTTGAGGACATGGGAGAAGTCATGTTGTTAGTAGTGGAATTGGGTTGAGAAAGATTCAATGGTTTGTTAATTAAGTTGTGGTGTACTTCTTCTAGTGGTGTCATGTGAACGTCAACTACATGACACTTTGATGTCTACACACTTATATTCTTGTAGACAGTTGTTCGGCCTCCAAGTGTAGAGGTTTGTAGAACAGCAGCAAGTTTTCCCTTAAGTGGATCACCCAAGGTTTATCAAACTCAGGGAGGAAGTGGTCAAAGGTATCCCTCTCAAGCAACCCTGCAATCAATATACAAGAAGTCTCTTGTGTCCCCAACACACCCAATACACTTGTCAGGTGTATAGGTGCACTAGTTCGGCGAAGAGATAGTGAAATACAAGTGGAATATATAATTATAAGTGGTAATGGTGATAGAAAATAGCTTGATGGCGTGGAAAAGACTAAAGGCAAACTGAAATAAAGATGGAAGCAAGCAAACATGTAACATATCTAACTGAAAACGGTGTTTCAATGCTTAGAAACAAGGCCTAGGGATCATACTTTCACTAGTGAACACTCTCATATAAATATCTTCTCTTTATGATACTACTCTTAACTACTCTCTAGTTGGACACTCTAATCGATGGTAGGTCTATAACAGCACACCTCAAAGTAAGCCTTTCCCATCTAGAAAACCCCACACTGTCACCTTGAGCACTAGATGGTTCCAACAAACACCACAATTTCATAAAGACATCCAACTCCAAATATAACTCATAACAAGTATTTGTAATCTCTAGCCTAAGTGCCACCATGGTGTGCACGCTGTCACTTTCACACACATGGGGAGAGCGGAGATATATTTAAGCACTTTAGTAGCAAGGTAGATCTACTTGATTACAAAGCTCATGATCACAATATGATCATGCATAGAGAGAGATGAACACATAGCTATCGGTAGAACCCTTAGCCTCGAGAGAGAACTACTCCCTCCTCATCATGGGAATCAGCAACGGTGATGGAGATGGTGGTGGAGATCGATAGAGATGGCTCCGGGGGCACTTCCCCGTCCCGACAGGGTGCCGGAACAGAGACTTTCTGTCCCCCGAATCTCCCCTTCGGTGGCGGCGGCGCTGCGGAACTTTTCGTGGATTTCTGATTGACTATTTAGGGTTTTTGCCTCGGGGGAGATATATAGGCGAAACAGGCAAGGTTGGTGGGCGGCCAGGGGGCCCACACCATGCCCTGGCGTGGCCTGGGGGACCCATGCCATGGGGTGGTGTGGCCACCCCGTGGCCCCTCTCCGACTCTCCTTCTAGCTCCGTGAGTCTTCCGGGAAAATATCAACTTTGGCTTTTGTCCAGTCCAATTTCGAGAATATTGATTTTCTGACTTTCCTGGAACCAAAAACAGCAGAAAACAGGCAACTGGCACTGTGGCACTTGTTATTAGGTTAGTCTAAGAAATCATATGAAAAGTACTCCAAAGTGTGGACAAAACACAAGAAAGTAGATAAAACCAAGCATGGAACATCAAAAATTATAGATACATTTGCAATGTATCACACTTCACATATATGGGCCTAGGGGAATGCATTGTGTATTTGGCTACTAATCGTAGGGGTTGCTGGAGTGACAGAAACCTGAACCCCCGTTAGGAAACCATTGCACAAGGGACGTCGGGGTCTTAGAGTTTAACGTTGGGTTAGGTTTCTACCTTAATTACTTTCTTGTACTTGCGGATGCTTGCAAGGGGTATAATCACAAGTATGTATTAGTCCTAGGCAGATCGGTACATTAGCACAGGTTCACCCACACAACACTTAGCAAGCTAGAGAAGATTAATTAACTATATGAAGCAAAAGCACTTGATGATATTCCCATGTGTCCTCGAGAACGTTTGGTCATCCTAAGTAATAAAACTGGCTTGTCCTTTGCCAAAGAAAGGATTGTGCCACTTGCTGAATTTATTCTTATTGTCTTTTGTTTACTCGTACTTTATTTACTTGCATTATCAAAAAACCCTAAAAATCCGTTTGCTAAGTATTTGCAGAGAATTCCTGATCCATACCACTAGCCAGCACCTTCTGCTCCTTGTTGGGTTCGACACTCTTACTTATCGAAAATACTGCGATACACCCCCTATACTTGTGGGTCATCAAGACTATTTTCTGGCGTTGTTGCCGGGGAGTGAAGCGCTATTGGAGAGTGGAATTGGTAAAGGAAACTTCTACTGTGAGTATTGTTTACTTCTGTTAGTTGATTTATTTCCATTATGGATAATTCGTCGAGTTTCTTATTTCGTAATGCTACTACCACTGCTAAGGTAGTAGATGAACCACCACCTGCTGAGAATGATACTTTTAAAATACCTACAAGAATTATTGATCGTGTTATGGATAACTATTATGTTGGAGATGGAACTGTCCATCCCGGAGATCATTTGCTCTTTATACACGAATTATGCGGGTTGTTCAAGTGTGCATGTATTACTACAGATCAAGTTAAGAAGAAGTTATTCGCATTATCACTGAAAGGAAGAGCTGAAGAATGGTATAAGCTGCTAAATAATGGGCAAGCTCTTGAATGGGAGGAAATAGTACCTCTCTTTTATTCAAAGTTTTATCCTCCTAGTGAGATTCATAAAGATCAGAATCAAATATACAACTTTTGGCCTCTTGATGGAGAGAGTGCAGCTCAAGCTTGGGGGAGATTGAAGTTAATAATGCTCAAATGTCCCATTCATGAGCTCCCCAACAATATTATTATCAATAACTTTTATGCAAGGCTTTCTCTTCATGATAAGGATTTATTGGATGCTTCTTGTGCTGGATCATTCACTCGCATGGAAGAAGAAATTAAATGAGATCTTCTGGACCGTATTCAAGACAATGCTGAAGCATGGGAGAATGACAAAGGAAGAAATTCAGGTATAAATTATGATTATGAATGCATTGAATCTTTTATGGGAACTGATGACTTTCAAAATATTAAAAATGCTTATGGTCTAGACTCTTAAGCTATTGCAGCTTAATTTAAGACTTTTGCTTCCTATATTGAAGTGCCTAAAAAGAAGTGGAATAAGTATCATGAACCATATAAAGATGTTGCTAAGAGTGTTCCTGCAAGAAATAATGAAGTTTATACTACTAATCATGTTTTACCTGCACCTTACATTGAGAAAATTCCTTTCCCAGTTAAGATAAAGGAACATTCTATGATAGCTAGTATGGTTAATGAAAGTAAAAATAAAGCTATTGAACTTGATAAACAAATGGATGATGAACCTATGATTGCAAATGTGAAAGATTTTGTCACTAAATATGTAGAAGAAGGACACACTATCCTTTGTAAGGATACCTCTAATATTGTTTCACAAAGTAGTGTTACGAGAGCTAGTGTTCCTGTGTTTTCTGTTAGAATAAGTGATCATTGCTACGATGGTCCTTGTGATAGTTATATTGTTAAGTTTATGCATGATACTGAAAGTTACTATGAGAGAGGGAAAAGTGTTCTTATGCATCTCAATAATATCAAGTTTCCTCGTTTCATGCTTAAATTTTTTATGTTGCACTTGTTTTGCCTTCCTATGCTATCAGTCTCTGGTTTCAACAACTTGTTTGCTTACAAAATTACCTTGCATAGGAAGTGGGTTAGACTTTAAACATGTGTAGTTTTGCTTCTTAATGCTCCCGTTTACTTCGATTCATATTCTTATGTGAGCATCATCAAAATTATCATGCCCATCTTAATGGCTATAAAGGAAGAGCTTTTTGGGAGACAACCCAATTTATTTTTGCTTTCAGTTTGTTTTTGTTTATTTGAGTCTTGGAAGTTATTACTTTGGTAATAACCTCTCCTTATCCTTTTTGTTTGGTTTTTGTGTCAAGATCAACCTCTAATGAGAGATAAGTAATATCTGGGAAAGTTACTTTTCCAAAACAGATTTTTGTGCTTCACCGTAAAATTTCGTGTGAGATCTAGGTATGTAGGATTGAGCTGTAATTTTTTGTGATTCTGCCCCAGGTTGTTATTTAACTTTCGTTAGTTTTGCATTTTTTGATTTGAGCAACATAAGATTTTATAAAAAATTGATCTTTGCTTGCTGATCTGTTTTGACAGATTTTGACCATTCTTGCATTTGCTTCTTTAAATCGATTTCCTTTTTGAATTCTTTTTGGGTTTTTGGAAGGAGTTGCTACAATAGCTTATGTTTTGATGTATTTCAGTTGAAATTGGACCTAAGAGGTTTTATCACTTCACTTATACTAATGCTGCTAATGAGAACTGTGTGAAGTTTTGTCTGAAAGAAATTTCCAGGTTAGAGGAGAAAATGGTGTCATAAGAAAGTGAAAGGTTTCATGACTCAAGCAATATGTGTATGAAGATGAAGATATTGATGTTATTCAAGTGGTGACTCTGAAAGAATCTACTAAATACCAAATTCAGAGACCTATAGAGTCTGTTTTCGAATAGGTAATAGTTCTGGTAAGAAAAGTTCCGTGAAAATTCTGTCTAGTTATATTTTTGCAGTTTTTATCCAACAAGGAAAGCTATGAAGCGAAAGAGGGACGGAAACGGAGCCTGGGTGGCTCACACCACCTTGTGGCGCGGGCCCACCCCTGGCCACGCCACCAGGTGGTGTGGACGCCCCGGACTCCGTCTCCGACTCGTTTTCTCCCAGTACCTTCCTTTTATTGTAAAACTTCGTAATATATAATCCCCCGGATCCCCCGAGGTTCGTATATCGTGTTCTCATCGTGTTTTCATTTCGGTCTGTTTCTGCCAGGAACTATTCTTAAAAGTTTAGAAGCACAATTGTGTCTGCCGAGGATAAAGGAAAGGAGCCTATGGAGGAAGATCTCCAAGACCCCGGGCAGGAGAAGGAGATCAAGAGTGAAGACGAAGAGGAGGCAAAGCACATTGGCACTACCATTGCAAGCATTGGAGTGGTGGCAAATCCTGCCATGATTATGTCAACTGGAGGGAAGCCTCCTCATCACTGTTCGGATCCATGGTCACTTCCTCCACGCACCAAGAATCATTTCCATACCCTTATCCATGATCATCAATACCATAATATACCCAAGGAGAAACTGCCCTCCAATTGGGATTTGCCTCGTTCTAGCCATGCAGGAAAATAAGACTTCAAGGAGGTAGAGTGGGGGAAGAATCGCAAGAGCTGGGATCCGCAAACCGACATGATCATGAGCCGCATTGAGCACAACTAGGAGTTGATTCGTACTCTCACCTTCGAGGTTGAGGACTTGGGGAAATTGATCAAAAATCTCATCGAGAGAATACCACCACCACCGAAGGAGTAATTCGTCATCAGGTTTTGGCATCCCCTTGGTTTGTTCCAAGCTCGGGGGAGTGTCGCGGTATCACATCACTATCTTCTATCTTTTTACTTATTTAGTAGAGTCATATCATGAATAAAGAAGTTATCATGTAGGATGGTTTGAATTATGGAAGTGTCCCCTCTCTCGTTAGATATGTATCCCTTGGTGTGAGTTGCCGTTATGGAATATTAATGAGAAGTTCTATCATTTACTCTTTTGCATATCTTATATTAGTTTTCAATTCATGGTTATATGATTCATCTTGTCATTGGTATTGGTATCACTTTGGGATCTTTGAGTTAATTTAGTTGGTTTTCACAAACCTGGCTTGGTCTATAGCAACACTATTTTTGAGAGTTGAATGAAAAAAAGATAAAAGTACTCTAAAGAAATATAATTTCATCATATTTCTTTCTTGATTTGCTCATAAGTTTAGTATTCTCTAGTCAAGATCTTTTGTGCTTCCAAGGAAGATTGCATGTTTGTTTTTTTCGTTTGTATGTTTGTTTGTTTCCTTCAACTCTTATACTTGCTACCCAGCCTTGCTAGCCAAAAACCTGTACTGAGAGGGAATTCTTCTCGTGCATCCAATCCATAAACCAAACCTATGCCATTTGTGTCCACTATACCTACCTATTAGCACTATTTCTATTCCAAGTAAATTCATGTTTTTATCTACCTTCCGAATTAAACTTGTTATGTGAAAATTAGTGATTAAAGCTCTAACGAACTTGATGGCACACTTTACTTTCTTGCATCTACTAAACTTGAACCATTGTGCCCATCTATGTTGCGTATATGCTTGCGCTTTGTAAGTTGTGAATTAGCAGAACCATGATGTCATGGGGAACGCTTTCAACATTGCACTGGTACTTTGTACCTAGTTGATATCATGTTTTTTTGTCTATGGATGTCGTCGGTGTGAAATGAAAGGGGAGCTTGTAAGTCCATGGAGTTATGTATGTGTGTTAGAGAAACGCCTGGGCCGCCGGTCTAATCCATGCTGTCATGGTGGAAACCTGCAGCGTAACCATAATGAGCATCTATGAAGCATTCTTCTTATAAAAAAAGAGTCAGACATTGAGAAAAAAGAGAAAAAGAAAAAGAAAAAAAGAGATGAGAAAAGAGGAAAGAGATAAAAAAGCACCATATTCCCATGGTAAATAAGAAGATTGCTGAGATGCTTGTTGTCTGCTTGCCTTGTCATTTTGATATGGGGATTCTTCCATATCAACGGGCAAGGGGTACCCCATTGGCGATTCTCTATGATACACATGTACTTACTATGACAAGAACTTACCGGTGACTAAACTTGAGTAGCATGAGGAGCGGCCCTCGTATTCAAGGGACATGATATTTTCAACTTACAACTTGTCAAGCATATACTCATATTTGATCACTTTAACCTTAATCACCTAAATATGCTTATGACAGGGGCAATGAGAGCTGAAAGCTAGTAAGTACCATAATTTTTGGAAGCTCTTTATGAAACTTGAAATCCCTGCTTCCCTCTGCAAAGGGCCTTTATTTTACATTTTAGTTGAGTCAGTAAACCTATTACCTTCTATCTCAACAAGTATTTTGAGTTGTTGTGTTTCATTCATTCATATGCGGATTTATTCAATCATGTTTCTTATGTTCCTTGTTTTGCACATTTTCTCTTATCTTAGTGTTTACTTCTCTGAAAGCTATCATTGAAAAATCGGTTATTTGTGAACTCTAGCAAATTGTCAACTATTCTTCGACCAAGAGCTAAGTTTGCCATTACCAGCTATGATTTACTCTATGTATCTTTATTGTGTTTCCTTTACCTATTGCAAGTTAAGTTATATAATGGTGAGTTGTCTGCTATTATGATCTATGTATTGATGAATGTGATGCTTCTTGTCCGTATTCTTTTATTGACTCTTCACTCCATAAACCTGAGGCCATGTTTATTGAGCTCAGTTTCGCTTGGGGACAAGTGAAGTCTAAGCTTGGGGGAGTTGATACGTCTATTTTGCATCACTATTCTATATCATAATTTACTGTTATTCATTGATATATTTCATATTAAGAGATGATAATTATGTTATTTCATCTATTTTTGCATGGTTGATGACTTTTGGAGCATGCACCGCTGCAGTCAGGATTCTAATGGAAAAGGGGCTGTTTGGAGGCGAAATTCGCGAAGATCAGAAAATCCAGGAAAATACATGGAAAATCCTATTTTTCCAAAAGACGAAGAAAGCCAGAAGGGGGAGTGGAGATGGGCCACGGGGGGCCCACATCACCCCCTGGCGCGCGCCACCCCAGGCCGCGCCACCAGGTGGTGTGGCTGCCCTGGTCCACTCCAGCCTCTCCCCTCTAGCGTTTATTATCCTCGCGAAACCCTAAGACTCAGGGGTGACCACAGAAAGATTCCGCCGCCTCTGCGGGGCGGAAAACACCGAGAGAGAAAGATCTCTCCGGCAGGCAGAATTCTGCCGGGGGAATTCCTTCCCGGAGAGGGGAGATCGTCGCCATCAACACCACCATCAAGCCGGACTTCATCGGGATCATCATCATCATCACCACCATCATCTTCACCAGCACCATCATCACCATCTCCATACCGATGTAACAATTGGGTTGAATCTTGCATAGTTCTTAGGGGAAACTTTCCCGGTGTTGATTACTCTTTGTAGTTGATTCTACTGAGTGGAACCATTGAATTATTGTTTATGTTTAGATTTTTATACATCATTATTCCATCTCTGATCTTGATCCATATGATGTCTTGTGAGTAGTTCGTTTTGTTCTTGAGGACATGGGAGAAGTCATGTTGTTAGTAGTGGAATTGTGTTGAGAAAGATTTAATGGTTTGTTAATTAAGTTGTGGTGTACTTCTTCTAGTGGTGTCATGTGAACATTGACTACATGACACTTCACCTATATGGGCCTATGGGAATGCATTGTGTATTTGGCTACTAATCGTAGGGGTTGCCGGAGTGATAGAAACCTTAACCCCCGTTAGGAAACCATTGCACAAGGGACGTCAGGGTCTTAGAGTTTAAAGTTGTAGTTAGGTTTCTACCTTAATTACTTTCTTGTACTTGCGGATGCTTGCAAGGGGTATAATCACAAGTATGTATTAGTCCTAGGAAGGTCGGTACATTACACAGCTTCACCCACACAACACTTAGCAAGCTAGAGAAGATTAATCAACTATATGAAGCAAAAGCACTTGATGATATTCCCATGTGTCCTCGAGAACGTTTGGTCATCCTAAGTAATACAACCGGCTTGTCCTTTGCTAAAGAAAGGATTGTGCCACTTGCTGCATTTATTCTTATTGTCTTTTGTTTACTCGTACTTTATTTACTTGCATTATCAAAAAACCCTAAAAATCCGCTTGCTAAGTATTTGCAGAGAATTCTTGACCCATACCACTAGCCAGCACCTTCTGCTCCTTGTTGGGTTCGACACTCTTACTTATCGAAAATACTGCGATACACCTCCTATACTTGTGGGTCATCACCGGCCATGGGAGGGGTACCCTCCCCTCCTCCAATAAAAGGCCCCCCTCTCCTCACTTCTCACTCACACCTCCTCGTGAAGGATCTCTCTCCCCCTCTAGTATTTTTCCCCATGGTCTACGATTAGCGAGATACATGTTCTCGGTGGCTTTATCTAGAAAAGAGTTGCTGCTTCCGCTGCTTTGCTGGAGCGAGGGACGGAGGTTATCGGGGTACTGTACGTGTGTGCGATCACGGATGCACCGCTGCTTTGCGGTGCTGGACTTGGTGGTGCTGGACTTGATGGAGCTGGATCTGATGGACGTGCTGGACCTGCTGGACTTCATCACGATCTTGAGATCGACAAGTGTACGACTACATCATCCACGAGTTCCATCTCGTTAACAAAGCTTTGTTGTCTTCAAGGGTATGTTCTCTATAGATGTATATCCACCCATTGCTTGTATCTAATAGATAGATCTTGGCGTATAATAGTTCCCATCGTAGGAAAATTTTGTTTTCTATGCTGCGAACCCAACAATATTTTAGTTAAAATGTTAGCACATAAAAGACTTTTGAAAGTTGTTCCACAAATTATGATGATTAAATGTATCAAAGAGTATTGATATATCTTAAGCATCATAATTATAATATATTAGATGCATATGGTCTAAAGAAAATCTCTAAATGGGTTATCATAGAAGAGTTGGAGCTATAATTCAAGAGTAATCAAACACTTATAAATAAAGGGAATCATCTAGATTCGTGGAAATAACACCATAAGAGTTATTGCACAATTGATTTTCTAGAGACTTTGATAAATCATTATGAATAATACTAATATTTGTAGAAGTATTCATAGGCAACTATGAATATGGTTTTTCCATATCTCAAAGACAAACTAGTTGTTCTCCAGTGTATTGTTATCAAGAAGGAGTTTCTCAATAAGAATGTTGATGGAAGATAGTGAAAGTTCAAAATCAAGATATTCGATCTTAGCCCAAATGTCGAGTAGCGCAACGAAATGTGTTCCGTAGAATGAGATTCTAGAAGAAGAGGTGAAATTAATGATAGTGGTTATGTAAGTATTTTACTAGATAAAGTAGGATTCAATAATGCATTTCCCACATTATGAAAATATATTATTTATTCACTTTTCATGTTAAATGAAAAATATATACCTACGAATAGGCGATGATGGACCTAAGTACGAGAAGTGACTAAGAGTCATGAAATCCTAAAGAAAGTTACATTTAAGATAACAAAGTAATGAGTTACTTGATCTTATCAAATAAGAGAATTAGTTAAGTCTTTACCGAATTACTGGAGAGTTATAAGGAAGAAATGAAACTTTAAAGGAAGACATAAAGCTCGATTTGTCACAAAGATTGTTTTGACAAATTCAATGATTGACTACAATATGTAGCGATGCTTGAGTCTATTGGATTTACTTAGCAATTAATACAATTTGAGAATTGATAGTTGGTTATCAAAAACTACAAGTTCTTCGATGACATGGTTGAAGAAGGATTGTAATTAGTACAATGAACAGATTTTGTTGAAGGAAAATTCTCAGTTTGATAAAATGTCAAAGGATTTTGAAATTGCCAAAATATCGAGAAAAACTACACTTGTGAATTATTTGAGTGGGAGAAAATAGTTTCTTGATCAAATGTGTGAATGACATATTTATGGGAGCTAGAGGATATCACAAATGTCTCATATATGATAGCATATTTGAACAGGAGCGTGACAACATTCTAGTATATGTTTACGGCATATAATTGGTATTAGTGATATTTAAATTAGCAAATATTCTATGAATAAAGTTGAACAAAATATTAAACATCTAAATCTATCGAGATAGATTGATATGTTTAATGGACATTAGTGTCAAAATGTTTTGACTCAAATTCTGAAGAAAGTTCAGAATGCCTAGACTAGATTCTATAATGTTCAGAATGAAACAAGCAAATAAAGATGTTCTTACTTGTGAAACTAGTAGAAGCGTTGGGTATAGTCAACGATGGTTCAAAAGGAAGAAACGGGATGATCTTCATCCCATATGTTCCTGTCGTACGTCTCTTCCATAACCATGTTGCATATTTGACAAAATGCGACCCATGTTCTTGACTAGAAGAACATGTTCTAAGGCGATTCATTAATAAATCACCGAACCAGGATTGAGATCATCATTGGACCTTAGTAAAAAAGGAAGAATCTACATTAATATTGAAATAGGTGACTACTTTAGAAATGGAAGTATGACAAGTTTGGATAATGAAGTTCAACTTCAACTGATGTGTTTCTAGTATACATGACAATTTTGAAGGTTCTCTTGACTGATCGATCGTTATTGTAAACACTAGAAAACAAAGTCTTACTCTATTTCCAAACAAATACTTCAACACATTATGTGATAATGATGTAAATGTCAAAATTAGGAGACATTAACGATTTGCAAAGGACATGCGATCTGTTAATATTAATATAGATCAACGACAAGACGATTCCCATAGACAAGCATAATCAAAAGCACACGTAAATACCGTGTTATGATCAGTAACAAATGCAACTAGATTATTTGTACTCTAGTGCAAGTGTGAGACTGAAGGAGATATGTCCCAGAGGCAAATAATAAATAAGTTTATTATCATATCTCAATTTGTTCATAATAGTTTTGTACCGTGCTATAATTGTATCAGGCGGAAACATTGATATAGGTGTGGTATATAAACAAACCAAGTCCCTAGTAACCTCTATATGACTAGTTCAATGGGCAACCGATGATCAAGGTTTCCTGATCATGGAGCTTCTACGCCAGTCGATAATGAAGTCATATCATTAGAGAATGATGTGATGGACATTAGCCATATAAGTATCGCGAGTCACATGGTTTATCGTTCCAATAGTTAGAAACAAAGTGACCTTCTCCTTAGACAGTGAGATCATATTTAATCACTATCACCAGCGGCTACTTAGACTGTATCAACCATCACACCGTAACAGGGTGATCATAAAGGTGTATGTTGGGTATTTCAGAGAGACACGTTGAGGCGTATGCATCAAGATCGGGATTTGTTCACCTGCGTGATGGGAAGATACACTAGGCCCACTCGGTGAGACTATGTCCAATAAGTTGCAACTAATGACTAGGTCATGGGGATAAGATATCACAGTAACGAGTTAAGTAGACTTGTTGGTAACGAGATTAGGATGTTGATACTAATGAGCAAATCTCGGACAAGTCATGTATCGAAGAAACAAAAGGAATTAGACACGGAGTTTATGGTTCAAACGACAATGCATCGTGGAATGCACATGGGTTATTATGGGCATCCCGGGCCCTCTTTTGATCATTGATATGAGAGGGTTCTCGATCATGTCTGTGATGTTCCTGAACCATAGGGTAACACACTTAAGGTTCTTACGATGTTTTGAAATCATTATGAAATCATTGGGATCACCATTGGAAAGAAGAGAGAAACCCGAAAGTGTTTCGGCTAAAGTCCGAAGTCGTAAGGGAGCTAGTAGCTACATTCGGAGATTCACATTATGCCCCGGCTCATGAGAGCTATATTTATAGGAATCGAAATTGCAATGACCACCCACAGCATTGAACCTTTCGATCTATCAGAACAGATCAGGCCACCGAGTTGGAATCCCATTCTAAGGATTCTTGTGGTTCCGGGGAATCCAGCTACAGGAGAACCAGGAACGGGGAGCTCCCCTTTTTCCGCCCGAGATCAAAAAGGAGTTTTTGATTTAATGGGCAATTTCCACTAATGGGCCAAATCCCTGGAGGGAAGAGACCCAGGGAGCCACCCATGGGGCAGCCGCCGCGCGCGGTGGGCAGGCGGGGCCGGTGAGGCCCACCCGGCCATCCCCTCCTCCTCCTTTAATCCCACATTGCCAACTAGCAAGGTGGGGGTCTCTCCCTTCCTCCTATATATAGATGGGAAGAATAGAGGAAAAGAACAGTAAATAAAATTAGGAATTTTCTAAGGCATATTTTCTTAGGGATTTTTTGCTTCTCTCTCTCCCCATTGAATCTTGTGTGTGCAGTTCCAAAAAGAACTATACGTGTGGAAGACGACATCATCGCGCTGCTGAATCCTAGTTCCAGAAGATCTACTTCCGCATCCCGGCTAGATAAGGGAGAACAGGAGTTGTCGTCGGACACCAGACGTGTGCGAAACCACGGAGGCGCTGCCACTTGTGGCGCCGGAGCTATCGTGCAAGGACCAGGAGGTGACGTGCGAGGAGGAACGCGACCTCGAGGTCGGCTACGAGTACGACTATATCACCAAGGTTTCCATGAACGTAAACGCTTTCGGTCTACAAGGGTATGTCGCCGAAACCTCATCCCTATTACTGCATTAACTTATAGATAGACCTTGGCAGCGGTGTTATGCTAGCTAGGATTTTTGATTCTACTGCGAACCCTTCAAGTATGCCTTGACAACACTTGTGAACCATATACCTACATGCGGGAGGGACGTGCCAATGGACCATTGGTACCCTTGTACTCACTCCATCTTCATAGGCAAGACACTCTTGTCGGAGGTGCAGTCTACTTCCCAATTCAGCGGGGGCAATGCAATCATCAAGTATGACTTGGGCAAGGTTCTCTTATCCATAATCGACCGACCGCCACATTACCCTCGTGTCTATGGAGAACACTACTTTTCGGTAAACTTTGCCTCCATCTTTATACATGGTCAAGAAAGGTGGATACAGAAGAAGCTACAGATTGGATACAATACAGGGTCATCGAGTTGGAGAAAACAATGCATGTTTCCAATCTCGATGACAAACCATTCGTGCTCGCCTTTGCGGAAGGTGTGAATTATTTTTTATCTTCTTAACTCAAGTGTTGAATTTCCAACTAGGTTTATTTTCCCTTTCGCGATACTTTTATGTTAATAACATGTCCTAAAAGTGAGCAATCTATGTGGATTTACCATGACTCGTTGGCTCACAAAAGAAACCAAAGCTAGTTTTCAGGTACATAAAGACCCATCGACTCACGCCATGACTAGGGATGTCAAAACGGGTCGCCGCCGGGCCGTTTATCGCCACATAGTTCGTTGTCTATCTGTTTTCTTCCTGGATTGTTTCAATTTCAGAGTTTGTTACAACTAACTAGAAATAAACGACAATATACGCGACGTCACTTACATCCCTAACCGTGACACACAGCTCCACGGCAGGAGAATGCACCGAAAATTACGATTCGTACCAGAAAAATACAAGTTCCGCATTCATATAGGTAAATGATACTGCTCCCCGGGGATCACGCGATTCCATCCCCCGGGTCGCTCACGCATGGTCGCTCCGTGTTCGGGTCGCACGTCCTTCAGCTGCCGACGCGCCGCCTGCAGCCGCTCCCGATCGCGCAGTCGCTCCCTCGCCCGCGCTGCCGCGCCCAGGAACTCTGCAGCAAGCACCGCTCGCCTTCCCTCGCCCGTCGCCGCCGCGCCCAGGGACTCTGCAGCAAGCGCCGCCGCTCCCTCCCCTGCGCTGCGCCTCCACGTGAAACCACAACCTCCAGATCCGTCGATGTGCCGCCTGCAGCAGCTCCCGACCGCGCCGCCTGCAGCCGCTCCCGACCGCGCCGCCGCTCCCTCACCCGTGCCCGCCGCCTGCAGCAAGCTGCTGCGTCTCCTTCAGCCGCGCCGCGCCGCCTACAACGAGCTGCTGCGCCCCGCGCCCAACCTTCAACCGGACGCCGCTCCCCTCTCACCCACCTCCGGCTAGGGGAGGTCCTTCGAGGCCACCCACCATGGCTGACGCTCGAGGGCGTCCCGCTGCTCCGCCTCCATCCCACACCAGCGCCGCCGGTCGTCGGAGTTGTAGACAACGACTGCTACCGGCACGGTGCTACATAGGCGGGACGACGTTACTGGTAGAAGTGGTCATCGTTGCTACAAATGAGGGGTCGCGATGCTACCCGAACAATGAATGCATTTTGAGATTTTGCTACAGGGTGATGCTACAATAATAGCAATTTTTTGCTATTTATGTTTTATGTTTTTGCTACAATAACATAGAGTATTTGCTATGATATTTTCAACGAATCCTCACCAAAGTTAGTTTTGCTACAGCAGCCACCGGCGATGTCTCCGGCGAGGTCGTTCTTTTTGCTACATTAGCATTTTTTTGCTACCGCAGTTTTGCGGTTTTGCTATACCAGCGTAAAGTTTTTGCTACACTGTCTCCGGTGAGGTCTACCGGCGAGTCTCCAGCGAGGTCGGATATGCTACATTAACATAATTTTTTTGCTACATGGTCGCCGAGGAGGTCTCCGGCGAAATCTCCGGCGAGGTCCAGTCTATTTTTCTATTTTCTCGGCCGAATTGTTTTTTGCTACATGTAATAAACTGGGACTAGTTGTAGCCAAAACGGGTCATTTGTAGCAAAAACGGGAGGATATACTATTTTGGGGGACACGTGTCACGCTGTCGACCCGGGGGATCCGGGGCATATATCCCAGGGACGCGTAGCACTGCCCATTCATATATCGCGTAAAGGCTTAAGGCGTAAACGCTTGGAGGATGCAATCACCTTTAAATAGCTAACGGATCAGCGTCTACTTTTCCAAAACGCCCCCTAAGCTTCTCCTTCCTCCCCAAATTGACCAGCCCTCCCCTCCTAGTACCAAAAATCCCAATCCCCCTCTCGTCTCCCTCCATTTCTCGGGGGTCTAAACATAGGCGAGCTCGGAGCACGCGTCGCACGCTCGCACGCACACTCGGAGAAATCTCCCGCCGCTCGCGATCTCCCCGGCGCGATCAATCGTTCCTCCCCCACACCGAGATCGCATTTCGGATTCTTACGGAACATAGGTTTTCCTCGTCGCCGGCGGGTAGTCGTGAACGGTGATGCGCCGGTGCTGGTACTAGGCTCCATCCGGAGGCGATGAACCTCGTGCGGGGCGTCGCCGATCTCCTCCGCAAGTCGCCGAACCCCGCCGCGGAGCCCGAGCCCGGCTCCCCGTCCGTCCGCGGCGGCTGCTTCCCTGGCGCCGACCTCGAGGACGCCCCCGCGCCCCGCTTCGCCTTCAGGTACGTTTACATGTCTGGTCACATCCGATTCATTCGCCTCCCCGCATTGGTACACGCCACTTGTTTGTGCGGGACGAGGGCTCCAAAATTTTGGGGGCGCTGTTCCGCCCTCTCTCGCCGTTGCCGGAGCAATCGCGTGCATGTGAAGTGTTCATGTAATGTACTGCGAGAAATGCATGCTATAGGAGAACGGTGTCGATGCGTTGTGAGCGACTCAGTGTGTGGGTTGTGAGTAGTAATGCGTATTTTTTTTTCAGTGGCCAAGCTATGAATTGTATTCACAACTTGTTCCCGAGATGAGTCTGAACTTGTACCGTAAGCCCATATCCTGAGCAGCACCACCTACCTGTATTTTCTGCGGCCGTTTTGGGCCTCATCTATAAAGAAGATGAACTTGTACTGTAAGCTCACACCACACCAAGTGCGCCATTAATTTGAGACTGAATCATATTATTGGTGAATGCTGCTTAACATGTTCTCCTGGAGAACTGTAAGGATTTATATAGATAAAGTATGTCATCATCGCTCGATTGTTATTTGCACATCAGCATGATTGGTTCTCCTCATTATTTGTCATCTTGTTCTAGTGATAGCACGGAGGAGGGAGCCTTAAATACACTGTGGCAGAACTACGAGAATGCACATGATCAGGTATGTCACTTCAAGCTTGGCAGCCCCCCTTTCGAACGACCCTTCCCATAATTAGGATTGTACACTAGACAAAGATGTCCAGTCTCAAACTTTTATTAGACATTTATTATCTCCATACTTCAATGTAATGTAAGAGGATTAGTCACACTCAATTTACTGTGAGTTCCAGTTCTTATCCATGTCATGACTAAGTAATTTCCCGTCCCAGTGCAATCCCTGAGAAATACCAAATAGACAGAGTATTAATGGACAAACTTAAATGTCAAAGCCAAAGCGAAGTTTTGTACTTATAGGTGGCCGTGTCTACTTGTTTGGCCACTGGGCTTTTAGCTTGTGTTTAATAAGGAATGTTTTACAAATATAAAAGTAAATGTATTTCTTGTTGAACTTTCAAGTCTCGTTCCGTTTCAACTAGAGCTACTCCCAGTAAGATGCTAATTGTATTAACACGTGTTGTTACAAGCTAGAATGTACAACTTTGTTTTTTGTAGAAATATAACATTCAAGGTGTGTTTGCATAGAGACCAAAGTGTACATTACCTTTTTGGTGATACTTGCCAACTTTTTGGCATGCCAATGCTCTACTACCAACTCTTTGTTCATTTTCCTAGCCAATGTTGGCCAACTTCTGGGCAAGAAAAACCTCAACCAATATTTTTTTCGAGAAAACAAGAAGAGAGTTTTGCGTTTCATTTCATTGAAAAGACAGGGTTTGTAACAAACAAAATTTTGGTAGGGGAAACTTAGCAATAAACAAAACACACCCACAAATCCTTGAGTTGGTAACAAGAATAATTGCTAAAGACAATTATAAGTATTCGACATAACTGTATTTGTTTGTGCTTTATGATAAACTAATCAGTATCTTATTTAGTTTACTCCATTAGCAATTTATTTCAGTAGTCAATACTATATCTTGTATCTCTTTGCAATAATTTTTACAGGATGAAAAGGAGAAATCCCTCCAAATTTTTGTCTTCAAATTTCTGCAAACATTCAGAGATTGGGGTCCACGCCATACTGAGCAGTTGGTTGACCAAGAATTGGGATCTGATGAAGTAGTTGTTGGATGCTCTTACGGGCATCCTTCTGAGGTCATTCTTATTCTGATTCAGGAAATTTCTCTAATAACGTCAATTATCACTGAAAGTAAGTGGCTCTACTATATGATGATTATCTATTTTGGGATACTGCTACAGTTTCTCTCCAATGAGATTTTCTCACCTAGAATGATGATATTTTTGAATTTTACTTTGGTTGTGGCACTATATAAGAGCCCACGTACTACTTTTGTTCATAAAAGTACATGGAAATATTCTGTTCAACATGGGACTTAAGAAGATTGCCATTAGGTGTCCAGATAAGATTGTAACTTCTTCGATGCTTTTGCCACTACACAGAGCCTTGTTATTTTCTTTGGCAGGCGCACTATTTTTATTGTTTTTCCACTGTCAGGTCACACTTAGTTGACTCACACAAGTAAAAGGAAAGTACCGGAATGATCTGGGCAGCTGTAAACCAGTAGGCAACACCAGTGTTTCCTTTTTCTAATTTTAGTCTTTCCAGAGAAAATATAAGAGGGGTATAATGGTCTTTTTTATGCTGGGAACGGACGTGATACAGTGACATTGGCAGTCCAACGACAAAAAGGAAGGATAGGGCTTCACTTAGAGACAATAATGAAAGTGTGCGTAGTTTTAGTCGTATGCCTTCAAGCTAGTTAATTTGGCAGTTAGCTAGCAACTTGAGCTTCTGTTTGTCCAACATCTTTTACTTCTTCCGTTGAGTCAATGCGTTTAAGGACTAGTTCTCCATTGTGGAACCTATTTAGTTATGGAAATCTTTACCAATTTCCGTAGCATTTCATTGTTATGTAACTTATGTTTGTAAAAAAGATGGTCTTAAGTAGCTAGTATATCCAAAACAGAAAGTTTTCTCACAAATGCCACCGGCCCACCGCCATATGAAATCTAGAAAACCAATGTGGCCCCATACAAAAGGACATAAATATCTACGCCATGCGTGGACATTACTCACACTAAAGTATAGCTGCAGTACTCACTACACAACAATTTGTCTGCAGGCAGCACTGTATGTGACCTAGATTGCTTGTCTGTTAATGATAAATCGAGGATGGGTGATTTTCTATGATACTGTTTGTAATTTTGGCTGTTATAATAAGTGAGATCACATTTGCTCCTGTTATTTCATTATTAGGTGGTACCAGTCCAGAATCTTCTCCGAAGCATTTGGAGCAACTAGAACCTCTGGAATTAAGCACTGAAAGATTACATGTCCTGGAATGTCTGACTATTCTGACCCGCTCCGTGCATAACTGTAGAGTATTTAGCTATTACGGTGGTGTGCAGAAGGTTACATCTCTACTAAAAGGTAGCATTTTACTTCAGATGCTGGGACTTATTCTGAGAGATATGTCGAGTGCTGGATTCTAATTTCTTATTTTCATTACTAAATGTTCCAACAATAGCTTTCTTGTCTTACTATCTTAAAATTTAATTAACTCTTTTGCCTTTGTATATTCAGCTGCAGTTGATCAGCTCAAAACCTTGAACAGTTTACATGCTGTAGATGACCAATCTTCAGGTCAAGCAGTAGCAAATACAAGGATTATGCTAAAGATACTCATATGCATAATCACAATAATTTCGAACTTCATAAAGTTGGAGCCAACTGTTACAAGGGATCCCCATTTTGCCAATACCACTAAATATGTTCCATCAAACAGTTATTTGGCTACAAGTGCTCCAGAAAACAGCATTCCTGATGCACTTCAACGTTGGCAGCAAAAGGCTCTTGTTCTTGTGCTGGAAGCTGGCTGTGTCAATCGGTTAGTAGGTAAAGTTGCCTTTAGCTACTTATTGAAATTGATATCATAATTTCTGCAAATATTTTGCAAACATATATTAGTGCAGTAGTATCTGTTGTGTACTTTACTGGATTGTCATATAAAGCCTTTTTTACTTTCTGGACAACAGATTCTAGAAGTACCAAATGATGGTGATTACATGTATGTTGTCAGAAGGATTATATTAATTACCTCTCATTGATGATCTCTATGTAGTAGTGTTTAAACGAGTGGACTTAGAAAGGATTGCATGTGTGTGAGAGAATCCTGATGTGTCAAGGCCTCAAGGGATCTTGATGACAGAAAAGAGTGTAGACACTGTCTGCAGACTTTCATTTTGCAAGTTGAAGATAGAAAACAATACTTCTACTTCACTCTTTTTTGTATTAAGAACAAATATTGCTGATGAACAAAATAGTACTAAAGATAGTCAATAAAGTATTAATCTGCAACAAATCAATTTTTTTTATTAACAAACACAAACACATATCATTGAATGGATGTGAGGTCCTAAGAAGAGATCAGAACTCTGCAGTAACTCCATGTCTCAGTAACCTCATCATAAGCATCATGGACCACAAGTACTTGCATGCCTAAAGACGTTTGCCAGTGTATCCATCTGTACTTTACAATGTCATCATTGCTTGTTATTGAACTTCTATCATTTTTTGTTATTTGATAAATATAGAAATGTAACTGCAGAACTGTTACGGGTCATTCAGAGACTGAATTTGAAAGAGCAGTGGACTGATCTGTCACTTCATTTTATCACTTTGTGCGCCCTTCGGTCAACTATATCTGGTACTCGTGCACAGAATCATTTCAAAAGCATTGGTGGGCTGGAAATTCTACTGGATGGACTAGGGCTTCCTTCAAATAAGTTTTCAGTTTCGAAGCATTCATCTATCTCAAGAGATGAAAGGTGCATCTTTAAGTGCCCAGACTAGTTCTGATGTCAATTCATGTTTTGCTTACCTTATATGCTCTCGTATAACCATAATAGTTAAACATTCTGGATATTATATAAAAACTAATGGACTGTGCTAAAGAGCGCCGCCGCATATTTCTCGTGCCGTGCGGCGCCTCCTTACCCGCGCGTGATTAATGGTAAACGTTATTGGGGGCAGGCCCACCACATTCATTCCGGAAGAAAAAAGTCCGAAAGGCTAAGATCCAGCCTACGGGTGACAGCTCATACCAAGCTCGTACCATGCAGTTGCTAATTACCCGATTAATTACATATTACTAATCGCCCTATTGGTTACTAGGTCCAGCTGCCAGATTAAATCGTTATTAATTGCGAGATTAATTAGCCGTAGTTGCCTGGTTACTTATTGCGAGAATAATTAGGCCTTCTTCGTCGAGTTCCATTGTTACTCCTAATTGCCATGTAACTAGTTCCTAGCTATCAGATTAATTCCTCTCAGTTGCCAGATTTAAACGTGACTAATTGTCACCTCAATTAGGAATTGCCAGATTAAGTAAGCCAAACAAAAAATTAACCGGGATTAAATAAATCTAATTGCCATGTTTAAATTAGCTAATTGACAGATTGATTAGATACATCTTCTCACTCCCATGTACTATCTTTTTCCCCAACCACCACTGGCATGGTGCAGTCTCAAGCTTCGGATGAGCCGCCGTGGAGCTCCTCCTCGAGCTTCCTGTCAAACCCATCAACACCAATCCATCCGCCGCCGTCGTTCTGCCGAACTTCCCGCCGCCGAGTCAATCGCCCCGCCTAATCCACTGCAAGCTCCAGGGATTTTCTCCTAGGGAAGCTTTTGGTCTAGTACTCCTCGCGGACATGGCTCGATGTGGTCGTCCGCGCGCCTCCCTGTTCCATGCTCCGCAGTGGCGGCTTCCCCTGGTTGCTGCGTGGTCGCACGGCGGGGCCTCTCCTCACATGGTTGCATGCTCATGCAGCGCAGCCTCCCCTGCTGCTCCATGCTCCGCAGTTGCAGCCTCCCCTGCTGCTCCATGCTCCCCGGCGGTGGCGGCCTGAGCTGCCGCCGCGTGCTCCGCGGCGGCGGCCTCTCCAGCTACATGCGTCGGCGCCTAGCGCTGCTTCCATGGTAGTTTCAGAAGGAGAGAGAGAGAAAGCGAATGTGTGGTGCACAGCGTGAGAAGATAAGGTGGAGCTGAAAGTAGTAGTTGGGGAACAAGATGCATCACGATACGGTTTTTCGAATCGCTGCGCGCCACACGGAAGAGTGCGCGGTGCGGCGCCTCCCAACAGATTTTTCCAAAACTAATTACATACCTAAGATTTTTGTAGTTCCAGTTTCAAATTATATAAAAATATGCAACATCGCTTTTGCAAAATATTTTAAAAACAAAAAATTGACATTCAGGAATAACATGAACGTGGAATTGTTTTGTCCATATCCAAACAAAAAATTACTTTAGACTGTAGGTTTGACATTGTTCATTTCTGGTGTCAATTTCAAAACATTGCTTTCATCTATGAACTATGATTTTAATTCTCTGAATATACAGTTGCACTTCTTTAAACCATACAACAGACTTAGTGTTTTGCCTGGTATTTATTTAGTCATTAAAATTTCTATTTTTCCAGTTGCTCGCCCTACCTATGGGCATTTTGCAAGTTCTATTACATGTGATAATGTCGAAGTTTTGCAATGAACAATTTGATTTTTGAAAATCTGCCATAAAATATTTGAAAGGCAAGCTGCTAGGTTAAGAATTCAGCTTTACTGTGCCAGCTTCCACCTTATATTTTTTCCCCAGTTTTATGTTCTGACATTGCTGTGCTTTTGTAGGGGTGAAATTCTTCTGGTCCAGCTACTATACTTGGAAATTCTCTGTGAGGCAGTGTATCCTGTGCTGTAAACTACTTTTAAGTGGCAATTAGCATAATTTTGGAACTTGCAGAATATTAATATGCTTCTCTAAACATAAATAATATCAGTATGATGTACCAACCTTTCATTTAAGTAAAATAATCACATGTCTTATATAATGGGGGACAAATTGATGTTCTTTTAATCTTATGCTCTACAAGGAAAAAGTGTTTTGTTTATTTTTTCTTGACAAAATGATGCCCTAGTACAGCCGACTTACAATACAATTGAAGAACTTAACACTGTATTTGAAATGTTATTATTCTACTTAAGCATTTTCCCGTACTTGGTCCTTGACTGATATTTAGATTTGGCAATACCAACAATTTGCAATTTTTATGCGAAAACGGGTTGGTGCACAAGTTTGCAAATAGCATCAGCTGGCCTGCATTTATGATTCAGGAGTTTCATCGGCAAAAGGATAACATGGGAACTTCTCTCGCATTAGATTCTATCTCTGGCCCAATTCATTTTCTTGATATATCAGAATGGAATGACTATTCTATAAAGTTGAGCACTGCACTTTGCTCTTTTCTTCTCCCCTCAAACGTTGTAAAGTGCTGCTCTGATGAAATTGCTATCAGCCAAATTTCTATATCCGTCCCAGCAGCTTATCAGGAACAATCTGTGAGATGGATTATAAGGGTTCTCCTAACAGTCTTTCTATGCATCAAAGCTTGTGCTTGTGAATCGGAATTACCACGCCATATAAAGTAAGTTTTAAGATGTACTGGCATAAATTCTCTTTTCAGCTAAAATAGTTTACTACATTGGAGATGTTTTGTGAAGCTAATGCATTTAGCAACCATGGAGTTTATTAAAATCCTAGCATGCAATGATCAATACTTCAGTCAAACACGACTTCTTTATATTAGTTGACATTGATCAAGGTAGTAGCAATATTTTGAAGTACACCTTAGTAAAAATCGTTCTGACACAACAGCAACTGCTGTATGTACTCCCTCCAACCCATATTAGTTGACTTGAATTTATCTAGATGGGTCGGAGGGAGTAGCATAATTATTTTTGAGTTCAGATCACTGAAGATCTGTATATTTGGAAGTTTGACCGTAACTTTTTTCTCGACTCATTTGATAATTGCTCCCTTAATGTGACTCGTGCTCCAGGATATTAGCCAAAACCATTCAACTTTATACGGTCCGTACATTCAGAAGGGTTCTTGTTTTAGCGCCAGCTCTACTCACAGCTTTTCGAGAGGAAGGTGTATGGGACTTGATATTCTCTGAGGATTGTTTCTATTTTGCGTCATCTGTCGAAGACATGCAATTTCATATTGTTACAGAGGACCAAAATGACAATGTTAGAAATAATAGGATAGCAACTGATTCTGAAAGCTCATACCGAACAGATGTTAACATTCTTCACGTGGAAGCTATTTCCTTCTTGGAGTTTGCTGCGACACTTAATGAAAACACGTATAACCTGGTAACTTTTTTCTCTTCCGCGACCTTATAAGTATATTATTTTTATGAGTAATGATGATACTTTTTACTGTTCAGTTTTTCTTTCTAAAAGCCTTCTGTTTTTATATTCCTTTTGTTTTTTGTAGCCAGAATGCTCAGCACTACTAGATGCACTTGAGAATTGTGTTTCAGATGCAGTGGTGGTCAGCATTCTCCTTAAATGCTGTCGTGTTATTCTTCAACTTGCCACAGAACAAACTCTAGCTTCATTCAAATCCTTGGATGCAATTACTAGAGTCCTTAAGGTCGCATGCCTTCAAGCACAAGGACTACAAAACTCCAGAAAGTTGCCTCGTCCTGGCATTACCATCGATAGAGATGGTTTTCAGACAAAAAATGTTGAGATGACTTTGCCTGAGGACATAACTGGTCACACTCTTACATGTCTAAAATTAGGTTTAAGCCTTTTTAAGGATTATGTAACTATAGATAGTGATGGAAGAATTCAAGTTTTGCACAATGCTGACTGTATTGAGTGTTTATTCAACTTGTTCCAAGAAGAGAACCTCAGAAAGCAAGTACTGGAGCAAGTTCTTGCCTTATTTAGGGTAAAACTGTGTTCATCTTAAATTTCCCTCTGGTAATGTTGTTATAACATTTGGAGCTAAACTATTTTGTTAATTTATTTTGATCAGTTGCCTCCATCCTCAGCAAAAGATCATGCTGCAAAGTTACAGCTGTGCTCCAAATATTTGGAGAACTTCACACAAGCAAATGAACATGACAAGGTCAACTCGGAATTGTTAATTGATTTACTGGTCAGCATGAGAGAGATCATTATGATGGATCGTGTGGTAGGTGCATATAGAAGTTAAATATAAGAGTAGTGTTTGTTTCCCACTATAAATGACTTAATATTTGATAAATATACTTATATATTCTAATTTTGCTTAGTATTATCAAAATCTATTTCGCAATGGAGGGTGCTTTCTGCATATTATCTCTTTGTTAAATGGAACTTTCAATGAGGCAAGTGGTGAGCGCTTGGTCCTTAATGTCCTTGAGACATTAACCTTATTGCTTGAAGGAAATAAGGCTTCAAAGGTAATCATATTGGTCTATGTTTTATGCACTAGTGTTGTCTGATGTGCTAATTAGTCTTGGTTTGTCTTGTCTAGGCCGCTTTCGGCGTGCTAGTTGGTGTGGGTTATCAAACATTACAGAGCTTGCTATTGGATTATTACAAATGGTTGCCAAGTGAGAGGCTGTTGGATGCATTGCTTAGTATGCTAGTTGATGGGAAGTTTGAGATAAATGAGAAAACGACAATAAAGGCTAGTATGTTTGAACCAGTTTAGCATGGCGTTATCATTGCTGTGTCCATTTAATTATTGTGTGCTTCATTCTTGTATTATTCTCACAATTGTTTCTTAACTTATTTCTCAGAATGAAGATGTTGTTGTGTTATTTTTGAACGTTTTACAAAAGGTCCCCTCTCGCACACATATATGCGATTACCATCCTTTGACCATTCAACTTATATGTTTTACATTTTTGTAACATCCACAATTTCTGATTGGCAGAGCAGCACGTCACTTCAGCATTATGGGCTTGTTGTACTGCAGCAGTTGCTCAAGCAATCCATTTCAAATAGAACTTGTTGTTTCAGAGCAGGGTTGCTTAGTGTTCTTCTGGATTGGTTTTCAATAGAGGAAAAGGATGACATAGTTATTGAAATCGCGGAGTTGATTCAGATAATTGGTGCACACAGTATATGTGGGAAGGATATCCGGAAAATCTTTGCCCTCTTACGTAGTGGGACGATTGGTGTCAAGCAGAAGCACACTCCTTTGCTTTTAACAAGTCTCAGCCACATTCTCAAGGAAAAGGGACCAGAAGCCTTCTTTGAGTTCAGTGGCCATGATTCTGTGCGTCCTATCATACTTATTTATTAATTTAGTATTTATTTTTATTGTTATCCATGATTGAAATAGCTACAGGTTGCCAAGTTTTGAGCAATCGTATTTACGGTCAAAATTGGGGTAACAAGTTCTGTGGGTGCTCCCAATAACCCCTGGGTGAAATTCTGATATTTTAACCTTGTACATGTTTGTTATCTTCTGTAAGATTTTAGCCATATGTTACCATGCGTTAAAGTACATTTTTATTTTTTTCTTATTTAACATGAACCTTCTTGGAGTTAATTATAATTGCACATTTTACATTTGACAATGATGTTCTGCCAATAACTTCATTTTGATTGTTTCATCTTCACGTGTCTTTTAAATATTTAATATGTCACGGTAACTGTATGCATAATGTATTGAGGTTTTGACACTTTCTTTCCTTTACAGGGTATAGAAATAAAATCTCCGTTTCAATGGCCTTATAATAGGGGGCTATCTTTTTCTTGCTGGCTAAGGGTAGAAAATTTCCCAGAAAATGGTATGATGGGCCTTTTCTCTTTTTCCACAGAAGATGGAAGGGGGTGCTCAGCCATGCTTAGCAAAAGTGCTCTAGTATATGAGGTAATGGTGTTTTTTGCCTTTATTTTGAGTCAATTCAGGACTTCAGGTACTTCATAAATTGGAGTTATAGTTGTGAAAGAATTTATGAAGTTAATGACTTATATTAGCTAGCATATGGGCAGAATTATGTCTTCCATTTTGCTATCAAATAATGAACAATCACCATTTTGACTATATCAATTGATCATTTTCTCGACATAATTTATGGAATTTCCAGCTCGCAACTACTGGAAACAGACACAATAACAGCTTCAATGGAGATTCGTGGAAATTGACATGAACCTACACACTAAAAGAGGTCTAGATCCACTTCTTTCACAAAGCTAAAACATCTTATATTTTGGAATGGAGGGAGTAGTTTCATAAGATATTCGAAGAAATCCACTCTGTTGTACTAAACCATATTACTAAATACATGTTGCTAATGTTTGGAATATAGATCATTGTTGATCCGACTACACCGATACCTCTTTCTTACAACTCTATCCGAAGTTCATAAGTTGTTTCTGAAAAATCTCTAGCTACATTGTACAATGTGTGGATGCAAAATACAATTGAGTTTACAAAGGAATAAGTGATATACTACCCTAAACCGGCAGAGAAGTCTGTACCCCCCTGAACTAGAAAACAGGATATACTATTCCCCTAAACTTCAAATACCAAAGCATTTAGCCCTGCAGTGTTGGTTTCAGAGCAGTTTTTCCACCGTGGACACAAACACAACATGGTTGACATGCCAGCCCGAAAAAAGGCCAGGATATCGATGGTGTAGAATAAGGCAGTGAAGAACTTGCTGGTGGTAACTATACCTATGGGCTACTGTGATGTGCCCAGGTTCAACTTGGGTGGAAGAGGAAGAATTTTTTGTTTGTGTTGCCATCTTCCAGCCTGTGTAACAAAATTAGATAAGATTACTTTTAACCATGGGAAACTACATATATTTGTTGGTCTAAATCAGGCATCAGGGATTTCAAATGAACACGGTACTTTACCGTTGTTTCCACCATGGTAGCTGTAAATATCTCTGGTTCACTGGCCATGTATTTTTTTGTCCTATGCTTAAATCTGATGTTGCCCTATTTTGGCAGTCCATCAATAAAAAACAACAGTGTGTTTTATTACAACTCAAGCTCCCACCGAAGGAGTGGAAGTTCCTTTCTGTTACTCATACAATAGGAAGGGCTTTCTCTGGAGGAAGCCAGCTGAGGTGTTATGTCGATGGGGAGCTAGTATCATCTGAGAAGTGTAGGTGAGCAAATCAGGCAATATTGTTTAAATCATCTATTTACATTGGGGGCTTATATACCTGCAGTTATTCATATTTATAGTTTGTATGCTAATGTAATATCATTATATTTGTCCATCAAAACTGCTTACATAGTATTGTTTAGTGTTAACTGGTAATTATTTGTTCATCTATTTTTTTGAGAAAACGCAAAAGCTTTGCGTTTCATTATATTGCAAAGGTAGAGTTTGTTACAGCCCTCAAAGGAGGTTCACTCCAAACTTAGATGAACCTACACACTAAAAAGAGTCTAGATACATTTCTTTCACAAAGCTAAAACATCTTATATTTTGAAACGGAGGGAGTAACTCTGATGTATTGTTGCAACTGTATAGGCCCATCAGTGATTAGGCGGAGACTTTTCCCCCTCGCGTCTCGTGTGTCGCTGTCGTGGCGCACGAGGCGACCCGAGCCGCCACCCCAAACCACTCTTCCTCGGCGCCTCCCCCTCCTCGCCGCCGTCGACGGCGGCCGCCGGCCGGCCACCGGCGGCGGCGAGGCCTCCCTGCCGTCTCCTGCTTCCCCAACTCTACTCCTTTCTCAGCCAGAGGCTGCCCGTGGGGGCAGAGCACAAATCCAGATCTTGGCGTCAGCGTGCCGCCGTCCGCCATGGCTGCAAGCTTTCTTCCTCCGCGCCCTCCTCACCCGGCAGGGGCCGGTGTGGTGGCGTCCGCGGTGGGGCCGTGTGCCTTCCGGCGAGGCAAGATCTGGCAGCCCAAAGGCTCCAGCCTCGAGGGCGTCTTGGCCAAATCAGATGCGGGCTGTCGTGCTGGTGAGGGACTACCAGACTCCGGCGTCCCTTTGGACTTCCGGCCACCTCGAGTGAAGCATCAGGGAAGGGTCCCCTTGCCTCGATTTTGGATTTGGGGTTAGCCTTCGGATCTGCTCATGCTGCTCTGCCTCTCCCCAAGTCGTTGCCTTTGTGAAGGGATGCAGATTGGTTGTTAAGTTGCGCAGGCGTGGCAGCTGGGGTGGCTGGCTGCATGCTCGCGGTCCGTCTCCCTGGAGACGGGTGAGGTTGGTGATTGTGGTATGCCGGAGCGGCGGCTCCGGCAACGGTGGATGCGGCGGTAGCTTGGCGGCAGGCACCGTGCGCATGGTGCTGGTCGGTTTATCTCAGACCGTGGGGGCGGTGAGGTGACCGGCGTGGGTCGGTCGTGGTCGGGAACTGCTCCCGTCCAGATCTTGGGACCTCGCTTATCCCTGCCACACTGTTTGGCGGAGAAGACTACGAATGGACAGTGGCCATGTTTCTAGGTGAAAGCCTTGCTCGGCGAGTTCGTCGGCGCCGGCGGCGGCTACGACGTCGCTTACCTTCTTGGAGGCGTCGTCGTTGGTACATGTCACTTTGTCCCCGGGTTTTGGGCGAAAGCCTTTGGTCCATCTCTGGACCAGGCGGCGACGACGCTTTTGCGCCGCTTCCTCCTTTGAGGCGCCACTGTAGGAACCCAGAGTCTGCTGCCTGACATAGTGTGGTTGGTTGGCGGCTTCGGCGGTGCTCTCTCGTTGTGGACATGGCTTCGGTTGGGAGGACATGCTCTCTTTCTCTCCGGTAATGGCTTGTCTTGTTGTCTCTCCATTCGTGCTCATGGGTGAGCTTCTCCAACTTCCGACGGTACGGCGCTCTTCGAGCCAGAGCGAGGGGACAGGGGTCCTCTTCTGAAGTGGAGGCGGGTGGTGTAGCGATGGCGGAAAGCCTTTCTTGCAGTAGAGGAGGACACGACTTCTCCAGCGGCTCGTCTTCTCCGACATCAAGATCTTGCACCTGCGTCTTCTTTGATCAAGCGACTGTTGCAGCTGACGAGTTTAGGGTAGCTTCAAGCGGCGCTTCTTGTTTATTTTATGTTTGCTTGGTGTTGCTCTTTCTTGTATGCTGATTTCCTCGGCACTTTGTATCATCTCTGGCCGTTTGGGCTTTATTAATTTAAAGCTGGGCGTTATTGCCTTATGTTTAAAAAAACTGTATAGGCCCATAGTGTAGTATGGCTCGAATTGCCCATGTAGCATAAGGTATATCCCAACTCTTTGCAATACAAAAACTTTATCTGGCTATTTCCCCAGTTTAGACAAGGCAGGGGTATTTTGAGCTTTCTTAGAAAGGTTTGTTGAGATTTTATGTTGTCTGAGTTTTAGCTTGTAAAATTGAAACTTATTGTTGCTATTTTCAGGTATGCAAAAGTCAATGAGCTAATGACCCGCTGCACCATCGGTACAGAATTGAGGCCTGTTGGTGAAGAGCCTATTTCTATTGGTTTTGAAAGGACCTTTGCCTTTACTGGTCAAATGGGCCCAGTTTATGTGTTTTCTGATGCTCTCTCGTCAGAGCAAATAAAAGGCATATATAATCTGGGACCAAGTTACATGTACTCCTTCCATGGTGATGATTCACTGTACAGAGGAATTTTGGATGCACGAGATGGCATTTCATCAAAGATAATTTTTGGTCTTAATGCACAGGTTCCATTCTCTTCCTGATAAGCATGAGATTGTACTTGTTTCATCAAGTGTAGCACTCATTTCCGATTTCCGAATAGTATTTTCCCATGTGTAGTACATAGGGCAACTGGAATTGGAATTGGCCAAGCAGAGTTTAAGAAAGTTTGTACCTAAGGGAATGAAACATAGCAACTCTAGGCAAACTATATAGTGTGGAGAAATAGCCCATGGTTTGCTATATGTGTCCGAATTCACTCCACTTGGGTCTACCTTGAGCAGCTTTTGAGCTCTGGTGCTACAAGGAGCTCAGATTGACTAACAGAATATTTTTCTTTTCTCCATATCCCCAGGCTAGTGTCAGCAAGACTTTGTTCAGTGTGTCATCCACACTTGATAGTGCTGACAGCAGTACTGTGGAAGCAATGATCATCGGCGGAACTAAGTTATGCTCACGCCGTTTGCCACAGGATATTATTTATTGTGTTGGCGGAGTCTCTGTTTTTTTCCCTCTCTTCACTCAATTTTGTGATTCTGTAACTAATGGTGGGCAATATTGCTATACATCTGTCATCGATGATAAATTGGCAGCTGAGGTCATTGAGCTTGTTGCATCTGTTCTGGATGGAAATGTATCAAATCAACAACAGATGTATCTTCTTTCCGGTTTATCTATTCTGGGTTTCTTGCTTCAAGCTGCTCCACCTCAGCTGTTAAATATGGAAACCCTTCCTGCAGTGAAGTATATGTTTGATGTTGTAAGGAACAGTGGTAATTTCTCTCTCCATTTTTCACTGTGTGCGTGTTTGTGTGATGAAGCTGCATATCGTTAATATATTTTTCCTGTATATTCAGGCATTTCAAAAGTTCTTCTGCAAGACGCTATTTCGCAAGTTTATTTGAATCCAGAAATATGGTTATATTCGAACTATGAAGTGCAGAGAGATCTTTATATATTCTTGATACAATATTTTGAAACAGATGGAAGGTTTTTACCACTACTATGTGGACTTCCTAGGATTATTGACATTGTGCGCCAATATTACTGGGAAAAGATAGATTCTAAGTATGTCGTTGGTTCCAAGCCTTTGCTGCATCCAGTTACTAAACAAGTTATTGGAGACAGACCTAAGATAGAAGAAATTCGCAAGCTTCGGCTACTCCTTCTGAGTTTAGCAGAAATGAGCATAAAGTAAGTATGTCCAACTTAAAAAGAAATGCTTTAAGATGATTTGAAGTTCTTTCCGCTCTCTACCCCTCCCCCTTTTGCCTTTGTTTTCTTACGTAGATATCTTGTAGTTGCACTATTTATTTTCATTGCTTCTACTCCCTCCGTTCAGAAATATAAGACATTTTAGCTTTGTGTAACGAATGTATCTAGATGCTTTTTAGTATATATGTTCACTCCGAACCTATACACTAAAAGGCGTCTAGATACATTCGATTCACAAAGCTAAAACGTCTTATATTTCTGAACGGAGGGAGTATGTATCACGTTGTGGCAATCTCTAAGCATTTTGGCGGACTTGGATCGTAATGCAATAAACATTGTTTCACAGGCTAAAGGTTTCTGTAGCTGATATAGGTGCTCTTGTATCATTTCTTGAGAGGAGCCAAGACATAGCATGCATCGAGGACATACTGAATATGATCATTCCTGCTCTTTCACATGGTTCACTTTTGTCATCTTTCTTGGAACACGTAAATGCCCTTGGTGGCTGTTGCATTTTTTTAAATCTTCTTCAGAGGTAATATATTTTCATTGATTGGTATCTGCAGCTAATTTCATTATTACAATAGCTCATGCTAACAAGTACACTGTAATCCAGATGTTTCTTATCATGCAAATTAGACCCAATGAGAGTTGACCATGGTTTGAAATTTAGTTGCTTACTTGTGTAAAGTTATCAGATGCTTGATAAACTGCAAAACAACACAAAATTTCTAGAAATTGTAATTTTCTTTGACTCGATTATTGTTTTTGATGATCCCGTCAAGATATCTCACACATTATGGAAAATGAACAAAGAAATGGATCGCATGAATATTGAAGCAGAGTGAATGGTGGGGGTAGTGGGAACAGATAGTATGAGGTATATAACATCCATGCCCCATTATACGGCTTTGGTGTTCATGCTCTCCCTATCTCAACATGTTGAGACATATAGCAGGGCGCCAGGGCCTACCTAAACACGGTGTCATCGATGCCCCTGAATGCTTTGTTATTCATGTACGTTCTTCCAGATGCTCTGCATGAGTGCTGCCACTACTGTAGTTTGACCTTGCTTTCTGCAGTGTTGAATGTTAAATTAGGTTTCTGAAATGTTTGCCCATTTGGTCAGAAAAAGAAAGCAGCTCACTTTACCATGGGTTCAGTTCACTGATCTCTGATATGTTCAGCTAAACTCACATTTTCCATATACAAGTTTTTGTAATATAGGCACCCATCTCCATGTTTTACTCTTCAACTGTGAACTCTAGAAAAGTTCTGTTTCAACCCTGAACTATGAAACTGACTAGTATATTACAACCCTGAACTATGGACAGTTGAATTTACCCCTTGATTTGTTTGAAAGGTGGTTTTTGTTGAGATTTGCGCAACATATGTGTTTTGAATGATGTGGCATCTATGTGGACAATTTTGTACGTTATCATAATAAAACATGATATTGAGACGCATAATATCTATTACATATAATATACTTGTTTGATATGGATAGTTTAGTATATCTCACTTAGTTCATTTTTCAGGGAATTTGAGCCAATCAGATTGTTGGGGCTTCAGCTCCTTGGAAAGCTTTTGGTGGGGATTCCGTCTGAGAAGAAAGCAGCAAAATTATTTACCTTACCCACAGGACAATATAGACCCACATCCGAAAACTTAAGAAAAGAAATAATATCAGCACCCCGATTGTTTTTCTATGTAATATCTGAAAGGCTCTTGAAATTTCCACCCTCAGATAATTTAAGTGCTATTTTTTTTGATATCCTTCTTGGTGGAACCAGTCAAAAACAGGTTATATTGCCAACTTTGCGTCATATTATTGTTTAGTTTTTATTATTTTACTATCCTTTCTTATTGTCAGTTAAAAAGCGTAAACTCGGTCTGCTGTTTTTCTTGTATAGGTCCTACAAGAGCATTCTCAATCTGATTCATCAAGAGATAAGAATTGCACCCCTTCAAGCTTGGCTCAATTTTTCCTTCCTCAGATTTTGGTTTGCATCTTCAAATATATGCAGTCTTGTCAAGAGTCTTCAGCGCGCATGAGAATCTTAACTAACCTTCTTGGTTTACTCTATTCAAACCCTGCAAACATTGAGGCATTAATGGTACTGATTATTTTATTAGCTCTATATAAGTTACTTTCTGGTTTTAATCCTTGAATGTTTTTGCAGGAGCATGGTTGGAACTCTTGGCTTGAGACATCGACAAATCTTGATGTAATTAAGGACTACAAATCAGTTTCTAAAGCTGAGCCGGACAATGTGGAGATGAGTGAACTAATTCTTGTGAGGAACTTGTATTCGTTGGTCCTTTCATACTACTTGAGGTCTGTAAAAGGTGGTTGGCACCAGCTTGAAGATACAGCTCATTTTTTCCTTTTGAAACTTGAGCAGGTTTGGTGTTATCTCCTTTCTTTAATCATTTTATATGAATAGCTTGGTATCGTATATCATTGTCCGGTTCTGATGACATTACTGAGATCAAAATCTGCAGGGAAAACTATCAAGTTCTTGTTTGCTGCGGGACATACTCGATGATATTGTCGGGAGCCTGCTTCAGTCATCTTCGGAAGAGAATATTTTCCTTTCACAGCCTGGCTGTGATAATGTCTTACATCTTTTGAAGCTTATCCAGGAGTTGCTTGTCAATCAAATAGGAATTAAGCTTTTGGTAAACTTCGAAACATACTTGTATGATACAGAAAATAAATTATTCAATATACACATTTCATACTGTTTTTATCCGTTTACAGTTTTCATCTCCTAGTACTATAGATGAACCTTCATCTGATGACAAATGGAGAGAAGATGTTAAGTGTACAGTAAATGAAATTTTAAATGCTGAGAGCGATGGTCAGTGTAGAAGGTACTTGTTCTTTCCCTATGTTTCCCTACATAATTATCTTAGTTAGTGTTGCTGTTGTTACATATGCAAATCTTGTGTGGCTAGTGTGGATTATTTGTACCTGTATAGGGTGTTATTTGCTTACAGCATCTCCAACAGCCCCCCTATATTTTGAGTCCTTAAAAGAGTTATAGGGACTGGAGAGAGAAGGTTTAGGGATTCTGAAACAGCTCGTCTCCAGCAGTCTACGAAAAACTGTCTCCCTAATCTTTTTGTCTATATATTTACTCATCTATAAATTGTTCTATGCACTCTACAATCACATATGTGATAATTCAAACCTTTGAACACATAATCATAAAGTTCAACATCATCTAAAATACATAAGTATAAAGTTCAACTATAAATTCGAATACAAACAAATAGCATAGTGCATCCCACAGCACAAAGTTTACCAAATAGGTACTGCTCACACAATACCGCAGTGACCGTCTTCATAAAGCAGCGCAAACCAAGGATGGTGCTTTCAGCCATTGAAAAGTGATCATCAATCAAGTCAGCAGGAATACCATATGCAATCATTCGTAATGCTGCTGTGAGCTTGTGGTAATAACTATGACCAAGATGTCCAGCAACATTCCTCTTCTGCTCGAAGTACGGGTCATGAGCCTAGGCGGCAGCCACAATGTGTATGAACAAAGTAGGGGACATCCTAAATCGATGTCTGAAGTAGTTGGGTGCATCTCGAGCAACAATACCGCAACCTCCAAGAACCGAGCCACCGTGTTCCTTCTCCTTGTCGGCCTCCATCTCGAGCAACAATACCGCAACCTCCTCATTTTCATCCCACTCATCTGATGTCGAGCCGTAAAAAATTCTTGCCAAATCGAACTCATCTATCCAAATTACATACAAAAATAGTCAATACAACCACACACATAACATGAACAAACAAGAAAAATAGTACTCCCTCCGTCCAGAAATAACTGACTTGGGTTTGTCTAGATTGGAATGTATCTAGACGCGTTTTAGTGTATAGATACATTCGTATCTAGACAAACTCAAATCAGTTATTTCTGGATGGAGGGAGTGAAACAATTAACCTCCCGAGCCTTCCGTTGCACACCTTGCAGGCGGATAACGCGGTGGTGACCGTCGTCGGTCTAGGGAGCACCACTGGGGTCAACGGGGAGAAGGTGCATGAAGGTGACCGTTTACTTTGGAACGTCGGATGAGGCCCGGGCAGCGGATCTCGGGACGCACGGTCGAGAGAGGGGCCAGACCTTGCGAGCATGGAAAAGGACCATGCCATCGTGGTTCGGAGACCATTGGGCCTTGTGGTAGGGCATCAGACGAGGCAGTAGAGCTCGTCAATTAATCTTTGCAGCAGCAATGACGGGGGTGGGCGCAGGGCGGCAACACATGAGCCCTACCAGCGGGATTTGGCGGAGATGAGTGGTGGCAGGGATGTGGGAAGGCTGCGGGGTGCCGGCGGGAGGTCCAATGCGGTTGGGCGCCAACAGAACCATGGCGGGGGTATGAGACCGCGTCGGTGGTGGCGGCGGAACTCTCAGGCTAACGTTTGGTGGTTCCCGTGCTTGGGAATTGGGTTTTTGGGAGTGGCTTTGGGACGCCCTTTTGGAGGGGTTTAGGGTGGTGTTTTTGGGTCCTCCAAAAAAAAGGTGTTGGGAGCCTTTTAGGGACTCTACTTGAGCGTGTTTTGGCTTGGCTTCCTTCTAGGGACTCTAGTTGAGCATGTTTTGGCTTCCTTTTAGGGAGTGTTGCTGTTTTTAGGGATTGGGGGTGGGTATAAGAAAGCTGCTGGACATGCTCTTAGTGTCCCCCTCCCCCTCCCTTGTACTTTAATTTTTTTCCCAAGAAATAGCAGAAGACCTTTACGTTTTATTTCATTGAGAAGGTAGAGTTTGAGTTATAGCATTTCTACGAGGTATGTTGCAGCGCAAAAACACAAACCTAGTGAACATCCCAGGTCGCTGGTAGGATGACCCTGAGCCAGGGGCACCGGCTCTTGCCCATATGCGTCGAGTGACCAGAGTTCTCACTGAAGGTCAGGCCCTCTCAGAGATGCACTCATTGTGTTGCTTCTAGATCATCTATGGCGTAAGCAGAGTCACGGAGGCAAGGCCTTTGCACAACAGCTTTAGGGTGCCCTTCCTAGCTGAGAGCCACCAATCGACGATGGTTGGGTCCTGATCTGGCATCATACAGGTCCTCCAAAGCTAAGAGAAGATTCGTGCCAAGTTTGCTGGGAGAATGGGCAACACATCATCGCTGGCACACAAGCCAGTTGAACTTACTGATAAAAAAGGTTGGGCCACTAAGAGCCACACGTGAGATGGGGTGTTGAAGTATATGTGGATGGCCCAAGAAAGAGAGCAAACAATTATTTTCTAAATTGCAAAAGCCAAGAACCCAAGACCTTTGCTCTAGTATCATATTAAGTTTAATGCACAAGCCAGTAGAACCAAAGTCTGAATTAAAAGAGAATGTTGGGAAATCCACATGTACTTCAAAACCCCTTCTCATGTGGATGGGTTCTTAGCCCAGTGGTGGAAGCGTGGCGGCGACTTCGTGCTGACCTGAGTTCGAATATGTGTGAGAGGGGTCCCAGCGCTACACGGATTGAACATCTCTCCAGACTTAGTGGAAAAACTCCGCATTGACGGGAGTGTCGATGCATGGAAAACGTCCATGCATGGTGCGTCAACTCCGCTCTAACGGGAAGCATCGATGCATGGCGTGACTACGTGCCGACAAGGAGCATCAAATCTGTGCCTACAGGAGTGTCCACGCACGGAGCTTTTACTCTGTGCTAACGGGAAGCGTTGACGCACGACGCATTAACTCTGCGCCGACAAGAAGCATCAGTGCATGGAGCGTCAACTCCTCGCCATCGAGAAGTGCCGACACACGACGTGTCAACTCCGTGTCAATGGCCCGTGCTACATTGGGCCAGCGTCTCGCCACCACGGAAAACTCTTGTCTCACACCAACAAGAGGTGTATCACTAAGCAGGATCCATGGAATATTGCTAGTATACCCTAGGGAGATAAGGGTCTTGCCCCCTGGGCATTAGTGCATCTAGGGTTAGTGTTGTAAAATGTCGGAACACAAAGGTATAACTTCGTCTACTCCATCTTTTCATATAAATAGAGGAGACCCTCTTTACAAAGAGGGATCAAAACCTGAAATGCATGAGAGCTTTGTGTCTTCCCTTGCCACGCTCGTTGGGTTGTTGGTTTCTTGTTGTTTGCAGGTTTCTTCCCTTTGGTAGTCGGCGTGGCCTCATGTTTTCTGTACACCCCACGACGGTCTTCGTATCCAGAGTTCCAGACAAGGGTGTCACATGTTTATTGTCCAGTCTCGATGCTACGACATAATCCTAGTGGGTGGAATTTAATTTCGCAGGTGGAAAATCAGTGTCTCAGATACCCTCTTCTTAATGCCCATGATCACTATCTTTCGCCTCTTTTTGCCCAGTTCCTCCACTGCTTGCACACGTTTCTCAGCCGTACCCTGTTGCGGCTGGCACAGCTTCAGGCCTCCACTGTGAGTACTGTGGTAAAGCAAGGCACATCGAAGAGGGGTAACGAGAGTGGTCGTCCACCGAAGGGCTCTGGTGACATACACTAGGAGATGGTCACCTGATGGCAGCACATGTTGCCGCCTTAGCACCTATCTCAGCATCTGGGTTTGATGCTAGGTCCTTTGGTCCCACGTTTCCATTCTCCTTGTTCAGGTATATCACCCCTGGATCCTTCACTCTGGTGATCTTTTTCATATGACACTGAATTGCACTTGTCTTACTTCTCGACCTCTCGGTGTACAGCATATGGTGCCAATATTCCTGCTGCAGGATGTGACACCCTCTCTGTCTCTTCTTTTCAAGTTTCCTCGTGTCCTAAGAGAACGGGGCAGTAGCCTAGTGGTTGGGTCTCAGTTGGCGCATCCCAGCAACCGGAGTTCGATCCCTGTCAGGGACGAATTTTTGGAATTCTCACGTCGTCCTGCTTCTACTATATCAAAAAAGTTTCTAGTTCCTCCTAGCACTGTTTCATATGTTGGGCAGACAGATCATCAGGGTTTCTGTGGCCTTGTTTCAGGATCGATGCACAGGGCTTTCTGTGCCATGTTCCCTTTGGTGGCCTTGTAAGATACGTCGTATATTCTGTAGTTAGCACCTCTTCAACTGTCAGGTCTATATGTTGTCAGCTTGTTGGACACGACAAATTGGAAGCATGGCTGGTGCTGCCTTCCAACAGCATCTTTTCATTTTATATACCGTTTTTTCTATCTACCTATGCATTGAGACGCCAAGCTTTGGCATTATCTCAAAGAAAAAATAAAGATACATATTTGTCAACACGCACCACTAGTATAGGCATCTATTTCTTACATCCACATCCATATGTTGCCTAGATTTTTTTAAGGAGTATATGTTGCCTAGTTGGTAGTTAAACAATTTTTTTGAGCTGAAAACTGTAGGGGAGGCCCCAGTAGTTAAACAATTCAATATAGACATTCGGTGCATACCGTTAAAATTGATATGCTTCTCAAGCTGAACGATGTATTTTAATACACTTCAATTTGTTTTAGAATTTTAAAAACTTTAAACTCAGAGTAACTGGACGTTGAAACTCACCCTTATCAAATATGTCACTTCTCAGTGTTCCTTGGAGCTCTTGCCAATTTGCTGATGGGGATGAAGTAAGTGATGATTGGTGGAGCTTCTTTGACAAGGTGTGGAATATTATATGTAATTTGAATGGGAAAGGACCAAGCAAATTAGTCCTAAAGAGTCCCCTAGGCGCTGGAGTCCCATCTCTGGGGCAAAGGGCACGTGAATTGGTGGAGTCTCTGAATGTCCCTGCTGCAGAAATGGCGGCTGTTGTTGTATCTGGTGGTATTGCAAAAATGAATATATTTGCTGACAGGGCTACAATATTGAGGGAAGAGATATTCCCGAGAATTTTCTTTCACCTTGTAATTCTGTACCTCTGCAAAGCTGGATTAGAAAATGCATCCAAGTGCGTTCTGCAGTTCATGTCATTGCTTCCCTTTCTCATTGCAGAAGATGAACTAAGCAAAAACAAGCTGCATTTTTTAATATGGTATGTTTCAAACTTCAAGCTTGAGCTTGTGGAAACACTCTTCTAATTTCTTTCTTGTTACAGGTCTTTACACTCTTCTAATTTCTTTCTTGTTACAGGTCTTTACTCATAGTGCGATCTCATTATGGGCAACTCGATGATGGTGCACGCTTCCATGTGTTATCACACTTGATTCTTGAAACTATCATATATGGCAAGTCCATGTTTGCTACTAATATCTCGGGAAGAGATGATTCCATTGAAGTTAACAGCAATAAAGAGGCTGGGTTCATTCTCAGTTTCATACAAAAGGATCGTGTTCTTGCCACGGTTGTTCCTTCGTCCTTCTGTTTACATTTTTACAGAACCTTTTTGTTGCTGTCTTTGAAACTTTTAGCATGTCATTGAGTAGAATGTGTTTCAAACGGCTCAACTTTGACCATTGGTGTTGACTGCGTTCTGTATGGCTGTTTGTCTTTTTCCTTTTCATTTTGTTAGTGTGGTGGGTTTGGGAGGGGGTAATATGTTCTTTATAGGTTTATTCTTGTTTGTTGCACGGACCATGTTAAAACCTATATTTGTTGCTAAGGGCTGACAAACAATCATCTTTGTTTTCCTTCAGGCCGCTTATGAGGTTAAACATATGCAGGCTGTTCAGGCTGATCGCTTAAGGAAGCTGCAAGAACTTCACTCTAAACTTAATGAACATTCTACTAAAGACACACAACTAGTGCAGATCATTGATGATCAGATACATTTCTCCATCACTTCTGCGCTTTCCGCAGATGACAGTAGAAAAACAGCTTTTCAACTTGCTTTTGACGAGGATCAGCAAATTGTTGCAGTAAGTGAAATGCTGCCAAAATTTTCCAATGCCTTTCTGTGCTTTGGAGGACAAATAGTCACATAGTAATTGTTTGCCTTGCATCAGGATAAGTGGGTACACATTTTCCGTGCTCTGATTGATGAGAGAGGGCCGTGGTCTGCAAACCCTTTTCCAAATGACGTTGTGACACACTGGAAACTCGACAAAGCAGAAGATAAATGGCGGCGGAGGTTGAAGCTCAAGCGAAACTACATGTTTGATGAACGTCTTTGTCAACCTTCATGCTCTAGGAATGAAAATACAGAGCCATATGATGACCAACCTTCTTTTAGCACCAAAGTTCCTGAGAAAATGAAGCGATTCCTTCTGAAAGGCGTGCGAGGAATCACAGATGATAGCGGTTATGGATCATTTGAGGACACCAATGATACAAGTGAAGCTTCCCACAATACTTCAGAGAACCAAAACCAGAATCATGCTGCAGATTCCTCAGATCATCGCACTCCTGTTCAGAATAAGAAAGACACATCATCTACTACCGGAGATAATGATTATACGAAGGTAAAAAGGATTAGTATACATTTTTCCTGCATACCAGACAAATGTTGATTGCTATTTGCTTTCTATTTTCCAGGTGTTATGTTCTGTTCATTGTGTTCTTGTAACCCCAAAGAGAAAACTAGCAGGACAGTTAAATATCACACGAACCGTTCTACATTTTTCTTTTGATTTTCTGGTTGAAGGAACTGGAGGATCATCTGTTTTTAGCAAATTCAGAGATAAGAAAGATTCCGACAGCAAGAACGAGCTGGTAGGTGCGGAGAGACTTTATGGATGCCGAGACAGTTTAATTAGAATCAATGGCGGGCTGATGCAAAACCAATCTAATAAAATCAAACATCACAGAAGGTGGAACATAGCCAAGGTATCTCCATCCCTTTCTCCGTCGCCCTATTTTTCTTACTCACTCTTTTCATCTTCTTTCTTCCATTTTTGTTTCAGATAAAAGGAGTTCACTGGACACGCTACCTTCTACAGTATACTGCAATGGAGATATTCTTTGATGATTCAAATGCACCTATATTTTTAAATTTCTCCTCCCAAAAGGATGTTAAAAGTGCTGGGTCTCTCTTAGTTTCCCTCAGAAATGATGCGTTGTTCCCTAAAGGAAGTTTTAAAGACAAAAACAGTGTCATTTCATTTGTTGACAGGCGAGTTGCACTTGAAATAGCTGAGAATGCGAAGGAAAGATGGCGAAGGAGGGAAATCAGTAATTTTGAGTATCTAATGATTCTTAATACCCTTGCTGGACGATCTTATAATGATTTAACTCAGTATCCTATATTTCCATGGATTCTGGCCGATTATGCCTCAGAAAATCTTGATTTCAACAAGTCATCTACTTTTAGGGATCTTTCAAAGCCGGTTGGTGCTTTGGATGAGAAACGATTTAAGGTATGGTAACTAGTGAGCACTTATTTTCAAGTAGTAGTGTAGGATCCTTTATGAGAATTTCATGTAAACTAAATGCTATTGTCAGGTTTTTGAAGACAGATACCTTAATTTCTGCGATCCTGATATACCGAGGTTAGATCTTAACTTAGAAAAACAGCTGTACCTTTGGTTTTTCTTTGTTTGAGTTGACATTAATTGCGCTAAATGATCATAATTTTTTTGCTGCAGTTTTTATTATGGATCCCACTACTCTAGCATGGGAATCGTTCTTCATTACCTTCTCAGGCTTGAACCTTTTACATCCCTTCATCGTAGCTTTCAGGTTGCCAATGTGCTTGTTATGGAATATTTCACCATTTGTTTTTTCAAAACTGAGCATTGTGTTCTCTTATTATCAGGTCGTTATTCATCTTCTGTTAATACTTCATCCGTCCCATAGTAGAAGATGTTACTACAACCAGTATGCTTATATATTGGTTGTAATAAAATCTTATATTGTGGGACGGTGGGAATACTATATAGTACTTTCGTGTCACATTTTCACTATTCACAATGCAGTAGCTTGAATTTGTGATAGTTGTTCAGAACTCATGCCATCCTGACGCTTCCTTGTACAGGGTGGCAAGTTTGACCATGCAGACCGTCTCTTCCAGAGCATTGACAGTGCTTACAGAAACAGCTTGTCAAATACAAGTGATGTCAAAGAGCTTATTCCTGAATTCTTTTATATGCCTGAGTTTCTTGAAAATTCAAATTCATATCATCTTGGTGTTAAGCAGGATGGTGAACTATTAGGTGATGTTGCTCTCCCTCCATGGGCAAAGGTAATGGATACTTCTTTTTGTCACTTACCTATATGATTATCATACTTGTGATCTTGAGGATGAGTTACTCGTCCACTAGGATAGCTTGGTATTCTAATGCCAATTAGTTTGTTCTTGGAAAACACTGGTGGAAAAAACTTTCATGACTTCGTTGCTCTGTTCCCCCCATTTTTTAATATTCTCATGCTGTTTAAGGTGCCTTTTCTTTTTTAGTATTCAAATTTGAGAGTCGAGCTAGCTTTCAGAATATAAAATAGTGTTCTTTCTTACGCATAAGCTGCCAGACTAGTTTTCTCAAGAAAATGTCCTTTTCCTTTGGCCATCAGAACTGACAAAATTAACTCCATAGAATTGTTATGTTGCATAGAGAAATTTGTTGCATAATTATGTCAGTTCATGTCGATGTTGGTCCCTGTTTAGCATGCATTAGTGTTGTAAGTGGGAGTCTCCTAGTATGCATATGCGTCTGCAGTGTTCAATCCCATTCTAATTTAGTAATTTGGTACTTTTCCTGATATAATTAATTCATACAAAAAATGTAGGGTTCTCCGGAAGAATTCGTTCATATTAATAGAGAAGCACTTGAAAGTGAATATGTGAGCTCTAATCTCCACCACTGGATTGATCTCATATTTGGGTACAAGCAGCGGGGGCAGCCTGCCGTTGAGGTGCTATTAGGTTACTTTGCCAATGTCTTTGAAACTCTAGCAATGGAATGTTATTTTATTCATATATTTTATTTTCTGTAGGCATCAAACATATTTTACTATGTGACATACGAAGGTGCAGTTGATCTGGAAAACATGGATGACATGTTGCAGAAATATGCTATTGAGGACCAGATTGCGAATTTTGGACAGACACCTATCCAGATTTTTCGGACGAAACATCCAAGAAGAGGGCCTCCTATCCCAATTGCTCATCCACTGTATTTTGCACCACAGTCAATAAAATTAACTTCAAGTGTTTCTAGCACACTCAGCCACATGTCTGCTGTACTATTTATCGGTTTGTCTTTGTCGGATAACACGGTTATACTGATGAACGAAGGACTCATATTATCAGTGAAGCTGTGGTTGACAACAAGGATGCAGTTAGGTGGCAATTTCACATTTTCTGGACCACAGGTTCTTCCTGACTACAGAGCCACAAATGATATAAATATTAACATATTAGTACATATATATATAGTTTTTCGTTGATAACATTTATTAATTTTTGTAGGAAAATTGCTTTGGGGTTGGTCCGGATGTTATCTCCCCCCGTAAAATTGGCACTTTCCTAGCTGAGAACGTCAAGCTTGGAAGACAGTTCTTAGCAACTATGCAAATTAACAGCGACAAATATTTGATTTTATGTGGAAATTGGGAAAATAGTTTCCAGATAATTTCTCTTTGTGACGGAAGAATTGTTCAGAGCATCAGGCAACACAAGGATGTTGTTGGCTGTGTCGCAGGTAGAGTATGTTATCCATTTTCTCCAGATTATTTTGGAGTCCGTGTCTCTAGCATTCACCAAGAATGGGCACCCAAGCCGGTCCTAGGTGTGGGGAGATTTACCCCCAGGGACCTAGCCTGCCTCCGGAATTTCCAGATTTAAGAAATTAATTTTTAGCAAATAACTGGAGTTTTTGCAGTTATTAAATTGCTTGTTCATAAACCTTAGGGTTGAGCCCCAAAGATAAGCCATATTCAATTATACATCTCTCTTGATTGTGTTTCGCACATAGATATTAATGCGCACTTCCTCCATACCACAAGTAGGTGACACTCTGGACATTCTTTCAGTCAAACTTTAAAACTTTGACCACAAACATAATTATAGTTATCCGGATTGGAATTTGGAAATCATATGTATAGATCTGTCTCGAAAAGTATTTCTAGAATCTTATTGGAGTGATTTTTATGCATATATTAAAATAAAAATTAGTGGTCAGAGTTAAATGTCAAACACCGTGTCACGTCGATAACATCATCTATTTGTGATATGGAGGGAGTAGTAATTTGAATGGTAAAATGGAGGAGCAGATTTTAAATTTAAGATCTAGTGATCTCATTTTATTAGGCATTTCTTGGGTCCTTGTGTGAGCATTCAAGGTTGTTCGTTTGTTTCATTTGTCTTTGTATGATGCCTGGATTTTGAAATATAAATGTTCTCCTCATTCCGTATTTATTTATGAGTCTGTCGTCCTATTGTCCTTGTTCTCCTCATTCCCTATTTCTTTATGAATTTCTCGTCCTATTGTCCTTGTCTATATTTACAATTAAATGAACATCTGTGATGCAGTTTCATCTGATGGAAATGTGGTTGCAACTGGAAGTTATGACACAACTGTTATGGTTTGGCATGCATTTCGAGGCAGACCAAGTGAGAGAAAAATGAGGACTGGAAATTCGGAACTTTCAGAAAATGACCACGTTATAATGGAAAGGCCTGTTCATATCTTGTGTGGTCATGATGACATCATAACTTGCTTATTTGTTAGCACAGAATTGGACATTGTTATCAGTGGGTCGAAAGATGGAACTTGTATTTTCCATACAATACGTGAAGGGAGATATGTCAGATCCATCCGGCATCCTTCAGGCTTTGGTTTATCAAAACTGGTGGCATCACGGCATGGAAGGGTGGTATTCTATTCTGAGAGTGACCTATCCTTGCACATGCATTCCATCAATGGAAAACATATTGCCTCTCAACCAGCCAGTGGACGTCTCAATTGCATGGAACTTAGTTGCTGTGGAGAGTTCATGGTTTGTGCTGGTGAGCATGGGCAAATAGTTCTGCGTTCTATGCATTCTCTTGATATAGTTTGGAGGTATGATGGAGCTGGGAAGGCAATCACTTCTCTAGCTGTGACCCCTGAGGAATGCTTTATAGCAGGAACCAAGGATGGTAGCTTGCTTGTATTTTCCACAGAAAATCCTCTACTTCGAAGAGGGAGCATGCCACGGACGAGAAATAAGCCTCCGGGAGCTGGTTAAGTCGTGATAAGTTGTAGCTAGTGAAATCCACACACAAGAACCCTTGCTTGAAGTTTAAAGCATAAGGTACACCAAGTTAGAAATGAGCAAGCCTTTTCGCACGCTTGTCTTATTTAGTTGCCCTTTTCATGGTTGCCTTTTTTCTTTATCATGATTCTTACACCTGCAAAATGAACTGCACCTTGAGTTCCCTCTTGGTACTGCTTATAATGCGTATGGAGAGAAGTGTCTAAACTCTTTTACCTGATCCATATGAAATATATTTGTACTTGAGTTAGGAAATATTGCCTCATTTCAGCATTTCATAATATTGAACTGCCAAGTACAGAATTTAACATTTGGAAATGTTAACTTCTAGTGCAACTATGCACAGAATTCTTCCTGAAAGTACTGACTGGTGAACTTTGTTGATTCTCTCTGCAGGTTATTAGCAGAAAGATACAACCGTTCTCATGCTCGTGTACATAGAGTGGAGTGGGATTCGGCGATAAGGACTCTCAAGATACTCTGCTGCTGATGATCCATGAGCAAACCAGGCTGACAATAGTGAAACTAACATGCACGATGAACACCGATTAGCGGATTACCATATCGGTTTTCAGACTAGACGTAAATGAGGATCTTCATCAGGTAGGGACTTAGCAATTGACATCTGTCTTAGAGCAGCGGTATGGCACACCACTCCTGTAATCATGTGGTTGTGTAGTTAAGTGGTACCAGCAGTAGTATAATTTGCCTGAATGTGTTAGATACCAGTGTTCTGTAATCATCAAACTGCACATTGTTGGAGAGAAGGATACTTTACGTTGCTAGCGATCTGGATTCTAGAGTGGTTCCTAAAGGATGGATGTGTTTTTTTTTCCTTTTTCTCTAATATACATACTACCTTTGATCCAAATTAGTTGTCGCAGATTCAATGAACGTAGACAGATTTAGGTACTCCCTCCGACCCATATTAGTTGAGTTGGATTTATCTAGATTCGGATGTATCTAGTATTAAAACATGTCAGATACATCCGAATCTAGACAAATTCGAGTCAACTAATATGGGTTGGAGGGAGTAACATTTTGTCTAAATCTGTGTAATTAATTTGGATCGGAGGGAGTAATTGGTTTCGACCAAGGGTGTTCAGCTCATTTGGTTCCTAAAGGATGGGAGCATGTTCCCATCTGCTGTGCTGGAAAAGATTCCTGTACGTAGCTCGCTGTTAGTATTCTCGTCACATCTACATGCCAAACCAGGAGTTAGATTGTTGATTCCAACCGCGTGGGAACTGAGCATTTTTCTAGACGGGAGGCTCAAGAAGAGCCCGATTTTAAATTAATGAAGCTATCAATTAGCTAGGGATTACACAAGGCCACCATTACAAACATCAAACATACCACAACAGCCGGTACAAGAGAGTACCCTGAATAGTTTACAACTCACGCTCAAAGAGCACTAAAGAAAACGAGAGAGAGCACCACTTGCATAAGCAAAGACCGCCACACTTAGACGCCAAGGGGCAACATGCAGAAGACGCATGGTGAGGCACTGCCACGAAGTAGAAAGGAGATCATGATCGAGAAGACATCCAGGACTGGAGGCACCAAAACACCTTCATGCTCTCATGCCGAAGAGGGGTCCTACCCTCTCGCTTGTTTCGAAAGGCGTCGTACCGTACCATCAAACATGAGAGAAGCTCAATCAAGAGCTAGAGAGGTGTTGGACACAAGATCCAGAGCAGTCCTAGAAAACCACCTTGACAAGGAGAGCACACCACACCACCACAACCTTTGGAGAATCGAGAGCAACAAGAAAGCCATCGAGCGCAACTGCAGAGGAAGGGGTGGAACACCATCGAGACAAGGCCGCCACTTATTTGTGAGTAGTTGCCACATTGCTGTCACATACTTGCCATCACATCAGATTACTCACTACTTAATTAACGGGTTAAAAATAACTTGTTGCCAGTTTCTTGTACATCATTCTGCATCGATGCTATGTTGAACGATATGATCTGTTAGTTGTTGGATACATTTCAAGACTCGCTCACAAAATAGGCAGATCATTTTAAAACACGTAAATTTCACCTATAACTATGCAAAATTATCATGGTAACTGTTTGCAGTTAATCAGAAACCATGGTAACGTAATCTGGCAACTTACATAACAAAAATATTCGTCGAAACATAATATCATGAAAAAGGATGAATAATCAGATTAATGGATTACAAGATAAATTATTTTAAATTTTAGTAATTAATTCATGATACGTCAACAGATACCCTACATGCTCTCTTTTATAGGGAAAAATCTCATGCAAACTACCCAGCATGACAAGAGATCCCATGCGGCACTTCTCAATAAAGTTTCCTAGAAATGTAAGGTTTTGGTGTCAGCGTTGGACATGTGTCCTAATTAAAACCTACAACAAAACAAGCGCCAACTCTAGGAGTGACACTTCCATATCTTTCTTGTGTTAGGGCATCTCCACCGGGCCGACCCAAACGGGTGACCGAAATGGTCCGTTTCTGTCCGTTTGGGTTGGGCCGCGGTCGCTTTTGGATTGCGGTCCGGCCTATCCGGCTGCCCGCGCCCAGCGGCGCGACCCATTTGTCTGCCTGGCCAGCGCTGTCCAGAGTTGATCAGAATTTACTTCTTTTTTGTATATAAATAGTTCACACTCAAATTACATAGACAAATGTATATTTTGACAAGCAAATAAACTAGATTAGGTAATATAATTAAAATAGTGCTTACATATGAATAGTACACACTCACATGGTTCGATAAAAATTAACCAAACATCACTCAAATTACAAAAAAAAATAAGGGGTTAACCATTTTGGTTTTCTACACGAGCCCATATATGCTCAACGAAATCTAGTTGAAGTCGGTCATGGGTGTGCCTGTGACGCAAATTTTCATGCACTTGCATAAATTCTTCCCAAGACGCTACACTTGGCTCTGGCTCAACCAATTGATCCTGGAAATCCCATCCTTGGTCCAAGATACCATCATCACGCTCGTCCTCGATGATCATGTTGTGCATGATCACACAAGCAGTCATCACACCCCGCATCCTTTCCGTGCTCCACGTTCTAGCAGGGTATCGAACAATAACCCACCTTGACTGAAGCACACCAAATGCTCACTCCACATCCTTCCTAGCGGCGTCTTACTCTTTCCCAAACCTCTTGCATTTCTCATCTCCAGGGTTGCGGATTTTCTTCACAAAGGTGGCCCAGGATGGATAGATACCGTCAGCTAGATAGTGTCCCATATCATATGCATTGTCATTGATATCGTAGGAAACTTGTGGGACATTGCCTTCTGCCAGACTAGCAAACACCGGAGACCTCTACAGCACACTGATGACATTGCTTGATCCAGCCATGCCAAAAAAGGAGTGCCAAATCCAGATATCCTGTGATGCAACAGTCTCTAGTATGACGGTGCAACCCTCCACATGCCCTTTGAACTGCACTTGCCCACCAAAAGGATAGTTCTTCCACTGCCAATGCATACAGTCGATGCAGCTAAACATCCTAGGAAACCCCTTGCTCTCGTTGATGGACAGTAGGCGGGCAGTTTCTTCGGTGTTTGGTTCTCTCAGATATACTTTGCCAAACACAGCTAAAACTACGCTGCAGAATCGGTACATGGCCTCATGGCAGGTGGACTCACTCATGCGCATGTAGTTGTCGAGGAGATCACAGGACACTCTATATGCAAGCTGCCGAATGGTAGCAGAACATTTCTGGTAAAAGAAGAAGCCAATCTTACTAGTACAATCATACTTGGCCTCGAAGTAGTCGTACTCCCTCACCCTATTGAGTATGTCCAAGAACATGTTCCTAGACATCCGATAGCGGCGACGAAATGCCTTCTCTTTGAAGACCCGATTAGTTGGGTGGAAGTAGTCCTTGTAAAGGCATATGTGCCCCTCTTCCCGGTCGCGTTCATGGTTGGCTTCGTGCCACTTTGCCGAGCCACCTCTACGCGGCGGGAGGAGGTAATGGTCGTGCACCATTTGTGCAGCTGCCAGCAGAATTTTGGTCTCACTGTCGGACTCCTCCTCGGACGATGACTCGACAAAATTCATGTGGAACAACTCGATCGCCCTTCGACTGCTACCCATTTGTCCAGTACACTGTCGACAATGGCTATGCCAACTCCCACAGCGTACTAGATAACCAAGAAAGGACCAGCGAACGCACCTCGCCAAACGACCGAACAAATTGTGCACGTCCAATCGATAGGCGGAGGCCGGGGCGGCGGGATGGCCTGTGGAGCGTCCAGTTAACTCCGGCAACATGTGTGGCCTGCGATGGTGCTGCTCGATATCGCACGGAGGGGGGCAGCGGGCACTGGCGGTGGCGATGGTTGCGCCTCCTCTGGCCGCGAGATATGGAAGGCGAGGGTTTGAGGGAGGAGTGTGTTTTGTGCCACTGGCTAGAGGGCCCGGACGAACAAGCAGGAGGACACACGAGGACAAGCGCGCTGTTCGGGCCGACACAGCTGTTGCCCAAATTTGATGCATAGATGGGTCGGTCCGCGCGCGTTTGTCCGGATGGGTCGCACCGCTGAGCCGCCGCGCAGCCATCCACCGGTCCGCCTGGACACTTTCGGACGAGCCCGAGCGGGTTGGGTCAGCTAGGTGGAGATTGGTGAGGACATCCCTACAATTACACCTACCCTAATGACTACTGAAGATGCTACAACTGTTGCAAGAAAGGATCAGTCCAATGAGATTAGAATTGGACCTATTACAAGAGCTCGTGCTAAGCTACTGGAACAACAAGTGAATTTACTCCTAAACGAATCCGGTACTTTGATTGATGAGAACTTTATACTGCCTAAGTCTATGCATTTATGTATGATCGGGTTCGTTGGAGAAACAAGCATGGCGCGAGGAGGAGAAGGGCTACAAGAGAAACCCAACTTGATGATCGCCCAAGGATGCGCGAGGGAGGAGCGGGAGGAAGGCGCACGAGAAGATCATCAAGACGGAGGCAAAAAGATCTGCCACGACCGGAGTGTCCGGCCAGATCCACCCAGACTGTCCGGCCTGGTCGAGAGGCAAACTGGCGTGGACATTCTGTCTGCCAGTTCGGATACTACCCGGACACCACCCGGAAACTTCAAAGTTTCCGGCTAGACCGGACTGTCCGGCACACTTCACCCGGAGTGTCCGGCCTGACTAGACTGTCCGGCCGATTTCGACCGGAGTGTCCGCCCGCCGACCGAATCTGGTCTGAGTCGGTTTGTATCAGTTTGAGTCGTTTGCATTTAGTTTCGGTTTCTGGCCGCCCCAGCCGCCCTTATAAGCCCTGGGACGACCCCTAGTTAGGGTTTAGACCACGTTAAAATATTTTGGAGTTGTTTCTTTCATAGAACCTCTGGAATTATCCTATGTTCGAATCTACCAACTATAATTGAGTGTGATCTATTGTTCCATTGGGAATTAGTAGATTGCATACTACCGTTCGTGGTCATGGCTGCGTGCGCAAGAGTGTGGTGTTGTGAATATCCTATAAGGTTCGAGATCTGTTGCACTGGCATCAGGGATCGAGCGGGAGAGATCATAGCTACGCACTAGTTATCTACCATCCACCATCATCATCGCCATCCGCTTACTAAGAAGATCGGGCCACCCCATATCATCTTGGTATCAGATTTCCAGTGTTGCCTCGGTAAGCATCCACAAATCCATCCATAGATTAGAGAGTGTTTTTCGTCCTATGCAGAAAAAGCCTTACAAAAAGATTTGCCATAGACTAGATTGCATCTTTTTCGAGTTTTAGTTGCTGATTGTATCTTTTCATAGATCTGATCTACAGGTTTTCCTCGTAGGAGTCTAGTTTCCGTTTGTGTCTAGGTTTAGGGTTTGATCTTGTTTTCCGCTATTCCCACCGTTACCGTTTCCGCAAGTCATTATCGTTTTTTTCCGAGTCCACATAGCGTACCTTTGTTTGCATACCATAGACACAGCCTATCTACAACATCTGTGCCTAGGAACGTACCCATGAGACTAGTTGCTTTGCTCCGACAGGCTGCTCATTAGGTTTTTGAAGTGTAGAAATTTTCGACAGGCAAAACCGGACTATCCGGCCGAATCACACCGGACTATCTGGCCCAACCGGAGTCTCCGGCGCATATCAACCGGACTATCCGGCCCAGTTTTGTTATACGTTGTTATACTCATTTGCATTGAGTAATATAGTTGAAAAATAAAAAAAAGGAAAGAGAATCAGTATAAAAAAGATATATAAGTGTGCAATATTGGAGGCCTTGTTGTGTATAGTACTAATAGATTGAGCAATCTTGTGCCTGTTCTATCTGAGCTATTACTAGCGTCTCTCTTGTGCATTACAATATTCCTTTTCATAAGTTGCTTTGCCACGTTTATCTCCACTGTGTGTGTTTCTTGGGTATTTGTACGATCAGCACTAGGACTTGTTTGCGGTGTAGATAGGGTACCATACCTATAACTCCACCTTACATAACCTGTGTGCCCTGCGATTGTTCTCTATACCTTTGATATTCACTTCATCACATCAAGTGCATCAGTCTTTGATTTCGTTTGGTAGAGCATCTCTATTCACTTTGGAACGGTAAGATCTCCTTTCTTATTAGTTGTGAGTGAGTTGTGAGAGTTTCCACCATACAAATTCTGATTTTTGCACTAACCTACTAATCATGTCTACTAGTGATGATGATGTTGTGTTGCAGAAAAAGAAGGATGAGGAGCTCGTCAATTGGCGTGAATATGAGGCTTTGAAATCCCACTTGACACGTGTGTTTACTAACACGACATATGCCATTGACAAGAATCTCCAAGATATGAATATGAGATTGGATCAGCATGTTGGGACGGTTGATACTATCCAAACGCAAGTGGCTACGCTCAATGTCAATGTCACCGCTTTGCAGCAGTCCATTGAGGGTTTGACAGCCGCCTTACATAGAAGGGAAGATCCTGAACATGATGATGCATTTGATGATTTCGATGAGGGTAGCGCTATTGATGCTGCTCCACATGTTGGCAGGGGACGTGCTATTCCCCCTGTCCATGCACCTGCTCATGGTCGTGGGTTTACCCATCTTGGGCGTGGTCAACGTGTACCCAACCAAGCTGCTGATGATGGTTTGGGCAAGCCAAAATTCTCAATTCCTAAGTTTGATGGTTCCATTGATCCTGAAGACTACCTCACATGGGAGTTGAAGATTGAGAAACTCTGGCGCTTATTTGATTATCCAGAAGATAAGAAGTTCAAGCTTGTAGCATCTGAATTTGATGGTTATGCTTTACGTTGGTGGGATGCTCTGGTGCAACATAGGAGGGAGGACAATGAACTTCCTGTGAGGGATTGGCGCGAGATGAAGCAAATCATGAAAGCTTGTTTCGTACCAACCAACTACTTGCGATCAGTTTTTGATAAATTGACGCAACTGAAGCAAGGCACCATGACAGTTGATGAGTACTACATGGAGATGGAGATGCTTATGCAGCGTGCTAGAATTCGTGAGTCCATTGAGATGACCATGCAGCGATTCCTAAACAATTTGAAGTTACCGATCAAGAGCATTGTTCGTCATCACAAGTATGAGACCATGAATGAGTTGTTGCATCATGCTAGAGAGGCCGAATCCCAGTTGGCAGAAGAGGCGAAGTAACGTGCTCGTTTTCCATCCTCCAGTAGATTTTCGGCCAGGTCTACACCTTCTACAACCGCGCCACCAGCTGCGGCTCCCTTTACACCATCGGCCAAGCCCGCAAGTACACCTTCGTTTGGTTCTAATGCTCGAAAACCCGTTGCTCATGCTGCTAGCTCGGGTTCCAATATGTCTACGGCACGTACTCGTGATGTGGTGTGCCATACTTGTGGAGGTAGAGGTCACTACAAGAAAGATTTTCAAAACAACAAGGTTATGTTTGTTAATGAACAAGGTGAAGTAGAAAGTGGAGATGAAGCTTCTGATAATGATATTGAGGACGGCGAGGTTGGTGTTGATGCCTATGCTAAGCGTGCACCCACTATTGTCGTATCTTCACGTGTACTTAGTGTGCAACCGGTTGAGGAATTCCAGCATTGCAACTTGTTCCAAACAAAAGCTCTAGTTGGACCAAACAAAGCTTGCAAGGTAATTATTGATGGAGGTAGCTACAGAAATCTTGCAAGTAAGGAACTATGTGCCAAACTGAATTTGACATACTTACCTCATCCCAAGCCATACTACATACAATGGTTGAGCAACAATGGTGAGATGAAGGTAAATCATATGGTACGTGTGAATTTTCAAATAGGGCCATACAAAGATTCTATTGATTTTGATGTGGTTCCTATGAATGTTTGTCACCTACTTTTGGGTCGGCCTTGGCTCTATGATCGCCATGTGCAACACAATGACCGAGCCAACACATATCACTTGGAATTCAAAGGAAAGAAGATTACTATGCAGCCAATGACACCACAAGAAATTGTGAATGATTCTCGCCAGAAGATAGAGGTGAACTTGAAGGAAGATACTACCACTCGGCGAGACTGTGTAACAGTTGTTCCTAATGTAATTGAGCCTAAATTGAGTGATATAACGAAAAGTGAGAGAGTGCCTGGATTATTGATCCTAGCCACCAAGGAGGATATGAGAGAGTTTCGTGAGGATCCTACAGCCATGCCACTTGTGCTCATGTATAAGGGCAAGGTGTTGGTTTCTAACGACATGACCCCTATTTCTCTTGGTGTCTCTTCTGTTTTGCAGGACTTTGGGGATGTGTTTCCAGAAGACGTACCCGCAGGTTTGCCTCCATTGCGTGGTATAGAACATCAAGTGGACCTGATTCCTGGCGCCACACTTCCCAACCGTGTACCTTACAGGACTAATCCCGAAGAAACTAAGGAAATTCAGAAGCAAGTACAAGCGTTGTTGGATAAAGGGTACATTCGTGTCTCTCTTAGCCCTTGTGCTGTTCCTGTTATTTTAGTTCCTAAGAAAGATGGTACTTGGTGCATGTGTGTTGATTGTAGAGCGATTAATAACATCACTATTCGATATCGTCATCCTATTCCACGCTTAGAGGATATGCTAGATGAATTGAGTGGTGCTGCTGTTTTCTCTAAAATTGACTTGCGTAGTGGTTATCATCAAATTAGGATGAAAGAAGGGGATGAATGGAAAACTGCTTTCAAAACTAAATTTGGTTTGTATGAGTGGTTAGTTATGCAGTTTGGTCTTACTAATGCACCTAGTACTTTCATGCGTTTGATGAATCATGTTTTGAGAGAGTTTATTGGTCGTTTTGTGGTTGTTTATTTTGATGATATACTCATATATAGCCACACAGAATCTGAACATTGCACTCATATTAGACAAGTTTTGCAAGTGTTACGTGATAATAAACTGTATGCTAATCTTGAGAAGTGTACATTTGCAAAAGATAAGGTCATATTCCTAGGATTTATTGTTTCTAAGCATGGAGTAGAGGTAGATCAATCTAAAACTGAATCATTTCAGAATTGGCCTACTCCAATGAATGTTAGTCAAGTGCGTAGTTTCCACGGTCTCGCTAGTTTCTATAGGCGCTTTGTGAAAGATTTTAGCACCATTGTTGCACCATTAAATGATTTGACAAAGAAAGGTGTTCCTTTTGTGTGGGGCGCGGCCCAAGACATTGCATTTGATACATTAAAACGTTTGCTTACTTCTGCACCATTACTTGCATTACCTGATTTTTCAAAGCAATTTGAAGTTGAATGTGATGCTAGTGGTATAGGCATAGGTGGCGTTTTGGTGCAAGAGGGTTGGCCTATAGCTTATTTTTCTGAGAAATTGACTGGTGCTCGTTTGAATTATTCTATCTATGATAAAGAATTGTATGCACTTGTTAGAGTACTTGAGGTTTGGCAACATTATTTGTGGCCAAAGGAATTCATCATACATTCTGATCATGAAGCATTGAAATACTTGATAGCTCAATCAAACTTGCATAGAAGATTAGCTAAATGGGTTGAGTTCATTGAGTCTTTTCCTTACATCATTCACTATAAGAAGGGAAAAGAGAACGTTGTTGCTGATGCTCTATCTAGGAAGAACATGCTATTAACCAATCTTGATGTTAAAATTCCTGGATTAGAAGCTATTTGTGCACTTTATGCAACTGACCATGATTTTGCTGAACCATATCGTTTGTGTGCTCTTAGAAACGCTACATGATGGATATTTGTTTCGAGCTAACAAACTATGTATTCTAGAATCGTCGTTGCGTTTGTTCTTAGTGCAGGAGTCACATGTTGGTGGTTTGATGGGTCACTTTGGGCGTGAGAAGACGTTGCTCATGCTTGCTGATCACTTTTATTGGCCAAAGATGAGGCGTGATGTGTACAGATTTGTGAGCCAATGTATTACATGCCACAAGTCGAAATCTAAGCTGAAGCCTCACGGTTTGTATACACCTCTCTCTGCACCGACTACTCCATGGGAAGACATTAGTATGGATTTTGTGCTAGGTCTACCTAAAACTCAGAAGAGGTCATGATTCTATATTTGTGGTAGTGGATAGGTTCTCTAAGATGGCTCATTTTATTGCCTACCACAAAAGCGACGATGCGTCGCATGTTGCTAACCTGTTTTTCAGGGACATCGTGAGATTACATGGAGTACCAAAGACGATTGTTTCTGACCGAGATGTGAAGTTCATGAGCTACTTTTGGAAGACCTATGGGGAAAGCTAAGAACGAAGCTGCTGTTCAGTACTACATGTCATCCCAAACAGATGGTCAAACGGAGGTGGTGAATCGAACATTGTCACAGCTGCTAAGGACCATGATTAAAAAGAATCTGCGGGAGTGGGAAGAGTGTTTGCCACATGTTGAGTTTGCTTACAACAGGGTTGTGCATTCAACTACTCAGCTTTGTCCTTTTGAGGTGGTGTATGGTTTCAAGCCATTGACGCCACTTGATTTGTTGCCTCTGCCATTCCATGAGAGAGTTGATATGGAGGCATCAAAACGTGCTGATTATGTGAAGAAAATACATGAGAAGACTCGAGAGGCTATTGAGAAGAAAGGCAAGAACATTGCTGCTGCAAGGAATCAAGCAAGGAAAGAAATGTTGTTCGAGCCTGGAGATATGGTTTGGGTGCATCTACGCAAGGATAGGTTTCCACTACTTCGAAAGTCAAAATTGAAGCCACGTGGTGCTAGTCCTTACAAGGTGTTAGCCAAGATTAATGATAACGCCTACTCGGTTGATATACCTATTGAGGAGTTTGGTGGAGTTAGCAACAGCTTCAACGTTGCTGATTTGTCACCATATGCTGGAGAAGACCTTGGAGCGTCGAGGTCGACGCCTTTTGAAGGGGGGGGGGAGATGATGAGGACATCCCTACAATTACACCTACCCTAATGACTACTGAAGATGCTACAACTGTTGCAAGAAAGGATCAGTCCAATGAGATTAGAATTGGACCTATTACAAGAGCTCGTGCTAAGCTACTGGAACAACAGGTGAATTTACTCCTAAACGAATCTGGTACTTTGATTGATGAGAACTGTATACTGCCTAAGTCTATGCATTTATGTATGATTAGGTTCGTTGGAGAAACAAGTATGGCGCGAGGAGGAGAAGGGCTACAAGAGAAGTCCAACATGATGATCGCCCAAGGATGCGCGAGGGAGGAGCGGGAGGAAGGCGCAAGAGAAGATCATCAAGACGGAGGCAAAAAGATCTGCCACGACCGGAGTGTCCGGCCAGATCCATCCGGACTGTCCGGCCTAGTCGAGAGGCAAACTGGCGTGGACATTTTGTCTGCCAGTTCGGATACTACCCAGACACCACCCGGAAACTTCAAAGTTTCCGGCCAGACCGGACTGTCCGGCACACTTCACCCGGAGTGTCCGGCCTGACTGGACTGTCCGGCCGATTTCGACCGGAGTGTCTGCCCGCCGACCGAATCTGGTCCGAGTCGGTTTGTATCAGTTTGAGTCGTTTGCGTTTAGTTTCGGTTTCTGGCCGCCCCAGTCGCCCGTATAAGCCCTGAGACGACCCCTAGTTAGGGTTTAGACCACGTTAAAATATTTTGGAGTTGTTTCTTTCATAGAACCTCTGGAATTATCCTGTGTTCGAATCTACCAACTATAATTGAGTGTGATCTGTTGTTCCATTGGAAATTAGTAGATTGCATAATACCATTCGTGGTCACGGCTGCGTGCGCAAGAGGGTGGTGTTGTGAATATCCTATAAGGTTCGAGATCTGTTGCACTGGCATCAGGGATCGAGCGGGAGAGATCATAGCTACGCACTAGTTATCTACCATCCACCATCATCATCGACATTCGCTTACTGAGAAGATCGGGCCACCCCATATCAGAGATGCCCTTACAACTTGCCCTTACTCGTGTTGTCTTATGTTATCTTCGGAAGTATACATGGTACTCTGTTCGATGGACACGTCGTACTTGCATGCATGGCCAACTCAACCTAGAGATGATCGAAGTAGAACTTAACATCGACGATAAACTCTTGCTCGTCTGATCGTGGATAACAGTCGGATAAACATGCATTCAAAGAAAATATGACTTGCATGCAGCAGCATGCCGTAGGTCACATCATACCATCCTAGTGAAAAGCTATACGTCACGGTCTCTAGCAAATCTCGTAAATCTCGATATACTATAAAAATGGATCGTTAGATACCGCAAAGCTGTTTTACGATTTCCGCACCACCCGAACAGATCCTGTAAATGTTTACAAACATTTGCGAGATATGTTCATGCGGTGCCCACACGATACCACGAAATAGCTTTTCGGTCATTTAAGGTCTTGTGTTGGACAGTTCATCGAACTTTGAATTTGAAGTTTAAATTAGCGTGTGAACTATGTCATTTGAATATGTAATTATTGTATTATTTATTTAAATGTTACAAATTTAGTAACCAATCCTGCGTGGATATATTTGTGAATGGCCAAAACTGAGGTAAAATGGTCGAAACCGGACATGGACTTGTCCGTTTAGGCAGCACCGTTGGGTGCCATAGGAGGACATGGTTACATTCAATCCATATGGGTCCGTAGGATCATAATATTGAGGTGTGCTTCGGTGTATTCCCATCGTCCTAAAGTTAGGAAATTAAAAACACAAAAAATGTCATGATTGACCAATATCCTTTGGTTCCGAGGGCATGAAGAGGTCGGCCAATCATGTCCGATCTTGTGCTTTTAGTTTTCTAAGTTTGAGAGAAGGGGGAGGGAGGGGGACACTGGAGCAAAACTCCATAATATTATTTGTTTTAATCCCAAATTGTGTGAGTGAGTGGTATGGTTGCAATGGAAAAAATATTATCTAAGATGTGATTTTTACATATCTTGTGAGAATTCTGGTTCTCAGGGATCATGCTAAAATGTTCCCCGAAACCACCACCACCACATACAATCGTTTTAAGGATATTTTCATCGGTACTACAACATGGAGAATATGATGCGCGGCCACAACATGGCGTTGCGATCATGCATACCAACAGATCGGGGTGTGAGTGTTACGTGACAGAGAGGGAAAAACTTCCGCCACCGAAGGGACCGGATATCGGAGTCGTTAGGACTCTTGTGTTTTGCGGTTTTTTTACGCTCCTTCCTTATAAAAATAGTTTTCCCATATCGACGTCCAATATAAAAGAACGAGTATGGAGGGGATAATTTCAATCTCCACTGCATGGTAGTCTTTAATCTGCTTTCAAAAGAAATTACCCTGATAGTGTGGGTAAGTGTTAGGAGAAAGGGAATACACATGCAAGAAGGATGGGTGCTTGAGTTTAGGATTTAAAATTCCTCAAAACAGAAATAGATATGCATCATGTTAATTATATGTCGAGCACCTACAAAAAACCCTTCAAAAATTACGTCCTAATGTGTCTTGTAAAAACGAACAAGTGGTTGATGCGTTATTACTATGGCCAATTGAATATTATATATTCATGTCAGAAAATTTTATATTAAACGGGTCTTACGTCCTTATCCGGTTAGATAATAACCTGGTGTACGTAGCAATTAATCACATACTCCCGCCGTCCGCAAATAAGTGTACTTCTAGCTTTTGCCTAAGTCAAATTTTATTAATTTTGAACAACTTTATAGATAAATATAGCAACATATATTACATGAAATTGTCATATCGTGAAACAAAATTTGAAAACAAATCTAGTGATACCAATTTAGTGTCATAAATATTGGAATAGAGATATTTTGTAGTACCCCTAAATACGTTTTTTATAAAATTAGTCAAATTTTATTAACTTAGGACCAAGTTAGAAGTGCACTTATCTGGTGACGGAGGGAGTATTTCATCTTTTGGCGAAGGGTCTCGCGACCAAGCTATTCCTGAACGGAGCGGCTGAGCTAGCGACCCATCAATTCAGCGAAGCTCTCCCGTGTATCTGTCCCAGTGGCGAAGGAAGAAAAATATTATGGTAGGGCGAACTCTAAGGCATAAAAAAAATTGATAAAAAAACTCAAAATTCTCACACCACACTAATACTTTATATGATCTTAAGCATAATTGCTTTTCACAATAGTAATACCAACATAATTAAATAGAAGTTGAATCTACAAACGTACCCATAATGAAGCTTTAATGCCTTCTAAAAGTACGGCAATGGCAAAGCTCTACCCTCATTTTGAAAATCCTTTTTAATTTCGCTAAGATCAAGACTTGTGAACCCCTTGCTCGATGTAGCACACCATCAAATCATTAAGACAACCATCAGACATCTTGTTGCGCAACTCCGTCTTGATGATCTTCATAGCTGAGAAGGCCCTTTCAACAGTTGCTGTCGCCACCGGTAAAAGCATCGACTCAATGAGGCGGTAAACTGTAGGAAACATGATTTGCCTTTCAAGTTCAACCATCCTTTTAGCCAGGCTTGCAATATCAAGACATACTCTGAAATCTTCAACTCTCCTCATATGAATAATGAATAGCTCAAGGTTATCATGTATATGCTCACGCTCATAATCAGAGAAATCCTCGTGATAAATCTTTGTAAGTCGAGCAATCTTATTCACATCGAACCTAACAAATGAGTCTCTTGGATCAAGACAAGAGAAGTTTTGAAGAATCTCTGAAGATGCCTATTCACATCGAACCTTCATGTCCATACTTGGGATTATTATTTCATTTTCAATGCAAAATGATTTCACATCTTCCAAGAGTGCCTCCCAACCATTATTCCTCCAATTGATCAAACGTGCTTTGACATCCGTAACCAAAGAAATTGCTTTCCATGATACGAATAGAAGTTTAGATCAACAAAATATACATATGGGAAGTATAACCATAAACATCCATTGCATACCTGAACAATATTTTGATCCTTCTTTTGCAATAGAATAGATACAACATTTGTCATACGCAATAGTTTTAGCATCATCTTCATGATGAACACGGTTAAAAGTCTCCATTTTATGAACCAAACCTCCTGCCTTACATGGATTACGTGCGTCGTCCTCAACAATACCCAAAATTTCTATCACTGCATCCCATATTGATTCAATACGAGCTAAGGTTGTGTAGTGAGAACCCCATCTTGTATCTCCAGGTCGGCATAAGGATGTTTCTTGATTTTGCCCTCTTCCCGTGGACATCTCACCTTGCATGATCTTAGCTAAAGGAATCTCTTTTTGCTTATCGAGCAATATATCCTTCCTCCTGCAGGATGAACTACTGAGATTGGCAATCTCTTTCGCATCATCAAAGAAATCCTCAAGACCTTTACAACATCTTGATAAGGCAACAACTATCAATTGCAACTGGTGGGCAAAGCAATGAACATAGAAAACATATGGGTTGTCATCACAGATTAACTTCTGAGGCCATTAAATTCACCTCTCATATTAGATGCTCCATCATACCCTTGCCCTCGTAGCCTTGCAATAAGTAGACCATGTTTAGCGAAAACCTCCAAAAGTGCCTTCTTTAAAGCTGATGATGTTGTGTTTGGGACATGCTTAATGCCCAAAAACCTTTCAACAATATCTCCACTTTTGTTCACATACCTACAAGAAAATGGAACAATACATTGAATTACACTGTATAGAAAAACGTAAAACACATAAGTAGTTAACATATATACTTCAACACGTACCTCACAACCACGGCCATTTATTCTTTGACCGATATATCACGGGATTCGTCAATAAGAACAGAAAAAAGACAACCATCCATCTCTTCTTTGATGTATTTGGTGACCGCATCCGCACAATTTTTGGCAAGTGCTTTCTGAATAGTTGAGGAAGTCATTTTGGCATTTTTAGGACATAGCTCATCAAATGCAAGCTTCACTACCCTATTCCTTGTTAGAATTTGGTGAGTTTTGGGCTGTTGGCCCATTAGATAAATTCTGAAATTCTCTTTGGCCCATTTATGTATGGCAGCATATGGCTGTGCACGTGGTGTCAAAGTTTAGTCCCATACTGCTAGTTGAGTGAGAGTTACACCTCCTTATATACTAGGTTGTTCCACCACTCACTAAGGTGTGAGAAGAAGAGCAGCTCTCGCGCACTCCTCCTCCGACGCCGCCCGCCACGCCTCACCACGCCTCGCCTCGTCACGACGCGCGCGCGCGGCGCGGGTTGCGGGAATATCGCCGAGCCGAGCTTTATTTTTGCTAGTCAGGAAAATTAATTATGGATTAATTATGAGTTGTTAACGGATGCGTTAATGAGTCAGCCGTCTCCAATCTTAATGGGACGTGGGCTGTTACCGACTCGGACGTGGGCGGAGTCCCACGGTCTTCCTGACTTGCTCTATATAAACACCTGCGCTAATACCTTCCAGTCTATTGCGCCGCCGCCTTCATCTTTCCCATCCCGGCTTGCGGCGTGCACCGTAGATCGGGACAGTAGGCCTCCGGAACCCGACCTCTTGTGAACCTGTACAGGTGAGGGGCGATCAGGTTTTTAGGGAGCGCTCAAGCGCGACTAGTGGCTTCCACAACGTCTTCCGACGACTCCTTCCCCAACGAGGACTTCTTCCCGGACATCGACAGCCTCTACATCAACGACATGGCCGACGACACTGCCACCGCTGCGGCTACCGCTGCTGCCAACGCCGCTGTTGCTGCTGCCGCTACTCTACCGTACGTAACACTAAACTTCTTATTTCAGATTATGCTAGAGTTCCTTATTCTAGCGTTAGGTATAGATGTGATATGTTTATCTTATTTAGATGTAATCTGTTCATCTATTTTATTGATCTGCATGATTAGTTTTGGTACTATCTGTATGATCATGTTTTATCAGTTTATTATTCGGATTAAATCATATGGATTATTACTTATGTTTTCAACAATCCAAAAACCTGATCGTAGGCAACTGAATTCCACTGGTGTAGCCGCGGCTACTAGGCCTCCTTCGTTTGATGGTATGCACTATAAGAGATGGCGCGCGAGAGCAATTCTATGGTTTAAAAACCTAAATTGCTATAGCGCTACTCTTGGCAAACCTGAAGGAGATCTTTCTGCTGAGCAGGAAGCGGCCTTTAAGAAAGCCGACAACATGTTTATGGCGGCTTTTTTCAGTATTCTTGGGGATAACATTGTTGACCCATATATGTCATTTGATAATGGCAAAGACGCGTGGGATGCTCTCGAGGCTAAGTTTGGGGTCTCGGACGCTGGCACTGAGTTGTATGTCATGGAGCAATTCTATGACTACAAGATGGTTGATGAGCGCTCCGTCGTTGAGCAAGCTCATGAGATACAATCACTTGCCAAAGAACTCGAGCAGTTCAAGTGTACCTTACCGGACAAGTTTGTGGCCGGTGGCATTATTGCCAAGCTTCCTCCCATGTGGAGGAACTTTGCTACTTCTCTGAAACATAAGAGACAAGAGTTTTCCGTTACGGATCTCATTGGGTCTCTTCATGTGGAAGAGAATGCGAGAGCTAAGGACACACGTGCTCGAGTACTTGACGGAACTTCTAGTGCCAATTTGGTACAGAAGAAAAACTTCCAATCCCACAAGTTCAAGAATAAGAACAAGTCTGATGGCAAAGGGAAGTTTGATGGCAAGAACAAGGCCACTCACTCCATCAACTTTAAGAGGAAGAATGATAAGAAGAAAGGCTCTTGCCACGTCTGTGGTGATCCTGATCATTGGGCTCCTAGATGCCCTAATCGCTTTGACAAGCGGCAACATGGGAACATCGGCAAGACCGCTAATGTTGTTATTAGCGATATTGAGATGAAGGACGCTAGGTACGGTATTTTACCTACTATCCTTTCAGTATGTCATTCTCTTGATTGGTGGATTGACACGGATGCTAATACACATGTATGTTCTGATATATCCATGTTCTCTTCTTATCAGGTCACAAGGACTTCCTCCGTGCTGATGGGAAACGGCTCACGTGCTTCTGTTCATGGTGTTGGTACGGTAAATCTGAAGTTTACTTCAGAGAAGACCGTACAGCTGAAGAATGTGCAGAACGTTCCGTCCATCAATAAGAATCTCGTCAGCGGATCGCTCCTATGTCGAGATGGTTTTAAGTTGGTGTTTGAGTCCAATAAAGTTGTAATCTCTAAGTATGTACAATTTGTTGGAAAGGGTTATGAGTGCGGAGGTCTGTTCCGCTTATCTTTGTCAGACTCATGTACTAAAGTTATTAATCATGTTTGCAATGATAATGAGTCCAATATTTGGCATTCATGACTTTGTCATATTAACTTTGGTTGCATGACGCGGCTAGCCAATATTAGTTTAATTCCGAAATTTACCACTTTCAAAGGTTCTAAGTGCCAAGTTTGTGTGCAAGCAAAGCAACCCCGCAAGTCTCATACGGCTGCGAAACCGAGAAACTTAGCACCTCTAGAACTTATACATTCAGATCTTTGTGAGATGAATAGTGTGTTGACACGAGGTGTAAAAGGATATTTTATGACGTTGATTGATGACTCCACTAGATACTGCTATGTTTATCTTCTGAAATCTAAAGATGAGGCTTTGAGTTACTTGAAAAACTATAAAGCTGAAGCAGAAAACCAACTTGATCTTAAAATCAAGCGGTTAAGGTCGGATCGTGGTGGAGAGTACTTTTCAAATGAATTTGATACATTCTGTACAGAACATGGTATTATTCATGAGAGGACGCCTCCCTACTCACCTCAGTCAAATGGGGTGGCCGAAAGAAAGAACCACACTCTAACTGATTTGCTTAATGCCATGTTAGATATATCGGGTCTTTCCAAGGAATGGTAGGGGGAGGCGCTAATGACTGCGTGTCATGTCCTAAACCGTGTTCTCGTAAAGGATAAAACCATGACTCCATTTGAGGAATGGGAGAAGAAAAGGCTTATACTCTCTTACTTACGAACTTAGGGATGTTTGGCGAAAGTTAATATTCCAATACCCAAGAAGCGAAAGCTTGGACCAAAAAACCGTGGATTGTGTTTTTCTAGGATATGCTTTTCATAGCATTGGCTATAGATTTTTGATAGTAAAATCTGAGGTATCCGACATGTATGTTGGTACTATTATGGAGTCGAATGATGCGACTTTCTTTGAGGACATCTTTCCCATGAAAGGTATGCCTAGCTCATCAAATCAGGAGATGACTAGTTCATCTAGTCAGGAATTTGCTATAATTCCTGAACCCACTATGCCGATAGAACACTATGATGATCCTGTGGAGGACGACAATGAAGTTCCTAAAAGGAGCAAGAGACAAAGGACTGCAAAGTCATTCGGTGATGATTTCATTGTGTACCTTGTGGATGACACTCCCACCTCTATTTTAGAAGCTTACGCATCTCAAGATGCTGAGTACTAGAAAGAGGCTGTCCGTAGTGAGATGGATTCCATCTTAGCTAATGGAACTTGGGAGGTCACTGGTCGTCCTTATGGGTGTAAACCTGTAGGATGTAAGTGGATGTTCAAGAAAAAGCTTAGACCTGATGGTACTATTGAAAAGTACAAGGCACGTCTTGTTGCCAAGGGTTATACCCAGAAAGAAGGTGAAGACTTCTTCGATACCTACTCACCTATTGCCAGATTGACCACTATCCGAGTACTACTATCCTTGGCTGCCTCACATGGTCTTCTCGTTCATCAAATGGACGTTAAGACAACTTTTCTAAATGGAGAGCTAGATGAGGAAATTTATATGGAGCAGCCTGATGGATTTGTAGTAGATGGTCAAGAAGGAAAGGTGTGTAAGTTAGTGAAGTCTTTATATGGTCTTAAGCAAGCTCCTATGCAGTGGCATGAGAAGTTTGAAAGAACTTTAACCGCTGAAGGCTTTGTTGTAAACTAAGCTGATAAGTGTGTGAACTATCGCCATGATGGGGGCGAGGGAGTTATTATGTGTCTCTATGTCGATGACATATTGATATTTGGGACCAACCTCGATTTTATTGAGGAGGTCAAAGAGTTCCTATCTCGCTGCTTTGAGATGAAGGACTTGGGAGTGGCTGATGTAATCTTAAACATCAAGCTACTGAAGGATGACAATGGTGGGATTACACTGCTTTAGTCCCACTATGTGGAAAAGATATTGATTCGCTTTGGGTATAGTGACTGCAAGTCTTCTCCAACACCTTATGATCCGAGTATGCTACTTCGAAAGAATCGAAGGGATGTTAAAGATCAATTGAGATATTCTCAAATTATTGGCTCGCTCATGTATTTAGCTAGCGCTACGAGGCCTGACATCTCCTTTGTTGTAAGCAAACTGAGTCGATTTGTGTCAAATCCCCGAGATGATCATTGGCATGCTCTTGAAAGAGTTTTGCGCTACCTGAAAGGCATTGCGAGTTAGTATTCACTATACTGGGTATCCACGAGTACTTGAGGGGTATAGTGATTCAAACTAGATATCTGATGCTGATGAGATTAAGGCCACAAGTGGTTATTTGTTTACACTTGGTGGTGGCGTTGTTTCTTGGAAGTCTTGCAAGCAGACCATCTTAACGAGGTCAACTATGGGAGCAGAACTCACAACATTAGACACAGCCACTGTTGAATGAGAGTGGCTTCGTGAGCTTTTGATGGACTTACCTGTGGTTGAAAAACCAATACCCGCCATTCCGATGAACTGTGATAATCAAACTGTGATCGTTAAAGTAAACAGTTCCAAGGATAATATGAAGTCATCAAGGCATGTGAAAAGGAGATTGAAATCTGTCAGAAAACTGAGAAACTCTGGAGTTATTGCGTTGGATTATATCTAAACATCTAAGAACTTGGCAGATCCTTTCACAAAGGGTTTATCACGTAGTGTGTTAGATAATGCATCGAGGCAGATGGGTTTGAGACCCACACAATGAGTTGTTCGCAGTGGCAACCCACTCTATGTGATCGGAGATCCCGTGAATTAGAGCTGGGAGACAAGCTGTTGATCAGCTGAGAGGAGAGTATGCCCATATTATATTTACATCTCCATAAAGATGCAATAATTGCATGACAGGTTAATATTTATCTTAATATGTTCCAAGTGGCTTTTTCAAGCAGAGATGTTGTCCTACGGAACATCTATTGAGGAACATACCTATATGAGTCTGACTGTTAAACGTCGCAGTCTGTGAGAGTTGGGTGCTCTCTAATAAACTCATGAAAGGCCCTGAAGTATGACGCATAAGCTTCAAACCACGGGGAAGCCCTGCGGCAACCCTGTACTGGTCTAGACTTTGTGTGAAACTAGTGTGCAGAAAACTTGTAGTTCAAGGCATAGTCCACTATTCAAGTTGCTCGCTAATGTAGCATCAAGTTTAATGTGGAAGTTCAACTTAACAGTCTCCACTACACACCGGTATATAAAATAATATTCTGGAATGGAAATGAGGTGATGTGCCAATGAGACTTTGTGGGGGATTGTTGGAATTTGGTGAGTTTTGGGCTGTTGGCCTATTAGACAAATTCTGAAATTCTCTTTGGCCCATTTGTGTATGACAGCATATGGTTGTGCACGTGGTGTCAAAGTTTAGTCCCATACTGCTAGTTGAGTGAGAGTTACACCTCCTTATATACTAGGTTGTTCCACCACTCACTAAGGTGTGAGAAGAAGAGCAGCTCTCGCGCACTCCTCCTCCGATGCCGCCCGCCTCACCTCGCCACGCCTCGCCTCGTCACGACACGCGCGCGCGCCGCGGGTTGCGGGAATCTCGCCGAGCCGAGCTTTATTTTTGCTACTCGGGAAAATTAATCATGGATTAATTACGAGTTATTAACGGACGCGTTAATGAGTTAGCCGTTTCCAATCTTAATGGGACGTGGACTGTTACCGACTCGGACGTGGGCTGAGTCCCACGGTCTCCCTGGCTTGCTCTATATAAACGCCTGCGCTAAACCTAATCGGCATCGCTTACCACACGCGTCTCCTTACAGTCTATTGCGCCGCCGCCTTCGTCTTCCCCCTATCCCGGCTTACGGCGTGCACCGTAGATCGGGACAGTAGGCCTCCGAAACCCCGCCTCTTGTAAACCTGTACGGGTGAGGGGCGATCAGGTTTTTAGGAAGCGCTCAAGCGCGACTACTGGCTTCCACAACGTCTTCCGACGACTCCTTCCCCGACGAGGACTTCTTCCCGGACATCGGCAGCCTCTACATCAACGACATGGCCGACGACGCTGCCACCGCTGCGGCTACCGCTGCTGCCAACGCCGCGGCTGCTGCTGCCGCTACTCTACCGTACGTAACACTGAACTTCTTATTTCAGATTCTGCTAGAGTTCCTTATTCTAGCGTTTGGTGTAGATGTGATAGGTTTATCTTATTTAGATGTAATCTGTTCATCTACTTTGTTGATCTGCATGATTGGTTTTGGTACTATCTGTATGATCATGTTTTATCAGTTTATTATTCGGATTAAATCATATGGATTATTGCTTATATTTTCAACATTCCTTTCTTTATACCAATCAAGCATCTCCAAGAAATTTTCTTTGTTCAAAGAAGTAGCGGATTCATCGTGCCCACGGAATGATTCACCTTGCAATGCTAGATAACTTACAATGCCCAAAGATGTATCCACACGAGTTTCATACTTTACTAGTGAATCTTTGGTATAAGTTATAACTTTGCTTTTCACACTTGCCTTTTGATTCTTAAAATCATCACATGCTGTCCTTGACATATTATGGATGCTACATGGCCCACCGACATGCTTACGGAATGCCTGTAGCGCATTTTTCCAATGATCATACCCCAAATTGGTAAATACATCATGGAAAAATTTATGATCTATCTGGTCATGTTTAAAAAGATAACAATAGAAGCAATAAGCCTTGTCCTTGTCCACACTATATTCCAACCAATCAAACTCCTTGTACCAATTTGGCCGAAAGGGTCTACTATCTTTATTTTTTGGGTAGTTATGTTGAGTAGATTGGGTTGGGCCACTTTTTAAGTAAGCAAATCTAACATCATCTCTAACATTCAGAGCAAATTGATCAAGTGGAATGCGTAGTCCTGGATCAAGTTTTATGTATTCTATGAAATCAGTTATACCTTCAGCTCCTAGAACGTCAACATTTCCTTCCACTATGGGTTCAACGAAATCTTCCACTTGATCTGTGTGGGTGTCCATAGAATTTCCGGTCTCTTCTTCCACTTCTTGCTCTTGCTCTTGATGTGCAATACAATTTTCGTTTTCATCGGGTGCGTGGGTGCTTGGTGTAGAGATATTACCACTAGAAAGTGGCACGAAATATCTTTTTATATCTGCAGTCCACAAAATTAAAAGACATGATTATTTGCCAAATAGGTAGCTCACAATTCACAAATTCAAACCCACATACAATATCCCAATTCACCACAAAGTCTAGAAATTGTACCTCCCCGCTTTGCAGCTGCCGATCCTTTTCTTTTTTTGTCCATCCCCATCTAGTGATCCAGATGTTGTCGTCTGGTGCCGATCTGACCTATTTTTGGTCGCCCGCCGCCTAGTCTAGCACGTAACAACAACAGGCCAGCAGGCAGCAATGCGGTCAATTCGTAATCAGCGAAGTGGCCGCTGGCCGGTGGCAGCGGACGGTGGCGCCGTTCCTCGGCGAAAAGGACTAGCGGAGCCTCCAGCCTCGAACGAAATTGGGAGTCTCGGACGAGTCGACGATAGTCCAGGAAGCTAGCGATCGCACGCACATCGATCAAGTCCGTTCCTGCTACGTACGCACTAGCGATAGCCGTCCCTCTCCGCATGCGGCCCATAAAGCCCAAGTTACCTGACGCAGCGAAAAAACAGCCCGTTTACGTCGTTTTTTCAGTTTATTCTCCACATATACAGACTGAAACTACTATAAATTAAATATACATGAACAAATAATTACATATATATACTTTTTCGCCAAAAATCAAGGTAGGACGGCCGCCGTACCTCGCCCTACTGGGAGCTCCGACCCTGTCCCATCTCATTGATTAGGCTAGCGTAAACAGTACCTGCACTAGCTCCTCGTTCTGGAAGACGGCTCCACCCATCAATACCACTCCACCGCCTGGCTCGCGAGCCGCACCGAGCTGGACGGAGTTGGAGAGAAGCTCCGGCTGAGCTCCCTTCAATGGCTCGTCGCAGCGTTGAGCTGGCTAGCTCGGACTCGCCGGGAAAAGCTCGACTTTTTTGCCGCTAGCCGGAGAGCTGGCTTGTGTCTAGCTATAACCACAATGACGGTGCCCTTGGACGATCAATGTCAAGTTTTATCAACAAAGTTTGAACCTAAATGAGTAGTATTTGCAAGAGATTTATACTCGGTTTTACGATGATATCATCGTTTTACAAGGATTAGTTCATTTTTTAATAAAAGAGCTTAAAGAATACCCTAATGTTGACCCACTCCCGTATATATTCCGTAGCCACTCTACTGAAAATCCAGTGGACGATACGCCTACCGCGAGCTCTCTTTTCTTTCGCACCACGTGGCATGCGCTCCTCGTGCCCGTCCGTCCGGCGAGCACACACGTAGACGTAGCTAGGCATGCATGCATGCGAAGCGATTCGGCCAGTCTTCCCCACGTGACGGTGGGACGCGCCGCACGCACGCCTGGCCTGCTTCAGCTCTCCCCTGAACCGGCCGATCGAACACCAGAGCTAGCTAACTAGGCTCGGACATCGAAGCGATCGAGAGGTCGACCACACACGCTGAGAGCATCTCCACTCCGGTTAATTTTTATCGGGACGATGAAAAATGCCTTAGTTGTGTTTTCAGAATGCCGAATTGGTTTAATTTTGGCCCAACTTTCATCCAACGTTCTAGGCGAACCCAGGGTGCCGAGAACCGCTGGGAACACCGGACACAGAGGAATCGAAGAAAAAAACCTCACCCGCATGTGGCCCCGCCCTGTCAGCGAGTGAAGCCGAGTCGTCCTCATCCTCTCGCCTTGGCTCCCGCGACGGACCGCCGGGCAATGACTGTCCGTCTCATTGACCACGTGTCGCCTTAATGGCGCGCCACCGCCGGCCGCCTTCCCGCCCTGTCATCTTTTCCCGCCTTCGTCGCTACACCCCTCCCGCCTCTTTCGGCTATAAATGTCGGCACCCCGTCAGTTCCCAGAGCACACTCTCACCTCCCATTCCCCAACCACAAGCTCCACCTTCCCGGGCGAAGAGAAGAACTCGGCGACAGCTATGGCAGAATGTTTCCCTGGTGATCCGGCGGCGGCCAACGGATTTAGTCGCCGTTCTCTGCAGCCATGGGAGGCACGACTGCTCTATGAGGCCGGCTACCCGGCGTCGGCGGACTTCCGGTGTCCGCCGACATGGAAGATGAGCGCGGGTGGCGTGCCCATGCCGCCGGTGCCGTCGGAGGAGGATATCGTCGATGAGATCCAAATCGTCATCGGCAACATGGAGGACCTAGGGAACCTAGCCTATTGGGAGCAGTTATTCGTTGATCGGCGAGAGGAGAAGCTCGCCGCCTACGACGGCGTAGGCCCGCCGCCGACAAGGAACAACTCGGCGGGCAGGCGACGCTGGTGGAGGGTGCCCGACCGCACTCTCACCGCCGTGCTAGAGCATATCCAGGCGGGGAACAACCCGAGGCTGGGGTATCCCCCGCATGTTGGGTTCGCAGCATAGAAAATAAAAAATTCCTACAATGGGAACTATACACCAAGATCTATCTACTAGATACAAGCAACGGGTGGATATACATCCATAGAGAACTTACCCTCGAAGACAACAAAGCTTTGCTAACGAGTTGGAACTCGTGGATGATGTAGTTGTACGCTTGCCGATCTCAAGATCGTGTGGAAGTCCTAGCACCACAAATCAGAAGCGCATCCGTCCTCGCACACACGTTCAGTCCACCGAACTACCTCCACCTCCTCGCTCCAGCGAATCAGTGAAGGCAACTCCTTCTAGACGAAATGCCACCGGAAACATGTATCTCGCTAATCCGAGACCATGTGGAATATATCTAGAGGGGGAGAGAGATCCTTCACGAGAGGGTGTGCTTTGTGAGGGAGGAGAGGGGGGCCTTTTATAGGAGAGGGGGGCTCCTCCCCTCCCATGGCTGGCGCCCATGGGGGGTGTCCCCACCTCTTCCTCATTCATGTGGTGGAAGCTCCACTCACATCAATTTAGCCTCCATCCAAAGTTCCACTCACATGTATTAAATTTTCACCAAATTTAATGCAACTCTCATTTAATAAAACTATTTTATTTATTTTATTCAGAATTTTATTAATTACTTTAATTAACAAACACTCACATAAAACACCTTGTAACATTTCAATATCACATGCAGAATCAGTTTCTGCAATTTTACCCGAAACAATTCTGGTTTCCATCGAAATAATTCCAGCGCTTTGCAATTCTTTCGCCTGGAACATATGTGCTCCAAAATGGTGTTCGGCAACCCTTAAGTGTGTCACCCTATGGTTCGCGAATAATGCAGATATGATTGAGACTCCTCTCAAATTAATAATCAGAAGCGGAACTTGGAGATCCATTCTGACTACTGCACATTCAACGATGACGTCTGTGATCGTGAGAATCTTTAACGCTAGTAATTTAATCCCCTTGTCTCATGATATATTACATGTCTGAGATTCGATCATCGACATCCAAATACCTAGTTTGATCTCGTTACCGACATGCACTCTTTTCTCGTTCCCGTGATATAACATTCTAGTGATCACATCACTTTCTTACAAGCTATCTTAATGTGATATCACCGAGAGGGCCCATAGTATATATATCCGTCATCGGGATTGACAAATTCCACTCTTGATCCATGAGCCTCAACATAACATCTTCGGAGTATCTGAACCCACCTTTATAGTCACCCTTTTACGGTGTGACGTTTGATATTATCAAGTTACTCTTCCGATGTTAGCAATTAACATGATCTCATGGTCTAAGGACTAAGATTACTTCATATGATGTTATAGCAATATAAACATAATGACTTTGATCGTAATGCTATACTTCGAATGAATGTTCATCACATCATTTCACAAATGTTGTGACCTCGTTATTAACAACATCCAATGTCCATGATCAGGAAACTTTGATCATCTTGTTAATAAACGAGCCAGTCCATAAGAGAGGCATAACTAGGAACCTTTTATTTGTTTATTAAACACACATGTATTGACGTTTCCAATAAATATAATTATAGCATGCAAAATAAACATCTATCATATACAAGGAATACATAATAACAACTTTATTATGCCTCTCAGGGCATAATTCCTCCAGTCTCCCACTTACACTAGAGACAATAATCTAGTTTACATAGTGATAAATCTAACACCCATGGAGTTCTGGTGTTGATCATGTTTTTCCCTAGGGAGAACTTTAGTCAACGGATCTGCTACATTTAGGTCCGTGTGTACTTTACAAATCTTTATATCTCCATCCTTGACATGCTCGCGGATGGAGTGAAACCGACGCTTAATATGCTTGGAATTCTTGTGAGACCTTGGTTCCTTGACGTTGGCTATGGCTCCATTGTTGTCACAATAGATCACCATTGGGTCCAATGCACTAGGAACCACACCTAGTTCTGTTATGAACTCCTTCGTCCAAACCGCTTCCTGTGTCGCTTCTGAAGCAGCAACATATTCCGCCTCCATTGTTGATCCAGCCACCACGGGTTGTTTGGAACTCCTCTAACTAACTATTGCTCCGTTCAAGAGAAATACATATCCGGATTGAGACTTAGAGTTATCCGGATCGATGTCAAAGCTAGCATCGACATAACACTTAGCGACTAGCTCTTCTTCACCTCCGTATACAAGAAATATATCCTTAGTTCTTCTTAAGTACTTAAGGATATTCTTGACCGCTATCCAATGTTCCGAACCTGGATCAGATTGGTACCTACTAGTCAAACTAATAGCATGTGTCACATACGTTCTTGTACATAGCATGGCGTACATCATAGAGCCTATGGTTGAGGCATAGGGGATCTTATCTATTATATCTCTTTCTTCCGCCATAGTCGGACTTTGAGTCTTACTCAATGTCTTGCCTTGCAACATAGATAAGAACCCCTTCTTATTTCCGTCCATATTAAACTTCTTTAATATCTTATCAAGGTATGTACTTTGCGATAGCCCAATTAGGCGCCTTGATCTATCTCTATAGATTTTAATGCCTAATATATATGAAGCTTCACCAAGGTCCTTCATCGAAAATTTGCTGTTTAAATAACTTTTAACACTGTTTAAAAGATCTATATCATTTCCAATCAATAATATGTCATCCACATATAATATCAGAAATGCCACATTGCTCCCACTCACTTTCTTGTAAGTACAAGCCTCTCCATAAGTTTGGACAAATACAAACTCTTTGATCACCTCATCAAAGCGGAGATTCAAACTCCGAGATGCTTGTTTTAGTCCATAGATGGATCGCTGAAGCTTGCATACCTTATCAACATCCTTAGGATCGACAAAACCCTTAGGTTGTATCATATACAACTCTTCTTCAATATTACCATTGAGGAACGCAATTTTGACATCCATCTGCCATATTTTATAATCGAAATATGCAGCAATTGCTAACAGAATCCTAACTGATTTTAGCATAGCTACGGGAGAGAATGTCTCATCGTAGTCAACTCCTCGAATTTGTCGAAACCCTTTTGCGACAAGTCGAGCTTTATAGATGGTCACATTACCATCATCATCAGTTTTTCTTTTGAAAATCTATTTATTCTCAACGACCTTTCGATCGTGAGGTAAGTCCACCAACGTCCAAAACAAGAAACAAAAAGAAAAAATTGCAGAATCTAAAGGAAATAACTTCGAGCACTCACACCCGAGGATGTGAGTACCTTTTACCTTACCTCCCCGACAACGGCGCCAAAAAATAGGTGTTTGTCGTGGGAGGTTCTTCTTCTTTAATCCTCCGGTCTGAATACCTTTTACCTTACCTCCCCGGCAACGGCGCCAGAAAATAGCTTGATGTCTACACACTTCTATTCTTGTAGACAGTTATTGGGCCTCCAAGTGCAGAGGTTTGTAGAACAGCAGCAAGTTTCCCTTAAGTGGATCACCCAAGGTTTATCGAACTCAGGGAGGAAGTGGTCAAAGGTATCCCTCTCAAGCAACCCTGCAATCAAGATACAAGAAGTCTCCTGTGTCCCCAACACACCCAATACACTTGTCAGGTGTATAGGTGCACTAGTTCGGCGAAGAGATAGTGAAATACAAGTGATATGGATAATTATAAGTGGTAACGATGATAGAAAATAGCTTGATGGAGTGGAAAAGACTAAAGACAAACTGAAATAAAGATGAAATCAAGCAAACATGTAACATATCTAGTAGAAAACGGCGTTTCAGTGCTTAGAAACAAGGCCTAGGGATCATACTTTCACTAGTGAACACTCTTATATAAATATATCATCTTCATGATACTACGCTGAACTACTCTCCGGTTGGACACTCTAATCGATGGTAGGGCTATAACAACACACCTCAAAGTAAGCCTTTCCCATCTAGATAACCTCACACTGTCACCTTGAGTACTAGATGAGTCCAACAAACACCACAATTTTATAAAGACATCCAACTCCAAATATAACTCATAACAAATATTTGTAATCTCTAGCCTAAGTGACACCATGGTGTGCACGCTGTCACTTTCACACACATGGGGAGAGCAGAGATTCATTAAAGCACTTGAGTAGCAAGATAAATCTATAGATTACAAGCTCATGATCACAATATGATCATGCATAGAGAGAGATGGACACATAGCTACTGGTAGAACCCTTAGCCTCGAGAGAGAACTACTACCTTCTCATCATGGGAATCAGCAACGGTGATGGAGATGGCGGTGGAGATCGATGGAGATGGCTCCGGGGGCACTTTCCAGTCCCGACATGGTGCCGAAACAGAGACTTTCTGTCCCCCGAATCTCCTTTTCGGTGACGGCGGCGCTGTAGAACTTTTCGTGGATTTCTGATTGACTATTTAGGGTTTATGCATCGGGAGGATCTTATAGGCGAGAGGGGAGACCGAGGGGGTGCCGGAGGGGCCCACACCACCCCCTGGCGCGACCTGGCCTGGCCCGCGCCACTAGGTGGTGTGGCCAGCCCCTGGCCCCTCTCTGTCTCGTCTTCTGGCTCCGTGAGTCTTCAGGTAAAATATCGACTTTGGCTTTTGTCCGGTCCAATTCCGAGAATATTCATTTTTTCTTACTTTTTGGAACCAAAAACAGCAAAAAACAGGCAACTGGCACTGTGGCATCTTGTTAATAGGTTAGTCCAAGAAATCTCTACTACTTAAAAATGACGAATTTCCTCTGTTTCCTCCGGTCACTGGTTTCGTCAACACTTTTTAAATAAGACCAATTTACCTTCCACCGAATCACATACTCCTTCGTTTTCGTCCGACGATCCATCGCTCCCACCTCTCCACGCACGGAAAAAAGTCAGAGTTGTAAATAGGACGCGATCCTCGCACCTCCCAAATCGAAAGACTAACTGCCTGTCAAACGCTACGTCGGAACTGCAGGTATGCCATGATTCTCTCGCCTCCCAATACAAAAACAAAAAATGCCTGTCGAACACGATCATCTCCTCCAATTCAAATCCTAAAGCCAGCAGGCCACACATCATGGTTACAAGGAAGCTCACGATAGTTGAACGTCCCGTCCGCACCAGTCGCTCACGCAGTGCCGCCCGGCCGATCAGATCCGATCCGATCAGTGTTGCTGCGATGGACTACAGGTACATGCCATCTTCAGAAATTCCTTGTTAATGTTATACTAACTCATCATCTAATTGATAGGGCAATGATCCAAACAGTTGCACTAAGAAGCGGTGCCAATATCATAGGTCCTTACCAGTTACGACATCACAAGAAGTTGTTAATCATCAAGAGCGGTAATGGGAATTGAACTTGAACAACGATCAAGAAATTTGTAGCATACCAGATGTGATTTTCCAGAAGCATAGTCTAGAGGAATCACAGAGCTTAGAGGAACTAGGAATGCATTGTTTTTCTGTACTGAGCTCATGAAACAAGAATACTCCCTCCGTCCCAAAATAAGTGATGTGAGTTTGTCTAGATTCGTATGTATCTATATATATTAAAACGTGTCTAGATACATCCAAATCTAGACAACCCACGTCACTTATTTTGAAACGGAGGGAGTATTTTATTAGGTCTTTATTTTTCCTTGTACATGGGGTCGCCGACGTTGTGCAGTGATATTGCTCCCTTCAAAGACCTGTCCAACACCATCAACACAACTAATATGACCAGATGATGTGTAAATGTTCTATGGCATGCATTACTCAACAAAAAACTACAGATATGAAGGAACTGAAGAGGCAATGCGCCAGAGAGCAGTGTGCGCAGTTGGATAAATATAAGAAATATGAACCACTCAAGAAGGGTCAAACGAAAGCTCATCCATATTGTCATTCTCTACGGGCGCAACCGAAGACTAAGTCCAGGTGTGTTGACTCAACTACAGAAAACGCCAATTAGTAAAGGTGATCTCGAACGTGAAGTGTATTTTTAATTTAAAATACTATATCACTTGCTGTAGGTGTTTCTACTTAAACTAAATCATCTAATTAAGCCTTGATTTTAACAAGAAGACGTTGCATGGCTAAGCATAAATGACATACCAGAGGCGACCAATTCATATGCCATATGAAGAGACATCGTGAAGCACATCAAAAAAGGAAATCACCGACAGGAAGAGTTGCACAACATCAATCAATATATATCATTAATGTCTCCATAATATTCATCACTCTTATTGTACCACTATCTAGACCAACCGCCAGAAAGAACGTCAAGATCCTTGTCGTTCCGCCTACAGGCAATAAAAAGAAGAGCTCCAAGTGTATTGTTGTACACACATGGCCACCATCATAAGTGAGTTATTTGGCACTTATACTTTAAGTAATCATACTTTGTATTTTCTTAATTATGAAATAGTTATATTTTGTATCTAATTTATTTTGTCCAGGTCAACAACATTGTGGGGAATGCACAAGGCAACCTCGGTTGAATATGTGCTGCAATAAAAGGAAATGAAAAGGTATTTTGCTTCAACCGTCAATTTAAAGTCACAGGGTGAACTGTTGAGATGTAAATTAAAATAATAACCTATTGAAATACTTGCCTATTGAAATACTTGCCTTTTTTCATGACATCTAAAGTTAGTGGAATTGGGATGGTGGAGGAGTATTACCTATTCATGGAAGCCTTTGAACACCAAGCTGATGAAACCTTGGAATTCTCATCCATGTCATGCAAATTATATTAGCTTTATCAAGTTCGAGTTGACCCATCTTTAAGCTACCTCCATGTCGACTCGATACATTCTTGGTAGCCCCGGCTCAAAGAGGGTGATGGCACCGTCATCAGTCCTGGCTCTTGCCGTCTTGCCGGATGATCCTCCAATCACCAGGTAATCTCGGTTGTCGTCTTGCCATATGATCCCTCCTGCATCGCATTAGCCAGATCATGCATATCATTTTTCTCATGATTTCTCTTTCGTAAAGAAGTGAGGTTAGATTCCATAATGTTGAGAACTTGCACATGTATAGCAGATCACGGGAGACAATGGAAAAAGTTGTTTTTGCACGAATCAGAGATACTAGAAATGGAGATTTATCTAGGAGGCATTCTCGCTGACCTATCTATGAGGAAATTTGTTCCTAGCTACCCTTTACCATATTATCACCAGTAGCAGTTGTTAAATAGTCAATCTACTTCCCAGATCTATGCTAGAAGGATAATGCATTGTTTTACATGAATTGATGAAATTTACCACATGTTAAATGTTACTAAATTATAAGTAGAATCTGATGAAATTGGGCATATATTCAATGAACAGTTAACAAGAGTAGCATTCATCATGTTATCTTTTATTTTGACAGGGGATAAAATGGAAGCAGTACCGTATGGGCATCAATCTTATCGTTTCAACAACGAGCTGCGTATCGGCGGGATATACTTAATCAGGGGTTTTGGGTTGCATACAACTTAAATGACACCGCAATTTGATTGGCCATACCAACCAACTATTTCGTTGTCATGCACTCTCGGTCCCAGATTCATATTGCTCGCCCTAACATTTCCATTCCTAGGCCGCCGCTCTGATTCGTGATTTTCAGTTATACAACAAGATTGAGAAACAAAAAACTTACAGTGCATACAATTTTTAATTTAACTGCTTTACATTTCCTGCAATTGCATACTATGAAGTTTCAAACATCGGATCATCAAGTGGGTGTGAGGGGTGTCAATCAATCGGCACCCAATACAGTGGACTCACAAGGAGAAAGTATCGCCGCTCTTTACCATCGCCACCGTCACGTCCTCCAGGCCAGTAATATTCCATAGGCACACTGGCGTGGGATCACAATGTTTTCAGTCTTGAAAAATATGCAGTAGAGAGTGCTTGTCATATATTTGAGAAGGTGCCCCAGTGGAGGAGCAGCAAAGAGTAGTGCATGTGTTCCGGTCTAATAAAAGGAAATTTCTGCAGAGCTATGTGAACAATGGGACCCAATGATGGTCCGGGTGGTTGTCCCAGTGTTTCAAGGAGTATTTTATAGCTACAGTGGAACAACTTAGGCACTATACGATATTTGTCATCTTGCTTGTGCAGTCGGAATTATCTAAATATTCATGTGAGACTAATTCTAAGATGACTGCGCTCATGAAGTCTAAGGTGCAACACTTGGCTCATAGGTTAAGAAAACCATGGGATATCGGAAGTCTCAAAATTTGCCTCTTGGGTAGAGAAGAGCAAACTCTTTGCCAGAAACACCAGCTGGTATTAGATGAAAAACATGTTGATTAACTCAGTTCTTCTGGATGATGGCAAATCAATTCTTGCAGTTGAGCTTTATGTGCAATGGGACACCAGAATTATGATGATTAGTTTTTATAGCTACAAGGGCAGATATTGGTAAACTGTCAGCTACTTCTGTTATGTCGAGTACTGAAACCTCACATCTGAGATGCATACAATCATGGGCAGCCTTGCTTCACCTGTTACTTTCAAAGCTACACTATATAATGGAGATAGAGTAAATAATAACTGGAACTTGAGAAAATGGCCGCCAACTGGAAGGGCAATGTTCAAGTCTTGTATTGTCCAGTTCAGAAGGTTTGATAACATTAAGTAAAGTTGTCAAGCTAATATCAATGTGCACACACAAAAAAGTATGTCAAATCTAAATTTTCTGCTTCACACTTGAACTGTACAAAGAAGCAAGGATAGAATCATAGTAAAAATACTGAGCCTGCATATTATGTTTCAAGAAAAGGAAAAAAATAGAGAATATGGCGTTTACATGTCTTGTTAAATCTGATTTAGTAGTATAAGCACCTGAGCATTTCCTGAAAATTAAAGTAACAAGAACCAACTTGCTTGTCAACATTGCAGAGAGAGAACAGATACATCACTATCCGTAAGTAATCGGTAAATATGACATTCTAAACATCCTTATGGAGATTGCTTAAGGTGTTGTTGTGCCACGCTTTAGGATGCATGTAAGATTGTGGGCCAAACCAAGAGAAAAATGGATAATACCATGTCTGCTAATAATTAATACTATGAGAGATCACGAGAACGATGTTTAGAATGGGCGGCGGATGATGGCAAAAGAAACAGTTTTTCCATTTCCACGAATACAAATCGCAAATCCCACACGGACCTGCGACATCTTTTCTAACAAATAGCATATCTGTCCGCACCATCCCCTTCCCAAATTCCGCTCTACCTCTCCAAGCCAATCAGTATGGCGAGAAAATCGCGACCTATGCAAACAACAACGACGGTATCGGGTAGCTCTAGCATTATTGTTCAATGAATCATCCATGATTACCACTAATTAGGCTTACGACAGTGCATAATCAAGTTGGGAGAGAGGACACCATACCGACCTTGCAGTATCACTCGAGGGTGACGATGCATCCTCGTTCGTTCAGCACGGGGAGGGGAAGCGGCCAGCGACCCCGTGGCGGGAAGAAGAGGTGTGAAGAGGTGTCTGATGACACCGCCGTGTGGAGGGGAATCGGGACCGAGAATCGGTGGGGAGGAGTGGGCGGTGGCGCCAGCCGCAGGGGCTTCGCATCGAACTCCATGGACCGAGCGGCAAGGAAGAGGAGGGGAGGATGGTCCGTCACGGCGCCTGGTGGAATATGGAGGGGTGGGTCCGTCTAGACGAGTGGCCTGACTATGCAGAGGAGGGGGACTCGTTGCTCCGGGGAGGTTGCGCTTCCTCCTGGAGAAATGGAGCCTTGGAGGCAGCGGCACATACTTTGTTTTTTAATGCAATTTTTTTTTCTTGAAGCGACTGTAAGTGCCTTCGATTGAAGATGCCCCAAAATTCTACGTTTTCCACCACCGTACATGGGTGTTCTTTCAGCTTTTCCTCAAGACGAATTTCAATTTAGTTGTCAAAAGCTTTTCACTTATTAGAGTCTTTCCATAAAATTCTATTATATTCAGTTCTCATAAGTTGCTCACATATAAATGTAAGTATTGATTATATTGGTAGCTAGAAAAAAGATTTGATTTACTTTTGTAAAACTATACCACTGTATGATGTCAATTGCAATTTTAACAGCTATACTTTTGAATTTTTTCTACAACATTAAGAAAAAGAAACATTAGCATTTGTTTTTTGAATTATTGGTTATATTTTCACATATCGGTCCAAACTTGATTCTGTTAGTCTATATTTTAAATTACTTAAACTTCAATTTAAATGCTAATATTTCATTGTGTACAAATGTTCTACTTGGAGGTAGAGATCTTTGTATTTCTTTTAAGGGTTAGAAATGGTTTTAGATATTTCTTCCCATTAGTTTGACACTTCAGATAACTTTAACCATATATACAAACTTTTTAATTTTTTGAATACTATAGAACTATTTGACTTCTTATGTTATTGAATTATATATTCTGTAAGGTTGATTTTTTTTAGATATTTCCTCTGATTGACGATAACAACTTTAGTTGCTCCAAATAAAAAACTTTGTAGTTGCTTAACACTAATTATACTCCCATAGGTAAAATGCTCCAAATAAAAGCATTATACTCGAAATGTATTTCTCTTTCTCTCTAATTCATCAAGCAAGCAAAACAACACGTGAGTTGCTCCAAGTAGTAGTGGTTATTTTTCTTATGGATATATAGTTAGTATAAAGATAAATGTTTACTGAATAAAAATTGGAGGACTAACATCCTTATTTTCAAATTAATCCCATGGCTTTTATTTGTCATGCTTTCTATCATTTGAGAATCGCATACCTTCGATGACCGCAAAGTCAAAGTAGTAACGGGATCCCGAAAGGACCTTGCACTCAATTTCTGTAACGCTTGTTGCCGACTACCATCGCCACCGAATCAATGTTGGATTTAGGTTCATTCACAATCGTACCAAAAAATTTAAGTCTCAATTATAGGAAGCTCATTTTTAATGTACTTTTCACTTTTAAGATTTATGAGCACATGAATATGATTATAGGGACCCGACAAGGAATTATGTTTTCTATGTATTTTTTACTTCAGGTCTAAGATTAACACGTAAAACATTTTAGCAGCTTCTAATAATATGTACCCACCGAGATTTTTTTTATCATAAATGATACAAATTGTTAATGTTGTGAAGTTATATTAATAAGGGCCAGTTTTTTTTGGCAGCTTAAAAAATAAGTTGTCGCTAGCTTCTCTCATAAGCCACATGGCTTATTAGGCGAAGCTTCTCAATCAGTTATGAGCTAATTAGTTTGGAAGCCCCAACTAATAAGCCGAGCGGCTTATGAGAGAAGCTAGGGAGGGGGTAGCTTATTTTTTAAGCTGCCAAAAGAACTGGCCCTGAGAAACTATTATACTATCATTGAAGGCTTTATATAAATTTCACATTTGCATAAAATATGAAATTAATTTTGTGTAGTTAATGGCAAAGATAGATTCTCCCACACAGTTGAATCATTTGATTAATACACTTATTTTTGTTTTCTTGCACCGACATTATCCGATACACGTGCTCCTTTGAAAGACTTTCCCAACACCATCAACACAAGTAACAACGATGATATATTGTGTAAGTGAGTTGATGCTTAACTCCTGACTAAATTGTGTATTTTTATAGGTATTGTCGATACCAATAATGCACATAAACCTATTGATGCGAAAGAATGCGACATGTAAAATTCGTTGTGTGATTTTTATCTTGTTCTTATTGGATTTATATTAATTGTTCAAACAAGTTAGTTATTTTGTGTGTGTGTGATGAAATAATGCACTTCAAATCATTAAGTTGATGTCCCAATAATATTTTCGGATAATGTAGTACTTACCACCCTAAGGTAATCCTTATTCATTCCATTTTGGAACGTGTATCAATCGGCTCATATAATTTCCAAAAGTTGTCGGATCACACTGATATCTTTTCGTGTCTGCGTTTCACTTGCATGTGAGGAAGCTTCGCCTGTCCCAAGACTAAATGATGGTTCTGTTTTCATTTGCTTGCCTACTACTCATGTCGTCGCCGTTCCTTTTGATTAGACAAGTTTGTGCTTTTATAATAACATGGAGTTTTGGCTCTCGGGTGCTAGACACCCCGTACTTGGAAAAATAAAAAAATAAATAAGAAAGGTTTAAAAAATTCGATTTTTTTTTGAAATCAAAGATGATCAGGTATTGTACTCGTAAAAAAGGTTTGGAAAATAGATGATTCGCATGGTCTTCATGACAAAAAAAAACAAAAAAATAGCGAATCACAGGTAAATAGTACCTGGGCATGGGGCATTTCGAGTTTGTTTTTTACCCAGGATACAATGAAATTAATTCCCTAGGAAATTATTTTTTAATGAGTACAATACCTGATCATCTTTGATTTTAAAAAAGTTTAATTTTTTAACTTTATTTAATTATTTTTTATTTTTCCAAGTATGGGGTTGTGTAGCACCCAGGAGCCACAATGCATTTGTCCTTTTATAAATAATGTCATAGGTCGACAACATGATATTTTATTTTAACCATCTTATTGGGTTACCTAGCTGCATTGTTGCTCCGTGGCAACGCACGGGCATTTTACTAGTCATATAAAAAGTACTCCAAAGTGTGGATAAAACATAAAAAAATAGATAAAACCAAGTATGAAACATAAAAAATTATAGATACATTTGCAATGTATCACGGGTCCACATGCGAAGATGTTTTTTTGGCGTTTCATCCGCGTCCGGCATTCCCAGACAATTCTCAGCTTCCTGGGTTCGGCCTGGGATCGCTGGATGAAATTTGGGCCAAATCCGGACGAATTCGGCATCCTGGAAACGCGACTGGACCGTTTTTCACCGTCCAGATGAAATTTTCGCCCTGGAAACGGCCTTCTGGGAACCCGAGTAAAGATGCTCTTATATATAGATAGAAGAACTCTCGGTAATTACAATTGGATACGGGTGAGATCTTCCTTGGCTACCAAGTTACCTATACAAGGAAACTATTAGAAGATCTCGACCCGTGTTTGGTTACAATACAACATAAACATGTTGCAACGTTTAACACCCTCCCCTAATCACAAATTATCTAAGTTACTAAGATTGCGTTTAAAAAGCTTCAAGCTAGGTTTGTGAATCCATTAGCAACTTGATTACCTTTAAGAATAAATATGATATCTAGTAGCTTATTAGCTACTCTTTCTCGAACAAAGCGATAGTCCAGTTCCATGTGTTTGGCCCTAGCATGGGACATGTGATTAGCTAAAATATAAGTAGCACCCAAGTTGTCACACCACAACAACGGTGCGCTTGGATGATCCATGCCAAGTTCCATCAACAAAGTTTGAACCTAAATAACTTCAGGAGTAGCATATTAAGAGATTTATACTCATGGTATCATAATTTTGAAAATATTAGATCATTTTATTAACTAAGGAGGGCAAAGAATCTTGTACCCTAACAGCGACCCAATTCCATATATACACGGGCGGACACAGCGTTCCTGCAGCCCGGCGCTTGCCCCGTGATGGCTGGATAATCACGCCTGCCATCCCCGTCGCCCATTCAGCCCCTGCTGCAGCCCTGATACGTCCATTTTGCATTACTATTGTATATCATAATTTACTGTTATTCATTGATATATTTTATATTAAGAGATGATACTTATGTTATTTTATCTGTTTTTGCATGGTTGACGACTTTTGGAGCATGGACCGCTGCAGTCAGAATTTGATGGAAACTAGGCTGTTTGGAGGCGAAATTCGCGAAGATCAGATAATCCGGAAAAATACATGGAAAATTCTATTTTTCCAGAAGACGAAGGATGGCAGAAGGGGGAGTAGAGATGGGCCATAGGGGGGCCACACCACCCCTGGCGCGGGCCACCCCTGGCCGCACCACCAGGTGGTGTGGCCACCCTGGCCCACTCGTGGCTCTCCTCTTTGGTGTATATTATCCCCACGAAACGCTAATACCTGGGGGGCGACCACAGAAAGATTCCGCCGCCTCTGCGGGACGAAAAACTGCAGAGAGAGAAAGATCTCTCTGGCAGATAGAATTTTGCCAGGGAAATTCCTTCCCGGAGAAGGGAGATCGTCGCCATCAACACCACCATCAAGCCGGACTTCATCGAGATCATCATCATCATCACCACCATCATCTCCACCAGCACCATCATCACCACTTCATACTGCTGTAACAATTGGGTTGAATCTTGCATAGTTCTTAGGGGAAACTTTCCTAGTGTTGATTATTCCTTGTAGTTGATGCTATTGAGTGAACCATTGAATTATTGTTATGTTCAGATTGTTACTTATCATTATTTCATCTCTGATCTTGATCCATATGATGTCTTGTGAGTAGTTCGTTTAGTTCTTGAGGATATGGGAGAAGTCATGTTGTTAGTAGTAGAATTGTGTTGAGAAAGATTCAATGGTTTGTTAATTAAGTTGTGGTGTTATTTTTTTAGTGGTGTCATGTGAACGTCGACTACTTGACACTTCACCTATATGGGCCTAGGGAATGCATTGTGTATTTGTCTACTAATCGTAGGGGTTGCCGAAGTGACAGAAACCTGAACCCGCGTTAGAAAACCTTTGCACAAGGGATGTTAGGATCTTAGAGTTTAACGTTGTGGTTAGGTTTCTATCTTAATTACTTTCTTGTACTTGCGGATGCTTGCAAGGGGTATAATCACAAGTATGTATTAGTCCTAGGAAGGCCGGTACATTAGCACAGGTTCACCCACAGAACACTTAGCAAACTAAAGAAGATTAATCAACTATATGAAGCGAAAGCACTTGACGATATTCCCGTGTGTCCTCGAGAACGTTTGGTCATCTTAAGTAATACAACTGGCTTGTCCTTTGCTGAAGAAAGGATTGGGCCACTTGCTGCATTTATTATTTTTGTCTTTCGTTTACTCGCACTTTATTTATCTGCATTATCAAAAACCCCTAAAAATCCGTTTGCTAAGTATTTACAGAGAATTCCTGCTCCAAGCCACTCGTCAACACCTTCTGCTCCTTGTTGGGTTCGACACTCTTACTTCTCAAAAATACTGCGATACACCACCTATACTTGTGGGTCATCAAGACTATTTTCTGGCGCCGTTACCGGGGAGTGAAGCGCTATTGGAGAGTGGAACTGGTAAAGGAAACTTCTACTGTGATTATTGTTCACTTCTGTTAGTTACTTTATTTTCAATATGGATAATTCGCTGAGTTTCTTATTTCGTAATGCTACTACCACTGCTAAGGTAGTAGATGAACCACCACCTGCTGAGAATGATACTACTATGTTGGGGATGGAATTGTCCATCCCGGTCATCATTTGCTCTTTATACACGAATTATGCGGGTTGTTCAAGTGTGCAGGTATTACAACAGATTAAGTCAAGAAGAAGTTATTCTCATTATCGCTGTAAGGAAGAGCTGAAGAATGATATAAGCTGCTGAAGAATGGTCAATCTCTTGAATGGGAGGAAATAGTGCCTATCTTTTATTCAAAACTTTATCCTCCTAGTGAGATTCATAAAGATCGGAATCAAATATACAACTTTTGGCCTCTTGATGGAGAGAGTACAACTCAAGCTTGGGGGAGATTGAAGTTACTAATGCTCAAATATCCCATTCATGAGCTCCCCAACAATATTATTATCAATAACTTTTATGCAAGACTTTCTCTTCATGATAAGGACTTATTGGATGCTTCTTGCGCTGGATCATTTACACGCATGGAAGAAGGAGCTAAATGGGATCTTCTAGACCGTATTCAAGACAATGCTGAAGCATGGGAGAATGATAAAGGAAGAAAGTCAGGTATAAACTATGATTATGAATGCATTGAATCTTTTATGGGAACTGATGACTTTCAAAATATTAGTAATGCTTATGGTCTTGACTCTCAAGTTATTGCAAATTGTTTTAAGGCTTTTGCCTCATATATTGAAATTCCAAAAAAGGAATGGAACAAGTATCATGCGCCATATAAAGATATTGTTGATTGTGTTCTTGCTAGAAGTACTGAATTTTGCACTATTGATCACATCTTACCTGAACCTTATATCGAGAAATACCTTTCCCGGATAAGGTAAAGGAGCATCCTATGATAAATAGTGTAACTAATAAAAGTACAAAGAGAAATGTAAAATCTGATGAACAAATAAACATTGAACCTACAGTAGCAATTGTGAAAGACCTTGTCACTAAAAGTATAGAAGATGGACACATTGTCTTCTGTGAGGACGCCTCTAATATTGTCTTACATCCTAATAGAACTAGAAAAGTTAGTGTCCCTGTGCTTTCTGTTAGAATTAGTGATCATTGCTATTATGGTTTATGTGATATTGGTGCAAGTTCAAGTGCTATTCCTTACGAGATTTACAAATAAATTATACATGAAATTAGTCCTTGTGAACTAGAAGAGATTGATGTGGTTATTCACCTTGCTAATAGAGTGACCATCTCTCCAATTGGTATTGTAAGAAATGTGGTAGTTCTTTGTGGTAAGATTAAATATCCTGCTGATTTTCTAGCACTTGGTTCAGCTGCTAGTAAAACCTATCCTATTATTTTTGGTAGACCTTTCTTGAACACGTGTGGAACCATTATAGACTGTAAAAGGGAGAAAATTTTAACTAAATTTGATGGGGAATCTTATGAGTTTAATTTTTCGAAATTTACTAGAGTTCCTTATGAAAATGAAACCCCTAATGAGGAATTTAGAGTTGAACAACTTGCTTCTATTTCTCTTGCTCCTAACAATGCTTTGTAGCAATTTATGGAAGACCACGAAAGTGAAATCTTTATGGAAGAAAGATATGAGATTGACGAGATTCTCCGTCGTCAACCTAAGATGCTTAAGCATAACTTGCCCGTGGAAGATTTGGGTACCACATTGCCACCTAAAAAGGATCCGGTTTTTGATCTAAAACCTTTACTTGATGATCTTAAATATGCTTACATTGATGATAAGAAAATATATCCTGTTATTATTAGTTTTAAACTTTCAGGGAAGGACGAAGAAAGATTATTGGAAGTATTGAAGAAACACCGAGGAGCTATGGGCTATACCCTTGATGATTTAAAGGGGATTTCTCCTACTATATGTCAGCACGCTATCAATATAGAACCCGATGCAAAACCAGTGGTATAACATCAACATCGTTTAAATCCTAAGATGAAGGAAGTGGTAAGAAACAAGGTATTAAAACTCCTTGATGCTGGTATTATTTATCCTATTGCTGATAGTGAATGGGTTAGTCTTGTTCATTGTGTCCCTATAAAAGGGGGAATTACCGTTGTGCCTAATGATAATGATGAGATTATTCCTCAAAGAATAGTAGTAGGGTATATGATGTGCATTGATTTTAGAAAGGTTAACAAAGTTACTAAGAAAGATCATTACCCACTGCCTTTTATTGATCAAATGTTAGAAAGGTTGTCTAAAAAGACCCATTTTTGTTTTCTTGACGGATACTCTGAGTTTTCTCAAATTACTGTTAAACAACAAGATCAACAAAAAACTACTTTTACATGCCCTTATGGAACCTACGCTTATAGGCGTATGCCTTTTGGTTTGTGTAATGCTCTTGCTACTTTTCAAAGATGTATGTCTGCTATCTTCCATGGTTTTTGTGAGGAAATTGTGGAAGTATTCATGGATGATTTTTCCATCTATGGAACTTCTTTTGATAATTGTATGCACAACCTTGATAAAGTTTTGCAGAGATGTGAAGAAACTAATCTTGTTCTTAATTGGGAGAAATGCCACTTCATGGTCCATGAAGGGATTGTCCTTGGACATAAAATTTCTGAAAGAGGCATTGAAGTTGACAGAGCTAAAGTTGAAGCAATTGAGAAAATGCCTTGTCTAAGAGACGTTAAAGGTATTCGAAGTATCCTTAGTCATGCTGGTTTCTATAGAAGGTTTATTAAAGTTTTCTCTAAAATATCAAAACCCCTTACTAATCTTCTCCAAAAAGATGTACCTTTTGTTTTTGATGATGATTGTAAGGAAGCTTTTGAAACTCTAAAGAAGGCTTTAACTTCTACTCCTATTGTCCAACCACCGGATTGGAACTTACCCTTTGAAATCATGTGTGACGCTAGTGATTTTGCTATAGGTGTTGTCCTTGGGCAACGAATAGATAAAAAGTTAAATGTTATCCATTATGCTAGTAAGACTCTTGACGCTGCTCAAAAGAATTATGCTACTACTAAAAAAGAATTCTTAGTTGTTGTCTTTGCTTGTGATAAGTTTAGACCTTATATTATTGATTCAGAAGTTACCATTCATACTGTCATGCTGCTATTAACCACCTTATGACGAAGAAAGACGCTAAGCCTAGGCTTATTAGATGGGTGTTGCTTTTATAAGAGTTTGACCTACATATTGTAGATAGGAAAGGTGCTGAAAATCCTGTTGCTGATAATTTATCTCGATTGGAAAAATGTCTTTTGATCCTATGCCTGTTAATGCTAGTTTCCCAAATAAACAGTTGGCTGCAGTAGGGGTAAGCTCACGAGGGAGCCCTTGGTATGCTGATTATGCTAACTTTATTGTCTCCAAGTATTTGCCTCCAACTTTTACAGCTTAGCAAAGAAGGAAGTTCTTTTACGATTTGAGGCATTATTTTTGGGATGACCCACATTTATATAAAGGAGTAGATGGTATTATGCGAAGATGTGTTCTAGAATATGAGCAAAAGGATATATTGCGGAAATGTCATGGTAGTGCCTATGGAGGACATCATGCGGGAGATAGAACCGCACAAAAGGTGTTACAATCAGGTTTTTACTGGCCTACCCTTTTTAAAGATGCAAGAAAATTTATCTTATCCTGTGATGAGTGTCAACGAGTTGGTAATATTTCTAGACGCAATGAGATGCCTATGAATTACTCTCTTGTTATTGAACCCTTTGACTATTGGGGATTTGACTTTATGGGTCCTTTTCCTCCCTCAAAAGTTATACTCATATTCTTGTTGCCGTTGATTATGTTACTAAGTGGGTAGAAGCCATACCTACAAAGAGTGCTGATGGTGAGACCTCTTTAAAAATGCTTAAGGATATTATCTTTGCTAGGTTTGGGGTGCCTAGGTATCTTATGACTGATGGAGGTTCTCAGTTCATTCATGGTGGTTTTAGAAAGACCCTTGCTAAATATGATGTTAATCACAGAATTGCTTCAGCTTATCATCCCCAAACTAGTGGGCAAGTAGAGCTATCAAATAGAGAAATTAAATCCATCTTGCAAAAGACTGTTAATAGATCTAGAAAAATTGGGCTAAAATGTTGAATGATGCTTTATGGGCTTATAGAACTGCTTATAAATATCATATGGGAATGTCTCCTTACAAAATGGTTTATGGGAAAGCTTGCCACCTGCCTTTAGAATTAGAACACAAAGCTTATTGGGCAGTGAAAGAACTTAATAGAGACTCTAAACTTGCTGGTGAGAAAAGATTATCTGACCTAAGTTCATTAGATGAATGGAGGAGTGAAGCATATGAAAATGCTAGACTCTTTAAAGAAAAAAGTTAAAAGATGGCAAGACAGGAGGATTCTTAAGAGAGAGTTCCATGTTGGTGAGAAAGTTCTATTGTATAGGTCTCGTCTCAGGTTTTTTGCAGGTAAACTACTCTCGAAATGGGAAGGACCTTTTTTTATTGAAGAAGTGTATCGTTCTGGTGCAATAAAAAATTCTTCTTTAAAAGATAATACTACACAAGTGGTGAATGGTCAGAGACTCAAGCACTACATTTCTGGAGATTCTTACAATGAGGACATTGATGCTATTCAAATGGTAACTCTGGAAAAATTTATCAAAGCCAAGTTCAGAGACCTACAGAGTCTATTTTCGAATAGGTAACAGTTCTGGTAAGAAAAGTTCCACGAAAAATCTGTCCAGTTATATTTTTGCAGTTTTTATCTAACAAGGAAAGCAACGAAGCGAAATAGGGACGGAAACGGAGCCAGGGTGGTTCACACCACCCTGTGGCGCGGGCCCACCTGGCCGCGCCACCAGGTGGTGTGGCCGCCCCGAAGTCCGTCTCTGACCCGTTTTCTCCCTGTACCTTCCTTTTGTTGTAAAAATTTGTAATATATAATCCCCCGAATCCCCCGAGGTTCGTATATCGTGTTATCGTCGTGTTTTTGTTTCGATCTGTTTCTGCCAGGAACTATTCTTAAAGTTTAGAAGCACAATGGTCTCCGCCAAGGATAAGGGAAAGGAGCCTGAAGAGGAGGATCCCCAAGACCCTGGGCAGGAGAAGGAGATCGAGAGTAAAGATGAAGAGGAGGCAAAGAAAAGCCAGCATCCGCACATTGGCACTACCATTACAAGCATTGGAGTGGTGGCAAACCCTGCCAGATTCAAAAGGACTGCACGGATGTCAACTGGAGGGAAGCCTCCGCGCCACTGTTTGGCTCCACGGTCACCTTCTCCACGCACCAAGAATCCCTTCCATACCCTTATCCATGAGCATCAATTCCAGAATATTCCCAAGGAGAAACTACCCTCCAATTGGGATATGCCTCATTCTAACCATGTAGGAAAAGAAGACTTTAAGGAGGAAGAGTGGGGAAAGAATCGTACAAGCTAGGATTCACAACCCAACATGATCATGAACCACATTGAGCAAAACTCGGAGTTGATTCGTACTCTCACCTTCGAGATTGAAGACTTGAGGAAATTGATTGAGAAGCTCATCGAGAGAACACCACCACCACCGAAGGAGTAATTCATCATCAGGTTTTGGCATCCCCTTGGTTTGTTCCAAGCTTGGGGGAGTGCCGCGGTATCACATCACTATCTTCCATCTTTTTACCTTTTTAGTAGAGTCATATCATGAATAGAGAAGTTATCATATAGGATGGTTTGCATTATGGAAGTGTGCCCCCTCTCGTTAGATATCTATGTATCCCTTGGTGTGATTTGCCATTATGGAATATTAATGAGAAGTTCTATCATTTACTCTTTTGCATATCTCATATTAGTTTTCAATTCCTGTTATATGATTGATCTTGTTGTTAGTATTGGTATCACTTTCGGATCATTGAGTTAATTTAGTTGGTTTTGGCAAACCTGGCTCGGTCAGTAGCAACACTATTATGAGAATTGAATGAAAAAAAGATAAAAGTACTTTCAAGAAATATAATTACATCATATTTCTTTCTTGATTGGATCATAAGCTTAGTATTCTATAGTTAAGATCTTTTGTGCTTCCAAGGAAGATTTCATGTTTGTTCTTATCTCTTGAATGTTTGTTTCCTTCAACTCTTATACTTGCTTCCCAGCCTTGCTAGCCAAAAACCTGTACTGAGAGGGAATGCTTCTCGTGCATCCAATCCTTAAACCAAAAACCTATGCCATTTGTGTCCACTAACCTATCTATTAGCATTATTGCTATTCCAAGTAAATTCATGTTTTTATCTACCTTCTGAATTAAACTTGTTATGTGAAAATTAGCGATTAAAGATCTCACAAACTTGATGGCACACTTTACTTTCTTGCATTTAATAAACTTGAACCATTGTGCCCACCTATGTTGCGTATATGCTTGTGCTTTATAAGTTGAAGTTAGCAGAACCATGTATCATGGGGAACGCTTTCAACATTGCACTTATTATTCCGTTGATATCATGATTCTTTTGCTTATGGATCCCGACGGTATGAATAAAAGTGGAACTTGTAAGATCATGGAGTTTGTATGTGTGTTAGAGAAATGCCTGGGCCACTAGCCTAAGCCATGCCTAATCATGGTGGAAACTTACAGCATAATGATGGCTCAATGCACGGCGCCCAGAAAAATGCTTGATGGCGGTGTTGATGTAGAGCTCGTTGGGAACCCCAAGAGGAAGGTATGACGAGCACAGCAACAAGTTTCCCTCAGTTATGAAACCAAGGTTTAATCGAACCAGTAGGAGCAAGGAAACACCTCAAAGGTGTTACTAGCTGAGCTTTGGCAGGGTGCACTACCGGTTCTAGTAGCAATGTGGAGACCTGCACAACACAACCACAGAACTTTGTCCCCAACTTGCGATGAGGTTGTTAATCTCACCATGTTTTGTGGAAAACAAAGGATTAAACGTACCGAATGGAAAGAAGTAAAAGTTTGCAGAAAGTAAACACAAAGCAGTAAACAATTGTAGATTGTATGTAAAGTAAAGGACCGGGCTCCATAGTTCACTAGAGGTGGCTCTCCTTAGATAGATAACATGCTAGGTGAACAAATTACAGCGGGGCAATTGACAAACACCGAGAAAGCAATACATGCATATACTAATCATCTTATCTCCTCTGAGATTCGATTGGGCATTACAACATAATACATAGACCGCCATCCAACTGCATCTCTGACTAATAATCCACCTTCAGGTTATCATCCGAACCCCATCTAGTATTAAGTTGCAAGCAACAGATAATTGCATTACGAATTGCGTGTAAAGTAAACAATACGATTGTTTTATGAACAAATGATTGTTGTTTTCTCCCTAGTAGCAACAACACATCTAGTACCTTAGAGATTTATGTCATTTCCCCAGATTACCAGAGGCATGAACCCACTATCGAGCATAAATACTAACTCTTGGAGTTGCTAGCATCTACTTGGCCAAGATAGGTACTGACAACGGAAAGCATGCAAGATCTCAAATAACAAAGACATGATAGAATCAATAATCAATCTGAAATAGCATCTCAATATTCATCGGATCCCCGCAAATACAACATGTATGAATTACAAAAAGATGATCTTGATCATGAACGGAGCTCACAAGATCTAAACATGAAAGCACAAAGGAGGAGAAACCAGCCATCTAGCTACTACATGGATCCGTAGTCCAAGGATGAACTACCCACGCATCACACCGGAGGCTTGCATGGTGATGAAGAAAGCCTCCAGGGTGAATTCCCCTCTCCGGCAGGGTGCCGAGAAGAGCTACAGATCCCCCCGATCTAGGGACAGAGACGACGGTGGCTACAGACTCTTTCGTGGATTTTTGATTGGGTACTTAGGGTTTTGTCCCGAGGGCAACTTATTGGCGGAAGGAGAGGCCGATGGGGTGCTGGGGGCGGCTAGACCACCCCCTGGCGCGGGCCAGGCCTGGCCGCGCGGCCAGGTGGTGTGGCCGACCCCCAGCCCTTCTCCGTCTCATATTCTGGCACTTGATCCCTTCCGGAAAAATAGGCACTTTGGCTTTTGTCCCGTCCAATTCCGAGAATATTCATTTTCTGACTTTTCTGGAACCAAAAACAAAAGAAAACAGGCAGTTGGCACTGTGGCTCTTGTTAATAGGTTAGTCCAAGAAATCATAATAAAAGTACTCCAAAGTTGGAACAAAACACAAGAAAGTGGATAAAACCAAGCATGGAACATCAAAAATTATAGATACATTTGCAATGTATCACATAACCATAGTAAGCTATCTATGAAGCATCCTCAATAAAAACCTATGCAAATAGCAAATAAAAAGATCACTGAGATGCTCATTGTCTGCTTGCCTTGTCATTTTGATATGGGAAAGCTCCCTTATCATCGGGAAAGGGGTACCCCGTTGGCGGTTCTCCATGATACACATGTACTTACAATGACAAGAACTTAATCGTGACTAAAGTTGAGTAGCATGAGGTTCGGTCTTCGTAAGTGCGGGGCATGAGATTTTCAACTTATAACTTGTCAAGCATATCCTCATATTTGTTCACTTTAACCTTAATCACCTAAAGATGCTTATGATAGAGGCAATGAGAGTTGAAAGCTAATAAGTACCATAATTTTTGGAAGCTTTTTATGAAACTTGAAATCCCTGCTTCCCTTTGCGAAGGGCCTTTCTTTTACTTTTTAGTTGAGTCAGTAAACCTCTTCCCTTTTTTCTCAGCAAGTATTTTGAGTTGTTGTGTTTCATTCATTCATATAATGATTTATTCAATCATGTTTCTTATGTTCCTTGTTTTGCACATTGCTCTTATCTTAGTGTTTATTACTTTGAAAGCTATCATTGAAAACCCGTTATGTGTAAACTCCTGCAAATTGTCAACTATTCTTCGACCAAGAGCTAAGTTTGCCATTACCAATTGTGATTTACTTTGTGTGTCTTTATTTGTGTTTCCATACCTATTGCAAGTTAAGTTATATAATAGTGAGTTGTCTTCTATTATGATTTATGTATTGATGAATGTGATGCTTCTTGTCCGTATTCTTTTATCGACTCTTCACTCCATAAACCTGAGGTCATGTTTATTGAGCTCAGTTTTTGCTTGGGGAGAAGCGAAGTCTAAGCTTGGGGGGAGTTGATACGTCCATTTTGCATCACTATTCTATATCATAATTTACTGTTATTCATTGATATATTTCATATTAAAAGATGATACTTATGTTATTTCATCTGTTTTTGCATGGTTGATGACTTTTGGAGCATGGACCGCTGCAGCCAGGATTCTGATGGAAAAGGGGTTGTTTGGAGGAGAAATTCACGAAGATCAGAAAATCCAGAAAAATACATGGAAAATTCTATTTTTTCAGAAGACGAAGGATGCCAGAAGGGGGAGTGGAGATGGGCCACAGGGGGCCCACACCACCCCCTGGCGCGGGCCACCCTGGCCACGCCACCAGGTGGTGTGGCCATCCTGGCCCACTCCTGGCTCTCCCCTTTGGCATATATTATCCCCACGAAACCCTAATACCTAGGGGCGACCACAGAAAGATTCCGCCGCCTCTACGGAACAAAAAACTGTAGAGAGAGAAAGATCTCCCCGGCAGAGAGGATTCTGCTAGGGAAATTCCTTCCCGGAGAGGGGAGATCGTCGCCATCAACACCACCATCAAGCTAGACTTCATCGGGATCATCATCATCATCATCACCATCACCACCATCATCTCCACCATCACCAACATCACCACTTCATACTGCTGTAACAATTGGGTTGAATCTTGCATAGTTCTTAGGGGAAACTTTCCCGGTGTTGATTACTCCTTGTAGATGATGCTATTGAGTGAACCATTGAATTATTGTTATGTTCAGATTGTTACTTATCATTATTTCATCTCTGATCTTGATCCATATTGAGTAGTTTGTTTAGTTCTTTAGGACATGGGAGAAGTCATGTTGTTAGTAGTAGAATTGTGTTGAGAAAGATTCAATGGTTTGTTAATTAACTTGTGGTGTTATTCTAATAGTGGTGTCATGTGAACGCTTCACTTATATGGGCCTGATGACCCACAATTATAGGGGGTGTATCGCAGTATTTTCGATAAGTAAGAGTGTCGAACCCAACGAGGAGCAGAAGGTGCTGGCTAGTGGTATGGATCAGGAATTCTCTGCAAATACTTAGCAAACGGATTTTTAGGGGTTTTCGATAAAGCAAGTAAACAAAGTACGAGTAAATAAAAGACAGTAAGAATGAATGCAGCAAGTGGCCCAATCCCTTATGCAGCAAAGGACAAGCCGGTTGTATTTCTATAGATGACCAAACGTTCTCGAGGACACATGGGAAGACTGTCAACTGCTTTCACTTCATATAACTGATTAATCTTCTTTAGCTTGCTAAGTGTTGTGTGGGTGAACCTGTGCTAATGTACCGCCCCATCCAAGACTAAATACATACTTGTGATTATACCCCTTGCAAACATCCGTAAGTACAAGAAAGTAATTAAGGTAGAAACTCCGGCAAACATCCGTAAGTACAGCTTTAAACTCTAAGACCCTTACGTCCCTTGTGCAATGGTTTCCTAATGGGGTTCAGGTTTCTGTCACTCCGGCAACCCCTACGATTAGTAGCCAAATACACAATGCATTCCCGTAGGCCCATATAGGTGAAGTGTCATGTAGTCGACGTTCACATGACACCACTAGAAGAAGTACACCATAACTTAAATAACAATCTATTGAATCTTTCTCAACGCAACTCCACTTCCAACAACAAGACTTCTCTCATGTCCTCAAGAACAAAACGAACTACTCACAAGACATCATATGGATCATGATCAGAGATGGAATAATGATGTATAACAATCTGAACATAAACAATAATTCAATGGTTCACTCAATAGCATCAACTACAAAGAGTAATCAACACCGGGAAAGTTTTCCCTATGAACTATGCAAGATTCAATGCAATTGTTACAGCAATATGGAGATGGTGATGAGGGTGCTGATGGTGATGATGGTGGTGATGATGGTGATGATAATCCCGATGAAGTCCAGCTTGATGGTGGTGTTGATGGCGATGATCTTCCCTCTCCGGGAAGGAATTCTCCCGGCAGAAATCTGTCTGCCGGAGAGATCTTTCTCTCTCGGTGTTTTTCCGCCCCGCAGAGGCGGCAGAATCTTTCTGTCGTCGCTCCCCGAGTCTTAGGGTTTCGTGGGGATGATATACGCTAGAGGAGAGAGGCTGGAGAGGGCCAGGGTGGCCACACCAATCCTAGGAGCGGCCTAGGCCTGCCCGCGCCATGGGGTGGTGTGGGCCCCCTGTGGCCCTCCTCCACTCCATCTTCTGGCATCCTAAGTCTTCTGGAAAAATAGAATTTTCCGTATATTTTCCCGGATTTTCTGATTTTCGCGAATTTTGCCTCCAAACAACACTTTTTCCATCAGAATCCTGACTGCAGCGGTCCATGCTCCAAAAGTCATCAACCATGCAAAAATAGATGAAATAACATAAGTATCACCTCTTAATACGAAATATATCAATGAATAATAGTGAATTAAGACATAGAATAGTGATGCAAAATGGACGTATCAGGGCCTAGGAGAATTTATTGTGTATTTTGCTACTAATCGTAGGGGTTGCCGGAGTGACAGAAACCTGAACCGCCGTTAGGAAACCTTTGCACAAGGGATGTCAGGATCTTAGAGTTTAAAATTGTGGTTAGGTTTCTATCTTAATTACTTTCTTGTACTTGCGGATGCTTGTAAGGGGTATAATCACAAGTATGTATTAGTCCTAGGAAGGTTGGTACATTAGCACAGGTTCACCCACACAACACTTAGCAAACTAAAGAACATTAATCAACTATATGAAGTGAAAGCACTTGACGATATTCCCGTGTGTCCCCGAGAACGTTTGGTCATCTTAAGTAATATAACCGACTTGTCCTTTGCTGAAGAAAGGATTGGGCCACTTGCTGCATTTATTATTTTTATCTTTCGTTTACTCGCACTTTATTTATCTGCATTATCAAAAACCCCTAAAAATCTATTTTCTAAGTATTTACAGAGAATTCCTGCTCCAAGCCACTTGTCAACACCTTCTGCTCCTCGTTGGGTTCGACACTCTTACTTATCGAAAATACTGCGATACACCCCCTATACTTGTGAGTCATCAAGCCCCTATCGCTTCTGCTCCCCCATCATTCCCGTCCATGAATGGCACCACCTAAACGCCATCGGTAGCCCCACCGCTTCCGCAGCCTCCGCGATCTTCCCGTGCCACAGGATCTAATCTACCACGGCATGCGGCAGCGATCGTGGGTCTCGTGGGTCACGGAAACCACCGACCGCAACACTCAGCGGAACGTCTGGATTGATAGCTTCCAATCGGCAGATCAAGAGGCGTGGGCGCACGACATGGAGAACTGGAGCCGGTTGGCCAAAGATCAATTTCCCGCTAGGGTATGGTGGCCAGGTGCCAGAACTGGAGCCGATTGGCTAGAGCTCAATTTCCCGCTAGGGTTTGCTGGCCAGGTGCCGGAACTGGAGCCGGTTGGCCAACGCCTGGTCTCTGACCGCGAGCGTCTCAAGACAGAGCAATGCGACGATGGTGGAGCAACTCGCGGAGGCCAACCCATAGCTTGTCGAGGAGGAGTGGTGCCGGCTCCAGGAATACACCACAGTGAAGAGGATGGTGGACGCGACGTTGAAGAAGAAGGAGCTCGCCGATGATGCGGGGTCGTCGACAACACCAATCAATATGAAAGAGGGGGTCATTGATGATGATGCGGGGTTGACGATCATCGATCTCGACAACGGCTCCTCCTTCTTTGACTGGGATGAGGATTTGGTTTGGTTTAATCAAATTCGGTCAAATTTAGTGCAATTTGACCTTTGTATATATTTAGTGGAATGAACTAGTGTTTGTCAAATTTTTAGTTGCCTTGAGGCGCCGAGGCTTTGATAAATTTCTAGGCCCGCCTTTGTATATATACTATCATTCGTAGCCACTCTACGGAAAATCCAGTGGACGATACGCCTACCGTGAGCTCTCTTTTTGCCCATCCGTCCGGCCAGCACACACGTAGCTGGGCATGCATGCATGCGATGCGATTCGGCCAGTCTCTTCCCCACGTGACGGTGGGACGCGCGCGAGAAAAGTTCAAAACAAACCATAAATTCGTAGATGCTAGCTAAATCAAATTCTGAACTTTGAATCTCTGAAATTGGTACTCTGAATTGTTGAATCTTGGTCTATTTTAAACCTTCGTCTCTCAGAGCTGGAATTTGCTGACGTGGCAAGTAAAAAACTGGGATAGTTTACTGGTTAGCTTGATCTAGCGCATGCAACATGCGCTTCTCATGCATGACCGTTGCTCTATGTGTATCTGCTCCTTTCCTCAATTCCCGTCATAAACATCTAACTGGGCATAGGTGTACATAGTTTGAACTAGTTGTACTCCGATCTGTGTACTTGTAGATCAATGCGAACGCTAACCCGTGTCTCTTCGTTTTAGCTGCTTCTGTGCCGGACACTGAACGTCGAGCTGTCTTTGCCCGCTGAGCCCAACCTCGAGTTGCCTCTACACGCCGCCGGTGGGGTGCATGCAAAGCTTGCGCCGGGATACGTTGGCATCTTGCACGGCTTCCCTGACTCCGCTGTTGTGTGTACACAGAACGTGTTCGGCGTTCAGTACATGCCGCTGCCGGCGACGTGCTCCATTTCGTGACGAACCATAGTTTCGTGGTCTGAAACCTTGCCAAGACGCCTCGCCGCAACATCAGTACCTCACCCGGCAAAGTAATCGCTGTGGTATGCGCGCGCCAGAAGCGCCAGTGTTGTTGCATAGAGCACTACGAGTCGGTGAGGAACGAAGGGAGAAGACGCGAGCGGCAGAGCGCTGCCGGAGGAGAAGAGGATTTGCCGCCGCTAATTTGTAAGCACAGCGTAACGACGTTATCGTCGAGCTACTACACCAATGAGTCGAAGCAGAGCGTGCGCCTCGGCGAGGTTGCCGGGGCGGCGCGGTGACGAGGACGGTGCACGAAACGTTTGTCCGTGCGCTGTAGCGACGTCTAGGACAAGCGCCCGCTGGACTCACGCATGTGTGCACGTGCACCTCGCCACCTCCGCGAGGCTGCCTAGAGTGGGACGCATGGCGCAAACGACGTTGGACAGGGGTGCTGCATGGAGGAGGAAGAGGAGAAAGAGTGCTGCACGGTGGCTGGATATGACAGGCGGACTCGTATTGTCAAATGCTGGTAGCAAATTATCCCGGTTGTTGATTTTGTTGCTTTCCCGGTGTGCCGAACAGCTCAAGGTTTAAAATAGACCGAGATTCGATAATTCAGAGCCAATTTCTGAAATTCAAAGTTCAGGGCTTAATTTAGCTAGCCTCTACGAATTCGTTCAAGGTTTGTTTTGGACTTCTCTCGACGCGCGCCTGCTTCAGCTCTTCCCCGAACCGGCCCAACACCAGAGCTAGCTAGCTAGGCTCGGATTTCGGAGCGAGACGTCGACCGCACATGCAATGCACGCTGAGAAAAGTAACCGTTAATTAGCCGCACGATTATTCCATCACGCTTTTAATTTCCGAAACCGCCCGGGTCTGCGTGCCGAACGAACCCAAGATCTTCACCGGGGGTTTCAAAGCCAGCTTCACCTGTCCTCCAAAAGAGTAGAGATCGACCAGAGAGTGTCGCCGATGAAGCCGACGAGCATGCGCAAACGCGTCGTGGAGGCGTCGTCCTCGCCGGCGGTGAAGGCCGTCGTCGAGGAAGAACCTGCTGCAGGCGGCTCCACGTCCGCGACGACGACGGAGGAGCAGGCGAGGGCGATAATAGACGCAGCCAAGAGGGCGATGGAGGAGGAGAAGGCCGCCGGTGGCACGAAACCGTCGCCGGTCGTCAGGTCGCTGCAGCGGTTCCTCGCGCACAGGTGGGCGGCGGTGGACGTTCGACGCGACGGGGGTTCCTCCTCTCCGCGTAATTAACTACGCAGCTAGTTGCTGTTCCTGGAATCATATCGCGAATTTATCGTCGCACATCTGTTTCAAATTCCATGTAGTAGCGAGATTTTCTTGCAGTCCTACATAAAATGGATCCGATATATCCACCGGAAGAGAGGACCTCCAGAAATTGGTAAGAAATTCTCACGCGCGAGCTTTCACATATGACTCTTTTTCTTTCATCAGCTACCAAGCATGGTAGTGCCACTGCAGGAAACAGCTCAAGGTGCCGACGGCTATTTGCTTGGCCTGTCGGCGTAGACCCCTAGCTAGGCGGACGAGCAAACAAGCTGTCGACGTAGACGTGAATACGCCGTCGGCGTAGTAGAAGGGGGCCGACGGCTGCCATCGGCGTAGGGGCGCCTGCGTGGGCCCAAGCGGCCGGACCGTGATGGCGTGGCAACGGTATCAAGACTACGCACATGGCTTAGCCGTCCACCTAGGCTCGTGGGATACCGTCGACCCATCTTATTTTTTACTCTTCATTTCTACGTGAGCATCTCTTTATTACTCTCAATTATTTTAATATGTTTTATTTCCCCCACTAATTGTAGGGCTTCATACCCTCCGAATAGCGGTTTCTACTCACACAAAATGACGTCGCGAATCTTGTCTCACAATTTCTTAGGGACTGTAAGTATGACCTAAACAATCATAAACCAACAAAAAAGTATATTGGTCAACCACCGTACGGAGAATACTAGGAGGTAGACCTACGATCTCCTCAGATTAGGTTTCGCTAGAGAATGACCGCCTGGGCACCGGAATGCCACAGAAACCTGCGTGTGACCCTAGCATACATGCACAAGTGTGGTGGAATGTCCATACATACAGTACCTAGCTCCCGGGTGTGACCGTCTACAATTGTGCGATAACACTTAGGAAGTTTTGGCGAGGCTTGTACAGTGTGGTCCTCGTTGGCGAGAAGAAGCTAGCCTCCGTTGGGCGGACTATGTGGCCGCCAAATGCCCAGCCTTCGGGAAAGCTTCTGTGATCACCAAGATTTGGGTAAGGTATAATTCTTTAGTTTCGTTCATAGTTGATGACCCCACCGTGCTAACTCATGACTCCTAGAATTTGTTTTATGCATGATTGAAGGCCCATTACAGGGTGCTTCCGGAGGATGAGGCCATGGCGGGAACGACTTTGCTAGCGGCTTGCCACAAGTTGATACGGCAAGAGTGGTACAATGAAAAACATACGGCCATGAATCACTTCATGTCTGAGCGGGGCGAGAGGACCACGAAGGAAGAAAATGTCAAGAAGCCGCCTAAGATGACGTTGGACAATTACATGTTGGTAAGTAAATTGTTAATGAGATTCTACGTTGCTGCTAAGTTGTAATTGCAGAATCTGTTTTTCAAATGAGTATTGATTTTGCAGGTTATGACCTAGCAGGTCGATGCGAACGAAGACGCATGGGAGGCGTTGGCTATCATGTGGCCCGAGGAAGACATCGAGTTCAATATCGTGAGCAAGCGAAACAAGAAAAACCGCGGCAGCGAGGGAACACATAGTGCGAGAAACTGCAATCATGACCTCTTTAAGGAAAAGTTGGTATATATATACATGGAACAATCTACATTTATTTCACCTCATGTTCCTACTTGATAAGCATAATATATTTTTGGCGATGAAGTAGGATGATCTTGGGGGCTGTTTCAGACATTTCGGCGTGGCAGAAGATGCAAGAGAAGAAGGTCGATCTAAACGAGTATCAACCCTCGCTTCCTGAGTACTTTGGCGCTACCTCAAATGACTTGAGGCAATACTGATCGACGGTCCAGGCTTTTCATCTGGAAGTGGATGACCCCATTCAGGAGGAGACTGACGAGGTTTCGGTTATTGTGGCGAGGCACGGCTGGCAGCATGGCCGTCTCTACATTCTTAATGCGGTGACCAAACCTACCATGAACCTCATGCGATCAAGGATACCCTCACCACCGACGTTCCCTCTATCCCGCCTCCTTGACGGCCGCGTCGATCTGTCGATGTAAATTTTTCTCATTTTCATCCTCTTTCCAACATTCGTTTCTGAATAGCTAAGTTGACGAGATTCATTATTTTTAAAATTGTAGCCTGAGTTGGACGTAGCCTATGATTCCTCTCATGCAGAATATAAGGGGGACATTTGTAACACCCTCGAATCGGCCTTATGCAAGTCTTAGCGGTTTCCGCCAAACCCGCATAGAAACGATTCAAAGATGCCCACCAGGCACTTGCGTGCGGGTGGAAGCGAAGTAATATCATTACCCAATAGTCCACGATGGAACCCACAGAACATATATATACAACAACGACTCCATGGGTCAAGAATACAGATACACAATACAAAGATCCAAATCACCCTGAAAACGACACAGCATCCGAGTACGGATAAGATGCAAATGAGGCTAAGAGCCCAGAAGAATAACCAATGGCGTCCATAACCCTGCCCAGGCCAAGCCGGAAGGGTAACCCTGCTAACGACGTCGATATCAAACCTACTAAAACAAAAAGGATGCCGACAAAGGGCAAAGGAAAAAAGGGAGCGGTCAGTACTAAGGCCAGTACACAGCGAGTCTAGAATTCGGCAGCTCTCGCCTACATAGATATGGTGGACTGAAGCGGCAGCGAAGCATGCACTAAACAACCTATAGAGACTCGATACAACTGTCGGCTATTAGAAAGGGATAAGAAAGACCTATTCGGGACCAACCTGATACTAACACCAATCATACCCATCCTAGTATTCCCCCCTCGAAACCAAACGAGGAAGTCAAACCGAGGAACTCACGCAGTTGGTAGTTTTATTCATTCCATTATAGTTGCAGCACTTACTAGTCAGATATAGATAGCATGAGTCATCCTGATATCATAAGCAGTGGGCAGTTTTAGTTAACCATTCCGTTATAGTTGCAATACTTACTAGTCAGATACAATTAGTCATAGATATCCCAAAACCAGCAGTGGTTGGTGATATGTTGCCAACGTATCCATAATTTTTGATGTTCCATGCTTGGATTTATCTACTTTCTTATGTTTTGTCCAAACTTTGGAGTACTTTTCATATGATTTCTTGGACTAACCTATTAACAAGAGTCATAGTGCCAGCTGCCTATTTTCTGCTGTCTTTGATTCTAGGAAAGTTAGAAAATGAATATTCTCGGAATTGGACGGGACAAAAGCCAAAGTCAGTTTTTCACCGAGGGACACACGGAGCCAGAATACGAGACGGAGAGGGGCCAGGGGGCCACCACACCACCTGGCCGCGCGACCCAGCCTAGCCCGCGCCAGGGGGTGGTCTGGCCGCCTCCGGCACCCCCTCGGCCTCTCCTTCCGCCTATAAGTTGCCTCCGATACAGAAACCCTAAGTACCCGATCAAAATTCCACAAAAGAGTCTGTAGCCGCCGTCGTCTCCATCCATAGACCGGGAGGGATCTAAAGCTCTTCCCGGCACCCTGCCGGAGAGGGGAATTCACCCTGGAGGCCTTCTTCTTCATCATGCAAGCCTTCGGTGTGATGCGTGAGTAGTTCATCTCTGGGAGTCCATATAGTAGCTAGATGACTAGTTCTCCTCCTTTGTGCTATCATGTTTAGATCTTGTGAGCTCCATTCATGATCAAGATCATCTATTTGTAATTCTGCATGTTGTGTTTGCGGGGATCCGATGGATATTGAGATGCTATTTCAGATTGTTTTATGGTTCTTTCATGTCTTTGTTATTTGTGATCTTGCATGCTTTCCGTTGTTACTAACTATCTTGGCCAAGTAGATGCTAGCAACTCCAAGAGTTAGTATTTATGCTCGATAGTGGGTTCATGCCTCTGGTAATCTGGGGAAATGACATAAATCTCTAAGGTACTAGATGTGTTGTTGCTACTAGGGAGAAAACAACAATCATTTGTTCATAAAACAATCGTATTGTTTACTTTACACGCAATTCGTAATGCAATTATCTGTTGCTTGCAACTTAATACTAGATGGGGTTCGGATGATAACCTGAAGGTGGATTATTAGTCATAGATGCAGTTCGATGGCGGTCTATGGATAATGTTGTAATGCCCAATCGAATCTCAAAGGAGTCAAGATGAGTAGTATATGATTGTATGCTTTCTCGATGTTTGTCAATTTCCCCGCTGTAATTTGTTCACCCAATATGTTATCTATCTTAAGGAGAGCCACCACTAGTGAACTATGGACCCCGATCCTTTCTTTTACTTTCAATCTACAATCATCTATTTACTGCTTTGTGTTTACTTTCTGCAAACTATTACTTACTTCCATTCGATACGTTTAATCCTTTGTTTTCAGCAAAACCGGTGAGATTGACAACCTCATCGCATGTTGGGGGCAAAGTTCTATGGTTGTGTTGTGCAGGATTCCACGTTGCTGCTGGCACCGGTAGTGTGCCCTGCCAAGGCTCATCTAGTAACACCTTTGGGGTGTTTCCTTTCTCTTACTAGATTGATAACCTTGGTTTCATAACTGAGGGAAAACTTGTTGTTGTGCTCATCATACCTTCCTCTTGGGGTTCCCCAACGAGCTCGATATATTTTGGGCCATCAAGCTATTTTTCTGGCGCCGTTGCCGGGGAGTCAAGGACATCTTCACAAGGGAAGTGCCTCATAACCAATCTCTTTACTTTGTTGGTTTTGTTTTGCTTAGTTTACTTTTTTTTTGTTTGCTTGTTTCTTTATCAAAAACACAAAAAAATTTGTTTTACTAGTTTGCTTTCTTTATTAAAAACAAAAAAAAATAGTTTCCTATCTTAAGTTTCCATTATGTCTGGCATTGCTCCAATCACTATGTCACCTGAGGAAATGATTTTCACTTTTAAACAAGGAATTGAAGAGAGTTTCAAAGAATCTTGGTCTAGAATCTCTGATCTACATAAAAAACTGAACCTAAAATGACTCAAAGCTTGTTCCTTAGCAGTTTTTACCTTGGAATTGCTCTTTGCTATAGATATGCTTTGGATGCTGTTGTGGGAGGAGATTTCCTCCAATGCAATGAGGATGATGCTATTAATGCCATAAATAAATTGATCTTTACTTACACCTTGCCTAGCAAATCTGATTCCTCCTTTATGAACATATTTGCTAGATTAAACACTCTTGAGACCCGCACTATTGGTTTAAAGGATTGTTATAACATGCTTAGAGAGCATCATAATTATGTTCCAATAAATTCTAAACCGTTAAAGTGGCTCCCCACAGTAACGATTGATATAAATAATGAAACTTTTCAAGCTCGTTGTGATATCATATCTGAATTTTGTCTTATGCCCAAAGATATTTATGAATCTTTGAATCTTTGGGGGCTTTCTGAAGGAGGAAAAGAAATATTTCTTGCTAATAATGCCACAATATTACCTATTGGAATAGCTGAAGGAGTGTTCACAAAGATCCTTCGGAAAATGATTTCTACTGATTATCTTGTTATTGAATGTGCAGGAAAAGGACAAATTACACTTGGAAGATCCCTATTAAAACTCCTTGGTGCAATAATAGATGTGGTAAAGGGGACCATGCACCTTGCTTCTCTAGCAAAGAATCATATGTTCCCCAAGGTTAAGAATAAAAGTAAGAGAGGTAAGGGCAAGAAATTTGGTTTTAATGTTCCTTCATTGGAGAATACTTGATACTTTTTCTTGCTTCTTATACCTAACTTAAAGGCGTTAAAGAAAAGTACTTATTGGGAGATAACCCAAAAGTTTTAGATGAGTCTTGGAAGTTATTACCTCTGTAATAACCGCTCCTTATCCTTTTTATTTCCTTTTTGTGCCAAGAGTAACCTCTAATGAGAGAGAAGTAATGATTGGGAAAGTTGCTATCCCGAAACAGATTTCTGTGCTTCACCGTAAAAATTCGTGTAAAATATCTATACGTCCTTTTGTGGCGTAATTATTTGTGCTTCTGACCCAGGTTGTTATCAAACATTAGTTAGTTCAACACTTTTTGATTTGAGCAACATGAGGTCTTCGAAAAAAATCGTCTTTACCTGCTGGTCTGTTTTGACAGATTTCTGCATTTGCTTCTTGTTAGTTCCTTTTTGAGTTCTTTTGGGAAATTGAGCTTTTTGAGGGAAGTGCTACAGTAGCTAGTGTTTTAATGGAAGTTTTATTGGTGTTAGAACTGAACCTAAACACTTATTATCTTGATTGTACTAATGTTGCTAATAAAGATTGTGTGAAGTTTTGTATGAAGGAAAAATTTCAGGTGTATGGAAGGAACGAGTAATGAGATGAAGGATGGACTAAAGCTCAAGATTGGGGATGCCATGCGTGTCACCCCAAGAACTATCCAAGGCATCCCCCTCTTCATCAATAAAAATTGGTGTATGGAAGGTACAAACGTCAAAGCTTGGGGATGCCCAAGGCATCCCCCTCTTCATCAATAAAAATCCCAGGTTTCTTCCAAACGCTTCATTTTTATTGTTTCATGCACAGTTGTGTTGTTCTTGGAGCGTCTTATTTTTTGTTTTTTGTTTTGGTTTTTTGTTTGCTTGGTTTGCTTAGTTTTCTGAATAAATTGGTTGGACCCCCTCTTTCATACTTTGGTTTTCAAATAGTTTGGTTTGGATTGGAAAAGAGTAGGAAAAGTTCATGCTTGAGTGGTAAAGAGAGTTTGTTTTTGACTATGGCCTATGCTTTGTCATGCCATGCTTGATATTGTTTTTGGATTTATGCTTAGTATTCTTTGCTATAGCATGACTTGTTATAAAAAATTGAGATTGCTTAATGTGCCTTTGAAGAATCATGCGTTGTTTCAGCATATTAAAGCATAATATTGTGGTATTCTCCTTTGATGTTTTATTTGGGTTGACTTGGCACATGCTCACACCATGTTATGACTATCCCAAGTAACCATAGACTTTATGATCCTTTAGTTTTCAACTTGTAGTATCACTTTATGCTTTGATCAATGATGTTTTGTCGCTCTGCATGATTATGGCCATTATTGCTCTCTTAGTTTGTCGCTCCCAGTCTTGCTAGCCTCCATAACTAAGTATGAGTTCCACTCATGCATCCAACTCCTAAAACCAAGTTATTCCAAAGAGTCCACCATACCTAACTATTAGCATTTGCTATTCCAAGCATATTCATGTTTTTATCTACCTTCCAAATTAAATTTGTTATGTGAAAATTAGTGATTAAAGCTCTCGCGAACTTGATGGCACACTTTACTTTTCTTGCATTTAGTAAACTTGAACCATTGGGTCCTTCTTTGTTGCGTATATGCTTGCGCTTTATAAGTTGAAATTAGCAGAACCATGTATCATGGGGAACGCTTTCAACATTGCACTTGTACTTTGTACCCCATTGATATTATGTTCTTTTGCTTATGGATCCTGGCGGTGTGAAATAAAAGTGGAACTTGTAAGATCATAGAGTTTGTATGTGTGTTAGAGAAACGCCTAGGCCACTAACCTAAGCCATGCCTAATCATGGTGGAAACTTGCAGCATCACCATAATGAGGACTCTATGAAGCATCCTCAATAAAAACATATGCAAATAGCAAATAAAAATATCGCTGAGATGCTCATTGTCTGCTTGCCTTGTCATTTTGATTATGGGATAACTCCTGTATCATGTGCAAGGGGTACCTGATGACCCACAAGTATAGGGTGTGTATCGCAGTATTTTCGATAAGTAAGAGTGTCGAACCCAAAGAGGAGCAGAAGGTGCTGGCTAGTGGTATGGATCAGGAATTCTCTACAAATACTTAGCAAACGGATTTTTAGGGGTTTTTGATAAAGCAAGTAAATAAAGTACGAGTAAATAAAAGACAGTAGGAATAAATGCAGCAAGTAACCCAATCCTTTATGCAGCAAAGGACAAGCCGGTTGTATTACTTAAGATGACCAAACGTTCTCGAGGACACATGGGAAGACTGTTAAGTGCTTTCGCTTCATATAGTTGATTAATCTTCTTTAGCTTGCTAACTGTTGTGTGGGTGAACCTGTGCTAATGTACCGCCCCATCCAAGACTAATACATACTTGTGATTATACCCCTTGCAAACATCCGTAAGTACAAGAAAGTAATTAAGGTAGAAACCTAACCACAGCTTTAAACTCTAAGACCCTTACGTCCCTTGTGCAATGGTTTCCTAACAGGGGTTCAGGTTTCTGTCACTCCGGCAACCCCTACGATTAGTATCCAAATACACAATGCATTCCCCTAGGCCCATATAGGTGAAGTGTCATGTAGTCGACGTTCACATGACACCACTAGAAGAAGTACACCACAACTTAAATAACAATCTATTGAATCTTTCTCAACGCAACTCCACTACTAACAACAAGACTTCTCCCATGTCCTCAAGAACAAAACGAACTACTCACAAGACATCATATGGATCATGATCAGAGATGGAATAATGATGTATAACAATCTGAACATAAACAATAATTCAACGGTTCACTCAATAGCATCAACTACAAAGAGTAATCAACACCGGGAAAGTTTCCCCTATGAACTATGCAAGATTCAACGCAATTGTTACAGCAATATGGAGATGGTGATGAGGGTGCTGATGGTGATGATGGTGGTGATGATGATGATGATCCCGATGAAGTCCAGCTTGATGGTGGTGTTGATGGCGACGATCTCCCCTCTCCGGGAAGGAATTCCCCGACATAAATCTGTCTGCCAGAGAGATCTTTCTCTCTCGGTGTTTTCCACCCCGCAGAGGCGGCGGAATCTTTCTGTGATCGCTCCCCCAGTCTTAGGGTTTTGGGAGGATGATATACGCCAGAGGGGAGAGGCTGGAGTGGGCCAGGGTGGCCACACCACCTCCTGGCGTGGCCTAGGGCTGCCCGCGCCATGGGGTGGTGTGGGCCCTGTGTGGCTCATCTCCACTCTGTCTTCTGGCATCCTTAGTCTTCTGGAAAAATAGGATTTTCCGTATATTTTCCCGGATTTTCTGATCTTCGCGAATTTTGCCTCCAAACAACACATTTTCCATCAGAATCCTGACTGCAGCGGTCCATGCTCCAAAAGTCATCAACCATGCAAAAATAGATGAAATAACATAAGTATCACCTCTCAATATGAAATATATCAATGAATAATAGTGCATTAAGACATAGAATAGTGATGCAAAATGGACGTATCAACTCCCCCAAGCTTAGACTTCGCTTGTCCCCAAGCGAAACTAAGCTCAATAAACATGGCCTCAGGTTTATGGAGTGAAGAGCCGATAAAAGAATACGGACAAGAAGCATCACATTCATCAAATACATAGAACATAATAGAAGACAACTCACTATTACATAACTCAACTTGTAATAAGTAAAGGAAACACAATAAAAATACATAAAGTGAATCATAATTGGTAATGGTAAACTTAGCTCTTGGTCGAAGAATAGTTGATAATTTGCTGGAGTTCACAAATAGCTAGTTTTTCAATGATAGCTTTCAAAGTAGTAAACATCAAGATACGAGCAATGTGCAAAACAAGGAACATAAGAAACATGAATGAATAAATCAACATATGAATGAATGAAACACAACAACTCAAAGTACTTGCTGAGATAGAAGGGAGTAGGTTTACTGACTCAACTACAAAGTAAAAGAAAGGCCCTTCAAAGAGGGAAGCAGGGATTGCAAGTCTCATAAAGAGCTCCCAAAAATACGATACTTACTAGCTTTCAGCTCTCATTGCCCCTATCATAGGCATATTTAGGTGATTAAGGTTAAAGTGACACAACTAAGAGGATATGCTTGACAAGTTATAAGTTGAAATCTCATGTCCCTTACTTATGAGTACCGATCCTCATGCTACTCAACTTCAGTCACGAGCAAGCTCTTGTCATTGTAAATACATGCGTATCATTGAGAACCACCAATGGGGTACCCCTTGCACATGACACAGGAGCTATCCCATAATCAAAATAACAAGGCAAGCAGACAGTGAGCATCTCAACGATCTTTTTATTTACTATTTGCATAGGTTTTTATTGAGGATGCTTCATAGAATGCTCACTATAGTTATGCTGCAAGTTTCCACCATGATTAGGCATGGCTTAGGCTAGCGGCCCAGGTGTTTCTCTAACACACATATAAACTCCATGATCTTACAAGTTCCACTTTTATTTCACACCGTCGGGATCCATAAGCAAAAGAACATGATATCAACTAGGTACAAAGTACCAAATGAAGTGTTGAAAGTGGTCCCCATGATACATGGTTCGGCTAACTTCAACTCATAAAGCGCAATCATATACGCAACAAAGAAGGACCCAATGGTTCAAGTTTATTAAATGCCAGAAAGTAAAGTGTGCCATCAAGTTCGTGAGAGCTTTAATCACTAATTTTCACATAACAAGTTTAATTTGGGAGGTAGATAAAACAAGAATTTACTTGGAATATTAATAATGCTACTAGGTAGGTATGGTGGACACAAATGGCAAAGGTTTTGGTTTAAAGGAGGTGGATGCACGAGAAGAATACCCTCTCAGTACAGGTTTTTGGCTAGCAAGGCTGGGTAGCAAGTATAAGAGTTGAAGGAAACAAACAAACATACAAGTGATAAAGACAAACATGCAATCTTCCTTGGAAGCACAAAAGATCTTAACTAGAGAATACTAAACTTATTAGCAAATCAAGAAAGAAAGATGATGAAATTATTTTTCTTTAAGGGTACTTTTATCTTTTCTTTCAACTCTCAAAAATAGTGTTGCTACTGACCGAGCCAGGTTTGCCAAAACCAACTAAATTAACTCAATGATCCCAAAGTGATACCAATACTAACAACAAGATCAATCATATAACCACGAATTGAAAACTAATATAAGCTATGCAAAAGAGTGAATGATAGAACTTCTCATTAATATTCCATAACGGAAACTCACACCAAGGGATACATATCTAACGAGAGAGGGGACCCTTCCATAATGGAAACCATACTACATAATAACTCCTCTATTCATGATATGACTCTACTAATAAGGTAAAAAGATAGAAGATAGTGTTGTGATACCGCAGCACTCCCCCAAGCTTGGAACAAACCAAGGGGATGCCAAACCTGATGACGAATTACTCCTTTGGTGGTGGTGGTATCCTCTCGATGAGCTCTTTAATCAGCTTCCCCAAGTCCTCAATCTCGAAGGTGAGATTACGAATCAGCTGTGAGTTTTGCTCAATGCGGCTCATGATCATGTCATGTTGAGAATTCTAGCTCTTGCTATTCTTTCCCCACTCTTCCTCCTTGAAGTCTTCTTTTCCTGCATGGCTAGAACGAGGCAAATCCCAATTGGAGGGTAATTTCCCTTTGGGCGTATTCTGGTATTGATGCTCATGGATAAGGGTATGGAAAGGATTCTTGGTGCGTGGAGGAAGTGTCCAGGGATCTGAACGGTGATGAGGAGGCTTCCCTCCAATGGCTGGATTTGCCACCACTCCAATGCTTGCAATGGTAGTGCCGGTATGCGGATGTTGGCCTTGCTCCTCTTCACCTTCACTCTTGATTTCCTTCTCCTTCCCGGGGTCTTGGAGGTCTTCCTCCATAGGCTCCTTCCCTTTATCCTCGGAGTACAGCATTGTGCTTCTAAGCTTTCAAAGAGTATGTCCTGACAGAAACAGATCGAAACAAAAACACGACGAAAACACGATATACGAACCTCGGGGGATCCGGGGGGGTTATATATTACGAAGTTTCATATCAAAAGGAAGGTACTGGGAGAAAACGAGTCGGAGGCGGAGTCCGGGGCGGACTCACCACCTGGTGGCGCGGCCAGTGGTGGGCCCGCGCCACAAGATGGTGTGAGCCACCTTGGCTCCGTTTTCGTCCCTTTTTCGCTTCGTAGCTTTCCTTATCGACTGAAAACTGCAAAAATATAGTTGGATTGTATTTTCGCGGGACTTTTCTTACTAGAACTATTACCTATTTGAAAACAGACTCTACAGGTCTCTGAATTTGGTATCTAGTAGATTCTTCCGGAGTCATCTCTTGAATATCATCTATATCTTCATCTTCATACACTTATTACTTGAGTTATAAAACCCTTCTCTTCCTTATTACACCATTATCTCCACTACCTGGAAATTTCTTTCACACAAAACTTCACACAGTTCTCATTAGCAACATTAGTATATACGAAGTGATAAAATCTTTTGAGTCCAACTTCAACTGAAAACCATCAAAACAAAAGCTACTGAAGCAACTCCTTCTGAAAACCCAAAAATAATTCAAAAAGGAAATCGAATAAAGAAGCAAATGCAAGATTGGCAAAATCTGTCAAAACAGACCAGCAGGTAAAGATCATTTTTTTTGAAAATCTTCTCTTGCTCAAATCAAAAAGTGCAAAAATAACGAAAGTTAAATAACAACCTGGGGCAGAAGCACAAACAATTACAGCTCAATTTGACATACAGAGATCTCTCACGAATTTTTATGGTGAAGCACAAAAATCTGTTTCGGGACAGCAACTTCCCCAAATATTACTTCTCTCTCGTTAGAGGTTGATCTTGACACAAAAACCAAACAAAACGGATAAGGAGCGGTTATTACCGAAGTAATAACTTCCAAGACTCAAAGAAAAAAAACAAACTAAAAGCAAAGACAAATTGGGTTGTCTCCCATAAAGCTCTTTCTTTATAGCCATTAAGATGGGCATGATAATTTTGAAGAAGCTCTCATAGGGATATGGATTGAAGTGAAAGAGAGCATTAAGAAGCAAAAACACACATACATTTAAGTCTAACCCACTTCCTATGTAAGGGATTTTTTTAAACAAACAAGTTATTGAAACCAGAGCAACTTGCATAAGAAGGCAAAAGAAGTGCAACATAAAAACTTTCAGCATAAAACGAGGAAACTTGATATTATTGAGATGCATACGAACACTTTTCCCTCTCTCATAGTAACTTTCAGTATCATGCATAAACTTAACAATATAGCTATCACAATAACCATCGTAGCAATGATCACTTATTCTAACAGAAAACACAGGAATACTAGCTCTCCTAATACTACTTTGTGAAACAAAATTAGAGGTATCCTTACAAAGGATAGTGTGTCCCTCTTCTTTATATTTAGTGACAAAGTCTTTCACACTTGCTATTATAGGTTCATCAACCATTTGTTTATCAGGTTCAACAGCTTTATTTGTACTTTCATTAAGCATACTAGCTATCAGAGAATGTTCCTTTACCTTGTCTGGGAAAGGCATTTTCCCAATGTAAGGTTTGGGTAAGACATGATTAGCAGTATAAACTTCAGTATTTCTTGCAGGAACACTCTTAGCAATATCTTTATAAGGTTCGTGATACTTATTCCACTTCTTTTTAGGCACTTCAATGTAGGAAGCAAAAGCCTTAAAATAAGAAGCAATAGCTTGAGAGTCTAGACCATAAGCATTTTTAATATTTTGAAAGTCATCAGTTCCCATAAAAGATTCAATGCATTCATAATCATAATTTATACCTGACTTTCTACCTTTGTCATTCTCCCAAGCTTCAGCATTGTCTTGAATACGGTCCAGAAGATCCCATTTAGCTTCTTCTTCCATGCGAGTGAATGATCCAGCACAAGAAGCATCCAATAAATCCTTACCATGTAGAGGAAGCCTTGCATAAAAGTTATTGATAATAATATTGTTGGGGAGCTCATGAATGGGACATTTGAGCATTAGTAACTTCAATCTCCCCCCAAGCTTGAGCTGTACTCTCTCCATCAAGAGGCCAAAAGTTGTATATTTGATTCCGATCTTTATGATCTCACTAGGAGGATAAAACTTTGAATAAAAGATAGGCACTATTTCCTCCCATTCCAGAGCTTGACCATTCTTCAGCAGCTTATACCATTCCTCATCTCTTCCTTTCAGTGATAATGAGAATAACTTCTTCTTAACTTGATCTGTAGTAATACCTACACACTTAAACAACCCGCATAATTCGTGTATAAAGAGTAAATGATCACCGGGATGGACAGTTCCATCCCCAACATAGTAGTTATCCATAACACGATCAATAATTCTTGTAGGTATTTTGAAAACATCATTCTCAGAAGGTGGTGTCTTATCTACTACCTTAGCAGTGGTAGTAGCATTACCAAATAAGAAACTCAGCGAATTATCCATAACGAAAATAAAGCAACTAACAGAAGTAAACAATACTCACAGTAGAAGTTTCCTTTACCAGTTCAACTCTCCAATAGCGCTTCACTCCCCGGCAACGGCGCCAGAAAATAGTCTTGATGACCCACAAGTATAGGGGGTGTATCGCAGTATTTTCAATAAGTAAGAGTGTCGAACCCAACGAGGAGCAGAAGGTGCTGGCTAGTGGTATGGATCAGGAATTCTCTGCAAATACTTAGCAAACGGATTTTTAGGGACTTTTGGTAAAGCAAGTAAATAAAGTACGAGTAAATAAAAGACAGTAGGAATAAATGCAGCAAGTGGCCCAATCCTTTATGCAGCAAAGGACAAGCCAGTTGTATTACTTAAGATGACCAAATGTTCTCGAGGACACATGGGAAGACTGTCAAGTGCTCTAGCTTGCTAAGTGTTGTGTGGGTGAACCTGTGCTAATGTACCGCCCCATCCAAGACTAATACATACTTGTCATTATACCCCTTGCAAACATCCGTAAGTACAAGAAAGTAATCAAGGTAGAAACCTAACCACAACTTTAAACTCTAAGACCCTTACGTCCCTTGTGCAATGGTTTCCTAACGGGGGTTCAGGTTTCTGTCACTCTGGCAACCCCTACGATTAGTAGCCAAATACACAATGCATTCCCCTAGGCCCATATAGGTGAAGTGTCATGTAGTCGACGTTCACATGACACAACTAGAAGAAGTACACCACAACTTAAATAACAATCTATTGAATCTTTCTCAACGCAACTCCACTACGAACAACAAGACTTGTCCCATGTCCTCAAGAACAAAACGAACTACTCACAAGAAATCATATGGATCATGATCAGAGATGGAATAATGATGTATAACAATCTGAACATAAACAATAATTCAACGGTTCACTCAATAACATCAACTATAAAGAGTAAGCAACACCGGGAAAGTTTCCCCTATGAACTATGCAAGATTCAACACAATTGTTACAGCAATATGGAGATGGTGATGAGGGTGCTGATGGTGATGATGGTGGTCATGATGATGATCCCGATGAAGTCCAGCTTGATGGTGGTGTTGATGGCGACGATCTTCCCTCTCCGGGAAGGAATTGCCCCGGCAGTAATCTGTCTGCCGGAGAGATCTTTCTCTCTCGGTGTTTTCCGCCCCGCAGAGGTGGCGGAATCTTTCTGTGGTCGCTCCCCCAGTCTTAGGGTTTCGGGAGGATGATATACGCTAGAGGGGAGAGGCTAGAGTGGGCCAAGGTGGCCACACCACCTCCTGGCGTGGCATAGGGCTGCCCGCGCCATGGGGTGGTGTGGGCCCCTTGTGGCCCGTCTCCACTCTGTCTTCTGGCATCCTTAGTCTTCTGGAAAAATAGGATTTTCCGTATATTTTCCCGGATTTTCTGATCTTCGCGAATTTTGCCTCCAAACAACACACTTTCCATCAGAATCCTGACTGCAGCGGTCCATGCTCCAAAAGTCATCAACCATGCAAAAATAGATGAAATAACATAAGTATCACCTCTCAATATGAAATATATCAATGAATAATAGTGAATTAAGACATAGAATAGTGATGCAAAATGGATGTATCAATACCCCGTTGGCGGTTCTTTATGATACATATGTACTTACAATGACAAGAGCTTACTCGTGACTAAAGTTGAGTAGCATGAGGTTCGGTCTTCGTAAGTAAGGGGAATGAGATTTCGGATTATAACTTGTCAAGCATATCCTCTTAGTTGTGTCACTCTAACCTTAATCACCTTAAAGATGCTTATGATAGAGGCAATGAGAGCTGAAAGCTAACAAGTACCATAATTTTTGGAAGCTCTTTATGAAACTTGAATCCCTACTTCCTTCTATGAAGGACTTTCTTTTACTTTTATGTTGAGTCCCCACCTTCTATATTTAAGCACCTACTTTGAGAGCATAGTGGCCATTCTTAGTTCTATGTGCATTGTCCCAAGACTTGTTGATTGATGCATAGTTTGATATTGCTTGTTTTAAACTACTTGTATCTACTCACTCTTATGAACCTTGAAGGTGTCCTATGCATTTATTTTGCTACTCTATGAGGGACAAGCTAAATGCTACTATGCCATGTTTTCTTTATGTGAAACAAACAAACGTCTTGCAAAGCATTGTTATTCATGAATCTTTTGTTTGTCCCTTTTCATGTTGCAACATAGTTTCTTTGTCTTATTGCTAGAACTTTGTCTTTCATGTTATGATTGAAGTACTATGATCCCAGCTTTGAATGTTTTACAAATACTTTGATCAAGTTTATGACGGTGCATGTCACCTAAAAAATTATTCTTTCTTTTTATCACTTACCTACTCGAGGGCGAGCAGGAGTTAAGCTTGGGGCTGTTGATATGTTGCCAACGTATCCATAATTTTTGATGTTCCATGCTTGGTTTTATCTACTTTATTATGTTTTGTCCACACTTTGGAGTACTTTTCATATGATTTCTTGGACTAACCTATTAACAAGAGCCATAATGCCAGCTGCCTATTTTCTGCTGTTTTTGGTTCTAGGAAAGTCAGAAAATGAATATTCTCGGAATTGGACGGGACAAAAGCCAAAGTCAGTTTTTCACCGAGGGACACACGGAGCCAAAATACGAGACGGAGAGGGGTGATACGTCCAAAACGTATCTATTTTCCCAAACACTTTTGCTATTGTATCTCCTCTAAACTTGTGTGATTTGGATACAACTAACGCGGACTGACGCTGTTTTTAGCACAATTGCCTTGGTGTCTACTTTTTGTGCAGAAAATCAACTATCAGGAAAAATCCCAGAAAATATGCCGAAAATCCTATTTAACCCGAAGACTCTAGGAGCCAGAATACGAGACGGAGAAGAGCCAGGGGGTGGCCACACCACCTGGTGGCGCGTGCTAAGCCAGGCCGCGCCAGGGGGTGGTGTGGGCCCTCCAGGCACCCACTCGGCCTCTCTCTTCGCCTATAAGGAGCCTTCTGACCTAAAAATTTGGGGGGTTCGACATTTTTCCAGAAGGAGTTCCGCTCCGCCGCCACCACCAGATTCCACGAAACAGCACCAGAAACTCCGTTCTGGCACCCTGCCGAGACGTGGAATTGGAGGAGATCATCGCCATCATCATCACCATAGCTTCTCCATCGACCATCGATGTTTCCCCATGTATGAGTGAGTAATCCCCCGCTATAGGCCATGGGATGGTAGGGATTGGATGAGATTGTTCATGTAATGGCATCAGATTGTTAGGGCATGGTGCCTAGTATCTTTTATTAGTGCTTTATGACTTTGTTGCAACTTGTTGTGCTTAATGCTTGTCACTAGGGCCCGAGTGCCATGATTTCAGATCTGAACATGTTATTGATTCATTATGATAGTATTGTTTTTGGTCTTATCTACAAGTTGTATACACACGTTGTTGTCCGGAACCAATGATCCCGAAGTGACAGAAATCGGGATAACCGGAGGGAATGGCTTTGATGTGAGGATCACATGTGTTCACGGAGTGTTAATGCTTTGCTCCGGTGCTCTATTAAAAGGAGCACCTTAATTGCCAGTAGTTCCCTTGAGGCCCCGCTGCAAACGGGCTGGCAGGACAAAAGATGTTATGCAAGTTCTCATTGCGAGCACGTATGACTATATATGGAACACATGCCTAGGATTGTCTAGTACTTGGATGCTTTATCTTATTTATCTGCAATTGCCCTATATTCTGATTGCTATGTGAATTGTCTTGTCCATGCAACGCCCGTCCATCCATCCCTATGCCTACCGTACTCGAATCCCACTATTCACTGTTATTGTTACTACTGTCTTTACTTTACTACTGTTGCTACTTTGCTATTCCTACTAAAAAACTGTTGCTACTGATAAACTGTTGGGAGCAAGATTGGTTCCAGGTGTAGCTGAATTGACAACTCAGTTGTTAAGGCTTATAAATATTCTTTGGCTCCCCTTGTGTCGAATCAATAAATTGGGTTTCACATCCCTCAAAAATACTGCGATACACCCCCTATACTTGTGGGTCATCGAGACTATTTTCTGGCACCGTTGCCGGGGAGCATAGCTTTATTTATTAAGTTCACTTGGATTCTCTATTGTTCGCTGCTATCCATCCATCATGGGTAAGTCTCATGATGGTAAGTTTCCTATTTTACCATCCACTACAAGAAGAGGTACGGTTCTGAACACATCTGCTGCTCTTGATTCACCGTCTGTTATAAGTAAGCTCGTTACACCACAACATACACATGCTACACACACTGCTACTACTGCTGAATCTGAAACTTCTGATGCTTATGATGCTGCTTCTACTGTGCTTGATAAGAGTGGTTCATTAGGTCCTTCCCTAGATGCTACGATTGCTAGAACTATAGCTGGAAATACTGAAACTCCTAATGAAGACACTACCACACCTGTTAGTTCACCTGAGTCTAGTGAAAGTTATGATATTGAAGATGGTTATGTTGAGATGACCGATGAATTTATTAAAGAATGTAAGAACACCCATGATAGGAGCGCTGCTAAGAGTCTCCTTGAGAGGCGTACTATTAGACCCAAATTGTCTCCTATTGCTAAATTTGCTGCTTCTCCCATAAACATTACAGATAAAGATTATGATTTCTCTCTCGGCCTATCTTACATAACTATTGTTGAGAAAGAACCTTTTTGTGGGACTAAGAATGAAAGTGCAGTAGCACATATGAATGAACTTTCTACCATGAGTGGCTTGTTTTCTGATGATATTAAGATGCGTACTTACTTTGTTGCCAAGATCTTCCCCTTTTCACTAAAAGGAGAGGCTAAAACTTGGTTTAGTAATTTACCTCCTCGATCTATTGATAGCCCTGAGTGCTTGATTAATACTTTCCTGTAGAAATATTTTCCTCCTAGTGCTAGACATGCTATTTTTTAGGAATTTTTTGATTTTAAACAGGGAGAAAAAGAGGTATTGCCTGAATCTTGGGCAAGGTTTTGTGCTTTGATTCATGCACAGGCTGGAAGTCCACTACCTAAGAATGAGCTTCTTGATATATTTTATAATGGACTAACCGAAGAATCTAGGACATACCTAGATAGTTGTGCCGATTGTGTTTTCAGGAATAGGACTCCTAAGGAAGCTGAGGAATTAATGGATAAAATAAGCAAGAATTATGAAGACTGAACTCCTCCTAAACAATCTTTACCAGAAGTAATTGTACCTGAACCATCTATTCCGGTGCCTATTCCAACATCAAAGAAGAGGGGAGTTATGGAATTAAATGATGAAGTGATGAAGGAAGCTAAGAAATGTCTTAAGGATAAGGGAATTAAATCTGCAGATGTCAAGAATTTACCTCCTATAGAAGAATTATGTAAGCCTATTCCCTACTCACCCACTATTGAGGTACACTCTCTCCAACACTTTGATGAAGGTGATATCCCTTACTCTAAACCTCCTGATCAATGCTTAGAAGAATTCGATATCTTTATTGTTAAGCAAGATAATTTTAATAAAATGGTGCAAAATCATCTAATGGAAAACACTAGAGCTATTGTTGAGTTGAAAGATATTATGGAAAGAACCTCTAATGATGGTAAAATGATTGTTAAACACTTTCAAATGGTTCAAACTCAAATAGATCAACTTGTTAAAGTGCAAAACGACTTGCTAGTTAATGCTGCTAAATAAAAACATGCTTATCAAATTAGAACTAGAAGTGGACCTGCTACCTAGGATCCTCTATATCCTAAGGGGCATCCCAAAAGAATCGAGCAGGATTTTCAACAAGCTGAAAATAGTGGCTCTACTCGTAAGAAAAGGAAAAAAGAAACATAAAACTGTTGTAGAACCCTCTGAACCTGCTATAGATCCTAATAGTATATCTATCTCTGATGCGGAAACTAAAAGTGGTAATGAAGAAAATGAAGTTCCTAATGAAGAAAAAGTTGAAGAAGAACCTGAAAACCACACTAAGAATACTAAATACACCAAAGAAGATTTTATTGCGAAGAAACATGGTAGTGAAAGAGAGCCTTGGGTCCAAAAACCTATGCCTTTCCCTGATAAGAAACACAAGTCAAAGGAAGATGAACACTATAATAAGTTTTGTGAGTGGATGAAGCCTTTATTCTTGTAAATTCCTTTGACTGATGCTATTAAATTGCCTCCTTACGCAAAGTATATGAAGGATATTGTCTCGAATAAAAGGAAGATCCCTAATGAAGCAATTTCTACTTTGCTTGGTAATTATTCTTTCAATGGTAAGGTCCCTAAGAAACTTGGAGACCCAGGCATTCCAACTACCCCTTGCTCTATTAAGAACAGTTATGTTAGAACTGCTTTGTGTGATTTGGGAGCTAGAGTTAGTGTTATGCCTTTCTCTCTCTATAAAAGGCTTCAACTAGAAAAATTAATACCAACTGATATATCTTTGCAAATGGCTGATAAATCTACCACTATTCCTGTGGGTAGATGTGAGGATGTACCTGTTCAAGTGGCTCATAATTGCTTGATATTAATTGATTTTCTTGTGCTTGAAATGCCTGAAGATGATAATATGTCTATTATTCTTGGGAGACCTTTTCTTAATACTGCATGAGCTGTTATTAATTGTAATCAAGGAAAGGTTACTTTCAATGTTAATGACAAGGAACATACTGTCTATTTCCCCAAGAAGATTGTAAGGACTTATGGTTTGAATTCAATTGAACATGTTGAGGGCATTCAAGTTGGAGAAATATATTGTCCCATACCAAGAGAAAAATTTGAAACTATTATGATTGGGACCATTGCTATCAAGGTTGAGGTAACATAATCATTAGTGGAATACAAAGTTTTGTTTCATATGGAATTGTTTTGGTAGCAAGACTTGAGCAACCTTGTTAACAAAAGGATTTCATTGAACAAAACAATGTTTTCATTATGATTATCTCCGTTTATTTCTATCCTTTGCATTTTAGTTTTTGCTTTCGTTTAGTTTTCTTTTTGTTGTTAGTTGCTTGCATGTTAGAGTGTCTTAGAACTTATGTAGTTCTAGCCTTGTTTTGTCTTTGCATCATTTCAAAAAAAAGAATCTGTCTGCCAGAAAATCATTCTCCTATTTCTGAAAAATTCCCAAAAATAAAGTGTCTCAAAAAATTCCAGAAAATTCATATTAATTTTTTTTGTGAAAAAGGGGCAGAGGAGTACCTGGGAGGTACCAGGGGGGCCCACCAGGCAGGCACACCACCTGGTGGCGCGGCCAGCCCTGGTGTGGGCCACCCCTGCCCCCCCCACTAACTCTCTCACCTGCAACTTTCTTCTCTCTCCCGTGTAAGCTCTAGTTCATTGCTCAAAATCGCGTTCTTGCTATGCTTTCTCTCGATTTTTTTCGAACTCCTTGCTCAACCCATCTTTCTTGCTGAAATTTGGAGCATTTGTTCCCTGGTATGTGACTCCTCCCCTAGTCCAAGTAGATTTGTGTTTAGTGGATTATTTATTGAGTATTTAGCTGCTGTAGGTGACTAGTTATGAGAGCTTGTAATCTTGTTTGATGCTTAGAGATATAGTTTTGATGCATGTTTAGGCCTCTTACAAGTCCCTTTGAGTAGAATCCTTCATTATATTTACTTTTCAATCACTTGTTTAATAGGTGTTTAAATTTCAGAATAGAAGATGAGTGAACACCACCTAAACCAACATGAGCTTTGGGTGCCTGTGGTCATGAAGGTCCACCGGGAGGAGAAAGTTTTTCCCTCCATTTATCCATGCTCTGAGTTCATGACAGCTACAGGAATTCTACAAGATTTCCACACTTTGGTTTCTAATGCGGGGTTAGAGCACTTTTTGGAAGATGAACCTTGTCAATTTGTGAAGCTAACCATGTCTGTGGTGCAGGATTTCCAATTTAGTCACTCTTTGCCTAACCCCATGGCCCATTACAAAATTTACGATATTGCTGTCAACCTTTCTCTTAATGATTTTTGTGTAGCTATTAAGGTACCTGAATGGGGATCATGTAGGAAGATTAAGGAGAGACCTGAACCACTCATGGATTTATATGCAGAAATTTGCCAAGGGAGTAGCTTCTCGAAGGAGAGTCGAAAAATACGTAACATTCATCTTCCCTCCATTCGCTACTTTGCCTACTTTATTGCCAAGTGTGTTCTTGCTAGGAAAACTGCCAATAAGTTATCTTCGTTTGATCTAGCATTTATCTCTGCCACTCTTAGACGAGATAGGTCTTAGAACTTGGGTGCTTCGATAGCTTTCCGTCTTGCTACTAACCGTGAGAAAGGTGGAATTTGTGGAGGCCTCATTGCTTCTCGTTTACTAGCATTGCATGGTTTAGTGCCTCATCATCTAGACCTGCAGTTTCCCATAGAGAGGCTTGATCTTAATTCCATGATACAGCATAAATTTGTTTCCTCATGGGCTAGTATGAGTGAGTTATCTTATGAAATAACCTTTCTCAAAGCTGGTTGGAGAAAGAGCAAGTCCGAGCGTATTTTTCTTTTGCCTGCACCTATTTTGTTTAACCTTGATAACTGGGAAGGATGGTACCTCACTGAGGAGGAGCTTGACACGTACTTGGGAGAGCTCTCCCAACAGGAGCAGGACACTAGAAGGGAGGTCACGGATGATTCGGTCCAGCCCTCGAATGAGGGAGAATCTTCATATCAGCAGCCCTCTTATGATTGGGGAGCTTCTTCTTCTTCTCATGGGCCCAGCTACGACCATTCTTACCAAGATCCACCCGCTTGGAACCCCTATTCGTACATGGATTGATACCCACTTAGGCCAAAAGCCTAAGCTTAGGCGGAGGTACGCCGACACCGCACTCATCTCCATATCATGTTGCGTCGGTACTTTGTATATTCATGTTTTCGTTCTCTTTTTAGTTTTCGTTCTTCTTTTGCTTTTGCTTTCTAAAACACAAAAAGACCAAAAATATTTCTGTTGTTTCTCTTTGGTTTGCTTCTTCTTTTTCCTTGGTTTGTTTTTCCCTTTTTGCTTTGTTTGAACTATTCGAAAAACCCAAAAAGATTTTTCTTTGCTTGTTTTTCCCTTTTGGTTCTTGTTTAAAAATTGAAAACACCAAAAATATTTGTCGTTCTTCCTTGGTTTTGAGAGTTTGCTACATGGTTCAGCAGTCCTCAGTGGAATATTGGTTTCATATTATTATTCAAGCCACACAAGTGAAGAGCAATAATGAGGATTAATGACAACTTGAGGCGTGGTAAGAGGCTGGTAACGAACTCTATTTGTTTTCATTTTTTGTACATATACTCATCACTGTGGGCATGCTTAGTCCGTTCATGTTGAGTGTATGTTTTCTTTGGATGCTTAGTAGTTCTTGCTTTCTTATGATTAGCTCCAGCTCGCTAATAGTTTGTAGCATGTCTTATGAATGTTTGCTTGCATTGATCTATTCATAAATTGGTATGACACTGTGGTATCCTCCTCTGAATGTTTCATTTGAATTGACTTGGCACATGCTCACGCATGCACATGACTGTAATAATCAGTTGAGCCTCAATGAATTATTTTGCCTTGAGGATCTTGAATCACTCTCATGCCATGAATAGTCCTGTTTGGTTGAGAGCATGATAATGACAGCTATTGCTCTCTCGTTTGTCGCTCCCTTACTATTGCTAGCCTTCACTTCCACTGAGTGTTTTACTCATGTTTCCAAATCCCTTAAACCAAATATTGCCAAAGTGTCCACCATACCTACCTATTAACATCATTCGCTACTTCCGTGCATATTCAATATGCCTTGTTTTCTTCCGAATAAATTTTTTGCTTGTTATGAGAAAGTTAGTTAGTAAAGCTCTCACGGACTTGATGGCACACTTTATTTCCTGCACTTAATAAACCTGAACCATTGTGAACTCTCCATGAAAGTTATATGCTTGCAAATTATAGGCTGGGGATTAGCAGAACCGTGTTGTCATGGGGAACGCTTTCAACACTTGTAAATATATACCCAGTTGATACCTTGCTCTTTTGTCTGCGGATGTCGTCGGTGTGAAATAAAAGGGGAGCTTGTAAGTCCATGGAGTTATGTATGTGTGTTAGAGAAACGACTGGGCCGCTGGTCTAATTCATGCTGACATGGTGGAAACCTGCAGCGTAACCATAATGATATCTATGAAGCATTCTTCGTATCAAAAAAAGAGAGATAGCTATTGAGAAAAAGAAAAAAAGAAATTTATGAAAAGAGGAAAGAGAGAAAAAAGCACCATTTTCCCATGGTAAATAAGAAGATTGCTGAGATACTCATTGTCTGCTTGCCTTGTCATTTTGATATGGGGACTCTTCTATATCATCGGGAAAGGGGTACCCCGTTGGCGGTTCTCAATGATACGCACATACTTACGATGACAAGAACTTACCGGTAACTAAAGTTGAGTAGCATGAAGAGCGGGCCTCGTACTCAAGGGACTTGGGATTTTCAGTTTATAGTCTGTCAAGCATATAACTCAGATTGGACCTCACTTTCACCTTAACCACATTAAAGATGCTTATGATAGGGGAAATGCAAGCTCAAAGCTAATGAGTACCATACTTTCAGCATTTGGAAGCCTTTCAAATTATTCAAAACCTTTTCCTTTACTTGTTGAGTCTCCATTTATTCTTTGAGCACCTTCTTGAAGAGCATAGTTGTCATTCTTTGTGTTTGCCTCACTACTTGATTATTTGTGTGATGACTTTGATGCTTGTATCCTTGATATCTTTACTTCTAGTCATCACTTGAACTTTAGAGGTGCCTTGATATTCATAATCAAATGCAAGCGAGATACCACTCTATCATACCTTTTTATGAGCATTGTAATGTTGCTTATGTTTATACTTCATGCTACTTATTATTTTTGAGTTGGAATCTCTTAATAGCCTGCAATGAGTATTAAGTAGATTCAGTTGCATACTCTTTATTATGAATTGTCTAAGTAGTTGATCACATTGCTGAGAATATTTACATCATATGAAGCAAATGTGTTCGTGAAAGTTCTTTTATCGCACTCAGTTTTCAACTGAATCGCTTGAGGACAAGCAATAAGGTAAGCTTGGGGGAGTTGATACGTCCAAAACGTATCTACTTTCCCAAACACTTTTGCTATTGTTTCTCCTCTAAACTTGTGTGATTTGGATACAACTAACGCGGACTGACGCTGTTTTCAGCAGAATTGCCTTGGTGTCTACTTTTTGTGCAGAAAATCAACTATCAGGAAAAATCTCGGAAAATATGCCGAAAATCCTATTTCACCCGAAGACTCCAGGAGCCAAAATACGAGACGGAGAAGAGCCAGGGGGTGGCCACACCACCTGGTGGCGCGTGCCAAGCCAGGCCACGCCAGGGGGTGGTGTGGGCCCCCCTCGGCCTCTCTCTTTGCCTATAAGGAGCCTTCTGACCTAAGAACTTCAGGGGGTTCGACGTTTTTCCAGAAGGAGTTCCGCTCCGCCGCCACCACCAGATTCCACGAAACAGCACCAGAAACTCCGTTCTGGCACCCTGCCGGGACGTGGAATTGGAGGAGATCATCGCCATCATCATCACCATAGCTTCTCCATCGACCATCGATGTTTCCCCCATGTATGAGTGAGTAATCTCCCGCTATAGGCCATGTGAATGGTAGGGATTGGATGAGATTGTTCATGTAATGGCATCATATTGTTAGGGCATGGTGCCTAGTATCTTTTATTAGTGCTTTATGACTTTGTTGCGACTTGTTGTGCTTAATGCTTGTCACTAGGGCCCGAGTGCCATGATTTCAGATCTGAACATGTTATTGATTCATTATGATAGTATTGTTTTTGGTCTTATCTACAAGTTGTATACACACGTTGTTGTCCGGAACCAATGGCCCCGAAGTGACAGAAATCGGGATAACCGGAGGGAATGGCTTTGATGTGAGGATCACATGTGTTCACGGAGTGTTAATGCTTTGCTCCGGTGCTCTATTAAAAGGAGCACCTTAATTGCCAGTAGTTCCCTTGAGGCCCCGCTGCAAACGGGCTGGTAGGACAAAAGATGTTGTGCAAGTTCTCATTGCGAGCACGTATGACTATATATGGAACACATGCCTAGGATTGTCTAGTACTTGGATGCTTTACCTTATTTATCTGCAATTGCCCTATGTTCTGATTTCTATGTGATTTGTCTTGTCCATGCAACGCCCGTCCATCCATCCCTATGCCTACCGCACTCGAATCCCACTGTTCACTGTTATTGTTACTACTGTCTTTACTTTACTACTGTTGCTACTTTGCTATTCCTACTACAAAACTGTTGCTATAAACTGTTGTGAGCAAGATTGTTTCCAGGTGCAGCTGAATTGACAACTCAATTGTTAAGGCTTATAAATATTCTTTGTCTCCCCTTGTGTCGAATCAATAAATTGGGTTTCACTTTCCTCGAAAATACTGCGATACACCCCTATACTTGTGGGTCATCAAGGGGCCAGGGGGGGCACCACACCACCTGGCCACACGGCCCAGCCAGGTCCACGCCAGGGGGTGGTCTGGGTGCCTCCGGCACCCCGTCGGCCTCTCCTTCCATCTATAAGTTGCCTCCAATACAGAAACCCTAAGTACCCGATCAAACTTCCACGAAAGAGTCTGTAGCCGCTGTCGTCTCTATCCCTAGATCGGGAGGGATCTGAAGCTCTTCCCGGCACCCTGTTGGAGAGGGGAATTCACCCTGGAGGCCTTCTTCATCATCATGCAAACCTTCAGTGTGATGCGTGAGTAGTTCATCTCTAGACTACAGGTCCATGTAGTAGCTAGATGGCTGGTTCTTCTCCTTTGTGCTATCATGTTTAGATCTTGTGAGCTCCGTTCATGATCAAGATCATCTATTTGTAATTCTGCATGTTGTGTTTGCGGGGATCCGATGGATATTGAGATGGTATTTCAGATTGATTATTGATTCTTTCATGTCTTTGTTATTTGTGATCTTGCACGGTTTCCGTTGTTAGTAACTATCTTGGCCAAGTAGATGCGAGCAACTCCAAGAGTTAGTATTTATGCTCGATAGTGGGTCCATGCCTCTGGTAATCTGGGGAAGTGACATAAATCTCTAAGGTACTAGATGTGTTGTTGCTACTAGGGAGAAAACAACAATCCTTTGTTCATAAAACAATCGTATTGTTTACTTTACACGCAATTCGTAATGCAATTATCTGTTGCTTGCAACTAAATACTGGAGGGGGTTTGGATGATAAGGTGAAGGTGGATTATTAGTCATAGATGCAGTTGGATGGCGGTCTATGTATAATGTTGTAACGCCCAATCGAATCTCAAAGGAGTCAAGATGAGTAGTGTCAACACCCGGATTTTTAATCCCAGATGCCCGTTATGCCATACCTCGCAATCCCAGGATTACCATATTTGCGAGGCATAACGGATTGGATATCAGAGTACATCATCCATTACAAACTATACATAAGGTCTTACACGAATTAGGATCTCATGATCTAGTCTTAATACAACAAGCAACGGAAATAAAAGATAAGCGTAGCGGTGGCGTCCATCTTCAGGGGCACAGGCAATGCTGACGAAGGCAGATAGTCCTAGTTATCATAGCCATCTTGTTGGCCATCATCTTGATAGTCTCCTTCATAGTCTGGCCACGATAATAGCCAGGGACAAAAGCCATGAGTACTCTTTAAGTACTCGCAAACTACCACTAACAAGTACTATACTTCCAAGATAAAGTGCCAACTCTAGGTATAACCATAAAGTTAAGTTTGAAACCTAAGCTGAGTTCAGAAGCAAAGAAAGATAAAGTAAAGTTCTAGAATCACTTAAGTTGGGAAGCTAATGTCATAAACACAACCCTGTTGTGGTCAAGTCAAGATTCCTCATTCATATCAAGTTATTTGGAAAACATCTGACAACGAAACAGTATGGCCATTCCAACTATCCATAACCGCGGACGTGGCTATTCGAATAGTTTGATACTCTGCAGAGGTCGTACACTTTCACCACAAGATTCGATACATCTGTCAGGGATAACCCTGAATCATCATACTTAGTATGCAGATAATCAAACATAACCTTCCCTTTACACACCCTAGTATAAGCACCTCTCCTATGAGCAAGACCTCCCAACCATGACCTTCAGTCATCTTGGGCACTGCATATGTGGACATCATGAGAGGTAGCCTCAGCTCAGCCCTATCCCGTGAGGGAACTAATACTAATGCATATAAATTTCCAGCTAAGCCTTACCTAATTCAGGTAGTGTGGTTGTACGCTAAATTTGGAATGGTATCGCATCCGAATCCAACCATCAGTTTTATAAAAGGGTTAAGGCTCATGCCTCAACATTTTCATCATCATCAACCATTTGTGTTTCTCAACACATGTCAAAACATCTCAATAGAATGACTCATCATTCAAAGGTTTTCATAATTCATTTTCACCAAGTGTTCCCATCTAAAGTGACTCAAGTTTTTGATCTACTCTAAACTACTAAGTTATGAGTGTTCACTAAGGTGGAAAAGATGGGTTCAATCTCATGCCATAGAATGACATCTAAAGGGTTCTAATTAGGTTAAGTTTATACATTTTATGCTACCTTAAAAACAAGTAAAGAACTTTGTGTAACTAAGAAAGTAAAGCTTGTAAATAAGACTTGGGGTATTACTAGTCAAAGGGAGTGTGATCAAAGCATGCTTAAGGCATCTTTGCTAAACCATCTAGTTTGGTCCTAACTTGCTAAGCACTAAACTTGCAAGTGTTAGCTTGCACTGTTAATGGTGGCTTGCCTTGTTTGGTGGAGTGGTTGAAGTTTTCTTCTTCTTCTTCTTCTTCTTGGTAGAACTCCTCCTCCTCGAAAGCTTGGTCGGTACTATCGTCTATAAATACGTATGGAGCACACAATCACCAAACAATACTTAACTAGGCTAAGTAGCATTCTAAGACACACCTTTGATGATCTATTATCATCACAAGCATCACAAGTCTAATTCAATGGTTTCATCCTTTTTATTTTAGAAAAGTAATTTCTACTCATTGAAAATTTAACTAAGATTTAATATTCACCACTTAAAATATGGGATCATGTTGACACATGTCATCACCACATATCCCAACATGTGGGAATGAGAATTAAAGGTTGGATCAATATTACTTTGGTTTAAGTTCATTATTTAATGATTTAAAGTGATAGAAATGCCTATATAGCATTATTTTGGTACTAGTCCAAAGTCACTGCATGTAAACCTTAATATTATTACACAGTTAGATAGATATGATGAAATGTGATTTTTGAGAGTTGGAATCAACTCAAAAGCTAACTTGGTTGATTTTATAAAAATGTCGCAAGTTACAAATACTTCTGTTTTGTTATTTTTATTAGGAGAGATCTATAACTCTAATTGAATTAAATCCAACGGGCTTGGATATATCATCTTAATACCTTTTAGGAAAAATTAGTTTCATGCAATTTGGATTTGTGAAACTCCCAGAATTGAATTTTAAACTAGTGGACAGAAACTAGATTTAACTAAAAGGAAAAAAACCAGATTTGAATGGCTGGGCTAGCGCGGGAAAGAACTTGGGCCGGCCCAGTGGCACTCCGCAGCGCGGGGCTCAGCTGACAGGGGGGTCCCGCTTGTCAGTGGGTCTTAACACGCGAAACAGTACGCGCGCTCTGGGCCGTAGGATTAGAAGGGGAATCTACGGCTGAGGGTCGTCGTCGACGACGAACAGGTCGCCGGCGAGCTCGAACCCTAGCGGTTTGGTGGGGGTCTGCTAGGGACGTACCAGGGCTCCAGTGACGACGGCGAGGCGGGCAAACAAACTGGAAGACGACGGCGTGGCGAGGTGCGGTTGCGGCGGAGCTTGGGGTGCCCTAAATCGCAGGCGGCCTGCTCCGGTGAAATCCCGGCGAGCTGCTGCTCCCCTTGTTCTGGCTAGAGGTGCGTGAGGTTCAGTGAGGTGAGGGGAGTGGAGTGGTGTGGAGAGAAGAAGCTGGGGAGGCCTCCTTTTATAGGCCCGACGGTGAGACCGAAGGGTATGGGCGGGCAACTCCGGCGATACGGCTACGGGCGCCTAGCGGCATGGCTGAGGATGGCGATCGACAGGCGGTCCCCTGGCGGTGCTCTAGGAAGTGAATGCGGCCGTATGGGCGGTGGTATGCGGTCTGGGCGAGGTGGTGCTCTGAGCGGTAGAGGCAGCGGTGTCCACAGCGAGCGGTGGTTGTGGTGCGTTGGGCAGCGAACGTGGGTGTTTGGGGTGTTCCCTAGGTCGTGGCTGAGCGGTGGGCGCGGGCTGCAGCCAAGGGGCGGTCTGTGCGAGCGGGGACAGAGCGTGCTCTGCGGGTGGCATCGGCATGGTGCGGTGGCACTAGGCGCGTGGTTTCCTCGATGGTCCACTGCAGGGCTTGGCTCGGGCAGGGGAGAGAGGGTGGCGGTGAGGTGCTGGCTACCTCCTAGACATGGAGAGAGAGGGGGAGATGGTCTGCTGCGGTGAGGGCAAGGTTGGCCGACGAGGGGTGTCTCGGCATGGCATGGCAATGCCACTAGGGGCTAGGGGAGTGGGTGCTAAGGGCCTGGTTAGATCAAGAGGGGACAATGAGATTAAATGGAGATCAAATGGGGGCAAAACACTGTTCAAAATAGTGAGCTATGATTTAGGTTTAAACCTACCTACCAAGTGTTTGATTAAATGGCCGCAAGAACTAAACTTTTGAATTTTGGTTTCAAATTTTTTGGGTGATCTCCACTAATGCTAGGTTGTCCCTAGTTGCAAGGGTTTTGAAAGTGGTGCTCAAATAGATGGGTTTTGAAATAGGGGTGATCTATGCATATGCATTGGATTCAATTTTCAAATGCCAATAAAAATAGTTAACAGAATGTTTTTAGGAGATCAAAAGGTGGGCCTTGGTACCTCATTATGTGTACTAGCAAGGGGTGCAAAGATCATGAATTGTTTCTGTTAAGAATTGAGTTCTAGGAACACTAAAAGTAGTGTAGTGGATTAAAATGGCCAAAATGACCATTCCTCCTTTTTAATTCTTTTTGATTTGATTTTCGTTAGGAAAAGTTTGGGAATGATGTAGATGATGTTTAATTCACTTAAAAAACATTTTAGAAACAAAGGATCACACAATCATGGCAATTCAAAACAACTCCTATTTTAAATGCACACATATATATGGATGCTTTCATTTTAAATTTGCAAAAGTTTTTGTTAACACCAATTTTGATGATTTAGATCTTGATAAGCTTGGATTGAAGTTTTGGGATGTTACAAACCTTCCCCCCTTAAACAAAATCTCGTCCCGAGATTTACAAAGAAAACTAGGAGCTAAAGAGATCTGGGAACTCTATCCTAATGTAATCTTCACGCTCCCAAGTAGCTTCCTCCTCGGTATGGTTGCTCCACTGAATCTTGAGAAACTTGATACTCCTGGTCCTGGTGGTTCTGTAAGCTTCTTCTAAGATACGGATGAGTACTTCTCTGTAGGTCAAGTCATTGTTGATTTCTACAGCTCTGTGATCGATGTTCTTGAAAACTTCAGTCTTCTCGGGCACTTCCAGAAATTTGCGAAGTAACGAGATATGGAACAAATTGTGGATGGCTGACATCTCTTCAGGCAGTTCCAGTTGATACGATACTTCTCCTCGACGGTTCGGAATCTTGAAAGGTCCAATATATCTGGGGGCTAACTTTCCCTTCAGACTAAAGCGTTGAGTTCCTTTCAATGGTGAAACCTTGAGATATACAAAATCTCCGACATTGAAAGTCAGGTCTCTTCTTCTCTTGTCAGCATAACTCTTCTATCGGGATTGGGCAGTCTTGAGGTGCTCACGGACTTTGTGAACTTTCTCTTCTGCTTCTCGGAGAATGTCGGGTCCGAAGATCTGACTCTCTCCTACTTGCGACCAATTCAAAGGGGTACGGCACTTTCTTTCATATAGGAATTCAAATGGTGCCATCTGCAAACTAGCTTGATAACTGTTGTTATATGAGAATTCTGCGAAAGGCAGGCAGTCTTCCCATTTTGCTCCATAGTCCAACACACAAGCTCTAAGCATATCCTCTAGGATCTGGTTGACTCTCTCAGTCTGCCCATCAGTTTGCGGGTGATACGCTGTGCTGAAGTTCAACCTGGTTCCTAATCCTTCTTGGACTTTCTGCCAAAATTTTGAGGTAAACGATCTGAGACGATGGTCTTGGGGGTTCCATGCAGACTAACAATCCTAGCAATGTACAGCTCTGCTAACTTTGCACTCTGGTAAGTGGTCTTGACAGGTATAAAGTGGGCTACCTTGGACAGTCTATCAACTATGACCCAGATTGATTCATTTCCCCTACTAGAAGTAGGTAAATCGGTGATAAAGTCCATTCCGACGGAATCCCATTTCCATTCTAGAATCTGTAATGGTTGCAACAGTCCTACAGGTCTCTGATGCTCTACCTTGACTCTTTGACAGATGTCACATTTGGCGATGTAGCTTCGATCTCTCTCTTCATATTGTGCCACCAAAATTGCTCTTTCAAATCCTGATACATCTTTGTTCCTCCGGGGTGGATAGAATAAAGAGTATCATGAGCTTCCTTCATGATAACTTCCTTCAGCTCCGAATCTGCTGGAACACAGATACGTCCTTTGTACCATAGTAGTCCTTTGTCTTCGGTAAATCCAGGTACCTTTCCTGTACCAATACGACGTTTGATTCCGTCGATACTTTCATTTCCCTTCTGGGCTTCCTTGATTTGGCTAATCAAAGTGGGTTGAAGTTCAATGCTAGCTAGGAATCCTTTGCTAACTAATTCCGTCCTGAACTGCTCCAACTCTTCATACAAACTTGGTTGCTTCTCCTTGATCATGGTGTTTAGCCTACACGGCAATCAGCTAAGAGCATCCGCTACCACATTGGCTTTGCCGGGGTGATAGTGAATGTCAAGGTCGTAATCCTTGATTAACTCTATCCATCGCCTTTGCCTCATATTTAGCTCCTTTTGAGTGAAGATATATTTCAAGCTTTTATGATCTGAGTAAATCTCCCAGCGATTACCCATCAAATAATGACGCCATGTCTTCAATGCTAGAACCACAGCTGCTAGCTCAAGATCATGGATCGGATAGTTCTACTCATGCTGCTTCAGTTGCCGAGACAGATACGCTATGACTTTGCCTTCTTGCATCAATACACATCCTAGACAATCTTGGATGCGTCACAATACACATCAAAAGGCTTCTTGATGTCTGGCATGACCAATATTGGGGCGGATATCAATCTCTTCTTCAGCTCCTGGAAACTAGCTTCACACTTGTCGGTCCATTCAAACTTCTTGTCCTTCTTCAATAATTGGGTCATTGGTCGGGCTATGCTCGAGAATCCTTCTACGAACTTGCGGTAATATCCCGCTAATCCGAGAAATGCACGGACTTGGGTTTGAGTGGTTGGGGCTTCCCATTCTTCGACATCTTTGATCTTGGCGGGATCAACAGAGACTCCTCCGGCAGACACAATATGTCCTAGAAATCCTACTTCTTTCAACCAAAACTCACACTTGCTGAACTTGGCATATAACTGATGCTCTCTCAGGGTTTCTAGGATAACTCTCAGATGTTGCTCATGCTCTTCTTCCGACTTGGAGTAGATAAGGATGTCGTTGATAAACACAACTACAAACTTATCTAGGAAATTCATAAAGATCTTATTCATGAGATTCATGAAATAAGCAGGGGCATTGGTTAATCCAAAAGACATAACCGTATACTCGTATAAACCATAGCGAGTAGTAAAGGCGGTCTTCGGAATATCCGTTGCACGAATCTTAATTTGGTGATAGCCAGTCCTAAGATCAATCTTTGAGAATACCTGGGCTCCAGTCAATTGATCAAACAAATCCTCTATCTTTGGCAAGGGGTACTTGTTCTTGATGGTGACATCATTCAACTTTCTGTAATCTGTGCACAGACGGTTGCCTCCATCTTTCTTGTCGACGAATAACACTTGTGATCTCCATGGCGATGCACTTGGTTGAATCAAGCCTTTGGCTAGCATAACATCCAACTGCTTCTTCAGTTCCACTAACTCTGAGGGGTTCATGCTATAGGGTCTCTGGGCTATAGGTCCGGTTCCGGGGATTAGTTCAATAATGAACTCAATATCCCTACCCGAGGGCATACCTGGCAATTCATCTGGGAATACGTCGGGGTATTCACAGACTACTCTGACTTGGTCTATGGTGGGCAAGGCTACACTCTGGTTTCACTTGAATTGACGGGGTAAGGTTTCAGACATATGCTCTACTGTTACTCCAGAACTACTGGTCATGGTGATGGCTTTCTTAGCATAGTCTATCAATCCTTTATGCCTTGACATCCAGTCCATACCTAGTACTACTTCCAATCCTTTGGTTCCAAATACAATTAGGTTGGCATAAAAATCTATCCCATGTATTCTGATAGGTACAGCTTTGCAAATTTTTCTAGCTTTGGTTGTTGAACCGGGGATTTGAACTATCATGACATGCTTCAGGTTGGTTGGATGAATCTTACTAGTGCATGCAAATTCTTCGGTGAAAAATGAATGCGATGCTCCTGAATCAAACAATACTCTTGCTAAAACTGAGTTGACAGAAAACATACCCAGCACTACATCTGGCGCTTCCTGGGCTTCTTCTGCATTCATGTGGAAGAGACGGCCATTGCGGTTGTGAGGGTTCCCTAGGGTAAATCTCCTTCCTGGTTGAACATGACGCTGCTGCTGAGCTGAGGCATTCACATTGGTATTGGCTGCAGTCTTCTTGGGACACTCATTGGAGTAGTGACCCTTCACTCCACACTCGAAACAAGTGATATGGGACTTGTCTTTGACTGCGACAGGCACAGCATTGCTGCCAGTTCTGGGTGCAGTGTTGTTGTTGTTGTTGTTGTTGTTCTTGGGAGGTGCACGATTGAAGTTGTCGGCATTACTGGAGTTGTGATTGTTTCCTCCAGACTTCGCATTGCCTCCGCTACGGTTGGGGTAGCTTGGGCGAGATGTTGGGGGTTGGTTCTTCCTTGGTGCATATCCTGGTTAAGGGTTTGGACGGTACTTCTGGTGACTGTTGGATCTAGACTGCTGCATCATACGATGCTTGCGGTTGTCGTTTGCCTAGTTAATCTTCCCTTCCATCTGGATGGCAGAGTCAACTAGCTCTTCGAGATCCTGGAAACGGATATTGACGAGGACAGTCTGCATCTCATCATGCAGTCCGTTCAAGAATCTCTCTTTCTTCTTGGCCTCCGTGTTGATCTCATCAGGTGCATTTCTGGCAAGTGATAGGAATCTGTCACGGTACTCCACCACAGTCATTCTCCCTTGCTTCAATTCGCGGAACTCATCTCTCATTCTGTTGACTAGGCCTTGCGGCACATGGGTGCGACTGAACTTGACTTTGAATGATTCCCATGTCATCACTTGACCATGGTTCATATTGCGGGTGCTATTCCACCAAGCTCTTGCATCTCCTGCCAGATAGTGGGTGGCAAAGAGAACTTCCTCATTTTCATCAACTCTGGCAACTTCTAAGTTGTTTTCCATGGTCTGTAACCAGTCATCAGCATCTAATGGGTTCTCAGATTGATTGAAGATTGGGGGATTGGTGTTCTGAATTTTTTTGAGTTTGGATCCCTCGTGATCCTGGTTTCCATGCCCTTGGTTGTTGAGAGCCATCTGGGCGATCTGTTGAAGTGTTGCTAAGTTGGCTTGATGTTCTGCCCGGCTTGCTTCACGGTCTGCGATGAGATTCTGCAGTATCTGCAGCATTGGGTCTTGCGACGAGCTGCTCCCTCCTTGGTTTCCACGAGTCATCTGAGGATTGAGATATATGGGTAAGAGGGAAATTCTAAGGTTCATGGTTTTGGGTTTTCAAAGCTAAAACTTTGAGTTAGTCTCAGGTTTTTCAACTAACTTCATTTTCATTCATGCAAGAAAGCACACGATACAACACACACCACAACAATCAAGGGGAAAACAGATGGTTTGAAGAACCATTCTGTAAGCTACGATACAGTGAGACCGATACATCTCAGGCTATGACAGTGCTCTAGTGCATCTACTCATCGTCGATGAAGTCGGAGTCATCATCGTCAGTGTAGAAGTCCACGGCATCCTCCTCCATAAAGTCATCATCGTTGCTGAGGTAAGAATCCATGTCTCCCTGGATGTCTTCACCCTCATCTTCTTCTTCCTTTGCTGCAAGCTGAGCTTCCTGCTCCTTGATGGTCTTCTTGAGGTCGGCCACCTTCTTGCGAAGACGAGCGATAGTGCGATCCTTCTTGGCACGCTGGCGGTGAAGAGACTGGCGGTCTTGGACAAGCAGTGTGAAAGTCTGGGCCATCTAATCGGCAATGGCACAGTTCTGGTTGGCTAACTCTCTGGCATTGTCCAGTTCCTGCTGGCTGTCGTGAAGCAAGAAGTCAAGGTTCTCCACTTGACGCCTCAACTCGGGGTGACCCGGCATCTCCATTAGCATTCCCATGAAGTCACGTCTTGCATAGTGGGCAAAACGGGTTCCTTGGACCTTGTTGACGCTGAGGGCACATTGACGTGCGAGAGCTTCATGCATGGCCCTGGCTAAGCCATCTAGCCAGTTGTTCTCTCTCATGGAGAACAAAATTCTCCCAGAAGTTGGTGCTTCGATGCTTCCTCTAAGATCCACGGTGACTAGCCACTGTAAGTCTCCTCCTGGGGGTCCTAGAAGTTGAGCTCCAAGAAACTCTGGATGTGGGCGTCCTAGTAACTCTGATAGTGAATCCAGATCCCTCTCGAAGATCAGCTGACCTCCGTTTCCCAACTAGTAAAACTTGCTGAACTGGGTCTCCATCTACAAGAATTAAGGATGAGGAAGTTAGTGAAGTGATCAAGTGTGTCAAATTTTAAGTAGTAGTGGGAGAATTTTGAGTATCATGAATTTTTGAGAAAGAATCCACAATGGTAAGAGTGGAGATAGTTTTTCATAAATACTCACTTTGGTTTTGAAACGAAACTTTTATTTGACGTCCATTCTAACTAGGGTCTCCTATGGTCAGGATGGCTCTGATACCAACTTGACAACACCCGGATTTTTAATCCCAGATGCCCATTATGCCATACCTCGCAATCCCAGGATTACCATTTTTGCAAGACATAACGGATTGGATATCACAGTACATCATCCATTACAAACCATACATAAGGTCTTACACAAATTAGGATCTCATGATCCAGTCTTAATAAAACAAGCAGCGGTAATAAAAGATAAGCGTAGCGGTGGGGTCCATCTTCAGGGGCATGGGCAATGCTGACGAAGGTAGACAGTCCTAGTTATCATAGCTGTCTTGTTGGCCATCATCTTAATAGTCTCCTTCATAGTCTGGCCACAATAATAGCCAGGGACAAAAGCCATGAGTACTCTTTAAGTACCTGCAAACTACCACTAACAAGTACTATACTTCCAAGATAAAGTGCCAACTCTAGGTATAACCATAAAGTTAAGTTTGAAACCTAAGCTGAGTTCAGAAGCAAAGAAAGATAAAGTAAAGTTCTAGAATCACTTAAGTTGGGAAGCTAATGTCATAAACACAACCTTGTTGTGGTCAAGTCAAGATTCCTCATTCATATCAAGTTATTTGGAAAACATCTGACAACGAAACAGTATGGCCATTCCAACTGTTCATAACCGCGGACGTGGCTATTCGAATAGTTTGACACTCTGCAGAGGTGGTACACTTTCACCACAAGATTTGATACATCTGTCGGGGATAACCCTGAATCATCATACTTAGTATGCAGATAATCAAACATAACCTTCCCTTTACACACCCTAGTATAAGCACCTCTCCTATGAGCATGGCCTCCCAACCAGGACCATCAGTCATCTTGGGCACTGCATAGGTGGACATCATGAGAGGTAGCCTCAGCTCAGACCTCTCCCATGAGGGAACTAATACTAATGCATATAAATTTCCAGCTAAGCCTTACCCAATTCAGGTAGTGTGGTTGTACGGTAAATTTGGAATGGTATCGCATCCGAATCCAACCATCAGTTTTATAAAAGGGTTAAGGCTCATGCCTCCATATTTTCATCATCATCAACCATTTGTGTTTCTCAACACATGTCAAAACATCTCAATAGAATGACTCATCATTCAAAGGTTTTCATAATTCATTTTCACCAAGTGTTCCCATCTAAAGTGACTCAAGTTTTTGATCTACTCTAAACTACTAAGTTACGAGTGTTCACTAAGGTGGAAAAGATGGGTTCAATATCATGCCATAGAATGACATCTAAAGGGTTCTAATTAGGTTAAGTTTTATACATTTTATGCTACCTTAAAAACAAGTAAAGAACTTTGTGTAACTAAGAAAGTAAAGCTTGTAAATAAGACTTGGGGTATTACTAGTCAAAGGGAGTGTGATCAAAGCATGCTTAAGGCATCTTTGCTAAACCATCTATTTTGGTCCTAATTTGCTAAGCACTAAACTTGCAAGTGTTAGCTTGCACTGTTAATGGTGGCTTGCCTTGGTTGGTGCAGTGGTTGATGTTTTCTTCTTCTTCTTCTTCTTCTTGGTAGAACTCCTCCTCCTCGAAAGCTTGGTCGGTACTATCGTCTATAAATACATACAGAGCACACAGTCACCAAACAATACTTAACTAGGCTAAGTAGCATTCTAAGACACACCTTTGATGATCTATTATCATCACAAGCATCACAAGTCTAATTCAATGGTTTCATCCTTTTTATTTTAGAAAAGTAATTTCTACTCATTGAAAATTTAACTAAGATTTAATATTCACCACTTAAAATATGGGATCATGTTGACACATGTCATCACCACATATCCCAACATGTGGGAATGAGAATTAAAGGTTGGATCAATATTACTTTGGTTTAAGTTCATTATTTAATGATTTAAAGTGATAGAAATGCCTATATAGCATTATTTTGGTACTAGTCCAAAGTCACTGCATGTAAACCTTAATATTATTACATAGTTAGATAGATATGATGAAATGTGATTTTGGAGAGTTGGAATCAACTCAAAATCTAACTTGGTTGATTTTATAAAAATGTTGCAAGTTGCAAATACTTCTGTTTTGATATTTTTATTAGGAGAGATCTATAACTCTAATTGAATTAAATCCAACGGGCTTGGATAGATAATCTTAATACCTCTCAGGCAAAATTAGTTTCATGCAATTTGGATTTGTGAAACTCCCAGAATTGAATTTTAACTAAAAACTAGTGGACAGAACCTAGATTTAACTAAAAAGAAAAATCTAGATTTGAATGGCTGGGCTAGCGCGGGAAAGAACTTGGGCCGGCCCAGTGGCGCTCTGCGGCGTGGGGCTCAGCTGACAGGGGGGTCGTATGCGGTCTGGGCGAGGTGGCGCTCTGAGCGGCAGAGGCGGCGGTGTCCACGGCGAGCGGTGGCTGTGGTGCGTTGGGCGGCGAACGGGGGTGTTTGGGGTGTTCCCTAGGTCGTGGCGGAGCGGTGGGCGCGGGCTGCGACCAAGGGGCGGTCTGTGCAAGCGGGGACAGAGCGTGCTCTGCGGGTGGCATCGGCATGGTGCGGTGGCACTGGCGCGTGGTTTCCTCGGTGGTCCACTACAGGGCTTGGCTCAGGCAGGGGACAGAGGGTGGTGGTGAGGTGCTGGCTACCTCCTAGACATGGAGAGAGAGGGGGAGATGGTCTGCTGCGGTGAGGGCAAGGTTGGCCAGCGAGGGGTGTCTCGGCATGGCATGGCAATGCCACTAGGGGCTAGGGGAGTGGGTGCTAAGGGCCTGGTTAGATCAAGAGGGGGAAAAGAGATTAAATGGAGATCAAATTGGGGGAAAACCCTGTTCAAAACAGTGAGCTATGATTTAGGTTTAAACCTGCATGCCAAGTGTTTGATTAAATGGCCGCAAGAACTAAACTTTTGAATTTTGGTTTCAATTTTTTTGGGTGATCTCCACTAATGCTAGGTAGTCCCTGGCTGCAAGGGTTTTTAAAGTGGAGCTCAAATAGATGGGTTTTGAAATAGGGGTGATCTATGCACATGCATTGGATTCAATTTTCAAATGCCAATAAAAATAGTTAACATAATGTTTTTAGCAGATCAAAAGGTGGGCCTTGGTACCTCATTATGTGTACTAGCAAGGGGTGCAAAGATCATGAATTGTTCCTGTTAAGAATTGAGTGCTAGGAACACTCAAAGTAGTGTAGTGGATTAAAATGGCCAAAATGACCATTCCTCCTTTTTAATTCTTTTTTATTTGATTTTCTTTAGGAAAAGTTTGGGAATGATGTAGATGATGTTTAATTCACTTAAGAAACATTTTAGAAACAAAGGATCACACAATCATGGCAATTCAAAAAAACTCATATTTTAAATTCACACAATCATTTAAGAAACATTTTAGAAACAAATGGATGCTTTCATTTTAAATTTGCAAAAGTTTTTGTTAACCCCAATTTTGATGATTTAGATCTTGATAAGCTTGGATTGAAGTTTTGGGATGTTACAAGTAGTATATGCTTGTATGCTTTCTCGATGTTTGTCAATTGCCCCGCTGTAATTTGTTCACCCAACATGTTCTCTATCTTAAGGAGAGCCACCACTAGTGAACTATGGACCTAGGTCCTTTCTTTTACTTTCAATCTACAATCATCTGTTTACTGCTTTGTGTTTACTTTCTGTACACTATTACTTTCTTCCATTCGATACGTTTAATCTTGTTTTCAGCAAAACCGGTGAGATTGACAACCTCATCGCAAGTTGGGGGCAAAGTTATGTGGTTGTGTTGTGCAGGATTCCACGTTGCTATTGGCACCGGTAGTGCGCCCTGCCAAGGCTTAGCTAGTAACACCTTTGGGGTGTTTCCTTGCTCCTACTGGATTGATAACCTTGGTTTCATAACTGAGGGAAAACTTGTTGCTGTCCTCATCATACCTTCTTCTTGGGGATCCCCAACGAGCTCGATATATTTTGGGCCATCAGTTGGCACTTTTATTTACTCATTCTGTTGTAGTGAAACTGATTACTAGACAAGTCAAAGTCAAATTTATAGCACTACTTTAGTTATAGTTGTCTATGATCGAGATACTATGCTCCAAGTCGTCCATAACTGCGGACATGGCTTTCAGAAAGATTTACCCTGTAGGGGTGCACAAATAGCAACACACACACGATCAACCTCGGAAAAGCCAAATTAAAACCCAACGAGGCTTTCCCGACAAAGCAATCAGAGGATTCATAAATTATTTCAGGGGGCCACCCCACTAAGCTACCTTCAACGAAGTTGGCCGGCTCCGAGACGGACCCAGGGTTTGCGAGAAAGGCTATAAACGACTGGGAACCCGAAAGAGTGATTGGGCTTGTCGATACCATGAAAACACTCCACATTCCAAAACAGTATAGGCGCTCCACGCGCAATCATAAATAAAGTAGTAAAGCATGGCATAAGTACAGGATATTAATAAAGCCCCAAACTAGTTTGTGGCCCCAAGAAATAAAGTGTGAATCAAGCTCAGGCAAAGGGGGATTCATAGAGTCTCCCCTATGTGGATAGTGCGAATAGTCAAGGAACATGTATCAAGTACTTGGGGCCTACGGGACAGAAGTGAGCGTGGAAGAATCAAATATTATCTATTGCCCATCGGTGCCTCTGCATTAGTTATATCTATTCCCAGCATTTTAATTGACAAGTTATAATTAAAGTCATTATCATCTCCACCATTAAGCATCTCCACCATTAAGCATGTGCCAACCTTCTATCAGCGGTGGAACGACATGACGCGAAGCAGCACCTGAGCAGGCAACTACGACTAGCAAGGCTGACTGTCTATCAAACAACAGGCAATAGGATGTGTCCAAGGCAATATAGAGGCTATAATGAATATAAATGGTGCACGAAAACTAAAGCATCGCAATACGGATAGCAATAGATCAACAGGAGGAAGTAAAGACTATAATGCAAAATAGGTAGAAAGAGGGAGATTGCTCGCCTGGGAAACACTACCGAAGATACATTATTCGAAGGACTAGTCGATACTCGCATCCACTCAACGGCCTAATCCGTGAAGAAGCAAAGCACTAAAAGAAATACCGGATGCACTATTTAATAATACGGCAGAAGATCCGGCATGTTCATGATATGATGCATGTCATGGCAAAGATGCGATGTAACTAAGAAATATTAAGCGGAACCGGGGTCCCGACAATTAATTAAGAGGTTCATGTTGTTTAGATACCCCACAGTTTAAATGTTGTCTTAACAAGGCAAAACATGGCATCGGTTCGCTACCCAAATTTAAATGGAGCCAATATAAGATTAAAATAGCCCGCATATAGTCTCCATGTTTAATTATGAGGTGGATCAACAAAGTACCCCCAAATGACAAGTAAGTATGCAATCATGAACAATTTTATATGAAACAAGTATATGTATGGCAATTTATAAAATAGGGCTCGGATCAGGGTCACACATTGGGGTTCGACGGGGTTCGGTCTTCGTACTCTGGGAACGAGGCCTTCGGATTTTCCATGAAGGACTTGAGAGGTTTCCGTGAAGGAGATCTTGACATCGGACGGTCCTTGTTAAGGTTTGGTCAGCACCTCTCGACGGTCTTGTCATCGATGGAGAACTTGAAGACCTTGGCGGAAGCCAGGATCAAAGATCTTCGCGGGGATTTGTACTCTTCGAGTGGAACCAAGTACATCTCTCGAAATCACCAGCATCGAGACGGTCTTGGCAGTGTTCTCCGTGTTCATTTGTTCTTGGCATCGGGATAGACAACAACGAAACGTGGCGAGGTTGACCTTCCTGCGCACCTGTTGGTAAAGGGACAGGGTCGAAAGACTGAGCCACGAGCTCCAACAGAAAACACATGCAGGTTCAGGGATAGACAAATCCACTGGCATCTGGACAAGGGGTCAAAACATGAAGCCTTTGCTTGCGTCCGAAGAGGAAAAACAGCAAGGAGATGATAAAGGGTGGCGCTCGATGCAGGGGCGGATGACGGCGAGCTCGGGTGCTGGCGAGGTGGTCCGACACAGCCCCGGAGAGCGCTCGACGTCGAGGACACGGCTTGAGGTGGCGGCGGCGGCCTAGGCCGACGGAGGCGACGCTGTGCTTGGCAGCGAGTGTGTCGGGCAGGAGCCGAGGGCGGTGGGGGCTCGTCCGACAGACGGGCGAGGCCGAGGAAGGCGCGGTCGAGGGCCCAACAGGGGCTAGCGGTGCTGCAATGCACGACCGGGGCATTAGCGGCAGCGGCGAGGAGGCGTCTAGCCACAGGGCTCACGAGAGGCGGAAGGGCAATGGAGATAAGGAACCGAGCGAGGCGGGGAGGCGGCTGGTGAGGGAGAACATCAGGGCGGCGAAGCTCCCATCGACGGCGGCTCCCGTGAGAAGAGGAAGGAGGCGGCACCCAGGGAGAAGACAACGAGCAGAGGGGAAGGAGCGAAGCGTCATGGGGGTGGGACCAGGGAGCGAGGATCGCGTGTCGTGACGGACGCGTGGTGGTTGACTACGAGTGGCCAGGGTAAAGCGCGTCGTGAGCGACCTGGTTGCGTCGCATGACGGGAGTGAGCATGAGGCGAGAGGGGTGGGGTCGGGCGACACGGGGTCAAGGTGGGGTGGGCCATGCCAGGAAGCGGGACATGATGAGCGGGGTTTGTTGGTCGATGCCCAGAGGCGTGACGGGGTGGTTCGGGTGGGGTTGTGGTGGAGTGATGGCGGCGGCAGGGTGGGAGTGGATATGGACTAGGATTTCCAGGGGTAGGTAGGAAGATCTTTTAGGGTTTCTATCGAGGTGGTAGGTGAAGGGAATATGCCCGAGAGGCAATAATAAAGTGGTTATTATCTTATTCCATGTTTATGATAAATGTTTATTTTGCATGCTATAATATTATTGATCGGAAACGTCAATACATGTGTGTTTAATAAACAAAAAGGGTTTCTAGTTATGCCTCTCTTATAGACTAGCTTGTTGATTAACAAGATGATCAAGGTTTCCTGATCATGGACATTGGATGTTGTTAATAACAAGGTCACAACATTGGTGGAATGATGTGATGAACATTCATCCAAAGTATAGCATTACGATCAAAGTCGTTATGTTTATATTGCTATAACATCATATGAAGTAATCTTTATCCTTAGACCATGATATCATGTTAATTGCTAACACCTGAAGAGTATCTTGATAACATAAAACGTCACACCATAACAGGGTGACTATAAAAATGGGTTTAGTGCTACGAAGGTGTTATGTTGAGGCTTATGGATCAAGAGTGGAATTTGTCAATCCCGATGACGGATAGATATACTCTGGGCCCTCTCGGTGATATCACATTAAGATAGATTGCAAGCAAGTGATGTGATCACTAGAATGTTATATCTCGGGAACGAGAAAAGGGTGCATGTCGGTAACGAGATCAAACTAGGTATGGAGATACCAATGATCGAATCTCGGACATGTAATATATCGCGAGACAAAGGGATTTAGTTACTAGCCTTAAAGGTTCTCACGATCACAGAAGTCATCGTTGAATGTATAGGAGTCAGTATGGATCTCCAGGTCCCGCTTGTGATTATTGATCTGAGAGGAGTCTCAATCATGTCTGCATTATTCGCGAGCCGTAGGGTGACACACTTAAGAGTTACCGGACACCATTTTGGAGCACATATGTTTCAGACGAAAGAATTGCAAAGCGCAGGAATTGTTTCGATAGAAACCGGAAATTGTTTGGGGTGAAATTGCAGAAAGTTGTTCTGCATGTGATATTGAAATATTGCAAGGGGTTATATGTGAATGTTTGTTAATTAAAGTAATTAACAAAATTCTGAATAAATTTAATAAAAGAGTTTTATTAAATGAGAGAGCATTAAACTTGGAGAATTTTAATGCATTTAAAGTAGGGACTTTAAAGGGGAATGTGAAGAGGCATTTTAATGTGGAGGGGTTACCACCACATGAATGGGGGACATGAGGAGTCACCCTCCCATGTGCCGGCCATGAAGGAGGGGCACCCCCTCCTCCTATAAAAGGCCAACCTCTTCCTCCTTCTTCCTCACACCTCCTTGTGAAGGATCTCTCTCCCCCTCTAGAATTATTCCCCCATGGTCTCGGATTAGCGAGATACATGTTCCCGGTGGCATTTCGTCTGGAAGGAGTTGCTGCTTCCGCTGGATCGCTGGAGCGAGGAGGTGGAGGTTGTCCGGTGGCTTGAACGTGTGTGCGAGTACGGATGCGCTGCTGAGTTGCGGTGCTCGGACTTCCTCACGATCTTGAGATCGGCAAGTGTACGACTACATCAACCAAGAGTTCCTACTCGTTAACAAAACTCGTTGTCTTCGAGCGTAAGTTCTCGTTGGATGTATGTCCACCCGTTTTCTTTGTACCTAGTAGATAGATCTTGGCGTGTAGTTCTCATGGTAGGAAATTTTTTGTTTTCTATGTTGCGGACCCAACAGTGGTATCAGAGCCTGATCTATGCGTAGGTGCTTTGCACGGGTAGTACACATATGTTTATATGTGGGCGATGATGATCATGTTATTGCATCTTCTATGTATTTTGGATATTGGTGGCATAGTGGGATGAAGCGGCCCGGACCAACCTTACATGTCATCGTACATGAGACCGGTTCCACGACTGACATGCAACTTGTTTTGCATGAGTGGCTGGCGGGTGTCTGTCTCTCCTACTATAGTCAATATCTGATTTACAACGAGTTGCTAATAACTTGGTTATCCTCGTTGTGGTTCATGTTCGTAGGTAATAACGGTTCTATCTCCGAAAGCCCTAAGCCACGTAAAACTTGCAATTGATAAATTAGAGGCGTCTAGTTTGGATCATTGCTGGGCTAGTATCTTGATATGGTATTGTTGTAAGTAGATGTATGATAGATACTCTTACAACACACTCAACGTGTAAGTTCCATAGACCTTGGCCTTACACACAAAGGAATGATAAAGATCATACCACGATGCAAATGATAGAGATCAAATGCATGGACCATATCATCTCACTTTACACATTAGATGTTAGCATCTTATACTGCTAGTTTGGCGCTTTTGGTAGCATTGTAAGATGATCCCTCATTTAGATATCAAGATAAAATGTGTTCTTCCTTGAGTATGCACCGTTCTATGGATCGTGTTTCGAGACATCACGCGATGATCGGGTGTACTCGACTCTACGCTTTCATACAACGGGTGTAAGACAGTTTTACACACGCGAGTACTAAGGTTCTTACTTGGCGAGCCTAGCATGTACAGACATGGCCTCGGAACACGGACCGAAAGGTTAAGCATGAGTCATATAGTTGATATGATGCACATATTGATGCTCGCCTTTGAAGCTACACCGACTCACGTGATGATCGGACTTGGTGTAGTGGATTTGGTTCATGTAATCACCAAAAAGGCACGAGGGATGTCGTTTTTGAGTGGGAGTTTATCTCTAATTTGCATTAGTCGAACTCAATTTGTCATAAACTAAATCAAAGTAAATTTGCATAATTTGTTGTAGTCATTGGCGTCTGTTCACTACCTTATGCTTAGTTTTAATTGAGATAATAGAACTATAGAATTCTGGATATTTACTTTACAAACTGGTATCATATTGTTTTGAATGTCAATTTAAAGTTTATAAGTCCTATTGCAAACTTTCAGCAAACTCTATTTACTCCATGAAGTTTAATAAGTAGTATTAAATCAAGAGTAAGAATTCAATGTTGGTATCTAAAGTATCATGTTTGCCTCCATGATTATTTATATTCAAAAGTTGTTTTAATATCAAGATTATCTAGGAGCTGAAAATTGTTTCAGAAATAATCATGTGTGAAAGATATTGTGATATCTAAAACAATGTTTTTGGTTGCATTATGATAGAGTATAATTTAGCAAAATACATGTTCTCATATTGTATGAGAATTTGTGAAGGATGGAGATGCTAAGCATCCGGATCTCCCAAAAGGTTTTGGGAACTAAAATTATACTTGTCATTCTTCCTTATAAGCTATAGTAGCTTGATCATGAAAGTTGTCATGATAAGGATGAATAGAAGATGTAAGTAAAATGTTTACTACACTAAAAGATTACTAAAGAATGGATTTTTGAAAGAATGCCAAACATTTGATGATGGTGATCCACTTCAAAGTGCAAGTTCAAAGGTATTAGTATTTGACTATATACGCTTTATACTATGTGTCATGTGAATGACACCACAATTGATGTTGATAGATTCTTTTAAAAGGAAAAGGAATTGCTGAAAGAGAATCTATAAAATATTTGCCAGAAAAGAAAAAGTTGGAAATGTCCAGCTTAGGTATATAGAAGATATATATGTTATGGCTGTATTCCTTGCTTGTTATACAATGTGGTTCTGAGGTATTGGATACTGAGTTGGTTGGTATGAAGTGTCATACAGGACAACACAATTCATGAACTACAATGGCCTAACTAACTAGCAAGAGAATAAGTGATGATGTTCATCGAAAACAAATAAAGTGTTATTATGTTTTTCGTTGTCGTCAAACCTAGCCTTCAAGATTTGTTTTAATAATTGTTATTTTGTTCCGGTATTACGAGAACAATGGTTGTTCAAATAATTACCGTATTCCATAAAGGATGGATGAACTTTTACAAGTCTAGTGGGAGAAATCACATCCATAAACACTATTGCTAAAATGTCGCAAGACAAATGATTGAAAGATCACTTATGAAGTGACATCGCTATTTAAATTATATTGGAAAGAGAACATGAAGAAACTCCATGTTGATGGATTTTTGGAGTCTTTTGATTTTTATCAATTGACGCTGGTGAGACTTTCCTCGAGATAATTGAAACTCCGTCCATAGGCCAAAGAGGAACGAATGACTAATTTATTGGATATTATGCATGTAGATGTATATAGTCCATTATGTGTATCCATATGCGATGGATCTTTTTGCTTCATATGCTTTCTCTAGAAATTTAAGTGAATATATCTATATATTTACTTAATAAGGAAGAAGTATGAAACATTTGAAAATTATTCAAAGACTTTCAAGATGAAGTGAAAAATCATTGTAACGAGAAAATAAAAGAGTTTATGATTTGATCATAAAGGAAGATATTTGAGTTACATATTTAGCAAAACACCTAAGATTTGAGGAATTGTTCCATGATTTGTGTTTCCCGATAAACCATAGAAGTATGGCATATTCGAGGGATGAAATCAAACCATGTTTGACATGGTAAGATCAAAGGTGACATTTATAAAACTGCCATTATGTTTTAAGGATTGAAGCTTTAGAGATTACCGCTTTTACACTAAAAAGAGCACCATCGTGATCCGTTGAAATGACACCATATAAGTATGGCTTGGGATAAAACCCGAATTGTCTTTTCTTAAATTTTGGTATGCTAAGCATAAGTAAAATGTTTACAACCAAAGTCAGATAAGCACGTCTTTGTAGGTTATCCCAAATAATTTGTTGGGAATTTCTCCATAACACTGAGGACAAAAGAGTTTGTTACTTGGAACGTCAAGTTTCTTGAGAAGGAATTTTTCGCGAAAAGTTAAGTGGGAGGACAATAGAACTTTGATAAGGTTTTTGAACCTTAGCTATATGTGCTAAGTAGCGCAGCGCCGAAAAGTGTCCCGGTGCGGCCACAATGCTCATGGCTCCCGTGATTACAAAGGGTGTGATCTCGGAGATTAGAGTTCCTATTGAACCGTGTGGGTCGGTAAGAATCAAATAGTGTGATTTGATAAGCAAGTCATTTTTGTTTTGACAATGATGAACCGACTACATGCAAAGAAGCGATGATGGGCCCTGAGTCCATAAAATGACTAGAAGTCATAGAATCCGTGATAGTATCCATACACGAGAAATCAAGTTTCTGAACTTGGAAGACCCTCCGGAAAGGCGTGAAGCCTATCGGTCGTGTTTGGATCTATAAAGAAATAGATATGGATGTTTAACATCTGTGAAATAGTCGACATGTCGGAAGGAAGTTTATGGCAATGTTCAAGGAGTTGACTATGACAAGATTTGGAATTTCATAGCGATATTTAGTCTTGACGGATTAATGTAGCAACCACTACATATAATTTGGTATATGGTAGTTGAATAAACAGAACATGGTTCTTCTAATAGAATGGATAGCTAGGACGTGTACATGACACGGTCCGAAGGGTTTTGTTAATTCAAAGGGTGCTAAAAGGGCATGCAAACTTCAATAGTTGAAGTAAGCATAGTGGAGTTGGAATCTTCACAATGATGAAACTGTTAAAAGAGTTTAAATTCATCGGAAATGATGAAGATGCTTGCATTTGCAAGAAATTAAGTGGGAGCGCTAACACATACTTCTAATACATTATGTAGAGGATATATTGTTGATTGGAAATGATGTATCTTGTATTGACACAAGTTAAGAATTTCATTAAAATGAGATTTCGATGAAAGACTTGGGCAAACCCGGAATATTTGGTATCAATATCTATATGGATAGATTGAGGCGCTAATATGGTTGTGCCAGACATACATATATGAGATATTGAAAGGGTTCAATATGGAAACAAAAATAAAGGTTCTTGCTGCATGGAAAGAATTGTATCAAGATTCAAGTGTTTCAACACTTGGTGAGTAAAATCACATGAAGATTTTGATCAATTATACCATGATATGTATATATCCAAAATTTCCTATGCTCTAAATGTTATGAGCACATACCAGAATGATTCATAAGATGATCATTGGACGATAGTAAAGATATTCTTATGAGCTTTGGAAGAACTAAGAATATATCATGTATAAGTGACAAATAGTTAAAAATAGTTCATTGTAAAGTGTTACATTGATACTATTTTTGTCACAAGATACAAATTAAATTTATCTCAATTTAAACTATGGGTGGCACAATGTAATGGAAAGGATGTTCCATGATGGATTTGGATGAGTTCCAAAGTTGACACATTGTGATGGATACTACAACAAAAGGCTAAGTATATAACTGCTATAGTAGCAGCAAAGGAGGGCATTTGTGTTAAGTAGTTTGTTATCAAACTAGGTGTGGTTCAAAGTGGGCTAATATTATGAAGATATATTGTGTGACAATAATATCAACATATTTTAACTCGAACGAACTAAAGGTCTCGCCAAAGGACCAAATTTATACAATGCCATCTCATTTGAGAATGAGTGATGCGTAGAGACGCAAAGACATGCAAATACACACGGACCTGAAACTTTCAGATCCGTAGATTATGTTAACCACTATCAATAGCGTATATGCAACACCATAAAGCCATAGGTGTTCAATATGCAAAGTTTTTCAAACTAGATTATTGACTCTAGTGCAAGTGGGAGACTGAAGGGAATATGCCCGAGAGGCAATAATAAAGTGGTTATTATCTTATTCCATGTTTCTGATAAATGTTTATTTTGCATGCTATAATTGTATTGATCGGAAACGTCAATACATGTGTGTTTAATAAACAAAAAGGGTTCCTAGTTATGCCTCTATTATAGACTAGCTTGTTGATTAACAAGATGACAAAGGTTTCCTGATCATGGACATTGAATGTTGTTAATAACAAGGTCACAACATTGGTGGAATGATGTGATGAACATTCATCCGAAGTATAGCATTACGATCAAAGTCATTATGTTTATATTGCTATAACATCATACGAAGTAATCTTTATCCTTAGACCATGAGATCATGTTAATTGCTAACACCTGAAGAGTATCTTGATAACATCAAACGTGACACCGTAACAGGGTGACTATAAAGATGTGTTCAGTGCTACGAAGGTGTCATGTTGAGGCTCATGGATCAAGAGTGGAATTTTTCAATCCCGATGACGGATAGATATACTCTAGACCCTCTCGGTGATACCACATTAAGATAGCTTGCAAGCAAGTGATGTGATCACTAGAATGTTATATCACAGGAACGAGAAAAAAGTGCATGTCAGTAACGAGATCAAACTAGGTATGGAGATACCAATGATCGAATCTCGGACATGTAATATATCGCAAGACAAAGGGATTTAGTTACTAGCCTTAAAGGTTCTCACGATCACAAAAGTCATCGTTGAATGTGTAGGAGTCAGTATGGATCTCCAGGTTCCGCTTCTAATTATTGATCTGAGAGGAGTCTCAATCATGTCTGCATTATTTGCGAACCATAGGGTGACACACTTAAGAGTTACCAGACACCATTTTGGATCACATATGTTTCAGACGAAAGAATTGCAAAGCGCAGGAATTGTTTCGATAGAAACTGGAAATTGTTTTGGGTGAAATTGCAGAAAGTGGTTCTGCATGTGATATTGAAATATTATAAGGGGTTATATGTGAATGTTTGTTAATTAAAGTAATTAACAAAATTCTGAATAAATTTAATAAAAGAGTTTTATTAAATGAGAGAGCATTAAACTTGGAGAATTTTAATGCATTTAAAGTAGGGACTTTAAAGGGGAATGTGAAGAGGCATTTTAATGTGGAGAAGTTACCACCACATGAATGGGGGAGGTGAGGAGTCACCCCCATGCACCGGCCATGAAGGAGGGGCACCCCCTCCTCCTATAAAAGGCCAACCTCTTCCTCCTTCTTCCTCACACCTCCTTGTGAAGGATCTCTCTCCCCCTCTAGAATTATTCCCCCATGGTCTCGGATTAGCGAGATACATGTTCCCGGTGGCATTTCGTCTGGAAGGAGTTGCTGCTTCCGCTGGATCGCTGGAGCGAGGAGGTGGAGGTTGTCTGGTGGCTTGAACGTGTGTGCGAGTACGGATGCACTGCTGAGTTGCGGCGCTCGGACTTCCTCACGATCTTGAGATCGACAAGTGTACGACTACATCAACCACGAGTTCCTACTTGTTAACAAAACTCGTTGTCTTTGAGGGTAAGTTCTCGTTGGATGTATGTCCACCCGTTTGCTTTGTACCTACTAGATAGATCTTGGCGTGTAGTTCTCATCGTAGGAAATTTTTTGTTTTCTATGCTGCGGACCCAACAGTAGGTGGTTGTGGGATGGGCTTTCGGGAATGTCCTTTGGCTGCCTCCTCCAGGACAAAATAGTTTTATTATTATTTATTTCTTTTTATTATAAACATTTTTGTAAATATCTTTTAAACAAACAAAATTTCTGAAAAGAGACCGAGGTTTTGATTTGAAATGAAGAGGGAGGATATTTAGAAAATAAAGATAGGAGTTTAGAAAATAGTTTTCGGCAAACAAATGCATGATGACATGACGATGCTCAAATGCAATGTGGCATGATGACATGAGCATGCGGTTATGATGATGCATAAAACAAAATCACAACGATTTTCTAGTAGTGGTTTTACCTGGGTGCTACAACATTCAAGAGTGGCAGCAGAGCAGTGATGCATATGACGAGTACCAAGATTACATGAATGAGGTAAGTTTCAACCTTTAGTTTTGCAAAATATGATAGGTCTCACTCCCCCAGCTAGTTTAAACCTTTATTTCTAACCAACTCCTGATATCTAAACCATCTTGTAGTCATTCTTATGGCCACTAGAGAGAGGGATTCAGCACTAGAACGAGTACCTAGGCCGGGGCCATTCCCAGTCATGTCATCTAGGGAAGAATTCGCTCGCACCTACTACGCAAGTGATACGTTGCAAATGTATCTATAATTTTTGATGTTCCATGCTTGTTTTATATCTACTTTCTTATGTTTTGTCCACACTTTAGAGTATTTTTACACATTTTCTGGAACTAACCTATTAACAAGATGCCATAGTGCTAGTTTCCTATTTTATGTTGTTTTTGGTTTTAGAAAAGCTAATAAGGAAATATTCTCGAAATTGGACTGGACAAAAGCCCAAGTCAATATTTCACTAGAAGGAACACAGAGTCCGAAGAGGAGACGAAGAGGGAAGCCAGGCCGGCCACACCTGGTGGTGGCGCATCCAGCCCTAGCCGCGCCACCAGGGGTGTGGGCCCCCTGGCACTCCACCGTCCTTGCCCCTTCGCCTATATATTGCCATCATCTCCATCCCTAGATTGAGAGGGATCTAAAGCTCTTCCCGGCAACCTGCTAGAGGGGAGCGATCACCCTGGAGGCCTTCTTCATCACCATGCCTGCCTCCGGTGTGATGCGTGAGTAGTTCATCCCTGGACTACGGGTCCATGTAGTAGCTAGATGGTTGGTTATCCTCCTTTGTGCTATCATGTTTAGATCTTGTGAGCTCCGTTCATGATCAAGATCATCTATTTGTAATCCTACATGTTGTGTTTGCGGGGATCCGATGGATATTGAGATGCTATTTCAGATTGATTATTGATTCTATCATGTCTTTGTTATTTGTGATCTTGCATGCTTTCCGTTGTTTGTAGCTATTTTGGCCAAGTAGATGCTAGCAACTCCAAGAGGGAGTATTTATGCTCGATAGTGGGTTCATGCCTCTAGGAATCTGCGGAAGTGACAGAAATCTCTAAGGTACTAGATGTGTTGTTGCTACTAGGAAGAAAACAACAATCCTTTGTTCATAGAATAATCGTATTGTTTACTTTACACACTTTGCTTAATGAAATTATCTGTTGCTTGCAACTTAATACTGGAGGGGGATCGGATGATAACCTGAAGGTGGATTATTAGTCATAGATGCAGTTGGATTACGGTCTATGTATAATGTTGTAATGCCCAATCAAATCTCATAGGAGTCAAGATAATTAGTATATGCACGTATGCTTTCTCAATGTTTGTCAATTGCCCAGCTGTAATAGGTTCACCCAACATGTCATCTATCTTAAGGAGAATCACCACTAGTGAACTATGGACCCCGACCCATGCTTTTACCATCAATCTACAAAGCTATTTACTGTTTTCTGTTTACTTTCTGCAAGCTATTACTATCTTCCACACAATACATTTAATCCTTTGTTTTCAGCAAAACCGGTGAGATTGACAACCTCACTATAAGTTGGGGGCAAAGTTCTTTGGTTGTGTTGTGCAGGATTCCAAGTTGGAAACAACACCTTGGAGGTGTTAATTGCTCCTACTGGTTCGATAACCTTGGTTTCAGAACTGAGGGAAAACTGCTACTGTGCTCATCATAACTTCCTCTTGGGGTTCCCCAACGAGCTCAAGATATCTTGAGCCATCAAGCTCTTTTTCCGGCGCCGTTTCCGGGGAGTCAAGGACAACTTCATAAGGGGAGTCCCTCATAACCAATCTCTTTACTTTGTTTTTGTTTTGCTTAGTTTATTCTACTTTATTTTGTTTGCTTCTTTTTATCAAAAATACAAAAAATAGTTCCTACTATAGTTATTATTTTCGTAGGTTTGTTATTTTCTTGCTTTATCATGCTTCCTATCAATGGTTGGTTTATTTGAAACTAGATCTTATTGGCAAGGTGGGTTCACGGAAGAACACAAATGTTATTATAAGGAACACCGCTTGTCACAAAAAGGGAAACACTTACGGGGACAAATTGATAAATTGTATACTATTGCTAGAAACATGTGCTCTACTTATAATGTTACTTATTGCTTTGATAAATCTTGTTGTTGTAGAAGGTATAAACACCACCCTTTTTAATGTGAGTATAATGATGATGTTACCATATCTTCTTATGTTAAGGGAAATTATGACTTTTATGATGTGGAACAAATTAAAGAATTTATTGCTTGGAAGGGTACATTCGAACTTGCTTATTTACTTGAAAATACTGATGATGCACCTTATAAATATGAGTTTTATGATATACTTAAATTTTGCTTTGATAATTACAAGGAAGAAAATGGCTATATTCTTGAATATCTTAATAGATGCTCTCCACCAATGGAAGAGACTAATGCCTTCTAGGAGCCTATGGAAGAAGAAATTGCTGAAACTAGAAGCTCATTATTCTATAGCTTACGCGTGAGGGAAAGCCAGCGCGCTGAGCACCGGCTCACGCGCTCCGCTGTGGTAAATAGTTCGAAAAAAACTAGCGAACCGGCTACTAGCGAGAAAACCTCTCCGACTCAGCCCCCCGACAACGAGTTATGCCCTCGAAGAGCCCCGCCCCCTAGCGACACGGCGGAGCCCTAGCCACCACCGCCGGTAGCCTCCCAACCCCTCTCTCCCCCGCATAGCCGCCGCCGGAGGGGCCCTACAAAGCCGTATGCAACCCTGGGAAGGTAGCGACGGGGCGTCTTTACTCTTCTCGCGGCTCTTCCGCATGTCTCTAGGCATCCAGGCGCGGGCGGCGCATGGCGGGTCATGGCGGAGCGGCTGTGGTCTTGCAGGGCGGCGCTGTGGGCGTGCTGCGCGGCTCTAGAAGGGGGCGGGGCAGCGCCATCGGCTGCTGGAGGCGCGACGGGGCGCGACCGGGTCAGATCTAGGCTTTGTTGGGCAAGAGTCTGCTCGCTCTAGTGTTTGAACCGATCCGCCGCCGCTCCCACCTTCCGGCTGCGGGCACTGGTGCTGCCACCGCCCCTCGCTGCTCCTACCCCTTCACTTCCGGCCGCTCCATCCTCCTTCTCTTTCCGCCGCAAAATCCGCTCTCAGCCGCTCAACCCACATTCGGCCTCCGCTCGCCATGCCTAGCCTCCCGCCACCGCCTTCATCCTCTGCACCGAGCCTTCTGTGCGTGTTCCACAACGGGCTACCACAGGGGCCGCTTTTGTGGAGAAAGAAGCGAGAAGTTCAAATGGGGACGAGGAGAGGTTGTCGGTGTCCGGAGCTCATTAAGCGATACATAGCGCGGCGAGCCTATCTGCCTTGAGAAGCCGCGCTAGGCGAGTTAGAGCGTCAGGAGGAGGTCGACATGTCCATCAAGGTAATAGCATTTTCTCCGGATCTTTGACTTTACCGATGATGAGCAACTGTGGTGATTAATATAATTGAAGGCCAAAGCACAACACCCACGACGGAGGCAGAAGGTTCCAAGTAGCCGAAGGGCTTCCAGTAGACTCTTTTGTTCATACTGTGTGCTAATTGACTTTATTTTGGCTTAATTGGTATTGTAGGATGGTGGATACCTTCTGTAAGAATTGGAGGACAAATTTGACTTTCTCTTCATATTTGGATTTTTATACTCATCATTTAATTTATCAAAGTATTTGCTCTCATATTTTCTTATTTTTAGATTGGATATGGTCCTCTTTCTTTCAGATTATCGAGAATGACTCTGACAAAAGCATGTAGATTTATGTACCCCTACCCTCTTGTTCTTCCTGTGTTCGGCTAGTGGTAGTCCAGATTTGAGGAGTTACAGTGTGTGTGGTTGGATAGGCCATCGTGCTACAGATACTTTGTGTCCCTGATAAGCTCATCTCCCAGTACCTATTTGATGTTTTAGCTCAGTGTTAACAATTAAAATGGGTGATATTATGGCCTTCCATCAAATGCTATTAGTTAGTGGTGGTTATTTTTTCTGGGATCAGTTGAGGCTACGGTCTTGTTGTCGTACTACTTGAGCTCAGAATTCTGCTTCTTCATTAGTGTGTAATGCTTCTCATGGTAATCAACCATTAAGGTGGACATGGCCTAAATTTATGTGCTATCAAGACTTATTTAGCAGATGTCATTATTCATTAGTTAATTCTTTCAGTCAGAATGCTACTCTTTTTACTTATTTCCATCCCACAAATTGTGGATGAAGATATCTATCCCACCAATCAGCAAAAGAGTGTTATATTGCCTCGGTCAAGAGGTCAACTTTTTAAGTCTAAAACCTATGCAAGGGTCAGAATTTCATTGATTAACTTCACAACAAACATTATAAATGTTGATTCCAAAAGGTACAGTAAATATGGTGGTATGCATAGGACAGAAGTGGTATCGGATTTGTACACTGAAAGGTACACCTACGCCATGTATTTGATCTCACATTTTTTGCTGAAACATCAGCTTTACTGTTTATATGCCACCGAAGTTTCTGCTTCTTGCATCTTCTTTGATAAGCAATAGAGTCGGTCTGATCTATCACTCTACATTCGCAGTGCAGTGTTCCGAGAGTCGGGAGGCTTGCATGGTTATAAAATTTGAGTACCAAAAAAGGACTACTACGGGCTTCCACATCAGTTGAGAAATAATAACCTCATTTTTCGGTTTGCCACTTAAAGAAGAGGATTTTGCATGGCATATATATATATATATATATATATATATATATATATATATATATATATATATGCCTACACCATCGGAAAGGGCATATGAAGCATCAGAGAAGCAGAAAGTAGAGAGTTGATTGTCCCTGTCTTAATTCTCGAAGAAATGTATACTCATGTGAGCAATGCAATCTTGCAACACAAAGTCTGGCCAGGAGTTTTCTTTTTCAGTGTACACGATGATCTCATGTGCACTGTGTAGCATTAGCAAAGTGAAGAACATATTGAGCTTGTCATTTTTTTTCTTAAAATTTAAATTATCCTTGGTCTCCATATGCACCAGAGAAGATAAGAGAGAAAAATATAGGTCTACCGCAAGGCTATATTACCATTATCCAGTTTGCTCACTAGATTCACATAGGCCTGATGGTCAAAGATAAAAGTAGAAGTGGTATAATGCCAATAAATGTTTCCTAAGAACTGTCATTGTAGTTTATGGCCGGAACTTCTACCCAATAGCATTGCAAGGTCTTGAATTGATGTGTTCATTATATTTGGCCAAAGCTAATCCACCGCTGTTTTATTTTTATAAATCGTTCTTTAATGAGTTTATCAGCTGATGTTTTGTTTTTTGTTGAAAGGTCTAATGGTGCTTACTTTCCAGTTGAGTTTATTTTGGCAAATGATTGACTAAAATAGTCAGCTGCTATACTTATAGTGTATATCAATTAACTAATTGACTAAATTACTTTGCTATTTTCTTACTAAATACAGTACTAGAAATTGGAATTTATGGTACATATGAGCTTCTTGATAAACTATTTGGTAAAATGGCAGTACTATGTTATCCATGTGTATTTGCTCTCTCTGAAAGTTAGTCAATTGTTTTCATTATTGTAGCTGCGATATTTACGGGGTGTGTCTAGGTTTTTCACATTTTTTACTTTCATTTTATTTTCTGCTCAGATTGGATAAAATTTATTGACCTACAACATATTTTTCATGTAACATTATTGAAAGGCATACTTTTCAAATGAACATCAGAAATATCAAGTTAGTATGTTCATCTTTCATAACTCTTGTGGGTAAACAAACTAATTAGGAATTCAGTTCTTGAGGCTGTAGTTAAAAGGAATTGATTTAATTTCTTTGAAAAGTAAATTAACTTCTGGAAGGTACTATGGCTTGATCTCTTGCTGGCCCTTTACAAATTATTTGATTTTATTAAATTGTATCGTGGCTGTCTAGCTTCTATTAGGTCTGATGTACTCCCTCAGAGTGAGGCCATGCCGTGATGGACGCCTAAAGCAGCCTAGCGTACATGCAGCTGAGGAACAGGTGTTGGGCTGTCTCCAAGTTATGAATGCAGAGCGGATAGAAGTAGCATTTCGGCCACTCTCGCTGCATCAGCTGCTCAACGCACCAGAGTATGTTCTGCAAAAGAAGCCATGCGAAAAGTTTGGAATTGGCTGGCGCCCCATCTCGAACCAAGCCCCGCAGAATACTGAGCTTGCGGCCCTTGAATTGGACACAGTACGCCATTTTGGCCGAGTACTCCCCGTTGTGGGAGAGGATCTAGACACTCGTGTTTGGGACATGGTCTTTGAAGGCGACGTCATCTACCTCATGCTAGAGGGTGATGAATTCGGTTGCAATGGCTTGAATTGGTGCATGTCAGAGGTCGAGCACCCAACGGGGGAGCCGGTGGATCCCGAGGGAGGAATAGGCAGGGGCAGCTCGGCTCTGTACAATTACCAGTTCTTAACTGAATTCTCAACCAATCATATAGAGTCATTCGTTCCTGAGCTTTCTCATTAGCCTCAACTCTTGGCATGACTATATTATGTCTACACTTGGCTGCGTAATGGTATCATATCCTAGCCGTTATTCGGTATGGCACTGAAGAATTTCAGTATCATTTTCTTTGAGGATGGGGAAGCATCTTTTTTTTGAATTGCAAAAATGCTGAATAGAGACGGCGGGCTTAACTTCTCGAGGACTTTTTTCTCCAGCTTATGTGCTCAGCCGTCCCCAACAGTGATTGAATCTCCTATGGAGCTGGTGGTATACAAAATTGTGGCAATCTCAATGAACCATGCCTCAACACTGAAGAGTTTCGGTTTACTGTCCAGGCATGTGGATTATTGAGAAGAACACTTGAAGGCTAGGCAAAAACCTGCTATTAGGCAAGCAAGGCACCGGTAGCCCCCGCACATGGGGTTGTCTAAATAAATTGTGATGCAGCCTTTAATGAAATGGCAAGATCTGGGGGATCGGGTTATATCTGTCGTGATGAAATTGTTGCTGTGCGTATTGCCGCTGCTGGTTGTTTGCCTATGGCCCTTTATGCTCTCCAGGTCAAAGCACTTAAAATATACCATTCCATCAGCATTTCAATGCACGCAATTACTCTGTATTTAAAATCAGTATTATGTGACGTGCAACTTATTTTAGTACCGTCCTCAATTTCTTACACTATCAGTGCAGTTCAGGTAATGCTCCCTTTGTTCTTTATTAGGGCTCTATCCAGCTGGAGATATTTTCCAGGTTGCCTCTCTTCATGGAAGCGATAAGACATCTGTTTGAACTTTTCACTTCAAAGCTTCGAAGATATTCATGTCAGTAAAATATTTTATTGCTTTCAATTTTCAATATAAAAGGGAAAAGAGAATCAACCCGTGGTTGGATGGTTATGAGGGCAGTGGTACCCCCAGCCCACCAGAGTTCAAACCTCATGTTTGATGCTTTGGTGTCTCGTAAAGGCAAAATATTTTTTCAGTGTGAGGCGACGTTCCCGTCGATAGCAAGGCGTCTGCGGTGACTTCGTCAATCTCAAGACCCGCCGGCTCAGTCTCTCGGAGGTGCTCATAGGGGTAGGGTGTGCGTGTGTGTTCAAAGGGTTGAGTGTATGTACGCTTAAAAAAATATAAAAGGGAAAACATTTATTGAGCTGTGTTTTGTTTTGAATGTTTCAGTATAAACTGAATAGTTCTCTACACCGTTAATTACACAAGTTGTTCACTAGAATCTAAAATGGATGACAGTGACCATCCTTTGGTGAGTTAAGGAAATATGAACAATTTGTCGATCCATTCCAACTTTACAGACTGACGTAGGATTGCTACGTAGCTATCAGCGCATGCTTTAATTATATACTATGTGCTGAGAGAACATGGATGAACAAGAATAGACACAAACTGGAAGGTCAAGAAGAAAGAGACGGTAGGAGGACTTAAGGACTAAAGTTTTTACATGAATGCCAAAAGCTTTAACTCCGTGCTCGCCATTCGCCAACGTAACCATAACTGAGTTCAAAAAATCTAGCCATAGCTTTTTTTAATCTCATCTTCAAATATATGGTGTCATCGTACGTAATTGGTCTAATGAAAAGTGAAAGGAAGTGGACCAACAATAGGGCCAAAGGTTACATGAAGAAACGCCCCTGAACCAACCATGATGGCTATGTCGTGCGAAAATGAAATGCAGGCGGCGAGGCGAAGCTCGCATTTCCATCTAGTTGGATAAAAAAGAGGAGGAGAGTGATGATCAAGAGGAGGAAGAATAGAGCAGCTACCCATGTCTACCTCCTAATAAGAGTTACTCTTTAACTAATACCTTATTTGATCGCCCTCGATGCTTACCAAAGGAGGACGAGTGTGATATTTATATTGTTCATGACGCTACTGAAAATCATTATGAGAGAGGAAAATAAGGTTGTTGGAATTCTCATGTTACTAAAACACCTCTCTATATTGAAAGTTCCAAAGTTGGTTTTGTTTTATCTACCCATTCTTGTTAATATGTGCTTCTTTGATTTATTTTCTTACAAGATTCCTATGCATAGGAAGTGGGTTAGACTTAAATGTGTATCATATTTTCTCCTTGATGCTCTCTTTTGCTTCAATTCATATTTCTTATGTGAGCATCTTCTCAAATTACGAAGCCTAGCTCAAAGGCGTTAAAGAAAAACACTTATTGGGAGATAACTCAAATTTTAGTCGATAAATTTTCTTTTGTTGAGTCTTGGAAGTTATTGCCTCTGTAATAACTGCTCCTTATCCTTTTTGTGTGGTTTTTTGTGCCAAGAGTAACCTCTAATGAGAGAGAAGTAACACTTGGGAAAGTTGCTGTCTCGAAACAGATTTATGTGCTTCGCTGTAAAAATTCGTGAAAAATCTCTGTATGTCGGATTGACCTGTAATGTTTTGTGATTCTGCCCCTGGTTGTTATCTAACTTTAGTTAGTTTAACACTTTTCGATTTGAGTAACAGAAGGTTTTCGAAAATATCGGTTTTTACCTGCTGGTCTGTTTTGACAGATTTCTGCTATTGTTTGCATTTGCCTCTTAATCTCTTTCTCTTTGAGTTCTATTTGATCACTTGAACTTTTTAAAGGAAGTGCTATAGTAGCTTGTGTTTTAATGGAAGTTTTACTTATATTGAAACTGAACCTAAAGACACGTTATCTTGCGTACACTAATGTTGCTAATGAAGATTGTGTGAAGTTTTGTATGAAGAAAATTTTAAAGTGCAGGAAAGAATAATGTGATAAGATGAAGTATGGACAAAATATCAAGCTTGGGGATGCCACCCGTGTCACACCAATAAATATTCAAGAAGTACAAGCGTCAAAGCTTGGGGAGGCCCAAGACATCCCCTTCTTCATCAATAAAAATCTCAGTTTTTTTCCAAATACTTCATTTTTATTATTTTATGCACAGTTGTGTTGTTCTTGGAGCGTCTTCATTTTTGTTTTTGGTTTTCGTTTGCTTACTTTGCTTGAATAAATTGGTTGGATCCCCTCATTCATACATTAGTTTTCAAATAAGTTGGTTTGGATTGGAAAAGAGTAGGAAAGTTCATGCTTAAGTGGTATAAAAGGAGTCTTGTTTTTGACTGTGGCCTAGGCTTTGTCATGTCATGCTTTATAGTGTTTTGGCTTTATACTTAGTGATTATTTCTGTAGCATCACTTGTTATACACAATTGAGATTTCTTAATGTGCCTTGAAAGAGTCATGCGTTGTTTTAGCATATTAAAGCATAGTATTGTAGTTTTCTCCTTTGATGCTTTATTTGGGTTGACTTGGCGCATGCTGACACCATGTTAAGACTTTATCAAGTCACCATAGCCTCTATGATCATTTAGTTTTCGACTTGTAATATCACTTTATGCTTTAATTAATGATCTTTTTTCGCTTTGCATGATTATGGCCATTATTGCTCTCTTAGTTGGTCGCTCTCAGTCTTTTGCTAGCATCCATAACCAAGTATGAGTTCAACTCATGCATCCAACTCCAAATAAAACCAAGTTATTCCAAAGAGTCCACCATACCTACCTATTAGCATTTGCTATTCCAAGTATATTCATGTTTTTATCTACCTTCCAAATTAAACTTGTTATGTGAAAATTACTAATTAAAGCTCTCACGAACTTGATGGCACACTTTACTTTTATTGCCCTAATAAACTTGAACCATTGTGTCATCGATGTTGTATATGCTTGCAATTATAGTTAGGAATTAGCAGAACCATGTTGTCATGGGTAATGCTTTTAACATTGCACTTGTACATTGTACCTAGTTAATATCATGCTATTTTGTTTATGGATGTCCTCGGTGTGAACTGAAAGGGGGGATTGTAAGTCCATGGAGTTATGTATGTGTGTTAGTGAAACGCCTGGGCGGCTGGTCTAATCCATGCCTAATCATGGTGGAAACCTGCAGCGTAACCATAATGAGCAATCTACGAAGCATTCTTCTTATAAAAAAGAGATAGAGATTAAAAAAAGGAAAAAAGATGAGAAAAGAGGAAAGAGAGAAAAAAGCACCATTTTCCCATGGTAAATAAGAAGATTGTTGAGATGTTTATTGTCTGTTGATACATTGCAAATGTATCTATAAATTTTGATGTTCCATGCTTGTTTTATACTACTTTCTTATGTTTTGTCCACACTTTGAAGTATTTTTACACATTTTCTGGAACTAACCTATTAACAAGATGCCACAGTGCTAGTTGCCTGTTTTCTGCTATTTTTGGTTCCAGAAAAGCCACAAAAATGAATATACTCGGAATTGGACGAGATAAAAGCCAAAGTCAATATTTCACCAAGGGGAACATGGAGCCAGAAGACGAGACGGAGAAGGGCCTCGAAGGGGCCACACCCCCTGGCCGCGCGGCTAGGCCTGGCCCGCGCCTAGGGGGTGCAGCCGCCTCGGGCACCCCCTTGACCTTCCCCTTTGCCTATATATTGCCTCCGATATAGAAACCCTAACTACCCAATCAAAATTCCATGAACGAGTCTGTAGCCGTCATCTCCATCCCTAGATCGGGAGGGATCTGAAGCTCCTCCCGGCACCCTGCCGGAGGGGAGAATTCACCCTAGAGGCCTTCTTGAACACCATGACTGCCTCCGGTGTGATGCATGAGTAGTTCATCCCTGGAATATGGGTCCATGTACTAGCTAGATGGTTGGTTCACCTCATTTGTGCTATCATGTTTAGATCTTGTGAGCTCCTTTCATTATCAAGATCATCTATTTGTAATCCTACATGTTGTGTTTGTGGCGATCCGATGGATATTGAGATGCTATTTCAGATTGATTATTGATTCTATCATGTCTTTGTTATTTGTGATCTTGCATGCTCTCCGTTGTTAGTAGCTATCTTGGCCAAGTAGATGCTAGCAACTCCAAGAGGTAGTATTTATGCTCGATAGTGGGTTCATGCCTCTAGGAATCTGGGGAAGTGACAGAAATCTCTAAAGTACTAGATGTGTTGTTGCTACTAGGGAGAAAACAACAATCCTTTGTTCATAGAACAATCGTATTGTTTACTTTACACACTTTGCTTAATGCAATTATCTGTTGTTTGCAACTTAATACTGGAGGGGTTTCGGATGATAACCTGAAGGTGGATTATTAGTCATAGATATAGTTGGATTATGGTTTATGTATAATGTTGTAATGCCCAATCAAATCTCATAGGAGTCAAGATGATTAGTATATGCATGTATGCTTTCTCGATGTTTGTCGATTGCCCCGCTGTAATTTGTTCACCCAACCTGTCATCTATCTTAAGGAGAATCACCACTACTGAACAATGGACCCCGATCCTTTCTTTTACCATGAATCTACAAAGCTATTTAATGTTTTTTGTTTACTTTCTGGAAGCTATTACTATCTTCCACACAATACGTTTAATCCTTTGTTTTCAGCAAAACCGGTGAGATGGACAACCTCACTGTAAGTTGGGGGCAAAGTTCTGTGGTTGTGTTGTGCAAGATTCGAAGTTGGAAACAACACCTTGGAGGTGTTTCCTCGCTCCTACTGGTTCGATAACCTTGGTTTCATAACTGAGGGAAAACTTGCTGCTGTGTGATGTCTACGCACTTATATTCTTGTAGACAGTTGTCGGGCCTCCAAGTGCAGAGGTTTGTAGAACATCAGCAAGTTTCCCTTAAGTGGATTACCCAAGGTTTATCGAACTCAGGGAGGAAGTGGTCAAAGGTATCCCTCTCAAGCAATCCCGCAATCAAGATACAAGAAGTCTCTTGTGTCCCCAACACACCCAATACACTTGTCAGGTGTATAGGTGCACTAGTTCGGCGAAGAGATAGTGAAATACAAGTGGTATGGATAATTATAAGTGGTAACGGTGCCAGATAAGAGCTTGACGGGTAGGAAGAGACTAAAGGCAATCTGAAATAAAGATGGAAGCAAGCAAACATGTAACAGATCTAGTTGCAAACGGTGTTTCAATGCTTAGAAACAAGGCCTAGGGATCATACTTTCACTAGTGAACACTCTCATATAAATATCTTCTCTTTATGATACTACTCTAAACTACTCTCTGGTTGGATAACTCTAATCCACGGTAGGCCTATAAAAGCACAACTCAAAGTTCGCTTTCCCCGTCTAGATAACCCCACACTGTCACCTTGAGCGCTAGATGGTTCCAACAAACACCCAAATTTCATAGAGACACCCAACTCTAAATATAACTCATAACAAGTATTTGTAATCTCTAGCCTAAGTGCCACCATGGTGTGCACGCTGTCACTTTCACACACATGGGGAGAGCAGAGATCTATTAAAGCACTTGAGTAGCAAGGTAGATCTACTTGATTACAAAGCTCATGATCACAATATGATCATGCATACAGAGAGATATGAACACATAGCTACCAGTAGAACCCTTAGCCTCGAGGAAGAACTACTCCCTCATCATGGGAATCAGCAACAACGATGGAGATGGTGGTGGAGATCGATGGAGATGGCTCCGGGGGCACTTCCCTGTCCTGGCAGGGTGCCGCAACAGAGACTTTCTATCCCCCGAATCTCCCCTTGGTGGCGGCGGTGCTGTGGAGGTTTTCATGGCTGGAGGCTAGATTATTTAGGGTTTCTGCATCGGAGGCTTCTTATAGGCTAAGGGGCGATGTCCGAGGGTGGACCAGGGGCTGCTGACTCATGTATTAACGAGCTCGTTGGGGAACCCCAAGAGGAAGGCATGATGAGCACAGCAGTAAGTTTTCCCTCATTTATGAAACCAAGGTTAGCAATCCAGTAGGAGCAAGGAAACACCCCAAAGGTGTAGCTAGCTGAACTTTGGCAGGGCACACTACCGGTGCTAGCAGCAACGTGGAGACCTGCACAACACAACCACAGAACTCTGTCCCCAACTTGCGATGAGGTTGTCAATCTCACCGGTTTTGCTGAAAACAAAGGATTAAACGTATCGAATGGAAGAAAGTAATAGTTTGCAGAAAAGTAAACACAAAGCAGTAAACAGTTGATTGTAGATTGATAGTAAAAGAAAGGATCGAGGTTCATAGTTCACTAGAGGTGGCTCTCCTTAAGATAGATGACATGTTGGGTGAACAAATTACTGCGGGGCAATTGACAAACATCGAGAAAGCATACAAGGATATACTACTCATCTTGACACCTTTGGAACTTGATTGGGCATTACAATGTTATACATAGACTGCCATCCAACTGCATCTATGACTAATAATCCACCTTCAGGTTATCATCCGAACCCCCTCTAGTATTAAGTTGCAAGCAACGGATAATTGCATTATGAATTGTGTATAAAATAAACAATACAATTGTTCTATGAACAAAGGATTGTTGTTTTCTCCCTAGTAGCAACAACACATCTAGTACCTTAGAGATTTCTGTCACTTCCCCAGATTACTAGAGGCATGAACCCACTATTGAGCATAAGTACTAACTCTTGGAGTTGCTAGCATCTACTTGGCCAAGACAACTACTAACAACGGAAAGCTTGCAAGATCACAAATAACAAAGACATGATAGAATCAATAATCAATCTAAAATAGCATCACAATATCCATCGGATCCTCGCAAACACAACATGCAGAATACAAATAGATGATCTTGATCATGAACAGAGCTCACAAGATCTAAACAGGATAACACAAAGGAGGAGAACCAGCCATCTAGCTACTACATGGACCCGTAGTCCAGAGATGAACTACTCACGCATCACACCGGAGGCTTGCATGATGATGAAGAATGCCTCCAGGGTGAATTCCCCTATCCGGCAGGGTGCCGGGAAGAGCTTCAGATCCCTCCCGATCTAGGGATGGAGATGACGGCGGCTACAGACTCTTTCGTGGAATTTTCATCAGGTACTTAGGGTTTCTGTATCGGAGGCATCTTATAGGCGAAAGAGGAGGCCAAGGGGGTGCCTGGGCTGGCCACACCACCCCCTGGCATGGGCCAGGCCTGGCCGCGCGGCCAGTTGGTGTGGCCGCCCTCTGGCCCCTCTCCGTCTCGTATTCTGGCTCCGTGTGTCCCTCGGTGAAAAACTGACTTTGGTTTTTGTCCCGTCCAATTCTGAGAATATTCATTTTCTGACTTTCCTGGAACCAAAAACAGCAGAAAACAGGCAGCTGGCACTGTGGCTCTTGTTAATAGTTTAGTCCAAGAAATCATATGAAAAGTACTCCAAAGTGTGGACAAAACATAAGAAAGTAGATAAAACCAAGCATGGAACATCAAAAATTATGGATACGTTTGCAATGTATCAGGGGCCCACACCACCTGGTGGCACGACCAGGGGGACCCGCGCCACCACATGGTGTGGCCAGCCCATGGCCCCTCTCCGTCTCGTCTTCTGGCTCCGTGAGTCTTCCAGTAAAATATCGACTTTGGCTTTTGTCCGGTCCAATTCCGAGAATATTCATTTTCTGGCTTTTCTAGAATGAAAAATAGAAGAAAATAGGCAACTGGCATAGTGGCATCTTGTTAATAGGTTAGTTCCAGAAAATGTGTAAAAGTACTCCAAAGTGTGGACAAAACATAAGAAAGTAGATATAAAACAAGCATGAAACATAAAAAAATATAGATACGTTTACAACGTATCACTGTGCTCATCATACCTTTCTCCTGGGGTTCCCCAACAAGCTCGAATATATTTTGGGTCATCAAGCTGTTTTTCCGGCGCCGTGGCCGGGGAGTCAAGGACATCTTCACAAGGGGAGTGCTTGTTTTATATCTACTTTCTTATGTTTTGTCCACACTTTGGAGTATTTTTACACATTTTCTGGAACTAACCTATTAACAAGATGCCACAGTGCCAGTTGCCTTTTTTCTGCTGTTTTTGGTTCCAGAAAAGCCAGAAAATGAATATACTCGGAATTGGATGGGACAAAAGCCAAAGTCAATATTTCACCGAGGGGAACGTGAAGCCAGAAGACGAGACGGAGAAGGGCCTCGAGGGGGGCACACCCACCTGACCACACGGCTAGGCCTGGCCCGCCCCTAGGGGGTGCAGCCGCCTCAGGCACCCCCTCGGCCTCCCCCTTCGCCTATATATTGCCTCCGATATAGAAACCCTAAGTACCCGATCAAAATTCCATGAAAGAGTCTGTAGCCACCGTCATCTCCAACCCTAGATTAGGAGGGATCTGAAGCTCTTTCCGGCACCCTTCCGGAGGGGAGAATTCACCCTGGAGGCATTCTTCATCACCATGACTACCTCCGGTTTGATACATGAGTAGTTCATCCCTGGACTACGGGTCCATGTAGTAGCTAGATGGTTGGTTCTCCTCCTTTGTGCTATCATGTTTAGATCCTGTGAGATCCGTTCATGATCAAGATCATCTATTTGTAATCCTACATGTTGTGTTTGCGGAGATCCGATGGATATTGAGATGCTATTTCAGATTGATTATTGATTCTATCATGTCTTTGTTATTTGTGATCTTGCATACTCTCCGTTGTTAGTAGCTATCTTGGACAAGTAGATGCTAGCAACTCCAAGAGGGAGTATTTATGCTTGATAGTGGGTTCATGCCTCTAGGAATCTGGGGAAGTGGCCAAAATCTCTAAGGTACTAGATGTACTTAGGGAGAAAATAGAAATCCTTTGTTCATAGAACAATCGTATTGTTTACTTTACACACTTTGCTTAATGCATTATTTGTTGCTTGCAACTTAATACTGGAGGGGGTTCGGATGATAACCTGAAGGTGGATTATTAGTCATAGATGCAGTTAGATTACGGTATATATATAATGTTGTAATGCCCAATCAAATCTCATAGGAGTCAAGATGATTAGTATATGCATGTATGCTTTCTCGATGTTTGTCAATTTCCCCGCTGTAATTTGTTCACCCAACATGTCATCTATATTAAGTAGAATCACCACTAGTGAACCATGGACCCCGGTCCTTCCTTTCACCATCAATCTACAAAGCTATTTGATGTTTTCTATTTACTTTCTGCAAGTTATTACTATCTTCCACACAATACGTTTAATCCTTTGTTTTTAGCAAAACCGGTGAGATTGAGAACCTCACTGTAAGTTGGGGGCAAAGTTCTTTGGTTGTGTTGTGCAGCATTCCAAGTTAGAAACAACACCTTGGAGGTCTTTCCTTGCTCCTACTGGTTCGATAACCTTGGTTTCATAACTGAGAGAAAACTTGCTAGTGTGCTCATCATGCCTTCCTCTTGGGGTTCCCCAACGAGCTCGAGATATCTTGAGCCATCAGCAAGGACCCTGGTAAGTTCTTTTTCCAAACCACTTGTTACCGAACTCCTCTCTAGACCAACGTGCCTCGCAGGTTGCTAACTCTTGCTCAAACATGTAGGAAACAGGATGTTCCAGGAATCAACACTTTGATCGTGATTCTCCCACATCGGGTTTGTCGCGTGAGATCACACCACTGCATACTAGTGGTCCTTCTCCTGGTGCTTCTCCTCGTGCCGCGTCTAGCCCTGCTTCCGTTGGTGATTCTACGGTAGCTCGATGCTGGTTGCCTGTTCTCGGGCCGGAAGATGTTGGGTTGTCGGGCTATAGCTTGGTGTAGGGTTCTCAGGTTAGAGCTACATGTCAGGATCTAGGGCTTTGTATGCACTTGATGATGATACTACTTTGAATGATGATGATCTTGCTATGTATGATGATGATCTTGTTTGGATAATGATGATCTTTATTTGAATGATTATGATCATTTTGTTGTAAACAAAAAAAATCTGGCAAACTCTATGCCACTAGTAGAAAACAGGCAATTAGTATAGAACATTAGTCACGGTCGTGTTACGAACCGGGACTAATGCTCCGGTCCCAATGGCTAGAAACCCCCGCAGGGTCCGGTGACCTCTAGTCCCATTTCAAACGGGACCTTTAGTCTCGGTTGGAGACACCAACCGGGACTAAAGGGTTTCCGGCAGGTTGGGGCCGATACCAGACCCTTTAGTCCCGGTTGGTTTCTTTAACCGGGACTAATGATGGAGCTTTATTCCGGATTGGTTTCTCCAACCGGGACTACGGTGATTCCTATATCATCTTCCTCCCTGCACCGAGCCACACTCCATTTTGAAGCTACTTCTCCTCTCTGTTTCCTCCCTTGAGCTCGAGTTCATCCCATTTTTTCACAAGATTTGGCATCTCCCCATCTATCCAAGGGTTCTAGAAAGTTAAGGAATAATTACATTTGGTCACTACTTTATTTTGGTTTTAATGTGATGAACTTGTATTAATTTGGTCACTTCTGTATTTATGATGTTCTGTAATGGTTTTTGATATACTTAATTATATAATGCAGATTTGGCCACACTCCTTCTTGAGCTCGAGTTCATCCTCTTTTTTCACACGATTTATCAAGATTTGGCGGCGCCCCATCTATCCAAGTGTTCTAAAAGGTTAGCAACTCCATCCTTTCATCTGTAATTGCTAGTTTAGCTCATTTCATGCTCTCGAAGTAGAGAGATTTGTAACCACTTCATATTCAAATTCCGGATGGATATAAACAAAATAACATCATGATTATGCATAGACATATATATGTACAATAGTAAAAATAATAATCACAAAATTATAACTAAAATAGGGTTAATTCAAAAAAGCTTCGTAAGAAGATACACTAGCTCATCCTAAGACATCTTCGAGAAGCTCTGCCATAGTGGTGTCCCTATCGCACCAACTTGAAGTTTATAACTTCTCTAGCTAGATCAATACGCCCAGAAGCTAACAAATTTGACATATATGGGAGTGCCTCTATGGCAAGATCCTCGAAGATGTCTGAGGACAGGATCCTAAGACATCTTAGAGAAGCTCTGCTATAGTGGTATCCCTCTCACACCATCTTGCATTTTTTTACTTCACAAGGATGCATCTTGCCTATTTACAGATTAAGCCCCACAACATACTGTCGACACTCACCCATGACATAGTGCCGCCACCCACTAGATAGTGTTGCCACTCACGGCCTAGTGCCTCCACTCATGGTATAGTGTTGCCACCCAGTGAATAGTGTCGCCACCCATGATTAGATAAATCAAAACTTTTAGTCCCGGTTGGTGACTCCAACTTGGACTAAAGGTTCATATTTAGTCCCGGTTGGATACACCATCAGGGACTGAACGGGCTCGCGCTGGCCCTAGCCTAGCACAACCCCTTAAGTCCCGGTTTGTGTCTCCAACCGGAACTAAAGATGGAGTATAAAGTTTTTAAATCAATGCATGGTTTTTAAAGATGGAGTAGAGATTTTAGACCGGTAATAATTTTAGCATCGTGATTGTGTTTGATGTACTTATATAATGCAAATGAGCCATCCATAGATGTACACTGACCGACACTCTAGCGAGTTCATTAAAGGCGTGCGTTCTTTTCTCGTTGTTGCCGAGGCAAACAAGCGGAATGATTTTATGTGTTGTCCATGTGGTTTCTGTCGGAATCAGAAGTAATATTCTTCCTCAAAAGTCCTTCACGGCCACATGTTTCGGTCCGGTTTCATGTCTGGCTATAATTGTTGGACCAGGCACGGAGAAAGAGGAGTTATGATAGAAGACCATGAAGAAGAGAATGATAACAACTATCCTATGTTCCCTGTATACGGTGGTACTACAATGGAAGATAATGATGAAGAAGAAGCTTAAGAACGGGCATCAGATGAGCTCGCTGATGATCTTGGTCGGGCCATTGCTGATGCAAAGAGAGACTATGAAAGTGAAAAGGAGAGGTTGAAGTTCGAGCAGATGTTAGAGGATCACAACAATGGCATGGTGAATATCATCAACGAGCTCATATGATGCTTCTTCATCTTCAGCTTTCCCCGTTTCAATATCACCGTATTCAGGGAACATAAGATAGTTGTCACCGTCCTCTTGTTCTTCATTATCTTCCATCATAATCTCTCTTTCTCCGTGCTTGGTCCAACAATTATAGCTGGGCATGAGAGCGGACCGAAGCAGGTGGGTGCGAAGGGTTATCGAGGAAGAGTAATCCTTCTTATTCTGACAGGCAACACGTGGACAATACATAAAACCATTCACAATGTTTGCCTCAGCCATAACGATAAAATTATGCAGGTCCGTAATAAACTCAGTAGTGCGTCGGTCACCGTACATCCGTTACTGGCTCATCTGCATTATCTAATTAAGTTTATCAAAAACCATTACTGAATATCTAGAGAAATGACCACCGTACATCGACATATGCATTGTATCAATGACAGATGAAAGGATAAAGTTGCTAACCTCGATCGAGGAGGAAAGAAAAAGGAGAAAAGTTAAGTGTGACTAGCACTTCATATCATGTTTATTTTGTGTGAACTCAAGTGGAATCACGCTCTCACGCATTTCATCGAGCACCTCTTGTGCATAGAGGGAAAACATAAACAACATACACCACTTGCGCATGGGAGGGGAACAACAAACCAGCTCACACGCAAGCATGTGGGGCTAGGGGTATATATACAAAAACATGGACCTTTAGTCCCGGTTCGTAACACGAACAGGGACTGATTATGGCTCTGCCCCGTGCGGCGTCCTAGCCGTTCGAATCGAGACTAATGCTCATATTAGTCCCGGTTTGTAACGTGACCAGGACTGATGCCTGGGATAGCTCCGAACGGAAGCCCCGTTTTATACTAGTGGTGAAACTTATACTAGTGGTGAAACGAAAGTATCTAAACAATTTTTATGTATAGATTCACTGCAAATCTATACACTAAAAGACATCTAGATACATTCGTTTGAAAGTTAAAATGTCTTATATTTCTAAACGGATGGAATACTGTATAACGGTTTTTATGACAATGTTTTGACGATGGAGAATTCTCGGAACTCTATCTCCATCCTTTATGGATCATGTGACGCAGCTGACATGCATGGGTCGATGGAATTTAATCTGGTTACCTGTCCTACCTTGGCAACGATGACGGTGTCAGTGTGCTTTGATCATGGGGCACGACGACGTTTGCCATTGAAAGGATGTGTCTCCAGCTACAATACGCTCAACGAGGATCTTACATTATCACTTATTAGGATAAGCGGCTCGCGCGACTTTTTAAGAATAATTAACCTTTTTCAAGTTAGACTAGTATACTTGCATGTTTCGGTCGTGAGGAGTGCTTGCGCACCGTCGTTTACAATGAAGTCTGAACTACTAGGGCCATTTTAATCCGGCGCGTTTTATTGGCTTCGTGTTTTAGACCCAGGCGGAACCCATATCCAAGTCCAGTATAGTCTCGTATCTGTATACAGAGACTGACGACGCCGTACAGCACGACCCCACGTGGGGTCCACCTAGACCTAATCACCGCGATTAGCTCTCATGTCCATGCATGCACCATTGTTCAGCGTAACCGAAGCTTTCTCTTCTCTGCCGCCTGGTAAAACTCGGTCGCTTTTATCCGTGGATCTGCTTCTCCTCGGCGCCGCCAATCTACCCCGCGTCCGCCGCTGCAGATCCTCGCGTTCGCCGCCACAGATCCTCGAAGGTACAAGGCACGCCAACGGCTCGGCCTCTTTGTCACAAGGGTTTCAAATCCAAATCGTCGGCTTTATCTTCCGATCTTGTAAGCTCACCCCATGATCATGCTTTGTCTCTAGTAATTGTTAGATACACATAGCATTGGTGATTCTAACAATGTGGCGCAATCACTGATAGAGGAGATGGAGGACTCTAGATCTAGTATGAAAGATGATCAAATCGGGCATGTCGGTGATGATTCCATCTCCACCAATACGCATCCCGAAGACGGCTGGAGCGAAGAAGATTTTGATGTGAGGACACATTAGCTTCTTCATTGATATTTAAATGTTAAACTAAATAATATATGATATCTCGTGGCTTGATTTATTTAGATTGTCTATGACGACGATTTCCACAATGGCCTTAATAATTATGAAGAAACGGACATGTTTGTTGATACTGAGGTATGTGTAGTGGTGTAAAATTTTATATGTCATGCACCGTATGATGCAATTGTATACTAAATATTGCTAAATTGTTCAGGTAACAAATGACTCTGGTATGGAGTATGACTATTTTGGTGAATCAGACTTGGAGAAGGGTAATTATGATGATTGTGAAGATGCACCAAATTTTGATATGTTCGTTGACACAAGTGAGGTATTATTTATAGGCTGTTTTTAGCAATCAACGAACCGACATGCATACTATTATAGTTCTAATGGCTAGGTTTTGAATTTGTAGCAGGCACCATGTAATTAGACTGAGAGTTCAAATAAATATAGCAATGACACTGGGTATCCTGATGATACGAGAGAACATGCAAGATAATGAAAATGACATTTGATAGTGAAGTACTAGCCTATTCTTTTTACAACAGATATGCTAAAGATCATGGATTCGGCATTAGGAAGCACCAAGTGAGGCGGTTTGATGATGGATTTATTCGTCTAAGGCTCTTTGTGTGTTGCAAGCAAGGAAAACATGACAAGAAGTTACTGATAATGGAAGGCCGCAAATATAGGCTCAGAGGTGAGTCTAGGTGCAACTATAAGGCACGTATGGTGGTGAAGTTTGATGGAAAAATTGGTCTTTGGTCGTTCAGAGTTTTGATGACACTCACAATCATGTGTTAGCGAGACCGGATGAAGTCCCTTTTCTTTGGTCCCATAGAAAGATCAACGACTCCCAAAGAGCTGATATATTATCACAGTGTAACATGGGGGTTAGGAAGCATATCATCATGCGATCAATGATTAGCAACTCTGGTGGTTCATTTGCCGGTGTGGGATTTACAAGGAAGGATTTGTACAACATGTGCTCAAGGGAGAAGAGGAAGCTGCTTTATAAGGGTGATGCTAACACAACCTTGGGCATCACGGCGGAGAGAAAAAAGAGGGACCCTAAATTTTTTTATGATTACATGCTAGATGAAGGCCGTCTGCAGCACTTGTTCTGATGCGATTCTCAATCACGTCGGGACTACCGGGACTACAGCGGCATCGTTGTGTTTGACAGCACATACAAGATGAATAAGTATAGAATGCCATTTGTTCCCATTGTCGGCTTGAACAATCACCATAAAACAACGGTATTTGGCTGTGCCATCCTATCAAACGAGACCAAAGAAACATATTGATGCCCCAAAATATATCAAGCTCGTTGGGGAACCCCAAGAGGAAGGTATGATGAGCACAACAGCAAGTTTTCCCACAGTTATGAAACCAAGGTTATCAATCCAGTAGGAGCAAGGAAACACCCCAAAGGTGTTGCTAGCTGAGTTTTGGCAGGGCGCACTACCGGTGCTAGTAGCAACGTGGAATCCTGCACAACACAACCACATAACTTTAACCCCAACTTGCGACGAGGTTGTCAATTGTAGCATCCCAATTGTCTAACAATTGTAATGCTACTTATTCTAGTAAGATATTGGCTACTTCCTATATACAATTGTTGCATCATAATTATATCATGCTCATGTCATCATGCCACCTTGCATTTGAGCATCATATAAAACCCTGGTTCTTTGGTTCTTCTCTCATATGCACTATTAATTGTATTTGCCTCTTGATATTGTATTTGGTTATTGATATATTGATTAAATGCCTAAGTTGAGTTGGGGGCATATCTTTTATTTCAACTCCACCACCTTTCTTTCACCACCTTATAAGTCCACCATCCCATTAACCATGAGCTTGTATTTCTTTTTCTTTTGATATTTTTATTCTAGCTCATGTGGTTTGGGGTGGATCAAATGTTTTAAATTCTTTTGCTTGGCTTTTATTCCACTTCTTGGAAATGCATGAGAATAATGCCATAATATTATTATTGTTTTCACAAAATAAATCATGGCATTATTATTTTTGCATGGGCCATGCAACCTTCATCACCACCTTTTATCTCATTGGTTTTCCTTTTGTTTTATTCTCTTTGGGGATCATCACCATCTCTACCACTCCTTTACTCTCATCAACATCTATTATTTTAATTATCTACATTCATGTTTATATGAGAGATTCTTCCCATACATCTTTCTTTCTCTATTTCTTGATTATTCCTCCACCTCATCCCATGATAAATCAAAGGCCTCATTATTATCTTTCCTCTTGGTATGATCTCATAAACAATTTCAAAATAAACCTAAAACCCTAATCCACACCTAACCTATCTTTTCTCTCTCTCTAATTTTTCTTCTAACCCTATTCTACACTAAACCCTAACATTAACCTCACCTCTCTCTCTCTCTACCATGAGGGCCACCTGACCTCCTCTCTCTCCCTGGCCCACACCCCAGCTACCTACCCCAACCCTAAACAAAACCCTAACCGAGCCCATGCCTAAACCTAGCCCTAACCGAGCTCTACCCTCCTCTCTCTCTCTTCTCCCTACCTGCCATGCTGGCCCCAGCTGCTGCGCCTCCCCCTCACCCTGGCCCACCTGCAGCCTCCCCCTGCCATGCCCTACCTTCCCCAGCCCGAGCCAGCACGTGAGGAGGAAGAAAAAGGTGACAACCGAGCCACCTTTATCTACCCCTGCCACGGCTGCCCCTCCTTCCTCTCCCTCAGTTTTCCTCCTCCCACACACCTCCTGGCAGCTCCCAGATCCACCCCAAAGTCGGCCTCGCCTTCCCCTTCTTCCTCGCCGACGCCAGCTCCTGTCGCCAGTCGCCGCCGTCAACCCCTGCTTCCCCTCGTCCTAGCCGGCCGGCACGTCGTGGAGGTGGCCTGGGCGACCGAGAAGACGCACCGACGTGGACGAGAAGCCCCAGCACCGCCGGATCCTGCGCCTCGCCGTCCGAAACCCTAACGCCGGGGAGCGTCTGCGTCCTCGTCGCTCCGGTGCCTTCCCGCCCGATCCAACTCCACCGTCCCCCCCCCCCCCCCCCCCGCGGTGAGCCTCTCTCCCTCCCTGACATGCTCCGCCTCGCCGTCGCCGTCTAGCTCCGCCGTTCCTTTTGCTGAACGCCCTCAGTGCGCCGCCGCTCGCGGTGTCTGCACGTCGTACACGCCACCTAGAACCTCACCTAGGCCCCAGCCCCCCTCCTGTCAGCTCCCCTAGCCCACCGCAGTGGCTTCGCCTCCCTGCGCGCACACGCCCGATCCACGGTTCGATTCCCCGCTCCGCGCCGCGCGCTGTTTCCTGTCAGGCGTCTGAGAAGAGAGGAAGAAAAACAGTGCACGATGACACTTTGCGCTTACCCCCCCCCCCCCCCCCCCCACCACCACCTTTTTGACTCCTGCAACCCGCGCTCCTAGAGGCCCCACCTGTCAGCCGCAGTGGCAGTTTAACGAAAAGGCGCCCGGGAAACCTTAACCTCAACCCGCGGTCCAGTTTGCCCCCACCCGTCAGTCGCTGCAATCCCCACCCCTGGCACGTGGGCCGTAGCCGCTGGGCCCGCTTGTCAACCGCGTGGGCTAGCCAGAGCCCGGTGGAAAAAGGTTTTCCTGAGCGCGTGGCCCAGTCCGTTTGGTCCCACCCGTCAATAGCTATGGCTGGGACGAGCTGAGTAACAAAAGTTTGTCTGGCTGTCTGTTTTAATTAAACCTTTTCCAAAATTGATTTAAATTCAAATTCAAATCAGATTTAAATAACTTTTCAAATATAAATCCAAATAATACAAGTAATATATGTTTTGAAATCAGGAAAATGTGAGGAATTCAAATATGACATTCAAAATATTGTTTGAGCACTTAAATTTTCGAGATGATTAAAATTACAATAAAATGCCCTTTTCCTAAATTAATTAATAACTTTATTTCTACAACTCCAAATTTGGCAAATAATATGTCTAAATCGATCGATGAGCCCGTTCTATCTATGCAGTCCTTGTTCTGAATTGAAGCATGCATCATGTTGTTATTTAAAATCTGAACTGTTTATGATAATAAAACTTGGTTAAATAAATAATAAAATGCTTTATTTCTTGTATCCACACCTCACCTTTGCCATGCTACTTTAATGCCATGCAAATTGTGCATCATTCATCATGGCATGCTTGTTTGCTTGTCGCATTTTAATTCATATGCTTCTGCACTTCATTTATGTTGGCCCTTGTTTGTTTGGTTCTTCTTCGAATAGACGCCTAGCAAGAGAATTACCAGGAATCACAGGAGTACTACCCAGATCCATCTCTCGCTTCAACTGAGTTGCTAGGCAAGCACTACCACATGCTTGCATACATACAGTACCTATTGCCTCTATCTTATTCTTGCATCATTGAGTCGCGAGTGCATCAAATTGAATCCCAAGTACTGCATAGCCTTTACTTTTAAACCCCACCAAAGCTTGTTCCTCCATCCCATGAGCCATTACTACAGTAGTTGTTTGAGCCATGCGAGTCGTAGAAAAGCATGTGTAGGGTATGTGAGTGTCTGATGGATAATGAGGTACTTAAACAACTTAAACTGAGTAGTAATGGGATCACTAATGAAAGAGGCACCGGTGAGCAATATCTGCTATTTGGTTTTTCATGCTCACTTGTGTCCCGTAGGACCCCGAGTACTTGATTCCTGTTCCTTGACTATTTGCACTATCCACATCCGGGAGGCCTTATGGACCCCCCCTGAGCCAGAGCTTGATTCATTCTTATTTCTTGGGGCCACAATTAGTTTGGGGCTTTATTACTATCCTATACTTATGCCATGTTACTGCTTTATTTAAGATTGTGCGAGGAGCACCTGTACTGTTTTGGATCGCGCCACGTTTTCGCGGTATCGACAAGCCCATCCACATTTTCGGGTTCCCCGTCGTTTACAGCCGTCGTCGCAAACCCTGGGTCCGTCTCGGAGCCAGCCAACTTCGTTGCGGGTAGCTTATTGGGGTGGCCCCCTGAAATATTTCTGAATCCTGTGATTGCTTTGTCGTGAATGCCTCGTTGGGTTTTGATTTGGTTTTTCCGAGGTTGATCGAGTGTGTGTTGCTATTCATGCACCCCTGCAGGGTAAATCTTTCTGAAAGCCGTGTCCGCGGTTATGGACGACTTGGAGCACAGTTTCTCGATCATAGACAAGTATAACTAAAGTACCGCTTTTATAATTGACTAAGTACTTGACTAGTAAATAGTGCAATACTCATGGAATAGTTAATAAAACTGCCAACGGATGATGGGGTTGTTCGTCCGCTTCCTCGTTGGTAAGCGAGGAGGAGGATGGATCTGTTAATTATACTGTTATAACTGTTTCTCTTAATTCACGGACATTCGTCTATCATTGGTTAGGCGGATGGTTAGCGAGTATCTGTAGAATTGTTAGGTATTATCTTTTGCTGCAATTGTGTCACCCCAGGTTGTGTCCCCTTTAGCGGCATAAAGACTTGCTGAGTACCCCTAGGGTCTCACACGATAAATTGTTTGATTCAGATGAACAGGTGTACCTGCAAGATGGATACTGGGTGGAAGAGACAGATGATGTTGGCAACGATCATTCGGTGTAGAGATTCCGGGAACGGGGATCCGTGAGATCTGTGGGCGGGATGTGTTTATTTATGGGGCATCATATGCCAATTTGCTTCTTATCCGTACTCGGATCTTTTTTCCGCTTCCGCCTGATACTCTGATGTTTGATGTATGAGGAGCTATCCTAAATTATTATATTTATCTAGGACATTTGGATCTTGCCGTATGGCGTTGCAATATTTCTATTTCTTTTAGATGGAATGGCTCTGAGGACTGTTGTATGTGGCTTGCATACATACTCATTTGTGTATGTAGTTGATCCCTTCGCTTGCCGATTACGCCGCTCGTTCTTGTCCCATTGTCTGAAAGTGGTTAGGACGGCCGAAAGGTCTACCGTGAGTGGCCCTGGGCCCCACCGTACTATTTTAACCACTTTCGTTCATCCAGGCATGTAACTAAGAGCGTAATTCACCGAGGTAGTTACATCAATCTCACCGGTTTTGCTGAAAACAAAGGATTAACGTATCGAGTGGAAGAAAGTAATAGTTTGCAGAAAGTAAACACAAAGCAGTAAACATTTGATTGTAGATTGATAGTAAAAGAAAGGACCGGGGTCTATAGTTCACTAGTGGTGGCTCTCCTTAAGATAGATAACATGTTTGGTGAACAAATTACTACGGGGCAATTGACAAACATTGAGAACGCAATATGCATATACTAATCATCTTGACTCCTTTGAGACTTGATTGGGCATTACAACATTATACATATACCGCCATCCAACTGCATCTATGACTAATGATCCACCTTCAGGTTATCATCCGAACCCCCTCCAGTATTAAGTTGCAAGCAACGGATAATTACATTACGAATTGCATGTAAAGTAAACAATACGATTGTTCTATGAACAAAGGATTGTTGTTTTCTCCCTAGTAGCAACAGCACATCTAGTACCTTAGAGATTTCTGTCACTTCCCCAGATTACTAGAGGCATGAACCCACTATTGAGCATAAATGCTAACTCTTGGAGTTGCTAGCATCTACTTGGCCAAGATAGCTACTAACAATGGAAAGCATGCAAGATCACAAATAACAAAGACATGATAGAATCAATAATCAATCTGAAATAGCATCTCAATATCCATCGGATCCCCGCAAACATAACATGTGTAGGATTACAAATAGATGATCTTGATCATGAATGGAGCTCACAATATCTAAACATGATAGCACAAAGGAGAAGAACCAGCCATCTAGCTACTACATGGACCTGTAGTCCAGAGATGAACTACTCACGCATCACACCGGAGGCTTGCATGATGATGAAGAAGGCCTCCAGGGTGAATTCCCCTCTCTAGGAGGGTGCCGGGAAGATCTTTAGATCCCTCTCAATCTAGGGATGGAGATGATGGTGGCTAGATACTATTTCGTGGAATTTTGATCGGGTACTTAGAGTTTCTTTATCGGAGGCATATTATAGTCGGAAGGGGCGGCTGAGGGGGTGCCTAGGGCGGCCATACCACCCCTAGCATGGGCCAGGCTGGGCCGCGTGGCCAGGTGGTGTGGTGGCCCCTGGCCCCTCTCTGTCTCGTATTCTGGCTCCGTGTGTCCCTCGGTGATAAACTGACTTTGGCTTTTGTCTCGTCCAATTCCGAGAATATTCATTTTCTGACTTCGTGGAACCAAAAACAGCAGAAAAAGGCAGTTGGCATTGTGGCTCTTTTTAATAGGTTAGTCCAAGAAAGTGTATGAAAAGTACTCCAAAGTTGGAACAAAACATAAGAAAGTAGATAAAACCAAGCATGGAACATCAAAAATTATGGATACGTTAGCAACGTATCAACATCCACAAGCTTAACTCCTGCTCGTCCTCGAGTAGCTAAGTGGTAAAAAGAAAGAATATTTTTGAGGTGACATGCACCATCATAAACTTGATCAAAGTATTTGTAAAACATGGATAGCTGGGATCATAGTACTTCAATAATAACATGAAAGATAAAGTTCTAACAATAAGACAAAGCAACTATTTTGCAACATGAAAAGGTACAAACAAAAGATTCATGAATAACAATGCTTTGCAAGACGTTTGTTTGTTTCACATAAAGAAAACATAGCATAGTGACATTCAGCTTGTCCCTCATAGACTAGCAAACATCAATGCATAGGACACCTTCAAAGTTCATAAGAGTGACTAGATACAAATAGTTTAAAACAAGCAATATCAAAGTTATGCATCAATCAACAAGTCTTGGGACAATGCACATAGAACTAAGAATGGCCACTATGCTCTCAAAGTAGGTGCATAAAGATAGAAGGTGGAGACTCAATATAAAAGTGGAAGGAAGGCCTTCATAGAAGGAAGTAGAGATTCAAGTTTCATAAAGATCTTCCAAAAATTATGATACTTACTAGCTTTCAGCTCTCATTGCCCTATCATAAGAACCTTGAAGTGATTAAGGTTAAAGTGAACAAACTATGAAGTACATGCTTGACAAAGTATAAGCTGGAAATCTCATGTCCCTTGAATACGAGGGCCGCTCCTCATGCTACTCAAGTTTAGTCACCGATAAGTTCTTGTCATCGTAAGTTCGTGTGTATCATAGAGAACTGCCAACGGGGTACCCCTTTCCCGATGATACGGAAGAATCCCCATATCAAAATGAGCATCTCAACAATCTTCTTATTTACCATGGGAAAATGGTGCTTTTTTCTCTCTTTCCTCTCTTCGCATATCTCTTTTTTTCTTTTCTTTTTCTCTTTTTTTTCTCAATATCTGACTCTTTTTTTATAAGAAGAATGCTTCATAGACAGCTCATTATGGTTACGCTGCAGGTTTCCACCATGACAGCAAGGATTATACCAGCGGCCCAGGCGTTTCTCTAACACATATACATAACTCCATGGACTTGCAAGCTTCCCTTTCATTTCACACCGACGACATTCATAGACAAAAGAGCATGATATCAACTAGGTACAAAGTACAAGTGCAATGTTGAAAGCGTTCCCCATGACATCATGGTTCTGCTAATCCCCAACATATAAGTGCAAGCATATACAACATAGACGACACAATGGTTCAAGTTTATTAAGGGCAAGAAAAGTAAAGTGTGCCATCAAGTTCGTGAGAGCTTTAATCACTAGTTTTCTCATAATAAGTTTAATTCGGAAGGTAAACAAAAACATGAATATACTTGGAATAGAATATGCTAATAGGTAGGTATGGTGGAATCTTTGGAATAACTTGGTTTTAGGAGTTGGATGCATGAGTGGAACTCATACCTGGTTACAGAGGCTAGCAAAAGACCGGGAGCGACCAACTAAGAGAGCAATAATGGCCATAATCATGCAGAGCGACAAAACTTTATTAATCAAAGCATAAAGTGATACTACAAGTTGAAAACTAAAGGATCATAAAGGTTATGGTGACTTGGGATAGTCATAACATGGTGTGAGCATGTGCCAAGTCAACCCAAATAAAGCATCAAAGGAGAATACCACAACACTATGCTTCAATATGCTAAAACAACGCATGATTCTTCCAAGGCACATTAAGAAATATCAATTGTTTATAACATGTCATGCTACATCAAAGAATACTAAGCATAAAGCCAAAAAAATATCAAGCATGGCATGACAAAGCATAGGCCACAGTCAAAAACAAACTCTCTTTACCACTTAAGCATGAATTTTCCTACTCTTTTCCAATCCAAACCAAACTATTTGAAAACCAATGCATGAAAGAGGGGGTCCAACCAATTTATTCAGCAAACTAAGCAAACGAAAAACCAAAATGAAAATGAAAAAGAAGACACTCCAAGAAAAACACAACTGGGTATGAAACAATAAAAATGAAGCGCTTGGAAGAAACCTGGGATTTTTATTAATGAAGAAGGGGATGCCTTGGGCATCCCCAAGCTTTGACGCTTGTAATTCTTGGATATTTCTTGGGGTGACATGTGTGGCATCCCCAAACTTGAGCTTTAGTCCATTCTTTATCTCATTACTCATTCCTTCCATACACCTAAAATTTTTCCTTCATACAAAACTTCACACATTCTTTATTAGCAACATTAGTGCACTCAAGATAATAAGTCTTTGGGTTCAGTTTCAACACCAATAAAACTTCCAATAAAACACAAGCTACTGTAGCACCTCCCTCAAAAAGCTCAATTCCCCAAAAGAACTAAAAAAGGAACCAACGAGAAGAAAATGCAAATAATGGCAGAAATCTGTCAAAACAGACCAACAGGTAAAGACGAATTGTTTCGAAGCCCTTCTGTTGCTCAAATAAAAAAGTATTGAACTAACGAAGGTCAGATAACAACCTGGGGCTGAAGCACACATATTCACGCCTCAGAACGACGTGCAGAAATTTTACACGAAATTTTACGGTGAAGCACAGAAATCCGTTTCGGGACAACAACTTTCCCAATCATTACTCCTCTCTCATTAGAGGTTACTCTTTGCACAAAAAGCAAATAAAAAGGATAAGGAGCGGATATTACGGAGGTAATAACTTCCAAGACTCATCTAAATTTTTTGGGATATCTCCCAATAAGTACTTTTCTTTAACGCCTTTAAGTTAGGCATAAGAAGCAAGAAAAGGAATCAAGTGTTCTCAAATGAAGAAGCATTAAGATCAATACCAGAAATATCTTTAACAAGGCAAGGTATCTCATCCAAATAAGTTCTAGAGGATCCTCTCTCAATGCTCTTGGGTTCACTATTTTCATCAAACGGGTTTTCGGGAACAATCCAATCAAGATTTTTTTCTATGGCTTCATGCATGGTTACAAGTTTGAAAGGTATTGGTATCTTAATTTCCCCCCTATTAGGTTCGGTTTTGTCCATCTTTTCTCGTGTACCAACAAGATCTACACATGAGCCTAGCATATTAAAACGTTCAAAGACTTTTCTATCTTCCTTGGCAACATCATAGAATTCCTTAAGCAAAGTTTAAGAAACATTGCTTGCATTAAGGGATTAAGGTTAACAAACCTAGCTTCCAACATGTGAACTAAAGAAGCTGCAGTAATTTCATAGTTTGGAGCAAGTTCTACAAGGGATCTATCCTCAATATCCTCATGCTTACTAACATTATTAAAGAATTCTTCAATATTATCTTTTCCAATTATAGAGCCACTACCTATTGAAAGGTCTTTTAGGGTGAACTTAGGGACAAACATGGTGAGCTAAGTAAGAGGTAACAACTATAGAAGACTTAACTTTTTTTGTGTTTTTAATAAAGAAAGCAAAGTTGTAAAACTAATTTTTTGTGTGTTTGTGATGGCCTGGTGGAGCAATGTGCAAAAGGAGAGCACATTCATTTAACACTTGGCCTGACTATTCGTCCGTACTTGTCCAAAACACCCCTAAAACATAGATTTTAGTCGTCTCCCATACCGAAGGCATGCCCAAGCATGCCATCATTGCTCATTGAAGTTATATAAGTGTGTGGTGTGTCCTTGTGAGCCATTGTGCCAAGTTTGAGGCCATTCCTCAATAGTCTTGCCGCTATCTCGACGGGTAGACGCGTTACACCCTACTACCCTAGACCGAAGCTAGACAGTGTGGGAAGTGCATGGCCAAGAACCATATTGTTTGACAAGTGATGTTAGTCTTTTAGATGGCCTGGTGGAGCAATGTACAAAAGGAGAGCACATTCCTTGAACACTTGGCCTGACTATTTGTTCGTACTTGTCCAAAACACCCCTAAAACCCTAGATTTTAGTCGTCTACCGTGCCGAAGGCATGCCCAAGCATGCCATAGTTTCTCATTGAAGTTATATAAGTGTGTGGTGTGTCATTGTGAGCCATTGTGCCAAGTTTGAGACCATTCCTCAAATGTCTTGCCACTATCCCGACGGGTAGACGCGTTACACCCTACTACCCTAGACCGAAGCTGGCCAGTGTGGGAAGTGCATGGCCACGCACCATCTTGTTTGTAAAACAATGGATGTGAGTGTTTCTGAGGGCATGGTGGAGCAATTTTCAAAAGGATAGCACATTCCTTTAACACTTGGCCTGACTATTCGTCCGTACTTGTCCAAAACACACCTAAAACCCTAGATTTTAGCCGTCTACCATGCTGAAGGCATGCCCAAGCATGCCATCATTTCTCATTGAAGTGATATAAGAGTGTTGTATGTCATTGTGAGCCATTGTGCCAAGTTTGAGTCCATTCCTCAATAGTCCTGCTGCTATCTCGACAGGTAGACGCGTTACACCCTACTACCCTAGACCGAAGCTGGCCAGTGTGGGAAGTGCTTGGCCAAGCACCATGTTGTTTGCAAAACAAGGAATGTGAGTTTTTGTGAGGGCATGGTGGAGAAATGTGCAAAAGGAGAGCACATTCCTTGAACATTTGGCCTGACGATTCGTCCGTACTTGTCGAAGACACCCATAAATCCTAGATTTTAGCCGTCTACCGTGCCGAAGGCATGCCCAAGCATGCCATCATTGCTCACTAAAGTGATATAAGTATGTGGTGTGTCATTGTGAGCCATTGTGCCAAGTTTGAGGCCATTCCTCAATAGTCCTGCCGCTATCCCGACGGGTAGACGCGTTACACCCTACTACCCTAGACCGAAGCTGGACAGTGAGGGAAGTGCATGGCCAAGCACCATCTTGTTTGCAAAACAAGGGATGTGAGTGTTGTTTAGGGCATGGTGGAGCAATGTGCAAAAGAGGAGCACATTCCTTGAACACTTGGCCTAGCGATTCGTCCGTACTTGTCCAAAACACCACTAAAACCCTATATTTTAGCCGTCTACAGTGTCGAAGGCATGCCCAATCATGCCATCATTGCTCATTGAAGTTATATAAGTGTGTGGTGTTTCATTGTGAGCCATTGTGCCAAGTTTGAGGCCATTCCTCAATAGTCCTGCCGCTATCCCGACGGGTAGACGCGTTACACCCTACTACCCTAGACCGAAGCTGGCCAGTGTGGGAAGTGCATGGCCAAGCACCATCTTGTTTGTAAAACAAGGGATGTGAGTGTTTGTGAGGGCATGGTGGAGCGATGTGCAAAACGAGAGCACATTCCTTGAACACTTGGCCTGACTATTCGTTTGTACTTGTCCAAGACACCCCTAAAACCCTAGATTTTAGCCGTCTACCATGCCGAAGGCATGCCCAATCATGCCATCATTTCTCATTGAAGTGATATAAGTGTGGTGTGTTATTTTGAGCCATTTTGCCAAATTGAGGCCATTCCTCAATAGTCTTGCTGCTATCCTGATGGGTAGACGCGTTACACCCTACTACCCTAGATCGAAGTTGGCCAGTGTGGGAAGTACATTGACAAGCACCATATTGTTTGTAAAACAAGGAATGTGAGTGTTTTTGAGGGCATGGTGGAGCAATGTGCAAAAGGAGAGCACATTCCTTGAACACTTGGTATGAGGATTCGTCCATACTTGTCCAAAACACCCCTAAAACCCTAGATTTTAGCCGGCTACCGTGCCGAAGGCATGCCCAAGCATGCCATAATTGCTCATTGAAGTGATATAAGTGTGTGGTGTGTCATTGTGAGCCATTGTGCCAAGTTTGAGGCCATTCCTCAATAATCCTGCCGCTATCCCAATGGGTAGACGCGTTACACCCTACTACCCTAGACCGAAGCTGGCCAGTGTGGGAAGTGCATGGCCAAGCACCATCTTGGTTGTAAAACAAGGGATGTGAATGTTTGTGAGGGCATCGTGGAGAAATGTGCAAAAGAATAGCACATTACTTGAACACTTGGCCTGATGATTCGTCTGTACTTGTCCAAAACACCCCTAAAACCCTAGATTTTAGCCGTCTATCGTGCCGAAGGGATGCCCAAGCATGCCATCATTGCTCATTTAAGTGATATAAGTGTGTGTTGTGTCATTGTGAGACATTGTGCCAAGTTTGAGGCCATTCCTGAATAGTCATGCCGCTATCTCGACGGGTAGACGCGTTACACCATACTACCATAGACCGAAGCTGGCCACTGTGGGAAGTGCATGGCCAAGCACCATCTTGTTTGTAAAACAAGTCATGTGAGTGTTTGTGAGGGCATGGTGGATCTATGTGAAAAAGGAGAGCACATTCCTTGAACACTTGGCCTGATGATTCGTCCGTACTTGTCCAAAACACCCCTAAAACCCTAGATTTTAGCCATCTACCGTGCCGAAGGCATGCCCAAGCATGCCATAATTTACTCATTGAAGAGATATAAGTGTGTGGTGTATCATTGTGAGCCATTGTGCCAAGTTTGAGGCCATTCCTCAATAGTCCTCCCGCTATCCCGACGGGTAGACGCGTTACACCCTACTACTCTAGACCGAAGCTGGCCAGTGTGGGAAGTGTATGGCCAAGCACCATCTTTCTTGTAAAACTAGGGATGTGAATTTTTGTGAGGGAATGGTGGATCAATGTGAAAAAGGAGATCACATTCCTTGAACATTTGGCCTGACGATTCGTCCGTACTTGTCCAAAACACCCCTAAAACCCTAGATTTTAGCCGGCTACCGTGCCGAAGGCATGCCCAAGCATGCCATCATTCCTCATTGAAGTGATATAAGTGTGTGGTGTGTCAATGTGAGACATTTTTCCAAGTTTGAGGCCATTCCTCAATAGTCATGCTGCTATCCTGGCGGGTAGACGTGTTACACCCTACTACCCTAGACCGAAGCTAGCCAGTGTGGGAAGTGCTTGGCCAAGCACCATATTGTTTGTAAAACAAGGGATGTGAGTGTTTGTGAGGGCATGGTGGAGCAATGTGCAAAACAAGATCACATTCCTTGAACACTTGGCCTGCCAATTCATTCGTACTTGTCCAAAACACCCCAAAAACACTAGATTTTAGCCGTCTACCGTGCCAAAGGCATGCCCAAGCATGCCATAATTGCTCATTGAGGTGATATAAGTGTGTGGTGTGTCATTGTGAGCTATTGTGCCAAGTTTGAGGCAATTCCTAAATAGCCCTGCCACTATCCCGGCGGGTAGACGCGTTACACCCTACTACCGTAGACCGAAGCTGGCCAGTGTGGGAAGTGCATGGCCAAGCACCATCTTGTTTGTAAAACAAGGGATGTGAGTGTTTGTGAGGGCATGGTGGAGAAATGTGCAATAGGAGAGCACATTCATTTAACACTTGGCCAGACTATTCGTCTGTACTTGTCCAAAACACCCCTAAAACCCTAGATTTTAGTCGTCTACCATGCCAAAGGCACGCCCAAGCATGTCATCATTGCTCATTGAAGTGATATAAGTGTGTGGTGTGTCATTGTGAGGCATTGTGCCAAGTTTGAGGCCATTCCTCGATAGTCCTACTGCTATCTCGACAGGTAGACATGTTACACTCTACTACCCTAGACCGAAGCTGGCCAGTGTGGTAAGTGCATGGCCAAGCACCATCTTATTTGTACAACAAGGGATGTGAGTGTTTTTGAGGGAATGGTGGAGAAATGTGCAAAAGGAGAGCACATTCCTTCAACACTTGGCCTGGCGATTCGTCCGTACTTGTCCAAAACACCCCTAAAACCCTGGATTTTAACCGTATACCGTGCCGAGGGCATGCCCAAGCATGCCATCATTGATCATTGAGGTGATATAAGTGTGTGGTGTGTCATTGTGAGCCATTGTGCCAAGTTTGAGGCCATTCCTCAATAGTCCTGCTGCTATCTCGACAGGTAGACATGTTACACCCTACTACCCTAGACCGAAGCTGGCCAGTGTGGTAAGTACATGGCCAAACACCATCTTGTTTGTAAAACAAGGGATGTGAGTGTTTGTGAGGGAATGGTGGAGAAATGTGCAAAAGAAGAGCACATTCCTTGAACACTTGGCCTGACAATTCGTCCGTACTTGTCCAAAACACCCCTAAAACCCTAGATTTTAGCCGTATACCATGCCGAGGGCATGCCCAAGCATGCCATCATTGATCATTGAGGTGATATAAGTGTGTCGTGTGTCATTGTGAGCCATTGTGCCAAGTTTGAGGACATTCCTCAACAGTCCTGCCGCTATCCCGATGGGTAGACGCGTTACACCCTACTACCCTAGACCGAAGCTGGCCAGTGTGGGAAGTGCATGTCCAAGAACCATCTTGTTTGTAAAACAAGGGATGTAAGTGTTTGTGAGGGCATGGTGGAGCATTGTGCAAAAGGAGAGCACATTCCTTGAACACTTGGCCTGACGATTCATCCGTACTTTTCCAAAACACCCCTAAACCCCTAGATTTTAGCCGTCTACCATGCCGAAGGCATGCCCAAGCATGCCATCATTACTCATTGAAGTGATATAAGTGTGTGGTGTGTCATTGTGAGCCATTGTGGCAAGTTTGAGGCCATTCATCAATAGTCCTGCCGCTATCCCGACGGGTAGACGCGTTACACCCTACTACCCTAGACCGAAGCTAGCTAGTGTGGGAAGTGCATGGCCAAGCACCATCTTATTTGTAAAACAAGGGATGTGAGTGTTTGTGATGGTATGGTGGAGCAATGTGCAAAATAAGAGCACATTCCTTGAACACTTGGCCTGACGATTCATCCATACTTGTCCAAAACACCCCTAAAACCCTAGATTTTTGCCGTCTACCGTGCCAAAGGCAGAGGATATACCATTACATCAGCAAACAGATACAGCACAGAGGTACGTTCACTTGCTTTAAAAATTATTCAACACACAGATACAGCAGAGACACACAGAGGATATACCATTACATCAGCAACGCACATGGAATTTCTATTCTGCTGAATAAGCATCAGACAAAGGACAACTAACAACCCTATTACGCATTTTAGAAGAAGCACTGCTTCTGTAAGCAGATCAACTGTCGAGACCAACTTCATCAGTACCAGTTCCTCATTCCTAGGCTTGAATGTTGCTCTTTCTTTTTTCCTTAGCTCCAAAGTTTCCCTCCTCTCCACTGCCCATCCATAAGCATCTATTGCTGCATCACCAGTCAGAATACGGTTCTCACACAAGTACTCCACGTACTTCAGCTCCCACCTCCAAAAATTGCATTCAATCTGTAAAATTAGGAACACTGAATATCAAACATTGAATTTTGTATGAACACAGCTCATACTGTAGCTACGTGCGCCATCGACTGCATGAAAATCAAACCAAAATGCCTACCCCATGAGTTTTGCACTTGTAAAAGACCCAGCCATCGTGGTCATCAGTGCCGGAGACGTGCCTATTGACGACGACACCGCCGTCGGAGCAGGGAACCAGGGGAATGTAGGGCGGACGGTGCCGATCATGCAACGTGCGGGACGACCTTCAAACAAACATGGCGGCCACAAATGATCCCGACAAGGGCGAAAACTCTAACGGTAGATGGCTCCGGCGGCAGTGCCACAATATTTTGGGAAGGCGGTGAGAAGAAGTTAGGGTTTCTGTTTCTCTTATAAATAGCCAGGCCACATTACCTGGGTGTCTTATTGGGCTGGCCTTCATAGTTGTATTCCTCTTATAAAACCCAAACACTATCCCTACACTAACATACATTTCTGTAAGCCAGGGCTACCACCGCCGGCTAATCTTACTATCATCTAGAGTCTCACATAAGACTGTTACCACAAATGCACCGTCGATGCCACACTAAAAGTGAAACTTTAATCAATGTAATGCAGCTAATCATTTAATTTAACCCATTATCAACTAGCTAAAGAAACCCAAATACATATACATTCCCTAGATTTTCTTGTTCTCCCTTTATACCACCATTTCTCGCAAATACAGAACTAGAGTACATATGCATAGGATTAAAAATATCAGGAACAAACCAGGTTAAACATAAAACAACCTTCTTAAGCACAAACATTAGATTGTTCAAACACTAGTTCAACCATAGTAATTAATGAACTGGATCAAGTTCAACACAACACAAATAAACATAGTCCAAACATAACAACCAGATTAGCAAAGAGACACACATGACACAATCTACGCCTGGGGGAGGTGCTTCAGCAGGAACACGCCATAAGCGGCGTGTTTGGCCTTAAGGTGCGGCTTATGCTTCTGGCTGCCAGATCCATAGTAGGTGGCATGCTGCAACATTCCCAGTTAGTCCTTTGGCATCTCCTTCCGAAAGCACCATGGGCACTTGTACTCCCCTGGGCCTAGAAGATAGGGGATGTCCCCAGCCTTGGGCTTCTTCAGAACATCACGGCTCTTGCGGTCTCTGTCCTCCATGTCACTCCTGACATTGTCTGACTCCTGTGGAAATTTGTGAAATGAAATAAGGCTTACAATAATTACTCTGTAAAATAAGACTATATGTGCCACATATTGTACAACGGGAAACTTGGAAAATTGCTTTTTAATTGAACATTTAAAAATCATAACAAAATAGTTGATATGTCACACATATGAAGTTAGATCAGAGCAGCATTATGTACAAATCAAATGTGTGCAGCAAAACAAAACATGCTCGAAGCATTAGTGCAACAAAAAATTATGCCTTACAAGCAGATTGATCGATCACACTTATTAATCTTAAATTGTATCACTGCGGCATTAAATACCAACTTAAGTTTGCAGCAGAACAACCCATGTACTGAAAGAAGTAGTCCAATAAATATTATAATCCTATGAAGCAGAATGTTGTATCACACGTAATAAGCTTAAGCTAGATCACATCATCATTAACTACCAACTTATGTGTGGAGCATAAGAAAACAACTACTAAAAGTAGTAGTGCAACAAAAATAATAAACCAATGAAGCAAGACAACATCAACTGTTACTAGCAGTACTACAACCAGGAATTTATGCATCTGTAACAAAGCACATAAACTTTCAGCTCCAGAACTATAACTACACAAATTCTTGATATGTTACAAATATTTTACAAATAAAAATACAAAACAACTATCATGAATGTACTAGAACCATATGTTCTATGTGAGACAAGCATTTCAAAGGACTAGCAAATTACAAAGGCACACACTCTGACTATGAGTACATAGACTAGGTATATTTAGCTCAGTATAAAGTGATCAGATGATCTAATGAACTAAATTCATAAGAAAAGTAAATAACACCAAATACAACAGTACAACAGTATATTGACATGCACCTGATACAGATTCCCATGTCTCTTTTATTTAACTATTACAAGCAAATTCACAAACTAGCTATCCATGGTCACATTACCTAAATTTACAATCTCGAAGTGGTCGCAAGTAGAACCCATAAATCAATTATATGTGTAGATCAATAGGTAGCAGCCCCATTCCATTTTCATTGCAAACAAAATGCCAGGTTCTTACTTGTCAGATCGTTCAAGACCAAAAACTCAGGCACAGAGGCCAAGCATAAGCTACAGCATCTAGGCGCATATAAACCTGACACACATTACAGATATCATAACATTTAAAGTAAGAGGAACCACTTGACGACCTAGCCTGCCAAATCAGAAGCCTACTTGATCCTACATCCATCTGAACGTCGCCAAAGGGGTCCTGGGGAAATCAATAGCTAATCTATGTCGCATCTAACCTGGCACAAACTAGAATCGCTAGGCACATCTAACCCTACTAGCACCACAAACCCTAGCAAGAACAGGACGAGGTAGACCTTGGCGGCAAGAACACTAGGAAAGAGAGATCTGGACTTACCTCATCGGTGTCATCGCTGTCGGACTCGCGGAAGGTCTTGACGTCAGCAGGCGAGTAGATCTTCTCCCCCATCTCCTTCCTCTCCTGACGCAGTTTGTTCTTCAGGTTCTTCTTTTTCTTGCGCCTGATCTACGCCTCCGTCTCGAACTTCCGCTTCATCGGATGCACACCGGAGTAGACGGCCGGCCCACCCAAGCCGGAGCTCCCATTGCCACCCTCTACATCCGCGACTTGCTTCCCCTTCTCCGCGTGCTCAGCGCCCGCAGCCACCTGCTTCCCCTTCTCCGCGTTGTCAGCAGGCGCCTCCGCCTGCTTCCCCTTCTCCATGGACGGCCGCCGCGATCGAGGGTTTGTGGAGAGACGGCTAGCCAGTGTTTGCTATCTGATTTGGGGAATTTCTAGAAGTGGTTGGAACGCAGACCAACCACTGGCTATGCTACTTAAGGAAGTGGACGGTTCAGCACCCATGTGTATACGTGTATAATACGCGCTGGTGAACGGGCCGTACGGGCTTCTACACGGGCTTCTACAGTTCTTTTTTTACAGAGCAACGACGAAAATTTCGAAAGGATGATCATGCCCCCCGTCGTTGAACCGTCCGCGCGTATCCCAGCCGTCCATGTGTTTTTCCAAACTTTTGGTTTCTAGGAGGGTGCGCACTGAAGCAGAAACGTTCGGTCTTTTCTAGTTTATTCACCGAAACTATGGTTGAATGTCCGAGATGCATGCAAAAGGTAAAGCTATTTATTCCCTCCAATGTACATACTCTATTTCAATTAAAAGTTTAAACCAAACGATCATCAGCTATACAATTTGCTATAGAGGGTTTTGTTATTTTGAAGGCAGACGAAGAAATAAGGTTTTGTTAATTCTCAATCGACTGAAAATTAAGTTAGAACTCATTCAGGTCTTAATCCATTAGATTTGCATCGCGATTCGTGTATATGTAAGTTGCAACTAGGATTTTTCGTTGCAAGTGTGGTTGTAATTGAGGTTTATTAGTTGCAAGTAGAGTTGTAATTGAGATATTTGTAGTTGTAAGTGGGATTGCAACTATTGAATAGCATTGACTGACTGAGAATTATGTTAAATCTCAATTGTCTGAAAATTATAAAACCCAATAAATTACTATTACAAAGTCATCCAACAAACATTCAATACAGATCACTGACTTTTGAAGAAGTATTCACTAGAATATTTTTTTCATTTACTTTCAACAAAGAAAGATCCGACATTGCACACAAAAGATATCTTATGCATGCCACTTGATTCATTGTACATGTGTGGTACATGGACCAATTCTCCCGATAATGAAAGTTTTAATAATTTTGTCAACACATCAAGTGATACCTAAAGTCGATCTGCCATTTCGCAAAAAAAATACCTACAGTCTGCCGAACCCTAAACCCGGAGATTCTAAAGACGCCCGTATATCCCAGAGTGCCATGTCATGATGCCGCCAGCATTATGTATGTGATGACCAAATTCTGGAAATTTTATGAAACAAAAATGGGACATCTTGTACCGTTCATGAACTGTTTCACTGTTTCAACTATATATTTCAGTTCGGTTTTAATTCTATTTCAGTTAGTGACCGCAATAGGACGTCATCCATGTGCTGCCATAGAGGACCAAAACTGACACACCAATCTCAAAGCGAAAATGGGCGAAGAGATCGATGTATCATGGACACGTCCATAGTATGACGACATATACTCCCATGTTCCAAAATATAAGATGTTTTAGCTTTTGTAAAGCGAATGTATCTAGACGTCTTTTGGTGTATAGATTTACATAAAAGATGTCTAGATATATTCGTTTCATAAAAGTTCAAATATCTTATATTTTGAAAAAGAGATAGTAATTATTAATTTTCAATATAATCTAGATCCCATTCTTTGCAAAAATATACGTTTTACATCCAGGTCTACACGCAGGAAAACATGCGTGTAGTACCTACTCGATCTTCGTTGAGTAGGCACATGACACAACACCTACGCAAAGCATCACGTAGCTAATAATCTCGGTTTATTATTATGTCCTTCCAACCCATATATAATAAACTGGGTTGCAAGCTAGGACGTGTGTTATCTCCGACGTGTGTGGCGATGATTCGATCGTTCAAAAACGTGGCTGCTGCGCGCCGGTGGCCGGCGCGGCGAAACGGTAGGCTCTAGGGACGCCGCCGGCTGCCATGGACGACGACGATGTCGAGGAAGAGGAGGCCGCCGGGGCCTGGAACTGGAAGCCGGCGGCGTCGCGCGCCGCCGTCGTGACGCCGGAGTTCTGGTACTCTTCCTCGACGATGGTGTCCAGCTTGGCCGGCGGCCGCGGCGGCGCCCTGCCGCCCGAGACGGGCTGCTGCTGCCACGGCGCGGCCTCCGAGAAGACGCCCTCGCCCTTGCGCGAGCGGGAGGAGCTCCGGACGACCTGGAGCAGGAAGGACGCTCGCTGGATGCTGCTCGCCATCATCTACTAGCTCCCTCGCCTCAGCACGAAGTAGCTAGATTGTCAGCTACGACAGGTAGCTAGCTCCTGCAAGTGCAAGCCACGCGCACGGCTTTGAGCTTGAGCTGGGAAAGAGAGTGGTGGGAGATGTGTAGCTTGCCATTGGGTGGAGGGGGCCGGCGGTTTTATAGCAGCCGTGCGTGCGCGCGAGAAGCGGTCATGGAAATTTTGACCCGATCGATGATCGATCATAGCCTGAGATGGAGGGAATTTCGTGCACGAGTTCGTGTGGCGCTGGTCGGACGAAGGGTCTCTCTCCCCGTGCCCCGGAGACCAGGGCATCGCTCTACTGTTTACGCCTGTACCTGCGTGATAGTGTTGCCAGTTGTACTGTACAGCTTCTTTTTAAAATAATACATGTTTTATTTATTTCTTTCGAATTTTAATACGTGATTTTAGAATTTGCAAGAATAACCTATTGTCGATGTGGCCGAAACCCAGTAGGCCAGTTGGTGTGGCCTAAACCGAGTGCATCAATCGGTGTGGCCGAAACCGAGTGCACCAAACGAACCGGACCATCGCGTGCAGGTCGCTGCATGTCGATACGGTCATTCGGTCGACACCGACTTGACCATTCGGTTTGGCCAAAACCGACAATGTGCTAGATTTGTAAATTTCTAAATTCGTGTATTATATTTCAGAATCAATAATAAATGTATTTAAAAAATATGGTTTCCAAGACTTTCTGGACTCCTAGCCTTAAATGCGTATATGCATATGGCGTATACACTTATGTGCACGCTCAAATTTGAAATCTTTTTTTTAGAGAGAAGTGTATATAGATACATTCAAATCTAGATAAATTTACGACATTTTTTTAGACCGAGGGGGTATATTGAATTCGACCAGACGCCTGAACCGATGAAGGTAGTCAGTATATTTCGACGATATCCACTAGTAGTTTTCAGCGTAATTTGAGAGAGAGGCGGAGGGAGTATCGCACTGATCGGAGTATGAAACCACTGAGGTCGCTGTCGGAAGCGAAAAGACGATGCATGTCTCGTTGCGCGGGCGTTCCCTGCCGTTTACGGCATCGCTGGAGAGGTCGACGTCGACGTCGGACCGTTTCCGGATGAATTAATATGCCGCTGCGTACGTGCACGTATAATATCGGCCAGGCGGCCTGGATTTTTTATGGACTTGGATCGATGATGCCGCCCGGAACAGCACAGCTGCACACGACGACCGGACATGCATGGCCGACGCATGTCCGTAGACGGTATGCGTGGAGATGCCCTTGCTAGCGTACAACGTGTACGTGAAGGGCAGAAGCCGCTCTCGTGAAGCGCGCGTGCGTGTCCTCAGGGCACGTACAGTGGAGACGCTAGAAGCAGAAGCTAGGCTTAGATTCCTGTCCGTTATGCCAAAATCCTGTCCGATTCTGGGATTGGGTCTAGCGTCGATGCAAAAGTAGACGCCGGACGCTTTGTCTTTTTTCTCCCGCACGAAGCGATCTAGTCAGGGCCGGCGCGAAAAGAAAAAGATAAGCGTCCATCTACCGCTGTTTGCGTTGAGGAGGGGGACTCTTGTACGGATGTTATGCGTTAAATTTTTTTTTAGGCTTAAGCGTCTGAGCAAGCGCCTGTGCAATGTACGTGCCCTCACTGGCGGAAAATAATTCTATGGGACCTGGTCCACGAAATCAGCCCCGTGGACCAACTCCTCTGATTGACACATGGCATTTGTGAAGATTTCGATCTAAAAATAGACACACAAATAATGTGATTTTCCTCTCACTTGGACATGTGTCAATCAGAGGAGTTGGTCCACGGGGCTAATTTCGTGGACCAGGTTTGGCTGCTATATGAACTTTTTTTTTCGAAATTCCACATATCTATTAATAATCATCGACAGTAGTACAAAGAGTCTTAAAAGTAATAGAAAAGTGTTAACAAAATTATGTAAGATTTTAAGGACGTGTTCTGTGTTTGGCTGGACCGGGTCCGCTTCTTGCATAGCACTAATTTTAAAGCAGGCTAAAACTTAGTCCACTGGGAACGCCCAAATCGAGGGTTTTCCCTTAACTTTCACTCCACTTCCCTTACCGCGCAAGCAACTCCCTCACCCATCCGTGGATGGCGCCCCTCTGCCTCTCCCTCCGTTCCGCTCCCTCACAATCGGTGAGATGACGGCCCAGGAGAAATGGGCAGCCGCCTAGCTAGACAAGCTCGCTGCCGGAGGCGAGGCGGCCTTAGCGACGATGCTCAAGGCTCCCTTCCCTATCTGCGTGATTCCTTGAGCAACTCGGGCTGCAACGTCTGCGGCAACAACGGCCTCTTCTTCCTCGGCAGGCGCATCTCTAGCCAAGGCGGCGGTGGGAAAGGCCCCTGCATTCGTCGGATTAACCCTCGACGAATTGACGAGGGTTTTTATGTCCATGTCGGCGGCCCCAACACCCGCGCTCGGTGCACCATATCACGCTTTGACGCCGCCTGCAGTTGCTCCTGGAGCATCGACTCCGGCCGCATTGTGCACTGTAAGTTCCCGATTTTCCCAGATTCGTTTAGGGTTTGCGCGATTGGAGTGCACAAATCGAATCAGAAATTTTGATTGGGTTATGGTTAGGGATTCAATCGACCAAGATAGGATTTGAAAGCAATTGTGAGCGAAATTTGGGGTTTTGTTAAGGATTTAGTTGCATGTAATCGCACTTGGGGATTTGACTGCCAAAATGCCCCGGATTGGGGATTAGAACTGCTGAAATGCCCGGGTTATACTATTTCATGTACATCGTACTAGTTCATGTCAACTTAGATTCATATGCATTGCCCTATTTGGGAGACTTGATCATGGCATTTTACCGGTTCATGTGAACTTGTGTTCATGTGCATTGCCGAATTAGGAAAATTAGATCATGTGCATTGTGCTCGTTCATGTAAACTTTCATTCATGTGCATTGTCCAATTTGGGAAACTAGATCATGTACATTGTGTTAGTTCATGTCAACTTTCATTCATGTGCATTGCCCAATTTGAGAAACTAGATCATTTACATTGCCCAATTTGAAAAACTTTACTAGCATAGCTCAATTTGGAATGCTTCATATGTTGTGCCTCATCTATTTTTGCTTCCTGCCAAGGTTCTAAAGCTTGACTGTTATACGGTTGGGAGGTGCTAGCATCCCCCACTAAGGTATCAGGACTCGCTCCCTGTCAACCGCTGGCATAGGGCAATGAAGCCACTAGTACTAGGTAGGATGGAGGCGGAGCACCAGCCGACCAGCAAGGACGGCCGTCAGCCCAAGCTAGGTCAGCACCTCGGGGCTGAGGTCCCTCGCCGGTTTATCATGCAGTTGGAGTAGGCTGACCTCCACATGTTGCTGACACCGCCGGCGTTCCAGAAGGGCCTCATGGACGGGATCAAGATCCCACTGTCCCGCGGTCGTGTCGGTGTTAGCCTGCCGCTGGTGCGACGAATGGGTGCAGGTGGACTGGTTCGGCGGCTAGGTGGCGCTGAGGAAGAACTGGCATGAACTAGTGTACAAGTACGACCTCTAGTGCGATGATGCCGTGGAGTTCAAGCTCAAGGCGTTCGGCATGCAGATGACGAACTACAAGGCCAGCTCCTCTAGCGCTAGGCTGTACACCTGCCCTGACCATGGCTAGAGGACGACCTGGTGATCTGCTGTGTTCAGTTAGCTAAGTAAGTAAGTAAGTATGTAGTTTTAACTAGTGGTGCTGAACTTGTGACTGTGAACTGATGTGATGGTTTTTGATCAGGAGTTATACCCCTGGTGGTTGAAGGGCATTCCATGCCCCTATTGATGCTACTTTTGATCAGCGGTGTTAGTAAAACCACTGATTCTGGCTTGCAGGTGTCCTAAACCTACTCACTACGTATTAACCAGTTATGTCCTCATGTGTGATGTGTGATATGTTTGTGATCTATGGGATGTGTGCTATGTGTGTTAGGTGTGTGTTCATGTCAAATGTGGTGGTAAGATCACCCTATTGAAATGAGTGACCATAACCCATGTGATCAGGTGCAAACTAAAGCACTAAACACCTGCAAATTGCATCATCAGGGAATTAAAGCACAAACGCGTGCAATCGAACAACTGTGTCGAATTGCATGAAATGAAAATGTAGGAAGCCAAACAAAAAGCCATTCTTGGCCCAAACCCAATCCGGCTGGATGCAGCATCCAGCACGCCAAGTCTTAAAACCGGAAAATTTGAGCCCGGCCTACCAAATACGCCCTAAGTGCTATGATCTTTATAGAGAGGTTGCTTTTTATAGATTTATAGAGAGGTTGCTACAAGTAAAGATTTTTGGGTGCACATGGGTACCAGTGATCCTAGTTTTTAAAAAAATCGAAAATCATATATTTGGATTTCAAAAAATTCTAAGAAAAATAGGGATGTAGCCAACAATTTATCCCACAAACACGCAGAATATCAGTTTAAAATAATTTGTATTATGAGCTACACAAAAATGATAAAAGTGACAATCTGAGTATACATAGATTTACATCTCTAAATTTTATCTGATTTGTCATTTTTGTGTAGCCCACGATACAAAGAATTTCAAGCTACGATTTTTCATGCTTATAGGATAGAAGGTTGACTATACCCAGAATTTATTTTAAAGTTTTTTGAAAATTATAAATATATTTTTTAATTTTTTTTAAACGAAGGGAGCACCAAAAGTCAGGAGAAAGACGCTTTCCGGTTGCTATGAACCCGAGCCGCGGCGAGTGCACGTCGAGAAAAGCTCGCGCATCAGAATGCTCCAAATCCGCCCGTCTCGAGGCCAAATGCGCACATTGTACGGAAAAGTGCTGAAGGTGGGTGCCCACTGGCCAGTGCCCATACCCCTTTTTTTTCTTACGGGTTGTCAGTGCTGAAGGTGTTTGGCTGTTTAGCAGTAACACATTCTCTAGTAGTGTACGTCCTCAGGCTATAGTGCTATATACTAGGTCTGCTTAGCTCGGTGCACATCTGTACATAAGTATTGTACTCCCCCGTCTAAAAATGAGTGATTTCAACTTGTATAGATTTCATATGTCCATATATTAAAATACGTTTAGATACACGTGGTTCTAGATAAGCCTATATCTTTTATTTTAGAACGGAGAGAAGATAAGTACGGAGTTTACCACAAAAGAAAAATTGCACATCAATCATCAACGACAACGGCATGTGTCTGCGAGAGAGACTTTTTTTTTAAAATGCAGCACGGATGATCTGTAGAGGAATTTCTTTTTCAAGAGATTCTACAGTCCACTCCTTTGATTCACGAGAAGGATAGAGGGAAAATCGGAGTAACTTCACCTTCAAACTCAGTTTCAATGCATCAAAAAATTGTTCAATCAGACAACGATGACTCCTCTCACTGTATCTATACCTGTTGACCTATATTTGATCGTATTAATGTCTAAAGCCTAGAATATATTATTTACTTATAAATTCCAAAATATATTTCGTTCGATTTCAACAACAACACATTATAATTTTTCCAAGAAAATTGCTCTTTTACTTTAAAACTGGTGACACATTTTTTATCATGATCTTTTTCAGCAATATTTCATTATCCCGAAAAGAATATCAGATAAACTGGGAAAACAACAACAACAAATTTCATTACGTTTTCATCTAATTTTGAATAGAATTGTAAAAGGTATGATCAAAACATCGTGAAACTTTTCATATGTGAGAAATCTTGATGAAATATATATGGTGTCACAAAAAATATAATGAAATATGCATGAAACCTCAGTTATACTCATACATGTGTCACATCGAAATGAAACATGACATATGTAATAATTTGATTTTATTAAATTTCACTACCGTTTCAATACAATTTAAAATTTGAATGTGTCCAAGATTGATCTTGTTTTGAAGATCATCGATGAACTCAAATATAAAAAAAATCGAATATTTTGTTCAAAAGATAAGACAGATACAAAATTGAAAATCAGACTAAAAAGGATGGGTGTGTGAGTTGCAAAATTGCACTGCACAATTCAAACCTACCCACTAGTCACTTACATGTGGGACACAAGCGGGCTGTATCCACATGTCAAGAGAGAAGGTGGGGCAACAATTAGTTGGTATTTACTATGTCCAAGAAACACCTACAAACTTGTCTATTTTTATACTAAAATAAAAAGGCAAATACTTGGACCAATCTTACTAGTGCAGAGCGACCCCATCAGCAATTGAAAAATGCTACGTTATCAAGCATTTGTCACTAATGTGAAGACATCAATGAACATGGATCAAATAACCGTCACGGAAAGAAGGCATCCACAATCCTCGGTTTTCCTAGAGTCGAGCTTATCAGTTACGGTTATTCTAGTTATATCTGTTTGCACTAAAGCTTTTTTCGTTCGTCTATAGGAATGTATATTTCACAAAATCTCGCATTAAAATGCTAAGAACACAAACCTAACATATTTCATTCATAACATAGACCAATGTATTCATTACATTTGTACCATAATATCGCCTATTTATACATAGTCATGTCGGTAGGAACAAAATATCACTAAATCTATAAAAAAAATATCCTACAAGATGTCATATGGTCTTCGGGCTCGTAAAGAGGTTCGCTAGCTGTTTCATGCTTGTTCAAACCGCCTCTTTGTCATATCGGCTCTCACAAAGAACTGGCACTGAAAAGGAAAAGAGAGAATACGTGCTCCATCTTAGCTCACTATACATATAACATAACCGACATACATAACAATGAAAATAAACTTATATTTCCATAGCATAATTGTTGAATGTGCGAAGTTGTTTATAGCAAGGCGTTGCTCCTTCTGGCTAGACACACCATCCATTGTCCACAAGAGCATTCTTATGCGGTGTGAACGAAATAAACTCTTGCTTAGCAAAAAAATAAAGATTCGCTAAGTATCACACTACAAAAATATCCCCCGTGCGCAGCATATTTTTTATTGCACACAAGCAAAAAGTACCTGCAAAATTTGGTTACCCGGCGTAAGAGCTTTCATGGCACCATTTTTTACACGCTGCCCGCGTATATGTCATGGATGACGTGACTGATGGGTTCGTAGCATGGAAAACAAAAAAATTCTACTGCAAGAACGAACAAAACCCAGATCTAATCTAGATAAAAGCCAAGACCTAATCTATTAGGCATGTGCAACGAGATAGATAGGAACTAACCCTCGTAGATCCGAAAGCGTTAACGAGATTAGATCTCGTGGTTGATGTAGTCGATCACTTGCCGATCTCAAGATCGTGTGGACGATCCTTCCGGCGTCGCGTTTCGGCAGCGCTTCCGCAGCCGGTCAAGTGGATGATCCTTCGGCGCCGCGTTTCGGCAGCGCTTCTGCAGTCGGTCACACGTGCGGAGTCGAAGCAGACCTTCCTCTCCTCGTTTCAGCGAGCAGCGGAGGTAGTAGATCTTCTCCACAGAATCCCAGCAGCACGACGGCGTGGTGGTGGTGGTGGAGTAGAGAATTCTGCAGGGCTTCGCCTATGCCTGTGCATAAGAAAGGAGGAGGAGAGAGGCGGCAGAGATTGGGAGTTATGGAGGAGAGGCTAGAGGTGGCGCCCCTGCCCCTCTATTTAAAGGGGGAGGGCGCCTTGGGAGGGGGAGTCCTAGTAGGACTCCCCACCTCCTTGGCCGGCGGATTGGGGAGGGGGGAGGAGTCCTCCTCCCCCACGACTCCTAGTCTTGACCCACCAGGACTCCTTGATCCCTTCCTTGGTTTTCAAGCAAACTCCAAGAAACCTTCCAGAACCTTCCGGAACATTCCGAAACTTCTAGAATCCTCATACAAACACTCCGGAACATTTTCTAACTCAGAAAATGATCCCCAATATATGAATCCTATTCTCCGGACAATTCCGGATCTCCTCGTGATGTCCCGGATCCAATCTGAGACTCCGAACAACATTCGGTCTCCAACGCATATTCCATATCTACTTAAAACAACTTCGAACCTTAAGTGTGTCACCCTACGGTTCGTGAATATGTAGACATGAAAGAGACACATCTCCTATCAATAACCATCAGCGGGACCTGGAGATCCATAATGGCTCGTACATACTCAACGATGACTTCATGATCGGTTGAACCATTTACATACGAAACCAATTCCCTTTGTCACGCGATACTATACTTATCCGAGGTTTGATCGTCGGCATCTCCATACCTAGTTCTACCTCGTTACTGATAAGTACTCTTTACTCGTTCCGTGATATGTCATCCCTTGTGACCTAGTCACATGCTTGCAAGCTAACTAGATGACATTCCACCGAGAGGGCCCAAAGCATATCTATCCGTCATATGGATGGACAAATCCCAATCTTGGTCCATGCGCTTCAACACATACTTTCAGAATACCCAATGGCACCTTTATGACCACCCAGTTACGAAGCGGTGTTTGATGTCATCAAAGTACTCATCCGGTGATGGTGATTAACACAACCTCATGGTCGAAGGATTAGGTTACTATGCATTTAAAAGCTTACAGCAATACGAACTTAATGACTTGATCTTATGCTACGCTTACTATGTGTGTGTGTCCATCACATCATTCTCCTAATGATATAACCTTGTTATTAATCACATCCTTATGTCCATGATCAGGAAACCATGATCATCAATCAATCAACAAGCTAGTTCAACAAGAGGCTTACTAGGGACTCTTACATGTTTACAAAACACACATGTATTAGTGTTTCCTAATAATACAATTATAGCATGGGATGTAAACATTCATCATAAACACAAAGATATAATAATAATCACTTTTATTATTGCCTCTTGGGCATATCTCCAACAGTCTCCCACTTGCACTAGAGTCAATAATCTAGATTACATGGTAATATACCGAACACCCATGGCGTTCTGGTGTTGGTCATGCTTTGTCCTAGGGAGAGGTTTAGTCAACGGATCTGCCACATTCAGATCAGTGTGTACTTTGCAAATCTTTATGTCACCATCTCGAACATACTCGCGAATAGCGTGGAAACGTAGCTTGATGTGCTTCAGCTTGCTATGTGACCTTGGCTCCTGTGCATTAGCTATGGCACATGTGTTGTCACAGTAGATGGCCATCGGGTCCAATGCACTGGGAACCACGCCAAGTTCAGTAATGAATTCCTTCATCCAAACAGCTTCTTGTGCAGCCTCCGAAGCAGCTATGTATTCCGATTCAGTTGAAGATTTCGCCAAAACGCTTTGCTTCGCACTCCTCCAGCTCACTGCAGCACCATTCAAAATAAATACGTATCCCGACTGTGACTTTGAGTCATCCGAATCGGTGTTCCAACTAGCATCGGTGTAACCGTTTACAACAAGCTGTTCATCACCTCCATAAGAAAGAACCATATCCTTAGTCCTATTTAGGTACTTTAGGATATTCTTGACCGCTGTCCAGTGCTCCATTCCAGGATCACTTTGATATCTGCTAGTCAAACTAACAGCATGTGCTATATCCGGTCTTGTACACAGCATGACATACATGATAGAACCTATGGCCGAGGCATAGGGAATATTATTCATTTTCTCTCTATCTTCTGTCGTAGCTGGACTTTGAGTTTTACTCAAGGTCTTACCTGACAACATGGGCACGAACCCTTTCTTGCTATCTTCCATTCTAAACTTCTTTAGAACTTTGTCCAGGTATGTACTTTGTGAAAGCGCTATTAGGCGTCTTGATCTATCTCTATAAATCTTGATGCCTAGAATATATGCCACTTCGCCAAGATCCTTCATTGAAAAACTATTATTCAAATAGGTTCTGACGCTATTAAGAAGTTCTATATCATTCCCAATCAACAATATGTCATCTACATATAGTACTAGGAATGCTACAGAGCTCCCACTCACTTTCTTGTAAATACAAGCTTCTCCATAAGTTTGTATAAACCCAAAATTTTTGATTACTTTATCAAAACGTTGATTCCAACTCCGGGATGCTTGCTTCAGTCCATAAATGGAGCGCTGAAGCTTGCATACCTTGTCAACATCTTTAGGATCGACAAAACCCTTGGGTTGTACCATATACAACTCTTCCTCAATGTCACCATTAAGGAACGCCGTTTTGACATCCATCTGCCAAATCTCATAATCCAAATGTGCAGCAATTGCTAACAAAATCCTCACAGACTTTAGCTTCGCTACTGGTGAGAAAGTCTCATCATAGTCAACTCCTTGAATTTGTCGGAACCCTTTCGCGACAAGTCGAGCTTTATAGACGGTAACATTACCATCAGCATCTGTTTTTCTCTTGAAAATCCATTTGTTCTCGACAGCCTTACGGCCATCCGGTAAGTCCACCAAAGTCCACACTTGGTTTTCGTACATGGATCCCATTTCGGATTTCATGGCTTCTAGCCATTTGTCGGAATCTGGGCTCACCATAGCTTCTTCATACGTCGCAGGGTCATCAGCGTTGTCCACCAACATGACGTTCAAGGCAGAGTCATACCAATCAGGAGTGGTACGAACCCTCGTTGACCTGCGAGGTTCAGCAGTAACTTCATTTGAAGTTTCATGATCATTATCATTAGCTTCCTCTCCAATTGGTGCAGGCGGCACAAAACATCTTCCGGTGCTGCGCTACTCTCAAATCCGAGAGAAGGTTCAATAACCTCATCGAGTTCTACTTTCCTTCCAGTCACCTCTTTCGAGAGAAACTCCTTCTCAAGAAAGGATCCATTCTTTGCAACGAAAACTTTGCCTTCGGATCTATGATAGAAGGTATACCCAATTGTTTCTTTAGGGTATCCTATGAAGACGCATTTCTCCGCTTTGGGTTCTAGCTTATCAGGTTGTAACTTCTTTACATATGCTTCGCAGCCCCAAACTTTAAGGAACGACAACTTAGGTTTCTTACCAAACCACAATTCGTACGGTGTCGTTTCAAAGGATTTAGATGGTGCCCTATTTAAAGTGAATGCGGCTGTCTCTAATGGATAGCCCCAAAATGATAACGGTAAATCTGTAAGAGACATCATAGACCGAACCATATCTAAGAGAGTTCGATTACGACGTTCGGACACACCATTACGCTGTGGTGTTCCCGGCGGTGTCAACTGTGAAAGTATTCCACATTTCTTTAAATGCATGCCAAACTCATAACTCAGATATTCACCTCCGCGGTCAGAACGCAGAAATTTAATCTTCTTGTTACGATGATTTTCCACTTCACTTTGAAATTCCTTAAACTTCTCGAAAGTTTCGGACTTATGTTTCATAAAGTAGACATACCCATATCTACTTAAGTCATCCGTGAAAGTGAGAACATAACGATATCCACCACGCGATGCTACACTCATCGGACCGCACACATCGGTATGTATTATTTCCAATAAGTCTGTAGCTCGCTCCATTGTACCAGAGAATGGAGTCTTAGTCATTTTTCCCATTAGACATGCTTCGCATCTTTCAAGTGATTCAAAATCAAGTGATTCAAGAAGTCCATCTGAATGGAGTTTCTTCATACGCTTCACTCCAATGTGACCAAGACGACAGTGCCACATGTATGTAGAATTATCATTCAATTTTATTCGTTTATCATCTATGTTGTGAACATGTGTATCACTACTATCGAGATTCAGTAAGAATAAACCATTCATCTTAGGTGCATTACCATAAAAGATATTACTCATATAAATCGAACAACCTTTATTCTCGGACTTAAAAGAGTAACCGTCTCGCAATAAACAGGATCCAGATATAATGTTCATGCTTAACGCAGGCACCAAATAACAATTATTCAAATTTAAAACTAATCCCGAAGGTAGATGTAGAGGGAGCGTGCCGACGGCGATCACATCAACCTTGGAGCCATTTCCAACGTGCATCGTCACCTCGTCTCTTGCCAGTCTTCGTTTATTCCGCAGCTCCTGTTTCGAGTTACAAATATGAGCAACCGAACCAGTATCAAATACCCAGGCACTACTACGATTACTAGTAAGATACACATCTATAACACATATATCAAATATACCTTTCTTCTTGATGTTGCCGTTCTTCAGATCCGCCAGGTACTTGGGGCAGTTACACTTCCAGTGACCAGCACCCTTGCAGTAGAAGCACTCAGTTTCAGGCTTAGGACCAGCCTTGGGCTTCTTAGCAGGTGCGGCAGCTTTCTTGCCGTCCTTCTTGAATTTGCCCTTGTTCCTAGGCTTGCCTTGTCTCTTGAAATTGGTGGTCTTATTGACCATCAACACTTGGTGCTCCTTCTTGATCTCCACTTCAGCAGTTTTCAGCATGGACGATAGTTCAGGCAACGTTTTGTTCATGCAGTGCATGTTGTAGTTCATCAGAAAGTTCTTGTAACTTGGTGGCAGTGATTGAAGGAGACGGTGAATCCCCAATTCATTAGGAATCGATATTCCCAACTCTTGGAGCTTGTTTGCGTACCCAGACATGGTGATGTAGTCGATCACTTGCCGATCTCGTGATCTTGTGGACGATCCTTCCGGTGTCGCGTTTCGGCAGCGCTTCCGCAGTCGGTCAAGTGGACGATCCTTCCGGCACCGTGTTTCGGCAGCGCTTCCGCAGTCGGTCACACGTGCGGAGTCGAAGCAGACCTTCATCTCCTCGTTCCAGCGAGCAGCGGAGGTAGTAGATCTTCTCCACGGAATCCCAGCAGCACGACGGCATGGTGGTGGTGGTGGAGTAGAGAATTCTACTGGGCTTCGCCTATGCCTGTGCAGAAGAAAGGAGGAGGAGAGAGGCGGCAGAGATTGGGAGTTATGGAGGAGAGGCTAGAGGTGGCGCCCCTGCCCCTCTATTTAAAGGGGGGAGGGCGCCTTGGGAGGGGGAGTCCTAGTAGGACTCCCCACCTCCTTGGCCGACGGATTGGGGAGGGGGGAGGAGTCCTCCTCCCCCACGACTCCTAGTCTTGACCCACCAGGACTCCTGATCCCTTGGTTTTCAAGCAAACTCCAAGAAACCTTCCAGAACCTTCCGGAACATTCCGAAACTTCTAGAATCCTCATACAAACACTCCAGAACATTTCCTAACTCAGAAAATGATCCCCAATATATGAATCTTATTCTCCGGACAATTCCGGATCTCCTCGTGATGTCCCGGATCCAATCTGAGACTCCGAACAACATTCGGTCTCCAACGCATATTCCATATCTACTTAAAACAACTTCGAACCTTAAGTGTGTCACCCTACGGTTCGTGAATATGTAGACATGACAGAGACACATCTCCTATCAATAACCATCAGCAGGACCTGGAGATCCATAATGGCTCGTACATACTCAACGATGACTTCATGATCGATTGAACCATTTACATACGAAACCAATTCCCTTTGTCACGCGATACTATACTTATCCGAGGTTTGATCGTCGGCATCTCCATACCTAGTTCTACCTCGTTACTGATAAGTACTCTTTACTCGTTCCGTGATATGTCATCCCTTGTGACCCAGTCACATGCTTGCAAGCTAACTAGATGACATTCCACCGAGAGGGTCTAGAGCATATCTATCCGTCATATGGATGGACAAATCCCAATCTTGGTCCATGCGCTTCAACACATACTTTCAGAATACCCAATGACACCTTTATGACCACCCAGTTACGAAGCGGTGTTTGATGTCATCAAAGTACTCATCCGGTGATGATGATTAACACAACCTCATGGTAGAAGGATTAGGTTACTATGCATTTAAAAGCTTACAGCAATACGAACTTAATGACTTGATCTTATGCTACACTTACTATGGGTGTGTGTCCATCACATCATTCTCCTAATGATATAACCTTGTTATTAATCACATCCTTATGTCCATGATCAGGAAACCATGATCATCAATCAATCAACAAGCTAGTTCAACAAGAGGCTTACTAGGGACTCTTACATGTTTACAAAACATACATGTATTAGTGTTTCCTAATAATAGAATTATAGCATGGGATGTAAACATTCATCATAAACACAAAGATATAATAATAATCACTTTTATTATTGCCTCTTGGGAATATCTCCAACAGTGACACCGATACAGATTAGTGTCGTGGTACGTGACCGGCAAGCCCGACGTCAGATAATGCTGCATTAGATCGATGTAGGCAATTAACTGTGTGCTATGAACGATAAGCGTCATGTTGAATGGTTAAACGCACACTAACTGGTGAGATCCACCACTACCAAGTTGTTGGACTAGGTTGTTTACATGTTATAGATTTTTTTTCATAGACACGGAGCCCAACATTAGATATTCCACTCGTTTGTAAGTCTAGAGGGCTGTTCTTATAAAAAATAATTAAGTCTAGTGGTAGTTAATATCTGGTAATCACATCGCTAAACCTCTTGGTAAATCTCATAGATTGTGAATGTTTTCTTTTTTCTCCCACAATTAAAGCATAACCGTAAACCTCCTCCCATCATTCGTCGGTGACATAGAGAGGGAAAGTATGAAGCAATATCTTTCTGGGTCATTTTAGCAAATGCGGTCCAAAAAGCTCGATGTCTAGAATGTACTTCCTCAAATGGCCCATAGTTTCGAATCCCCACTTCCCACTGTCTATATATAAGAGCGAACCCTAGTCCCACTTCTCACTAAAACTCCCCCACTACATACCCTTACCTGCTGCCCTCCAACCGTCTACCAAAGGCAACATTTACGAACTCTATATCTCATCTGGTGGCTAGTACAAGAACTCCACACGCAGGATCTTGCGTGCATCTGATACATTGAAAATGTATCTATAATTTTTGATGTTCCATGCTTGGTTTTATCCACTTTCTTGTGTTTTGTTCCAACTACTTTTCATTTGATTTCTTGGACTAACCTATTAACAAGAGCCACAGTGTCAGCTGCCTGTTTTCTGCTGTTTTTGGTTCTAGGAAAGTCAGAAAATGAATATTCTTGGAATTGGACGGGACAAAAGCCAAAGTGCCTATTTTTTCGGAAGGGATCAAGTGCCACAATACGAGACGGAGAAGGGCCAGGGAGCCACCACACCACCTGGCTGCGCGGCCAGGCTTTGCCTGCGCCAGGGGGTGGTGTGGCCGCTCCCGGCACCCCCCTCGGCCTCTCCTTCCGCCTATAAGTTGCCCTCGGGACGATAACCCTAAGTACCCGATCAAAAATCCACGAAAGAGTCTGTAGCCGCCGTCATCTCCATCCCTAGATCGGGAGGGATCTGAAGCTCTTCCCGGCACCCTGCCGGAGAGGGGAATTCACCCTGGAGGCCTTCTTCATCACCATGCAAGCTTCTGGTGTGATGCGTGAGTAGTTTATCCTTGGACTACGGATCCATGTAGTAGCTAGATGGCTGGTTTCTCCTCCTTTGTGCTTTCATGTTTAGATCTTGTGAGCTCCGTTCACGATCAAGATCATCTATTTGTAATTCATACATGTTGTGTTTGCGGGGATCCGATGGATATTGAGATGCTATTTCAGATTGATTATTGATTCTATCATGTCTTTGTTATTTGAGATCTTGCATGCTTTCCGTTGTTAGTAGCTATCTTGGCCAAGTAGATGCTAGCAACTCCAAGAGTTAGTATTTATGCTCGATAGTGGGTTCATGCCTCTGGTAATCTGGGGAAGTGACAGAAATCTCTAAGGTACTACATGTGTTGTTGCTACTAGGGAGAAAACAAAAATCCTTTGTTCATAGAACAATTGTATTGTTTACTTTACACGCAGTTCGTAAAGCAATAATCTGTTGCTTGCAACTTAATACTAGAGGGGGTTTGGATGATAACCTGAAGGTGGATTATTAGTCATAAATGCAGTTGGATGACGGTCTATGTATTATGTTGTAATGCCCAATCAAGTCTCAGAGGAGTCAAGATGACTAGTATATGCATGTATTGCTTTCTCGGTGTTTGTCAATTGCCTCGCTGTAATTTGTTTACCCAGCATGTTGTCTATCTAAGGAGAGCCACCTCTAGTGAACTATGGATCCCGGTCCTTTTTATTTACATACAATCTATAATATTTTACTACTTTGTGTTTACTTTCTGCAAACTTTTACTTCTTTTCATTCGATACGTTTAATCGTTTGTTTTCCGCAAAACACGGTGAGATTGACAACCTCATCGCAAGTTAGGGAAAAAGTTCTGTGGTTGTGTTGTGCAGGTCTCCACGTTGCTACTAGCACCGGTAGTGCGTCCTGCCAAAGCTCAGCTAGTAACACCTTTGGGGTGTTTCCTTGCTCCTACTGGTTCGATTAAACCTTGGTTTCATAACTGAGGTAAAACTTACTGCTGTGCTCATAATACCTTCCTCTTGGGGTTCCCAACGAGCTCTACATCAACTACGAGTCAGCAGGATCCAGCGCGGCTCATGAGCCCCCACTGTACTCATGTATTGGCATGTTAGATTTGCATGTTTGTTCATCTTCCTCTTTACACATCACAGATCTCTGCTCCTATTAGTTTTAAATCTGCTATTTTGTTCTTCCTTCTCTTAATCATCTTCGTTATTTGTCTTGTAGTTTTAAGGGAGGTTATCAGTGGATGGCGTCTTCTCAAAGGTGTCCTGCCACTAGCAGGAAAAGGCTTATAGCAGTCATTTTTCTAGTAGCGTTCGAAATAAAATCCACACCACTATTGCAAGGAAAAATAGTGGTGTTCAGAAAAGGTCGAACGCCGCCACTGTTGCTTAGTCATGGCATTCGAGGAAAGTTGAAGGCCGGCATAAGTGGGGACCACGAGGTGAGCCGGGACCAATACAGTCCAGGCGTTCGCCACCTTCGAATGCCGCAACTAAGATTTAGTAGTGGTGTTCGGTATATCATAGACGCCACCACTGTGCCGTCCAAAATTTTCTTAAAGGCAACGCCCTTCGTATTGTTGGAATTCTTGCCTAAATGGCCCAACCCATATTCCATTTTAATAATTCCTGAAAATCCTGGAGGCCATGTGGCCCATTCATACATGGCAAGAAGTGGGATAAATATTAGTCCCACATTGCTAGTTGAAGAAAGAATTCACCACCTTATAAGGGGGATTCTTCCACCACTTGGTAAAAGATGAGAAGGAGAGAGATGTACATGCGAGCTCCTCCTCCTCCTCCGCTGCCCGGAATGTCTCGAGCCGAGAGCTTCCCTTTCTTTTTGCCGTGCATGAACGGATTAATAATATGAACAGTCTGCGTAAGTATGTGTTTAATATGCACTCAATGGAGAATTAATTCAAACGTTTCCATTGAGATTTAATTCAAACTTAATGGAGGTTGTTTCCTCTCCCGACGCTGCCTGTTCGCCCGCTATCTGTGCCTATAAGAGTGAGAGGTCGCTCCTCTCCTTAGACACGCTTCAGTACATCGCCTCCGGTTCTAGAAAATTGTGATGTCGCTCCGTTCTTCCCTATCCCGTCTTGCGGCGTGCATCGCTAGTTGGGACAGTAGATCTCCGAGACCCTGCTGCTTCGAGTCCTGTACGGCGGAAGAGCGATAAGGTTTTTGGTGAGCGCTATTGGCGCGACTACTGGCTTCGCTACAGACTCCTTCACGAATTGCGACTACACCGACGTCTGCCCCAACGAGGATTTCTTCCCCGACATCAGCAACCTCTTACTCGATGACATGGCTGACGATGATGGAAACGCCAACACCGGCGGTTCCTCTGGCGGTCCCTCTGCTGTGATGTACATCCTCTTCCTTAATCTTGCTTATCTTAATCAGATAGTATGTGGTTTTCTTTGGTTTTCTATAGATCTTGCTTTGATCTTATCTCAAGTTATATGCTATGCAATCCTCTTGGATATCTGCCTTAATTTGTATCCCCTAATTCATATGATTAGTTTAACTTCTGTTATTGTATTCATGTTTTATCTAGGGTTTATCTTGGGTAAATTGCTCTTAAACTCAACAATTCAAAAACCTTATAATAGGAAATTTGCTCCAAGTGGTCATCTGTGTTTGAAGGTGTCAATTACAAAAGATGGAGTGCGAGGGCAGTGCTCTGGTTTCAAACCATGAGATGCTATAACGTCATTTACGGCGCACCTGAGGGAGATCTTAATCCTTCTCAGGAAGAGGCCTTTCAAAAACTTGATACCACATTTAAGGCTGCCTTGATCAACATACCTGACGATAATATTGTCGATTCATACCTGTCATTTAGCAATGGCAAGGATATGTGGGATGCGCTCGAGAGAAAATTTGGAGTCTTCGATGCTGTCAGTGAACTGTATGTCATGGAACAATTTTATGACTATAAGATGGTTGATGACCGCTTCATTGTGGAGAAGGTCATGAAATACCATCACTTGTCAGGGAGCTTAGGCACTTCACTTGTGTGTTACCGAACAAGTTTGTTGCCGGAGGCATTATTGCCAAGCTCCCCTACTCATGGAGGAATTTTGCTACTTCTCTGAAGCACAAGAGACAAGAGTTTTACGTGACGGATGGGACTCTTGATGTGGAAGAGAAGGCGAGAGCAAAAGACACACATGCTCGAGGTACCGAGGGAGCTTCTAATGCCGATTTGGTACAGAAAAGGAACTTCTAGCCTCACAAGTTCAAGAACAAGGTTAAGTTTGATGGAAAGAATAAGGCTTCACAGTCTACCAGCTTCAAGAAGAAGACTGATAAGAAGAAAGGTGCTTGTCATGTGTGCGGTGATCCTGATCATTGGGCTCCTGCTTGTCCCAACCGCTTTGACAAGCACTGGCATGGGATGGGCAGGAGGGGTTGTCGGCTGGGCTTCCGCGATGGAATCGGCCGGCGGAGGCTAGGGAGGGTTCATGACGGCGGCGATGGGCGGCGGCGTGGTGCGGTAAGGCTAGAGGCGTGATGACAAGTAGATCGGAAAATGGCGGCGGCGGCAGAAATGACCCTGGCGCCAAGCAAAAGTAAGGATGCACTTCACCGCATCCGCAACCCTCGATACGGGAAATATGCGGTACGGAAGCGACCTTTTGCGGTGAAGCACAAAAATATTTCGGACGCAGTACAATTTAGGGTATCTAGAATGGCCATTTTCCCACCTCACACCGCAAATTATCGTTATTTTTCCGGACGGAACCGGATACGGTATCTGCTAGAGATGCTCTAACCTTTGGAACTAGTTACCGGTACAAAAGCACATCAAGTTATGAATTCTGAGGTGGACAGCTGGTTATGAGTTTTGTGCTTGATATTTTTTCAGATCGTGGCAAATTGCTGTTGTTCCGCTTAGTAATAGTGAAGCATTGCAAAATGGACAAATTCATCTTTTAGTCTGATTATGTTGGCTCTGAAGCTTTGAAGCTACAAATATTAGGTTATTTTGTTTCCGTTAAGAAAGATCCTGATAATGTAGATAGAAAATTCCTTGAATCAGGCTTTCGTCCAGCTATATTAATATAGCAACCATTTGAGACCGTTGTTGGGTCCGACAACACAACGCCCAAGAAGAAACAACAAAGAAAACGAATAAGAAAAAAGAAGAGAAAAGAAAGACGATAACAGTGGCTCGACGAAAACAAGGATGACACGCAATCGCTGAGCCCTGCGGAGAATATCCAACATGCTCCTAGCGCTCCGAAGCGTCGCGTACCAAGCAACACCTCCAAGAAGGAAATCGACAACGACGTTTCTACCCAGACCGGTCCTAAGGTTTCTCCTGATATGCTATGGGAGGTGGGGAAGAGGTATACCCAAAGCCCTTCAGGAAGGACGGCGACACCTGCAGGCGTCGTCATGTCGGTGTCTAGATGACAAGGATTTCTCCTAACCCCTCAAAAAAGCCACACTCCCAGACACATTGAATTGCTCCACCAAGCTTGCCGCCCACCAGCACACGCCATCACAGACTTGTAGTCACCACCGTCGTCTCACCGTGACCCATGATGTGAGACTGGTACGACCGAAAAGAAGCAACTTCGGCGAAGGTCAGCGGTATGTGACACATGGGAGAGAACTACCTCCACCGCCGGAGGGCGACAGCTGACCGGATATAACAGGAAGGGCAAAGGTGTCACAGTCGCCGTCAACCCTAGCTCTGGTCGCTACTTCTCCATCCACCAGAGAGTCCACCGCCACTGTAGAACCCTGCCACCAAGCAGCAACGCCATCCCCACCGTGGTCACCAGGACCTGCTGGACCGCCACAGGTCTGAGGTAAAGAACGTCGCGAGATCTCGCCCTCGCGAGGCATCACAACGCAACTGCAACGCCCCATGGAACAAAGGGTGGAGGGTCAGTGGGGGATCCAAGTGCATGGGAGTAGCATGAGTGCGATGATGACAACCACGACGCTTCCGTGACGCACGTCAACTGCAACCCACAGATCCCTGTTGGCAGTGCTTGGTGGCCGCCGGATTTGGGCCCGCCTAGCCCAAATCACATCTAGCGCAGCAGTCGGGGGAGCCACTCCTGGCCGCATCCTCCTCTAGGGGCAGCCAGCGCCAAACCCTACCGGGCCTTCCTGGCCCAGATCGAGGCCAACCTGGCCCAATCTAGGCCGCGTCGCCAGAACCCACCACCCGCCGCCAACCCTGCCGAGCTTCCCCCCGTATGCCCCAACCACTGGCTCCGTTGCACGAGGCCGTCATTGCCATTCCTTAACGCCACCGCCGAGCGAAGACCGCACGCATAGAGCCGCGCACCGCCACCACCGTGTTGCCTCCTCCACATGCTGCTGTAGGGGTGGCCGAACGGAGCCCACGCCGCCCCCGGCCCTCGCCGTCCTCCATGGCCAGCCGCAGGCAACCAGGGGGGCGTGCACCGCCACCTCGCAGCCCACCATGCCGGCGCATCCGCCCGCGTCGCCACGGACGACCACCGCCGCACCGCCGTGTCCTGTGCTCCGCAGCACCTCCAAGCGACGGCTCCGACCCGCGCTAGCCCCAGCCACGCGGAGGGGTGAGAGTACCCCGCCGTCATTTGTTGACTTCATTTCTATTAATCAGTTTTACGTAGTACATATGAATGGTGCAAGTCATATTGTTTAATGGATACAATATTGTGAGATTTAGATGATTTGATCGAAAGATAATGCAAGAGAGAGCAATGTAAACAGATCGAGATGGATCGGTCCAGCTGAAACTTTCTTATTCTTGCCCATATCGTACCAGTTAACCTCTGCACGTTTCACATTGGTGCAATCATGATGACCCGAGATCGTTTCTCTGCTAGGATAGGTCCCCGTGTGGTTCTTGAGCTCGATCGTAGGCGAGGCGAGCGAGGCGGGTAACGACGGCGCTGATGGGAGATCTCATGGCCGGCTCTTAGTGGATGCACATGGAAGCAACCGCCAGCGCCTCCTCCAAATCCATCGACGGATACCGGCCCTGGAGCGCTGGGTCTGCCATCCGACGGAACGCCGCCCTGTCTTCCAACAATGGCCGAGCCTGAGCCAACAACAACAAATACTCTGTATAACATTTATCACAACATTCATGTCCAAATTAACAAGTTGCAAATCTGCAGCGAACAATTACCCATGTGACAAGGATCCGATCTTCCTCGGCAGCCCTGCACCCTGTGATCATCTCAAGCAGCACAATGCCGAAGCTATACACGTCCGACGCCACGGACACTTTCCCGAACATGAAGGCGTCAGGGGCAATAGCACCGGCTGGTCTTCTGGCGAAATGCCGGGCTTCGCCAGGGTCTTCAAGATGTTGTCCGACCTTTGCCAGTCCATACCGAGATAGCTTTGGGTAGTGGTACCCGTCTCCGTCTCCGTCTCCGTCTCCGAGCAGGATGTCTGAACTTGACAGCCATCGGTACGCCACGCCTTTGTCGTGCAGATACTCCAATCCTCTGGCCACACCGGCACCTATGTTCATCCTCGCGCTCCAGTCGAGCCGTGCTTTGTCTGGAGATGGATCTGGCGAGCAAAATTGACAAGATCGATCCCGTGTGGTTCGGACAAACTCAAACACTGATTAAGTAAAGGTAATCATCTTTCCTCTAGACTTGTAGCTATTTTGTCAGCACGTAGTACTAGCACACAGCACATACCGTGGAGGTGATCTTCCAGAGAACCCAGAGGCATGTGCTCATGAACCAAGACCCTGTGGCTGCCATCGGCGCAGAAGCCGATCAGGTTGACGAGATTGGGGTGGCGCAGCGCATTGAGCATCAGCACGCGACCAAGAAACTCGCTGTTACGTTGCTCTGCTGATCCGGGACGATCCACAAGATGCTGCAGCTTCATGGCAACAACCTGCAAATGTACAAGATGATTTTCCCTCACATCGGTCGTGTCCTTAACTCCTTATGGTACATACCGCGCGCTGGGAGTAACTAGCAAAGGAGCTAGCTGGATTCAGTCGGTCATACCTGGTTGTCGATGCTCTTAAGGTGACCTTTGTACAGGCACGGTTCCTTACCAGCGACGAGCCTGTCGTCTCCGAAGTTCCTGGTCGCTGCCGCGAGCTCCTCGAAGGAGAAAGTCCGAGCGGCAGCATGGACGTCATGGCGGTGGTGCGGATCGCCGGGAGTTGCTTCCGGCGGTGGCACCCTCATCTTTCTCGTACCAAAGCAGGGGAAGCAAGCTTCCATTGTTCTGCTTCCCAGCTTAGCTAGCTAGGCTGTGTTTGCGCGTGAGACGCCTACGATCCACTCTCTCGTCTGTCGATCAGCTGATGCTGACACGAGGTTGATGGTGCCAACACATGGGGATCAACGGCTGTGGTGATGCGAGCTCACGGTGGTGTCCCTTGTTTCCTTTTCTGTTCATATTCGCAAAGTTTCGGGAGCCGGTGCAGTGACTGTGAGAGAGCGGAGCAGCTTGCACCGAAGAAGACAGTTGCGGCTCCCCGCCACCACGTCCTACCATGTTGCCAACAACGGAGGAAGATGGGGACAAAGTGAAAATTTCCTTTTCATTCTTGGATTGTTTTTCCGAAAGAAAATATGTGTAAAAGTCTTCGAGTTGAAATTAAAGTTAGTAGCATGGGTTTGGTTGAACTTGAGTTGAAAGTTACTACCACCTTATATTCAACACATTTTAACTCATTCAATATCCCAAGTTCGGAAAGAAAAGAACACCAATTCGATGGGAATTCGTCTGAATCGTTCAAAGTAACACTGAACCGTTTCCCTGGCTAGTTACCATCCAACGGCTGATGCATTCATCACACAGAGTCCGCCGAAGACTCCCTTTGCGATCCTCACCTAGCTCCGTGCTCCTCCAGCCACTGCTGACCGCGCGCGGCATCGATAATACCCGGTTCGTCCTCCTCCATCCCGGCGCTGGGCGTACACGGCGCGTGCTGCAGCCAGGATCGGATACTTGCATGCATGAACGTTGAAGAGAGGGGATCGCCGAGCTTTGCGTTGTCATCTCTGCAGACACCTGTAGCACGCGCGCTGACTGACCGGACCGACGCGTTGATTTCTTCCCATCTTGCGGTGTGTCTTCTCTCTTTGCTAGCTAGCTCGACCATGCATACCGATGCCAACTGCATGTCTGCATGGCAGCGGCAGCTAATATAACCCCAACCCCTGGATTCCCTAAAAATGATACCAATTCTGGCAACAGCTTCGATTACTTAACCCCTACTATCTTTTGTATACTCAGTGACAGGCCCTTCATTGTTGGCTCCATGTTTTCTTTTTTCCATTTGTCTTCTCCATGACGTGGTAGATAGTAGTTGTCAACAATGACTACAGTCTAAATAAGTGCAACCTCATCCATTCCGAAAATACATCACATAGCATGTAAAAAAATCACGACTGCAATTTTATATTTTTGTAAAAGATATGTTACTTTTTTCGAAGCGGGCGCATCCATCCTTTGCATCAATGCATGCATGCGGCATTTATTACTTTATTGATAGTAGTACAAAATAGTTCAAAAATAATTAGGCTGGTCATAGTGGGAGTATCATATTACTAGTATTATGCATACTGTATGATATACTATCACTCTAGTGCTTAGTATCATCTAGTTGTATTATAGTCTCATGGTATTTAATTATTTCTAGAATCTCAATGCAATTTGATGTACACGATATATTTGACATTAAATTTTCTTGTTATATGTGCTATGATACAATATCATATTATGATATCACTAGCACCTCTCTCTTTATTAATTGTTATGCCACATCATTATTTTGCCAAAGTGGAATGCATGATACACCTTATGATACTACCACTAGAACCAGTATTATGGGTCACACAAAGTGGCCACCTAAATCAGCCAACGAAAAAAAAACGTGCAACGCCTTTGCATCAACATATCAAACGTCTATCAAAACGCCACCCGAATTGGCTGTATAAAACACCCAAAAGCCATGTCCTGCACTGCTCCTCCTACAGAAGATAGTACCACATATGGATCCACTGCGAAGCCAGTGAAATAACTTGCAAGAAAGATGAAAAGCTCGTTTTGTTCAAAATAAAATCGTTTCAAACATGTCAAATAGCCCAAAAGCTCATGCACCCACTCGGATGCGAGCTTTATCATTGTTCTCTACCCCATTGTTCTCTACCCAATTAAGCCAGCTACCAAACAAGTTTTGTATATTGTTTGGTGACGATATACTAAGGACAGATGCACAAATAGCTATATAACTTTTGTATATGGACAATACTAACGGACAGGTGCACAACTCGCTATACAACTTTTGTAAAAGGGCAATCAAAAAAAGATAGTGTATTGTTTCGTGTCGCTCACAAAACAACATTTTTATTACCTTACCAGTTACGTTTGGCTAAATTGTCTTTAGTTAGAATAACCTTATGATGTAGAAACCACATAAAAATTCTTATTTTTGGTGGCACCTTAATCTTCCAAATGGATTTGCGTAAATATCGAGTTTGATCATTCATCAAGGCAAGGTACATATATCTTGTCTTTAGTTAGTATAACCTTCTAAGGTAGGAGCCACATAAAAATTCTTATTTTTAGTGGCACCTTAATCTTCTAAATATATTTGCGTAAATATCGAGTTTGATTGTTTATCAAGTCAAGCTACATAGATCTATCTAACTGTAAACAACCAGACATTGTAAGTTTCCAAATGAACTTGTTTTGAGCCTCGAAAAATGAACATTCATAAGTATTTGTACTAAATGAGTCCACATATTCCAGTTATTTCCATTCAAAGTCGGAAAACGCTATGCGAGGCACACCAAAAATGCTATGCGAGGTGCATATCATATGCGCCTCGAGCGTCGTGCCTCCAGTATTTTTTATGCGAGGCGCATATGATATGCACCTCCTATATCCTGGATATGTGAGGCGCATATTGATATGCGCCTCCCATACTCTGAATATGCGCCTCCTATATCCTGCATATGCGAGGCGCATATTGATTCGAATGTGCCTCGTATATTATTTTGAATTTTAAAAAAAATGGCGGCCATATCTGGATCTGGCCGAAATTTCGTCGGAGCTCGTGCCCATGGCCACAACCTACCACCGCAGGCATGTGCGGGAGGCCATGGCCATGGGGTCGCCGGAGATGGTGGAGGAGGATGAGGCCACCAGAGTTCATCGTCGGAGGTGGTCGTCGGAGGTGGAGGAGGAGGAGGTGGTCGGTGTGGTTGTGGAGGCCATGGCCACCGGAGGTCATTGCCAGAGGTGGTCGTCGGAGGTGGTGGTGGTTAGTGTGGTTGTGGAGGACATGGCCGGAGTGGTCGCTGGAGGAGGAGGAGGTCTCCGGGGGAGGAGGAGGAGGAGGTCACCGGAGGAGGAGAAGGTCACCGGAGGAAGAGGAGGAGGATGCCACCGGAGGTGGAGGAGGAGAGTGGAGGAGGAGGAGGGTGGAGGAGGAGGAGAAAGGGAGGAGAAGGAGAGGTGGAGGAGAAGGAGGATAGGTGGTAGGTGTGGTAGGTGGCTGTTTCAAATTTGAATCGGCTTCACTTATGCGAGGCGCATATCATATGATATGCGTCTCGAATAGTTTTTTTTCAGAAAAAACTTCTGTCTGCCATAACTTTTTACTCTTTTCGAATTTGGGGAATCTGTAAAATCTTCAATGGCTTTCAGCGGTTGAAATCGAGTAGGAAATTTTGAGACGATCAATTTGATATATTAAATTTTTTTTGATATCGTATGCAAAAGTTAGGACTGTTTTACCGTTCCATGACTTTTTTTGCAAAATACATCGAAATTCATGTTTTTCAATTTTGTCTACAACTATACCCTAAAATCTAACTACAACTCAAAGGAATTATTATTTTTGAAGTTTTTATCATTTGTTTTATTTTTTACAAAACTTAAAAGGCGATCCCGGGGGTGCCAGGTTATAGTAGGCGCATATTGCCATATGTGCCTCACATATTATAAAGTATAGGAGGCGCATATTGCCATATGCACCTCACATATTATCAAGTATAGGAGGCGCATATGACCATATGCGCCTCGCATATTCGACCACGGATCTCCTCCCGGGCCCACGCAGCTTATGCGAGGCGCATTCTTCCCATATGTGTCTCGCCTATCTGATATATAGGAGGCGCATATTATTAGAATATACCTCGCATAATCTAGGGCTGCTAGATTTCATCCGTATATGGATTATAGGAGGCGCATCCTAATAATACGCGCTTCGCCTATTTTGATATTAGAGGCACATGCAAGGCAGTGCGCTTCGCCTATTTTATACGAGGCGTATATGGTCTAAATGCGCCTCCTGTAAACATATCTCCTATAGCCTTTTCTCTAGTAGTGAGTTCTCCTAAAACTTATGTTTAAAGGAGTGCTAGACATAACATCTACCACCAAAAATCCTTTTCAATATGAGATATTATACAAGGACGGATATTGATGAGCTAAAGACGTGTTTCCTAGCCAGGTATGATCCCAAAATCTAGTATGCATACCATTACCTACGTCAAAAGAATCCCTCTATAGAAATTCATCCTTGACATTCATTAGGCCCTTCGAAAAAGCAAGTCAGTTGGTTTTGCAGATACTTAAGAGAGGGATTTTGAATGAAGGTGTTTATTTTCACTACAACACGGAGACTGGGCACTAGCGCTTATAGACACCGAGACATACGCCTAACCGCCATGCTCGCACGGTAAAAAAGTCATCAGGGATAACTGCGTTGGGGAAAGTGCATAGGCGGTGCTTTTTTTGCTCGGCAGATGACTTTTTTTGCTCGACATTGTCATCTGCCGAGCTAGCGTTACCACGGCACCACGGAGGATGCGCCACATTACAAACGAAGGCAGAACTTTAGCACCGCATAATGGTGAGGTGCCATGCATTTTTCTACCGTGATTCATACAAGAGCGGCACAAAAGTTAATGACAATCATCGTTAACAATTTTTTTTAGACACAAATAAATAATAATTACCATAATAATTAAGATATAAAATTTCAATTTCATCCATTTCATTTGAGATATAAAATTCCACTAATTAAGATAGAAGCTCTTGATTTCTTGTCTTTGTAGCTAAAAATATTCAAAAAAATAAGATTATTAAGAAAAAACCTCCATTTTTTGTAGTTCTTGAGCATCTTGTCATTTTACACATATTTTGCATAAATCAGAGTTACGAGATTTTTGTGCTAGAAAAAACCTAGCTACTGATGTACAATGCGTATCTAGCATTCGGCCTCTTCGCAGCGAATCTAGCAGCCGGCCTCCTCGCAGCAGATCTAGCAGCCAGACTCATCGCAATGGATATGAAAGAGCAATAAAATTGATTAACAAGGAGATAGAAAAACAAAAAAAAACCAATCCGTAAAAGGGATAAATAAGATACATGCGGTACGGCCAAACTACAATGCTTTTACTTGTCACTACATGCGGGAAAAATATGATGGGATCTTTGGGGTTAGTTTATTGCACACTAGTGCAAACTGGAAAGGGATGGGGATAGGACCTTGGGTTCGGAGTGGAGATAGGGATTGTGGCGGCGTGTGCTTAGAGAAGTGTTCCGTATATTATATAGAAAAGCGCCAGGATGGATAGAGTTTGCTTTATGAACCCTTCAGCAAGGGAGGCAGAACTCTAGGCCTCACTTACTTAAAGGCCCATAAGTCATAGAGACCCACTATTGTGGCTATATTTAGTGGGTCCAACTAGTCAGCGACTCGGGTAACTCCTGATTATTTGTTTTTATCTATTATCATAAAAAAGTTCCCAACACATCTTAATATTAACGAATATAAATATTTTTTTATTGACAAGATTCTACTATACTCGTACGATCGAGCCCTAATGTGCTGGCACCAGTCAATGGGACGTGTTTGACCATTTTCCCAGACTTAATGGTGCTTTCAATGGACGAAGGCACTGGGGAATGCCCAAGAGCGACATAAAAACCCACAGCCCTTGCATACCATATAACATGACACTAATATGTGTCGGTATCGAGCCTGCCACGACATAAAAGTGGCCATCACAACAAAATGGTGTCGTGATTTCCCACCTTGGTATAGAAGTGTAATTGTAGTCATTGACACTAGCCAATTCTTTTGCCAATGTTCAATGTTTAGGTGTGTGTGCGTCTATCAGGATAGTGACACCTTAGACAACGGAAGCAAAATTTATCAGCAATGAATGGAAAAAATATTGAATATATATTCAGGTTAGTTTTCATAGCATTGGTTGTAACACCCCTGGTTTTATTAGTTAAGTAATTAGGGTTTGTTTTGTGCATAGCATGAGCATCATGTATTTTTGCTAAGACAAAATGAAAACAAGAAAATATGCAAAACCCTAAACCCTAGTTTTCCCCTCTATCTTTGAAACTTATTCAAAATGTGGTATTAAAAATTACCAAAATTATTAGAGCCCAAACTGAATACAAGGGCCCTGAGTATTTCACATAAGTTTACAAAGCCTCTGGTATTTTTTAAATATACAAAACAGAATTCAAATGGATTTAGAAAAGAGAGAAATAAAATTACAAAAGGAAAAATGGTTTTACAGAAAAATAGGAAACCTAGCTACTGGGCCAACGCAGACCTTCCCCTCTCTCTCTTACCGACCACTCGCGCATGCCCCGCAGCCAGGTCGTGGCCCAAGAGAAGCCCATGCCCACCTTACCCCTTCGTCCTCCCTGTATGTCATCTTCTTCCTCCGCGAAAGCAGCTCTATGGTGCTATCGCTGCCGTCCGTCGGTGTCGCGATGCTCGACGCCGCCCGCCGTCTTATGTAGAGGAGATAAGGCTGCCGAGTTGCCCTCCTACGACCACATCCTTTTTTCCCTCCAGTGACCTCCCTCTCTCTAGTTCTCCCAAACCTGAAACCCTAGCGGAGCTTGCTGATGAATCGCCGCTGCTCTGCAACTTCCCGAGACCATTCACACATGCAGGAAGCTTCGCCTCGTCGAGATGGTCTTCATACCCAACAAACTCGACGTTGCGCCCCTCAAGTTGGCGCCATGGTCACCATCTTCTCCGATGCCGGCTGCCGTTGTAGCCATCGTTCTAGAGCTCGTTTGGCTTTCCTATTGCCATTAACGAACTTAGGGTGAGCATGCGATGCTCGAGCACCACTCCGCGCTTCCTCTACTTCTCTAGTTCGCTTTGCCAGCGAGCGTCGTCGTCGGCCGTCGTAGTTCCTCTTCATGGAGGTTCTTACGGTGACCATTTTTGGGCGGCACCACCATAGTTAAGTTCCTTGAGTTGCGCTGGTTCGAGTGAGCCCTCCCTCATCGCTGGTTGCTGTCTGCCATGCTGCCCGGCGGGCCGACGTGGCGCCACCATGGTGTCGACGTGGCTCCTGCATGTCTCATGATGTGGGCACTGACAAGGTCGGCCAGCATGGCCTTATGACCTGGCCATTGGGCCCAGTAGTCAGCGACTAGGGCTGGCTCAGCCGAAGTGAGAAACAACCGCCCACCCCCCGCGCTGAAGCTAGCCTGACGTGAGCCTTGCGCATTAATTCCTTTTTAATTGATTTATTATTTTCAAAAAATAATTTAATCTTGCAAATTTCATAACTAATTCATATTAAGTAAAAAAATATCTATAACATATCAAAACTTCAAAAAATGAGATCTATCTCTTAGCATCAAAATCATGCATTGTTAAGAAACTTTTATCACAAATTTAATTAGAGGAAAAAAATGAACCCGCATAGGGGATTCCGAGGTTTCCTTGTATTAGGGTTTGCACCTCTCGAACCATGTTCGAAATGGTCAAGCACGCCTTAGGGTTTCATTTCAATATAGTTTAGCTTGTCATATCATCATTCTTGCTTGAGCATTGCATCGATGCTATGTGTTGATTGTTTCCATTCTTTCCGTGTTTGGTTCTTCCCGGTAGAATACGATACCAAGATCGATATCCAAGACTGATGACCCACAAGTATAGGGGGTGTATCGTAGTATTTTCGATAAGTAAGAGTGTCGAACCCAACGAGGAGCAGAAGGTGCTGGCTAGTGGTATGGATCAGGAATTCTCTGCAAATACTTAGCAAATAGACTTTTAGGGGTTTTCGATAAAGCAAGTAAACAAAGTACAAGTACATAAAAGACAGTAGGAATAAATGCAGCAAGTGGCCCAATCCTTTATGCAGCAAAGGACAAGCCGGTTGTATTTCTTAAGATGACCAAACGTTCTCGAGGACACATGGGAAGACTGTCAAGTGCTTTTGCTTCATATAGTCGATTAATCTTTTTTAGCTTGCTAAGTGTTGTGTGGGTGAACCTGTGCTAATGTACCGCCCCATCCAAGACTAATACATACTTGTGATTATACCCCTTCCAAACATCCGTAAGTACAAGAAAGTAATTAAGGTAGAAACCTAACCACAGCTTTAAACTCTAAGACCCTTACGTCCCTTGTGCAATGGTTTCCTAACGGGGGTTCAGGTTTCTGTCACTCTGGCAACCCCTACGATTAGTAGCCAAATACACAATGAATTACCCTAGGCCCATATAGGTGAAGTGTCATGTAGTCGATGTTCACATGACACCACTAGAAGAAGTACACCACAACTTAAATAACAATCTATTGAATCTTTCTCAACGCAACTCCACTACTAACAACAAGACTTCTCCCATGTCCTCAAGAACAAAACGAACTACTCACAAGACATCATATGGATCATGATCAGAGATGGAATAATGATGTATAACAATCTGAACATAAACAATAATTCAATGGTTCACTCAATAGCATCAACTACAAAGAGTAATCAACACCGGGAAAGTTTCCCCTATGAACTATGCAAGATTCAACTCAATTTTTACAGCAATATGGAGATGGTGATGAGGGTGCTGATGGTGATGATGGTGGTGATGATGATGATGATGATGATCCCGAGGAAGTCCAGCTTGATGGTGGTGTTGATGGCGACGATCTCCCCTCTCCGGGAAGGAATTCCCCCGGCAGAAATCTGTCTGTCAGAGAAATCTTTCTCTCTCGGTGTTTTCCGCCCCGCAGAGGTGACAGAATCTTTCTGTGGTCACTCCCCGAGTCTTAGGGTTTCGTGGGGATGATATACGCCAGAGGGGAGAGGCTGGAGTGGGCCAGGGCGGCCACACCATCTCCAGGCGCGGCCTAGGCCTGCCCGTGCCATGGGGTGGTGTGGCCCCCCTCTGGCCCACCTCCACTCCATCTTCTGGCATCCTGAGTCTTCTGGAAAAATAGGATTTTCCGTATATTTTCCCGGATTTTCTGATCTTCACGAATTTTGTCTCCAAATAGCATCTTTTCCATCAGAATCCTGACTGCAGCGGTCCATGCTCCAAAAGTCATCAACCATGTAAAAATAGATGAAATAACATAAGTATCACCTCTCAATACGAAATATATCAATGAATAATAGTGAATTAAGACATAGAATAGTGATGCAAAATGGACGTATCAAAGACCGAGATCAAAACCATCAAAGATCGAAGATCAATACTTGATCAACTATAATCAATCCATGTACCAGGTGTCCGAAGATCTGCATTTTGGTTATCAACGGGCAAAGGCAAGCATAACCTCACCATTATACAATCCCATGCTTTCAAAGTATTTCAATTCTTGTAATGATGCATACGATTCTACTATGGTCTTTTATCGATAGATAGAGTATCCTATCTATTTCATTACTCCCTTTGAGCTTATATTACTTGATCCACTACTCCTAGCGTAACTAGGTTTGGCTTGTGTGCACTGCTAAAGCTTAAATGTCTGTCCTTCTTAGACATGCTTAGCTGTTGGTACTGGTTCATCCAAATGATGTATCAGATGCAGAGAATCTGGTTGCTTGGGGTAGATAGAAACCATGGTAAACCAACCTCACCTCACATCTCCAGGGACCAGCTTTGGGATTTGACCCATTACGGTGGAACCCTCCTTAAGGCGTGACTCATGGTCTCGGTGAAAGCAAGGCCAATGTCATGGTCAACCACCCTCTGTCGGCCTTCCAAGGAAGAGGGCTTATGAGTTGGCATTAATAGTCGGTCAGTACATGTGGGTAAAGTTGTACACCCCTGCAGGGTTAATTTTTTTTGAGAAGCTGTCTTCATGGTTATGAATGCTTAGTAACCGAATTCTAAGATCATAGAGAACTATAACTTAATCATAACACTTGGAAGATCAATTTGTGCTTAGGGATGCTTTCTCATGGGTACGAGGGGTGATCCTAGTTGACAGGTTCAGACGATGATCAATACTTTGGAAATATCGCTCTATTATCCTTTTTCGAAATATTCTAATTAGACGAGCTTCTAATGCCTCTTGTTTTATAAACAAACACAGCTTTACACAACAAAGCTCCACCATCCATAAGCCTTGCAGAGTACACCCTGTACTCACACTAGCTTTGTTGATACTTTTGTAGCAGAGTAAGTGTTTCTTCGAAGATGACTTCTGTACAACATTGATGTTTGCAAGTGCACAAATCGTTTGTAGCTAGTTTTGAAGTATAAATATCGATCCCACAGGGAGCCTAAAGGTAAGTGTTTATGGGTGAAGTCTCTGTCACACCTGAAGTTGTCACAGGTCTTCGAGTGAATTGACTGCAAGTGTTGAAATAAGAATGGGGTTTTGATTAAATGAGATGTATTTAAATAAAACTAAAATGTAAAGTTCAGAAATATAAAGCATAAAAGTAAAGAATGAATTGATTGTTTGTTGTTTTCTGCAGATGGCAAAAGAAGGCGCGGGGAGATTTAGTTCATGGTGATAGTGACTGTGCCTGGTGGATGAATGATAACTGTAACAATTATAATCTTATAAATATATGTGTAGGCGAGCAACCCATAATTAGTCGGAACTCCTCTTGGTAGATTTCATCCCAACTTCAATAATCATACTAGCCTGTTACCAAAACCATGGTCAGACACTAGATGATTAAGACCCTTCAGGTCGCTTAGCAATTAAGCTCCTTGGATTGGACTAATGCAATAAGAACAGTGGTTCCTCGTTATCCTTGAGTCTAATAGTTTTCCAGTGATATCCCCGTGTCACCCGGGGGTTGCCGGTCTGCTAGCGAACAAGATCTTATCTATGTAGACCAAAGCATCATGTTGCCTGGGCCCTTAATTGGACAACAAGCATTAGGAATCCCATAGGTAGTCAAGCACACATAATATAGTAATTAGAATGATCACAAACTAATGGAAAATATATGAAGGCACATCACATCTCACTAATCCCCTACATCTCCCACGCCCAAGGAACTTACTCATACATGAGAGAAGAACAGATCATCGATATAATTAAATAAAGGGAATTCTATCTTTATATTACCGTGGATATCCACAATAAGAATCGAAAAATATCCAACACAATTCAAGATGGGAAGAAAAAATCTCAAACCCTAGTCTTGCAAGGTGAAGATCTCTCTCTCTCTCTCTCTCTCAGTAAAGTAGTGGCTAGGGGGTCTATTGGCTAGGAGGTTGAAGATCATGGAGTGAGATGAAGAACGTCTTCCTCTTCTTATCCGGATCTCTTCTTTCTCCCTTTTAGATAGTATGGCGGCTGCGGTGTTGTGTTTTTGCGTCTGGTCTCTTCATGGAAGTTCTCCCTTTTGACAAGACAGAGGCGGCGGCAACTATAAGGCGGGAGCTATACGGCCGGAAAAATATTCCCACCATATAGTTTCTCATTAAAGCCTCTGTATGCTCCCCTCGAGTGCTTCCAAAGAGAGACTTCCTTATTTTCTCCAAAATATTGTGTTTCTCTAGTTAAATCCTTTTGTTGACATTCAGAACTTGAAACACACATTAAAAACCAAGTTTTCTTTGCTACCGAAGTATTAGCATTAGGTAGAGATAGAAAATGATCAAATCCGGGAGAAAACCATCAATAAAAGCCATAAAAAATGTATCGAATCTCATAGCTATTAGACATCGACACCGACGAGTAGCTTGGGGTTCCCGGTCGACAGCCTAGAATCTATGGGATGGGACATTATCGTTATGGTTCAGGCCTCTTAGGCCATTTGTTAAGTTTGCTATACTTAATAGCATAATCTACCTTCCGTTGTTTGATGTTTGTGGTCTATGACCCCTGCTTGTAATATTTTGGTTCCCTTCTCAGTTATGAGCTTTGCTATAATAGTTTTTTTTGTTGTAGGGTCACTATTGTGTTATCGAATCTTCACTGGATATCCTCGAGCTCTAGGTTAGGCTTATGTCAGACTAAGGTTTGGGATTTGTTTAACCCTTGGAAATCCTGTAGGAAATTAGAGGAGTACCAACTGTAGGAAATCCTTGCTATTGGTCGATGTTGAGTCTAGTGCTTGTGAAAACTATTTCAAAGATGAAAAATATTTGGAGAACTCTAGTATGCTTCTTTTATTCCTTATCTGGTAGCGCTCTAACTCTAGGTCATCTTTTCCTGTGTTTATTTGGAATTTTTTTGGTATCTCTTCTAGTCTTTCAAAGCTTAGGTGCCTTATGGGCATGTCGTTTTCCTAACAAGTTGCCCTGGTGTTGAGTTCTGTAGATTTAGTGTGTGTGTTGCGTGTTCCTTGTTTGCTTTGTGTTGTTTCAGCCGAGAGATTCCTTTCCATCATGATCTCTCTATCTTCATGGACAACAACATAATATTGTAGGTACCATAGTGTTCTGTTCTAGGATTCGAGGTTTCATTTCACCTCGTATGCCTCCTTTTATTTTTTTGGGTGATTCAAAAGTCATTTCTTCCCTTGGAAGCTACCTTGGGATTACTACCTTGTAGTGTATGCTATGTCACTCAAGTAGTAGTTACTTCTTTTCTCCGGTTTTAACCCTTGGACTTGAACCGAAGGTCCTAGATTGTGATGGATTCTAGTGTTGTGAATCTTGTACATGAAGTTGGCCTTTAATTAACCCAAGATCCATTGTTTTGACCCATGTTGTAAATGTTCAGGCATTTCCTCGGGATGGCTGGAACTACTATTCTGGCCTTCAAGCTTGTGGTTATTGTCACGATTGAAATTGTGACAACTAATAACTTCCTCTACCACTAGCTATGGTAGATGTTCTTTAAAGGAACCAAATGGATCACTACAAGAGTACTCCTCGTGAGTCTCGCGTCTATACTCGTGACTCTACCACACATTCACTTCCGTGCATTGGTTTTCGGAAGAATGATAATCTATGCATCCAAATCTCAGGATTCTATCCTGAGCATGTTCCTTTCCCCTTGTTGTTTTTGACCTTTGTCTATTAGTTGGTAGCAAGTAGTAATGTGCATTGGTGTCTTCCAATGAAAGATACTATTGTGCTTTGTCAAGACATTTCATTTCGGGATGTCAGGAGAAACAAACTCCAGTGCCTCGTCATATCTTGGACAAGGTCAAAGTGTTGTAATCCGCAGATCAAGGGCAATGGTTAGATTCTATCTATTCTGCATTTGAGTATCACACCATTTTACACTAAGAGGTTGCGTTGAGTTTCATAACCCCCTTAATGAAGTGATTCTCTTACACATATTTACCCACCCTTCCTCTAAGTTGTAGTGCTTGTGAATGATGCGTGTGCGTATTGATGTGACCATATGAGATTCTTAGCAATCATTATTGCTTTGAACTCCAAGGACATTTGTGTCATTCTTAGAGTGATGGTTAATCCTATCCCTAAGCCAAGGATGATTACGCTACCAAGTCCGTTATTCTGGTGCACTTTCCTCTGTCAAAGAGTTAGGCGTGTGCTAAAGCTCTGAGACTATTTCTTCTTGCCTTACCAAGCAAGTTTCTTCTCGAACTAAATGACACATCGGTGGTTCGTGATATTCTAGATGTCTACTAGAAATATTTCCATGTTGCCACATGACTATGTCGTCAAATTCTTGAGCAAGCAAGTTCTCTGAACTGCTCTTTCTCCAAGGATCCATACTGGATACCCCTGAACTAGTTGGTTGATCTTAAACAACAACTTGGAGAGTTGTAAGACAAAAGTTCTACCTGACTTAGTTCCTTCGTAAGGGATGTCTAGTGTCGTTCGTGCTGAAGAAAGGTAGTATATCCTACGTGGATATGTTATATCCTCCGCCTTTGATTTGATTTGGGTTATCGTCAAATCAAACTCACTTCCAAGGACTATCTTGATGATGTTTACACTCGTGATGTTTCACTTGAGTGCATCCTGATGACCCACAAGTATAGGGGGTGTATCGCAGTATTTTCGATAAGTAAGAGTGTCGAACCCAACGAGGAGCAGAAGGTGCTGGCTAGTGGTATGGATCAGGAATTCTCTGCAAATACTTAGCAAACGGATTTTTAGGGGTTTTCGATAAAGCAAGTAAACAAAGTACGAGTAAATAAAAGACAGTAGGAATAAATGCAGCAAGTGGCCCAATCCTTTATGCAGCAAAGGACAAGCCGGTTGTATTACTTAAGTGACCAAACGTTCTCGAGGACACATGGGAAGACTGTCAAGTGCTTTCGCTTCATATAGTCGATTAATCTTCTTTAGCTTGCTAAGTGTTGTGTGGGTGAACCTATGCTAATGTACTGCCCCATCCAAGACTAATACATACTTGTGATTATACCCCTTGCAAACATCCGTAAGTACAAGAAAGTAATTAAGGTAGAAACCTAACCACAGCTTTATACTCTAAGATCCTTACGTCCCTTGTGCAATGGTTTCCTAACGGGGGTTCAGGTTTCTGTCACTCCGGCAACCCCTACGATTAGTAGCCAAATACACAATGCATTCCCCTAGGCCCATATAGGTGAAGTGTCATGTAGTCGACGTTCACATGACACCACTAGAAGAAGTACACCACAACTTAAATAACAATCTATTGAATCTTTCTCAACGCAACTCCACTACTAACAACAAGACTTCTCCCATGTCCTCAAGAACAAAACAAACTACTCACAAGACATCATATGGATCATGATCAGAGATGGAATAATGATGTATAACAATCTGAACATAAACAATAATTCAATGGTTCACTCAATAGCATCAACTACAAAGAGTAATCAACACCGGGAAAGTTTCCCCTATGAACTATGCAATATTCAACTCAATTGTTACAGCAATATGGAGATGGTGATGAGGGTGCTGATGGTGATGATGGTGATGATGATGATGATGATGATGATCCCGATGAAGTCCAGCTTGATGGTGGTGTTGATGGCGACGATCTCCCCTCTCCGGGAAGGAATTCCCCCGGCAGAAATCTGTCTACCGGAGAGATCTTTCTCTCTCGGTGTTTTCCGCCCTGCAGAGGCGGCGGAATCTTTCTATGGTAGCTCCCCGAGTCTTAGGGTTTCGGGAGGATGATATACGCCAGAGGGGAGAGGCTGGAGTGGGCCAGGGTGGCCACACCACCTCCTGGCGCGGCCTAGGGCTGCCCGCGTCATGGGGTGGTGTGGGCCCCCTGTGGCCCATCTCCACTCCATCTTAGTCTTCTGGAAAAATAGGATTTTCCGTATATTTTTTCCCGGATTTTCTGATCTTCACGAATGTTGCCTCCAAACAGCACCTTTTCCATCAGAATCCTGACTGCAGCGGTCCATGCTCCAAAAGTCATCAACCATGCAAAAACAGATGAAATAACATAAGTATCACCTCTCAATACGAAATATATCAATGAATAATAGTGAATTATGACATAGAATAGTGATGCAAAATGGACGTATCAAGTCCCCCCAAGCTTAGACTTCGCTTGTCCTCAAGCAAACTGAGCTCAATAAACATGGCCTCAGGTTTATGGAGTGAAGAGTCGATAAAATAATACGGACAAAAAGCATCACATTCATCAAATACATAGATCATAATAGAAGACAACTCACTATTATATAACTCAACTTGCAATGAGTAAAGGAAACACAATAAAGATACATAAAGTGAATCATAATTGGTGATGGCAAACTTAGCTCTTGGTCGAAGAATAGTTGATAATTTGCTGGAGTTCACAAATAGCTGGTTTTCAATGATAGCTTTCAAAGTAGTAAACATCAAGATAAGAGCAATGTGCAAAACAAGGAACATAAGAAACATGATTGAATAAATCGTCATATGAATGAATGAAACACATCAACTCAAAATACTTGCTGAGATAGAAGGGTATAGGTTTACTGACTCAACTACAAAGTAAAAGAAAGGCCCTTCAAAGAGGGAAGCAGGGATTGCAAGTCTCATAAAGAGCTCCCAAAAATTATGATACTTACTAGCTTTCAGCTCTCATTGCCCCTATCATAGGCATCTTTAGGTGATTAAGGTTAAAGTGACACAACTAAGAGGATATGCATTGACAAGTTGTAAGTTGAGAATCTCACGTCCCTTGAATACGAGGGCCGCTCCTCATGCTACTCAAGTTTAGTTACCGGTAAGTTCTTGTCATTGTAAGCATATGTGTATCATAGAGAATCGCCAACGAGGTACCCCTTGCCCGATGATACGGAAGAATCCCCATAAGAAAATGACAAGGCAAGCAGACAACAAGCATCTCAGCAATCTTCTTATTTACCATGGGAATATGGTGCTTTTTTCTCTCTTTCCTCTTTTCATAATATCTATTTTTTTCTCTTTTTTTCTCAATATCAGACTCTTTTTTATAAGAAGAATGCTTCATAGATACTTGTTATGGTTACGCTGCAGGTTTCCACCATGTCAGCATGGATTAGACCAGCGGCCAAGGCGTTTCTCTAACACATATGCATAACTCCATGGACTTACAAGCTCCCCTTTCATTTCACACCGACGACATCCATAGACAAAAGAACATGATATCAACTTGGTACAAAGTACTAGTGCAATGTTGAAATCGTTCCCCATGAAAGCATGGTTCTGCTAATTCACAACTTACAAAGCGCAAGCATATACGCAACAAAGGTGAGCACAATGGTTCAATTTAATTAAATGCAAGAAAGTAAAGTGTGCTATCAAGTTCGTGAGAGCTTTAATCACTAAATTTCACATAACAAGTTTAATTTGGGAGGTAGATAAAATAAGAATTTACTTGGAATAGCAATAATGCTACTAGGTAGGTATGGTGGACACAAATGACAAAGGTTTTGGTTTAAAGGAGGTGGATGCACGAGAAGAATAGCCTCTCAGTACAGGTTTTTGGCTAGCAAGGCTGGGTAGCAAGTATAAGAGTTGAAGGAAACAACCAAACATACAAGTGATAAAAACAAACATGCAATCTTCCTCGGAAGCACAAAAGATCTTAACTAGAGAATACTAAACTTATGAGCAAATCAAGAAAGAAAGATGATGAAATTATTTTTGTCTATAGTACTTTTATCTTTTTCATTCAACTCTCAAAAATAGTGTGCTACTGACCGAGCCGGGTTTGCCAAAACCAACTAAATTAACTCAATGATCCCAAAGTGATACCAATACTAACAACAAGATCAATCATATAACCACGAATTGAAAACTAATATAAGCTATGCAAAAGAGTGGATGATAGAACTTCTCATTAATATTCCGTAACGGAAACTCACACCAAGGGATACATATCTAACGAGAGAGGGGACACTTCTATAATGCAAACCTTTCTACATAATAACTCCTCTATTCATGATATGGCTCTACTAATAAGGTAAAAAGATAGAAGATAGTGATGTGATAACGCGGCACTCCCCCAAGCTTGGAACAAACCAAGGGGATGCCAAACCTGATGATGAATTACTCCTTCGGTGGTGGTGGTAATATTTTCTTGGTTAACATGAGGAAATCTTCCAGCATCTTGCGAAGCCTATTATTCTCCCATTGAAGCATGTCCACCTTCCTCCTCAAGTCTCGGTACTTATCGCAGAACTCCTTAGTGACTCGTAGGGCTTCTGTTGATGCAGGGCAAGAGACTAAAGGTACCATCCCCCGCTTGGGGCCTTGGAGATCTTCCTCCATAGGCTCCTTCCCTTTATCCTTGGCAGACACCATTGTGCTTCTAAACTTTCAAAGAGTATGTCCTGGCAGAAACAGATCGAAACAAAAACACGACGAAAACACGATATACGAACCTCGGGGGGTCTGGGGGGGTTATATATTACGAAGTTTCATATCAAAAGGAAGGTACTGGGTGAAAACGAGTCGGAGGCGGAGTCCGGGGTGGACTCACCACCGGGTGGCGCGACTAGGGGTGGGCCCGCGCCACAGGGTGGTGTGAGCCACCCTGGCTCCGTTTCCGTCCTTTTTCTCTTCGTAGCTTTCCTTATTGACTGAAAACTGCAAAAATATAGTTGGATTGTATTTTCGCGGAACTTTTCTTACCAGAACTATTACCTAGTTGGAAACGGACTCTCCAGGTCTCTGAATTTGGTATTTAGTGGATTCTTTCGGAGGCATCACTTTGAATAACATCAATATTTTCATCTTCATACACTTATTACTTGAGTCATAAAACCCTTCTCTTCCTTATTACACCAATTGTCTCCACTTCCTGGAAATTTCTTTCACACAAAACTTCACACAATTCTCATTAGCAACATTAGTATAAGTGAAGTGATAAAACCTTTTGAGTCCAACTTCAACTGAAAACCATCAAAACAAAAGCTACTGTAGCAACTCCTTCCGAAAACCTAAAAAGAATTCAAAAAGGAAATCGAATAAAGACGCAAATGCAAGATTGGCAAAATCTGTAAAAACAGACCAGCAGGTAAAGATCATTTTTTTGAAAATCGTTTGTTGCTCAAATCAAAAAGTGCAAAACTAACTAAAGTTCAATAACAACCTGGGGCAGAAGCACAAAAAATTACAGCTTAATCCGATATACAGAGATCTCTCACGAATTTTTACAGTGAAGCACACAAATCTGTTTCGGGACAGCAACTTCCCCAAATCTTACTTCTCTCTCATTAGAGGTTGATCTTGACACAAAAACCAAACAAAATGGATAAGGAGCTTATTTGAATAAAAGAGAGGCACTATTTCCTCCCATTCCAGAGCTTGACCATTCTTCAGCAGCTTATACCATTCCTCAGCTCTTCCTTTCAGCGACAATGAGAATAACTTCTTCTTAACTTGATCTGTAGTAATACCTGCACACTTGAACAACCCGCATAATTCGTGTATAAAGAGTAAATGATCACCGGGATGGACAGTTCCATCCCCAACATAGTAGTTATCCATAACACGATCAATAATTCTTGTAGGTATTTTGAAAACATCATTCTCAGCAGGTGGTGGCTTATCTACTACCTTAGCAGTGGTAGTAGCATTACCAAATAAGAAACTCAGGGAATTATCCATAACAAAAATAAAACAACTAACAGAGGTAAACAATACTCATAGTAGAAGTTTCCTTTACCAGTTCCACTCTCCAATATCGCTTCACTCCCTGGCAACGGTGCTAGAAAATAGTCTTGATGACCCACAAGTATAGGGGGTGTATCGCAGTATTTTCGATAAGTAAGAGTGTCGAACCCAACGAGGAGCAGAAGGTGCTGGCTAGCGGTATGGATCAGGAATTCTCTACAAATACTTAGCAACGGATTTTTAGGGGTTTTCGATAAAGCAAGTAAACAAAGTACGAGTAAATAAAAGACAGTAGGAATAAATGCAGCAAGTGGCCCAATCCTTTATGCAGCAAAGGACAAGCCGGTTGTATTACTTAAGGTGACCAAACGTTCTCGAGGACACATGGGAAGACTGTCAAGTGCTTTCGCTTCATATAGCTGATTAATCTTCTCTAGCTTGCTAAGTGTTGTGTGGGTGAACCTGTGCTAATGTACCGCCCCATCCAAGACTAATACATACTTGTGATTATACCCCTTGCAAACATCCGTAAGTACAAGAAAGTAATTAAGGTAGAAACCTAACCACAGCTTTAAACTCTAAGACCCTTACGTCCCTTGTGCAATGGTTTCCTAACGGGGTTTAGGTTTCTGTCACTCCAGCAACCCCTATGATTAGTAGCCAAATACACAATGCATTCCCCTAGGCCCATATAGGTGAAGTGTCATGTAGTCGATGTTCACATGACACCACTAGAAGAAGTACACCACAACTTACATAACAATCTATTGAATCTTTCTCAACGCAACTCCACTACTAACAACAAGACTTCTCCCATGTCCTCAAGAACAAAACGAACTACTCACAAGACATCATATGGATCATGATCAGAGATGGAATAATGATGTATAACAATCTGAACATAAACAATAATTCAATGGTTCACTCAATAGCATCAACTACAAAGAGTAATCAACACCAGGAAAGTTTCCCCTATGAACTATGCAACTCAATTGTTACAGCAATATGGAGATGGTGATGAGGGTGCTGATGGTGATGATGGTGATGATGATGATGATGATGATCCCGATGAAGTCCAGCTTGATGGTGGTGTTGATGGCGACGATCTCCCCTCTCCGGGAAGGAATTCCCCCGGCAGAAATCTGTCTACCGGAGAGATCTTTCTCTCTTGGTGTTTTCCGCCCCGCAGAGGCGGTGGAATCTTTCTATGGTCGCTCCCCGAGTCTTAGGGTTTCGGGAGGATGATATACGCCAGAGGGGAGAGGCTGGAGTGGGCCAGGGTGGCCACACCACCTCCTGGCGCGGCCTAGGGCTGCCCGCGTCATGGGGTGGTGTGGGCCCCCTGTGGCCCATCTCCACTCCATCTTAGTCTTCTGGAAAAATAGGATTTTCCGTATATTTTTTCCCGGATTTTCTGATCTTCACGAATGTTGCCTCCAAACAGCACCTTTTCCATCAGAATCCTGACTGCAGTGGTCCATGCTCCAAAAGTCATCAACCATGCAAAAACAGATGAAATAACATAAGTATCACCTCTCAATACGAAATATATCAATGAATAATAGTGAATTATGACATAGAATAGTGATGCAAAATGGACGTATCACATCCTCATGTCAATTGGTCTGACCAATATTTTTTCCATGTTCACGACATATGAGCTCATCTTCTTGGAGTATCTTGATAGGTTTGTTATTGAGCCCACCGATGACATCCTTATCTTCTCCGTGATAGAATAGATTAAAATGAAACATTTGACATTAATGTTGGAAATTTTGTAAGAACCACCCTCGGGTCATCTCGAAGTATGTATTCAGGATGTTAGAAGTGACCTTCTCCTATTCACGCGTATTTACAGAAAGATGTAGTGGTGGATTCGAGTAGAGTTATCTTTGTTCCCTTAAGGACACATGTGTATTTTGTTGCAAGTACTTTATGTATGATCAGTTGTCCTCTGACAAGTTGTCAATACATGGGTCTAGCAATGTATCTTAGACTATTGGAGCTTGACACTGTAGTCCATGTCTTGAGAATCTAGTGACTTTACCTTTGTGGTAAATGTTGCACACTTCCTATTTAGACATGCTAAGTCTGAAGTATCTCTCCACCTAACCAAATCTGAATCTCAAGCAGATATATGGGTTGGTGTTCTTCAAGGTTTTGACATGGGTCTCTTTGAATATCTGGCAAGATTGATGAAATGGTTAACTCAACTAGCCGGAAGGCCTACTGTCATATTCTCTTGAATCAGCAATAACAACCACTCATCATGAGGCATCTTCTATGACTTATTATAGGAGTTATGCTCATGGTTTCCTTTGTATCCAAAGTTCAACCTTCACTTGATGTCTGAAAATGTATCTCAAACACCAAGGAGAAAATTTAAAGTAGTGTTGCTAATCTAGACTCTCTACGTTGGCACGCGTTTGTCGAGCCAAGTAATTGAAGTCTGAGAATGAAGTTTCTTTTTCTTGTGTCATCAAGAATCTTGTTACCTATTCATCCTGGTGGTGTAAAGTGATATCATGATCTTTGGTAGAGATTTTGATAATCCTGGATGAATAAAGAGTTCCTTCCATTCTATACAGCCATGTTAGAAGAGCGACTATGATTTTGGTAATCAAGAGTTTCTCTTGTTACATGTTTCTTGTGTGACTCTTATGAGTCCTCTCCACAAAACAACTCTTTTGTCTTGGCCTCCTATTGAATGAAGGAGTGACCTATCTATGTTAAAAGTAGTTCAACAGCTTGGTTATGTTCATCTATATCTCTGTACCTGTGAAGCTCTACTTAAGCCCTCTAGTAGAGGTTCTTCTTCCGAAGTCTGTGGTCATGTTCTTTCTGTTGGAAGCCTCTTCTCTCAAAAGCTTAAACTCTTCTACAAGCTCCATGATCTCAATCCTTATGAAGACCAGTTATCTAACACCTTGAAACCATCTCCTTTTGTTTCCTCTGTTACTTTGACATGTTTCATGTTCGTCACCTTAGAGTTGTTTTTGAACACTCCTTCCATGAGTTGACCATGAGATACTCGTGTGTTGTTTAGTGTGTATTCCCTCTTATCCTTAGTGTAACCCTATTTCCTTCTTTCTCTACCTACCTTTGGAATCTCAGGTCAAGATTCTCGTAAGGGCGATAGAGCTATAACACCCCTAGTTTTATTAGTTATGTAATTAGGGTTTGTTTTGTGCATAGCATGAGCATCATGTATTTTTGCTAAGACAAAATGAAAATAGGAAAATATGAAAAACCCTAAACCTTAGTTTTCCCCTCTCTCTTTGAAACTTATTTAGAAGGTGGTTTTGAAAATATTTTTAAAATTACCAAAATTATTGGAGCCTAAACTCAATACAAGGGCCCTAAGTTTTCACATAATTTTACAAAGCCTTTGGTATTTTTGAAATATAAAAAAAGAATTCAAATGGATTTACAAACGAGAAAAATAAAATCAGAAAAGGAAAAAGGGTTTTATAGAAAAATTAGGAAACCTAGCTACTAGGTTGCCGTAGACCTTCCCCTCTATCTCACCCGCCGCTCGCGCATTACCCCGCAGCCAGGTCGCGACCCAAGAGAAGCCCATGCCCATCTTACCCCTTCGTCCTCACTATCTGTCATATTCTTCCTCCGCGTGAAGCAGCTCTATGGAACCGCTGTTGCCGTCTGCTCGCGTCATGATGCTCACCGCCACCCGCTATCTTCTAGAGATGAGATAAGGCCGTCGAGTTGCCCTGCTTCAGGGGCATCCTCTTTTCCCCCTCCAGTGACCTGCCTCTCTCTGGTTCTCCCAAACCTAAAACCCTAGTAGAGCTTGCCGATGAATCGTCGTCGCTCTGCAGCTTATCGAGACCATTCGAGCGTGCAGGAAGCTTTGCCTCGTCGATCCGGTCTTCATACCCAATGGAATCAATGACGCGTTGCTCCAGCTGACGTTCACCATCTTCTCCGATGTCGGTCATCATCATAGCCGTCGTTCTAGAGCTCCTCTGGCCTCCCCATTGCCATCAACGTGCTCAGGGTGAGCATGTGGTGCTCAAGCACCACTCCGCGCTTCCCCTTCTTCTCTAGTTCGCTTTGCTACCGAGCGCCACCGTCGGCCGCCGCAGTTCATCTTCATGGAGGTTGCTCCGGCGACCATTTCTGGGTGGCGCCACCATATTTAAGTTCCCTCTGTTGCACTAGTTCGAGTGAGCCCCCTCGTAGTCGTGCGCGCTGTCCTATGCCTTCGTCGACTGTTGTCTTCTGCGCTGCCCGGCGAGCCGATGTGGTGCCACCATGGTGCCGACGTGGCACCCGCGTGTCTCGTGATGTCGGCACCGACAAGGTCGGCCGGCCAGCATAGCCTTCTGACATGGCCATTAGGCCCAGTAGTCAGCAACTGGGGCTGGCTCAGCCCAAGTGAGAAACAACCCCACGCTAACGCTAGCCTGATGTCAGCCTTGCGTAGTAATTCCTTTTTAATTTGTTTATTATTTTGAGAAAAATGATTTGATCTTGCAAAATTCATAACTAATTCATATTAAGTCAGAAAATATGTATAATATATCAAAATGTTCAGAAAAATGAGATCTATCTCTTAGCATCAAAATCATGCATTGTTAAGCAAGTTTTATGACAAATTTAATTAGAGGAAAATGAACCTCGGTAGGTGATTCCAACGTTTCCCTGTATTAGGGTTTGGACCTCTCTTGAACCCTGTTTAAAATGGTCAAGCATGCCTTAGGGTTTCATTTTAATTTATTTTAACTTGTCATGTCATCATTCTTGAATGAGCATTGCATCGATGCCATGTGTTGATTGTTTCTTTTATTTCCGGTGTTTGGTTCTTCCCCGGTAGAATACGATACCAAGATCGAGATCGAAGACCGAGATCAACACCATTGAAGATCGAAGATCAATACTTGACCATCTATAATCAAGTCAAGTACGAGGTGTCCGAATATCTACTTTTTGGTTATCAATGGGCAAAGAAAGCATAGCCCCACCATTATACAATCCCATGCATTCAAAGTATTTCAGTTCTTGCCATGATGCATACGATTCTAGTGTGGTATTTTATCGATAGATAGAGTATCCTATCGGTTGCATTACTCCCTTTGAGCTTATATTACCTGGTCCATTGCTCCTAGCGTAACTAGGTTTGGCTTGTGTGCACTGCTAAAGCTTAAATATGTGTCCTTTTTAGCCATGCTTAGTTGTTGGTACTGGTTCATCCAAATGATGTATCAGATGTAGAGAATGTAGTATGACATGAGAACATGATGAGATGAGATCATTGGTGAAGTGAGGTAAACATGCTAAGGATAGTATGGGAGGCCATGGTGGGATGTGGTTTTTGTAGTCCCATGCTCGCTACCACTAGAAACTGAGTTCTTGCCTTTGGAACCGAAACGAGCGTACAGCCACACGGGGCTTGGGAACCCCTCGATCAACTAACTTGCCTAGTAGATTCCATGAGTCACATAGTTCAGGCGTTCCATTCGACATATGTATTCTGGTTGTTCTCGAAGGCGGTGAAGGAGGTGCATCATAATAGGTAGGGAAGCGTGGACAAGGTTGCTTAGGGTGGATAGAGCCCCTGTTAAACCAACCTGGCCTCGCATCTCTAGGGACCGGCTTCAGGATTTGACCTGTTATGGTGGAACCCTCCTTAGGGCGTGACTCATGGTCCGGCGGAAGCAAGGTAATGGTCGTGATTAACCACCCTCTACTGACCTTCCAAGGAAGAGGGCTAATGAGCTGGCATGAAAAGTCGTTGGTACGTGTGGGTAAAGTTGTACACCCATGCAGAATTAGATCTTTTTGAAAAGACGTGTTCACGGTTATGAACGTTTGGTGACCGAAATCTAAGATCATAGAGAACTATAACCTAATCGTAACACTTGGCAGATTAATGTGTGCTTAAGGATGCTTCCTGATTGGTATGAGGGGTGATCCTAGTTGAGAGGTTCAGATGATGATCAATACTTTGGAGATGTCGCTCTCTTATCCATTTTTAAAATATTCTAATTAGACGAGCTTCTACTCCCTCTTGTTTTATAAACAAAGATAGCTTTACGCATAACAGCTCCACCAACCATAAGTATTGTTGATTACACCATGTACTCACCCTTGCTTTGTTGATACTTTTGTAGCAGAATAAGTGTTCCCTCGATGATGAGTTCTGTACGACATCGACACCGATGAGTAGCTTGGGGTTCCCGACCTGCAGCCTGGAATCTATGTGTTGGGATATCATCGTTATGCTTCAGACCTATTAGGACATTTGTTAAGTTTGCTATACTTAATAGCATAATTTGCCTTCCATTTTTTGTTGTTTGTGGTCAGAGACCTCTGCTTGTAATATTTTGATTATCTGCTCAATTATGAGCTTGCTGTGATAGCTTTTGTGTCGTAGGGTCACTGTTGTGTTATCGAATCTTTACTAGATATCCTCGAACTCTAGGTTAGGCTTATGTACGACTAAGGTCTGAGATTTGTTTAACCCTGATCCCAGGGGTGTCACATTGGAAGTATGGCATGTCACATTTACATATGCTTTTACCAGTTGTCCTCTAGATTTCTTCTCTTTTTACTCTTTATGTGTTGCATTCAATGAGAATCGTGCATTATCTAGCTCTTGTTTCATTCCTCGGTCTCTTCCTACTAAGAACTATTAGTCTTTTATGCGGCACAGCTAGTAGTAGAAAAGATATTTTCATGAAAAGGAGAAAAACATGAAGAAACCTCCATTAGTCAGATTTTCCCCCCATATCCTAAGTGTTATTCTTACTCTATATGCTCATATAGTGGTGCTTCTTGAACATTCTTCAAGAATATTACTTTTTTGTTGGATTAAAACTACTTTTTGTTCAACTTCCAAGTTCTAAGAATATATTGCCATGTAATTTTACAATTCAGATGAATAGTAGAACCTGCATTCGTGGATGATGTTTCTCTATAGTTTATCTGATAGTAGATACAAACTTGTGCATGCTTAGTGCTTTTGGTATCTTCTAACCTATTGCATAAATAACCATGCGTGCATGTCTAGTCACAAATCAACATGCCATTTTGAAGGTCCAGTTTCAAAGAACATTCAAAGTTCTGGCTTTATTTATGTATTGTAGCAATATATGCAATGAAGTCTACACATCATGATTAAGCAACTGCGTTAACATGAATATTGGCTTTACGATAGGCGAGATGCTTCCACGTGGCAGGATCCGAATTTCACCGCTCCACACCAAAGGAAAGTGCATGTGCCTTGTATGAGCTCACAAATTGTGTGGTTCAAAAAATAGCAAGCAAATGAAGATGCCATACAATTACTGGATTTTTATTGCGTCTGAAATGTTCCGCAAGTCTAGATCGTTTTGTGGATGATCAAATACAGATTATGCAGGTTGTTGTCACTTCAACAGGAGATGTTCACTTCATGTGTTCGTTGTCTTGGAGTACAAAAACTAGAAGTGTATTTATTTAGTACGCCCTTTGCGGTGAAACAGGTGATTTGAGTTTGTCTATATTTGCATGTATCTAAATCTGTTTAGATACATGCAAATCTAGCAAATAAAAGTCACTTATTTCATGATGCATGGCCTAACAGATTTAGGCGTCTATCTATCAACACGGTTGTCACCACTGTCTTTTCTTTTCTTAATAGTGCCCATGATACTAGAGCGATAACATATGTGATATTCTATAATAACTTATGATTGTTTCATGTTTGAATTATATAATCAGCTACTCCCTCGAATTCATATTAATTGTCACTGGATTGGATCTATCTAGCATTAAAACATATCTAGATACACAATTTCTGCGACAAGTAATATGGATCAGAGGGAGTATTGATATTTGTTCTGCCCCTTCATTGCAAGCGCTGACTGGCCGAAAAATCGGTGCGAGAGCCAAAGGATGGTGTGTCAAGGCGCATCCTAAATCTAGTTCTATTTATGGTTTGATCGCTCAAGTTCTTGCCTGATTCGCCACTAGGATGATGCAAATCTCTCTACTTGCTAACTCTGCTAGCCGGAGTTTTTGTTACAAATAATGAAAGCAGATTCTCATTTAAAAGAAAAATATGAAAAAAGCAAAATGGAGTGGTAGAGGAAATCACATCCTGGTACCATGTTGTCCCATAATAATAAATGAGATGAGGTAGTTGGCTGCAAGGAGATGGGACAGAAGGGGTCCTCCTCGATCGGTTTTATTTAAGAAGCTCCACGCACACCACCATACTCTCACACCTACAAGGCAGAGGTACAACTCTCCCCACCACCCCCTCTATCTCTCTCCCTATCTCTCTCTCTTTCCTCCAAGAACCAAGAACACAAGTTGGTTCAGATGATGCTCTGGCTCGTCGGTGAAGCTAGGTAATTCCCTCAATTTCTCCACACTTCTTCGCTCTTTCTCTGTCTCCAAAGGCCTCCGTTGGTTGCGATATTTACATGCTCGTAGTGTGTGGCTTCGCTTGGTTTAATTTTGTGTTCTCTAGCTGAAGCCAGACTTGATACCGGTACAATGTTGACTTGCTCTTTTGTTGGCTTCTAGGAGAGCGGTGGCCTCGGAGTTGAAGTTGATCCGCAGTGCCGGCGCCGGGCGGAAGCTATCGACGGCGGTAGATGGGAGGTAAGTGAAAACAACACCAGTGCTTCTCCCCGTTGGTTCAGGCATCAGAGCTTAGCTAGCTTTTCCATTTGGTAATTAGACAAGATATCATGCAGAAACGTTGGATCTCGCTGTTCAGATGTTGTCATCCGTTGGTTGGTCTAGAGAGCGAGAGAGAGGGGGCGGGGGGGGGGGGGGGGGGGGGGGGGGGGGGGGGGGGGGGATGTGCACGAACGTTCGCCAGTGAGTTGGAAGTTGAAGTTCGGCAGCTTCCAAGAACAGTGCACTGCTGTTCCCAAAAAGCGAGCCAGCGTGCGACAGTGTTGCAACAGCTTTTGCCAATAGCAAGAATCTTTATATTAAACTATGCACGCGAATGCTGGATTTTGTTGTGATATGACCCAACACCTTTTTCTCTTTAGATAATGTCGCAGCCCGTTCTCAGGGAAAACACAACATTAGATAATGTATCAAATAGACCAGTTGGTCTTGTGACTCTTGTCAGAGTTTTCTCTTTCTTCCTGGAAGTGCACGAAGCTTACCTGCTCGCTAGCTAAAAATAATAATACTCACTCCATCCTAAATTATCCTAAATTATTGACTTAATTTTATCTAGATACACGAAAAAAGTAGTCCAGCTTCCTTATCTTATGTAACAAGACATGAAATTGACTGTACAATTTTCCGAACATGCATATCATTTCTCATTATATATTAGTAATTAGTAATTACCTGGAATACTATTTCTCATTGATCGAGATATGATAATTTTGGATCAGCCTAGTCACAGTGAGGAGTAACTTAGACGGGCAACATTCATGTGATACTAGACTATGCTACTATTTTCATATTGCAAAGTAATATGGATGTAGTATCATAGAGCCCTGTAGACTCATGTAATATGTTACCACTCCCACTTCTTTCTTCACTAAATACTATGACATGCAGTTCAAAAAAAATACTATGACATGCACCAAAAAGCATAGTTCACATTGCATGAGCTTGCATGTTAATAGCAATATTACTCTCACTATGAGTAGTCTCACACATTTAGGAAGCATCCAATCCAAATAAGTAGCTAGCTAATATTCTGTTCTTTTCTACTCCCTCCATCTCAATTTATTAGGTAAAAAGATAAAATTAGAAAAATCTCTTACTGCTACCCAATGCATTCGTGAGATTAGTTGTTGCAGCCATAACTACCGCAACATCCGAGATGAAAAACGACGACTGAAGCCAATCGCTAATCACTTAAGTCGTAGTGTCATTTCTACTAAGCCTAATAAACCAGATATAGGGAGTATACTGTTCAAAAGAACAATCTTACAAATTTAATCCTTGGCAAGTTCTGAATTCTGATGCTAGCTATCTAATTATGCAAGGCTTAAGGGGAAGATTGCGGTGATAACAGGAGGAGCTAGCGGGCTCGGGAAGGCAACAGCCCACGAGTTCATCCAGGAGGGCGCATCCGTTGTTGTCGCCGACATCAATTCCCAGCTAGGCCTGCAAACAGTCCAGGAACTCGGCCCGCAGGCCCACTTCGTGCAGTGCGACGTTGCCGTCGAGGACAGCGTTGCCGGAGCCGTGGACGCGGCCGTAGCGAGGCACGGCCGGCTCGATGTCATGTTCAACAATGCCGGCGTCGTGGGCTCGCTGTCCGGCACGTCGGAGATGGCGACCCTGGACCTTGGCCAGTTCGACAGCATCATGCGCGTCAACGTACACGGCACGCTGGCGGGGATCAAGCACGCGACGCGCGTCATGGCGCCGGCGTGCTCCGGCTCCATCCTCTGCATGGGAAGCATCAGCGGCCTCATGGGGGGACTCGGATCGTACCCGTATTCGGCCTCCAAGCTCGCCATCGCGGGCGTCGTCAGGACCGCCGCCGTGGAGCTCGCGCGACACGGCATCCGCGTCAACTGCATATCGCCGCACGCGATCGCGACGCCGATGGTGGTGCAGCAGTTCTCGCAGATGCTCCGGGGTGCCGACGAGGCCACGGTGGCGGCCATCATCGCGGGCCTCGGCGAACTCAAGGGCGCAACGTGCGAGGCGGTGGACGTGGCCAGGGCCGCCGTGTACCTCGCGTCCGACGACGCAAAGTACGTGTCTGGCCACAATCTGGTGGTGGACGGCGGGTTCACCACCTACAAGCACATGAACCTGCCATTCCCCAAGCCACAAGAGTGAGTCGTTATTGGCCACCCATGACCCACATGTGTCCTTGGTTTGCATTTGTTTCATGTGGGTTTGTACAAAACTACACCTGATTAACCAAGCGGAATATGCTAAGGATGTGTGTGGGTGTGTGTGCGCGCGCTTTGGTATAAAGGTGTTATGGTTCTCTTGGATCCTGGAAACAGAGTGCATTCGGTAGTTAGAAACAAATGTGACTTAAGTGTGTGAATCAGCTGGTAAAATTGTGAAACTTTTAATTTGTTAGAGGCCTTTCCAAGTACTCCGGATTCCTCGGTCAATGACTGACTTAGATGTTGTTTCCTAGCACCTTTTTCATAGGAGTAACTAAAACATAAGAAACAAATATCACAATTCACTGTTTCTTAAGAAAGTTACATTTGATCATTTTAGACTCATGGATGTGGCATCTGTGTGATTGGACTAGCTAAGCTTTTTAATAGTGGAAATAACTTAGGTAGTAACATGCATGTCCATGCAATGCCAACTAAATAAATTAGTGATATGGTAATTTAATTAATGAAGAAAGAGACTATCTATATGGCAACATAACAAGATCTGTGGTTAGTGCTGTCTATATGGCACAAGAATGACTGACTACTTTTGTTTGTTAGTCGTAGGTACAATGGAATATCCACCCACATGATTTTCCATCATGTATTCCAACCATGATTCCTTCTTCCACCATTTCATTACTCATTTCATTCTTAAAACGGTATTCTGTTTTTAATGCAAGTGATTGTACTTTCGAAAAATAATTTTGGAAAATATTCTAATGGGTGTGCAATTGACCCTGCAAGGTTTATGCATCTATTGAACTTACCTAACCACTACAAGATAATGCATTTCAAAAGTTCTACTTGAGCCTGAACATTGGGTTCTAAAAATCCTTCATTGCCCGGCTAGGAGAATGTTTAAAATCTAAATCAACGCGATATTCATATATGAGCTTCTTTATTTAAGTGTGTTTTTGTTTCCCCCTTGATTGTGAATTTCTTCTTATTTTTAGGACAAGTTACCAGTTTTCCCTTTTTAGGGTTTAATTGTATTTTATTTCTTTTTTATTTTTCTTGGAACTTTAAACTTAGTAAAAAATTACTTTACAATTTTCGTAATTCAGCAATATTGTTTTAAATATCCTTTTGGTTTTTATTGTATAAAAATTCTTGTTAGTAATATTTAACAATTCCTTTTAAATGATTTAATAACTTGGAATTTTCATTCGAGTAAAAGTATTTTTAAAATTTAGAAAAATTAGTTTTTGTAATCTACACTAAACTTCTTACTTGTAGGTATTTTAAATTTATTTTATTACTTATGTGAGAGAAATAATTATCTATACATTATAGTATTTTAGAAATGACTAAACTACCCTTTGGGCCCACTTGTCAAACCCTAGGGTCAAAACTAGCCCCAGACCAGATTGAATCGGTCTGATCGAACCAAACTGCATCATTCCCCTCTATTTCTATCTTGTGACACTCTCTCTCCCATTGTGCTCTGGCGACTGTGTCGCCCTCGTCCTTGCTCGGTTGCCACGGTTGTCTTTGGTCGCCACTGCCACCACGCTCGTGCCAATCTACTCGCCTCCTCCTGCTCTACATACCTATCCAATTCGATATGTCTTTCACCCTCTAATGTGGCGGTGCTCAACCCTAATACCTATCTAGGGTTTCAGTCATGGCGCTGCCACCATAATCTATTACTTCTCTGGTGACTCTTGGATGTTGGAGTGTGTATTTAATGCAAGCTCTCTCGCGGCATCATCTGGCATAGTTGATATGCCCATTTGGGGAACTCTGTGTGCCATTGTCATCGTGGTGTTGGTGTTCATCGTCTTCCTCTTTTCAGTTAGTGGCGAGCTGGGCTCCAACTTTCTGAAGGTAATTTCCCCCTCTCACTCGCTCTGAATGCCTCTCTGACTATTCTATTACTCTTTCAAATTTATGATCTAGGGTTCTTATCTACTGTAGTAGTTCGTCACAGTTGATCATGCATAGTTTAATTACTTAGGGTTCTTAGTAGTTTAGGTTATAGTGTAGACTTGTTCTGGATCTTAATCATCCATTCGATTACAGTGATTTAGTTCTTTATTGTATTATTGAAGCTTAAACTATTTGTTTTTTTAGTTAACACTTGTTCCTAGGATCCGTTATTTTTTATTTTCTTGTTCAAGTATCTCAGCTGTTTAGTGATTAAATGCTCACTATTAATTTTATAGTATCAATGTGATCATATACTTGGTTATTGGACTTTTCTCTATCAGTGTTTAACTGCTAGAGTTTCAACTTATTACTGTATCTATTCATTTTTTAAGTGATTTGGTTATCATATTTTCAGACATTCTTGTCACTTCATCAATGGTGTGATGCAAGTGATTAACAATTGGTTATGCACTATGGTGTTCTCATGTGATTGCTTCTGTGGTGCCTCAAAATTGAGTGTATAGAGGAGTGATTCATTGAGCAATGTTCTAAGTGTATACTTAGTAATAGGAGCATGTTAATGCTCGATCTGCTGATGTTGCACATAGAAATTATACTCTGCTCTCTCCAAGATCCAAATGATCTCTAGCTACTATTACTACTCTCAGTTATGGTAGTAATTCAGTAACAACCTTTGTAGTCAACTAGGTATGCTTGGTGAAGATCTGCAGTAGCTCCTCGATGCCTTCTCCTCTTGTTCTTGATCTTTGCTGATGTTCTTTCTTGCATTCCTTCACTTTCTAACTCTCAAATCTCTCTCTAAAGTGAGTGTCTGTATTTTTTGTCCGAGGTAGACCAGTGAATTGTGAGCTCTCGGGTCTGGGATCTAAGTTATTTATAGTGTCATGAAATCACTGTGGTGCTGACACCACATCCATGTTGTTAGGTGAGTATGTTGCTTGGTCTTGTATGCAGTCGACATTCTATTATGTTCTATGTATAGGTGAAGTGCATTCGATGGTCAACCCCATACTGTTCATGTCCTGTTTTGACTTGCCAATTAAGGCATGTCGGTTCCCTTAACTGTTTTCTTGTCCTGGAATCAATTTGTCTAGTGACAAGTGGCTTCCTAATTATTATTTATTTTCAATAGGCTATATTATTAGTTATTTCTTGTTCAATTGATCTTGCTAGCTTCTCATTACTTACCAAGCCTTTTTGATTAATATGGAAATTAAGATAATTTGATTGAACCGCCACGTGTTCAATTTTAATCGTTAGAGATTTTGGTTCTTTGAAAGAATCCAATAGCTTGAGGTGTATTATTTTTTACTGTTGGTTTAAATGGTTTCTGTTAGCTAGTGATTTCTACTATCCCGATTTGTGCTCTCTGTCTCTACTACCTAATTTTTTATTGTTACTATACTTCTGTATATTGGTTGTTGATCTTCTAGTCATGATCCAATGCAATATCGTCATCTTATTTCCATTTTGGGCATTGGTCACACATGTACTTCTGGTTGTTGATGTTGTCATTGTTGTTTGTCTAAAACCTCAGGTTTTGGTTTCCATACTAGTTCTTGAATCCTAATTTGGATTCTATATCAATTGGTCTCACCTCAAGTGGGGCCTACATTTTAACCAACGCATTTTTTCTATGTGTTTGTGTATTTTAGGTTGGAAGCAAAGAGAAGATCTTGGCAAGATGAAGATTAGAAGAACAAATAGGATTTTTTAGAATATGTTTTAATTTTCCTGTTTATAATTTGTAATAGGTTAGGAATAACTCGGGCTAGGCCTAAAAATTGCTGAAGTTAAAACCTCAGCCCGAGCATGGCCTGGTCTGATCTGACGTTCAGGCCCGAGGCCGCCACATGGCATGATCTGGCCTGGTACACGAGACTTTTGGGTCAGGCCGGGATGCCATTCCCATGTATAGAACAAGTCATGTCCAGGTATCAGGACAACCTCATGAAGATTCTAACAATTTATTCCAACTTATCAATTTTCCCCGATCAAGTAAGACTAGCCCCAATGGGGATATCGTAGGTAGTATCATGCATGTCATGTTAGCAAAATTGTGACGTGGCATGCTAATTAATGATGAAAGAGGTTGTGTTGGTATCATAGGTAGATACGGTATCATATCACGTAGTACTAGAAAAACTAAGCACAAATAAATCTTGTATACAATTTTGCATTGAGATTCTACAAAACAATAAATATACTAAGACTATGATACTACTATATAATACTATGCATTATGAAGATGGTATCATATACTAGTATCATATGCATGATACTACTATATAATACTCCCTATTGTGACTAGTCTAATGCCCGAAGAAAATGTATGGAGAGTATGGCCTCGAAAATGGAGATGGTGTTTTGGATAGTAGGTGTAAATGCACCTATTAGGAAAAATGCATTTTAAAATGTCAAAAAATGTTGAAAGAAAATTTCATGTGTAATCCGGACATTCTATGTTCACACAAAAAGTATCGTGAAAAAATAATATTTGTGTGGCTTGTGCGAAAAAGATAAAGAAATCTCATGAATAGTCATATTGGAACACCAAATAAATTCATTTTTACACAGTTCATAAAAAAAAATTGTGCCGACAAATTGTGTGTGAATATAAAATATTCAGATGTATAACGTCAAAATTTTCTTCAAATTATTGCTAACATATTTGACCCCGCCGAAAACCTTCTTTACTGTAGAAAACTTGTGTCTAACTGATATAGTTTAGAATATTGAGAACTCAAGGCACCATCTTATGCCCCCATGCACACCGTCCGTGGGAGGCCATGAGGACCGTCTGGCATCTACCTTCTGAGTCAGAGTTAAGGGCCCTTGTAGCATCCCATCTGTCTAACATATGTAATGCTACATGGTCTAGTAATATAATGGCTACTTCCTACATATAATTGTTGCATCATAATTATATCATGCTCATGTCATCATGCCACCTTGCATTTGAGCATGATATAAAACCCTTTCTATTTGGTTCTTCTCTCATATGCATTATTAATTGTATTTGGCTCTTGATATATTGTATTTGATTCTTGATAAATGCTTGATGCCCAAGTTGAGTTGGGGGCATAATCTTTTATTCAACTCCATCACCTTTCTTTGTCACCACCTTATAAATCCACCATCCTAACTAACCATGAGCTTTTACTTTCTTTTGGCATTTAATCTAGCTCATGTGGGATGGGATAGATCCAATTCTATTTTCCTTTAGCTTGGCCTTAATCCATATTTTGGAATGCATGTGTATAAATCCCATGATCATTATTTTGTTTTCACAAGATAAAACATGGCATTTACTGCCCATGCATGGGCCATGCAAATCACCACCATCTTTTCTTCTTTTGTGTTTTATTTGGTTTTTGAGTGGATCTTCTCTTTTGAGCTCTCCTTCTCTCAAACCTCACCCTCCCTCTTGGTTGATCTTGTTTTGATCATGTCAAACCCTACTCTCTCTACCTTTCCCCATACTTGCATGCTCTTATGGGATCATGTCCAACTCTAGCTCTACCCCTTGATCACCACACCACTCATGTCCCCCTCATGTTTTACCTCATGAGAAAACAACCTACCCCTACCCTCTTCTCCATCTCACCCCATCTTTGCTTGATATTGGTGGATCATCACCAAAACCCTAAACCCCTTGGTTGGTCTTGCCTTGGCCATGCTCAAACCCTAAACCCCATCACCACCCTTTGCCTTGACCATGAGGAAACCCTAACCTACCACCTTACCCTACCCTAACCGAGCCGTCTCGCTAACCCTAAACCGAACCCCATGCCAACTACCCTCCCCTCTCGGTTACCCTTTCTCTCTCGCTGCACCAGGGCCCCACCCGAGTTCCTTCATCTCTCCCTCGGGCCCAGCTGCAGCCACACCCACCCCCCAGGCCGAGCACGTGAAGGAGGAGGAGAGAAAGGTGGCGTGGAGGCCACCTTTTTCCACCCCGAGCCCCCAAGGCATCTCCCCTTTTCCTCTCTGCTTTACCCACTCCCTCCTCTCTGCCGTCGACGCCCAGATCTACCAGGGCCTCGCTCTTCTCCTCCCCACCACCTGCCTGCTACTCCCTCTCTCTCACACCCCGACGACCTCACCGTCGTCCTCTACCCCACCTACTCGTTACAAGCCGGCGGCGTGTTGTTGGGTCGTCGAGGAAGAACCAGTGGTGCTACCTGCGTCGTCCTGTACATGCCAGCAAGGAGGAGACGGTCCCCTGTACCTGCTGCACGCCGACGCCGCCGAAACCCTAGCTCCGGCCGGCCGCCTGCTACGTCACCGATCGGTCGCTCCCCTGCCCGATCCACCACCTCCAGCAACCTCGCGGTGAGCCACGCACCCTCCCAGACATCCTCGCCGTCGTCGTCATTTCCTGGTCACGTCGAACGTTCCGTCAAACGCCCTCTGTGCACCGACGAGCACGTGCGTCTGCTCGCAGCTGCGTCGCAGAAGAACACCTAGCCGCCGATCTGTTCCGTAGCAGCAAACCCCGTCTATCCCAGTGGTCACCGCCGCCGGGCGCGCGCTCGCGGACGCGAGTTCGAGCCCCCGCTGCGCCGTGCCGCGCGTCCGTCAGTTTCGACAGACAACGGGAGAAGAGAAACAGTAGGTCGTGCGCTCTTTGCAGATCCCGCCCCAACCTTTTGTTTCGTCAACCCGCGCTCCCTCTAGGCCCACCTGTCGGTCTTCGTGGCCGTTTTACAGAAAGGGACCGGAGATCTCAAAACCTCAACCCGCAGCCCCTAGATCCCCCACGTGGCATCCCCTGGTTCGCTCGCTGTCGTGTGGGCCTGCGAGCCGCTGGCCCCACCTGTCAGCCGCCTTGGCTAGCACAGCTCGCGGTGCAAAAGGTTTCTGCGCGCAGTTTTCGCCAGCTCAGCGCGGCCCCACATGTCTGCGTCTGTGGCTAGGCAATGCTGGGTATAAAAAGTCTGCGCACTTTCCTGTTTTAGCAAAACAATTTCAGAAATGTTTAAATACAAATTTAAATCTGGTTTTAATAACTTTTGATTTATAAATCCTAATAATACAAATGTTATATGTTTTTAGATCAGAAAAATGTGAGGAATTCAAATATGCTATTCAAGATAATGTTTGACCACTTTAAATTTTCGAGATGATTAAAATTACAATAAAATGCCCTTTTCTTAATAAATTAATAACTTTAATTCTACAACTCCAAATTCGACAAATAATATGTCTAAATCGATCAGCGCGACGAGCCCGTTCCAACTATGCAGTACATGTTCTGAATTGAAGCATGCATCATGTCATTATTAAAAATCAGATCTGTTTATGGCAATAAAACTTGACTAAATAAATAATAAAATGAATTACTCTTGTCCCCACACCTCACCGTTGCCATACTACATTATTGCCATGTAATTGTGCATCATTCATCATTGCATGCTTGTTTGCTTGTCACAGTTTATTTATATGCTTGTGCACTTTATTTATGTTGGCCCTTGTTTGTTTGGTTCTTCTTCGATTAGACGCCCAGCAGGAGAATTATCAGGAATCACAGGAGTTCTACCCAGATCTAGCTCTCGCGTCAACTGAGCTACCAGGCAAGCACTACCACATGCTTGCATACATATAGTACCTATTGCCTCTATCTTATTCTTGCATCATTGAGTCGCGATTGCATTAAATTGAATCCCAAGTACTGCATAGCCTTTACTTTTAAACTCCACCGAAGCTTGTTCCTCCATCCCATGAGCCATTACTACAGGAGTTGTTTGAGCCATGCGAGTCGTAGAATAGCATGTGTAGGGTATGTGAGTGTCTGATGGATAACGAGGTACCTAAACAACTTAACCTGAGTAGTAATGGGATAACTAATGAAAGAGGCACCGGTGAGCAATATCTGGTATTTGGTTTTTCATGCTCACTTGTGTCCCGTAGGACCCCGAGTACTTGATTCCTGTTCCTTAACTATTCGCACTATCCACATACGGGAGGCCTTATGGACCCCCCTGAGCCAGAGCTTGATTCATTTCTATTTCTTGGGGCCACAAAGTAGTTTGGGGTTTTGTTACTATCCTGTACTTATGCCATGCTTTACTGTTTTATTTAAGATTGTGCGAGGAGCAACTGTACTGTTTAAGAATTGCGTAGTGTTTTCGCGGTATCGACAAGCCCAGTCACATTTTCGGGTTCCCAGCCGTTTACAGCCATTGGCGCAAACCTTGGGTCCGCCTCGGAGTCAGCTAGCTTCGTTGCGGGTAGCTTAATGGGGTGGCCCCCTGAAATATTTCTGAATCCTGTGATTGCTTTGTCGTGAATGCCTCGTTGGTTTTGAGTTGGTTTTTCCGAGGTTGATCGAGTGTGTGTTGCTATTTGTGCACCCCTGCAGGGTAAAACTTTCTGAAAGCCGTGTCCGCGGTTATGGACGACTTTGAGCACAGTTTCTCGATCATAGAAAAGTATAACTAAAGTACCGCTTTTAACCTGACTAAGTACATGATTAGTAAATAGTGCAATACTCATCGAATGGTTAATAAAACTGCCAACGGATGGGTTGTTCGTCCTCTTTCTCGTTGGTAAGCGAGAAGGAGGATGGATATGTTAATTATACTGTTATAACTATTGTTTCTAATTAACAGACATCCGTCTATCATTGGTTAGGCGGATGGTTAGCGAGTATCTCTAGGTTTGTTATTTATTATCTTTTGCTGCAATTGCGTCGCCCTAGATATATGTCCCCTTTAGAGGCATAAAGACTTGCTGAGTACCCCTAGGGTCTCACACGATAAATTGTTTGATTCAGATGAACAGGTGTAATCGCAAGATGGATACTGGGTGGAGGAGACGGATGATGTTGGCAACGATCACTCGGTGTAGAGATTCCAGGTATGGGGATCCGTGAGATCTGTGGGCGGGATGTGTTTATTTATGTGGCATCTTATGCCGATTTGCTTCTTATCCGTACTCGGATCTTGTTTTCCGCTTCTGCCTGACACTCTGATGTTTGATGTATGAGGAGCTATCCTAAACTATTATCTCTATCTAGGACATTTGGATCTTGCTGTATGGCGTTGCAATATTTCTATTTCTTTTAGATGGAATGGCTCTGTGAACAGTTGTATGGTGGCTTGCATACATACTCACTTGTGTATGTAGTTGATCCCTTCGCCTGCCGATTACGCCGCTCGTTCTTGTCCCGATGTTCTGGAAGTGGTTAGGACGGCCGAAAGGTCTACCTGTGAGTGGCCCCTGGGCCCCACCGTACTATCTTAACCACTTTCGCTCATCCAGGCATGCAACTAAGAGCGTAATTCACCGAGGTAGTTACAATTGGTATCAGAGCCATCCCGCCCTTCAGGGTCTCAGCCAAATGGTCGTTGTCAGTCTAGCAAATATTTTTGGTAGCTATGTATACTAGGGAAAAACAAAAACGTGAGAGTAGGACTGCTTCCATTTTTCTTCTTACCCACCCACCCACCCTTTTCTGGTAAGGAAGTGTAACGTTTTCAATCCTCTTCTAAAAATTCAAACTAGGATTCACGTATTCGGGGTTCCGTAGTACCATAGGTTGTGTGTGTGTGAATTCCTTGTCTATTTGTTGCAATCCAACTTGTTATCACTATCTGCCTTTTGGTTATCAACTGTTGGTACATTCCATACAGACAGGCCTTTGTAAACCGACGCGATCTATCTGATTCGTTGTATACCAGTGCGATCTGTCTTACTCTTTGTTATCCGACGTTATCTTGTTTGGGGTGTTCGTTTCCGTAGTTACTAATCTTTAGGTTCGTCTTAAGAAGAAGGTGTTTGGATATGTGTTTTACTTATTCATGTGCGGAGTAATGATTTGAGTGCGGGATGGAGTCACGACCATACCACTACTTTTATCATTCGCTCTTGTATATTGAATTGGTAGAGTTACTAATCTTGATTCGTTAAGTGGTTTTGCGCATATAGTGGTATTTTAATGCCGAAATTTGCGGAAATTTTTTCTTTGTTAGCTTGTGTACCACACTCCTTGTTCAGTCATGTGCGATATGCTTAATATCTTCTATGTGCTTTGAACTTTGTTGATATTTTAATATCATCTTAGTGAATTGTATCCTTTAATCTTGGTTAATTCCATTTTGGTACTATTTTGGATTATTATTATTCTCCATTATAGTACTGACTTGTGTTTTATATCAATCACAGGATGGCACCACCACGCCGTTCTGAGGAGGACATACCACCTAAACTAGGGGCTGCGTTGGCAAGTATTGCTAATGCCTTGGGAACAATGCAGCAGAACCAGCAGTGATTCGAAGAAAGTGTCAGGAGGAATGAGTTTGTTCTGCTACCTCCACCTCCCAAGCGAGGAGACATCAAGAGTTTTCTGAAGTTCAACCCACGCCAATTTGAGGTGTCTGATCAGCCACTTGATGCTGATGATTGGTTGCGTGAAATGTCAAGGTTGCTGATGACTGCGGATGTTCCTGAGCAAGAATGGGTAAAATGTGCCACGCACCTTCTGAAGGGAGATGCAGCTCTGTGGTGGGAAAATTACCTCAAGGCAGATCACTCTAGTTTTCAGCCTACTTGGGAGCAATTCACTGCGGCTTTCAAAGAGCAATATCTGTCAGAAATTGTCATGGAAAGGATGAAGGAAGTGTTTCTCAACCTCAAGCAGGGCAATGGCAATGTCAATACCTATATCAGAAACTTCATGAACCTTTCTCGGTATGGTGGCGATGAGATCTCTGATGACAAGAAGAAGCAAAAGAGGTTCAGGCAAGGGCTCAATGCATCAATCAAATATGCAATCACTCATGCAAGGCCGGGGTCTTTTCTAGAACTCCAACATACAGCTCTGCAGGAAGAAGCAAGTAGGCAAGTGTTTGAGGAGTCAAAGAAACACAGCCGCGATGCAGCAAGCTCTTCAGCTATGATAGCTCCTTCTAAGCGCCGCGTGTGGGTTCCTAACACTCCACTGTCGCTCCTGGCTCCACCAAGACCGTAAAGCTACACGGCAAGGCCACCAAACACCTTCACCGCGGCTCCTAGGGGCTACAACCACAACTACCCTGGAGCGCCTGGCGGAGTCCCAGGCTACGTTGCTCCACATCCACCTGGTGCTTGCTACACTTGTGGAAACACTGGGCATCAACACTGGAATTGTCCTATGAACAACAAAGCTCTTCCTCCACCACCTCTAAGACATGCGGCAAGTTCTTCTATGGTTCGTGCACCTCCACCTCGGGCTCTCAACATCAACACCAAGCCCGGGTCTATGGTTGTTCGTGCCAACTGTGTCAACGTCGCTCAAGCTGAGCATGCATCTGGAGTTGTGATGGGTATGCTTCCTGTTAACTCAGTTCTTGCACGAGTTTTGTTTGATTCTGGTGCATCGCATTCTTTTGTCTCTACAAGTTTTGCTGATGAGAATGGGTTATCTATGGATCCTCTCCCTAAGCGGTTAATGGTCCTTTCTCCTGGAGCAACAATGGCATCTTCTAAAATCAGCCATGGCAATCAAATTGAGATTGGTGGCTCTTCATTTCTGGCTTCCTTAATTATTCTGGGTAATTCTGACATTGATGTTATCTTGGGCATGGATTGGTTAACAGCAAATGCAGCTGTGATTGATTGTGAAAATTCCTGAAGGCCATATAGTCTATTCTCCAAGTCTGACTCCTGCAATTCAGCTTTTCTCTTTGGCGGCTCTGAATGATGATGCTATGGAAGCTATTCAGAGTGTTCCGATGGTCTGTGAGTTCCCAGATGTTTTTCCTGAAGAGTTGCCGGGTGTGCCACCTGACCGTGAGGTCGAGTTTGTGATTGAGCTTGAACCTGGTACCGCTCCTATCTCCAAGCGGCCTTATAAAATGGGTCCTGCTGAGTTGGCTGAACTCAAACGTCAGCTTGATGAACAAGAGAAGTTGGGTTTTATTCAGCACAGTACTTCTTCTTGGGGTAGCCCAACCATCTTTGTGAAGAAACAAGACAAGACTGATAGACTTTGTGTTGACTATCAGGCGCTCAATGCTAAAACCATCAAGAATAAATATCCCCTTCCATGGATTAATGATCTCTTCGATCAGCTAGCTAGAGCTGTGGTATTCTCTAAACTTGATTTGAGAAGTGGATATCATCAAATCAAGATTCGCAAGGAAGATATTCCCAAAACAGCTTTCACCACCCGCTATGGCCTGTACGAGTACACGGTCATGTCTTTCGGTCTCACCAACACACCTGCCACCTTCTCGAGGCTTATGAACTCGGCTTTCATGGAGTATCTTGATAAGTTCATTGTGGTCTATCTGGATGACATTCTAGTCTATTCTAAGTCAAAGGAAGAACATGAAGAACACCTTCGGTGTGTCCTAAACAAGCTTCGTGAGAACCGCCTGTATGCAAAGTTCTCCAAGTGTGAGTTCTGGCTGCCTCAACTCACCTATCTTGGTCACGTCATCTCTGCCAAGGGCATTGCCGTCAACCCAGAAACTATTAAGACAATTGTTGACTGGCTTCCACCCAAAAATGTCAAAGAAGTCCGGAGTTTCCTTGGTTTGGCTAGTTACTGCCGTCGCTTCGTTCAGAACTTCTCATAGATTGCAAAGCCTCTTATCGATCTCCTGAAGAAAGGCAAGAAATACCTTTGGACTCCTGCATGTCAAGCAAGCTTTGAAACACTCAAAGAGAAGCTCACTTCCACACCAGTCTTGATTCCTCCAGATACATCAAAGCCTTTCTAGATATTCTGTGACGCCTCATTACAAGGATTGGGTGCGGTCCTTATGCAAGAAAAACAAGTTGTTGCTTATGCCTGTCGACAGTTGAAGACGCATGGGATCAACTATCCTACACATGACCTCGAACTCGCATCAGTTTTCTTTGCTTTGAAAGTATGGAGGCATTACTTGCTTGGAAACCGTTGTGAGATCTTTTCTGATCACAAGAGTCTGAAGTATATCTTCACACAGCCTGATCTCAACCTTCGTCAGAGGAGGTGGATTGAAGCAATTAATGATTTCGATTTGACAATCAACTACACTCTAGGCAAAGCTAATTTCATGGCCGATGCTCTCAGCCGAAAAGCTTATGTCAACAACCTCATGGTGGAAGAACAACAACCTCTCTTGTGCGAGGAATTCCGCAAGCTCAACCATGAAATTGTGGATCAAGGGTATCTTCTGAACCTTCTGGCAACCCCTCTCGTGGAGGAAAAGGTTCGCTCCATTCAACTTGGTGATCCTTACACTAAAAAGATCATCTCCAACATTCAGCGTCCGAAGTATGAGTCCTTCCATGTCGACGACCAAGGCGCTCTTTTCTTTGAACACCGGATGTTTGTTCCGAACTACCCGGGTTTAAGAGAGCAAGTTCTCAAGGAGGCGCATGATTCTGTTCTTTCTATCCACCCTGGCAGCACTAAGATGTATATGGACTTGAAAACACAGTATTGGTGGCCTGGGTTGAAACCATATTGTGCCAAGTATGTCTCGGAGTGTGATGTCTGCCGTAGAGTTAAAGCTGTCCATCAGAAACCTTCCGGTCTTCTACAGCCATTGAAGCCTCCGGAATGGAAATGGGAGAAAGTAGAGATGGACTTCATAACTGGTTTTCCAAGGTCGCAAAAGGGCAACAATGCAATCTTTGTTGTCATCGACAGGCTTTCTAAAGTGGCTCACTTCTTTCCCGTCAAGGAAACAATTTCCGCAATTCAGTTGGCTGAGCTCTATATCAACAGAATTGTCTCTCTGTATGGGGTTCCTCTTGAGATCAGCTCAGACCGTGGAAGCATCTTCACTTCCAAGTTCTGGGGAAGTTTCCAAAATGCTTTGGGAACAAAGTTGAACTTCAGCACAACTTACCATCCTCAGTCGCAAGGACAAGTTGAAAGGATCAACCAGATTCTGGAAGATATGCTTCGTGCTTGCATTATCTCTTTCGGCATGAAGTGGGAAGAATGTCTTCCTTATGATGAATTCTCTTACAACAACAGCTTCTAGAAAAGTCTAAGGATGGCACCATTTGAGGTTCTCTATGGTCGCAAATGCAGAACTCCGATTGGTTGGTCGGGCGCAGGTGAAAGAACATTGTTTGATCCCGACATTGTAACTCAAGCGGAGGAGAAGGTTCACATCATTCTTGAAAATCTGAAGGTTGCTCAAAGTCGCCAGAAGAGCAACTATGACAGAAAGCACACGAACATGGAGTATGTCCCTGGTGATATCGTTTACCTTCGTGTCACTCCCATGAGAGGCACACACCGTTTTGGTATCAAAGGAAAGCTGGCTCCTAGATACAACGGTCCTTTCAAAGTTCGTGGTAGAAGAGGAGAAGTTGCTTATGCTCTTGAGCTCCTTGAAAAACTCAAGGTCCATGATGTTTTCCATATCTCTCAACTCAAGAAGTGCTTCAAGGACCCCGGCAGGACCGTCGACCATGAACTCATCAATCTCCAAGAAGATATGTCTTATCAAGAACACCCCACAAAAATCCTTGAAGTCGCAGAAAGAAGGACTCGCAACAAGTCAATCAAGTTCTGCAAGGTGCAGTGGTCGCACCATTCCGTTGATGAAGCCACTTGGGAACGCGAGGATGAGCTCCGTGCCAAGTATCCTACCCTCTTCGTGTCTTCTTCTTCTTCCTAGAATCTCGGGGCGAGATTCCTGTTTAGTGGGGGAGAGTTGTAGCATCCCATCTGTCTAACATATGTAATGCTACATGGTCTAGTAATATAATGGCTACTTCCTACATATAATTGTTGCATCATAATTATATCATGCTCATGTCATCATGCCACCTTGCATTTGAGCATCATATAAAACCCTTTCTATTTGGTTCTTCTCTCATATGCATTATTAATTGTATTTGGCTCTTGATATATTGTATTTGATTCTTGATAAATGCTTCATGCCCAAGTTGAGTTGGGGGCATAATATTTTATTCAACTCCATCACCTTTCTTTGTCACCACCTTATAAATCCACCATCCTAACTAACCATGAGCTTTTACTTTCTTTTGGCATTTAATCTAGCTCATGTGGGATGGGATGGATCCAATTCTATTTTCCTTTAGCTTGGCCTTAATCCATATTTTGGAATGCATGTGTATAAATCCCATGATCATTATTTTGTTTTCACAAGATAAAACATGGCATTTAATGCCCATGCATGGGCCATGCAAATCACCACCATATTTTCTTCTTTTGGGGTTTATTTGGTTTTTGAGTGGATCTTCTCTTTTGAGCTCTCCTTCTCTCAAACCTCACCCTCCCTCTTGGTTGATCTTGTTTTGATCATGTCAAACCCTACTCTCTCTTTACCTTTCCCCATACTTGCATGCTCTTATGGGATCATGTCCAACTCTAGCTCTACCCCTTGATCACCACACCACTCATGTCCCCCTCATGTTTTACCTCATGAGAAAACAACCTACCCCTACCCTCTTCTCCATCTCACCCCATCTTTGCTTGATCTTGGTGGATCATCACCAAAACCCTAAACCCCTTGGTTGGTCTTGCCTTGGCCATGCTCAAACCCTAAACCCCATCACCACCCTTTGCCTTGACCATGAGGAAACCCTAACCTACCACCTTACCCTACCCTAACCGAGCCGTCTCCCTAACCCTAGACCGAACCCCATGCCAACTACCCTCCCCTCTCGGTTACCCTTTCTCTCTCGCTGCACCAGGACCCCACCCGAGTTCCTTCCTCTCTCCCTCGGGCCCAGCTGCAGCCACACCCACCCCCAGGCCGAGCACGTGAAGGAGGAGGAGAGAAAGGTGGCATGGAGGCCACCTTTTTCCATCCCGAGCCCCCAAGGCATCTCCCGTTTTCATCTCTGCTTTGCCCACTCCCTCCTCTCTGCTATCGATGCCCAGATCTACCAGGGCCTCGCCCTTCTCCTCCCCACCACCTTCCTGCTACTCCCTCTCTCTCACACCCCGACGACCTCACCGTCGGCCTCTACCCCACCTACTCGTTACAAGCCGGCGGTGTGTTTTTGGGTCGTCGAGGAAGAACCAGTGGTGCTACCTGCGTCGTCCCATACACGCCAGCAAGGAGGAGACAGTCCCCTGTACCTGTTGCACGCTGACGCCGCCGAAACCCTAGCTCCGGCCGGCCGCCTGCTACGTCGCCGATCGGCCGCTCCCCTGCCCGATCCACCACCTCCAGCAACCTCGTGGTGAGCCATGCACCCTCCCAGACATCCTCGCTGTCGTCGTCGTTTCCTGGTCGTGTCGTACGTTCCGTCGAACTCCCTCTGTGCGCCGGCGAGCGCGTGCGTCTCCTCGCCGCTGCGTCGCAGAAGAACACCTAGCCGCCGATCTGTTCCGTAGCAGCAAACCCCGTCTAGCCCAGTGGTCACCGCCGCCGTGCGCGCGCTCGAGGACGCGAGTTCGAGCCCCCGCTGCGCCACGCCGCGCATCCGTCAGTTTTGATAGACAACGCGAGAAGAGAAACAGTAGGTCGTGCGCTCTTTGCAGATCCCCCCCAACCTTTTGTTTCGTCAACCCGCGCTCCCTCTAGGCCCACATGTCGGTCTCCGTGGCCGTTTTACAGAAAGGGACCGGAGATCTCAAAACCTCAACCCGCAGCCCCTAGATCCCCCACGTGGCACCCCCTGGTTCGCTCGCTGTCGTGTGGGCCTGCGAGCCGCTGGCCCCACCTGTCAGCCGCCTTGGCTAGCACAGCTCGCGGTGCAAAAGGTTTCTGCGCGCAGTTTTCGCCAGCTCAGCGCGGCCGCACATGTCTGCGTCTGTGGCTAGGTGATGCTGGGTATAAAAAGTCTGCCCACTTTCCTGTTTTAACAAAACAATTTCAGAAATGTTTAAATACAAATTTAAATCTGGTTTTAATAACTTTTGATTTATAAATCCTAATAATACAAATGTTATATGCTTTTAGATCAGAAAAATGTGAGGAATTCAAATATGCTATTCAAGATAATGTTTGACCACTTTAAATTTTCGAGATGATTAAAATTACAATAAAATGCCCTTTTCTTAATAAATTAATAACTTTAATTCTACAACTCCAAATTCGACAAATAATATGTCTAAATCGATCAGCGCGACGAGCCCGTTCCAACTATGCAGTACATGTTCTGAATTGAAGCATGCATCATGTCATTATTAAAAATCAGATCTGTTTATGGCAATAAAACTTGACTAAATAAATAATAAAATGAATTACTCTTGTCCCCACACCTCACCGTTGCCATACTACATTATTGCCATGTAATTGTGCATCATTCATCATTGCATGCTTGTTTGCTTGTCACAGTTTATTTATATGCTTGTGCACTTTATTTATGTTGGCCCTTGTTTGTTTGGTTCTTCTTCGATTAGACGCCCAGCAGGAGAATTATCAGGAATCGTGAATGCCTCGTTGGGTTTTGAGTTGGGTTTTCCGAGGTTGATCGAGTGTGTGTTGCTATTTGTGCACCCCTGCAGGGTAAAACTTTCTGAAAGCCGTGTCCGCGGTTATGGACGACTTGGAGCACAGTTTCTCGATCATAGACAAGTATAACTAAAGTACCGCTTTTAACCTGACTAAGTACATGATTAGTAAATAGTGGAATACTCATCGAATGGTTAATAAAACTTCCAACGGATGGGTTGTTCGTCCTCTTTCTCGTTGGTAAGCGAGAAGGAGGATGGATATGTTAATTATACTGTTATAACTGTTGTTTCTAATTAACAGACATTCGTCTATAATTGGTTAGGCAGATGGTTAGCGAGTATCTCTAGGCTTGTTAGTTATTATCTTTTGCTGCAACGTCGCCCCAGGTATATGTCCCCTTTAGAGGCATAAAGACTTGCTGAGTACCCCTAGGGTCTCACACGATAAATTGTTTGATTCAGATGAACAGGTGTACTCACAAGATGGATACTGGGTGGAGGAGACGGATGATGTTGGCAACGATCACTCGATGTAGAGATTCCGGGAACGGGGATCCGTGAGATCTGTGGGCGGGATGTGTTTATTTATGTGGCATCTTATGCCGATTTTCTTCTTATCCGTACTCGGATCTTGTTTTCCGTTTCCGCCTGACACTCTGATGTTTGATATATGAGGAGCTATCCTAAACTATTATCTCTATATAGGACATTTGGATCTTGCCGTATGGCGTTGCAATATTTCTATTTCTTTTAGATGGAATGGCTCTGTGAATAGTTGTATGGTGGCTTGCATACATACTCACTTGTGTATGTAGTTGATCCCTTCGCCTGCTGATTACGCCGCTCGTTCTTGTGCCGATGTTCTGGAAGTGGTTAGGACGGCCGAAAGGTCTACCTGTGAGTGACCCCTGGGCCCCACCGTACTATCTTAACCACTTTTGCTCATCCAGGCATGCAACTAAGAGCGTAATTCACCGAGGTAGTTATAGCCCCCGATCATCTTTGGTTCAAGTCTGTTCTTATGAACCTGTCACCTCAATTGGTGGATAAAACACTATTGGTTGCTTGGAGAGCCTGGCACAACCGCAATGAGACCACCCATGACAAACCACTACCGTATGTGGAAGGTCGAAAAGGTTCTTGTGTGATTATGAAAAGCTTCTGGGAATGATTCAGACCTCTCCAACATACCAGATTTTGAAAGGGAAACAACCATGTGAGGCTTCGGTATCAAGTGCTGCTAATGAGGATGGTAACACTACTCTGCCAATCAAACCGTGGATCAAACCGCCTTTAGGCTGGGTGAAACTGACAATTGATGGTTCCTTCAAGCAGGAGGACGGCACAACGGGTGCTGGCATGATTCTACGCGATAATCTGGGACATATAATCTTTTTTGCATGTCGATCATTACTCCACTATGATACTGTGTTGGAGGCAGAGATGTGTGCATGCCTAGAAGGATTGGAATTCTCGGTCCAACACAGCCCACTTCCCGTGATTATTGAGTCAGATTGCCTGCAGTTGGTAAAGGCTATTCTAAATAAAGGTCAAGATAGATCATCACTTTTTCATTTATTAGAGGAGATTAAGGCTTTAGCTTCTTTGAGAGAATGCGAGTTTGTTAAAGTAGATCGAGGGCATGTTAGGGTTAGTCACTGCCTTACCAACTGGGCAAGGGCGGAGAATAGAACTCGTTTTTGGTTTGCCTCGGGTCCTGAGTTTGTTATCCAGGAACTTGAAGGTGATATTGATGTAATCCCTAATGCCTAATAAAGATCTGTTTTACCAGCAAAAAAGGCACCATCTCCCAACCAAGCAGTGACGGAAGACCCCTTTGGGCAAGGTAGGATGGCCCCTCTACTCGATTTTTGCCTGAAAAGATTGTATATGCATGAATCGGCCGATCCCTATCCGTGGCAGCGTTCGTCGGCTCGTTGCTTGATCTGTTCGTAGTGTTTTGAGAAGAAAAGTAGGCAGGCCTCTTTGGGCCTAGTTGTAGCCTTTGAGGAGATGGGCTGCTCTGCCAGCACGACATGGGAAGCGACGCACCGAGCGAGCAAGCTCCAGAATTAGAGACCGAGCGGGCAGCAGTGTTGGCAGGAACCCTAGCGGCTTGCAGCAACCATCTCTAGTGGTGGTGTCCCTAAATTTAAGGAAAAAATAATTCACTTTAATTAAACCAGCCTAGAGATGGAACTTCACTAATTTTCAATGGACTTGAGATATATGTTGGAGTAGGCTTGTGTTCGGGGGATGCCCACGCCGGTAGTGAGTCATGCACTATATCGGTCCACTCGGAGTCTGTTATGAGTCAGTCAATTAGCCGACTCCGGTGGAGTCGACATAGTGGGTCCGAGTGTGAGTAGTCAGCGGTGTTAGTAGTCACCAAGTAGTTACATATGTACAAGGCTAGCACATAGTGGGTAGACTAGGATATGCTAGATGCCATATTGGTATGACACACTAGATGTCATCAACAATGAGTCGACTCGTCCGGCTAGAGGTCGATGAGACATTAGCTTTTGATGTTGTAGGCACTCGCCTGTATAAAGGCACACACACTCACAGGGAAATGAGAAAAGTGTGGCATTTTTTTCTTCCCCTTCTTCTGCATGGCGCCCTCGTCCTCGAGTTGGAACTATTATGTTCGGACCAACAAATAGTATCAAAGCCTAAGTTCTGAGAGCTGCCGGTGACGGGAGACACCAATGCATTAGAGGCCCCTGCCATTGCTATACCTCAGAAGGACAACGGGAGCTCGCTAGTGCTCCATCCCATGGTCCACGAAACAGGTGGTGGATCGCCGACATTGAATCGCACGAACTACGCAGATTGGACCCACCTCAACTCCGTTGGTGCCCTAGCTTTGTGTCGCCGTCAGCGCCAGAGCACGAGAAGGACCACACAGCCATGGAGTGTCTGATGTGTTCTTCCCGCCAGATAGGCTCTCCACCCTTGCCGTCAATAAGACGGCAAAGGAGGCATGGGATATGGTAAAGATGATGCGGCTCAGGGGGACTCTTGTACGCGAAGCGAAGGCGATAACGATGAAGAAGCATCTAGAGGCCATCAAGTTCAACGACGGTGTGGACAACGACGAATTCAGCATGTGTGCGATGGTTCTCGTGTCGCAACTCAGTGTGCTCGGCGTGCAAATCAGTGAGCTAGACGTCGTTCATAAGTTTCTCTTCATCATCCCTCCCAAGTTCTTGTAGATGGTATGTTCCATCGATACCTTGCTCAACCTCGACAACCTCTCGGTAGAGTATCTCAGCGGTCGGATCAAGGAAGTCGAGGAGTGCTACGAGTCAAAGGCCAAGCAAGATGGCAAGCTTCTCCTCTCTGAAGTTGGAGTGGGTCATCCCGATGAAGTTGTGTGATGGAGGCACATCATCCATCTATTGGGTTTGCAGCATAGAAAACAAAAAAAATCCTACGACGGGAACTACTAAGCACCAAGATCTATCTATCTAGATACAAGCAACGGGTGGATATACATCCATAGAGAACATACCCTTGAAGACCGACAAATTGTAACGAGATTGGACTCGTGGATGATGTAGTCGATCGCTTGCCAATCTCAATATTGAGAGGAATTTCTAGCGCCACAAATCAGCAGCGCATCCGTGATCGCACACACGTCTGGTCCACCGAACAACCTCCGCCTCCTCGCTCCAGCGATGCGGCGGAAGCAACAACTCCTTCCAGACAAAAAGCCACAGGAAACATGTATCTCGCTAATCCGAGACCATGGAGGAATAATTCTAGAGGGGAGAGAGATCCTTCACGAGGAGGTGTGCTTTGTGAGGAGGAGAGGGGGCCTTTTATAGGGAGAGGGGGGCAGCCCCCTCCCATGGCCGGCGGGACCTGGAGATCCATACTGACTCCCTCACATTCAATGATGACTTCTATGATCGTGAGAACCTTTAACGCTAGTAACTAAATCCCTTTGTCTCGCGATATATTACATGTTCGAGATTCGATTATCGGTATCTCAATACCTAGTTTGATGTCGTTACTAACATGCACTCTTTTCTCGTTCCCGTGATATAACATTCTAGTGATCACATCACTTGCTTGCAAGCTATCTTAATGTGATATCATCGAGAGGGCCCAAAGTATATCTATTCATCATCGGGATGGAAAAATCCCACTCTTGATCCATGAGCCTCTACATAACACATTTGGAGTATCTGAACCCACCTTTATAGTCACCCTGTTATGGTGTGACGTTTGATGTTATCAAGTTACTCTTCTAGTATTAGTGGTTGACATGATCTCATGGTCTGAGGACTAGAATTACTGTGTATGATGTTATAGCAATTAAACACAATGACTTTGATCGTATTGCTATACTTGGGATGAATGTTCATCACATCATTCCACTAATGCTGTGATCTCGTTATTAGCAACATCCAATATCCATGATCAGGAAACCTTGATCATCTTGTTAATCAACGAGCTAGTTTATAAGAGAGGCATAACTAGGAACCCTTTATTTGTTTATTAAACACACATGTATTAACGTTTCCAATCAATAAAATTATAGCTTGTAAAATAAACATCTATCATATACTTGGAATACGATAATAACAACTTTATTATTGCCTCTTAGGGCATATTCCCTTCAGTCTCCCACTTGCACTAGAGACAATAATCTAGTTTACATAGTGATAAATGGAACACCCATGGAGTTTTGGTTTTTATCATGTTTTTCCCTAGGGACAGATTTAGTCAAAGGATATGCTACATTCAGATCTGTATGTACTTTACAAATCTTTATATCTCCATGCTTGACATGCTCGCGGATGGAGTGAAACCAGTGATTAATATGCTTGGTATTCTTGTGAGACCTTGGTTCCTTGGCGTTGGTTATGGCTCCATTGTTGTCACAATAAATCACCATTGGGTCCAAGGCACTAGGAACCACACCTAGTTCAGTTATGAACTCTTTCATCCAAACCGCTTCCTTTGCCACTTCTGAAGCAGCAACATATTCTACCTCCGTTGTTGATCCCGCTACCACAGGTTGTTTGGATCTCCTCCAACTAATTGTTGCTCCGTTCATGAGAAATACGTATCCGAATTGAGACTTAGAGTCATCCAGATCGGTGTCAAAGCTAGCATCGACATAACACTTAGCGACCAACTCTTCTTCACCTCCGTACACAAGAAACATTTCCTTAGTTCTTCTTAAGTACTTAAGGATATCCTTGACCACTATTCAGTGTTCCAAACCTGGATCAGATTGGTACCTACTAGTCAAACTAATAGCATGTGCCACATCCGGTCTTGTACATAGCATGGCGTATAGAGCCTATGTTGAAGCATAGGGGATCTTATCCATTATCTCTCTTTCTTCCACCATAGCCGTACTTTGAGTCTTGCTCAATGTGTTGCCTTGCAACATAGGTAAAAACCCGTTCTTACTTCCATCCATTTTAAACTTCTTTAAAATCTTATCAAGGTATGTACTTTGTGATAGCCCAATTAGGTGCCTTAATCTATCTCTATAGATCTTAATGAATAATATATATGATGCTTCACCAAGGACCTTCATAAAAAATTTGCTGTTTTAGATAACTTTTAACACTGTTTAAAAGATTTATATCATTTCCAATCAATAATATGTCATCCACATATAATATTAGAAATTCCACATTGCTCCCACTCACTTTCTTGTAAATACAAGCCTCTCCATAAGTTTGGACAAATCCAAACTCTTTGATCACCTCATCAAAGCGGAGATTCCAAATCCAGGATGCTTGCTTCAGTCCATAGATGGATCGTTGAAGCTTGCACACCTTGTCAGCATCCTTAGGATTGACAAAACCCTTTGGTTGTATCATATACAACTCTTCTTCAATATTACCATTGAGGAACACAGTTTTGACATCCATCTGCCATATTTCATAATTGAAATATGCAGCAATTGCTAACATAATCCTAACTGACTTTAGCATCACTACGGGAGAGAAAGTCTCATCATAGTCAACTCCTTGAATTTGTAGAAACTCCTTTGAGACAAGTTGAGATTTATAGATGATCACATTACCATCAGCATTAGTTTTCTTCTTGAAAATCCATTTATTCTCAACAGCCTTTCGGTCGTGAGGTAAGTCCACCAAGGTCCAAACCTAGTTTTCATACATGGATCCCATCTCGGATTTCATGGTTCTAGCCATTTGTTGGAATACGGGCTCATCATCGCTTCTTCATACGTCACAGGGTCATCAATTCCATGTACCATTAAATTCACGACAGGATTTCTGTACAATTCAGGAGCTGCACGTGTTCTGCTTGACCTGCGAGGTTCGGTAGTGTCCTCTTTCGGAGTTTCATGATCTTTATCATTAGTTCCTTCTTCATTCGGTGAAGTCAACTCCGGAACAATTTCCGACGCTACGCCACTCGCTGTTTCATGAAGAGAAGGTTCAATAACCTCTTCGAGTTTTACCTTCCGACTACTCACACCTTTCATGAGAAACTCTTTCTCTAGAAAGGATCCATTCTTGGCAACAAAAACCTTTCCCTCGGATCTGTGATAGAAGGAATACCCAATTGTTTTTTAGGGTATCCTATGGAGACGCATTTTTCCGCTTTGAGTTCGAGTTTATCAAGCTAAAGTTTCTTCACATAAACATCGCATCCCCAAACTTTAAGAAATGATAGCTTAGGTTTGTTTCCAAACCACAATTCATACGGTGTCTTTTCAATAGATTTAGATGGTGCCTGATTTAAAGTGAATGCAGCGGTTTCTAGTGCATAACTCAAAAATGACAGTGGCAAGTCAGTTAGAGACATCATAGATTGAACCATATCCAATAAAGTTCGATTACGATGCTCTAACACACCATTACGTTGTGGTGTTCCGGCAGGTGTGAGTTGTGAAACTATTCTACACTCTCGCATATGTGTGCTAAACTCGTAACTTAGATACTCACCTCCACGGTCGGACCGCAGAAATTTGATCTTTCTATTACAATGATTTTCCGCTTCACTCTGAAATTCCTTGAACTTTCCAAAGGTTTCAGATTTGGGTTTCATCAAATAGATATATTCGTATCTACTTAAATCATCTATGAAAGTAACAAAATAATGATATCCACCTCACGCCAACAAACTCATTTGACCACATACATCAGTATGTATGATTTCCAAGAAATCTGTCGCCCGCTCCATTGTACCGAAAAACGAGGTTCTTGTCATCTTGCCCATAAGGCATGCCTCACATGTATCAAATGATTCAAAATCAAGTGATTCCAAAAGTCCATATGAATGGAGTTTCTTCATGCGTTTTACGTAAATATGACCTAGACAGCAGTGCCACATATATGCAGATATATCATTATCAAGTTTAATCCTTTTAGCATCAACATTATGAATATGTGTATCACTACTATCGAGATTCAATAGAAATAAACCATTCATCTTAGGTGCATGACCATAAAATATATTATCCATATAAATCGAACGACCATTGTTTTCAGATTTAAACGAATAACCACTCCGCAATAAACACGATCCAGATACAATGTTGTTGCTTAGTGCAGGCACCAAATAACAATTATTTAGATTTATAACTAATCTGGACGGCATATGGAGAGGGAGCGTTCCAACGGCGATCACATCAACTCTTGATCCATTGCCGACACGCATCGTGACCTCATCCCTTACTAGCTGTCACTTGTTCTGCAACCCCTGATTCGAGTTACATATATTAGCAAGCGGTCCAGTATCAAATACCTAGGTGCTACTGCGAGTACTAGTCAAGTACACATCAATAACATGTATATCACATATACCTTTGTTTGCCTTGCCGGCCTTCTTGTCCGCCAAATACTTGGGGCAGTTGTGCTTCCAATGGCCAGTCCCCTTACAATAATAGCACTCAGTATTAGACTTAGTGCCAGCTCGAGATTTCTTTTTAGGCGCAGCAACGGATTTTCCTCCCTTCTTTCCCTTTTGTTTACCCTTCTTGTATTTCTTGAAACCAGTGGTCTTATTGATCATCAACACTTGATGCTCTTTCTTGATCTCCACTTTTGTAGTCTTAAGCATTGATAGAAGCTCGGTGACAAGGGTTAAACTCATCAATGCCCATTGTTATGGACTTGGGTTTTGGAGAAGGAGGGATCGATGGAGGCATCAATCGGCTAGCAAACAAGCACACAAGGACGCAAGGTTTACCCAGGTTCATGCCCCGTAGAGGTCCCTACTCCTGCTTGTCTGCTCTTGGAATTATCGAGGGAATCGAAGGTTACAAGGGGTGCATAGATGCAATCTGGCGATGGTTGTGGAAACTAGGGTTGTGATTGTCCTCCTCGCCGCCCCCTCCTAGCCTTTATATAGATAGGCTAGGTCTCGGGTAGCAGGTCGAGTCGGTTACAAGTTAAGGTTTATCCCTTTAAACTTTCTATCTTTGATATTGTCTTGTGCCACAAGCAGTCGGAGTCTCTATGGGTCACCCGAATCTTGTATTGGGCCCTGGTAGCATCGTGGGCTTCTGTCATATCTAGGAAGTATATACCAAACTCGAGTACCTGTAGGGTATGCCCACGTCAGTAGCCCCAGAGTGTCCAGTGGAATCATAGATTCGAGTGGAGACTTTATGAAGTCTTTCGAGTGTATAGCTGAGCATATTTTCAAGTATTTTTGATTGAAGTCATAGGGATTTGTTGATATACGTGTTTGATTCATCCGATGCATTGAGATCAGTTAACTACCTTAGGGCAAAACAACGCAATCTACTCAAACTTGAGTCCCCGGACTTGAATTCGAAAAAGTGCTGGTGTAATTCGACTCAGGCCGTGGAGGTCTTACAGGAGTCGAATCCTAGTGTGTAAGTGTGAGCACTCGATGTGTCCATCAAGACATATTTCATCGTATCTGTAGGCACGGATATTTTCTGGTAGAGCGTTGCAGATGCATTTTCAGGCCTTATTCAGGTCTTATCTTCATGCTGTAAGCATGGCATCCGGATTTTTGTCATCGCGGAGATGATTCAGGTGACCCAGGAGACACAGTCTCTTTGCAAGGAAAATATGAGGCGGAGTCGCCATATAATTTGAGTGTCGATGTTATCAACACACGGTTGTAATGTATAAGGAAAAGAAATAATCATAGGGTGCGCAACCAGCGCTCCCTATGGGAGTAGCCCCCCGAGTGCCTATTCGAGTCGTAGACTCGAGTGGGGACTATAAGTATTTTGCGACTGCCGTCGTCTTTTTCTTCTTTCAGTCGAATGTGCTTTCAGCGCTCCCTATGGGAGTAACCCGAAGTCCACAATCGAATCGTTGATTCGAGTGAAGGGTTTCCATGATGCTTGGATATATTTATTATTTTCTTCGGGTGCGCGGCCAGCGCTCCTGTTAGGAGTAGGCCTCGAGTGCTTGGTTGAGTCGAAGACTCAAGTAAGTACTAAAGTAGTCAAAGTGTTTTCCTGGTGGAGTTGATGACGTCAGTGCTGACGATAGGATGACCTCAGTTGCCCGCTTGAGTGGCTTTGACAGGACATGACGAGTAGTGGGTCCCACTTTCTAACTTGGATTTGACTGGGCGTGCGTAATCTTCTGTTTTAATTGCATCTCCTCGATTTCCACCCATAATGGGAGTAGTGGGGGACGGTTTGTGGTTTGCCCTTGCCACGCGTCAATGCTGATGTACGCCACACATCTGGTAGATTTTCTTCTAGCCGTTGGATGGAATCTGCTAGGAGGTTAAGTAGGGGGCATGCCGTGCGGTAATTTCCCCACCTCTTCTTCTTGCTCACACATCTCCGCCATTGCTGTTCTTGTTGTTCCTTTGCACACATCTCCTCCGTGGCACTAGACCAACTCCGCGTCTTCCCCAGCTACTTCCTGCACTCACATCGCCAGCGCAAGATGGGCAAGTAGAAGGGATGCTCCACCGTAGGATCTGCGGCTCCCATTGTCACCACCAAGAAGAAAGGAGGCGCCGCCACCGTGGGAACCAGCACCGCCGGTGCTGGGAAGAAGAAGGGCGCGGGGACTCGTGTCACCAATGGGTCATGGTGCCCATCCATCATCAAATCTTCGGAGCTGTTTACTCTGCACCAAGATGGAGCGCTCCCTCTCGCAGAAGACGACTCTCGTTTGTCTGGCGAAGAGGTAATCCCCAGTCCTCCTGCGGGTTTCCGAGTGATGCCCCTTGCATTAATAATTCGTGGTCTCTCTCCCCCCTGCATCCATTTGTTAGGGATCTTCTCTGCTTCTACGGGCTCCAGTTGCACCAACTGTCCCCAAATTCTATTCTCCATATCGCATGTTTCATCACCCTCTGCGAGTGCTAGCTCAGAATCGAGCCACACTTCGGCCTCTTCAAGAAGATTTTTAAGCTCAAATGTTAGTCGGGGTCTGGTTCAGTAGTCTACGACGTAGGAGGCCGTGGGATCCACGTCGACTCCTTTGTCACTTATTTCGACATCAAACTCACCGCATCTGTCCAAGGGTGGAGAGATAAGTGGTTCTACATCCTCGACCAGAAGGCCGATGGAGAGCACCATGGACTCGCGCCCTTCGATCCCATGGCTGCCTGCAAGAGGAGGCGATCCTGGAAGAACGTCGTGATGTCCGGCGAGTCTAAGGAGATGGAGATGTTGTATCAGCGTGTCCGCGACCTCAAAAGCTGTATAGGCAAAGAGGAAGGTGGCGCTGAACTCATTCACACGAGGTTGCGTCACCGTGTTCAGCCTCTGCAGGACAGATCCCATCCGATGTATCGCCGGGTTGGTGCTGGCGATGTCACTCGCATATCTGCAGAGCGCATTTCTTTGGGTGAAGTAGATAGGAGATTGCGGCTAGTAACCAAGTACATCGCCAAGGAGGATCTCCTAGGCGAGTCAGTTGTGCCTCCTTTCAACGCCAACAATCCTCCACCCGAGGGAGAGTTTTCCTGTGAAGTATTCTAGATTTTCGATTGCTTGTCAGGTGCTTGATATATACTGATGCTTCTCCTGACTGTAGGACTGGAAAGTGGTTGCCAGCTTGCCTCCTCAGCCTGAAGGAATTATTCCGCGCGAAGCGGAGGAAGAGGACGAGTCGGGCTCCACGGTCCCCATGGAGGAAGAGGAGGAAGCCCCCGAGTCCATTGACCACGGGACTCGCTAACGCTCCTGCAATGAGGATTCGGATCCCTCATCGCCGACGATGCTGGAGGGTCCTCCTGCTGCTGCAGAGGAGCCGATCCCAGCCATTCCTGTACGCGCTATGGCTCGTCCCGCACGGAAGAAGTTGAGGTTGCCGAAGGAGTCGTCAGATGATTCCTTTGACCTTGACAAATTTGACGGGTAAGTTTTTAATATTTACGAGTTCGTCTTGTTTTCCTTGAAGTTTCTCTTCTGAAGTGGTGTTGGTCGTGTTTACAGTCAAACGGCGTCGTCTTCCTCCGACGATTGCCAATTTGTGAAAGAATCCAGAGTCGCGGACTCTAAAAACAAGGAACTGGCCATACCGTCGCTTTCTCCTCCGGTGGTGGCCCACTCCGGCGCTAACTCGTCAAGTTCCCCTCATTCTAGAGGCACCAGATGGTTGCACGGACGCCCACTCGACAGGAATCTTCGGAGTCCCTGGAGGAGCACGTAAGTATCTTTTTGCTGCTAGCAGTCGAATTGTGAATTTGTGCCTTTTGTCAATGTTGAATCTTTGTTTCTCTTGGTGTAGCCTATCGTGAAGGATTCCACTCGCCTTGCGGAGCAAATCCTTGCCTTAGGTCACCAACATGCCCTGCTGGACAATCGCCACCGTGCAGTCAAAGGTTTGTACTAATCTTCTCTCTTCGCTCTACTTATGTAGAAATTTGTAAACTCAATTGTTGTCGTGCTCTGTCCTTTGTAGGTGATCATAATGAGCTTCTTTTCCGCGTCACTTCCCTCGAGAAGGGACTTGCCGCAGCGGAGAAGAAGCACGATGAGGCAGTCGCGGCTCTGGAGGAGTCGCAGAAGCGCGAGGAAGACCTGCGTGCTGCTACTGCCAAAAGGGAGAAGTTGTTCAAAGAACAACTTTTCTCGATTGCGAAATCTCTCTCAGGTATAGTTCAGCTTCACTTATATTTTTCCCTATTTTATTTCATATCGCTATGCTGATACCCTGTGTATGTAGATGCCGCCGGTGTAAGCTTTGGTGCCCAGGCCTTGCGCCGTGCGGATGCTTTGGCTAGCGCCACGGCCGCGGTCGAGGACCGCAGTGTCTCTCTCCAAGATACGCTTGGGAAAGCTAAAAGTGTGCTAACTCGCCTCCGTGAGGATATGGTTCCTAGGGCTAGCTTAATCGAAAGTATTGATGGCCTGGTGGAGTCCTTCGCGGAAGGCATCCCAATGGACTTCAAGAATGCTCAGCGGTCTGTCAGCGCCACCATGGAACTCGCGATGACGCAAGCACATGGTGTAGAGTTGGACCCAAGCGCGATCTCCAAGGCGATGCCTGTCGACGCGGAAGGCCAGCAGGTAGTGTTCGTTCCCTTCGGCACTAAATGCAGTAAATACGGGCCTCGTCTCATCGAGATAGTTGCCAAGTATTCTAAAGAGTTGTGGCGAGTGAAGGCGGTGAAGGCTGTGGCATCTGGGGATACCATCGAAAATTCTGTGGCGTCGGAGACTGCCACGGATTCGAGGAAGCCCCCGAAGTCAAAGTCCAAGTCGAAGAAGAAGATTGCTCCTTAGATACCATTTGTAATAGTTGTGGCTTGATGTCTACGCACTTCTATTCTTGTAGACAGTTGTTGGGCCTCCAAGTGCAGAGGTTTGTAGAACAGCAGCAAGTTTTCCCTTAAGTGGATCACCCAAGGTTTATCGAACTCAGGGAGGAAGTGGTCAAAGGTATCCCCTCTCAAGCAACCCTGCAATCAAGATACAAGAAGTCTCTTGTGTCCCCAACACACCCAATACACTTGTCAGGTGTATAGGTACACTAGTTCGGTGAAGAGATAGTGAAATACAAGTGGTATAGATAATTATAAGTGGTAACGGTGCTAGAAAATAGTTTGATGGCGTGGAAGAGACTAAAGGCAAACTGAAATAAAGATAGAAGCAAGCAAACATGTAACAGATCTAGATGCAAATGGTGTATCAATGCTTAGAAACAAGGCTTATGGATCATACTTTCACTAGTGAACACTCTCTCGTAAATATATTATCTTCATGATACTACTCTTAACAACTCTCTGGTTGGACACTCTAATCGATGGTAGGGCTATAACAATTAACAGCACACCTCAAAGTCCATCTTTCCCATCTAGAAAATCCCACATTGTCACCTTGAGTACTAGATGAGTCCAACAAACACCACAATTTCATAAAGACATCCAACTCCAAATATAACTCATAACAAGTATTTGTAATCTCTAGCCTAAGTGCCACCATGGTGTGCACGCTGTCACTTTCACACACATGGGGAGAGCAGAGATTCATTAAAGCACTTGAGTAGCAGAATAGATCTATAGATTACAAGCTCACGATCACAATATGATCATGCATAGAGAGAGATGAACACATAGCTACCGGTAGAACCCTTAGCCTCGAGAGAGAACTACTCCCTCCTCATCATGGGAATCAGCAACGGTGATGGAGATGGTGGTGGAGATCGATGGAGATGGCTCCGGGGGCACTTCCCCGTCCCGGCAGGGTGCCGGAACAGAGACTTTCTGTCCCCCGAATCTCCCCTTCGGTGGCGGCGGCGCTGTGGAACTTTTCGTGGCTGGAGGCTTGACTATTTAGGGCTTATGCCTCGGGAGACTTCTTATAGGCCAGAGGGCAAGGTCGGTGGGCGGCCAGGGGACACACACCATGCCCTAGCGCGGCCTGGGGGGACCCGTGCCATGGGGTGCTGTGGCCACCCTGTGGCCCCTCTCCGACTCTCCTTCTGGCTCCATGAGTCTTCTGGGAAAATATCAACTTTGGCTTTTGTCCGGTCCAATTCCGAGAATATTGATTTTCTGACTTTCCTGGAACCAAAAACAGCAAAAAACAGGCAACTGGCACTGTGGCATCTTGTTAATAGGTTAGTCCAAGAAATCATATGAAAAGTACTCCAAAGTGTGGACAAAACACAAGAAAGTAGATAAAACCAAGCATGGAACATCAAAAATTATAGATACATTTGCAATGTATCAACATCCCCAAGCTTAACTCCTGCTCGTCCTCGAGTAGGTAAGTGATAAAAAGAAAGAATAATTTTTGAGGTGACATGCACCATCATAAACTTGATCAAAGTATTTGTAAAAAATTGATAGCTGGGATCATAGTACTTCAACATAGCATGAAAGACAAAGTTCTAGCAATAAGACAAAGAATCTATGATGCAACATGAAAAGGCACAAACAAAAGATTCATGAATAACAATGCTTTGCAATACGTTTGTTTGTTTCACATAAAGAAAACATAGCATAATAGTATTTAGCTTGTCCCTCATAGAGTGGCAAATATAAATGCATAGGACACCTTCAAAGTTCATAAGGGTGACTAGATAAAAATAGTTTAAAACAAGCAACATCAAGTTATGCATCAATCAACTAGTCTTGGGACAATGCACATAAAACTAAGAATGGCCACTATGCTCTCAAAGTAGGTGCATAAAGGTAGAAGGTGGAGACTCAATATAATGGTGGAAGAAAGGCCTTCATAAAAGGAAGTAGGTATTCAAGTCTCATAAAGAGCTTCCAAAAATTATGGTACTTATAGCTTTCAGCTCTCATTTCCCCTATCATAAGCATCTTTAAGGTGATTAAGGTTAAAGTGACACAACTAAGAGGATATGCTTGACAAGATATAAACCGAAATCTCATGCCCCTTACTTACGAAGATCGATCCTCATGCTACTCAACTTCAGTCACGAGTAAGCTCTTGTCATTGTAAGTACATGTGTATCATTAAGAACCGCCAACGGGGTACCCCTTGCACATGATACGGGAGCTTTCCCATAATCAAAATGACAAGGCAAGCAGACAATGAGCATCTCAGCGATCTTTTTATTTGCTATTTGCATAGTTTTTTATTGAGGATGCTTCATAGAGTGCTCATTATGGTGATGCTAGAAGTTTCCACCATGATTAGGCATGGCTTAGGCTAGCGGCCCAGGCGTTTCTCTAACACACATACAAACTCCATGATTTTACAAGTTCCACTTTTATTTCACACCGCTGGGATCCGTAAGCAAAAGAACATGATATCAACGGGGTACAAAGTACAAGTGCAATGTTGAAAGCGTTCCCCATGAAACATGGTTCTACTAATTTCAACTTATAAAGCGCAAGCATATACGCAACAAAGAAGGACCCAATGGTTCAAGTTTATTAGATGCAAAAAGTAAAGTGTGCCATCAAGTTCGTGAGAGCTTTAATCACTAGTTTTCTCACAACAAGTTTAATTTGGAAGGTAAACAAAAGCATGAATATACTTGGAATAGCATAAGCTAGTAGGTAGGTATGGTGGACTCTTTGTAATAAATTGGTTTAGGGAGTTGGATGCATGAGTGGAACTCATACTTGGTTGTGGAGGCTAGCAAAAGACTGGGAGCGACAAACTAAGAGAGCAATAATGGTCATAATCATGCAAAGCAACAAAACATCATTGATCAAAGCATAAAGTGATACTACAAGTTGAAAACTAAAGGATCATAAAGGCTATGGTGACTTGAGATAGTCATAACATGGTGTGAGTATGTGCCAAGTCAACCCAAATAAAGCATCAAAGGAGAATACCACTATACTATGCTTTAATATGCTAAAACAACGCATGATTCATCCAAGGCACATTAAGAAATCTCAATTGTTTATAACAAGTCATGCTACAGCAAATAATACTAAGCATAAAGCCAAAACAATATCAAGCATGGCATGAAGAAGCATAGGCCACAGTCAAAAACGAGCTCTTTTTACCACATAAGCATGAACTTTCCTACTCTTTTCCAAACCAAACCAAACTATTTGCAAACCAATGTATGAAAGAGGGGTTCCAACCAATTTATTAATAAAACTAAGCAAACCAAGCAAACTAAAAACCAAAACAAAAACTAAAAAGAAGACGCTCCAATAAAAACACAACTGTGCATGAAACAATAAAAATGAAGCGTTTGGAAGAAACCTGGGATTTTTATTGATGAAGAAGGGGATACCTTGGGCATCCCCAAGCTTTGACGCTTGTACTTCTTGGATATTTCTTGCGGTGACACGCGTGGTATCCCCAAGCTTGAGCTTTAGTCCATCCTTCATCTCATTACTCATTCCTTCCATACACCTGAAATTTTTCCTTCATACAAAACTTCACACAATTTTTATTAGCAACATTAGTGCACTCAAGATAAATAAGTCTTAAGGTTCAGTTCTAACACCAATAAAACTTCCATTAAAACACTAGCTACTTTAGCACTTCCCTCAAAAAGCTCAATTCCCCAAAAGAACTCAAAAAGGAACCAACAAGGAGCAAATGCAAATAATGGCAGAAATCTGTCAAAACAGACCAGCAGGTAAATACGAATTTTTGAGAAGACCTTTTGTTGCTTAAATAAAAAAGTGTTGAACTAACGAAAGTTAGATAACAACCTAGGGCAGAAGCACACAAATTCATGCCTCAAAAGGACGTACAGAGATTTTACACGAATTTTTACAGTGAAGCACAAAAATCTGTTTCGGGACATCAACTTTCCCAAGCATTACTTCTCTCTCATTAGAGGTTAATCTTGGCACAAAAAGAAAATAAAAAGGATAAGAAGCGGTTATTACAGAGGTAATAACTTCCAAGACTCATCTAAAACTTTTGGGTTATCTCCCAATAAGTACTTTTCTTTAATGCCTTTAAGTTAGGCATGATAGTTTGAGAAGATGCTCACATAAGAAATATGAATTGAAGTAAAAGAGAGCATCAAGAAGCAAATTCAAAGCACATTTAAGTCTAACCCACTTCCTATGCATAGGAATCTTGTAAACAAACAAGTCATGAAAGCACAAAGCAACAAGCATAGTAAAGCAAAACAAGTGCAAGTTCAAGACTTTCAACATAAAGAGGGGAAACTTAATATTGTTGAGATACATAAAACCATGTTTCCCTCTCTCATAATAACTTTCAGTAGCATCATGAATAAAATTAACAATATAACTATCACATAAAACATCCTTATCATGAGCCACATGCATATAATAATTATTCCTCTCCACATAAGAATAGTCATTCTTATTAATTGTAGTGGGAGCAAATTCAACAAAATAGCTATCATTATTATTCTCATCACCATAATAATCAAATATAGGAGGCATATTGTAATCATAATTAATGTTCTCCTCAATAGTAGGTGGACTGAAAATATCATATTCATCATTGTAATCATCATATATTGGAGGTGTAGTATCATCAAAGTAAATTTTCTCCTCCATGCTTGGGGGACTAAAAATATCATGCTCATTAAAACCAGCTTCCCCAAGCTTAGAATTTTCCATAGCATTAGCAATAATGGTGTTCAGAGAATTCATACTAATAACATAGCTATTAGCATGCAAATAAAGTTCCATAGGTTTTTTAATTTTCTCTTCAAACACTTCATGTCCTAACTCAAGATAAATACTATAAAGCTCTCTAATTTTTTTGTTGTTTTCCATTAAGCCTAACTAGTGAAAACAAGAAACAAAAAGGCAAAATTGCAGAATCTAAAGGAAATAACTTCGAGCACTCACACCAGAAAATAGGCGTTTGCCGTGGGAGGTTCTTCTTCTTTAATCCTCCGGTGTGAATACCTTTTACCTTTCCTCCCCGGCAACGGCGCAAGAAAATAGCTTGATGTCTACGCACTTCTATTCTTGTAAACAGTTGTTGGGCCTCCAAGTGCAGAGGTTTGTAGAACAGCAGCAAGTTTTCCCTTAAGTGGATCACCCAAGGTTTATCGAACTCAGGGAGGAAGTGGTCAAAGGTATCCCCTCTCAAGCAACCCTGAAATCAAGACACAAGAAGTCTCTTGTGTCCCCAACACACCCAATACACTTGTCAGGTGTATAGGTGCACTAGTTCGGTGAAGAGATAGTGAAATACAAGTGGTATAGATAATTATAAGTGGTAACAGTGCTAGAAAATAGTTTCATGGTGTGCAAGAGACTAAAGGCAAACTGAAATAAAGATAGAAGCAAGCAAACATGTAACAGATCTAGATGCAAACGGTGTATTAATGCTTAGAAACAAGGCCTAGGGATCATACTTTCACTAGTGAACACTCTCTCGTAAATATATTATCTTCATGATACTACTCTTAACAACTCTCTGGTTGGACACTCTAATCGATGGTAGGGCTATAACAATTAACAGCACACCTCAAAGTCCATCTTTCCCATCTAGAAAATCCCACACTGTCACCTTGAGTACTAGATGAGTCCAACAAACACCACAATTTCATAAAGACATCCAACTCCAAATATAACTCATAACAAGTATTTGTAATCTCTAGCCTAAGTGCCACCATGGTGTGCACGCTGTCACTTTCACACACATGGGGAGAGTAGAGATTCATTAAAGCACTTGAGTAGCAGAATAGATCTATAGATTACAAGCTCACGATCACAATATGATCACGCATAGAGAGAGAGATGAACACATAGCTACTGGTAGAACCCTTAGCCTCGAGAGAGAACTACTACCTCCTCATCATGGGAATCAGCAATGGTGATGGAGATGGTGGTGGAGATCGATGGAGATGGCTCTGGGGGCACTTCCCCGTCCTGGCAGGGTGCCGGAACAGAGAATTTCTGTCCCCCGAATCTCCCCTTCGGTGGCGGCGGCGCTGCGGAACTTTTCGTGGCTAGAGGCTTGACTATTTAGGGTTTATGCCTCGGGAGGCTTCTTATAGGCCAGAGGGCAAGGTCGGTGGGCGGCCAGGAGGCCCACACCATGCCCTGGCGCGGCCTGGGGGGACCCGCCCCATGGGGTGGTGTGGCCACCCTGTGGCCCCTCTCCGACTCTCCTTCTGGCTCTATGAGTCTTCCGGGAAAATATCAACTTTGGCTTTTGTGTGGTCCAATTCCGAGAATATTGATTTTTTGACTTTCCTGGAACCAAAAATAGCAGAAAACAGGCAACTAGCACTGTGGCATCTTGTTAATAGGTTAGTCCAAGAAATCATATGAAAAGTACTCCAAAGTATGGACAAAACACAAGAGAGTAGATAAAACCAAGCATGGAACATCAAAAATTATAGATACATTTGCAATGTATCATGGCTTCCTTATGTTGGTCCGCATTTTGTGGGGGGTGCCCCTTGATACTTTTCGAATTTGAATGCACTCCTCCTTTTTACCAATGTATGATTGGTCTCATTTGCCTCTTGCTTGGCTGTAATAGGGTCCTTCGAGTGGTCCTCATAACTCTCCTCCCACCAATGAAACCGTAGCTCAACTGCGTTCAAAGGTGGAGGAGCTGTCGTTGCTCTCGCGACTGCGTGATCGTATTAAGCAGTTGGAGCGTGAGTTACCCATGATTCGCGGTAACACAGATGTGTGGAATTTGAAAGCTTAGAAGGCCACCGCTCGCGAGAAGTACCTCCTGGATGAAGTGGCGCAGTTGAACGAGTAATTTAAATGTTAGCTCTCTATCTTCTTGTCTTTTCCATACCCATTCGCGGCGATGCCTTGTCTTTATACTTTGGTCTTGCTTATGTAGTTGTTAGCACTCGTCATCCGCAGGATGAAAAGGACCGGATTGCCATTCAAATGAATGTCTTAACCCAGGAGCAGTTGCTGGCTAGTGGTTACTTCTGGGTGGACCACGATCGTGTAGTCGCGTTGGCGATGCTGCGAGATCACGTGTCGCAAGTGCTTCAGTGTTTGAAGAAAGCGCAGTCGTGCTTGAAGTGTATTTATCGGATAATGTTTCCGCTAGATGTTGTGCCCTCAAGAATGTTGGCTCTTTTGGCGAATTTTTAGGATATCAGCGCGGTCCGCAAGTGCGTGCGCCAGCAGCTGGTCGTAGGTACCAAAGCTGCATTGTCGCTGATTTGACTGCATCGGCCAAACATGGACGTCACAGCTGTTGCCGCTGGACCACCGCCGCCACCTGAAGGGATGACTTGGGATATGGTGCAGCACTATTAGGCGGTTGACTAACCAGCTGAGGATATTGTAGACTTCTTCAAGGAGCACACAAATGTTCTCCTTCTGCGTCAGTAGTGTAATTTGTATCCTGCACATAGATGTATAAGTGTTATAATGTTCATATGATTGTGTTGGGTATTTTTGATACCCTTTGTTGTGCAAAGAGCTTGCTAGCTTGTATATTTTTCGAGTGTATTGTAAGATACAGGTCATTTTCGCTAGCCTGACGTGTATACATCTCAGCACCTTGCGAACCTGTCAGGTGCGTTGCAGCTGGGTTGGGGTTTATCAAGGGTTCGATTGGTAGTGCGTCAGCTACTCAGGATACTGTGTTGTTCGTGGAACCAGGTGTAAAGGGTGGCGCAGCCCCCGAGTAATATAATTGCAATCAAAACAAAAAACACAGGGTTTGGGGCACTTAGTTTTATTTATTCGCAGAATATCATGAGGTACAATGTGTGGCTAAGTAGTCTGGCTGGATAGCCTTATTTGTAAAGTAAAGACATCTAAGGGTAGAAACGGCGTAGTTATGCGACATTCCAGGGGTTGGAGTATGCGACTCCGCTCTTGAAATCTTTAAGGCGATAGGCGCCACCTGGGATTAATTTGGTAATGACGTAGGGTCCTTCCCAAGGGGACTCGAACTTGAGGTGTTCTTGTTGCTTCAGTCGCAGGACCAGGTCTCCTTCGACGAAGGATCTGGGGCGTAGCCTTCTGTTGTGGTAGTTGTGGAGGCTCTGTTGGTAGATCGTGGATCTCTCCGCTGCAATCTCCCGTGCCTCGTCAAGGAGGTCGACGGAGTCTTCTAGGGCGAGAGTTGACTCTTTCTCGCTGTATGCAACCACCCGCGGCGCTTTGTAACGTACTTCTACGGGTAGTACCGCTTCAACATCGTGCACCATGAAGAACGGAGTGTAGCCTGTGGCACTGTTTGGAGTTGTGCGTAGGCTCCAAAGTATCGATTGTAGTTCGTCTGGCCAGCACCCAGTAGCTTGTTCGAGTGGCCGGAGGAGGCTTTTCTTGATTCCGCTGCAGACGAGGCCGTTGGCCTTTTCGACTTGACCGTTGGTCTGAGGATGGGCCACCGAGGCGTAGCTAATGTTGACTCCCAGGTTTTCATAGAATTCCTGGAACTCCTTGGAGGTGAAGTTCGTCCCATTGTCCGTGATGATGCTATGTGTGTAACACCCTCGAATCGACCCTATGCAAGTTTCAGCGATTCCCGCCAAACCCGCATAGAAACGATTCAAAGATGCCCACCAGGCACTTGCGTGCGGGTGGAAAACGAAGTAATATCATTACACAATAGTCCATGATGGGACCCACAGAACATATATATATATACAACAACGACTCCATGAGTCAAGAATACAGATATACTATACAAAGACCCAAATCACCTTGAAAACGATAGAGCGTCTGACTACGGACAAGATGCAAATGGAGCTACGAGCCCTGAAGAATAACCAATGGCGTCCATAACCCTGCCCAGGCCAAGCCGGAAGGGTAACCCTGCTAACATCGTCGATCTCAAACCTGCTAAAACAAAAGGAGTGCCGACAAAGGGCAAAGGAAAAAGGGGACCGTCAGTACCGAGGCCAGTACACGGCGAGGCTAGAATTCGGTGGCTCTCGCCTACATTGGTGTGGTGGACTGAAGCGGCAGCGAAGCATGCACTAAACAACCTATAGAGACCCGATACAACTGTCAGCTATTAGAGAGGGATAAGAAAGACCTATCCGGGAACACCTGATACTAACACCAATCATACCCGTCCTGGTATTCCCCTCGAGACCAAACGAGGAAGTCAAACCGAGGAACTCACACTGTTGGCAGTTTTATTCATTCCATTATAGTTGCAGCACTTACTAGTCAGATATAGATAACACAAGTCATCCTAATAGCATAAGTAGTGGGCCGTTTTAGTTAACCAAGAAGTTGTAGTTGCAATACTTACTAGTCAGATACAATTAGCATGTGACATCCCAAACCCAGCAGTTGTTGGCACTTTTAGTTCATTCCATTGGAGTTGCGATACTTACTAGGCAGGTATAACAAGACACGATACACCCCAGTTCCACCAGTTGTTGGCACTTTTATTATCCATTCCATTGTAGTGAAACTGATTACTAGTCACATATTAAGTCAAATTTATAGCACTACTTTAGTTATGCTTGTCTATGATTGAGATACTGTGCTCCAAGTCGTCCATAACCGCGGACACGGATTTCAGAAAGATTTACCCTGCAGGGGTGTACAAATAGCAACACACACATGATCAACCTCGGAAAAACCAAATGAAAACCCAACGAGGCTTTCACGACAAAGCAATCACAGGATTCATAAAGGGGGCCACCCCACTAAGCTACCCGCGATGAAGTTGGCCGGCTCCGAGACGGACCCAGGGTTTGTGTGGACGACGGTAAATGACTAGGAACCCGAAAGTGTGACTGGGCTTGTCGATACAGCGAAAACGTGTCACGATCCAAAACAGTACAGGTGCTCCACGCACAATCGTAAATAAAGCAGTAAAGCATGGCATAGGTACAGGATAGTAATAAAGCCCCAAACTAGTTTTTGGCCCCAAGAAATAAGAAATGAATCAAGCTCTGGCTAAGGGGATTCATGGTCCCATATGCGGATAGTACGATAGTCAAGGAACAGGTATCAAGTATTCGGGGTCCTACGGGACACAAGTGAGCGTGGAAGAACCAAATAACATCTATTGCCCACTGATGCCTCTACATTAGTTATATCTATTCTCAGCATTTTAATAGTTGTATTTAAAGTCATGATCATCTCCACCATTAAGCATCTCTACCATTAAGCATGTGTCAACCTTCCAATTACGGTGGAACAACAACGGCGTGAAGAAGCACCTCAGCAAGCAACTACGACTCGCAAGGACGACTATTTATCAAACAACAGGCAATAGGATGTGTCCAAGGCAATATAGGGGCTGCAAAAAGTATAGATGATGCAAGGAAACTAAAGCATCGCAATACGGGTAGCAATAGATCAACAGGAGGAAGTAAAGACTATAAATTCAAAATAGGTAGAAAGGGGGAGAATGCTCGCCTGGAAAGATAGCCGGAGATACATTATCGGAAGGACTTGTCGATACTCGCATCAACTCATCGGCCTAATCCGCAAAGAGGCAAACACTAGAAGAAACACCGGATGCAATATTTAATACTACGGAAGAAGATCCAGCATGATTATGATATAATGCAAGGCATGACACAGATGCGGTGCAATTAGGCAGTATTAAGCAGAACCGGGGTCCTGACAATTAATTAATAGGTTCCAGTTATTTAGATACCCCGCAATTTAAATGTTGTCTTAACAAGGAAAAACATGGTATCGGTTCGCTACACAAATTTAAATGGAGTCCGGAATAAGACTAGAATAGCCCGCATATAGACTCCATATTTAATTTAGGTGAATCGACTATTTAACCCAACCCACCAGATGACATGTATCCAAGCATGATGATTTAATGTTGCGACAGGTATATGTCATATTATAAAAAATAGAGGCTTAAGGCACACATCTGGGTTCGGAAGATCTTGGGTTCCGGGGTTTCGGGGTTCGGTCTCAGGGTTGACGGGAACGGCGAGGTTCGGATACGCGATGTAGAACTTGTCATGTCGTGACGGAGAACTTGGGTTCCAAGAGGCCGATCTTGCCGTCGATGGCGAACTTGAATGGATCGGGTACCGGTGGTCTTCGGGTCCGTGTAGACGGTCATGGTGTCCGGGATGAAGAACTTGGCGTTCCGAGAATCTTCGGGTAGGAGATCGTGCCGCTTGGACTCGGAGAACTCGTCAGTTCCATGTCGACATACTTGGCATTCTTGTCGAAGTCCTCGGGTGACGGTGTCGGTCTCGGGTCTCGGCGTCGGACGGTCCTAATGTTCTGGGAAAGAGATCTTGTCGGTGGTCTTCGGGTTGAGGTGCTCGAGTGTCGGTGTCGGGCTCGGTTCAGACTTGTCACGGTGTCGATCTCGGCCAAACATCTCAGGCAAGCGGGTGACGGCTTCGCGAAGATCTTGATATTCCGTGGCATCGAATCGGTGGAGATCTTGTTCGAGGTCAGGGTCACGAAAGATCATGTTGGCCTTGCCGATGGTTAGGGTGGCTTCGGCGGGCAGATGGAAGCACACAGGAAGGAAAACATCCAACCGTTAGCACTTAGCAGGTAGAAGCTAGCCAAAAGCCTACATACTGGCAAGAGTAACACGAGCTGCAAAACAGAGAGCTAAGCATGCGTTACAAAACAGCAACCACGCACACTTGCTGAACATGCAGCTAGCGATGCCATCCCACAGGGCTGCAAAAACCAACTCCGGGCGGCGCACGGGAAGGCTCGAGGAGGCGCGTCGTGCTCGGGAGCACGGGAGGAGGTCGGGCGGAAGGACGGCGACAAGCTCGCTAACAGGGTGGCAGAGCTCGAGTTGGATGCCGAGGGGCGCAGCGGCTCGGGTACGGGCCAGGCTGCTAGGCCGCGCCGGTGGCATAGGGAGAAGAGAAGAGGCGGGGCAATGAGCGCGCGGCGGCGGGGCACAGCGGCAGAGGGCGCCAGGTCGAAGGGGCCTACAGCGAGGAAACTGGGTGGACGGCGGCGCAGGTGAGGTTGCCAGGACGGCGGGTGGCTGGGTCAACGGAGAGGTGCAGGCCGTTGCACCGAGTTGGAGAGGGAGGGGCTCGACGGGAGGAGGCGAGGAGAAGCTCGGCGGTGGGGTCGGCTCGTGGACAAGGCGACGCAAGCGACGCAGGCCGGTCCGATAAGGCGGGGATGACGTCGAGGGAGGGGTCAAGCGGCGGCTCCAGGCGGGGCCTTGAGCTCCTGGCGGCAGGCGGAGGAGCCCCACGAGCGGGGAGGACGAAGCGGGAAAGGTGGGGGTCGGGGTCGAGGCGGGGGCGCTCGATCCCGATGCAAGAAGAAAAAAGTGGGCGGGGCTGGGAGGTTGGGGAGGAGGAGACGGGGGTGGTGGCCCTAGGGGTTGGTGAGGTGGCGATGGGTAAAAGCGCCTAGGTGGGGTGCGGTCGGGTAGGTGGGTGGGAAAACTGGGGAGTGGGGCCAGCAGGGTGAGGTGGCAAGCAGGGAGTGGACGGGGTGAGGTGGAGGGGTGGAGGAAGTGGTTGGCAGGGTTGGTGCGATGTGGATAAGGGGAGGCGGCTGGGAGAGAGAGAGGAGGGGGTTAGCTTAGGGGATCTAGGGTTAGGGTTTGGTGGGGATTTTAGACTAGGATTGCTCTGGTTTGGTTTACTGGGGGTGGCCGGCTGGGCCGGTTCGGGCCTGGTTCGGCTGCCCCCTAAAATAATATAAAATATTTTATTTGTTTAAAACGGGGCTTTTGAAAACCGTGTGTAGACGAGACAAAATAATCTAGAGATCCGGGTTTTGATTTGAAATAAAGACGGGGCGTTTAGAAAACAAAATCAGGTTTTTTGAAAATAGTTTTAGACAAAACCATGCATGATGATGACGATGCTCAAATGCAATGTGGCATGATGACATGAGCATGCGGTCATGATGATGCAATGCACAAAAACACAGCGATTTTCTAGTAGTGGTTTTTGCGGGGCGCCACAATGTGGCACCCCAAAACGGTAGACGATGGACTCGGAGAACTTGATAGCGCTGGCTCCTGATTGATTCGTCACCGGCATGGCCTCGATCCACTTGGTGAATTTGAAGAGCGTGACTAGGAGGTAAACGTATCCTCCTCGTGAGGACCTCGGGAGCTTGCCGGCCATGTCGAGTCCCTGTTGTGCAAAGGGCAAGCCACTGGTATTGGTCTGAGCTCCACACTAGGTGCGTTTGGTTTGTCTATGAATCGCTGGCAAGCGTTGCAACGCTAGAAAATGTCCTTGGCGTCACGCATGGCCGTTGGCCAGTAGAATCCAGCTCGTAGGGCTTTGGTGATGAGAGCACGACTGCCAGCATGGTGCCCGCAAGTGCCTTTGTGTATGTCTAGGAGGATGACTCTTCTATCCCCGTCAGAGACGCACCACTGAAGAACTCCTATGATGCTGCACTTGTACAGTTCGCTGTTGATGAGGGCGAATGCCTTGGATCATCGCACTACGTGTCGTGCATCAGTCGGGTCATCTAGCAGTCTTTTGCTGAGCAGGTATGTAATATATGGTTGTGTCTAAGATGGCTCGATAATCATGACCTCCATTGGGCATTCGAGTCCTGTGTCAGGCTCCATGTCATTGAGTGACATTGGCTCGTTTGGTGGTGTAGCTCCCGAGTCCGTTGGCATGATTGCCTTTTTCTCTGGAGCCTTGGGCTTGATGAAGCGTTCGTAGATGCGCTCTAGAAATACTCTAGGTGATATTGGGGCGCAGGTGGAGCCGATGTTGGCGAGTATATCCGCCTCCTCATTGCTTTCATGGCCAATGTGTCGCAGCTCGCAGCCGTCAATGTCTCCCTCGAGTGTGTCGTAGAGGTCGCGGTAGGCGATCATGTTGTTGCTGAGAGCGTCACACTAATGCATTGTTTGGTTGACCACTAGTTTGGAGTCACCGTAGATGCCGAGTCTCTTGGCGCTGCAGGCTTTCGCCATCCGCATTCCATGGATCAAGGCTTCATATTCAGCTTCATTGTTGGAGGCTGTGAACTGCATTCGCGGGACGTACTTCATCTTGTCTCCTTGGGGCGATGTCAGTATGATGCCTGTGCCAGCTCCGTCCGTTTGCTTGGACCCGTCGAAGTGCATTGTCCAAAGGTAGGACATGTCTGGCTTGTTAGGGAGCTGATTCTCCATCCAGTGCACGAGGAAGTCCGGGAGAACTTGTGATTTGATCGTGTCGCGCTTCTCATATGTGATGTCTCGTGGAGACAGTTTGATTCCCCAGAGCACGACTCGCCAAGTGGCATCGGGATTATTGAGTATGTGCTCGAGCGGGGTCGTCATTTACTACCACGATTGGGTTCTCCTGGAAGTAGTGGCGCAGTCGCCTGGCTGTCATAAAGACACCATATGCCAGCTTCTGGTAGTGCGGGTATTGCTGCTTTGTTGGCGTGAGCACCTCGCTGAGGTAGTATACTGGGCGCTGAACCCTGTGGACCTTATTTTCTTCGGCTCGCTCCACCACAAGCAACGTGCTGACCACCTGGTTGGTGGCGGAGATGTATAGCAACAACAGCTCCTTTTCGCGAGGCGTGACCAATACTAGCGAGGTGGACAGTAGACACTTGAGGTCCTCAAATGCTTCTTGTGCTTCGTCTGTCCACTCGAACTTGTCAGCTTTACGGAGAAGTTGGTAGAAGGGTAGTACCTTTTCGCCCATTCAACTGATGAATTGACTAAGCGCCACGATTCGCCCAGCCAGCTGCTGGACACCTTTTACGTTCTTCAGCTTCTCCATGGCCAGTATGGCCTTTATCTTCTTCGGGTTTGCGTCAATCCCTCTTGCGGAGATGAGGTACCCGAGCAGTTGCCCATATGGTATGCCAAAGGCGCTATCAACACCCGGATTTTTAATCCGAGATGCCTATTATGCCATAAATCGCAATCCCAGGATTACCATTTTTGCGAGACATAACAGATTGGATATCACAGTACATAATCCATTACAAACCATAAGAAGGTCTTACACGAAATAAAGGATCTCATGATCCAGTCTTAATACAACAAGCAGCAGAATAAATAGTAAGCATAGCGGTGGGGTCCATCTTCAGGGTCACAGGCAATGCTGACAATGGAAGATAGTCCTAGTTATCATAGCCATCCTGCTATCCTTCATCTTGGTAATCTCCGTCATAGTCTGGCCACGGGAATAGCCAGGGACAAAAGCCATGAGTACTCTTTAAGTACTCGCAAACTATCACTAACAGGTAAGGTAGTGCTAGTAGTAAAGCTAACTCTAAGTTTACTTGTGAAGTTAAGTTTGAAACCTAAGTTGAGTTCAGAGACAAAGAAAGATAAAGTAAAGTTCTAAAATCACTTAAATGGGGAAACTAATTTCATAGTCACAACCCTATCGTGGTCAAGTCAAGTCTCATCATTCATTTCATAAGTCATTTTGAAAACATCTGACAACGGAACAGTATGGCCACTCCAACTGTCCATAACCGCGGACGCGTCTATTCGAATATTTTGACACTCTGCAGAGGTGGTACACTTTCACCACAAGATTCGATACATCTGCCAGGGATAACCCCGAATCATCATACTTAGTATGCAGATAATCAAACATAACCTTTCAATTACACACCCTAGTATAAGCACCTCACCTATGAGCATGGCCTCCCAACCATGACCATCTGTCATCTTGGGCACTGCATAGGTAGACAACATTGAGAGGTAGCCTCAGCTCAAACCTCTCTCGCGAGGGAACTAATACTAATGCATATAAAATTCCGGCTAAGCCTTACCCAATTCAGGTATTGTGGTTGTACCGTAAAATTGGAATGGTATCGCATCCGAACCCAACCATCAGTTTTGTAAAAGGGCTAAGGCTCATGCCTCAACATTTTCATCATCATAAACCATTTGTGTTTCTCAACACATGTCAAAACATATCAACAGAATGACTCATCATTCCAAGGTTTTCACAAGTCATTTTCACCAAGTATTCCCATCTAAAGTGATCAAGTTTTTGGATTAGCTCTAAGCCACGAAGTTAAGAGTGTTCAGTAGTGTGGGATGCTAACGTCAATTTCATGTCATAGAATGACATCTAAGTTTATCTAGATAGGTCAAGTTTTATACTTTTTATGCTACCTATAAACAAAGTAAAGAACTTTGGTAAAGCAAAAGAAAGTAAAGCTTGTGAAGAAAACTTGGGGTAGGTAAAAGTCAAAGGGCATAACCAAAGCATGCCTAATGCCTTTGCTTAGATTATCTAGTTTGCAAGGTCTAGCTTGCATTGTTAATGATTGCTTGCTCAATATAATACTTGCAAGTGTTAGCTTGCTCAGTTTATGTGAAATGCTAGGCTTGCCTTGTGTAGTGCAGTGGTTGAAGTTTTCTTCCTCCTTCTCTTGGTAGAACTCCTCCTCCTTGAAAGCTTGGTCGGTACTATCGTCTATAAATACATACGGGGTACACAATCACCAAACAAAGCTTAACTAGTCTACTTAGCATACTAAGGCACACATTTTGATGATCTATTATCATCACAAGCATCACAAGGTTTAATTAACTAGCTTCATCTTTTTTTATTTGAGAAAAGTAATTTCTACTCATTGAAAATAACTAAGATTTAATATTCTCCAATTAAAATATGGGATCATGTGGACACATGTCCTCACCACATATTATAACATAAGGGAATGTGATTTAAAGGTTGGATCACATTTTAATAAGTTTAAGTTTAATATTTAATGATTTAAAGTGACTAGAAATGCCTATATAGCATTATTTTGGTACTAGTCCAAAGTCACTGCATGCAAACCTTAATATTATTACATATTCATATAGGTATGGTTAAATGTGATTTTTGAGAGTTGGAATCAACTCAAAATCTATTATGGTTGATTTTAGAAAAATGTTTGAATGTGTAAATGCTTCTGTCTTGTTATTTTTACTAAGAGAGATCTCTAACTCTAACTGATTTAAATCCAACGGGTTTGGATAGAGATTTTCATTACCTTTCCAACAAAATTGGAATCACTCTGTTTGGATTTGTACAACTCTTTGAATTGATTTTTAAACTAAGGGACAGAATTGATTTTAAACCTAAATAGAAAAATCCTAATTTGAATTAACTGGGTCAGCGTGGGAACTAAATGGGCCGGCCCAGTAACACTCAGCGGCGTAGAGGGCGACTGAGAGGCTGGTCCCGCATATCAGCGGAACATAAAACCCGAAGCGGTACGGGGCAATCTGGGCGCTACGATTCGAACACAGATCGACGGTCCATGGTCATCGTCGACGATGGACTTGTCGCCGGCGAGGCCGAACCCTAAACGGCCGGTGGGGGTCTACTCGGGACGTGCCAAGGCTCCAGCTAGTGCCGCGAGGCAGGCGAACGAACAAGTCAACGACGGCGGTTCTCCTGGTACTAGCGGCGGGGGCTAAGGTGGACGAAATTGATGGGGACTTCTCCTCCTCTGCAGCGGCTACCTCTGGTGGAATTCCGGCGATGTGCTGCTCGAGCGGCTCCGGCAAGAGAGGGGAAATGGTCAGTGGAGAGAGGGGAGTGGAATGGTGTGAAGAAATGGTGCTAGGGCGGCCTCCTTATATAGGCTCGACGAGGGGACCGACGGGTGTGGGCGGAGCTCGTCGGTGACGGTGATACAGGGGGCTACCAGCGTGGGCAAGGTAGGCGGACAGTGGGCGGTCTACTTGCGGTCAGCTATGGTGCAATGGCGCGGCTAGGGGCGGTGCCTAACGGTCGGGGGATTCACGCGCTCTGGGAGACAGAGGCGGTGCTCAACAGCGATCACGGCGATTGTGGGTCGCGCGGCAATCCACGGCCATGTCTGGTGGGTTGCTGGGTTCAAGGCGGAGCTACATGCACGATTTGGTGTCGAGGCGTGGTCTGTGGCATGCTGGCGGCGATCACGCTCTGGCTGCAGGCAGAGAGAAAGTGCGGCGAGGATGTGGGGTGGTCCAGGGGCTATCTACGGCCATGGGGTAGACCATGGGCGGCAGTGAGGTGGTGCCTTGCTTCCTGGAGCGGCGGAGAAGGGGTGGTGGTCTACTGCGAGCTGTGCATGCTCGACCGGCGAGCATGGCGTCGGGGTGGCATGGAACTATTGCCCTAGGCCATTGGGTAGGTCTTTGATGGCTTGGTTGGGTCTGGGGGAGACAAAGGACTTGAATTGGGTTCAAATGGCTCGACCAAATTTGATCAAAAACAGTATAAGTTAGGCCATTTTGATTCTGCTCACAAAGTGTTCGATCAAATGGCCGCATGAAGAAAAGTTTTGAATTTTTGAAAGATTTTTGGTGGAGTGGTGTAACTTATGCTTGAGCATCTATGTTTGCTTGGGTTTTTGAAATGGAGTTCATTTGAGTGGTTTTTGAATTAGTGTGATCTTGATACATACACTAGATTCAATTTTCAAATGTCATTTAAAATTAGAGTTTGAATGTTTTTGGGAGCTCACAAAGTGGGCCTTGGCACATCACTACTTGTACTAGCAAGGGGTGCAACGATCCACAGTTATCGTTGTTGGCATTTGAGTCCTAGGAACACCCAAAGTGTCCTAGTTAGTTAAAATGGCACAAATGACCATTTCTTTATTTTATTCTTTTTGATTTCTTTTTCTTTGGGATTTGTTTGGGAATGATCTAGATGATGTTTAATTCACCTTAGAATCATTTTACAACCAATGGATAACTCAAACATGGCAATTCAAAACAACTCCTATTTTAAATGCACACACATATGAATGCTTAATTATTTTAAATGGAAAAGTTTTTGTTAACCCTAAATTGGGTAGATTTGATCTTCATTAACTTTGGATTAAGTTTTGGGATGTTACAGGCGCATTTGTCCGGATTGAGCTTGATCTGGTAGCGATCGACGTTATCGAAGGTCTCGCGGAGATCGTCGAGTAACACGGTTTCCTCTTTGGTTTTGACAATGATGTCGTCAACGTAGACTTGGATATTGCGACCAAGTTGGTTCTTGAGGCAGGCCTGCATACACCGCTGATAGGTGGCTCCTGCGTTTTTTAGCCCGAAGGGCATCATGTTGTAGCAGAACACACCAAAGGGTGTTGTGAACGATGTTTTCTCTTGGTATTCCTCCTTCATTCGAATCTGATTGTAGCCTGAGTAGGCGTCGAGGAAGCAGAGGCTCTCGCATCCTACAGTGGAGTCGATTATTTGATCGATCTGTGGCAACGGGAAGTGGTCCTTCGGGTAGTGCCTGTTTAAGGAGGTGAAGTCCACGCACATCCGCAGGATATCCGTGTCTTTTTTAGGCACAAGCAATGGATTTGCGAGCCTGGTGCTTTCCTTGATCTCGCGTATGAAATTTGCGTCGAGGCGTCTATTGATCTCCATACTGACCGCTTTTTCCCTTGGTTAAGACAATCGCCATATTGTCTGCTTGACTAGCCTTGCGTCTAGATTCACGTTTAGTGAGTGCTCGTTGAATTCCCTGGGAACTCCTGGCATGTCTGCTGGACACCAGGTGAAGATTTCCTAGCGGTCACAAAGGAATTCAACGAGCGCGACTTCCTATGCAGGACTCAAGTTGTTGGCGATGAGGGTCGTCTTGGTCGGGTCAGTTGGGTGGACCTGGACTTTCTTGGTATGCACCGACGATTCAAAGGATAGGTTGGGTGAGCTTGGCTTGCTCAGGGGAGGTAGACTGTTGTCTCTCTTCTCCTTCAACTTTGCGACTTCCTCTTGCATGCCAAAAGACTGGGAGATTCTGCTGAATTCCCTGTCGCAGCTGTCAGACCTCTCGAAGCTTCTGTTGATTGTGATGACGCCGTTTGGGCCTGGCATCTTCATCTGTAGATAGGCGTAGTGTGGTACCGCCATGAACCTCGCAAACGCGACACGTTCGAGGATGCAGTGGTACTGTGAGGGCCAATCGACAACTTCAAAGTCGATGTGCTCTCGCTGAATGTTTTGCGGCGTGCCAAAGATGACGTTGAGGCTGATCTTACCCAAGGGGTCCCTTCCCTAGGATGATGTCGTGGAACGTCGTGTCTAAAAATTCTAGACATGTCAGAGGGACCCTCATTGCACGCAAGGTACTTGCGAACATGAGGTTGATGCCCCTTCCGTCGTCCATGAAGACGCGAATCATGTTGAAGCCCCCAATCTGTGCCTCGAGTATGAGGGGACAGTGTCCTGGGTGAGGTACTTGGCGCGGATGGTCGCGCTTGTCGAAGGTGATGTTGGACTCGCTTCCACTGAGGTACTCAGTGGTGGAGGGCAGACTGTTTATCGCCAAGTTGGCTTTGCGAGTAATTGCCTTCTACACTCGATTTGAGGTCGCCATTTTTGGATCATCCCCATGTTCCCCATAGCTCACGGGTATGGCTCACTTCCATGATTCTAGACTGGCGCGGCCATAGGTGGTGGTGGTCCGGGTGGTGGCGGTGGTGCTCCGTGAGCCACGGCTCCCGGGGCGGCTCTGTATCCCTGGTTGATCGCGTCACGATTCATCTGGGCCAGTCCTTCATTGAGCTTGAGGAACTCGTGGTAGTCCTTGAGAAGGTGGCTAGACTTTTTCTTGCCATCGTGCTTGTCGATGTAGAAGTGTACGTTGCATGGTGCGGACAATTTGTCCTGGATGGATAGTCCAGGTGTCTCATCATGAGTGTGGTGCTGCCACACTTGCGTGGTTTTCCCGCTGTCGTGGTATCCGCCGCTACGGTATCCGTTTTTATGGTTGTCGTTGCGTTTGTCGACGTAGCCGGCTGCGACCATGTCGACCTCTTCGCGGTCCTCGTAGACGCGCATTCGACGTTTCCCTCGGCGATCGCGTCTACGCCCAAGGTCGCCGTCATCATCGGAGTAGACATGATTTTTCACAAAGTCCTCTCCATCGGCCCACCAATTCGCGATTTCCATCAAGTGGTCAATTGTTTTGGGCTTCGAGCGGCCCAACTCCTCCCTGAGTTCTCTGCAACGAACACCGCCGTTGAACGCGTCGATTGCGCGATCCTCAAAGATATCTTCCACGGAGTTCTTGATTATGGACGATCTCTGGATGTACGAGTGCATCGACTCGCCAGACCTCTGGTGGTAGCCTCTTAGCTCCTCGATTGATGCGGGCCTTTTGTAAGTGCCCTTGAAGTTACGCACGAAGCTATAGACCAGCTCTTCCCAGCTACGAATTGATCTACGTAGGAGATTGTTGAGCCATGCGTGGGTGGCGCCTTGCAGCTGTAGCTGTAGGCATTGCATGGCCATGCTTTGGCTTCCGCCACGCAGCCTGACGGAGGAGATGTGATCTTCCAGCCAAATCGGGTCCTGTAGGCCGTCAAATTTCGGGTTCTCCGATGGGAGCTTGAACCCTTTAGGCATTCGCTTCTGCCTGATGGCTTTGCTGAAGCATCTAGAACCGCAAAGCTCTACCTCGTCGTCTTCCGAGTCAGTCGAACGAGCATGCCTTGCACGCATCTTGTCGATCTTGCGCTGTGTGATGTCATCACGCTCGTCGTAGTCACGGTCATGCCGCCGTGAGCGACGTCGCCGTGACAAATCGTGGTTTTTGTTGCTGGAGGAGTATGAATAGTAGTACTTGTCTAGAGCTTTAGTTTTCTTCGGATCCGGTGTTGGCTCCTTGACGAGGGTAGCTTCGACTAGCCCCAAGCCCGCGATCGTAGATTGGTGCATGGTAGCTCGCGGATCCCTAGCCGATGGCTGGTTGTTGAGGAGGTACATGGTGGCCGCTGCCACCGCTGCTTGCGGTGTCCTTGGGAGCACATTGCCCCGCGTATCCACCATCATAGAGCCAAAGTCGAGGACTTTCGTGGCTTCTTCGTGCTCCTTGTCGGTGAGGTGGGCCATTTGAGATCGCCGTTTGGCGGCCACGTAGTCATTGCCCTTGGAGGAGGATCCTCCCATGGAGACTTGAGCCCGTCGAAGGCTCGACTCGTCCGCCGCCTTCCTGCGCGCATCGAGTTGCTCGATTACTTGTTGCTGGTGCTTATACTCTTCTTTGAGCAGCTAGTGGTAACCCATCAGCATCTATTGCAAAGAGTTCAAGGGGAGGGGATTGCCCCGCTGAGCCTCTCGACATCGGACCCACTCATTGTCGTTGAGCTTGATCAGCACACGTTCTTCGGTGGCGCTCATTATCCGTGAGGTTCGGGTCCCCTTCTGACCCATTGTTGGTGGGCGCACCGTTGGCAAGGCCACCGTTTTTGTTGTTGGTTGGCCCAATGCCGGTGTAGTCGCGATTGACATTAGTATCACCTGCGTTGATGATGGCGCACATGGCGTGATTGGGAAGCTGTTGCTCCCACAACTTTTAGATTCAGAGCTGTAGGCTCCATCCTCTGTGGCCAGGTCACCTAGATCGGATCCGCGACTGTTGTCATTGTCCGTGCCCCCAACTGTTGTCGAGGCGTTGAGCTCTCTCAAGGTGCCGATTGGTGGTGGAAACCACGCTGCTGGAGCAATCGTGGGGACCGTCGGATGGTCAGGGAGGCGAAGTGTGCCCACCTGACCAACTTGGAAGCGTAAGCTCCCGATCACCAGGCTGATCCCATCGCCTACGGACTCGAAAGCTGGGCGAGTGGCTGGCGTGTGGACGGTGAAGTCGAAGACGCCGAAGAGCTAGCGAATCTTGGCTGTTGCAGAGTTGTAGATCGCGGTTGTCGGGGCCGAAGAAGCCGTGACATCAGCACTCCCAATTCCCACAGATGGCGCCAATTGACGAGGCTTAAACTCGCCAATGCTCATTGTTATGGACTTGGGTTTTGGAGAAGGAGGGAGCGCTGGAGGCATTACTCGGCTAGCAAACAAGCACACAGGGACGCAAGGTTTACCCAGGTTCAGGCCTCGTAGAGGTCCCTACTCCTGCTTGTCTGCTCTTGGAATTATCGAGGGAATCGAAGGTTACAGGGGGTGCGTAGATGCAATCTGGCAATGGTTGTGGAAACTAGGGTTGTGATTGTCCTCCTCACCGCCCCTCCTAGCCTTTATATAGATAGGCTATGTCTCGGGTAGCAGGTCGAGTTAGTTACAAGTTAGGGTTTGTCCCTTTAAACTTTCTATCTTTGATATTGTCTTGTGTCACAAGTAGTCGGAGTCTCCGTGGGTCACCCGAATCTTGTATTGGGCCCTGGTAGCATCGTGGGCTTTTGTCATATCTGGGCCGTATACACCAAACTCGAGTACCTATAGGGTATGCCCACGTCACTCGGGGAGAGACTTCTTTATGCCTTGCATGTTATAGTTCATTACGAAGCTTTTGTAGCTAGGTGGCAGAGATTGGATAACACGATGTATGCCTAAATCAATGGGAATCGGTATTCCCAACGACACAAGCTTATCGGCGTACCTAGAAATTTTGAATACGTGCTCACTAATGGAGTTGTTCTCTTCCATCATGCAGCTAAAGAACTTTTCAGAAGCATCATAACTCTCTACGGCAGCATGGGTATCAAAAATCATTTTCAATTCACCCATGGTATCAATGGCATTACCATTTTTGAAATGCTTTCCAAGTTTTGGCTCTAGACCATACAGTATGCCGTAATGAACTAAATTGTGGTCCTCCTGACGAGTCAAATAGACATTATTTTCTTTGTCGGGGGCATCAGGAGCTGGTAGGGGGGCTAGTGGCGCTTCTAGCACATATTGCTTTTGTGCAGCAGTGAGGAGAATCCTCATATTCAGGGCCCAATTGGTAAAGTTGCTACCATTTGTTGCAAGTTTCTCTTTCTCCATGAACACATTGAAATTAAAAGCAGGTGGTGCCATCTACAACATAATTTGCAAAGTTTATTTAGACAAAGTTTATGATATATCAAGTTCAACTAATCCAAATTACGAATGAACTCCCACTCAAAACAACATCCCTTGTGTCTTTTTGTTGATTACATGAACCAAATCCACTACACCAAGTCCGACCATCACGTGAGTCGGTGTATCTTCAAAGGCGAGCATCTATATGGGCATCATATCAACTATATGACTCATGCTTGACCTTTCGGTTCGTGTTCTGAGGCCATGTTTGTACATGCTAGGCTTGCCAAGTAAGAACCTTAGTACTCACATGTGTAAAACTGTCTTACACCCGTTGTATGAAAGCGTAGAGTAAAAAACACTCGATCATCACGTGATGTCTTGAAACTACGTACTTCCTTAACGGTGCATACTTAAGGAAGAACACATTTTATCTTGATATCTAAATGAGGGATCATCTTATAATGCTACTAAAACACCAAACAAGCAATAGAAGATGCAAACATCGTATGCATAAAGTGAAATGATATGGTTCTTGCACTTGATCACTATCATGTGCATCGTGGTATGATATTTATCATTCCTTTGTGTGTAAGGTCAAGGTCTATGGAACTTACACGTTAGGTATGCTATAATTTCCAAGAGTATCAACTATACTTCAAATTATAACATTACCATATCATGACACTAGCCCAGCAACAATCTAAACTAGATGGGCTAAGGGCTTTCAAAGATGGAACCGGTCTTACCTACGAACATGCAACCACAACGATGATAATCAAATTATTAGCAATTTGTTGTAATTTAGATATTGACTATAGTAGGAGAGACAGACACCTGCTAGCCACTTATGCAAAACTAGTTGCAACTCAAGCGTGGAACAGGTCTCATGTGTGAGGACATGTAAAGTTAGTCTGGGCCGCTTCATCCCACTATGCCACCAATATTCGAAATACATATAAGATGCAATAACATGATCATCATCGCCCACATACTCTTATGTCTACTACCCATGCAAAGCATCTACGCATAGATCAGGCTCTGATACCATTGTTGGGTTTGCAGCATAGAAAACAAAAAATTCCTACGATGTGAACTACTAAGCACCAAGATATATCTACCTAGATACAAGCAATGGGTGGATATATATCCATAGAGAACATACCCTTGAATACCGAAAAAGTGTAATGATATTGGACTCATCGATGATGTACTTAATCGCTTGTCGATCTCAAGATTGAGAGGAAATGCTAGTGCCGCAAATCAGTAGTGAATCTGTGATCGCACACACATCCGGTCCACCAAACAAACTCCGCCTCCTCGCTCCAGCGATGCAATAGAAGCAGCAACTCCTTCTAGATGAAAAGCCACTAGGAACATGTATCTCGCTAATCCGAGACCATGGGGGATAATTCTAGAGGGGGAGAGACATCCTTCACAAGGAGGTGTGCTTTGTGAGGAGGAGAGGGAACCTTTTATAGGGAGAGACGGGCAACCCCCTCCCATGACCGGCAGCCATGGAGGTGCCCCTACCTCTTCCTTCATTCATGTGGGTGGAGCTCCCACTCACATAAACATGCCTACACTCAGAAGTCCACTCACATGCACTCAATTTCCACCAAATTTAATGCAACTCTCTAATGAGTGCATATTCGCATGTTTTATATTATTATTTTGCCTTGTAGATATAGGATCTTGGTATTTACGGCATTCGCGTGCACATTTTATGTCTATTTTCACCAGGATCAGGACAGATGATGGATACAATGGACACAATTCTTGGAGTAGTTGTATTCGGGAGAAAAGGAGTAAAAAACAACGTAAATCGCTTATTTGGGAAATATCAATAACACTAGAAGAAAACCCGAAGCGATCAAAGCATACAAACGGTTTAACGACCAACTATACGGTGCGAATAAATTTTCTGGCCATATAGTTCCCGCCGTGTAGTTGGCGCCAACACCACCTCCTCAAATAGTTTCACCGTGCAACTGGATCAGAGAGATGACATACAGAACAACCAGAAATCGCTCAAACCTCACCTCCGGAAGGCATCTGGAGGGGGAACTCATCCACCAGGGATCCACCTTCACTCTACACAGATCCGGGAGGCTAAGGCATCAATCTTTGTCATCAACCGCTACATCACCACCATCTCCATCCATCCCATCTACAATCTTGTCTAGATCTTGCTGTAATTCCCGTACTTGTTGTGGATTTATATAAGTACTCTTCATCTATGATAGATTCCATTGTTATTGCCATGATGTTGATTGCCTCCATGTCTGAGTAGATCATTAGTTCTTGGGGAGATGGAGAAACCCTAGTATGAGATTGAAATAAGATAAACTTTATTATGATATTCATCACTGTGACCATGTGTTAGATTGTCTTCATCTTGATGTTGAGAGAAGTTGACCTCTCAATATTTGCCTCTTATGGGGACTTGATGGAGGGAACTATTTGTTGGTAGATGGAGGTGTGTTAGCACTTACAGTGACTATAAAGTTGTTGGCACCCCTTATGTATCAACTTGGGAACCGAGGAAACTCACGGAACACTATCCATGTACGTCCTACGGGATTAAGTCCCTTAATAGCGCAGTAATTCGATTGATGTCGATCACTGACAGCTGTAGTTATGAGGATGATGTGAGCAGTGGTTGCTGCCTATTTGTCCAAATACAGAGTTCCTCCCACACATACATAGTTGAGAATATTCATGATAATAATTTTTACTTTAGCTCTTTATAATACTAGTGGTGTATCCGCTACTCACTGAGAACGCTTTTTTCCCTATTGCAGTTCCAAATCTCTTTTATATACGCGATACTTACTTTCTATGTTTAGTTAGTTTACTTTACTTATTGTTCTCTTATACCGAAAACCTAAAAGAAAATGTTTTACACAATACTCGCATTTTATCTTGTTACTTAGAACTTTATTTAGCATTTCTATTGTAGTCTTTAATTCAAGAGTTATTAGACTTCAGACTCCTGCTCCTTGTGGGATCAATATCTTTATTTCGAAACCAGCTGCAAACGATTTGTGCACTTGCAGTCATCAAGCTATTTTCTGGCGTTGTTGCCAGGGATCTAAGCGTTGTAGGTCTTTTAGTTTTTGCTTATTTATTTTTTCTTGCTAAGTTTTGTTTTGAGTTAACAGGTTTCCACCAACATGATGGAGTTTGACCATATGGCTAGTGCTAACCCACACATCCACTTTACGAAGCCTTATGATATTAATAAAAGATACAACTCCAACAAGAAGACAAGGGGGTTTGAAATAAATCCTCTATTACTTGGTATTCTACACAAAAAGCAATTTACAGGAGATGTAGAAGATCCTAATCCATATGAGCATATTGCATGCTTCAAAGAATATGTGGCACTTTCCAATTGACAGGATATACTGCTAATGAGGTAAGGGTTAAACTTTTTAGTCAGACTTTGACTAGTACAACTCATTCATGTTATAGATCTTTGCCCCCAGAAGCCACTACTACTTGGGATAATTTAGCCTATGAGTTTCTAGCAAAATATTATAAATTATCAAAATCCTTTGGAATCAGGCATCTTATAATGACTTGGAAGAACCATCCTAATGAAGGACTAGTAAGAGCTTATATCAGATTTAAAGATTTTCTTCATCTATGTCCTCATCATGATTTGCCTGAATGGTATTTATTGCATATCTTTTATGGAAGTTTAATTGAACCTAATAAAATTGAACTAGACTTGTTCGTGCAAGGAGCCTTTATGAATCTTCCTATAACTAAAGCTTGGGATTTACTTAATAGAATTCGCGATCATAGAGTTTCATGGAATTTTGGTCGAGGAAGCGAAGGAGGCGTAGAAATAGATCATGATTGTATTCATTAATATAATAAAAAGGGCCATGTTAAAGAATTATCTAAAGAACTTTATTTGGATTCAGATCTTGTGTTGCAAGTTGTTAAAGCTTTTACATAACACATAAATGCTCCAAAATAGGGGTTGGTCAAGTATGATACACCACCCGAGCCTGAGAAGAAAAGAGAAGTTAAAGAAACACTAGCCTCCCTAGAACCAACATATGAGATGCCTTTCCCTAACATTGCATAGAAGCATATTTTTGAATATGAACAGGTCAAGGAAGTACAGGAAAAGAAGGAAGAGGAAAGTGTGCCAGAAGTTGAGGAACATCTAGAAGAAACCAAAGATGAATAGGTAACCAAGGAAGAAATTATGGCTATGTATGCACATTGTAACATAGTTGAACTTGATGAAGAGACTTCCGTATTGGTTGAAGGTAAGACAAAGGTCAAAGATGTGGGTAAGCATATTCTTCCTTGCATATTTAAGGAAACCTTGCATTATGGTTTATGTGATCTTGGCACCGAAGTTAATGTTATATCTTATGATTTCTATTTAGAAATAAAAGAAGAAATAGATCCGGCTACAATTGAAAATACTGATATGACAATCATGTTAGCCAATAAAACTCTTAGAGACCCAATGGGAGTAGTTGAAGATGCAACTGTCACAATTGGCAATAAAAAAATATCCTATAGATTTTGTAGTTGTTGATATGCCAGCTGACACTCTTTGTCCAATTATATTTGGAAGAAACTTTTTGAGTGATGTAGGTGCCAATATTGATTTCAAAAAGGAGATTGCGTCTCTTAAGCTTGGGGGAGCGGAAAAAGAATTCCACTTTTCCAAATTTAAAGACAGACCTCCACAAATACAAGAAGAAGAGAAACAGAAAACTATTGAGGAAATGGCAGCTCTCTTATTTAGTAACCAAGAAGAAGAAATAAATGAAGACTTAAATTATGAAGAAATAGTTATGGAGGATAAGTCCCTAGAAGAACTAGAAGGTGAATTCGATTCACTTCCCATTATAGGGTCTCCAACTAATGAGGCTTTCGAAGAGCTAGAAAAGAGAAGGGATGAGGAATTACCACCCCCAAAGTTGAAGGCTCTACCAGATAATCTTAAATACAGATTTTTAGATGATACAAATAAATTTCCTGTTATTATTAGTGCTAAACTTTCCGGGGATGAAGAAGAAGAACTCATGAAAATACTTAAGGAGCATCGCAAGGCCTTTGGGTACTCAATGGATGATTTGAAGGGCATTAGTCCCATAATAACCGTCCATTGAATATTCATGGAGGAAGGTGCTAAACCAATTGCAGAATTTAATAGGCGACTAATGAGTGCACATTTGCATCATGTTTTACATTATTATTTTGCATTGTAGATGTAGGATTTTGGTATTTTACGGCGCTCGCGCACACATTTTATGTCTATTTTCACTAGGATCAGGACAGATGATGGATCCAATGGATACAATTATTGAAGCAGTTGTACTGTGGAGAAAAGGAGTCAAAACAATGTAAATCGCTTATTTGGGAAATATTAATAATACCAAAAGAAAACCAGAAGCGAAAAAACGGGGCAGAGAGCCCAAGGACCAACTATACGGCGGGAGCAACTCTTCCGACCGTATAACTTCGGCCGTATAGTTGGCGCCGCCTCCGCCTTGTCAAATAGTTTCACCCTGTGCAATTGGTTCGCAGAGGCGGCATACATAACACCCAGAAATCGTAGAAACCTCACCTATGGAAGGCATCTGGAGGGGGAACTCATCCACAAGGGATCCATCTTCGCCCTGCGCAGATCCGGGAGGCTAAGGCATCGATCTTCATCATCCGCTGCTGCATCGCCACCATCTCCATCCATCCCATCTACATCTTGTCTAGATCTTGTTGTAATTCCTATACTCGTTGTGGATTTATACAAGTACTATTCATCTATGATTGTTTCCATTATCATTGCCATAATGTTGATTGCCTCCATGTCTGAGTTGATCATTAGTTCTTGGGGAGATGGAGAAACCCTATTATGAGATTGAAATAAGATAAAGTCTATTATGATATTCATCGCTGTGACCTTGTGTTAGATTCTCTACATCTTGATGTTGAGAGAAGTCGACCTCTCAATATTTTCCTCTTGCGGGGACTTGATGGAGGGAACTACTTGTTGGTAGATGGAGGTGTGCTAGCACTTATAGTGACTATAAAGCTGCTGGTACTCCTTACGTATCAACTTGGGAAATCAAGGAAACTCACGAAACATATCCATGCCATGGGATACATCCTATGGGATTACGTCCCTTAATAATGCAATAATTCGATTGATGTTGATTGTTGGCTGTTGTGGTTATGAGGATGATGTGAGAAGAAGTTGTTGCCTATTCGTCCACATACGAAGTTCCTCCCACACATACATAGTTGAGAATGTTCATGATGATAATATTTATCTTAGATCTTTACAATACTAGTGGTGTATCCGCCACTCCCTGAGAACGCCTTTTCCCTACTATAGTTCCAATCTCTCTTACATATGCGATACTTACTTTCTATATCAAGTTACTTTGCTTTACTTTATTATTGCTCTTATACCCAAAACCCAAAAACACCTTTTTACACAATATTCGCATTTTATCTTGTTACTTAGAACTTTATCTAGCATTTCTATCACAATAACTATTTCAAGAATTATTAGACTTCAGACTCCTGCTCCCTGTGGATCGATATCTTTATTTCAAAACTAGCTACAAACGATATGTGTACTTGCAGTCATCAAGCTATTTTCTGGCGCCATTGTCGAGGAGCTAAGCGTTGTAGGTCTATTAGTTTTTGTTTAATTATTTTTGTCTTGCTAAATTTTGTTTTGAGTTACAGGTTTCCACCAACTTGATGGAGTTTGAGCATATGACTAGTGCTAACCCACTCAATCACTTTGGGAAGCCCTATGATATTTATAAAAGAGATAACTCCAATGAGAAGACAAGGGGGTTTGAAATAAATCATCTAATACTTAGTATTCTACATAAGAAGCAGTTTACTAGAGATGAAGAAGATCCTGATCCATATGAGCATATTGCATGTTTTAAAGATATATGTGGCACTTTTCTATTGACGGGATATACCGCTGATGAGGGAAGGGTTAAACTTTTTAGGCAAACTTTGACAAGTACAGCTCTCTCATGGTATAGATCTCTACCCCTGAAGCCACTACTACTTGGGATAATTTAGCCTGTGAATTTCTATCAAAATATTATCCATTATCAAAATCTTTTGGAAACAGGCGTCTTATAATGACTTGGAAGAATCGTTCTAATGAAGAACTAGTAAGGTATTATATTAGATTTAAAGATTTACTACGGCTATGTCCTCATCATGATTTGCCTGAATGATATTTACTACATATCTTTTATGGCGGTTTAATTGAACCTAATAAAATTGAACTAGACTCTTTCGCGGCAGGAGCCTTTATGAATCTTCCTATACCTAAAGCTTAGGCTTTACTTAACAGAGTTCATGATCATAGAGTTTCATGGAATTTTGGTCTACAAAGTGAAGGAGGTGTAGAAATAGAGCATGATTGTATTCATGAGTATAATAAAAAAGGCCATGTTAAAGAATTATCTAAACAACGTTATCTGGAGGTGTTGCAAGTTGTTAAATCTTTCACAGGACATATTAAAGCTCCAAAGGAGGGTCTAGTAAAGTATGATCCACCACCCGAACTAGAAAATAAAAAAGAAGATAAAACAACACTTGCCTTCGTAGAACCAATATATGAAGTACCTTTCCCTAACACTGCGCAAAAGCATATCTTTGAATATGAATAGGTCAAGGCAGTACAGGAAAAGAAGGAAGAGGAAAGCATGCTAGAAGTTGTGGAACATCTAAAGGAAACCAAAGATGAAGAGGTAACCTTAGCATTCTAATGAGATCCAGTTAAAACCTTAGCATTCCAATGGGAGTAGTTGACAATGCAACTGTCACGATTGGCAACAAAAACTTTCCTATCGATTTTGTAGTTGTTGATATGCCAGCTGACACTTTTTGCCCTATTATATTTGGAAGAACCTTTTTGGGTGATATAGGTGCCTATGTTAATTTCAAGAAGGAGATTGTGTCCCTTAAGCTTGGGGGAACAGAAAATAAATTCCATTTTTCCAAATTTAAAGATAGACCTCCACAAATACAAGAAGAAGAGGAAGAGAGAACTATTGAGGAAATGGCGGCTCTTTTCTTTGGCAATCAAGAAGAAGAAATAAATGAAGATCCAAATTATGAAGAAATAGTTGTGGACGACAAGTCCCTAGAAGAACTAGAAGATGAATTTGATTCACTTCCTATTTTGGGACCTCCAATTTATGAGGCTTTTGAAGAGCCAGAAAAGAGAGGGGACGAGGAATTACCACCCCTAGAGTTGAAGACTCTACCAGATAATCTTAAATACAGGTTTTTAGATGATACCAATAAATTTCCTATTATTATTAGTGCTAAACTTTTAGCAAAAGAAGAAGAACTCATGAGGATACTTAAGGAGCATCATCAAGCCTTTGTGTACTCAATGGATGACTTGAAGGGGATTAGTCCCATGATAGCCATCCATCGAATATTCATGAAATAAGGTGCAAAACCAGTTGCGGAATTTAATAGAAGATTGAAGCCTGAAATGAAAGAAGTGGTAAGAAAAGAAATTGTACGCCTATTGGACGCGGGTATAATTTATCCTGTTAAAGAGAGTGAATGGGTAAGTCATGTTCATTTTGTTCCTAACAAGGGCGGTTTTACTGTTGTTCCTAATGAAAACAATGAACTAATACCTACTAGAACTATTGTTGGGCACAGGATGTGCATAGATTTTAGGAAATTAAATAAAGAAACTAGGAAAGATCACTATCCATTACCGTTCATAGATCAAACCTTAGAAAGGTTAGCAAACCATACTCATTTTTGTTACTTGGACGGATACTCTAGTTTTTCTCAAATAGCTGTTCATCTGGATGACCAACTTAAAACAACTTTCATAAGTCCTTACGATTTACATGCTTACCGATGTATTCCTTTTGGTCTATGTAATGCTCCAGCTACTTTTCAACAATGTATGACTGCTATTTTTGCTGATTTTATAGAACTTATAATGGAAGTATTTATGGATGACTTTTCTGTCTATGGAACTTCATTTACTAGTTTCTTGGATAATCTCAAGAGAGTTTTGTAGCGTTGTGAAGAAACTAATCTTGTTCTGAACTGGGAGAAGTGCCACTTTATGGTCAAAGAAGGTATAGTCATCGGACACAAGGTATCAGGTAAGGGAATTGAAGTTGATAGAGCTAAGATTGAAGCAATAGAGAGAATGCCACCACCTAGGGATATTAAAGGTATAAGGAGTTTTCTTGGTCATGTGGGTTTTTACAGAAGGTTCATTAGAAATTTCTCTAGGATATCTAAACCTTTGACTAACCTCTTGCAAAAGGGAATGAGATTTAATTTTGATGATCAGTGTCTTGAAGCCTTTGATAAACTAAAATATGCTTTAACTTGTGCTCCCACCATTAAACCACCTATCTGGGATACAACCTTTGACTTAATATGTGAAGCTATCGATGATCTTGTAGGTGTAACTCTTGGACAACATATTGGTCGTAGATTTAATATTATACATCATGCTAGTAGAACTCTCAATGGTGCTCAAAAGAATTACCCAAAGGAAGAAAAGGAACTATTTGTTGTATTTTTATCTTGTGATAAATTTTCTTCATATATAGTTGATGCAAAGGTAAGAGTTCACATGGATCATGATGGCTTAAAAGAAATCCTTGAAAGGAAAGACCATAAGCCAAGACTGGTCCATTGTATTCTTTCACTTCAAGAATTTGAGTTCCAGATTATGTAGGGGCAAGAAACAAAGATGTTAGATGCAGTGTTCATGTTTGCTCAGGAAGACACCAATCTTATTGAGAGGAACTTTAGTCCTAGTGATTTTCGTTTACGAGAATTATTTGATGAACTAAAGTCAATTCCTCCAAAAGAGAAGGAGTCCTTGTTGTGGGAGGAACTTTTCATCCCTGATTTAGCAAATGGTAAGTGCAAGGTAAGTGTTCTTACCCAAATAAGTGATTTATTTTCACAATTTTTAGTCTTGAAATTTCCGTTTTCGAATTCCTTGTGTTTTTCTAAAGTTTTAGAGGGGTTTTACCAACTATACGAGCGGAGCTATATGACCGGAGAGGGGGCTCCCTCTGTATAGTTGGTCGTTAAACTCTCTGTATCATCTTTGTGAAATTGTTTTTGATATCTGAGCCTATACAGTCGCAACTATACGACCGGAGCAAAAATTCCAGCCGTATAGTTGGTCGTTGAACTCTCAGATAGTTTTGATTTTTGGTGTTTGTATCTATACGGTCGCAACTATACGACCGGAGCAAAAATTCTGGCCATATGGTTGGTCGTTAAACTCCAAGACACTTCTGATTTTAGGTGTTTGAAACTATATGGTCGCAACTATACGGCCGGAGCAAAAATTTCGGCCGTATAGTTGGTCATTAAACTCTCAGACACTTTTTGTTCGATCTTTATTTTATATTCATATAAAAACATTATTGTCGGTTCCGAGTCATGATTTAATCGACCTGGACTCGAGATATTTGGGAATATCTGCTTGGAACAAACTATACGGCCGGACCTATACGGGTCGCAGCCGTATAGTTGGTCGTTACACGGCAGGTTACTTCCAAATCTATGATTTCTTTCTCTGTTTCGTTTGTATTCTTTTCTTGGACAACAATTTGGTGTTTCTCGTGAGGTTTACCGACCTCTGACCCCTCTTATATACTGCCATTATCTCTCTCTAATCGCAATCTACAGAAACCAATCTAGCAATGCGTTATCCCGCCCTAGGTCGTGGGAAACCCATGGGGCTCATTGCTCCGTTTAGAGACCGCTCTAGCAGCCCGTTAGTGGAGGACGATGACGAGGAGGTGGAGAGGTTTAGCCCGAGGTACAAGGAGTACATCAAGCCAAGCTACTTCAATAATGATTCCGATGATGATGTGGTTGACGTCTACATCTGCCATGACATCTATGATCCACCGGAGATCAATTGGGAGGCAATGAAGAAAGCTCAACAAGAGAGAGAAGATCGCAAGCCACATGGAAAAGGGCGCATGGAGACGGTTAAGTTCATCACCACAGATCCAAGGCCACACAAGCGTAAGGAATTATTTAATATTGGTGTAGGTGCTAGCAAGGAAGGGGAGGTTCCACTCTCGAAGTCAACCATTGGTGCTCGTATAAAGGTTAAGCCTCGAGAATAGTGGAGGTATGGCTTCCACTTCCCTGATCCATCAATTATGGATGAGGAAAAAGAAGTTGTCCCTAGGACCAAGGATCGCATGCGGGCACTAGAGATATATCAGAAGCAGGAGCTACTCCATCGCGTCGAAGTCCGTCACCGTCTCAATGAGATGGAGAAGAAGGAAGAACTCCTTCCATTGGTGACCAAGCTCGCAGATAAAGTGGACACTCTGCAATCTGATCTGCGTAGGTGCTACAGCCACATAACTACTCTGGAGGCGACCAATAAGAAGCTATGCACCACGGTGTTACATGCCATGGTGCCCGAGTGATCTACAACAATCACAGTATCAAATAGTCGCAAGGGATTATTTGATCCCGCCTGGCTTGATTCCAAGCTTGGGGAAATCTTTAAGACCTTGTAATCTATCTTAAGAGTTTTATTATTATTCTTGCATTACTTCAAACTAGAAATAAAGTTTGCATCATTAGAATTCCCTTCAGGAATAGTCGATCCCTTTTATGAAATTCCGAGTTTATTATTATATATGGAGCAATATTGAGTTTGTGTTTGCTTTATTGATATATGAAAGGCTTGAGTATGATCTTACTTGCACTTGATGATAGCAATAGGAGTCTTCCACACTATTGGTATTCATGGAACACATAAAGATAATTTGGTCAATATGTTGTAAGTCTATGGTTTGATTCACAATGAAAAAGTATCTATACAATTAAATTGAAAAAGAAAACCTTGAACAAAGGAAAAAATGAAAGTCCTATTGATACGTTGCTAACGTATCCATAATTTTTGATGTTCCATCTTGGTTTTATCTACTTTCTTATGTTTTGTTCCAACTTTGGAGCACTTTTCATACACTTTCTTGGACTAATCTATTAACAAGATGCCACAGTGCCAGCTGCCTGTTTTCTGCTATTTTTGGTTCCAGGAAGTCAGAAAATGAATGTTCTCGGAATTGGACGGGACAAAAGCCAAAGTCAGTTTTTCACCGAGGGACACACGAAGCCAGAATACGAGACGAAGAGGGGCCAGGGGGCCACCACACCACCTGGCCGTGCGGCCCAGCCTGGCCCGCGCCAGGGGGTGGTCTGGCCGCCTTCGGCACCCCCTCGGCCTCCCCTTTCGCCTATAAGATGCCTCCGATACAGAAACCCTAAGTACCCGATCAAAAATTCCACGAAAGAGTCTGTAGCCACCATCATCTCCATCCCTAGATCGGGAGGGGTCTGAAGTTCTTCCCGGCACCCTGCCGGAGGGCAGAATTCACCCTAGAGGCCTTCTTCATCACCATGCAAGCCTCTGGTGTGATGCGTGAGTAGTTCATCTCTGGACTACGGGTCCATGTAGTAGCTAGATGGCTGGTTCTTCTCCTTTGTGCTATCATGTTTAGATTTTCTAAGCTACGTTCATGATCAAGACCATCTATTTGTAATTCTACATGTTGTGTTTGCGGGGATCCAATGGATATTGAGATGCTATTTCAGATTGATTATTGATTCTATCATGTCTTTGTTATTTGTGATCTTGCATGCTTTCCGTTATTAGTATCTATCTTGGCCAAGTAGATGCTAGCAACTCCAAGAGTTAGTATTTATGCTCGATAGTGGGTTCATGCCTCTAGTAATCTAGAGAAGTGACAGAAATCTCTAAGGTACTAGATGTGTTGTTGCTACTAGGGAGAAAACAACAATCCTTTGTTCATAGAACAATCGTATTGTTTACTTTACACGCAATTCATAATGCAATTATCTGTTGCTTGCAACTTAATACTGGAGGGGGTTCGGATGATAACCTGAAGGTGGATTATTAGTCATAGATGCAGTTGGATGGCGGTCTATGTATAATGTTGTAATGCCCAATCAAGTCTCAAAGGATTCAAGATGATTAGTATATGCATATTGCTTTCTCGATGTTTGTCAATTGCCCCGCTGTAATTTGTTCACCCAACATGTTATCTATCTTAAGGAGAGCTACCACTAGTGAACTATGGACCCCGGTCCTTTCTTTTACTATCAATCTACAACTAACTGTTTACTGCTTTGTGTTTACTTTCTGCAAACTATTAATTTCTTCCACTCGATACGTTTAATCCTTTGTTTTCAGCAAAACCGGTGAGATTGACAACCTCATCGCAAGTTGGGGGCAAAGTTCGGTGGTTGTGTTGTGTAGGATTCCATGTTGCTACTAGCACCGATAGTGCGCCCTACCAAAGCTCAGCTAGCAACACCTTTGGGGTGTTTCCTTGCTCCTACTGGATTGATAACCTTGGTTTCATAACTAAGGGAAAACTTGTTGTTGTGCTCATCATACCTTCCTCTTGGGGTTCCCCAATGAGCTCGATATATTTTGGGCCATCAGCTATCCAAATAGAGTGAGAACAAGTCATGGTAGAATCTCAAGTCATAAGAATGTTTCATATACAATTGGAATTTGATAATTGAGATCGTTGAACTTTGAATACCTACTTGAAGTGGAATATATGGCTAGCTCCTTTGCACATCACATAAAAAAAGTGTGAGCATATATGCAAAAGAAAAGAAAAGGAAAGAAGAAAAAGAGTGAATGAGCAAATAGGCATATACCACTGTATTGTAGTATGACAAAGAGACACTTTTGATATTTTGAATCCCAAGTGAATATGTTGATCCTAAAACACTTGGGACTACCTCGTTAACTCATTCGGTTGAACTGGATTCTTTTACATTATGTTGAGATTCATCTTTTATGAACTATTGATAACTAAGGTGTGGAAGCCTTCCAATAATATTCAGATGGTTCGAGTAAGGTACTATTCATGAACTTATTCCCCTGTATCGTACATGATAAACACATGCTGCAATTGCCTCATTTATTTTATCGACTCAGCTTCATGAATATGAGGATCACATCCATTAAGCTAAAAACTTGCTTGGGACAAGAAAGAGTCTAAGCTTGGGTAGGTTGATGAGTGCATATTTGCATCATGTTTTGAATTATTATTTTGTATTGTAGATGTAGGATTTTGGTATTTTACGGCACTCGCGTGCACATTTTATGTCTATTTTCACTAGGATCAGGACAGATGATGGATCCAGTGGATACAATTATTGAAGTAGTTGTACTGTGGAGAAAAGGAGTCAAAATAACGTAAATCACTTATTTAGGAAATATTAATAATACCAGAAGCGGATAAAGGGGGCAGAGAGCGAAACGACCAACTATACGGCGAGAGCAACTTTTCCGCCCGTATAACTCCGGCCGTATAGTTGGCGCCGCCTCCGCCTCGTCAAATAGTTTCACCCCGTGCAATAGGTTTGCGGAGACGACATACAGAACACCCAAAAATCGTAGAAACCTCACCTCTGGAAGGCATCTGGAGGGGGAACTCATCCACAAGGGATCCATCTTCGCCCTGCGCAGATCCGAGAGGCTAAGGCATCGATCTTCATCATCCACCGCTGCATCGCCACCATCTCCATCCATCCCATCTACGTCTTGTCTAGATCTTGTTGTATATCCTATACTCGTTGTGGATTTATACAAGTACTATTCATATATGATTGTTTCCATTATCATTCCCATGATGTTGATTACCTCCATGTCTGAGTAGATCATTAGTTCTTGGGGAGATGGAGAAACCCTAGTATGAGATTGAAATAAGATAAACTCTATTATGATATCCATCGCTATGACCATGTGTTAGATTCTCTACATCTTGATGTTGAGAGAAGTCGACCTCTCAATATTTGCCTCTTGCGGGGACTTGATCGTGGGAACTACTTGTTGGTAGACGGAGGCGTGCTAGCACTTACAGTGACTATAAAGCTATTAGCAGTCCTTACGTATCAACTTGGGAAATCGAGGAAACTCACGGAACACTATCCATGACATGGGATACATCCTACGAGATTACGTCCCTTAATAGCGCAGTAATTCGATTGATGTCGATTGCTGACTGTTGTGGTTATGAGGATGATGTGAGCAGCGGTTGTTGCCTATTCGTCTACATACGGAGTTCCACCCACACATACATAGTTGAGAATGTTTATGATGATAATCTTTATCTTAGATCTTTACAATACTAGTGGTGTATCCGCTACTCCTTGAGAACACCTTTTCCCTACTGCAATTCCAATCTCTCTCTTACATACGCGATACTTACTTTCTGTATTAAATTACTTTGCTTTACTTTATTATTGCTCTTATATCCATAACCCAAAAACACCTTTTTACACTATATTCGCATTTTATCTTGTACCTTATAACTTTATATAGCATTTCTATCGCAATAACTATTTCAAGAATTATTAGACTTTAGACTCCTGCTCCCTGTGGGATCGATATCTTTATTTCAAAACTAGCTACAAACGATCTATGCACTTGCAGTCATCAGCGACTGAAGCCCGAAATGAAGGAAGTGGTAAGAAAAGAAATAGTACGCCTACTAGACGAAGGTAAAATCTATCCTATAAAAGAAAGTTAATGGGTAAGTCATGTTCATTGTGTCCCTAAGAAGGGCGGTTTTACCGTTGTTCCTAATGAAAACAATGAATTGATACCTACTAGAACTATTATTGGACATAGGATGTGTATAGATTTCAGGATATTGAATAAAGAAACTAGGAAAGATCATTATCCTTTACCGTTCATAGATCAAACTTTAGAGAGGTTAGCAAACCACACTCATTTTTGCTACTTGGACGGATACTCTGGTTTTTTCTCAATTAGCTGTTCATCCTGATGAGCAACTTAAAACAACTTTCATTAGTCCTTATAGTTTACATGCTTACCGTCGTACACCTTTTGGTTTATGTAATTCTCCAGCTACTTTTCAAAGATGCATGACTACTATTTTTGCAGATTTTATAGAACTGATAATGGAAGTATTTATGGATGACTTTTCTATCTATGGAACTTCATTTACTAGTTGTTTGGATAATCACAAAAGAGTTTTCAGCGTTGCGAACAGACCAATCTTGTTCTAAACTGGGAGAAGTGCCATTTTATGGTCAAAGAAGGTACAGTCCTTCGACATAAGGTAGCAGGTAAGGGAATTGAAGTGGATAGAGCTAAGGTTGAGGCCATAGAGAGAATGCCACAACCTAGGGATATAAAAGGTATAAGAAGTTTCCTTGGTCATGTGGGTTTTTATAGAAGGTTCATTAGAAATTTCTCTGAAATATCTAAACCTTTGACTAACCTTCTAGAAAAGGGAGTAGGATTTAATTTTGATGATAAATGTCGTGTAGCCTTTGATAAACTTAAATATGCTTTATCCCATGATCTTATCATTAAACCACCTATCTGGGATATGACTTCTGACTTAATGTGTGAAGCTAGTGATGATGTTGTAGGAGTAACTCTAGGAAAACATATAGGTCGCAGATTTAATATTATACACCATGCTAGTAGAACTCTTAATAGTGCTCAAAAGAATTATCCTAAGGAAGAAGGGAACTTTTTCTGTATTTTTCTCTTGCGATAAATTTCGTTCTTATATAGTTGATGCAAAAGTAAGAGTTCATACGGATCGTGATGGTTTAAAAGAACTCCTTGAGAGGAAAAATCATAAGCCAAGACTAGTCCATTGGATCCTTTTACTTCAAGAATTTGAATTGCAGATTATGCAGAGGCAAGCAATAAAGATGTTGGATGTAGTGTCCATATTTGCCCAGCAAGACACTAGTCTTACTGAGAGGAACTTTAGTCCTGGTGATTTTCACTTACGAGAATTATTAAATGAACTAAGGTCAATTCTTACAAAAAAAGTATTTCTTGTTGGAGGAGCCTGTCATCCCCGAATAAGTAAACGGTAAGTGCAAGGTAAGTCCTCTTACTCAAATAAGTGATTTATTTTCACAGGTTGTACTTCTGAAATTTTTGCCTTTGAATTCCTTGTGTTTTTCTAAAGTTTTTGAAGGTTTTTACCAACTATATGGGCGCAACTATACGACCGGAGAAAAATCCCCTGCCGTATAGTTGGTCATTAAACCCTATGTATCTTCTTTGTGAAATTGTTTTTGATGTCTATATCTATACAGTCACAGCTATATGGCAGGAATAAATATTCCGGCCATATAGTTGGTCGTTAAACTCTCAGACATTTTCGTTTACTTTTTTGTTTTTTCCTTTTTTTTAAACCGGTATTGTCGGTTCTGAGTCATAACTTAATTGACTTGGACTCGAGATATTTGGAAATATCTGCCTAGAACCAACTATACGGCCGGAGCTATACGGGCCGCGCCCGTATAGTTGGTCATTACGCAGTACGACTCCTCCAAATCCGTGATTTCTTTCCATGTTTCGTTAAGATTCTTTTCTTGGGCAAGAATTTGGTGTTTCTCGCGAGTTTTACCGACCTCTGACTCCCCTTATATACTTCCATTGTCTCTATCTCTCTAATCATAACCACCAGGAACAAATCTAGCCATGCGCTATCTCGTCCTAGGCCGTGGAAAACTCCTGGCTCTTATTGCTCCTTCCAGGGACCGCTCTCATAGCCCGTCCATGGAGGACGACAACGAGGAGGTGGAGAGGTTTAGCCCGGGGTACAAGGAGTACGTCGAGCCAAGCTTCTACAACAATGATTCTGATGAAGATTGGAGTGACATCTACATCTGTCGTGATGTCTATGATCCCGTGGAGATCAACTGGGCGGCAATGAATAGAGCTCAAGAAGAGAGAGAAGGTCACAAGCCGCATGGAAAAGGGCGCGTGGAGACGATCAAGTTCATTGCCATGGACCCCAGGTCGCACAAGCGTAAGGAATTACCTAATATTTGTACAGGTGCTAGCAAGGGAGCGAAGGTGCCACTCTTGAAGCCTACCATTGGTGTTCGGATGAGGGTGAAGCCTCAAGAAGAGTGGAGGAACGGTTTCCACTTCCCCGATCCATCAATTATGGATGAGGAAGAAGAAGTTGTTCCTAGGACCAAGGATCGCGTGCGAACACTGGAGATATATCAGAAGAAGGAGCTACTCCATCACGTTGAAGTCTGCCACCGTCTCAAGGAGATAGAGAAGAAGGATGATCTTCTCCCATTGGTGACTAAGCTCGCAGATAAAGTGGACACTCTGCAATCTGATTTGTGCAGGTGCTACAGCCGCATCACTGCTCTGGAGGATACCAACAAGAAGCTATGCACCGCGGTGTAACATGCCATGGCACCACAGTGATCTACAATAATCACGGTATCAAATAATCGCAATGGATTATTTGATCCCGCCTGGCTTGATTCCAATCTTAGGGAGATCTTTAAGACCTTGTAATCTATCTTATAAGTTTTACATTACTATTTTAGTTTTGCATTAGTTCAATTTATAAATAAAGTTTGCATCATTAGAATTCCCATCAGGAATAGTCGATCCCTTTTATGAAATTCCAAGTTATTATCATATATGGAGCAATATTGAGTGTGTTTGTCCTATTGGATATATGAATGGCTTGAGTATAATTCTACTTACACATAATGATAGCAATAGGAGTCTTCCACACCATTGGTATTAATGGAACATACAAAGATAATTTGGTCAATATGTTGTAAGTTCATGTATTGATTTACAAAGAAAAATTATTTAATCAGTTAAGTTGAAAAAGAAACCTGGAACAAAGGAAAATAAAAAGTGCTATCAAATTAGAATGAGATCAAGACGAGGTAGAATATTCAAGCTATAAAGATTGCTTCATATACAATTGGAATTTGGTAATTGAGATCGTTAAACTTTGAATTCCTACATGAAGTGGAATGTATGGCTAGATCCTTTGCACAACACTTAAACAAAAGTGTGAGCATACATATAAAAGAAAAGAAAAGAAGAAAAAGTGCGAAGGTGCAAAGAGCAAGTAGGCATACTGATGGCTCTGAAATATAGCCATCTACGTCCACATTTAAACTAGATATTATTCATATTTTTGATGAAATATCTCTCTAAACCCTGCCACTAATGCCTAATAATCAAAGAGGTATGCAGTCATTTATTTATATTTTCCCTATGCAGATAATGACGTTTGATGATGGGAATCAGTACATTAAAGTAAAAGATACGAGATTTCCAAAAACCTGAAGAAACCAGGAGTCGTGAAGTGGAGACAGACGCTTTAACGACCAACTATACGGCGGGAATAAAATTTGGGCCATATAGTTTTGGTCGTATAGTTGCCATCCACACTGCTAGGTTAAATAGAACAACTCTCATGAAGGGACCCCTATATAAAGAGGCCTCAGGCGACGAGAACAGGGCCTCCCCCCCCCCCCCCCCCCCCCCCGGGCACCTCCGAGATCATCAGCCACCTCCAGATATCCATCCACCACACCGAAGAGCCACCGGAGGAATAGACATAGATCTAATCTCCAAACCATTCTCCACCACCATAGCCATATTCCACCACTTGTAATAGTAGATCTCATCTTCGATTGGCGACATTGTAAGACTATTTGCTATCAATCTCATGATTTTCTATTACAATGTTTACGATCTTTGATCTCATCTCTATGTGTGAGTAATTCTCCTTGGGCAAAGGGCTTCGGCCTAGCCATGTAGCTTTTGTGCATGCTATTTATAATAGATGGGATCATGTATTAGTTTCTATGACATGATGATTATTGTATCCTCTCTTGCCTCAATCTAAGGACTTGTCAGGTACCCATGACCCTGAGGATTGAGCCAAGTATAGGGAGTATGAGTAATGACTAATCTGCAGGTTGGGAACCCCAGTGACAGAAGGGGTCGTACGGCTATATGTGAGGGATTTACTTGGTATTAACGGTGACGTCACTATGCATATAATTAGTTCTCTTTCTTCTATGGATGAGACTAGTAGGTTATTACTATAAGCAGTTGATGACCCACAAGTATAGGGGATCGCAATAGTCTTCGAGGGAAGTAAAACCCAATTTATTGATTCGACACAAGGGGAGCCAAAGAATATTTATAAGCCTTAACAACTGAGTTGTCAATTCAGCTGCACCTAGAAATAGTCTTGCTCACATCATTTTATCAGTAGCAACAGTTTTGTAGTAGCAATAGCAAAGTTATAGCAGTAGTAGAAGTAAAGTCAGTAGTAACAATTGCAGTAAGTAGTAGGATTAAAGCGCGGTAGGCATAGGGATGGATGGATGGGCGTTGCATGGACAAGACAATTCATATAGCAATCAAGATATAGGGCATTTGCAGATAAATAAGGTAAAGCATCCAAGTACTAAATAATCATAGGCATGTGTTCCATATATAGTCATACGTGCTCGTAATGAGAACTTGCACAACATCTTTTGTCCTACCAGCCCGTTTGTAGCGGGGCCTCAAGGGAACTACTGGAAATTAAGGTGCTCCTTTTAATAGAGCACCAGAGCAAAGCATTAACACTCCGTGAACACATGTGATCCTCACATCAAACTCATTCCCTCCGGTTATCCCGATTATTGTCACTTCGGGGCCTTTGGTTCCAGGCAACAATATGTGTATACAACTTGTAGGTAAGATCATAAACAATACTATCATCATGAATCAATAACATGTTCAGATCTGGAATCATGGCACTCGGGCCCTAGTTACAAGCATTAAGCATAACAAGTTGCAACAAAGTCAAAAAGCACTAATAATAGATACAAGGCACCATGCCCTAACAATCTGATGCCATTACATGAACGATCTCATCTAATCCCTACCATCCCCATAGCCTATAGCGGGGGATTACTCACTCATGAATGCGGGAATCATGGATGGTTGATGGAGAAGCGATGGTGACGATGATGGCGATGATCTCCTCCAATTCCCCGTCCCGGCAGGGTGCCAGAACGGAGTTTCTGGTTCCGAATCGCGGTATCTGGTGGTGGTGGCGGCATAGCAGAACTCTCTCTGGAAAAATGTCGAACCCCCCGTCTGTTTTAGGTCAAAGGGCATCTTATAGGCGAAGAGGGAGGCCGAGGGGGTGCCCGAGGTGGCCATACCCCCTCCTAGCGTGGCTAAGCCTGGCCCGAGCGGCCAGGGGGTGTGGGCCCCTCGTGGCCCTCCTCCGTCTTGTCTTCTAGCTCCATGAGTCTTTTGGTGAAATAGGATTTTTGGCATATTTTTCGGGATTTTTCCTGATAGTTGATTTTCTGCAAAAAAAACTAGACACCAAGGTAATTCTGCTAAAAATAGCGTCAGTCCGTGTTAGTTGTATCCAAATCACACAAGTTTAGAGGAGAAACAATAGCAAAAGTGTTCGAGAAAGTAGATATGTTTTGGACGTATCGGCAGTTGCGGAGGCAATAGCAATTATGGATGCACTGCCCACATATAATTTATCTTGCTCTCACAATTACATGCATACTTTATTTTTATCTTTTATTCCCATCAGATGTTTTGCACAGCTACAGGTGAAACCGAACACCCTAGGCCCTCTCTCTCTCCATCATCGACAACAACAAAAGACGCAAACTCTTGGTCTGGTAAAAGCACAAAAGGAATTCTAAAACTCCCGAAGGTTTGTTAAAGTAACTTCACTACGCTTCTGCTTCCCGTGGATTCGATAAACCTAGGTCTACTAGGGAAAAAGAGCTATACTACATCCGTAATCCGGATTGAAGGTATCAACCCTTTTTCTGGCGTTTTTGTCGGGGAAGCAATAGCTACCCTAGTGAGGTTAGTAGGAACCTTGCTAGTTTTAATTCTAGTTTTTAATTTTTAGTTTGCTTTCAATCTTTATTTGAAAATCCAAAAAAGTTAGCTAGTATTTAAATCCTTGTTTTTATCATAAGTCTGTATTTAAGAAAACCCAAAAACATAGGAAATATGGCTGAAAAGAAGCTTGGGGAGTTTGCTACTCCTAACAATGATTATTTTTGTACTCCTATTACTCAGCCAGCAATTGATACTGATGACTATGAAATTAAGCCCTATTATTTAAGTTTGGTTCAACGGAATCAATTTGGACGCTCTGTTGTTGAGGACGCAGGTATGCACTTGAATACTTTTACTGAAATATGTGATATGATGCGTATAAAAGATGTTGACCATGATGCGGTCAAATTGCGCTTATTTCCTTTCTCTCTTAGAGGAAGAGCAAAAGAATGGTTGCTATCTTTGCCTAGAAACAGTATTACATCATGGGTGGAATGCACTTCTTTATTTATGACTACATTTTTCCCACCTGCAAAGACTATGCAAACTAAGATCTAATATTACTGGTTTTAGACAGGAAGAGCATGAGCCACTCGTGCTTGCATGGGAGAGGATGAAAGAATGCATGAGAAACTATCCTAGTCATGGGATGGAAGATTGGTTAATTCTCCATTTATTTTATAATGCTCTTAACCCTGTGTCTAAGTCTATGCTTGATACTACAGCTGGAGGAACATTTATGGGTAAACATATTACCGAAGCAAAGTAGCTGCTAGAAAATATGTAGGACAACCATGCCCAGTGGCATGTGGATAGATCAAACACGAAGAAAGTGAACTCCCTCTCACCACAAGAGAATGAAGAACTCAATGCTAAGCTGGAAGAGCTCATATTAGCCGTAAAAGGTAAGGAAAACCAGGTAAGAGCTATCCCAGAAACTAATATTGAAGAAGTAGACTTCATAGCTCGTAATGATTACAACCCTTCTTGGAAGAAGAATTATAATCCTAACTTTCAGCAACACTATTCTAGTCCTGCAGGTAACTCTAATAATAATATAAGATCTAGTAATGGTAGTCTTCAAGAAACACTTAAGTCTTTTATAGACTCACAAAATGAGCAAAACAATATCCTTGTTAAAATAACGGAGAACCATGATATTATGCTTGGTAAATTATCTAATCAAGTTGTAAGTTTGAGAAATGATTTGCAGGCCCTCCAAGAAAGAACGAGTATTGTTGAGGCACAACTAGGTAAGATAACCGAGAGTCAAACCCTCATTCTAGCTAAATTTGCAGGTAAAGTTGAGCCCAATCCTGTTGAAGAGCTCAATATGATGAGAATCCAAAGGGGGGAGCCTGAAGAACTTGATTATAGTAATGCTCCTTCACCAAATTACACCGTTGAAGATCTTGTTAAAAGGATCAATGTTAAGATTCCGGTAAGTGAAGGAAATGATGAAGCTATGTACCAACACTTCGTTAATCATGTAGCAATAAATTTACATGAGCTTGAAGAAGAATATAAGAAAATTTCTGAAAACTTACATGTTAAGCTTGATGATATATTTGAGCCTACTATTAAGATTAAAATTGGGACAAATGAGATGGTTGCACTTTGTGATCTAGGTGCAAGCGTTTCAACTATTCCAAAGAGTCTTTTTAATAAGTTAAACTTGGTTGTTTTGAGATCACCGAGTTAAAATTACATCTTGCAGATTCTACCTACAAACAAGTTGTAGGAATTAAGGAGAATACTTTAGTATACATTAAATGTTGTTCTGTTCTTATTGATTTTGTTATTGTTGATATGCCTGAAGATGCTACTACTCCTATTATATTATGACATTCGTTCTTAAGAACTATTAAGGATTTGATTAATCTTCATGAAGGGAGCGTGAAGCTTCAATTGCCTTCGTGGGATCCTTTTGTTATTCATTTCCCCAGGAAGAAGAAAGCCAAGCATGATGAAAAGGAGGCCATCACTTTGAAGGCTAACTATTTTGGAGTGGGTGTTCCACTCATCTAGCCTAAGTGAGCAACATTGAGTTCAAGCTATTGACCATAAAAGTGCGCTTCATGGGAGGCAACCTGTCGTGGAAATGGCCACGGCAGTCGCTGCCATAGGCAGTGATTCAAGGGCGAGAGCTGGCGGCCATCTGCGGTGCGAGATGGGGGCAGATGTACATGGATTTACCTAGGTTTGGGCCCCCTGAGGGTAAATACCTACTCCTGGTAGACTAGATTGATGGAGAGCAAGTTATAGGGGTGTCGAGCTCGACGTCTAAACAGCGAGTCGCTTGAAGGGGTGTATGATGGAACGTAAGTCCTCAAGCTACCCTAGGGAGGTTTATATATGGGGCACCTCGCTAGGGTTTACAGTTTTCAACCGAACAAGATATGGATTCGGAGGCTTTTACCTAATTCGACTGGGCTTTAGCTACACTTCTGGGCCTCCAATCCCCAATCGTCAGGCCTTCATCTTAGTCGCATTCCAGTCGCCGTCCTGCAGGCCTACCCGCGAGGCCTTTGGCCCAATCGGAACGTCCTGTTGGGCATACCCTATTCGGCATATCCCCATCACAACCCATGTGAAATAAAGGTTTGAGTTAAGTTTTAGTTTAAGTTTATGTTTAATAAAGAGTGCTAGAAAGCTCCAGTTGAGGAGAAGAAGTTTAGTACTACTAAAAATCCTGCTTAATAGATGCTGATGTTGGTCGACAATATTTACTGTTATTTTTCTGTCAAAAACAAGGTGTTTCGCTAAGTTTTAGGATAAGAAAGAATTCTCGAAGAAATAGAAATTCTTTGATGTATACAGAAGGTTTAACGACCAACTATACGGCGGGAATAAAAATTCCGGTCGTATATATATTTTTGCCATCAACAATTTTTCTTTCATAAGTACTAACGGTTTAACGACCAACTATATGGCGGGAATAAAAATTCCGGCAGTATAGTTCTAGTTGTATAGATATCGAGGCTTTCGTATAATTTCTTTTCTAGGTACAGAGGGTTTGACGACCAACTATATGGCGGGAACAAATTGTTCCGGCCGTATAGTTCTAGCCGTATAGCTGCGCCGCCAGGTGGAAACTCTAAAATTTTGATAGCAGGCCAACTATACGGCGGGAACACATTGTTTCGGCCATATAGTTCCGCCCGTATAGTTGCGTTCGACCACAAAAATTCCACGGGAAGGTACCTCAAACCCCAAAACTTCAATCATTTTTCTCTCTTCTACCTCCAAACTCTCTCAAAACCTCAAGAGATCTTCATCTCTACTCAATTTCGTTCGATTTCCTCGCACACAAGTGATCTATGGTATGTTTCTCCTCCGATCCTCCAATTAATTTTTGCAAATTCATCTTTGATCTGTTGTCATTATCAATCTAGGATGAGACCTACTATGAACTAACTTTCATGATTCTCTTGCCTAGATTATTATTTTGAGGGGATTCTTTAGTGTGCTATGATGAGGAATATGTTATACTTATTATTGTTGGATCAAAAAGTTTTATTTTTGTCTTTCTTTATTATTTTAGAAGATGAACACAAGGAGCCAAACTCGTGCTCGTGCGCCGCTAGCGCTTCTCGGGCTATCACTCAAGAACGCATGGGGATACGGTTTAGGAATGAGCTCCAACGTGATCGCTTCAATAGGATCAAGAACCGAGAAGTGAAGGCAACCAAGTGGGCTTGCCCCATTATATTGAACCAACTCAGTATTTCTAATGACCTCAATTTACTTTGCAATAGGGTTGTCCTGCAAAACTTTGTGTTCAATGGTGTGCCTACTTATCGCCGGTTAACTCTTGAATTTTTAAGTTCTTTGCAAAGCACCGTTAAACTATGACATGGAGAGGACACGATTTCTTTCCGACTTATGAACAACAATTACACTTTATCACTAGATGAATGGTGTGCATGCTTTAATCTTCCAAACAATGATGTTAATTCCCTACGCGCATCCTTTACTGGCTTAGACCCTTCCCATGAACAATACTATAATGGAATGAGCTTCACTTCTAGAGTGAGCAAGGGGAAGAATATTCAAAATCCTGCAATTCGCTATTTGTTCCATGTTATTGCTAACACCTTGGAGGCAAGAAATGAGTTCACAAGACTCAATGAGGAGGACATCTTAGTCCTCGCAAAAGCTGCTTACAACCACTACGACTTGTCACTCAACTTGGGCGCGATCCTTGTGCGCTACCTGGCGCACCAATCCTCCCAAAGCCAAGGACCAATCACAGGTGGAGGCATCATCACCGTGCTTGAAATTACCCTAGGCATCGACCTAGGTGAATTACAACCTGTGCTAGGTGAGCGACGTGTTGGTTTCTCTACTCTAAAGGCTTGTGGAATGCTCACTAGGAGAGGTGGTGTTTATTACTTGCATATTGTTGGAGCTGGGGGTCTCTACCCCGCTCCTATGCCTAATGGTCTTTTCTCTATCGAGGAAGGACGTTTGCTATATGACTTGCAGGTTGAGAAACACCAACCCGAGGAGGAGATTCTGGATGAGGATGAGTACCAAGAAGAGGATCAAGAAGTTCCTTATCAAGAGGAGCAGCCACCAACCCGGTTTGCTACATGCCAAGACTTCCAAGAACTTGGAGGGACTGTGGAGAGGATGCATAGCCTCTCCTTGAACCTCTGAGGAACAACTAGTAATTTATCAACTCAATTTGCAAACTGGAGTAACGACTTTTTCTCGCCACCACAATGATTTGAAGGGCTTGCAAAAGCCTAAGCTTGGGGAAGTTTCCTCATTATCTTTATTTGGCATTCATTTGATTTTATTTATTTCGAGGTTATGTTTTTAATTCGAGTTTATAAGCACTCGTGTTGGTTTCCCCAACACTTTATCTTTAGTTATTTATATTTTCTTTCGAGATTTTCTAGCCGTCCTTTCCCGCCAATTTTCTATTCTTTAATTCCCTCTCTTAAAAACAACAAAAAGATTTCTCCATTTATCTTTATTTTTCCCTCTTTATTTTCTTTCCGCCTCGAGGTTCTCATGTATTTGCAGGAAGAGTGATTTACTTCGAGTTTCCAAGAAACGAATTAAAAGGGAAGAGAGAAGTGGAACCAAACATGAGAGGTATGCCTTATGATTCCCCGCTTTTGAAGTTTGAGAAACCCATGCTAGTTAGTAGTAAATGTTGAGATATTATATTGGTGGCGTGAGTCTTTATATTGTAGTAAAGTTTTGTTTGCATGGGTATTTAGTTGGGTACGTTTTGTTCTAGCTCTTGTAGTTAACCAAGTCTTGCCTAAAAATTTGCTAAACAATTGTAATAAGAAAAAGTCTCACAATTGAAGGCTTGGGTGTTGTAGTGTTTAGTGTTGAAGGCTTATTTCTAGAGACACTTAACACCACGGAATATAATGATTGACTTGGTAGCTCTCTTCAAGGATTTGTTCAATTGAATTAATGTTTAGCAGTTTTTGTGAGCATGCCAAAGTTTTACTTGTTAATCATAAGAATGATATAGCTTTATGCGTGTCAAAGTTCATGGGATGCCAAAAAACTCCACTAGCCTACGAACGATCATCATGGAGGAAACTCCTAGATTTTGGCTATGAGTTGATCAAACGCATGTAGTAGCAATGCTATAGTGGGTAAGATTCTTGGCACTCCCGGGTAGCTATGTTCATGATGGAATCACTCCTCTAGCTGTTATGAGTAATCATTGTACAAAAGAAACAAAAACTTAGTGATGCCATGAGTGTCCATCACAGCCCGATAAACTAATTAAAATCGTTGGCATGCTCTCAATTACTTAAGAACTAAATTCTTGAAGAACAATGAATAGATAAGTAGTGCTTGAAGAGTCTTGAATTATTGATGTGGGAGAATTGAGATACTCTACTGTATATGCTTTTCATGACAACTCTCACACTCTCAATTTTACATGATTATACTTTATTGTTCAAAGCCAAGTCTATGAGTTGATTACATGACATATAATAAAGTTTACTCATTTGAATCATCCATGTTAACAATAATTTTGTTGTGCTATAAGGATGCATGAAAACCCGTATGATATGCTTGCCATTACAAAGTGGAGGAAACATGAGACTACGGGTTTATAAAGTGGAGGAAACAGAATCTGCAGGTTGGGAATCCTAGTAACAGAAGGGGTATTATGGCTGTATGTGAGGGATTTACTTGGGATTAATGGTGACGTCACTATGCATATCATTAGTTCCCTTTCTTCTATGGATGAGACTATTAGATTATTGCTATAAGCGGTTGTGGAGGAAATAGCAATTATGGATGCACTGCTCACATATAATTTATCTTGCTCTAACAATTACATGTATACTTTATTTTTATCTTGTATTCTCATCAGATGTTTTGCACAGCTACAGGTGAAACCGAATGCCCTAGGCCCTCTCTCTCCATCATCGACAACAAAAAAAGACGCAAACTCTTGGTCCGGTAAAAACACAAAAGGAATTTAAAAACTTCCGAAGGTCTGTTAAAGTAACTTCACTACGCTTCTGCTTCCCGAGGATTCGATAAACCTAGGTCTACTGGGGAAAAAGAGCTATACTACATCCGCAATCCAGATCGAAGGTATCACATACACCACTATATTGTAGTATGACAAAGAAGCGTTCGAGATTTTAAATCTCAAGTGAATATGTTAATCCAAAAACACTTGGGACTACCTCGCTAACTCATTCGATTGAACTGAATACTTTTACATCATATTGAGAGTGATATTTTGTGAACTGTTAAATGCTAAGGTGTGGAAGCCTGCTAATATTATTCGGATGGTTCGAGTAAGGTACTATTCATGAACTTATTCCTATGTATCATATATGATAAACACATGCTGCAACTGCCTCATTTATTTTATCGACTCAGCTTTATGAATATGAGGATCATATCCATTAAGCTAAACTTGCTCAGGACGAGCAAGAGTCTAAGCTCGGGGAAGTTGATGAGTGCATATTTTCTTTATATTATTATTTTGCACTGTAGATATAGGATCTTGGTATTTTACGGCGTTCACGCGCACATTTTATGTCTATTTTCACTAGGATCAGGACATATGATGGATACAATGGACACAATTCTTGGAGCAGTTGTATTAGGGAGAAAAGGAGTCAAAACAACGTAAATCGCTTATTTGGGAAATATCAATAACACCAGAAGAAAACCCAAATTGATCAAAGCATACAGACGGTTTAACGACCAACTATACGGCGGGAATAAATTTTTCGGTTGTATAGTTCTCGCCGTATAGTTGGCGCCGCCACCGCCTCCTCAAATAGTTTCATCCCGTGCAACTGGATCAGAGAGACGACATACAGAACAACCAGAAATCGCCAAAACCTCACCTCCGGAAGGCATCTGGAGGGGGAACTCGTTCACCGGGGATCCATCTTCGCCCTGCGCAGGTCCGGGAGGCTAAGGCATCGATCTTCATCATCAACCACTGCATCACCACCATCTCCATCCATCCCATCTACATCTTGTCTAGATCTTGTTGTAATTCCCGTACTCGTTGTGGATTTATATAAGTACTATTCATCTATGATAGATTCCATTGTTATTGCCATGATGTTGATTGCCTCCATGTCTGAGTAGATCATTAGTTCTTGGGGAGATGGAGAAACTCTAGTATGAGATTGAAATAAGATAAATTTATTATGATATTCATCGCTGTGAACATGTGTTAGATTGTTTTCATCTTGATGTTGAGAGAAGTTGACCTCTCAATATTTGCCTCTTATGGGGACTTGATGGAGGGAACTACTTGTTGGTAGACGGAGGTGTGTTAGCACTTATAGTGACTATTGGCACCCCTTACGTATCAACTTAGGAACCGAGAAAACTCATGGAACACTATCTATACCATGGGATACGTCCTACGGGATTAAGTCCCTTAATAGCGCAGTAATTCGATTGATGTCGATTGCTGACTGCTATGGTTATGAGGATGATGTGAGTAGTGGTTGCTGCCTATTTGATCAAATATGGAGTTCCTCCCACACATACATAGTTGAGAATGTTCATGATAATAATCTTTACTTTATCTCTTTATAATACTAGTGGTGTATCCGCTACTCCCTGAGAATGTTTTTCCCTATTGCAGTTCCAAATCTCTTTCACATACGCGATACTTACTTTCTGTGTTTAATTATTTTACTTTACTTATTGTTCTCTTATACCAAAAACCCAAAAACACTTTTTTACACAATACTCACATCTTATCTTGTTACTTCGAACTTTATTTAGTATTTCTATTATAGTATTTAATTCAAGAGTTATTAGACTTGAGACTCATGCTCCCTGTGGGATCGATATCTTTATTTCGAAACTAGCTACAAACTATCTATGCACTTGCAGTCATCACTCTCATTTAATAAAACTCTTTTACTTATTTTATTAAGAATTTTATTAATTACTTTAATTAACAAACATTCACATAAAACCCCCTGCAATATTTCAATATCACATGCAGGACCAATTTCAGCAATTTCACCCAAAACAATTCGGGTGTCCATTGAAATAATTCCAGTGATTTGCAATTATTTTCTCTGGAACACATTTGCTCCAAATGGTGTCGGTATCTCTTAAGTGTGTCACCCTACGGTTCATGAATAATGCAGACATGATCGAGACCCTTCTCTGGTCAATAATCAGTAGCGGGACCTGGAGATCCATACTGACTCCCACACATTCAACGATGACTTTTATGATCGTGAGAACCTTTAATGCTAGTAACTAAATCCCTTTGTCTCGCGCTATATTACATGTCCGATATTTGATCATCGGTGTCTTAATACCTAGTTTGATCTCGTTACCGACGTGCACTCTTTTCTCGTTCTCGTGATATAATATTCTAGTGATCACATCACTTTCTTGCAAGCTATCTCAATGTGATATCACCGAGAGGGTCCAGAGTATATCTATCCGTCATCGGTATGGACAAATCCCACTCTTTATCCATGAGCCTCTACATAACACCTTCGGAGTATCTGAATCCACCGTTATAGTCACTCTGTTATGGTGTGACGTTTGATGTTATCAAGTTACTCTTCCAGTATAGTGATAAACATGTTGTCATGGTCTAAGGACTAGAATTACTTCGTATGATGTTATAGAAATTAAACACAATGAATTTGATCGCATTGTTATACTTTGGATGAATGTCCATAACATCATTCCACTAATACTGTGATCTCATTATTAACAACATCCAATGTTCGTGATCAGGAAACCTTGATCATCTTGTTAATCAACGAGCTAGTTTATAAGAGAGGCATTACTAGGAACCCTTTATTTGTTTATTAAACACACATGTATTAACGTTTCCAATCAATACAATTATAGCATGCAAAATAAAGATATATCATATACTTGGAATATGATAATAACAACTTTATTATTGCCTCTCAGGACATATTCCCTTCACCATCCAAGTTGGACGCGGTAAGGTCAACTTGGGGATACAACACATCGAGGACCGCGACAAGTGTCGCTACTATAGTAACACCGGCCATTGGACGTGGGATTGCCGTAAAAAGAAGCATGAGAAAGCTCACCTTGTGTGTTGTGGATCCGACACTGATGATGTGATGATGATGCAGATGTGCATCATGGCATCAGTGCTGCTACTCCAAGTGTCAACTCACCATAGCATGGAGTTGGGAACGCCGGAGGAGACACACTTGTCATGTACGGTAGTAGATTCAGCGACTCGACCGGTGGCAGAGTCGGAGGGCGAGTCGAATCCTTCGCATGGGCACTCCTGTATCCACTGGGTAGCCTAGTGGGATCTACCGACTCGGGAGGAGTCGGAGCCACCTTGACTTGCCGAGTCAGAGGCAACACCAATGAGAGCAGACATATTACTCTTGGAGGTTCGACATCTTATAGAAGGCTAGGTGTTAACCATCGAGTGTGCAAAGTGTGTACTTGTCAAGGTTCCCGTGAGCATCCAAGGTGTAAATTAGCCACAGAGATGTCTGGAGCACCTATAGGATATATGCCCATACTAATCAGAGGGCTCGCGCTAAGGAGGATAGGGTCTAGTTACGGCGGTTGATGTTGATTGAACCTAGGTGCATGCATTCATATCCCCTCCCAACGGAGACATGGAACCACTGCTCGAACTTTGTTTAAACAAAGAGGTGTGTTCGTTCCTAACCTTTATTGTTTGTATTTACTATCTTCTTTCGATCTGTTCAGTCAGTTGAAGTACCGCACTTAAGTGTTTGTCCTCATACAATATCAATGCTTCAACCACTAATCTTCCATGCATGTATTCATCTTTTATCTCGCGGTCTACTTAGCATCCGTGCCTCAAGCATGTTCTCTACTCGAGACTATCTACCAACAACCAAGCATTCCGCTGCAAAATTATTTTAGTTGGAAGTAGTTTTCGGTAACTCCTAATACCCCCTCTAGTCGCCGTATCTCGATCTTTCACCAGCCCCACGCTGCTAAAGAACACTATGTATTGTTCCACCTTTGACGGTGTCTCCACCATTCTATGTTCTCTGAACATGGGCGCATAGCGATGTCAGAATTCCATTGAGCCCAAACGAGCTGTGTTCTTATATTTGCAAATTTGCCAAGAGTATGTTTCTTGTGGGTGTTGGATTTTCCCACCAGCTTCTCAGCAATGGCTTCATCATGTTGAAATGATTCCACAACACGAGTAATGCGTCCAGACATTACACTCCGCAGTTACGGCTAGAGAGCCAATGCCAACCCCCCCCCCCCCCCCCCCCCCCCCCGGCGCGCCCCCCGCGCGACGTTTGTTATCTACCGGTCCCCATAAAACCCATTTAACATAAAGTTTTCTAACATGAACGAATGTACAATATTCCGGTGACCACAGTAATAACAGTACCCACTTATTTGTTTTTACAAGATACGTGTGGGCGTATTTTTTTTGCTTGGATTTTTGTAGGTGCTCGACTTATTTTATTTTTTAAAAATGGCACAGTAGGTTCCCCACTGCATATATTTTATAATCTTCAAAAGATTGTATATACAAACAGAGCTAGAGAATAGCTCTGAGCTAGAAAAAACAGAGAGCTATAGAGGCTAAAATACAAAAAAGCTACTCCCTCTGTTTCATTAATGTAAGACATTCTAGCCTTTTGAAGTCTAGATGAAAAAATTGACCCAGTCTAGCATGCCAGAGTATGATTTCCTGGTGGCCTTGAAACCAAGAGAGCCATCTCCTCTTTTAATTTTCGCCGGCAACGGTATAAGCTAGGATAAATAATTTTTTAAAATAGCATAATGATCATCACACAATGCCTTGCATCATTGCTTTGTCTCGCATGAAGCTTTCTTACATTCACCGCTCCCATCTGCACCATGATATGAAAGAATGTACAAAAGCTCTCACAGAAAGTCAGTAGTAACCTGCATGAGGAGCACACTCGCCGATCTATCAGACAGAGCCGGCGATTCTTTTCCTGCCAGCAGTACGTACGTGAACAAAGCAAAAGGAAGAAAAAAAAAGCGCGAATTTGGTCTCATGTGTGTGCCTATGCGCAAAGGCGAGAGCTTTGCTTCTTTTAAAGCCTGGAAAGGTTTGCAATTTGCATCCATGCATGCATAGGCTGTGGTTTGGTTCGGTGCCCCCTTCCTAATGAACACCGCGGTGGCCCACATGTATGCGCTTTGTAGCGGCATAACAAACCTAAAGCCATCATGCATGCTCTTCTGCCACCATTGCATGTTGCTAGTTTGTGGTGCATCATGATGAGCCTGTCTTAGACCCCCAAATTAAGATACTTGTGTGATCATTTTGTTCCATATGTTCTCCAAGCACGGAAAATCAATCAATGCACGTATGTGATCTAGCTCAAATCTCTGGAAATTTTTTTCAACAAAATCTGCATAATGTAACAATCAGTCATTCCACTGGATCTTAGCAAATAGTACTTCTCTCAGCTGAAAACTGAGACGATGCAGTTGAGACACAAGTTAGCTGAAACGGTAAAGTTTAGTTCCGAGTTGCTATTGAGACCCGGGTTACAGTTGAGACGATGCAGTTTAGGCACGAGTTAAAGTTTTATAAACAAAGTTACACTTGGGAAAACATTTTTTACTCGATTCTTACAAACAAAATGTTTGCTTTGGAGACGATCTCATATAATAAATGTTCTTTCGACGTTTTTATTACTCCCTCCGATCCGTAACAAGTGTCGTTGCTAAAGATGTTTCTCTACCATCCAACCAGGAGATACACCGACTGTCATCGGACACCTGCTTAGCTTAGATTGCCACTCCATTAGCCATTGGCCATTGCCTTGCCCTTCTTGTCCTTCTATGTTCCATTCATTGTGCTTCTTTTTAGCTTTACCCTCTTTAGAACCGCTCGAGATAAAGCCCAGCTGCTGCGCTCCTCCTTTCCTCGCCAAAAATGCTCAGCATTCGCCGTGACCTTTTGCCGCAGACGAAGGGGACACCGGCCGGACAGGAGGAAATCATGCGCATCATCACTTGGCCCGGCGGCAAAAGCAGCGCCTATCCTCTGCCCTCACTCCGATCATCTCTCACGTTACATACATGGCCATGGCCGAATCATTCCGAATGATCCTTTCTCTGTCCGCTTCTTCCATTCCATCGGTGCAAGGAGCTGTACGTTCATGCATGCAGCCATGACTGCCCAAGCCACACCTATCTGAACCTGAGCCTGAATTCTGAAAGTGTCGTTGGGTTTTTATCTGAACCTGCTCTGGAAAAAAGCGAGACATGCTCATGGGGTCAGTCAAGCTCGACATTTTGACTCGGGTCCATGATGATGCCCAATGAGTAGACACAGCAGACAGACGAACCTGACCTGTTCTTCCTCCAGATCAGCAGGAGATGAAGAAGAAGAAGAACATCAGGGCCCCTCCAAGAAAACAAAGATGGTTTCGGAACGAAGCAACTCTGCTCCGTGATGTGTGTGGCTAATGAGTGTGTGCCCTTACCTCTACTTTGCTTAGCTCTGATACTCAAACATAATCATAATTCAGAATTTCAGATAGATGGATAGATAGATAAATGCTGAGCTGCTGTATTGTTAATTTATTATTAGTATGTTTTCTGCATGGATCATACAGAGAGGCGACGTTGGATTTGGTTCCTGGAATGTTGCATAGACAAAGATTATCTGTGATTCAGGCCAAGATTTCCTAGGGTTTGTTTAAGCCGTGGTAGATTGATAGGTGCATCTCTGCAGTGCACAGCTTGTCAGTGCCTTTTTAGCCCCCGTAGCCTTACAGCTTTAAGCAAGCTCCACATGATTTGCACCCCTGATCATGAGCTGCTCCTGAGTTGTAGTGTCGCAACTGCTACTTTTGTTCCAACTTGACAGACCATGCCTGGGATTAAATAGCACGCATTGTGCGTGGCTCCGACTGAAATATTTAACGCAGTTTCATCTGTCTCTGCATGCAAGGTAGCTTTGCCATCACCGCTGCATCAGTCCTACAGGTTACTCCATCCGTTGTTTAATGTAGAGGCTTTTACTTTGTTAATGCTTACAAAATCATGTCGTAATTAAGGTTTTATTAAAGTGATTTCGACGATACAATTGTGTAACATAATATTCATATTATTTTATTTATTCTTGATAAAAACCTGAATATAGAAAATTAAAATCGCCTTCGGTAAAGGAACTGAGTGGAGTACATATTTTTTTTCCATCTAAAGGGCAATATGTTACTGCATCAAGATAATAAAAAATACACCTAGCCTCGAGGAGTACCAAATATACATATGCATATATTTGCAAAATTTTGGCTATCAGTGTATTTAAAAATACTTGAAAATCATATGTATATATTGTCCATAAGATACTTTAACAACATATGCTATTTTTATAGATAAGATATTTCAACTAAAATTACTGGTCAAAGTTATGCTTTAGGGACTTGTAGTGTCTAAAAAAACGAAAACAATTCTAGAGATCGATAACCTGGAGGCTAAAGAAATGTAGTGGAGTGCTTTCGATCTTTGAAATGGTAGTTCTTTATGTCACAGTTAATTTTGTACTCCGTGTTATACATACTACTGTGTAAAGCACAAGCATAATGAAACAATTAAAAAGAACATAAAGGGAGACGAGTCTGAAGTGGAAAAGCAATGGAATTTTCTGTATGAAAAAAGTGAGGGAGATTGGATTTGGGAGGCAATGGATCAACCACCATGATGTTGTGTCTGCAAAGAGGACGACAAAACATGATCATCCCATCTCACATGCCTCCTCCCCTCGTATAAAGCATTATCTCACAATGGATTAATTACTCCCCTCTTGCATGCATCAATTATATTACCTGATATACTAATACAACAGCTAGGCAACACAGAACAAGGAGCTGTCAAATTACCTGGCAACTGTACAAAGTTTAAAGTGTTAAACTTCCAAGCCTCTATGCATGATTGTGGTGATCATGCAACTTTTGACCATTTTAACATGTTATTTGACTACCTACAAGCACAATCAAACTACAATTTAGTTACTATCTCCGGAAAAACTACAATTTAAGCATGTGCTCTGATTCAGTAGTAGATTTATCAGCATTGTTTTAAACTGATCCATGTAAAAAAAAAACAAGTGGTAAATTTTCAGCACCTAATCCACCATTGATACCCTAGTATAGTATCAGAGCTGTAATTAACCTGTGAGATTAGAATGCCAAGGCGATGCTCATTAGTACTTGTCCGTACTGATTGTACCTGTTCACGGTACGTGATGCTAATGGGCACTATATATGCACACGCATCCGACGGCCCAAAAGCATCCATCTTTCCAAGCTCCTTGCCCCTTGTCTCTTGTATAAATCAAGAGATCCATCTCTTCTGACACCAAGAAGCACTAAGCTCCCTCACGAGTACAGTATAGCTAGATAGTGTGTGATCAGTGATCAGCGGCGATGGACGAGTCATGGAGGTGCACGATGGGCGCGGTGCTGCCGCGGCAGCGGTCGTCGGACGGCCAGCACGGCGCCGGCGCCGGCCACCAGAGCCTAGCCCCCGACGACTTCCGGGACGTGTTCGGCGGCCCGCCGCGCACCGTGCTCCTCAGCAGCTTCTACGGCGACGTCGCCGCCGACTACCACGCGACGGCCGCGGGACACGGCAGCCAGTACCCGCACTACTACTCCTATGGTGCCGCCACCGACGCCTTCTGCCGCCGCGATGGCCGGGGCAAGATGCCGTCGGCTGCCGTGCCCACCGAGGAGGGCTTCTTCGACGACATCTTCGGCGCCCGTGCTCGCCACGCGCAGCGGTCGAGGTCGAGGTCCAAGTCGACCAAGTCCTCGTCGGTTGTCAGCTCCGACGAGTTCGGCTCTGGCCGCTCGGCGTTCCGGTCGGCGGCCACCAGCGGCGGCCGCGGCGACGCCGCCCTCTGCTCCTTTGCCTCTAAGCTCAGGTAAATAAAAACGCATGAAGCATTCGGTCATGTGACCCTGCCAACAGCACAAGTACATTGCATTGTTCGATGATCATTCTGACGATCTAACAAATCATATGCCATCGTCGTTCTGCAGGCCGATCGCGATCCCGTCGCGCCGGTACGACTCGTCACCGCCGTCCTCGGCGTCGACGAGGGGGGAATACCAGAGCACCTTCACGTGCTCGACGGCCGCGTACCCGGCGTGCCGGTACTACTACGGCAACGACGGCGACTGGACGAACCAGAGCAGCAGCGCGGCCTCCGCGAGCGGCCACGGTGCCGCCGCGGAGAGCTCGGCAGCCGCCCCCGGGCGGCACCACCGCGGCGCGAGCAGCGGCTTCTGCTGCTTCACGTCCAACCCGGAGACCAACAGCCGCGAGCCCAGCTTCCGGCGGACGCAGCGGCGCGGCCGGGCGCAGCCACCGGTCGTCGATGACACAGCCACCACCGAATGCTCCGGCGCTGCCGACTACGGGTGGTACTACTCGCCGTCGTCGGCTGCGTCGTCGTCGCTCTTCGGCAACCCACCTCCGCGGAGGACTCCCCACAGACTAGAGGAGGCAGTGATGACGCACAGGCTGGAGGAGGCGGTGATGATGGAGGTGAGGGAGCGGGCGCCCCTGCTGATGGACGACGACGGCGACATTGACAGCGTGGGCGCCGCTGCCGTGGACGAGGCGATTGCGTGGGCCAAGGAGAGGTTCTGGAGTCAAGCCTAGTCTACTGAAGTGGCAGAAACATAATGTGATTTGACGGCCCAGATTATGTTCAAGAACGTCCAATTTTGATCAATCAATTCACTGTTTGGCAATCTAGTTTATTTATTTTAGATCAATATTAATTCCAATTGCGATGTTTCGTTATGAGGACTGAACAAATTCTAGTTGAATATCAGAGCCAATACAAGTGCAGAATGTTGCAAAAATGAGACATTATGGTTCATTTTAGGAAATGAAGGCTAAAGATAACATTAAATTATGACTGGGTTAACAGGTACAATATCGTGCTTACTCGACAGGAAGTAGTTTTTTACCCCTGGTATAACATGTTACATACTTCCATTTATATGGTTAGTCTTATGATCAGGTGATCTCATTGCAATCACCAACAGGTGATATACTAATTCACAGATTCTGCTGTCACCGGTAACTAAAACCACTACGGCTCAAACTAGGATGAGTCTCAGGATTGCAATCCTAAAGCTTCATCAACGTTACACAAACCTCGGGCAATGGAAAGAATGCAATGACCAATTGCGTGCAAAATTTTCCAAGTGGCCTACACCTGTAGTGAAGTTCTGCCTTATCTTCGCCTTGTGAATAATCTTTCTATTTTGTCCTCGTGATGACTCTCTGTGTGATATCAATAAGAGCTCGTCTTGAGATCAGAACATCTTCATCATCGCTGTCTGGGAGGGCTTCTATGGCTTTGATCGCAAGGTTAACGTGCTCTTGTGCAAGCTCCTTCGTTCTTTCGATCCCCCGGCTCTTCTGGAGGTACTCCAGGGCCTGCAATTTGTGGTGTAGCCTCAACACAATTTCTCTCAACATGGTGTGGATAATGAATCATATGATGACTACTATGTTAGTTACCACAATTCAAACTGCTGGTTGTATGAGTAAATTCAAAAATAATGAAACATAGGTTTTATCTTTGTTGAAAAGCAATTATTCTCACTTGTCCAAGTGTCTCTACTGTCTACAAAACCTTTATGCATCAATAGCATTATGAGCATCTGCCTACAGGTATAGTGAATGAAGAATGAAAAAGACAGCAATCATTCTTGATAAAAAAATAATTACTCACAAGCTCAACATTTGCAGGATTGTCAAAACCCTGGTCGACTACATCATGTAGTTGTGGAAATTCTTCCATCGCATATAGCATCGGGGCAGTAATGATTCCCTGTATCATGAATGCCATTATGTAATAGAAAAAACAGGCACTACATGTGTGGAAGAGAGTAACTGAAGAAACAGTCTCTTTCAGTGTCGGTTGACACTTTTCTAGCTGGATATAGTCGCAATTGATAAACTACGTTAGCATAAAGAGAAACCAGTTTTGTTTTGTATTTTGATACAAGAGCGCTTTGTTAACTGCATTTTGCATCTGATTTTCACTGGCTTCACCACAAGGAACAGACAACTATTCTTACAAGCAATAGGGTTCAGAATATTCATCTTGTCTAAACTAAAAGTAAGCTATACTTCTAATACGTGAAGTTTATACTTTATTGCGATATAAAATGAAGGCTGGAAGATGACAGAAGTATGCAAGTCTTCCTTTGTGAAAAATATTATATCTACATAACATAAGGGTGACAAGTTCAGGACAGTGGTCAGTCCAATTATGGCAACACGCGCTTTAGTGTTAGACAAGAAGCGGCCTATGCTTATCAGCTCATGCAGCACATTGTTAGCCAGCAGAATTAGTAAATTACATGTAGATATGCCCTAATGAAGTATGACAAACAATGTCTAAGTAAATGGAACTGGCTATTTCAAGTAATAGACACTGCAAATAAAATATAACAAGAACAAGAGGAGGGCTGTTATTACATGACGAATATCAGATAATGAACCCTTTCCAAGTGACGCGGATGTGCCTGTGAAATCGAGAACATCATCGATCAACTGGAACGCCAGACCCTGCAATGATATCAAGTTAATTAATTAGCTGCAAGTTTGCAGGATTAAACTAGTTTTAAGAAAGAGAGAACTGCAAGACGCTTTACAAACCAGGTTTCGGCCATATTCGTATGCAAGCAATGAAACATCAGCAGTGTGTCCTGCAAGAATAGCAACAGCCTTGCAACTATTTGATATCAATGACGCTGTTTTGTAGTATGTCTTCTGTAAGTAGTATTCCATACTGCACATTTTTTCAGAATTGTATCAGAACCAACAAATAATGGCATCCAAATAAATGGAGGAAATAATGTAAATAAAGAAGCAAATATGTCCAAGCATTTTTATCCTGCATCTCATGGTTTTAGGTGTTAGATGTGATGAACAGTTGGAATCATGATAGAGATAAATAATAAACCTTCGCCGTTGCTCTCTACTTGTCGAAATTTGCATAGTTTCACCAGTGACTAGATGTTCTACAGCAGTTGCCATTAGAGATACCACCTGCATAAATTAGGTTGATTAATCAGAGTAATATATAAGAATCGCATCATAAGAACATGCAGAATATGTACAACAATCTATGCTTTGATAAATAAATAATATTAATGTACCTCTGTATTCCCAAGAGCTGCAAGTGCCACGCATGCTCTAGACAGGAGGAAGTCACCAGCCAGAACAGAAAGCTGCACATGTAAGAATTTCAGAAATAGCGATGCAAAGACAATTCCAATTGTAGTAACCCAGCACAAAAAATCTTAAATAATAATGCCCAAGTAAAGCTTCCCACAGTGGTACAAAGCTGTTTATTGAAAGGTCAAGCTTTTCATCATGTGTGAACTACTAAAGTTACTTGTAGCTCTCAGTGTGAGGAGCCGAGGAGCCAGTCGATTCACTTAGTTTACTACATGTGCAAATGGTATAATACCTTGTTGCCCATAATGCAATTCAACGAAGTGACACCTCGCCTAGTGTCAGCATCATCCAAGACATCATCATGCAATAGACTTGCGACCTGTAATACATGTGAGCTTGAGAAACTAGAAGAAAACCATATTGGGTCTGATCAGAAGGTCATCCGACATACTAACATGGATCATTTCAGTTATCTCGGCAATATTTTGCTGCCGTGTGCGCAGCGTACTTGCCAACATACTGAAAACTCCACCCTCTGTTGATTCTGATATTGGGAATTTCAGAGCTGATGCCATCAGCAACAAAACCTGCCATTACAATTTCACTGCATTCAATGCAAAGGATAGAATAGGGAGACACCTAAAGAGTAAAATGATGTTGTAATAATGTAATATTGACTAAAATAAATGAAGAGATCAGTGTGTTACCGTAGGTCGGAATCTTTTCCCCTCAGCTCCCATTTTAAAGAAATATTCAGCAGCTGATGCTAGTTTAGGGACCTGCAAAAGAAATCAGAAAAAGTTATCACTTAGGCGAAATTAGTATGTCTGACAGTGTGATGATATAATAACTAAATAAAGGAAGCATCTAAAATACCACGCCACCAGCAGCCTAGCTTCAACAAAGAGTTGATATGGATAGGATTCATTCGGTACTAACCTCAGCAGCCACCATGGACCGTAGTCTATTTGCAAGAATTGATAGCTCATCAGCAACCAACTCAAATGGATCCTGCTGTTCCTGGGAGCAAGAGGAAATTCACTCTTCAGGGAAAAGTAATATACTGTACTTTCCACAATTAGCTTTCATATGGAATAACAAGAAAGAGGTTTTCAGTGGTTATTCATTATTAGAATTAAATCATCATTATCCTTCATTTCTAAACAGCATAATCACATGGCCAAGGCGAACTTAAGCCAAATTGTCTTCAGCTTCTATATGAGCGGCCATGTGCTGGGAACATCAAACATACTTTTCTCTGATAAAGGGGGGGAAATCAGATATTTGAAGTTCCTAATTTATGTAGAGTATAATGCATGGTTGTCTTGTTAGGCTTGCCATGCAACAATTTGATTCCATTCCAGTCTCAACATATTTCGCCATAACAAGCCAATTTAACAATTAACAATTGATGGTCAGAAGAAGCCATTCACATGGCACAGTATATCAGCAAAAATGTGAAAAATAAGTGAGATCCATAAGGATGTCAAGGCTACAGAATCAAATGAGAGCAGTCAATAAGCAAAACAAGGAGCGGCCCAGGTAGCAGACAATGTGTGGAACTAGCAACTACGATTCCGTTTTGCAACATATGAGATTTCACATGCTTAAATGCATAATCATGTATTCAGGTGGCATGTAATGGTAGCATGTATAGTAGCATGTAGCAGGATAATACTGTGATCTGCCAGTAGTGATGCACAGTTTCTTTATTCTTTATTAATTAAGCTGGGAAGGTATAAGGGCAAAGATGGTTAACAGAACAAACGAGTAGCACCAAAGCAAATTACTGAAAAAATAAGGCTTCACCTACTTCAGCCCTCGAGGCTCCATCTTCGCGAGTCTTGTACTGGGTGGCATCATGTAGCCATCTCGAGCTCACATAAGTAGATCCTCTGCAAGCCACCACCTAGTATTCCACACCAAAAGCACATAACCTATCAGCATCATGACACAAGGCTTATCCAATCTACAGTTCGAAAAGGCATGGTCACCTGTCGACCAATACCATTAGAAACTGACAACACGTCCATCAGTTGCACTATTCCTCTTTTAGTTCTCTATGAAACCTAGTGACTTACTAAAATCGGTAAAAAAAATAGCAAGGACCAATTGGTGTGTACAGCGGCACTAGGCAACTACGAAGACGACTCCAAAGGATTTCTCCACGGCGCTACACTACTCGGCATAAACGCAAACACATCGGGGGCAGCTCGGCGCTATCTCGGCCGATTACAGCGGGAGAACCGCGGGCACACAGAGAGGCACCACCACAACCCGCTACAAGGAAACCCGGGGACAGGAGGAAAATGGGAGGGGAAAGAGGGGGACCTCGTTCCGAATCTGGTGCGGTGGAGGAGGGAGCCTCCTAAAGAGAGCGCCGGAAGAGGAGAAGAGCCTCTGCGCCTGGGCACCGCCGCCTCCGGTGCCGGAGCCCACCAGTGTGGCGACGCGCCGCGCGAGAGCCCACCGCCAGGACATCTCTCTCCGTAGGAAACCTCTAGAGTCCGCTGCCTGCCTAGCTGGCTAGAAGCCGGCGTCAGGTGAACTGGGGGACTAGGGGCGGGCGGGATGGCGGAGGAGCCGGGACGAGGAGGACGGGAGCCGCTCGGGAGGACGGGAAGCAGCCAGGGTCTGGGGCGGCGGCGCTGCCGTGCGCTCCTTGTCCTGGACTCCTGGTCGACGAGGAGGGACCACGAAGTCACGAACGGAGCAGCCGAACAGGTACACGCTGACACGCACGGTCGAGGACTCGAGGCCCACGGCGGTGATTTCCTCTAGTTCCGCGGGCGGGCCAGGAAGGCAGCAGGCCAATTCGATTAAGGGGAGGGTTGACGCCATTTTCAGTGGCGTGGACCTGGCCCAGCTGTGTAATCTTGACGGACCGGTCAAACTGATTTCATCGATTACAAAATCTATACCTATACTATATACTATACTAGGAAACATGTCCGTGCGTTGCACCCAGCGTCTTGGAGCTAATGTTGGATCCGCTCAAGGACCCACGGGTTTAGGTAAATATCTAATGCGTTCGCCAACTGGGGAGGTTATCTTTGGAGGGCCTCGATGTCGGCTCTTCGCCACCTGGAGCTGTAGGTGGTTCCAAGGGTTGGGCTGTTCACCCATTAATGCGGTACGTGAGCTGGGTTCAGAACGTCGTGAGACAGTTCGGTCCATATCCGGTGTGGGCGTTAGACCTTTCGTAAATCCAAACACACTTTTAATAAATCTAAGCAAACCTTTCGTAAATCCAAGCAAACTTTTCGTAAATTCAAACAACCTTTTCGTAAATCTAAACAACCTTTTCGTAGGCGTCCTCGGATTGGCCCCCTACTGTACTCCAGCTTGGTAGTTTCCACCGCCTGTCCAGGGTTGAGTCCTGGGATTTGACGGCGGACTTGAAAAGCCACCTACAGAGGCTTTACGCCTAATCATTCCGGATAACGCTTGCATCCTCTGTCTTACCTCTTAGTTCAAGATCCCTCTTACTAACTGGAATAAAAGAATTAGTAGATCTGTTCCGCCCAAAATGGGAATGGGCGCTAGGGTTATGAACTTATAATCATGGAATCGACTCGATCATCAGATTATAAGTTCATTCCATACTGGACCAGACCGTGCATATTCTTATTATGAGAAGGGGGTCATTCGAGCCTCACCGTCGCGAGATCGCGACCCTTTGTCCCGCCCATTATAGCACGTGTGTCGCCCAGGGCATAAGGGGCATGATGACTTGGCCTCATCCTCTCCTTCCTCCGGCTTAACACCGGCGGTCTGTTCAGGGTTCCAAACTTATAGTGGCAACTAAACACGAGGGTTGCGCTCGTTGCGAGACTTGCACCGTAAGAGAAAAATTTAAGTGATCATAGACTCAACCATCGATGAGGCCTTAGCCCTTTTTGACAAATTCTAGTCAAATTCAACCGACGTGGTGTGGATGGGAAAGTGCGACAAACTCCGTGCAACTGACAACACAAATGGTTTGTATAATTACACTGTGTGGGTAAGCGAAAAAAATAAAGAGCCAACTTTGGACAGCTGGATGATACTATCTTCAGGAAAAAAACTTCCTCCGTCTCAAAATAGATGTCTCAAACTTATCTAAACTAGTTGAATACCCGTGCGTTGCTACGTTGCCAGATAAAAGGATATACAAAAGTGCAAATTGATTAGAAATGTGTCATATTTTGTAAACACACTCGTGATCGTGCGTGTATAGTTTCAATTAGAGTTAAATCCATGGATAGTCACTGAACTTGCTTAGCGAAATTAATATGGTCATTGTACAGCAGAAATACGAGTTTACGGTCACTGAAGACACGTCAGAGCGTCACTTGTAGTCACCGCGAGCGTCGTAGAGACGTATTTGATGACGTGGCAATCTAGAGACCCACTGTCAGCCTCTAACTGTGTTTCATTTGCAAAAACGTCCTTAAAATCTGCTCTTCTATCCCGGACAAAAGACTAAAGGTTTGGACCGGTGGTGACTGAGCAATGGGACCCACTTGCCAGGCTGACCCACATAGTTCTCTCTGCCTCTCCTCTCTTCCCGTCCCTGTTCACCCGCCGAGCCTCAAATGAAGCCCACGGCGCCGGAGACCTGCGAGAAGACGAGGGACGGCGTGACGGGGGAGGCGGAGGAGTTCTAGGAGTATAGGAGGCGTTGGCCACGCCGACGAAGTCGATGTAGTAGGTTGTGCCGTTGTCGGCGGAGACGCCATAGACCGTGGAGCTTCCCGCGCCGGCGAGCGTGGAAGCGGAGGCAGCCGCCGTGAGCAGAAAAAGGGACAAAATGGCGAGCTGGACCCTGTAGAAGAGGGTCACTAGAGGAGGAGCACATCGGCGACAGCCATCATCCTCGAGTCGGTTAGATGGTGGTTAGAGTAGGATCAGAGAAGAGGATCTAGGTATAGGCAGGCCGGGGTTCCCGCCAACCATCGCTGCTCCCGCCCGCCTCCATCCTCCGCTGATCCCCACCTCTAGCCGTGGCTGCTCCGGCCACCTGCATCCGCCGCCGCTGCTCCCGGTGAGCGCGCGAGACGGCTGGCGAACACACGGGACGACCGGCGAGCCCTGCCGTGGGCAGACCCGACGAGCGCACGGGCCAGCGAGGGCGCGAGGTGGGGAGCTGTTGGCGCGAGGCGGAGAGTAGCGGACGGACGCGAGGCGGCAAGCAACAGACGGACGCGGGGCGGCGAGCGCGGGACGGACCCGAGACAGCGAGCAGCGGACGAGCGCGGGGCGGCGAACCTCGGACATACGCGAGGCGGCGAGCAGCGGACGAGCGCAGGCCGGAGAGTTGTGGGCGTGGGGCGGCGAGCGCGGCCGGAGAGTTGCGGGCGTGGGGCGGCGAGCAAGGACGAGCGCGGGGTGGCGAACGGGACGGACGCGAGGCGGCGAGCTCCTGGCACACGGAGGCGAGCGGCGGCCAGCAAGCTGCTTGCGCGGGACGGCGAGCGTCGCTGGCAGCAAAGTGTCCCGGCCAGAATTTTTCAACGCGATGAACAAATAGGAATAGAGGAATAAAAAATAAAAACTGAAGAAATAGAAAAGAATAAACTGCGATCTAGTCTTTAGAAAATTAAAAATGGGATATAAAATTGGAAGGCGGCGACGGCGTTGGAATTTTAGAGCCAGAACATGTCGGGTAAGGAACTAAGAGTAGGTAGAAGATGACGGTTTTGCAAAAAGGTCCTCATATATGTTATTATTCTTTACCGACATGTTAAGTTATTTGATAGTGGGCGTCACGTCATCAAATACATCTCTACGACGTCCGCGGTGACTGCGAGTGATGCTCCGACGCGTCTTTAGTGACCGTAACTCGTATTTCTATTGTATAATGACCGTATTGACTTCGCTAAGCAAGTTCAGTGACTAACCGTGGATTTAACTCTTTCAATTATATTGCAACAAACAAAACCTAGCCCCTCTTTGGTGGCCACCATGTATCCCTCATTCTCTTTATCTCTATCATATTCTCAATATCAATAAGGAAGATCACAAAAACCTCATATGTCCTTCTCTTATTCTCTAAATTGCGCCTAGCAGTGTCTCTATTTTCTTTAATCCCACCCGCCCCTCACTTTTGTCTACTGCTTCATCATTGCCTCGACAACACTTTATCAGTGGGTGTTTCCTTACACGATAGTATTAATGTTACTATCCTTCACCAGAGGTAAGAAATGGTAGAAATTAGACCATTCACCTAATATCAAACATGGCATGCCTCGCTTGCAACTTCCACCCCTTTGTATTTGTTGACAATGGCGAAGACACGGCGAGCTTGGCTATGACACCACAATCTGCGCCATCATGCTTGGGCCCACAACGTAAATTGTTCAACCCTCTTTCCATGAATCAACAACGGTTATGCAAGATGAGATCCTCTAAAAATATGAATTTTTTTGTAAAAGACAGAGGTCGTATCATGATGCTCACACATTGCGGTATGCACAATATGGCACTGCAAACCTTAGTGATGGAATAAAAGGGTGTAACCAATTTCACATTCGGAATCTAAAATATTAAAACATTTCAGTGATACAAGACAAGATCATCAAACATCAGGTCTTTGTCTACCTATTTCTTGTTGTGGCTTCAGCACTGGTCAAACAAAAAATAGGTACATTAAATCTAGATGGATGATTAATACTTAGCAACAATCTAAAGAATAGTACACAAAAACCATAATGGTAAACTAATATTTATTTATTCTTGAGAATCATGATATTTTAAGCCAATGATTTATCATGGAGTAAGTATTTATACTCCCTCCATTTCATATTACTCCGCACCTTTGACCAAGTCAAAGTCAATCTTTCTAATGTTTAAGCAAGTATAACATAAAAAATATCAATATCTACAATATCAAACGTATATGCTATGGAAGTATGTTTCATTATGTTTCCAGATTTAATTTTATAAATAATTATAATTTTAAATTTATAGTTGGTCAAACTCGATAACGTTTGACTTTGACTAAACCTAAAATGTGGAGTAATATGAAACAGAGGGAGTACCTTCTTCTCAAACTTTGTAAAAACATATAATGTAGCCTGTCAAGCCCACTATAAGGTAGACATAAGAGTACCCAAAATGATTTAAGGTGTACTAAGTTAGAACATATTGGATGGGATGGTTAGCACTTCATCAATTATTCTTTCCTCTTCTATGTCTTCTGTGGCCAGGTAGTGCAAAACAATTAAGGGAAACTTATCCATCTTCTTTGCATACATAGCTACTGAGCACATGTGAACATGAAGAAAAGATTCAGCCTATGATAAAAGAGTAGAGAATGCTGACAACTATTAATCCATGCATATCTTTGTTCCCTTGTTGAAGCTGATCCTACATCCATATGGTCCATAGGTTCACAAAAAATTCAGTATTAGTTCTTTCCAAAATAACAGTATAAGAGGATAAATGTATATAGGGACACATACACTAACTGAAGTTTGTGTAACCTCCATTAATACCTTGAAGTCTACAACTCATGAATACCAATCGATTGGCAATAACCCACCAAGGCTGAATAAAGATGCTAACAAACAAAATACAATGGGAGGAGAAGCATATGACAACGGTGACATTCATGCCACTACAATGGGAGTTCCATTGCGTTCAGCGTTGGCAAGCGGCTTCACCCCCCGTGTTCGGACTGCCTCCGACTCCGACCGCTGAATTCCTAGATGAATTACTCCCGCAATGGAGCACGTGTTTTACCATGGCATCCTTGTGATGAAAGCACCAATAAAATCTCTGCATACCACCCGCGATGCCCAATGCATCTCCTTTTCTATGAAAGCTTGTCAAGTTCACGCAGAAGCATGGATACGTTCTGAACCATGAATGCACATATACATGAATGGTCAATGGCTTTCCGCCAAGATCATGCAAATTGAAGTAGGAAAATAAATACAGTTCCATTTTACAAGATATACTAAATATATGTCTAGGATATTCCTGGAGAAATCTGTAAATAATCGATAATAATATTCTTGTTGACAATGGGATGATAGAGAGCATGAGGTAAAATCTCTACCTTTTAGATTTCAGTATTGAAAATAAACTCTGATATAGTTTTTGCCAATTTAATATTAGATCGTTGGAGAATATGAAACCTAGTCAAGAATTCTACGTGTAGCAGAAATAATCAAGATAGTTGAATTGGTGAATATCACAATAGGTTTCTCACACAATCTTTTTTATCTGAATAAATAATCCTCAATTTTTTAATCCGATAGATAGCACTAATAAATACTGAGTAGACGAGAATCACCACAGTTTAGAACAAGTTTCCACAAGCAGTGAAAATAACTCTTGTAGCGGCATGTCGCCTACAAGAACAATGAAATTCAACCAAATGGAAGAGTTAGTACCTGTACTGGAGTAGTTACGAATGAAACATTTGATTCTAGACTTCTCTCAGGTAAGATGTGTGTACCTTCTTTACAAGATGTAGAAGGACAATACATAATGCACTTAATTAATTCACAAGAAATCAGCTGAAATGGGTATGAAACCAACTTACATCGATGGATCGGGAAGCTTGCTCAACAGCCTTGCACGTGCACATTTAATCAAACACATGGCACGCACACAAAAACACATAATGTTAAGATCTATCTGAAGTATCAGCAAATCAATTCAATATTTAGAAGGCTGGAAATAAAAATATTACCTGTTACACGATGACATGAGCTCTCTCATCAAGTCATCCAAAGGTGTAATTGATGCCCCTCATGGGGCTCCTAGAGAGGTTAGACGTTTTTAGCCGTCGGATCGGACTGCAGGAGCGCATCCAGGCCATCGATTGGCGGTAAGACCATTTTGCTCTCAGCCACAGTGTTTTGCTTGTTTGTTGCACGCACTCCCGTTCGTACCCAGACGTGCTTCCCTCTCAGCTCAGCCACGTTTTTTCCGCATGGGTATCCCGAGCCCACATATTGGCAACCGTTGTAATGTTTTAATTGGGTTTATGTTGGGTGCCGATCGTCTGGACAGGGGCAGCCAGAGAAACCGCATACCCTAGCCGCCAGAGCCCAATCCCCTCGTGTCGCTTCGTCCTCCCCAATCCTCCCAATCCTCTCACTTGCTTGCCCCTCCCCAATCACCACTTGCCCCGAGCCATGACGGAAGGCGCACGCCGGCGGGGAGCCTGCTTGGGGAGGACCACGGGAGGCGGAGGAGGAGGCCGCGCCTGGTGCTGGAGAGGAGCCCGCGGCGGCGGGACTCGCTGGCAGAGCCCAATCCCCTCGCGTCGCTTCGTCCTCCCCAATCCTCTCACTTGCTTGCCCCTCCCCAACCACCAGTTGTCCCGAGCCACGACGGAAGGCGCATGCCGGCGGGGAGCCTGCTTGGGGAGGACCACAGGAGGCGGAGGAGGAGGCCGCGCCTGGTGCTGGAGAGGAGCCCGCGGCGGCGGGACTCGCTGGCAGCGATGCTGGGGGACGCGCCTGGCGGCGGAGCTCGGGGAAAGGTGGCGGATGCAGCGGTGGAGGAGATGAGGCGGAGGAGGACAATGGCGAGGCGCGTCCGCAGCAGCAGGGCTCGCTGGCGGCGATGCTCGCGGACGAGGGAGGCTTGAGCGGCGGCGCTAGGGGACGTGCCTGGCGGTGGAACTCGGGGAGCAGTGGCGGCTGCGGCGATGGAGGAGATGGGGCGGAGGAGGACGATGGAGAGGCGCGAGGATTCACGGACGAGCGGCCGGCGACAGCGGCGCTGCGCTAGGGAGAGGGCGGCGGCCCTCGCGGGGGTGGCGCTCGGGATGAGGCGAGCTCGAGCGGGGGAAGGAGGGAGATGACGGGTGGCGGCCGGGGGTGGGAGAGAGCGGCGGCAGGGCAAGGCCCAGGCGGCGGCTCGGAGAGCTCGATCGGGAGGAAGGGGATGGGCGGTTGGTGAGCAGATTTTAGTGTGCTCAGTCATGTTGATTGTCCAATTCCTTTTTTAGACAAGAAATATTGGGCTTTGACTAGAGTAGAAAAGGGCATCTAATTTCCTTTCCTGACGAGAGTAAGTAGGAACAAATATTTACTCACATGGACTAATACTGCTGTTTTGCTTGCAGATCTAAACCATAAATTATCCCTCAAATATGAGGCCCTACCATTCAACACATATAAAAGGTTTTGTCTTCTCTGTTCTGATGCTTTCTTATAGGGTACAATGCTAGCGACTCAAAACACAAATGATGTCAAGGAAACAGGAAAATAATGGATATTTTTGGGTTAATGGGATCACTGGCAGGGTAAGTTGTGTGTTCCCATGTGCCATCGTAGTCCATACTTGTTGCAACATTGTGATTTGAGTTAATGGCAGAAAGAATCCTTGCTTATCAGTTCATAAGTATCTGATTATCCATGCTTTAAGTGAACTAGCATTTTAGGCTGTACAATGCGTGATCAATTGCTTAGTCTTGGCCCTTTTTATGTATCCCTTGCGAGCAAATAATGTTTATACACTATTCTCCTTATTATGCAAATGAAGATTTGAAAGATCAGTTAGACTATTTCCTTATTCTGAAAGAGTTGGAAGCATTACTATCTTTCCTCTCTTATCCTGGGAACCTCACTATTTTTTGAGCATTTGTTGACGCCCCAGGAGTGCAATGTTATACTATAAATTCAGGATTTTGTCATTACACATATGCGAAAAGGGACATCATTTAAGGTTGTTTTTTAATACTTCGTATCAGTTGTTGTGTTGAAGCTCCTTTTCTCGTATATATGCATCCCTTGAATGTCGTGTTGCTGGGTCAGAAATTATATTTCATATGGAACTCAAGTTAATATCTTTCTGCTTTTGTCACTTACTTTCATATTCTCGTATGTTTGGACCAGAAGAGAACCGTTCACGAGCAGTGAGCATCGAGCCAGCTCTTGCAAGTCCATCTTGCTGGAAAGTACTTGGCATGGTGAGCCTTTGCTTGCGAGAACTGAATTATCTTTCAGTTTAGTGTAGAGAGTACTTCCCCAATTTATCCATGTACTTGCCCTGGCAGTGAGCTAGTGCTCACAAGTGTTGTTATGCGTGTGAGAACTGAACTATCTTTTGTAGGATATCACACGTATACTGGTTTCTCAACCCATCAATGTGAAGCTTGCAGCTGAGGGAAAGAATATTGCTAATGTTGTGCTATTGCGAGGCTGTGGTTATCCGGATTGAGGTTAGTGGACCCAATTTATTTTTACAACTTTGTGGAAGATAGGTCTGGAAACATTTGCACCGTGCTCTTCCTTTCGTGTACTGTGTTTTCTAATCCCATAAAAACAAGCATAATCCGGATCTGTTTCTCAAGTTCTGGTGTTGGACAGATATTTACTAGCTCAAGCTTGGGCATCTTCCCTCTCTAATTTTCCTAACAGTCTTTTTATATTTGCAATAATATCAAAGTTAATGCAATGATGAACTTGAAACGAGAGATTGCAATTGTATATATTTTTAAGTATCCATTTAGTATATGTCACAGGGCAGAGTTTGCATAGAAGGATGCAGTAGAGGAGAATGCTTCTTTAGCAATGCCTAATAAGACCAATGGTTAGTTTCTTTAAGACCGATTTAATGCTTGGTTTGTTCCAAACCTGGAGGTTTGTTTGTCCAAGTAGTATATCGAGCCTTAGATGGCACCACAACATAATCCTCATTACTCATTACCAATTAAATCGGCTCCATTTTACTAATGTTGCTTAATTATATATCAATTTAATGATTCAACCTGACTTTTTTTGTCTGTAATGCCATCATAGTTTCTGTTTCATATTTTATCCCTAGAGACTGAATTAGTCTTCACTCTTCATTTAGGATATTACGATGTACAGATGTTCAATAGGATGTTCCTTGAAAGGTCACCATTCTCTCGGTGGGAGAGCTATATGTTATGAGTTTAAAATTTTGGTTTCTTTGCTGAGTACTTCTATTTGCTATATGATTTTCTATTTTACAACATGCTCTCTGCCAGCTACTCCTTTTCCTTATCCAACACTAAATCTCTTCTTAATTGCAGTGATTTTCAAATCAGTGTTATCATGTGGGGAGAATTAGCAATTGCATGTGATGGAGAGAATGAGCTCCTATAGGGAGCTAGCAAGGTCTGATGTAGTTCTTGCGGTTTCGCTTGCTTGGTCGGCTGGCCCTGCATCCCATGTTTATGCCTATGCTGGTATTGTAGGTCCTAATAATGAATCAACCCATTGGCAAACTCTTTGTAACCAACTTATTGCTTTTGTATGTAGCATTTGGTGTTCTTTGATTTGCTATGATTATTCTTACGGACCATTGTATAGTCCTGTTGTGTGTAGGAGGATGTCTTATTTATATTGTGTGATGGAATAATTATATGCTTCACCCCATGTTTTGTGCAGCAGGTTTAGTAGATACTCATATCTGTTTTCTCCATATTTACGGTCTCGTGGCTTTTCCCCTTCACAGTAATAATTGATTGCTTCACACGGCACCTTGCAGCCAGGTTGTTGTAACATGTTATAGTTATCAAATGGCCATTCTTGTGCTTGGCTAGGTGTTGTTGTAGCCTAGGGCTCAGTGGCCGTGTTCGTTTTCACATCTTCTGCTTGTTTAGCATTCTTTTGGTTGTTGATCTTGGTTCTTCTGTCCTTTTTGGGGTTTTCCTGGTTATTTTTCCCTCTTACTTCTACACGATCTTTGCGCTCCAGGTTATTTTGTTGTTACTAGGATATTTATGTATGCTTTTTTTAGTGCTTAACAATCATTAGATTAAATTTCGTTTTACTTTTTGTTGAGGAAAGGTTTAGTAAGCCGGGTCTGATTCATTCTTGTATAGTAGTGGCTAAATTGGTTACAACATTCACTATTTGCTGCTATTTAATTTACCGGTTATTTTTACATCTGAACAATGTCGATGGTGTGAGGCGTTCTTCACGGGGGGGTTTCATATGGAGATTGTTTAGACAGTACTGCTTGAATAGATAGTGAAACAACTGTATCTACCTTGTCCAAAGTATGACTAACGAAGCTGCAGAAGGAAAACTGGTGGCCTCTGTCGCCTTCTATCCATCAAAGTATTGTTTCAATTTTACATATGGCGACATCCAGCTGAATGGTGATCCTGTGTTTAGTGTGGAAGATGCAAATAATAATGCAGCAAAACAGGCTATCAGGTACATGGAGAAGACTCACGGGAAGAAGCTGAAGGATTACAACTCTGAAGAACTCGACAAGAAGAAGAGGGGGGAATATGTCACATTCAGGAACTGATTGAGAATAATAGAAAACGTAGGAACATTGTCTGTGAGAAAGACCACAAGATTAAAGCGATTGCTAGGTACTGGGATGATCTCGTGATGAATGTTACCACTGTAAATGACAAAGTCAATCTGATAGCTAAAGAAGGATATTCTACTAGAACTTCTCAACTGGACAATGACATCAATTCTACTCTCTACAATATCCAAAAAGGTACAAAACATCTTGATCAGCTCACCTTTGAGTCTACCGATCTACTGCGCATGGTACGCAGGCAAGTATCCATATGATATAGATTCTAACACAGGCGAGGGTGATCAGTTCCTGCCTTGCTCTCCGGCTTCCACACCACACCAAAACACCAAAACACGAAGACCTCTCTTAATGATGACTTAGTCTACGACAGTGATGGCCGCTGCCCTATGTAGTATCTGTGTCTGTAGTTGGTTAGGATGTTGACTTTTGCCCACATGCTTACTATGCTTAGTGGATAGCTTGCTCTCCATGTGCGATGCTAAGAACTTATCTAATGTATGTACTGTATAAATTTCTTTTGTAGTTCTGATAGCTACGATGGTCAGCTGCCGTGTATGCATGCTTTGTAGATCAGTGAGCAATTTGATTTTACCTAAGCTATATTACCAGTGTTACGTGTGCTAAAATTCTGGATATTTTGCATTTGGCTTATTTATTACTATGTCCACGTTTTTACTTTACAGGGTTTATGACTAAAAACCACGCTGGTGTGCAGTACAGAGCTACTCTTGTAGGTGTTCATCTCCTGTTTCTTCAGAACTACTTATCCGTACGTACTGTGTTGTATATTTCTGGAACTTACCTAACTAGTTTCACGTGCACCGTGAGTAAGGATAACATGCTACTTCATACATTTGTGTTTGCAGCATAGCGTGTCTATTTCTCTAGAATCTTCTCTAAGCATTGATTTAAACAGACGGTTGTTTATTGTTGTGAAACGAGGCCAAATTTGCCGTCTGGACGTACCAGTCAGATTTAGGACTGCTTTTCCTACCTGATATCAAAACTAACACTTAGGATGCTGCAACCGAGTGAACTGCTATATGAACAGCACACCTTGGAGCACACTCGCTATAGATGAACATGGATTGAAGACAGAATCAATGATTAAGTCATGCTTCACTAGAAGAAACCATTTATCGAGATGGATGCCAGGTTGCTTCGCAAGGCCACGAAGTAGGGACGTGATGTTTCGTTGCACGTCTGACATGATGATCTAAACCACTGGAATTATCACGGTCATTTTATAAACGTAACATAACAAAATTAGACATCGAATGCCTTGATAGAGCAAAATTAACTGACGAGTTGTGTATATAGCAAGAAAACAACGTGTCATTTTTTTTATAATTTTAACGACATACAACTATGAATTTACCGGGACGGTGCGCCAAGACGCACCCCTAAATCTAGTTCATCTCACTATTGTCGTCAGGTAGCATCACCTTGTCCACCTCAGTTTATCCTGTCCGACTCCTTCACTGTTACCTTGTGCCATCAGTTTAGATTAGAACTAGTACCTACTTGCTCGGTGTACAACCAATTCAGCTTCGGTGCCACACCTCATAGCCTCACCACAGATCGAGAGCGAGAGATAGAAGGTGCACTGAACCTTGCCTGCGAGATGGGGATGAGGACCAACACCAAAGGGTGCACGTGCGCGTGAATGATCCACGTGTGCCGCGGCTGGGCACCGAACCGTCGATGGCGGAGGGGCGGAGTGTGCACGTGCACACGATCAAGGCCTGGCTCCTTGACACGCACCCACTCGTCCTCAGGTTCCTGACTGGCTTGGACTTCCATGAAGAGTCCGTACAGTTTGATGCACGACTCAGCCTCGTCGAGCTCCTCATGCCTATTCCCTACGATGCACACTTCAGGCTGCGTCCTGGCCGTCATCGGGGTCACGCTGCTCCGAGGTAAGGTAAACGCAGCCACGCGCCTTGGAAGGAATAGGGCTATGTAGGCTTGCATAAAATTTGTGCTATGGGAGAGGAGAGAAGATCGAGAAAAAAAAGAGGGCGCCGTCGGAATCGGGATGAGCGACGCCGCAAGAGTCAGGAGCGAGGCCGCGAGGGAGGGTTGAGCTTCAAGAGAGAGCGGATCCGATCGGTAAGGAGATGAGATGAGATAAGGTTTGTTGAGATAAGTTAGGGTGGTGTGTTAGCAAATTTTGTGGGACAAGTTACGTTTGGTTATTCGGCTGGGTGTGAGATGGCATTTTACCTGTAATTATCATGAAGTGTGACACCACACACCACCGCAACTTCGCCTTTAATAGTAAAGATTTAGATATGTATTTGACATCTATTTTGATACGGAGGGAGTACTCTGAATTGATTGGTCACATCCCTAAACTCTAACTAATCACCGAATGATGTTGTAGATGACCCATGCGCAAAGCGTAACTAATCATGCAATTATTGGAAACAACACTCTACACGCAAGATTTTCTTTGAATTGTTATTCCACAATTGCACAAAATCCACCACCGCAATCATCTCCGAGGCATAAAGTGATGGTGTTCTCTGGAGGCTATAAAAATTTGGCTCAATTGTGCCTGTAGCCAGTCCTAATGATGGCCGGAGTGATGCTTCTAGATATTCGAACACTTTAGAAGGAAACAAGGATTTATCTGCTGGAACCTGGGGATCGATGGATTGGTACATGGGAAACTCAGGCGGTGGACAGAATCCACCACGAACGCCACCAGCGGTGCTATCTGCGCGCCAGGCCAGCCTGCGGCCACTACTAGGAAACCCCTTATTAGTGGCGCACCTTTTTCACTATCCGTGACGCATATGTTAGTCGCCACTAATAACTATCTTGTGTGGCGCATTTCAAAATGCGTCACAGAAGTCTCAAACTTCAGTGGCGCATTTCAAAATACGCCATAGAAGTCTCAAACTTCGCATATGGCCAATATGCGCCATAGAAGTTTTTTTTCCAAAATTCAAAAAAAAGGCGGACCATATCTCAAACTTCTGTGGCGCATATGGCCAATATGCGCCACTAAAGTTTTTTTCAAATTTAAAAAAAAACCCGGCCCAGATCTAGATCTGGCCGGAGTTGGTGGTGGTGGCCGGAGGAGGGCTAGGAGGAGGTTGTCGGAGTTGGTGGTGGAGGAGGAGGAGGAGGAGGAGGAGGTTACCGGAGTTGGTGGTGGAGGAGGAGGATGTCACTAGAGTTGGTGGTGGAAGAGGAGGAGAAGGAGGTCGCCGAAGTAGGTGGTGGAGGAGGAGGAGGTCGCCGAAGTTGGTGGTGGAGGAGGAAGTCATCAGAGGTCGCCGGAGTTGGTGGTGGGGGAGTAGTAGGAGGAGGAGGAGGAGGTCGCCGGAGAGTGGAGAAGGAAGAGGGAGGAGAAGGGGAGAAGTGTGGAGGGGAGGAGAAGTGTGGAGGAGAGAAGAAGTGTGGAGGGGGAGAAAAAGGAAATAGGAAGGAAGAAGGGCGCCCGCGGGATTCAAATTTCGAATCCCGCCCAAGACTTCTGTGGCGCATACGGGGGAAATGCGCCACAGAAGTTTCTCCCCCTTTTTTATTTTTTTGTAGTAAAAAATCTTCTATCCTAAATAACTTTTTACTTCTTTCGAATTTGGGGATTCTGTAAAATTGAGAACGACCATAGGTCATTGAATTCGAGTAGGGAATTTCGAGACGACCATTTTGATAGGTTACAGATTTTTTCCGACATCGTATGTAAAAGTTATAGCCGTTTTACCACACCATGACCTATTTTTGTAAAATACATCAAAATTCATGTTTTTCAATTTTGTCTAGATCTATACCCTATAATCTAACTATAACTCAAAGGAATTATTTTTTTGAAGTTTCTATCTTTTTTTATTTTTTACAAAACTGAAAAGGCGATCCACGAGGGGGGTGAGATCTGTTTTTACTTGTTCTGTGGCGCATACACCTATATGCGCCACAAAAACATCACTTTCTGTGGCGCATATGGTTTCTCCCCCCTTTTTTGCTGCTTGGTCCCATCAACCTTCTGTGGCGCATACGTCTATATGCGCCACAGAATCATCACTTTCTGTGGGCACAAGAAAATATGCGCCATAGAAATGTGGACTTCTGTGGCGCATATTGGTTTCGTGCGTCACTGAAGTGTCAAACTTCTGTGGCGCATTTTTTATAGTGCGCCACTAATACATATCTAGGCGCATGGTTTTACATACGCGTCACAGAATATTTTGTCTATCTATAAGCTGTTTCCTAATAGTGGACGATGGAATTGGTTATCGACAGCATCAACACAACACATCAGAAGAAGCGTCCCTACACCTCGTCCCGTCTGCTCTTCCCGAGGCTGAGGGGAGGAGGAAGTGGAAGAAGCCGTACCGTGCGGCGGAGGCGTAGTTGAGGTCCAACACGGGACTGGAGCGCCACACAGGTGATTGGGTTGATGAACACGTGTCTAGATACTGTGCGATAGCCTCACGGCAGGTGGACGCTTTTTCGTGTGGAACTGTTTTTTCTTTACCGGTGGCACCTAGGTAATGTACCTATGTTAGTGGGGATAAAACCATCCAAAAAAAGGAACCCGTAAGAAACACTTCGTTCTTTATTATTAGGTATAGATAATATGCAAGTTTTAGCCAGTGGAGTTATTCTCAAGTTTAGATTCTGGAGATACTTCCTTTTCAATGTGATTAAGGGGGCATACAAAAAATCCCATAATATCAATAGCGTTTGAGTTTAGAGTGTACTCATCTGTGTGCAGGCTGCTCTTAATACACTTTTCCCTTGGCCACGTTTTGACGTTTAGATCCAGCCACTTATCATATTTTAGTTCCATGTGAAGCTATATAAATTTGAATACATATTCCAGTCCTTCGAGCTATTGCACGAAAAAAGGACAAAGTATTAGCATCACAAGCAAAGAATAAAAGAAAGTTATCTTATCAAAAGATAGAGGAGTGGGACTAATTGCTAACCATAGCAGCAATGTCTTTGCGGTGCATTTCTCTGTCCAGTGAGTCAAGCACTTGGATATGTTGTTTTTGGCATTTATAACTACTAGGTACTAATGACAGCCATCATTGTTTATTGGAATGAATATCTAGAAAAAGAATTGTTGTTAGTTAAGGTCCCATCTAGACAAACATTCTTTCTCGATTGATTTCATAGTAATATGTACATACTGAGACTAATCATATCATGTACCAAACAAATTTTGACTCTCTGTAATACCCATGGTGGTTTCATAGCCAGTTTAGAGTTCTAGTCTTAAATGTGTTTGGCTTTGTGATTGCTGATCTAGAGGCTGCCATACAAATGCAGCTTGTACAATCTACTAAAGGAAAGAATGAAACAAAAGTTCTAGAAGTCAAGTGTTGTTCAGGGCCTTCAATATTATTTGTTGTTATATTTGTTATAATACGATGAGGAGGAAATAACTGTTTCATTCTTTATATTGAAGTACTGTACTTACTCCTGTCGTTAGTTTGGATTACATGCTAGAGGTCAGTTGTAGAACATATCTCACTATTTAAGAACACATAATAGGTGTTTTTTATGTACTATCAAATTATCTGTGCCATAAAATTATTTCAAGGCATTTGTGCTACTTATGTTGGTGTAGCATCTTCATTACCTAGTTATATTGTTGTAGCATGCATGCAATGGTTTTTACAGAAAGAATGACTTGTCACCATTTACAGGATGTCGAAGCCGGAGGAGGCGACGGTGGTGTCCAGGAAGGCGACTATGACATTGTCAAGGGTGGCGATGGCGGTGGCGAGGGCGTCATCCAGGAATGCGGCAATGGCGTCATCAAGGGCGGCGATGATGGTGGCGAGGGCGTCGTCCAGGACGACAACAATGGCGTCGTTAAGGGCGGCGGTGGAGGTGGTGATGTCGTTGTCCAGGAAGGCGGCCAAGGGGAGGGGAGGACACCAGAGTCAAATGCGGGCCAGTCATGTTCTATTCCGCGTGTGATGGAGCGATCAGGAGGGGTGCCAGATATTTCTGTGTGAAAAGGCAATTGTTTTCCGTTCCTTTTTAGTCTTCGTAACGTGTAATTATTTAATGGCTTATGCCTGAAGGAAACCCTGAGCATTGAGCATCGGCTCACCTTACATCAAACAGTAAATAAAAAAAGGGAGTGACTATTGGACAGCTAGCTGTTTTATAATTGAGAAACAGACAGATTCTTAAAACCAATAGGATGAGGACAGTTGTCAGACTAAAAAAATGAAAAAGAAACAGAAAATTGTCTGTTTTCAGTGTAACGAAACAGACACATTTTCATTTTCAGCTAGTGTTGAGTTCTAACGGCTCATTTTTAAGTCCAAGTTTTTCAGTCCAAGAACTACACCCTGCACTGACGCATAACACAGCTTGTAGGTGGAAAAAGGCACATAACACCGCTTAAAAAAAGACCAACAACTCTCCACACCATACTGACACTATATCAGGTCATCTTCTCCCGTAAGAAAACACCAGCTCCACCCCCGACCTGTCGCTGCTTCAGAGTGGGGGATCAAAAAGATGCTGCTTCAGAGTGATGGGTCAAAAAGATCCAACGATCTCCCACGAAAAAAAGAGAGAAAATAGGAACAGAATGCAGACGTAGAAATGATAGAAGAACCAAAGAAGGATAAACATGTCCTAGGAGAAGACCAACCTGAATTTGAAGACAACTTACAGTCCTAAGTATGCTCCTGAACTTGGTATAGTCTCTATCATGAATTTTGTGAGATCAAGCAATGATCACTTGGAGAAGAACAGAAGGATAACAGGAACTGTAGGATACCTCGCCCTTGGAAAAGTACATCAATGCGACCCATTATGGACACATAATGGGTACACCAACAAGCCCCCAATTCCAACTGCAAACCAAAGAATCAACACTATACTCTTAACAATGAAGAGATACTAAATACTGCGATTATAGAGTGAAAAGATACCACACAAACTCTAAGAGACCATAGTAATGACAAATATTGACCCGAAGAAATCCAGAGCTACTAAATATGAGAAAAAAGGAGTCTGGAGAAAGGAGGACTAACACCTGAGAGTGAAGAAAAATAAACCAATGAATTAAGAAAGAAAATGACGAAAACTTCCAAAACCGAAGAGAAAGAGGAAAATATGCAAATATGAAGAAAGAGATGAAGTCTGAACTCAACAATCATTTAACTTTGAACTCTCAACACACGAAAAACTAAAGAGTAAGACCTGAAGAGTAAAGACTAAGATCCCTACAAAATGAAAAGCAAAGACTCGGTGACAAAAGGGGATGATATTGGGAAAGAAATCAAAATTGAGAGAGTGAATAATGAAGAAAAAGACTACGACTTAGGAGTGAAAGATACTAATCCAACACTATTATGACAAAAAGATGCTCATGATTTAATATAAGACAAAGAGACTTGATGATTAAATTAGAAGGAGGTAAATGATGAACTGAAGAATCAACTCAAGAAATTTTAAAGCAAAGGAATGAGGACTGGATTTAGAAAAGTTGAAAAATGAGTGACTGAAAAAATGAAAGACTAAGCTGAATTCTAAAATGCTACGAAATGAGTGACAAAAAACTGAGAGACTTAAAATAAGATGAACTAAGAAACAAAGAGCATAGAAAAGACTAATCAGGAAAAAAACTACTGAATTAGTGATGAACTAAGGTGAATTGACCAACTAACTAAGACTAAGAAGTAGCACAGAAAACTCAGTTTAAAACTTTAGCTAAACTCAAAGAATAAAGAACAAATGCAAAGAGGAACACGAATAATGAGAGACTAGGGAAATAAGAACTAGAAACTGAATAATTGAGAAACAAAGAGGAGTCTGAAGAACAAAAGACTAAAAATCTGAAAACTGGTATAAAACCGGTATCTAAACAATGAATAAATCATAAGTTAACAAAAATGACTAAAGAAAGACTAAGAAAGAAGAAAAGGGGGACTAAAGAATGAGACAAATGACTCAAGAAAATAACAAAATTGAAAGAATTGAAGATAAAAAGATCAGAACTGAAGAATATGACTTAGAACACTGAGAATGACTAAAATAACTTAAGGTCGTGACTTAGAAAAACAAGAATGAATGAAACAATAAAGATTGAAAGCCAAATTGACTGAGAACTAATAAAACTAAAATTGACATGAAACATAAATAATGGACTGAAAATCTAATGCAACTATCATGCTTGGAATTGAAGAAATCAATAGACTAAGGACTAATAAAAGTAACTAAAAATAGAAACTGAGAAAAACTTATGATTGAAGACTAAGGAAAGAATGAGAAACTAAAAAGGCAAAATGAAGAGATTGAATGAGGAAAAACTAAGAGCTTAGAAGAACACTAGGAAACAATTAGCAAAGAAAGAGACACTTGAAATAAAGATATATCTAGAAAGTTAGAACCACATCATTAAGAAACTTTGAGAACTCTTTTGGGACATATCGTTAATCATGATTGCCTTCCTTTGTCTGCTCTGTGTACACCTTCACTCTTACGTTCAGCTTGTAGTTGAAGTAGAAACTAAGATGTGTAGACAAATGGTGTGTTAGGACTAAAACAAAGTAGATCAACGGAGAGTAAAATTCTAGTTGATCAAAAAATGAGGAAATTTCACATACTCCTCACTTCCCGGATTCTGGTATTTTGTTATCTTTTTGGGTAAGTTCACAATTTTTTTAATAGTTTACAACCTACAGGAGAAGTGCAAATAGGCAATATTCAGTAAAAAGAAACAGACAAACAAAAGAATCAAATAAGAGCTTAACAAATTTAGCGAAAAGTTGAACATTATGAGGATGCAACAAGAAAACTACGCGTTACTCAACCGTAGAAAGAAGAATTAAAACTGTTAAATAGTTTTTAATGACCAAGAGACCGAAGGACGTGACTATAATAATATGGTAGACTGAGAACTGAAGAACCAAAAGAGGAGACAGAAAGACAGAAGAAGCACAAGCTATATTGAAATATTATCCATGGTTTAGCAATCAAAAGTAATATGGCCGTAGTTACAGAAAAATGCTTCAAGAAGCTTCATATCATGGTTGTATGTAAAATGGTAAGACCCTACCTGTTATAAAAAAACAAAATGTAAAAGTGCTCCTCTAAGGCTAAAGTCATATGTCAGTAACAAATTGTCGGCCACTTAGATCTTACCTGCGCCAAAAAGCTAATCAGCACAGTTTGCCGCACCAAATCCACAAATTCTCCAAAACACCATGAGGTCCTAAGAATCATCTCCTCAATGCTAACAAGCTATCACTTCAAGGCCTCTTAGGAAAAGATCCACTGACCCTCAGAAGAGGCTCTAAAAACAACAAATATACCATGTCTAGATTATTATGAGTGCATCGAAACTCAGAATTACAAATGACGGGGTCCTACAAATTCAAGAACATAAAGGGAAAAATGTTCATGAGGTGACTGAGTAAAATGTTCAAACACCAATCTTCGAAAACAGATCACTACTATTATCATCACCACCCAAGAACAAGAAAATATAAAGGACAAAATGGACACATGAATAAAATTTGACCTCACACTTTAGGGCAATAGATTAACACTTTTCCTAAATAACAGCTAGCTAGTAAACTGAAGCAATCGAGCATCAAGTACTAGTATACGTGGGCAGCTTCACTTCGTCTGTGTCCATACTGTCTATTTGATATGATCAATCCGGTAAGAGACCAACAGCTAGCAGACTGCATCTTATTTCAGAAACATCCACGAACAAGTATTACACGACCACCACTAGAATTTACATGCCACGAAAGGACACCACTAGAATTTACATGCCACGAAAGGAAGTATACCTCTTCCAATGGTAGAAACACATTGACGAATACAGGGAGCAGCAGAAGCAGCCTCGCGCCGACTTGCAGGGCTAGGGTTGCCTCTCGGCTGTCGGTCCGGGTAGCGGGGAGACCCGAGCAGCAGGGGGTCTGGGGTGGCGGCGTCGCTGGTCGTCGGCGGAGGCAAGAGAGCGCCTCTGTACGTGGCCGTCGGCGAGCAGAGCGGCTTCTCCCGCTCGATCCTCCCACAATGAGCCAACCGTGCGGCTGCTACAAATTGGACGGGAGTCTGTCCGTAAGGCCTGCCTAGAGACAGGGAACGACGAGTATGAGGGCCAGCGGACACTGAGCTGTCCGCGGTGGCCGGACGCGGTTGCCGACGGCCGTGAGGGCCGCGGCCTGCTAGCCGGACGCATATGCTCGGAGCGTTCCAGCCGGTCGTCGTACCGCCTCACCCCCACCCGATGCCGAGGCGCCGCCGTTGCTACTCAGTCATCTATGCGAGGCCGGACGGCAGGCGAGCACCTAGCTAGAGTTGGGGAGCGGCAGCACCACTGGAGGAACTGCGTGACGAGCAGCGTGGCAGGCGGCGAGAAAGGGGATAGAAATGAAATTAAAAAAAAACTCAAAGAGGCTTCGACTCAGCCCATACAAATGAGACGGGGAGACTCAGAGAGTGCGTTGAGATTCGTATGAGAAATTAAATCCGACGCTCCAAAAAGTGACTGTGCACCAATTGTAAAACAGCTAGCTTTTATTTAGGAAAAATGTAAAAAAACCATCGAACCGGACAGGCCTTTGCTCCACCGGTCCATAGGCGAAGGTTCGCGTTGGCACCACCGCTTCTCCACCCTTTCTCTTTCCCACCCATCGCCGCTCCCGTGAAGAGTCAAAGACACCCACAGACCCGGCGCCCCTGGGTCCATGCGGGGGTGGAGCACGGTGGCGGCCGGAGTGGAGCATGGTCGCGGTCTTCCTCCCACCCCTTCCACCACCGCCCCAAGCTCATCCACTACCTCCCGCCGCCTAGGCCTGCACAGCCCTTCCACTCCATCCTCAGCCGCTCCACCCACGGTGGATCCGCCCGCGGCTCCCGGCAGGAGCGCGATGCCCTGTAAGCTTCCCCTTCCCCATGATTTGACGCTCTCGGTGCTCTCTCCCAGGTGTATTTACCGAGTCTTCAATGTTTGACTCTCGCTGACATGGTTGCCTCCACTCTGGGATTCATCTTTGTGTTGTGCCGACGACGGAGATGGAGTAAGTGGCTCTCCATCCACTGGACCTCCTCCCAGAAGAAGGGAGTACGCCTACTTCGATGGACCCGACGAGGATCTCCTCCTGGCCGTCGGCATCGCCAACAACCGCACTCCTTGCAAAGCCTGAATTGCAGATACACGTCACTCTAAATCTCGACAAGTCGCAATATCAGGCCTCTATTGTCTCTGTGCTGATTGACTCGACCAAATTGTGTAGAAGATGAAGTGCTGGAGGCAAATCGGAAATAGCCTTTTCCTCCGCTGCCACTGTCATTGGAGCAGCAAGAGGAGGAACATTGGCCTGGAGGATTTAGTGGATGAAGCGCAGCGCCGCGCTTGTGACGTCTTTTGACGTGCCTATGAACACCACTGTCCTCCACTCATGTCGTCGATGAGTGCGTCGCGTCTGAGCCGCCTCCTGGGCCGCTTGCCTTGCTCGCCACCGCACAACCTGCGCCGCTGTTGCGTGCTGGCCCTCCAGCCCCAGCACTCATGCTCCGGACCGCCACCATCGCACTCACCTGCTGCCTCTTCCATCACGCCGATCGGCGAGCGGCTACTTCCTCAGGTTGGTCCTTTGTATCTCCTTTTGTTCAGATGATCTGTTCTTCCTTTATGCTCCCCGGAGGGTGGCTGTGTATTTTTCTATTGTTAAGGTTGGGCCAATTTTCTTCCTCAGAGTTTCTGATATGTACACATGTGCCATCATTGTTACTAGATAATGCAAGGCAAACACCCGTTGCTTCTTTTGGAGGTTAGATGCTCTATATTCATTGTTTCTGACTTTCTGGTATATTAGTTTTTATCTCATGTTCTTTTTTGTCCCCAGGTGTGGGCACGTCAAGGTTAGCTGCGATAGATTTGTTTGTGGGTGTGTTGTTTTATTTGCCAGTTAGCTACTTGTCCGATTAAAATTGTAGGCAGTGGAAACAATTCTGCATCGCATAAATACTTTACAGGAAAAGGTTAAGAATATAAAAGGTTTGGTAATCAGAAAACACTTCAATATGATGCAACTTTTCTGAAGTCTTTTCATCTTCCTTTTATTTTTTAGCTTTGGATCACTTTGTTCGCCTGGACATATTGTTGTGCTGTACGGTTGCAGTATACCATTGTAATTCCCTTGATCTTGAAAGATGAACAAGAAGTTCAGAGGTCAAAATACTAAATACATCTATTGTACTGTATACCCATTAAGTGACCAGCTTGGCCTCTTTCTATATAGAAAGTTTCTGTTTCCGTTGTTTTCATAGAGGTTTGCACTCTACCATGCTATTTGCTGTGCAGAGATGAATTTATCTTGAATCTATGTGTCTCCATCCTTTTAATTTAAAAAATGGACAGTCGTTTCAAGATGGCACTAGGAGGAGGATGTTTGCAGTAGTTGGTGAGTAACCACACCATCCATAACACATTCTATTTCGTTCTTTGTTTCAGTGAATTCTATGAAACATTTCTAGAAAAATATACATTGAGTTACTTACTGGTTTTATCGGTGCTATTTATTTTACTCCATTTTGATCGGAGTAGCTCCGGTGTATAAAACCCTTTTCTGACCAAGTGATGAATTTGTACCTCTGATTACTCCTCAGGATTTCTAAATATTCATTTATTAGATAATTTGGGCTTGAAGTTGCCACGTCGCATGCAGAGCGTACGATATTTGCCTTATTTTTTAGTTCAGTTTTCCCGGATGATATTTGAGACTCATTTCGTTCGACGGAACAGTGGTATTTAACATTTACTCGGGTTTTAGAGATAGAAACTTCAAGAGCTTTTTGATTGCAGTTGGATTCAACATATTCCTAGGTGTTCAGGCTAACTTCCAAACAAGGCTGCTAGCATTGCTTCTGAAGTAGGGTCGAAGAGTATGCTAGCTATTGCTCAAAATTGAGGGCATGAAGCTGCATATGTGTTCCAGCACACCTACCGAAGACCTCCAGTACACATGTGAATTGTTTTTTGTTTGTATCCCTATTTACTCACTGTGGTAGTCAAGTCTACTGGATAAGAAAAAAGTATGCTGGATAACCTGTTCTATATATGTGATGCTTCAAACTTAACTTGCATACATGACTGCATGGAAAATACTCAGTATCTCCATGGTATAACCAGAATACATAGAGATACATGACTACATCTACTACATGCACAAGTCGTGTGGTTTCCCCTATTGAATGCTACAGCTCACTAAGCATGCTTATAATGCTACTCCCTCCGACCTATATTAGTTGACTCAGATTTGTCTAGATTCGAATGTAGACTTATTTTAGTGCTAGATACATCTTAATCTAGACAAAACCAAGTCAACTAATTTGGGTCATAGGGAGTAAAATTATTCAGAACTACTCTTCGGAAGTTGTCCAGCACCCTAAGCCTGACACTTACTTTGCATACTTGAAGCATGTTTATGAATTTGCCAAAGAAAACGTTCATGTTCGAGATGGAGTGAAATTGTTAAATGACAATGCATTTCTGTTGTACTTTGCTAAGGATTATCCTTCTATGTGTCTGCACGAGATGCTATCCTGTCATTTCACGAATGGCTTAGTAGTGGAGAAACTAAGTTAATACAGTGGACACCTTAATATGGTTTCGGTTGGATGTGTGGTTATTCAAGTTGCTGAACATAATAGAGCATATCCTGAGTCCTTTTTCCTGAGTGAAGATATACATCACAACAACAATTGCCTCTACTTCAGATCTTGGCAATATAGTTACTGCATATAAATGCACTGCATGGTGTGTTGCCGTACCATCTATTGTGCCTATCAGAACAGTGCTATCGTATCTTCTGGGTTTAACCCAGGTCTCTCCAGATGGCAAAATTAAATGTCCATTATGTGTTTTTGCAAGCTGATGCAATCCTGAATCACCGAACACATTATACGTAAAACAAGAAATTCGTTATTTTAAATCCATTGACCAAGCAGAACTCAGGGAATCAATTTCAAGTTTCTGCAGATGTTTGTTGCCAGTATCCAGCGCTCAAGCTATCTACAACAGCTGGTGGAACTTTACACATGACCAACTTAGTTTATATAATGCTATACCAGTTAGCTTTATGATGTTTGCTCGATGATGAAAGAGATTGTGTTGGTTACATGCAGAGAAATGTATGTTGTTGATCATGCTATACCAGCAGCGCAGCGCAACGTGTCATCATGCTAAACTATAACCATTTCATTTTCACCAGAATGTAGAGAAATGTAAAAAAGATTTTCACCATTATGTAAACATGTAAAAATATTTCATGGCGACTTGAACCTTAAGTCGATGTGACTGTTGTGTTGCTCTTTCGTAAGATATCTCTGAAAGCAGCACTGTTTTTATGAGTTTCAGTATATACCTAGAAACGGTTCCGGCAAAAATGTTGTATGCCTCTGTTTACTACTGCATGTCGTGTTGCTAGAGTATTTTTTAAGATAACTTGATTTTCCATTTTTCCTACTAAGCTTGAAAACCCAACAACATAGGTCTGCTCAAAAAACAAATTGCTCTGGAGTCTAGCCTAGGAACTCTTGAGCCTATCTGCTCTTTGTATTATCCATCTTAACTGTAATTAGCTAGGCGATGGTATTTGTGAGAGGATGGAGGCGGTCGGGAAGGGTAGGTTGTTAGGAAAGGGATTGAATGCCGCCGTGAAAAGTAACACTAAAAACATATACACGTTATGCTTGGATTGCAAATCAAAACGCCCTTTTGAGGCAGCACTATGCGGGCGGCGAGGCAAATCTCGCATGTTCATCTAGTCCCATAATTAATGCCTACCAATAGTAGGATCGTGAGTGTGATCACTTCCTTTATTTTCGGAGAAGCAAGGCGGGGTATGCGGTGGGGGTTTCGGTGCGGCAGAGAACAGTCCGTCAAACCTAAATGCTAGGTGCACCCAAGAGAAAGGCGGCTAATAGAAGCTGTTGGATTGTGTTTAGGCTGCCTGATCATACGGTTATAAGACCTCTGTGTATATCTGTTGGGGTGTCTGTAGCGTAGTTCTTGTTGGAGCCTTTATAAGTATAATAGAGATACCTAATAATAAATGGGCTAACGTTTCTCTCTCGCCGGTTTGCGCTTTCGTCCATACAACTATGCGTTTCCTCCGGCGTGGTACCAGCTCCTTGCGTGCAATTGGAAATTGCTAGCTGAGGCGGTACTAAGTTCTAACGTTGCTTTTTTTTATTCGGGCCGAACGTGCTATATGAACCGGATCGGATTGTAGGTATTGGGCCTTGGCGTCCTAGCTTATCACGTGACACCTTGACACTTAACATGTAGCCTATCCAAATTAAAACTGCCTAGCTAGCCGGGGCTTGTCTGCTGCATATATATATATATGTGTGCCCGGCCACCAGAAAAGATCAACTAATTAGGTTTACAACATGTGACAGGTCCGACGAGATCGATTAATTAGGTTTCTACTAGAAATATGCTGAGAGGCCGAGACCATGTCCGGCTGGAGTAAGTGAAGGACCTCATCACTTCTTCTCTCGCTCGATCGCATCCGCCTACTAATCCTCTTCTCGACTGAAGTGGGAGGGAAGATCCATCCTGGCCTGCGTGGTCCGTACATGGTGGTGGTCGCTCCCTCTCTCGGACGCCGTCGCACCATCTTCCCCTTGCAACACATCTGCTCTGGCCTCCGATGGGCACCGTGTCCGTATGAACCTCAAGGCGACCTCCAGTGTCTTGTGGATGATCGGAGATGGTAAACAAGTTTCTTTGTTGCATGACTGGACACCAGATATACTGTGTGACAAAATATACAGTCATTGCCCGATGATAGTGTGGTCAGTTTCCTGATGTCCAGAGATAGGTCTCGGCTTGGGAACAATCTGCCGTGCGTGCTTTCATTAATACGTTGTTCATTGCTTCCTGGACTCATGAGAAGAAAGTACTACACAATGTACGGTCAGCTAGATTATGGGTGGACAGAGGGCCAACAATTAATACAGGTGGTGGTGGTGTGTCAATTTAGATTTTTGTTTAAAATGACAAACAAGATGAAATTAGTTCGATGTTGTTTTTCTCAGAATTTTCTATCCTGGTGTTAAGATGCATATATTCACACGCACTATGATCGTTGATTTTGCTCGAGGGATGAGAAGTGTATCACACGTTTATTCTATGTCAATTTGAAGCTGAGCTATATTAAGACTGAATATGGTGTACGTCTGAAACCAGTTACCGGCGAAGTTGGAAAAAGGTGACGCATGCACATTAGGGTTAGCATTAGTATTCTTTCAAGTCTAAAATCTCAATCAGGTGTGAGCCTTTACAGCCTTTTAATAAATGTGTGAGTCACAATATTTTTACAAGTTTCTCCAGCTGCAACGCACTGGCAGTTTTCCTAGTAAAGTCTAAAAAAACTAGCAAATCTTTGAGGTCTTTAATCTCTTTCTTTTTCTAAGACACAATCTTGCACTTTGCTGAAGGCAGCTGAACACTCACAGATATCAAACCATAACCTGTAAATACCAATGAAGGTTCTCCCATAATTTTTTGAGCCGCAATGTCAAGACTACGTGCACGCGCGCAACCATTAGGGTAATCAAACAACATTGGCAAGAGATCCAACACAAGTATTTCGTTGAAAATTAATCGAACAGCCTGATTGATGTTGCAGGCAAATAGAGGGTACGAATCGCCATTGTCGAGGACGTGGCAGCCGGGACAAATATTGAGAGGATAATCCTCCTCGCGACAACCATGAGAAAAAGTCCAAAATTGATCTGCTGAAAGAAGAACTGAAAAACTATACCTATAGAATCTTAATCTTTCAACACCACCATTGACGCCGGGAAAGAGATCTCGTCATCAAACGAAAGGTCGAAGATCACTTATTATAGATGATGACATCTCCATTAACAGAGATCAAGAAGATGACAACCAAAACACTAATCTAATCTTTGAAACCATTACTTTTATTGAAAACTCCACCCATAGATCGGGTTTTCCAACCCCTCCCGACGCCGGCGAGATCGGCCGGAGGAGGGGGAACTGATCTATGGAGGAGGCAGAGATGTTGTGGCTAGGTCAAGGAGAGAAGGCGGCGGCTGAGAGAGAACGAGCCGTATTGTCCGGATAGAGTCATTTTTTAGTGACGCGCCGAGAAAATAACATGCAACTACTATATGAAAAAATAGTAGTGGCGTCCAATATTAAGCGAGCGCCACACGTAAAACCTTTTAATGGCGTTCAGAAGCTGATAGACGCCACATGTATATGGTCTCAGGAGGTGCAGCCAAGACAAAGTTAGTCATGACATTCGAACTATATAGACGCCACTAACAGTGACACATTTGACAGTGTTTGGTACTTTCGGATGCCACCACTAGCTATTTAGCAAAACGACTTCCAAATTTTGATTTAGCCGTGCTGATGATTGCTAGTTCTCACTCTCGATCCGCACACCACTCCTCTGTTGTCCCCAACCACTACGCGCGCACGCCGCTGCACCGCCCGCTTCCCCTTCCACTCCCCCGACCTCTCCCTCCCCTTCCCTTTCCCCTCCCACCGCTCGCTTCCCTTTCCCCTTCCTCCCCTAATCATTCCCCTTCCCCTATGTCGTTGTTTTCGTCACGCCGTTGTGCTCTACGTCTTGGCTTACCCCACCATCACCGTGGTGAGTATCTGATCTGATTTATATCTATGAAGAATCTAGGCAATTTTTTGATTATATTAATCTAGGAATAAAACATGAGCATGACGTACACATACTGATATTTGACAATGCAATCATACAGTACTAGACATATCGTAGAATCATCTACATTAATCACAAGTATTGTGCACATTAAAATAAGTAGGAGAGAGATAAACATATTATACCCTCCGGTAGGACAATTGGCCGTAGCAGCAACGGAGGCAGTGGCGACAGCAGTCTCGTCGGCCGCCCTCTTCTCAGCAGCGGCATGTTTGGCAGCGGCCCTCTCGGCGCGGTGGCCATGGTGATGACGAAGGCGTGCAAGTAGTGGATGCAGTCGATCGAGAGCAAGCAGCCACGTAGAAGACGCCCCCAAAAACCTAATCGCCCCTCTCCCGTATAGGATCTCGAGGGGCAGGGTTTTGGAGGCCTGCTCTCCAATCAGCCGTGTACATGATGGACGGGATAGGATCACCCGCAGCAGCAGCAGTAGAAGGAACGACAGGGGCAACTCCAGCGTGGAGGCACTACTAGGAAATAGCTTATAGGTAGACAAGTTACTCTGTGACGCATATGTAAATCCATGCGCCACAGATACTAGTCAGTGGCGCATTAGGAAATATGCGCCACAGCACTGAAAACTTCCGTGGCGCATTCCATACAACATGCGCCACAGAAGTTTGGTGGGACCCGCCAGCCGGGATGGGGCGATCCAAGTTCTGTGGCGCATAATGAGATATGTGCCATAGAAGCCGCCTCTTCTGTGGCGCATATTTTATTATGCGCCACAAAACGTGGAGGCGGGCAATCTATTTCACCCACGATCTGTGGCACATGTGTGGATATGCGCCACAGATATGTTTGACTTCTGTGGCGCATATCCACACATGCGCCACAGAAACCTAACCCCGGGTCCCACCACTTTAACCTGCACCATATGTTTTGTGGCCCATATCGCAATATGCGACATAGAAGTTTGAGCATCTGTGGCGCATTTCTGCCGTATGCGCCACAGATGAGGGCGTCTAGATCCATGTGAAAAAGGCGGCAAGCTCCCACCCTATCTATCCACCACCACCCATTTCACATCTCTTCTTCCTTTCTACCTCCTCCCAACTCGTCTTCCTCCTCCCTCCCACCCCATGTTGCCCATAGTTTCTCCATTTTCTTGTAACTAAACCTACTTTAGTCCATATATTGGTAAGTGGAAGCTTCCCTCTAACTTGTAGATCTAAAAGCTCCTTACTTTTCTCTCTCACATCTCTACTTGTTTACTAATTTCCTCTCCACCAACTTGTAGATCTATTTGTCCTCTCTCATCGCGCGGTCTCATCTCGCTATTATTGAGTCTACTGGATGAGTACTTGGCCATGAACATGTAGGTGAAGCTTGTCACGCGGGCGGTGTGTGTGCGATGTATGGCGAGACGATGCTTGTGTGGTGCATGAATGTTTTCATTGGGAGGAAGTTTTTTGTTGCTTGCTTGTTGTTGTCCCGGCCGGTGTGGTGCATGGATGTTTGCCGAAATGTTGATTCATTTCTATTTCAGAAATTTTTTGCACTACCCATATGTCCTAATTTTAGGAAAGGTCATGCCGAATTTTTCCGGCTAGCGTTCATGCATGTGTGTGTGTGCATATGGTGTGGTTCTAACCTATACTCTCTGTTTTGACCGCTCAGGCAACCATGGTCCTCACGATGAGCAAAGGTTGAATTGCTAGGTACAAGAAAGATGCGAAGGAGGACATGATTATGAACAACAAGACCATGATAAGATGTCCATGTCGAACATGCAAACTCCAGCGCTGGATCGACCCTGATTCTGGACAATTGGAGTGTCACCGGCTCAGGCGTGGTTTCATGCGCGACCTCAATGAGGCGCCGGCAGGACATGGTGGTCACGAAGACGTGGGCGGGCGAGAAGACGAAGAGTCTACCGGGCATGATCATCATGACAAAGGAGATGTTGGTGAGCATGATCATCGTGATGAAGGAGATGCCGGTGGGCATGATCAGCATGGAGAAGGAGATGTCGACGAGCATGATCATCATGAAGAAGGAGAAGACGCGAACACACAGACGCTGCTAACTTTGGCCTTGCAGGACCCTCATGTTCAAAAACTGCTCCTCAAGGAGACGAGCAACGACAAAGCTGCAGCCAGAGAGAAAGCCAAGCTAGCCCAAATGGAGGTAGACGGGATGACTCCATTGTATCCTGGGTGTCACCCCGAGGATACACGTTTGAGTGTAACGCTCAAGGCTCTGGAGATGAAGGCCGAACACAAATGGACCGATGTGAGCTTCAACGCGAACATGGAATACTGGCACGACCGACTTCCTAAGGGGAACACATTGCCGACAAGTATCGAGGAGGCCAAGAAAATTGTGTGCCCTCTTGACCTACCAAACATTAAATACCACGCATGCATCAATGATTGCGCACTTTATTGGAACGAGTACGCGGATAGAACCACATGTCCGGTGTGCGGCCAAGGGCGGTACAAGAGAGGGAACAAGAAAGTTCCTCGAAAAGTGGTATGATACTTTCCTATCACCCTCCCGTCTACAGCGATATTTCGTAGATCCTAAGGAAGCAAAGCTCATGCAATGGCACGTGGAAAGAGAGAAACCCGAAGATGATCTAAAGAAGGGCAAGATCCTGACACACCATTCAGACGCTAGCCAGTGGAATGCATTAGACATCGAGTTCGAAGAGTTCGGGGGCGATGCAAGGAACATTAGGCTGGGTATGAGCACCGATGGACTCAATACTTTTGGAAATCAGAGTAACACGCATAGCACCTGACCCGTGTTTGTATGGCCGTACAACCTACCCTCGTGGCTATGCACGAAGCAAAGGTACGTACACATGAGCATTCTTATTCAGGGGCCAAAACAACCAGGTATCGATATGCATCTGTATCTCGGGCTGTTGAGAGAGGAGTTAGCCAGCTTGTGGGAGACGTCGGCCCATGCGTGGGACGCCTACACTAAAGAATATTTCCATCTAAGAGTCGTGTTGCTCACGACGGTGCAGGATATCCTGGTTATGCATATGTATCGGCACAGGTGAACCACGGACACAATGCATGCGTCAAGTGCATGGATGAGACACCGCATCTCCAGCTACCAAGGGATCCCGGGTCTTTGAAAACTTTGTTCCAAGGTACTCGAAAGTGGATCCGCATGGATCACCCGTGGAGAAAACGTGGTGACCGGTTCAATGGTAAGGACGAGCTCTAAAGAGCCCCGTGTCTAAGGAGCAGCGAAGAAATCAAGGAGCTTTTGAATAATTGGGTAGATTGCCCTGCACCAGGAAAAAATGACCGAGGACAAAGCCGCTGCTGGGTGTATGGAAAGCAAGGTCTGTTTTCTGTGACCTACCTTATTGGAAGGTCCTCCACACTCCCTATAGCCTCGATGTAATGCACATCACGAAGAACGTTAAGGAGAGTCTGCTTGGCACTCTACTGAACATGCCGGAGAGGACCAAGGATGGGCCAAAAGCAAGAAAGGACCTTAAATTTCTTGGCATCAAGAAAGATCTTTAGTATCCTGATGATGATGATGATGATGATGATCAGACAGAAGGGACTCAAGGTCGCCGCAAAAGAGTTAAGAAGAATGAGGTGGTGCTCTGTGCTGCCTACTTCACTCTGAGTCTGGAGGAGCTCAAGCAGTTTTTTAGGTGCCTCCTAGGAGTGAAAGTTCCTCACAGTTACTCAGGGAAGATAAGTAGATATCTGGACATGGCGAAGAAGAGGTTCAGCATGATGAAGTCTCACGACTGTCACGTGCTGATGACGCAGATACTCCCCATTGCGATCCGCGGGATAATGGACGAGCATGTCCGTGAGATGTTGTTTGGCCTCTGTAACTTTTTCGACATCATATCTAGAAAGTTGATCGGTGTGAAGCAGCTCGACAGGCTACAAGAAGAGATCGTGAAGATACTATGTGAGCTTGAGATTTACTTCCCGCCCGCATTCTTGGACATCATGGTGCATCTGCTTGTACATGTCGTGGACGACATCATCCAGCTCGGGCTGACATTCCTGCACAACATGATGCCGTTTGAAAGGCTAAACGATGGCATCAAAGGATTCGTTGGCAACAGGTCCCGTCCAGATGGAAGCATAGCCAAGGGCTTTCTGATCTACGAGTGCATCTCCTTCTACCAGAATTATCTAACCACCGAGAACGAGGATGTTGGAATACCCACCAAGAAGCACCTCAGTAGGCTTGGTGGATATGATCACCGCGAGGGCTGCCGCTCATTGCATGTCGGCATTGATGGTCGACGCACCAACTTTGACAGGGCACACCGAGTCGCGCTACAACACATTGAAGTGGTCGGCCCTTGGGTCGAAGAGCACAGAAGCTTAATCGAGCAGGAGTACATCGACCAGGGCCGACCGAGGAAGAAGGGAGACGTAACCAGAGAGCACAACTCCAGCTTCATGGGTTAGTTCAAGAAAAGGCAACTAGACAATCCCCCACAGACGCCTTCTACGGAAGATCAAAAACTCATATTATCCTTATCGCAGGGCCCAGGGCACAACCTAAGGATCTACCAGTCATACGATATAAACGGTTATAGATTCTACACTGAGGAAAAGGACAGGAATAGCGAATATCAAAACTCAGGAGTAACTATGTTATCCTTCGCCGATGACGAGACTACTGTCATGGAAATATTCTACGTAAGGATCGAGGAGATATGGGAGCTCGACTTCTGTGGAGAGATCGTACCGATGTTCCGTGTTAGATGGGCCAAGAACATGGAAAAAGAAGACCGGTATTTCACCACAATGGTTATATCAGATGCCAAATCGACGAAGAACGCCTCCGCAAAAAATGAGCCTTGGGTACTCGCTAGCCAAGTTGATCAATGCATTTTTATTACCGACTCGTCAAAGCCCAACCGTGTTGTAGTTAGGAGGGGCAAGAGGAGCATCATCGGAATAGAAGGAGCCGCCAACGAGCAAAACTTCGACAAAAACGGCGACCCGAAGATCGAAGAGGAATTCGACAAGTACTTCGACATGCCTACTACTACTAAAGAAGAAGGAAGACCACACTACCTACTAAATATTGTCCATTCACAAGAAGAAATCTCAAAGTGCACAGGCTAAAGTATTCAATCGCGATGAAAAATGGCAAGAAGATTGTGAAGAGACGCTAGCTCGACACAACACATGATTGTATATGTTCAGAGAGCGAGATTTTGAATAAATATGAATGTTTGTATATGTTCTTGCTTTATTTTAAACATATATATAATTAAAAACACATCACATGATTGTATATGTTCGGGGAGAGAGTTTTTTGAATAAATATGAATGTTTGTATATGTTTTTGCTTTATTTTAAACATATATATAATTAAAAACACATCACATGATTGTATATGTTCGGGGAGAGAGTTTTTTGAATAAATATGAATGTTTGTATATGTTCTTGCTTTATTTTAAACAGATCTATAATTAAAAATATGTTTTTTTTTTAAAAAGTGTGAGACAGCCAGGATTCGAACCTGGCTGCCCCAGGTTTAAAATGGCACAAGCAAGCAGAGACCACTAAGGCAAGTGTGTGATCTTGTCATACTACCACGCATGCCGCGTTTTGTACTAAGTCCACAGGTTCTATGGCGCATTTTGGCAGTATGCGCCATAGAAGTTTTCGGCAATATGCGCCACAGAAGTTGGAACTTCTATGACGCATACCGCCGAAATGCGCCACAGAACCCGTGGACTTAGCGAAATAAACGATTCAGACTTTCGTTCCCCTTCTCCCCATTCGATTCTAGGCTCGCTCGCCGCGCGCAAACCCTAGCCCTCGCTGCCGGAGCCGCCACCGCCGCGCTGAAGCCCGTGGAGGAGGAGGCCCGCCACCACCGTGCTAGAGCCCATGGAGGAGGAGGCCCGCCGCCGCCGCGCTGAAGCCTGTGGAGGAGGAGGCCCGCCACCACCGCGCTAGAGCCCGTGGAGGAGGAGGCCCGCCGCCGCCCCGCCCGCAGCATGAGCACCACCGCCACCCTCGTCGTTGACGACCACCGCAGCAGCAGCAGCAGGTACCCTCAAATTCCGTCTACTCTGCATCCATGGTTGGGGGATTAACTGACAATCTGCAATGTTTGTGTGGTTGGGGGATTAACTGACAATGGATGTGGTCTTGTGTGGATTAACTGACAATCTGGTCATGCGATTATGCAGATAAATGTGTCGACGGATGAGTTTCTTGTGCTAGACTAGTTATATGTAGATAAATGTGTACTAGACAGATTATGCAGATTATGTGTACTAGACAGATAAATGTGCTAGACAGATTATGTTTCTTATGCTAGATAGATAAATGTGTACTAGCATAATTGTGTAGTTATGTGTCGACAGATTACGCAGATAAATGTGTCGATAGATAAATGTGGTCTTGTGTGGATTAACCGACAATCATCCATATTTTGTGTACTGGACTAGTTATATCAAGGATCTTGTGCTTGCCCAACCTTGTACTTATTTCGAGACATGAGTTTTTCTGTATAATCTTCAGTGGTACATGTAAATTATGTCGACGGATGAATGCTTGTTAGAGCATAGCAACGGTGTTTGGCTGTCATTACATATAATTCTTCTGAACAACTGTGCACCAAAAAAATATTGATCTGGAGCTTACAGTCTGTGAGCTACGGTTTTGCAATTGTTGATTTTAGTGTTGCTATAGTTTTGCAATTGCTGATTTTAGTGTTGATGTGAGCTGCTGCCATCTCAGATGAATCTGCTATCTGCTAGGTTGACAGTCTGCTGAATTATTGCTGTCTGTGCCGAATGTTATCAGTTTCTTATCAGTTAACCTCATGCCATCATGATTGAATGTATGCCATCATGATTGACTCCTTGTTTCTTATCAGTTTTTATTGGCATAACTTTCTTGCTACTTTTCTAAATTGTACCAAGTAATTCCTAAAATAAAAATGAGTGTCAAATTTTTGGTGGCAAGATTCAAACCAGGAGCCTTGAGCATATAGATGTTTATTCTTTCTGTGTATATATCTATACTGTACTAGTAGTATTATTGCGTTCTAAATTTGGTATATCAATGCCTCATAACTGTTGCCTCATAATTCTACTGTAGTGATTGCTAAATTCAGAAGTTTTGTGTATGACAGAAAATTCAGAAGATGTTTTTGAGAATTCTGGTGGTCTGATTTAGGTGGTGGTCTGGTGTATGTAGAAAATTCAAAATACAAAAAACTACTGTAAGCAATATATGGTGCTACTGTTACTACCTATGGTATATATACACAATGATATATTGGTTACTATGCTACTACTGCAATATATTGTACCTGTTGTCATATATATACTGAATGTACTGTGGATGATGGATGATGGATACAACTGGGGTCAATGCATGGGGCTGTCAATATGGGGATGGGGTGTTTTGTCTTATAGGGATTTCATTTGAGTTTTCCATTTCCCCCGAAGTGTCAATTCACTTCCGTTTCGGTTGAGAAATGGGCACTTCTAGGTCAAAAAATTAGCAAAGGTCATGCTGAATTTTTCGGCCGAGATTTGTGCTAACTTTTTGCCTCTTTTTAATAGAGTAGTGCAAACATGTTGGGCAACAACGAGGCCGGCCCTTCTAAGCACATGAGCGTCGAAGAACAAGCTAGATAGGCCAACAAGTCATTTTGGAAGGGGTCCCAACAGGAGGAGGAGGAGGAGGCGATGAGGATGACACCACCACCGGAGGAGGAGGCTATCGTCGCCAGAGCTGCTGGGGGAAATGAGGGAGGAGATCCTGATTACGAGGGGGATGAAGACGACTAGGATGAACTAGTATAGGCGGCGGCGAAGAGGATGACACCACTGATGGTAGCGCCCGCACCAATGGCGGCGAGTGCACGGATGATGGTAGCGGCAACCCGGCTGCTTCTCAGAAGAAGAAGAAGAAGAAGGAAAAGAAGGATCGGAAGGTGCCAGTGCTCTCCACCGTCTGCGATGAGTTAACTGAGGTCACAGAAAGTGGCCAACCCATTGCGCCAGAGGCGTTTGCTAAATGGTATGACCTGCAACTCGGGTGCATCATCCGGGAAAGCATGTCGATCAACATGAAGTACATCAGACATGCTGACAATGCATCTTTGGTCGATAACATCCTTAAGAAGCTTCACAAGCGATATAGATTCCCGGAGCGGTTTAGAAACCTCGATAGAAATAACCCGGTGAACAAACTAGCCCTCACGAAGATGAGCAACGCCTTGAGCAGCTGGAAAACCCGGGTGAAGAATAGCATTGAAAAAGGTGAAAGCTGGGAGGTTATTAGTAAGAAAAATCCGATGCTCGACGAAGAGGAGTTTAAGATATTCAAGGCGGATATAACTACCGCTGATGCTATACATTGGACTAACTGGGGCAAGACTATGCGAGAACAGAACATAGGTAACCACCACCTTGGAAGCGGCGGTTACAGGGGGAAACATGCCATTTGGGACAAGGAGGACGCCAAGATTGAACGCCTTTGTAAAGACAGCCCTTGGCTTAAAATCACGGACTTGCAGCTTAGGCAATTTGTCCGGGCCTGCTACTACCTGGACAAGGAAACAGGGGAGTTCATCACCGATGATCCAGAGGTGAAGGCCTTCGAGAAGAAGCTGGTAAGGAATTTATTGCCGCTCTCAAGTCTATTGTGTTCTAATTAAAATAATGAAGCCAAGAATCTAAATGGGTTCACCTTTCCTTGTTTCTGCAGGAGGAGGAACTAAACGCTCCTGCCAAAGAGTCGTCCCAGGATTCGACGGAGCAGTGGGTCACGGTTTTCAACAGGGCGACGAATGCTTACAAGAAGAGGGACAAGGGGTTGCCGCTGTCCTCAGCTAGCCGTGTGTCCGGCTTCGGTACGAGCATGAAGTTCAAGGAGTACTACAAAGAGGACGCCAAGAAAAGAAGGGAGAGGAAGAACCAGTCGGCGGCTAAGGATAAATCCGTTATTGAAGAGCTAAAGATGAAGGTGTAGACACTAGAAGAGAAGGAAGTGGACAAGAAAATAGTGGACAAGTTAGTGGAAGAGAAGCTCCACGCGATGACCCCCCCTGAGTTTTTCGAGGGGCTTACTGTTTGGAATGCGGGAGGTCGACAGGGGCTGATACATCTGCCTAGCTTAAGCAGCAGTAACTCGAGCATCAATGTTAACGTGTCGCCGGACCTGGTGACCCCACCGACCATCAACGCCAGGACGCAGCCGCTCGTTTTGGTCACACTGACGCCCCTCCCACCAAAGATACCAATAAGGCGCAGCCGACGGCGGTGGTGCTTCGTGAGGCACTCGAGCGGGAGAATGCAGATGATGATAGGCCAGTCGCCGTGTCTCTACATTAGCCGAGCTCCACGCCACCACCAAGGTAACTAATCATCTCCTTTATGCCTTTGATGCATGACTGCTGCCATCTCATAATGCCCAACAACATGTTTTGCGTCAGGACACTTCTTGCGTACTCCTGCTTAAAGATGTCGGCGGTGAGTTGAAGGATGTTGCCAAGCGCACTCTCATACAATCGACGAGCCGCATGATGCACAACAATCCAATGGATGATGACGTGATGAGGGTCAGGTTGGCTCGGGTGTTGTCATGGTGCGACGACATGGACCCCCCTTTCAACCTCAGGGAGCCGACGAAGACAAGACCCTTGGAGAATGCTACAACTGGCCCTTGACATGGCCGAAGACCCAGATTCGTCTTACGGGGGTAGCACCGGCACCACCTCTCGATCGATCGCCCGGCCACCACCTCGGAAGCCAGCAGTCGTCGTCGTCGCCACCACCAGCCGTCACCAGCAACTCTTGGCAGCGTGTGTACCGCCCCATGGCAAAGACGTTGTGGCGCAACCACCATCGCCCCCGCTACCACCACCACATGATGGAACCCATGAAGATGATGATGAATCGGTCAACATTGACGACTTCATCAACACTGGCACCAACAAAGGATTGTATATGCCTTCTGTGGATGAAGAACCCTTCATAGCTCGCTACCATCAAGCCGGTCGGCCCAATACATGCATGCAATGCCTGGTCTTCCATGGTCTTTCTCAAGAGACGCCTCCGGCCACCGATCCACCACAGGAGAAATCGGGATTGTCTTTCAGCCCCAACACACTCCGAAAGGCGGCTGATGAGCAGATGGAAGTGGAGGACACTATTGTGAAGAAGAAGCACAGGAAGATAGGTAATAATAATAATAAGAAGGGTGCGAGCCAGCCTCTTCCGAAGAGGACCCGGGCTCAAGACACCGTCGTCGTACCATCCACACAATATGGCTTGCCCCGAGTGCATGTAGCTGGTGATCCGATATTGACTCTGGATATGCTCCACATCGTGGTTGGACCCATGTTAACTTTGCACGAGGGTGTCAAGACACTAGAGGGAATCCTTCTTAAATACAAAGATCCAAATTACTCGGTTTTCACGGCCAAGGTGCCATTGGACGTGGGCTTCATCGATGAACCCCCCACGGAAATATTCTTCATAGCGTATGGGGATGATACGTCCATTTTGAATCACTATTCTATGTCATAATTTACTATTATTCATTGATATATTTCATATTAAGAGATGATACTTATGTAATTTCATCTGTTTTTTGCATGGTTGATGACTTTTGGAGCATGGACCGCTGCAATCAGGATTCTGATGGAAAAGGTGTTGTTTGGAGGCGAAATTCGCGAAGATCAGAAAATTCCAGAAAATACATGGAAAATTCTATTTTTCCAGAAGACGAAGGTTGCCAGAAGGGGGAGTGGAGATGGGCCATAGGGGGCCCACACCACCCCCTAGCGCGGGCCACCCAAGGCCGCACCACCAGGTGGTGTGGCCGCCCTAGCCCACTCTTGGCTCTCCCTTCTAGCGTATATTATCCTATCGAAACCCTAAGACTCTAGGAGAAACCACAGAAAGATTCCGCTGCCTCTGCGGGGCGGAAAATACCGAGAGAGAAAGATCTCTCCGGCAGACAGAATTCTGCCGAGGGGAATTCCTTCCTGGAGAGGGGAGATCGTCGCCATCAACACCACCATCAAGCCGGACTTCATCGGGATCATCATCATCATCATCACCACCATCATCTCCACCAGCACCATCATCACCACTTCATACCGCTGTAACAATTGGGTTGAATCTTGCATAGTTCTTAGGGGAAACTTTCCTGGTGTTGATTACTCCTTGTAGTTGATGCTATTGAGTGAACCATTGAATTATTGTTTATGTTCAGATTGTTACACATCATTACTTCATCTCTGACCTTGATCCATATGATGTCTTGTGAGTAGTTCGTTTAGTTCTTGAGGACATAGGAGAAGTCATGTTGTTAGTAGTGGAATTGTGTTGAGAAAGATTCAATGGTTTGATATTTAAGTTGTGTTGTACGTATTCTAGTGGTGTCATGTGAACATCGACTACATGACACTTCACCTATATGGGCCTAGGGGAATGCGTTGTTTATTTGGCTACTACATAGGGGTTGCGGAGTGACAGAAACCTGAACCCCCGTTAGGAAACCTTTGCACAAGGGATGTCAAGGTCTTAGAGTTTAAAGCTGTGGTTAGATTTCTATCTTAATTACTTTCTTGTACTTGCGGATGCTTGCAAGGGGTATAATCACAAGTATGTATTAGTCCTAGGAAGGTCGGTACATTAGCACAGGTTCCCCCACACAACACTTAGCAAGCTAAAGAAGATTAATCAACTATATGAAGCGAAAGCACTTGACGATATTCCCATGTGTCCTCGAGAACGTTTGGTCATCTTAAGTAATACAACCGGCTTGTCCTTTGCTAAAGAAAGCATTGGGCCACTCGCTGCATTTATTCTTATTGTCTTTTATTTACTCGTACTTTATTTACCTGCATTATCAAAAAACCCTAAAAATCCATTTACTAAGTATTTACAGAGAATTCCTGCTCCAAGCCACTAGCCAACACCTTCTGCTCCTCATTGGGTTCGACACTCTTACTTATCAAAAATACTACGATACACCCCCTATACTTGTGGGTAATCAAGACTATTTTCTGGCGCCGTTACCGGGGAGTGAAGCACTATTAGAGAGTGGAACTGGTAAAGAAAACTTCTACTGTGAGTATTGTTTATTTCTGTTAGTTGATTTATTTTTATTATGGAAAATTCGCTGAGTTTCTTATTTCGTAATGCTAGTACCACTGCTAAGGTATTAGATGAACCACCACCTGCTGAGAATGATATTTTTAAAATACCTACAAGAATTATTGATCGTGTTATGGATAACTACTATGTTGGAGATGGAACTGTCCATCCCGATGATCATTTGCGTTTTATACACGAATTATGCGGGTTGTTCAAGTGTGCAGGTATTACAACAGATCAAGTCAAGAAGAAGTTATTCTCATTATCACTGAAAGGAAGAGCTGAGGAATGGTATAAGCTGCTGAAGAATGGTCAAGCTCTTGAATGGGAGGAAGTAGTGCCTCTCTTTTGTTCAAAATTTTATCCTCCTAGTGAGATTTATAAAGATCGGAATCAAATATATAACTTTTGGCCTCTTGATGGAGAGAGTACAACTCAAGCTTGGGGGAGATTGAAGTTACTAATACTCAAATGTCCTATTCATGAGCTCCCCAACAATATTATTATCAATAAATTTTATGCAAGGCTTTATCTTCATGATAAGGATCTATTGGATGCTTCTTGTGCTGGATCATTCACTCGCATGGAATAAGAAGCTAAATGGGATCTTCTAGACCATATTCAAGACAATGCTGAAGCATGGGAGAATGATAAAGGAAGAAAGTCAGGTATAAGTTATGATTATGAATGCACTGAATCTTTTATGGGAACTGATGACTTTCAAAATATTAAAAATGCTTATGGTCTAGACTCTCAAGCTATTGCAACTTATTTCGAGGCTTTTGCTTCCTATATTGAAGTTCCTAAAAAGAAGTGGAACAAGTAGCATGAACCTTATACAGATATTGTTAATAGTGTTCCTGCAAGAAATACTGAAGTTTATACTGCTAATCATGTTTTACCTGAACCTTACATTGAGAAAATGCCTTTCCCAGTTAAGATAAAGGAACATTCTATGATAACTAGTATGGTTAATGAAAGTACAAATAAATCTGTTGAACATGATGAACAAGTAGCTATTGAACCTATAATAGCAAATGTGAAAGACTTTGTCACTAAATATGTAGAAGAAGGTCACACTATCCTTTGTAAGGATACTTCTGAAACTGCTTCACAAATTAGTGTTATAAGAACTAGTATTCCTATGTTTTCTGTTAGAATAAGTGATCATTGCTACGATGGTTCTTGTGATAGTTATACTGTTAAGTTTATGCACGATACTGAAAGTTATTATGAGAGAGGAAAGAATGTTCTAATGCATCTCAATAATATTAAGTTTCCTTGTTTTACGCTTAAAGTCTTTATGTTGCACTTGTTTTGCCTTCTTATGCTTGCAGTTTCTGGTTTCAACAATTTATTTGCTTACAAAGTTCCCTTGCATAGGAAGTGGGTTAGACTTAAACATGTGTATTTTTGCTTCTTAATGCTCTCTTTTACTTCAATTCATATTCCTAAGTGAGCATCATCAAAATTATCATGCCCATCTTAATGACTATAAAGAAAGAGCTTTTTGGGAGACAACCCAATATATTTGTGCTTTCAGTTTGTTTTCGTTCGTTTGAGTCCTGGAAGTTATTATCATGGTAATAACCTCTCCTTATCCTTTTTTTTGGTTTTTGTGTCAAGATCAACCTCTAATGAAAGAGAAGTAAGATTTGGGGAAATTGCTGTCCCGAAACAGATTTTTGTCCTTGACCGTAAATATTCGTGAGAGATTTGTGTACGTCGGATTGAGCTGTAATTTTTTGTGCTTCTGACCCAGGTTGTTATTTAACTTTCGTTAGTTTTGCACTTTTTGATTTGAGGATCAAAAGAGTTTCTAAAAAATTGATCTTTACCTGCTGGTCTGTTCTGACCCAGGGTTTCTGTATCAGAGGCATCTTATGTTTGTCAATTGCCCCGCTGTAATTTGTTCACCCAGCATATTATCTATCTTAAGGAGAGCCACCTCTAGTGAACTATGGATCCAGGTCCTTTTCTTTACATACAATCTACAAACTGTTTACTGCTTTGTGTTTACTTTCTGCGAACTTTTACTTCCTTCCATTCGATACGGTTAGTCCTTTGTTTTCAGCAAAACACGGTGAGATTGACAACCTCATCGCAAGTTGGGGAGAGAGTTCTGTGGTTGTGTTGTGCAGGTCTCCACGTTGCTACTAGCACCGGTAGTGCGCCCTGCCAAGGCTCAACTAGCAACACCTTTGGGGTGTTTCCTTGCTCCTACTAGTTCGATTAAACCTTGGTTTCATAACTAAGGGAAACTTGCTGCTGTGTTCATCATACCTTCCTCTTGGGGTTCCCCAACGAGCTTGTTAATACACGAGCCATCAAGCACTTTTCTGGCGCCGTTGCCGGGGAGTCAAGGACATCTTCACAAGGGGAGTCCCTCATAACTAATCTCTTTACTTTGTTATTTTTGTTTTTCTTAGTTTCTTTTGCTTTATTTGCTTGTTTCTTTAGCAAAAACACACAAAAATTAGTTTTAGTAGTTTGCTTTCTTATTTGAAAACACAAAAAAATGACTACTCTTGAAAACACTAAGTTGTGTGACTTCCCTAGCACCAACAACAATGATTTTATGAGCATACCTATTGCTCCACCTATGCCTGAAGATACTTTCTTTGAGATAAAACCTGCTTTACTCAATCTTGTTATGAGAGAACAATTTTCTAGTATTGGTAATGAAGATGCTGCTGCCCATCTAAATAACTTTGTTGAACTTTGTGAGATGCAAAAGCATAGGGATATAGATGGTGATATTATTAAGCTGAAATTGTTTCCTTTCTCTTTGAGAGGAAAAGCTAAAGAATGGTTGAATTCCTTAACTAGGAATAGTATTGATTCTTGGACTAAGTGCAAAGATGCTTTCATTGGAAAATACTATCATCCTGCTAAGATTATATCTATGAGAAGTGAAATAATGAAGTTTAAACAATCTGATAATGAGCATGTTGCTCAAGCTTGGGAAAGAATGAAATATTTGGTAATGAATTGTCCCACTCATGGACTGACTGCTTGGATGATCATCCAAACTTTTTATGCAGGATTGAACTACTCTTCAAGGAACCTATTGGACTCTGCTGCTAGAGGTACCTTTATGACCATTACTTTGGGTGCTGCAACGAAACTTCTGGATAATATGATGGTTAATTATTCTGAATGGCATACTGAGAGAGCTCCACAAGGTAGGAAGGTAAATTCTGTTGAGGAAACCTCCTCCTTGAGTGATAAGATTGATATTATTATGTCTATGCTTGTGAATGGGAAAGCCCATATTGATCCAAATAATGTTCCCTTAGCCTCTTTCGTTGCTCAAGAAGAGCAAGGTTATGTGAACTTCATAAGAAATAATAATTTTGGCAATAATGCTTATAGGAACAATTTTGGTAACAACAATTATAAGCCATATCCTCCCAACAATGGTAATGCTTATGGAAATTATTACAACAATAATAGGAGTGCACCCTCTGAACTTGAAGTTATGCTTAAAGACTTTATTGGTAAGCAAATTGCTTTCAATAAAACTATTGAGGAAAAACTCTGTAATGCTGAAAGAATATAGCATCTTTGGATAAAGCTCAATCTTCTTTGAATAAAATGGCTGCTAAACCTGAAACTAATGATAATCCCTTTGCAGCTACTAATGCTATACAAGTAAGAATTGATGAAAATGTTAGACTATTAGCTGAATTACATGCTAAGTGGGAAAGAGAAGATGAAATTGCTAGAAACATTAGTGTTTCTACTATTACCACCACTAGTGTTGAGGCTAGTAATAGTTATACTACTTTAGATGATAAATTTGATTTTGACCTTGATGGTTGCAATATCTCTGAAGTTATTAAGTTCCTACAAAATCTTGCTAAAAGTCCTAATGCTAGTGTTATGAACATGGCCTTTACGAAACACATTACTGATGCTATCATAAAGATTAAAGAAGAAAAGATGTAACATAAAGCTTCTATTCCTATAAAACAATAATATGGTTGGGAACCCATCATTAATATGAAAGTGAATGACTTTGATTTCAAAGCTTTATGTGATCTTGATAGTAGTGTTTCTATTATGCCTAGAAGGATTTATGATATGCTTGATTTGCCTCCTCTTGAAGATTGTTATTTGAATGTCCCACTTGATGATAATACTAAAAATAAACTCATGGGGAGTCTTAATGATGTTCTTATTATGGTTAACAATGACTATGTCCCCGTTGATTTCTATGTTTTGGATGTTGAATGCAATGCTTCTTGTCCTATTACTTTGGGAAGACCTTTTCTTAGAACTATTGGTGCCATTATTGATATGAAAGAAGGCACCATTAAATATCAACTCCCACTCAAGAAAGGTATAGAACACTTCCCTAATAAGAGAGATACGATTTCTTTTGCTTCTCCTATGAAAACAAAATTTGGTCTTCATGCTTCTTCATTTGAGAACACTTGATTCTTTCTTGCTTCTTATGCCTAACTTAAAGGCGTTAAAGAAATATACTTATTGGGAGATAATCCAAAAAATTTAGATGAGTCTTGGAAGTTATTACCTCTGTAATAACCGCTCCTTATCCTTTTTATTTGCTTTTTGTGCTAAGAGTAACCTCTAATGAGAGAGAAGTAATGATTGGGAAAGTTGTTGTCTCGAAACAGATTTCTATGCTTCACCGTAAAAATTCGTATAAAATCTCTGTACGTCTTTTTGAGGCGTGAATTTTTGTGATTCTGTCCCTGGTTGTTATCTAACTTTCGTTAGTTCAACACGTTTTTATTTGAGCAACAGAAGGTCTTCGAAAAAATTCGTCTTTACCTGCTGGTCTGTTTTGACAGATTTCTGCCATTTTCTGCATTTGCTTCTTGTTGGTTCCTTTTTGAGTTCTTTTGGGAAATTGAGCTTTTTGAGGGAAATACTACAGTATCTAGTGTTCTAATAGAAGTTTATTTGGTGTTGGAACTGAACCTTAAGACTTATTTATCTTAAGTGCACTAATGTTGCTAATAAAGATTGTGTGAAGTTTTGTATGAAGAAAAATTTCAGGTGTATGGAAGGAATGAGTAATGAGCTGAAGGATGGACTAACGCTCAAGCTTGGGTATGCCACGCGTATCAACCCAAGAAATATCCAAGAAGTACAAGCGTCAAAGCTTGGGGATGCCCAAGGCATCCCCTCTTCATCAATAAAATTCCCAGGTTTCTTCCAAACGCTTCATTTTTATTGTTTCATGCACAGTTGTGTTGTTCTTGGAGCGTCTTCTTTTTCATTTTCGTTTTGGTTTTTCATTTGCTTTGTTTTCTTAGTTTTTTGAATAAATTGGTTTGACCCCCAATTTCATACATTGGTTTGCAAATAGTTTGGTTTGGTTTGGAAAAGAGTAGGAAAGTTCATACTTATGTGGTAAAAAGAGCTCGTTTTTGACTGTGGCCTATGCTTTGTCATGCCATGCTTGATATTGTCTTGGCTTTATGCTTAGTATTCTTTGCTGTAGCATGACTTGTTATAAACAATTGAGATTGGTTAATGTGCCTTGGATGAATCATGCGTTGTTTTAGCATATTAAGGCATAGTATAGTGGTATTCTCCTTTGATGCTTTATTTGGGTTGACTTGGCGCATGCTCACACCATGTTATGACTATCTCAAGTCACCATAGCCTTTATGATCCTTTAGTTTTCAACTTGTAGTATCACTTTATGCTTTGGTCAATGATGTTTTGTCGCTCTGCATGATTATGGCCATTATTGCTCTCTTAGTTTGTTGCTCCCAGTCTTTTGCTAGCCTCCACAACCAAGTATGAGTTCCACTCATGCATCCAACCCCCTAAACCAAGTTATTCCAAAGAGTCCACCATACCTACCTATTAGCTTATGCTATTCCAAGTATATTCATGCTTTTGTTTACCTTCCAAATTAAACTTGTTATGAGAAAACTAGTGATTAAAGCTCTCACGAACTTGATGGCACACTTACTTTTCTTGCCCTTAATAAACTTGAACCATTGTGTCGTCTATGTTGTATATGCTTGCACTTATTTGTTGGGAATTAGCAGAACCATGCTGGCATGGGGAACGCTTTCAACATTGCACTTGGTACTTGTACCTAGTTGATATCATGCTCTTTTGTATATGGATGTCGTCGGTGTGAAATGAAAGGGGAGCTTGTAAGTCCATGGAGTTATGTATATGTGTTAGAGAAATGCCTGGGCCACTGGTCTAATCCATGGTGACATGGTGGAAACCTGCAGCATAACCATAATGAGCTATCTATGAAGCATTCTTCTTATAAAAAAAGAGTCCTATATTGAGAAAAAAGATAAAAAGAGAAAAAAAGAGATTATGAAAAGAGGAAAGAGAGAAAAAAAGCCTGCTTGCCTGACAAGAAGATTGCTGAGATGCTCGTTGTCTGCTTGCCTTGTCATTTTGATATGGGGATTCTTCCGTATCATCGGGCAAGGGGTACCCCGTTGGCGGTTCTCTATGATACACATGTACTTACGATGACAAGAACTTACCGGTGACTAAACTTGAGTAGCATGAGGAGTGGCCCTTGTATACGAGGGACATGAGATTTCTAACTTATACTTCGTCAATCATGTACACCATAGTTTGTTCACTTTAACCTTAATCACTTCAAGATGCTTATGATAGGGCAATGAGAGATGAAAGCTATAAGTACCATAATTTTTAGAAGCTCTTTATGAGACTTGAATCTCTACTTCCTTTTATGAAGGCCTTTCTTCCACCATTATATTGAGTCTCCACCTTCTACCTTTATGCACCTACTTTGAGAGCATAGTGGCCATTCTTAGTTCTATGTGCATTGTCCCAAGACTAGTTGATTGATGCATAACTTGTTATTGCTTGTTTTAAACTATTTGTATCTAGTCACTCTTATGAACTTTGAAGGTGTCCTATGCATTTATATTTGCTACTCTATGAGGGACAAGCTGAATACTATTATGCTATGTTTTCTTTATGTGAAACAAACAAACGTCTTACAAAGCATTGTTATTCATGAATCTTTTGTTTGTGCCTTTTCACGTTGCATCATAGTTTCTTTGTCTTATTGCTAGAACTTTGTCTTTCATATTATGATTGAAGTACTATGATCCCAGCTTTGAATGTTTTACAAATACTTTGATCAAGTCTTTGATGGTGCATGTCACCTCAAAAATTATTCTTTCTTTTTATAACTTATATAACCCCAACACCCCCTCGGCCTCTCCTTCCACCTATATATTGCCCTCGGGACGAAAACCCTAAGTACCCAATCAAAAATCCACGAAATAGTCTGTAGCCGCCGTCATCTCCATCCCTAGATTGGGAGGGATCTAAAGCTCTTCCCAGCACCCTGCCGGAGAGGGGATTTCACCCTGGAGGCCTTCTTCATCACCATGCAAGCCTCCGGTGTGATGCGTGAGTAGTTCATCCTTGGACTACGGATCCATGTAGTAGCTAGATGGCTGGTTCTCCTCCTTTGTGCTTTCATGTTTAGATCTTGTGAGCTTATTTCATGATCAAGATCATCTATTTGTAATTCTGTATGTTGTGTTTGCGGGGATCCGATGGTATTGAGATGCTATTTCAGATTGATTATTGATTCTATCATGTATTTGTTATTTGTGATCTTGCATGCTTTCCGTTGTTAGTAGCTATCTTGGCCAAGTAGATGCTAGCAACTCCAAGAGTTAGTATTTATGCTCGATAGTGGGTTCATGCCTCTGGTAATCTGGGGAAGTGACAGAAATCTCTAAGGTACTAGATGTGATGTTGCTACTAGGGAGAAAACAACAATCCTTTGTTCATAGAACAATCGTATTGTTTACATTACACGCAATTCGTAAAGCAATAATCTATTGCTTGCAACTTAATACTGGAGGGGGTTCGGATGATAACCTGAAGGTGGATTATTAGTCATAGATGCAGTTGGATGGCGGTCTATGTATAATGTTGTAATGCCCAATCAAGTCTCAAAGGAGTCAAGATGATTAGTATATGCATGTATTGCTTTTTCGGTGTTTGTCAATTGCCCCGCTGTAATTTGTTCACCCAGCATGTTATCTATCTTAAGGAGAGCCACCTCTAGTGAACTATGGATCCCAGTCCTTTTATTTACATACAATCTACAAACTGTTTACTGCTTTGTGTTACTTTCTGCAAAATTTTACTTCCTTCCATTCGATACGTTTAATCCTTTGTTTTCAGCAAAACACGGTGAGATTGACAACCTCATCGCAAGTTGGGGACAGAGTTCTGTGGTTGTGTTGTGCAGGTCTCCACATTGCTACTAGCACCGGTAGTGCGCCCTGCCAAGGATCTGCTAGCAACACCTTTGGGGTGTTTCCTTGCTCTTACTGGTTTGATTAAACCTTGGTTTCATAACTGAGGGAAACTTGTTGTTGTGCTCATCATACCTTCCTCTTGGGGTTCCCCAACGAGCTTGTTAATACACGAGCCATCACCCAACGAGCTAGATATATTTGGGCCATCAGTAATCCCATGTCCTCCTCCTGGTTTTCGGGTGATGTTCCTTGCATTCATCATCCGTGGTCTTTCTCTGCCCCTACATCCTTTCTTCAGGGGCCTCCTTTGTTTCTACAGGCTCCAGCTGCATCAGCTGTCCCCAAATTCTATTCTTCAAATTTCCTACTTCATCACTCTTTGCGAGTGCTGGCTCGGAGTCGAGCCGCACTTTGGCCTCTTTAAGAGGCTTTTTAAGCTGAAATGCCAGTCAGCGTCTGGCTCTATAGTCTACGACGTAGGAGGCTGCAGAATTCATGTCGAATCCTCCGTCACCTACTTTGCCATCAACCTCACCGTGTCCGTCCAAGGGTGGAGGGACAAGTGGTTCTACATTCGTGACCAGAAGGCCGACGGCGAGCACTAGGACTTGCACCCTTCGACCCCACGGTGACTTGCAAGAGGAGGCGCTCCTAGAAGAACGTCATTATGCCCGGCGAGTCCGTTGAGACAGAAGTGTTGTATGAGCACGTCTGCAACCTCAAAAGCCACATAGGAAAGGAAGAGGGTGGCGCTGCCCTTATTCGCACCTTGTTGCGCAGCCGCGTTCAGCCTCTGCAAGCCAGAGCGCATCCCATGTTCCGCTGGACTGGTGCTCATGATGTCACTCACGTGTCCGCCGATGGCATTTCCGCGGGTGTAGTTGATAAGAGAGTGCGACTAGTCACCAAATACACCGCTAAGGAGGATCTCCTGGGTGAACCAGTCGTGTCCCCTTTCGACGCCTCTAATCCTCCTCCTAAGGTAGAATTACACGGTGAAGTAGTTTATGTTTTCGATTGCCTTTTTTATGATGCTTTGATAGGTAATGTTGTATCTTCTAAATGCAGGACTAGAAGGTGTCTCCCAATTTTCCCCTTGCCCCAAAGGGGTTATTCCTCGCGAAGTGCATGAAGAGGACGAGTCGGAGTCGACCGTTCCACTTGAAGAGGAAGGAGCCCCCGAGTCCAGCGATCCGGACACTCGCAAGCATTCCCGCAGCAAGGATTCGGATGATTCATCACCGACAACGCCAGAAGGCCCTTCGGCTGTTGTTGCAGAGGAGCCAATCCACGCCGTTCCTATGCGCTCCATGGCTCCTCCTGCCCGGAAGAAGCTGCGGCTGCCAAAGGAGTCGTCAAAGTCAGAGGAGCAATCCTTTGACCTTGATAAATTTGACTGGTAATTTTTCGACTTTGCCTTGGTTTCTTCTCGGAGTTGCTGCTTTTCCTGAAGCTTTCGCTTGTTGTGTGTTCCAGCCAAGCGGCGACGTCGTCTTCTGAAGATGTCCAGTTTGTGAAGGAGTCCGGAGTCGCGGACTCCAAGGCCAAGAAGATGGCTGAGCGATCTCCTTTTCCTCTATTAGCGGCCCACTTCGGGCATAATTCATCGAGTTCCCCACATGCAGGGGAACATCAGATGGTTACCCGGATGTCTGTGCGACAGCCTTCTTCGGAGTCTGTGGAGGATCATGTATGTATCTTGTAATTGGCAATCGAATTCGTTTTTGGCGCTGTTTACTTGAACTTTTATTGTCTCCTGATGCAGCTCGTCGTGAAGGAAGCTGCCCGCCTGGCGGAGCAAGTCCTTGACATGGGTCGACAGCATGCGCGACTGGACAATCGCCATCGCATGGTCGAAAGTAAGTCTTGACTTCGTCTTTGTCTTGGCAAATTTCATTGATTCGATGTGGTGATATGCCCTGTATGTCGCAGCCAAACATAATGAATTACTTCGCCATGCTGCTGCACTGGAGAAGACATTGGCCACGGAGACGAAGAGTCTCTACGAGGCGATCACAGCCTTGGAGGAGTCGTGGAAGCGAGAGGAAGATCTTTGTGTCTCCACTACTGAGAGGGAGAAGTTGTTCAAAGAGCAACTTTTCTCGATTGCCAAGTCCCTCTCAGGTCTTGTTTTTCATTTGGATGTGCCCTGCTCTTATGTGCTTTGACTTATGGTTGTTATACTAAAACTTTTGTGTATGCAGATGCCAGCGGCTTGAGCTTTGACGCCCAATCTCTGCGCTGCGTAGATGCATTGGCAGGCGCCATCGCTGTAGTCGAAGATTCTAGTGTATCCCTCAAGGAGACGTTGGGGAAGGCCAAGGATGTACTCAGCCGTATCCGCGAGGACTTGACTCCCAAGGCCGGACTGATCGACAATCTTGGAGACTTGGTGGAGTCCCTGGCTGGAGGAATCCCTGCGGACTTCAAGAACTCACAGCGCTCTGTCAGCGCCACCATGGCACTCGCAATGGTGCAAGCCCATGGTGTGGAGATGGACCCTGCCACTATTTCTGGGGCGATGCCTGTCGACGCTGGAGGTCAGCAGGTAGTGTTTGCTCCCTTTGCTGGCAAATGCAAAAATTATGGTCCTCAGCTTATCGAGACACTCGCTAAGTATTCCGAGGAGCGGCGTCAAGCGAAGGCTGCAAAGGCTGTGGCATCTGGGGGGGTACTACCGGCAAGTCCATGGCGTCGGAGACTGCCACGGATGCGATGAAGCCCCCGAAGCCCAAGTCCAAGTCAAAGAAAAATGCTCCGTAGTCTGTCTATGTAATAGCTCTAGTGTTTGGCCTTTTGTTTTGTGGAACAATGCTTTTATGGGGGTACCCTAGTCAGGACTTTGATATGTTTGTATGCATCTAAGCCTTTCGTCAATGTATCCTCGGCCTCTTATTTTCTTTTGCTTGGTTCGTGATAGGGTACATCGAGTGGTCCTTCGAGTGATCCTTGTAATCAGCCACCCACTAATGAGACCTTGGCGCAGCCGCGGTTAAGGGTAGATGAGTTGTCCCTGCTTTTGCGACTGCGCGATCGCGTTAAGCAGCTAGAACGTGAGTTGCCCATCCTTCGCGGTAACATGGATGTATGGAAGTCGAGGGCAGAGAAGGCTACCGCCCGCGAGCATTATCTATTGGAGGAGTTGACGCAGCTAGGCGATCAATTCAAGTGTTAGCTTTCTGCCCTCTTATCTTTTCTTTTGGTCAGTCGCGGCAACTCTTTGTCTTCATCCTTTTCCCTTTTGCTTGGTGTAGTTGTCAGTGCTCGTCATTCGCAGGATGAGAAAGACCGAATCGCCATTCGAATGAATGATCTGACCCAGGAGCAGCTTCAAGCAAGTGGGTACTTTTGGGTGGACCATGATCGTGCGATCGCACTTGCGACCCTGCAGGATCGTGCTTCTCGAGTACTCCATTTTTTGAAGAAGGCGCATTCATGCCTTAGGCATATCTACCAAACGATGTTTCCGCTGGACGCCGTCCCTTCAAGCATGTTGGCTCTTCTGTGAAGTTCCAAGATATGAGTGTAGTTCGCGAGTGTGTGTGGCAGCTGTTAGTGCGACTTCATAGGCCAGATGTAGACGTTGCAGCTGTTGCTGCTGGGCCGTCAACCCCGCCGGAAGGTTCGACCTGGAACATGGTGCCACATTACCAGGCAGTTGAACGCTCAGCAGAAGAAATCGTCGACTTCTTCGAGGAGCAGACGAACGTTCTTCTATTGCAGCAATAGCTTTAGCTTGTGTCGTACGCACAATCTTACAAGCGTTGTAAAGTTCATATAGATATGTTGGGTGTAATTAATTTATATTGATATGTAAAGAGCTTGCAAGCTGTATATTTCTTTGAGTGCCTTGAACTTTGCGATTCCTTTTCGTTAGCCTGACGTGTGCTTATCTCAGCACCTTGCCAACCTGTCAGGTGCGTGGCAGCTGAGTTGGTGTTTGTCAAGGGTTTGATTAGTGCGTCAACTACTCAGGATATCGCGATGAGTTCGTGGAACAGGTGTGTAAAGGGTGGCGCAGCCCCAGAGTGATAAGTTTGCCAGAAAAATGAGGGAAAACACAGAGTTTTGGGGCACTTAGCTTTATTTATTCGTAGAGTAGTACGAGGTACAATGTGTGGCTAGGTAGCCTGGCTAAATAGTCTTATTTGTAATGTAAAAACGACTAAGGGTAGAAACGACGCAGTTGTGCGACGTTCCAGGGGTTGGAGTATGCGACTCCTGTCTTGAAATATTTAAGGCGATAGGCGCCACCTGGGATTACTTCTGTAATCACGTAGGGTCCCTCCCAGGGAGACTCGAGCTTGAGATGCCCTTGTTGCTTGAGTCGCAGGACCAAGTCTCCTTCGACAAAGGATCTTGGGCGTAGCCTTCTGCTGTGATAGTTGTGGAGGCTCTACTGGTAGATCATTGATCTTTCTGCTACGATTTCGCGTGCCTCGTCAAGGAGGTCGACAGAGTCTTCGAGTGCGAGGGTTGATTCCTACTCGCTGTAGGCAACCACCCGTGGGGCTTTGTAGCATACTTCTGCGGGTAGCACCGCTTCAGTGTCGTGCACCATGAAGAACGGGGTGTATCCCGTGGCACTGTTTGGGGTTGTGCGCAAACTCTAGAGTACGGATTGTAGCTCGTCTGGCCAGCATCCAGCAGCTTGTTCGAGTGGTCGGAGGAGTCATTTCTTGATTCCACCGCAGACGAGGCTGTTGGCCTTTTCGACTTGACCGTTGGTCTGCATGTGAGCCACCGAGGCGTAGCCTATGTTGATTCCTAGGTTTTCGCAGAATTCCTGGAACTCCTTGGAGGTGAAGTTCGTCCCGTTGTCCGTGATGATACTGTGTGGCACGCCGAACCGGCAGACGATGGACTCGAAGAACTTGACGGTGCTGGCCCCTGATTGATTTGTCACCGGCATGGCCTCTATCCACTTGGTGAATTTGTCGACTTCGAATAAGAGGTAGACGTAACCTCCTCGTGAGGACCTGGGGGATCTTACCGACTATGTCGAGTCCCCATTGTGCGAAAGGCCAGGCCAACGGTATTGTCCTAAGTTCTGCTCTAGGTGCGTGAGGTTTGTCTACGAATCGCTAGAAAGCATTGCAACGCTGGACTATATCCTTGGCGTCGTGCATGGCCGTGGGCCAGTAGAATCCACCCCGTAGGGCTTTGGCAACGAGGGCACGACTACCAGCATGGTGCCCGCAAGTGCCTTCATGGATGTTGAGGAGGACAACCCTTCTGTCTCCGTTGGAGCACTCCTATGATGCTGCGCTTGTAGAGTTCACCATTGATAACAGCGAACGCCTTGGATCATCGCGTGATGTGCCGCGCGTCAGTTGGATCATCTGGCAGCCTCTTGCTGAGTAGATATGTGATGTAGGGTTGTGTCCAGGATGGCTCGATCATCATGACGCCCATTGGTCCTTCGAGTCCTGTGTCCAGCTCCAGGTCATCGAGTGCCATTGGCTCGTTGGGTGACGTAGCCCCAGAGTCCATTGATGCGCCTGCTTTCTTCTCTGGAGCCTTTGTCTTGATGGAGCGTTCACAGATGCGCTCAAGAAATACTCCAGGTGGTATGGGACTGTAGGTGGAGCCAATGTTGGTGAGTGTGTCCGCCTCTTCATTGCTTTCGCGGCCTATGTGCTGCAGCTCAGAGCCGTCGAAATCCCCTTCGAGTGTGTCGTAGAGGTCGCGGTAGGCGATCATATTATCGCTCAGTGCGTCGCACTCGTGCATTGTTTGGTTCACCACCAGTTTGGAGTCACCGTAGATGATGAGCCTCTTGGCGCCATAGGCTTTCGCCATCCTCATCCCAGGGAGCAGGGCTTCGTACTCAGCTTCATTGTTGGAGGCCGTGAACTGCATCCGCAGAATGTATTTCAGCTTGTCTCCCTGGGGCGATGATAGTATGACACCTGCGCCAGCCCCGTCCTTTCGTTTGGACCCATCGAAGTGCATTGTCCAGAGATAGGACATATCTGGCTTTTCGGGGAGCTGGTTCTCCATCCAGTGCACGAGGAAATCAGGGAGGACTTGCGACTTGATCGCATCACGCTTTTCATATGTGATGTCTCGTGGAGATAGCTCTATTTCCCAAAGTGCGACTCGTCCGGTAGCATCAGGATTGTTGAGGATATGCCCAAGCGGGGCGTCGTGACTACCACGATCGTGTGCTCCTAGAAGTAGTGGTGCAGTCGTCTGGCTATCATGAAGACGACATACGCCAGCTTCTGGTAGTGTGGGTACCATTGTTTTGTCGGCGTGAGCACCTCGCTGAGGTAGTAGACTGGGCGCTGTACCCCATGGACCTTGTTTTCTTCGGCTCGTTCCACTACGAGCACTGTGCTGACCACCTGGTTGGTGGCGTAGATGTAGAGAAACAACGGTTCCTTTTCTCGTGGAGTCACCAGTACTGGCGAGGTGGATAGTAGATGCCGAAGGTCTTCGAATGCTGCTTGCGCCTCGTCTGTCCACTCGAACTTGTCAGTTTTGCGGAGAAGTTGGTAGAAGGGCAGTGCCTTTTCGCCCATTCGACTGATGAATCGACTGAGCACTGTGATTCGCCCAGCCAGCTGCTGAACGCCTCTTACGTTCTTTGGCTTCTCCATGGCTAGTATGACCTTTATCTTCTTCGGGTTTGCTTCGATCCCTCTCGCGGAGATGAGATACCCGAGTAATTTCCCAGATGGCACGTCGAAGGCGCATTTATCCAGATTGAGCTTGATCCGGTAGCGGTCGAGGTTGGCATCTCGTGGAGATTGTCGATTAGCGAGGCTTCATCCTTGGTCTTGATGACGATGTCGTCAACGTAGACTTGGATATTGCGACCAAATTGGCTCTTGAGGCAGGCCTGCATGCACCGCTGATAGGTGGCTCCTGCGTTTTTTAGCCCAAAGGGCATGGTGTTGTAGCAGAACACACCAAAGGGCGTTGTAAATGCCGTCTTCTCTTGATCTTCCTCCTTCATTCAAATATGATTGTAGCCTGAGTAGGCATCGAGGAAGCAGAGGCATTCACATCCTGATACATTGCAAATGTATCTATAATTTTTAATGTTCCATGCTTAGTTTTATCCACTTTCTTGTGTTTTGTTCCAAATTTGGAGTACTTTTCATATGATTTCTTGGACTAACCTATTAACAAGAGCCACCGTGCCAGCTGCCTGTTTTCTACTGTTTTTGGTTCCAAGAAAGTCAGAAAATGAATATTCTCGAAATTGGACGGGACAAAAGCCAAAGTGCCTATTTTTCCGGAAGTCATCAAGTGCCAGAATACGAGACGGAGAGGGGCCAGGGGGCCACCACACCACCTGGCGGCGCGGCCAGGCCTGGCCCGCGCCAGGGGGTGGTGTAGCCGCTCCCGGCACCCCCTCGGCCTCCCCTTCCGACAATAAGATGCCCTCATGACGTAAACCCTAAGTACCCGATCAACAATCCACGAAAGAGTCTGTAGCCGCCATCATCTCCATCCCTAGATTGGGAGGGATCTGAAGCTCTTCCCGGCACCCTGCCGGAGAGGGGAATTCACCCTGGAGGCCTTCTTCATCACCATGCAAGCCTCTGGTGTGATCCGTGAGTAGTTCATCCTTAGACTACGGATCCATGTAGTAGCTAGATGGCTGGTTCTCCTCCTTTGTGCTTTCATGTCTAGATCTTGTGAGCTCCGTTCATGATCAAGATCGTCTATTTGTAATTATGCATGTTGTATTTGCGGGGATCCGATGGATATTGAGATGCTATTTCAGAATGATGATTGATTCTATCATGTCTTTGTTATTTGTGATCTTGCATGCTTTCCGTTGTTAGTAGCTATCTTGGCCAAGTAGATGCTAGCAACTCCAAGAGTTAGTATTTATGCTCGATAGTGGGTTCATGCCTGTGGTAATCTGGGGAAGTGACAGAAATCTCTAAGGTACTAGATGTGATGTTGCTACTAGGGAGAAAACAACAATCCTTTGTTCATAGAACAATCGTATTGTTTACTTTACACACAGTTCGTAAAGCAATAATCTGTTGCTTGCAACTTAATACTGGAGGGGGTTCGGATGATAACCTGAAGGTGGATTATTAGTCATAGATGCAGTTGGATGGCGGTCTATGTATAATGTTGTAATGCCCAATAGAATCTCAAAGGAGTCAAGATGATTAGTATATGCATGTATTGCTTTTTCGGTGTTTGTCAATTGCCCCGCTGTAATTTGTTCACCCAGCATGTTATCTATCTAAGGAGAGCCACCTCTAGTGAACTATGGATCCCGGTCCTTGTCTTTTACATACAATCTACAATCCTTTACTGCTTTGTGTTTACTTTCTGCAAACTTTTACTTCTTTCCATTCGATACGTTTAATCCTTTGTTTTCCGCAAAACACGTTGAGATTGACAACGTCATCGCAAGTTGGGGACAGAGTTCTGTGGTTGTGTTGTGCAGGTCTCCACGTTGCTACTAGCACTGGTAGTGCGCCCTGCCAAAGCTCAACTAGTAACACCTTTGGGGTGTTTCCTTGCTCCTACTGGTTCGATTAAACCTTGGTTTCATAACTGAGGGAAACTTGCTGTTGTGCTCATCATACCTTCCTCTTGGGGTTCCCAACGAGCTCTACATCAACCACGCACCAGCACTTTTCTGGGCGTCGTGCATTGAGCCATCAAGCATTTTTCTGGCGCCGTTGCCGGGGAGTGAAGGACATCTTCACAAGGGGAATCCCTTATAACCAATCTCTTTACTTTGTTATTTTTGTTTTGCTTGGTTTCTTTTTGTTTTGTTTGCTTGTTTCTTTATCGAAAACACACAAAAAATTAGTTCCTACTATAGTTGTTGGTCTGTTATCTTACTTTATCATGCTTTCTATCAATGGTTGGTTTCTTTGAAACTGAATCTTATTGGCAAGGTGGGTTCACGGAAGAACACAAATATTATTATAAGGAACACCACTTGTCACAAAAAGGGAAAATCTTATCGGAACAAATTGATAAATTGTATACCATTGTTATAAACGTGTGCTCTACTTATAATGTTACTTATTGCTTTGATAAATCTTGGTGCTGTAGGAGGTATAAACACCTCCCTTTTCAATGTGAGTATAATGATAATGTTACCATATCTTCTTATGTTAAGGGAAATTATGACTTTTATGATGTGGAACAAATTGAAGAATTTATTGCTTGGATGGGTGCATTCGAACTAGCTTATTTGCTTGAAAATACTGATGATGCACCTTATAAATATGAGGTTTATGATATACTTCAATTTTGCTTTGATAATTACAAGGAAGAAAATGGCTATATTCTTGAATATCTTAATAGATGCTCTCCACCAATGGAAGAGACTAATGCCTTGCAGGAGCCTATGGAATAATAAATTGTTGAAACTAGAAGCTCATTGGATAAAAAAGAGGAGGAGAGTGATGATCAAGAGGAGGAAGAATGGATCTACCCATCCCTACCTTCTAATGAGAGTAACTCTTTACCCCTTATATTATTTTATTGTCCCCCATGCCTACCAAAGGAGGACAAATGTTATGTTCCTGAGGATTCTTTTGAAAATGTTTATAATAAAGCTCTAGTGCTTGTAGATCATGAAAAGCATGCTTAAGTGATAGATATATTGCTGAGTTTATTCATGAGGCTACTGAAAATTATTATGAGAGAGGAAAATATGGTTGTAGAAGTTTTTATGGTACTGAAACACCTCTCTATGTGCTGAAAGTTTTGAAGTTACCTTTGTTTTATGTTCCTATGCCTGTCACTTTGTTCTTTGTGCATTTATTTGCATACAAGATTCCTATGCATAGGAAGTGGGTTAGAGTTAAATGTGTTTTGAATTTACTTCTTGATGCTCTCTTTTACTTCAATTCATATTTCTTATGTGAGCATCTTCTCAAACTATCATGCCTAACTTAAAGGCGTTAAAGAAAAGTATTTATTGGGAGATAACCCAAAAGTTTTAGATGAGTCTTGGAAGTTATTACCTCTGTAATAACCTCTCCTTATCCTTTTTATTTGCTTTTTGTGCCAAGAGTAACCTCTAATGAGAGAGAAGTAATGATTCGGAAAGTTGCTGTCCCGAAACAGATTTTTGTGGTTCACCGTAAACATTCGTGTACAATCTCTGAACGTCTTTTTGAGGCGTGAATTTTTGTTCTTCTGCCCCAGTATGTTATCTAACTTTCGTTAGTTCAACACTTTTTTATTTGAGCAACAGAAGGTCTTCACAAAAAATCGTCTTTACCTGCTGGTCTGTTTTGACAGATTTCTGCCATTTTCTGCATTTGTTTCTTGTTGGTTCCTTCTTGAGTTCTTTTGGGGAATTGAGCTTACTGAGGGAAGTGCTACAGTAGCTAGTGTTCTAATTGAAGTTTATTTGGTGTTAGATCTAAACCTTAAGACTTATTTATCTTGAGTGCACTAATGTTGGTAATAAAGATTGTGTGAAGTTTTGTATGAAGCAAAAATTTCAGGTGTATGGAAGGAATGAGTAATGAGATGAAGGATGGACTAAAGCTCAAGCTTGGGGATGCCACGCGTATCACCCCAAGAAATATCCAAGAATTACAAGCGTCAAAGCTTGGGGATGCCCAAGGCATCCCCTTCTTCATCAATAAAAATCCCAGGTTTCTTCCAAACGCTTCGTTTTTATTATTTCATGCACATTTGTGTTTTTCTTGGAGCGTCTTCTTTTTTGTTTTTGTTTTGGTTTTTAGTTTGCTTGGTTTTCTTAGTTTTATGAATAAATTGGTTGTACCCCCTCTTTCATACATTGGTTTGCAAATAGTTCTGTTTGGTTAGGAAAAGAGTAGGAAAGTTCATGCTTTTGTGGTAAAAAGAGTTTGTTTTTGACTGTGGCCTATGCTTTGTCATGCCATGCTTGATATTGTTTTGGCTTTATGTTTAGTATTCTTTTCTGTAGCATGAATTGTTATAAACAATTGAGATTGGTTAATGTGCCTTGGATGATTCATACGTTGTTTTAGCATATTAAAGCATAGTATAGTGGTATTCTCCTTTGATGCTTTATTTGGGTTGACTTGGCGCATGCTCACACCATGTTATGACTATCTCAAGTCACCATAGCCTTTATGATCCTTTAGTTTTCAACTTGTAGTATCACTTTATGCTTTGAGTAATGATGTTTTGTCGCTCTGCATGATTATGGCCATTATTGCTCTCTTAGTTTGTCGCTCCCAGTCTTTTGCTAGCCTCCACCACCAAGTATGAGTTCTACTCATGCATCCAACTCCCTAAACCAAGTTATTCCAAAGAGTCCACCACACCTACCTACTAGCTTATGCTATTCCAAGTATATTCATGCTTTTGTTTACCTTCCAAATTAAACTTGTTATGAGAAAACTAGTGATTAAAGCTCTCACGAACTTGATGGCACACTTTACTTTTTGCATCTAATAAACTTGAACCATTGGGTCCTTCTTTGTTGCGTATATGCTTGCGCTTTATAAGTTGAAATTAGCAGAACCATGTTTCATGGGGAACGCTTTCAACATTACACTTGTACTTTGTACCCCGTTGATATCATGTTCTTTTACTTACGGATCCCGGCGGTGTGAAATAAAAGTGGAACTTGTAAGATCATGGAGTTTGTATGTGTGTTAGAGAAACGCCTGGGCCGCTAGCCTAAGCCATGCCTAATCTTGGTGGAAACTTGCAGCATTACCATAATGAGCACTCTATGAAGCATCCTCAATAAAAACCTATGCAAATAGCAAATAAAAAGATCGCTGAGATGGTCATTGTCTGCTTGCCTTGTCATTTTGATTATGGGAAGCTCCCGTATCATGTGCAAGCGGTACCCCGTTGGCGGTTCTTAATGATACACATGTACTTACAATGACAAGAGCTTACTCGTTACTGAAGTTGAGTAGCATGAGGATCGGTCTTCGTAAGTAAGGGGCATGAGATTTCGGTTTATAACTTGTCAAGCATATCCTCTTAGTTGTGTCACTTTAACCTTAATCACCTTAAAGATGCTTATGATAGGGGCAATGAGAGCTGAAAGCTATAAGTACCATAATTTTTGGAAGCTCTTTATGAGAGTTGAATCCCTACTTCCTTCTATGAAGGCCTTTCTTCCACCATTATATTGAGTCTCCACCTTCTATCTTTATGCACCTACTTTGAGAGCATAGTGGCCATTCTTAGTTCTATGTGCATTGTCCCAAGACTAGTTGATTGATGCATAACTTGATATTGCTTGTTTTAATCTATCTGCATCTAGTCACTCTTATGAACTTTGAAGGTGTCCTATGCATTTATATTTGCTACTCTATTGAGGGACAAGTTGAATACTATTATGCTATGTTTTCTTTATGTGAAACAAACAAACGTCTTGCAAAGCATTGTTATTCATAAATCTTTTGTTTGTGCCTTTTCATGTTGCAACATAGTTTCTTTGCTTATTGCTAGAACTTTGTCTTTCATGTTATGATTGAAGTACTATGATCCCAGCTTTGAATGTTTTGAAAATATTTTGATCAAGTCTTTGATGGTGCATGTCACCTCAAAAATTATTCTTTCTTTTTATCACTTACCTACTCGAGGACGAGCAGGAGTTAAGCTTGAGGATGTTGATACATTGCAAATGTATCTATAATTTTTGATGTTCCATGCTTAGTTTTATCCACTTTCTTGTGTTTTGTTCCAACTTTGGAGTACTTTTCATATGATTTCTTGGACTAACCTATTAACAAGAGCCACAGTGCCAGCTGCCTGTTTTCTGCTGTTTTTGGTTCCAAGAAAGTCAGAAAATGAATATTCTTGGAATTGGACGGGACAAAAGCAAAAGTGCCTATTTTTCTAGAAGTCATCAAGTGCCAGAATACGAGACGGAGAGGGGCCAGGGGGCCACCACACCACCTGGCGGCGCAGCCAAGCCTGGCCCGCGCTAGGGGGTGGTGTGGCCGCTCCGGCACCCCCTCGGCCTCCCCTTCCGACTATAAGATGCCCTCAGGACGTAAACCCTAAGTACCTGATCAAAAATCCACAAAAGAGTCTGTAGCCGCCGTCATCTCCATCCCTAGATCGGGAGGGATCTGAAGCTCTTCCCGACACTCTACCAGAGAGGGGAATTCACCCTGGAGGCCTTCTTCATCACCATGCAAGCCTCCGATGTGATGCGTGAGTAGTTCATCCTTAGACTACGGATCCATGTAGTAGCTAGATGGCTGGTTCTCCTCCTTTGTGCTTTCATGTCTAGATCTTGTGAGCTCCGTTCATGATCAAGATCATCTATTTGTAATTCTGCATGTTGTGTTTGCGGGGATCCGATGGATATTGAGATGCTATTTCAGATTGATTATTGATTCTATCATGTCTTTGTTATTTGTGATCTTGCATGCTTTCCGTTGTTAGTAGCTATCTTTGCCAAGTAGATGCTAGCAACTCCAAGGGTTAGTATTTATGCTCGATAGTAGGTTCATGCCTGTGGTAATCTAGGGAAGTGACAGAAATCTCTAAGGTACTAGATGTGATGTTTCTACTAGGGAGAAAACAACAATCCTTTGTTCATAGAACAATCGTATTGTTTACTTTACACGCAGTTCGTAAAGCAATAGTCTGTTGCTTGCAACTTAATACTGGAGGTGGTTCGGATGATAACCTGAAGGTGGATTATTAGTCATAGATGCAGTTGGATGGCGGTCTATGTATAATGTTGTAATGCCCAATCGAATCTCAAAGGAGTCAAGATGATTAGTATATGCATGTATTGCTTTCTCGGTGTTTGTCAATTGCCCTGCTGTAATTTGTTCACCTAGCATGTTATCTATCTAAGGAGAGCCACCTCTAGTGAACTATGGATCCCGGTCCTTGTCTTTTACATACAATCTACAATCCTTTACTACTTTGTGTTTACTTTCTGCAAACTTTTACTTCTTTCCATTCGATACGTTTAATCCTTTGTTTTCTGCAAAACACGGTGAGATTGACAACCTCATCGCAAGTTGGGGACAAAGTTCTGTGGTTGTGTTGTGCATGTCTCCATGTTGCTACTAGCACCGGTAGTGCGCCCTGCCAAAGCTCAGCTAGTAACACCTTTGGGGTGTTTACTTGCTCCTACTGGTTCGATTAAACCTTGGTTTCATAACTGAGGGAAACTTGCTGCTGTGCTCATCATACCTTCCTCTTGGGGTTCCCAACGAGCTCTACATCAACCACGCACCAACACTTTTCTGGGCGCCGTGCATTGAGCCATCACATCCCGCGGTGGAGTCGATGACTTGGTCGATTCGCGGCAGCGAGAAGTGATCCTTTGGGCAGTGCTTATTCAGGGAGGTGAAGTCCATGCAGATTCGCAGGATATCCGTGTCTTTTTGGGCACCAGCACTGTATTAGCGAGCCAAGTGCTTTCCTTGATCTCGCGTATGAAGTTTGCGTTGAGGAGTCTATTGATCTCCATTCCGACCGCTTTTGCTCGTGGTTCAGACAGTCACCGTATTGTCTACTTGACTGGCCTGGCGTCTGGATTCACATTGAGTGCATGCTCGGCGAATTCCCTGGGAACCCCTGGCATGTCCACAGGACACCAGGCGAAGATTTCCCAGTGCTCACGGAGGAATTCGACGAGCGAAAGTTCCTATGCAGAACTCAAGTTGTTGGCGATGAGGGCCGTCTTGGTCGGGTCCGTTGGGTGGACTTGGACTTTCTTCGTGTGCACCGACGAGTCGAAGGACAGGTCGGATGAGCTTGGCCTGCTTAGGGGAGGCAGACTGTTGTCTGTTGACTCCTTCAATCTTGCGAGCTCCTCCTGGATGCCGAAGGACTAGGAGATTCTGTTGAATTCCCTGTCGCAGCTGTTGGACCTCTCGAAGATCCCGTTGATTGTGATGACGCTGTTTGGACCTGGCATTTTCATCTACAGGTAGGCGTAGTGCGGCACTGCCATGAACCTAGCGAACGCGACGCGTCCGAGGATGCAGTGGTACTATGAAGGCCAGTCGACGACTTCAAAGTCGATGCGTTCACGTCGAAAGTTTTTCGGCATGCCGAAGATGACGTCGAGGTTGATTTTGCCCAGGGGATATATGCCCTTGCCTAGGACGATGTCGTGGAACGTTGTGTCTGAGACCTCCAGACAAGTCAGAGGGATCCGCATTGCACGCAAGGTACTCGCGAACATGAGGTTAATGCCGCTTCCACTGTCCATGATGACGCGACTCATGTCGAAGCCTCCGATCTGCGCCTCGAGTACGAGGGGACAGTGGCCTAGACGAGGGACTTGGCACGGATGGTCGCGCTTGTCAAAGGTGATGCAGGAGTCGCTTCCACTGAGGTACTCAGTGGTGGAGGGCGGGGAGTTTGTCGCCAAGTTGACTTGGCGAGTGATGGCCTTCTGGACCCGATTTGAAGGGCGTCCCTTTTGGATCATCATGTTGCCTATGACCCATGGGTGCGACTCGCCTCTGTGATGCTGGAATGGCGCAGCCGCGGGCGGTGCTGATCCGGGTGGTGGTGGAGGAGCTCCATGTGCCACAGCGCCTGGGGCGGTTCCATAGCCCCTGTTGATCGCGTCGCGATTCATCCGAGCTAGGCCCTCATGGAGTTTGAGGAACTCGCGGCAGTCCTTGGGGAGGTCGCTGGATTTCTTCTTGCCATCGTGCTTGTCGATGTAGAAGTGCACTTTGCATGGCCCGGACAGTTTGTCCTCGATAGATGTCGCGGGTGTCTCTTCGCGAGTGCGGCGTTGCATACTTGCGTGGTTTTCCCGGAGTCGCGATATCCACCGCTGCGATAGCCGCTGTTGCGGTTGTCGTCACGTTTGTCGGCGTAGCCTGCTGCGACCATATTGACGTCATCACGGTCATCGTAGATGCGCATTCGACACTTGCTTCGGTGGTCGTGTCTGCGTTCGATTTCCACTTCGTCGTCGAAGTGAACATGGTTTTTCACCAAGTCTTCTCCATCCGCCCGTCGATTTGCGATTTCCATCAGATGGTCAATCATTTTGGGCTTCGAGCGGCCCAACTCCTCCTTGAGCTCTATGCAGCGAACACCGCCGTTGAACGCATCGATCGCGCGGTCCTCCGAGATGTTTTCTGCGGAGTTCTTGATGATGGACCACCTTTGAATGTACGAGTGTAGTGACTCGCCAGATCTTTGTTGGCAACCTCTTAATTCTTCGATTGATGCGGGACTTTTGTAAGTTCCCTTGAAGTTGCGAACAAAGCTGTAGACCAGCTCTTCCCAGCTGCGAATGGATCCGCGCGGGAGGTTGTTGAGCCATGCGCGAGCGGCCCCTGCAGCTGTAGCTGTAGGTATTGCATGGCCGTGCTTCGACTCCCGCCGTGGAGCCTGACGGAGGAGATGTGGTCCTCCAACCAGATTTTTGGGTCCTGCAGACCGTCAAACTTTGGGTTCTCTGATGCGAGTATGAACCCCTTAGGCATTTGCTTCTGCCTGATGGCTCTACCGAAGCATCTGGCGCCGTAGAGCTCCACATATTCGTCCTCTGAGTCAGTCGAACGAGCATGTCATGTGTGCATCTTGTCGACTTTGCGTTGTGTGATGTCATCACGCGCGTCGTAGTCGTGGTTGTGCCGTCGTGAACGGTCACGTCGAGACAGGTCATGGCTATCATCGCTGGACGAGGGCTAGGAGTAGCGCTTTGCTAGAGCCTTGCCATTCTTCAGCTCCGGCGTTGGCTCCTTGTCGAGGGCGGCCTCGATAAGCCCTAAGCCCGTGATCGTAGATCGATGCATGGCGGCTCGTGGGTCTCCAGCTGGCGGCTGGTTATTGAGGAGGTACATGGTGGCCGCTGTTACCGCGGCTTGCGGTGTCTTTGGGAGCACATTGCCACGCGTATCCACCGTCATGGAGCTGCAGTCGAGGACCTTTGCGGCTTCTACGTGCTCTTGCTCGGTGAGGTGGGCCAGTTGAGATCTCCTCTTGTTAGCGACGTACTTGTTGCATTTGGAGGAGGATCCTACGTGGGAGGAGAGCCCGGCTTGTCGGAGGCTTGACTCGTCTGCTGCCTTTTTACGCGCTTCGAGTTGCGCGATTGTATGTAGCTGGCGTTTGTATTCCTCCTTCAAGAGCCAATGGTAGCCCATAAGCAGTTCTTGCGGGGAGCCGAAGGGCAGAGGGTTGCCTCGTAGGGCTTCTCGATAGCGAGCCCACTCGTTGTCGTTGAGCCTAATCACTGCGCTCCCCAGTGTTTTCATTCACAATTCTTGGCGGCTCTGCTCCATTGTTGACAGGCGAGCCGTTGCCACCATTGGTGGGGTCGTCGTTAGGTATGCCGCCATTGGGCGGGTCGCCGTCGGGTATGCCACCATTTGGCGGGCCGGTACCAGATCCGTTGCCCACATTGTCGCGATTGGCGGAGGTGTCGCCAACGTTGATGACGGCGCACATGAAGTGGTTGGGGAAGTTGTTGCTCCCACAACTTTCAGATCCGGAGCCGTAGGCTCCACCTTCAGTGGTTAGGTCACCCAGATCGGATTCATGACTGTTGTCGCTATCCGTGCTCCCGGCTATTGCCAAGGCGTTGAGCTCGCTGAGGGTGCCGATTGGCGGAGGGAACCATGATACTGGAGCAATCAATGGTGTTGTCGGCTGGTTAGGCATGCGAAGCGTGCCTAACTGGCCCACTTGGAAGCGGAGGCTCCCGATCGCCAGGCTGATCCCGTCGCCCACGGACTCAAAATCCGGGCGAGTGGTCGGTGAAGTTGAGCGCGCCGAAGAGTTGGTGAATCTCCGCTGTTGCGGAGTTGTAGATCGCGGTTGATGGGGCCGAAGAAGCCGCAACATCAGCACTCCCAATTCCCACAGACGGTGCCAATTGACAAGGGTTTAACTCGTGAATGCCCATTGTTATGGGCTTGGGTTTTGGAGAAGGAGGGAGCGCTGGAGGCATCAGTCGGCTAGCAAACAAGCACACAGGGACGCAATGTTTACCCAGGTTCAGGCCTCGTAGAGGTCCCTACTCCTGCTTGTCTGCTCTTGGAATTAACGTAAGGAATCGAAGATTACAATGGTGCGCAGATGCAATCTGGCGAAGGTTCTGGAAACTAGGGTTGCGTGTGTCCTTCTCGCTGCCCCCTCCTAGCCTTTATATAGATAAGCTAGGTCTCGGGTAGCAGGTCGAGTCGGTTACAGATTAGGGTTTTCCCTTTGAACTTTCTATCTTGAGTTTCTTCTTGTCTCGCAAGCAATCGAGAGTTCGTGGGCCACTCGAATTCTCCATTGGGCCTTGGCAATGCCGTGGGCTTCTGCCGTATCTGGACCGTACATACCAAACTCGAGTACCTGTAGGGTATACCCATGTCAAGAGGAAAGAGAGAAAAAATCACCATTTTCCCATGATAAATAAGAAGATTGCTGAGATGCTCGTTGTCTGCTTGCCTTGTCATTTTGATATGGGAATTCTTCCGTATCATCGGGCAAGGGGTACCCCGTTGGAGGTTCTCTATGATACACATGTACTTACTATGACAAGAACTTACAAGTAACTAAACTTGAGTAGCATGAGGAGCGACCCTCGTATTCAAGGGACATGAGATTTTCAACTTACAACTTGTCAAGCATATCCTCATTTTTGATCACTTTAACCTTAATCACCTAAAGATGCTTATGATAGGGGCAATGAGAGCTGAAATCTAATAAGTACCATAATTTTTTGAAGCTCTTTATGACACTTGAAATCCCTGCTTCCCTCTACGAAGGGCCTTTCTTTTTACTTTTTAGTTGAGTCAGTAAACCTATTCCCTTCTATCTCAGCAAGTATTTTGAGTTGTTGTGTTTCATTCATTCATATGATGATTTATTCAATCATGTTTCTTATGTTCCTTGTTTTGCACATTTGCTCTTATCTTAGTGTCTACTACTTTGAAAGCTATCATTGAAAACCAGTTATTTGTGAACTCCTGCAAATTGTCAACTATTCTTCAACCAAGAGCTAAGTTTGCCATTACCAATTATGATTTACTTTATGCATCTTTATTGTGTTTCCTTTACTTATTGCAAGTTAAGTTATATAATGGTGAGTTGTTTGCTATTATGATTTATGTATTGATGAATGTGATTCTTCTTGTCCGTATTCTTTTATCGACTCTTCACTCCATAAACCTGAGGTCATGTTTATTGAGCTCAGTTTCGCTTGGGGACAAGCGAAGTCTAAGCTTGGGGGGAGTTGATACGTCCATTTTGCATCACTATTCTATATAGTAATTAACTGTTATTCATTGATATATTTCATATTAAGAGATGATATTTATGTAATTTCATCTATTTTTGCATGGTTGATGACTTTTGGAGCATGGACCGCGGCAGTTAGGATTCTGATGGAAAAGGTGTTGTTTGGAGGCGAAATTCGCGAAGATCAGAAAATCCCAGAAAATATATGGAAAATTCTATTTTTCCAGAAGACGAAGGTTGCCGGAAGGGGAGTGGAGATGGGCCACCCCTGGCCCACACCACCCCCTGGCGCGGGCTACCCTAGGTCGCGCCACCAGGTGGTGTGGCCGCCCTGGCCCACTCCTGGCTCTCCCCTCTGGCATATATTATCCTCCTGAAACCCTAAGACTCGGGGAGCAACCACAAAAAGATTCTGCCGCCTCTGCGGGGCAGAAAACACCGAGAGAGAAAGATCTCTCCCGCAGACAGAATTCTGCCGGGGGGAATTCCTTCCCGGAGAGGGGAGATCGTCGCCATCAACACCACCATCAAGCTGGACTTCATCGGGATCATCATCACCACCACCATCATATCCACTAGCACCATCATCACCACTTCATATCGCTGTAACAATTGGGTTGAATCTTGCATAGTTCTTAGGGGAAACTTTCTCGGTGTTGATTACTCCTTGTAGTTGATGCTATTGAGTGAACCATTGAATTATTGTTTATGTTCAGATTGTTACACATCATCACTTCATCTCTAATTAGTATCCATATGATGTCTTGTGAGTAGTTCGTTTAGTTCTTAAGGACATGGGAGAAGTCATGTTGTTAGTAGTAGAATTGTGTTGAGAAAGATTCAATTGTTTGATATTTAAGTTGTGGTGTACTTCTTCTAGTGGTGTCATGTGAACGTCGACTACATGACACTTCACCTATATGGGCCTAGGGGAATGCATTGTGTATTTGGCTACTAATCATAGGGGTTGCAGAGTGACAGAAACCTGAACCCCATTAGGAAACCTTTGCACAAGGGATGTCAGGGTCTTAGAGTTCAAAGCTGTGGTTAGATTTCTATCTTAATTACTTTCTTGTACTTGCGGATGCTTGCAAGGGGTATAATCACAAGTATGTATTAGTCCTAGGAAGGTCGGTACATTAGCACAGGTTCACCCACACAACACTTAGCAATCTAAAGAAGATTAATCAACTATATGAAGCTAAAGCACTTGACGATATTCCCATGTGTCCTCGAGAATGTTTGGTCATCTTAAGTAATACAATCGGCTTGTCCTTTGCTGAAGAAAGGATTGGGCCACTTGCTGCATTTATTCTTATTGTCTTTTATTTACTCGTACTTTATTTACCTGCATTATCAAAAACCCCTAAAAATCTGTTTGCTAAGTATTTATAGAGAATTCCTGCTCCAAGCCACTAGCCAGCACCTTCTGCTCCTCGTTAGGTTCGACACTCTTACTTATCGAAAATACTGCGATACACCCCCTATACTTGTGGGTCATCAGATGACATATTCAAGTTTTTTCTCACGAAACGGCTGGACTATAACTTGGTCCGCCTATACGCGCTCAATCTGGTGATCAAGATCAAGAGAGAGAGAGAGTACCCCAGAAATCGCGATAGTGGTCCCTACTACATGCGGGATAAACAGTTGGTCGAAGGATCAGAGACACGGACCAAGGCAACAACGTACCTCGAGAAGTTCATGGTGGACAACAAGAGGAAGGACACACTTCTTTTCCCTTTCTTTCCTGAGTAAGTACACACTCACTTATCGTCGTCGTAACTTATGCATTTCTTATAGATTTCTTCCTTTGCTATTTTTCCAACATTCCGTTCAAATTGTGTTGCACAGAGACAAATACTGCACACACATCGTCCTTGCCTCGAGGTATTCGCTAGCCATGTATTTCGACTCGGGGAGTTTGACGAAGAAGAAAGACTACACCAGAATAAGGGGTGTTCTCAATGAGGCTCTCGAGGGCTATGCCAAGAAGGGATGCACCTTCATAGATAAGGGGGAATGTATCAAGGATGGCAAACACGTGTTCAAGCACGTGGTCGAGTTCCCCTGCGTCAAGCAGCCGGCTAGTGGTGGTGCCAAGGAGGCCTTCTACATCCTCCATCACCTTAAAGGCTCTGTTCGGGATTGCCAGAACCTAACGCTGCCATCTAGTCTCCGAGGATGGGCCGAAACTTTGGCGCGAAGCGACGATGATGATCTTAGAGAATACTTCCATCACATTCAGCAGAAGTTGTCACAAATCATCATTGAAGATGTCAACACAAGGGGGGGCCTGCAACAAGCTAGAGGGTTGAGTAAGAGGGAGATCGAAGAACGCCTCCGTAAGTAGGGTGACACAAGGACGTGGATGACGAAAGAGGGCTATCTACCGTTCTCGAAGCCGAGCAAGAAGAAGAAGTTTTCATGATCGATGTGTGCCTCTAGCATGATCCAGTGTGTGTATATTCTTGATGGACGCCTGTTGTAGTGTGTGTCATAAACTTTACTATCTTGTGGTCAAAATGGTTGTTAGACTTAAACTATCTTGTGGTCGTGTTGTCATTGAGCTTATTACTTCTACGATGACCGTGAGATGCTATCTTTTAGGTTTATGGATCCTTTGTTTTATATTTTGTGAATATATATATATGGATGTGAACCCTTTATTAATTCTTTTCATTGTATTTTTACTAATATGCCTTGTCGTCTATAGAGATGGCGATGAGGTGGTATGTGGTGTACATGGGTAGGGTTCCAGGAGTCTACGAAGAGTGGGAGGATTGTCACAAACAAGTGAACAAGTTCAGCGGCAACATCTATAAAGGATACGCGATTAGAGAGGAGGCGGTAGCCAAGTGGAGGAACCACCTGTGGAAGAAGAACCGGATGAAGATATTGGTCGGGCTCATGCTCTTGCTCACCATCATCACAACTGTATTCCTCACTTGTGTAAAAATTCGGCACAACTGTATTCTATTTGATCCTAGTGTAGGCGGCGGTGACCACTTCATATTTGTAATGTGAGAATGTATGAACTTTGTATTCGGCACTTGTGTAAAAATTCGGCACTTAACACTATATATGTATCTCGATCGGGCTCTAAGTGTTTGTATTATATATATGTCGGTTTTCATGCATCTACTACTTGTGCAATGTACTGTTTATACTCATCTGGATAAATATTGTATAAATCCTGTATAAATACCTGATTATACACCAGGAACGTATTTTACTTTGAATACGAGTTATATAATCAGTGGCGCATATATAAGTATAGTCAGTGGCACATAGGATTTCTGTGGCGCATATAAGGGAATGCGCCACTGAACTTCTTCATGTGGCACATAAGAAGAAATGCGCCACAGAAGTCTGAGACTTCTGTGGCGCATATCAGCAGTTATTAGTAGCAAGGTAACAGTTGCGACTAGCAAATGCGCCACAGAAGGTGCATTTTCATGCGCCATGGATAAGTTTTTTCCTAGTAGTGAGGCAATGGTTCTGTTCTATGTCTAGGAGAGGAGCGATCTCTCCAATATATAGGCACATGAGGATACGAAAGGTTCAATGGAAAGAAACACCTGTAATGAAAGACTAAAAACATACGTACTTAAGAGCACTTAAGACAAAATGTTTTAGCTCGTATTTCTCATTTAGTTACAACCATTTGTATTCCATTTCTGCGCAACAAAAAAGAACACATCGGCTCGACAAGATTCCAGCAACCCGCGTGCGCGCGTATCGTGACGAGGCGGCTTGTAGAGGAGAAAGAGCGCGCGTGTGGATCACCTCTTGTTCCTTCACACCATCACATACTAGTGGGAGAATAGCTTACCTTATAAGGTGCTATAAATCTCTCTCAACTAGCCATGTAGGACTAAGATCCCACCACTCTCTTGCCATGAATAGGACCTTAGGGATTTTCCTGAAATTGTTAGGTGGGACTATGGTGTTGTCGTCCACCAGATCCCGAAGGCCCATGGTGTTGTCCTCTGTTCCCAACACTATTTTGATATATCGGTATTTTTAGTAGAGACCTGTCAAGGTTAAACATCCACCTAGAACAGATGGCTACGCTCCTTTACAACTGAACAATGGAATATGCCTTGAATTATCAGTTTGGTGTAAAGGAGTTTCACCAAATGTCTTACCAGTACTAGGCTGCCGAAGGATGACCCCTCAGGTGGAACACATTAGTCACACTCATGGCCTTTTCATGAACTTACTAGAGATCACCCCAATCTCATAGACTGTGACCAGCAGCCGGGCTCATATAGGTGTGTTCCTCCAAAGATCGTTTTGTAGGATAGCATATTGCTTATAAAAGCTTTGGAACACATTAAGATGAAGGTCAACCTGCCATATAGTTTTCGAGACTATTGCATCTCCAATGGAGTGGGTTAGTAAACTAATCTACTCTTTTAACCACTAGTTTGTTTTCTGAGGTTCTACTTCATGGGATCTCTGATCACATAGGTTGGGTTACTACCATGGCAACTCATGTGGGTCTCATACCCATATCCTCGATGCATTTTCTATCACAACACGTGATAGCCCTTTAGTAAAGGGATCTGCCAGATTCTTAGCCAAGTGGATATAATCCAACGCTACCACTCTGAAGTTTCCTAAATGTCTGACAGCTTTTAATCTCATTTGTATGTGTTTGTTGGACTACATGTTGTCCTTTGAACTCTTTACCTTGACAATTACAGTTTGATTGTCATAGTTCATGAGGATAGCCGATACTAGATTTTCAACCACGGGCAAGTCCATCAAAAGATCTCGAAGCCATCCTGCTTCAACACCAAATGTGTATAATGCTATAAATTCTGCTTCCATTGTCGATCTCGTCAGGATCGTTTGCTTGCAAGACTTCCAGGAAACAACACCACCTCCAAGGGTAAACACATATCCCGTTGTGGCTTTCATCTCATCAGCATCAGAGATCCAATTCGCATCACAATACCCTTCAAGTACTGACAGTTGTCCGGTATAGTGAAATCCATACTTCATAGTACCTTTCAGATAGCGCATAACTCTTCCAACAGCACGCCAATGCTCATCACCCGGATTGGAAACAAACCGACTCGGTTTGCACACGGCAAACATGATGTCAGGCCAGGGTGGCCCAGGGGTGCGCCTATGCATGTAGGGTTAGATCACCTGTAGCATGGGCCCCACGCTACAGGTACAACTTATCTGTAGTGTGGGCCCCATGCTACAGATACGCTAGGGTATTTTTTAAAATTGAAAAAATTGGGGTTAAAAAGGAGGGATCGGATCTGCCAGCCGATAACCCCCACTCCAATCCTCTCCTCTGTTTACCTACTCCTCCTGATACTACTCCCTCTCTCTCTTTTTCTTCTCCATTGATCTCGATCGATCTCTCGAGTCACAGAGACACTTCACCATAATGACGATCGACACGCCTCGCTGATCGATCCCCACCCTCCCGCAGGTATCGTCTCCCTGTCTCTTGTCCGGCCGCCGTCAGTGTGTGCCATTTTTCTTCGATATATGGTTTACTGATGATATGTATATACAAATTTGTGTATGAAATTTTTGTGTTATACGAGGTAATTAATTTGTGTACACAGAATATGCCACCATGCCAAGTTTGCAAACATGATCATGATGCCCATATTTTGACAGGCACACGATTCTATGTCACTATTGCAGATGGTCATTTCGAGGATTTACTGGTATAACATATAGAAATTATTTTTCTCTTCATACTACATATTTATCCAGCTTTAATTCATTCAGTATATTATTTTTATTTTTGTTTGTGTAGACTATACCATGCAATATAAGATTGCACTTTAATGAGATTATCGAAAATACTATCCTATTCTGTTCGAATGGGCGAACATATATCATTGAAGTGCAGAAAGATCGAACAAAGACTACTTTAAGAGGTGTTGAGTGAAACCATTTTGTTGCACAACAAAATCTTACACAAATGCTATTCTTTTGGTTTGATAGAGGAGCTTCAAGGATAAATGTAATAATGATGAGGAAGATGAAGAGGAAACTGAATACGACGATGAAGGGGAGGAAATTGAGGAGGAAAACAAGCAACAAGTGATATGTTTCTACTGATGATGCATCCTCATGTGTGATGCACTATAATAAATAAGTAGATTTTTCTACTTTACTCTTTTTTCTGCTTGATACATGGTGTTTGAACAGAATATTTGTTGCCCTGCTTTTTTGGAACTATGAAATGTTGTTATATTTTTTTTAACGATAAGTTGGTGTTTGAATAGAATATATCGAAACAGATATACTTGTAGCATGCACAACAATCTCCACGCTACATGCACTTGTAACCAGAAAGGTCGATGGGGACCACATTATTTATAGCGTTCTTCCTTTATCCCCACACTATAGATAAGACTTACCTGTAGCGTAGGGATTCTCCGAACGCTACAAATAATACATGTACCATACGCAAATAGGGGCCCACTACTAGTTGTCATGCGTCTATAGCCTATTTCCTATAGTGAATCCTTTGAGAGATATTAAAAATGTCCACTCCGACAGCTTCACCAAAATGGAATAAATGTACATCTATTAATTCTCTAATTACTGTCATTGTCGATCTATTGCCCTACTATGTATAACCAATTCTGCGTTTTTGTCTGTTTTGTTTTGTGTAATAATAACTATCATTAATTGGAGAGCAGAATAATCCTTTAAGTGAAACCAAAGGTGTTAGACAAATGAGTTCTTCTCAACGAGATACATATCTGTGAATGACTCCAAATCAAAGGAAAGCCTCTTTACCAAGGAATTGTGAGTATACAAGAATGAGGCGTGATCGTGGTGTGGGTTATAGCAATGCAGAACCAACACCGCAACAAATAAATGTTGCTATATATATATCTTCCTGAGATGATGTTCTCGCGGTTGACTCTATGTTGCTTTATCTAGAAAGATATCAAGAAAAATAACTAGAATACTTGGAAACCAAATAAGGATATTGACCCATCATGTAAAAGCACAAAAAATATGGTCCACGTGGATGTTTGGTGTAATCCATGTACATAGTGTGGTGCTGCAGTAGATTTTTCATGACTAACCAAAACAAGCAGATGATGATATTTCTGGTCAAGCTGTTTAACCTGGGCGTTGTTTTATGTCTGAATATGGGTCTACCCCTGCGGTGTAAATGACCAATCCCTTGTAATCTGGATGCAAAACCTGTAATCTTTGCTTATGGTGGATGCTTAAGTTTTTATTCTGATTGTAGCTGGTTCCCAGCAGATGATGACATTTACGTTCGAGCTTTCTATAAACAACTGGGCCATCCTGCCTTATTTATAAATAAGAACTGCTATATTCTTTAGGTGTCTCACGTCAAATTCAGTTGGGTTCGGATATTAATTAAGAGGGTTCTATGTGGGATAAAGCTCTTTTGTCACCAGCAGATTTCTTAACACTCATTTTAGCAATGTCATATTCCTTTTGTGTTGCATCGATGGAACGAGTGTCCTTATGAAAGACACGGGCCAAAAGAAATATTTGAATTGGCAGGGCTGGGCCGGCAAAATTCGAGGCCCTGTGCGAACTCTAAATGAGGCCCTATAGCACTAGAAATTTTTGACTATTATAACGTATATGCCATAGGAATTGGATATAAACATACCTATTAAATTCTAGGCTGCATATTGTTTATTTGAGAGGTCTCTTTATTTGAATAACAACATTCTCTTAGCGTTCTTCAAAATAATTCTTCAATAATTTCCTTGTGATGAGTCTTTTCCAACACTTCACTCTCAAGTACCATTGTTTTCTCTTATGATTTTGATAATCTGATTCTTGCTTTCCCATGTTGACTCCATAAAAAAAGATAAACAACACAATTATACGAACTTGGGATTGAAATAGAACTAGGGCACAAAGATCAAAGAAGACAAGATACAGCCTCCAGGCTGCGCGCGGGGGGAGCTATCTCTAGGCTTACTTCCCACCGGTCACGGGCCAGAATCTGAGCGGAGGAAGGGAGATTTTATTCTGATGCATACCTATATGAGCCTATGCCAAAATTTTGGGCCCCAAATTTTATGGGCCCTGTACGGATGCACAGTTTACACTCCCACTGGCCCGGGCCTGTGAATTGGTACCGTTCAAGCATAAAATACTAGCTCTAATTAGCATTAGCATTAATTTTTTTAGTATAGAATACAGCGGGGCTCATATCATTTTTTCCTTAACAAAGCCACTAGGATTCAAACATATATGCAGCATCTTACGGTTTTAGTATACAACAGATGCATCCCAGCAACAAGAGGACTGGACAATGGGCCTGAAGCTTGTCAGTAACTTGTTTATGCCCCTCCGTTCTCGAATATTACAACCAACAAGATGCAGTTGTTGTATAAGTTCAGTGCATAACTGGGCATACTTTGGAGCTTATACGAGGAGATCAGACTATGATGAATCGACTAAATGGCTTTGAAGTCAGGAAGATCGGAAGGGAGTACAATAGAGTTGCTCATTAGCTAGATTCTTTGGTCATATTCTAGGGGATTCATGAATCGTAGCTGGGTTCATGTCCCTGTAATTCCAAATGAGATGATTGTGTAGATGACATGACTAACTCCTATATGATGATAATTGAAGTGCCTCTCTCCTTCAAGAAAAAGGGGAAAGGAAAGAAAATCAGACACCCTAGGAGTAAGCAAAGATCATTTTCTAGATGCATTGAGCCATTGGGCTTCACAAGTGGATTTATTACCCGATCATTTCATTGCACATGCATGCGATAACATTTATGCAATTTCTCGATGTGAAGCTATGAGAGACAAGATTCGCGTGGTCATTTGAGGTGGGTGGAGACCGCTATTCGGAGGGTAAGAACCCCTACAATTGGGGAAAAATATATAAGCACATTAAAATAATTGAGAGTAATAAATTCATGAGTATTAATTGAGGGTCCGTATGAAAAAAAATGGTTATGCCATCAGCGGCATAGGGTTGAACGGTGGGTCGACGGCTTTGCCGTCGGAATAGCCTTGATGTCGTGGCCACTCCGTCACGGACCAGCCTCCTTGGCCCACGGGAGGCGCACCTACGCCGACGGCTGCCGTCGCCCCCCTTTGCCTATGCCGACGGCTTGTGCTACGCCGACGGCTGCCGTCGAGCCCGCCTACACCAACAGTTCGTCTGACCATCTCGGGGCCTACGCCGATGGCCTGACAAATAGCCGTCGACACCTTAGATCGTTTCCTGTAGTGCCCATACTCGCAAAAAACAGAAATATCCATACTGCTAGAGTAAATTTTCAACTCAACGATTGATGACTCTTACACATAATTTCTTTTGGAGAAACAGTCGAAGAATGAAAAAAGAAATTTTCACTTGGTCCCCATCTTTCTCCTGCTGGCAGCATGATACGAACGTGGCGGTGGCCGGTGGGGGGACGCAACTATCTTCTTTGGTGCAAGCTGCTCTGCTCGCTCACTGCACCGCGGCTCCCGAAGGAATTGGGGGAACAAGAGATGTAGAACACACGGAGTACACAAAATCCCCCAAGATCTAGATCCCAAATATTCACTTACAAAGAGGTGATTTGGTTTGGTCAAATTGTAGATCTAGATCTCCTCTATATTCCTCTCAAATATTGACAAGAATCATTGGAGGGAAATAAGAGAATCGAGCTCAACAGATTAAAAGAAATGGGGGCAAAGCTTTAGAAAAAGAGAGAAGAAGCAGTTATTAAAAAGGAGAGAGAGACTTTAAATAGGGGCCCAGATTCCTGCCCGTTGGAGCCAACAGCTGGCTAGTACCGCCCAGCCTCCCAGCAGCGCCTGGACGAGCGAGCCACGCGGGCGCCTGGAGCACACCGAGCGAGCGGTAGGGGATCGGGGAACGTATGCAAGCGAGTGAAGCCGCACAGGAGGGAAAGAGGCATGTGCGCACGAGCGGGGGCAGGTGAGCTGGGAGTGGGCCACGCGAGCAGAAGCAAGGGCGAGCTGGGAGCTGGGCGGGCGAAACGGGCCGGCCCGGTAGTACCGACCGGCCGGGGCAGTACTACCGCCAAGGCCCGGTACTACCAGTTCCGGGGCATGCTCCACAGCCGGGTTGGACAGGGGAGAAGGAAGCGATCGGTGTTCCCCGGTAGCGGCAGGCGGTAGTACCAGACAACCCATGAAAATAAACCTTTTTCTTTTTCTTTTAAACCCAAATAAGAGGCAAACTCAAAATGCAATATCTTGAGTTAGAAAACTCCGATTGCACTGAAACCAATTTTGTTGGAAATATTGGATATCACCAAGTGATAATGTATCAAGTATTATAATGTGAGATACCTCACTTGGTGAGGATACGGAAAACCTCCAAGAATAAAATCGCAATAAGATATAAAAGGGAGATCCGATTTTGATGATCTAGAGCTTGTAATAAACACAAGCTCTAGAACCAACCATGGATAAGATCCAACAAATAACCAAGAAAGATGATGCTAAGAATGCAATGGTTTGAGCTCTCTCCAAAAGATATGATCGATCTACTCACTCGAGAACCCCTCTTGATAGTATGGTTATCTATCCTAAACCCGGTCTCCCAACTACCAACATGAGACCGGCAAAAGGGAGAACCTGTCAATATTATACCTTTGCCTTGAGCAATCCACTTGAGCATGATGTAGATGATCTTGTCCCTCTCAAGATGGACACCTTTCTTGATTGCTCTTGCACGCAGTCGCTTGATGAAGACTTGACATATGTGATACGTTGTTAACGTATCCATAATTTTTGATGTTCCATGCTTGGTTTTATCTACTTCCTTATGTTTTGTTCCAACTTTGGAGTACTTTTTATACACTTTCTGGGACTAACCTATTAACAAGATGCCACAGTGCCAGTTGCCTATTTTCTGCTGTTTTTGGTTCCAGAAAGTCAGAAAATCAATATTCTCGGAATTGGACCGGACAAAAGCCAAAGTTGATATTTTCCCGGAAGACTCACGGAGCCAGAAGGAGAGTCGGAGAGGGGCCATAGGGTGGCCACACCACCCCATGGCGCGGGTCCCCCCAGGCCGCGCCAGGGCATGGTGTGGGCCCCTGGCCGCCCACCGACCTTGCCCTCTGGCCTATAAGAAGCCTCACGATGCATAAACCCTAAAGAATCAAGCCTCCAGCCATGAAAAGTTCCGCTGCGCCGCCGCCACCGAAGGGGAGATTTGGGGGACAGAAAGTCTCTGTTCCGGCACCCTGCTAGGATAGGGAAGTGCCCTCGAAACCATCTCCATCGATCTCCACCACCATCTCCATCACCATTGCTGATTCCCATGATGAGGAGGGAGTAGTTCTCTCTCGAGGCTAAGGGTTCTACCGATAGCTATGTGTTCATCTCTCTCTCTATGCATGATCTTATTGAGATCATGAGCTTGTAATCTATAGATCTACCTTGCTACTCAAGCGCTTTAATAGATCTCTGCTCTCCCCATGTGTGTGAAAGTGACAGCGTGCTCACCATGGTGGCACTTAGGCTAGAGATTACAATACGTGTTATAAGTTATATTTGGAGTTGGATGTATTTATGAAATTGTGGTGTTTGTTGGACTCACCTAGTGCTCAAGGTGACAGTGTGGGGTTTTCTAGATGGGAAAGGCTTACTTTGAGGTGTGTTGTTATAGCCCTACCGTTGATTAGAGTGTCCAACCGGAGAGTAGTTTAGCGTAGTATCATAAAGAAGAATATATTTATATGAGAGTGTTCACTATTGAAAGTATGATCCCTAGGCCTTGTTTCTAAGCACTGAAACACCGTTTGCTACTAGATCTGTTACATGTTTGCTAGCTTCCATCTTTATTTCAGTTTGCCTTTAGTCTCTTCCACGCCATCAAAGTATTTTCTAGTACCGTTGTCTTTTATCCATACCACTTGTATTTCACTATATCTTCGCCGAACTAGTGCACCTATACACTTGACAAGTGTATTGGGTGTGTTGGGGACACAAGAGACTTCTTATATCTTGATTGCAGGGTTGCTTGAGAGGGAATACCTTTGACCACTTCCTCCCTAAGTTCGATAAACCTTGGGTGATCCACTTAAGGGAAAACTTGCTGCTGTTCTACAAACCTCTACACTTGGAGGCCCAACAACTATCTACAAGAATAGAAGTGCGTAGACATCAAGCTATTTTCTGGCGCCGTTGCCGGGGAGGTAAAGTAAAAGGTACTCACATCCTCCGGTGTGAGTGCTCGAAGTTATTTCCTTTAGATTCTGTAATTTTGTCTTTTTGTTTCTTGTTTTCACTAGTTAGGCTTAATGGAAAACAACAACAAAATTAGAGAGATTTTTAGTATTTTTCCTAAGATAGAACTTGAATTGTCTGAAAAGAAAATTAAAAAACCCTTGGAACTTTCTTTGCATGCTAATAGCAATGTTATTAGTATGAATCTTTTGAACACCTTTATTACTAATGCTATGGAAACGTCTAAGCTTGGGGAAGTTGGTTTTTATGAAAATGATCTTTTTAGTTCCCCAGCTTTAAAGAAGAAAATTTGCTTTGATGATATTTTATCTCCCATATGTGGTAATTCTAATGATACTTGTGATATTTTAAATCCACATACTGAAAGCATTCCTTTTAAAATACCTATAAAAATTGTTGAACGCGTTATGAACAACTGCTATTTTGGAGATGGAACTGTCCATCCTGGTGATCATTTACTCTTTATACATGAATTATGCGAGTTGTTCAAGTGTGCAGGTATTTCAATGAACCAAGTTAAGAGGAAGCTATTCCATTTTTCACTTAAGGGCAAAGCAAGGGAGTGGTATGAGCTACTAGATGATCCTCATCATTTGGAGTGGAAGGAACTTGAATCTCTCTTTTACTCTAAATTTTATCCTCCTCATGAAATTCATAAAGATAGGAGTTATATTTATAATTTTCATCCTCATGATGGAGAAAGTATTGCCCAAGCATGGGGGAGATTGAAGTCACTAATGCTCAAATGTCCCATTCATGAGCTCCCCAGTAATATTGTTATTAATAATTTCTATGCAAGGCTTTCAGGACATTACAAGCACTATCTAGATACTTGTTTAGAGGGATCCTTCACAAGTAAGAAGGTCAAAGCTAAGTGGGATCTCCTTGAAACAATTCAAAGCAATACCGAAGATTGGGATAACAACAAAGGTAAAGAACCAAGTATAAACTATGAGTACGATTGCATTAAGTCTTTCGCTGAAACTGCTAATTTTCAAGAGCTTAGTGCTAAATATGGTCTTGATCCTCAAATCCTTATCGATTGTTTTAGAACCTTTGCTTCTCATATTAATGCTCCTAAAGAAAAATGGGACATGTATCATGAGCCTTTTAAAGACACTTGCATGGAAAATGAAATTGTTATTAATGATAGCAATAAACATGCTCAAACCTCTGAAAGTACTATTTCTTATAAGCATGTTAATTTTTGTGGAATACATAGACCTTGTGAGAAGAATCAAATTGAAGAAGAATATTGTATCACCCACAGGAATGAAAAAACTAGAATGTGGTATAGGGCTTTAAATGATCTTGGTAAAAAACTTTGTGCCCTTTATCCTTTTATTTGTGAACTTTGCTTCGAAGTGGGTCATTTCAAGTTTCAATACTCGGGCCATAATAATAGCCCTTCTAATCCAATGAGTACTGCAAGTTTGTATTGTGATGACATGATCACTCCTAATCAGCATGATGAACTTACATTATTTTTAGGGTGTGAAGAGTTATCAAGAAAAACCTCTTTGGTAGATATGGGTGCTTTTGATATGAATAGTGGCCTGCATGGTTGTCATCTTTATTGTGTTGATAATTGCCACATAAATACTTACATACAAAATATTATAGAATATGAGATTTTACCAAAATATGATAGGACTAATATGTGTTTTGATCTTATTAATGAAAATAAGGAATCCTCCAAAGTTTCTTCTATTGTCTCTAACAATGAACCAGGATATATGGATAAGCTTCCTTTCAAGCCTCTCCCTCCTAAAGAGAAGAAGAAAAAGAAGAAGAGGAGGAGTAAAAGAAGAGAGAAAACGGTATTTCCCCCTAAGCATGTTGCTCCTATTATAGTTTTTGATGAGTCTGAACTCGATGATGTTCCTATGCCTATTACCTATAGTAGTGATCATGATTTGGAAAAGCAAACTACTTTTGATATTGAAAATCTCTTCGGTACCAATTCTGAAAATGATGATATTGATAATTGTTATACTATTAGTGCTATCAATGATCCTTCCAATGATGATATGTTTACAAATGAACACACTTTGGAAGACAATTATTCTATTGCTTATGATGATACTATACCTCCAATATATGATGAGTATGATATTTTCAGTCCACCTACTATTGAGGAGGAAATTAATTATGATTACAATATGCCTCCTATATTTGATGATTATGGTGATGAAAATAATAGTGATAGCTATTTTGTTGAATTTGCTCCCACTACAGTTAAAAAGAATGACTATGTTTATGTGGAGAGCATTAATTCTTTTATGCATGTGGCTCATGATAAGAATGTTTTATGTGATAGTTATATTGTTAACTTTATTCATGATGCTACTAAAAGTTATTATGAGAGAGGGAAACATGGTTTTATGCATCTCAATAATATTAAGTTTCCCCTCTTTATGTTGAAAGTCTTGAAGTTGCACTTGTTTTGCTTTCCTATGCTTATTGCTTTTGCGCCCGTCCGGGACGGGTTATTTATTTTGAATCTTGATAGTGAATCTGTGTATAACATAAATGTGAAAAGGTTAAAACCAAATGATCTGAATATGACTTACTTTTGGCATTGTCGGCTCATATAAGTTGGAAACGCATGAAGAAGCTCCATGATGATGGACTCCTAACTTCGTTCGACTTGGAGTCATTCGAGACATGCGAATCCTGCCTTCTTGGCAAGATGACCAAGGCACCTTTTGCAAAGAGTTGTGAAAGGGTGTCCGACTTATTGGGACTAGTACATAGTGATGTATGTGGCCCGATGAGCACGACAGCCAGAGGTGGTTATGAGTACTTCATTACCTTCACTGATGATTTGAGTAGATATGGATATATCTACTTGATGAAACATAAGTCGGAAGCCTTTGAAAAGTTCAAGGAATTCCAGAATGAGGTACAAAATCAACTTGGCAAGAAAATAAAGTTTCTTCGGTCGGACCGAGGAGGCGAGTACATGAGCCATGAGTTTGATGACCATCTAAAGAGTTGTGGAATAGTTCCCCAGCTCACTCCTCCAGGAACGCCGCAGAGAAACAGTGTGTCGGAAAGGAGGAATCGAACCTTGTTGGACATGGTACGGTCAATGATGAGTCTGGCATGCCACAAAAGCAAATTGGTCGCGTTTGTCTTCTCTTCCATCACTGGACATTGGTGTATATCTGCGTCACTCAGCTGGACTTCTTTGGGAAAAGTTCATACTATTTATACCATGTTCGATTGCAATCACCTACACGGCTACTTCTACTGGACGGGACTTTGGAGTGAACGAGACAAGCTGCTTGTGTTGGACACGCGTAGCATGTAATTTTCCACTATCAACTTTCTGACCGGTTACCATACTCAACTTATGAATCAGCGTTACCTGACCAGATGCAGCTGTTACGTTGTAGTGGGTAGAGGAGAAGAAGCCCTAGAGGTGTTTTCTCTCGTTCCTGATCAAAATACCAAAGGTTCGCTTGCTGTTGCTTTAATCACTAGTTTTCTCATAACAGGTTTAATTCAGAAGGTAGATAAAAACATGAATATACTTGGAATAGCATAAGCTAGTAGGCAGGTATGGTGGACTCTTTGGAATAACTTGTTTTAGGGAGTTGGATGCATGAGTGGAACTCATACTTGGTTGTGGAGGCTAGCAAAAGACTGGGAGCGACAAACTAAGAGAGCAATAATGGCCATAATTATGCAGAGCGACAAAACATCATTGATCAAAGCATAAAGTGATACTACAAGTTGAAAACTAAAGGATCATAAAGGCTATGGTGACTTGAGATAGTCATAACATGGTGTGAGCATGCGCCAAGTCAACCCAAATAAAGCATCAAAGGAGAATACCACTATACTATACTTTAATATGCTAAAACAACGCATGATTCATCCAAGGCACATTAAACAATCTCAATTGTTTATAACAAGTCATGCTACAGAAAAGAATACTAAGCATAAATCCAAAACAATATCAAGCATGGCATGACAAAGCATAGGCCACAGTCAAAAACGAGCTCTTTTTACCACATAAGCATGAACTTTCCTACTCTTTTCCAAACCAAACCAAACTATTTGCAAACCAACGTATGAAAGAGGGGGTCCAACCAATTTATTCAGAAAACTAAGCAAACCAAGCAAAGTAAAAAACAAAACAAAAACGAAAAATAAGACACTCCAAGAACAACACAACTGTGCATGAAACGATAAAAATGAAGCGTTTGGAAGAAACCTGGGATTTTTATTGATGAAGAAGGGGATGCCTTGGGCATCCCCAAGCTTTGACGCTTGTACTTCTTGGATATTTCTTTGGGTGACACGCATGGTATCCCCAAGCTTGAGCTTTAGTCCATCCTTCATCTCATTACTCATTCCTTGCATACACCTGAAATTTTTCCTTCATACAAAACTTCACGCAATCTTTATTAGCAACATTAGTGCACTTAAGATAAATAAGTCTTAAGGTTCAGTTCTAACACCAAATAAACTTCCATTAGAACACTATATACTGTAGCACTTCCCTCAAAAAACTCAATTCCCCAAAAGAACTCAAAAAGGAACCAACAAGAAGCAAATGCAGAAAATGGCAGAAATCTGTCAAAGCAGACCAGCAGGTAAAGGCGAATTTTTTCGAAGACCTTCTGTTGCTCAAATCAAAAAGTGTTGAACTAACAAAAGTTAGATAACAACCTGGGCAGAAGCACAAAACATTACAGCTCAATCCGACATACAGAGCTCTCTCACGAATTTTTACGGTGAAGCACAAAAATCTGTTTCGGGACAGCAACTTTCCCAATCATTAGTTCTCTCTCATTAGAGGTTACTCTTGGCACAAAAAGCAAATTAAAAGGATAAGGAGCGGTTATTACAGAGGTAATAACTTCCAAGACTTATCTAAAACTTTTGGGTTATCTCCCAATAAGTACTTTTCTTTACGCCTTTAAGTTAGGCGTGATAGTTTGAAAAGATGCTCACATAAGAAATATCTTGTATGTTTGTTTGTTTCCTTCAACTCTTATGCTTGCTACCCAGCCTTGCTAGCCAAAAACCTGTACTGAGAGGGAATGCTTCTCGTGCATCCAATCCTTAAATCAAAAACCTATGCCATTTGTGTCCACCATACCTATCTACTAGCATTATTGCTATTCCAAGTAAATTCATGTTTTTATCTACCTTCCTAATTAAACTTGTTATGTGAAAATTAGTGATTAAAGCTCTCACGAACTTGATAGCACACTTTACTTTCTTGTACTTAATAGACTTGAACTAGTGTGCCCATCTATGTTGCGTATATGCTTGCGCTTTGTAAGTTGTGAATTAGTAGAACCATGATGTCATGGGGAACGCTTTCAATGTTGCACTTGTACTTTGTACCTAGTTAATATCATGCTCTTTTGTCTATGGATGTTGTCGGTGTGAAATGAAAGGGGAGCTTGTAAGTCAATGGAGTTATGTATGTGTGTTAGAGAAATGCCTGGGCCGCCGGTCTAATCCATGCCTAATCATGGTGGAAACCTACAGCGTAACCATAATGAGCACTCTATGAAGCATTCTTCTTATAAAAAAGATAGATATTGAGAAAAAGAGAAAAAGAAAAAAAAGAAATGAGAAAAGAGGAAAGAGAGAAAAAATACCATTTTCCCATGGTAAATAAGATGATTGTTGAGATGCTCGTTGTCTTCTTGCCTTGTCATTTTGATATGGGGATTCTTCCGTATCATCGGGAAAGGGGTACCCCGTTGGCGGTTCTCTATGATACACATATACTTACTATGACAAGAACTTACCGGTAACTAAACTTGAGTAGCATGAGGAGCGGCCCTCGTATTCAAGGGACATGAGATTTTCAACTTACAACTTGTCGAGCATATCCTCATATTTGATCACTTTAACCTTAATCACCTAAAGATGCCTATGATAGGGGCAATGAGAGCTGAAAGCTAATAAGTATCATAATTTTTGGAAGCTCTTTATGAAACTTGAAATCCCTACTTCCCTCTGAGAAGGGCCTATCTTTTACTTTTTAGTTGAGTCGGTAAACCTATTCCCTTCTATCTCAAGCAAGTATTTTGGGTTGTGGTGTTTCATTCATTCATATGATGATTTATTCAATCATGTTTCTTATGTTCCTTGTTTTGCACATTGCTCTTATCTTAGTGTTTACTACTTTGAAAGCTATCATTGAAAACCAGTTATGTGCGAACTCTAGCAAATTATCAACTATTCTTTGACCAAGAGCTAAGTTTACCATTACCAATTATGATTTACTTTATGTATCTTTATTGTGTTTCCTTTACTTATTGCAGGTTAAGTTATATAATAGTGAGTTGTCTTCTATTATGATTTGTGTATTGATGAATGTGATGCTTCTTGTCCGTATTATTTTATCGACTCTTCAATCCATAAACCCGAGGTCATGTTTATTGAGCTCAGTTTTCGCTTGGGGACAAGCGAAGTCTAAGCTTGTGGGGAGTTGATACGTCCATTTTGCATCACTATTCTGTATCATAATTTACTGTTATTCATTGATATATTTCATATTAAGAGATGATACTTATGTTATTTCATCTGTTTTTGCATGGTTGATGACTTTTGGAGCATGGACTGCTGCAGTCAGGATTCTGATGGAAAAGGTGTTGTTTGGAGGCAAAATTCGCGAAGATCAGAAAATTCGGGAAAATACTGTTGGAAATATGCCCTAGAGACAAATAGTAGTAAGGATTATTATCATATTTCATATAGTTTATGATTAAGTTTTATATCATGCTATAACTATATTGAGTGGAAACATCAATACACGTGTGATATATAAACAACCAGGGGTTCCCAGTGAAACTCTAGTCATTGGTTCATTGGTCAATAGATGATCAAGTTTCCTGATCATGTGGCATTTATGCCAGTTGGAAATGGAGTTAACTCATTCTATGAATGAGATGATGAACCAATACCCAACCTAAACATCGTGATCCGATCATGTCACGAAGTTCAAGTTATGATGATTAGAAATGGATCCTCGTAGCTTATTCCTTAGACCGTGAGGCTATATCAATCACTGTCTCCTGAGAGTGCTTAGATAGCTTCAAGCGCCTTGGTAATACAATGGTTATAAAGGTGTGTTCAGGTATTCGGAGGAAACCGTAGAGGCAATATATGTCAAGAGCGGAATTTGTCCGTCCATGTGACAAAAAGATACTCAAGGGCCCACTCAGAGAGGTTATATCCAATAGCTGCGCAGCGTGTGATTTGATCATAGGGATATCACTTGTCGGAACGAGTCAAGTAGCATTGTTCGGTAACGATATTAAACACGACATGGTGATGTCATTGATCAGATCTCGGGCAATGCAAGTATCAAGAGACAAAGGGAATAAGACACGACTGTCCCGGTTCAAACGACGAAAGATCTTCATGGAACGCATTGGGGTGACATGGCCATCCAGGTCCCTCTGTTGATCATTGGTGCGGGAGTGTCCCAACCATGTCTGGAGTGTTCCCGAACCATAGGGTATCACGCTTAAGGGCTTGATGATGCTTAGAGAGTGTTTATAGGATCGAAAGAATCGCCAAAGAATAGTAGAGAGAAAACCGGAAGGGTTTCGGTAAGTCTGGAGGATGTCCGGAGTTGAGGTGGAAGGTGTTTCATAACCATAGTGGTCGAATAATATGTGAATGAATGTTAAATATTGATTTAATCATTTATTCATAATTATTTAATAAAAGAGAAAATCAATTAAAAGGTCAAAGGGCTTAATGGGACAATTCTCGGAGGGGAGAGGGCCCATTAGGGAAAGGAGAGAGGGAGAAGGGGCAAAGGGGTGGCCGGCTGGGCCTAACCCCCGCTCGGGGCCCAATAGGGCCGGCCGGCGGCTGCCCCTCCCCCTCCTCTCCTTTAGTCCCACCCGGGACTTTGAGGGAGGTAGTACCTCCTTTTCCCCTATATATAGTGGGGGTATTTGGCCAGATAAATACATACAATATTCAATAAAGGTCTTCTAACTTTTGGGAAGACCTCCAATTGATATTTTCTCTCTCTCTCTCTCTCTCTCTCTCTCTCTCTCTCTCTCTCTCTCTCTCTTGTGACCGTGGTCCCAAGTTCGGACTGCACGAACGAGAGACATCTTCACCGTGGAGCGGCGTCGTGCTGTGGGATTCGGATCCAGGAGCTCTACTTCCGCAACTACTGCTGGATCGGGGAAGCGTGAGTCATCGTCAGGCACCGGACGTGTGTAACTCCCCGCGAGGTGTCGCACTTGAGGCACTCAAGTCGTTCGAGCCAAAGGAGCGCAAGGAATTCATCACGACCTTGAGGTCGGCTTCAGCTCGTGTACATCAACCACGCTCTCCTGAGCGTTGACAATGCTTTTCGGTCTTCAAGGGTAAGTTCGCAAAAAGGCCCTCCCGTTACTGTATTACTAATAGATAGGTCCTGGCAACATCAGGGGTTCAGGGCCGTAGGGTAAAAATTTATTGTTTTCATACGCGGAACCACTACAAATACATTGAAAATTCTATTTTTCCAGAATACGGAGATTGCCAGAAGGGGGAGTGGAGATGGGCCACAGGCGGCCTACACCACCCCCTGGTGCGGGCAGCCCTAGGCCGCACCAGCAGGTGGTGTTTCGCCCAGGCCCACTCCAAGCTCTCCCCTCTAGCATATATTACCCCCTCCCCCGGAACCCTAATACCTGGGGGAGGGACCACAGAAAGATTCCACCGCCTCTGCAGGGCGAAAAACACTGAGAGAGAAAGATCTCTCCAACAGACAGAATTCTGCCGGGGGAATTCCTTCCCGGAGAGGGGAGATCGTCGCCATCAACACCACCATCAGGCTGGACTTCATCGAGATCATCATCATCATCACCACCACCATCATCTTCACCAGCACCATCATCACCACTTCATACCACTGTAACAATTGGGTTGAATCTTGCATAGTTCTTAGGGAAACTTTCTCGGTGTTTATTACTCCTTGTAGTTGATTCTATTGAGTGAACCATTGAATTATCGTTTATGTTCAGATTGTTACATATCATTATATCATCTATGATCTTGATCCATATGATGTCTTGTGAGTAGTTTGGTTAGTTCTTGAGGACATGGGAGAATTCATGTTGTTAGTAGTGGAGTTGTTTTGAGAAAGATTCAATGGTTTGATATTTAAGTTGTGGTGTATTTCTTCTAGTGGTGTCATGTGAATGTCGATTACATGACACTTCACCTTTATGGGCCTAGGGGAATGCATTGCGTATTTGGATACTAATCGTAGGGGTTGCCGGAGTGACAGAAACCTGAACCCCCGTTAGGAAACCTTTGCACAAGGGATGTCAAGGTCTTAGAGTTTAAAGCTGTGGTTAGATTTCTATCTTAATTACTTTCTTGTACTTGCGGATGCTTGCAAGGGGTATAATCACAAGTATGTATTAGTCCTAGGAAGGTCGGTACATTAGCATAGGTTCACCCACACAACACTTAGCAAACTAAAGAAGATTAATCAACTATATGAAGCGAAAGCACTTGACGATATACCCATGTGTCCTCGAGAATGTTTGGTCATCTTAAGTAATACAACCGGCTTGTCCTTTGCTAAAGAAAGGATTGGGCCACTTGCTGCATTTATTATTATTGTCTTTTATTTACTTGTACTTTATTTATCTACATTATCAAAAACCCTTAAAAATCCGTTTGCTAAGTATTTACAGAGAATTCCTGCTCCAAGCTATTCGCCAACACTTTCTGCTCCTCGTTGGGTTCGACACTCTTACTTATCGAAAATACTGCGATACACCCCTATACTTGTGGGTCATCAGTAAGCCATGTTGCACAACAAATACACTAAGGTTGAGTTGGCAAGCCTAGCATGTCTAGACGTGGCCTCGGAACACGGATGGTCAAAAGATCGAGCACAAGTCACATGAATGATGTGATTGACGTTTCGACATCCACCTTTGCAACTATATCACTGACGATGACGATCGAGGGTGGTGTAGTGAATAGGGATCGCCTAATCACTAAAACCCTTCTGGGGATAGGAGTTTTTAGTGGAGTTCTTGTTTTAACTCACATAATTATAAACTTAATCTAAATTCCTTTTGTAGTTATAAATGTAGAGATGGCTCACCATGCAGCTTACTTTGATGTTGATGAGTGGGTAGTTGGTGAAAGACTTAGACTTGATGGATCAAAATTCCTCGGTCGACTTGTGCGTCTGAATGACATTCTTACTAAGAATAATGTGGTAGATTACATATGCCCCACAATGGAATTAGCCAAACCTGATGACTATGAGACCCCACGAGAGCGGGCAGATCGCTACTATCGTCAAGAGATATCCACTTTCATCCACATAATAATGCGTTACAGGATGGTGGATGAACTGCATCCACTCATGGGTGATCTTGACCCATATGCAATGGTGGATCAGTTGAGAGCAGAATTCATAAGCCATGTGCGCATGTGGAAGCACGAGCTGCTTGGAGATTTCCTTTCCATACATATAAAGGAACACACTTGTCTGAAGAGTCACTTGGGGCACATGCTTGATGCACACATGAGACTAGTTTATTTCGTGGTCTACTAGATGATCTAGTCATTCGCGATAGGCGTGCTGCTTCGATCGCTGCCTCTCAGCTACGAAGGACATGTCTGGAGTAGCATTATGAGTGATGATACAGAAACATTGGATTTCCAGGATTTCATACTACGTTTCAGAAACATAAAGGTTGAACCAATCGCCGGAGAGGTTGTCGATGAAGAAGGTATATATTTGATATACAATTATATAAATTTTATAATCTTGCAAACATCTATTACAGTGTTAAAGTATTCGATACTTGTTATGTTTTGGTGAAAACAGGTCCTTCTGCATGAGAGTTGCTTGCTGGAGAGGAGGTGCTATTGCGTGTTGATGGAGAGCATGATGATGATGGCAAACGACACTCTCCCTCGATATTTATCACTTAGTTTATCGTTTTCAATGATTATTGTAATCGATGGATTGTGAACTTCTTTAGTGTGTCTCACAGTTTGTGAGACAGTTATTCATATGAGTTTGTAACAAACAGTTGTTCTGCTTCTATGAATGATTTCTATTTGTGTTCATATGTTGTTCGATTATGTGTGAATTATCCTGGTTTTGAAACTAATTGATAATGCATAAACATTTCTAAAATATTGAAAATGCCTTGAAAATACCAAACTTAATGATATATTCATTTTGAATGAAACCATTGTTCAGATTCGAAGTTATGTTGATAATATGTGAAAGACATTTGATTTCTTGTCACATATGAATTGTGCCCAAGTTCCGCAAGATAACTTAAACACCGTGTATTTCATGAATGCAAAGTGTTTGATGAATTATTGAAAGAGAATACATATTCGATGTATCGGATTTCAATAAAGTGGTGATTATCGTTTTGTGATTGTTTGAATTTAGTAAAAAGGTTTACCAAAGGAAACATGAGCATGAAATTGTTTGATGTGATCAAAGTGTTTCATCAACCAAGGGTATTAAAGGTAAAAGAGAATCTAATTACTACGATTTGATCAATAGTAATGAAATTCAAAGACTGACGTAAGGGATTGTGAAATGCAATGCATTTTGACAGGTTAAAGTGCAAAGCATCGGAATATGATATTAGTTATCAAGTGGGTGAATAGATGGCGCCAAATAAATTGTTGTAGTGTAAATGTAAATGCCATTAGTTAGAAATAGTAAACACTCAATTAGAATATATAGTGAACCATCTGAATTCGTGAGATCGGCGCCATATATTGTATGGATCGTCGTGAAAGTTTTGGAGTTATTCGATATCACCAAAACAAATAGCGAACAAGTCCTTATAGAGTATTCATTGGAAACTTTGAATACGAAATCCATGGCTAGAACCAAAACAAAGGAAAACTAGTGTTGCTTAAAATTTTGGTGCATTCTCAAGAAAGTTTATGTTCTCGACTGTGAAGTTTATGGAAGATAGTGAAAAACACAATGAGGATTCAAAACCCTGCATCAGAGTGTTGAGAAGCGCAATGGAAGGCGTTCCTGAACGATTCTCTTCATCAAGGAAAGAATCAATGATAATGATCAGTGTGCTTTCCCCACTAGTGTTTTCACTACATGAAGTAGGATTCAAAAATGTACCCCATATCCTATGGGGACACATTTGTGAATCACTTGTCACATTACCAGAATATGGCATACCTACGAACTACGAAAGAAATAATGGTAAACTAAAGTTATGAGAAATCCTAGAGGCAAAATTCACTTAAGATTAGAAAGCAATTCATTGTTGAATCTTACCAAGTAAAGGGTTACTTGAATTTTCCAAAAAATACTATAAAGTCATGACGGAAAAGGTGAATGACAAAGACACAATTGGTCAATAAAGTATTGGACAAATTATAAGATCATGGAGTTTGTATATGTGTTAGAGAAACGCCTGGGCCGCTAGCCTAAGCCATGCCTAATCATGGTGGAAACTTGCAGCATCACCATAATGAGCACTGTATGAAGCATCCTCAATAAAAACCTATGCAAATAGCAAATAAAAAGATCACTGAGATGCTCATTGTCTGCTTGCCTTGTCATTTTGATTATGGGATAGCTCCTATATCATGTGCAAGGGGTACCCCGTTGGCGGTTCTTTATGATACATATGTACTTACAATGACAAGAGCTTACTTGTGACTAAAGTTTAGTAGCATGAGGTTCGGTCTTCGTAAGTAAGGGGCATGCAATTTCGATTTATAACTTATCAAGCATATCCTCTTAGTTATGTCAGTTTAACCTTAATCACCTTCAAGATGCTTATGATAGGGGCAATGAGAGCTGAAAGCTAACAAGTACCATAATTTTTGGAAGCTCTTTATGAGACTTGAATCCCTACTTCCTTCTATGAAGTCCTTTCTTCCACCATTATATTGAGTCTCCACCTTCTACCTTTATGCACCTACTTTGAGAGCATAGTGGCCATTCTTACTTCTATGTGCATTGTCCCAAGACTAGTTGATTGATGCATAACTTGATATTGCTTGTTTTAAACTATTTGTATCTAGTCACTCTTATGAACTTTGAAGGTGTCCTATGCATTTATATTTGCTACTCTATGAGGGACAAGCTGAATACTATTATGCTATGTTTTCTTTATGTGAAACAAACAAACGTCTTGCAAAGCATTGTTATTCATGAATCTTTTGTTTGTGCCTTTTCATGTTGCATCATAGTTTATTTGCTTATTGCTAGAACTTTGTCTTTCATGTTTTGATTGAAGTACTATGATCCCATCTTTGAATGGTTTACAAATACTTTGATCAAGTTTATGATGGTGCATGTCACCTCAAAAATTATTCTTTCTTTTTATCACTTACCTACTCGAGGACGAGCAGGAGTTAAGCTTGGGGATGTTGATACGTTGCTAACGTATCCATAATTTTTTATGTTCCATGTTTTGTTTTATCTACTTTCTTATGTTTTGTTCCAACTCTGGAGTACTTTTTATACACTTTCTGGGACTAACCTATTAACAAGATGCCACAGTGCCAGTTGCCTGTTTTCTGCTGTTTTTGGTTCCAGAAAGTCAGAAAATCAATATTCTCGGAATTGGACCAGACAAAAGCCAAAGTTGATATTTTCCCGGAAGACTCACGGAGCCAGAAGGAGAGTCGGAGAGGGGCCACAGGGTGGCCACACCACCCCATGGTGCGGGTCCCCCCAGGTCGCGCCAGGGCATGATGTGGGCCCCTGGCCGCCCACCGACCTTGCCCTCTGGCCTATAAGAAGCCTCACGATGCATAAACCCTAAAGAATCAAGCCTCCAGCCATGAAAAGTTCCGCTGTGTCGCCGCCACCGAAGGGGAGATTCAGGGGACAGAAAGTCTCTATTCCGGCACCCTGCCGGGACAGGGAAGTGCCCTCAAAGCCATCTCCATCGATCTCCACCACCATCTCCATCACCATTGCTGATTCCCATGATGAGGAGGGAGTAGTTCTCTCTCGGGGCTAAGGGTTCTACCGGTAGCTATGTGTTCATCTCTCTCTGTGCATGATCTTATTGAGATCATGAGCTTGTAATCTATAGATCTACCTTGCTACTCAAGCACTTTAATAGATCTTTGCTCTCCCCATGTGTGTGAAAGTGACAGCGTGCTCACCATGGTGCCACTTAGGCTAGAGATTACAAATACTTGTTATGAGTTATATTTGGAGTTGGATGTCTTTATGAAATTGTGGTGTTTGTTGGACTCATCTAGTGCTCAAGGTGACAGTGTGGGGTTTTCTAGATGGGAAAGGCTTACTTTGAGGTGTGCTGTTATAGCCCTACCATTGATTAGAGTGTCCAACCAGAGAGTAGTTCAGTGTAGTATCATAAAGAAGAATATATTTATATGAGAGTGTTCACTAGTAAAAGTATGATCCCTAGGCCTTGTTTCTAAGCACTGAAACACCGTTTGCTACTAGATCTGTTACATGTTTGCTAGCTTCCATCTTTATTTCAGTTTTCCTTTAGTCTCTTCAACGCCATCAAAGTATTTTCTAGCACCGTTGCTTTTATCCATACCACTTGTATTTCACTATCTCTTCGCCGAACTAGTGCACCTATACACCTGACAAGTGTATTGGGTGTGTTGGGGACACAAGAGACTTCTTGTATCTTGATTGTAGGGTTGCTTGAGAGGGAATACCTTTGACCACTTCCTCCCTGAGTTCGATAAACCTTGGGTGATCCACTTAAGGGAAAACTTGTTGCTGTTCTACAAACCTCTGCACTTGGAGGCCCAACAACTGTCTACAAGAATAGAAGTGCGTAGACATCAATATGCTCCCCCATACACCATGGGGAACCCTTTACTTTGACCTTGTCTTCATCGATCTATCTTGAAGCCAACACATCTTCTTCATTTCTTCTACCTTGAAGCCAACACATGCTCCAAGCTATGCCAATGGATAAATCCTACAAGTGTAACTCAATGCAAATATTAGTCCATAGAGATTGTTATTAATTACCAAAACCACACATGGAGGCCCACATGCTCTTCCAATTTCCCTCTGTTCTCGAATAATTCAACCAAGAAGGAGTCGTTGTATAAGTTCAGTGCATAACTAGGCATCCTTTGGAGCTTATACGAGGAGATCAAACTACATGATGAATCGACTAAATGGATTTGAAGTCAGGAAGATCGGGAAGGACGTACAATAGAGTTGCTCATTAGCTAGATTCTTTGGGTCATATTCTAGGGGATGCATGAATCGTAGCTAGGTTCGTGTACCTGTAATTACAAATAAGATGATTGTGTACATGACATGACTAACACCTATATGATGATAATTGAAGTGCCTCTCTCCTTCAAGAAAAAGGGGAAATGAAAGAAAACCAGACACCCTAGGAGTAAGCAAAGATCATTTTCCATATGCATTGAGCCATTGGGCTTCACAAGTGGATTTATTACCCGATCATTTCATTGCACACGCATGCAATAACATTTATGCAATTTCTCGATGTGAAGCTATGAGAGACAAGATTCGCGTGGTCATTTGAGGTGGGTGGAGACCACTATTCTTTTTTCATTCTTGGAGACCACTATTCGGAGGTCATCTTAAGAGCGTCGACAAGGTATCATCAATCAATCGATTGGATCCAACTACATAGCTAATTCTCTGTTTCTTAGTTTCGCATATGTGCGTTAACGACGTGATCGACCTAAAGGGGAAATTGACGTAGAGGCGGGATCGTCTCTCTTGTACATTTGCAGGTTGTTGCCATGAAGCAGCAGCATCTTGTCGATGATCCTGAATCAACAGATCAACGTAGCAGTGAGTTTCTTGCTCGCGTGCTGATGCTCAACGCGCTGCGCCACCCCAATCTCGTCAACCTTATCGGCTTCTGCGCCACCCCAATCTCGTCAACCTTATCGGCTTCTGCGCTGATGGCAGCCACGAGATCTTGGTTCACGAGTACATGCCTCTGGGTTCTCTGGAAGATCACCTCCACGGTATGTTCTGTGTGCTAGTACACTAGTAGAAATCAGGCAATTAGCCCGATTCGTAAGGGCCTTTAGTCCCGGATTGCGAACCGGGACTGCTAAAACGGGACTAAAAGTTCAAGCTTTAGCCCCGGTTCTATTACGAACCGAGGCTAGAGGTCTAACCACGTGGCCCTACGAGGCGCGCTGGACGGCATGACATTTAGTCCGCCGCGGCAGCCGGCAGGGGATGGGATTTTAGGGTTTTGTGTTTTTCTTTTCATTTTGTGTTTTATGTTCAATTATTTTGTATTCTGTGTTTTCATTAAAAACAAGTTTTCATATACATACAGAACGCTACTACAGAGTACTTGTACACATTGATGCAATATATAATATAATTTCTCTTACAAGCATACATGCATGGAGTCTCAACCGGGTCCAGAGCATGTCTATTTGATTATATGGAGATCATTACATGAATGCTTTAGGGTCTACGTATAGAGTATTCTCCGCATGGGTCTATGACCTCATCGACAAAAAATCCAGCAAATTCCTCTTAGATTGCTATTAGGCGGTCCTCTGGTAAGAGTTTGTCCCGCATCGCGTTTAACTATATAAAAATGAGATTGTATGAATTAGACTCAACACAACTTTTTGTAATAAAAATAAAGGATGAATATATTGTTTACTTACTCGAACATTTTCCGAGGGCTTCTCAATACTGATGCGAATGAACTCGCACACGTAGAATCCACATAGATTAGTCCCCTATGGCTGCCTCGCGCACTTTACAAGAATAGAATTCAATTAAATAATAACTCTAGCATGATAAATGCACATAAACTAGAATTAAATAGATGCGCGGACTTAACTCGTACTACTTACCAAGAGTGATTTAAAAAATAGCTCCTCCTGCCATTGACCGCGGACATGGTTCTTAAACTGTGTCCAAACCCTACCCGACAAAGAAAATTAATGTATGAGTTAATAAATACTTGATATCCTAGAAAATGAATGAAAGAAACCGATATAGTGCGATAATGGTTGAAATTACCTTTGAAGCGCATCGATAATGTTGCGGTAGTTTTCAATGTCTTTGTTTAGTGAGTCCATGATGTGAACTCTTTCCAAGTCAAGTGAAATGCTTAGAAGAATCCAGTGGTACCTACGCAAGGATTACATACGTCAGTAACTCATCATTTACACTGAACATCGAATAAACAAAAGTTAATGTGTACAAAAACTCACTTGCCGTCGTGGTAAGGAAATAATATTTCATTACAGAAATGTTGTTTCGTGAGAAACCGCAACAAGTTATGCTCAACCTCCAGTGGTTTATCCTTTAGTATAGCTCCATGAACTCGATGTGGGTCAATGAACCCAAATCCATTGATAGCCTTTCTTTTACAATCGAGCATCTTCATTCTGCATTATTATATATAGCGTACAAAAGAATATAGTGAGTATACTTATCGGCAATGAATTGAACAAGAAGAGATAGAGACCTAATTACATAAATAAAGTAATCACTTACAGACAATACGCATTGAGGATAGTTTTGTCGAGTTCCTTTAGATTGAATAACTGAAATAATTTTGTAAATTCAATAGGGATCTCGTCTTCAGTGAAGTAATGCGATTTTCTAACTTTCAGTAAGAGCCAATTTTGCTGTTCTTTTGATGCTTTCATGTACCATTCATGGAATCGTCGCATTTGTGTTGGTATATCCCGAAGCCTCTCAGAACTGACCAGAGGCTCCCCGTGAACAAATTTGGGTGCTACCTCAGCCTTGGGCATATCGCCGTGAAGAATTTCATGAATAGACATATTACATTGCTCGGCCAATATCCTAACTGTTTCCGGATCCATAGGTTCTACCTCATATAGTTGAGGTTCTGGTATGTTCACATGGAGTGGAGGGAGCGATTGGTTTGCTTGTTTCCCCAGCTGGGGAACATCTCTTTTGGTTCTTCGGCTACCACTCGATTGTTTTGCATGTTTCCCCAGCTGGGAAACATCTCTTTTAGTTCTTCGGCTACCACTCGATTGTTTTGCTTGTTTCCCCAGTTGGGGGACGTCTGTTCTGATGCTTCCGCTACCACTCGATTGTTTTGCTTGTTCCCCTTGCCTGGGAACCTCTTTTGTGATGCTTCCTCTACCGCTTGATCTCTTCTGTTTCAGTGTCTTCTGAAGACATCGTGTATAGTCATCTGGCGCATTTAACTGAGCTTGGGATGGCTGTGTTAGTAATTTCCTAAAGTGCTCCTTGGTTTCTGGTTTTATTTGGACCTTTGGCTCCGGTTGTTTCTTTTTAAAATGAGCATCCACTTCGGCCCGTACGACCGCATCGGTCTCCTCATCGGTCAGGTCGTAAGCCCTCTTGGGAGGAACCAGCGGTACTCCTGGGAGGGGCGACAACTATCGCTTTGGGCGTCGGTTATCGCTCGACGGAGCGGTGATATTCTTCCGCTTTTGGCCCTTAGTGGGTGGAGGCGGCTGCACAGATTGAGATGGACTCGTGTTGGGGTCATGGATTGGACTTGGAGGTGGTGGACTTTTAGTGGGAGGAGACGGTGCACTTGGAGGTGGACTTTTACTGGGAGGAGACGGTTGCCTTGGAGGTGATGGATTGTTTCTCGGTGGAGAAGGTGGCCTTGGTGTCGAGCCTAGAAACTTGATGTATTCTTTTTTCCAAAGAATGAAGCCACTCGTGACTTCTCCCAGTGCCGTCTCCCCTTCACCTCCAGGGATGTCAAGCTGTAGTGACTGACACATAGGTTGAATTTGATCCACACCGACACGAGCATAGCCAGCTGGAATCGGATTGCAATGGTAGGTCGCTCCCGGTGCAGAAGGTAAAGCAAAGTCGACCACCACCTTCATGGATATATTCTTTAGTTCAACATGCAGCTCACAACTAGTCTTCTCCTTAATTGCATCCACGGGGTACACATCCATCGTTGCATCATTACCGTGGCCCTCTGTGGAAGCCACGCTGTTTTTCCGTTGTGATGGGCCGACCGTACTGTCCGGTGCAGGATCTTGCTGTCGGAGTCCTTTAAGTTCATTAAACTCCTGGCGATGCTCCTGCAACATGGCTTCAAACCTCGCGAACCGCTCTATATCCTCCTCTTTTTGCCGCTTTATTTTTCTCGATCGGCTTTTGTACGTGTCAAGGTGCTCGGGAAACCCGATAACCCATGGATAAGAAGGTCTGAACCCTCTTGTTCGTCCAGCCTTTTCAGGATTTCCGAGAGCCTTTGCCAGCTCATCGTTCTCTCTGTCGGGAACAAACGTTCCCTCTTCAACCTCTTTTATCACTTTAACAAGTTCTTTCTTGGGTGAAGAAATTTCTTCGGCTGCAACAATCTCGCCTGTTTCTGGGACTAATGATGCCCCATGCCCGAATACCCAATTTCTTGACCTCAAGGGCCAACAAGACGTAGCTGGAGTGACCCCTTTAGCCTCCAGGTCAGCCTCAGCTTTATCCCACTTAGGCATGGCACTCCTGTAGCACATATGCCCATATGATGGTGATATTTCTTTTTGGCTGCATTTAACTTATTTTTTGCTGATATTGCCTTAGCTGGTTCCGATGTCTTGTATTCCACAAATGCGGCCCAGTTATCCTGCTGCAACTCTAGTGGGCCAGTGAATGGAGGAGTTTTTTTCTTCAAGACATACTTGTGGTACAATCTTTTTTTCCATTCCTTGAATAGTTCGGCCATCTTCTTAAGAGCAAAGTGCTTGACTTTCCTCGTCATTTGCTGTGTGAGCTCATCAGTCTCCAAGACTGGTAGGATGAAATGTGTCATGAGAGAATTCCACATCGTATCTTTCGCTCTGTCATCTACAGAACTAGCCCCAGTTGGATCCTTTTTCTTTCCTGGCTTGTTCCAATTTCGTGTGGTGATCGGGACTTTGTCTCTAACAATCACTCCGCATTGACTTGTAAATGCATTCGCAGATTCTTTGGGCTCCAGCGGTTGACCCTGCGGAGAGACTAAGTCAATGCTGAAACGAACATCAGCGGGCAACTTGTGTGTCGGGCCTCTTGTCCTTGTAGAAAATTGGCCGGAAGCGGAGGTCTAAGATTAGAAACATTCGTTAGTAGATATATACGAATCAATTAGTGCATCTATACTAGTGAACGATCGATAGAGGCTTTATATACCTCAACGGAGTTTGTCATTATTATGGTGTCTTCACCATGGTCTCCACCATGGTCAGTACCATCGTCTCCACTATGTTCTCCACCATCGTCTCTTCCAGATAAATTAAGATATTTGGAGCCATCGTAATAAGACCTCCCAGTACCCTCATCTATAACGTTGAGAAGCTCCTCCTCATTCTGTCTACCGTCCATAGCTTAACTAATACAGAAAAAGAATATTGCATTAAGTAAAAGAATATTATAACTACGACAACTCAGATACAGTACTTAGTGATTAAGATAAAGTACAACAATATAAGATAAAGTACATTATTAATACATCTCGCTCATATCTCACTCATAATATAAAGTACATTATTAATACATCTCGCTCATATCAAACTAGCGAACGCGGCTGCCGCGTTCGGTGCTACGGGAGCTCTGCAGCCACAGAAGAGGAACCATCATCGGAAAATAGCTCGGGTGAGATCCGTGAACCTGTCAGATATTGGAGAACCTAGTCTTCAAAAGATACATGTATCGTCGTACATGCTCGTTCTCCTCCCTGATACGACGACGTACCACCTCCTCGGGGGCTGGCTCCCTCTGCACCGCTTCTGAACCTCGTGGACGCCACCAAAGAAGCTCCGGGTCGACGATGATACCCGGATTTCTCACCAAGGTACGAGTCCTGACAGGTAGCACCTCCCAGTGCCAACCCGGCGGAGCCCAGACTCGTACATCTCCGACGGAGTCCAGTAGGCTCGGACGAGGTGGACGCGACATAACTAAATAATAGCAATAAAAATCATAAAACATAAACAGTAACTAAATCACTAAATATATATTGCCCTAATAACAATAACCCTAAACCTATCACTAACTAAACTAAACCTAATTAACTAAGTATTCTAACTAACCCTAGATAAATACTAACCTATACAATTAACCTAATACTAATACTAACTAATACTAAATACTAACCTAATACTAATACTAACTAATATTAATAGTAAATAGTAATACTAACCTAAATACTAATACTAACCTAATACTAATACTAATTAACCTAAATACTAACTACCACATACTAACTACCCCTAAATACTAATATAATAATAGTAAATACTAACCTAATACTAATATACTAACTAACTCTAAATACTAATTAACCAAAATTAACAACATACTAACCTAACCACTAACTAACCCTAAATATTAACCTGAACGGCGAGGCGGCGCAGCGGCGCGGCGCGGAGACGACGGTGCGGGCGACGGCGGCGGCACGGACGTACGTCGCGGAGACAGACGACGCGTAGCGGCACGGACGACGCGGAGACAGACGGCGGCGGTGGCACGGACGGGCGCGGGCGGCAGCGGCTCGCACGGCGGCATGGACGGGCGCGGGCGACGGCGACACGAAACGGTCGGCGAGCTCCTTTAGAAAGATTAAGTGATCTGGCTCTCCGGGTCGTGCCACGACCCGGGGTGGGGGTGGGGTATTTATACCACCCCCTAGCCCGTTGTAATACGAACCCGAGCCCCGGTTCGTATTATAACCCGGGGCTAAAGGTGTTTTCGGCCCGCCGCACTTCCCGCGCGCCTTTAGCCCCGTTATTTTTTACGCCAAAACCAAGAATGGTTTATAATTTTCAGAAAATTATGTATTATATATCAAATTTTTTATAAAAAGAAGATCTATAATTTAAATATATTATCATACTTTATTATACAACTTAAATGAAATTATCTATTGTTTAACAAGTATTATATTTAGTACAAATGTTCACAAAAATAATAAAAATATAGTTTATTTTTTAAAAATAGAAAAATACATATAATATACCAAAATATTCAAAAAAATAATAGACTCATTAGAAATATAATATTTAATACTAAAACTATTAACTAGGACTAAAACATATTTTCCTGCCATTCCCCCGCTTCCCGCCATGTTCTCCCGTCATGTTCTCTCGTTATTTCTCCCGCTTCCCGCCATGTCTAGGCCGACCATCATGTCCATCCACAACTTCTCTCTCACAACAATGGACACCGCTTACTTGACTTTTCTGAGGCTTGAAGAGACCGAAGCGTTGTGTGCCTCCAGCTACCTACTGGGCTGGCTGGCATCCGGACAAGGAATCTTCAGAGAAGGATACATACCAGGAGGACACCTACATGACACTTTGGCTTGGAAGGGAATGGACTGGGACTGGACGGCGGCTTCGGCCGAGGGCCTGGCTTGGCTTGTCTTCTTCCTCCTCTGAATCCCCTCCTTCCTCCCCATTTGTTCCTCTGAAATCCAAGCTTGTAATCCGAATCGATCGAATTTAAGGAGAAATACTAGTGGACTACCAGAGCCAACCGATCCCTCTCCGAAAATTCCACAAAATCCACACCCGAATTTTTTTCCCCACCACCACCACCAAAATCCATGGAGCACCAGAGCCTGCTCATGAAGGCGATGCGCGATTTTGCCATGGCTGACCCGGAGAACTGCGAACGGGAGTGGGATGCGTACCTCCCGCTGCTGCACAGGAAGGAAATCGTGTTGGTTTCTTCTTCGACGAGGTCTACCTCGCCTGTACACCACCGTGCTCCTGTAGCAGCGGTGCCGGCTCCGGCAACGACGCGCTCGACCGCGCTCCTACGTGCCCCGAGCGGCGCCACCTCCCGCGACTGCTTCCGTGAGCCATCCCCAAGGTCGACCGCCCCTCTAGCTGCGTCTTCTTCGTGCAACCTCAGCAAGGACGACCTCTCTCCAGGAGCCCGATGTATCTACGACTACATCACATGTGCCACCGACAGATTCCATGAGCCGGCCGCTGCAACCTCCTGCCCGGCCTCTGCACCAGCCATCTCCACCACTAGACTGACCTCGTCCGCGTCCATGTACGCTCCGAGCAGCAGAGCCAAGGACGGCCTCTCCCCAGAGGCCCGGCGCATCTATGACTACTATATCGGAGCCTCAACAACACCCACCCCAACTGCTTCTGAGGTCTTCACCGTGCTCCGAGACCCTACGATTCTCAACGTGGCCCCGTCGCAGTGGACATCAACGCCCATGATCTCGTCACTATGGTGCCCACAAGTTGTTCGTCCAAGTGCCCAAGGCAGGAAGCCGATATACCACAGTCCATACTCACCCCATTGGCAGCACCAGCTCAGTCCACTGCCACCAGCGACGACGGTTCCAAACTCACAGAGTACACCCAGAAGTGCAGCTCCGTCTCCTGTCACCGTAGCGATGATGTTTCCGAAGTCACAGAGTACACCAAGAAGCGCAACCCCGTGTCTCATCCCTGCAGCAACAATGTTCCGACCTCACTGCCTCTCACGACCACTGCACCGGCTGGACTTGAGCTGCGACCAGTGCCGTGGCCATCTTTTGAGTACAACCAAGTAAGTACTCCATTATGGTATACACCTGTTCGTGAGAAAATTTCAAGGTTTAAGAACAAGCTTACAAGAAGCAGTTCTGGAGATGATACAAAGTGTTGTGATGTCAGAGGGTGGTCTGATATTTATGCAATTGATTGGGATCACGAAGCTCAACCAATTGCTTGTTGCATCATAATTGATATTCATATTGAGCATGACTTGGAATCAGAGTGCACGGGTATTATAAGATTTTGTCCCAAAATTCCTGATGATGCCTTGGTGGTTAGAGTTTCAGTTACATTACTTGGGTCTATTGTCCAGCTGGTGCTATATCGGATAAATTTTGGAGGAGCAGTTCATATACAGTTTCATGGACCAATGTGTGAGGTACCAGTATACTGGTCATTCTGTGACAGTTCATATACACTTCATATACAGTTACATGGATCTCGGAATTTCCAGTGGACAATTGCTTGGTTTCTTAGTTACTATTTCTCTCTATCCGATCTACATACTCGATCACCTATTATCATTTCATTGGTGCAGCAGAGATGTCCTGCCATATATGAAGAACAATGGTCATTGGCTTGTTCCTCTAGGTGTCATAGGCCGCAGCTGGCTAGTGCAATTCTCACCAACACGTTTGTATGGTCACACTTCAAACTAGAGCTGGTAATTGTTAGTTCCTTGCAAACCATGAGTACTTACTGCCTCCTGAGTAATAATTATCAATGGGATCCTGAACTATTGCAACTGAAGATCCTATGGACCCTTCCACTACTAGAGAGTTGGTTTCAGTTTTGCCCTGCTGGAAAAGCTTGTTTGCATGATTATGGCGCTGCAAAACTTCAGCGGGAAATTGCGTGGCCAACTCTAACATTGGCATACCCTATACATAACGGTTTGCACATGTACCTTACCCTTGAGTGCTCTATTGTGAATTGTTACTTGGAATTTCAGATCAAATGCATTGCTATTCATTCCACTTATGTGCTGCACTTGCACTGGAATCCTATTGAAGCTGGTTTACTAAATGAAGTTCTAGTGCAAGATTGGCTTCTCTGCTGTAATGGACACATTATTCAGTATGGTTTTTGGGTCAACCAATGGATGATTGCTTGGTCGGTTCATGTGCAGTACTCTTCTGGTGGCAACAAAATTGTCCAGCTGTCATGTAGTACTGCTCAGTTAACATCTAGTATAGATTACAAGTTCCAGTTCAGTATTATGATTGGGAAGTTGCATGACTTATTGGAGCTAGCTGGAGGCATTTATTCCAAATCTAGTCAATACTCTGAGTACTCCAGCTACGACCAGTATGTTGCTAAAGGTGAAACATATTTTGGCTTTCAATTTTTTGACTAGCAAATTCCATGGTGCTCTTGTCCTCCTCATTCAACTTCATCAAGTAATTGGCTCCCGATGCAACTAGTTGATGGTCACTGGGCACTAAAATCTGCATACTGGTTCAGGTGGAAGGTAACCCATCCTATTGCCAGGGATACATCAGTCAAGAACATCTTTGAAGCTTGGGCTCTCTATATTCCTGCTGTCAGTATTATACCGTGTGGGGCTAAGCTGTTTTCAGAAATTGCAAGATCAAAGGATGGTATCTTGACATTTACTAAAGTGGTGGTTATCTCATGGGATCCGGGCGGCGCGGACCCTATTCTCGATGCAGCCACTGGAATCATCTGGAATAGCACTCAATTGTCATTTTCGAACATGACATGGGACCCTGGTGGGTACACGCAACATCGGCTTGAGGGCAAGCCGAGTTTTAAGGAGGGGGAATTGTCAGCGACCTCCTACTGGACTGGCTGGTGGGCCGTTGTTCCTGGGCCATATCCTGCTTGGCATCCGGACAAGGAGTCTTCAGAGAAGCATATATACCAGGAGGACACCTACATGACACTTTGGCTTGGAAGGGAACGGACTGGGACTGGACGGCGGCTTCGGCCGAGGGCCTGGCTTGGCTTGTCTTGGGTGTGTGCTCGGTGTTCTTCTTCCTCCTCTGAATCCCCTCCTTCCTCCCCATTTGTTCCCCTGAAATCCAGGCTTGTAATCCGAATCGATCGAATTTGAGGAGAAATACTAGTGGACTCTTACCCGTATGTGTACAGAGGTCATCTTAAGAGTGTCGACATGGTATTCCCTCCGATCCAAAATTAATATCACAGTTTTAGGTAGATTCGGATGTATCTAGTACTAGATGATGACTAAATACGTTCGAATCTAGACAAATGTGAGAATAATAATTTGGATCGGAGGGAGTACGAGATTGGATCCAACTAGCTAATTCTCCGTTGCTTAGTTTCGTATGTTCCTTGGCAACATGATCGATGTAAGGTGAAACTGATGTGCAAGTGGGATCATCTTGGCGGATCCAACATGTAGTCAACAGGGGAAGCTGTCCCCACTCAAGTTTCAGTTACCTTGTAATTACTCAAGCTAAAGACTGATTTGCCTCCACTTACTAAAGACTGATTTGCACCACTTAGCACATGTTTGCCCCCCTCTAAAAATTTAACCTAGGCCCGTCCCTGATCTTGTACATTTGCAGGTTGTTGCCATGAAGCTGCAGCATCTTATGGACCGTCCTGGATCAACAGAGGAACGCAGCCGCGAGTTTCTTGCTCGCGTGCTGATGCTCAGCGCGCTACGCCACCCCAATCTCGTCAGCCTGGTCGGCTTCTGCGCCGATGGCAGCCACGAGATCTTGGTTCACGAGTACATTCCTCTGGGTTCTCTGGAAGATCACCTCCATGGTATGTGCTCTACGTACCGAAATTCTAGCTGAGAGATCATTACTTTTCCTGAATTATTGCTTCGCTTAGAGCTTGTCTGAACCACCGTGCTTGTAGATGTTGCCAGGGAAGGCACGGCTAGATTGGAGCACGAGGATGAATATAGCTGTCGGGGTGGCCAGAGGATTGGAGTATCTGCACGAGAAAGGCGTGGCGTACCGATGCCTGTCAAGTTCGGAGATCCTGCTCGGAGACGGAGACGGGTACCACTACCACCCAAAGCTGTCTCAGTATGGACTGGCACAGGTCGGCCAGCTTTACGATGACCTTGGCAAAGCTGGGGAATTTGCCAGAAGACAAGCCGGTGCTCTCGCCCCCGAGACCGCCATTTTCGCCAAGGTGTCTGTGGCGTCGAACGTGTATAGCTTCGGCGTCGTGCTGCTGGAGATGATCACAGGGCGCAGGGCCTTCAACCCCCAAGCCGCTGAGGGAGATAAAATCCTTGTCACATGGGTAATTCTTCACAAACTTGCCGCTTCTTGTTAATATGGACATGAATGTTATGTTTGGTGTTGGCTCTGGCTCAGCCGTTGTTGGAAGATAAGGCGGAGCTCCGTCGGATGGCAGACCCAGCGCTGCAGGGCCGGTATCCATCGATGGATTTGGAGGAGGCACTGGCAGTTGCTTCCATGTGCATCCAGCAAGCCCTTCCATGAGACCACCAATCGGCGCCGTCGTTACGGCTCTCGCTCGCCTCGCCTGCAACCAAGCTGAAGAACCAAACAGGCACCTATCCCATGAAAGAAACAATCTCGTGTCATCATGATTGGATCGATCACGTATTCATGATCAAGCTAATTACCTGCTTGCTATGATTGGCAACAAGTTGGGATTAAGATTAACTGCTGCTTCTTGGGGAATAACAAGCACTTGGCTTGCATGACTGGACTGTTCAAAAAATATTCCTATATAACTGTGGAGAGGTTGATTGGTACGACGTGCGCAAGAATTAAGGAAGTTTCAGGCTTTCAGCTGGACCGATACATATCGATCTCATTGCTCTCACTTGCATTATTTCTCGATGGAACCATCTAAATCTTACATTATTGTCTCCATTAACAACATATATTGAACAATATGACTTTGCACCGTTTGTACTTAAAAACTGATTAACAGAAAGGAAACCAATAAAAAACCAAGAATAATTTTTCGAAGATGTGATCAGCAGAAATTACACAACACAGTTAGTCATAACTACAGTCTGCACTCATGTGATCAGGATGAATTCCACATGACAACCATGATTGAAAATGATGACGCACGATTCACGCTCAAACTGCATAACAGATAAGAAACCAGCTTAGTAAACTAAAACACAATTTTCTATCCACACTATCAGGATGAACTGAACCAGAACAACCACAGCCGATCACAATTGATTAGCACCCTTCATGCCTAAACTGCTTATACGAAACAAAACAACCTGCTATTAGTAGCTTGGAAGGACCCAACAGCTGCAGACTGAAAGATGATGGATTTTTCTATTTCGCAATGCTTCACTATTATTGTGTGGCACATAAGAGATAAGTCAATCCTCGCTAGCGACAACAATCTCCCACGATCTGAAAAAAGTACCAACCACAAAACTCATAACCAACTGTCCATCTTAGAAATTATAATTTGATGCGCTGTTATATTCATAACTTAAAGAGTATAAGATTGGCGTAATATGTTGGATATATTATTGAGCCTCATTGACGAGTATATATAGGCGTACAGGAATCAACTTGGAGTACAAAACGAGTTAGGTTAGAATCCTAACTATCCTAAACTACCACAATAACCGAGTACGTATCATACTCTAACATCCCCCCGCAGTCGTAGCGTAGCATCGTGAACAACCGGAACGTCGTGAATGGTCAGACTAGATATAAACCGAAGTAGCATCCAGTAGGCTGACATCCCCCCGCAGTCATAGCGGAAACGTCTTGGACGGTGTCGCGTCGTGGTAGCTTGAACTGTAGAGGAAGCTGGTGATGCTCAAGCGAGGTGGTAGCCCTTGTGCTGATGTCGAGGGAGCCGAGAGCGTGAGGCGGTGCCATGGTCGAGGTAGCCGTGCGATAGGTTGCCGTGGTTGATGTCGTGGTCGGGATGCCCGTGTCGAGGTAGCCGCACGTGAAGCCGCATGCGCATAGTACGCGAGGAGGATGACGAAGAAGCGTCGAGGCAGTCGTTGAGGGTGTCGATGCTGAAATCGATGCAGTCCGAGCCATCGAGGACGAGGTGCGGCCATAATTTTGCCAGAACTAGGCGCACGCCGGGGACGAACGCACACTCCGATTTTGCCAGAACCAAGTATGCAAAAAAGAACTCGTCGGTGACGCGGTCGAGACAGTCATAGAGGGGTCGATGCCGAAGAAGACGTTGTCAAAGCCGATGAAGACCAGGCGCCGATCCGAGTTTGCCAGACTCAGGAACGCGTCGGGGACGAAGGCACTCCCGGTGTTGCCAGTACCAGACGTGCGGGGGCAGGACTATCATGAACTTGTCGCCATGTCAGAAAGACTAGCAGAGGAAGCCTCCAGAGCGGTTGCGACGCGCAGAGCGGCTAAGGGAGAGATGTTAGCGCTGTCCGCGGTTGTTTGAGTAGAGTAGCAGGTGGTGTAGTCGGGGATGAGGCGATGACGCTGGCGGTGAAGTTGTAGTGGACGAAGACGTAGAAGGCGGCGAAACCAGCGGCGACCTGGGTTAGTCATGTTGGATGCCTAGAGTGGTGATGGGGTAGTCAGTGGGACCTTCGACGGCGAGAGGGCGCCCTGCAGGTTACCTTGTGAAGCTCGGCGGCGGTGCTCGAAGTAGGTAAGGAAGACCCGGCGACATGACGAAGACCATGTGCAGATGGCGACGATCCGCGCCGTAGGAGATAGCGCGGTGAAAGTCGAGGCCGTCGATGCACGAGGACGGCGAAATAGACTGCGTGCAGCCACGCTACGACCCGAGGGGGCGTCATATGTGCAGAGCGCAAGTCGGTGCAGCGGCTGGGAGACCACCAGCGACGTACACGCCAAGGAAGACGCGTTGGAAGCTGGTAGCGTGGACCAAAGGTGGCGGCGCTGCGGCCCAATGGGGCGACACAGCGGCAGCCCGTAGCTCGATCGGTGGTAGGCGCGTGTTCGGGGACATGCTTGGCGTAGACAGGCGCAGGATCGGTTGATCAGACCGACGGTGCACCGTATGTGCCATGGCGTGGACGACGCGTAGATCAGATTCGATGACGACGTTGTCGGTGAAGTCCCGGACGATAACGACGAAGAGAATCCGAGGAGAGCTGCCGCGGTAGGAGGAAGGCGTAGCAGCCATCCGCGGTGCGCGACAACCTGCCGTGAGGCCGCGACAGCTTGCCAAGGCAGGCACAGTAGCGGAGGAGGCAGGCGCACGGACGCGATGTAGATTCTCGATGCCGATGGTCTGGGTAGATGCGCGGCGATGACGACGGCGATGAGCGACTCAATCCGATCTAAGATCGGTAAACAAAAAAAAAACGATCAAGAGATCGGAAAAAAAGACTTACAGGACAGCTGATTACGGATCGGCGGACGAACCCTGCATACAGTTGCGCAGCCCCCGGCGGAGATCATGGAGATCGATCTCCCCGGGGGCAACACGGCAGAAGCTAGGGTTTGAGATTGATTTAGGATGATACCATTAAAGTGTATACGATTGGCGTAATATGTTGGATATATTATTGAGTCTAATGGACAAGTATATATAGGCGTACATGGATTAACTTGGAGTACAAGACGAATTAGACTAGAATCCTAACTATCCTAAACTACCACAATAACCGTGTGCGTACCGTACTCTAACAATAACTAGTTTCAAAGGTCACAAGATGCATTTGATATGTGAGCTTTAGCTATGCCAGAAAGTAACTTGATGCATCTTAACGAAATTTTTGAAGCGGGTAAACTGATAACACAATATCGACAAGGTTGGCTAGATATTTAGCAATCTCTACTTTCACCTAGAAGGCACTTCATGCTTCATCAACTATTTGATCAATTAACAATAGTAATGAAAAGGAGACATTTTATTCCAGAGGTAATGATGCAATATGGCCGTGCTTCCCATGGACTGCTCCATATAAAAGCACAATGTTTTCAGGCAGAAGAATAACCAGACCTGAGTCAAGAATTCAGAAATGGCCCTGGAAACAAGAGGTGACTTTTAGTTTAGCAAACTGACATCAGTTTCCAAGTTTTTAGTGAAAGTCAAAAAAATCTGTTTACAAATGATAACTGTTTTGTGGTGAAACTGTGTGATGACTTGAATCCTTGTATCACAAATTGTTTGTCCAACAAGTCTAGTACTGCTACTTGAGAGATATTTCGAAGACAAGATCAAGATTGAAGCCATATTAAAATGTAATGAAAGGGAAACGGCACGGATTAGACATAATTTTTGTTCCAAGTAGCTGAGTTGAGCATTCGGCAAACAGTAACTGAAATATGCCTCATGTACTAATCTGAAATACAACCTTTTGACATTATGATCAGGATGAATTCGACAAGACAACAACAATTGATCGTCAGAACTTGCATAATGTTTAAGCTTTTAAGTAAACTGCTGAATAGAGAATAAACGACTAGATAATTAATAGTAGCAGCTCTGAAAGAAAGCAGCAGCAGAGTTTGGTCAGTTAGTCCTTGCTAGCGGTAACAATGTGCCATGATCTAAAATATATAATGTGCAAAACTCATAACCAACCCCAAGTCAGCATTCGATGAGCTATGTGCTAGTACTAACAAGAGTGGGTTTGAGGTGTGGCATTCAGTTATGTCACAAAATAACAGATTTATTTACAAGTCCGAAGCAAGGTAACAGGATAGTACCAGATCAACATGTTTATATGCATATTTAGCTATTCGACCAATGAGATCCTGAAGCAAGGGTAGTACCAGATCAACACGTTTGTGTGCATATTTAGCAATTCAAACAATCCCATAACATAAACTATTTATGTTTTCCAGTGCAACATATTAAGTTATCTCTAGAACAAAAAATTGAACTCAGCAAGCTCCATATATGTGAATATAACTTAACACTATTACTTGCATTATGACTAGTTATTCACAAACCACAACCAACAAAATAAACAGACATCCAGGAGCTGTAGAAAAAAAATGCAAGACGGCAGACTTCTAAGTTCTAACCCCTTACAGGCCAGGCTCAGGAAAATTCAGCAAAGATGCCTTATCCTAGGACAAGGGGCTTTCGCAGTCCTCGCAGTCGTGGGACTGACTGTGTCGGACGATGAGAGAAAGCGGCAGCAGGAGCAGTGTTGCTGCATTGCTCGCACATCATTTCTAAAACTCAGATGTGCTGTATGGAGCAGTGTTGTTGCTGAATCTCTAATCCGAGTTCTAGAGGTAAAAAAAGACGGTATTTCAGAAGATGAGAGAGGTAAAAAAATTCTAATCCGAGTTCTAGAGGTAAAAAAAGACGGTATTTCAGAAGTTGAGAGAGGTAAAAAGATACCGACATTGCATCACACTTCTAGCCCCCTAACACTCATCTAAGGAGACTTCAGGTTACAGGCCCGCAGGCAAGGCCCGGCCAGAAGTATGTAGCAACTGCTCTTTACCTCGGCCTCTGCTTCCTCGGCGAGCTGTAGTTCGGCGCGCTGCTATTTAAGCAAGAAGGAATCGTGTAACGCGGGCGAGGCGGGACTAAATAAATTGCTCCCGGCCGCGCGTCTGCGATGTTATCCCCGCTGCTGGCCCTCGTCTTCACTCGTCGGCCCAAGTCCACCAAGGGTGCGTCTCGTGCACCTAGCCCAGATCCCGTGGAGATCGATCGATCACGGTGAACCTTTTCCCCTCAAAAAAAAAAAAAAAGAAGATCACGGTGAACCTTTCCTTCAATCGTCACGACAAAAAAAAGAGAGTACCAGACTGGCGGAGTCCTGAGCCACACCAAATCGATCCCCGACGCCTCCCCCACATTCCCCATCGATCCAGTCGTGCCGCCCCCTCCCGCTCCGCCCAACAGCCGCCGAGGTCCGTCGATTGCCGGCAGAGGGTGAGCGCGCCCAACCACGTTGCCTTCTCGTCCGCGGCAGCCGACGGCGGCACTCGGTCCAAGGGGGCGCCGGCGAGCTCGCCTCCGTCCCCGCCAACCACGGTTCCTCGCCGAACACGATCGATGCCAATCACGGTAAGAACAGCGACTACGACATGGCTTATTCCACATATAAATAAATAGTATAAGGTCTCTGTATGTGCGCATGTGACGCGTGCAACTGGCCAATTACTTTAACTCTCCTGATGGTGGCACTGATCAGTCAATTACTATACTCACGAGCCAATTACATACTCCTGATGGCGTGCAACTGGCCAATTACTATACTCACGAGCCAGTATTTTTTTCCAAAGCAGATGTACTAGCTTACATATAGTATGATCATGCACGTATGACCTGGGGTTTCATTATCATCACAGGGAGTAGATATATTGGGACAGTGTCTCTGTCGTCATTGGTGGGCCTTGCATTATTTGCTGCTGGTTTTTGGTACTTTCTTGTTGTCAACCTCTTCAATTCCTCCTGAGATCCATGGGGTGGTCCAGTTTGAGATTACATGTACTATTTCTAACATAAAAATAGGGTCCATGGTATCATTTCAGTAAGATTGCATCTTATATTTTATACATGGTCAACTTTCTTTCAGAATCATATATATGCTCAAGTGGACTTGTGTCTTCTACTACCGTGATATTTGGTGCAGAGAAGCTGTTTTCACAGTAACACAAAAAATATCCGGGAATGGCCTTACTACAATGCAATTCTTAATTTCAGATTTCGAATAGGTGAAGCTTCCCATACCGCAAGTGTGCGGCTGTATTATTATGGAAAAGGAAGAATGATCACGTCTAGCTAGTGAAATGAATCATTGGCATCTTACTCTCGAAACAGGCATACGTCCAGCTATATTAATATAGCAACCATCGGTAAGACCGCTGCTGGGCCAGACAGCACAACGCCCAAAGAAAGACAAAAGACGATACAAGATGTTGGGGCAGCAGCACACACACGCCCGAAAGAAAACAAAGAGAAACAAAATGGAGACGGAGTCGGCTCAACTAAACGAGGAAGACCGCAGCCGCTGCGCCCACCGAAGAATACCCACCATGTTCCTAGCCCCGACTCGTCAAGCACCAAGCAGCACCCTCAAGAGGGAAGGCGATCGCTGTTGCCGGACCAAAGACTGGCCCTAGAGTTTCCCCCGGCACACAGAGGAAAGTGGATGAAGGGTAGCCACGCCGCCCTCCAGGAAGGAAAGATGCCACCCGCGGGCGGCACCGCGACGGTGTCGGATGAGTCGACAAGGATTTCTCCCAAAAAAACCCTATCCACAACCCTCGGGCGATCCGTTGCACAGGAACCCCACAAGGTCGAGACCTTGCCACCACCTAACTTGCCGCCCACGAGCATGCGCCACTCCGGTCCCGATCCGCCGTCGTCGTCTCCCCGAGCAAGCCGTCGCGAGGTCTGCAACAACGAGGTACGGGTAGAGCTGAAGCAGGGCTCGCGGTACTTCGGCCGCGCGGGAGGGAACAACCTCCACCGCATGCGGTAGTCGACTGGACGCGGCCACAGACACCCAGACCTCCATAGGTCCGGCCGGGTCAAGCGGACCCGTAAAGCCTCCGCGGAGACATACCAGTCCCATGGTGGTCCGGCCGGGCCCCGCTGGGCCCGTAAAGTCTGGGGCTACGCTGCAACAGGCCGACCGAGGTTGCCGCGGATCCCCTCCCCCCTACCCACCTCGATCTGCAGAGCGAGCTGAGACGAACCAGTCAGCCCGCACTACCCAGATGGGGCCCAAAAAAGGTCCCGATCTGGGCTTCTGTGCCATGGCGCAACTAGTCCGGTGCCCAACTTGCCGCCGCCGCGTCGCGCTACCCCGCCACCCGCCGCCGCGCCGTCGAGCTCCAGCCGCGCTGAACTCCGCCGCCCCAGGTGCACCGCCGTCGAGAAGGAAGGCCCCGACCTACTCGTCCGACGCGGGGAAGAACGGGCCGCAGCCGCCGGCAACAACCGGGCAGCGCCCGGCGGCCCTGGCCGGCGGCGGCGACGGAGGGGAGGCGGGGGGGAGGGGGTTTGGCCGGGGTGGGGGAGGCGGCGCCCCCGTGGCTCTAGGGGGGGGCGAGAGGAGCGCGACGCGTCTCGGTATCTCCTTGGCATCTTACTGAGCAGATGCATCATTGCACTGATATTCATTTGATTTTCTCAAGAGCCACGCATTCATCCAAGTAGAGCGAAAAGTTGATCGTCTAGTACTCTTTCAGCAATGTATACAGTCCATGGATTTAGCCTGCAAATGCATGCATTGTAAGTGTAAGAGTAGGTTATAGTTAGTGGTGGGTTGGTGGCAGTACAGTAGTACTAAACTACTCTTGCTTCAGAAGATAATTACCTATACGAACGTGTGCTTTTGTGCTACGAGCATACACTGACATAAAGGGATTTCAAAGATAAAGAGATTAAAGTTCACTACATGCAGGTAATGATGTGGAACTGCCACTAAGGTCATCTAGACCTAATTAACAAGCCTGCTAGTACCCTAGTCTAGCTATTTCAGGACATTGCTCATTTGCTCCATACCCTATTCCACTGATGATATCTGTACCTAATCACGCGATCTTTTTTCAAGTATTTTGGGTTCATCTAGAGTGGAAAGGGTGGCCCTAATTCTAGGAAGGGAAGAATAGGGAAGCCGGTCATCTTGGGATATCATTGGATCCCTTTATTGACCACTTTTAACACTATTGTCCCTCTTCCCTTTTCCATTTTTTTTTGAATATGTACGCCTGTGGGCATACATTATTTGTATACATAACTGTCGCAATACAAAGACGAAACGCATACGAGTAACATAAAAAAGGAGAAAATAAACGGTTGAACAGCTGCAAACTGTCCTCGCCGCAACTACTCAGGACCCAAATGCTTCGCCGTCGCCGGAGAAAAGAAGATCACCAGCAGCTGGTCCACACTTTTTCACCGAAGAAACCCCTAGCCAAGAGGCATCAATGAGCCGTGATAACCACCAGCCTTGTAAGACTGGATCTAGCATGCTGCTATGGAACATCGGTTGGAGAGCCCTCCGAGCATCTTCAACGCCGGATCCGGAACAAACGTCACCCCGCCTATCGAGCGGATGGATCCTCCACCATCCATCACAAACCAGCAGCAATCCGCACCGTCGCACTCCAAGATCGTCAGGACCAGATCGGCGACGAGATCAACACCACACGAAGCCAGAGCACATGACCGACGAATACACAATCCCACAAGCTTCTCGACGCCGTAAACGTCGCCGAGATGGGGTTGAAGCCGGGGTACCATTATTCGATGTAGCACACCCATCGTCATTGTCGTGGTGGTGTCACGGCAGATGCCATGGATAGGCTAAAGGTGGGGACTAATACACGCTAGGGGAATCCAGGGAGGGATAGTGAAGTGATTCTCCACACAGTTGTTTGTATTGCTTTGATTCCAAGATTACAAGTGCTCCTAGAGCTGTATTGGCGAGAGGAGGAAGAAGGAGCTCTCTTACTCTCACCCACAGATCGCACCTAAAACCCTAGCCAAACCAGAATAGCGGAACCAATCAACCCCTTCTACTGAAACCCTAGCCCCTCTTTTATAGAGGGAGCTCGGTCTCTGCCTAGGGCATATGTGGAAGCATATTCCCTCCCAAAGTAGTAAGCCGATCGGGGTGCTTTTCCCCCGCGTCACACATGTAGAGGCTACGTGAGCCTCTGCGGCGCCCGTGTCAGCCGACATGGGCGTCGTCACCCTTGTCGGCCACGCCCCGGTGGTCCTGTCCTTGCTTGCTTCGCTCAGGTAGTGCGTACCGGGGCTTCTTTTGACCAGCGAGATTCCTTCCTTCTCCTAGAAGCTAGACGTGATCTGGATTATAGCTGATCCGGCCACACCTGTTCCTGCATACAAATAAAACAGACACCTCTGACTTACTCCTTAAGTCGGTTGAGACAATGTCAGGCGAATGCCCCTGGTCCGGGTTACCTCGTGATTCGGCCTGCCTTTAGGTGACCCGGCCAGCATCAGCTTTGGCCTTGCCGAACCTCGGCTAACTCGGCTTTTATACCACGGCGTGACCCTACCCGGGGGTATCCCCCAACATTAGTCCCCGAAGCTGGTGCGGTCTTAGCTGCCTTGGTCGCTAAGGCCACATCAGGTTCAATTCTGTGCTCCGGTCGTTATTACCGAGTTACCTCTTTGCCTCGGATTATATGGATTTACGTTCTCTTCGCACATTCCAAGTTTTCACTTGCCGGCCGGGTTACCACTTTAACTCGGACCTCATGGTTTTACTTTCCCTCCGCACATTCCAAGTTTTCACTTGCTGGCCGGGTTACCACAGTTCCATCCGGGTCTTGTTTCCTTCTCTCGTACGCCAACCCATGTGAAGGGGTAATCATTATGTTGTCTTATTTTAAGGGCCTGCACAGTAACCGCCGCAGTAATTGTCAGTTATCACTGTGCGCGGGTCACGTCATGCCTGCCTCCTCGTTTATCGCATCACAGTGTCACGCCATGGGATCATCTCCGCTCTGCTGCCCTCCGTGTGGCTCCCCACTGATTGGTCGAGGCAGGTGATACACGGCCACTGCGTGTGGCTGATCCGCAGGATGCGATCCCACTCACCCCTTGAGGGAGTGGTTAAATAGCGGAGGGGCGCATCCCTTAGGATTTTTCTCCTTCCGCGCCCCTCTGCCCGTTGCTCTTCTCCTTCGTCTTCCTCGCGACCGCGCCGCCGCCAGTGCTCCCAAATAGCAGCGTCGCCGCCGCGCTTTTCCCTCACACTTCTGTGCCGCCGCCACCGCTACGCAACTCTCTCGCCACGGGTCCTCGCCAATCCAGGCCTCTGCCCCCCGCCGCCGCTAGCGCCAGCGAGGGTAGCGAAGACCAGATGACGGAGGAGGAGCTCATCGTCACTGAGCAGGAGATGGAGGAGGACTCCGCGCCAGCGGACCGCGGTGCGTGGGCCGGGTCCTGGGTCTACGAAGACGACCTGGACTGGCTCTACCGCATCAGGCGCATCCCCGCCGGCGTTGCGGCTCGCCTTGCCTCCTCTGAATTGGCCCCCTCACCCAATCCGGGTGAATACGTCGTGTTCTTATCCCACTTCCAACGAGGCTTCGGCTTGCCGGTGAGCGAATTTTTCCGGGACTGGCTCAGTACCTACCAACTCCAGCCGCACCATCTTCCAGCCAACACCATCACTTCTCTTTCCGCCTTTGCTTCCACGATCGAAGGCTATGCCGGACTGTGGCCCACGAAGGAGCTACGGATCCGGTTTTTCGGCCTTCGTCGCAACGTCATCCCAAACATCCACACCGATCCGGAGGACAAGCAGCTCACTCAATTCGGAGCGGCTTCCATCTCACCCCGGAGGTTTTCCGTTTTCCCCCGGGTCACCGGGTTAGAGTCCTGCAAAGGGTGGGCCCGGACTTTCTTTTACGTCCCGAACACAGGCACCGAAGACTTAATCCGGCTGCTCCCCTATACTCCGGGTCCACCTAACCCGGATCTGTGGGACGCCGTTCCCAAGAAGCCCACGGCCTTGGCCAACCAGGTCAACAAAAGGTTCGCGGAGCTGAAGAAGCCCGGGCTGCGCAATGAGGATGCTATGATCACTTTCGTGCGCAACCGAATTTCCCCCCTCCAGAAGCGCACCCACAAGGTGTGCCACATGAGCTTCGGCCGCGACCCCAACCGGACCTCATCCTTCGAGCTGAGCAACACGGAGATATATCGCCGGGTTAAGGCTCTCTTCACCACCCACAAGGACTTCTCCTCCGAGTGGACTTGGGGAATTGAGCATTATTGCCACGATAGGCTTCCTCCTGCGGTAAGCTTCATGTTGCAAACTTACCCCGGACTATTTACATGTCAGTTATTGTTGTATTTTTGACTCTTTTGTTCATTCCTTTCCTCAGCAATTTCTTCAGCAGACCCTCGAGGACGGCACCGATCCGACCCTTAAGTGGGCGCCGGACCGGGAGACTCCGGATGAGGAAGAGCCGGACCAGGAGACGTTCCTCCCGATGACCGACGCCACGAAACGACCCACGGGTAAAGCCTCTTCTATTAGAGATTGGCCCGATGATGAAGATTATTCGGATGTCGAGGTGATTGAACCTGTTGAGGCTGTCCCCCTTTCTTTTGCTTTTCCGGCATCAGCTCACCCCGGTGGTCACATCCACGAGGATCCTCCCCTCGCTACGGGCGAACCTGTTTCGGTAGCGCCGACGAAGAAGCGCGGGGCTGCTCCAAGTTCCTCCTCAGCCCGCTAAAAGGCGAAAGAAGTCCGGGGACAAGACTGCTCCCAAGCCAGCAGGCAAGGCCCCAGCACGAAGGGCTCGGAAACCCAAGGAGGCCCAAACCTCGGATGCGTAAGCCATTTTTCCTTCTGTAACTTGCTCTTCTTTGCATCGTTGTGATTTCTCTTCTGACATTATTCTCTTTTGCAGGGCTCCGGTGGAGGTCCCTCAAAGTGGATCTAGCATCTCTTCACCGCTCTGACCTAGCCCTTCTCCTCGTCGTGACGACGAGTCACGTCCGCTGAGCCCTATTCCAGAGGGTTCTGCGGCTGCTCCGGGTTCTGCTCCACCTCGGCAAGAGGAGGGTAACCTTGGAGCGGGGGAGACCGGCCCAGCCGAGGCGACGGCATCCACTACTTCGGCTTCGCCGCAACCAGCAGCCACTGAAGCTACCTCGGCTCCAACATCATTTCCAGCACCAGCAGCCAGACCAGCACCAATTTCAACTCCGGCATCAGCACCAACTCCGGCTGTGAAAACATCAGCAGCGGCACCAAGTCCAGCAACAAGAGCACCAGCGCCTAGCTCCTCTGCCTCGTCCGAGTCTTCTCAACCTCGGCGAGGAACTACCCCAGCCGCTCCTAAGGGGAAAACCGCTGCGACGGCTTCCTCTTCCCAGCAAGCCAAGGGCAAGAAGGCTCTGGACGCTACCAAGCCAACATTCGTCGAGGCTGGGCAGCGTACCCTCGCATCAATGCTTCCCAAGAAAGCTCCAGCAGTGAAGGACGCCCCTGCCGAGCCAACTGATGCACAACAGTTGGTTCTGCACACCAGCCTAGCCCTTGCCTTGATTGAAAGGAAAGAAGCGCACGCGAAGGGCTTGGTGGCGCCCCATATGCCCACCGGTGAACGGTACCCTCTGAGCTTGATTGAATTTGTCATGAATTGGAATAAGGCAGAGGTAGTTCAAGACGCTGATCTCCCGGAGAAGTTCGGCCCCGCTGAGTTTTCCGCCCAGATGAACGCAGCCGCAAAGGCAATTAACCTCGCCGGGCGGATGATGGAGGTACGTCGCGTCCCCTTTACATGCTGTAGATAATAACCATTAGTCCCCGAGCCTCCAGGGGAGTAACTTGTTACTCGGCCGGATGCTCTTTAGAAAACTAACGTAGCTCCATGAGAACTTCGAATATGCACACACCTAGAGCCGGGTTAAGTTCCACTTGGCCCGGATTTTAGTACACTTCGAATATGCACACACCTAGAGCCGGGTTAAGTTCCACTTGGCCCGGATTTTAGTACACTTCGAATATGCACACACCTAGAGCCGGGTTAAGTTCCACTTGGCCCGGATTTTAGTACACTTCGAATATACACACACCTAGAGCCGGGTGAAGTTCCACTTGGCCCGGATTTTAGTACACTTCGAATATGCATACACCTAGAGCCGGGTGAAGTTCCACTTGGCCTGGTTTTTGTACACTTCGAATATGCACACACCTAGAGCCGGGTTAAGTTCCACTTGGCCCGGATTTTAGTACGCTTCGAATATGCACACACCTAGAGTCGGGTTAAGTTCCACTTGACCCGGATTTTAGTACACTTCGAATATGCACCGAGCTAACTTATGTTTCTGTATCCCTTTCAGGTGACCACCAATCGCCGGAGTGCTGAATTCCAACGCTTGCTGGATACCCACAAGATGCTACGCGCAAAGCAGGCTGCACTTTTCGTAGAATACGAGAAAAGGGGTAAATTTCTTCCTTAGCGCTTCTTCATTTTTCTTCATCTTCCTTTGCCGAACTAATCTCATCATTTGGTTTCCGTAGCTGGGGTGGAGGCTGAGAACATTATTATGCGGAAAAATCTGGAGCAGATCAAGGGTAAGTCATTTCTGTCCGACCTTGCAGTGCTTTCCATTTCCTTCTCTCCTTGGCTCAGCAAACATTCATACCTCGGCTCTACCGGGCAAACACACTATTTCAGCATCGCTTGAAGATAGTGTGCCCGTGCCTGATATGATGCTGCATTTTCTCGAACAAGCAGGGCAGCACCAAGCCGAGCTTAAGAAGAAAGATGACGAGCTTGCCCTCCTCTGGACCAAGGACGATGAGATTGCCAGGCTCAAGGCTGAGATGGAGAAGATGAAGGCCCAACACCAATCCAAACTTCAAAAGGCTGGTCAGAATTACACAGAAGAGCGCGAGCGCCTCAACCTCCAGATCACCAAGGACCAGGATCTTCTCAAGGAGTCCGGCATCCAGCTTGGGTCGCGAACGCTGAGCTTGAGCAGCTTCGGAAGAGACGTGATGACTGCACCAAGGAGTTGACCCGGATCCTCAGCCATATATCACGTAAGTTCCTTTCCCTTTTCCGACCTACTTCTCCGGGTTACTTCATATGTCTTTTCTTGACCTTCCTCCTTTGCCTCGTTTCCAGGCAAATTTCCAGAGGATACTCCTATTGCGAGCGCAGCAGTTGCCAACTTCCGCCGAGAAAGGGGTACTCCGGCCGCTCCTGATGGTGAAGGGATTCCTTATGACCTGGAGGACCTGTTGGTTAGCTTGTCATCTCGCATGGAGCTCATCAAAAATTATGGCAAGGACATCCTCGGCGCTGCAGCTCGCATCTTCAACACGTTCTGGCCCGGTGAAGAAGCCTCGGAGACCACCGCACTTCTCATTGAGAAGTTAATGGAAACCGAGACTCAGCTTGACCTCTAGAGAGAGTCCGTTGGACGTGCCGCAGCTGATACCATTCTTCACCACATACTCACGTGGTATGAGAAGATCGATCTCAACCTCCTGACACGTCTGCGCACAGGATCCAGATGGACCAATGACCCGGAGTGGGTAGCTCGGCGCCAGGCTTGCGCCCATAGCCTCATCGAATACGCTCCCATTCATGAATGGGTTGAGGGGCCGAGCTTCCTGGAAGCCGCTGCGGACGAAGAGGTTGAGAATGATGAGGATAGCTCGGACGGTGAAGGAGAAGATGACGCCTCGGATATTGAAGGCGGCGAAGATGATGCCGAACTTCCTCCTGCTGCTCCTTGAGCGAAAAACTTGAAAATTTATCAGATCCCCGGTATGCCGGGTGGAGTAGTATCCCATATACATGTGATATTTTTGCAACTAAGTTCTTATGCCGGATTAACTTGGGCGTAGTCTCCGAGTTTCTTTTTCTTGTTCGTTCAATCTCTTGGCTCGGTTCGTGTCTTCCTTGATTCGGTTTTACGACTGACGAATCCGAGCTTCAAAAATTGTCTTAACAATACTGGAAAACTTTTAGACTTAGGTCAAAAATAAAACTGCATAATAACTTGAAAATAAATACAGGGTTAGTCCGAAACACAAACGTCAGCTCGAATAAATTCTTTTCCTTAGTCGTTTTTCATGTGCTACGCAATTCCAAACTTGTTCTCTTGCTTGCCATGAAGCCAATTCTTGTTGGACAGCAGCAAGTCGAAGAGTTGGGTTCTTGGTGCTCACACATTACTAATCCGAGTTAAGTAGAATAACTTATTCCAGCTGACGCACAAAAAACAACAAACATTATTAAGGCAGTCCTCGAGTTACTGCTCGAGGTGCCAACATTTCATTGATAAGCTCATTGCCGACATACATACCGACATATGAGAAGACTCGGATACATACACTTCTTAGCTAAGTGTAGAAAGGTCGAAGTAGAGCTATATTCCATGGTCGCTTAGATTCCTCTCCGGACCTGTCCGCCTTGTTCTTTTCCTGTGGCTTTGCATCTATAAGATAATAAGAATCATTGTGCAATGCCTTGCTCACGATGAACGGCCCTTCCCATGGGGGGATAATTTATGCATGCCAGCAATACATTGTACCAACCGGAGCACCAGATCGCCTTCCCGAAAGACTCGGGGGCATACTTTCCGGCTATGATAGCGTCGGAGATTTTGCTGATATATGGCGGATCTAGACAATGCCAGTTCTCTCGCTTCTTCTAGCAGATCAACATCATTTTGCCGGCCTTCTTGCACTTCGGCTTCTATGTATTGGGTGACCCTAGGCGAATCATGCTCTATGTCGGCTGGTAATACAGCTTTTGCCCCATATACCAGAAAAAACGGCGTATAGCCTGTTGATCGATTCGGAGTTGTTCTTAAACTCCATAGTACTGCTGGTAGTTCCTCTATCCAGCACCCCGCTGATCTTTGCAGCGGCTCAATGAGCCGGGGTTTGATCCCGGATAATACTAATCCGTTGGATCTTTCCACTTGTCCGTTCGATGTGGGGTGGGCTACCGAGGCTACGTCCAACCGGATCTTCTTATCCCGGCAAAAACGCGCAAATGCTCCTTCCGCAAAGTTTGTGCCATTATCAGTTATGATACTATGAGGATAACCGTACCTTAAGATGATATCTTTGAGAAACGTTACGGCCGTAGCTCCATCACATTTTCTTATAGGCTTTACTTCAATCCACTTGGTAAACTTGTCCACTATTACCAGAATGTGAGTCATATTTCCCCTTGCTGGTTTGAACGGGCCAACCATATCCAAGCACCATACAGCAAATGGCTAAGTGATTGGTATGGTCTTGAGTTCCGACATCGGCATATGTGTCTTGGTAGCATACCTCTGACTACCATTACATTTTCTCACTAGATTTTCTGCTTGCTCTAAGGCACTTGGCCAGTAGAATCCGTGCCGGAAAGCTTTTGCTACCAGGGCTCGGTATGAGGCATGATGCCCGCATTCCCCCTGATGTATATCTCGGATGATTTCAAGCCCTTCTTCCGGGTCAACACATCGCTAGAGGACATTGGTCACACTTCTTTTGTATAGTTTGGTATTGATGATCGTGTACGCCTTTGCCCTCCTCTGTGTTTGCCTGGACAACACTTCCTCAGCGGGTAGCGTTCCATCTTTCAGAAATTGAAATATAGGTAGTGCCCAAGCTGGTATTGCTCGCATAGGGAACACATCCTCATCAATCTCCATCTGATCCACCGGCATAACTTCAACCGGATCACACTGTGCAGTCCCCGGGTCTTGCGAAGCAGTCCCCGGGTTCAGTGAAGCAGCCCCTAGGTTTGCCGAGGCAGTCCCCGGGTTTCGCGCACCATTTCCCACGTCAATATCCATGGGCATAGCTCCAGATTCTGTGTCCTCCGGGACATAGATTGAGTCGGTTTCTGGGGAGGGCCTGATGGATGGTTTCCTGAGATACTCTAATGCTACACCCGGTGGAATTGCTTGTCGGATTGACCCGAGCTTCGACAACATGTCGGCAGCCTCATTTTCCACCCGGGGTACATGGTGAAATTCGCATCCCTCAAAGTAACCGGATATCTTCTGCACATGAAATCTGTACAGTGCCATGTTTGGATCCAGTGCGTCCCACACTCCCGACACTTGCTGCACCACCAAATCCGAGTCGCCAAAGCATACGGTCCGACGTATCCCAATCTCTTTTGCCACCTTGAGCCCGTGCACAAGTGCTTCATACTCAGCGACATTGTTTGATGCCGCGAAATGGATCTGCAGCACATATTTCAACTGGTCCTTCTTTGGCGACGTGAGTACAACTCCGGCACCTAGCCCGGTTTTGGTTTTTGATCCGTCAAAGTGCATTCGCCAATAGTTTGGATCTGGGAGTGGCGGTTCGTATTGCACCTCGGCCCAATCCACGAAAAGTCCGCCACAGCTTGAGATTTGATGGCCTCTCTTCTGTCATATTGCGGCGCATAAGGAGCTAGCTCAATTGCCCATTTTGCAATTCTGCCACTCACATCCTTGTTACTCATTATCTCGGATATGGGGGCCTCACATATGACCCGGATAGGATGCTCCTCAAAGTAATGCTTTAACTTCTTGGCGGCCATGTACACGCCATATGCCACCTTTTGATAGTGTGGATAGTTCTGCTTTGAGGCTGACAACACCTCGCTCAAGTAATACACTGGCCTTTGCACCGACTTACCTTCCTCGTCGCGCTCCACCACTATCACTGCACTTACAACTCGGTTGGTTGCGGCTATATAGAGCAACATTGGCTCCTTTGATAGTGGTGAGGCTAGCACTGGTGCCGTGGCTAACATCTTCTTCAGGTGGGTAAAGGCTTCATCGGCCTGCGGCGTCCAAACGAACTTATCCGACTTTTTCATGAGTTGGTAAAGAGGCAATGCCTTCTCTCCCAACCGACATACAAACCGACTTAACGAGGCCAGGCAACCTGTGAACTTCTGGACATCGTTAAGACACTTCGGCAGTTCCATTCGTTCGATGGCCCGGATTTTGGTTGGATTAACCTCGATACCTCGGCTGGAAACAAGAAAACCAAGCAATTTTCTAGCCGGGACACCGAAGGTGCATTTTTCTGGGTTAAGTTTCATCCAGAACCTCCTTAGGTTCGCAAACATTTGCCTAATATCGTCAAGGAGCGTTTTGCTTTCCTTGGTCTTGATAACCACATCATCCACGTACACCTGTACATTTTGACCTATTTGGTCATGCAAACATTTTTGCATACATCTTTGGTACGTTGCCCCTGCATTACTTAAACCAAACGGCATGGTGCGATAGCACTAAGCCCCATACGGGGTAATAAACGCAGTCTTTATTTGATCATCCGGATTTAGAGGTATCTGGTGGAAACCAGAATATGCATCAATGAATGACAACAATTCACATCCAGCAGTTGAGTCTATGACCTGATCTATTCTTGGCAGCAGAAATGGATCTTTTGGACACGCCTTGTTCAGGTTCGTGTAATCGATACACATGCGCCAAACCACCGCCACGTTCGGGTCATCCTTCTTCTTCTCCACCAGCACCGGATTAGATAGCCAATCCGGGTAAAGAACTTCCATGATAAATCCTGCAGCTAGCAACCAAGCTATCTCATCCCCAATGACTTTCCTCCTATCTTCGGCGAAGCGGCGGAGTGGTTGCTTCACCGGCTTAGCTCTGGGTCTCACATTCAAAGAGTGCTCGGCCAACTCCCTCGGAACACCTTGCAAGTCCTGTGTAAAAATGTCCTGATTCTCACGGAGGAAGCTGACGAGCTCGCTTTCCTATTTATCACTTAACCTGGCACCAATTCTTACGGTGAGCTCTGGGAACATGTCATCAACAGGAACCTTCTTGGTATCTTTCGTGGCCTGGAAAGAGACACTTCCATGCGGGTTACTCAGCGCCGGCATATACTGCTGCGCGGACTGAGCCAATGCCGCCACCTCTTGAATTTTCCTTTTTTCCTACGGAATCACAAGTGACTCGGCTAAGTTTGACCCGGCCGACGCACACTCCATGGAACGTCGGAAATCCCCAGCAATGGTAATCACTCCGTTCGGTCCGGGCAATTTCATCTTCAAGTAGCTAACGTGACAGCTGGCCATAAACTTGTTTAGCGTTGGCCTTCCGAGTAACGCGTGGTAGGCACTTTCCAAGTTCACCACCTCGAACTCCAAATTTTCGGTTCGGCAGTTATCCCTTGTGCCGAACAAGACGTCAACCCGGACCTTGCCTATGGGCTCACAAGAAATGCCGGGCACAATACCATGGAAAGTTGTCCTCGTGGCCTCCAGCATGTTCTCCGAGATACCCAACTTGCGCATTGTGTCCGCATACATGATGTTAGTGCTACTGCCATTGTCGATCAACACCTTTGAGAACCTTACGTTAATGCTAGGTCCAATGAGTGTCGGATCCAGCACCAACGCATACGAACCAGGGCTTGGCATGAGCTTGGGATGATCCCTGATGCTCTGGGTGATTTCCTGATCGGACCAAGGCATGTACCTCGTCACTGCAGGCATTACTGCATTCACCTCCATATGCCTACGCTGCAAGCTCTTTCTGTCTGTTTCCTCAGTGGTGAACACACAATAGCTCTGATGATGCTCCCTGTACTCATTTCTCCCCTCATTTCCGAGGTACCTCTGATCCGGCTGATGCTGATTTTCCACGTGATGCATTGCATCCCTTCTCTCATTGTTATCATACCTCGGCGGAGGGGGAGGCAACATTAGCTGTTGCGTGTTCGCTCCGGAGAGCAATTGTTGCCGGGGTAACTCCTGCCGAGGCTGATCATTTCTGGGTGCCTGAGCATTCCCGAACCACCTTGTTCAATCTTGCGCATCCACTCACATTGCCTTGTCGTATGACCTGCTGGGTTATTCGGATTTGGCGTGTGAAACTTACACGGCTGGTCCAACATCGACTCATAAGTATACCTCGGACGGTCTTTCCTTTCTTGCCACTGCTTCTTTTGCTCTGGTGTCCAAGTCTTCTTGCCATCGTTTCTCGGAGTCCACTGCCCTCCAGTTTTTTGGCGTTGACTGCCCCCTGCTCCGGGCTGATCTTGATTCACAGCTACACATTGGTGCGAACCGTATCGATGATCTGGTCTATCATCTCTCCTTTTTCCTCTGTACTCATTCGTCCGGGATGATCCAGCCCCATCTCTCTGATAGTACTCATCGTTTGACTCGTTTGATACGAGCCTAGGTTGAGTCGGATCACCCAAAGCATACGAATCTGCAATCCGGATCATTTCTGCCAACGTAGTTGGCATTTTCCTTTGCAACTTCCGCCATAGCTCGATTGCATATCTGCACCCTTGTGCAAACCATGCTATGGCCTGTGATTCTATCACGCCCTCACACGAGTTTCTCACTGTACACCACCGGGTTAGAAACTCCCGATCTATCTCATTTGGTCTTTGCTTGCACATAGCTAGGGTCTGCGGCCTATTTGGCCTCTGATATGTACTCGAGAAATTGCTGATGAACATTTCCTCGAAATCTATCCAGCAGTTGATGCTTCCTGGCGGCAAATTGTTTAGCCATACCCTTGCCGGTCCTTCCAACATCTGGGATACATATCATACAGTCCATTTCAGGTTGCCAGTGGCAATTTTCACAGTTGTAGCATAATTTATCAGCCAATCCTCCGGCTCTGTATTGCCGTCATACGTCTTCGTGCCCCTAGGTAACTGGAAGTTCGGTACCGGTGGCTCCTTCATGATCCGGGGTCCAAAACATGCTGGACCCGGTGGACCTTGACATTCAATTTGTTCCGACCTATACAGTCGACCCAGTTTCAACCTGGCATCATCCGGCATCAAATCCCTGCTTCCCAATCTTGACCCTATCACATGATAGTCCGGCCTTGGGTATCCCGCGTTTGCCATTTCCGAGTCTCCATCATTATACCTGTCTTGCTCTCGCGGAGCACCTTTCTGTTGCATACCTCGGCCGGCACTTTGCTCTTGCCTTGGTATATTCTGCTGCTGTGGTTGTCCTGCTCCAGCCGAGTTTCGCTGTCCAGCATTGCCGTTGACGGCGTTCCCTTGACCGGCATTGCCTTGGTCGCAGTTACCTCGGCCAGCTTCACCTCGACTCACACTCCGTCGATCATCATGTTTCTGAGCTTCTTTTCCTTTCCCTGCCCGCGTTGGGTCATACGGGACGATCTGTTTGTTCCGTCTGGCCGAGGTTACTACCTCTTCTCTCCTTAGACCACCATGAGGAGACGATGCGGCTCCAGCGGATTTCTCTGGGTTACCCACCGCCGAATGGACGATCTTTGAGGCTCCAACTCTCTCCGGGTTAGCTCTGAGTAGTTCCTCGTTTTGCCTGTTCGCAATCCGAACCAGCTCATTAACCCTATCCTGTTGTCTTTGACGGGCTTCACCCGTCAGATCCTCTAACTCGGACGCAGCTGCATCCGCTGCTCTGAGGTTCTTTGCCGGGGTACTATACCTTGGCAGCCCCACGGACAAACAGTTTTCTGATTCCTCAATTCCAGTATCACCCTCTCTGTTCATCTCGCTCATGAGATTTCTTCCCTTCACTTACTGTATCAACTTTGTTCGCCTTTGCGTACTCACGCAGCGTCATATTCAACGACTGCTGAGCCGCGGCTATTTTCTTTGCACCCTCTAGTATTTTCTGCCTAGTTTCTTCTAGCTCGGCCTGCGCTCGAGCCGGATCTACTGCTGCTACGACGGGGTTTGCCAAGCTATCCATCGCTTCCCTCAACACATTTTCTGGCCTCTCTAGTGGATGACCTCTACCTTTCCTCGGTGCCTTAGGCATTACCTCCGGATCTGGCGTCGGATCCTTGCTCGCGCCCGCACCTGGCGCAGTCATCATCACCTCTGCATGGTCTGGGGAGCGAGCGATACGCGTCGCGGGAACCACGGTGAGGGGTGGCTCCCCCGCCTCGACGACGTGACGCGGATGAACACACGACACGTCAACAACGACGTAGACCTTGTGCGCGCCGAGCTTGACGAAGAGGCCATTGCACGGAAGAGGGCGCGTGCCGAAGCAGCCAGCGTTGTCGCTGACGAAGTCCAGCGCTGCACGAGCCCGGAGACGATGCGTTCGCCGGTGCCGATGATGTTTCCCGTCCGGATCTTGACCCCTGCTAGCGCCGCTAGCCCCACGGTGGGCGCCAACTGTCGTGGTGGTGTCACGGCAGATGCCATGGATAGGCTAAAGGTGGGGACTAATACACGCTAGGGGAATCCAGGGAGGGATAGTGAAGTGATTCTCCACACAGTTGTTTGTATTGCTTTGATTCCAAGATTACAAGTGCTCCTAGAGCTGTATTGGCGAGAGGAGGAAGAAGGAGCTCTCTTACTCTCACCCACAGATCGCACCTAAAACCCTAGCCAAACCAGAATAGCGGAACCAATCAACCCCTTCTACTGAAACCCTAGCCCCTCTTTTATAGAGGGAGCTCGGTCTCTGCCTAGGGCATATGTGGAAGCATATTCCCTCCCAAAGTAGTAAGCCGATCGGGGTGCTTTTCCCCCGCGTCACACATGTAGAGGCTACGTGAGCCTCTGCGGCGCCCGTGTCAGCCGACATGGGCGTCGTCACCCTTGTCGGCCACGCCCCGGTGGTCCTGTCCTTGCTTGCTTCGCTCAGGTAGTGCGTACCGGGGCTTCTTTTGACCAGCGAGATTCCTTCCTTCTCCTAGAAGCTAGACGTGATCTGGATTATAGCTGATCCTGCCACACCCGTTCTTGCATACAAATAAAACAGACACCTCCGACTTACTCCTTAAGTCGGTTGAGACAATGTCAGGCGAACGCCCCTGGTCCGGGTTACCTCGTGATTCGGCCTGCCTTTAGGTGACCCGGCCAGCATCAGCTTTGGCCTTGCCGAACCTCGGCTAACTCGGCTTTTATACCACGGCGTGACCCTACCCGGGGTATCCCCCCAACAGTCATCTGAGATGCGCCACCATGATACGACAAAAACGCTAACATTAGGAACCTTGATGAACGTCGAGCTAGGTCCTGGGTCCCCACCCCCTCTCGCCCGTGTGAGCGGAAGCGGAGGAGGCGAGGACCCGTCGATCGCCGGCGGGGAGGAGACGGCGGCTGGGGTTCTTTTTTGAGGAGGATTACTAGCTTCCCTTTTCCAATTTTTATTCTTCCTTGCATGAAAATTGTCATGTCATGCTTTTGCGCCTCCACATGCGCCCCTCTCAGCCAACTTAAGATTTGATCTTCCTCTACTGGTGGGGGCGGCAGGCTGCAGGCGGGGCGGGCTGCGGCTGGCCGCTACCTAGCTATGCGGGACAACGCCAGCATCGTGGACGCTGGCGGCTTGCCGCCTCAAACCGCTGTGATTAGCACGGGGGATACGGCAGCCCGCCCCTACCCGCATCAACCCGCATGGGTGCAAGTCTGAGCTAGAGCTCCCCGCTATTAGCTGTGGCTAAACTTCAGTACAGTATAATCAACATCACCATATGTACGTGAAGCCGGACCAGCCGGCCACGACAACAGTATCAGCACATTCTTTGATTTGCTTCAAACTGAAAACTGATACTCCCTCCGATCCAAATTAATTGACTCGGATTTATCTACATTCGGATGTATTTAGACATGTTTTAGTACTAGATACCTCTAAATCTAGAAAAACTTGAGTCAATTAATTTGGATCGGAGGGAGTACAATAAGTCTCACAAAATGCACATTTCCAACTAAAACTGATACAACAAGTCTCACAAAATGCACATTTTCAACTTACAAATATATGAAAACAGTAACAGAAACTACTTATATCAAATGCACAGCTCAACTTACAACTTACATTATATCAAGTGCATAGAAGTGCTTACAGTTATAAAACCGAAATATAGCTAGCTTAGAAACTCGAATATAGGCTACTAACACAACAAATGATACTACCATTTTGTTCTTCCATTCACGAAATGAACCAAATGTTCCCAATAAAGGGCATTCGATGAATTGCATGGACTGTCGATCAGTAGTGAGTGGCGTTCTTGTTCCAACGTTTGCTGAAAGTAAAAGTCTGCAAGTAAAAGGAGCAGATAATAGTCTGCAAGTAATTCATGTGTCTTAGCTCTTTCCTCACAAACTAGCAAATGCCTAAGGCAAAAAATAGTGCCAACTTCTCTTGTAGCCGCAAAAACCATCTTGCAATGTTTACATTTGGCTTCCATGAGTTTGTGGCCATCATACACATGATCAAAATCATTCCATATTTCAGATTTAATTTTTCTTTTCTTTGATTTACGTGTAAGGCCTACGAAATTTGAAAGGAACAACAACTTATGCCAAGACATTTTCTATTTAAGATACGGACATAATTGATAAAAAAAGTAAAGATATATGCATAATAGATATGGGAACATACGAGGAGTCTGAGACGGTGTTGGCGACAACCGTTTCACACCTATTGACCTTGGCGATGTCTGAGATAACATGACATTTACCCCTGGGGACCTCACAACATGAACTACCGGTGACCTCAGTATCTTCTTTGACTGATCTATTGGGGGTCTTCTATTTTCTCCTAAACAAAGATAACAATCAAAACCACAAAATATTGTTTAAATCAGAACAGTCTAAACAAATTACAAAAGTTTACAATGTTTGATTGAGATAATTCTGAAATTATTTCCTAGATTTTTCATACTCTGGTGATTTACATACTCTTGTGATCTAGGTATAAAGACTGAATATCATTTTTGCAGGATCAGTACACGTGCAGTGATGATATCGAGTACGAAGAGGTGGGTCGGCTTATTCTAGCAGAGCACTCTGAACTCTGAAGTGAACACTGTTGCATTATGATCTGCTAACGCTGCAGCTCAATTTCCAGGAGTTCATTGTCAACTCCTGGGACAACAAGTTGTTCACTTGCGGATGGACACCGCACAATTTAGAGTCCAAAGCTTTGATCTTCGTCTACCATGGTACGTACTACTACACTACCCACTATATCTGTTCAAGCTATCTACTCACGACTAAAAAAGCAAGTGTGGTTCTTGATTTCTATTTGCCAGGAATTGCAGCAGAGTGCAGCGTATCCATGAGAGGTACGAACACCTTTCTTACCATCTCTTCAACCGAGTGAGTAGATACTAGATACTGACGAAATAAAGATGCACCGAAACGACTTTTTAAGCCAAGCAGTTGCGATGTTTTCTTAGCTAACTAGAAATTACCTTTGCGAGCAGCGGCATCGGCCAGGACAGGGGGCTCAGTTGGGGCAGGGGCAGCGGCCGGTACACGAGCCTTGGCAGGGGGCGGAGGTGGAGAAGCATCCAGGACAGGGGCAGCGGCCAAGATAGGGGCAGCAGCGCGAGGCGGAGGTGGAGAGGTGAAGTGGACTGACGGCAAGGAAATCTATGGAGGAACTCCAGCATCAGGGGCATGGGCCGGGGACGGACGTGGAGATGGCGGCGGCGCCGCCGTCGACCCCAGCATCGGACCTCTTCGACAACTTGCTAGGTTTTGCGGGGTATGCTAGTTTGCGGATGGGAGGCGGGCAACGCGCTTTGACCCACTCGCTGCGACGCGGTCAGCCCAGCGGCACTTCGCGGGTCATTTTTGCGGGGCGGCGTAGCAGGGAGGCCCGCCCCGCTTGCAACCCTATGGGGGGCCACTCGCTTTTGCCACTCGGGCCTACCGCATGAATCAGAAGGACTGTTGTAGGTGAGGGGTTTCCTTCGGGAGCACTGTTTTTGTTGCCACTGCATGTGTGGTTTAGTTTGGTTCGGCACGCATCAGTGCTAGCTTTCATCCACGTACAATGTTTCTTGATCTGCCAAACCATTCAGTTTCTCGATCTGATCGGCATTTTTTGGATCCTCTTGTGTCGATCATAGGATAATGTGCTTCAAAATTCACCTGAAATCTACTCTGCCAGCTCTAACGTGCATCACGTATGTACTTGAGCCTCAGTTTAGTTGCTTTCCAACATCAGAAAACAACAATGTCATGAGCATTGTTATCCTGGTTCCAAGGTTCGTTTCTGTTAATAGCAATGGCGTGTGGTTGTGCTCCTGCCGATTTCTTGGAAGTAAATATTGTCAGATTGGTCCTGGACTAGTCAACCGCACCATTCACCAATTCAGTGTTAAGAGATTAAAAAAAAATCTGATCCTAAAACCAAACAACAACTTACTGTCATGTATAGAGCCTGTCGATGTCGAAGTCCCATGACGGCGTCGTGGAGCTCCCGAGAAGGGAGGAGTAGAACGCATGGAGCGCGGCGGCCTTGGCCTCGTGGGAGACCACCAGGGCGCCCTCCACGTCCAGGACGCGAATGGTGTTGCGCCGAAGCCGCTGTGAGGCCCTGGCCTGGAAGAACTTCGAGTTCTCGTCGCCCTCTGCAACGGCACGGAACTTCCCGCGCTACTTCCAAAACGACGCCCATCCTGCCATGGTATTTAGACCTGCAAGGCTGTGAAGCATGATTGCATCTAAATACAGTTACGCTCGTCGGTAGATAGAAAGGGAGAGATGATCATGCCCCCGTGGCACCTCATGGACCTCTCCATCCAGCTCGATCGGCAGTAACCTGACACTGATGGATCGACCAGGAAGACGAGCGTGCATGCATGGAGCAACTGTAATGAACAAGCTCCGACCACCAATTCCTTTCCAAGCACATGCGATGGAAAGCGGCGGCAGGAGACCCTATGTGAAGCAGCAACAGTGGCCAATCATCGACATATCAAATCGTATGGGACGCATTACCCTAACATGGCCGCGGTGAGACATATATATATAACAGGAGCTGTACAAGAAGATACGGAAGGGATACAGAATACAATACACAAGACCTAATACAACGTTTTGACGCTCCTCCTCAATCATAACTTATCTAAGTTAAGATTGCGACGAAAAGCTTCTAACTGTCTTGTGGAAAGTGACTTTGTGAAACCATCAGCCACTTGATCCCCTGAAGGAACAAACCGTATATCCAGAAGTTTACTTGCAACCCTCTCACGAATAAAGTGATAATCCACTTCAATATGCTTGGTCCTAGCATGGAACACTGGATTGACAGAGAGGTATGTAGCTCCAATATTGTCACACCATAAACATGCCGCTCGAGACTGTGGTACTCCCAGTTATGCGAGCAATGTTTGCACCCATATAATTTCAGCCGTTGCATTAGCTAAAGACTTGTACTCAGCCTCTGTACTAGAGCGCGGAACTGTTGCTTGTTTCCTTGCACTCCATGAGATCAAATTGGATCCAATAAACACTGCAAATCCTCCTGTTGATCTCCTATCATCAGGACAGCCTGCCCAATCAGCATCTGAGAATGCACTGACCAAAGTAGAATCACACCTGCTTAGTCTCAGTCCAATAGAGATAGTACCACGTACATACCTCAGAATTCTTTTGACTGTTGTCCAATGAACTGTTGTAGGAGCATGTAGAAACTGACAAACCTTGTTCACAGAAAATGAAATATCTGGTCTTGTCAATGTAATATACTGTAGGGCTCCAACAATACTCCTATAACGAGTAGAATCTTCACTACTCAACAGTTCACCATCAGTCAATGACAGTTTATCAGACACTGACAAGGGAGTATCGACAGACTTACACAGTTTCATATTAACTCGATGGAGTAAATCATTGGCATACTTTTCTTGAGAAAGAATAATACCATCATGTATCTTTCTAACCTCAATCCCAAGAAAATAATGTAGTTCTCCCAAATCCTTTAAAGCAAAATCAAGCTCAAGATCACGAAGAAGAGCATCAACAGCCTTCTCTGACGAACTAGTAACAACAATGTCATCAACATAGATGAGCATAAATATAGACACTCCCCCTTTGTTGTAGAAGAACAGAGAGGTATCAGCTTTGGAGGCTGAAAAACCAAGTGACTGAAGTTTAGAACTCAGGCGAGAATACCAAGCTCGAGGGGCTTGTTTCAACCATACAATGCTTTATCCAGCTTGCAAATATGTCCCATTCGAGACTGCTCCTCATACCCAGGAGGTTGTCTCATATAGACCTCTTCTTCCAGAACGCCATGGAGAAACGCGTTTTTCACATCTAGTTGGCGAAGTGACCATCCTCGAGAAATAGCAAGAGACAAAACCAAACGAATGGTCGCCGCTTTAACCACAGGACTAAAAGTATCCTCGTAGTCAATACCATATCGTTGCTTGAATCATTTAGCAACTAGGCGAGCTTTGTAGCGATCAACAGTACCATCCTCTTTACGCTTCACCTTGTAGACCCATTTACAGTATTATTTTTTTGTAGAGCAGCGTACTCCTCATCCATGGCCGCCTTCCACTTAGGATCCGAGAGAGCCTCACTAGTGGTAGTAGGCTCACCAGTGCTGCAGAAGTTAGCAAACCGAATACCATCATAACGAACACGACCATCAGTAATAATTTTGGGCATAGATTTACCACTCTGCAAACGTGTACGCGGTCTTTCCTGCACAGGCACATCTGACGCTACAGGAATAGTAGGCACAGAGGATCCAGATGCTGCAGGCAAGGTGGGCAGGGTGGAAGGGGCAGACACCACGTCGCTGCCAGATGTCCGGTGCAGAACAGGCCCACGCTGGCCCGCTGAGGAGATGGCTGGCGAGACGCCAGGTGCCACATGCGAGGGAGATAGACCTGTCCCCGACAGATGCACTTCCGAGGCGGATTCCGCCTCTGATTCCAAGAGCGATGGCGCCAGATGATGCTGCCCCAATGATTGAGAATTCCTGCTAGAAGAATCTACACTGGAGTGCCTGCTAGCACCTGAAAAATCATCAGAAGCTCCTCTCGGCACTGAATTTTCTCCTTCTTCCTGTTCAAATGACTCAGTAGGAATGTTAGCAGCAGGATTAGCGCCATGATCAATATGTAAATCATTCCCCTCATGAACATGCAAATTAGGTGGTTGCAAAGTGAGAGGAAGAAGGTTAATTTCAGCTCGCAATTGGGCACCAACATTTGAATGAAGAGAGGCGAACGGAAACACCGTTTCATCAAAAACAATGTCACGTGAAATATAGATGCGACCACTGGAGATATCAAGGCACTTATAGCCTTTATGAAGACTACTATAGCCCAAGAAAGCACATTGCTTAGAACGAAACTCTAACTTGCGTTTGTTATACGGATGTAGGTTAGGCCAACAGGCACACCCAAAAATCCGCAAGAAGGAGTAGTCACCTTTATTACCGAAGAGACGTTCTATGGGAGTTTGGGAGTTAATAACCTTGCTAGGAAGACGATTTATCAAATACACAGCGGTAGTGAAAGCTTCATCCCAAAATTTCAAGGGCATGGAAGCATATGCAAGAAGAGATAACCCAACTTCAACAATATGCCTATGTTTTCTTTCAGCGGGGCCATTCTGCTGATGTGCATGTGGACAAGACACAAGATGGGATATGCCGACTCGCTGAAAAAAGGAATTGAGTTTTTGATACTCACCCCCCCAATCAGTTTGCATAGCAAGAATTTTCTTGTCAAAGAGCCTCTCAACATGATGCTGGAAGTCATGGAATTTCTGAAATACATCAGATTTATTTTTCAAAAGATATATCCATGTGAACTTGCTGTAATCATCAGTGAAACTAACATAATATTTATTTCTCCCAAAAGATACTGGGGCGGGACCCCAAACATCCGAAAACACAAGTTCAAGAGGAAAAGTAGACGCACTAGACGACTTGGGATAAGGAAGTTGATGGCTCTTGGCCATTTGACAAGCATCACAAATAGACTCTTTATTTGTCTCACTAAACAAAATATTATTGTCACGAAGGACTTGATGAACTACCACCGAAGATGGATGACCTAGACGCCTATTCCAAAGCGAGGACGATGACTTGATGACACCATGAGCTTGACGATCAAGGGATGGAAGGAATGATGACGACGGCAAAGGATAAAGCCCCTCCACACATCTACCTTGAAGAAGGGCCTCCCTCGTGTCCTGATCCTTAATAAAGAAAGAGTTAGGCCAATATTCAACAAAGGCATTATTATCACGGGCTAGACGACTGGTAGACAAAAGGCTTTTGGTGGCATTAGGAACATGGAGAATATTTTTAAGATGCAAATCATGATTAGGGGTACGAATTACAGATTGACCAATATGACGTCCATACCTGCACCACTTGCCGTGTGGATTTGCTCGTTCCCATTGTAACGATCCCACATGTGCAAATCATGATCTGTTGCTCCAGAGTCAGAGTACCAATTTGTATCGATACCGTATGGTCCAATAGCCGCACCCGCAGATTTTTCAGGACCACGTTAACTCTTCTGAAATCTCTTCCAACAGTTTAGGGCAATATGCCCTTCTTTGCCACATACTTGGCACACGGGTCTGGGACCATCACCGCCATACTAATGATATCCTTGATTGCGACCTGACCACCATGGCCGCCCCGTTACCGCGTGGATTGTAGCCACGCTGGTCATTGCGCTGGTCATAGCCGCGCTGCTGCTGCTCGTAACCTCGCTGATCCGAGTAATTGCCACGTCCACTGTTCCGCCCGCCACGGTTTCCACCATGACCACCACGGAACATAGCGTTAGCAGACGACTCCCCGCCGGTAGGATTTTGATCTTCCAACCGAGCCTCATAGGAGACCAACTGAGCATACAGATCGCTAATACTGATGTGCTTGTCTGCCTTAATCAAGGCAGTAATGGCAGCAACAAAACCGTTGTAGACCTCATCATTAAGGCCAGCAAGCAAATAGGAAATAACATCATCATCGTCGAGAGGTTTGCCTGCAGCTGCCATCTCGTCGGCCAAGTTCTTGATCTGATTGAAGTATACTTCGGCTGTTTTGTTCTCTTTCCGAGTTTGATTCAGCTGCTTGCGGAGATGCACCACACGTGCTTTAGATTGTGATGAATACATCTCCATCACGGCTGACCACACACCTGCTGCACTAGTTTGCCCAACCATCCGGGTCAGAACTTCCCTCGACATGTTCCGAACGAGGTAAGCTAGTATAGATTGATCAAGAGCGATCCATCGGGCGTATTCAGGATTAGGGATCTTCATCTCTTTCCCGTCCTGACCTTTGGTCGTCAGTTCCTTGTCAGGCGCCGGTGTTGATCCGTCCAGAAACCCAAAGAGCTGGGCGCCGCAGATGTCCGGCAGTACCTGGGTTTGCCAAAGCAGAAAATTGTCCCTGTTGAGCTTCTCAGAAATCGAGGCGGACACTGAGCCACCAGCTGGCGTCGACGATGAGGAATACGACCCTAGCGACATGGCGGCGGCTGGAAGCGGCGACTCTAGATGCGTTTTTCGAAGCACGAGGCTCTGATACCATATCAAATCGTATGGGACGCGTTACCCTAACAGGGCCGCGGTGAAACATATATATATAACAGGGGATACGGAAGGGATACATAATACAATACACAAGACCTAATACAACGTTTTGACACGACATGGCATCAGCGGAGGAAGCTGGGCTCTGCTCCTTTTCCTGTCCAGGAGAGTCTTCTTTTTTCCCTGTGTGAGTGTGTGTGTTTAGTGATTAGTCAGCTTATTTTGTTTTAGGAAAAGTTTCTCTGCCTCTATTGATTGCTGTTGCTGGTTACTGAAATGTACGAAGGCATAGCATGCACGATCTATCGATAGCTAAGGACGACCCTTAGGCATACGTGAACAGTGCCAGTTTTGGGTAATTGGTTGGTAGTACTCCCTCCGTTCAGAAATATAAGACGTTTTAGCTTTGTGAATCGAATATATCTAGACGTTCTTTAGTATATGAGGCCTACTCCGGTGCTCCGCCCCTGGTGAAGTTGAGGAGTTATTATCTTTTTTTCTTTTTTCTATCTTAGGCCCGCCGAAACCCATATCCAGCCCGCGTATACCCTTATGTATAGATACGTACCTATACGGCGTGTTTGAATTTTTTTTTAAAGTTACGTGACCAGATCGATCCTACCTTGCTGGCCCACATCGTGCATGCGGTGTTAGTCGCCGCTTGTCCCGTATCTAATTAGGTTAGGCGACGGCGCGTCGCCGGCGGACGGACGGCAGACAGACCGTGCGACTGTCGTCTCTGCCATCTCCGGTGAGTTCGTGGCCGCATAAGGTTTCCAGAATCACGGAGGGTACCCTCTCTTCCCTATGAGGCTAGTGTTAGGGGCAACCTAGGGTTAGGGGCTCCGCCCCACCGATCGATCGTATCGAGGGGCAACCTAGGGTTAGGGGCTCCGGCCACGGTCAGGTTCTCCCGACGTGCGCGTGGGGCAGTTCTTCATCCACTTCATCCGGCGCATCGACCAGTGCGGTCGGGTGGGCTTCATCCGCCGGCACATCTACCAGCGTGGTAGATTGATTCGTTCTTCTTTAAGTTCATGACATGGGCAGAAATATGATTAATATATCGTTTGTTTGTATTCTTTGTTGATGTACTGAAGTAATATACTGTTGTAGGAAATGGCGGTGTCTAGGTCAGGTATTTTTGAGGTAGAGAAGGAACCTGGGTTGGAGTTTCCTGCAGATGGGTCAGATGATTCTAGTGAAGGTGTTGGTGATTGGGTAGATGAATCTATGTCCGCTAGTGAAGAATTATCTGTAGATTCAAAGTCAAATGTTGGTGATAGCTCTGAGCATGTGAGCACAGATGTTATTAATATAAGTTATTTTATTTGATTCAATTATTAGGGATAGCAAAATAATTATGTTAACGTTAAAATTACAACATTATTCATGATACCAATTTATGTAGATGGACATAGACAATGATAAGGAGGAAAGCAATTCCGAGTCTCTGTTCGAGGAAAAGATTAATGAGGTACATAGAGTGTACTAATTATTTGTGAAGCAACGAAGTAAATGACCATTAGTGGATGAGTAATTGTGTTATTGTTTTGTGCAGGAAATAGCTGGTCTTCAAAATATGTACGACTACTATGGTGAGTCGGACATGGAGAGTGATATTTTTGATGGAACAGATTCTGGGGAGTCAAAGGAGGTGAACATTGTGGAGGTAAGATTTATGGTTATATTTGTTGTGAAAAATAAATTGTCTGATGAATAGAAAATTATGTAGGTTTTCATTGCTTTTCTCTGCATGTGCAGGCCCCGGTTGATGATGGGAGCTAGAATGTCAATGATATTTGCAAGACTGAGGATAAGATGGACATGTTGATGAAGATAAAGGAGATGACTTTTCCTTGCGAAGCAGCTGCTTTTGTATTCTACAATAGCTACACTAAAGATAATGGATTTAGCATCAGAAAGGACAAGGTCAGATATAGCAAGAAGCGTACGAAACATTTGAATTGCAGACGTTATTTGTGTTCGAGGGAAGGTGAGCGTGATAAGAGGTTGATGACTAGGGAGGGACGAAGTCGGAGGCTCAGAGCTTTGTCTCGATGCAAGTGTGGGGCTCACCTGAAAGTGAAGCTTAATGCAAAACTTGGCGTATGGTACGTTAAAAGTTTTGAGCCCAATCACAGTCATGTGTTAGCAAGACCGGATGAAGTACCTTTTCTTTGGTCACATAGAAAAATAAAAGAGTACCAGAAAGCTGAGATATTAGCTATGGGAGTCGCATGAATTAGAAAGCACATCACAATGGACTCCATGATCAGCAAAAGTGGATGGTACGGCGGTGTTGGGTACGTTAGGAGGGATATGTACAACCTTTGCAGCAAGGAGAAGAGAAAACTACTAGCGAAAGGTGATGTTGCCACGACCATTAGCATTATGGCTAGCAGAAAGGAGAGGGACCCCAACTTTTATTTTGACTATGACTTAGATGAAGAAGGACAGCTGAAAAGAATGCTTTGGTGTGATTCTCTATACAGGACTATGAGGACTATGGGGATGTCCCTGTGTTTGACAACACGTACAAGATGAATCGATATGATATGCCATTCATACCTTTTGTCGGTTTGAACAATCACCGTAGGACTACTGTTTTTGGTTGTGCCATAGTTTCGGATGAGACAGAAGAAACATATGTGTGGCTATTGGAAATATTTCTCAAGGCAATGTGTCAAAAGATGCCTCGGAGTGTAATCACGGATGCTGACTCGGCGATGATTAGGGCAATACGCAGAGTATTTCCAGATGTCTGGCACCGAATATGTACTTGGCATATTGAGAAAAATATGAAAGTCCATCTTAGTAGTAAGTCCTTGGGAGAGTTTCGCTCTATGTTGTACTACACTAGGTCGAAAGCCGTATTTGAGCAGAGATGGCAAGCGTTCTTAAGGAAATGGCAGTCAGAGAAAACCAAAACTTGGTTGAGAAGGATGTATAGGAAGAGGGGCATGTGGGCTGCAGCGTATCTGGCGGATGGTTTTTGGCTTGGTATGAAAAGCAACCAGCGAAGTGAAAGTCTAAATTCCTGCCTTCACCTGCACCTTGATGGAGAGATGACTTTAGTGGATATGATATTGCATTATGAGAATTGCATCAACCGTATCCGTGAGAACGAGGCGCGAGATGACTGCACGGCCTCACAGACTATACCGGTGCCTGTAACTAGATGTAGGGAACTGGAGGTAGCTGCTTCGCACAAGTTCACCCCGGCTAACTTCTATATGTTGCAGGATGATCTGAAGAAAGTTGGTGGCATACTGACTATTGAAAAAAAAGCTAGGATCTAGGTCAGAAATATTTGTCGTCGCATGGCATGATAACCGAAAGAGGCAGTTCACCGTGGAATATACACCGGAAAATCCAAAAGAATCTATAAAGTGCAGCTGCAGAAGAATGATTAGAAAAGGTCTACCGTGCAAGCATATATTCCACGTTCTGAACGAATTGCATATATATAAAATTCCAGATTGTTGTGTTCTTCGTCGGTTGACAAAAGACGCAAAGCACGGTCTTCCTGCAAGGCGCACTAGTGATTTGTTCGGAGTAGGATGGTCAGGGGCTGGGGAAAGATTGAAATATAGCCAGGCCAGTGTGCTAGCTTCAGAAGCTATGCATGCGGCATGCAAACATCCCTCCCTTTTGGGATCAATTACAGGAAAGTTTGAAGGCTGTGATATCTAAGGCTATTAAGTATGATTAGAAGGAGGAGTTGGCAATTGTTCCTATTTGTCTAAGCTTGTTAGCGGTTGAACACGTAGAGGATCATGAAGGAAACATTGTTAAGGTTCAGGATCCTTTGAAATTATCGAGCAAAGGTGCACAGAAGCATAGCTCAAAGATGAGGTATACGATTATCGTTCAAAGTCTAAAAATGGAAGACCATTATCATTTGACGAACATAGAATCAAGTGCGGCGCTTGCAAGGAACGAGGACACAATAAATGCAGCAAGCATTGCAAACTTAACCAGAAGTAAGTGTTACCAAACTACATTGAATATATAAATAATGAACTTGTCAAACTTATTGAAATTTTGTGTTTTCATGTGCAGGAAGGTGGTATAGGAACATCACTAGAGGAGATATTTAAGTTAATATTGTTAGAAAATCTTGAAATTTGGTGGCACCGTTTTTAAAGTTGTAATACAGTTTTGACGTACACAATTATTTTGGTTACCCCGTTGTTGTGTTGTACCGTGTGTATGGTTTATGATGAAATGTGTGCCATATCAATTTTGTGACGATGATATGAATATATTTCAAGTTCGACCCGATCTAATAAGTTTTATGATGTAAAAAAATAAAAAGAATAACGCTGAAAATCTAGATGTTTGCATAAAATTGCAACGGTTTTTATCCATGGCTGGCCCATGAAGTAGTTGATTGTTTGCTCGTTAATTTGAGCTGTAATGCTACCCGGCCCATGGACTAGTCACGGTCCTGGTAGTCGGCCCTAGGCTTTGCAAAATTTTACTATATAAATATGCATACCCTCAGTCTCATCTAGGGTTCGTCTGGGATATGTCGTCTCGCCATGTGACTGATCGGCGGCTGCAGGCGCGTGCAAACTCGTCGACTAAGATGGATCTGACGGACGACGCTGAGGGATCTGTTGTCCATTACGACTACGGGAAGATCAAGAAAGGCGCACCGCTAACCCTAGATGAGACGGTTAGTTCTTGAAATTTTTTCTTTCTATTTCATTTCTACGCAATTTACGTAGTATCTGATATTTTGCAATTTAGGATGTTAATGAGGTCATGTTGCCCCACTTTGTTGATGCTTTGCCGCAATATGAGTATGATCCTGCGTACAATGGTATTGAGCACAAAACCAAAAATAGGTGCGGCCACTCGGTGTTCCCTGCTCATCGTGTCTGCAAAGATGGTTGTGATGCTGGTAGACGGTTTCTGGGTTGTCCATATGAGGTTTTACCCTATATCCTTGTGTTATGTACATCATTGACAATATACTAAGATATCACACAAAAAATATAACTTTTATTATTATTTCAGGGATTACATAAGTGCGGACATGTCGAATGGGTAGAAGATGAATGGAAAAGAAGAGAAAGATATGTGATTGGGCAACTACCCGAAAATAACAACAAGATACTGATGGCAAAAGAAGAGGCTGAGAAAAAACTGAAGACACATTTGAAAATGCAAAATAAACTATTTAAATGTAAGGACAACATTACTTGTTTCCTTGCGATAATGTGTGTTGCAATATTTGGATTTTAGTAGCCATCATGTACAAGTGGCAAGATGCAAAGTAGCAAGTTGTTACAAAAAAGGAGTTTTTTTACACTCTAATAATAAACAAGTGACGCATTTCGTACCAGCTGTGTCTTTTTCGTCACGTCGTTAGTACAACTCGATTTGTATAAACATTGTACAAAACATGAACTTCTGATTAATAAATTCGGCATATAACAATATATGAGTAGCCTTAAGTGCATATAATAAAACAAAATAGTTGAGGTCATTATGTTACATAGTTGATCGATAAAAACAAGTTATAATGGCTAGGAAACCTTCTTCGGGACTAAAACCTAACCACTCTAACTTGAAAATTCTAATCATCTATGCTTTCATAACTTGTTCATCTTTGAAGCGATCTTGTGAACTTTCTTTTTCACGGCATCAAATTAGTAGAAATCGCGGTGATTTGAAATTTAGTTAAGATAGAACGTTTAGTTCGTAATCATACCTGGAAAAATTCTCCTGTCATGCGTTCACCATTCCAATGCTCCATCCATTCGATGACAAATAATCCACAAGAGTTTCTGTTGTAAAGGTATAAGAGTAGAAAGATTAATACAGTGCTCATGTTCATTCCGTCGTACATAATATGATTTAACATTTACTCACCCATCCCGCTGTTGTGGCATCTCATACTCTTTAATTGGTCAATTTGAAACATCTGGATATCGACCATCTGTAGTTGCATTTGCCACTTGCATGTCTGGTCCAATTTGGCGACGCTGTAAAAAGATCATGGTTAAATGCGCAACACATTTTGACAAAAAAATAGGGACAATATATTCTCCACATACTAGTGCCTCGACAGTCTCCAAAGTTAAGTCCAGAGGATAGAGCGAGTACATAACTTGGAACTCTTTCTTTGGCATGTGCATGACCACCGTCATCCAGTGTGTATTGCCGATATTCAAGGGAAAATAAGTCTACAAACAAATCATATTATTAAATATTGGATGGATTTTTAGATGTTTAATCATAACATATAATAATTGATCGCAAACATAATATAACATACCTTTTTACGAACTGTATATTCTTCCAACACTCTACCTACTGCTCCAGATTTTAGCATCTCATGATCCATGTTCATGGTGGACTCTTGTACTTTGTCTCCAGCAATTGCACGGTCTACTAGAAATTTAGATCTCCATGTTGGACATAAAAAACGGTCATGCCCAACCCGGAGGGCTAAATGTCCAATGTACCCATCTATTACCTGCAACATACATCATTGAATTAAGTATTTGCAACACACAAAACATAAAATTAATGTATTGGCATAATATTAAAGTATTGTCAGTAAGTGCAGTTATCACTTACATCATCAGATAACCATTTACGATCTAGAACGACACGTACTCTTTCTGCACTAACTTCATCTCCACGGGAGTTCTTGTATAAGATTTTTTGCTTGTGCTAATCTGACTGAGATACGAGCTCAAGAAATACGACGGCAACATCTATTTCTTGTGGAGTCAAATTAGTACATGAATCAGTGTTGCAATTTGCATCTAGGCCTGGTTTATCATCGAAATCGAGAACTGTATATATAAGTGAAAAACGGAATTAGTATATTTGAATGCAAGACATGTTTACAAGTTTTATTAAACAATTCAAATATGAACTTTACCTTTTGAAGTAGATCCGTGGACTAAACGCTTGATGGGTTTGTCAAGAGCATAAGAAGACTCAAACTTTTTTGGGACTGTACGCTTCCGTTTCCCGGTTAACTCATCTTCCTTTCGGCCATCAACTGCTTGATAGTCATTTGATACACCTTTATTTAATTGTGCCAGAGAGATAAACTTAGTAACAGAAACAGCAGAAATATCAATATCAGATTCTTCTTTTACTGGTTCTGCATTATTAATAATAAAAGGGTTATCCGGTATGCTGCCAAGTGCACCAATCCTCTTGTCCGGTATACGATCATTCACACCATTCGCCTTGCTAAGTGGTGTATGGCCATTTACGCCATTCTATGCAGGCACCTTCTCATGTGTGCCATGGTCAGCAACTTCGGCAGGCGCGGTCGCACCAATGCACTCGACCTCTTCTTCGGAATCGCTATCTTTCTTGTAGACGAGCTCTTTTTTTCACGAGGTCCATTCTGAAAAGAACCAGCATCTTCTTCCTCTTCCATTTCTACTAAAGCCGCTGCATCCATAGGTTTGTACGTCACGCCTTGCTTGTTGAACAGTTCCAATGTTCTCTACAAGACATGGAAATGTAATAGCACAACCAAATGTTCATCTAGAATGACCTTAACTATGTAGTTTAGTATCTCACCTGAGCACATAAATCAGCTATAGGAGTCAACATTTTATGCAACTGTGTGTCCAGGTGATCTGTCACCCGCTTAAACAAAAGCTCCATCTGATCATTACCAATTTGTTGTGTACCATTGATCTTCTTATGCGGAACACTAACCGGCTTGGCCTTTTGCTTACGAGCGGGCATAGGATCTGCCATCAATGGCTCTTGCATACGATATTCTTCAGTGATATTATCTTCTATCTCCATGATGGTACAAATGATACAAGCTGTAAGTCCTGCGTACTTTATTTACATGAGTCATAATCTAAAAAGGCAATATATGAGGGAAGCCAAAAAAATATTACCTTGACGTTACCACGACCACGCCCATTCTCGTAGTCGAAATTGTCTCTCTTTGTGGCAGTGGCTTCGTTCCAATTCCTCATGAGGGGGCGTATGGACATTTTAGGATTAAATGCACATTCGCCTTCCTGAGGCAGCACTTTCTCCTAGTACAAGTACTACAATTTAAGAAATATAAGTAAATTAGCTATAGCACAGACATCATAGAGTATACATGCGAAAACAAATGAGTACGAAAATAAAACCTGCAATAGTCCAAGATTTCCTTTCGGCCATTGACGGATTATTTTTCCTTTTCTCCCAATCCTGATGTTGTCCATTAGAACCTCCTAGTTCCAATTAATCTTGGGCATTATGTTAACATCATCAACTAATGCATAGTACTGCTTTAGAACAACCTTTGTCGCCATAGGCGCAATAACTGTTCCAAGTAGCACTAGCACCACCTTTCGCAGAAAGTCGTCATCAGCAACTTTATTTTTAATAATATCAGCGATTAAATCATCAATTACGATGTTTTCAGTAGATTTGCTCAGAAAGTGTGTGGGGACGCGATCCTTCACATCCTCTCCTTCTTAAGTTAGTATGTCCGCTACTGAAAAACCTTCATTCTCGAGACCAAGGATACACTCTACGTCGACGGGCCCAATAGAGATTGCCCCATCTGTCTCTTCTATGGCGAATGTACCTGTTGTAGGGTCAAAAGCCTCGAGCATGAACCTTCAACAATAATTACCATAAATCAGAATATAGGAAAAAAACATATGTACAATGGTACAACAGAAATATTTCATTAGTACCTTATTAAGATTGTGCGCATCTTCGTAGATGGCATCATCATCATACTACGCAGATTCGTTTGGGCTAGTCTAGCCCGTTGAGCGATGGAAAGACCCGCCACTAATTTACACTATGTTTCGATGTTGCAACTAATTTCCCCCTTAAGATCGTCCATCGTAAAAACAAAAAACACAATTAATATATTGGCGCGACAGTAATATGTAGACTGTATTGCTGCATGCGATATGAGTAACTCACTACACACATAAAATGACGATACTATTTTCTATAAACATGTCTGGTCATATCTAAATGAACTAGTGGATCTAGAGGGCCTAATAATATTGATATCAGTCGTCCTAGTTGGCTTGTGTCTTGACCGGCAAGCGTCCGCCCTATCATTAGACAGAATTTAAGGGACAAACAACAATGGACAGAATTTCCGCGCGATTCAACAGAATTTGAAAACGAGAAATCACTACAACCGCACAAGAATACTATTAAACATAAATGTAAGGGAAAGTAGTATCGAATCTTAGAGCTCTAAGTCATGAACCGACTAGCCTACCACTTTCGAGGATCAGAGGAAGATGTACCTAAAATAAAACTACTGATGCGCTGGATTAGAGGTTTACCTGAACGACCTCTGTAAAGGAGGAACGGCCACTGTGGAGGAATAAGGCCGTCGAAGCTGTGTCGAGGAATTAGGTGCACACGAGGTCAAAGGGGCTGAGTCGACTAGCGGACTATGACGGCGTTTAGGGTTAGCAGGAGAAAGCGATCGTGGGGTTTAATATATTTCCACTTGGTATGTCCTTCTTAGGCCAATAAAGGCCGCTGGACTCATCCCGTTCGAGATATTACATGAAACAGGGCCTGCGCTATATCAAGGGCCAGGTGAAGTTTTTTTTCGACAGACCGAAGTTTTTTGTTATATTTTTCGATTTGAATTTCACAAAATTCTTAACTTTCGAACTTTCAATTCTAGGAAAATAACTATATATTTGACATCAGTGCTTGACATGTAACATGTATACAAAGTTTGAAATTTTTTATAGAAGGTCGGAAAATATGACAACAAATATAATGCATTATGATGTGCAAGCTCTCTTTTAAAGTTCTACCAATGTACAAATTGCATGCTATACCTCCATATTAACAACATATAAAAATTTGGTATCAAAATTTAAAAGTTAACTTGCTCAAAATTCAAATTTGATTTGGAGGTGATTTAGTAGCAACAAGTTTTGAATCTGAAAAAACACTACAAATGAATAATGCGGCCCCTACAGTCCTTCAAATAATGGTGAAAACCTCATGCAATTTAGACAAACACAACTCCTGGCATACAAAACTGAATTTTTCTGTAAATTTTTGTCAGAACTACTTGTATTTTCTAGCTAACTGAATTTTCAAAATCCTACGTGCACCAAGTTTTGAAACTGAAAACCTCTACAAATGAAAAATGTGGCCCCTAGAGTCCTTCATATAATGGTGAAAACCTCATGAATTCAGACAAACACAGCTCCTCAAATCCAAATCTGATTTTTTAGGTCAAAATCGCGTCGAACGCAGAGGACGCATATGTATGAACCAAGCCGAGCTAACAATATATCGATGATTAAACCACATCTTGTGGACCTAAAAATGATATTTGCCAAAAATAATGAGGTTCCAATGATGTAGATGTAGTTCAATATTTCAATGTTTTGACCATATTGACCAAAGTTTGACTTGAGGTAAAATTTGAGCAAACAAGCATTTCACAATGAACAAAGTGGTCACATTCCAACTAAATGACCCCAAAATCCATACCATGTTGGTGAAAGACAATTTTTATTCAAATTTTTGAACTACCTTCACAATATGTGTTTGAATTTTGAATTATTAAAATGGAAAATGGTATGTGAAATCATAGTTGGACAAAAAACTCCAAAAGATGAAATGTGTGATATGCCAAGATACACCTACCTGCCAAATCTGAGCCCATTCTAAGAAAGTATGCCATAGAGTTGGCCATCTCCTAGATAATTTGGGTACTTACCCATGTGACACACTTGAAACCAAGTGTGAGAAAGCAACCTCAACTTTCATTCATCAAACTCAAGGTTATTATTTTTTTGTGCAAACTAGGGTACAATCTAAGACACATGGCCAAGGTTATATATTTTTTTGAATTTTTTTGAATTTGTAGTGCCCTGTCAAAGTTTGGTCAAAATCACGTCGAAAAAATAAAATGCATAAAGATGTGCAAGCTCTCTTTCAAAGTTCTACCAATGTCTAAACTACATGCTCTACCTGCATGTTAACAACGTATGAAAATATGTTACCAAACTTTAAAAGTTAACTTGCTCAAAATTCAAATTTGATTTGGAGGTGACTTAGTATTTTCAAATTTCTACATGCAGCAAACTTTGAATCTAAAAAACTCTACAGATGAATAAAGTGGCCCCTGCATTCCTTCAAACAATTGTAAAAACCTTATGCAATTCAGACAAACACACCTCCTGAAATCCAAATCTGAATTTTTCTGAAAATTCATGTCAAAACCACCTATTTGTTGTCTTTACCTGAATTTTCAAATTTCTACATGTACCAATTTTTGAATTTGAAAAAACTCTACAAATGAAAAATGTGGCCCCTAGAGTACTTCAAATAATGGTCAAAACCTCATGCAATTCAGACAAATACAGCTCCTCAAATCCAAATCTGAATTTTTAGGTCAAAATCGCGTCGAACGCAGAGGACGCATATGTATGAACCAAGCCGACCTAACAATATATTCATGATTAAACCACATCTTGTGGACCTAAAAATGATTTTTGCCAAAAATAATGAGGTTCCAATGATGTAGATGTAGTTCAATATTTTAATGTTTTGACCATATTAACCAAAGTTTGACTTGAGGTAAAATTTGAGCAAACAAGCATTTCACAATGAACAAAGTGGTCACATTCCAACTAAATGACCCCAAAATCCATACCATGTTGGTGAAGGACAATTTTTATTCAAATTTTTGTACTACCTTCACAAAATGTGTTTGAATTATTAAAATGGAAAATGGTATGTGAAATCATAGTTGGACAAAACCCCCAAAAGATGAAATGTGTGCTATGCCAAGATACACCTACCTGCCAAATCTAAGCCCATTCTAAGAAATTTTGCCATAGAATTGGCCATCTCCTAGGTAATTTGGGTACTTACCCATGAGACTCACACTTGAAAGCAAATGTGAGAGAGCAACCTCAACTTTCATTCAATAAACTCAAGGTTTATTATTTTTTGTGCAAACTAGGGTACAATCTAAGATACATGGCCAAGGTTTTATATATTTTTGATTTTTTTTTGAATTTGTAGTGCCCTGTCAAAGTTTGGTCAAAATCACGTCGAACAAATAAAATGCATAAAGATGTCCAAGCTCTCTTTCAAAGTTCTACCAATGTCCAAACTACATACTCTACCTGCATGTTAACAACATATGAAAATATGTTACCAAAATTTAAAAGTTAACTTGCTCAAAATTCAAATTTGATTTGGAGGTGATTTAGTATTTTCAAATTTCTACATGCAGCAAGTTTTGAATCTGAAAAAACTCTACAAATGAATAATGTGGCCCCTACATTCCTTCAAACAATGGTGAAAACCTCATGCCATTCAGACAAACACAGCTCCTGAAATCCAAATCTGAATTTTTGTTGTGTTTAACTGAATTTTCAAATTTCTACATGCACCAAGTTTGAAATCTGAAAAAACTCTACAAATGAATAATGTGGCCCCTACAGTCCTTCAAACATTGGTGAAAGCCTCATGCAATTCAGACAAACACAGCTCGTCAAATCCAAATCTGATTTTTTATCAAAAAATTGTCAAAACTATTCTGAATCTACAAAAACTATAAAAACGATAAAAACAATATAAAAAACCTAAGTACAGAAAAATATTACAATTATTTTACATACAGTTATCCAATCTTTATTACAAGCTATATTACAACTTACAAGTAATATTGAAAAAATAACAATTTTTTTAAAAAAGGGACGCAGCCCAGCCAGGCCATCTGCCCGGACAAGCTACCTACGACCGAATTGGGCCTCTTTTAGACCATTATGTCCCCACCGCCGCATGACGTTAGCCGGTTCGGACGGCTGGGAGTTTAGTCCCACCTCACCAACTTGAGAGGATTTCGACCAGCTTAAATAGCCGCGCGTTCGGCTGCTATCAACAGCTTCTCTATTCTATGTTTCTTGCGATCATTCACGAATCCTACTATGGCCCGTTGGGCCTACTGGCAGGTCACGGGCCTGCATCCTGGCCATTCATTTGGTTTCTAGTCGTATGCGGGCCGTGATTCCCTTGAGGAATATCCTGCCAGTGGGTGGCCTTTTTTTTGCTTTATTTGAACTTTTTTCTCCTATATTTTAACATAAATTCATACATTTTAATACAAATTTACATGGCATAATGCATATACAACACTATCTCTGCACTTTAATGACTCTCACCATTTCAAATTTTGAAACACTACTACAATTTGCTACACCTATCAAAACCTTCCAATTTAGAATTGACACAATGAAATACATATTACTAACTGGCAGCACAACTATCATGCCACATCACAGATACATATATAAGAAACAAGCAATTAACAGCATGTAACCATAACCTTACTAGCAGCATAATAACATAGTAGTCTTACGGGAACTTCACCCTACCATCACAAGGTTACCACTTATAACCAGAGTACCAAAAGAACATAGTTCTCAACCACTTCTACCTAGTTAACCAGTTCAACATATTAACCATATATACATAAACATCATCGCTATAATGATGATGTGACCATACATACTAGCAGCTGATATCAACATTCACTCCTCTTCAGTCTCGGAGTCGCCGAACACAAACTCATCTGGCTCGAGGACCCTGAGGAGAGCTTTGTGTCTGCCACGATCATGCAGGTCACCCTGAAAGTAGTCCTCACCCAGACGTCCTCGAGTGGTTACCTCTCGGACATGCTGGACAAGCCCCACCCTCAGGCCCCCATGTGGCTTGAAGTGGTGGAATGGGCACCTGTAGAACTCCATGCTAAATGGCAGGTAGGCAGAAATCCCCCTGCGCCTGAGCTTCTTCTCTTCTTTCCTCACAAAGGACTTGTATGTCCATTGCTCTACTTCAACATCTGAACCAGAGAAGTACTACACAATAAAGAAAACAAGAAAACAGTTAGTACTTCCTACTAAATATAAAAACCTACTACTTTTGTGCATGTCTAAATGCACTACATCAGCTTGGAATAACAAACCTCCTCATCGGGGCACGGGGAGAGTACATCATAGGCATCACCTAGGGTTGGTGCCTTCTAGACAATTAAGATAAATGAACACTACCATTTAAGGTAATTACTAAAAGCATTCAATATTAATAAATGAAAAACACTAGCAAAAATTAATAGCACAACAATTAAGGTTCACAAATCTGATCATAAAAATGACAATGATTTAACTAACAAATCATTAAACTACATCAATGCTTTTTATACTACATTCCATTAAATTACAATGATTATGATGATGATGGAATTGAAGGTAAAGAAACTAGACTAAACATTCAAACAAAACAAGATCAAGGATCAACCAGTTTAGTATCAGGTTGCATCAATAAGCTCCAGCAAGCCAAAATAGACTAGTACAAAGTCTATAAACTAATTAGACTACACAAATCTGTTCATATAAGCATAAGCATCTAAAGAAATGTGTATTAAGGAGGGTACTGGCATAAATTTTATATTGTGCAACATAAACATCCAATGGGATTATGATACGTCCATTTTGCATCACTATTCTATGTCTTAATTCACTATTATTCATTAATATATTTCGTATTGAGAGGTGATACTTATGTTATTTCATCTATTTTTGCATGGTTGATGACTTTTGGAGCATGGACCGCTGTAGTCAGGATTCTAATGGAAAAGGTGTTGTTTGGAGGCAAAATTCGTGAAGATCAGAAAATCCGGGAAAATATACGGAAAATTCTATTTTTCCAGAAGACTTAGGATGCCAGAAGATGGAGTGGAGGTGGGCCACAGGGGGCACACACCACCCCATGGCGCGGGCAGGCCTAGGCCGCGCCTGGGAGTGGTGTGGCTGCCCTGGCCCACTCCAGCCTCTCTCCTATGGCGTATATCATGCCCATGAAAGCCTAAGACTCGGGGAGCGACCACAGAAAGATTCCACCGCCTCTGTGGGGCGGAAAACACCGAGAGAGAAAGATCTCTCCGGCAGACAGATTTCTACCGGGGGAATTCCTTCCCATAGAGGGGAGATCGTCGCCATCAACACCACCATCAAGCTGGACTTCATCGGGATCATCATCATCATCATCACCACCATCAGCACCCCCATCACCATCTCCATATTGCTGTAACAATTGGTTGAATCTTGCTATAGTTCATAGGGGAAACTTTCTCGGTGTTGATTACTCTTTGTAGTTGATGCTATTGAGTGAACCATTGAATTATTTTTTATGTTCAGATTGTTATACATCATTATTCCATCTCTGATCATGATCCATATGATGTCTTGTGAGTAGTTCGTTTTGTTCTTGAGGACATGGGAGAAGTCTTGTTGTTAGTAGTGGAGTTGCGTTGAGAAAGATTTAATAGATTGTTATTTAAGTTGTGGTGTACTTCTTCTAGTGGTGTCATGTGAACGTTGACTACATGACACTTCACCTATAAGGGCCTAGGGGAATGCATTGTGTATTTGGCTACTAATCGTAGGGGTTGCCGGAGTGACAGAGACCTGAACCGCCGTTAGGAAACCATTGCACAAGGGACGTAAGGGTCTTAGAGTTTAAAGATGTGGTTAGGTTTCTACCTTAATTACTTTCTTGTACTTACGGATGTTTGCAAGGGGTATAATCACAAGTATGTATTAGTCTTGGATGGGGCGGTACATTAGCACAGGTTCACCCACACAACCCTTAGCAAGCTAGAGAAGAGTAATCGACTATATGAAGTGAAAGCACTTGACAGTCTTCCCATGTGTCCTCGAGAACGTTTGGTCATCTATAGTAATACAACCGGCTTGTCCTTTGCTGCATAAAGGATTAGGCCACTTGCTGCATTTATTCCTACTGTCTTTTATTTACTCGTACTTTGTTTACTTGCTTTATCAAAAACCCCTAAAAATCCGTTTGCTAAGTATTTGCAGAGAATTCCTGATCCATACCACTAGCCAGCACCTTCTACTCCTCGTTGGGTTCGACACTCTTACTTATCAAAAATACTGCGATACACCCCCTATACTTGTTGGTCATCAAGAATATTTTCTGGCGCCGTTGCCGGGGAGTGAAGCGCTATTGGAGAGTGGAACTGGTAAAGGAAACTTCTACTGTGAGTATTGTTTACTTCTGCTAGTTGCTTTATTTTCGTTATGGATAATTCGTTGAGTTTCTTATTTGGTAATGCTACTACCACTGCTAAGGTAGTAGGTAAGCCACCACCTGCTGAGAAAGATGTTTTCAAAATACCTACAAGAATTATTGATCATGTTATGGATAACTACTATGTTGGGGATGGAACTGTCCATCCCGGTGATCATTTACTCTTTATACACGAATTATGTGGGTTGTTCAAGTGTGCAGGTATTACTACAGATCAAGTTAAGAAGAAGTTATTCTCATTATCGCTGAAAGGAAGAGCTGATGAATGGTATAGGCTGCTGAAGAATGGTCAAGCTCTAGAATGGGAGGAAATAGTGCCTCTCTTTTATTCAAAGTTTTATCCTCCTAGTGAGATTCATAAAGATCGGAATCAAATATACAACTTTTGGCCTCTTGATGGAGAGAGTACAGCTCAAGCTTGGGGGAAATTGAAGTTACTAATGCTCAAATGTCCCATTCATGAGCTCCCCAACAATATAGTTATCAACAACTTTTATGCAAGGCTCCCTCTACATGACAAGGATTTATTGGATGCCTCTTATGCTGGATCATTCACTCGTATGGAAGAAGTTAAATCGGACCTTCTAGATCGTATTCAAGATAATGCTGAAGCTTGGGAGAATGACAAAGGTAGAAAGTCAGGTATAAATTATGATTATGAATGCATTGAATCTTTTATGGGAACTGATGACTATCAAAATATTAGTAATATTTATGGTCTTGATTTGCAAGTTATTACGAATTGCTTTAGAGCTTTTGCTTCCTATATCAAAATTCCAAAAAGGGGATGGAACAAATACCATGAACCTTACAAAGATATTATTGACTATGCTCCTATTGGAAGTGCTGAGTATTGCATTATTGATCCCATCTTACCCGAACTTTATATCGAGAAGATTCCCTTTCCCGAAAAGGTAAAGGACCATCCTATGATAACCAATGTAATCACCAAAAGTGAAAAAAGAACTGTAAAACCTGATGAAAAAATAAACATTGAACCTGTGGTAGCAATTGTGAAAGACCTCGTGACTAAAAGCGTAGAAGATGGGCACATAGTCTTTTGTGAGGATGCTTTTAATATTGTATCACATCCCAATAGATCTAAAAAGGCTAGTGTTCCTGTGCTTTCTGTTAGAATTGGTGATCATTGCTATTATGGTTTATGTGATATTGGTGCAAGTTCTAGTGCTATTCCTTATGAGAAATTATGCATGAAATTAGTCCTTGCGAGTTGGAGGAGATTGATGTGGTTATTCACATTGCTAATAGAGATACCATCTCTCCAATTGGTATTGTGCGAGACGTGGAAGTTCTTTGTGGTAAGATTAAGTACCCTGCTGATTTTCTAGTACTTGGTTCGGCTGCTAGTAATACCTACCCTATCATTTTTGGTAGACCTTTCTTGAGTACTTATGGAGCTATTATTGATTGCAAGAGGGAGAAAATCTTGACTAAGTTTGATGGGGAATCTTATGAGTTTAATTTTTCGAAATTTGCTAAAGAACCTTGCGAAGAGGAAACCAATAATGAGGATTTTAGGGTTGAACAACTTGCTTCTATTTCTCTTGCTCCTAACAATGCTTTGCAGCAATTTATGGAAGATCATGAAAGTGAAATCTTCATCGAAGAAAGGATTGAGATTGACAGGATTCTCCGTGATCAACCTATGATGCTTAAGCACGACTTGCCTGTAGAAGACTTGGGTACCACGATGCCACCTAAAAAGGATCCGGTTTTCGATCTAAAACCTCTCCCTCATGATATTAAATATGCTTATATTCATGATAAAAAGATATATCCTGTTATTGTTAGCGCTAAACTTTCAGGGAAGGAAGAAGAAAGGTTATTGGAAGTTTTGAGGAAACATCGAGGAGCTATGGGCTATACTCTAGATGATTTAAAAGGGATTTCACCTACTATATGTCAGCATTCTATCAACATAGAACCAGATGCGAAGCCAGTAGTGGAGCACCAACGACGTTTAAATCCTAGGATGAAGGAAGTGGTAAGGAATGAGGTACTGAAATTCCTTGATGCTGGTATTATTTGAAGGGTTCGTAGCATGGAAAACAAAAAATTTCTACCGCAAGAACGAACAAAACCCAGATCTAATCTAGATAAAAGCCAAGATCTAATCTATTAGACATGAGCAACGAGATCGATGGGAACTAACCCTCGTAGATCCGAAAGCGTTAACGAGATTAGATCTCGTGGTTGATGTAGTCGATCACTTGCCGATCACAAGATCGTGTGGACGATCCTTCCGGTGTCGCGTTCCGGCAGCGCTTCCGTAGTCGGTCAAGTGGACAATCCTTCCGGCGCTGCGTTCGGGCAGCGCTTCCGCAGTCGGTCACACGTGCGGAGTCGAAGCAGACCTTCCTCTCCCCGTTCCAGCGAGCAGCGGAGGTAGTAGATCTTCTCCACGGAATCCCAGCAGCACGACGGCGTGGTGGTGGTGGTGGAGTAGAGAATTCTGCAGGGCTTCGCCTATGCCTGTGCAGAAGAAAGGTGGAGGAGAGAGGCGACAGAGATTGGAGTTATGGGAGCAGGGGTGGAGGGGGCGCCCCTGCCCCTCTATTTAAGGGGGGTGAGGCGCCATGGGAGGGGGAGTCCTTGTAGGACTCCCCTTCCCTCTAGGCCGGCGGATTTGGGGGGAGGAGTCCTCCTCCCCCACGACTCCTAGTCTTGACCCACCAGGACTCCTTGATCCCTTCCTTGGTTTTCAAGCAAACTCCAAGAAACCTTCCAGAACCTTCCGGAACATTCCGAAACCTTCTAGAACCCTCATACAAATACTCCGGAACATTTCCTAACTCAGAAAATGATCCCCAATATATGAATCTTATTCTCCGGACCATTCCGGATCTCCTCGTGATGTCCCGGATCCAATCCGAGACTCCGAACAACATTCGGTCTCCAACGCATATTCCATATCTACTTAAAACAACTTCGAACCTTAAGTGTGTCACCCTACGGTTCGTGAATATGCAGACATGACAGAGACACATCTCCTATCAATAACCATCAGCGAGACCTGGAGATCCATAATGGCTCCCACATACTCAACGATGACTTCGCGATCGATTGAACCACTTACATACGAAACCAATTCCCTTTGTCACGCGATACTATACTTATCCGAGGTTTGATCGTCAGCATCTCCATACCTAGTTCTACCTCGTTACTGATAAGTAATCTTTACTCGTTCCGTGATATGTCATCCCTTGTGACCCAGTCACATGCTTGCAAGCTAATTAGATGACATTCCACCGAGAGGGCCCAGAGCATATCTATCCGTCATATGGATGGACAAATCCCAATCTTGGTCCATGCGCGTCAACACATACTTTCAGAATACCCAATGACACCTTTATGACCACCCAGTTACGAAGCGGTGTTTGATGTCATCAAAGTACCCATCCGGTGATAGTGATTAACATAACCTCATGGTCGAAGGATTAGGTTACTATGTATTTTAAAGCTTATAGCAAACGAACTTAATGACTTGATCTTATGCTATGCTTACTACGGGTGTGTGTCCATCACATCATTCTCCTAATGATATGATCTTGTTATTAATGACATCCAATGTCCATGATCAGGAAACCATGATCATCAATTAATCAACAAGCTAGTTCAACAAGAGGCTTACTAGGGACTCTCTTATGTTTACAAAACACACATGTATTAATGTTTCCGGTTAATACAATTATAGCATGGGATGTAAACATTTATCATAAACATAAAGATATAATAATAACCACTTTATTATTGCCTCTTGGGCATATCTCCAACAGTCTCCCACTTGCACTAGAGTCAATAATCTAGTTAAAAAAACATGTGCATTCAACACCTATGGCTTTCTGGTGTTGTATAGACACTATTGCTAGTGGTAACCATAATCTTCGGATCTGACACTTCCAGGTCCGTGTGTATTTGCATGTCCTTACGTCTCTACGCATTACTCATTCTCCAATGAGATGGCATTGTATAAATTTGGTCCTTTGGTGAGACCTTTAGTTCCTTCGGCTCAAAATATGTTGATATAATTGTCACACAATATATCTTCATAGTATTAGCCCACTTTGAACCACACCTAGTTTGATAACAAACTACTTAACACAAATGCCCTCCTTTGCTGCTACTACAGCAGTTTATATACTTAGCCTTTTGTTGTAGTATCCGTCACAATGTCTCAACTTTGGAACTCATCCAAATCCATCATGGAACATCCTTTCCATTACATTGTGCTACCCATAGTCTAAATTGAGATAAACTTAACTTGTGACAAAACTAGTATTAATGTAACAATTTACAATGAACTATTTGTCACCACTATATAAATAATATATTCTTAGTTCTTCCAAAGATCATAGGAATATCCCTACTATTGTCCAATGATCATCTTATGAGTCATTCTGGTATATGCTCATAACATTTAGAGCATAGGACATATCTGGATGTGTACATCTCAAAGAATGATTGATCAAAATATTCTTGTGATTTCACCAAGTGTCAAAACACTTGAATCTCGTGTCAACACACTCAAATCTTGATTCAGTCCTTTCCGTGCGTCAAGAACCTTTCTTGTTGTTTCCACATTGAACTCATTCAACATCTTATCTATGTACATTTGGCAAAACCATATTAGCGCCTCAATCTATCCATATAGACATTGATGCCTAATTCTTGGGTTATGCCTAAGTCTTTCATCAAAATGAAATTCTTAACCTGTGTCAATACAAGATACATCATTTCCAATCAACAATATGTCCTCTACATAATGTATTAGAAATATGTCTCAGCGCTCCCACTTAATTTCTTGCAAATGCAAGCATCTTCATCATCTCCGATGAATTTAAACTCTTTTAACAGTTTCATCATGGTGAAGATTCCAACTCCGCTATGCTTACTTCAACCATTGAAGTTTTGCATACTCTTTTAGCATCCTTTGAATTAACAAAACCCTTTGGATCGTGTCATGTACACGTCCTAGGTAACCATTCTATTAGAAGAACTTATTTTGTTTATTCAACTACCATATACCAAATTATATGTAGTGGTTGCTACATTAATCCGTCCAGACTAAATATCGCTATGAAAGATCAAATCTTATCATAGCCAATTCCTTGAACATTGTCGTAACCTCTTTCCGACATGTCGACTATTTCATAGATTTGAAACATCCATGTCTATTTCTTTATAGATCCAAACACGACCGATAGGCTTCACGCCTTTCCGGAGGGTCTTCTAAGTTCAGAAACTTGATTTCTCGTGTATGGATACTATCACGGATTCTATGACTTCTAGTCATTTTAAGGAGTCAGGGCCCATCATCGCTTCTTTGCATGTAGTCGGTTTATCATTGTCAAAACAATAATGATTTGTTTATCAAATCTTACTATTTGATTCTTACCGACCCACACGGTTCTATAGGAACTCTAATCTCCGAGATAACACCTTTTGTAATCACGAGAGCCATGAGCATTGTGGCCGTCACCGGGACACTTTCCGGCGCTGCGCTACTTAGCACATATAGCTAAGGTTCAACAACCTTATCAAAGTTCTATTGTCCTCCCACTTAACTTTTCACGAAAAATTCCTTCTCAAGAAACTTGACGTTCCAAGAAACAAACTCTTTTGTCCTCGGCGTTATGGAGAAATTCCCAACAAATTCTTTTGAAATAACCTACAAAGACGTGCTTATCCGACTTTGGTTGTAAACATTTTACTTATGCCTAGCATACCAAAAATTTAAGAAAAGACAACTCGGGTTTTATCCCAAACCATAACTCATATGGTGTCATTTCAACGGATCATGATGGTGCTCTTTTCAGTGTAAAAGCGGTAGTCACTAAAGCTTTAATCTTTAAAATATAATGGCAGTTTTATAAATGACACCTTTGATCTTACCATGTAAAACAAGGTTTCATTACATATCTCGAACACTCCATACTCCTATGGTGTTTTGGGAAATGCAAATCCATGGAACGATTCCTCAAATCTTAGGTGTTTTGCTAAACTTGTAACTCAAACATCTTTCTTTATGATCCAATCATAAACTCTTTTATTTTCTTGTTACAATGATTTTCCACTTCATCTTGAAAAACTTTGAACATTTTTCAAATGTTTCATACTGCTTCCTTATTGAGTAAGAATATACATATACTCACTCAAATCTTCGGAGAAAGCATATGAAGCTGAAATCTATCGCCCATGACTACACATAATGGACTATATACATCAATATGTATAAATTCCAAACAGTTAGTTGTCCGTTCCTCTTTTGGCCTACGAATGGAGTTTTAATTATCTCCGGGAAAGTATCACAAGTGTCATTTGATCAAAATCAAAGACTCCAAAAATCCATCAACATGGAGTTTCTTCATGTATTCCTTTCAATATAATTTAAACGACGATGTCACTTCACAAGTGATCTTTAAATCATTTGTCTTGCGACATTTTAGCAATAGTGTTTATGGATGTGATTTCTCCCACCAGACTTATAAAAGTTCATCCATCCTTTATGGAATACGGTAATTATTTGAACAACCATTGTTCTCGTAATACCGGAACAAAATAACAAATCTTGAAGGCTAGGTTTGATGTCAACGAAAAACACAATAACACTTTATTTGTTTTTGATGAACATCATCACTTATTCTCTTGCTAGTTACTTAGGCCATTGTAGTTCATGAATTACGTTGTCCTGTATGACATAGCATACCAACCAATTCGGTATCCAATACCGGAGAACCACATTGTTTAACAAGCAAGGAATACAACCATAACATGTATATCTTCTATATGCCTAAGTTGGACATCTCCAATCTTTTATTTTCTGCCAAATATTTTATAGATTCTCTTTCAGCAATTTCTTTTCTTTTAAAAGAATCTATCAACATCAATAGCGGTGTCATCAACATGACACATGGTACAAAGCGTATATAGTCAACTACTAATACCTTTGGACTTGCACTTTGAGGTGGATCACCATCATCAAATGTTTGGTGTTCTTTCAAAAATCCATTCTTTAGTAATCTTTTAGCGTAGTAAACATTTTACTTACATCTTCTATTCATCCTTATCATGACAACTTTCATGATCAAGCTGCTATAGCTTATAAAGGTGAATTGTGAGTATAATGTTTCTTTTTCAAAACCTTGTGGAGGATTAGGACGACTAGCGTCTCCAACCTTCACAAATTCTCATCAAATATGAGGACGTATACTCTATCATGTTGTAACCAACACATTGTTTTAGATATCGCAATACCTTTCACATATGATGGTTTCTGAAACATTGCTTTCAACTCTTAGATAAACTTGATATTAAAAACAATCTTTTGAGTATCAAGAATCATGGAGGCAAACATGATACATTAGATACTAACACTGGAATTGTTACTCTTGATTTAATACTATTTATTAAACTTCATGGAGTAAATGCAGTTTGCTGAAAGTTTGCAATAGGACTTATAAATTTTAAATTGACACTCAAAACAATACGATACCAGTTCGTAAAGCAAATATACAGAATTTCTATAGTTCCACTATCTCAACTATAACTAAGCGTAAGGTGGTGAACGGATGCCAATGACTACAACAAACTATGCAAATTCACTTTGATTGTGTTTATGATAAATTGAGTTCGACTAATCCAAATTACAAATGAACTCCCACTCAAAACAACATCCCTCAAGTTGTTTTAGTGATTACATGAACCAAATCCACTACACCAAGTCCGATCATCACGTGAGATGATGTAGCTTTAAAGGCGAACAATCAACATGTTCATCATATCATCCATATGACTCATGTTTTACCTTTCGGTATTCTGTGTTCCGAGACCATGTCTGTACATGCTAGGCTCGTCAAGGTTAACCTTAGTTTCTGCATGTGCAAATCTGGCTTGCACCCGTTGTATGCACACGTAGAGTCTATCACACCCGATCATCACGAGATGCTTCGAAACGACGAGTCTTAGCAACGGTGCCAACTAAGGACGAACACTTTATTACTTGATATTTAGTGAGAGGGATCATCTTATAATGCTACCGTCACGACCTAAGCAATACAAGATGCATAAAGGATTAACATCACAGGCAATTCATAATATGTGATATGATATGGCCTTTCTTCTTGTGCCTTTGATCTCCATCTCCAAAGCATGGACAAGATCTCCATCATCACCAGCGTGGCGTCAAGGTCCGTGGCGCCGCTTCATGGTCCATCACCACCAACAACTATTACAACTACTTGGAATAAAGCTATTACATGATGAAATAGACACGCAGGTCTTCAACAAAATTTAAAGACAACCATTAGGCTCCTGCCGGTTGCCATATTACAATAAGGATCATTGCATACATCAAATATAATCACAATCACATAATGGCTATATCACATCACAAAACCCCTTCAAAAACAAGTTAGACGCCTCTAATTTTCTTTGCATGTTTTACGTGGTTTGGGGCTTTCGCATAAGACCGATCTTACCTACGAACAAGGACCACAACGTTGATACAAGTGTTGTCAAAATGCTCATTGTAAATTGAATCTTAACTATGGTGGGAGAGACAGACACCCGCAAAGCCACTTGTGCAAAGCAAGTTGCACGTCAAGCGTGGAGCTAGTCTCATGTGCGATGACATGTAATGTTAGCCCGAGCCGCTTCATCCCACCATGCCGCAAGATGCAAAGTACACGCTAAGACATCGACAACAAAAGCAGCAACGCCCACAAAAACATTGTGTTCTACTCGTGCAACAGATCTACGCATAGATACGGATCTGATACCACTAAAGGGTTCGTAGCATGGAAAACAAAAAAATTCTACCGCAAGAACGAACAAAACCCAGATCTAATCTAGATAAAAGCCAAGATCTAATCTATTAGACATGAGCAACGAGATAGATGGGAACTAACCCTCGTAGATCTGAAAGCGTTAACGAGATTAGATCTCGTGGTTGATGTAGTCGATCACTTGCCGATCTCAAGATCGTGTGGACGATCCTTCCGGCGTCGCGTTCCGGCAGCGCTTCCGCAGTCGGTCAAGTGGACGATCCTTCCGGCGCCGCGTTCGGGCAGCGCTTCCGCAGTCGGTCACACGTGCGGAGTCGAAGCAGACCTTCCTCTCCCCGTTCCAGCGAGCAGCGGAGGTAGTAGATCTTCTCCACGGAATCCCAGCAGCACGACGGCGTGGTGGTGGTGGTGGAGTAGAGAATTCTGCAGGGCTTCGCCTATGCCTGTGCAGAAGAAAGGTGGAGGAGAGAGGCGGCAGAGATTGGAGTTATGGGAGCAGGGGTGGAGGGGGCACCCCTGCCCCTCTATTTAAGGGGGGTGAGGCGCCATGGGAGGGGGAGTCCTTGTAGGACTCCCCTTCCCTCTAGGCCGGCGGATTTGGGGGGAGGAGTCCTCCTCCCCCACGACTCCTAGTCTTGACCCACCAGGACTCCTTGATCCCTTCCTTGGTTTTCAAGCAAACTCCAAGAAACCTTCCAGAACCTTCCGGAACATTCCGAAACCTTCTAGAACCCTCATACAAATACTCCGGAACATTTCCTAACTCAGAAAATGATCCCCAATATATGAATCTTATTCTCCGGACCATTCCGGATCTCCTCGTGATGTCCCGGATCCAATCCGAGACTCCGAACAACATTCGGTCTCCAACGCATATTCCATATCTACTTAAAACAACTTCGAACCTTAAGTGTGTCACCCTACGGTTCGTGAATATGCAGACATGACAGAGACACATCTCCTATCAATAACCATCAGCGGGACCTGGAGATCCATAATGGCTCCCACATACTCAACGATGACTTCGCGATCGATTGAACCACTTACATACGAAACCAATTCCCTTTGTCACGCGATACTATACTTATCCGAGGTTTGATCGTCAGCATCTCCATACCTAGTTCTACCTCGTTACTGATAAGTAATCTTTACTCGTTTCGTGATATGTCATCCCTTGTGACCCAGTCACATGCTTGCAAGCTAATTAGATGACATTCCACCGAGAGGGCCCAGAGCATATCTATCCGTCATATGGATGGACAAATCCCAATCTTGGTCCATGCGCTTCAACACATACTTTCAGAATACCCAATGACACCTTTATGACCACCCAGTTACGAAGCGGTGTTTGATGTCATCAAAGTACCCATCCGGTGATGGTGATTAACATAACCTCATGGTCGAAGGATTAGGTTACTATGTATTTTAAAGCTTATAGCAAACAAACTTAATGACTTGATCTTATGCTATGCTTATTACGGGTGTGTGTCCATCACATCATTCTCCTAATGATATGATCTTGTTATTAACGACATCCAATGTCCATGATCAGGAAACCATGATCATCAATTAATCAACAAGCTAGTTCAACAAGAGGCTTACTAGGGACTCTCTTATGTTTACAAAACACACATGTATTAATGTTTCCGGTTAATACAATTATAGCATGGGATGTAAACATTTATCATAAACATAAAGATATAATAATAACCACTTTATTATTGCCTCTTGGGCATATCTCCAACATTATTTACCCTATTTCTGATAGTGAATGGGTTAGTCCTGTTCATTGTGTTCCTAAAAAGGGAGGTATTACCATTGTCCCTAATGATAATGATGAGCTTATTCCTCAAAGAATAGTGGTAGGCTATAGGATGTGCATCGATTTTAGGAAAGTCAATAAAGTTACTAAGAAAGATCACTACCCGCTTCCTTTTATTGATCAAATGTTGGAAAGGTTGTCTAAAAAGACCCATTTTTGTTTTCTTGATGGTTATTCTGGTTTCTCTCAAATTGCTGTTAAACAACAAGATCAAGAAAAAACTACTTTTACTTGCCCTTATGGAACTTATGCTTATAGACATATGCCTTTTGGTTTATGTAATGCTCCCGCTACTTTCCAAAGGTGCATGTCTGCTATCTTTCATGGTTTTTGTGAGGAAATTGTAGAAGTGTTCATGGATGCCTTTTCTGTCTATGGAACTTCTTTTGATAATTGCCTGCACAGCCTTGATAAAGTTTTGCAGAGATGTGAAGAAACTAATCTTGTTCTTAATTGGGAGAAATGCCACTTCATGGTTAATGAAGGGATTGTTCTTGGGCATAAAGTTTCTGAAAGAGGCATAGAAGTTGATAGAGCTAAGGTTGAGGCAATTGATAAGATGCCATGTCCAAGAGACATCAAAGGTATTCGTAGTATCCTTGGTCATGCTGGTTTCTATAGGAGATTTATTAAAGACTTCTCTAGGATATCAAAACCTCTCACTAATCTTCTTCAAAAATATGTACCTTTTGTTTTTGATGATGATTGTAGGGAAGCTTTTGAAACTCTTAAGAAGGCTTTAACTACAGCCCCTATTGTTCAACCACCTGATTGGAGTTTGCCCTTTGAAATAATGTGTGATGCTAGTGATTTTGCTGTAGGGGCTATCCTTGGGCAACGTATTGATAAAAAGTTAAACGTTATCCATTATGCTAGTAAAACTTTAGACGTTGCTCAAAGGAATTATGCCACTACCGAAAAGGAATTTCTAGCTGTTGTTTTTGCCTGTGATAAGTTTAGGCCCTATATTGTGGACTCAAAAGTAACTATTCATACTGATCATGCTTCTATTAAATATCTTATGACGAAGAAGGACGCTAAGCCTAGGCTTATTAGATGGGTACTGCTTTTACAAGAGTTTGATCTACATATAGTAGATAGAAAGGGTGCTGAAAATCCTGTAGCTGATAATTTATCTCGCTTGGAAAACATCTCTTTTGACCCTATGCCTGTTAATGATAGTTTCCCGAATGAACAGTTGGCTGCAGTGGGGGTGAGCTCGCGAGGAAGCCCTTGGTATGTTGATTATGCTAACTTTATTGTCTCCAAGTATTTGCCTCCAACTTTTACAGCTCAGCAAAGAAGGAAGTTCTTCTATGATCTGAGACATTATTTTTGGGATGACCCACACTTATATAAAGAAGGAGTTGATGGTATTATGCGAAGATGTGTTCCAGAATATGAACAAAAAGAGATATTGCGCAAATGCCATGGTAGTGCCTATGGAGGACATCATGCAGGAGATAGAACGGCACAAAAGGTATTACAATCAGGTTTCTACTGGCCTACCCTTTTTAAAGATGCAAGAAAATTTGTTTTATCTTGTGATAAATGTCAACGTGTTGGTAATATTTCTAGACGCATTGAAATGCCTATGAACTACTCTCTAGTTATTGAACCTTTTGATTGTTGGGGATTTCACTTTATGGGTCCTTTCCCTCCTTCGAAAGGCTTTACTCATATTCTTGTTGCCGTAGATTATGTTACTAAGTGGGTAGAAGCCATTCCTACGAAGAGTGCTAACGGGGAAACCTCTCTAAAAATGCTTAAGGATGTTATCTTCCCTAGGTTTGGAGTGCCTAGGTATCTCATGACTGATGGGGGTTCTCATTTCATTCATGGCGGTTTTAGGAAGACCCTCACTAAGTATGATGTTAATCATAGAATTGCTTCAGCTTATCACCCCCAAACTAGCGGGCAAGTAGAATTATCAAATAGAGAAATTAAATCTATCTTGCAAAAGACTGTCAATAGGTCTAGAAAAAAATGGGCTAAGAAGTTGAATGATGCTTTATGGGCTTATAGAACTGCTTACAAAAATCCTATGGGAATGTCTCCTTATAAAATGGTTTATGGGAAAGCTTGCCACCTACCCTTAGAATTAGAACATAAAGCTTATTGGGCGGTGAAAGAACTAAATAGAGATTGTAAGCTCGCTGGTGAGAAAAGATTATTTGACTTAAGTTCTTTAGATGAATGGAGGAGTGAAGCCTATGAGAATGCCAGGCTCTTTAAGGAAAATATTAAAAGATGGCATGACAAGCGAATACTTAAGAGAGAATTTCATGTTGGTGAGAAAGTTCTATTGTATAGGTCTCGTCTCAGATTTTTTGCAGGTAAGCTACTATCAAAATGGGAAGGAACTTTCATCATTGAAGAAGTATACCGTTCAGGAGCAATAAAAATTTCTTCTTTAAAAGATAATACTACACAACTAGTGATTGGACAGCGAATCAAACACTATATTGCTGGAGATTCTTACAATGAAGATGTTGACGCCTTTCAAGTTATAACTCCAGAGAAATTCATTGAAGACCAAATTTAGAGACCTGCAGAGTCTGTGTCCAACTAGGTAACAGTTCTGGTAAGAAAAGTTCTGCGAAAATACAATCCAACTATATTTTTGCAGTTTTCAGTCAATAAGGAAAGCTACGAAGCGAAAAAGGGACGGAAACGGAGCCAGGGTGGCCCACACCACCCCATGGCGCAGGGCCACCTCTGGCCGCGCCACCAGGTGGTGACACCACCCCGGACTCCGCCTCCGACTCTTTTTCTCCTAGTATCTTCCTTTTGATATGAAACTTCGTAATATATAACCCCTCGGATCTTCCGAGATTCGTATATCGTGTTTTCGTCGTGTTTTGGTTTCGATCTGTTTCTGCCAGGTTGAATCCCAGATTTGGAGCCACAATGTCTTCCTCTGTATCATCCAAGGGAGACTCCTTAGAGGATATCATCAACACATACATGAGAGAATTGAAGATTCATCCCAAGGAGTTGTTGCTCGAAGGTGGAGAGGTCCGGATTAAAGAGGTTCAAGGCCCTAAAGGTGAAGGAAGTCTGGAGGACAGGATGGAAGCACAGGAGCAAGAAGTCTTTAGGTACAGGAACATGGCGGAGTGCGAAGTGGATATCATCCATAATATTTGCTCCGAACTCATCACTGAGCACCAAAAGGAGACTGCTGAACTCAAAGACGAAGTCCTCTCACTCCGCCAAACAACCAACGAACTGCAAGCATAGTTTTATGACGTTCAAAGTCAAAACTATGAGTATGAGGCTAGATTTAAATGCATAAGTGCTGCTGCAAGTTTCAGGATGTTGGAAACCACGATGTCCTTTGTTGATGGGAAGCCTTTATCCTAGAAGACGGACGAAGATGAGAGGATACCACCACCAACTAAGGAGTAATTCGTCATCAGGTTTGGCATCCCCTTGGTTTGTTCCAAGCTTGGGGGAGTGCCGCAGTATCACATCACTATCTTCTATCTTTTTACCTTATTAGTAGAGTCATATCATGAATAGAGGAGTTATTATGTAGTATGGTTTGCATTATGGAAGTGTCCCCTCTCTTGTTAGATATGTATCCCTTGGTGTGAGTTTCCATTATGGAATATTAATGAGAAGTTCTATCATTCACTCTTTTGCATAGCTTATGTTAGTTTTCAATTCACGGTTATATGATTGATCTTGTTGTTAGTATTGGTAGCACTCTGGGATCATTGAGTTAATTTAGTTGGTTTTGGCAAACCTGGATCGATCAGTAGCAACACCTTTTTGAGAGTTGAAAAGAAAAAGGTAGAAGTACTCTAGAGGAAAATAATTTCATCATCTTTCTTTCTTGATTTGCTCATAAGTTTAGTATTCTCTAGTTAAGATCTTTTTTTCTTCCGAGGAAGATTGCATGTTTATCTTTATCATTTGTATGTTTGGTTGTTTCCTTCAACTCTTATACTTGCTACCCAGCCTTGCTAGCCAAAAACCTGTACTGAGAGGGTATTCTTCTCGTGCATCCACTCCTTTAAACCAAAACCCTTGCCATTTGCGTCCACCATACCTACCTAGTAGCATTATTGCTATTCCAAGTAAATTCTTGTTTTATCTACCTCCCAAATTAAACTTGTTATGCGAAAATTAGTGATTAAAGCTCTCACGAACTTGATGGCACACTTTACTTTCTTGCATTTAATAAACTTGAACCATTGGGTCCTTCTTTGTTGCGTGTATGCTTGCGCTTTATGAGTTGAAGTTAGCGGAACCATGTATCATGGGGACCTCTTTCAACACTTCATTTGGTACTTTGTACCTAGTTGATATCATGTTCTTTTGCTTATGGATCCCGGCGGTGTGAAATAAAAGTGGAACTTGTAAGATCATGGAGTTTATATCTGTGTTAGAGAAACGCCTGGGCCTAAGCCTAAGCCATGCCTAATCATGGTGGAAACTTGCAGCATAACTATAGTGAGCATTCTATGAAGCATCCTCAATAAAAACCTATGCAAATAAAAATATCACTGAGATGCTCACTGTCTGCTTGCCTTGTCATTTTGATTATGGGATAGCTCATGTGTCATGTGCAAGGGGTACCCCATTGGAGGTTCTCAATGATACACATGTATTTACAATGACAAGAGCTTGCTCGTGACTGAAGTTGAGTAGTGAGGATCGGTACTCATAAGTAAGGGGCATGGGACTCCAATTTATAACTTGTCAAGCATAACCTCTTAGTTGTGTCACTTTAATCTTAATCACCAAAAGATGCCTATGATAGGGGCAATGAGAGCTGAAAGCTAGTAAGTATCATAATTTTTGGGAGCTCTTTATGAGACTTGTAATCCCTGCTTCCCTCTACGAAGGGCCCTTTCTTTTACTTTGTAGTTGAGTCAGTATACCTATTCCCTTCTATCTCAGCAAGTATTTTGAGTTGATGTGTTTCATTTATTCATATGATGATTTATGCATTCATGTTTCTTATGTTCCTTGTTTTGCACATTGCTCTTATCTTGAAAGTTTACTACTTTGAAAGCTTTCTTTGAAAAGCAACTATTTGTGAACTCCAGCAAATTATCAACTATTCTTCGTCGAAGAGCTAAGTTTGCCATTACCAATTATGATTCACTTTATGTATCCTTATTGTGCTTCCTTTACTCATTGCAAGTTGAGTTATATAATAGTGAGTTGTATTCTATTATGATCTATGTATTTGATGAATGTGATGCTTCTTGTCTGTATTCTTTTATCGACTCTTCACTCCATAAACCTGATGCCATGTTTATTGAGCTCAGTTTCGCTTGGGGACAAGCAAAGTCTAAGCTTGGGGGAGTTGATACGTCTATTTTGCATCACTATTCTATGTCTTAATTCACTATTATTCATTGATATATTTCGTATTGATAGGTGATACTTATGTTATTTCATCTATTTTTGCATGGTTGATGACTTTTGGAGCATGGACCGCTGCAGTCAGGATTCTGATGGAAAAGGTGATGTTTGGAGGCAAAATTCGCGAAGATCAGAAAATCCGGGAAAATATACGGAAAATTCTATTTTTCCAGAAGACTCGGGATGCCAGAAGATGGAGTGGAGGTGGTCCATAGGGGGCCCACACCACCCCATGGCGCGGGCAGGCCTAGGCCGCGCCTGGGAGTGGTGTGGCCGCCCTGGCCCACTCCAGCCTCTCTCTTCTGGCGTATATCATCCCCACAAAACCCTAAGACTCGGGGAGCGACCACAGAAAGATTTCGCCGCCTCTGCGGGGCGGAAAACACCGAGAGAGAAAGATCTCTCCGGCAGACAGATTTCTGCCGGGGGAATTCCTTCCCGGAGAGGGGATATCGTCGCCATCAACACCACCATCAAGATGGACTTTATCGGGATCATCATCATCACCACCACCATCAGCACCCCCATCACCATCTCCATATTGTTGTAACAATTAGTTGAATCTTGCTATAGTTCATAGGGGAAACTTTCCCGGTATTGATTACTCTTTGTAGTTGATGCTATTGAGTGAACCATTGAATTATTGTTTATGTTCAGATTGTTATACATCATTATTCCATCTCTGATCATGATCCATATGATGTCTTGTGAGTAGTTCGTTTTGTTCTTGAGGACATGGGAGAAGTCTTGTTGTTAGTAGTGGAGTTGCATTGAGAAAGATTCAATAGATTGTTATTTAAGTTGTGGTGTACTTCTTCTAGTGGTGTCATGTGAACGTCGACTACATGACACTTCACCTATAAGGGCCTAGGGGAATGCATTGTGTATTTGGCTACTAATCGTAGGGGTTGCCGGAGTGACAGAAACCTGAACCCCCGTTAGGAAACCATTGCACAAGGGACGTAAGGGTCTTAGAGTTTAAATCTGTGGTTAGGTTTCTACCTTAATTACTTTCTTGTACTTACGGATGTTTGCAAGGGGTATAATCACAAGTATGTATTAGTCTTGGATGGGGCGGTACATTACCACAGGTTCACCCGCACAACACTTAGCAAGCTAGAGAAGATTAATCGACTATATGAAGCGAAAGCACTTGACAGTCTTCCCCTGTGTCCTCGAGAATGTTTGCTCATCTATAGTAATACAACCGACTTGTCCTTTGCTGCATAAAGGATTGGGCCACTTGCTGCATTTATTCCTACTGTCTTTTATTTACTCGTACTTTGTTTACTTGCTTTATCAAAAACCCCTAAAAATCCGTTTTCTAAGTATTTACAGAGAATTCCTGATCCATACCACTAGCCAGCACCTTCTGCTCCTCGTTGGGTTCGACACTCTTACTTATCGAAAATACTACGATACACCCCCTATACTTGTGGGTCATCAGATTACAATAACATAATGAGATACAAGGCACACACCACTAAATGATCAACATAGAGGGCAAATGTTCATAACCAGATTGTTAAAATCAATTGCTACAAGTAAAGGAAAACAAAAGTAAGTACACAGATCACTGCTGTGCACACTATTATGAGGCACCACTACAATCAATCATTAACATACATGCTAATTTAGACTAGTTGACTAGTTGAAGCTGGCTAACCATATTATACCACATGTACCAAAAAAACAAGCCATATTGTTAACTAGTTGAAACTAACTAACCATATCATATCACAGCAGCTCAAATGAAAATTATGTAAACCATGTTCCTTCAACATAATACGAATTAACTACAAATTAAACTATGTCAATTTAACAAGAAATAAACCATCTTCCTACTAATTGGAAAAACTTCACCAATGGACTATCAGCATTGGTCATCTATATAAAATTACACAACAAATCTATAAAACCAGCCTTCCATCCAATAAATCCCTAAGGGCCCGCTCGTTTTACTTTGGATTGTCCTGGTTTGACATGGATTGATGTGGTTTAAATCCTATCTAAGTCAAAATATGCTCTAATCCAATCTAATCCAGTCCAATCTAACCTAGAGGTGGATTAACCGAACATAGCCCAAAGGATATGAATCCCTAACACTGATAGAGCTAAATCTACAAAATAGATCTTACTTCCAAACAATTTGAAGGGATTGAACGGAAATTAGAAGAAAATAATACTAACCTGCATCGCGGTGACCTGCTGAGACTGCACCAGCGCCAGATCCTCCGCGCCGCCGACCGACATGTTCAGATCTAGCATTTCCACCTCTCTGAGGTCCGCATGCACCAACTCCTCTCCGAGCGCCGCATCGACCAAAGCATCCAGCGCGGCCCAACGACCTTCGCTACCGCCATGGCCCTCCACTACCTCGACCGCATCTGGGCGGGTCACGGCTCCAAACCCCGCCCTTGCAGAACCGCTTGCATCACCGCCGGACCCCACTCCCGCCATCGTCGGCGTCGAAATCTCGAGGTATGGGAGAGCTCGAAGGCCTCATGCGAAGGAGACAATGGGGAGAGCTAGGGTTTTCTCCCGCGCTCTTCTTTTCGTATCTGGTGAGGCAAAAGGGGGCAAATGGTGGGGATGAGGCCAGGCGAAGCGGCCGAGGTAGCTCTTATACGTCGTGTCGTTTCGTTTCAGCTGACGTCACCCGTGCACGTCACACCCACCCGTACAAAATACGCGTACACTCCCTGGTACAAACAGCCGCGGGCCTATACGGGCCTATATGGGCTCTACGTATCTCCCCAAACCCAACATATTACAATTTTGCCACCGGTTATGAAAATGTATCAACTAATCTAGACCGTCCGCGTCGATTCTTTTTCACAACCAGAGCCAGGGGCGGAGCACCGGAGCAGAAGTGTTAGTATATAGGTTCATAGAGGTTCTAAGTGAATCTATATATTAAAATGCATTAGATATATTCATTTTACAAAGCTAAAATGTCTTATATTTCTAAACGGAGGGAGTACGTACTAGCTAGACTCTCTAGGGTCACCAAGTCACATCAAGCTCAATCGTGCTGTTTGTCCCTTGACACGACAGAGGATAGGAGGAGAGAGAGTGTGTGGTGACATATGGGACATCGCATACAGTAGATCCATGGAGTGGATGATGAGAAAGAGTTAAAGCTGAAACAAAGCATTTCGATGAAAAATTAAAGCCTCGGCTGCGAAACCGTGACCCACCGCTTGCACGAATCGAGAGGCATCTTTCCCTGCTTCCACCGGGGCACTCCCATGGCGCCCTTGCCGGAGTAGCTGGCGAGCAGTGGCCGGGAGTTGGCACCAGAGTAGTTAGGTTTTGGTTTTTTCTTTGTTTATGTAGATGTAGCCCCTTATGGGAGTTTTGGAGCTGTGTTCTAGATCTTTGCATCCAGATCTGGAGTGTAGGACTCCTGTTCTTGATGTTCTTGCTCTTCTGGCTGGAATAGAGCATCGAGACGGGAGTCGCCGTCTTCGCAAATAAAGAAGTTGCGGGTCTTGTTGTGGTGTCGGGGATCTACGCGGCAACCAACCTCCCTGGCCTGCAGTGGTAGCGAGGGGGAGTGGCGTTGCGGTGTGGATAGGCGGTTGGTGGTATTTCTCTTGGCCGGCCGTGGTGGCGAGGAAGAGAAGCCCTGCCGGTCGCTGGCCTCGACGACTCAAAGAAGACAGTTATCTGGCGTCACCTTCTGCAAGTTGTTCCCCTTCCTTCCTCCTCCTCTGAACGGCCGTGGTGGCGAGTGGAGAAGGGGTTGGGAGGTGGTGCTAGAGCAGTGGCCTCGGCGCCAGCGGGATTCTAAGAAGATCATCCTACGGTTGTTTCCAAGTGACGGCGATGAGCGCCGCTGCTATCCTTGGCCAAGGGGGGGCACTCCGCGCCTCGGGAGTCGAAGCTCCGAGGATCTTTTTCCTCCGGACTTGGAGGTCTTCCGATCCCAGCAGGGCGCCCCATCCTGACGGTGGACCAAGTGGCGTAGTCCCCGGCGGCGCCGCCAGCGGCCGTGTTGTGCGATTCAGACATCGACGCAGTGGAGACGAAGGGCTGAATTGCTCCCCTTTTTTTGTTTTCTGGGGTCCTTCGTCTAAAATTAGAGGCCAAGCTTGTATTCCTGGTTATTGCTAGGGTCCTCTTTGTAACTTTGCCTACCGAGTAATGGAGCTTATGGGGCCTTCGGTCCTATTCCCGTTAAAAAAAAAGGCATTTCGATGAGAAAACTCTAGGATCTAGCGTTGCAAAAGGCCATGTCATGACTTATGCATTGTCCTACACCGAACCTTCTAGCACAAGCACCATTGGGCATTGGATGTACTACAGTACTAGTGCCTTCCATGGAATTAAGGCAACATATACTAGATGGAATCCTTTGTTGTTAGTAAACCTAAACAAAAGCATGAAACTATATAGTTGCATTTATCTAAGCTTGTTAGCTAGGAGAGCAGACATACATAAAAAATTGAACAGACTACTAGTAAAATAAATTCATTAATGAAATGAAAGCTGGATCCAACTTTATACGCTCCATCCATACGAAAGAAATCTGAGGATATCTATCTATTATATACTAAAAACAATAAAGCAATATAAGAGTGTTTTTGAGGCACCAGAATGATCCACATCACCTAAAATATTTTGGTAGTTAGATCTAAAATGTACGACTAAGAATTAACAAGAGATAAAGAGTACGTAATTGGTTTGACACGATCCATATTAGATGTACGTACACACGTAAGATATATGGCTGGGTATTGTAATAATCGGATATACGGACTAGTCGGATTCAAAATTTGTTGTACGTTGTACGACTGGGTTTACTTTGCATGTCCAGACTGTTCCTTGCAAAAACAAAGCAGGCAACTTCTTTTCATATCCAGCCATACTCTTTTTTATTTGCGAATTATCCATCAATACTCTTATATGAGTACTAATTTTATTAAGTTTTAGACATTAATAATAAGGAAGAATTACATAATCAACAATTACATTAACTTAGATGATGTGGCTTTTTTGGGCAAATACCACGTAGGTTTTTTTAGATCTAACGGACCTAGCTATGCTTAGGGTCACATTGACATGAATCCTATCAAAGAGATCAAATCATGGCTGCAAAATTTTGATTGGACTTTACTGATATAATTTTGACCATGTGATGACTAGGAGGGAGTAGTTTCATAACGTCCCCACATCCACGCGTGAGATATGTATGGCTAGAGAGTCCACGTGAAGTACTATATAGAGGTGTTCAGCTTTCTAATTTGTGTATGGGCATGCAGTTTTGGCTCCCGGGTCTAGCTACTCCTGCTTTGCTGGACCAATCAACTTATCCTGACATCCATCTGTGGCAGGGGTGCCGTTTGTTTGAAAACGAGCAGAAAATGCATGTAAATCAGAGGGTCATGTATAGGTACGGAAGTACAGTTCGGAGGAACGTATGGTAATAAATGCGTACGTGGACGAGAGCCAACGGGAAAGATAACGATTTTGAGTCATGACTCATGTACCAGCTGTACAGGATACATGCGTGGTTGTACAGGATTTTCATTTGTCTGCGTCTCTCTGTCTGAGTTCATGACCGAAGTGTAGATGTGGGCCGGCTGGGTGGAGTTGATGCCTCTTCGTTCATTTTTGCAGCGAGAGTGGCAAAACACGGAAAGCTTGCTACGGACTAAATCTACGGGCTGACTTGGAAGAGGGTGGTTGGTCTGGATCTTTTTTCCTTGCTGATCGTGTTGCCCTTTCCTGGTTCCATGTAGGATGTCCGTAAGATTTTTTGTAGGTTTTATCTGTAGATGTAGCATTACTTCAAAACAAATAATGGATCGCTTGCCGACGATGCTGGGGTCTTCACTATCCTCATCAGGGCCTAGGAGGAAAAAAGGGTCGCCTCTACTAGAGGGAGATTTGAGGAATTGAACTGACAAAAAAAATAAGGGAGATCAGCTAGCAGAAAAGAGAAGAACCAGATCAAAGAGCAACAACAAAATACGAGCCGCCGCTGCCTCAAGGGGTTGCCATAGAATTGAGAAAACACGCATCAGAGACACCTGGATTCCTCCGCCGCTGTGCTACTAGCATGCCCTAGATGCCATACAACATCCAATCACCAAATTAGTCACCGCTGTGACTCTTGCTTTGGTACCCCTCCCAAAAGAAATTCAGGGCTAGTGGGTTTTGGGTTCCTGCTTCGGGTGGAGACGGGGTGGATATGGAAACCGTACTGGCTACATATACGATAACAGCATATGTGATCAGGCGGGATTGTAATTGATCTATAGCGAGGAGGCATACGAGGAGGTCGGGATCGGTTGTGAGCACTATAGAAAATATTTAAGGCGCCGACGGCCGGCTACCGTCGGCACAACGCCAAATTGCCGTCGGCACAGGGTGTGCCGACGGTGGCCGTCGGTGTAGCCCCCTCGGCGTAGCTCCTGGACGGCACATCCCCTTGGCCGTCGGCACAGGCACACAGGCACAGCCCCTCGGCACAGCAATCGCAGCAGACCCCACGATGTCAGACGACGGCCGTTACGAAATGGCCCAGCCTGTAGCTATGCCGACGGAGCTAGGCCGTCGGCATAGCCTAAAATAATTTTTTAATTTTTTTATATCTTAAATTGTTTCACTCGTTAATCTCTCGCTTTAAGCATTTTTAACACTATTTATACTTAATAATTGATTAAATTACAATTTTAGTCAAACTCCCCGATCGGTCAGCCATCTTAACACTACTCCAGCTCCAGCACGCTTAACTTCATCGTTCTTTCAGAATCTCTTTCCGCAAAGCAATTTACAAATTGTTGTATATCAATCCTATTAACTCTTATATCATCATGTCACATGGTTGTATTTTCTGAAATTACAAGAAATTATTTAAGTAAACAAAAATGAATAAGTAAAAATATTATTGAATTCAAATAAAAATATAATGATTTTTTTGTATTTTGTATTTAATATGAAATAATTAATATCTTTAAATCTATAAATCGGAATTCGGCAAATAATATGTCTAAATTGATTAGAAAAATGAGAGGAATCCAAAATATGATATAAATATCAACTTATCACAAACTATGCCGTGATTCTTATCATAATTTCATTTGCCCGTTTAAAATGGCACGCATAAAGATTCTTAGCTCAGGGCTGAGACTCGCTAAACTTGAAGTGGATCTCTGATAAAACAACATATTATGAACCTAAAAATGATTTTAAAAAAAATCATGAGCATCCGATCATGTACCTGTAGTTCATATATGACCCACTTCCTACCGATTCGGCAGGAATTTCTCTTTTTCACCAAGGATAGACGGAAAGGTTTGAGATCCTCCTGTTATGACATTATCCATGTAAGATGGTCTGGTATTTTTGAAAAATATGATTGTACCATTTTGAATTAGCCATTTGGCGGTTGCTTCACAAAACCATCCGTTTTTTGCACTCGGAAAATGGAAAACGGTTTTTTGGTGTGACGAAAAGGAAAACTTCCTTCTGAAACATCGTTCGCCATCCCATGATGCATATGTATACACAATATGGACACATTATCATAAACTATACCTTTATTCTAGCTATAACATTGGTCATTTGACCCGAAAGCTAAGAAATCTCGAACGAGATAGGTCATTTTGTGAAGGTTTTCTGAGACATAATCAATATACCAAGTTGATATTTTTCCTTCTTATGTCACATAATATGACATCACGCGAAGGTTTCGTATTGTTTGGATCGTTTTTGAATTTCTAATGCCCGTTTTAAACTATCGTTAAACTTTGTCGAAGGGCGGGCATAAAGATTCTTAACTCGGGGCTGAGACTCGCTAAACTTGAAGTGGATCTCTGATGAAACAACATATTATTAACCTAAAAATGATTTTTGTAAAATATCATGAGCATCCGATCATGTACCTGCAGTTCATATCTGACCCACTTCCTACCGATTCGGTAGAAATTTGCCTTTTCACCAAGGATAGATGGAAAGGTTTGAGATCATCCTTTTTTGACATTATCCATATAAGATGGTCTAGTATTTTTGAAAAATGTGATGGTAGCATTTTGAATTAGCCATTTGGTGGTTGCTTCACAAAACCGTTCGTTTTTTGCACTCGGAAAATAGAAAATGGCTTTTTGGTCCGACGAAAAGAAAAACTTCCTCCTGAAACATTGTTCGTCATCTCATGATACACATATATGCATAATATGGACACATTATCACAAACTATACCTTCATTCTAGCCATAACATTGGTTATTCGACCTGAAAGGCAAGAAACCTCGACCGAGATAGGTCATTTTATTAAGTTTTTTGGAGACATAATTAATATGCCAAGTTTGATATTTTTCCTTCTAAATATGTCACATAATATGACACCACGCGAAAGTTTCGCATTATTTGGATCGTTTTTGAATTTCTAATGCCCGTTTTAAACTATATATAATATTTTATGTTTCACTTAATTTTTGTTTACAAATATGTAATATTTGAGTGTAGATAGATAGATCTTATTTTTCTACAAATTTTGATATATTATTTGTATTTTACTGAATTAGAATGATTTAGTTATGATTTTTGAAAAATTAATGAGCTAAAAGGAAAAATAGCTATGACTAAAATTAAATGGAAAAAAAAATCTGAAGGCTTACGCTGACAGACCAAACAATATTTTCCAAAGAGTTGTTTCCGTCGCCGTGTGTGAACTGGGGATACGCCGAGGGCTGTACCTACGCCGAGAGCCACCGTCGGCACATCCCTCTCTCCTACGCCGAGGGCTACCCTCGGCACCGTCATTTACGCCGACGGCCGGGCTGGTCGGCTGGCCGGGGGAGGCAGCTACGCCGACGGACCCGACATTTGGCTGCCGGCGTAGCCGGCCGACCGTCGGCGCCTCAGTTCTTTCCTGTAGTGGAGCGTACGTGACCGCGCAGATCACGTCGGCCTGGATGTAGGTGTGGACGACCGTCGTGGAGGAGGAGCGAGGGAAGGTGGAGGAACGCGCGAGGGCGGCGACGATCTGCTCTCTGTCCAGTGATGGCGGTCGACGTGATCTGTTCGGTCACGTATGCTCGCAACTGATCGCGACCTCCTTGTATGCCCTCCTCGCAACCGAACAATTACAATCCCGCTTGAGCACGTATGTCGCTGTCGTTTATGTAGCAAGTACAAGTACAAACCCGAAACCCGCTAGCGCTGAATTTCTTTTGTTTGGGAGAGGGGGGGCACCGAAGCAAGGTTCGCTGTGCATAGATCCGAGTCCTGCCTCTCCTACTCTCCTTTCGCTAGAGCTGCCATAGCGGAGAAGAAGAGAGGCCCGATGGGAGGGAGCTGCAGAGGAGTCACGAGAAAAAGGGGAACGGGGAATCGGAGATGCAAGCACTCATTAATGTCTGTACAAACAGACGCACGCACTGTTCAAAAAGTAACATACAACAACAATACGTATCCAAATACTGTGACAAACATTGAAGCACGTGGGAGGTGATTGGTCCACATGCCGGGATCATCTAGACCCGAGAGCCAAGTTGAAATTCCCGCTTACATACGAGCAAATAAAATGCGCTTTACCCGTCCGGACTCTACACAAGAACACCGCATAGCAACTGATATATTCAATAAATATTTTTGTTTAGTTCACGTGCAAAATAATTTTTTCATTCGTCCGACCGGCTAAGGCTTGATGGAAATTTGTTTTTAGTTCACGTGTAATTGTTTTTGTTTGTTCGGCCTTCTAGATAGAAGAACAGGCACAGAAAAAATACTATCTGATTTTTCCCGATGTGCATAGAAATTGTTGTTTATGTATACATGCATGAGTAGGCAGAGATAATTGCGCTACTACTTATAGAGTATAAACGTGAAAATGAACTCTTTTTTCTTCTAAATATGGCTCAGTTTATGCTCTCAAGTCTCCGGATGCCAATCTAAGGAAAGGGGAAAAGGAAAAAAAGTATAATAATATTTATATATTTTGTTTATGCCAAGGTAAGAATTGTTTTGTCGCATTTAAAATTCTGAAATGACCAACATACTTCCATTTATAACATTGGCACATTAATTATTCATCTCATTTAAAATAATGATAGTATAAAATAGTACATACAATATTTGTCTTATGTAAAAAAATGATATATTGGAAGCAAGATATCTAGCTACCCATATGTCTACATCTACTTCGAATTAGAGAAAAACTACTCTAATAAAAAAATTATAAAGTCCATTGCTGCCCGGGTGCGCTGCCTCATGTACTCGTCGGCCCGCCCGTGCAGCTCCCTCATCTCCATCTCGGCTACCCAATGGTGTCTGCTCTTCTGGGCCGCTCATTATTCTGAACCGGCGAGGTGGTGCGCTGTGTCGTAGGACTCGACGATGGCCTGCTTCTCGTCACTCCTCACCTGCACGGCTTCCGTGGGCTCGTCGTCGAAGTCGGAAGAAGTCGTCGTCATCCCCCTCCCCCTCTTCCTCATCCGCGTCTATCGCCACCGCCATGGCTGTGGCAACCGCTAGTGTGATGCACTGCTCCTCCGCGGCAACCGCCTGTGCGACACACCGCTCGTCCGTTGCGTCGCGCGCCGCTCGCCGGGCATACCTCAGCCTGGTTACTGCCGTAGTGGCGGCATCGCGCATTGCCTTCTTAGCCGCCGCCATGGCCATGGTGTTGCGCATCATAGTCACCGCCTCGACCGGTGCCTCGTCGGCGACGAGGCACATATGGCATCCCGCAGCTTAGTGGGTATCGCACGCCTCCTGCTCGGTGAGGCATGTCTACTATATGCTGGTATTTTGGTGGAGCTTTGTCATGCAAGGTCTGGTATTCATCGCCTCGTCGGCGGCCGTCTTTTATAAACCGCGGCTTTAGCGGATAACGACTGGTTGGACGCGGGATGTTTTCGGCGGTGGCCGGGAAGGCGCGCGGGGAACAGGAGCCAGCGATGGCGGGAAACACCGGTCGTGCGGGAAGCCGGCGGTGATTGGTGACGTCCCTCGCCATTAACGTCTCGTCGCCATTATAGCGAGGTCATCAAGCTTTTACAGCTGGTGATGGTGAACAAAATACGTTGGGCCGCTGGGCGCACCGTTAGTACTTGATGGACCGCGACCAAAATTGTGTCTGTGGGCCGGCCCATTCAGACAGAAACGACTGTTTGGATCGCGGTTTTGTGTCGATCTGCTAGAGATGCCTTAAGAGGAGACCCTAAATATGAACTTAAGAAGAATGGTAGTACACAAAAAAGAGACCGACGCCACGTCCTAATCCAAAACCCCCACACCCTTCCAGAGGAGTTACAGGCCTTCAGGACAGTCCCGGCCGAAGCAGGTAGCGACAGCTCTTGGCTCGGCTGCTTATAACAGGTGCAGTGATGCTTCATCGGCAAGGCAAAGTTGTTGAACCCGGTACTTAAACAGCACAACGCGTTCGTAACCCAGCGGTGTGGGACTAAACACGCTCGTGTGCAGACGTCCCGAGCCGGATCGCTGGGCGAGCACGCGTCTTCGGCCTACCACGTGCTTTCTTCTGCTCTCGGCCCACCAGCCCAATTGCACGAGAACTGTCCACCAACGGAGAAAGAAACAGGTATGAGTACCTATACTGGTGCTAAAAAGGGTATGCGTACGTACTGGTGCTAAAACAAAAGGTAGGAGTGCGTGCTACTATATCGTGGGGGAATTCTGCACACTTTATTTTGCAATCGAATTTCAAAGAAAAGTGGCAACTGAATTTAGAATATGGTCATGCTCGACACTACGCGATGAAAAGATGATAATTCGAGAGCCTACATCCAGACTAGTTTCAGATAATGCCACTCATACCAAACACTAACAACACCTCCACGCCGAAATACGGCGCTATTTAGTGTCGGACGGACGTAACTTTCAGCCTTGAAACATCCGATTTTTCTCTCGCGTTCCCGGACATAGTTCCGGGACGAAGCAAAAGCGGCGAGTTTTCGCCTAAATTCGGCTCAAATTCAAACAGAGTTCGGCGTAGTTCGGCATAAGTATGAATACATAGCAATATTCGGCATGGAATTAAACATAGTTCAGACTGAAATTAAATATAGTTCGGCATAGACTGAAATTAAACATAGTTCTCGGCATCTACGTGTTGCCCTTGTGTATCCATATGTGCTAAACCAGATCATCCTGCAGCTGTTGATGCACTCTAGTTCTCGGATCTCCTAACGCATGGTGATGAATGCAGCCCACGATGGCGGCACCTGGTGATCAGGCTCTGCAAGGGGTCCCTGTCTGTAGTATGCTTCGTCATGCTCGACCAAATTCACTGGGTCGTTCCTCTCATCATTAATGATCATGTTGTGCCAGGTCACACAACAGTTCATCACTTCCCACATCTGAACCTTCGACCAGGTCATAGCAGGGAGCCGGACAACTGAAAACTGTTGAAGCACACCAAATGCCCGCTCCACGTCCTTCCTCCAAGCTTCCAGTTCCTTGACAAACTGAGAATGCTCGGGGAGCATCGGGCTAGAGATAGTCTTCATAAATGTTGGCCATCTTGGATAGATGTCATCTGCAAGATAGTATCTCTTGTTGTAGTGATGCTCATTGATCTCAAAGTCCACAAGGGGAGCATGACTCTCAACAAGTTTGGCAAAGACATTTGACGGCCAGAGGACGTTGATGTCGTTGTTCAATCCTGCCATGTCAAAGGAGTGGCAAATCCGAAGATCTTGTGTAACAAATGCCTCGAGTATCAAAGTGCAACCTCCTTTGTGTCCTTTGTACATTTCTTGCCAAGCAAATCGACAGTTCTTCCAGTGCCAATGCATGCAGTCGATGGTTCCAAGCATTCCAAGAAATCCTCTACTTTTATTGACTGCGAGGATCCAAACAGTGTCTTCAGCGTTGGGAGTTCTCAAGTAATATGGCCCAAACACTACAATCACTGTCCTGCAGAACCTATACAAGCAATCAATGGTGGTGGACTCGGCCATGCGGAGATAATCATCGGCACTGTTACCTGGAACTCCGTATGCAAGCAACCTCATCGCCACTGTGCACTTCTGCAGTGAGGAAAACCATATCATGTCAGTGCAGTCCTTCTTGCATATGAAATAGGGGTCGAACTTCCGGATGCCATGCACGATGTTGAGGAAGAGTTTCCAGCTCATCCTGAAACGGTGCCGAAACATGGCCTATTCGGGCTGTGGCTCGTCGGCGAAGTAGTCAACATACCGCATGCAGTAGCCCTCCACTCGCTGCCTTGCTTTTCACTTCTAGCGACCCTTCGCCGAGCCTCCACGCTTTGGCGCTGCAGTCTGCGTGTACAGTCGGGCCAAGGAGGCGAGGATCTGCATGTGCTCTTCATCTTCGGCGGCTGTGGTGGTCTCTTCCTCCAGCAACAGGGTGAACATATCCTCGTCCTCGGAGTCCATGGCCAAACGGGCAAAACGCCAAATACTTCGTGGGCGAGGTGGCGGGAGCTTGGAACGAAGCCAAGCTACGGTGAAATTGGGACGGTGAAACAAGGCCCAGGCGGATGGGAAAGGATGCTGCAGAAGCGGTGGACCTATCTACAGGCGTGGTTTCGGCTTCGCGTGGTGGAACCTCACCGTCGACGACATGGCGGCGACGAAAGGTCTCTGCCGCGGGAGAGCCGAGTCGGGGTGGGGGATGGGGTTGTCTTGCCGACAGGGTTGGCCCACCTATTTTTCACTGCGTTCGGTGTTCCCAGGCAGTTCCCAGCGCCCTGGATTCAGCCTGGGAATTCCGGATGAAAGTTGGGCCAAATCCGGACCAATTTGGTGTCCTAAAAACGCGACTAGGCGAAATTTCACCGTCCGGATGAAAAAATCGTCCTGGGAACTCCCTCCTAGGAAGCCGAGTGGAGATGCTCTAACTCCTGGGTGCTACCGGTCTGCAATGCAAGATCGAAAAAATATGAACCGGATATTGGAGTCTTTCCATTATTCCCATGAACCAAAAATGGCATGATTAGCACAATAGCAGCAAGATGGGTGTGCTCGACGACGGTACACGACAAAGAATTCCATAATTAGAGAGCTGACTTTCACAATATTAGTATTCCATGGAACGAAGTTTTGGCATATTCACCAAAATGGAGAGGGTACATCAGTTTCTACTACAGAGTCAACACATGGCATAATGATTAATAAACAGTTTGCCAAAACGATCTACATCACAAAACAGTGGGAATACATCATAACTTAAAAGAGCTAAGCATGATGTATGTGCTTCAAGTTTTAATAAGTCTCACAAAAAATTAGGAGAGGGGCCGCATGATAGGCAGGATGAAACTGATATACGGAAAACTGTGCTATCGAAGGAGATGCAAACCTCTGATTCTAGTTATGTCTCTCTTAACACTAGGATGCAACCTACGTTTGGTGCTGCTGATGTTGGGGGCATCAGTCAATATGGTCAACGACATGCAGGTGGGAGTTCATCTGCTAGAAAGCTTGAATTCCCTTTTGCACCTTCTAAACTAAGTGCAAGCAATGAAGCTCCAGTAGAAGATGTGCGTATGGAAGTTGTTGGTGCTCTAGTACCTGAAATGGTGGGTGGTACTGAGGATCCAGATGTGCCAAATATGAACAATGATCCAGCCTTTAAGAACTTTCTGAACACTCTTGTTGCATCTGGTAACTTTTCTTCATAGGAGAACCTAAGCTTGGCTGCGTCATTCATGATGGATGCATCAATGGTCAAGATCCTCGCATCCTCGGCCATTTGTACATTCATCGGTTGGAGCATGTCGGCCTAGGCAGCAACCTGGGCGGCGTTGACATTTGCCTCCTCAATCTTGATCTTGGCGTCGGCTTTGGCTAACAACTGAAAGGACACAGATGCCGCCTAGAGAGGGGTGAATAGGAGGTTTAAAACTTTTCCGAGATGAACTTAACAAAGGCGAAATAAAACTAACGTTTACTTTGTCAAGCACAAAGCCTATATATACTATGATTCATCTATGTGCACCAACAGCTTATGCTAAGCAAGAAAAGCAACTATGTGATAGCAAGATATAAGACTTCAAGCACGAAGGACATCACAAAGTAAAGTGCATAAGTAAAGAGCTCGGGTATAGAGATAACCGAAGCACGCGGAGACGACGATATTTTACCGAGTTCCTCCCAACAATGGAGTACGTCTTGTTTGGAGAGGAGGTGGTTTCAAACCACCAACACCACAAAAGGACTCCCTTGTTCTCCGGTGAACCTCACCCCAAAGGGATCGATCCACCCTCCACTATCGGTGCACTTGTCGGTGGCAAACCGTAACCTCGTACAAAGCTTGTGGTACTTCTCCACAACTCAATTGGAGGCTCCCAACGAACAAGCTTGGGAAAAGCTCCACAACTTAATTGGAGGCTCCAAATAATCCACAAACCTGCAATACACCTAAACCGTCTAGGGTTCCAAGAACCCAAGAGTAAAAAGCTTCTCACCTTTCACCCAATCGAATCCTCACCAAGAACTCAAACCCATGCACCGAATGCAATGTCAAGAACACAAGAAGTGCTCAAGTACTTCACTCCCAAATTTCACCAAAGCTACAAAATCTTATGGGGAATAAGAGAGAAAGAACAATGAAGGAAATCCACAAAAGACTCCAAGATCTAGATCCCAAGATGTTCTCCTCACTTATAGGATAGATTGATTGGTGGGGTTGTAGATCTAGATCTTCTCTTTCAAATCCCTCAAGAATATGCAAGAATCATAGGAGCGATTGAGGGATAGCAAGCTCAAGAAGGTCAAAAATGGAGGGGAAAACTTGCAAGAATGGAGGACTTACCATTTGGGAAGAAGGGCCCCTTATATATGCCCACTCACTTATTCTGCCCGTTGGGGAAAACCCACACCGGAGATTCCGGTATGTAAGCAACTCACACCGGAAATTCCGGTCCATCTCCGAACAATCTCCGGACCCCTATATAGACTGGCACAGAATTGGTTTGATGATCATCCCGGAGACTTGTGCTGAAACTCTGGTTCTAGGAACACCAGAAACTCCGGTCTTTGGACACCGGAGATTCTGGCCTGCGACTTCACACCAGAGATTCCGGACAAAATCTTGCCAGAGGCAAAACTTCAACTAGCGATATCTAGAGTTTGGAAACTCCGATTGATCTGAAACAAATTTTGTTGAAAAGAGGAGGACAAGAGATACCCAACAAAAATATTGGATACCACCAAGAGGGAACATTTCATGTATTATAATGTGAGATACCTCCCTTGGTGAGAAACCAGAAAACCTCCAAGATAAAAAACGCAATAAGATATAAAGGGAAATCCGTTTTTGATGAACTAGAGCTTGTTATGAATATTACCACAAGCTCTAGAACCTCAGATTGATAAAATCCAAAAAAGAACCAAGAAAGATGATGCCAAGTATGCAAAGGTTTGAGCTCTCTCCGAAGGATATGATCAAGTTACTCACTCGAGAGCCCCTATTGATAGTACGACTATCTATCCTATAAACGGGTCTCTCCAACTAACACCATGCGACCGGTAAGAAAAAACCCTATCAAGAACATAACTTTGCCTTGCACATATTCCACTTGAGCTTGATGACGACGATCTTGTCTACCTCAAGATGGAACACCTTTCTTGATTGCGCTAGCTTGGTGAAGACCTTCAAAATGCTCCATCATATTCCACTATGTTAGAGCTTCTCTTTTGGGCACATCTTCACATATCCATGAGCACCATAGGATGGCAAGCTTCACGCAAATAAATCTTCGAGATGGCTCATTTTGAACTTGCACTTCATTTCTTCTTTCTGAAGGAAATATGCCCTGAGAGGCAACAATAAAGTTGTTATAATGTATTCCTTATATATGATAGATGTTTATTTTGCATGCTAGAATTGTATTGATCGGAAACATCAATACATGTGTGTTTAATAAACAAAAAGGGTTCCTAGTTATGCCTCTCTTATAGACTAGCTTGTTGATTAACAAGATGGTCAAGGTTTCCTGATCATGGACACTGGATGTTGTTAATAACAAGGTCACATCATTTGTGAAATGATGTGATGCACATTCATCCAAAGTATAGCATTACGATCAAGTCATTATGTTTGTATTGCTATAACATCATACGAAGTAATCTTTATCCTTAGACCATGAGATCATGTTAATTGCTAACACCGGAAGGGTATCTTGATAACATCAAACCTCACACCGTAACAGGGTGACTATAAAGATGGGTTCAGTGCTACGAAGGTGTTATGTTGAGGCTCATGGATCAAGAGTGGAATTTGTCAATCCTGATGACGGATAGATATACTCTGGGCCCTCTCGGTGATATCACATTGAGATAGCTTGCAAGCAAGTGATGTGATCACTAGAATGTTATATCACGGGAACGAGAGAAGAGTGCATGTCGGTAACGAGATCAAACTAGGTATTTGGATACCGATGATCGAATATCGGACATGTATTATATCATGAGACAAAGGGATTAAATTACTAGCGTTAAAGGTTCTCACGATCACAAAAGGCATCGTTGAATATGCAGGAGTTAGTATGGATCTCCAGGTCCCGCTTCTGATTATTGATCTGAGAGGAGTCTCAATCATGTATGTATTATTCACGAACCGTAGGGTGACACACTTAAGAGTTACCGGTCACCATTTTGGAGCACATATGTTTCAGACAAAAGAATTGCAAAGCGCAGGAATTATTTCGATAGAAACCGGAAACTGTTTCGGGTGAAATTGTAGAAAGTGGTTCTGCATGTGATATTGAAATATTGCAAGGGGTTATATGTGAATGTTTGTTAATTAAAGTAATTAACAAAATTCTGAATAAATTTAATAAAAATGTTTTATTAAATGAGAGAACATTAAACTTAGAGAATTTTAATGCATTTAAAGTGGGGACTTTAAAAGGGAATGTGAAGAGGAATTTTAATGTGGAGGGGTTACCACCACATGAATGGAGGAGGTAAAGGGGAACCCCCTTGAGGCGCCGGCCATGGGGAGGGGCACCCCCCTCCTCCTATAAAAGGCAACCCTGTTCCTCCTTCTTCCTCACACCTCCTTGTGAAGGATCTCTCTCCCCCTCTAGAATTATTCCCCCATGGTCTCGGATTAGCGAGATACATGTTCCTGGTGGCATTTCGTCTGGAAGGAGTTGCTGCTTCTGCTGGATCGCTGGAGCGAGGAGGTGGAGGTTGTCCGGTGGCTTGAACGTGTGTGCGAGTATGGATGCGCTGTTGAGTTGCGGCGCTCGGACTTCCACTCGATCTTGAGATCGGCAAGTGTACGACTACATCAACCACGAGTTCCTACTCGTTAACAAAACTCGTTGTCTTCGAGGATAAGTTCTCGATGGATGTATGTCCACCCGTTGCTCTGTACCTAGAAGATAGATCTTGGCGTGTAGTTCTCATCATAGGAATTTTTTTGTTTTCTATGTTGCGGACCCAACAGTGGTATTAGAACCTGATCTATGCGTAGGTGCTTTGCACGGGTAGTACACATATGTTTATATGTGAGAGATGATGATCATGTTATTGCATCTTCTATGTATTTTGGATATTGGTGGCATAGTGGGATGAAGCGGCCTGGACCAACCTTACATGTCATCGTACATGAGACTGGTTCCACGACTAACATGCAACTTGTTTTGCATAAGTGGCTGGCGGGTGTCTGTCTCTCCTACTATAGTCAATATCTGATTTACAACGAGTTGCTAATAACTTGGTTATCCTCCTTGTGGTTCATGTTCGTAGGTAAGAACGGTTCTATCTCCGAAAGCCCTAAGCCACGTAAAACTTGCAATTGATAAATTAGAGGCGTTTAGTTTAGATCGTTGCTGGACTAGTGTATTGATATGGTATTGTTGTAAGTAGATGTATGATAGATACTCTCACAACACATTCAACGTGTAAGTTCCATAGACCTTGGCCTTACACACAAAGGAATGATAGAGATCATACCATGATGCAAATGATAGAGATCAAATGGATGGACCATATCATCTCACTTTACACATTAGATGTTAGCATCTTATACTGCTAGTTTGGCATTTTTTGTAGCATTGTAAGATGATCCCTCATTTAGATATCAAGATAAAAAAAGTGTTCTTCCTTAAGTATGCACCATTCTGTGGATCGTGTTTCGAGACATCACGTGATGATCAGGTTTACTCGAATCAACGCTTTCATTGGAACGGGTGTAAGACAGTTTTACACAGGCGAATACTAAGGTTCTTACTTGGCGAGCCTAGCATGTACAGACATGGCCTCGGAACACGGACCGAAAGGTTAAGCATGAGTCATATAGTTGATATGATGCCCATATAGATGCTCGCCTTTTAAGCTACATCAACTCACGTGATGATCGGACTTGGTGTAGTGGATTTGGTTCATGTAATCACCAAAAGGACACGAGGGATGTTGTTTTTGAGTGGGAGTTCATTAGTAATTTGGATTAGTTGAACTCACTCTATCACAAACTTAGTCTAAATAAACTTTACAAATTCTGTTGTAGATGGCACCACCTGTTTTTAATTTCAATGTGTTCATGGAGAAAGAGAAACTTGCTGCGAATGGTAGCAACTTCACCAACTGGGCTATGAATTTGAGGATTCTCCTCACTGCTGCACAAAAGCAATATGTGCTAGATGCGCTGCTAGGCCCCCCATGTGGCACCCCGCTAAAACCACTACTAGAAAATCGCTGTGTTTTTGTGCATTGCATCATCTGACCGCATGCTCATGTCATCATGCCACCTTGCATTTGAGCATCGTCATCATCATACATGGTTTTGTCTAAAACTATTTTCAAAAAAAAACCTGGTTTTGTTTTCTAAACGCCCCGTCTTTATTTCAAATCAAAACCCGGTCTCTTCCAGATCTTTTATTTTCCTAAAAATTATTTACAAAAGTCTTTTAAAATTAAAATGAATAAATAACAAACAAAACTATTTTTATGGGGGAGGCTGCCACCGGCCAGACCCAAAAGGCCCAACTGGCAGCCACCTACCACCCCACTACCTAACCCAAACCCTAGCCCCACCCTCTCTTCCGCCCCGACCACCCCGCCACCTGGGCACGCGCCCCACCCCTCTCTCAGCCGCCGCCACCCACCCGAGTCCAACCACACACCGGCGCACACAGGACCGAGTGTGCGACACGCTCGCCTGGACCCAATCCCACCTGCCCGATCATTCTCCCGCGATCAATTTCCACCCTGCTGACCACGTCCCTCTCCCGTCCCACCTCGCGCCTGACCCCACCCACCGCCAACGCCCCTGCCTCGATCCCATCGCCCAACCCGCCTGCTCGCTCCTCTCGTGATCCCCTCCTCAATCCTGAGTGCCGCCTCGCCTCTTCTCCTTGTTCCGTGACCACTGCCGCTCGCACGCCCGTCCCTGGCCTCCCTCTCAGCTCGGCTCCCCACAGCGCCATCCTTCCCTGGTCCTTCCCTAGAGCTCCACCCCGCTTGGTGCGCCGCCGGCCGACCCCTCTGCACTCCTCCATCTCGCGGAGCACCGCAAGCTGCCAACCGCCATTGCGACGCCCTCTGCGGCGCCCTCTCTGCCCGTCCGCACCGGCCTCCGCCACCTCGCCCGGAGCTCCGCCTACGCGCCGACCCGCGCGTCGTCGCTACCGCCAGCCCTTTTTGCGTGCCCGTCGCTTCCAGCTGGTGCCCCCGCCAGTCCCCGTCGCTTCATCTCGCGTGCCGCCTCCTCTGCAAGCTCGCCGCTGCTCAAGCTCCGTCCTCGCCCTGGCCGCGCATGTTCTGGTCGGAGCGACTCCCCGCGCCTGTGGCCCCTGCTTCCGCGAGCACTACCGCACCTGCGACTCGACGGCCTTCGTCCAGTTCGCCCATGTCACGGGCAGGTCGTCCTTGAGCGGGCTCCCGTTCCTCACCAAATCGGCGCCTCACGGACTCTCTGCAGTTTTACTTTTCTGCCTCTAGCCAAGCTCATGCTTGTGTGTGTTGGGGGGGGGGGGGGTTCAGAAACCATGTCCGACACCAAGTGCTTCTCGCTTCTCGCATGCGCACTGTTGAACATCAAGGTTGATGTGGTTGGCAAGAGATATGGAACGCGAAGGACACCGACTAGGTGCATCAAGAACTTCTCGACCGACGCTACGCCCATACACCAGAGGAACCATCCCGACGACACCCGAATCACCGACAAGATCGCCACCAGGGAACCCGGAGTTCTCCTTCATGGATCCGATGCCCGGAGACGTCGAGACCCCGATCTCGAAGACCGAACACCCTGACCCCGGGATCTGCTACATGGAGTACGAAGCCTGATCCGACCGAGACCGATCCCATCGAACCCGAGGGACCCCAAGATCTTTGATCCGAGATGTGTGATTCCCTATCCGAGATCCATATTTTTTATAATATATGACATCTATCTTGTTGCATATAAATTGTTCACGCTCTCATACATGTTTATTTGTTTGGGGGTACTTTGTCGATTCAACTCATAATTAAACTTGGAGATCATATACGGGCTTTTCTAGTCTTATATTAGCTCCATTTAAATTGGTGTAGCGAACGGATGCTATGTTTTGCCTTGTTAAGTCAAAATTTAAATTGCGGTGTATCTAAATAACTTGAACCTTCTAATTAATTGTCGGGACCCCAGTTCCGCTTAATATTGCCTAGTTGCATCGCATCCTTGACATGTCATGCATCATACATAAACATGCCGGATCTTCTGCCGTAGTATTAAATAGTGTATCCGGTGTTTCTTTTAGTGTTTGCTTCTTCACGGATTAGGCCGTTGAGTGGATGCGAGTATCGACAATTCCTTCAGATAATGAATCTTCGGCCATGTTTCCCAGGCGAGCATTCTCCCTCTTTCTACCTATTTTGCGTTTATAGTCTTTACTTTCTACTGTTGATCTATTGCTATCCTTGTTGCGATTATTTAGTTTCTGTGCACCATTTATATTCCTTACAGCCTCTATATTGCCTTGGACACATCCTATTGCCTGTTGATTGATAAACAGTCGGCCTTGCGAGTCGTAGTTGCTTGCTCAGGTGCTGCTTCGCGTCATTGTTGTTCCACCATTGATAAAAGGTTGACACATGCTTAATGATAGAGATGCTTAATGGTGGAGATGATCATGGCTTTAATTACAACTTGATATTAAATTGCTAGATATAACTAATGCAGAGGCATCGGTGGGCAATAGATGTTATTTGGTTCTTCCACGCTCACTTGTGTCCCGTAGGACCCCGAGTACTTGATACCTGTTCCTTGACTATCGCACTATCCGCATGTGGGACCATGAATCCCCTTAGCCAGAACTTGATTAATTTCTTATTTCTTGGGGCCACAAACTAGTTTGGGGTTTTATTACTATCATATACCTATGCCAACTATACTCCTTTATTTAAGATTGTGCGTGGAGCACCTGTACTGTTTTGGAGCATGCCACGTTTTCGTGGTATCGACAAGCCTAGTCACACTTTCGGGTTCCCAGTCGTTTACAGCTGTCGTCACAAACCCTGGGTCCGTTCCGGAGCCGGCCAACTTTGTTGCGGGTAGCTTAGTGGGGTGGCCCCCTAAAATATTTTATGAATCATGTGACTCCTTTGTCGTGAAAGCCTCGTTGGGTTTTGATTTGGTTTTTCCGAGGTTGATCGTGCGTGTGTTGCTATTTGTGCACCCCTGTAGGGTAAATCTTTCTGAAAGCTGTGTCCGCGGTTATGGACGACTTGGAGCATAGTATCCCGATCATAGACAAGCATAACAAAAGTAGTGCTATAAATTTGACTTAATATGTGACTAGTAATCAACTTCACTACAATGGATGGGATAATAAAAGTGCCAACAACTAATGGAACTGGTGTGTATCTTTCATGGTATACCTGCCTAGTAAGTACCGCAACTCTAATGGAATGAAATAAAAGTACCAACAACTGCTGGGTTTGGGATGTCACATGCTAATTGTATCTGACTAGTAAGTACTGCAACTACAACTGAATGGTTAACTAAAACTGAATGGTTAACTAAAACTGCTCACTACTTATGCTATCAGGATGACTCATGATATCTATATCTGACTAGTAAGTGCTTCAACTAATGAAATGAATAAAACTGCCAACTGTGTGAGTTCCTCGGTCTGACTTCCTCTTTTGGTCTCGAGGGGAAAATGCCAGGATGGGTATGATTGGTGTTAGTATCAGGTTGGTCCCGAATAGGTCTATCTTATCCCTCTCTCATAGCCGATAGTTGCATCGAGTCCCTATAGGTTGTTTAGTGCATGCTGCGCTGCCGCTTTAGTCCACCATACCTATGTAGGCGAGAGCCGCCGAATTCTAGCCTCGCCGTGTACTGGCCTCAGTACTGACGCTCCTCTTTTTTCCTTTGCCCTTTGTGGACACCCCTTTTGTTTTAGCAGGTTTGAGATTGATGTCGTTAGCAAGGTTACCCCTCCAGCTTGGCCTAGGCAGGGTTACGGACGCCATTGGTTATTCTTCAGGGCTCTTAGCCCAATTTGCATCTTGTCCGTACTCGGACACTGTATCGTTTTCAAGGTGATTTGGATCTTTGTAGTGTATATATGTATTCTTGACTCTTGGAGTCGTGCTGTATATATATCTGTTCTATGGGTCACATCGAGGACTGTTGTGTAATGGTATTACTTCGTTTTCCACCTGCACGAAAGTGCCTGGTGGGCGTCCTTGAATCGTTTCTATGTGGGTTTGTCGGAAAGGGCTAAAACATGCATAGGGCCGATTCGAGGGTGTTACAAAGTGGTATCAGAGCTCAGCAGTTGCGATACCTCACTAGTCTAGCCTGTAGGATAACCTAGCTAACGGACGATGTAGAGTGTCAAAACTATTTTGAAAAATTGGTTGGATATATCTGATTAGTTCTACTTTTACTCCTTACCCCTATGTTATTCTCCTCTTACCTCTTCGTGTTTTAAATCCGCTCTCTTGCCTTTCTTCGAGTCCAGGAATTCTCGTGGTTGGGTTTCCGTCGTACCTTTAGGACTTCGATTCCTTTTGCAATGGTGTTTCCACATCCGGTCTTTGTGCTATCTAAGCACCCTTCATCTGTTGCACCTTTCGGTGGATCAAAATCCACTGAAATCATTCTTGTATATTTTGATGTTTTTCAACGCGACAACATCATCTACGCTAGATCCGATGAAGATCTGTATCAATCCTTTGTTTCTGAATATCGTTTGTGAAGATCTTCAGTCTGATTCCGAGAGTTGGTTGCAAAACTCTCCTATTCATGTGCAGAGTAATGCTTTGGGTGCGCGATGGACTGATCACCATCCGACTACTCTTATCATTCGCTCTTGTACATTGAATTGGTGGACCAATGCAATTTTTACTCCTTCCACGGAAGTTAAAGGTGGCCTTATCTTTTGATACCTTTATCTTCGTCCATGGTCCTCCGGAGTGTTCTCTCGACGATCACGGACAACGACCTCTTGTTAGTGGTGTCGTGAGCATCTACACGAAGCAAGAAGATTCAGATTGCCAACCTTCTTCCCGGTACCACGAGGCGGATCTCGAGGGCGAGATCCCTTGTTAGTGGTGTCGAATTGTGGAACCCCGCTAAAACCACTACTAGAAAATCGCTGTGTTTTTGTGCATTGCATCATCATGACCGCATGCCCATGTCATCATGCCACCTTGCATTTGAGCATCGTCATCATCATGCATGGTTTTTTCTAAAACTATTTTCAAAAAAAAACCTGGTTTTGTTTTCTAAACGCCCCATCTTTATTTCAAATCAAAACCCGGTCTCTTCTAGATCTTTTATTTTCTTAAAAATTATTTACAAAAGTCTTTTAAAATTAAAATGAATAAATAACAAACAAAACTATTTTTTTATGGGGGAGGCAGCCACCGGCCAGGCCCAAATGGCCCAACCGGCAGCCACCTACCACCCCACCCCACTACCTAACCCAAACCCTAGCCCCACCCTCTATTCCGCCCCGACCACCCCGCCACCTGGGCACGCGCCCCACCCCGCTCTCAGCCGCCGCCACCCACCCGAGTCCAACCACACACCAGCGCACACAGGACGGCGTGTGCGACACGCTCGCTTGGACCCAATCCCACCTGCCCGATCGATCTCTCGCGATCGATTTCCACCCCGCTGACCACGTCCCTCTCCCGTCCCACCTCGCGCCTGACCCCACCCCCCACCAACGCCCTTGCCTCGATCCCATCGCCCAACCCGCCCGCTCGCTCCTCTCGTGATCCCCTCCTCAATCCCGAGCGCCGCCTCGCCTCTTCTCCTTGTTCCGCGACTAATACCGCTCGCACGCCCGTCCCTGGCCTCCCTCTTAGCTCGACTCCTCGCGGCGCCATCCTTCCCTGGTCCTTCCCTGGAGCTCCACCCCGCTTGGTGCGCCGCCGGCCGACCCCTCTACACTCCTCCATCTCGCGGAGCAGCGCAATCTGCCAACTGCCATCGCGACGCCCTCTGCGGTGTCCTCTCTGGCCGTCCGCACCGGCCTCTGCCACCTCGCCTGGATCTCCTCCTGCGCGCCGACCCGCGCGTCGTCGCTACCGCCGGGCCTTTCTGCGTGCCTGGCGCTTCCAGCCAGTGCCCCGCCAGTCCCCGTCGCTTCGTCCCGCGTGCCGCTCCTCTGCGAGATCGCCGCTGCTCAAGCTCCGTCCTCGCCCTAGCCGCGCATGTTCTGGCCGGAGCAACTCCCCGCGCCCGTGGCCCCCTGCTTCTGCGAGCACTACCGCATGTGCGACTCGACGGCCTTCGTCCAGTTCGCCTGTGTCACGGGCAGGTCGTCCTTGAGCGGGCTCCCGTTCCTCACCAAATCGGCGCCTCACAGACTCTCTGCAGTTTTACTTCTCTGCCTCCAGCCAAGCTCATGCTTGTGTGTGTGTGGGGGGGGGGGGGGGGTTCAGAAACTGTGCCCGACACCAAGTGCTTCTCGCTTCTCGCATGCGCACTGTTGAATATCAAGGTTGATGTGGATGGCAAGAGATATGGAACGCGAAGGACACCGACTAGGTGCATCAAGAACCTCTCGACCGACGCTACGCCCATACACCAGAGGAACCATCCCGACGACACCCGAATCACCGACAAGATCGCCACCAGGGAACCCGGAGTTCTCCTTCATGGATCCGATGCCCGGAGACGTCGAGACGCCGATCTCGGAGACCGAAGACCCCGACCCCGGGATCTCCTACATGGAGTACGAAGCCTGATCCGACCGAGACCGATCCCATCAAACCCGAGGAACCCCAAGATCTTTGATCCGAGATGTGTGATTCCCTATCCAAGATCCATATTTTTTATAATATATGACATCTATCTTGTTGCATATAAATTTTTCATGCTCTCATACATGTTTATTTGTTTGGGGGTACTTTGTCGATTCAGCTCATAATTAAACTTGGAGACCATATACGGGCTTTTCTAGTCTTATAATAGCTCCATTTAAATTGGTGTAGCGAACCGATGCTATGTTTTGCCTTGTTAAGTCAAAATTTAAATTGCGGGGTATCTAAATAACTTGAACCTTCTAATTAATTGTCGGGACCCCGGTTCCGCTTAATATTGCCTAGTTGTATCGCATCCTTGACATGTCATGCATCATACATAAACATGCTGGATCTTCTGCCGTAGTATTAAATAGTGTATCCGGTGTTTCTTTTAGTGTTTGCTTCTTCACGGATTAGGCCGTTGAGTGGATGCGAGTATCGACAAGTCCTTCGGATAATGAATCTTCGGCCATGTTTTCCAGGCGAGCATTCTCCCCCTTTCTACCTATTTTGCGTTTATAGTCTTTACTTCCTCCTGTTGATCTATTGCTATCCTTGTTGCGATGCTTTATTTTCCGTGCACCATTTATATTCCTTGCAGCCTCTATATTGCCTTGGACACATCCTATTTCCTGTTGATTGATAGACAGTCGGCCTTGCGAGTCGTAGTTGCTTGATCAGGTGCTGCTTCGCATCATTGTCGTTCCACCGTTGATAAAAGGTTGACACATGCTTAATGATAGAGATGCTTAATGGTGGAGATGATCATGGCTTTAATTACAACTTGATATTAAATTGCTAGATATAACTAATGCAGAGGCATCGGTGGGCAATATATGTTATTTGGTTTTTTCACGCTCACTTGTGTCCCGTAGGACCCCGAGTACTTGATACCTGTTCTATGACTATCACACTATCCGCATGTGGGACCATCAATCCCCTTAGCCAGAACTTGATTCATTTCTTATTTCTTGGGGCCACAAACTAGTTTGGGGTTTTATTACTATCCTGTACCTATGCCAGCTATACTGCTTTATTTAAGATTGTGCGTGGAGCACCTGTACTATTTTGGAGCGTGCCACGTTTTCGCGGTATCGATAAGCCCAGTCACACTTTCGGGTTGCCAGTCGTTTACAGCCGTCGTCACAAACCCTGGGTCCGTTCCGGAGCCGGCCAACTTGTAGCAAGCATCCCGGAGTTGGAATCTCCGCTTTGATGAGGTGATCAAAGAGTTTGGATTTGTCCAAACTTATGGAGAGGCTTGTATTTACAAGAAATGAGTGGGAGCAATGTGGCATTTCTGATATTATATGTGGATGCCATATTATTGATTGGAAATGATATAGATCTTTTAAACAGTGTTAAAAGTTATCTAAACATCAAATTTTCGATGAAAGCCTTGGTGAAACGTCAGGATGGCTCTGATACCAACTTGTCAACACCCGGATTTTTAATCCCAGATGCCCGTTATGCCATACCTTGCAATCCCAGGATTACCATTTTTGCGAGACATAACGGATTGGACATCACAGTACATCATCCATTACAAACCATACATAAGATCTTACACAAATAAGGATCTCATGATCCAGTCTTAATACAACAATCAGCGGAAAATAAAAGATGAGCATAGCGGTGGGGTCCATCTTCAGGGGCACAAGCAATGCTGACGAAGGCAGATGGTCCTAGTTATCATAGCCGTCCTATTGGCCATCATCTTGATAGTCTCCTTCATAGTCTGGCCATGATAATAGCCAGGGACAAAAGCCATGAGTACTCTTTAAGTACTCGCAAACTACCACTAAGAAGTATTATAATTCTAAGTTAAAGTGCCAACTCTATGCTTAACTATAAGGTTAAGTTTGAAACCTAAGCTGAGTTCAGAAGCAAAGAAAGATAAGATAAAACTCTAGAATCACTTAAGTTGGGGAAACTATTGTCATAAACACAACCCTGTTGTGGTCAAATCAAGATTCATCATTCTTTCCAAAGTATTTAGAAAACATCTCACAACGAAACAGTATGGCCATTCCAACTGTCCATAACCGCGGACGCGGCTATTCGAATAGTTTGACACTCTGCAGAGATGGTACACTTTCACCACAAGATTCGATACATCTGTCAGGGATAACCCTGAATCATCATACTTAGTATGCAAATAATCAAACATAACCTTCCCTTTACACACCCTAGTATAAGCACCTCTCCTATGAGCATGGCCTCCCAACCATGACCATCAGTCATCTTGGGCACTGCATAGGTGGACAACATTGAGAGGTAGCCTCATCTCAAACCTCTCCCGTGAGGGAACTAATACTAATGCATATAAATTTCCAGCTAAGCCTTACCCAATTCAGGTAATGTGGTTGTACGGTAAATTTGGAATGGTATCGTATTCGAATCCAACCATCAGTTTTATAAAAGGGTTAAGGCTCATGCCTCAACATTTTCATCATCATCACCCATTTGTGTTTCTCAACACATGTCAAAACATCTCAATAGAATGACTCATCATTCTAAGGTTTTCATAATTCATTTTCACCAAGTATTCCCATCTAAAGTGACTCAAGTTTTTGGATGTCCTCTAAACTACTAAGTTAAGAGTGTTCACTAAGGTGGTAAAGATGGGTTCAATCTCATGCCATGGAATGACATCTAAAGGGTTCTAAATAAGTCAAGTTTTATACTTTTTATGCTACCTTTAAAACAAGTAAAGGACTTTGTATAAACTAAGAGGGTAAAACTTGTAACTAAGACTTGGAGTACCAATAGTCAAAGGGTGTGATCAAGGCATACTTAGGGCATCTTTGCTAAACCATCTAGTTTGATCCTAGCTTGTTAAACACTAAACTTGCAAGTGCTAGCTTGCATTGTTAAAGTTGGCTTGCACTTAGATAGTGCTAGCTTGCTAATAGTAGCTTGCCTTGGTTGGTGCAGTGGTTGAAGTTTTCTTCTTCTTCTTCTTGGTAGAACTCCTCCTCCTCGAGAGCTTGGTCGGTACTATCGTCTATAAATACATAGGGAGTGCACAATCACCAAACAATACTTAACTAGGCTAAGTGGCATTCTAAAACACACCTTTGATGATCTATTATCATCACAACCATCACAAGTTTAATTCAATAGTTTCATCCTTTTTATTTTAGAAAAGTAATTTCTACTCATTGAAAAATTAACTAATATTTAATATTCACCACCAAAATATGGGATCATGTGGACACATGTCCTCACCACATATTCTAACATGTGGGAATGAAATTTAAAGGTTGGATCAACATTACTTTGGTTCAAGTTCATTAGTAAATGATTTAAAGTGACTAGAAATGCCTATATAGCATTGTTTTGGTACTAGTCCGTAGTCACTGCATGTAAACCTTAATATTATTACATATTTGGATAGATATGGTGAAATGTGATTTTTGAGAGTTGGAATCAACTCTAAAGCTAACTTGGTTGATTTTATAAAAATGTTGCAAGTTGCAAATGCTTCTGTCTTCTTATTTTTATTAGGAGAGATCTATAACTCTATTTGAATTAAATCCAACGGTCTTGGATAGATTACTTCCATACCTTTCAGGAAAAATTAGTTTCATGCAATTCGGATTTGTCAAACTCACATAATTAAATTTTGAAAAGCGGGACAGAAACTAGATTTAACTAAAAAGAAAAATCCAGATTTGAAATGTGTGGGCTAGCGCGGGAAAAGGAATGGGCCGGCCCAGTGGTGCTCCGCGGTGCGGGGCTCAGCTGACAGGGGGGTCCCGCTTGTCAGCGGCACTTAACACGCGAAACAGTACGCGCGCTGTGGGCCATAGGATTAGAAGCTAGATCTACGGCCGAGGGTCGTCGTCGACGACGAACAGGTTACCGGCGAGCTCGAACCCTAGCGGCTCGGTGGGGGTCTACTGGGGGCGTACCAGGGCTCCAGCGGGGTCGGCGAGGCGGGCAAACGACGTGGAAGACGACGGTGAGGCGAGGCGTGGTCGCGGCAGAGCTTGGGGTGGTCGCAATCAACGGCGCCCTTCTTCTCCTGCCGCGGCTGCTCTGGCTCCAATTCCGGCGAGGCAGAGCTCGCCTTGCTCCGGCTAGAGGTGGGGAAGGTTCAGAGAGGTGAGGGGAGTGGAATGGTGTGGAGTGGAGAGGCTGGGGAGGGCTCCTTTTATAGGCCCGACAGTGAGACCGAGCGGGATGGGCGGTCGACGGTGGCGACATGGCTACGGCGGGGTAGAGGCATGGCTGGGGGTGGCGATCAATGGGCGGTTCCCTGGCGGTGGTCTAGAACTTAAATGCGGCCGTGGGGACGGTGGCACGCGGTCGGGGCGAGGTGGCGCTCTACGCGGCAGAAGCGGCGGTGTCCACGGCGAGCGGTGGCTGTGAGGCGTTGGGCGGCGAACGGGGATGTCTGGGGTGTTCTCCAGGTCGAGGCGGAGCGGTGGGCGCGGGCTGGTGCCAAGGGGCGGTCTATGCGAGCGGGGACAGGGCGTGCTCTGGGGGCGGCGTCGGCATGCTCGACCAGCTCCGGGCACGACGGTTCCTGGCCGCTCTGCCCTTTGTCTCTGTCCTGGGGATGGTTGGGCGGTGGAGGTGGACCACAAGCAAGTTGCTAGACATGAGGAGAGAGGCTGGAGAGGGCTGCTGTTGCGAGTGCACTGTCGGCCGACAAGGTGGTGCTCGACATGGCATGGCAGTGCAGCTAGGGGGTAGGGGAGATGCTGGTTAGGCTCTGGTTAGATCAAGAGGGGACAAGGGGATTAAATGGGGATCAATTGGGGGTAAAACCCTGTGGTAAACAGTGAGCTAGGATTAGAGGAGAGATTATGCATGCCAAGTGTTTGATTAAATGGCCGCATGAAAGAAAGTTTTGAATTTTGGTTTCAAATTTTTTGAGTGATCTCCACTAGTGATAGGTAGTCTCTGGTTGCAAGGGTTTTGAAAGTGGAGCTCAAAAAGATGGGTTTTAAAATAGGGGTGATCTATGCATACGCATTAGATTCAATTTTAAACTGTCATTTAAAATAGTTAACAAAATGGTTTTAGCAGATCAAAAGGTGGGCCTTGGTACCTCATTATGTGTACTAGCAAGGGTTACAAAGATCAAGAATTGTTTCTGTTAAGTTTTGAGTACTAGGACTAGCCAAAGTAGGCATGAGAGTTAAATTTGCCAACATGACCATTCCTCCTTTTTAATTCTTTTTTATTTGATTTTCTTTAGGAAAAGCTTGGGAATGATGTAGATGATGTTTAAATCACCTAAGAAACATTTTACAAGCATTGGATCACACAACCATGGCAATTGAAAACAACTCCTATTTTAAATGCACACATATATGAATGCTTTCATTTTCACTTTGAAAAAGTTTTTGTTTACCCCAAATTTGATTGATTTGATCTTGATAAGCTTGGATTGAAGTTTTGGAATGTTACACATCTGGTCCTGCTGTTATCTAAGGAATCCTTCATCTGTTGGACCCCTCTTTGTTCCTTCTTGTGCATTCCGGTGGTTTTCAACGCGACGACATCATCTACGCCAGATCCGATGCAGAGCCTGCATCACTCCTTTGTTCCAAACCTCGATTGTCGAGATCTTCAGTCTGAATTCTGAGAGTTGGTTGTATAATTCCCCTATTCTTGTGCAGAGTAATGCTTTGAGTGCGGGATGGAGTAGCTACCATACCACTACTCTTATCATTCGCTCTTATACATTGAATCGGTGGATCAAGCAATTGTACTCCTCCCACTGAAGTTCGAGGTAGCCTTGTGACCTCTTTCTTCGCCTTTGTTTCTACGGAGTGTTCTCTCGACGAACATGAGCAACGACCCCTTTGGGTGGTGTCGCCAATTTTAAGATGGATCAAGAATCTTGTTAGTGGTGTCACGAGGATCTACACGAAGCGAGAAGGGCCCGACCGCCAGCCTTCTTTCGCGTAACATGAGGCGGATCTCGAGGGCGAGAAACATTGTTAGTGGTGTCGAATTGTGGCATCCCGCTAAAACCACTACTAGAAAATCGCTGTGTTTTTGTGCATTGCATCATCATGACCGCATGCTCATATCATCATGCCACATTGCATTTGAGTATCGTCATCATCATGCATAGCATTGTATTAATTTGTCTCCAAAAATATTCTTGCTAAAACGCTATTCTTGTTTTACTAAAATATCCCATGGATTAATTAAACTCGTCTCTCCTTTATCTTATTTTAAAATTAAATAAAACAATATTTTTGGTCCGTTACATGACCATGAAAGGTTATCTTATTTTTCTAAAAATAAAACTAGACAAAAAGTCCGTCTAAAGTTTTAGCCTAAACCTAGTCCCATCTAATCTATTTTAGACTATATAAATACTCCAACCCCTTCTTCCTTCCCACATCTAGATCTAAATCACCACACAGTTCCCTTCCTTTTATTTTTTTCCCGAGATCTAAATCTTCTTCCAGAAAATAACTTCGGCCGTCGGCGTGCTCTCTTCTCTTACCTAGCTAAGTACTGCCTGGTTTCTTGCCATGGACAAGCTCCTTGGACCAGCCGTGCATGTACCTACTACCAATTGGTATTCCTCTGCTTGGTTTACACATCTGCAGGTACAGATCAACACAAATCGATGCACTGCTACTCCTCCTCTGTTTTCCTGGTCCTTTGTTCTTCGTGCTTGTAGATCATGGCCTTGATTCATGCGCCAGGAGACACCCCTGCTTCTTGTCCCAACCGCATGGAGTCCTATCACTAGTTTCCTTTGGGCCTTGCGCTGCCCGTGTTGCTTGGCTACCTCCAAATCCCAACGAGCGAGCAACTCCGGCCACCAAATACTCTCCAAATATTCCCCAGCGCCGCCGTTTCTTCTTCTTTTAATTCCTGGACATGGGCGCTTGTCTTCTGTTCTCTTGTCCGCATACAAACTACAGCAGCGCAGAGCCACCACGCCTAGCCTCGCGCACGCGACCACGCCCTGCCTTGCCAGGTCGCAGACCCCAAGAGCCAGTCGTGGTTGTCGCTCCAGGCCAGCAAGTCGCCATCTGCTCCCGTTCGAGCCCGTGTCTACGTTTCACTTCTAGTAGCAGACCGACGCCGATCCCAGGCCAGCATACACCCGAGAGACCCAATATCTGTTCAACTTTTTCCTTGTCACGTCCGTCAACTGTTCGGCAAAATGCTCACAGCAGTTTTGGTGTGGAATTCTTCTACTCGTCGGGCCGTAGCCGTTTTGTGGGTCTACTACTTCATCAACTTTGGCTACTTCCGTGATATCTGCCAATTCCGCAACTTTAACCACAATTCGAAGACCATTCTTTATATCTCCGATCCAACTGTGAGACCCGACCCGACCTCTATTTTCATAAACTGTTATTTAAGTTATATGCATTAAAATGCTTCATGCTTGCATACATATTATGTGGATCGGGATTAAATAGAAATTCACCTAAATTAAACATGGAGACTATATGCGGACTTTTCTAGTCTCATATTGTCTTTATTTAAATTTATGTAGCGAACCGATACCATGTTTTGCCTTGTTAAGACAATATTTAAATGCGGGGTATCTAAAATAACTTGAACCTTTTAATTAATTGTCAGGACCCCGGTTCCGCTTAATAATATGGCCTAATTGCACTGCATCTTTGGCATGTCATGCATCATATCATAATCATGTCGGATCTTCTGTCGTAGTATTAAATATTGCATCCGGTGTTTCTTCTAGTGGTTGCTTCTTCGCGGATTAGGCCGATGAGTTGATGCAAGTATCGACAAGTTCTCCGGCTATGAACCTTCGGCAGTGTTTCCCAGGCGAGCATCTCTCCCCCTTATACCTATTTTGCATTTATAGTCTTTATTTCCTCCTGTTGATCTATTGCTATTCGTGTCGCGATGCTTTAGTTTCCGTGCACCAGTTATATCCCGTGCAGCCTCTATATTGCCATGGACACCTCCTAATACCTATTGTTTGGTAGATAGCTGGCACTGCGAGTCGTAGTTGCTTGCTCAGGTGCGGTCTCGTGTTGTCGAGTACCACAGTTGTTGGAATGCTAGCAAATGTTTATGGTGGAGATGATCATGTCTTTAATTACAACTATTAAATTGTTGTGATAACTAATGAAAGTGGCACCGGTGGACAATTATATCTTATTTGGTTTTTCATGCCTATTTGTGTCCCGTAGGCCCCGAGTACTTGATACCTGTTCCTTGACTATTCACACTATCCACATACGGGAGACTCTATGAATCCCCCTTAACTAGAACTTGATTCATTTCTTATTTCTTGGGGCCACAAACTAGTTTGGGGCTTTATTACTATCCTGTACTTATGCCATATTACTGCTTTATTTAAGATTGTACGTGGAGCACCTGTATTGTTTAGGAATGCGGAGTGTTTTCGCGGTATCGACTCACACTTTCGGGTTCTCAGTCGTTTACAACCATTGGCGCAAACCTTGGGTCCGTCTCGGAGCCGGCCAACTTTGTTGCGGGTAGCTTAATGGGGTGGCCCCCTGAAATATTTTATGAATCCTCTGATTGCTTTGTCGTGAAAGCCTCGTTGGGTTTTGAGTTGGTTTTTCCGAGGTTGATCATGTGTGTGTTGTTATTTGTGCACCCCTGCAGGGTAAATCTTTCTGAAAGCCGTGTCCGCGGTTATGGACGACTTGGAGCATAGTATCTCGATCATAGACAAGTATAAAGTAGTGCTATAAATTTGACTTAATATGTGACTAGTATTTCAGCTTCACTACAATGGAATGGATAATAAAAATGCCAACAACTGGTGGAACCGTGGTGACCTGTGTCATACTATACCTGCCTAGTAAGTATTGCAACTCCAATGAAATGTGATAAAAGTGCCAACAATTGCTGGGTTTTGGGATTCCTCAGGACAATTATTTCTGAATAGTAAATGTTCCAACTATAACGAAATGGTGATTAAAACTGCCCACTACTTATGCTATCAGGATGACTCATGCTATCTATATCTGACTAGTAAGTGCTTCAACTATAATCGAATGAATAAAACTGCCAACTATGTGAGTTCCTCGGCTTGACTTCCTCGTTTGGTCTCGAGGGGGAATACCAGGATGGGTATGCTTGGTGTTGCTATCAGGTTGGATCCGGATAGGTCTTTCTTATCCCTCTCTAATAGCCGCCAGTTTTACTGAGTCTCTATAGGTTGTTTAGTGCTCCTGCGCTGCCGCTTCAGTCCACCATACCTATGTAGGCGAGGACCGCCGAATTCTAGCCTCGCCGTGTACTGGCCTCAGTACTGACGCTCCTCTTTTTCCTTTGCCCTTTGTCGGCACCCCTTTTATTTTAGCAGGTTTGAGATCGATGTCGTTAGCAGGGTTACCCTTCCGGCTTGGCCTGGGCAGGGTTATGGACGCCATTGGTTATTCTACAGGGCTCTTAGCCCAATTTGCATCTTGTTCGTACTCGGACGCTGTATCGATTTCAAGGTGATTTGGATCTTTGTATTGTATGTCTGTATTCTTGACTCGTTGAGTCGCTGTTGTATATATATCTGTTCTGTGGGTCCCATCGAGGACTGTTGTGTAATGATATTACTTCGTTTTTGACCCGCACGAAAGTTCCTGGTGGGCGTCCTTGAATCGTTTCTATGCGGGTTTGGCAGGAAGCGCTAAAACTTGCATAGGGCAGATTCGAGGGTGTTACTTGTTATGTCGATGCTAGCTTTGACACTGATCCGAACGACTCTATGTCTCAATCCGGATACGTATTTCTCTTGAACGGAGCAGCAGTTAGTTGGAGGAGTTCCAAACAACCTGTGGTGGCTGGATCAACGATGGAGGCGGAATATGTTACTGCTTCAGAAGCGGCGCAGGATGTGGTTTGGATGAAAGAGTTCATTACGGAACTAGGTGTGGTTCCTAGTGCATTGGACCCAATGGTGATCTATTGTGACAACAATAGAGCCATAGCCAACGCCAAGGAACCGAGGTCTCACAAGAATTCCAAGCATATTAAGTGCCGGTTTCACTCCATCCGCGAACATGTCAAGGATGGAGATATAAAGATTTGTAAAGTACACACGGACCTAAATGTAGCAGATCCGTTGACTAAAGCTCTCCCTAGGACAAAACATGATCAGCACCAGAACTCTATGGGTGTTAGATTTATCACTATGTGAACTAGATTATTGTCTCTAGTGCAAGTGGGAGACTAAAGGAAATATGCCCTGAGAGGCAATAATAAAGTTGTTATTATGTATTCCTTATATATGATAGATGTTTATTTTGCATGCTAGAATTGTATTGATCGGAAACATCAATACATGTGTGTTTAATAAACAAAAAGGGTTCCTAGTTATGCCTCTCTTATAGACTAGCTTCTTGATTAACAAGATGATCAAGGTTTCCTGATCATGGACATTGGATGTTGTTAATAACAAGGTCACAGCATTTGTGAAATGATGTGATGAACATTCATCCGAAGTATAGCATTACGATCAAGTCATTATGTTTATATTGCTATAACATCATACGAAGTAATCTTTATCCTTAGACCATGAGATCATGTTAATTACTAACACCGGAAGAGTATCTTGATAACATCAAACGTCACACCGTAACATGGTGACTATAAAGATGGGTTCAGTGCTACGAAGGTGTTATGTTGAGGCTCATGGATCAAGAGTGGAATTTGTCAATCCCGATGACGAATAGATATACTCTGGGCCCTCTCGGTGATATCACATTGAGATAGCTTGCAAGCAAGTGATGTGATCACTAGAATGTTATATCACGGGAACGAGAAAAGAGTGCATGTCGGTAACGAGATCAAACTAGGTATTTGGATACCGATGATCGAATCTCGGACATGTATTATATCATGAGACAAAGGGATTAAATTACTAGCGTTAAAGGTTCTCACGATCACAGAAGTCATCGTTGAATATGCAGGAGTCAGTATGGATCTCCAGGTCCCGCTTCTGATTATTGATCTAAGAGGAGTCTCAATCATGTTTGTATTATTCGCGAACCGTAGGGTGACACACTTAAGAGTTATTGGACACCATTTTGGAGCACATATGTTTCAGACGAAAGAATCGCAAAGCGCAGGAATTGTTTCGATAGAAACCGGAAATTGTTTCGGGTGAAATTGCAGAAAGTGGTTCTGCATGTGATATTGAAATATTGCAAGGGGTTATATGTGAATGTTTGTTAATTAAAGTAATTAACAAAATTCTGAATAATTTTAATAAAAAGTTTTATTAAATGGGAGAGCATTAAACTTAGAGAATTTTAATGCATTTAAAGTGGAGACTTTAAAAGGGAATGTGAAGAGGCATTTTAATGTGGAGGGGTTACCACCACATGAATGGAGGAGGTGAAGGGGCACCCCCTTGAGGCGCCGACCATGGGGAGGGGCACCCCCCTCCTCCCATAAACGGCCACCCTCTCCCTCCTTCTTCCTCACACCTCCTTGTGAAGGATCTCTCTCCCTCTCTAGAATTATTCCCCATGGTCTCGGATTAGTGAGATACATGTTCTCGGTGGCATTTCGTCTGGAAGGAGTTGCTGCTTCCACTGGATCGCTGGAGCGAGGAGGTGGAGGTTGTCCGGTGGCTTGAACGTGTGTGCGAGTACGAATGCGCTGCTGAGTTGCGGCGCTCGGACTTCCACTCGATCTTGAGATCGGCAAGTGTACGACTACATCAACCATGAGTTCCTACCAGTTAACAAAATTTGTTGTCTTCGAGGGTAAGTTCTCGATGGATGTATGTCCACCCGTTGCTCTGTACCTAGTAGATAGATCTTGGCGTGTATTTCTCATCGTAGGAAATTTTTTGTTTTCTATGCTGCGGACCCAACACTTTCTTCATCATGTTGGCGTCTTGAAGGTACACAAGAGATATTATTCTTCAAGACACACTTGCCATAGGCTCAACTCTCACATAACCAATATTTGGATCACTCCTTGAACATCTTGATCATCACTTGATCTTTTTCACTTTCATATTCTCCGAACCTTGAAGCCAACATATGGTTCAAGAATTGCATATGGACAAATCCTACAGGTAAAACTCAATACAAACATAAGTCCATAAAGATTGTTATTAATTACCAAAACCACACGTGGGGGCACACATGCACTTTCAACAACTCATCTATGTCCATCCCTGCCATCACCGGCGTAGCACCCGCCGTCGCCATAGATCAGACCATTCATGGCGCTAGCGCACTCGCTCTCAGTCATCCGATCAAGCACCTAGCGGGCGTCAGCCCTCACCGCCGAACAAGTTGCGCCCCGCCTGGGAGGTACGTGCGCCAATGGCGTCGAACGAGGAAGGCCCCTTGCGCAAGGTCGGCGACTCGACAAAGTCTTGGTTGAGGTTGAGGTGGGCGTGGCCTTGGCTCCGGTTAGGGCTATCATCGGGGAGAATCGGCGAGAAAACCGCGTTGGGATTGGTGACGGGGATCTCGTTCTCACCCACCTCGGGAGAGGAAAACCAAGACCCGGGACATGCTGCCCCAAAGCTTCGGCTTTCCTCGAAGAAAGGCGTTGAGGACAGTGAGGTGTTGCGGGTGAGGCTGGACGACTTTCCTTCTTCTCTGTGTCCCGTTGGTTTGTCTTTGCAAGTAAGCCTCCACCGATGCCTCCTTCTCGAGAGCCTTCTTTTTCTCTAGAGCGCAGCAGCTACGGCGGGCCGCTGTGGTCGACGGTGATGAGCTTTCTCGTGTGCAACACCTTCGTCCACTCCTCGCCCGACATGTCATCCAACCTCTATGTATTGTGTTTCTTGCGTGGCTTCCCGTGTTGCGCAAACACGGAGGGTCGGCGATGTCGGCTGCGACGGCGTGGGATGGACTGGAACCAGAGCGGTTGCTCGGGAGTAGGCGGGAGAAATGGACAATGGGATTGGGAAAAAATCGGATGTGTATATGTCTCCTTTTGGGTGGAGGTGGTTTCGTCAGACGTGGCGCACTTTGCCGGCAGTCCCAACCCAGCCCCGTCTGGTGACCGGTAAGAACAGCAAGGGAATTCCGAACAAATTGTTTTTTCTAAGGACCTAATCTATTAGCACTTGTTGGGTTGGCGGTGCAGACCGTTTTCCGGGCCGCATCCCCCAAAGCCCATTAGGCCATCTACGATGGAAGGTGCTTATATGGGTGCTTAGCAAAATAAACCAACCAATTTATTTAGCACAATGCTTATCTGTACATGAGAGGTGCCTAGTTAGACATCTACATAGTACAATTAAGCACCGGTGCTTGGTAAAAAATCGGTTTATTTTTTAAGCACCTTTTTAAGCACTTGGACCGGGTTGAGGGCGTCGGTTGAGACGCTGCTCTAAGCGACAGGGTCTGATTTGGTCATTTGGGTACGTGGGCTGATTCCTGCGAAACTTTTTTTAAAATATTTTTTCTAAACTTGTGCATGTATCTGCCTGTCTGCAGACTCGCTGGATGCCTGCGTGTGTGTGAGCCGGAGCCAGGCCAGCGCACCACCAGCATCTGCAGTGGCCATGCATGCCGCTAGCAAGGGAGCAAGACACGCCTTGGTCGGTCGGTCGGTGTGTCGCGCCACGCGCGCATGCGGACTTGCAGCCGAGACCACAACGCCGCAAGCTCTCACCAAAACGTCCGTGAATGCGTCCTGGCTGAACCCACGCGCGCGTGCGAGTGCGACCGCGGACATGTGACGTGAGAAGGCGCCACGGAAAGCGAAGCTCAGTCAGGAGGGAGAAAATATCGATGGATTGTGTGCACGCACACACGCACGCAGGGTGGAAGCAGGCGGCAGCGGGTATTTGCATAACTAAACTTGAAAGAAATTCACAGACTAAACTTTGGCTGAAAGAATTTTACTAGATCTAACCCTTTTTGCAGCGCTGTATAGAGTGGTGTCGCACTCAGTACAACGCCATGACTCACGGCGTTGCACTATGTTGTGCAAAGCCACGACAGGCGGCGCCACACTTTAAAAGTGCAACGCCATGAACGACGGACGGCGTTGCACTGTGTTGTGCAACGCCATGCGTTGCACTGTAGAGTACGACGCCACTTTATACGGCGCTACAAAAAAGTTAGATTTAGTAATTCTTTCGGCCAAAGTTTAATCTGTGAATTTCTTACGAGTTTAGATTATTTCGATGAAAAACTCGGCGGCAGCAGCCGCTGGTAGTCAAATGCTGAGAGAATCTATCGCGTACTTATATACTATTTGCGGCACGGTGCCATGTGGATGTGGGTCTCCGAGATCTCCAGAGACGATTACTACCGTCAGTGTCAGGGAGAAAGAAAGAGTAGAAATGGAGTCTGAAATTTCACTCGCCAACTGGAGACCTGCGGCCGGTCTCACTCTTTTTCAACCCGCTTTTGAGTTTTGACTCTCGCGTGCTACACTAATGCACTTTTTTGAAGGGATTTCAGCACTTTATTGATCAACCGATAGCTTTACAAAGTTCAGACCGGATAGAATTACGGAAAAAAGAACTGCCAAAATGTTCAACTCGACGAGCTAAAATGTGTGCTGAATAGTTAAGCAAACGACTAATGTGACAACAAGTCACCGACTGAAAGGTAGCAACCAGGGCCGGCTGGCATCATTTAATATCCCTACAGAGCCATTATTTAGTTCTAGATTAAAAAAATTCAACGGCAGAGCAAACATGTCGGATAGTCAAGTCCATAGATTGTTCTCCATATTCCGACAACTGTTCATGTTCGGCTTTTCCATCTCTTCCACTGTCCAGTCGCACGTGCACGTAGTCTCTAGACCATTAATATTTTTAGATTTGTCTAGATTTGGATGTATCTACATGTTTTAGTGCTAAATACGACCAAATCTAGCAAACCAAAGTACATTAATTTGGATCGGAAGAAGTACCGGGAGTCGATCAATCGAACTGAAAATCCATCTACGCCTCGCTACTTGGCATGCCCCGCTCGCCTCTTCCCAACGAATGGTACGTTCTCATGCCAGTGTCTTAGTCGTCGCTAGGTGGTTCAATGATCTTTTTTAATTTCTATTACTACCTCCGATACATATTAATATTCTTAGATTTATCTATATCTGAATGTATCTAATCATGTTTTAGGGTTATATATATCCGAATCTAGACAAATCTGAGAATATTAATTTGGATCATATAAAGTAGATTTCTCTAGATTTACCTGTATCTAGACAAGTTTTAGTGTTTAGTACATACAAACTACACACAAACTATTATTTTTTTGTGAAATAGTACATACAAACTAGACAAGTTCTAAGTAACATTTCCCGACGATGAAGTATTCCTTTCACAAATGTAAGTGCTCCAATATTGCCCAGAAAATATAAGTGTACTTTTAGTTTTTTAGTCGTTGGAAGACATTTTTTTAGTGCTTAACAATTATTTTTCTACTAGTACCATTCAATGTAAGAATGTCTGGTTGGATTTTATCTCTTAATATTTTGCTAATGAAAGTAGACACATGTAGCTCTAATATTTATATGCGGTACATATATAGTCTTTGGGGCCCACGTGTCTGCTTCGCCTAGGGCCCTACAAAACATAGAGCCGGCCCTGGTAGCAACGACGACACCAACCAGAGACCGATCTCTCCCCGGAGAATTAAAGTGTTGCACCACAGATAAATAGTCCGAGGCTATGATGATCTTGCTTAGTCCTTCATCGCGAGCGAGGGTCAATGCACTCCGAATCGCTAGTGCTTCAGCAATCTCCGGCGGCGTAACCCCATCAAGTCGCTGGTTGCACGCAACCAACCAATTTCTGACGTGGCCCCTGATTACAACACCCACCCCATCCATGGCGAAGAAGAAAACAAGGCTACATCCACGTTAATATAAACCACACCTTCCGGCGGCGGAGACCAAAGAGGCGGCGACGAGGTCTCATGAGTCTGGATAGTAGGTTGTTTGACCAGATGCAGCACTATCATCACAATATAAGCCTTGATATGTACAACAACGCTCCGTGGATGTTTCATCTTCTCAACATTGCATATTGCGTTACTATGTGGGACCCACAGGTGCCAACAAGTCACTGTCATAGTGACGCATTCTTGATCAGTCGACCGATCTAGGAATGCAAAGAGTCATGCTTTCGACGTGGTGAAGTCACTTCTGCAAAGCTTGACCCAAAACTTCTCTTCAACCGGTGGAGATTCACCGCCGCATCCGCAAGTTCCCATCGGCCGTCCGGACAACATGCAACCGAACTCCCATCAGGCACATGGGCGCGTGTCCAACAACATGGGTCGGGGAGGAGATTCGCCGCCGCATCCGAGGTGCTCCCATCGGCCGTCTGGTGGGATCGCGGCTACCAGATGGAAAGAGTTCCTTGCCTGGGAACACATGTCGTGGCGCACGAGCGCCTTCTGCGACGAGTTCCAGCCATGGGAGGTCCGATGACGACGGCGCCTTCAAGCACTCCGACGCAGAGCTCGACGACGATGACGCTGGCATTTTTGTCAAGGAGGAGGAGGAGGATGATGACGATGTAGCAGCAGCCGCCCCCATGGGTTCTATACCCGATTCAGAACTAGAGAGCTTCTCTGATCCTTCACTAACCGGGGCTAAAACCTCTGAAATCCAAAATGCCAAAATAGGAATAAGGCTTGCTATTATTAGAAATGTCCAAAAAATATCATATTCGTGAAGCAGAAACATAATGTACTCCCGTTAATGTGGAATAGGGGGAACTTAAACCAGTCAATTCAATTCAACACCGCCGCGCACCTGCCCTCGGAGTACCATGAGCTCCCGGCGCGGGGCTACGATTTATATTTTAAATGTAAATTACGTATAAATATATATGAACTTTATCAGTTTTAGTGTGTATTGTCTTGTTTGAACTTAAAAAAAAAAAGCATCCGCCAAGCACGGACAACGCGATTGGCCGGACCACAATCTTCCCGTGGCCCCAATCATCCGGACCAGAACGGACATTTGATATTTTGGGTTGCCTTGTGGAAATACCCTTACAACAAATAAGGACATGATGGAAAAAAGAGACCGGCGCCACGTCCTACTTCAATTCAATTCAATTCAGCACCGCCGCACACCTGCCCTCGGAGTACCAGGAGCTCCCGGCGCGGGGCTACGACTTATATTTTAAATGTAAATTACGTATAAATATATATATAAACTTTATCAGTTTTAATGTGTATTGTCTTGTTTGAATTTTAAAAAAAAATCATCAGCCAAGCACGGACAACGCCACGCGATTGGCTGGACCACGACACAATCTTCCTGTGGCCCGAATCATCAGGACCAGAACGGACATTTGACATTTTGGGTTGCCTTGTGGAAATACACTTACAACAAATAAGGACATGATGGAAAAAAGAGACCGACGCCACGATCCTACTTCAGACCCCCCGCACCCTCGAAGAGAAGACCTAGGGTTACAGGCCGGCGGGCCAGGTCCGGACCAAAGCAGGTAGTGACAGCTCTTGCCTCGGCTGCTGATAACGGGTTGCAATGATGCTTCATCGGCGAGGCAAAGCTGTTGAACACGGTATTTAAGCAGCACAATGTGCTCCTAACCCAGCGGCGTGGGACTAATTAAACACGCTCGTGTGCAGACGTCCCGAGCGGATCGCTGTGCGAGCACGCGTCTTCGGCCCACCGTACCTCGTGTTGGTTCTTCTGTTCTCGGCCCACCACCTAGCTAGTATTCACTAGACAGATTATTTCAGCCATCCCGACGCCGACGCCCGAGTAGATCGAGTACGTCACTCGACAGCGAGCATGCTTCAAGATCTGCTGTGGGGCAGGCCGGAGATCTGAGCGCGACGGGAGGAATCATCGTGTGCTGCCGCTTAGCCAACCCAATTCACACACAAATATATACATACAGTGTCTCCTTCACGGAGGCCACAACAATATAACACAACATGTGTATGTGTACCTGCGTACACCCATCGACGGAGACCAGGAATAGATCCACGAATTCAGTCTAGTTTTTATACAGAGCAGCACTGCACTAGCGATGAGCCACGCCTCTTGGGAGTTGGGAGTGAGAGTGACCACTGAGCCGAGCATAATAACAGGAGCACGCCCGATCGGGGGAGACAGACTGATGGATGGATACTTGGACTCGGAGCACTACCAAGCCCTGAAGAAATGGATGTGAGAGCAGCTCCAGTGAGCTTTCGGCTATGGGTGGGGGGCCGGTTACATGCCGCACTCTCGATAAGGATCTATTATATACTAAAAGCAATATAAAGGTGTTTTTCGAGACACCAGGTTAATCCATATCACCTAAATTATATTAACCGTTGGATCTACAACTTAAGGCTGTGATTTAATTAGCAGATTAGTTACGCAGCCGTTAAATTTCACGCAATGCACGCACGGCAACATATGAGTGCATAACTCCATCACGTTCCCTTGAAAAAACTCCATCACGTTATCAATATCCCTAGCCAAACCGGACGAAGTTCCTCTCATACAAGATCACGCGATCCAGCTTTTAAGATCTTGGGGAGTGGGAATACTCCTGTTTTTCCATAGATCGGTAGTCAGAAATCATCTTGCAGCAAATCAGAGCTCTCCGGGGATCGGAAATCATCTATGGCAGCTTCCAGATCTCCACTTATATTCTGCAGCCATCGACAGAATCAACGGAGACCTAATGAGCGATGAAACCTTCCAGGGCCGTCTAAGCCTTCTCAACATTGAATCTCATAGATGATCGATCTTGAGAGGGGCGAGACTTCATGTATGAGGGTATTAGAAAGCTGAAAATCAAGAACACCCTGGAGGCAAGCTCGAGTAATACTTCAGCGACAAGATCTACAAGCACTTCAGGCCAAGACCAACAAATTAACAAAACATTGCGGCTTCAGATGTCCACTTCACAATATTAGAAGAGCGCTTTGATCTGGAGACCATGATCTGAGATGAAGGTCACATGTGCTTCATCGCTTCCTCATCCATGAAAGAAATTCGTGGTCATCCGTAGCCACTGAACTTGTACATGATGGAATGAGGACAACAGTGGAGGGAGGCATTCCTGCTGAGAAGAAATGGCTGAAGGAGAATAAAGAGGAATCCGCCCGCTCACCTACCTCACCTACATGCTTTGATCGGTTAAGCTTCTCCAGCGAGGCTTTAATTAGAAGATGAATGGAATTACAACCACAAAGAACTGAGACCGATCAACACATACCTCCAGCCGGTGACCACACAGCCAGCCGGAAAGAGGAACCCGGCGCCCCACAGCGAGACAACCACGCTGACGCGCGATCCCATGGATGGGAAGCAGAAATCGTTGACCCAAGATGCAGCCGCCGGCAAAATAGTGAGCAGAAATCGTTGACCCAAGATGCAGGCGCCGGCAAAATAGTGAGCAGAAATCGTAGACCCAAAATGCAACCGCCAACAAAACAGGGCCAGAACGCCACCGAGGAGCCCGCTACCGCCCGGAGCCAGCACATGAGATCCAAATCGGTGTCCCCGGTACAAGAAACGGAGAAGAAGAAGACTACTACCCATCCGTAGTAAACAATAATACACCCTATTCGCAGGGATGCCGGCGAGATGCGCCGCGGCCACCGCGGACGAGGAAGATGCGGGAGGACGCGGACACCCTCCGTGGGAACCATGTTGAGGAACTGCTTCTTGTGGCGGCGGCGGCCGCCGCGGAGCCCATGGAGGACGAATCGGCAGAGGGAGATGCCTCGGCGGCCGCGGAACCCATGGACGACGAAGCGGCGGGAGGGGACGCCGCAGAGCCCATGGAGGACAGCTCCGCCTCTTCTCTTTCTAGCATGGCGGCCCGTCCCCAGCGTCGGAGAGGAGCGAGGAGAGAGGAAGTAGCAGTGAGCCGGTTCTTTTTCTAGCGTTGCCGATTCGCTGTTTTTTTTGACTATATTTACTGTAGCCGAGCACCTGAGCCGGTGCTCAGCGCTGAGGCTTTCCCTCACGCTTAAGCTATTAAATAATATGAGGATACGCATGTGGCTACAAGTTGGCCCTTCATGATTTCTCATATATTATTGATTTTCTTCAGAGTTGAAATTGAAAGCAAACCAATCACAGTTGTCAAGTAATTACAAGCTCTCCGTAAATCTTTGTGCGACAACTTGGATCCATCACAAGAACGTCCCAGGTAATGTACAACGATGTTTGTTTTTTCCTCAAGGCCAATCAACGAGTACATACCTTGTCAGCCTTTTCTAACAACGGTCAGCAATGAAAAAAAACTTAGGATTTGGGGCAGCTGATATATTTTATGTATCATATTATTGCCAGAAAGGCAAAATTCACTATATATGCATTCTAACCTTCATACTTCTTTTAGCCTACACATGCATCAGATATGGCACCTACAGTTGGAAATGCATTGTAGACAAGTAACGATGCATGGACAATCCAGGTCTAGACTTTGGGGCTGAATTAATGTATTAACTAATGAATTTGTTAGTATCAGTATGATTGCAGCAAATAGGAAGGTACAATTCTTCTATCTGGATCTGTCGAATAGTTTTCCATATTATTATTTGTTCATAGATCAATCCAACCCATGCTTCTATTGGAAATAAATAGGTCAGAAATCTTACGTAGTTTAGATAAAACTCGCTCAACATTACCTTCAAAGTTTGTAAGTATGATAGCTCTCGGTCGTTGGGGAATAATCAACAATCTGAAATCATTTTCCTTCAAGATACAATGTTGAAGGAAGTTTTTGAGAAGTCGACAATTTTTTTGAAGTAACTATACTTTGAATTTGTTGATTGTAATACCTTAGCAGTGGAGAAAAAAGTGGTGCTTAATAATCAGGTATGTAGATCATTCATACCCAAGGTAAGACATGTATCAATAAGTGACATTTGGAATTTTTTCATTTGTTTATATGCATAATTGCTGTAGAAGTCTTACAGACCTAAGATTCAAAACCAATTTTTTTGAACATGCCCCCCCTCAAGAGGATTTTGAATAGCCTCATAAGTTGCCACCTAAAAAGAGTGGAACCTAAAGACGTAGTAGACACCCCTCTAAAATCAAGGTGCAAACCAATATTTTCTATATAGTAGAACCGCCTAGAAGTAACACCAAATACGGAAAAATGGAAGCCACCAAAAATAATATATGAGGATTTCAGTGCGGCGTCCATACCAAGATCATTGATTATGTAAAACATCATATTTACTATCGGCGTGTTGTCGTGAAGGACAAACAAACCCAACAAAGTATATAGGTAAATAAACTACAGCATAAGGATTAATCTGGTGATAAGTATTGGATGTTTGTTTTTTGGGTCCTCATGGAACATTGGTGGTCTCAAAGTTAGGGTTAACTGGGGGAGATGTAAATGGTGGACAACTGTTTTAGATATACATCTTACATTAATATTGATTAAAGTTTGAACATTCAATGTAGACATATGGAATTCATTCTTTACAATTTTCAATGTTCGAAGTAGATATTACAAACTTTAATTCTTCATTTTACTTATATTAGCTGTCATATCCATATGGTATTCTGGTGTACGCATCCATTAATTATTCCTACAAGAAAATATCTAGAAATTACAGTACTAAAAATAATTTAGAAATAGTTGTATCCGCTATAATACCAATTAAAAAGGTACTCCCTCCATTTCAAAATATAAGATGTTTTAGCTTTGTGACAGTAGTGTATCTAGACCCACTTTGGTGTCTAGGTTCATTTCAAACCTAGATGAACCTAGACAAAAAGAGGACTAGATACATTTCATTCACAAAGCTAAAACATCTTATATTTTGAAACGGAGGGAGTACAACATTATGTCGTTAAACTGATTAACCGGCAATCTTCTATTAGTACACCTCATGTATCACATATTGGTACGTTTATATGAACATATCACAAGTAATTCACAAGAAATAGATATATCCATGTCTAAAATCTGGTATTTTGCAACCAAAGGAGGTAAAAGGGAAGAAAAACATATGCATATTATAAAAATAATTACTTAATACTTTGGAGGCACTAAAGATTATTCTCTTGCATTGTTGTGGGACCAACATGCTATTTTGACATACAAACATGATCCCTCGCATTTGCTAGGGCCACCCTGCTAATTTTTTTAAAAAAAGAGAGCGGGAATAGAGACATAATTCATTTTCTAAAAACATGAATTAAAAACCTAAATAAACAACTACTATATGCCAAAGTAGTGGTACATCCTGGAGTAGTCGATGTCGCTTTTGCTCGACGGCTCATCCTTCGGCGTTAGGCGACTGCAACCCCGGTCATCGTTGTGGCCTCGTCATCGTAGAGGACGGCGAAGTTGCCGGCGTCGTAACGCCCGACGAGCTCCGACGTGAGGCACCGTCGCCTTCGACCAGGCCAAGACGAACTTGAGCAACGTCGGTGGCACCTCCTTGAAGGAGGCACGTTCGACCATCTTCTGGACAGGGAACTCCTCCGAGTCCTTGGGCGCCTGGAACAACAGTTTTCAGGCGGTGTACTCCAGCGGCGGCCGTCATGCCTACTACATCTACCGTCTCCAGAGAAACGACCTCTCATCCTGCCTCCGAAGCCACGAGATGGCTCAGGTTCACTACGCTCCCTATTAGGAGGGGGATCAACAAGTCATTTGCCAAAAGTTTTGTCCTTTGCCGTGTATACTCTTGAACCACAATCTTAATATTCGTGATCAATCAATCCACAAATCTCCCAATATCGAGCGCGAGGGTTTCATATATATCTACACAAGAACAGTACACATTCTACTTTCCCTATGATTGAAATAAACCTTGGTAGAGGTTGTCTAACGTCATGACGAACACGAATAAGCAGGAAGTCACCATAGATACTAGGACCATCTTATTAAACTTGCATGATCTTGTGGATATGCATTCAAATCGGCATAGGCTCCAGATCAACAGTTTCCGCTTTTGTAACACCGTCATACGGCTCAATCAACAAGCGTTTTGATGAAACGTTACCTGGCTCCGCCATCCGCTTCCAATCTGCCAAATAGAAGAACCGCACAATGAACTGTTAGATTTATATGGACTGCGGTCCATGTAGAAAGCCCATCTAGCCTAATAAATCCTGAAATTTCAAGGTCCATCTACTATGGCAGCTTGGAAGCTCTGTGGGAGACAAAGTTTATTTTCACATTGCTAGTTAGGAGAGAGTTGGACCAGCTTATAAGGTGAACTGTTTCACTCCCACTAAGTGAGTGAGAAGAGAAGGAGTCTACGCGCACTCCTCCTCCTCCGCCGCCCGCCTCGCCGAGCCCGCACACGCGTCGCGTTTCGTGAATCGAGTTCGAGTTAGAAACTTGTTTTGTGAAAGACTAAATTTTTGCTTGGTGCACTAGCTGTTGGGTACATGTCAACATTCGTGTGCATGTTTGACGTGTGTCCTTGTCTTCTAACGCGTGGCGACTCGGTCGGCTCACCTCCCAGGCTATAGGACGAGAGACAAACAGATCTAGACGGATCCAGTTCTTTTCTCAGTCTCTCTCGCTGTGTGTTCCTCTTGCTGCACTGCTCTCTAGGCTTTCCCATCCTGGCGGCTGCATGCACTGCTGTCCGGGAGAGCAGGCCTCCGAAACCCCGTCCGTTGAGATCCTGCACCGGAAGACGGACGATAAGGTTTTTGGGGAGCGTCACGGCGTGACTGCTCGTCTCCGTTCGTGTTCTTCTTCATCAACCGACGACCTCATCAGCACCATGGGCGACAACAACAATGACTAAGGTGCTGCTGCGGTGATGACCTTCCCGATCAACTTGTACGTGCTACTCTTCTCTTTGTATGCACTAGTTCTTACTAGATTTTCAGATCTATTAGATGTGGTTGTTTGGCTGTATGTGTTTAGATCTGCTAGTGCTTACATAATGCTGATTTCGGTAATTAATCTCATGGGGAAATTGCCTAATATTCCAACAATCCAAAAACCTTATGTATTTAGACAATTTTCGTCATCTGCCTTTGCTGTATCGCTGAAACCGAGCCCTTTTACGGGTGCTAATTTTAAGAGATGGCAAGGAAAAACCCTCGTTTGGCTCATTGCAATGGGCATAGAAAAGGTTGCAGATGGCACTCCCAGAGGTCCACTTACTCTCGAGGAAGAGAGAGCGTTCAGGGAGGCCACTATACTTTTCGTGGGCTCTGTACTCAGTGTGCTTGGAGACAAGTTGGTTGATGCATATTTGCATATCTATGGTGCCAAGGAAATGTGGGATGCGCTGGACGCTAAGTGCGATGCTGCCAATGCCGGTGGTGAACTGTATGCTATGGAGCAGTTCAATGACTACAAGATGGTTGAAAACCGATCTGTAGTAGAACAAGCTCATGAGCTACAGATCATGGCAAAGAACTCGAACTCCTCAAGTGTGTGCTTCTGGACAAGTTTGTCGCGGGATGCATTGTCGCTAAGCTTCCCCCTTCATGGAGGAATTTTTCCACTTCTCTGAAACATCAGAGGCATGAGCTCTCTATTGAGTACCTAATTGGTTCTCTGGATGTTGAAGAGAAGACGAGGGCAAAAGACAAATACACTAGTGGAACCGAGGGACATTCTGCTGCCAATATGGTGTAGAAAAATGCCCACAAGTCCAAGGGAAATAACAAAGTCTGCCAGACTACCAACTTCAAGAAGAAGGGGCAGAACAAGGAAAGGAAATAACCTTACTGGGTGTGTGGCGAGATTGGCCATTGGGCTCATCGTTGTCCACAGAAGAAAGGCAAGAAGGGTCAGGCTGACAGAGTTCTAAATCTGTCAACATGGTCATTGGCAATACTGATGCAGAAACTTCAGGTTCTGGGTACGGTAATTTATTACCTACTGTTCTTTCAGTATTTCAACCCACATAATGGTGGTTTGATACGGGTGCCAATGTTCATGTGTGTGCTGACATTTCCATGTTCACCTCTTATCAGGCTCGAGATTCCTCAGTCATGATGGGGAATGGGTTACATGCTACTGTTCTTGGTGCTGGCATGGTAGATCTGAAGTTTACTTCGGGCAAGATCGTGCAATTGAAGAATGTGCAGCATGTCCCTTCTATAAAGAAGAATCTCGTTAGTGGTTCCCGTCTTCTGAAAGATGGGTTTAAGTTGGTATTTGAGTCCAATAAAGTTGTACTGTCTAAGTATGGAACCTTTGTTGGAAAAGGCTATGAATGTGGAGGCATGTTCCGTTTTTCATTGGTAGACTTCTGTGATGATGTAGTGAACCATGTTTGCACTACTAGTAATGAAACTAATGTTTGGCATTCACGACTTTGTCATATTAATTTCGGTTGTATCTCGCGGCTTGCTGGTATGAGTTTAATTTCGAAATTTACTATTGTCAAAGGCTCTAAGTGTCATGCTTGTGTGCAAGAAAAGCAGCCTCACAAGCCTGCAGAGGAGAGAAACTTGGCACCTCTAGAGCTCATACATTCAGATCTATGTGAGATGAATGGTGTGTTGACAATTAGTGGAAAGAAATATTTCATGACTTTGATTGATGATTCTACTAGGTACTGTTATGTATATCTCTTGAAAACAAAAGATGATGCCTTAGATTTCTTTAAAATCTATAAGGTAGAAGTTGAAAATCAACTTGAGAGAAAGATCAAAAGGATTCGGTCCGATCGTGGTGGAGAGTACTTTTCTAATGAGTTCAATTTATTCTGTTCGAAACGTGGTATTATACATGAGATGACGCCTCCCAGTTCCCCTCAATCCAATGGGATTGTTGAGAGGAAAAACCGGACTCTAACAGATTTGGTTAACGCCATGCTAGCCTCTGCCGTTTTATCCAAGGAATGGTGGGGGGAGGCTATATTGACTTCATGTCATGTCATAAACTGTGTTCCAACTAAGAATAAAGAGATTACACCATTTTAAGAATGGGAAAAGAAAAGGTTGACACTCTCATACTTACGAACTCGGGGTTGTTTGGCAAAGGTCAACGTGCCAATCAACAAGAAGCGTAAGCTTGGACCTAAAATTGTGGATTGTATCTTTCTTGGCTATGCTTCTCACAGCATTGCTTACAGATTTCTTGTGGTGAAATCTGAAATGGACGACATGAGTGTCGGTACCATTTTGAATCAAGAGATGCTACATTCTTTGAGGATATATTTCCTATGAGAGATATGCCTAGCATATCTAATAAGGAATATGATCCAATTTCTGAACCTGAAACTCCCATAGAGACTGGCGAACAATCAGATGATGAGAGTTCAGATTCAGATGAGGATGACAATGAAGCCCATAAGGAGCAAGAGACAAAGGACTGCAAGGTCTTTTGGTAATGATTTTATTGTGTACCTAGTGTATGACACTCCCACTTCTATTTCAGAAGCTTATGCATCTGTGGATGCAGACTACTGGAAGGAAGCAGTTCAAAGCGAGATGGATTCCATCTTGGCTAATGGAACATAGGAGATATCTGAATGTCCATATGGGTGTAAACCTGTAGGATGTAAATGGGTATTTAAAAGGAAGCTTAGGGATGATGGTACTATTGAAAAGTACAAAGCTCGGCTTGTGGCTAAAGGCTATACCCAAAAAGAAGGCGAAGATTTCTTTGATACTTACTCACATGTGGCTAGATTGACCACAATTCGAGTACTACTATCACTAGCTGCCTCTCATGGTCTTCTCGTTCATCAAATGGATGTTAAGACGGCTTTCCTAAACAGAGAGTTGGATGAGGAAATTTACATGGAACAGCCTGATGGTTTTGTACTAGAAGGTCAAGAGAGAAAGGTGTGTAAATTAAAGAAATCTTTGTATGGCTTCAAACAAGCTCCTAAACAATGGCATGAGAAGTTTGAAAGAACTTTGACATCTGTGGGCTTTGTTGTAAATGAAGCCGACAAATGTGTGTACTAGCGCCATCGTGGGGGCGAGGGAGTTGTCATATGTCTCTATGTTGATGACATACTAATTTCTGGGACAAGTCTCAGAGTGATTAATGAGGTCAAAACCTTCGTGTCTCAATGTTTTGAGATGAAATATCTTGGAGAAGCTGATGTTATCCTAAACATCAATCTACTGAGAGATGAGAATAATGGGATTACACTTGTGCAATTACATTATGTAGAGAAGGTGTTGAGCAGATTTGGATATGATGATTGAAAATCCTGTCCCACACCTTATGGTCCTAGTGTTTTGCTTCGAAAGAATCAAAAGGCAGCTAGAGATCAATTGAGATACTCTCAGATTATTGGCTCACTTATGTATTTAGCTTGCGCTACGAGGCCTGACGTCTCGTTTGCTGTGAGCAAACTTAGCCGGTTTGTGGCCAACCCGGGAGATGATCATTGGCATGCTCTTGAGAGAGTAATGCGCTATCTAAAGGGAACCGTGAGCTATGGAATTCATTATACCGGGTATCCTAGAGTACTTGAAGGGTATAGTGATTCAAATTGGATATCATATGCTGATGAGATAAAGGCCACAAGTGGATATATATTCACTCTTGATGGTGGCGCTGTTTCATGGAAGTCTTGCAAGCAGACCATCTTAACGAGGTTAACTCTAGAAGGAGAACTCACAACACTAGATACTGCGACTATCGAAGCAGAATGGCTTCGTGAACTCTTAACAGATTTGCATATGGTTGAAAACCAATACCGGCAATCCTTACGAACTGTGACAACCAAACTGTGATTGTCACAGTGAACAGTTCTAAGGACAATATGAAGAGTTCAAGACATGTCAAGAGAAGACTGAAGTCTGTCAGAAAGCTGAAAAACTTCGGATTTATAGCATTGGATTATGTCCAAACGGCTAAGAATCTAGCAGATCCTTTTACGAAAGGACTATCAAGAAATTTGATAGAAAATGCATCAAGGGAGATGGGTTTGAGACCCACGTGAGTTTTTAAGGGGTAACCCAACCTGTGTGATCGGAGATCCCGTGAATTAGGACCTGGGAAAACAAACTGAAACAACTGAGTTGAGAGAAACTTTCAAAAACTCCCACTCCATTGCAGATGCAATTCTCTCATGGTATTCTGTAAGGAAGGTTGATTAAATCTTAATGTGTTCTGTCTGTCTCCTTGGGAGTAAAGATGCTGTCCTACAGAGCGTTCTTGAAAGAACACACCTATATGAGCTACACTACTAGTCATAGCGTATGAGATTTGGGTGAATCTCTAGGAAGCTCATGAAAGGCCGAGGAGTATGACTTATCAGCTCCACCCGAGGGGTAGCCTATGGCAGCCAAGTACCGGTAATGGCATTGAGTGAAACTTGTTGCGCAAGACTGGAAATTCAAGGCATATTCCATTGTTCAGTTGTAGTAAGCGTATCTCTTTGTCTAGGTGGAAGTTCAACTTAATAGTCTCCACTGAACTGCAGGTATATTAAACAGTGATTGGAACTAATGAGCCATATGATGTGCCTCTGAGATCTGGTGGGGATTGTTAGATTTATATGGGCTGCGGCCCAGGTAGGAAGCCCATCTAGTCTAATAAATCCTGAAATCTCAAGACCCATCTACTATGGCAGCTTGGGAGCTCTCTGGGAGACAAAGTTTAGTCCCACATTGCTAGTTGGGAGAGAGTTGGACCAGCTTATAAGGTGAGTTGTTTCACTCCCACTAAGTGAGTGAGAAGAGAAGGAGTCCACGCGCACTCCTCCTCCCCCGCCGCCCGCCTCACCTCGCTCACACGCGCGTCGTGTTTCATGAATCTAGTTCGAGTTAGAAACTCGTTTTGTGGAAGAATAATTTTTTGCTTGGTGCACTAGCTGTTGGGTACGTGTCAACATTTGTGTGCATGCTTGATGCGTGTCCTTGTCTTCCAACATGTGGCGACTCGGCCGGCTCACCTCCCAGGCTATAGAATGAGAGACAGACAGATCTAGATGGATCCAGTTCTTTTTGTAGGGGTTCCGCGCATGAAAACAATAAATTTTACCCTACGCCCCTAAACCCCTGAAGCTGCCAGGACCTATCTATTAGTAATACAGTAACAAGAGGGGCTTTTCGTGAACTTACCCTTGAAGACCGAAAAGCGTTCTCAACGCTCAGGAGAGCGTGGTTGATGTAGAGGAGCCGAAGCCGACCTCATGGTCGTGATGAAGTCCTTGCGCTCCTTGGCTCCAATGACTTGAGTGCCTCAAGTGCGACACCTCGCAGGGAGTTACACACGTCCGGTGCCTGACGATGACTCCCGCTTCTCCGATCCAGCAGCAGTTGCGGAAGTAGAGCTCCTGGATCCGAATCACTGATGGCCCAAAATATAGCTAGCTCGTTGGGGAACCCCAAGAGGAAGGTATGATGAGCATAACAACAAGTTTTCTGTTAGTTATGAAACCAAGGTTATCAATCCAATAGGAGCAAGGATACACCCCAAAGGTGTTGCTAGCTGAGCCTTGGCAGGGTGCACTACCGGTGCTAGTAGCAACGTGGAGACATGCACAACACAACCACAGAACTTTGCCCCCAACTTGCGATGAGGTTGCCAATCTCGCCGGTTTTGCTGAAAAAACAAAGGATTAAATGTATCGAGTGGAAGAAATTAATAGTTTGCAGAAAGTAAACGCAAAGCAGTAAACAATTGATTGTAGATTGATTGTAAAAGAAAGGACCGGGGTCCATAGTTCACTAGTGGTGGCTCTCCTTAAGATAGATGACATGTTGGGTGAACAAATTACAGCGGGGCAATTGACAAACATCGAGAAAGCAATACATGCATATACAACTCATCTTGACTCCTTTGAGACTTGATTGGGCATTACAACATTATACATAGACCGCCATCCAACTGCATCTATGAATAATAATCCACCTTCAGGTTATCATCCGAACCCCCTCCAGTATTAAGTTGCAAGCAACGAATAATTGCATTACGAATTGCGTGTAAAGTAAACAATACGATTGTTATATGAACAAAGGATTGTTGTTTTCTCCCTAGTAGCAACAACACATCTAGTACCTTAGAGATTTCTGTCACTTCCCCAGATTACTAGAGGCATGAACCCACTATCGAGCATAAATACTAACTCTTGGAGTTGCTAGCATCTACTTGGCCAAGATAGCTACTAACAATGGAAAGCATGCAAGATCACAAATAACAAAGACATGATAGAATCAATAATCAATCTGAAATAGCATCTCAATATCCATCGGATCCCCAAAACACAACATGTAGGATTACAAATAGATGATCTTGATCATGAATGGAGCTCACAAGATCTAAACATGATAGCACAAAGGAGGAGAACCAGCCATCTAGCTACTACATGGACCCGTAGTCCAGAGATGAACTACTCACGCATCACACCGGAGGCTTGCATGGTGATGAAGAAGGCCTCCAGGGTGAATTCTCCTCTCCAGCAGGGTGCCGGGAAGAGCTTCAGATCCCTCCCGATCTAAGGATGGAGATGGTGGCGGCTACAGACTCTTTCGTGGAATTTTGATCAGGTACTTACGGCTTCCGTATCGGAGGCATCTTATAGTCAGAAGGGGAGGCCGATGGGGTGCCTGGGCTGGTCACACCACCCCCAGGCACGGGCCAAGCCTGGCCGCGCGGCCACGTGGTGTGGCCGCCCTCTGGCCCCTCTCCGTCTCGTATTCTGGATCCATGTGTCCCTCGGTGAAAAACTGACTTTTGCTTTTGTCTCGTCCAATTCCGAGAATATTCATTTTCTGACTTCCTGGAACCAAAAACAGCAGAAAACAGCAGCTGGCACTGTGGCTCTTTGTTAATAGGTTAGTCCAAGAAAGTGTATAGAAAGTACTCCAAAGTTGGAACAAAACATAAGAAAGTAGATAAAACCAAGCATGGAACATCAAAAATTATGGATACGTTAGCAACATATCAACATCCCCTAGCTTAACTCCCGCTCGTCCTCGAGTAGGTAAGTGATAAAAAGAAAGAATAATTTTTGGGGTGACATGCACCATCATAAACTTGATCAAAGTATTTGTAAAACATTGAAAGCTAGGATCAAAGTAGTTCAATCATAACATGAAAGATAAAGTTCTAGCAATAAGTCAAAGCAACTATGTTGCAACATGAAAAGGCACAAACAAAAGATTCATGAATAACAATACTTTGCAAGACGTTTGTTTGTTTCACATAAACAAAACATAGCATAATGGCATTCAGCTTGTCCCTCATAGAGTAGCAAAACATAAATGCATAGGACACCTTCAAAGTTCATAAGAGTGACTAGATACAAGTAGTTTAAAACAAGCAATATCAAGTTATGCATCAATCAACAAGTCTTGGGACAATGCACATATAACTAAGAATGGCCACTATGCTCTCAAAGTAGGTGAATAAAGGTAGATGGTGGAGACTCAACAAAATTAAAAGAAAGGCCTTCATAGAAGGAAGTATGGATTCAAGTTTCATAAAGAGCTTCCAAAAATTATGGTACTTATTAGCTTTCAACTCTCATTGCCCCTATCATAAGCATCTTTAAGGTGATTAAAGTTAAAGTGACACAACTAAGAGGATATGCTTGACAAGTTATAAGCCGAAATCTCATGCCCCTTACTTACAAAGACCGAACCTCATGCTACTCAACTTTAGTCACGAGTAAGCTCTTGTCATTATAAGTACATATGTATCATAAAGAACCACCAACGGGGTACCCCTTGCACATGATACAGGAGCTATCTCATAATCAAAATGACAAGGCAAGCAGACAATGAGCATCTCAGCGATCTTTTTATTTTGCTATTTGCATAGGTTTTTATTGAGGATGCTTCATAGAGTGCTCATTATGGTGATGCTGCAAGTTTCCACCATGATTAGGCATGGGGCGTTTCTCTAACACACATACAAACTCCATGATCTTACAAGTTCCACTTTTATTTCACACCACCGGGATCCATAAGCAAAAGAACATGATATCAACAAACTACAAGTGCTATATTGAAATCGTTCCCCATGATACATGGTTCTGCTAATTTCAACTTATAAAGTGCAAGCATATACACAATAAAGAAGGACCCAATGGATCAAGTTTATTAAATGTAAGAAAGTAAAGTGTGCCATCAAGTTCGTGAGAGCTTTAATCACTAATTTTCACATAACAAGTTTCATTTGGAAGGTAGATAAAAACATGAGTATACTTGGAATAACAAATGCTAATAGGTAGGTATGGTGGACTCTTTGGAATAACTTGGTTTAAGGAGTTGGATGCATGAGTGGAACTCACACTTGGTTACAGAGGCTAGCAAAAGACTGGGAGCGACAAACTAAGAGAGCAATAATGGCCATAATCATGCAGAGCGACAAAACATCATTGATCAAAGCATAAAGTGATATTACAAGTTGAAAACTAAAGGATCATCAAGGCTATGGTGACTTTGGATAGTCATAACATGGTGTGAGCATGTGCCAAGTCAACCCAAATAAAGCATCAAAGGAGAATACCATAATACTATGCTTTAATATGCTAAAACAACGCATGATCCTTCCAAGGCACATTAAGCAATCTCAATTGTTTATAACATGTCATGCTACAACAAAGAATACTAAGCATAAGGCCAAAACAATATCATCAAGTGGGACATTCAAATAACAATCTTCAAGTGGTGGCAAATCAAGCATATAATAAATCTTTCTAAGCATAATAGAAACACTACTATCAAGATCACATAAAGCTTTGAAATCAAAATCATTCACTTTCATATTAATGATGGGTTCCCAACCATCTTCTTGTTTTATAGGAATAGCAGCTTTATGTTTCATCTTTTCTTCTTTAATCTTTATGAGAGCATCAATAATGTGTTTTGTAAAGGCCATATTTATAGCTTTTGCATTAAGACTTTTAGCAAGCTTTTGTAGGAACTTAATAACTTCACAGATATTGCAACCATCAAGATCAAAATCATATTTCTCATCTAAGGTAGTAGAGCTATTACTAGCCTCAACACTATTGGTAGTGATAGTAGAAACACTAATGTTTCTAGCAAGTTCATCTTCTCTTTCCCACTTAGCATGCAATTCAGCTAATAGTCTAACATTTTCATCAATTCTAACTTGTATGGCATTGGTAGCTACAAAGGGATTCTCATTAGTTTCAGGTTTAGCAGCCATTTTATTCAAAGAAGATTGAGCTTCAGCCAAAGATGCTATATTTCTTTCAGCATTAGAGAGTTTTTCCTCAATAGTTTTATTGAAAGCAGTTTGTTTACTAATAAAGTCTTTAAGCATAACTTCAAGTTCAGAGGGTGCACTCTTATTATTGTCGTAGGAATTCCCATAAGCATTACCATTGTTGGGAGGATATGTCCTATAATTGTTGTTACCAAAATTATTCCTATAGGCATTGTTGCTAAAATTATTATTTCTTATGAAGTTCACATCAACTTGCTCTTCTTGAGCAACCAAAGAGGCTAAGGGAACATTATTTGGATCAATATGGGCTTTCCCATTAACAAGCATAGACATAATAACATCAATTTTATCACTCAAGGAAGAGGTTTCCTCAACAGAATTTACCTTCTTACCTTGTGGAGCTCTCTCAGTATGCCATTCATAATAGTTAACCATCATATTATCCAGCAGCTTTGTTGCAGCACCCAAAGTAATGGTCATAACGGTACCTCCAACAGCAGAATCCAATAGATTTCCTGAAGAATAGTTTAATCCTGCATAAAAGGTTTGGATAATCATCCAAGTAGTCAGTCCATGAGTGGGACAATTCTTTACCAAAGATTTCATTCTTTCCCAAGCTTGAGCAGCATGTTCATTATCAGATTGTTTAAACTTCATTATCTCACTTCTCATAGATATAATCTTAGCAGGAGGATAATATTTTCCAATGAAAGCATCTTTGCATTTAGTCCAAGAATCAATACTATTCCTAGTTAAGGAATTCAACCATTCTTTAGCTTTTCCTCTCAAAGAGAAAGGAAACAATTTAAGCTTAATAATATCTCCATCTATATCCCTATGCTTTTGCATCTCACAAAGTTCAACAAAGTTATTTAGATGAGCAGCAGCATCTTCATTACCAATACTAGAAAATTGTTCTCTCATAACAAGATTGAGTAAAGCAGGTTTTATTTCAAAGAAAGTAGCTTCAGGAACAGGTGGAGCAATAGGTGTGCTCATGAAATCATTGTTGTTGGTGCTAGTGAAGTCACACAACTTAATATTTTCAAGAGTAGTCATTTCTTTTGTGTTTTTAATAAAGAAAGCAGACTTGTAGAACTAAATTTTTTACAAGCAAACAAAGCAGAAAGAAACTAAGAAAAACAAAAACAACAAAGTAAAGAGATTGGTTATGAGGGACTCCCCTTGTGAAGATGTCCTTGACTCCCCGGCAATGGCGCCCCAAAAGAGCTTGATGGCCCAAAATATATCGAGCTCGTTGGGGAACCCCAAGAGGAAGGTATGATGAGCACAACAACAAGTTCTCCCTCAGTTATGAAACCAAGGTTATCAATCCAGTAGGAGAAAGGAAACACCTCAAATGTGTTGCTAGCTGAGCCTTGGCAGGGCGCACTACCGGTGCTAGTAGCAACGTGGAGACCTGCACAACACAACCACAGAACTTTGCCCCCAACTTGCGATGAGGTTGTCAATCTCACTGGTTTTGTTGAAAACAAAGGATTAAACGTATCGAGTGGAAGAAAGTAATAGTTTGCAGAAAGTAAACACAAAGCAGTAAACAATTGATTGTAGATTGATTGTAAAAGAAAGGACCGGGGTCAATACTTCACTAGTGGTGGCTCTCCTTAAGATAGATGACATGTTGGGTGAACAAATTACAGCGGGGCAATTGACAAACATCGAGAAAGCAATACATGCATATACTACTCATCTTGACTCCTTTGAGACTTGATTAGGCATTACAACATTATACATAGATCGCCATCCAACTGCATCTATGACTAATAATCCACCTTCAAGTTATCATCCAAACCCCCTCCAGTATTAAGTTGCAAGCAACGGATAATTGCATTACGAATTGCGTGTAAAGTAAACAATACGATTGTTCTATGAACAAATGATTGTTGTTTTCTCCCTAGTAGCAACAACACATCTAGTACCTTAGAGATTTCTGTCACTTCCCCAGATTACTAGAGGCATGAACCCACTATCGAGCATAAATACTAACTCTTGGAGTTGCTAGCATCTACTTGTCCAAGATAGCTACTAACAACGGAAAGCATGCAAGATCACAAATAACAAAGACATGATAGAATCAATAATCAATCTAAAATAGCATCTCAATATCCATCGGATCCCCGCAAACACAACATGTAGGATTACAAATAGATAATCTTGATCATGAATGGAGCTCACAAGATCTAAACATGATAGCACAAAGGAGGAGAACCAGCCATCTAGCTACTACATGGACCCGTAGTCCAGAGATGAACTACTCACGCATCACACCGGAGGCTTGCATGGTGATGAAGAAGGCCTCCAGGGTGAATTCCCCTCTTCGGCAGGGTGCCGGGAAGAGCTTCAGATCCCTCCCGATCTAGGGATGGAGATGACAGCGGCTACAGACTCTTTCGTGGAATTTTGATCGGGTACTTAGGGTTTCTGTATCGGAGGCATATTATAGTCGGAAGGGGAGGCCGAGGGGGTGCCGGGGCTGGCCACACCACCCCCTGGCGCAGGCCAAGCCTGGCCACACGGCCAGGTGGTGTGGCCGCCCTCTGGCACCTCCCGGTCTCGTATTCTGGCTCCGTGTGTCCCTCGGTGAAAAACTGACTTTTGCTTTTGTCCCGTCCAATTCCGAGAATATTCATTTTCTGACTTCCTGGAAACAAAAACAGCAGAAAACAGGCAGCTAGCACTATGGCTCTTTGTTAATAGGTTAGTTCAAGAAAGTGTATAGAAAGTACTCCAAAGTTGGAACAAAACATAAGAAAGTAGATAAAACCAAGCATGGAACATCATAAATTATGGATAGGTTAGCAACGTATCAGCCACCCCCTTGCCCCCTTCTCCCTCTCTCCTTTCCCTAATGGGCCCTCTCCCTCCGGAAATTGGCCCATTAAGCCTTTGACCATTTAAATTAATTTTCTCTTTATTAAATAATTATGAATAAATGATTAAATCAACATTTAACATTCATTCACATATTATTCATCCTCCGTGGCTATGGAATGCCTTCCACCTCCACTCCAGACATCCTCCAGACTTACCGAAACCCTTCCGGTTTTCTCTCTACTATTCTTCAGTGATTCTTCCAATCCTATAAACACTCTCTAAGCATCATCAAGCCCTTAAGCGTGATACCCCACGGTTCGGGAACACTCCAGACATGGTCGGGACACTCCCGCACCAATGATCGATAGAGGAACCTGGATGGCTATGTGTGATGGGTTCGTAGCATGGAAAACAAAAAATTTCTACCGCAAGAACGAACAAAACCTAGATCTAATCTAGATAAAAGCCAAGATCTAATCTATTAGACATGAGCAACGAGATAGATGGGAACTAACCCTCGTAGATCCGAAAGCGTTAACAAGATTAGATCTCGTGGTTGATGTAGTCGATCACTTGCCGATCTCAAGATCGTGTGGACGATCCTTCCGGCGTCGCGTTCCAGCAGCGCTTCCGCCTTCGGTCAAGTAGACGATCCTTCCGGCGTCGTGTTCCAGCAGCGCTTCCGCCCTTGGTCAAGTTCACGATCCTTCCGGCGCCGCAATTCGGCAGCGCTTCCGCAGTCGGTCACACGTGCGGAGTCGAAGCAGACCTTCCTCTCCCCGTTCCAGCGAGCAGCGGAGGTAGTAGATCTTCTCCACGGAATCCCAGCAGCACGACGGCGTGGTGGTGGTGGTGGAGTAGAGAATTCTGCAGGGCTTCGCCTATGCATGTGCAGAATATGGTGGAGGAGAGAGGCGGCAGAGATTGGACGTTATTAGAGCGTGGGTTGAGGGGACGCCCCCTGCCCCTGTATTTAAAGAGGGGATGGCGCCATGGGGAGGGGAGTCCTTGTAGGACTCCTCTCCTCCCTAGGCCGGCGGATTGGAGGTGGGGGGGAGGAGTCCTCCTCCCCCACGAATCCGTATCTTGACCCACCAGGACTCCTTGATCCCTATCTTGATTTTCAAGCAAACTCCAAGATATCTTCTAGAACCTTCCGGAACATTCCGAAACCTTCTAGAATCCTCATACAAACACTCCGGAATATTTCCTATCTCATAAAATGATCTCCTATATATGAATCTTATTCTCCGGACCATTCCGGATCTCCTCGTGATGTCCCGGATCCATTCCGAGACTCCGAACAACATTCGGTCTCCAACGCACATTCCATATCTACTTAAAATAACTTCGAACCTTATGTGTGTGGTTCGTGAATATGTAGACATGATAGAGACACATCTCATATCAATAACCATCAGCGGGACCTGGAGATCCATAATGGCTCCCACATACTCAACGATGACTTCGCGATCGATTGAACCATTTACATACGAAACTAATTCCCTTTGTCTCGCGATACTATACTTATCCGAGGTTTGATCGTCGGTATCTCCATACCTAGTTCTACCTCGTTACTGATAAGTACTCTTTACTCGTTCCGTGATATGTCATCCCTTGTGACCTAGTCACATGCTTGCAAGCTAACTAGATGACATTCCACCGAGAGGGCCCAGAGCATATCTATCCGTCATATGGATGGACAAATCCCAATCTTGGTTCATGCGCTTCAACACATACTTTCAGAATACCCAATGACACTTTTATAACCACCCAGTTATGAAGTGGCGTTTGATGTCATCAAAGTATCCATCCGGTGATGGTGATTAACATAACCTCATGGTCGAAGGAATAGGTTACTATGTATTTGAAAGCTTACAGCAATACGAACTTAATGACTTGATATTATGCTATGCTTACTACGGGTGCGTGTCCATCACATCATTCTCCTAATGATATGACCTTGTTATTAATCACATCCTAATGTCCATGATCAGGAAACCATGATCATCAATTAATCAACAAGCTAGTTCAACAAGAGGCTTACTAGGGACTCTTATATGTTTACAAAACACACATGTATCAGTGTTTCCTAATAATACAATTATAGCATGGGATGTAAACATTCATCATAAACACAAAGATATAATAATAATCACTTTTATTATTGCCTCTTGGGCATATCTCCAACAGTCTCCCACTTGCACTAGAGTCAATAATCTAGATTACATGGTAATATACCGAACACCCATGGCGTTTTGGTGTTGGTCATGCTTTGCCCTAGAGAGAGGTTTAGTCAACGGATCTGCCACATTCAGATCAGTGTGTACTTTGCAAATCTTTATGTCACCATCTCGGACATACTCGCGAATAGCGTGGAAACGTAGCTTGATGTGCTTCAGCTTGCTATGTGACCTTGGCTCCTGCGCATTAGCTATGGCACCTGTGTTGTCACAGTAGATGGCCATCGGGTCCAACGCACTGGGAACCACGCCGAGTTCAGTAATGAATTCCTTCATCCAAACGGCTTCTTGTGCAGCCTCCGAAGCAGCTATGTATTCCGATTCAGTTGAAGATTTCGCCACAATGCTTTGCTTCGCACTCCTCCAGCTCACTGCAGCACCATTCAAAATAAATACGTAACCCGACTGTGACTTCGAGTCATCCGGATCGGTGTTCCAACTAGCATCGGTGTAACCGTTTACAACAAGCTGTTCATCACCTCCATAAGAAAGAACCATATCCTTAGTCCTATTTAGGTACTTTAGGATATTCTTGACCGCTGTCCAGTGTTCCTCTCCAGGATCACTTTGATATCTGCTAGTCAAACTAACAGCATGTGCTATATCTGGTCTTGTACACAGCATGGCATACATGATAGAACCTATGGCCGAGGCATAGGGAATTTTATTCATTTTCTCTCTGTCTTCCGCCGTAGCTGGACTTTGAGTCTTACTCAAAGTCTTACCTGACAACATGGGCACGAACCCTTTCTTGCTATCTTCCATTCTAAACTTCTTTAGAACTTTGTCCAAGTATGTACTTTGTGAAAGCCCTATTAGGCATCTTGATCTATCTCTATAAATCTTGATGCCTAGAATGTATGCCGCTTCGCCAAGATCCTTCATTGAAAAACTATTATTCAAATAGGTTTTGACGCTATTAAGAAGTTCTATATCATTCCTAATCAACAATATGTCATCTACATACAGTACTAGGAATGCTACAGAGCTCCCACTCACTTTCTTGTAAATACAAGCTTCTCCATAAGTTTGTATAAATCCAAAGTTTTTGATTACCTTATCAAAACGTTGATTCCAACTACGGGATGCTTGCTTCAGTCCATAAATGGAGCGCTGAAGTTTGCATACCTTGTCAGCATCTTTAGGATCGACAAAACCCTTGGGTTGTACCATATACAACTCTTCCTCAATGTCACCATTAAGGAACGCCGTTTTGACATCCATCTGCCAAATCTCATAATCGAAATGTGCAGCAATTGCTAACAAAATCCTCACAGACTTTAGCTTCGCTACTGGTGAGAATGTCTCATCATAGTCAACTCCTTGAATTTGTCGGAACCCTTTCGCGACAAGTCGAGCTTTATAGACGGTAACATTACCATCAGCATCTGTTTTTCTCTTGAAAATCCATTTGTTCTCGACAGCCTTACGACCATCCGGTAAGTCCACCAAAGTCCACACTTGGTTTTCGTACATGGATCCCATTTCGGATTTCATGGCTTCTAGCCATTTGTCGGAATCTGGGCTCACCATAGCTTCTTCATACGTCGCAGGGTCATCATCGTTGTCCACCAACATGACGTTCAAGGCAGAGTCATACCAATCAGGAATGGTACGAATCCTCGTTGACCTGCGAGGTTCAGCAGTAACTTCGTTCGAAGTTTCATGATCATTATCATTAGCTTCCTCTTCAATTGGTGCAGGCGGCACCAAAACATCTTCCGGTGCTGCGCTACTCTCAAATCCGAGAGACGGTTCAATAACCTCATCGAGTTCTACTTTCCTTCCAGTCACTTCTTGCGAGAGAAACTCCTTCTCAAGAAAGGATCCATTCTTTGCAACAAAAAGTTTGCCTTCGGATCTATGATAGAAGGTATACCCAATCGTTTCTTTAGGGTATCCTATGAAGACGCATTTCTCCGCTTTGGGTTCTAGCTTATCAGGTTGTAACTTCTTTACGTATGCTTCGCAACCCCAAACTTTAAGGAACGAGAACTTAGGTTTCTTACCAAACCACAATTCGTACGGTGTCGTTTCAACGGATTTAGATGGTGCCCTATTTAAAGTGAATGCGGCTGTCTCTAATGCATAGCCCCAAAATGATAACGGTAAATCCGTAAGAGACATCATAGACCGAACCATATCTAAGAGAGTTCGATTACGACGTTCAGACACACCATTACGATGTGGTGTTCCCGGCGGTGTCAACTGTGAAAGTATTCCACATTTCTTTAAATGCATGCCAAACTCGTAACTTAGATATTCACCCCCGCGATCAGAACGCAGAAATTTAATCTTCTTGTTACGATGATTCTCCACTTCACTTTGAAATTCCTTAAACTTCTCGAAAGTTTCGGACTTATGTTTCATGAAGTAGACATACCCATATCTACTCAAGTCATCCGTGAAAGTGAGAACATAACGATATGCACTACGCGATGCTACACTCATTGGACCACACACATCGGTATGTATTATTTCCAATAAGTCTGTAGCTCGCTCCATTGTACCAGAGAATGGAGTCTTAGTCATTTTTCCCATTAGACATGCTTCGCATCTTTCAAGTGATTCAAAATCAAGTGATTCAAGAAGTCCATCTGAATGGAGTTTCTTCATACGCTTCACTCCAATGTGACCAAGACGACAGTGCCACATGTATGTAGAATTATCATTCAATTTAATTCGTTTAGCATCTATGTTGTGAACATGTGTATCACTACTATCGAGATTCAGTAAGAGTAAACCATTCATCTCAGGTGCATTACCATAAAAGATATTACTCATATAAATCGAACAACCTTTATTCTCAGACTTAAAAGAGTAACCGTCTCGCAATAAAAAGGATCCAGATATAATGTTCATGCTTAACGCAGGCACCAAATAACAATTATTTAAATTTAAAACTAATCCCGAAGGTAGATGTAGAGGGAGCGTGCCGACGGCGATCACATCAACCTTGGAGCCATTTCCAACGTGCATCGTCACCTCGTCTCTTGCCAGTCTTCATTTATTCCGTAGCTCCTGTTTCGAGTTACAAATATGAGCAACCGAACCAGTATCAAATACCCAGGCACTACTATGATTACTAGTAAGATACACATCTATAACACATATGTCAAATATACCTTTCTTCTTGATGTTGCCGTTCTTCAGATCCACCAGGTACTTGGGGCAGTTACGCTTCCAGTGACCAGCTCCCTTGCAGTAGAAGCACTCAGTTTCAGGTTTAGGACCAGCCTTGGGCTTCTTAGCAGGTGCGGCAGCTTTCTTGCCGTCCTTCTTGAAGTTGCCCTTGTTCTTAGGCTTGCCCCGTTTCTTGAAATTGGTGGTCTTATTGACCATCAACACTTGTTGCTCCTTCTTGATCTCCACTTCAGCAATTTTTAGCATGGACGACAGTTCAGGCAACGTCTTGTTCATGCAGTGCATGTTGTAGTTCATCACAAAGTTCTTGTAACTTGGTGGCAGTGATTGAAGGAGACGGTGAATACCCAATTCATTAGGAATCGATATTCCCAACTCTTGGAGCTTCTTAGCGTACCCAGACATGGTGAGCACGTGCTCGCTAACGGAGCTTCCTTCCTCCATCTTACAGTTAAAGAATTTCTCGGAGGCCTCATAGCTCTCCATGGCCGCGCGAGTCTCAAAAATTAGCCTGAGCTCCTTAATGATCTCGAACGGGTCGTGGTGCTCAAAACGCTGTTGGAGCTCCGCTTCTAAACCGTACAGGATGGCACACTGAACTGTGGAGTAATGATTCTTCCGAGTGGCGAAAACATTCTTTTCGTCATCGGTGGCATTATCTGCGGGTGGGTCACCTAGCGGTGCATCGAGCACATAGGTCAACTGACCAGCCCTGAGGACGATCTTCAGTCCACGGAACCAGTCCGTGAAATTGCTTCCATTGTTTTTAAGCTTTTCTTTCTCTAGGAACGCATTGAAATTGATGGAGGGGGTCGCCATAATCTACAACAATTTGCAAGTAGTTTAGACTAAGTTTATGACAAATTGAGTTCAAGTTTAATTCTTAAACTAACTAGGTGAACTCCCACTCAAAACAACATCCCTCACATTGTCTTAGTGATTACACGAACCAAGCCACTACACCAAGTCCGATCTTCACGAGAGAAGATGTAGTTTCATCGGCGAACAATCTTCATGTTCATCATATCAATTATATGACTCATGCTCTACCTTTCGGTATTCCGTGTTCCGAGACCATGTCTGTACATGCTAGGCTCGTCAAGACAACCTTAGTTTCCGCATGTGCAAATCTGGCTTGCACCCGTTGTATGCACACGTAGAATCTATCACATCCGATCATCACGAGATGCTTCGAAACGACGAGTCTTAGCAACGGTGCCAACTAAGGGTGAACACTTTATTACTTGATATTTAGTGAGAGGGATCATCTTATAGTGCTACCGTCGTGATCTAAGCAATACAAGATGCATAAAGGATTAACATCACAGGCAATTCGTAATAAGTGTGATATGATATGGCCTTTTCTTCTTGTGCCTTTGATCTCCATCTCCAAAGCACGAACATGATCTCCATCATCACCAGCATTGCGTCAAGGTCAGTGGCGCCGCTTCATGGTTGTCCATCATCGCCAGCAACTATTACAACTACTTGGAATAAAGCTATTACAAGATGAATAGACACGCAGGTCTTAACAGAATTAAAGATAACCATTAGGCTCCTGCCGGTTGCCATATTACAACAAGGATCATTGCACACATCAAATACAATCACAATCACATGATGGCCATATCACATCACAGAACCCCTGCAAAAACAAGTTAGACGCCTCTAATTTTCTTTGCAAGTTTTACGTGGTTTGGGGCTTTCGCATAAGACCGATCTTACCTACGAACAAGGACCACAACGTTGATACAAGTGTTGTCAAGATGCTCATTGTAAATTGAATCTTAACTATGGTGGGAGAGACAGACACCCGCAAAGCCACTTGTGCAAAGCAAGTTGCACGTCAAGCGTGGAGCAAGTCTCATGTGCGATGACATGGAATGTTAGCCCGAGCCGCTTCATCCCACCATGCCGCAAGATGCAAAGTACACGCTAAGACACCGACAACAAAAGCATCAACGCCCACAAAACCATTGTGTTCTACTCGTGCAACAGATCTACGCATAGATACGGCTCTGATACCACTGATGGGTTCGTAGCATGGAAAACAAAAAATTTCTACCGCAAGAACGAACAAAACCTAGATCTAATCTAGATAAAAGCCAAGATATAATCTATTAGACATGAGCAACGAGATAGATGGGAACTAACCCTCGTAGATCCGAAAGCGTTAACGAGATTAGATCTCGTGGTTGATGTAGTCGATCACTTGCCGATCTCAAGATCGTGTGGACGATCCTTCCGGCGTCGCGTTCCAGCAGCGCTTCCGCCTTCGGTCAAGTAGACGATCCTTCCGGCCTCGCGTTCCAGCAGCGCTTCCGCCCTTGGTCAAGTTGACGATCCTTCCGGCGCCGCAATTCGGCAGCGCTTCCGCAGTCGGTCACACGTGCGGAGTCGAAGCAGACCTTCCTCTCCCCGTTCCAGCGAGCAGCGGAGGTAGTAGATCTTCTCCACGGAATCCCAGCAGCACGACGGCATGGTGGTGGTGGTGGAGTAGAGAATTCTGCAGGGCTTCACCTATGCCTGTGCAGAATATGGTGGAGGAGAGAGGCGGCAGAGATTGGACGTTATTAGAGCGTGGGTTGAGGGGACGCCCCCTGCCCCTCTATTTAAAGAGGGGATGGCGCCATGGGGAGGGGAGTCCTCGTAGGACTCCTCTCCTCCCTAGGCCGGCGGATTGGAGGTGGGGGGGAGGAGTCCTCCTCCCCCACGAATCCGTATCTTGACCCACCAGGACTCCTTGATCCCTATCTTGATTTTCAAGCAAACTCCAAGATATCTTCTAGAACCTTCCGGAACATTCCGAAACCTTCTAGAATCCTCATACAAACACTCCGGAACATTTCCTATCTCATAAAATGATCTCCTATATATGAATCTTATTCTCCGTACCATTCCGGATCTCCTCGTGATGTCCCGGATCCATTCCGAGACTCCGAACAACATTCGGTCTCCAATGCACATTCCATATCTACTTAAAATAACTTCGAACCTTAAGTGTGTCACCCTACGGTTCGTGAATATGTAGACATGATAGAGACACATCTCATATCAATAACCATCAGCGGGACCTGGAGATCCATAATGGCTCCCACATACTCAACGATGACTTCGCGATCGATTGAACCATTTACATACGAAACTAATTCCCTTTGTCTCGCGATACTATACTTATCCGAGGTTTGATCGTCGGTATCTCCATACCTAGTTCTACCTCATTACTGACAAGTACTCTTTACTCGTTCCGTGATATGTCATCCCTTGTGACCTAGTCACATGCTTGCAAGCTAACTAGATGACATTCCACCGAGAGGGCCCAGAGCATATCTATCCGTCATATGGATGGACAAATCCCAATCTTGGTTCATGCGCTTCAACACATACTTTCAGAATACCCAATGACACTTTTGTAACCACCCAGTTACGAAGCGGCGTTTGATGTCATCAAAGTATCCATCCGGTGATGGTGATTAACATAACCTCATGGTCGAAGGAATAGGTTACTATGTATTTGAAAGCTTACAACAATACGAACTTAATGACTTGATCTTATGCTACTCTTACTACGGGTGCGTGTCCATCACATCATTCTCCTAATGATATGACCTTGTTATTAATCACATCCTAATGTCCATGATCAGGAAACCATGATCATCAATTAATCAACAAGCTAGTTCAACAAGAGGCTTACTAGGGACTCTTATATGTTTACAAAACACACATGTATCAGTGTTTCCTAATAATACAATTATAGCATGGGATGTAAACATTCATCATACACACAAAGATATAATAATAATCACTTTTATTATTGCCTCTTGGGCATATCTCCAACAATGTGACCCCTGTGCGTTCCACGAAGATCTTTCGTCGTTTGAACCAGGACAGTCGTGTCTTATTCCCTTTGTCTCTCGATACTTGCATTGCCCGAGATCTGATCAATGACATCACCATGTTGTGTTCAATCTCATTACTGAATAATGCTACTTGACTCATTCCGACAACTGATATCCCTGTGATCAAATCACACGCTGGGCAGCTATTGGATATTACTTCTCCGAGTGGGCCCTCGAGTATCTTCCCGTCACATGGACAGACAAATCCCGCTCTTGACATATATTGCCTGTACGGTTTCCTCCGAGTACCTGAACACACCTTTATAACCACTGTATTACCAAGTGGCGCTTGATGCTATCTAAGCACTCTTGGGAGACAGTGATTGATATAGCCTCACGGTCTAAGGAATATTCTACGAGGATCCATTTCTAATCATCGTAACTTGAATTTCGTGACATGATCGGGTCACAATGTTTAGGTTGGGTATTGGTTCATCATCTCATTCTCAGAATGAGATGACCTCATTTCCAACTGGCATAAATGCCACATGATCAGGAAACATGATCATCTGTTGACCAATGAACCAGTGACTAGAGTTTCACTGGGAACCCCTGGTTGTTTTTATATCACACGTGTATTGATGGTTCCACTCAATACAGTTATAACATGATATAAAACTTAATCATAAACTATATGAAATATGATAATAGTCCTTACTACTATTTGTCTCTAGGGCATATTTCCAACAGTCTCCCATTTGCACTAGAGTACAAATACACTAGCTGCATTTGTTCTTAATCTTGGCACCATATTACCGGTACCCTGAACATGCTTGCTCATGGAAGAGGTTGAGTCTTGGGTCTGTACTTTATAGTCCCAAATCCTTTGCAACTTACTAAAGTCACCTTGATTGGCATTAATACTTTATCATCACATGATAACATCTGTGTGTATGCATCGTCGCTATGGCAGTAGAACGAGGCCTGATTCCAGGAGCCTACAGTGACGTTAGATCAACCTCTAGGGCTTTATCATGGGCACTGTGCCCTGGGACACATCATTCTACGTTAAAAGCGAACTAGCCTCGCCATAACATTATACAATACTTTATATGGTACCCTTATCTATTATTATAAATGCATTCATCAAAACACTAGTGCACTCTGTGCAACTTTCGATGTTTTAGTTCACCTCGCTTGCTACTTGACTCTAATCGGTATTACGGGAGTTTCCAATATATTCCCTTATAACACAACCCTTTATGCTTTACGATATGTAATCCTTTACGGATTTGGAAAACATGTCTACAATTTTCTATTAGACACTGCGGACAAACTTAGCTCAACATTCTGTGATTCAAACTTAATCACTTTCAAACGTTCCTCATAGGATCATATATTATGTTAAGTTATCATCATGGTTTTCTAAGATAGAACGTATCTCTTAACATAGTAGATGATGATCATCCTTTTTTTCTTTCTTTCAACCATTGATGTTAAACTTAATACTATTCCTAATTTGAGTTATTATGGACTAGTTCCTGAATTAACTTTTATTCTGAAACCCTTTTCAGAATCCCTTAAGGAATACTACATAATATTGTAATACACTTATTATCAACTTCTACACCTTATAAATCATTATTTATAAGTACTTGCGCTTTTATTCTTAACACCCTTAAGAATCACTGTATAAGCTCTCACTCAAAAATATGTTACCAACATATTGTTTTAGGAAGACTTTCATAGCTCCCACTCAATTTCATGCAAATTGCACATCTACTCACTATTTTGAACAACTTCAAAACCTTTGACCAAATATCAAAATTGGAGTTTTACTATGAGATACTAGTACTTTACCAGTTTTAAATCCACTAGACATTAAGCACACTTGAATCAAATTCATTTGAATTTGTCCAATACTTGACAAATTGTGCTTTTGTCATTTACCCCTGTTTCCACTATGGCTTTGCAGTCATTTGGGAAAATTCAAGTAACTCCTTTTACTTGTGAGATTCACCAACAAATTGCTTTCTAATCTCAAGGGAATTTTGCTTTGATTTCTCATAAGTCCTAGTTTACCATTATTTCCTTAGTAGTTCGTAGGTATGTAATATTCCAAGAATCATGACAAACGATTCACAAATGTCTCCATACAAGATATGGATTTACATTTTGAATCCTACTTCATATAGTGAAAAAACTAATGGGGAAACACAATGATCATTATCATTGATTCTTTCCTTCTGTGAAGAGAATCGTTCAGGAACGTTGTCCGTTGCGCTCCTCAACACTCTGATGCAGGGATTTAAATCCTCATCATGTTTTTCACTATCTTCCATTTGCTCCATAATCGAGAAATATCACTAAAAGTGAAATTTCTCAAGAATGCACCAAAATCCAAGCAATCAAGTTTTGCTTTCCTTTTGGTTTTAGCTATTGATTTTGTATTCAAAGTTTCCAATGAATACTCTACAAGGACTAATTCGCTATTGTTTTGGTTATATCGAATTACCCTAAAACTTTTACGAATCCAGATGGTTTAGTATATTTTCTAATTGAGTGCTAACTATTTCTAACTAATGGTCTCTACATCTACACTACAACGATTTTTTTGGTGCCATCTATTCACCCATTTTGATATCTAATATCACATTGTGATGCTTTGCATTTTGACGTTTCAAAACTCTTTGCATCCCACAATTTCTTTTATGCCATTCTTATAAAGTCGAATTTCATTACTATTGATCAAATCATAGTAATTAGATTCTCTTTTATATTTATACCCTTTGTTGATGAAACACTTTTGATCATATCAAATAGTTTCAAAATCATGTTTCCTTTGGTAAACTACTTTACACTTTGAAACAATCATTTAATGATAATTACCATTTTGTCAAAACACAATACATCGAATATGTATTTACTTTTAACAATTCGTTAAAACACTTTGTATTCAAGTAATACACGGTGTTCAAGTTATTTTGCCGAACATAGGCATGATTTATATGTGATAAGAAATCGAATGACTTTCACATATTATAATTATAACTTTGAATTCAAACATTGGTTTTATTCATTAATGAAATATCATTAAGTTGGGTATTTTAAGGCATTTCAATATTTTACAAATGTTCATGCATTATCAATTAGTTTCAAACAACAAGGATAATTCACAAGTAATCAAACAAGATATGAACACAAATAGAAATCATTCATAAAAGTAGAACAATTGTTTGTTACAAACTCATATGAATAACCGTCTAACGAAGTGCGAGACACACTAAGAAGTTCACAATCGCTTGATTACAATAATCATCCTAAACATAAACTAAGTGATAAATGTCGAGGGAGAGTGTCGTCGGCCATCATCATCATGCTCGCCATCAACACGCAACGTCACCTCCTCTTTAGCAAGCACCTCTCATGCAGAAGGACCTGTTTTTAGCAAAATAGAACAAGTATAAAATATACTTAACACTGCAAATGTGTTTGCAAGATTATAACATTTATAAAACTGTATATCAAATATATACCTTTGTCATTGATGACCTCATCGACATTTGGTTCAACCAACACGTTCCTGAGATGTGTCACGAACCGGTGGAACTCCATTGATTCCGCGTCGCCTCTCATGATGCAAGTCCTGACTTGTGCTTGGTAGCTTGGTGGAAGCGACCACAGCACAACGCCATTTGCAAAAGAGCCCGACATCTAGCTATCTAGGAAGTATGCATGCCTCATGTACACATCATGCATGCGCTCCAAGTGGTCGTCAGTGATGAGTTCTCCTCCATCTTAATGGAGAGGAAGTCTCCCATCAGCTCATGCTCCCATATGCGTGTTTGCTCCACGAAATGTGTCCTAAGCTGTAGCATCACTGAACGAGGGTTGACATCACCCATGAAAGGCCACAAATCGTCCACCATTCCGAAACGCATTGTAACTGAAATGAAGGAGGCCATATCCCGACGGAGATAGCGGTCTTCCCGCTGCTCTGGGGTCTCTAGGTCAATGGGCTGATCCAAATCCATCCCATCGAGTATGTAGTCGACTACGTCATTCTCGCTAAGGAGAACGTGGAGACGCGCAACTCATATAGAGAAGTTTGATCCATCTAATCTGAGCTTCTCTCCTTCTAACCAATCAATCGTCAACAGGAAAGGCGGCATCTACATGTATAATTGCAAAAGGAATTTAGACTAAGTTTATAATTAAATGAGTTAATAATAACTCCACTCAGAAACACCTATGCCCAAAAGGGTTCCTAGTGATAACATGACCCCTATCAATCACATCTCCCCCGATCATCACGGCCATCAATGTGGGTTCAAGGGTGGACACTAAACGTCGGTCACATCATTCATGCGACTCATGCTTGATCTTTCGACCATCCGTGTTCCGAGGCCACGCTTCTATGGCGTGCTAGGCTCGCCAACTCAACCTTAGTGTATTCACTGTGCAACATGGCTTACACCCACTGTATGTGAACGTAGATATGTCTGACACCCATGCATGTACCATGGATCGCCTCATACCGAAGAACTTTCTTGGTGGTGCACACTAAGGGGGAACACGATCGTTGGTAATTTTAACAGGGATCATCTTATTAGGCTACCGTCGAGTATCTAATACTAGCACACAATAAGATATACAAACATTAATATTGAATGTAAATGCGATGTGATATGGTCCTTCACGTCATGATCTCCATCTGCCGTCACCGGGTCCCGGCACCGTAGACACCAGGGTACCGGTGTCACTCCGGCGTGGTAGTCCTACTACTACGTTACAAAAGGTAATCACTTTACCTTTGCCACAACCATATCACAAAGCAACGGCCCCTGCAAAACAAAGTTAGACGCCTCTACTTTATCTTTGCATGTATTACGTGGCTGAATGGGCTTTAGCACAAGAACCGTTCTTACCTACGAACTTTTAGCACAACGCTGATCAAGTAGTTGTCTCTACTACACCCATTTCGGGGCCCTCTGTTGCAAATGGCATACCAACTAATGCGAGAGAGATAGACACCCCCCTAAGCCACTTTATACGGTACAAGCCGTATGTCAAGTGTGGACCAGTCTCGCGAATAAACACGTAAAGTCGGTTGGGGCCGCTTCATCAAGCATTACTATGGTATACACAAGTACACGTGAGAGGGTAACAACTAAAAGATCAACGCCCACACGCTACATCTCGTGTGTTCTACCTGTACTAGCATTACTACGCATAGATCTAGCTCTGATACCATTGTAGGGGTTCCGCGCATGAAAACAACAAATTTTACCCAACGCCCCTAAACCCCTGAAGCTGCTAGGACCTATCTATTAGTAATACAGTAACGGGAGGGGCTTTTCGTGAACTTACCTTTGAAGACCGAAAAGCGTTGTCAACGCTCAGGAGAGTATGGTTGATGTAGACGAGCCGAAGCCGACCTCAAGATAGTGATGAAGTCCTTGCGCTCCTTGGCTCCAACGACTTGAGTGCCTAAAATGCGACACCTCGTGGGGAGTTACACACATCCAGTGCCTGATGATGAGTCCCGCTTCCCTGATCCAGCAGCAGTTGCGGAAGTAGAGCTCCTAGATCCGAATTCCGTAGCGCGACGGCGCTCCGCGGTGAAGACGTCTCTCGTTCGCACAGTCTAGACTTGGGACCACGGTCACGGGAGAGAGAGAGAAATATCAACTAGAGGTCCTCCCAAAACTGAGTAGACCTTTATTGATTATTGGTGTATTTTATTTGGCCAAATACCCCCACTATATATAGGGGGAGGGGAGGTACTACCTCCCTCAAAGTCCCGGGGTGGGACTAAAGGGGAGGAGGGGGAGGGGAGGCCGCCGGCCACCTAGTCGTCCCCGGGTGGGGGGGGGGGGGGGCTAGGCCCAGCTGGTCACCCCTTGGCCCCTTCCCCCTCTCTCCTTTCCCTAATGGGCCCTTTCCCTCCGGAAATTGGCCCATTAAGCCTTTGACCATTTAAATTGATTTTCTCTTTATTAAATAATTATGAATAAATGATTAAATCAACATTTACCATTCATTCACATATTATTCAACCTCCGTGGCTATGGAACACCTTCCACCTCCACTCCGGAAATCCTCCGGACTTACCGAAACCCTTTCGGTTTTCTCTCTACTATTCCTCGGTGATTCTTCCATCCTATAAACACTCTCTAAGAATCATCAAGCCCTTAAGAATGATACCCCACGGTTCAGGAATACTCCAGACATGGTCGGGACACTCCCGCACCAATGATCGACAGAGGGACCTAGATGGCCATGTGACCCCTGTGCGTTCCACGAAGATCTTTCTTTGTTTGAACCGGGACAGTCGTATCTTATTCCCTTTGTCTCTTGATACTTGCATTTCCCGAGATCTGATCCATGACATCACCATGTCGTGTTCAATCTCATTACCGAACAATGCTACTTGACTCGTTCCGACACTGATATCCCTATGATCAAATCACACGCTGCGCATCTATTGGATATTACTTCTCCGAGTGGGCCCTCGAGTATATTCCCGTCACATGGACGGACAAATCCCACTCTTGACATATATTGCCTCTATGGTTTCCTCCGAGTACTTGAACACACCTTTATAACCACTGTATTACCAAGTGGCGCTTGATGCTATCTAAACACTCTCGTGAGACAGTGATTGATATAGCCTCACGGTCTAAGGAATAGTCTACGAGGATCCATTTCTAATTATCGTAACTTGAACTTCGTGACATGATCGGGTCATGATGTTTAGGTTGGGTATTGGTTCATCATCTCATTCGCAGAATGAGATGACTCTATTTCCAACTGGCATAAACGCCACATGATCAGGAAACATGATCATCTGTTGACCAATGAACCAGTGACTAGAGTTTCACTGGGAACCCCTGGTTGTGTGTATATCACATATGTATTGATGTTTCCACTCAATATAGTTATAGCATGATATAAAACTTAATTATAAACTATATGATTTATGATAATAGTCCTTACTACTATTTGTCTCTAGGGCATATTTCCAACACTTTTCTCAGTCTCTCTCGATGTGTGTTCCTCTTGCTGCACTGCTCTCTAGGTTTCCCCATGATACATTGCAAATGTATCTATAATTTTTGATGTTCCATGCTTGGTTTTATCCACTTTCTTGTGTTTTGTTCCAACTTTGGAGTACTTTTCATATGATTCCTTGGACTAACCTATTAACAAGAGCCACAGTGCCAGCTGCCTGTTTTCTGCTGTTTTTGGTTTCAGGAAAGTCAGAAAATGAATTTTCTCAGAATTGGATGGGACAAAAGCCAAAGTGCCTATTTTTCCGGATGTCATCAAGTGCCAGAATACGAGACAGAGAGGGGTCAGGGGGCCACCACACCACCTGGCCGTGTGGCCAGGCCTGGCCCACGCCAGGGGGTGGTGTGGCCACTCCCGGCACCCCCTCTGCCTCTCCTTCCCCCTATATATTGCCCTCGGGACGAAAACCCTAAGTACCCGATCAAAAATCCACGAAAGAGTCTGTACCGCCGTCATCTCCATCCCTAGATCGAGAGGGATCTGAAGCTCTTCCTGGCACCCTGCCAGAGAGGGGAATTCACCTTGAGGCCTTCTTTATCACCATGCAAGCCTCCGGTGTGATGCGTGAGTAGTTCATCCTTGGACTACGGATCCATGTAGTAGCTAGATGGCTGGTTCTCCTCCTTTGTGCTTTCATGTTTAGATCTTGTGAGCTCCGTTCATGATCAAGATCATCTATCTATAATTCTGCATGTTGTGTTTGCGGGGATCCGATGGATATTGAGATGTTATTTCAGATTGATTATTGATTCTATCATGTCTTTGTTATTTGTGATCTTGCATGCTTTCTGTTGTTAGTAGCTATCTTGGCCAAGTAGATGCTAGCAACTCCAAGAGTTAGTATTTATGCTCGATAGTGGGTTCATGCCTCTGGTAATCTGGGGAAGTGACAGAAATCTCTAAGGTACTAGATGTGCTGTTGCTACTAGGGAGAAAACAACAATCCTTTATTCATAGAACAATCGAATTGTTTACTTTACACGCAGTTCGTAAAGTAATAATCGGTTGCTTGCAACTTAATACTGGAGGGGGTTCGGATGATAACCTGAAGGTGGATTATTAGTCATAGATGCAGTTGGATGGCGGTCTATGTATAATGTTGTAATGCCCAATCAAGTCTCAAAGGTGTCAAGATGATTAGTATATGCATGTATTGCTTTCTCGGTGTTTGTCAATTGCCCCGCTGTAATTTGTTCACCCAGCATGTTATCTATCTTAAGGAGAGCGACCTCTAGTGAACTATGGATCCCGGTCCTTTTCTTTACATACAATCTACAACTGTTTACTTCTTTGTGTTTACTTTCTGCAAACTTTTACTTCTTTCCATTCGATACGTTTAATCCTTTGTTTTCTGCAAAACACGGTGAGATTGACAACCTCATCGCAAGTTGGGGACAAAGTTATGTGGTTGTGTTGTGTAGGTCTCCACGTTGCTACTAGCACCGGTAGTGCGCCCTGCCAAAGATCAGCTAGTAACACTTTTGGGGTGTTTCCTTGCTCCTACTGGTTCGATTAAACCTTGGTTTCATACTGAGGGAAACTTGCTGCTGTGCTCATCATACCTTCCTCTTGGGGTTCCCAACGAGCTCTACATCGACCACGCACCAGCACTTTTCTGGCACCGTGCGTTGAGCCATCAAGCGATTTTCTGGTGCCGTTGCCGGGGAGTCAAGGACATCTTCACAAGGGGAGTCCCTCATAACCAATCTCTTTACTTTGTTGTTTTTGTTTTGCTTAGTTTCTTTTTGCTTTGTTTGCTTGTTTTGTTATTCAAAAACACAAAAAAATTAAGTCTCCTTTAGTTGTCACCCTTCCTTAGCTCACCATGTTGATCCCCAAATTTACCCTGAAAGACCTTTCAATTGGTAGTGGTTCTATAATTGGGAAAGATAATATTTAAGAATTCTTTAATCATGTTAGTAAACATGAGGATACTGAGGATAGATCCCTTGCAGAACTTGCTCCAAACTATGAGATTGCTGCAGCTTCTTTAATTCACATGTTAGAAGCTAGGTTTGTTAACCTCAACCCCTTAATGCAACCTCATGCCTAACTTAAAGGCGTTAAAGAAAGTACTTATTGAGAGATAACCCAAAAGTTTTAGATGAGTCTTGGAAGTTATTACCTCTGTAATAACCTCTCCTTATCCTTTTTATTTGCTTTTTGTGCCAAGAGTAATCTCTAATGAGAGAGAAATAATGATTGGGAAAGTTGCTGTCCCGAAATAGTTTTTGTGGTTCACCGTAAAAATTCGTGAGTGAGTTCTGTATGTCGTATTGAGCTGTAATGTTTTGTGCTTCTGCCCCAGGTTGTTCTCTAACTTTAGTTAGTTCAACACTTGTTGATTTGAGTAACATAAGGTCTTCGAAAAAATTCGTCTTTACCTGCTGGTCTGTTTTGACAGATTTCTGCCATTTTCTGTATTTGCTTCTTGTGGGTTCCTTTTTGAGTTATTTTGGGGAATTGAGCTTTTTGAGGAAGTGATACAGTATCTAGTATTTTAATGAAGTTTATTTGGTGTTAGAACTGAACCTTAAGACTTATTTATCTTGAGTGCACTAATGTTGCTAATAAAGATTGTGTGAAGTTTTGTATGAAGGAAAAATTTCAGGTGTATGGAAGAAATGAGTAATGAGATGAAGAATGAACTAAAGCTCAAGCTTGGGGATGCTACGCATGTCACCCCAAGAAATATCCAAGAAGTACAAGCGTCAAATCTTGGGGATGCCCATGGCATCCCCTTATCAATAAAAATCACAGGTTTCTTCCAAATGCTTCATTTTTATTGTTTCATGCACAGTTGTGTTGTTCTTGGAGAGTCTTCTTTTTCGTTTTCGTTTTGGTTTTTAGTTTGCTTGGTTTTCTTAGTTTTCTGAATAAATTGGTTGGACCCCCTCTTTCATACATTGGTTTGCAAATAGTTTGGTTTGGTTTGGAAAAGAGTAGAAAAGTTCATACTTATGTGGTAAAAAGAGCTTGTTTTTTACTGTGGCCTATGCTTTGTCATGCCATGCTTGATATTGTTTTGGCTTTATGCTTAGTATTCTTTGCTATAGCATGACTTGTTATAAACAATTGAGATTGCTTAATGTGCCTTGGATGAATCATGCGTTGTTTTAGCATATTAAAGCATAGTATAGTGGTATTCTCCTTTAATGCTTTATTTGGGTTGACTTGGCACATGCTCACACCATGTTATGACTACCTCAAGTCACCGTAGCCCTTATGATCCTTTAGTTTTCAACTTGTAGTATCACTTTATGCTTTGATCAATGATGTTTTGTCGCTCTACATGATTATGGCCATTATTGCTCTCTTATTTTGTCGCTCCCAGTCTTTTGCTAGCCTACACAACAAAGTATGAGTTCCACTCATGCATCCAACTCCCTAAAACAAGTTATTCCAAAGAGTCCACCATACCTACCTACTAGCTTATGCTATTCCAAGTATATTCATGCTTTTGTTTACCTTCCAAATTAAACTTGTTATGAGAAAACTAGTGATTAAAGCTCTCACGAACTTGATGGCACACTTTACTTTTTGCATCTAATAAACTTGAACCACTGGGTCCTTCTTTGTTGCGTATATGCTTGCGCTTTATAAGTTGAAATTAGCAGAACAATGTACCATGGGGAACGCTTTCAACATTGCACTTGTACATTGTACCCCGTTGATATCATGTTCTTTTGCTTACGGATCCCGGCGGTGTGAAATAAAAGTGGAAATTGTAAGATCATGGAGTTTGTATGTGTGTTAGAGAAACGCCCAGGCCACTAGCCTAAGCCATGCCTAATCATGGTGGAAACTTGCAGCATCACCATAATGAGCACTCTATGAAGCATCCTCAATAAAAACCTATGCAAATAGCAAATAAAAAGATCGCTGAGATGCTCATTGTCTGCTTGCCTTGTCATTTTGATTATGGGAAAGCCCCCGTATCATGTGCAAGGGGTACCCCGTTGGCGGTTCTTAATGATACACACATACTTACAATGACAAAAGCTTACTCGTGACTGAAGTTGAGTAGCATGAGGATCGGTCTTCGTAAGTAAGGGGCATGAGATTTCGGTTTATAACTTGTCAAGCATATCCTCTTAGTTGTGTCACTTTAACCTTAATCACCTTAAAGATGCTTCTCATAGGGTCAATGAGAGCTGAAAGCTACAAGTACCATAATTTTTGGAAGCTCTTTATGAGACTTGAATTCCTACTTCCTTTTACAAAGGCCTTTCTTCCACCATTATATTGAGTCTCCACCTTCTATGTTTATGCACCTACTTTGAGAGCATAGTGGCCATTCTTAGTTCTATGTGCATTGTCCCAAGACTAGTTGATTGATGCATAACTTGTTATTGCTTGTTTGAAACTATTGTATCTAGTCACTCTGATGAACTTTGAAGGTGTCCTATGCATTTATATTTGCTACTCTATTGAGGGACAAGCTGAATACTATTATGCCATGTTTTCTTTATGTGAAACAAACAACTTGCAAAGCATTGTTATTCATGAATCTTTTGTTTGTGCCTTTTCATGTTGCATCATAGTTTCTTTGCTTATTGCTAGAACTTTGTCTTTCATGTTATGATTGAAGTACTATGATCCCAGCTTTGAATGTTTTACAAATACTTTGATCAAGTCTTTGATGGTGCATGTCACCTCAAAAATTATTCTTTCTTTTTATCACTTACCTACTCGAGGACGAGCAGGAGTTAAGCTTGGCGATGTTGATACATTGCAAATGTATCTACAATTTTTGATGTTCCATGCTTGGTTTTATCCACTTTCTTGTGTTTTGTTCCAACTTTGGAGTACTTTTCATATAATTTCTTGGACTAACCTATTAACAAGAGCCACAGTGCCAGCTGCCTGTTTTCTGCTATTTTTGGTTCTAGGAAAGTCAGAAAATGAATATTCTCAGAATTGGACGGGGCAAAAGCCAAAGTGCCTATTTTTCCGAATGTCATCAAGTGCCAGAATATGAGACGGAGAGGGGCCAGGGGGCCACCACACCACCTGGCCGCGCGGCCAGGCCTGGCCCGCGCCGGGGGGTGGTGTGGCCGCTCCCGGCACTCCCTCTGCCTCTCCTTCCCCCTATATATTGCCCTCGGGACGAAAACCCTAAGTACCCGATCAAAAATCCAAGAAAGAGTCTATAGCCGCCGTCATCTCCATCCCTAGATCGGGAGGGATCTGAAGCTCTTCCCGACACCCTGCTGGAGAGGGGAATTCACCCTGGAGGCCTTCTTCATCACCATGCAAGCCTCCGGTGTGATGCGTGAGTAGTTCATCCTTGGACTATGGATCCATGTAGTAGCTAGATGGCTGGTTCTCCTCCTTTGTGCTTTCATGTTTAGATCTTGTGAGCTCCGTTCATGATCAAGATCATCTATTTGTAATTCTGCATGTTGTGTTTGCGGGGATCCGATGGATATTGATATGCTATTTCAGATTAATTATTGATTCTATCATGTCTTTGTTATTTGTGATCTTGCATGCTTTCCATTGTTAGTAACTATCTTGGCCAAGTAGATGCTAGCAACTCCAAGAGTTAGTATTTATGCTCGATAGTGGGTTCATGCCTCTGGTAATCTGGGGAAGTGACAGAAATCTCTAAGGTACTAGATGTGCTAGATGATAACCTGATGGTGGATTATTAGTCATAGATGCAGTTAGATGGCGGTCTATGTATAATGTTGTAATGCCCAATCAAGTCTCAAAGGAGTCAAGATGATTAGTATATGCATTTATTGCTTTCTCGGTGTTTGTCAATTGCCCCGCTGTAATTTGTTCACCCAGCATGTTATCTATCTTAAGGAGAGCCACCTCTAGTGAACTATGGATTCCGGTCCTTTTTCTTTACATACAATCTACAACTGTTTACTTCTTTGTGTTTACTTTCTGCAAACTTTTGCTTCTTTTCATTCGATACGTTTAATCCTTTGTATTCCGCTAAATACGGTGAGATTGACAACCTCATCGCAAGTTGGGGACAAAGTTCTGTGGTTGTGTTGTGCAGGTCTCCACGTTGCTACTAGCACCGGTAGTGCGTCCTGCCAAAGCTCAGCTAGTAACACCTTTGGGGTGTTTCCTTGCTCCTACTGGTTCGATTAAACCTTGGTTTCATACTGAGGGAAACTTGTTGCTATGCTCATCATACCTTCTTCTTGGGGTTCCCAACGAGCTCTACATCAACCACGCACCAGCACTTTTCTGGCGCCGTGCATTGAGCCATCACCCCATCCCGGCGGCTGGTACACTGCTGTCCGGGAGAGCAGGCCTCCGAAACCCCGTCCGTTGAGATCCTGCACCGGGAGACGGGCGATAAGGTTTTTGGGGAGCGTCTTGGCGCGACTGCTCGCCTCCGTTCTTGTTCTTCTTCATCAACCGACGACCTCATCAGCACCATGGGCGACAACAACAATGACCAAGGTGCTGCTGCGGTGATGACCTTCCCGGTCAACCTATACGTGCTACTCTTCTCTTTGTATGCACTAGTTCTTACTAGATTTTCAGATCTATTAGATGTGGTTGTTTGGCTGCATGTGTTTAGGTCTGCTAGTGCTTACATAATGCTGATTTCGGTAATTAATCTCATGGGGAAATTGCCTAATATTCCAACATGAACAAGTTTGCACCCAACTCCCTAAACCTCACATCCTAAGCCAGATTCCAAGCACCTCTCATCTGCGAGTACAAAGCCGATTGACTAAAGCTTCTTCCACGCGAACACGCATAATAGCCATCAAGTGAGTTCCCTCCGTGATTGCTTCTACCACATCATTGACGTTCACATCGTCAAAGTCCACATCCTAGAGATCAAGGCCCTTCATAAGCCAATCAATCTCCCGTGCTTTTGATTGTTACGACCCCCCCTCTCCCAACATCGTCGACGGGGCATCCGCAGTCGCAGGAACCAACGGCACCTCCACCAGTTGTGGATTTTCCTATGGCGCAGCTACAGAAGATGTGGCAAACGCATCGTACTCATGCCAAAACCCTAGGACGTAGTGATCGGGTGGAACCACGATAGCCTTATGGAGATCACAGCCTCCGCATGGCCAGGGATATATGTGGCGGGAGAATGAGATCGATCGAAGATCGAGTAGGACTTCCTGATGAATGCGCCACTGGGAAGGATATGGAACCCTAGGCGTTACCTAGGGGAATTGCTCATGATTAGTTATTCTGGAGACAAAATCTTTATAATTGATTACCAACAAAAAAATAGTTTCTACGGTACAAAAAATACGGACACACACAAATCTATACGATCACACACCTCGAACACTGCAATAAAAAGAGAGGATATTCTTTTTTTATCTATGCCAGCACATGCTAAGAAAATATGCCACATTACTCAAGTTGATGATGGAATCTGGCTGGCCATGGAGATACATGCGTATGTGCATGGAGTGAGCTGGGCATCTGCACTTTAGTTTAGTATGCTATATATAGATGAGCCTATGAGCCAAAGTGAATTTCGGGCTATATATATGTACTTTGACTGGCCCAAGTCAAACACAAACACCTGAAACTGAACAAACATCTTTAGCCCAGCCTGCCAGCAGCGTTGCTCAACTGGGTTAGCTAGCTCCCACCAGCTGGCTTGCGCACGCATGGGCGCACATGACACGAGGCAACGTGCACATGCACCCCCACACCACTGACCATCAGCATCACCACACACAGAGATGCCAGTGATGGGCATACTCTGGATGCACTCTGCAGCCATCCCTGGCCTTACCCAGTCTGCTTGTGCCCTGTACCGTATCTCGCACGAAAAGAAGAGAAAAGAGGGAACCCACTGCGTATGTACAGTATGAGCTGATGAGATGAGGCCAAAGATCATGCATGCATGGCCGGCCGGCATGGCGGCACAATCGCAGGAGATACACATGTGCAACGAGAGGAAATCAAAAGATATATCCCTGCCCCGCTGATGTGCTGCTAGCTTTGCTTCTGGCATGGTTCCTCGTTGGGCAGAATGGGAAGAGTAAAGTTTTTTTTTCATGAAAACACAAAAGCCTTGCGTTTCGATTCATTGATAGATAAAGAGAGTTCTGTACAAACATATACGAAGGCTCAGACGAGCCGACACCCATACAACACAACCCACTAGTTCTACGGGGCCGCCGGGATCAGGGCACGGAGGCCACGGGCGCCAACAACAGTCCAGGAACGAGCTTCAGCTCGAATCGTACTGAGAAGGGTCCCCATGTTGGGCGAGGCGTTGTCGAAGACCACCGCGTTGCGCTGCTTCTAGATCCACCACGCCGTCAGCATGATGAGCGAGGACGAACCCTTGCGCATAGCACGGGGGATAGAAGACGAAGCTTGCAGCCACCAGTCCACGAAGTCCCCTTCTACATCCGGGGGTGAGATTGTCGACCGAATCAAGGAGAGCACCTCGTGCCAGATCGCCTTTGAGAATGGGCAACCGACCAAAAGGTGGATCATGGTTTCGTCAGATTGATCACACAGGGGGCAACGCGGGGGGTGAGGGAGGTCCCGCCGCGCCAGCCGGTCAGCCGTCCAACAGCGGTCCTGGCAGGTGAGCCACACGAAGAACTTCACTCTGGGGGGAGGGGCAAACTTGCGAGTTCAGCTTCCAGGATCTGGACGTGATAGAGCCCCTGAAGAGGAATTCGTAGCACGACTTGGCGGAATACTGAGCATCCGATGTCCAGCGCCAAAGCAAGGTGTCCGGCGTGTCTGACAGCCCAAAGTCCCGCACCCGCGTCCAGAGCTGGACATACTGCCAAAGGGCCAGCGGACTCAGCGCGCCTCGAATATCGGTGATCCAGCGGCGCTCCACCAGCGCCTCTCTCACGGTCCACTGCTTCCTAGCGCGCTCGGGGATAGGCGCGAATAGCTCCGGCGCCAGCTCCCCGATGGTCCTCCCCTCGAGCCAATGGTCCTGCCAGAAGAGCGCAGTGTCTCCGTCACCTACCCGCATCTGGGTGGAGGCGTCGAAGAGCTGGATCTCCATCTCCGAGAAGCGCATATCGAGTCCGCGCCAGGAACGCAGAAGGTCAGTGCGCATCCGCCAAATCTAGCGTGTTCGCGGGCTAATCGCCATGCGGCCCAAGTCAAGGATACCTAGGCCACCATAGCATTTCGGTCTGCACACCCGCTCCCAGTTCACGTGACAGTGCCCCCCCTTGGCCTCCGCCCGACCCGCCCAAAGAAAGCCCCGTGTGATCTTCTGGATCTGCCTCAGGGTCCTTTTGTTAATGCATTGTTGTTGCCACCAAGGTGTCTTTAGCTTTGTATGTTAATGCATTGTTGTTGCCACCAAGGTGTCTTTAGATGCCCCATATTTTGGTATGTTAGGCCAACTCCAACGGCCCCCGCAAACGGATTTCATGTGTCCGATCGCGTCCTCCGAGACCGAGGTCAAGGCCCAACACGCATCCGCAAATCGAGATCCAGCCCCGGACCAGTCCGTTTTGGCGCATACCGGGCAGAAACCTGGGGCTAGTTTGCGGGGGCTTGGACTGCCCCCTCGTCCGGGAGGTTGCCGGGCGATGTCCTGCCTGGCCACACCAGCCAGAGACCGTAGCACCAGTTTCCACCACTCGCACCAGCAATCCCTAGCACAGCTTCCATGGACGCACAACCGCCACCCTCCCTGGCACCTGCCCTCCCTAGCCGTGGCCCGTTCGTGCCTCCTGGAGCTGCCCCAGCCGCCTCTGCTCAGGCCCCTGATCTTCCGTCACAACCGGCCATTGATCTGCCGCAACCAGTCGTCGATCGCCCATCAACAGCAGCCGGCAAATCTGCTGCGGCGGTCAAGGTGAAGAAGGAATTGACGGATGACTAGAGGAAGGAGGAGTCAAGGAAGAGGGCTGACCGTAGAGAGAAGGCCCGGCAGTACCTTGCTGATTCCCAAGCCGCCCGTGATACGGTCGCCGCCCTTGAGCACGCCGCTGCCATCCATGCCAAGTTCACCGCCGAGGCCCTCGCTATGAATGCTACCACTTTGCTCATGATAAAGGAGAAGCAGCTAGCTGCCTTCGCCGCGGGAACAACGACCTTGGCCACGTCTACGAACAAACCAACTGTTGTCGAAGCGACGGCCATCACGGGGGGCCTAGAGATCGTCGACGACTCGTCGCCAGCCCTTGCCCTTGACCTGAACACGGCACCTGTCAGTGGAGGCTCTTCATGCAGTAGCAAGACCGGGAGGAGCATCCCCACCAGCAACATGCCCACTCCCTGCAGGCTATTTGATGAAACATCGGCCCCAACTCTGACCCCAACTCCGACGCAGGTAACTTGTCCCTTGTTCTCGCTCTCCCGGTGTACATGATCCAACCATAGGCATTTGCAGGATCCTGCCATGGTACCTAGGAAGGCGACCCTGTACCCAAGAAAATGGTATCTCTATCGACAACGAGCCTCTGTTTGTGGACGAACTAGTCCGGCAAACACAAGGCGGTAAACGAAGGAGCGGATCATACTCATCCCTCGAGGACGAGATGCTTTGCGAGGCATGGATGGAAATTAGCCAAGATCCAATAACCGGTGCAGAACAAAAGGGAGGGGCATTTTGGAACCGAATACGGAGATACTTTTACGAGCAAAAACATTTCGGTGAGCATCCGTCTGCGAGCGATCGCAACGAGAACTCACCTACGAAGATGTGGGCATTCATTTCCGAACAATGCACAAAGTTTTGTGCCTCCTATGACCATGTTAAGTCAAGGCCCTGAGCGGCATTCGAGTTGGAGACATGGCATGTTCCTAGACATCTATATGTTCTCATTCATATGAGCTTTGTATTCAAATAAGAACTTAAACTTGATGGTTTAGGTGTGGTAAGCACTGGAGCACTTCAAGACTTGCCACGAGAAGAAAGCTTTCACATTGTGCCATTGTTGGACGAAGCTCAAAGATTGCGAGAAGTGGAAAGATCTCTATGCGGGAAGTGCAAAGGGAGGCGGCGCCGGAATCATGATCAACAAGGAAATGCTAGCAACAGCCAAAAGGCCGAGAGGGAGGAGCAACTCCAAGCTAGAGCTCAAGCGTGAAGCTTCATCAGTTGCCATCCAGGAGACACTGAAAGAGTTAATCGTTGATAAGGAGGTGCCATCGACAAGAGGGAAGAGAGGAAATGCAAGGAGAGAGAAGATGTGGTGAAGATCTACTATGAGATCCAGTCAAAGCGTCTTGAGATAGAAGAGATCAACGCTCGTGCAAGAAAGGAGAAGGTAGAACTCTAGCGACTTGCCGAAGAAAACCGGATCATTATAGCGGATCTCAGCGAGATGAACCCAATCCAACGGAGTTGGTTCGAGAAGAAGAGGGAGATGATCCTTCAATGATATGCATAGACTCCTCCTCTATTTATGCTTGTCGTGCATGTATGAACAATATGTTCCTGATTTCGTACTCCGCTGGACCTTTAAATTTGTTTCAGTTTGGTACTCTACTGGTCCTCTTTTAATTTGGTTTAGTTGGTCCTAGGAGGTCCTGGGAAGAAAAGGCCGGACAGATGGGGGCACCATTGGGTGCACCGGCCATTCCAGATTGGACGCTGCCCCAGGGCATGTCCACCCCGCCCTGCAAACGGACCGAATCGGTCAAAACGCCTGTGCAAAATGCGAGGGCTGTTGGAGTTAGCCTTAGAGCACCTCCACTCGTTGGCCGTTCCCAGGAAGAAATCCGAAGCTAAATAGCGTCGGACGAAGAAAGTTTTCGACCTAGGAACGGCTAGTTTTCTAGTCGCGTTCCCAGGCCGAGTTCCCGGGTATGGACAAATTTCAACAAAACTCGGCAAACATAGGCGAATTTCATCAATAGAGGGCGGATTCGTAAATATTACATCAAATTCGGGCGGGCACCCGAATTTTGACTTCATTTAGTCTATAAAAACTAAAAAAAGCCATGGCCGAGGCCGATGCCGCCGGACGCCGTCTACATGCCGAAGTTGCGGTAGAAGCTCGTGTAGTCGGGGTCCGCCTTGCTGTCATCATCGCCATCGTCGTTGTTCGGCGGCTGCGGGGACGGGGGGGAGGGAGGCGAGCTGCCCTGCCCAGCGTCGCCGCACCTCCAGGGCTAGAACGACGGGTCGGCGTCATCATCGTTGTCGAGGATGACGAGCGGCACGCCTTGGTAGCCAGGCTCGCGATGAGCTTTGGCCTGGTGCTTGGGCTCCTACTGCCAGCACTGGACGCGCCGTGCCTCCTCCTGCTCCTAGTCCACCCTAGACCAAGCGAGCAGGTCCGGCTCTGGCATCGGCGCCTGGTCCCACAAAGAGCGTTCCATCGCCATCTTGATGGCAAAGGAATCCTCGTTGACGGGCACCGACCAGTCCGCCAACTCTGGCTTCGGCTAGCGCAGGCGAAGCCGGCCGGTCGGCAGCGTCGACACGTAGGGCTCGTTGATGACGATGCCCCACGATCGCGTCCTCGCGACGGCCTCCTTCTTAGGAGAATGAAGAGCCTCGCCGCTGGTGCACGGTGACTGTGCCGGCGCGGACCTGGACGAGCGCGAGGCGGCGGCGGAGGAGGAGCTCATGCTGCCCATCCTCCTAGGCAGCCAGTTCGCCGAAGGCTAGTGCCTGGCCCTCGCCGCGGGTGTTGGCGAACGCGGGAATCCCAGCTAGGGTTGTTGCTAGCGTGGATCTTCTTGAGGACGGTGTTGAGCGTGCATCCAGGCGCACTCCACCATCGACGGTGCCCCACCGTGTTGTTGCACTTCGGCGGCGTGCCTGGAGGTCCTTGGTGGGCGTCGAGTTCGCCGAGTCAGCGCACGACGAAGAACGGTTCCCAGTAAACTAAATTACTGAGGTCTTCGGCTAGCTTGGGATCCGGCATCGCTGCGATGGCTGCCTAGTTATCTTCCATCATTTCGTCGTCTTCGGGCACCAACGACACCGACACGCCGCCGGCACTGAGCTTCCAGCCGGACGGGCAGCGGAAGTCTGGCGGCGCCATGTAGCCAGTGTCGTGGAGCATCCGGGCCTCCCAGGGCTGGTCCGTCCGCCGGCCGAAGCCGTTCGCCGCCATAGGGTCACCGGGATACCTCTCCGCCATGGTCTTCGCTGAGTGCTTCTGTTCGCCAGAATTCGTGGTGGAGTGGTGGGAGGAGGCAGTGTGCTGCAAACCGGTGATGGAGCCATGTTTTATAGGCCGAGACGGGCGACGAAGGCGGGAGGGGTGTAGCGGCGTGGGCGGGAAAAGGGAAAACGGCAGGAAGCCGAGGCGACAGTGGCGCGCCATTACGGCGACGTGTGGTCGACGAGACCGCAGTTATTGCCCGGTGGTCCGTCGCGGGAGCCGAGGCGGAAGAATGACGACAAGTCACCTCCAGTCGCTGACTGGGCGGGTTCACACGCCGATTCTTTTTTCCCGCTGAATTCGCTTCGCCCGGCATTCACAGCGTGTTCCTAGCGCCCCAGGATCAGCCTGGGATCTCCGGACGAAATTTGACCCGAATCCGGACGAAACCGACATCCTAAGAATGCGACTGGGCCATTTTTCGGCGTGCGGACGAAAAAACGTCCTGGGAATGGCCTGCTGGAACCCAAGTGGAGATGCTCTTACGGACATCTCCAGCAAGACCGATCAATTTCGGACACGGGAAAGGATTGGTTCATTTGGTTCGACCGGCGAACACAGAAGCAGACAATTTTTTTTGTCTCGGTCCGTTTGGGTCAGGGCGTCCCAGCGGGGTTGACCTATTTTTTATTTCATATCCAAATTTGACTTGCATTGCATATATAGTTTCTTATATTTTGCTTACAATTGCCGTGCATTGTATACATAATTTTGTTTACAATTGTCTTGCATTGCATACATAGTATATTTCATCTAGAAGGCTCCGTCTTGGCATATGCATGGGCAATTTGTTGCAAGGGCTTACATGGAAAGTAAAAAAAGTAATAGATTTAATCTAGAAGACTCTATCTCGTCTTCGCTTAGTCATCGGACTCGAAGTCGGTGTGGTATTGCCAGCGACATATGGTCTCGTTGAAGACGCGGACGGTGAGCATGACTTCGCCCTCACACGTGAAGACGAGGAAGTGGCTGACCTCAATGTCGTGCGCACGGCAGAACTTCCTCCACCCGTTGTCAAAGGCAAATATGGCCAAGGCGGTCGAACAACACCTCCACGGACCAAAGGCCGATCGAACCGCCGGGTACCTGTAGCACGACATGGTGGGACTCCTGCCCATCGACGAGGGTCACGGACTTCTTGGGGAGACGAAGCATGTCCCCGTTCATGCCTAGTTAGATGGTGATGCAAAACTCAAAACAGGCAAGGATGTTGATGGCCGCGGGTGGTGGCGATGGTGAAGGAGATGGCGACGCCGGTGGCAATGGTGAAGGCGCCATCGAAACATTCTGCCCCCCCCCCCCCCCATGCCGTCCTCTCCGACCTCGCCCACGCCCAGGACCTGGTGGTCATCCCACCCGTCCTTCCCTATGTCGTCTGCCATGGTTGCCGCGTTGCATCTGGGGTGGGAATGGAAGGTGGTGCTGTTGGAGACGAGTGGTCGCTGGGTCGCTGCCAAGCGGGCCCTTGGAGGACGCGAAAAGACGAGGGAGCATACACACGGTGTCCGCGACGCTTCCAGGGTGACGCATTCCTAGCGCATTTTTTAGACGAGGAATGGATCGGTCTTGACAAGTGTGGTCGTTTGGATCGAACAGCATCGGACCACCTATGGTCGAATGGATTGGTCCGCTGGAGATATTTTTTTATACTAGGTACTACTTGATTCTTCTTTCGGTTTCAGTGCGTATGTGATGCACGGAGCCTTTTGTTGAGTGAAGCCCGTGCGTGCCTGCATGTCTGCATGGCGTGGCGATCAGTGTACCACCACCATCTGCAGTCACCATGAATGAGCTAAGCTAGCGAGCTGCGTGGATGATGCCGAGGTCGGTCAGTCGGTCGCGCGCATGCATGCATTCAGAGTTGCAAGGTGCTGGACACTGGGAACCTGACAGCTCAGCTCTCCCCTTCTCTCCCTACAACGTTCATGCATGCGCCCTGGCTGAACGTGTGTGCTTCAGCATGTTCTTATGCTTGGGGGCCGATCGACATTGTTGACATGTGATGCGAGAACGCGACAAGGAATGAAAGCGAAGCTCGGGTGAAAGCAAATATCGTGCGCACGCACGCATGCAGCTGGCAACTAGTCAATTAGCTGAATCTTAATCTACCGTTCATCGGTGGCATGTGGGTCTCCAAGGTCCACACGATATAGTACTCCCATATCAGTATCGTCAGGGAGAAAACGAGTGAAAGACCAGTCGCCAAATTGGAGACTTTGCTGGGCCTGACATTCTTTCCGAGCAGGGTTGCAACTAGTCTCTAGTACAATTTACCTAGATATAGTGTTAAGTGCAAATGGGGGGTTCTAGTACAATTTGTACTAATCAATATGTTTTGCGGGATATGCAGGATCCTACTAATTAATATGTTTTGCGGGATATGCAGGTCCGTAGAATTATTTCCCCCGCTTGTGCAACCCTATTTCCGAGTTAAAATCCTTTTTGGCTCTCACATCTGAAAAAGGAGAAAAAAATCGGAAGGAGAGAAAAAATCGGTACCCATGGAAATTTCAATATTGGGGGAACCATTTCGGATTATTCATGCTGAAAATTTAGTCAAATGTAGACCAAATAAGTTCGAAAATTCCGCTAAATCTATACTTTGGTACCCACTAAAACAACCGAAATTTCATAAAATTTCATTGGAAATATTTTCCCCTGGGGAGCAACCACCCTCGCTAGCAGGGGCGGAGCTAGAACTATTCATCGGTATGCAATGAATATCCAATAATTGTTTCCAAAAAAAATCAGTATATAAGCCCTTGGATGCATGTATATATACGTAATAGAGTCTTTTGTACGTGTTAAACTCGTAAAAATCAGAAAATGACGACGTCCAGAGCTCCTCCCGAGTCCAGCCTTCCAACCTGGGCCAAATACACAATTTTGTTGTTTTACCTCGAATTCTGAAGAAGTGATCAGTTTTTTTATCTTAATTCAGAATCATAGCTGATCAAACAATCAGCTCACTCACGGTAAGAAGAAGAAGAAGAGTGCTTTCAAATTGTAAGTTCTGTTTTGATTTTGTCTAATTGAGTATCTCCTTAATTAGTTATTATAAAAATCATACGTATATTTTGTGAGACACTGATGCACATAGATTGGGAGGGGATTAGTTTGATATCTAGAATCTACCAATATAGTAATGGTAACTTCCGAACTTCAGACTCCACGCACCGTCGCTTATGGCTTGCAATACAAGCTATTTTTTTTTTTTGAATAATACAATTTTTTAGTCAATTGCACAAATATTACGAAGTAGCGTGGTGTCGTGTTTTCAAAAACCGACCAGACCCAGTCGTTTTTTCAAAAGCCGACCGGCCCGGGTCGTCTTTTGATGCGCCGAAAGGTGTGCGATGGGCCCCACCCGGCCGGGCTGCCGGCCGACACCGCGGAGCGTCGTAACTCGAAAATCTGACAGGGGCATCGTTTCCTCAAAAGACGAGCGGCGTGGCACGTCGGTTGCTGAATAGCCGACCGGGGGCATTGTCTTTTGAAAAGGAGACGAGGTGCCTTCTTATCCCCGCGCCCAGCCCCGCCCCGACGGTGGCCTTCTTCCTCTTTCGCTCTCTCTCTCTCCCGCGTTCTTGCTGTTCTTCTGGCTACGCGAGCTGCACCGATTTGGAGCCCAGTTTTGCACCGTTTTCCACCAATAGTTGCTGCTGAAACACATTAGAAAGTGAGTAGAGTCCCGGTCTACTAATGGGATAGCCTGGTGAAGTGATTTGAGGCATTTTTTAAAGGGATTTGGTGAAGTTCTTGAGGAGCAATGGCTATGGTGGAGGCTGGGGGTGCAGCTTGAGTGGAGGCAGCTGTTCTTGAGTGGTGGGAGCCGATCCGTTGAGTGCAGGCAGCTACACGACAGGATTTCGCACGCTTCAAGGGTAAACCCTAATTTCTTGCTAACTGCAGTCATTTGTGTATGTTTATTTTATCGGTAGTTCTGGATGTGGTATGTTAGCTGCCAAATTATTCGGTTATAGGATTATAAGTATATTTGTGGGCTATGCAAGATTATTCGGCTATAGGATTATTAGTATATTTGTGGGCTAAAATCTGTCATTGTACAGGCATTTGACAATTTGCGGTATTTTTTTAGGTCAGAAGTTATGTCCAATAATATAGTGTTTAGGTTCTACTATTGTGACGGTGTCGTCAAAACAAACGAGCATGGAATTGATTCGAGCGATTTTTATTATATTGATGAAGTGCTCCAGGATCCTGAAACAATATCCGTTATTGAGTTGAATGATTGGTTATCTGCTCGTTTAGGGCTCCCTCCGACCCATATTGTCGGTGTGCATGCATTATGGACTAAGTCAATGATTAAACCTGATTTTTTAGACCAATAGAAGAGCAAGCTAAATGGGTCAAATGGGTGAAAGCATGTCTGCATAGGGTAGTTAACCCCACCGTCTTAGTGCTTCCTGTGGCGAAAGAGCCTGTTTATGATCATGGCCAGAGTAGTCAGACACAACATGCTGGTGGTGGTTATGATCATGAGCAGAGCAGTCAAGCCGAAGACGAAGGTGGTGGTGGCGGCTATCATGGCCAGAACAGTCAAGGCCAAGATGGCGGTGGCGGTTATGAACCTGGTCAGAGTAGTTATGCACACACCGATGGTGGTGGTTATGAACCTGGCCAGAGTAGTTTTGCACACACCGAGGATGGTGGACATGTATCAGTTGAAGGTAGTCATGGGCCAGGAGAAGATATTTTCAGTGGTGAGGTCGATGAGGACGAGATACCCGAAGGTTGGTTGCAAGATCAGATGGAAGCCGAAGATTCAGAAGGCTACAGTGATAGCTCTCATGATTCCGCTGAGTCTGATCAAGAAGACCAACCTACTCCTGTATCATGGAATGAAGACCACACAGCAGCAATGAATGTGAATGATGGGCATGATTCCTCATGGCACTATCACGCGAACATCTCCATGGGTGCATTATATCCTAGCAAGAGGCATCTGCAGGAAGAAATCATTGAGTGGGCATTTTCCACGCAACTGGTTTTCAAAACGAAGGTGTCATCCCAACAATATTTGACTTTGGTTTGCGAGGTAGCCGGATGTCCGGCCAGGGTCCATGCCCATCGTCCTCGGTATGACACCAACTGGAAGGTTAGCGATGTTGTGCAGCACACATGTCAACTTGACAATGTTCTTCAAGACCATCGTAATCTCACGTCAACCCTCCTAGCCAGACTGTTATACACTAAGATAGTGGAGACCAAAGCCATGGTGGTGAAAGCTATCATCAACAAAGTTGCTGTTAGATTTCGCTATAATATTTCTTACGGAAAGGCTTGGAGGACTAAGTAGAGGGCACTGGAGACAAGATTTGGTTCATTTCGAGATGGATACGACTGTGATGTTCGGATGCTCCAGACACTGAAGGCTAGGAATCTAGGCACATACGTTGACAACCAACACTTTACGTTGCCTCAAGAACCCAATTTGAGGGTGATGCATCGAGTGTTCTTCTCATTTGCTATATGCATAGAAGATTTCACTCATTGTCGACCAATCATTTGTGTGGATGTTACATTTCTCACTAGCAAGTATAGGGGCCAGATCTTGACTGCCATAGGTCAAGACGGGAACAATCAAGTTCTTCCCCTTGCATTTTCTTTCGTGGAGAGCGAGAACACCGAGAGTTGGGTATGGTTTTTCAGGCAGCTGAATATAACAATTGTGAGGGATGTACCGAATGTATGCGTCCTTCATGATAGGCATCCGGGTATACTCAGCGCGATAAGGAAGCTGACTCAGCTTGCTCCTGATGAACCAACTCCATGGCTAGACATGCAGAGTCATTGGTACATGCGACATCTAGGGGCTAACTTTTTCTCACAGTTCAGGAACAAGGCCCTGATGAACCTATTGAAGAAGCTTTGCAAGCAGAACCAGGAGTGGAAGTATATCAAGTGTCGGACCTATCTAGATGAATTCACAAAAAAACATGTTAGGCAGAGGAAAGCAGCCAGAGCAGCAGCTGTCTCGGCTCATGCGGCCACAGTAGCTGCACAGACAGTAGCAGGAGCAACACCACCCGAGGAATAACCCATTGCTCTTTGCAATTTGCCAGGATTTGACCAACCCAATACTAGGAGGAGGCCTGGCAGAAGGATTAAGAATTTTCAGGAATGGATAGAGCACGAGCCTGTGGAGAGGTGGTCTCTGTTGCACGACACTCATGGTGCAAGGTTTGGCGTCATGACTACAAATCTTGCCAAAACTTACAACTTCGTCTTGAGAGGAAGCAGGGCTCTGCCATTAACACCTATTGTGGAGTGTATTCTCACCGGAACTTTGAAGTACTTCAAAGACAGACTCCGGCTTGCTCAAATGCATATCATCAACAACCCAAACACAAGGTACTCTTCAAAGATCATGGATTACGTGGATGAAAAAATGGAAAAGGCTCGGTCTATGCACGTCGTCGTCATCGGTAATCAAGAACGAAGATTTGAGGTGCGCCTCCCTTCCAATAGGATCGGATCTGGAGAAGAGGTAAAGACACAAGAGGTGAGGATAGGCAATGAGGACTGGCCGACATGTGAGTGCCCTGCAACAAACCCAAGCTGCTTCATCTGCCTTGCTCTCATGTACTTGCTGCGTGCGAGCGGTTAGGTATGGATGCGAGATCGTTTGTGTCTATTTATTTTCTTAAGGAGTCGGTGATCAATACATGGACTAGCGAGATGATGGGATATAGAGCATGGGGAAATTTCAACAAAGTAAACCCTGGTGAAAGGATTTACATCCTAGATCTTGGACTAATGCGGACAAGCAGAGGAAGGCGACAATGTGTTCGCATCCGTAATGATATGGATGAATCTGAAGCCGGAGGCCCTACTAGACAATGTTTTCTATGTAATCATTTTGGTCATAGCGACACCAATTGTCACATCTTCGGGACTGAAGGAGCAACTCCTTGTGGACGTGGCAGACATGGCAGACGAGGAACAAGAGGCAGAGGAAGAAACTAGAATTTGTATTATGTATGGAACTATGTTTTAAATTTGTAATTCGTATGGAACTATGTTTTAAATTTGTAATTCGTATGGAACTATGTTTTAAATTTGAAATTCGTATGGAACTATGTTTTAAATTTGTAATTTGTATGGAACTATGTTTTAAATTTGCAATTAGTATGGAACCATGTTTTAAATTTGCAATTAGTATGGAACCATGTTTTAAATTTGTAATTTATATGGAACCATGTTTTAAATTTGTAATTCCCATGGAACCATGTTTTCAAAGACTATTATGCAGATGGCGGGATCTTTGCTTAACGCTGATATAGATAAAAAGCACCGGTCAACTTTATTGGATGCGGAAACAGGGAGCTTGAAGCATCTTATCACTCGCACTCCCATGTCTAACTGAATGATACACCCTGATTGGCTGCAGAGTTATGAGACATTTATTTCTAGTTGGGTTTCAAATATTTGAGGGCCAAAGTAAACAAATTGTTATTCTATCTCGGTATGCATGTTGACGTGGGCAGGGCTATTACCATTTGTGCGTCTAGTTGAGGCCACTCATACGTAGGAGATAGAAGGACGACAACATGGCTTCCAGACCACACGCATGGGCTACGACGGGTCGTTTCTCACCTGCTTAGTGGATCAATGGTGGTCCGAGACTCACACTTTCCACTTTCGCTGGAGAGAGATGGCTCCTGCACTGCAGGATGTCTCATTCTTGCTGGGACTGCCGGTGGCTGGAGTGCCAATGAGCCCGGTGGATGCACCGGTGAATTGGGTCCAAGAAATGGCCCAACGATTCTATGGCATTCGTGATGGAGGGCCGGAGTTCACATATGAAATCATGGGCCCAAATTTGATTGGTTGCAGAACCATCAGTGCGTGCTACATCCGCTATGATAGAGAGATCATGGAGGCGACGTGCCAGAACGACATCACACAGTGGAGCTGGGGTTCTGCTGTCTTAGCAGCAACGTACCGAGGTATGTGCACGGGTTGTACGCTAACCAAAGAAAGATCTGCCTTGCTAGGATGCCCACTATTGCTGCAGTTATGGTCATGGGAGAGGTTCCCTATCGGCCGCCCGGAGATAGCAAAGAATCAAGCGGTTATCATCCCGGGACAGGCACCCGTTGTCTATGATTCTGATCTGCTGTTTGACCACGAGAGAATTGACATGCCTACAATCGATACACATTGGACACGTCGCAAGGTAAGTTAAAAGATTTAGTTAATTGCATTGTACATATTGCACTATGAAGGAAACTAACAATTATTTTGTCCAATAGTGTCGTTTCACGGGAGATCAGGTAACCCGCTGCTACCCGATGTTCAGCGAGATGTTCGACACGTTGAGGGAGGAATCGGTCATTTGGGAGCCATACATGACAGCTGAGACAGCCGCAAGATATTCCTGCGGGTTAGCTATTATGTGCACTAGAGATGAGGACTACTAGCTGACTAAATCGAAGATCATCTTCAATGTCAGGTGGAGGATATGTCTCAACAGAGGGTCATGAGGAAATTCGGTCTTTGCCAGATGGTAGATCCTCCACCTCCGGAGGAGCCCCTTTCATCAAACGTGCATATGTAAGTTAATATATTATGTATCTATAGTTCTACAATGATTGTATACTTACAAAATCTAATTGCAGGTACTCTCGGAAGGGTACTAACAGAAGCACAACTCAGTGGTTTCAACGGGTTAATATTTATATCAATGGTTGGCATAATGCAACAACTGACGTGTGGACCGCTCCTGCGTTTGATATGGAGTTATTCCGTGCATACTTACATAGGTACATGAGCATGACACGGTTGCGTCCCGTCCACCACGTGCATGATGATGAAAGATACCCTAGCCAGTCGACTATGGAGCCCAGACAATCAGTGGTAAATACATTTTTCTTCTTTACCGGACTTGGTAGCCTACATAATGTGTACTTATCTACTATACAAATGGATGTAGATATGACATGGGAGCTGACATGGGTATACCCTATAGGTACTCGAACTTGGTATATACGGTCGAGATATGGCATAAGCCCACGGCGTTGCCAAGGCCCAATACAAGATTGAGGTGATTCAGGGACTCTTCGATTGCTTACAGCACAAGATGAAGCTTAAGATAGAAAGTTTCAAGGGGGCGAACCCTAATATGTAACCGACTCGACCTGCTACCCGAGACCTAACCTATCTATATAAAGGCAGGGAGGGGACAGCGAGGAGGACAATGACAACCCTAGTTTCCACAACTCTCGCCAGATTGCTTTTGCGCGCCCCTGTAATCTTCGATTCCTTCGTTAATTCCAAGAGCAGACAAGCAGGAGTAGGGACCTCTACGAGGCTTGAACTTGGGTAAAACTTGCATCCCAGTGTACTTGTTTGCTAGCTGATTGATGCCTCCAGCACTCCCTCCTTCTCCAAAACCCAAGTCCATAACAATGGGCATTGACGAGTTAAACCCTCGTCAATTGGCGCCGTCTGTGGGAATTGGAAGTGCTGATGTTGCGGCTTCTTCGGCCCCATCAACCGCGATCTACAACTCCGCAACAATGGAGATTCACCAGCTCTTCAGTGCGTTCGACTTCACCGTCCACACACTAGCCACTCGCCCAGATTTCGAGTCCATGGGCGACGGGATCAGCCTGGCGATCGGGAGCTTCGCTTCCATGTTGGCCAATTGGGCACGCTTCACATGCCTAACCAACCGACGACATCCGCGATTGCCCCAGCATCGTGGTTCCGTCCACCAGTCGGCACCCTCAGCGAGCTCAACGCTCCGGCAGCAGCTGGGAGTATGGACAACGACAGCAGTCGTGTATCTGATCTGGGTGGCCTAGCCACAGAAGATGGAGCCTACGGCTCTGGATCTGAAAGTTGCGAGAGCAACAGCTTCCGCAACAACTTCATGTGCGCCATCATCAACGCGGGTGACACCACCGCCAATCATGAAAACGCTGGCACCGGATCTGGCACCAGGCCACCCAACGGTGACATGCCCAATGGCGGCATACCCAACGGTGGCATACCCAACAGCAACCCCACCAACAGTGGCAACGACGCGCCCGTCAACAATGGAGCGGGAGGAGAACCACCGACCATAGTGAACGAACACACTGGAGAGTGTGTAGTGATAAGGCTCAACGACAACGAGTGGGCCTACTGTCGAGAAGCTCTACGGGGCAGTCCTCTTCCCCTCAACTTCCCGTAGGACATGCTGATGGGCTACCATTGGCTGCTGAAGGAGGGATATAGATGCCAGCTACATGCAATCGTGCAACTCAAGGCGCGTAAAAAGGAGGCGGACGAATTAAGCCTTCTGCAAGCTGGGCTCTCCTCCCACGGAGGATCCTCCTCCAAAGGCAACGAGTACCTGGCCAACAAAAGAAGATCTCGACTGGCCCACCTCACCGAGCAAGAGCGCGTAGAAGCCGCGAAAGTCCTCGACTTCGGCTCCATGATGGTGGATACGCGGGGCAACGTGCTCTCGAAGATGCCACAAGCCGCGGTAACGGCGGCCACCATGTACCTCCTCAACAACTAGCCGCCAGCTGGAGATCCACGGGTTGCCATGCACCAATCTACGATCGCGGGCTTGGGGCTAGTCGAGGCCGCCCTCGACAAGGATCCAACACCAGAGCCAAAGAAAAGCAAGGCTCTGGCAAAACCCTACTCCTCGCCCTCGTCCAGCGATGATAGCCATGACCTGTCTCGGTGTCGCCGCTCACGACGGCACGATCGCGACTACGATGCACGTGATGACATCACACAGCACAAAGTCGACAAAATGCACACAAGCCGTGCTCGTTCGACGGACTTAAAGGACGAAGACGTGGAGCTCTGCGGCACCAGATGCTTCAGCAGAGCCATCAGGCAGAAGTGAATGCCTAAAGGGTTCATACTCCCATCGGAGAGCCCAAACTTTGACGGTTTGCAAGATCCAAAAATCTGGTTAGAGGACCACATCTCCTCCGTCAAGCTACATGGCGGAAGTCGAAGCATGGCCATGCAATGCCTACAACTACAGCTGGAGGGTGCCGCTCGCGCATGGCTCAACAACCTCCCGCGCGGATCCATTCGTAGCTGGGAAGGGCTGGTCTACAGCTTTGTGCGCAACTTCAAGGGCACTTACAAAAGGCCCGCATCAATCGAGGAACTGAGAAGCTGCCAGCAAAGGTCTGGCGAGTCGCTGTGCTCTTGCATCCAGAGGTGTTCAATCATCAAGAACTCCGCGGAAAACATCTCGGAGGACTGCGCAATCGACGCATTCAACGGTGGCATCCGCCGTATAGAGCTCAGGGAGGAGCTGGGCCGCACTAAGCCCAAAACAATCGACCACCTGATGGAAATCGCGAATCGGTGGGCCGATGATACGTCCATTTTGCACCACTATTCTATATCATAATTTACTGTTATTCATGATACTTATGTTATTTCATCTGTTTTTGCATGGTTGATGACTTTTGGAGCATGGACCGCTGCAGTCAGGATTCTGATGGAAAAGGGGCTGTTTGGAGGCAAAATTCGCGAAAATCAGAAAATCCAGGAAAATATATGGAAAATCCTATTTTTCCAGAAGACGAAGATTGCCAGAAGTGGAAGTGGAGATGGGCCATAGGGGGCCCACACCACCCCCTAGCGTGGGCCACCCTAGGCCGCGCCACCTGGTGGTGTGGCCACCCTGGCCCACTCTAGGCTCTCCCCTTTGGCGTATATTATCCCCACGAAACCCTAACACTGGGGGGCGACCACAGAAAGATTCCACCGCCTCTGCAGGGCGGAAAACACCGAGAGAGAAAGATCTCTCCGGCAGACAGAATTCTACCGGGGGAATTCCTTCCCGGAGAGGGGAGATAGTCGCCATCAACACCACCATCAAGATGGAGTTCATCAGGATCATCATCATCATCAGCACCACCACCATCATCTTCACCAGCACCATCATCACCACCATCATACCGTTGTAACAATTGGGTTGAATCTTGCATAGTTCTTAGGGGAAACTTTCCCGGTGTTGATTACTCCTTATAGTTGATGCTATTGAGTGGAACCATTGAATTATCGTTATGTTTAGATTGTTATATATCATTATTTCATCTCTGATCTTGATCCATATGATGTCTTGTGAGTAGTTCGTTTAGTTCTTGAGGACATGGGAGAAGTCATGTTGTTAGTAGTGGAATTGTGTTGAGAAAGATTAAATGGTTTGTTAACTAAGTTGTGGTGTACTTCTTCTAGTGGTGTCATGTGAACGTCGACTACATGAAACTTCACCTATATGGGCCTAGGGGAATGCATTGTGTATTTGGCTACTAATCGTAGGGGTTGCCGGAGTGATAGAAACCTGAACCCCCGTTAGGAAACCTTTGCATAAGGGATGTCAGGGTCTTAGAGTTTAAAGCTGTGGTCAGATGTCTATCTTAATTACTTTCTTATACTTGCGGATGCTTGCAAGGGGTATAATCACAAGTATGTATTAGTCCTAGGAAGGTCGGTACATTAGCACAGGTTCACCCACACAACACTTAGCAAGCTAAAGAAGATTAATCAACTATATGAAGCGAAAGCACTTGACGATATTTCCATGTGTCCTCGAGAACATTTGGTCATCTTATGTAATACAACTGGCTTGTCCTTTGCTAAAGAAAGGATTGGGCCACTTGCTGCATTTATTCTTATTGTCTTTTATTTACTTGCATTATCAAAAAAACCTAAAAATCTGTTTGCTAAGTATTTGCAGAGAATTCCTGATCCATACCACTCATCAACACCTTCTGCTCCTTGTTGGGTTCGACACTCTTACTTATTGAAAATACTGCGATAAACCCTCTATACTTTTGGGTCATCAAGACTATTTTCTGGCATCGTTGCCGGGGAGTGAAGCGCTATTGGAGAGTGGAACTGGTAAAGGAAACTTCTACTGTGAGTATTGTTTATTTCTATTTGTTACTTTATTTTCAATATGGATAATTCGCTGAGTTTCTTATTTCGTAATGCTACTACCACTGCTAAGGTAGTAGATGAACCACCACCTGCTGAGAATATTACTTTTAAAATACCTACCAGAATTATTGATCGTGTTATGGATAACTACTATGTTGGAGATGGAACTGTCCATCCCGATGATCATTTGCTTTTTATACACGAATTATGCGGGTTGTTCAAGTGTGCAGGTATTACAACAGATCAAGTCAAGAAGAAGTTATTCTCATTATCACTAAAAGGAAGAGCTGAAGAATGGTATAAACTACTGAAGAATGGCCAATCTCTTGAATGGGAGGAAATAGTGCCTCTCTTTTATTCTAAATTTTACCCTCCTAGTGAGATTCATAAAGATCGGAATCAAATATATAACTTTTGGCCTCTTGATGGAGAGAGTACAACTCAAGCTTGGGAGAGATTGAAGTTACTAATGCTCAAATATCCCATTCATGAGCTCCCCAACAATATAATTATCAATAACATTTATACAAGGCTTTCTCTTCATGATAAGGATCTATTGGATGCTTCTTGTGCTGGATCATTTACACGCATGGAAGAAGGAGCTAAATGGGATCTTCCAGACCGTATTCAAGACAATGTTGAAGCATGGGAGAATGATAAAGGAAGAAAGTCAGGTATAAATTATGATTATGAATGCATTGAATCTTTTATGGGAACTAATGATTTTCAAAATATTAAAAATGCTTATGGTTTAGACTCTCAAGTTATTGCAAATTGCTTTAAGGCTTTTGCCTCTTATATTGAAATTCCGTAAAAGGAATGGACCAAGTATCATGCACCATATAAGGATATTGTTGATTATGTTCCTGTTAGAAGTACTAAATTTTGCACTATTCATCATATCTTACTTGAGCCTTATGTCGATAAAATACCCTTCCCGGATAAGGTAAAGGAGCATCCTATGATAACTAGTGTAATTAATAAAAGTACAAAGAGAACTGTCAAATCTGATGAACAAATAAACATTGAACCTGCAGTAGCAATTGTGAAAGACCTAGTCACTAAAAGTGTAGAAGATGGACACATTGTCTTCTGTGAGGATGCTTCTAATATCGTCTCACATCCAAACAGAACTAAAAAGGCTAGTCTCCCTGTGCTTTCTGTTATAATTGGTGATCATTGCTATTATGGTTTATGTGATATTGGTGCAAGTTCAAGCGTTATTCCTTACGAGCTTTATAAAGAAGTTATGCACGAAATTAGTCCTTGCGAGCTAGAAGAAATTGATGTGGTTATTCACCTTGCTAATAGAGAGACCATCTCTCCAATTGGTATTGTAAGAGATGTGGAAGTTCTTTGTGGTAAGATTAAATATCCTGGTGATTTTCTAGTACTTGGTTTAGCTGCTAGTAAAACCTATCCTATCATTTTTGGTAGACCTTTCTTGAGCACTTGTGGGGCCATTATAGATTGTAAAAGGGAGAAAATTTTAACTAAGTTTGATGGGGAATCTTATGAGTTTAATTTTTCAAAATTTACTAAAGTTCCTTGTGAAAATGAAACCCCTAATGAGGATTTTAGAGTTGAACAACTTGCTTCTATTTCTCTTGCTCCTAATAGTGCTTTGCAGCAATTTATGGAAGACCACGAAAGTGAAATCTTCATGGAAGAAAGAAATGAGATTGATGAGATTCTTCGTCGCCAACCCAAGATGCTTAAGCATAACTTGCCTGTGGAAGATTTGGGTACCACATTGCCACCTAAAACGGATCTGGTTTTCGATCTAAAACCTTTACATGATGATCTTAAATATGCTTACATTGATGAAAATAAAATATATCATGTTATTATTAGTTCTAAACTTTCAGGGAAGGAAGAGGAAAGATTATTGGAGGTATTGAAGAAACATCGAGGAGCTATGGGCTATACTCTGGATGATTTAAAGGGAATTTCTCTTACTATATGTTAGCACGCTATTAATATAGAACCAAATGCAAAACCAGTGGTAGAACATCAACGTCGTTTAAATCCTAAGATGAAGGAAGTGGTAAGAAATGAGGTATTAAAACTCCTTGATGCTGGTATTATTTATCCTATTGCTGAGAGTGAATGGGTCAGTCCCATTCATTGTGTCCCTAAAAAAGGGGAAATTACCGTGGTTCCTAATGATAATGATGAGCTTATTCCCCACAGAATAGTAGTAGGTTATAGGATGTGCATCGATTTCAGAAAAGTTAACAAAGTTACTAAGAAAGATCATTACCCACTTCCTTTTATTGATCAAATGTTAGAAAGGTTGTCTAAAAAGACCCATTTCTGTTTTCTTGATGGACACTCTGGGTTTCTCAAATTGCTGTTAAACAACAAGATCAAGATAAAACTACTTTTACATGCCCTTATGGAACCTATGCTTACAGACGTATGCCTTTTGGTTTGTGTAATGCTCCTGCTACTTTCCAAAGATGCATGTCTGCTATCTTTCATGGTTTTTGTGAGGAAATTGTGGAAGTATTCATGGATGACTTTTCCATCTATGGAACTTCTTTAGATAATTGTCTGCACAACCTTGATAAAGTTTTGCAGAGATGTGAGGAAACTAATCTTGTTCTTAATTGGGAGAAATGCCACTTCATGGTCAATGAAGGTATTGTCCTCCGACATAAGATTTCTGAAAGAGGCATAGAAGTTGACAGAGCTAAAGTTGAAGCAATTGAGAAAATGCCATGTCCAAGAGACGTCAAAGGTACTCGTAGTATCCTTGGTCATGCTGGTTTCTATAGAAGATTTATTAAAGATTTCTCTAAGATATCGAAACCCCTCAGTAATCTTCTTCAAAAGGATGTACCCTTTGTTTTTGACGATGATTGTAAGGAAGCTTTTGAAACTCTAAAGAAGGCTTTAACTACTGCTCCTATTGTTCAACCACCTGATTGGAGTTTACCATTTAAAATCATGTGTGATGCTAGTGATTTTGTTGTAGGTGCTGTCCTTGGGCAACGAATAGATAAAAAGTTAAATGTTATCCATTATGCTAGTAAGACTCTTAATGTTGCTGAATTATGCTACTACTGAAAAAGAATTCTTAACTGCTGTCTTTGCTTGTGATAAGTTTAGACCTTATATTGTTGACTCAAAAGTTACCATTCATACAGATCATGCTGCTATTAAGTACCTTATGACGAAAAAATATGCTAAGCCTAGGCTTATTAGATGGGTGCTGCTCTTACAAGAGTTTGACCTACATATTGTAGATAGGAAAGGTGCTGAAAATCCTGTTGCTGATAATTTATCTTGGTTGGAAAACATCTCTTTTGATCCTATGCCTGTAAATGATAGTTTCCCAAATGAACAGTTGGCCAAAAAGGGGTGAGCTCGCGAGGCAGCCCTTGGTATGCTGATTATGCTAACTTTATTGTCTCCAAGTACTTGCCTCCAACTTTTACAGCTCAGCAAAGAAGGAAATTCTTTTACGATTTGAGGCATTATTTTTGAGAGGACCCACATTTATATAAAGGAGTGGATGGTATTATGCGAAGATGTGTTCCAGAATATGAACAAAAGGAGATATTGCGGAAATGTCATGGTAGTGCCTATGGAGGACATCATGCGGGAGATAGAACTGCGAAAAGGTGCTACAATCAGGTTTTTACTGGCCTACCCTTTTTGAAGATGCAAGAAAATTTGTCTTATCCTGCGATGAGTGTCAGCGTGTTGGTAATATTTCTAGACGCAATGAAATGCCTATGAATTAATCTCTAGTTATTGAACCCTTTGACAGTTGGGGATTTGACTTTATGGGTCCTTTTCCTCCCTCAAAAGGTTATACTCATATTCTTGTTGCCGTTGATTATGTTACTAAGTGGGTAGAAACCATACCTACAAAGAGTGTTGATGGGGAGACCTCTCTAAAAATGCTTAAGGATGTTATATTTCCTAGGTTTGGAGTACCTAGGTATCTTATGACTGATGGAGGTTCTCATTTCATTCACTGTGGTTTTAGAAAGACCCTTGCTAAATATGATGTTAATCATAGAATTTCTTCAGCCTATCATCCCCAAACTAGTGGACAATTAGAGCTATCAAATAGAGAAATTAAATCCATCTGCAAAAGACTGTTAATAGATCTAGAAAAAATTGGGCTAAAAAGTTGAATGATGCCTTATGGGCTTATAGGACTGCCTATAAAAAATCCTATGGGTATGTCTCCTTACAAAATGGTTTATGGGAAGGCTTGCCACCTGCCTTTAGAATTAGAACACAAAGCTTATTGGCAGTGAAGGAACTTAATAGAGACTGCAAACTTGCTGGTGAAAAAAGATTATTTGACTTAAGTTCGTTGCATGAATGGAGGAGTGAAGCATATGAGAATGCTAAACTCTTTAAGGAAAAAGTTAAAAGATGGCATGACAGGAGAATTCTTAAAAGAGAGTTCCATGTTGGTGAAAAGGTTCTATTGTATAGGTCTCGTCTCAGATTTTTTGCAGGGAAGCTACTTTCAAAGTGGGAAGGACCTTTTGTTATTGAAAAAGTTTATCGTTCACGTGTAGTAAAAATCTCCCCTTTAAAAGATAACACTACACAAGTGGTGAATGGTCAACGACTCAAACACTATATTGCTGGAGATTCTTACAATGAAGATATTGGTGCTATTCAAGTGGTAACTCTAGAAAAAATCATTAAAGACCAAGTTCAAAGACCTGCAGAGTCCGTTTTTGAATAGGTAACAGTTCTAGTAAGAAAAGTTCCGCGAAAAATCTGTCCAGTTATATTTTTGCAGTTTTTATCCAACAAGGAAAGCAACGAACCGAAAGAGGGACGGAAACGGAGCCTGGGTGGCTCACACCACCCTGTGGTGCGGGCCCACCCCTGGCCGCGGCACCAGGTGGTGTGGCCGCCCCGGACTCCATATCTGACCCGTTTTCTCCCATTAGCTTCCTTTTGTTGTAAAACTTTGTATTATATAATCCCCCGGATCCCCCGAGGTTCGTATATCGTGTTCTCGTCGTGTTTCCGTTTCGATTTGTTTCTGACAGGAAGAATCTCAGTTTTGGAGCTACAATGTCCTTTTCTGGATTAGCCAAGGAAGATTCCTCCGCGGACATCATCAACCCATACATGCGTGAGTTGAAGATGCATCCCAAGGAGTTGTTACTCGAAGATGGGAAGGTACAGATAAAAGAGGTTCAAGGCCCTAAAGGCAAAGGAAGTCTGGAGGACAGGATGGAAGCACTAGAGCAAGATGTCTTTAGGTACAAGAAGATGGCGGAACGCGAAGTGGATATCATCCATAAGATTTGTTCTGAACTCATCACCGAGCACCAAAAGGAGGCTTCTGAGCTTAAAGATGATATTCTCCCACTCCACCGAACAACCAACCAACTGCAAGCACAACTCTACGACGTTCAAAATCAAAACTGTGAGTATGAGGTTAGGTTTAAACGCATAAGTGCTGCTGCTAGTTTCAGGATGATGGAGACCAGGATGTCTTTTGTTGATGGAGAGCCTTTACCTTGGAAGTCGGACAATGATGAGAGAACACCACCACCACCGAAGGAGTAATTCGTCATCAGGTTTTGGCATCCCCTTGGTTTGTTCCAAACTTGGGGGAGTGCCGCGGTATCACATCACTATCTTCTATCTTTTTACCTTTTTAGCAGAGTCATATCATGAATAGAGAAGTTATCATGTAGGATGGTTTGCATTGTGGAAGTGTCCCCTCTCTCATTAGATATGTATCCCTTGGTGTGATTTGCTGTTATGGAATATTAATGAGAAGTTCTATCATTTACTCTTTTGCATATCTTATATTAGTTTTCAATTGTTATTATATGATTGATCTTGTTGTTAGTATTGGTATCACTTTGGGATCATTGAGTTAATTTAGTTGGTTTTGGCAACCTTGGTTGGTCAGTAACAACACTATTTTTGAGAGTTGAATGAAAAAGATAAAAAGTACTCTAAAGAAATATGATTTCATCATCTTTCTTTCTTGATTTGCTCATAAGCTTAGTATTCTCTAGTTAAGATATTTTTTGCTCCCAAGGAAGATTGCATGTTTGTTTTTATCACCTGTATCTTTCTTTGTTTCCTTCAACTCTTATACTTGCTACCTAGCCTTGCTAGCCAAAAACCTGTATTGAGAGGGAATTCTTCTCGTGCATCCAATCCGTAAACCAAAACCTATGCCATTTGTGTCCACCATACCTACCTATTAGCATTATTATTATTCCAAGTAAATTCATGTTTTTATGTACCTTCCAAGTTAAACTTGTTATGTGAAAATTAGTGATTAAAGCTCTCACGAACTTGATGGCACACTTTACTTTCTTGCACTTAATAAACTTGAACCATTGTGCCCATCTATGTTGCGTATATGCTTGTGCTTTATAAGTTGAAGTTAGCAGAACCATGTATCATGGGGAACGCTTTCAATATTGCACTTGTACATTGTACCCCATTGATATCATGATTCTTTTGCTTATGGATCCTGGCGGTGTGAAATAAAAGGGGAACTTGTAAGATCATGGAGTTTGTATATGTGTTAGAGAAACGTCTGGGCCACTAGCCTAATCCATGCCTAATCATGGTGGAAACTTGCAGCATAACCATAATGAGCCTTCTATGAAGCATCCTCAATAAAAACCTATGCAAATAGCAAATAAAAAGATCACTGAGATGCTCATTGTCTGCTTGCCTTGTCATTTTGAATATGGGATAGCTCATGTATCATGTGCAAGGGGTACCCCGTTGGCGATTCTCTATGATACATATGTACTTACAATGACAAGAGCTTATTTGTGACTGAAGTTGAGTAGCATGAGGTTCAGTCTTTGTAAGTAAGGGGCATGAGATTTCAACTTATAACTTGTCAAGCATATCCTCATATTTGTTCACTTTAACCTTAATCACCTAAAGATGCTTATGATAGGGGCAATGAGAGCCGGAAGCTAATAAGTACCATAATGAGCCTTCTATCTCAGCAAGTATTTTGAGTTGTTGTGTTTCATTCATTCATATGATAATTTATTCAATCATGTTTCTTATGTTCCTTGTTTTGCACTTTGCTCTTATCTTAGTGTTTATTACTTTGAAAGCTATCATTGAAAAACCATTATGTTTGAACCCCTTCAAATTGTCAACTATTCTTCGACCAAGAGCTAAGCTTGCCATTACCAATTGAGATTTACTTTATGTATCTTTATTGTGTTTCCTTTACCTATTGCAAGTTAAGTTATATAATGGTGAGTTGTCTTCTGTTATGATCTATGTATTGATGAATGTGATGCTTCTTTTCCGTATTATTTTATCGACTCTTCACTCCATAAACCCGAGGTCATGTTTATTGAGCTCAGTTTCGCTTGGGGACAAGCGAAGTCTAAGCTTGGGGGAGTTGATATGTCCATTTTGCATCACTCATATTAAGAGATGATACTTATGTTATTTCATCTATTTTTGCATGGTTGATGACTTTTGGAGCATGGACCTCTCTAGTCAGGATTCGGATGGAAAAGGGGCTATTTGGAGGCAAAATTCACGAAGATCAAAAAATCCGGGAAAATATATGGAAAATCCTATTTTTCCTGAAGACGAAGATTGCCAGAAGGGGTAGTGGAGATGGGCCACAGGGGGCCCACACCACCCCTGGCGCGGGCCACCCCAGGCCGCGCCACCAGGTGGTGTGGCCACGCTGGCCCACTCCAGGCTCTCCCCTTTGGCATATATTATCCCCACGAAAACCTAAGACTGGGGGGGGGCGACCACAGAAAGATTTCGCCGCCTCTACGGGGCGGAAAACACAGAGAGAGAAAGATCTCTCCGGCAGATAGAATTCTGCCGGGGGGAATTCCTTCCCGAAGAGGGGAGATCGTCGCCATCAGCACCACCATCAAGCTGGACTTCATCGGGATCATCATCATCATCACCACCATCATCTTCACCATCACCATCATCACCACCATCATACCGCTGTAACAATTGGGTTGAATCTTGCATAGTTCTTAGGGGAAACTTTCCCGGTGTTGATTACTCCGTGTAGTTGATGCTATTGAGTGGAACCATTGAATTATCGTTATGTTTAGATTGTTATATATCATTATTTCATCTCTGATCTTGATCCATATGATGTCTTGTGAGTAGTTTGTTTAGTTCTTGAGGACATGGGAGAAGTCACGTTGTTAGTAGTGGAATTGTGTTGAGAAAGATTCAATGGTTTGTTAATTAAGTTGTGGTGTACTTCTTCTAGTGGTGTCATGTGAACATCGACTACATGACACTTCACCTATATGGGCCTAGGGGAATGCATTATGTATTTGGCTACTAATCGTAGGGGTTGCCGGAGTGACAGAAACCTGAACCCCCGTTAGGAAACCTTTGCACAAGGGATGTCAGGGTCTTAGAGTTTAAAGTTGTGGTTAGATTTCTATCTTAATTACTTTATTGTACTTGTGGATGCTTGCAAGGGGTATAATCACAAGTATGTATTAGTCCTAGGAAGGTCGGTACATTAGCACATGTTCACCCACGCAACACTTACCAAGCTAAAGAAGATTAATCAACTATATGAAGTGAAAGCACTTGACGATATTCCCGTGTGTCCTCGAGAACGTTTGGTCATCTTAAGTAATACAACCGGCTTGTCCTTTGCTAAAGAAAGGATTGGGTCACTTGCTGCATTTATTCTTATTGTCTTTTATTTACTTGTACTTTATTTACTTGCATTATCAAAAAAACCTAAAAATCCGTTTGCTAAGTATTTGCAGAGAATTCCTGATCCATACCACTCATCAACTCCTTCTGCTCCTTGTTGGGTTCGACACTCTTACTTATCGAAAATACTGCGATACACCCCCTATACTTGTGGGTCATCAGCCGACGGAGAATACTCGGTGAAAAACCATGCCCACTCCGACGATGATGACGACCTCGGGCACAGACGCGACCATTGAAGCAAGCGTCGAATGCGCATCTACGATGATCGCGATGACGTCAATATGGTCGCAGCTAGCTACACCGATAAACGCGACGACAATCGCAACAGCGATTACCGCAACGGTGGATACCACGACTCCGGGAAAACCATGCAAGTGTGGCAGCGTCGCACTCGCGAATAGGCACCCACAAAATCTATCGAGGACAAACTGTCCGAGCCATGCAATGTACACTTCTACATCGACAAGCACGACGTCAAGAAGAAATCCAGCCACCTTCTCAAGGACTGCCGCGAGTTCCTCCAACTCCATGAGGGCTTGGCCCGGATGAATCGCGACGCAGTCAATAGGGGCTATGGAGCCGCCCCAGGCGTTGTGGCACATGGAGCTCCTCAACCACCAACCGAACCACCACCACCCGCGGTCGCGCCAGTCCAGCACCATGGAGATGAACCATACCCACGGGTCATAGGCAACATGCGCCACTCAAATTGAGTGCAGAAGGCCATCACTCGCCAAGTCAACTTGGTAACAAATTCCCCGCCCTCCACCACTGAGTACCTCAGTGGAAGCGACTCCTGCATCACCTTCGACAAGCGCGACCATCCGTTTCAAGTCCCTCGTCCAGGCCACTATCTCCTCGTACTCGAGGCGTAGATCGGAGGCTTCGACATGAGTCGCGTCTTCATGGATGGCGGGAGCGGCATTAACCTCATGTTCGCGAGTACCTTGCATGCAATGAGGATCGCTCTCACCTGTCTGGAGGTCTCAGACACGATGTTCCACGGCATCGTCCTAGGTAAGGGCATATATCCCCTTGGCAAAATCAACCTCGACGTCATCTTTGGCACACCGAAAAACTTTCGACGAGAACGCATCGACTTTGAAGTCGTCGACTGGCCTTCGCAATACCACTGCATCCTCGAACGCGTCGCGTTCACTAGGTTCATGGAAGTGTCGCACTACGCCTACCTGTAGATGAAAATGCAAGGTCCAAACGGCGTCATCATAATCAATGGAAGCTTCGAGAGGTCCGACAGCTGTGATAGGGAATTCAACAGAATATCCCAGTCTCCTTCAGCATGCAGGAGGAACTCGCAAGATTGAAGGAGTCGACAGACAACAGTCTACCTCCCCTAAGTAGGCCAGGTTCACCTGATCTGTCATTCGACTCGTAGGTGCACACGAAGAAATTCCAGGTCCACCCAACGGACCTGACCAAGACAACCCTCATCGCCAACAATTTGAGTTCCGGATAGGAACTCACGCTCGTCGAATTCCTCCATGAGCACTGGGAAATTTTCACCTGGTGTCTAGTGGACATGCCAGGGGTTCCCAAGGAATTCGCCGAGCACTCACTCAACATGAACCCAGACGCAAGGCCAATTAAGCAGACAATACGGCGACTGTCTAAACTAAGAGCAAAAGCAGTCGGAATGGAGATCAATAGACTCCTCGACGCAAATTTCATACGCGAGATCAAGGAAAGCACTTGGCTCGCTAACACAGTGCTGGTGCCCAAAAAACACAGATGTCCCACGGATGTGCGTGGACTTTACCTCCCTGAATAAGCACTATCCAAAGGATCACTTCCCGTTGCCGCGAATTGACCAAATCATCGACTCCACCACATGATGTGAACGCCTCTGCTTCCTCAACGCCTACTCAGGCTACAATCAGATCCGAATGAAGGAGGAAGACCAAGAGAAGACGGTGTTTACGACACCCTTTGGTGTGTTCTGCTACAACACCATGCCCTTCGGGCTAAAAAACATAGGAGCTACCTATCAGCGGTGCATGCAGGCCTACCTCAAGAATCAACTTGGTCACAACATCCAAGTTTACATTGACGACATCGTCATCAAAACCAAGGAGGAAGCTTCGTTAATTGACGATTTCCGCGAGACCTTCGCCAACCACGACCGCTACCGGATCAAGCTCAATCCGGACAAATGCGCCTTCGGCGTACCATCTGGGCAGTTACTCGGGTATCTCATCTCTGCGAAAGGGATCGAAGAAAACCCAAAGAAATTAAAGGCCATACTGGCTATGGAGAAGCCGAAGAATTTAAAAGGTGTCTAGCAGCTGGCTGGGCGAATCACAGCGCTCAGTAGATTCATCAGTCGAATGGACGAAAAGGCACTACCCTTCTACCAACTTCTCTGCAAAGCTGACAAGTTTGAGTGGACAGACAAAGCGCAAGAAGCATTCGAAGACCTCAAGCGCCTATTATCCACCTCGCTAGTACTAGTGACACCTCGCGAAAAGGAGCCACTACTGCTCTACATCTCTTTCACCAACCAGGTGATCAGCACTGTGCTCGTGGTGGAGCGAGCCGAAGAAAATGAAGTCCAGAGGGTGCAACGCCCAGTATACTACCTCAGTGAGGTGCTTGATACATTGCAAATGTATCTATAATTTTTGATGTTCCATGCTTGATTTATCCACTTTCTTGTGTTTTGTTCCAACTTTGGAGTACTTTTCATATGATTTCTTGGACTAACCTATTAACAAGAGCCTCAGTGCCAGCTGCCTGTTTTCTGCTGTTTTTGGTTCCAGGAAAGTCAGAAAATAAATATTCTCGGAATTGGACGGGACAAAAGCCAAAGTGCCTATTTTTCCGGATGTCATCAAGTGCTAGAATACGAGACGGAGAGGGGCCAGAGGGCGGCCACACCACCTGGCCGCATGGCCAGGCCTTGCCCGCGCCAAGGGGTGGTGTGGCCAGCCCAGGCACCCCCTCGGCCTCCCCTTCCAACTATAAAAAGCGCTCGGGACGTAAACCCTAAGTACCCGATCAAAAATCCACGAAAGAGTCTGTAGCCACCGTCATCTCCATCCCTAGATCGGGAGGGATCTGAAGCTCTTCCCGGCACCCTGTCGGAGAGGGGAATTCACCCTGGAGGCCTTCTTCATCGCCATGCAAGCCTCCGGTGTTATGCGTGAGTAGTTCATCCTTGGACTACGGATCCATGTAGTAGCTAGATGGCTGGTTCTCCTCCTTTGTGCTTTCATGTCTAGATCTTGTGAGCTCCGTTCATGATCAAGATCATCTATTTGTAATTCTGCATGCTGTGTTTGCGGGGATCCGATGGATATTGAGATGCTATTTCAAATTGATTATTGATTCTATCATGTCTTTGTTATTTGAGATCTTGCATGCTTTCCGTTGTTAGTAGCTATCTTGGCCAAGTAGATGCTAGCAACTCCAAGAGTTAGTATTTATGCTCGATAGTGGGTTCATGCCTCTGGTAATCTGGGGAAGTGACAGAAATCTCTAAGGTACTAGATGTGTTGTTGCTACTAGGGAGAAAACAACAATCCTTTGTTCATAGAACAATCGTATTGTTTACTTTACAAGCAGTTCGTGAAGCAATAATCTTTTGCTTGCAACTTAATACTGGAGGGAGTTCGGATGATAACCTGAAGGTGGATTATTAGTCATAGATGCAGTTGGCTGGCGGCCTATGTATAATGTTGTAATGCCCAATCAAGTCTTAAAGGAGTCAAGATGATTAGTATATGCATGTATTGGTTTCTCGGTGTTTGTCAATTGCCCCGCTGTAATTTGTTCACCCATCATGTTATCTATTTAAGGAGAGCCACCTCTAGTGAACTATGGATCCCGGTCCTTTTTCTTTACATACAATCTACTATCTTTTACTGCTTTGTGTTTACTTTCTGCAAACTTTTACTTCTTTCGATTCGATACGTTTAATCCTTTGTTTTCCGCAAAACACGGTGAGATTGACAACCTCATCGCAAGTTGGGGGCAAAGTTCTGTGGTTGTGTTGTGCAGGTCTCCACGTTGCTACTAGCACCGGTAGTGCGCCCTGCCAAAGCTCAGCTAGTAACACCTTTGAGGTGTTTCCTTGCTCCTACTGGTTCGACTAAACCTTGATTTCATAACTGAGGGAAACTTGCTGATGTGCTCATCATACCTTCCTCTTGGGGTTCCCAACTAGCTCTACATCAACACCGCACCAGCACTTTTCTGGGCGCCGTGCATTGAGCCATCAAGCGATTTTTTAGCGCCGCTGCTGGGGAGTCAAGGACATCTTCACAAGGGGAGTCCCTCATAACCAATCTCTTTACTTTGTTGTTTTTGTTTTGCTTGGTTTCTTTTTGCTTTGTTTGCTTGTTTTGTTATTCAAAAACACACAAAAAAATAGTTTTACTTGTTTGCTTTCTTATTTGAAAAACACAAAAAAATTAGTTGCTATCCTAAGTTGTCACTATGTCTAGCCTTGCTCCATTCACTATGTCACCCGAGGAAATGATTTTCCCTTTTAAACAAGGAATTGAGGAAATTTTTAAGGAAGCTTGGTCTAGAATCTCCGATCTACATGAAAAAACTGAGCCTAAAATGACTCAAAGCTTGTTTTTTAGCAGTTTTTACCTTGGGATTGCTCTTTGCTATAGATATGCCTTAGATGCTATTGTGGGAGGAGATTTCCTCCAATGTAATGAGGATGATTCTATTAATGCTATAAAGAAATTGATCCTCACTTACAACATGCCTAGCCAAACTGATATTTCTTTCGCAAAAATATTTGCTAGGTTGAACACTCTTGAGGCTAGCATTACTAGATTAGAAAGTTGCTATAATACGATTAGGGAGCATCACGATTATGTTCCAATAAACTCTAAACCATCAAAGTGTTTCCTTACAGTAAAGATTGAGATGAACACTGAAACTTTTCAAGCTCGTTGTGTTATCATGTCTGAATTTTGCCTTATGCCCAAAGATATTTATAAATCTCTGAATACTTGGGGGTCATTGAGGGAGGAAAAGAAATATATCTTACTAATAATACTACCATATTACCTCTTGGAATAGCTGAAGGAGTGTTTACAAAGATCCTTGGGAAAACGATTTCTATTGATTATCTTGTTATTGAATGTGCAGGAAAATGACAAATTACACTTGGAAGGTCCCTATTAGAACTCCTTGGAGCAATAATAGATGTGGGAAAGGGGACCATGCACCTTTATTCTCCACCAAACAATCATATTTTCCCCAAGGTTAAGAATAAAAGTAAGAGAGGTAAGGGAAAGGAAGTTGGTTTTAATGCTTCTTCATTTGAGAATACGTGATCCTTTCTCTTGCTTCTTATGCCTAACTTAAAGGCGTTAAAGAAAAGTACTTATTGGGAGATAACCCAAAAGTTTTAGATGAGTCTTAGAAGTTATTACCTCTGTAATAACCACTCCTTATCCTTTTTATTTGCTTTTGGTACCAAGAGTAATCTCTAATGAGAGTGAAGAAATGATTGGGAAAGTTGCTGTCCAGAAACAGATTTCTGTGCTTCACCGTAAAAATTCGTGAGAGAGCTATGTATGTCGGATTGAGCTGTAATGTTTTTTGCTTCTGCCTCAGGTTGTTATATAACTTTCGTTAGTTCAACACTTTTTGATTTGAGCAACAAAGGGTCTTCAAAAAATTTCGTCTTTACCTGCTGGTCTGTTTTGACAAATTTCTACCATTTTCTGCATTTGCTTCTTGTTGGTTCCTTCTTGAGTTCTTTTAGGGAATTGAGATTTTTGAGGGAAGTGCTACAGTAGCTAGTGTTCTAATGGAAGTTTATTTGGTGTTAGAACTGAACCTTAAGATTTATTTATCTTAAGTGCACTAATGTTGCTAATAAAGATTGTGTGAAGTTTTGTATGAAGGAAAAATTTCAGGTGTATGGAAGGAATGAGTAATGAGATGAAGGATGGACTAAAGCTCAAGCTTGGGGATGCCACGCGTGTCACCCCAAGAAATATCCAAGAAGTACAAGCGTCAAAGCTTGGGGATGCCCAAGGCATCCCCTTCATCAATAAAAATCTCAGGTTTCTTCCAAACGCTTCATTTTTATTGTTTCATGCACAATTGTGTTTTTCTTGGAGCGTCTTCTTTTTTGTTTTTGTTTTGGTTTTTCGTTTGCTTTTGTTTGCTTAGTTTTATGAATAAATTGGTTGGACCCCCTCTTTCATACATTTGTTTGCAAATAGTTTGGTTTGATTTGGAAAACAGTAGGAAAGTTCATGCTTTTGTGGTAAAAAGAGCTTATTTTTGACTGTGGCCTATGCTTTGTCATGCCATGCTTGATATTGTTTTGGCTTTATGCTTAGTATTCTTTGCTTTAGCATGACTTGTTATAAACAATTGATATTGCTTAATGTGCCTTGGATGAATCATGCGTTTTTTAGCATATTAACGCATAGTATAGTGGTATTCTCCTTTGATGCTTTATTTGGGTTGACTTGGCACATGCTCACACCATGTTATGACTATCTCAAGTCACCATCGCCTTTATGATCGTTTAGTTTTCAACTTGTAGTATCACTTTATGGTTTGATCAATGATGCTTTGTCGCTCTGCATGATTATGGCCATTATTGCTCTCTTAGTTTGTTGCTCCCAGTCTTTTGCTAGCCTCCACAACAAAGTATGAGTTCCACTCATGCATCCAACTCCCTAAACCAAGTTATTCCAAAGAGTCCACCATACCTACCTACTAGCTTATGCTATTCCAAGTATATTCGTGCTTTTGTTTACCTTCCAGATTAAACTTGTTATGAGAAAACTAGTGATTAAAGCTCTCATGAAGTTGATGACACACTTTACTTTTTGCATCTAATAAACTTGAGCCATTGGGTCCTTCTTTTTTGCGTATATGCTTGCTCTTTATAAGTTGAAATTAGCAGAACCATGTTTCATGGGGAACGCTTTCAACATTGCACTAGTACTTTGTACCCCGTTGATATCATGTTCTTTTGCTTACGGATCCCGGCGGTGTGAAATAAAAGTGGAACTTGTAAGATCATGGAGTTTGTATGTGTGTTAGAGAAACGCCTGGGACGCTAGCCTAAGCCATGCCTAATCATGGTGGAAACATGCAGCATCACCATATGAGCACTCTATGAAGCATCCTCAATAAAAACATATGCAAATAGCAAATAAAAAGATCGCTGAGATGCTCATTGTCTGCTTGCCTTGTCATTTTGATTATGGGAAAGCTCCCGTATCATGTGCAAGGGGTACCCCGTTGGCGGTTCTTGATGATACACATGTACTTACAATGACAAGAGCTTACTCGTGACTGAAGTTGAGTAGCATGAGGATCGGTCTTCGTAAGTAAGGGGCATGAGATTTCGGTTTATAACTTGTCAATCATATCCTCTTAGTTGTGTCACTTTAACCTTAACCACTTCAAGATGCTTATGATAGGAGCAATGAGAGATGAAATATATAAATACCATAATTTTTGGAAGCACTTTATGAGACTTGAATCCCTACTTCCTTTTACAAAGGATTTTCTTCCACCATTACATTGAGTCTCCATCTTCTATCTTTATGCACCTACTTTGAGAGCATAGTGGCCATTCTTAGTTTTATGTGCATTGTCCCAAGACTAGTTGATTGATGCATACTTTGATATTGCTTTTTTTTAAACTATTGTATCTAGTCACTCTTATGAACTTTGAAGGTGTCCTATGCATTTATATTTGCTACTCTACTAAGGGACAAGCTGAATACTATTATGCCATGTTTTCTTTATGTGAAACAAACAAACGTCTTGCAAAGCATTGTTATTCATAAATCTTTTGTTTGTGCCTTTTCATGTTGCATCATAGTTTCTTTGCTTATTGCTAGAACTTTGTTCTTTCATGTTATGATTGACGTACTATGATCCTAGCTTTGAATGTTTTACAAATACTTTGATCAAGTCTTTGATGGTGCATGTCACCTCAAAAATTATTCTTTCTTTTTATCACTTACCTACTCGAGGACGAGCAGGAGTTAAGCTTGGGGATGTTGATACATTGCAAATGTATCTATAATTTTTGATGTTCCATGCTTGGTTTTATCCACTTTCTTGTGTTTTGTTCCAACTTTGGAGTACTTTTCATATGATTTCTTGGACTAACCTATTAACAAGAGTCACAGTGCCAGCTGCCTGTTTTCTGCAGTTTTTGGCTCTAGGAAAGTCAGAAAATGAATATTCTCGGAATTGGACGGGACAAAAGCCAAAGTGCCTATTTTTCCGGAAGTGATCAAGTGCCAGAATACGAGACGGAGAGGGGCCAGAGGGCGGCCACACCACCTGGCCGCGCGGCCAGGCCTGGCCCGCGCCAGGGGGTGGTGTGGCCAGCCCAGGCACCCCCTCGGCCTCCCCTTCCGACTATAAGATGCCCTCGGGACGTAAACCATAAGTACCCGATCAAAAATCCATGAAAGAGTCTGTAGCCACCGTCATCTCCATCCTAGATCGGGAGGGATCGGAAGCTCTTCCTGGCACCCTACCGGAGAGGGGAATTCACCCTGGAGGCCTTCTTCATCACCATGCAAGCCTCCGGTGTGATGCATGAGTAGTTCATCCTTGGACTACGGATCCATGTAGTAGCTAGATGGCTGGTTCTCCTCCTTTGTGCTTTCATGTCTAGATCTTGTGAGCTTCGTTCATGATCAAGATCATCTATTTGTAATTCTGCATGTTGTGTTTGCGGGGATCCGATGGATATTGATATGCGATTTCAGATTGATTATTGATTCTATCATGTCTTTCTTATTTGAGATCTTGCATGCTTTCCGTTGTTAGTAGCTATCTTGGCCAAGTAGATGCTAGCAACTCCAAGAGTTAGTATTTATGCTCGATAGTGGGTTCATGCCTCTGGTAATCTGGGGAAGTGACAAAAATCTCTAAGGTACTAGATGTGATGTTGCTACTAGGGACAAAACAACAATCCTTTGTTCATAGAACAATCGTATTGTTTACTTTACACGCAATTCGTAAAGCAATAATCTGTTGCTTGCAACTTAATACTAGAGGGGGTTCGGATGATAACCTGAAGGTGGATTATTAGTCATAGATGCAGTTGGATGGCGGTCTATGTATAATGTTCTAATGCCCAATCAAGTCTCAAAGGAGTCAAGATGATTAGTATATGCATGTATTGCTTTCTCGGTGTTTGTCAATTGCCCCACTGTAATTTGTTCACCCAACATGTTATCTATTTAAGGATAGCCACCTCTAGTGAACTATGGATCCCGGTCCTTTTTCTTTACATACAATCTACAATCTTTTACTGCTTTGTGTTTACTTTCTGCAAACTTTTACTTCTTTCCATTCGATACGTTTAATCCTTTGTTTTCCGCAAAACATGGTGAGATTGACAACCTCATCGCAAGTTGGGGACAAAGTTATGTGGTTGTGTTGTGCAGGTCTCCATGTTGCTACTAGCACTAGTAGTGTGCCCTGCCAAAGCTCAGCTAGTAACACCTTTGAGGTGTTTCCTTGCTCCTACCGGTTCGATTAAACCTTGATTTCATAACTGAGGGAAACTTGTTGATGTGCTCATCATACCTTCCTCTCGGGGTTCCCAACGAGCTCTACATCAACACCGCACCAGCACTTTTCTGGGCGCCGTGCATTGAGCCATCAGTGCTCACGCCAACAAAGCAGCGGTACCCGCATTACTAGAAGCTGGCCTACGGTGTCTTCATGATAGCCAGGCGACTGCGCCACTACTTTTAGGAGCATCCAATCGTGGTGGTAAACGACGCTCCGCTCGGGCATATACTCAATAATCCTGATGCCATCGGACGAGTCGCGCTCTGGGGAATCAAATTGTCTCCACGAGACATCACATACGAGAAGTGCGACGCGATCAAGTCGCAAGTTCTCCCGGACTTTCTTGTGCACTGGATGGAGAACCAACTCCCCGACAAGCCATATATGTCCTATCTTTGGACAATGCACTTCGATGGGTCCAAGCGAAAAGACGGGGCCGGCGCAGGTGTCATACTGACATCGCCCTAGGGAGACAAGATGAAACACATTCTGCGAATGCAATTCACTGCCTCCAACAATGAAGCTGAGTACGAAGTGCTAATCCATGGGATGCGGATGGCGAAAGCCTGCGACGCTAAAAGGCTCATCATCTATGGCGACTCCAAACTGGTGGTCAATCAAACGATGCACGAGTGCGACGCACTGAGCGACAATATGATCGCCTATCGCAACCTCTACGACACACTCGAAGCAGACTTCGATGACTATGAGCTACGGCATGTAGGCCGTGAAAGCAACGAAGAGGCGGACACACTCGCCAACATTGGCTCAACCTCCGCCCCTATACCACCTGGGGTATTCCTCGAACGCATCTGCGAGCGCTCCATCAAGCCCAAGGCTCCAAAGAAGAAAGCAAGCATGCCAATGGACCCGGGGGCTTCGCCACCCAACGAGCCAATGGCACTCGACGACATGGAGCTTTATATAGGACTCGAAGGGCCAATGGGTGTCATGATGATCGAGCTATCTTGGACACAGCCGTACATCACATACCTGCTCAGTAAAAGGCTGCCAGAGGACCTGACCGATGCGCGAGACATAGCGCGACAATCCAAGGCATTCGCTGTCATTAGCAGCGAACTGTACAAACACATCATTATAGGAGTAGTCCAACAGTGCGTCTCCAATGGGGGCGGAAGGGCCGTCCTCCTCGACATACACGAAGGCACTTGCGGGCATCATGCTGGCAGTCGCGCCCTTGTCGCCAAAGCTCTACAAGCTGGATTCTACTGGCCCACGGCCATGCGCGACGCCAAGGACATCGTCTAGCGCTGCAACGCATGCCAACGATTCGCAGACAAACCTCAGTCACCTGGCGCGGAACTTCGGCCAATACGATTGGCTTGGCCCTTTTTGCAATGGGGACTCGACATGGTCGGAAAGCTTCCAAAATCCTCGCGGGGAGGGTACGTCTACCTCTTGATCACAGTCGACAAATTCACCAAGTGAATCGAGGCCATGCGGTGACAAATCAATCAGGGGCCAGCGCCGTCAAGTTCTCCGAGTCCATTGTCTACCGCTTTGGAGTGCCACACAGCATCATCACGGACAATGAGACAAACTTCACCTCTAAAGAGTTTCAAGAATTCTACAAAACCTGGGAATCAACATAAGCTATGCCTTGGTGGCTCACCCGCAGACCAACGGTCAAGTCGAAAAGGCCAACGGCCTCGTCTGTGGCGGAATCAAGAAACGACTCCTCCGACCACTCGAACAAGCCGCTGGATGCTGGCCAGACTGAAGTGCATCCGTGGGGACGTTCGCTTTCGTCTGCTCCTCTTGTACCACGTCAGCACGCTCAGTCCTTTGTCAGGCGTGTCGAGGAAAGACTAAAGAGTATCTATGTGACCATCACGTGCACGAATGTTTCAGACGTCGTTCAGCACCGAGCAGCATAGTGTCCACCGCATCACTCCATGGGGGAGGGCCCATCGCGTCACTCCATGCAGGCTCGCCTGCCACGTCACTCCACGTAGGAGCGCACCCCGCGTGCAAACCAGACACTACTCCGAGGCTCGGGGCGGCCACAGCAGGAGACATCGAGTGCACCTATCCGCCACGGGCCTCGTCCACAGATCTCACAGCAGGAGACACCGAGAGCACCACCTCCAGACCAGGCTAGAGGCTAAGCATGGCAACAACAACAGTAGTTTACTTTCAACCAGTGGCAGCAGCAACAACAGCCGCAGTTTACTTTCGACCAGTGGCAGCAGCAGCAGCCGCAAGTCCCCTTCATGGGCTATCGTCCTGAGGGTACGCATTTTCCTATCTATTTTGGTTACATGTAGTGTATAATCATTGAGTACTTAATATTTTTACATGGTAGGAGGATATGGAGACCCAAACATGTCCTCAATGGGTTCGTGGGCGACTAATGAGGAGGATCAGCAGACTCAGCAGGATTGGGTTGAGTGGTTTGGACTGTACCAGACGCAGCAGACTTCACCACCTTTCCCCACACAGGATACACAGACCTAGGGTGACGGGTCAACTCTACCTCCCCGTAATGTGGGGCCTCCTAGAAGGTACGGATGGAGTTCACCGACGCCAGGGAAACCTCGTGACCGGTGGCAGTGATATCTATCTATATACGAGACTTGTATCTTGTATCTATCTATGTATGAGACACCTTTCGATAAACATTTTTTATTCGACAAACACTTCAACATATCTTGCAATACAGTTCAACATAACTTGCGGTACATAAATAAGAGCGCTCTCTATCCCTACGGCTATGCCCTTACCCTTCGACGATGCCTCGCCTTTACCCTTCTTCTTGGCCAGCCTTTCATCCCACTCAGCTCTCCACTTAGTCCCAGCGGTAGGCGTCATGAATATATCATATTCATCTTCACTCTCTTCTAGCTTGTCATTGATCTTCTTGGCATGCGCCCTGTTCAAGGCCTCGGCCTTGTCACGCTCTGCTCTACCCCTGGTACCACCGATCGGCGGCATGAAGAGATCGCCGGAGTCTTCACTCTCTTCTATCCAAATCCAAGGGAGCGTGACTTTCTGCTGCCTTGCCTCTTCGTTAAAGAATCTTTGCTTTCCCCACCTAGCATTGATCTGAAGTAGCTCTTGCCGTATCTCATCCGGAGTCCTCTTCGGCCACCCTTTTCTATGCAATCCCTAACCCAGCTCAGTGAGGAGACAATCACTAGCAATGAGTTCCTCCAATGGGGCTGGATTGTTGTCTATCGTAAAGTTCCTAGCCAAATGAAAAAGGTCGACGAACATGTTTGTCTCGAAACTACGATCGTAGGGAAAACCGGGAAACATACTGGCTAAAAACACGGTGGCTTTGCTTAAACAACTGTGTGAGGAGGGGGTTTTATAGGGTAAACGGACAAAAAATGGCAGGAAACATTCCGACGGGACACATTTTGGCGGGAAGCATTTTGGCGGGAAAGATTCTGGCGGGAAGCACTTTAGCTACATTGTCTTGGAAATTAAACTTAAGATACATAACAACACTATAACTGAAATGAAGATACATCATGACACTACAACTGAAATGAAGTTACATCAAGACACTACAAGTGAAATTAAGATACATCGGGACACTACAACTGAAGTGCAGATACATCGGTACTAAGACATACGTCTACCTTCCCTGAGTCTAGCGCGGGTACTTCCCGGTCTTGTCCCCACGTTCCTATGCCGCCCGCGCCTCGGCAGCCCTTTCTCTTAATCTCTTCCTTTCCGCGCTCACGGGCCTCCTTGCGCACTTGTTCCTGCCGCTCCTCTTCCTCCCTTCTCTTCCTGTTCAGCTCGCGGTTTCGATCTTGTTCCGCTCTGAATTCTTTCATTTCTCTCTCTCTCGAGCCTTCTTCTCGTTCGCGGCTAACCTTTCAGCACGTTCCTCATCAAGAAAGCTCTCCCTTGCATGACGGCTCCTATCTGCAATCTCCTGCACGGCCCAGGCTGGCTGCTCCGTGTCAATCCAATGGTACCACTTGCAAAGTGGAGGAGGAGACTGCAAGCAAATCAATGGAATGAATAAAAAACAAATGATACCGTGAATGGTTCATATTAACCATGATCTGGAAACATACCGGAGGCCTCTCGTACGACGAACTTGCTTGCCGGGGCTGGCTTGTGTTGTAGTTGGGACACATGAAAAACTTCATGCCCATGCAGGTGGAGAAATCGATCGACTCCTTGACCTTCGCGAGATGGCCACACCAACAACGCTCATGTGTCACCCCTTGTGGCAACCTGACATCTTTCATCTTCGTAAGCCTATGCTCTGGTCCGAATAGGGCACACTCATGACGGAGAGGAGAAGGCAACGCTCATGTGTCACCCCTTGGTTTTATCCACTTTCTTGTGTTTTGTTCGAACTTTGGAGTACTTTTCTTATGATTTCTTGGACTAACCTATTAACAAGAGCCACCGTGCCAGCTGCCTGTTATCTGTTGTTTTTAGTTCCAAGAAAGTCAGAAAATGAATATTCTCGGAATTGGACGGGACAAAAGCCAAAGTGCCTATTTTTTTGGAAGAGGTCAAGTGCCAGAATACGAGACGGAGAAGGGCCAGGGTCCGGCCACACCACCTGGCCGCGCGACCAGGCTAGGCCCGCGCCAAGGGGTGGTGTGGTGGCTCCCAGCACCCCCTCGGCCTCCCCTTCCGACTATATATTACCCTCGGGACGAAAACCCTAAGTACCCGATCAAAAATCCACGAAAGAGTCTGTAGCCGCTGTCATCTCCATCCTAGATTAGGAGGGATCTGAAGCTCTTCCCGGCACCCTGCCGGAGAGGGGAATTCACCCTGGAGGCCTTCTTCATCACCATGCAAGCCTCCGGTGTGATGTGTGAGTAGTTCATCCTTGGACTAAGGATCCATGTAGTAGCTAGATGGCTGGTTCTCCTCCTTTGTGCTTTCATGTTTAGATCTTATGAGCTCCGTTCATGATCAAGATCATCTATTTGTAATTCTGCATGTTGTGTTTGCGGGGATCCGATGGATATTGAGATGCTATTTCATATTGATTATTGATTCTATCATGTCTTTGTTATTTGTGATCTTGCATGCTTTCCGTTGTTAGTAGCTATCTTGGCCAAGTAGATGCTAGCAACTCCAAGAGTTAGTATTTATGCTCGATAGTGGGTTCATGCCTCTGGTAATCTGGAGAAGTGACAGAACTCTCTAAGGTACTAGATGTGATGTTGCTACTAGGGAGAAAACAACAATCCTTTGTTCATAGGACAATCGTATTGTTTACTTTACACGCAGTTCGTAAAGCAATAATCTGTTGCTTGCAACTTAATACTGGAGGGGGTTCGTATGATAACCTGAAGGTGGATTATTAGTCATAGATGCAGTTGGATGGCGGTCTTTGTATTATGTTGTAATGCCCAATCAAGTCTCAAAGGAGTCAAGATGATTAGTATATGCATGTATTGCTTTCTCGGTGTCTGCAAACTTTTACTTCTTTCCATTCGATACGTTTAATACTTTGTTTTCCGCAAAACACGGTGAGATTGACAACCTCATCGCAAGTTGGGGACAAAGTTCTGTGGCTGTGTTGTGCAGGTCTCCACGTTGCTACTAGCACCGGTAGTGCGCCCTGCCAAAGCTCAGCTAGTAACACCTTTGGGGTGTTTCCTTGCTCCTACTGGTTCAATTAAATCTTGGTTTCATAACTGAGGGAAAACTTGCTGCCGTGCTCATCGTACCTTCCTCCGGGGGTTCCCAACGAGCTCTATGTCGAACGACGAGCACATCAATCATCGACCTTCATTGTTCCGTGATGTTAGCCCTACGGATGAGGCCCAAGTTGATGGTGGAATTAGTCGAGTGCTCGAGTCACGAGCACCTTCTAAAAAGGACTTGAAGCCGAAAAAGTACGGGATAAATCCCGGGGTGAAGTTTGATAGTTTGTTGGAATTTCAGATGTGGATCAAGGACTACGCGGTGAAGTACCACTGACCGTACAAGGTGGTTCACTCGGACACTAAGGTGTGTTACATAGTAATGTTGGGGATCGCAGCAGAAAACAAAAAAAATCCTACGTTGGAACCCTAGAAACTGCCTGGGATCTATCTATGTAGTAATGCGGTAACGACCGGAGCGTAGAGAATACATACCCTTGTAGACCGTACGCGCTTATCATTCCGCGGGGAACGTGGTTGAAGTAGTCATACTCGAAGCTGACCTCAAGGTCGCGAAGCTCCTCGCAGGTCACCCCTTGCTCCTTCGTCATCTTCATCGTGCAGCAGCTCCGGCTCACGACATTCTGATGGGTTCGTAGCATGGAAAACAAAAAACTCTACCGCAAGAATGAACAAAACCCAGATCTAATCTAGATAAAAGCCAAGATCTAATCTATTAGACATGTGCAACGAGATAGATCTGTACTAACCCTTGTAGATCCGAAAGCGTTACGAGATTGGATCTCGTGGTTGATGTAGTCGATCACTTGCCGATCTCAAGATCGAGTGGATGATCCTTCCGGCGCCGCGTTCCGGCAGCGCTTCCGCAGTCGGTCACACATACGGAGTCGAAGCTGACCTTCCTCTCCTTGTTCCAGCGAGCAGCGGAGGTAGTAGATCTTCTCCACGGAATCCCAACAGCACGACGGCGTGGTGGTCGTGGTGGAGTAGAGAATTCTGCAGGGCTTCGCCTAAGCCTGAGCAGAAGAAAGGAGGAGGATAGAGGCGGCTAGGATTGGAGTAGTGGAGGAGGGCCAAGGGGTGGCGCCCCCACCCCTCTATTTAAAGGGGGAGGCGCCATGGGGAGGTGGAGTCCTTGTAGGACTCCCCTCTCCCTTGGCCAGCGGATTAGGAAGGGGGGAGGAGTCCTCCTCCCCCACGACTCCTTGTCTTTCCCCACAAGGACTCCTTGATCCTTTCTTGGTTTTCAAGCAAACTCCAAGAAATCTTCCAGAACCTTCCGGAACATTCCGAAACCTTCTAGAATCCTCATACAAATACTCCGGAACATTTCCTAACTCAGAAAATGATCCCCAATATATGAATCTTATTCTCCGGACAATTCCGGATCTCCTCGTGATGTCCCGGATCCAATCCGAGGCTCCGAACAACATTCGGTCTCCAACGCACATTCCATATCTACTTGAAACAACTTCGAACCTTAAGTGTGTCACCCTACGGTTCGTGAATATGTAGACATGACAGAGACACATCTCCTATCAATAACCATCAGCGGGACCTGGAGATCCATAATGGCTCCCACATACTCAACGATGACTTCATGATCGATAGAACCATTTACATACGAAACCAATTCCCTTTGTCACGCGATACTATACTTATCCGAGGTTTGATCGTCGGTATCTCCATACCTAGTTCTACCTCGTTACTGGTAAGTACTCTTTACTCGTTCCGTGATATGTCATCCCTTGTGACCCAGTCACATGCTTGCAAGCTAACTAGATGACATTCCACCAAGAGGGCCCAGAGCATATCTATCCGTCATATGGATGGACAAATCCCAATCTTGGTCCATGCGCTTCAACACATACTTTCAGAATACCCAATGACACCTTTATGACCACCCAGTTACGAAGCGGTGTTTGATGTCATCAAAGTACCCATTCGGTGATGGTGATTAACATAACCTGATGGTCGAAGGATTAGGTTACTATGTATTTTAAAGCTTATAGCGAACGAACTTAATGACTTGATCTTATGCTATGCTTACTACGGGTGTGTGTGTCCATCACATCATTCTCCTAATGATATGATCTTGTTATTAACGACATCCAATGTCCATGATCAGAAAACCATGATCATCCATTAATCAACAAGCTAGTTTAACAAGAGGCTTACTAGGGACTCTATTATGTTTACAAAACACACAAGTATTAATGTTTCCGGTTAATACAATTATAGCATGGGATGTAAACATTTATCATAAACATAAAGATATAATAATAAACACTTTATTATTGCCTCTTGGGCATATCTCCAATAGTCTCCCACTTGCACTAGAGTCAATAATCTAGTTAAAAAACTTGTGCATTCAACACCTATGGCTTTCTGGTGTTGTATAGACACTATCGCTAGTGGTAAACATAATCTTCGGATCTGACACTTCCAGGTCCGTGTGTATTTGCATGTCCTTGCGTCTCTACGCATTACTCATTCTCCAATGAGATGGCATTGTATAAATTTGGTCCTTTGGTGAGACCTTTTAGTTCCTTGGGATTAAATCATGTTGATACAATTGTCGTACAATGTATCTTCATAATATTATCCCGCTATGAACCACACCTAGTTTGATAACAAACTACTTAACACAAATGCCCTCCTTTACTGCTACTATAGCTGTTATATACTTAGCCTTTTGTTGTAGTATCCGTCACAATATCTCAACTTTGGAACTCATCCAAATCCATCATGAAACATCCTTTCCATTATATTGTGCCACCCATAGTATAAATTGAGATAAATTTAATTTGTATCTTGTGACAAAACTAGTATCAATGTAACACTTTACAATGAACTACCTTTAACTATTTGTCACTTATACATGATATATATTCTTAGTTCTTCCAAAGCTCATAAGAATATCTTTACTATTGTCCAGTGATCATCTTATGAATCATTCTGGTATATGCTCATAACATTTAGAGCATAGGACATATCTGGATGTGTACATCTCAAAGAATGATTGATCAAAATATTCTTGTGATTTCACCAAGTGTCAAAACACTTGAATCTCGTGTCAACACACTTGAATCTTGATTTAGTCCTTTCCGTGCGTCAAGAACCTTTCTTGTTGTTTCCATATTGAACTCATTCAACATCTTATCTATGTACATTTGGCAAAACCATATTAGCGCCTCAATCTATTCATATAGACATTGATGCCTAATTCTTGGGTTATGCCTAAGTCTTTCATCAAAATGAAATTCTTAACCTGTGTCAATAAAAGATACATCATTTCTAATCAACAATATGTCTTTCACATAATGTATTAGAAATATGTCTTAGCGCTCCCACTTAATTTCTTGCAAAATGCAAACATCTTCATCGTCTCTGATGAAATTAAACCTTTTAACGGTTTCATCACGGTGAAGATTCCAACTCCGTGATGCTCACTTCAACCATTGAAGTTTTGCATACTCTTTTAGCATCCTTTTAATTTAACAAAACCCTTTGGATCGTGTCATGTACACGTCCTAGGTAACCATTCTATTAGAAGAACTTGTTTTGTTTGTTCAACTACCATATACCAAAATATATGTAGTGGTTGCTACATTAATCCGTCCAGACTAAATATCGCTATGAAAGATCAAATCTTATCATAGCCAATTCCTTGAACATTGTCGTAACCTCTTTCCGACATGTCGACTATTTCATAGATTTGAAACATCCATGTCTATTTCTTTATAGATCCAAACACGACCGATAGGCTTCACGCCTTTCCGGAGGGTCTTCTAAGTTCAGAAACTTGATTTCTCGTGTATGGATACTATCACGGATTCCATGACTTCTAGTCATTTTATGGAGTCAGGGCCCATCATCGCTTCTTTGCATGTAGTCGGTTCATCATTGTCAAAACAATAACGACTTGCTTATCAAATCTTACTATTTGATTCTTGCCGACCCACATGATTCTATAGGAACTCTAATCTCCGAGATCACACCTTTTGTAATCACGAGAGCCATGAGCATTGTGGCCGCCACCGGGACACTTTCCGGCGCTGCGCTACTTAGCACATATAGCTAAGGTTCAACAACCTTATCAAAGTTCTATTGTCCTCCCACTTAACTTTTCACAAAAAATTCTCTCACAAGAAACTTGACGTTCCAAGCGACAAACTCTTTTGTCCTCGGCGTTATGGAGAAATTCCCAACAAATTCTTTGGAATAACCTACAAAGACGTGCTTATCCGACTTTGGTTGTAAACATTTTACTTATGCATAGCATACCAAAATTTAAGAAAAGACAATTCGGGTTTTATCCCAAACCATAACTCATATGGTGTCATTTGAACGGATCACGATGGAGCTCTTTTCAGTGTAAAAGCGGTAGTCACTAAAGCTTTAATCTTTAAAATATAATGGCAGTTTTATAAATGACACCTTTGATCTTACCATGTAAAACAAGGTTTCATTACATATATCGAACACTTCATACTCCTATGGTGTTTTCGGAAATGCAAATCCATGGAACGATTCCTCAAATCTTAGGTGTTTTGCTAAACTTGTAACTCAAACATCTTTATTTATGATCCAATCATAAACTCTTTTATTTTCTTGTTACAATGATTTTCCACTTCATCTTGAAAGTATTTGAACATTTTTCAAATGTTTCATACTTCTTCCTTATTGAGTAAGTATATACATATACTCACTCAAATCTTCGGAGAAAGCATATGAAGTTGAAATCCCTCGCCCACGACTACACATAATGGACTATATACATCAATATGTACAAATTACAATCAGTTAGTCGTCCGTTCCTCTTTTGGCCTATGAACGGAGTTTTAATTATATCCAGGAAAGTATCACAAGCGTCATTTGATCCAAATCAAAGACTCCAAAAATCCATCAACATGGAGTTTCTTCATATATCCTTTCAATATAATTTAAACGGCGATGTTACTTCGCACGTGATCTTTCAATCATTTGTCTTGCGACATTTTAGCATTAGTTTATGGTCGTTATTTCTCCAACCAGACTTGTATATCATCCATCTATTATGGAATACGGTAATTATTTGAACAACCTTTTGTCGTCATAATACCTGATCAAAATAACAATTATTGAAACAAATCTTGAAGGCAAGCTTTGATGTTTAACGAGCAACACAACAACCCTTTGTTTGTTTTCGATGAACATCATCACATATTCTCTTGCTAGTTACTTAGACCATTGCAGTTCATGAATTGTGTTGTCCTGTATGACACTTCATACCAACCAATTCGGTATCCAATACCGCAGAACCACATTGTTTAACAACCAAGGAATACAGCCATAACATGTATCTTCTATATACCTAAGTTGGACATCTCCAATCTTTTCTTTTCTGCCAAATATTTTATAGATTCTCTTTCAACAATTCCTTTTCTTTTAAAAGAATCTATCAACATCAATAGTGACGTCATTCACATGACACATAGTACAAAGTGTGTATAGTCAAATACCAATACCTTTGGACTTGCACTTTGAAGTGGATCACCTTCATCAAATGTTTGGCATTCTTTCAAAATTCCATTCTTTAGTAATCTTTTAGTGTAGTAAACATTTTACTTACATCTTCTATTCATCCTTATCATGACAACTTTCATGATCAAGCTGCTATAGCTTATAAAGGTGAATTGCGAGTATAATGTTTCTTTTTCAAAACCTTTTGGAGGATTAGGACGACTAGCGTCTCCAACCTTCACAAATTCTCATCAAATATGAGGACGTATACTCTATCATGTTGTAACCAACACATTGTTTTAGATATCGCAATACCTTTCACATATGATGGTTTCTGAAACATTGCTTTCAGCTCTTAGATAAACTTGATATTAAAAACAATCTTTTCAGTATCAAGAATCATGGAGGCAAACATGATACTTTAGATACTAACATTGGAATTCTTACTCTTGATTTAATACTACTTATTAAACTTCATTGAGTAAATAGAGTTTGCTGAAAGTTTGCAATAGGACTTATAAACTTTAAATTGACATTCAAAACAATACGATACCAGTTCGTAAAGTAAATATCCAGAATTTCTATAGTTCCACTATCTCAACTATAACTAAGCGTAAGGTGGTGAACGGATGCCAATGACTACAACAAACTATGCAAATTCACTTTGATTGTGTTTATGATAAATTGAGTTCGACTAATACAAATTACAAATGAACTCCCACTCAAAACAACATCCCTCGAGTTGTTTTAGTGATTACACGAACCAAATCCACTACACCAAGTCCGATCATCACGTGAGATAATGTAGCTTTAAAGGCGAACAATCAACATGTTCATCATATCATCCATATGACTCATGCTTTACCTTTCGGTATTCCGTGTTCCGAGACCATGTCTGTACATGCTAGGCTCGTCAAGGTTAACCTTAGTTTCCGCATGTGCAAATCTGGCTTGCACCCGTTGTATGCACACGTAGAGTCTATCACACCCGATCATCACGAGATGCTTCGAAACGACGAGTCTTAGCAACGGTGCCAACTAAGGGTGAACACTTTATTACTTGATATTTAGTGAGAGGGATCATCTTATAATGCTACCGTCACGATCTAAGCAATACAAGATGCATAAAGGATTAACATCACAGGCAATTCATAATTAGTGTGATATGATATGGCCCTTTCTTCTTGCGCCTTTGATCTCCATCTCCAAAGCACGAACATGATCTCCATCATCACCAGCATTGCGTCAAGGTCAGTGGCGCCGCTTCATGGTTGTCCATCATCACTAGCAACTATTACAACTACTTGGAATAAAGCTATTACAAGATGAATAGACACGTAGGTCTTAACATAATTAAAGACAACCATTAGGCTCCCGCCGGTTGCCATATTACAACAAGGATCATTGCATACATCAAATATAATCACAATCACATGATGGCCATATCACATCACAAAACCCCTACAAAAACAAGTTAGACGCCTCTAATTTTCTTTGCATGTTTTACGTGGTTTGGGGCTTTCGAACAATAACGGATCTTACCTACGAAACTGAACCACAACGTTGATACAAGTGCTATCAAGTGCAAAGTGTAAATTGGATCTATACTATGGTGGGAGAGACAGACACCCGCAAAGCCACTTGTGCAAAGCAAGTTACACGTCAAGCGTGGAGCAAGTCTCATGTACGATGACATGTAAGGTTAGCCCGAGCCGCTTCATCCCACCATGCCGCAAGATGCAAAGTACACAAAGCAAAAGATGGCACGAGCACCAACGCCCACAAAACCATTGTGTTCTACTCGTGCAACAGATCTACGTATAGATACGGCTCTGATACCACTAATGGGTTCGTAGCATGGAAAACAAAAAATTTCTACCGCAAGAACGAACAAAACCCAGATCTAATCTAGATAAAAGCCAAGATCTAATCTATTAGACATGTGCAATGAGATAGATCTGTACTAACCCTTGTAGATCTGAAAGCGTTACGAGATTGGATCTCGTGGTTGATGTAGTCGATCACTTGCCGATCTCAAGATCGAGTGGACGATCCTTCCGGCGCCGTGTTCCGGCAGCGCTTCCGGAGTCGGTCACACGTACGGAGTCGAAGCAGACCTTCCTCTCCTCGTTCCAGCGAGCAGCGGAGGTAGTAGATCTTCTCCACGGAATCCCAGCAGCAGGACGGCGTTGTGGTGGTGGTGGTGGAGTAGAGAATTCTGCAGGGCTTCGCCTAAGCCTGAGTAGAAGAAAGGAGGAGGAGAGAGGCGGCTAGGATTGGAGTAGTGGAGGAGGGCCAGGGGTGGCGCCCCACCCCTCTATTTAAAGGGGGGAGGCGCCATGGGGAGGTGGAGTCCTTGTAGGACTCCCCTCTCCCTTGGCCGGCGGATTGGGAAGGGGGGAGGAGTCCTCCTCCTCCACGACTCCTTGTCTTGCCCCACAAGGACCCCTTGATCCTTTCTTGGTTTTCAAGCAAACTCCAAGAAATCTTCCAGAACCTTCCGGAACATTCCGAAACCTTCTAGAATCCTCATACAAATACTCCGAAACATTTGCTAACTTAGAAAATGATCCCCAATATATGAATCTTATTCTTTGGACAATTCCGGATCTCCTCGTGATGTCCCGGATCCAATCCGAGGCTCCGAACAACATTCGGTCTCCAACGCACATTCCATATCTACTTACAACAACTTCGAACCTTAAGTGGGTCACCCTACGGTTCATGAATATGTAGACATGACAGAGACACATCTCCTATCAATAACCATCAGCGGGACCTGGAGATCCATAATGGCTCCCACATACTCAACGATGACTTCATGATCGATAGAACCATTTACATACGAAACCAATTCCCTTTGTCACGCGATACTATACTTATCCGAGGTTTGATCGTCGGTATCTCCATACCTAGTTCTACCTCGTTACTGGTAAGTACTCTTTACTCGTTCCGTGATATGTCATCCCTTGTGACCCAGTCACATGCTTGCAAGCTAACTAGATGACATTCCACCGAGAGGGCCTAGAGCATATCTATCCATCATATGGATGGACAAATCCCAATCTTGGTCCATGCGCTTCAACACATACTTTCAGAATACCCAATGACACCTTTATGACCACCCAGTTACGAAGCGATGTTTGATGTCATCAAAGTACCCATCTGGTGATGGTGATTAACATAACCTCATGGTCGAAGGATTAGGTTACTATGTATTTTAAAGCTTATAGCGAACGAACTTAATGACTTGATCTTATGCTATGCTTACTACGGGTGTGTGTGTCCATCACATCATTCTCCTAATGATATGATCTTGTTATTAACGACATCCAATGTCCATGATCAGGAAACCATGATCATCTATTAATCAACAAGCTAGTTTAACAAGAGGCTTACTAGGGACTCTATTATGTTTACAAAACACACAAGTATTAATGTTTCCGGTTAATACAATTATAGCATGGGATGTAAACATTTATCATAAACATAAAGATATAATCAACCACTTTATTATTGCCTCTTGGGCATATCTCCAACACATTCAAGCGCCCCAAGTGTTGCGCCTTGTGTCTTCGTACACATCTGGTGCACGATGAGGCCTCCGGCTCCCCGATTCCGCCGGGAGTGCGGAAGTTTATATCCGTTTAGGAATCCCTGTAGCGCAATGGCATACTGCAGGTGGACCTCGATCGCACAACCCAGACTTGGGGCCATGGTCACAAGGGCTAGAGAGAGAGAAGGAGAAAGTCAACCAAAGCACTCCTCCAATTGTGTGTTTTCAGTCCTCCCATGGGCACCCCCTTATATAGGCGGAGGGGTGTGCCCTCGCCATTAGGTTAGCCATGTGGGACTAATAGTAAAAGAAAAATGACATGTATTTTTGTCCTGGCCGGATGGGCCAAAAAACACCCCAATAGCCAAAACTGAAAAATAGATAATAAAAAGGAAAAGGGTCAGCCAGCCGGGTGGGCTAACGAGCCTTACCGCGGCCCAACAGCAAGCAGCAACCAGCGGCTGGCCGGGTGGGCCGAACTGCCCACCGCGGCCCAGCGCGCCAAGTGGTGGCTGCGGTAGCTGGCAACTGGGTGGGCCGGTGCTGCCCCCCCCCCCCCCCCCGCGGCCCAGCTGGCCAATGCCCTGGCCAGTGCTCAGGTGGGCTGCCCCCAGCCCACCACGCGTCCGCCCGCCAGCATATGTCCGCCAGCGAAGCCCGGCTGCATGCCGCCCCGTGCGGCGGCTGTTATCCGCCGCCCACGTGGGATGAACTGTTTTTCTTTTTCCCTTTATTTTTCTACAGCTTTTATTCTAGGCTATTTCCCTCCGGGATTTGGCCTAATATAAAAGTTGTCTTTATAAATCTTAAATATTATTTAGAATATATTAATTCACAATTAACATATAATAAATATATATTCAAATTCTCATTTATCCGAAAACACTTTTCCGGGTCTTTTCCTTTATTCTTTCTCCGAACAACTTCGGATCTCTCTATGGAACGATTCCGGCTTTCTCTCTTTCTCTACTGTGATTCCGTCTTACGAATGATCGCTCTCATCATACCCTTAAGTGTATCCTCTGACGGCTCGGGAATGCTCTAGACATGATCTGTATCAATGATCAACAGAGGGACCAGGGATATCCATGTGACCCCTATGCATTCCTGATGACAATGTCGTTTGAACCGTCTAAATGTAGCATCCTCTTCCTTTTGTTTCTCGATACAACTTGTCCGAGATCTGATCATTGGTATCCCATACCTTGTTCAATCTCGTTCACAACAAGTTCTATTCTCTTGTTACCGTGATATCACATCCCGTGACCTAGTCACATGTTGCAACATTTATGGATGTAATCTCACCAAGCCGGCCGTATGTATCTTTATCTATCATGTGGGTGAACAAATCCCAGTCTTGCAGTCACATGTCATCTACTGCTCCTTCTAGAATACCCAACGTACACCTTTATAACCACTGTATTACCAAGTGGCGCTTGATGCAGTCTAAGCAGCCTTGGGAAACAGCGAGTAATATGAGCTCACGGTCTAAGGAGAAGGAGTCTAGGTATAGTTGTTGCAACAATGAACTATATGACTTGATCGTGTTGCAATCCTTCGAGGAATGTCCAACCACATCATTCTCCAATGATATGATCTCGTTGTCAGTCGGCATAAATGCCCATGATTTTGAAACCTAGATCATCTTCGTGACTAACGAACTAGTATGAATAGAGGCTACTAGGGACTTGGCTGTTTCATACCACACCTGTACCAATGTTTCTACTTGGCACAGTTATAGCACAATATGAAACTATTATAAACTAATTGAGATATCACAATAAAAACCTATTTATTATTTGCCTCTAGGGCATATCTCCTTCAGTCTCCCACTTGCACTAGAGTACAAATAACCTAGCTTGCACTTTACTCATATAAACCATATACCATATGCGTTTACAGATCATGCATGCTTATGGGAAACGTCATGTCCATGTTCTGTTTTACCAGATCACTATGTCTTTTGCAAATCGTTAATGTCTTCCTAATTTTGACATTCACACCATTATCTTATAATGGGTCGAAGTATTTGTTTGGTGACAAAGTGAGACTTTTGATTCTAGTGTTTATGATGACGGTCATTTTCACCGTTGTCATCTAAACTTCAAAACACACTTTGCTATCCTTTGTGTATATACTATAGTCATGGTAGCAGAACGAGGCCGGATTCCAGGAGCTTACAGTGATGCTAGATCAACCTCGAGGGCTTTCTCATGGGCATTGGGCCCTGGGACACATCATTCTACGTTAAAAGCGAACTAGCCCCACCATAATATTATATATCACATCAGATGGATCTTTTATACTTCTATATCTATGTAGATCATAGTGCATGAAATGCATCTATGCAACTTACATTGCTTCTTGCCTTTTAAGTACAAACTTAATTCTGGTTCAGTGATCAACTCAGGAATCACTTAAGGACACATTCTTACAGTTAAGACTTTGTCCTACCAACTAGAACTTCGGGTCATTTTATGTTGAGTATACAACACGGTTATATGGAAGAACCTACGACTGGGGCATCGGAGATGCAACGCATCTCTTTGTTCAGCCATAGTTACAATACTAACTCAATGCTTCATATAGTAAGAACTGCTTTCTTACCTTGTTCCATTCTAAACTTCTTCATAATCTTGTCTTAGGACATTCTGAACATCTTTCAGAATTAAGTCCAGGAATCAGTCGACATTCAGTGTTTATTAAACTTACTGATCTATCTCGATAGATCCCTTTGTTTAATAACTTCAACTTCATCCTTATTTATCTAACTTAAATGTTATTAACACCAATTACATCATTCACATATGACGTTCACATATCCTAGAATGATTTCACGCTCCCACTCAAATATGGCATTCATGTTTGAGATCCAGGGTTTTCACTTAGCTCCCACTCAAAATATGTCAGCTACATATTATGAATTAGACAAGATGATTTTATCCAACTCTAATCTAGGTCCTCTCGATAATCTTGGACATTCCAAAATTCTTTGATCATCATCAAATCGAGAATTCCACTAACGAGATTTCAAAGACCATTCATTTCTTGTACTTAGGTCCATCACGCTTCTTTGTATTTCGTAGGTATGTCTTGTTCAAAACATGACAAGTGAATCAACAATATAATTCACAAACTTTTAGAATATATAGTTGAATCCTACTTTCTTTAGTTAAAGTATTCACTAAAACTTTATGATTATTATCATTGGTTTCTCCTCTATTTGCAGAGTTTGGATTCACGAAACAAATTCCGCTGCGCCACTCAGCAATTCAGAGGTAAGGTCAAATACCTTGTTCATATCTTTTACTTTCTTCCACTTGTATCTTCATCAAGACACGTCAATTTTGGACAACAGAAGGTTTGCCCTTTTGTGGAAGATGCATTCATAGCTTCCTAAGAATGCTCTACAAAGACTTGTTTATTCACTACGATTTCGACTTATCGAAATCTCCAGAAAGTCGAACTTGTCATAACACTTATGGTGTTGTTTCCATGAATCTTTTGGATGTTCCTATATATTTCAAATGAGTGTTTTCTTATTTTGATCTCTAACTCTAAACGACAACTATAACCCCGAAAGAGATGATATTATACCATATGTATCTTAATACATAATGATTATGATGTTTAGATATTTCAACACAGTTTGAATTCATCCAATTATCATAATTTGTGAAACATCTTTCACAAGTCCCTTTTATGCTAAACTTAACTTGAATACTTCAGTCACGTCGATCAAATCAAAGAGACCTCGTATTCTTGTTAATGTCCAATATCCTATTTTGTTGTGAACTCATTTGAACAATTCAAACCATTTCAAACTTATGTTTCATTAAGTAAATACACTTATTCACTTAAGTCCGCAATTACCTAATGATTTCCACTACTTGTTGAAAATACGATACATCATTATGTATCAGTTTCAACATTTCTTCGCATATCACCATTTTACCAGAATGTGGAGTTTTGGTCATTCTGCCCAAGAGGCATGATTTTGCAAAGTCTCTATATTAAGCATCTAGGACCCCGATCTTTCATAAAGAACCTGCAATAACCAAAATGATTTCAACTGTAGTGTCATTTCATTATTAAACTTTGGATATCTTTTAGCATTCTAATCCTTTATAAATGTTTAAACGATTATCATTAACATAGTGATGCGAATAACTTATTTTATAATCATAATTTGACCATAAGGTATTGTTCATAAGAATAGTACAAACTGGTTTGTAACTTGTTCATATGAATAATGGTCTTGCCAAAATCAAGACACACAAACAAGGATTACAAAATTATATTCAAGTCCACTAATCCAAATGATAAACTTTGAGGGAAGAGGTGATGTCGGCCATCAACTGTTTTGCTTGCCGTCATCAAGTCACGTTGCCTCAAAACCAGCAATTCTCAAGCAGATCCTCCTGTTTTCATAAAACGGGACAGGTATCAAATACCTTGCAAACTGCGACAAATTTTGCAAGAATCACATTTATAATTTGTATATCTTACATATACCTTTTCATCCATGACTTCCATTTGCAATCAAGCCCTTCCAAGAGTTCTCAACTCTAATGCAAGATCGCTAAACATTCCGGAGTCATCGAATTATCTCCTAATGGTTATTTTTATCAAGAAGAGAAGATCACATGAGGATATCCCTTAGGCATGGGTATTAATCTATGAAGTTGGACCCTTTTGCTAAGTTCCATATTAAGCAATATATTCCCATGGTCGCAAAGGACCTCAATGGGATAGGCCAAGGTCTACTAAGATATTTGCAAACAAACATCTAGACTAAGTTTATAATAAGAGATCAATTTATAGTTGGTCTCCACTAAAATTGTCATCCCCTGGATGATTTTAGTGATCGCATGATCCCTATACTCTACACCTCCCCCGATTGTCACGGCCATCAGTGCATTATCAAAGGTAAACATTCAAAAATGCCAATCACATCATCCATGTGACTCATGCTCGATCTTTCGATCTCTTGTGTTCCGAGGCCATGTCTGCACATGCTAGGCTCGCCAAATCTAACTTGTGTGTATTCGCTGTGTAACATGGCTTACACCCACTGTATGCGAACGTAGATATCTCTGACACCTAGGCATGTACCCTGGATCGCCTCATACCGAAGAACTTTCTTGGTGGTGCACACACAAGGGGAACACAGAACATTGGAATTAAATAGGGATTATCTTATTTGCTACCGTTGAGTATCTAAATACTAGCACACAATAAGATGTAAAACATGTATCAACATCATATGTATAATGTGATATGATATGGTATTTCTTGTGCCTTGATCTCCATCGAGCGCTCTGGCACGATCTCCATCTTACCCTTGGTTTGACGCCAAGTCTACGACGCCACAAACAGGTCGTTCATCGGAACAATGACTATTACTATACTACTTAGTAACAGAAAAGTAAACGACTTTACCTTCGTAACGACCAATGCCATATCATAATCACATGCCCCCTGCAAAATAAAGTTAGATGCCTCTACTTTATCTATTGTAGGTTTTACGCGGTTTGTTAGGGCTTTCGCAATAGAACCGTTTCTAAACTACGAACTTTCCAACCACAACACGGATCCAACAGTTGTCTCTAATACACCCCTTTCTGGGCCCTCCGTTGTAAATTCTATATCAACTATCGAATGAGAGACAGACACCAGCTAGCCACTTATACGGTACAAGCCGTATGTTGAGCGTGGAACCAGTCTCGCGTACGAATACGCGTAAGGTTAGTCCGAGCCGCTTCATCAAACAATACCGCGATATAAACAAGTACATGTTATAGGGTAACAACTAAGGGATCAATGCCCGCACAATACATGTGCGTACTGGCCGTACAACACTCCTACGCATAGATCGGCTCTGATACCACTGTTGGGGATCGCAGCAGAAAACAAAAAATTTCCTACGTTGGAACCCCAGAAACTGCCTAGGATCTATCTATGTACTAATGTGGTAACGGCCGGAGCGTAGAGAATACATACCCTTGTAGACCGTATGCGGTTAACGTTCCGTGGGGAACGTGGTTGAAGTAGTCGTACTCGAAGCCGACCTCAAGGTCGCGAAGCTCCTCGCATGTCACCCCTTGCTCCTTCGTCATCTTCATCGTGCAGCAGCTCCCGCTCACGACATTCAAGCGCCCCAAGTGTTGCGCCTCGTGTCTTCGTACACATCTGGTGCACGATGAGACCTCCGGCTCCCCGATCCCACCGGGAGTTCGGAAGTTGATATCCGGCTAGGAATCCCTGCAGCGCAACGGCGTACTGCAGGTGGACATCGATCGCACAACCCAGACTTGGGGCCATGGTCACAAGGGATAGAGAGAGAGAGAAGGAGAAAGTCAACCAAAGGACTTCTCCAATTGTGTCTTTTCAGTCCTCCCATGGGCACCCCCGTATATAGGCGGAGGGGTGTGACCTCCCCATTAGGTTAGCCATGTGGGACTAACAGTAAAAGAAAAATAACATGTATTTTTGTCCTGGCCGCATGGGCCAAAAACCAGCCCAATAGCCAAAACAGAAAAATAGATAATAAAATGGAAAAGGGTCAGCCAGCCGGGTGGGCCAGTGAGCCTCACCGCGGCCCAACAGCAAGCAGCAATCGGTGGCTGGCCGGGTGGGCCGAACTGCCCAGCGCGCCAAGTGGTGGCGGCAGTAGCTCGCGACTGAGTGGGCCGGCGCTGCCCCCCGCAGCCCAGCTCGCCAACGCCCTGGCATGCGCCCGGGTGGGCCGCCACCAGCCCACCACGCGTTCGCCCGCCAGCATATGTCCGCCAGCGAAGCCCGGCTACATGCCGCCCCGTGTGGTGGTTGTTATCCGCCGCCCATATGGGCTGAACTGTTTTTCTTTTTTCCTTTATTTTTCTGCAGCTTTTATTCTAGGCTATTTCCCTCCGGGATTTGGCCTAATATAAAAGTTGTCTTTATAAATCTTAAATATTATTTAGAATATATTAATTCACAATTAACATATAATAAATATATATTCAAATTCTCATTTATCCGAAAACACTTTTTCGGGTCTTTTCCTTTATTCTTTCTCCGAACAACTTCGGATCTCTCCATGGAACGATTCCGGCTTTCTCTCTTTCTCTACTATGATTCCGTCTTACGAATGATCGCTCTCATCGTACCCTTAAGTGTATCCTCTCACGGCTCGGGAATGCTCTGTATCAATGATCAACAGAGGGACCAGGGATATCCATGTGACCCCTATGCATTCCTAATGACAATGTCATTTGAACCGTCTAAATATAGCATTCTCTTCCTTTTGTTTCTCGATACAACTTGTCCGAGATCCAATCATTGGTATCCCATACCTTGTTCAATCTCGTTCGCAACAAGTTATATTCTCTTGTTACCGTGATATCACATCCCGTGACCTAGTCACATGTTGCAACATTTATGGATGTAATCTCACCAAGCCATCCGTATGTATCTTTACCCGTCATGTGGGTGAACAAATCCCGGTCTTGCAGTCACATGTCATCTACTGCTTCTTCGGAATACCCAACATACACCTTTATAACCACTGTATTACCAAGTGGCGCTTAATGAGGAAACAGTGAGTAATATGAGCACATGGTCTAAGGAGAAGAAGTCTAGGTATAGTTGTTGCAACAATAAACTATATGACTTGATCGTGTTGCAATCCTTCGAGGAATGTCCAACCACATCATTGTCCAATAATATGATCTCGTTGTCAGTCAGCATAAATGCTCATGATCTTGAAACTCATATCATCTTCGTGACCAACGAACTACTACGAATAGAGGCTACTAGGGACTTGGATGTTTCATACCACACCTGTACCAATGTTTCTACTTGGCACAGTTATAGCACAATATGAAACTATTATAAACTAATTGAGATATGACAATAAAAATCTATTTATTATTTGCCTCTAGGGCATATCTCCTTCAAGTAAAGTGTGAGAAGCAAGGATGTCCATGCGTTGTGCGTGCACGACCATTGAGGGGTGGGCCACAATGAACTATTGTAAGTTTTCAGTCTATTCATATGTGCGATGACAAGTTCATCAAGGATGGCAAAGTTGTCAAGGATGATCATCGTCAGCTTACCTCCGATTTCATCGCGTATAGAGTTGCAAATAGCATAAGGTCTCTCCCAACATATACTATTAAGGGTGTCATAGATTTGGTTAAAGAAGTATTCGGTTACAAAGTGAAGTATGGTAAGGCATGGAAGACCAAACAAGTTGCATTTAAGATGTTGTATGGTGATTGGGAAGAAGCATACAACTGCCTCCCTAGGTTGTTGGGAGCGATGGCCGCAAGGAACCCAGGAATGTATCATGTGGTGGAGCCACTTGGGTCGGTGACTAGGTTGTACAATGGTGCCACTGTCCGTGTATTTAGCCGTGTATTTTGGACATTCGGCCCATGCATTAGGGGATTCAAGCATTGTCGGCCTGCTATGTCTGTGGATGGCACATTTTCAACCGGCAAGTTCAAGGGCACACTATTGACTGTCATATGCCACGACGGAAACAACCGGGTTTTGCCTTTGGCTTTTGCCTTGGTTTCGGTGGACAAAAACGATAACTGGGAGTGGTTTTTTCATATATTGAGGACCAAAGTTATAGAACCTGGTAGAGAGGTTTGCATCATCTCAGACCGCCACCAAGGAATACTCAACGCGGTCGAGAAGGACATTCCCGGGTGTGCTCGTATCCACCATAGATGGTGTATGAGGCATTTCATGTCCAACTTGTATAGAGCATGTGGCAACAAGGAGCATGCCGACGATCTACAAGATTGTTGTCTTGCCTTCACTGCTCGGCATTTTCAAAAATTATATGATAGATTGTATTGTCTCACAAATGATGGTGGCAAAGAGTTTCTTAGAAGGAACCTTAATGAAAGGACGAAGTGGGCAAGAGCTTATGGCTATGGCGGCAAGAGATACGGTGATTCCACAAGAAACATAGCGGAATGCTTCAACAAAGTACTTAAAGGTGTACGTCAATTGCCCGTGACTGCCATAGCGGAGTACACCTTTCAGAAGTTAAGTGAATACTTTCGAAAGTATAGTGATGAAATGGATAAGCAAATCACTGGGGATAACAAGAAAAAGAAGAAGTATGAGTACCCACCATTGGTCGATAATCGGTTGGAATATCAATCAAAGAAAGGGGATACATAAACGGTTGAATGTTTCGACAACCAAGAACTGATTTACCAAGTGAATGAACATGGAGGTAGCACAAGAGGAGGTGTGCAACTTGGCGGACTGTCCTATAAGGTGTGGCTACGCAAGGGTTATTGCTCCTGCGAGAGGCCGACATTGTACCATCTCCCTTGCTCACACGTGATGAAGGCGACATCTGAACGAATGGTGGGTCTTAATCACCCGGATACGGTTAGGTTGGACGAGCATTCCATCCAAGCGGTGAAGAACACATGGGCGGGTAGATTTCAACCTTACCTTGACCAATCTCAATGGCTAGAATATCATGGTGTACAACTTTGGCCCGATCCGGCTGCAAAGGTTATTAGTCGGGGAAGAAGACAAACCAAGCGTTTCCGAGGTGACATGGATGATTGGGCGGGTGGATACCGACGAGAATGGGGGAGCGAGTATTTCACGGAGCCTCGTGGCAAAACACGTTGTGGATAATGCAATGTTGAGGGCCATAACAAAACTTCTTGTAGCCAAAGAAAAAAATCAAAGAGAGCCAACACCCCTATTGTGGACACGAGCCAACAAGGTGGTGATGGTGGTACAAGCACTAGCCATGGTGGTAGAGGATGTGGAGGTGATAGAGGACACGGTGGTGATGGTGGTACAAGCACTAGCCACGGTGCTAGAGGACGTGGCGGTGATAGAGGACGCCGAGGTGATAGAGGACGTGGCGGTGGTCGAGGACGTGGCGGTAGTATGTTTACGTATCTCCGAGGAGAATTCCCGTATGTTTACTTGTATTAAAGTGTATTTATCTTACTAACTTTTATCTTGCATTAAAGTGTATTTTATCTTACTAATTTTTCTTTTTCATTTTGGTTGTAGGTATGTCGACCCAACCCACCAAGGAGAACAATGATGGGAACGGTATGAGCTAATCCAAAGTGTGGGAGGAGGGTGAAGGGGAGGGATGATGAAGTAGCTGAGTTGATCAAGAAAAGGGAAGAGGAAAGGAGGGTGGTTGAAGAAGAACGTTTGTGGGAAGAAGATTTCAATAGGAGATTGCATGAGGCACGCATAAAGAAAGCAAAGAAAGAAAGAACACGAGAGAAAGGAAAAAAGAAGCAAAATATGAAAGAGACTGGTACTTGAAGAGCATGAGGAATTATCGAAGATTTGAGAAGGTGGCTGAAGATGCGAGTATCATAAGAGAGGAAGAAGAGATAAAGAGGAAAGAGGAAGACGAAGCGGGAGAGAGGAGACGCCAATTTGAGGCAGAGTTCAACTCAGTGGTCCAGCTTGCACGCGACTTGAGGGAAAAGGAAGAGGAAACGACTTGAGGGAAAAGGAAGAGGAAACGGAAGAGAGGAAGAGGAAGGCAAAGGGGGAAGGAGCCCCGCATGACAAAATAGAGCTGTCACCATGCTATGATCTATGTTATGGACTCCGTATATGGAATTTATTTTGAACATTGCTACGCCATGTTGTGATCATGTGATCCGTGACATTTGCGCTCTCGTGAACTTGCTTGTGCTATTTATGTTATGAACTATGTCTTATTTGTGCTATTATGTACTGTCTTATTTATGTTATGAACTATGTCATATTTGTTCAATTTGTAATACCAAAATAGTGATGTACTCTCAGAAAATGGTGCTGTTACAGACCATGGCGCCATCCCAAAAGGAGCCATCCTACATACCACGGTGCCACTTGGCACGGCGCCATACTACTTGGCGCCGACGAGCCATCATAACGCCGCAATGCACTGACTAGGTTCAAAGACTGAGCGAGGAGAGTTCGCTGCAAAATTCTAAGTCTGGTGGATGGCGCCGTTCAAACAGGCACCGTTCTGTACACCATGGAGCCACTCTCAAAGGCGCCATACTTCTTGGCGCCATTTGAGACGGCGCCATACTGCTTGGCGCCACCGTGCCCGCTTAGCACCACCATGTACTGACTCATAACGTGCGCGAGGAGGCCGCTCAAAAATTATAAGTTAGGTGGATGGCGCCGTGCAGGCCGGCGCCATGCATTATAGCATGACGACGCGCGTGACGACGCCATACAGTGTGTCTTGGCTCCCTACTGAATGGCGCCATGGTCTGTAACAGACCACAAAATAAATATTCAATACATTGTACAACGATATAAATTGCAAATATAAGATCTTATTCACACATACTACAGCAACAAAAGATACATTCCCATCACATACATGTCCAACACACGTAGTTCAGAAGATACATGTCCAACACATAGTATAGCAATAAAAGATACATGTCCAACACTAAGTTTAGAAATATAAAATAAGTGTCCAACACTTAGTTCAACAATTTAAGATACGTGGACATCGCTTTCCCTTTTTCGACGGCCGATCTTGGTTGTTCTTCACCCGCCCCTCATTTCTCCGAGACCTACGTGGAGGCTCCTCGTACTCTTCATCATCGAAGATTGATGTCTTCCGTGCCGCCAATTTTTCTTCTTCTCCCACTCACTTGGAGTGTAAGGATCTCTTGGCTTTCTACAGCGCCTACGTTGACTAGGCTGCGGTGCATCCGCCATTTGAGACATGCCAATATCGTCATGGTCGTTTTGGCGGTCCTCACTTTCCTCATCACCCTCGGAAGCACCCTACGATTTACAATACAATGGTTGCATTCATTGTTGTTTAAATCCAAACACAAGAAAAACATATCTGACTTAGCAATTTATTACCTCATCCTCGCCCTCATCATCTTCATCGTCCTCTTCCTCGTCACCATCTTCACCCTCCTCTTCCTCGTCACCATCACCCTCACCGCTATTTCCATGGCTAGTACCCTCACCCTCTTGGATTGATGATCGCCGTGACCTTGTCGGCACGGTGGCCTCGGCGGTATGACAACCAAGCAAAGTACCCAGGCCACGTCCCCAACGCTTGGTATGCTATGACATTGACAATAAAGTTAGAAAATTTGAGCACACACCCTACAAATATGCATCCAAAAAGAAGGATATCAACGCATACCTCCACAAACTCTCGAAGGACCGACTCAGACTGTTTACCTAGAGGGTGTTTCAATGCTTCTTTGGCAGCCTCCACATGTTTCGAGACCTCCTCGCGCTAAATAGGAAATAAACAAGTCAGCATATCTTCCTCTACTAATCGAGCATAGTTTCGTAAGGCAACACTTACCACAAAGTGGATAACCCCGACGGTATTTGCGCCCCTTCCACCTCTGACAAGTCTGTTGTACTCTAGTTTGGCCATCTCGTCGTAGGCCGGATAATCATCCTCCACTATGTCCTCGGAGTTAAAAGTCGGTGGTTGTAGGTACAGACGAGACACTTTACCCAGCCAAACGAGATAGTGATTGAACGCTTCACCATCATGTGGATGCTCAGAAGGTTGGACTCGATGTTGGTCTTCAATCTCCGCAATCTTTGCATACCACTTCTGCCTGTACTTGTGATGTCTTGAAGCCCAATTCTTTTCTCTCTTCTGCTTGATCTTGTCCAACCTGCACTCAAGTTCAACGTCATCGATATTACTATCACGACACACCCAATCAATTAACATGTTCAGCTAAGTAGATCACTCACCCGTGCAGCGCCGTGCTAGTGTCCTTATATGGCGGCGGGGTGAGCTGAAATAAACCAAACTGCCTCATCACACGATCTGGAAGGTGCCATTCAACAACATAGACGCATATTAGTGGGACCCGCATCATCCAAAGATGTGCTTCTTCAAGACACTTGGGGTTCAATTCGAACCAAATAACTGACCCAAGTGCCCTCGACGTCCATATGGCTCCCATTCAACCTAAGCGGAATACAAAATTAGCATATGAAGTCGGTCTATACAAATAGGACAACATGTGACAATTAGGAAACCAAGGAATATATTACCTTCTCGGGAGTTAGCAAGTCAATTTGGTTAGTGTATCTCAAATAGCATTCTTCAGATTCACCATGGAACACTCGATGTTATCCCACATATAAGCCCAAGTAGGCTGCCGAATAGAGGGACCACCGACATTGCCCCACGGTTGTTCCGTCCTATGGATGGGGCGGCCAACCGGTATGCGGCACCACGACCATATCGTGAGTAGCAACATTCATCCACCAATACTTTCTCCCATGTTTGTCCTACAACAAGCCTCGTCCAACTGCACAAAGAGCAAATATATGCAAATACCAAAATTAGACAATATAGGAGTGATGATCCACATATAAGAGTTAGCCACATATATACCTGACGATATAAATAAGCGAGAGCCGCTGAACCCTAGTTGTGCTTAGAGTCCCATAACATAAATAGAGTAAGCCACATGTAGGATGTGTTTCTTCCCGTGCCGTCCGAGAAAAGATTCCTACTAACAACGTACCGCAAATATGCCCGAGCATACCTCTCAACCACCACATCATCGGCATCATCGGGGCACTTCTTAAAGTGTTCTTGTATCCATTTGTAAGTAGCCCAGCGGACATCTTCTCATTTGTCGGTGCATCACCAATTAACTCTATCATGTTTTCACGCCAATTCTTCGAATCTGTGCTCATAAGCACAGGCTGTCCTTTGATGGGAAGTGCCAGGATCATGGAGACATCCTGCAAAGTCACTGTCATCTCACCACAAGGGAGGTGAAAAGAATGTGTCTCGGGTCTCCATCTGTCGACAAGCGCCGTGATCAAACATGTGTTCATATGTGGCGTCGAGCGAGACACAAGCTGGACGAAAGGAAGGAGGCTAGTCCTCTTGACCCATGGCGTGTACCGCTCTTCATAAGGCATCTTCTTGCTATGCACCTCGTGCGACCTCAGGTGCAACCATTTGAAAACATTCTTCTTCTCCGCCATGAACATACCACGGAGTCTTGAATCATAATGCCCATTAAGAAGAGATTCGTTTTCCATCCTACATATGTGAGAAAATAGATATGTGAGCAAAATCAAACTATAAAACAATCTATAGTTTCAGCCTAACCATAACTTGCCAAAATATATGTACACCATCTAGGTCAAACAACACAATCTATATGAACTAGGGTTAACATATGTGAGCAAAATCAAACTATAAAACAATAAATTATTCCCATATGGTGTATATTAGCCACCACACTAATTTTGTAATAATCTAAAAAAAGATACAACTTTATACTAACCATACATGCCAAAATCTATGTAAACCAACTAGGGTTCATAGTAAGAAATTCCCACTCTAGGGTTAACATAAGGAGGCAATGTGATGATTTCCACCAATCTCTAGGAACTAGGCTTAACAATAGGAGGGGGAATTCTCTTAGGAATCAATCATCCTAGCATATACATGCGAAATTAGCAACAAATTCAAAAATCATGCATGAACTAGGGTTAAGAAAAGATGGAGAAAGGGATGATTTCAACCAATAAATAGAGGGGAATACCTAGAGGATTGCAAGGGGAAGGAAATCCACCAAACAAATCTTGCAGATCTGTAGGTTTAGAGCTCCGATTTGTGGTTTGCGTGGAGGGGTGGCGTCGGCGCCATGGTCGATGTGTGCTTGCAGGGTGGAGATGAAAAGGTAAGTGGGGGTCGAGGAGAAGACAGGCCCGTGGCGTTGTTATGTGGTCAGGGGTATGGCGCCGGCCCGCGCGGAGCCATCCTCAATAGCACGGGGTCGTCCCGGGTGGCGCCATACTTACCGAGTGGGCCTGGCCTGCCGCGACGACCATGCATGGCGCCGTTGACGGGAGCACCAAACATGCATGGCGCCGCGCGCGACGGCGTCGTGCAGTTGTCCATGGCTCCATCCGGTAGAACGCCATGAAAAAGGGTTAGATGAGGAAATCTTCTAAAAAGAGTTGTCTTCTTTCTTTAAATAGGTTATTTATGTGATTTTTGCCCATGGCTGGAGCGTGCTCATGCGTGTTGTGCGTGCGTGCGTGCGTGCGCGCCGCTGGGTACCGTGGACATGCATGTGGCGTGAGAACGCGGCACGGAAAGCGAAGCTCCAGTCGGGTGGAAGCATGCTCGGCATGCTGCAGCAGCAGCTGGTAGTGAAATGCTGAAAATCTAATGGTGGATGCCATGTCTGCCTCCAAGATCCGGAGACCGGAGATAACGATACTAATCGGGACAAAGACAGAGTAGAAAAGGACTCGTGGAAACATTCAGTCGCCAAATGGAGACCGGAGATAACGATACTAATCGGGACAAAGACAGAGTAGAAAAGGACTCGTGGAAACATTCAGTCGCCAAATGGAGACCTTGCTCGCCGGTTGCGGCCGGTCTCAATCTTACTCTCACGTCCTGCTAGTACGCATTCTGTTTTCTCCGTGTGCAGCGATCTCAAAGTCTGCGACATCAGCGTTTGGAATAGCGCACCCCTACTCAATAGGAGCGCACCATGTAACACCACTGTATTACGCCGCCGGCCGCCGCGAGGGCGCCTCCGCTCGTTGCTCTTGCGACCTCTTCCAGGTGGCCGTACCCATGCACTCCGTTTGTCCAGATGGTGTCCATGGGATTCAGGTGGCTGTACACGTGCACGTACGTCGTGTGGATGGTGTTCACTTTTTGTTAAGGAGTCCAAAATAGAGCGTCCCAGCCCATTTCAGGTTGAGAGTAATAAACCAAGTCGAGATGTAAAAGGCTTGTTTTTAAATGTGAGGTTTGTGTCGCGTCGAGTCATCGTTATAAGTTGGTTAGGTTGCAGCTCGAGGACGAGCTGCATGTCCGGGTGGAGTGTAATGTTAGAGTACGATATAGGCCTGAGCTGGCAGTATAGTCCATTAGTCATAGAATTAATTAGAGATAAGGGTCACTTGCTTAGGGATCAAGTAGGCCTTGCTTGTGGGTTAAGTAAATCTCTCTATATAAGAAGAGGAGATGTATCAATCTAATCAAACAAGAATTAAGAAGAAAATTCCTTCCCTCTTGCCACCGGCCGTGGGCAAGCCCTCGACCGGCCCACTTGCGCCCTCCCTCTAGCACCACCATAACAGTCTCATTCTTTTCAACTCTCGCGTCCTGCTAGTTGCGCATGCGCGCGTGTCCAACAGGCTACCCATATGCATGCGTACCCTTTGGATCGATCGATCGGGTAAGGAGACAAGAAGATGACACTGACTACTTCATTCCTATTGGCCCTTCTCCTTTCAGGGTTTATCTTCGCAAATAACCGATCAGTCAGCGGGCTGGATGATTCAGTTTCGCTTCTCTCCATCCGCACTGGGGCTGTGTTCAGATGCTTAATCATTACTCCCTCCGTCCCAGGTCAGCACACACACATGTCCAATTCGCCCTCCGGTGCGAGCTTGCTCACGATAAGAACAGTGACTACGACATGACTAATTCTAGCATAGATAAATAAATGCAGTGTGCATGTGACACACGCATCATGCAGCTGGCCAGTTTTTACTCTGGTCTGGTGATGATCGGACCCGAGTCATCCATGGCGTGCGCTTTGGACATTTTCATGATGCAATATACTCCTCTGGTTCACTTTAATTTGCATGGTGTTATAGTGCACGTAAAACGATGTGGTCGATTTCTCTCTTATTTTTCACCTTTTTTGCTCATCGTTTTTTGGATGTGTAGCTTCGTGTTTACTCTACCCATTCTAAAAATCATAGATTTTTTTGATAAAAAATGATAGAGAAATGGTCCGTCTTTTTTTATGTGATAAACAGTAACACACAGAGTAATATGGAACAGAGTGAGTACTAGCAGTACTCCAAAGCGAGGTTAGCTTCGGACACGCCGCATGTTTGCCTCCCGGAGAGTGGCATCAGCGAGACACCGGGACAGGCCAGACCAGGCAACGACATTGCCTGCATATATTGGATTCTTATTTATAATATTCTTCTTTATGCGTAGTATGGCCTTTACTTCTTTGATGGCATGAGGTTCCCATAATTAAAAGACCCATGCCATGAGGAACACTGATTCCCTCCTAATCCTCATCGGTGCCCTCCCTTTTGTTGCGTGTTGTACTCTAGCTAGACCACTCCCTGACTCCCATACTATACACTGCTCCCTTTGTTGAGTATACTAGTTACTACGTGCTACCTCCATCCTAAGGAATAAGCCATATAACTTTTTTCAAACGTCAAACCAACTTGACCAAGTTTTTAGAAAAAAATATTAATATTTACATTACGTAATCCATATCATTTCATACATCATGAAATATATTTTCACATAGTATCTATATAATATAATAGTTCTTGATAGTTTTTTCTAAAAGTTTGGTCAAACTTTACATGGCTTGACTTTTCAAAAAAGTTATATGCCTTAAACCTTAGGATGGAGGGAGTAGTCATTCCAGCAGTTGATACCAGCTTATACCACCTCCATCCAGAATAGATTTGCGCATATTTGTGTAGATTTACATATATTTATAAAAAAATATGTTTAGATATATTCGAATCCTGGCATGACGCGAAATCATTTTACGGACAGAGGGAGTATATACGATGCACCTATGTCCTGGTGTTTAATTATTGTCAAAAGAACTGGACCCACCTGATGCATGTGCGTACATAAATATTAGGCCACTGTCTCTGTCATTAATGTGCTTTGCATTATTTGCGGCTGGTTTTTGGTCCTTTCATGTTGTTAACCTCTTTAATTCCTCCTGAGATCCATAGAGTGGTCCAGTTTTGAGGTTACATATATTTCTAAATTATAAATCTAGGGTCCGTGCATGGTGTCATTTTAGAAAGATTACATCTTACATATTTCTATATATGCTCAGTTGGACTTGTGTTATCCGAGTGTTATATTTGGTGCTGAGAAGGTTGTTTTTCTAGTCAAACCAAATAACTATTTGGGAATTGGCCTTCTTTTTCGAATTCATTGCAGTAGGAGATTATGTACTTGGCATGCAATTCTGTGGAAGTAATAGCAGTTGATTAGGCACGGACACGGACCTGCTCTGCAGTGAATGAGCCACCTAATCTGGCGTTAAGCTGCAATCAGGGTACTACTGTAGGGTCCAGAAGCATGCCTGCACATGTTATCCTACATTTAATTGCCTAAAGTGTTTATTCCTAATTAATTAATTGGCCCATGCATGCAGACACGTTTGCAATGATGGAGCCAGCTCTTTCAGAGAGAGAATTTGAGGTGAGTACGTCGCAATGGCCATCTGCATCTGCGGACCAGATCTGAACTTATTTCGGATTTCAGACAGGTGAAGCTTCCCATACCGCAAGCGTGCATCTGTATTATTCTGGAAGAAGAAAGAACCACACCAAGTGAGATGAATCCTTGACATCTTACTGAGAAGATGCATCGTTGCACTTCGTATTCGTTACCTGATGTTTTGAAGAACCATTGATTCATCCAAAGTACTACCCCTTCCCCTAAACCGGTACAAATACGTCAACATGTGTCCAAACCGAGTATTACACATGTAGAGGCATACGGATCGGGTCCTGTAGATATACGATATTGCCGCACGCACACGATCCGTCCTGCCCACCACTGTCCCGCACCGACGGCCGCTGACGGGACTGCCGGCAGTGATCATCATGATCACCGCCGTCGACGAACAAGTCACCGGACTATCCGGCGATCCCCCGGACAAGTCGTCGGACAAGTCACCGAACAATCCGGCGAGCCGCCAGACATCCTGCCGGACGGTCCTATAACCCCATTTGTCCTATCTCGGTGAATTTATATGTCCAAAACATATGAAGCTTCACCAAGATCTTTCATATCAAAGTTTGAGGATAAGAACTTCTTTGTCTCTGGTGGTAGACTGACATCGCTGCTAGCAAGCAATATATTGTCCACATACAGAATTAAGAAAATATATCTCCCACTTTTAAACTTTGCGTAAACACAGTTGTCCTCAACATTCTCTTTTAAATCCAAATTTCTTAATGGTCTCATTAAACTTTAGATATCACTGTATTGAAGCTTGCTTTAATCCACAAATGGATTTATTTAGGCGGCATCACATATCTTCCTTGCCTCCCATGACAAAACCCTTGGGTTGTTTCATGTAGACTCTTTCTTTTAAATCCCCATTTAGAAATGCCGTCTTTACATCCATTTGATGCAGCTCTAAATTAAAATGTGTAACTAGTGCCCTTATGATTCTGAAGGAATCCTTACATGAGACTGGAGAAAATTTCTCATTGTAATATACTCCTTCTCTTTGTGTAAATTCTTTTGCCGCAAGTTGTGTTTTGTACTTCTACACATTCCCTCTAGAGTCATACTTTGATTTATAGACCCATTTACAGCCTACTGTTTTGGCTCCTTTGGGAATTTCCTCTAAATCCCAAACTTCGTTGGAACTCATAGATTTCATCTCATCTTCCATGGCTTCTAGCCACTTCGATGAGTGAGGGCTACTCATGGCTTTTTCAAATGAAGCGGGATCATTCTCCATTTGAACTCTTTGTGTTATAAACTTTATAATCAGTAGAAATGGCTGATCTTTTAACTCTTTGATACCTTCTAGGGGCCTCATGTACTGGCACATCATGTGTTTCAACATGTGGCGCCTCTACTAGAGGTGGTTGCTGCTGCTCCCTTTAATGCTCAATAGTGGGTTCAGTCGGTTCCCGACGGACAGGTTCCAGATCCTCACTCACTGTTGTCATGGGTGGAGTTGCAACAGGTGCTTGCACCACAACCTCTAAGGTTGACGATGCAGGAACAACATGTAGCGAGAAGAATGGCTCATGAGTCATCGGATTATATGCATGCACCCTCTTCTCCTCAAGATCAATTTTCTGAGCTACCTGATATCTACGCACTTCTATTCTTGTAGACAGTTGTTGGGCCTCCAAGTGCAGAGGTTTGTAGAACAGCAACAAGTTTTCCCTTAAGTGGATCACCCAAGGTTTATCGAACTCAGGGAGGAAGTGGTCAAAGGTATCCCCTCTCAAGCAACCCTGCAATCAAGATACAAGAAATCTCTTATATCCCCAACACACCCAATACACTTGTCAGGTGTATAGATGCACTAGTTCGGCGAAGAGATAGTGAAATACAAGTGGTATGGATATAAGACAACGGTGCTAGAAAATAGCTTGATGGCGTGGAAGAGACTAAAGGCAAACTGAAATAAAGATAGAAGCAAGCAAACATGTAACAGATCTAATTGCAAATAGTGTTTCAATGTTTAGAAACAAGGCCTAGGGATCATACTTTCACTAGTGAACACTCTCATATAAATATCTTCTCTTTATGATACTACTCTTAAGTACTCTCCGGTTGGACACTCTAATCGATGGTAGGGCTATAACATCACTCCTCAAAGTTCGCTTTCCGCATCTATATAACCCCACACTGTCACCCTGAGTACTAGATGAGTCCAACAAACACCACAATTTCATAAAGACACCCAACTCCAAATATAACTCATAACAAGTATTTGTAATCTCTAGCCTAAGTGCCACCATGGTGTGCACACTGTCAACTTCACACACATGTGGAGAGCAGAGATCTATTAAGCACTTGAGTAGCAAGGTAGATCTACTTGATTACAAAGCTCATGATCACAATATGATCATGCATAGAGAGAGAGATGAACACATAGCTACCGGTAGAACCCTTAGCCTCGAGGAAGAAATACTCCCTCCTCATCATGGGAATCAACAATGGCGATGGAGATGGTGGTGGAGATCGACGGAGATGGCTCCGGGGGCACTTCCCCGTCCCGGCAGGGTGCCGGAACAGAGATTTTCTGTCCCCCGAATCTCCCCTTCGGTGGTGGCGGCGCTGCGGAACTTTTCATGGCTAGAGGCTTGACTCTTTAGGGTTTTCGCACCGGGAGGAATATATAGGCGAAAGGGCAAGGTTGGTGGAGGCTAGAGGGGCCCACACCACCTGGTGGCGCGGCCAAGGGGGACCCGCACCACCCAATGGTGTGGCTGGCCGCTGGCCCCTCTCCATCTCGTCTTTTGGCTCTGTGTTCCCCTCGGTGAAATATTGACTTTGGCTTTTGTCCCGTCCAATTTCGAGAATATTCATTTTCTGACTTTCTAGAACCAAAAACAGCAGAAAACAGGCAACTGGCACTGTGGCATCTTGTTAATAGGTTAGTCCAAGAAATCATATGAAAAGTACTCCAAAGTGTGGACAAAACACAAGAAAGTAGATAAAACCAAGCATGAAAGTACTCCAATGTATCAACATCCCCAAGCTTAACTCCTGCTCGTCCTCGAGTAGGTAAGTGATAAAAAGAAAGAATAATTTTTGAGATGGCATGCACCATCATAAACTTGATCAAAGTATTTGTATAGCTGGGATCAAAGAACTTCAACATAGCATGAAAGATAAAGTTCTAACAATAAGACATAGAAACTATGTTGTAACATGAAAGGATACAAACAAAAGATTCATAAATAACAATGCTTTGCAAGACGTTTGTTTGTTTCACATAAAGAAAACATAGCATAGTAGCATTCAGCTTGTCCCTCATAGAATAGCAAATTAAAATGCATAGGACACCTTCAAAGTTCATAAGAGTGACTAGATACAAATAGTTTAGAACAAGCAATATCAAGTTATGCATCAATCAAATAGTCTTGGGACAATGCACATAAAACTAAGAATGGCCACTATGCTCTCAAAGTAGGTGCATAAAGATAGAAGGTGGAGACTCAATATAAAAGTGGAAGAAAGACCTTCATAGAAGGAAGCAGAGATTCAAGTTTCATAAAAGAGCTTCCAAAATTATGGTACTTATTAGCTTTCAGCTCTCATTACCCCTATGATAAGCATCTTGAAGTGATTAAGGTTATAGTGAACAAACTATGGAGTATATGCTTGACAAAGTATAAGTTGGAAATCTCATGTCCCTTGAATACGAGGGTCGCTCCTCATTCTACTCAAGTTTAGTCACCGGTAAGTTCTTGTCATCGTAAGTACATGTGTATCATAGAGAACCGCCAACGGGGTACCCCTTGCCCGATGATACGGAAGAATACCCATATCAAAATGACAAGGCAAGCAGACAATGAGCATCTCAGCAATCTTCTTATTTGCCATGGGAATATGGTGCTTTTTCTCTCTTTCCTCTTTTCATATATCTCTTTTTTTCTTTTCTTTTTCTCTTTTTTCTCAATATCTGACTCTTTTTTTATAAGAAGAATGCTTTATAGACAGCTCATTATGGTTACGCTGCAGGTTTCCACCATGACGGCATGGATTAGACCAGCATCCCAGGCGTTTCTCTAACACATATACATAACTCCATGGACTTACAAGCTCCCCTTTTATTTCACACCGACGACATCCATAGACAAAAGAGCATGGTATCAACTAGGTACAAAGTACCTGTGCAATGTTGAAAGCGTTCCCCATGACAACATGGTTCTGCTAATTTCCAACAAATAAGTGCAAGCATATACAACATAGACGACACAATGGTTCAAGTGAAGGAGATATGCCCTAGAGGCAAATAATAAATAGGTTTTTATTGTCATATCTCAATTAGTTCATAATAGTTTCATATTGTGCTATAATTGTATTAATACGAAACGTTAATACACGTGTGGTATGTAAACAAACTATGTCTCTAGTTACCTCTAGCGAACTAGTTCATTGGTCATGAGGATGATCTAGGGTTTCGAGATCATGGGCATTTATGCCAATTGACAATGAGGTCACATCATTAGTTGAATGATGTGATAGACAACAACCCAACCAGTTGTATCTTAATGAGATCTAGTTACAATGTTCACCATTAATGATAAAACTGAGGAAACCTCGCAACCTGTCCTTAGACTGTGAGATAATGCAAATCACCTTTCTGGAGGGAGCTTAGATGGTTATCAATTATCACTCCGTGACCGGGTGATCGAAAATGTGCTACTCAGGTTTCCCAAAGGAGCACGTAGAGGAGTACATATCAAGACCAGGATTTGCCAATCCATGTCAGATAGATACATATATGGCCATCTCGGTGACGTTGCATTAACAAAGCTTGCAAGCGTGTGACTGGGTCACAGAATGCAACGACACGGAAACGAGAAAACAAGTTCATCGGTAACGAGATCGAACGAAGGTATGGAGATACCGTAGATCAAATCTCGGATGAAGTAGGTATCAAGAGGCAAAGGGAATGGGAAACGACTGTTTACGGTTCAAACGACATTGTCATCGTGGAATGCACAGGGGTCGATATGGGCATCCCGGTCCCGCTATTGATCATTGAAGGAGATCATGGCAGTGCCATTCCCGAGCCGTGGGGAAATACACTTAAGGGTACGATGAGCTAGAGATCCTCTGTAAGTTGGAATGACCATATGAAAGAGAAAAGGAAACCGGAAAAGTTCCGTGAGAGAACCGGAATCGTTCCAGGAAAGTTCCGAAGTCGTTCGGAGGAAATCAAAAGGGAACCGAAAGGTGTTTCGGGTCAAATCAGATTTTGTAATATGTATTTACATATTAATTAATGTAATTAATATTAAATATAATATTAAAATCTAATTTGAAGGGTATTCCACAAATGGGCCAAAGTTCCTAGGGAAAAAGGGCCCATTAGGGAAAACCGAAGGAGGGAAGGGCCAAGGCCCAGGCGCCTCAAAGGGGCCCACCCGGTCAGCCTAGGGCTGTGCACGGGGTGGGGACCACCCCAAGCCGGCTGGCCCATGAAGGCCCATGCGCCCCCCCTCTCCCTTGTTTAGTCCCATATGGGAAACCCAAAGGGGAGGGCACACCCCCTCCCCCTATATAAAGGGGTGCCCATGGGTGGGAATAGACACACCAATATCTGGAGAAGTCCTTTGGTTGACTTTCTCCTTCCCTCTCTCTCTCTCTTGTCTCCATGTGTTGGTAAGGTCCCAAGTAAGGACTGTTCGAGCATGAGACACCGCACCTGCAGCACGCCGTTGGGCTGCAGGGATTCCAAGCCGGAGATCTACTTCCGTACTCCCGGCAGGGATCAAGGAGTCGGAGGTCGTCATCGTACACCGTATGTGTACGAAACCACGAGGGGCCACACTTGAGGCACCTTGGATGTCGTGAGCCGGAGCTGCTGCACGATAAAGAAGGAGCAAGGGGCGACCTGCGAGGAGCATCGCGACCTTGAGGTCGGCTACGACTTCGACTACTTCAACCATGTTCCCCTCGGAACGTTAACCGCGTATGGTCTACAAGGGTATGTATTCTATACGCTCCGGCCGTTACTGCATTACTACATAGATAGATCTTGGGCATTAGGAGGTTCCAACGTAGGAATTTTTTGTTTTCTGCTACGGAACCCTTCATCAAGTTTATTAAGGGCAAGAAAAGTAAAGTGTGCCATCAAGTTCGTGAGAGCTTTAATCACTAGTTTTCTCATAACTTGTTTAATTTGGAAGGTAAACAAAAATGAATATACTTGGAATAGCATAAGCTAGTAGGTAGGTATGGTGGACTCTTTGGAATAACTTGGTTTAGGGAGTTGGATGCATGAGTAGAACTCATACTTGGTTGTGGAGGCTAGCAAAAGACTGGGAGCGACAAACAAAGAGAGCAATAATGGCCATAATCATGCAGAGCGACAAAACATCATTGATCAAAGCATAAAGTGATACTACAAGTTGAAAACTAAAGGATCATAAAGGCTTATGGTGACTTGAAATAGTCATAACATGGTGTGAGCATGCGCCAAGTCAACCCAAATAAAGCATCAAAGGAGAATACCACTATACTATGCTTTAATAGGCTAAAACAACGCATGATTCATCCAAGGCACATTAAGCAATCTCAATTGTTTATAACAAGTCATGCTACAGCAAAGAATACTAAGCATAAAGCCAAAACAATATCAAGCATGGCATGGCAAAGCATAGGCCACAGTCAAAAACAAGCTCTTTTTACCACTTAAGCATGAGCTTTCCTACTCTTTTCCAAACCAAACCAAACTATTTGCAAACCAATGTATGAAAGAGGAGGTCCAACCAATTTATTCACCAAACTAATAAAATAAAAGCAAACGAAAAACTAAAACGAAAACGAAAAAGAAGACGCTCCAAGAACAACACAACTGTGCATGAAACAATAAAAACGAAGCGTTTGGAAGAAACCTAGGATTTTTATTGATGAAGAGGAGGATGCCTTGGGCATCCCCAAGCTTTGACGCTTGTACTTCTTGGATATTTCTTGGGGTGACACGCGTGGCATCCCCAAGATTGAGCTTTAGTTCATCTTTCATCTCATTACTCATTCCTTCCATACACCTGAAATTTTTCCCTCATACAAAACTTCACACAATCTTTATTAGCAACATTAGTGCATTCAAGATAATAAGTCTTTTAGTTTCAGTTCTAACACCAATAAACTTCCATTAATACACTAGCTATTGTATCAATTCCCTCAAAAAGCTCAATTCCCCAAAAGAACTCAAAAAGGAACCAACAAGAAGCAAATGCAGAAAATGGCAGAAATCTGTCAAAACAGACCAGGAGGTAAAGACGAATTTTTTCAAAGACCTTCTGTTGCTCAAATCAAAAAGTGTTGAACTAACACAAGTTAGATAACAACCTGGCGCAGAAGCACAAACATTCACGCCTCAAAAGAACATACATAGATTTTACACGATTTTTTACGGTGAAGCACAGAAATCTGTTTCGGGACAACAACTTTCCCAATCATTACTTCTCTCTCATTAGAGGTTACTCTTGGCACAAAAAGCAAATAAAAAGGATAAGGAGCGGTTATTACAGACGTAATAACTTCCAAGACTCATCTAAAACTTTTGGGTTATCTCCCAATAAGTACTTTCTTTAACGCCTTTAAGTTAGGCATGATAGTTTGAGAAAATGCTCACATAAGAAATATGAATTGAAGTAAAAGAGAGCATCAAGAAGAAAATTCAAAGCACATTTTAGTCTAACCCACCTCCTATGCATAGGAATCTTGTAAATAAATAAGTCATGAAAGCACAGAGCAATAAGCATAGTAAAGCAAAACAAGTGCAACTTCAAGACTTTCAACATAAAGAGGGGAAACTTAATATTGTTGAGATACATAAAACCATGTTTCCCTCTCTCATAATAACTTTCAGTAGCATCATGAATAAAATTAACAATATAACTATCACATGAAACATTCTTATCATGAGCCACATGCATAAAAGAATTAATACTCCCCACATAAACATAGTCATTCTTATTAATTGTAGTGGGAGCAAATTCAACAAAATAGCTATCATTATTATTTTCATCACCATAATCATCAAATATAGGAGGCATATTGTAATCATAATTACTTTCCTCCTCAATAGTAGGTGGACTGAAAATATCATATTCATCATTGTAATTAACATATATTGGAGGTGTAGTATCATCATAAGCAATAAATAATCACCTTCCAAAGTGTGTTCATTTGTAAACATATCATCATTGGAAGGATCATGGATAGCACTAATAGTACAACAATTATTAATATCATCATTTTCAGAATTGGTACCAAAGAGATTTTCAATATCAAAAGAAGTGTGCTTTTCCCAATCATGATCACTACTATAGGTAATAGGCATAGAACATCATCTAGTTCAGAATCACCAAAAACTATAATAGGAGCAACATGCTTAGGGGAAAATACCGTTTCCTCTCTCCTTTTACTCCTCCTCTTCTTCTTTTTCTTCTTCTCTTTAGGAGGAGAGGCTTGAAAGGAAGCTTCTCCATATACCCTGGTTCATTGTTAGAGACAATAGAAGAAACTTTTGAGGATTCCTTCTTTTCATTAATATGTTCAAAACACATATTAGTCCTATCATATTTTGGTAAAATATCATCTTCTATAATATTTTGTATGTAAGTATTTCATACATTGCAAATGTATCTATAATTTTTGATGTTCCATGCTTAGTTTTATCCACTTTCTTGTGTTTTGTTCCAACTTTGGAGTACTTTTCATATGATTTCTTAGACTAACCTATTAACAAGAGCCATAGTGCCAGCTGCCTGTTTTCTGCTATTTTTGGTTCCAGGAAAGTCAGAAAATGAATATTCTCGAAATTGGACGGGACAAAAGCCAAAGTGCCTATTTTTCCGGAAGTGATCAGGTGCCAGAATACGAGACGAAGAAGGGCCAGGGAGCCACCACACCACCTGGCCGTGCAGCCAGGCCTGGCCCGTGCCAGGGGGTGCTGTGGCCGCTCCCGGCACCCCCTCGGCCTCTCCTTCCGCCTATAAGTTGCCCTCAGGATGAAAACCCTAAGTACCCGATCAAAAATCCACGAAAGAGTCTATAGCCGCCGTCATCTCCATCCCTAGATCGGGAGGGATCTGAAGCTCTTCCTGGCACCCTGCCGGAGAGGGGAATTCACCCTGGAGGCCTTCTTCATCACCATGCAAGCCTCCGGTGTGATGCGTGAGTAGTTCATCCTTGGACTACGGATCCATGTAGTAGCTAGATGGCTGGTTTCTCCTCCTTTGTGCTTTCATGTTTAGATCTTGTGAGCTCCGTTCATGATCAATATCATCTATTTGTAATTCATACATGTTGTGTTTGCGGGGATCCAATGGATATTGAGATGCTATTTCAGATTGATTATTGATTCTATCATGTCTTTGTTATTTGAGATTTTGCATGCTTTCCATTGGTAGTAGCTATCTTGGCCAAGTAGATGCTAGCAACTCCAAGAGTTAGTATTTATGCTCGATAGTGGGTTCATGCCTCTGGTAATCTGGGGAAGTGACAGAAATCTCTAAGGTACTAGATGTGCTGTTGCTACTAGGGAGAAAACAACAATCCTTTGTTCGTAGAACAATCGTATTGTTTACTTTACACGCAGTTCGTAAAGCAATAATCTGTTGTTTGCAACTTAATACTGGAGGGGGTTCGGATGATAACCTGAAGGTGGATTATTAGTCATAGATGCAGTTGGATGGCGGTCTTTGTATTATGTTGTAATGCCCAATCAAGTCTCAGAGGAGTCAAGATGATTAATATATGCATGTATTGCTTTCTCGGTGTTTGTCAATTGCCCCGCTGTAATTTGTTCACCCAACATGTTATCTATCTTAAGGAGAGCCACCTCTAGTGAACTATGGATCCCGGTCCTTTTTCTTTACATACAATCTACAATCTTTTACTGCTTTGTGTTTACTTTCTGCAAACTTTTACTTCTTTCCATTCGATACGTTTAATCCTTTGTTTTCCACAAAACACGGTGAGATTGACAACCTCATCGCAAGTTGGGGACAAAGTTCTGTGGTTGTGTTGTGCAGATATCCACGTTGCTACTAGCACCGGTAGTGCGCCCTGCCAAAGCTTAGCTAGTAACACCTTTGGGGTGTTTCCTTACTCCTACTGGTTCGATTAAACCTTGCTTTCATAACTGAGGGAAACTTGCTGCTGTGCTCATCATACCTTCCTCTTGGGGTTCCCAACGAGCTCTACATCAACACCGCCATCAAGCATTTTTCTGGGCACCGTGCATTGAGCCATCAAGCATTTTTCTGGCGCCGTTGCCGGGGAGTCAAGGACATCTTCACAAGGGGAGTCCCTCATAACCAATCTCTTTACTTTGTTGTTTTTGTTTTGCTTAGTTTCTTTTTGCTTTGTTTGCTTGTTTTGTTCTTCAGAAAACACACAAAAAATTAGTTCCTTTCTTAAGTTGCCTTTATGACTAGCTCTGTTCCACTCACTATTTCATTATGGATAGCTCACTCAGTTTCCTATTTGGGAACAGTTTTATGACTGCTAAGGTAATAGATGAACCACCGCCTGCTAGAACCTTCATGGAAGAATAAATTGCTGAACCTGAAAGCTCATTAGATGAAAAAGAGGAGGAGAGTGATGGACAAAAGGAGGAAGAATGGATCTACCCATGCCTACCTTCTAATGAGAGTAACTCTTTATCCCTTCAATTATTTGATTGTCTCCATGCTTATCAAAGGTGGGTGAATGTTATGTTCCCGAGGATTCTTTTGAAAATATTGATAATAAAGCTCTAGTGCTTGTAGATCATGAAAATCATGCCTTATGTGATATTTATATTGTTGAGTTTATTGATGAGGCTACTGAAAATTATTATGAGAGAGGAAAATATGGTTGTAGAAGTTTTTATGGTAATGAAACACCTCTCTATGTGCTGAAAGTTTTGAAGTTACTATTGTTTTATCTTCCTATGCCTATCACTTTGTTAATTGTGCATTTATTTGCATACAAGATTTCTATGCATAGGAAGTGGGTTAGACTTAAATGTGTTTTGAATTTGCTTCTTGATGCTCTCTTTTACTTCAATTCATATTTCATATGAGAGCATCTTCTCAAATTTTTATGCCTAACTTAAAGGCGTTAAAGAAAGTACTTGTTGGGAGTTAAACCAAGAGTTTTAGATGAGTCTTGGAAGTTATTACCTCTGTAATAACCTTTCCTTATCCTTTTTATTTGCTTTTTGTGCCAAGAGTAACCTCTAATGAGAGAGAAGTAATGATTGGAAAAGTTGCTGTCCCGAAACAGATTTCTATGCTTCACCGTAAAACTTCGTGAGAGAGCTCTGTATCTCGGATTGAGCTGTAATTTTTTGTGCTTCTGCCGCAGGTTGTTATCTAACTTTCGTTAGTTCAACACTTTTTGATTTGAGCAACAGAAGGTCTTAGAAAAAATTCGTATTTACCTGCTGGTTTGTTTTGACAGATTTCTGCCATTTTCTGCATTTGCTTCTTGTTGGTCCCTTCTTGAGTTCTTTTGGGGAATTGAGCTTTTTGAGGGAAGTTCTACAGTAGCTAGTATTCTAATGAAAGTTTATTTGGTGTTATAACTGAACCTTGACACTTATTTATCTTAAGTGCACTAATGTTGCTAATGAGATTGTGTGAAGTTTTGTATGAAGGAAAAATTTCAGGTGTATGGAAGGAATGAGTAATGAGATGAAGGATGGACTAAAGCTCAAGCTTAGGGATGCCACGTGTGTCACCCCAAGAAATATCCAAGAAGTACAAGCGTCAAAGCTTGGGGATGCCCAAGGCATCCCCTTCTTCATCAATAAAAATTCCAGGTTTCTTCCAAACGCTTCATTTTTATTGTTTCATGCACAGTTGTGTTTTTCTTGGAGCGTCTTCTTTTTCGTTTTTGTTATGGTTTTTAGTTTGCTTAGTGTTCTAAATAAGTTGGTTGGACCCCCTCTTTCATACTTTGGTTTGCAAATAGTTTGGTTTGGTTTGGAAAAGAGTAGGAAAGTTCATGCTTATGTGGTAAAAAGAGCTCGTTTTTGACTGTGGCCTATGCTTTGTCATGCCATGCTTGATATTGTTTTGGCTTTATGCTTAGTATTCTTTGCTGTAGCATGACTTGTTATAAACAATTGAGATTTCTTAATGTGCCTTCGATGAATCATGCGTTGTTTTGGCATATTAAAGCATAGTATAGTGGTATTCTCCTTTGATGCTTTATTTGGGTTGACTTGGCGCATGATCACACCATGTTATGACTATATCAAGTCACCATAGCCTGTATGATCCTTTAGTTTTCATCTTGTAGTATCACTTTATGCTTTGATTAATGATGTTTTGTCGCTCTGCATGATTATGGCCATTATTGCTCTCTTAGTTTATCGCTCCCAGTCTTTTGCTAGCCTCCACAACCAAGTATGAGTTCCACTCATGCATCCAACTCCCTAAACCAAGTTATTCCAAAGAGTCCACCATACCTACCTACTAGATTATGCTATTCCAAGTACATTCATGTTTTTGTTTACCTTCCACTTGTTATCAAAAAACTAGTGATTAAAGCTCTCACGAAATTGATGGCACACTTTACTTTTTGCCCCTAATAAACTTGAACCATTGTGTCTTCTATGTTGTATATGCTTGCACTTATTTGTTGGGAATTAGCAGAACCATGCTTTCATGGGGAACGCTTTCAACATTGCACTTGGTACTTGTACCTAGTTGATATCATGCTATTTTGTATATGGATGTCGTCGGTGTGAAATGAAAGGGGAGCTTGTAAGTCCATGGAGTTATGTATATGTGTTAGATAAACGCCTGGGCCGCTGGTCTAATCCATGCTGACATGGTGGAAACCTACAGCGTAACCATAATGAGCTGTTTATGAAGCATTCTTCTTATAAAAAAAGAGTCCTATATTGAGAAAAAAAAGAAAAAAAAGAAAAAAAAGAGAAAAAAAAGAGAAAAAAAGAGATACTATGAAAAGAGGAAAGAGAGAAAAAAGCACCATATTCCCATGGTAAATAAGAAGAATGCTGAGATGCTCGTTGTCTGCTTGCCTTGTCATTTTAATATGGGGATTCTTACGTATCATCGGGCAAGGGGTACCTCGTTGGCGGTTCTCAATGATACACATGTACTTACAATGACAAGAACTTACCGGTGACTAAACTTGAATAGCATGAGGAGCGGCCCTCGTATACAAGGGACATGAGATTTCTGACTTATACTTCGTCAAGCATGTACACCATAGTTTGTTCACTTTAACCTTAATCACTTCAAGATGCTTATGATAGGGGCAATGAGAGATGAAAGCTATAAGTACCATAATTTTTGGAAGCTCTTTATGAGACTTGAATCCCTACTTCCTTTTACAAAAGGCCTTTCTTCCACCATTATATTGAGTCTCCACCTTCTAACTTTATGCACCTACTTTGAGAGCATAGTGGCCATTCTTAGTTATATGTGCATTATCCCAAGACTAGTTGATTGATGCATAACTTGTTATTGCTAGTTTGAAACTATTGTATCTAGTCACTCTTATGAACTTTGAAGGTGTCCTATGCATTTATATTTGCTACTCTATTGAGGGACAAGCTGAATACTAGTATGCTATGTTTTCTTTATGTGAAACAAACAAACGTCTTGCAAAGCATTGTTATTCATGAATATTTTGTTTGTGCCTTTTCATGTTGCATCATAATTTCTTTGCTTATTGCTAGAACTTTGTCTTTCATGTTATGATTGAAGTACTATGATCCTAGCTTTGAATGTTTTACAAATACTTTATCAAGTTTTTGATGGTGCATGTCACCTCAAAAATTATTCTTTCTTTTTATCACTTACCTTCTTGAGGACGAGCAGGAGTTAAGCTTGGGGATGTTGATACATTGCAAATGTATCTATAATTTTTGATGTTCCATGCTTAGTTTTATCCACTTTCTTGTGTTTTGTTCCAACTTTGGAGTACTTTTCATATGATTTCTTGGACTAACCTATTAACAAGAGCCACAATGCCAGCTGCCTGTATTCTGCTGTTTTTGGTTCCAGGAAAGTCAAAAAATGAATATTCTCGGAATTGGACAGGACAAAAGCCAAAGTGCCTATTTTCTGGAAGTGATCAAGTGCCAGAATACGAGACGGAGAAGGGCCAGGGAGCCACCACACCACCTGGCCGCGCGGCCAGGCCAGGCCCGTGCCAGGGGGTGCTGTGGCCGCTCCCGGCACCCCCTCGGCCTCTCCTTCCGCCTATAAGTTGCCCTCAGGACGAAAACCCTAAGTACCCGATCAAAAATCCACGAAAGAGTCAGTAGCCGCCGTCATCTCCATCCCTAGACCGGGAGGGATCTGAAGCTCTTCCCGGCACCCTGCCGAAGAGGGGAATTCAACCTAGAGGCCTTCTTCATCACCATGCAAGCCTCCGGTGTGATGCGTGAGTAGTTCATCCTTGGACTACTGATCCATGTAGTAGCTAGATGGCTGGTTTCTCCTCCTTTGTGCTTTCATGTTTAGATCTTGTGAGCTCCGTTCATGATCAAGATCATCTATTTATAATTCATACATGTTGTGTTTGCGGGGATCCGAAGGATATTGAGATGCTATTTCAGATTGATTATTTATTCTATCATGTCTTTGTTATTTGAGATCTTGCATGCTTTCTGTTGTTAGTAGCTATCTTGGCCAAGTAGATGCTAGCAACTCCAAGCGTTAGTATTTATGCTCGATAGTGGGTTCATGCCTCTGGTAATCTGGGGAAGTGACAGAAATCTCTAAGGTACTAGATGTGCTGTTGCTACTAGGGAGAAAACAACAATCCTTTGTTCATAGAACAATCGTATTGTTTACTTTACACGCAGTTCGTAAAGCGATAATCTGTTGCTTGCAACTTAATACTGGAGGGGGTTCGGATGATAACCTGGAGGTGGATTATTAGTCATAGATGCAGTTGGATGGCGATCTTTGTATTATGTTGTAATGCCCAATCAAGTCTCAGAGGAGTCAAGATGATTAGTATATGCATGTATTGCTTTCTCGGTGTTTGTCAATTGCCCTGATGTAATTTGTTCACCCAGCATGTTATCTATCTTAAGGAGAGCCACCTCTAGTGAACTATGGATCCCGGTCCTTTTTCTTTACATACAATCTACAATCTTCTACTGCTTTGTGTTTACTTTCTGCAAACTTTTACTTCTTTCGATTCGATACGTTTAATACTTTGTTTTCCACAAAACACGGTGAGATTGACAACCTCATCGCAAGTTGGGGACAAAGTTCTGTGGTTTTGTTGTGCAGGTCTCCACGTTGCTACTAGCACCGGTAGTGCGCCCTGCCAAAGCTCAGCTAGTAACACCTTTGGGGCGTTTCCTTGCTCCTACTGGTTCGATTAAACCTTGGTTTCATAACTGAGGGAAAATTGCTGTTGTGCTCATCATACCTTCCTCTTGGGTTTCCCAACGAGCTCTACATCAACACCGCCATCAAGCATTTTTCTGGGCGCCGTGCATTAAGCCATCAGTATTTGTGTGACAATTGTCAACACAATAAAGATGACAACCATGCAGGACGCTATTCATATCAAAAGCATTCATATCTAACAAAGAAGTTTTTCTTGATAATTCTTCACACCCCAAAAATAAATTAAGCTCATCATGTTGATTAGGAGTGATCATGTCATCACAATACAAACTTGCAGTACTCATTGGATTATAAGGGATATTATTATGGCCTGAGCATTGAAAATTGAAATGACCCACTTCAAAGCAAAGTTCACAAATAAAAGGATAGAGGGCAGAAACTTTTTTACCAAGATCATTTAGAGCCCTATACCACATTCTAGTTTTTTCATCCCTATGGGTGATACAATATTCTTCTTCAACTTGATTACTCTCACAGGGTCTATGTATTCCACAAAAATTAACATGCTTATAAGAAATAGTACTTTCAGAGGTTTGAGCATGTTTATTGCTATCATTAATAACAATTTCATTTTCCATGCAAGTGTCTTTAAAAGGCTCATGATACATGTCCCAATTTTCTTTAGGAGCATTAATATCAGAAGCAAAGGTTTTAAAACAATCAATAAGGATTTGAGGATCAAGACCATATTTAGCACTAAGCTCTTGAAAATTAGCAGTTTCGGCGAAAGACTTAATGCAATCATACTCATAGTTTATATCTGGTTCTTTACCTTTGTTGTTATCCCAATCTTCGATGTTGCTTTGAATTGTTTCAAGAAGATCCCATTTAGCTTTAACCTCCTTACTCGTGAAGGATCCCTCTAAACAAGTATCTAGATAGTCCTTGTAATGTCCTGAAAGCCTTGCATAGAAATTATTAATAACAATATTCCTGGGAAGCTCATGAATGGGACATTTGAGCATTAGTGACTTCAATCTCCCCCATGCTTGGGCAATACTTTCTCCATCATGAGGATGAAAATGATAAATATAATTCCTATCTTTACGAATTTCATGGGGAGGATAAAATTTAGAGTAAAAGAGAGATTCAAGTTCCTTCCACTCTAAATGATGAGGATCATCTAGTAGCTCAAACCATTCCCTTGCTTTGCCCTTAAGTGATAAAGAGAATAACTTCTTCTTAACTTGGTTCATTGAAATACCTGCACACTTGAATAACCCACATAATTCATGTATAAGGAGTAAATGATCACCAGGATGGACAGTTCCATCTCCAAAATAAGAGTTATTCATAACACGTTCAACAATTTTTATAGGTATTTTAAAAGGGAAGCTTTCAGTATGTGGATTTAAAATATCACAAGTATCATTAGAATTACCAGATATGGGAGATAAAGTATCATCAGAGCAAATTTTCTTCTTTAAAGCTGGGGGACTAAAAAGATCATTTTCATAAAAACCAACTTCCCCAAGCTTAGCGTTTCCATAGCATTAGTAACAAAGGTGTTCAAAAGATTCATACTAATAACATTGTTATTAGCATGCAAAGAAAGTTCCATGGGTTTTCTAATTTTCTTTTCAGATAATTCAAGTTCTAACTTAGGAAAAATACTAAAAAGCTCTCTATTTTTTGTTGTTTTCCATTAAGCCTAACTAGTGAAAACAAGAAATAAAAAGACAAAATTGCAAAATCTAAAGGAAATAACTTCGAGCACTCACACTGGAGGATGTGAGTACCTTTTACCTTACCTCCCCGGCAACGGCGCCAGAAAATAGGCGTTTGCCGTGGGAGGTTCTTCTTCTTTAATCCTCCGTTGTGAATACCTTTTACCTTTCCTCCCCGGCAACAGCGTCAGAAAATAGCTTGATGTCTACGCACTTCTATTCGTGTAGACAGTTGTTGGGCCTCCAAGTGCAGAGGTTTGTAGAACAACAGCAAGTTTTCCCTTAAGTGGATCACCCAAGGTTTATCGAACTCAGGGAGGAAGTGGTCAAAGGTATCCCCTCTCAAGCAACCCTGCAATCAAAATACAAGAAGTCTCTTATGTCCCCAACACACCCAATACACTTGTCAGGTGTATAGGTGCACTAGTTCGGCGAAGAGATAGTGAAATACAAGTGGTATGGATATAAGACAACGGTGCTAGAAAATAGCTTGATGGCGTGGAAGAGACTAAAGGCAAACTAAAATAAAGATAGAAGCAAGCAAACATGTAACAGATCTAATTGCAAATAGTGTTTCAATGTTTAGAAACAAGGCCTAGGGATCATACTTTCACTAGTGAACACTCTCATATAAATATCTTCTCTTTATGATACTACTCTTAACTACTCTCCGGTTGGACACTCTAATCGATGGTAGGGCTATAACATCACTCCTCAAAGTTCGCTTTCCGCATCTATATAACCCCACACTGTCACCTTGAGTACTAGATGAGTCCAACAAACACCACAATTTCATAAAGACACCCAACTCCAAATATAACTCATAACAAGTATTTGTAATCTTTAGCCTAAGTGCCACCATGGTGTGCACACTGTCAACTTCACACACATGTGGAGAGCAGAGATCTATTAAGCACTTGAGTAGCAAGGTAGATCTACTTGATTACAAAGCTCATGATCACAATATGATCATGCATAGAGAGAGAGATGAACACATAGCTACCGGTAGAACCCTTAGCCTCGAGGAAGAACTACTCCCTCCTCATCATGGGAATCAGCAATGGCGATGGAGATGGTGGTGGAGATCGATGGAGATGGCTTCGGGGGCACTTCCCCGTCCCGGCAGGGTGCCGGAACAGAGACTTTCTATCCCCGAATCTCCCCTTTGGTGGCGGCGGCGCTGTGGAACTTTTCGTGGCTAGAGGCTTGACTCTTTAGGGTTTTCGCACCGGGAGGAATATATAGGCGAAAGGGCAAGGTTGGTGGAGGCTAGAATATTCATTTTCTGACTCTCTGGAACTAAAAACAGCAGAAAATAGGCAACTGGCACTGTGGCATCTTGTTAATAGGTTAGTCCAAGAAATCATATGAAAAGTACACCAAAGTGTGGAAAAAACACAAGAAAGTAGATAAAACCAAGCATGGAACATCAAAAATTATAGATACATTTGCAATGTATCACTACCATGATCCCCCTCATCATTTTTTCCTCTAAGAAGACATCATGTCTTGTTTTTACAAACTGTGTGTATCTGTCTGGACAGTAGAAACGAAAACCTTTTGACTTTCCAGGATAGCCAATGAAATGGCAATTGACTGTTTTAGGGTCAAGCTTTGCAATATTTGGATTAAATACTTTGGCCTCAGCTGGGCTCCCCCACACCCTTAGGTGATGTAACGAGGGAACTCTTCCTATCCACAACTCATACGGTGTTTTGGGCACCGACTTGCTTGGTACTCTATTGAGAATATGAATGGTGGTTTTTAACACATCCATCCAAAATCCCAATGGCAAGGTGGAGTAACTCATCATGTTGCGCACCATATCCATAAGGGTACGGTTACGCCTTTTAGCTACTCCATTTTGTTGAGGTTCGCCTGGCATCGAATACTGGGCCACTATGCCAGTCTCCTGTAAGAACCTTGCAAAAGGTCCAGGTACTTGGCCATATGGGGTGTGTCGACCGTAGTACTCCCCTCAACGGTCAGATCTTACTATATTTATTGTTTTACTATGTTGATTCTCAATTTCATCTTTGAATATTTTAAATTTATCCAACACTTCCGGTCTTTCTTTAATTGGATAAATATAACCATAACGGGAGTAATCATATGTGAATGTTATGAACGAGTCATAACCATCCACACTTTTCATTGGAAAAGGTCCACATATGTCAGTGTGAATAATTTCTAGTGTTTTGGCACTTCGTTTTGCACCCTTTTTGATTTGCTTTACATACTTTTCTTTAACGCAATCGATGCATTGCTTTATGTCGGAGAACTCTAACGGAGGAAGAATATCGTTTTTAACTAGTCTTTTTATTCGCCCCCTCGAAATATGGCCTAAACGACAGTGCCATAATTTCGACGAGTCATGGGTTCTCTTTGTTTTCTTTTGTTCTTTGTCCAACACAGAAACATGCTCATTCACTTTACACACAATATTTACTTTTTCACGAGTGGATAACAGATATAGCTCATTGTGAAGGAAAGCAACACCCACACAATCTTTATTACTCCAAATGGCACACTGGCCATGTCCAAAATGACACTCATAGTTTACTTTGTCCAAACGCGATACACTTATTAAATTCCTATGTAAAGAAGGAACATAAAGGACATCTGTAAGCAGGATCGTCGATCCATCAGCAAGCTCCAAGGAGATGTCGCCAACAGCCTCAACGTCTGCATGGACTCCATTTGTGACTTCAACGCATCTTTCGTTTCTTTTCGTAGTCCGCGTCAAATGGAATCCCTTTCCTTGCCATTAGTTCCTTTAGCCAAATAGGGCATTTTTTCTTGAAATGCCCTGGAGATAGGTATCTTTGTCCACTAAGAGTGTCATGTGCTGATGTTGGTAGTGCATAGGAGCTTTGTCATGTGGCTTAGAAGGGGACCTTGGTTACTTTGATGGTAGGTCCTCTTCTTATTGTCCTTGACATAGTTCAAGGAACCACCATTGGAGGTTTTAAGCCTCTCCTCTTCTTGGGCACACATGGCAATGGTCTTTTCTATGTCCCATTTTTCAGGGGCCATATTGTAATTGATAAGGAAGTTGCCAAACTGTTGAGGCAATGACGCCATGACCAGGTGGACAAGCACTGCAGGCTTTAGCTCTATATCAGCTTCCATGACCTTCAATTTGGAAGCCATGTTACTCATCCGGAGGATATGGTCCCTGATGCCATGTCCACCTCCTGTATGATTCTCTGTCACCAACTGCTTCAGCAGCTGGGTTGCATATGGCTTTGAAGAGCCAGTGAACCGACTCTTTATCTTTTCCATGTATTCCCCTACAGAAACACACTCTTGAATTGAACCAACAATTACCGGCTCAATGGTGTTCTTTACAAATGCCATGCACTTTTTATTGGAGTTTTGTCACTTTTTGTTCTCTATGGAGTATGCCGGCTCTACTGGAGCATAGTCCCTTTTCTTTCTTTCCCATGCAGCATCATCATCAGCGGCATCTCTTATTGGCTCTGTCGGCTCAGTGGGAGGCTTGGTCTAAAGGACCCAATCCACCTTAGCGCAGATGAACGCGAAGTCCACCTTCTTTCTCCACTCGAAGTAATTGTCACTTCTAAGGGTCGGGACCTCCTTGATGCAGTTCATCAAGTAGAACCCTCCTAAAAAACACAAAGAAGTGAGAACAATAACAATTACATGTGTTAACCCAACATTGGTCAAAATTAAGACATATAAATGTTTATGCAAATAATTCTATATCACCGTTGGGAAGAAAATAGAAGTAAGTGCACATATCTTTAATCACTTTAAAACAAGACACAAATCATAATCATGCTATTTACAACATTGGTTAGAAAAATAACATGAACATGACCAGAATAAAACTTTAACTTGCTCTCGTAAAATTTAATACTCACTTTTACTTTTATTAAATTTTAACCATTTGCAGTGGAAGAAATGAATTTAAAATTCATTAAACTTTGTACTTTACATAAACTTGACTGTTATTTTTTCATTTTCTAAACAAAATTTCGTTGGATAACTTTGAATAGAAAAAGGCTTGACAAATTTTTGATCAAAACTGGACAAAATATGTCTAAAACTGCTTCTGTAAATAAAAAATAGGAAAAACCGAACACTGGGCGGTGCATAACAGCCTACTGCCACCCGGGGTCCCCTTTGCGCGCCTCCACTGTCTGTACTGCACGACGGCCCACGGGCCCGCGCCGTGGCCTACAGAGCACGTGCAGCTCTGCATGTTGCCCTCGCATCGCTCGTCGTGGCCCAGCTTAGTCCCAATGCTCACGTGTCGCTAGATCGTGGCCGTCCGATCGGCTTGTCCTCCATCGGGTGGCTGTCTGCGGCCATCGCCCAGTCAAAGACCCAGCCAGCCCTGAATCCAAATCCAACACCGGCTTCGCCGGCAAAAGGCACCACCGCCTGAGCCGCTTGACAGCGGCGCACCCAGGACGAACGCGTGCGCCGCCAAGGGGACTAGGGGGCCACCGCCTTCCGCTCTGTCTCATCTCTCTCTGCCTCATTGGTGGTATTGCGGGATGTGGGGGAGGTGTACGGGAGAGGGGAAAAGGAGGAAGGACGGGGTTGTGCTGTTTGATAGTTTTGATTCGGATTTGGGAAAAAGAAGGGGTAAAACCGGGGCTTTTCTTGGGGCCTTTCTTTTGCCCCACAAGGGGGTTGGTTCTTCTTCCCGACCTCGGCTTGCCGATGCATCGGGATCGAGAGGAACGGCGCGACCGGCGATGCCGGCGCTCTTTACCCTTTTAGGGTTAGGGTTTCTTTGCTTTCTTTTGGATTTTCTACTCGAAAAAGATCTACAAGGACTAGTTCACTTGCTTTGATACCATTGTTAAAACCTAATAGCTCTAGATCTATTCGGTAGTAGCCTTTGGGTTTGATCAGAGAGAGAGAGAGAGAGAGATGGGGAGGACGAACCTTCTCCATGGCTCGATGAACCAGCGGCGTTGGCCATGGGGTCGACGGCGTGTTCGTGAGGGGTATGTGAGCAAAGCGGTGGCGGTGGCGGAGCTTCCCTCTATGCTGCGCTGACCTAGATCGGGTCGGGGTATCGGTGGGGCGAGCGGCTACGCGACCAACCTCCTGTTGCGAGCTAGCAGGACCCCACCTATCTTCACACTGCAGGCAGCAGGGGCCCACCAACCATGGTTTGGTTGGGCTCCCCCGATCAGGGCGCGTGAGAAGGGGTATGTCGAGCCGTTGGGCTTGATCGGGAGTTAGATCAACCTAACACATAGATCATGGCGTTGCACTTATAAAGTGTGGCGCCACCGATCATGATGTTGCACAACACAGTGGCGTTGCACTGTAGAGTGCAGTGCCACTCTATACGGCGCTGCAAAAAATGGTTAGTGTTGTGAAATACTTTTGCCGCGAGGTCAGTTTGTGAATTACTTTCAACTTTGGATCAATTTTGTTCAAATAGCCGTGGTTTCCTTCAAGAGCACTGTTTTTGTTGCCACTACATGTGTGGTTTAGTTTGGTTCAGTACGCATCAGCGCTACTCCCTCCGTTTCAAGATATGAGATGATTTAGTTTTGTGAAACGAATGTATCTAGACTTCTACTATTAGTATCTAGGTTCACTCGGGCCGCCTACCAAGTTGGTACCGCAAACACAGACCAGTCTATATAATTTTACACTAAGGAGTCAGGCTTAGCTAGCCGATTAGATGATGGAAGAGATCCAGCCTGGCAGTGGACGCAGTAGTACTCACCGATCAATGCATGCATGGATGCATGGGGTACAATGGCAGAAGATACACAAAGGTGAACAAGCAGAGGAAAAGAAAAGATATCCGTGCCGTCCCTGCTGCAGTGCTTCTGCCATGGTTTGATTTCTCCTTGGGCAGAATGAGAGGAGCTGTAAAGCTAGCCTTTTTGTTTGTTAATGCATTGCTGTTGCTGCTGAGGTGTTGTGTTAATTTGGGTATAGTATATGTGGGCTGGTTCCTCTTTCAGTTCAGTGCGTAGCTGATGGTTGGAACCTTTTTTTTCTTGAGAGATTTGAATACGCCTCTGCGTGTCTGCTTGTCTGCAGCCTCGCTCGGATGCCGGTAGGCCATACATGGTCGAGTTGAGCCAGCAAGTGTGCAAGACACGGCGCACGGCAGGATCGAGACTGGACGCGTCTCGGTCGGTCGGTCGGTCGGTGGCGCGCATGCGTGCAGGTGCAGGGCTGCAACCGCGACCACCACGCAACGCTGCATCTGAACGTACGCTCTTCCCTCGCTCTCTCCTTCTCCAAAACGTTCGTGCATGCATCCCATGGCTGGACGCACGCGGCGCGCGTGCTCATGGGTGTTCTGTTCTGCGTGCGTGCGCACTCCGCTAGGTACCGTGGACATGCATGTGACGTGAGAACACGCCAATGCACGCACGCACGCACGCACGGTGGAAGCATGCGCGGCATGCAGTAGCAGCTAGGTCAATGCTGAGAATCCACTTGATTTGAGCCGCAGACCAAAATCTGGCGCTAAATAGCGCCGGCTTGGACCAACAAAACATTTGACCTGGGGTCGCGAGCCCAGCGCTTGCCGGCGAGCAAACTTGAATCCGTACAAATTCAGGCCAAATTCGTGCAAATTTAGAGGTACACGACATCCATACTATTCAGGCGAAAGTGGTTCACATATAGGCGGGATCGGCAACACATAGGCAAGTTTGATCGATAGTTAACCAAAACGTTAAAAAACAAATATTTATAGTCTCGCCGACGGCAGGACAGTATAGTACATGCTGAGGCGCCAGTAGAACACCGCGTAGTCTCCATCGCCGCGTCGCTTGGCGGCTCGTCCTTCGCAGGGCTGCGGTTGCTGCCCTGGCCGGCGTCGCCGATGCGCCGAGGTGCACTTGGCCCGGCCTTGTCCTCGTCGGTGTCATCGAGGATGACCAGGGCGGCACGAGGACGATGCGTGGGAGTCGACGCTGGCGCGCGGCTCCCGCTCGTGCTCCGCCTTGGCCCAGGCGAGGCCCATCAGCGGGACGTTGTTGAGGGAGGCCACCATCGCCATCCTCAGGGCGTATGCGTCCTGGTCGACCTCCGACGCGCACACCAGCTCCGGCTCCGGCTTCAGCTGGACCACGTGGAGGTGCCCGTGTGGCGGGAAGGGAGCCCGAGGCTCGTTGATGGTGATTCCGCGCGAGCGTGTGCCCGTCGACACCGGCGAGGACTGTGGTGGCAGAGAAGGCGACTCGCGTTTCCGGGAGAAGGGGCAAGTTTGGACGGCGAAGGAGAAATTGATGTATTTTTTATAGCGGCGAGGTGGACGGGAAGGGTGTAGCACGCAGGCGGGAAGCCGAGGCGGTGGCACGCCGTAAGTGCGCCGCGTGGCCGACGATTGGACTCGATGGTCAGTCACGTGCGAAAAGGCGGTCGGCGAACGCCTTAACTCTTGCGCGGGAGCCGTGTGGATAAGGCGAAGACGACCTATCGCCGACAGCTCCCGTCCACTTGGCAGGGCCGTTTTTCCCGCGCTGGTTCGGCCTGTGTTTGGCGGATGGATTTTGGCCATATCCGGCAGAAATCGAGGTCCTGGACCGATTTTCGCTGTCCGGATGTGGAGGTGCTCCAAGAATCTAATGGTACCCTTGTCTGCTGCCTCCAAGATCCGGAGATAACGATACTGATCGGGACAGAGAACGACTCGTGGAAACATTCAGTAGTCGCCAAATGGAGACCTTGCTTGCCGGTTGCGGCCGGTCTCACTCTTTTCAACCCTCCTTTTGACTCTCGCGTCCTGCTAGTGCGCGCGCATGCGCGCGTGTCCAACACGCAACCGATATGCATGCGTACCCGTATTGGATCGACCGATCGATCGGGAAAGGAGAAAAGATGATGACACTGACTACTTCTCCTTTCAGGGTTTATCTTGGCAAACAATCGATCAGTCAGCGGGCCGGATGATTCAGTTTCGCTTCTGTCGATCCGCACTGGAGCTGTGTTCAGATGCTTAATCATTAGTACTACTCAGCAGTCAGCACACACACAAGTCCAATTCGCCCTCCGGTGCGAGCTTGCTCACGATAGGAACAGTGACTGCGACGTGACTAATTGCATATATAAATAAATAAATAAATGCAGTGTGCATGTGACGCACGATGCAATATACTAAATAAATAAATAAATAATTGCATATATAAATAAATAAATAAATAATTGCGCTTTGGACATTTGTACGATGCAATATACTAAGCGAGGTTAGCTTTGGACATGCCGCATGTTTGCCTCCCGGAGAGTGGCATCAGCCAGACACGGGGACAGGCCAGCCAACCCCGACCAACCAACGACATTGTTGCCTGCATATATTGCATTCTTATTTATATTCTTCTTTATGCGTCTGGCTTTTCTCCTTTGATGGCATGAGGTTCCCATAATTAAAAGCCCCATGAGGAACACGGATTCCCTCCTAATCATCGTCATCGGTGCCCCTCCCTCCCTTTTGTTGCGTGTTGTACTCTAGCTAGACCACTCCCTGACTCCCATACTATACACTGCTCCCTTTGTTGAGTATACTAGTAACTACGTACTACCTCCATCTCAAAGATTAAGCCATATAACTTTTTTCAAAAGTCAAATCAACTAAAGTTTGACCAAGTTTTTAGAGAAAAATATTAATATTTACATTACGTAATCCATACCATTTCATACATCATGAAATATATTTACACATGGTATCTATATAATAAAATAGTTTTTGATAGTTTTTTCTAAAAGTTTAGTCAAACTTTACATGGTTTGACTTTTTAAAAAAGTTATATGCCTTAAGCCTTAGGATGGAGGGAGTAGTATTTTCCAACAGTTGATACCAGCTTATACCACCTCCATCCAGAATAGATTTGCGCATATTTGTGTAGATTCACATATATTTATAAAAAAAATATGTTTAGGTATATTCGAATCCTCCAAAATCATTTTACGGACAGATGGAGTATATACGATGCACCTATGTCCTGGTGTTTAATTATTGTCGAAAGAGCTGGACCCACCTGATGCATGTGCGTATATAAATATTGGGCCACTGTCTCTGTCATTAATGTGCTTTGCATTATTTGCGGCTGGTTTTTGGTCCTTTCTTGTTGTTAACCTCTTTAATTCCTCCTGAGATCCATAGAGTGGTCCAACTTTGAGGTTACATATATTTCTAAATTATAAAACTAGGGTCCATGCATGGTGTCATTTCAGTAAGATTACATCTTACATATTTCTATATATGCTCAGTTGGACTTGTGTTATCCTAGTGTTATGTTTCTGTGCTGAGAAGTTGTTTTTCTAGTCAAACCAAATTATTTAGGAATTGGCCTTCTTTTTCGGCTTTATTGCAGTAGGAGATTAGTATGAACTTGGCATGCAATTCTGTGGAAGTAATAGCAGTTGATTAGGCACGGACAGGGACCTGCTCTGCAGTTAATGAGCCACCTAATCTGACATTAGGCTGCTATTTGGGTTACTGTAGGGCCCAGAAGCATGCCTGCACATGTTATCCTACATTTAATTGCCTAAAGTGTTTATTCCTAATTAATTAATTGGTCCATGCATGCAGACGCGTTTGCAATGATGGAGCCAGCTCTTTCAGAGAGAGAATTTGAGGTGAGTACGTCGGACTGGCCGCCATCTGCATCTGCTGACCACATCTGAAGTTATTTCGGATTTCAGACAGGTGAAGCTTCCCATACCGCAAGTGTGCAGCTGTATCATTCTGGAAGAAGAAAGAACCACACCAAGTGAGATGAATCCTTGGCATCTTACTGAGCAGATGCATCATTGCAATCGTATTCATTTTATGTTCTGAAGAGCCATTGATTCATCCAAGCAGTGTGAAAGCTTTGATGCTATAGTATTTCTTCCATCAATGTATACAGACCCCGTTGTTTTACCCTAAAAAATGCCTGCATTGTGAGACTAAATAAAATATTGTGGTTGTAGACTAAACTATTGTTGCTTCGGTAGATTATTTACCTAGACGAGCGCATGCTTTTGTGTTAAGACCATACACTGACATAAAGGGATTAAAGTTTACATGCTGGTAATGATGACGGCAACTGCCACTGAGGCCTAATTAACAAACATGCTAGTAGTATCCTAGTCTAGCTATTTCAGGCCATTGCTACTACTCTATTCCACTGATGATATCTGCACCTAATCTCGCAATCCTTTTCAAATATTTTGGGATTATCAACAGCGGAAAGGGTGGCCCTAATTCTAGGAAGGGAAGAATAGGGCGGCCATCTTGGGATCATTGGATCCCTTTCTTGACTGCTTTTAACGCTGCTCTTCCCCTACCCTTTTCCAGTTTATATTCTTCTTACATGAAAATTGTCATGTCTTGCTTTTTCATCACCACATGCGCCCCTCGTAGCCAATTTAAGATTTGATCTGCCCCTATCAAATGGGGTCCCACTCGCTTTGCCACCTGAGCCCACCCCATGAATTAGGAGGAGGAATGGTGTGGGTGAGGGGTTTCCTTCAAGAGCACTGTTTTTGTTGCCACTGCATGTGTGGTTTAGCTTCCATCCATGTACGGAGTACAACGTTTGTTGATCTGCCAAACCGTTCAGTCTCTCGATCTGATCGGCGTTTTTGGATGTTGATCGTACATGGATAATTGGTTCAGAATCTGTACATGGATAATGCGTTTTTGAGCATGACGTATGTACTTGAGCCTCGGTTCAGTTGCTTTCCAGCATCAGAAAACAACAATGTCATGAGTATTCCTAGGTTCGTTTTTGTTAATGGCAATAGAATGGCAGTGCTCCTTCCCATTTCTTGGAAGTAAATATTGTCAGCTTGGTCCTCGACTAGTCAACTGTACCCTCACCTACTCAGTGTTCAGAAATCAAAAGAGGATATTGCATTGAATCTTATCCGGTCATGATATTTAGAGCTGCAAGGCTGTGAGGCACGATTGCGTCAAAATACAGTTACGCCCGTCGGTAGAGGGAGCGTGTGTACGTGAGAGGATATGTCCACGTGGCACCTCCTGGGCCTCTCTATCAAAATACAGTTACTATGAAGACGAGCGTGCATGCATGCATGGAGGGGAAATAAATACCGGATCTATTAATAGACCCTACTCTATATTTCACACGTGTCCGTTTATTTCCAGTTTTTTAGCTTTTTTTATCTGTTTAAAATTAAATGGAGCAACCGTTATGTATTAAGGTGGATCTATCCTTCAGGATAATAGACCGGGTCTCATAGGATTAATTTGCATTCCTAGGATGATCAAAGGGAAGACCCTGAAGGCAGCAACAGTGGCCAATCATGGACCAGGCATCAGAGGAGGAAGCTGGGCTCTACTCTTTTTTCTGTCAGAAGTGTCTTCTTTTTTCCCTGTGTGGGGTGTGTGTTTAGTGATTAGTCCTTTACACTGCTTATTTCGTTTTAGGAAAAGTTTCTCCGCCTCTATTGATTGGCATGGTTGCGCATCGTTGCTGTCATCGTTCCGCAAAACACCAATTTTACATGTTTTTTATACGGATCACCAACTATTGGTGTAATACGTTGCACAGAAGTCTAAATCCTAAATTAGGTTGTTTAATTGAAATCTGACGACCAGGATCCACAAGACAGTGATGATGTGGTGTCAACGTGTCATTATCTAGTGAGTTGTTTTCAAAGTTTTTCGAAAAAATAAAAAACTTTCAGTAATTGAAATAATATAAACAACCCTATACTAACTAATCCAGAAATTTTTGAAAGAATATTTTTCAATAGTTGATTTTTTTTCAAAAAGATAAAAAACTAGATAATGACACATGGACATCAAATCCTTATGTCATGGGCCCGATCGTAATTGCGTTAATCCATTTAATATGAGATTTAGACCTGTGTGCAACCTATTACACCAATAGTTGATGGTTTGTGGAAAAAACATGAAAAGTTGGTGTTTTGCGCAACGTCGACCGCAATAAATGGTGGTTTGTGTAAGTTCTCAACCATAGGCATACGTGAACAGTGCCAGTTTTGGGTGATTGGTTGGCAGTACGTACTAGCTAGACTCTCTAGGCTCACCAAGTCGCATCAGGCTCAATCGTATTGTTTGTTCCTTGACACGACAGAAGATAGGAGAACAGAGAGAGTTGGGACGAATGGGACATCGCATGGAGTCTTTAGGCATCTTCACTTGGTCGATCCAACCCATTCCGGCACGATCGAACCTGTCTGCACGAACGTGCGCGACGTGCGCGGTGTCGCAGTGGTACGACTGTCCCGACGTCCGGCTCGATCCATCCATGCATCTAATTTGCGTGATCACTGGGTCGGCCTGGAAACGGGCGTGTCCCCCCTCTCGCGCCATTGGCCCACCCGCCAGCGACAGACGCAACAGCGGCGCCGATTCATATGCAACATCGGTACCGATTTAGAGTCGATGGCAGAAGGCTGACCAGCGGCAGCCTACGCCATCATTGTCGACGAGACGGCGCACTGGCTGAGTGGACGCTTCAATGCCGTCTCTTCGGCCTCCGCGCCGCATCCGACACCGGGTCTTTTTTAATTGGCCGCCCGCGGCAAATTGCTACCACACCACACCATTCTCTCCCTCCTCCTCCTTTCCGCTATCCATTACCCTGTAGCTAGCCATGGTCGGCGGCAAAGGATCGAGGGGAGGGCGTGCCGGTCGTGGGCGTCGAGGGAGGCGCGGAGGACACGGCCAAGCCAGCACACCACCATGCTCTCCCTCAATGTCGTCACCCGACGAGGTCGACCCAGAAATCTAGTTCGCGGTGGCCATACATTTCGGCATGCTGAGTGATAGGCTCCTCCTGCCAGAAGGTTCGTGACCCTGGTCGGCGACCCACCGCTCCCGCTTGTCATCCTTGATAAATTGCAAATGTATCTATAATTTTTGATGTTTCATGCTTGGTTTTATCCACTTTCTTATGTTTTGCCCACACTTTGGAGTACTTTCCATATGATTTCTTGGACTAACCTATTAACTAGAGCCAAAAGTGCCAGCTGCCTGTTTTCTGCTGTTTTTGGTTCTAGGAAAGTCAGAAAATGAATATTCTCGGAATTGGACGGGACAAAAGCCAAAGTGCCTATTTTTCAGGAAGTCATCAGATGCCAGAATACGAGACGGAGAAGGGCTGGGGGCCGGCCACACCACCTGGCCGCGCCAGGAGGTGGTCTGGCCGACCCTAGCACCCCCTCGGCCTCTCCTTCCGCCTATAAGATGCCCTCGGGACGAAAACCCTAAGTACCCGATCAAAAATCCACAAAAGAGTCTGTAGCCGCCGTCATCTCCATCCCAAGATCGAGAGGGATCTGAAGCTCTTCCCGGCACCCTGCCAGAGAGGGAAATTCACCCTGGAGGCCTTCTTCATCACCATGCAAGCCTCCGGTGTGATGCGTGAGTACTTCATCCTTTGACTACGGATCCATGTAGTAGCTAGATGGCTGGTTGTCCTCCTTTGTGCTTTCATATTTAGATCTTGTGAGCTCCGTTCATGATCAAGATCATCTATTTGTAATTCTACATGTTGTGTTTGCGGGAATCCGATGGATATTGAGATGCTATTTCAGATTGATTATTGATTCTATCATGTCTTTGTCATTTGTGATCTTGCATGCTTTCCGTTGTTAGTAGCTATGTTGGCCAAGTAGATGCTAGCAACTCCAAGAGTTAGTATTTATGCTCGATAGTGGGTTCATGCCTCTGGTAATCTGGGGAAGTGACAGAAATCTCTAAGGTACTATATGTGCTGTTGCTACTAGGGAGAAAACAACAATCCTTTGTTCATAGAACAATCGTATTGTTTAATTTACACGCAATTCGTAAAGCAATAATATGTTGCTTGCAACTTAATACTGGAGGGGGTTCGGATGATAACCTGAAGGTGAATTATTAGTCATAGATGCAGTTGGATGGAGGTCTATGTATAATGTTGTAATGCCCAATCAAGTCTCAAAGGAGTCAAGATGATTAGTATATGCATGTATTGCTTTCTCGATGTTTGTCGATTGCCCCACTGTAATTTATTCACCCAGCATGTTACCTATCTTAAGGAGAGCCACCTCTAGTGAACTATGGATCCCGGTCCTTTCTTTTACATACAATCTATAAACTGTTTACTGCTTTGTGTTTACTTTCTACAAACTATTACTTCCTTCCATTCGATACGTTTAATCCTTTGTTTCCAGCACAACACTTAGAGCATAGGAAACATCCGGCCTAGTACAAATCATAGCGTACATGATGGATCCGATTGCAGAAGCATACGGAATCGCACTCATCCGACTTCGCTCATCATTTGTCGAAGGACACTGAGTCTTGCTAAGTTTTACGCCATGGGACATCGGTAAGAACCCCTTCTTAGATGATTCCATGTTGAACTTCTTCAACACTTTGTCCAAATATGTACTCTGACTCAATCCAATGAGCCGCTTTGATCTATCTCTATAGATCCGGATTCCTAGTATGTAAGTCGCTTCACCCAAGTCTTTCATCGAAAAACTCCTTTCCAATGATTTCTTGGTCTCTTGCAACATCTGGACATCATTTCCAATCAGTAATATGTCATCCACATATAAGATCAGAAAGTTTACTTTGCTCCCACTAAACTTCTTGTATAAACAAGAATCATGATCACTCTTGATGAAGCCAAATGATTTGACTACCTCATCAAAGCGAATGTTCCAACTCCGAGATGCTTGCTTCAACCCGTAAATGGATTTCCGAAGCTTGCATAATTTGTCAGCATTAGCCGGATCGACAAAACCCTTGGGCTGTATCATATACACGTCCTCGGTTAAATTTCCATTAAGAAAAGCAGTCTTGACATCCATCTGCCATATCTCATAGTCGAAATAGGCTGCTATAGCTAACATGATCCAAACTGATTTAAGCATCGCTACAGGAGAGAAAGTCTCATCGTAGTCAACTCCTTGAACTTGTCGGAACCCCTTCGCGACAAGCCGTGCTTTATAGATAGAAACATTTCCATCCATATCAGTTTTCTTCTTAAAGACCCATTTGCACTCAACGGGTCTTGCACCGTCTGGCAGATCAACCAAGTTCCAAACTTGATTTTCATCCATGGACTTTAATTCGGATCTCATGGCTCCAAGCCATGACTCGGAATCAGAACCCACCATCGCTTCCGAATAAGTTGCTGGCTCATCACTGTCCAACAGCATCACATCACGAACACTTCGCAATCTGGCCGATCTTCGCAGTGTCGGTGCAATTTCCGGCTTAGGTACCATGTCCGGCTCAACCTCTAAGGCTTTTGCCGACTCGCTGCTAGCCGGTATCTCTCGAATTTCTTCGAGATGCACCGTACTCCCACTGACTCCCCGACTGAGAAACTCTTTCTCAAGGAAGACACCGTTTCGAGCGACAAACACTTTGCCCTCTTCTCGGTTGTAGAAGTAGTAACCCAAGGTTTCCCTCGGATATCTCACGAAAATACACTTATCCGACTTAGCTGTAAGCTTGTCCGACTGAAGTCGCTTGACAAAAGCTTCACAACCCCAAATCTTAAGGAAAAACAAACTCGGCTTCTTGCCAGTCCACATCTCATGTGGTGTCTTTTCTACTGATTTTGATGGTACTCTGTTTAGTGTGAACGCTGCAGTTTCTAGACAATAACCCCAAAATGATAAAGGTAGATCTGTCCGACTCATCATTGATTGTACCATGTCCAACAAGGTCCGATTCCTCCTTTCCGACACACCGTTTCTCTGCGGCGTTCCTGGAGGAGTGAGCTGGGGAACTACTCCACAACTCTTTAGATGGTCATCAAACTCATGGCTCATGTACTCGCCTCCTCGGTCCGACCGAAGAAACTTTATTTTCTTGCCAAGTTGATTTTGTACCTCATTCTGGAATTCCTTGAACTTTTCAAAGGCTTCCGACTTATGTTTCATCAAGTAGATATATCCATATCTACTCAAATCATCAGTAAATGTAATGAAGTACTCATAACAACCTCTGGCTGTTGTGCTCATTGGGCCACATACATCACTATGTACTAGTCCCAATAAGTCGGACGCCCTTTCACAACTCTTTGCAAAAGGTGTCTTGGTCATCTTGTCGAGAAGGCAGGATTCGCATGTCTCGAACGACTCCAAGTTGAACGAAGTTAAGAGTCCATCATCATGGAGCTTCTTCATGCGTTTCCAACTTATATGATCAAGCCGACAATGCCAAAAGTAAGTCATATTCAGATCATTTGGTTTCAACCTTTTCAAATTTATGTTATAAATAGATTCACCCTCAAGATTCAAAATAAATAACCCGTCCTGGACGGGCGCAAAGCCATGAAACATATCATTAAAATATAAAGAACAACCATTATTCTTAATATTCGACTCATAGCCCTGTCTCATCAAACATGAGGCAGAAATGATGTTTCGACTAAGCACTGGAACATAATAACAATTATTTAGCTCCATTATGAATCCAGAAGGTAAATGAAGTTGCATTGTGCCGACTTCCAACGCAGCGACTCTCGCTTTGTTTCCGACTCTAATGTCAACCTCACCTTTTGCAACGCTCCTAGTTCTTACCAGTCCCTGCAACGAGTTGCAGATGTGAATGACTGATCCGGCATCATATACCTAAGAACTACCAGGTGCATCAGCAAGATAAATGTCTATAACATTGCAAACAAGCGTACCTGAGCCGGAAGTCACACCTCCGCTCTTGTCTTTATCAGCCAGATACTTGCTGCAATTCCTCTTCCAGTGGCCATCCGACTTGCAGTAGAAGCAAGTGGATCCGGCTGTAGGAGATGGCTTAGTCCCTGAGGAAGCGCTTTGGACTAGGTCCTCCGCCTTACCTCCTGACTTTGCCTTCTTATTCTTAGTCCAAGAACTCTTCTTGAACTTAGCCTTGTTTTGTACCATCAACACTTGACTGGCACCTTTCTTGAGATCCGCCTTAGCCTGCTTGAGCATCCCATGTAATTCAGTGAGCTTCTTATCCATACCATGCATGTGGTAGTTTGATATGAACTGACCATATGCACTAGGAAGAGAGTTCAGAATTATGTCTGTAGCGAACTCTTCGCTTATGGGGTAGCTAAGTCTTTCCAGAGACTGCACGTAACCAACCATCTTGATCACATGCAGACTCAGTGGATCGCCATCCTTAAGCTTGCAGCTCAACAAAGCCTGAGAGACTTGATACCTCTCAGTCTTTGACTGAGCCTGGAACATACTTTTGAGGCTTTCGATCATATCGTTGGCCTCAACATTCTCGAACTGCTGCTGCAAGTCAGGTTCCATGTGAGCAAGCATAAGACAGCTAATCTCTGTGGATTCATCACAAATCCGACGGTAGGCATTGGTGGCTGCGACAGTCGCATTCTCATCCGGCTCAGCTGGAAGTGGGTTGTCTAGGACGCGATCCCTTTTTTCTTGTTTGAGAACAATTCTCAGATTATGATACCAGTTGGTGAAATTAGTTCCATTCAGCTTATCTTTCTCTAAGATGGTTCTCAAAGCAAAACCAGAAATCTGAGGAAGACTGCTAGGTGCCATTGATCTACAACAGAAAATATGCAAAACACTTAAGACATGTATCCATAAAGAGCAAGCATATTAAACACTTTAATATTTATGCTCCCACTAGAACCAACACCCTTCCGATGGTTACTTAGTGATTCAGGACCCTAAATAGGCAAGTCGACTAGTGAGCTTTAGCATCACCGCTAGCCGTCAAGTGATCTAGGTAGACAACTCCTTGTCAATCGTATCTCATACGACTCCTGTTGAATGGGTGGCATCACATGCCCCGGCTCCCATCCGACTTTTCCCCAAGTCCCACAACCGTTGTGATAGACCTGTCTAGATTACCAAGTGCTTCCGCTGTAAGAGTCCGACTCGAACCCACCTAGTCGGAAAGAATTGATAGCACCTCAATTTTATGATCCCACTACCAAAAATGTCCGACTTGTGATGGTGGCGGGGAAACCGACTAGACCTTCTTTGAGGGATTACTTTCTACCAACTAGCTAATAGATGTAAAACAGAGACATAACAATAACACAAAATAAAGCAATTATAATGTGAAATGGTATGGCTCTCTTCATGGCGATCTCCATCTCAATAAAGCCTGTAATTCGACTCGTGTCAACTCTTGTCACGTGCCGTCTTACACCATGTAGCCGACTTGTACACCGACTTGCATGCCATCAGGATTCTCCAAACAGCTACACTAGCTAGTAATCCAAATTACATAGATAATCCAATACGCAGGCCGTTATACAATAAGATGACAGCACCTAGGCTCCAGCTGGCTGACAAAATCCGTGATACGCAGATCACGTATGGATTACACACATCACATGCACATAAGCCATACCATTCACAACATCATCCTGCAAAAACTAGTTATGCATGGATACGATATCTACCGGCATTGTGAAACTCGCAACGACATCTAAGGCGCTACGACAGGGCGAAGCCGGTGGTCCGGACATGGATTTCCAAAAACGCAGATCTCATCTGCATTCCGGACATGGATTTCATCATCGGATAAAACAATTTTACCCAAATCCGATCCGGACTCCGATTTGATCAAGCCTTTTGATCTTCGATCACCGCATCCGGGTTTACGTGTCACAGTCTACCCCGATGGCGGAAACCGACTAGTAGGGGTATGTCGTTCCACAACCTTAGCAGTTAGTTCACGAAAACCAGATCATCCATTCCCCCTAGTACAGTTGATCCAATCAACTTTGTACAAAACCGATCTATCTCATAGATCGACCACCAAAACTGTAATTAGATCCAATCTAACGCCAACCGCATATCACATATGCGCGATCTCGAGCCTAAAACCAGAAGCTAACGCTCTGATACCACTGTTAGGCCACGTAGAGATAAACAAAACTTTTTCCCTACGCGGTGATCCCAAGATCCAGCTCAGGTAGAAGGCCACGAGGATTACCACTAGACACGCAGTTGCGGAATTGATGAAGCACGTCGCTTGATGCAGTGCAGTCCTCGCGATCCGTTCCGGTTCCACGATCCACGATCCGTACTTTCTTCACGATCGTCGAAGTGCTGAACGTACAGCACCTCCGCCGGTATCCACACATACGAGGAGGAGCGCCGGCGATGGACTGCTAGGTCTGGTATGGCAGCGACAGGACGGACTGGGGTTAGGGTTTCCAATACATGGAGTGACCTAACGCTTATGCTCTAAGCACCTGCGCCCCAGCTTATATAGGGAGTGAAAGTGGGCTCCACTCACTTGTGGCCCATTCACTAAAAAGGCCTATATTAGCCACTGCAAGTCTCACTTGCTGACTAAGTCCATGTCTCTATTTGGGTCCAACCCAAATAGGTTTCCTATTTGGGTCTAACCAAAACTTTCTCTCGCTCTTAAGTGTGTGACCCGCAGGCTCATGGTAACCCGGACACGATTCCGAGTCTCACTCGTGATCGATCAGTTGGTAGTGGCTCCTAGCAGAACGTGCCAACTCCCAAGTACCAATAAGTCATGACGACATACCTTCCAATGCGACTTTCGTCTAAGTCCCTTTTGCCTCACGATATACTTTGTCGGACTATAGGCGAATGATCATCATCCCTTAAATAGTCCGACTCTCTTTCTCGATTCAAGATAAGTGATTCATCTGACTAACTCTTAGTCGGCTGCCTCGGTTAACACTTAACCGTGACGCGCATGGCCATGCTTTCCGAATCATATCTTCCGAGAGGGCCCAGAGAATATCTCTCCGGATGGAGGGGCAAAATCCCGTCTTGGTTATTCACATCACGCAGCTTGATTCTCAGTTGACCCGAACTCCCCCTTTGTAACTGACCAATGACGGAACAACGTTTGACAGAACCTAAGTTGGAGATCCTCAACTCGGATTGTGCAATAACCTCAGGTCTAAGGATTACATTGATTGAGACATGCAAATGACGACTTGTTCGTTGCATCTCAATATGGGTCAGTCCGACTCGCTAAACTCTTTGCCGAATCCGTGTAAGTCGGAATAGCATCTCCATGCCCATGACAAGTGGAACCTAGTCATCTGCCGACTTTCACATTGGTCTAAGTTGTGTGTCTGGCACAACCTCAATGACCAAGGACAATTAGTATGAACAACATGAATATGTAGTTCCATAATCAAATCACATATTCGATGATACATATCAGCAGTTCATACATGGACCATAACCTTATGAATACACAGGAATATCATCATTCATGATTGCCTCTAGGGAATATTCCCAACAGTTTGGTCTCGTTACCGACATGCACTCTTTTCTCGTTCCCGTGATATAACATTCTAGTGATCACATCACTTGCTTGCAAGCTATCTTAATGTTATATCACCGAGAGGGCCTAGAGTATATCTATCTGTCATCGGGATTGACAAATTCCACTCTTGATCCATGAGCCTCAACATAACACCTTCGTAGCACCGAACCCATCTTTATAGTTACCCTGTTACGGTGTGATGTTTGATGTTATCAAGATACTCTTGCGGTGTTAGCAATTAACATGATCTCATGGTCTAAGTATAAAGATTACTTCGTATGATGTTATAGCAATATAAACATAATGAATTGATCGTAATGCTATACTTCGAATGAATGTTCATCACATCATTTCACAAATACTGTGACCTTGTTATTAACAACATCCAATGTCCATGATCAGGAAACCTTGATCATCTTGTTAATCAACAAGCTAGTCTATAAGAGAGGCATAACTAGGAACCCATTTTGTTTATTAAACACACATGTATAGACGTTTCCGATCAATACAATTAACTAAAAATTTATCATAAACATGGAATAAGATAATAACCACTTTATTATTGCCTCTCGGGCATATTCCCTTCAGTCTCCCACTTGCACTAGAGTCAATAATCTAGTTTGAAAAACTTTGCGTATTGAACACCTATGGCTTTCTAGTGTTGCATATATGCGATTGCTAGTGGTTAACATAATCTCTGGATCTGACAGTTTCAGGTCCGTGTGTATTTGCATGTCTCTGCGTCTCTACACACCACTCATTCTCAAATGAGATGGCATTGTATAAATTTGGTCCTTTGGCGAGACCTTTAGTTCGTTCGGGTTAAAATATGATGATATTATTTTCACACAATATATATTCATAGTATTAGCCCACTTTGAACCACACCTAGTTTGATAACAAACTACTTAACACAAATGCCCTCCTTTGTGTAGGGGTTCCGCGCATAAAAACAATAAATTTTACTCTACACCCCTGAACCCCTGAAGCTGCCAGCACCTATCTATTAGTAATACAGTAACGGGAGGAGCTTTTCGCGAACTTACCCTCAAAGACCGAAAAGCGTTGTCAACGCTCAGGTGAGCGTGGTTGATGTAGACGAGCCGAAGCCGACCCCAAGGTCATGATGAAGTCCTTGCGCTCCTTCTGGCTCCAACAACTTGAGTGCCTCAAGTGTGACTCGTGGGAGTTACACACGTCTGGTGCCTGACGATGACTCCCGCTTCCCTGATCCAGTAGCAGTTGCGGAAGTAGAGCTCCCGGATCCAAATCCCGCAGCGTGACGGCGCTCCGCGGTGAAGATGTCTCTCGCTCGCGCAGTCCAAACTTGGGACCACGGTCACGAGAGATAGAGGGGGAGAGAGAAAATATCAATTGGAGGTCCTCCCAAAAGTGGGGAGACCTTTATTGATTATTGGTTGTCTTTTCCTAGGCCAAATACCCCACTTTATATAGGGGGAGGGGAGGTACCCCTCAAGTCCCGGGGTGGGACTAAAGGAGAGGAGGGGGAGGAGGTGGCCGCCGGCCACCTAGTGGGCCCTGCGCGGGGGGGCTAGCCCAGCCGGCCTCCCCTTTGCCCCTTCTCCCTCTCTCCTTTCCCCTAATGGGCCCTCTCCCTCCGGAATTGGCCCATTAAGCCTTTTGACCTTTTAATTGATTTTCTCTTTATTAAATAATTATGAATAAATGATTAAATCAATATTTAACATTCATTCACATGTCATTTAATCTCTGTGGCTATGGAACACCTTCCACCTCCACTCCGGACATCCTCCGGACTTACCGAAACCCTTCCAGTTTTCTCCTTTCTCTTCTTCGGTGATTCTACCAATCCCATAAACACTCTCTAAGCATCATAAAGCCCTTAAGCGTGATACCCTACGGTTCGGGAACACTCTAGACATGGTCGAGACACTCCCGCACCAATGATCGACAGAGGGACCTGGATGGCCATGTGACCCCTGTGCGTTCCACGAAGATCTTTCGTCGTTTGAACCGGGACAGTCGTGTCTTATTCCCTTTGTCATTCGATACTTGCATTGCCCGAGATTTGATCAATGACATCACCATGTCGGGTTCAATCTCGTTACTGAACAATGCTACTTAACTCATCCCGACAAGTGATATCCCTGTGATCAAATCACATGATGCGCAGCTATTGGATATAACTTCTCCGAGTGGGCCCTTGAGTATCTTCTCGTCACATGGACGGACAAATCCCGCTCTTGACATATATTGCCTCTATGGTTTCCTCCGAATACCTGAACACACCTTTATAACCACCGTTTTACCAGATGGCGTTTGATGCTATCTAAGCACTCTCGGGAGACAGTGATTGATATAGCCTCACGGTCCAAGGAATAGTCTACGAGGATCCATTTCTAATCATCGTAACTTGGACTTCGTGACATGATCGGGTCACGATGTTTAGGTTGGGTATTGGTTCATCATCTCATTCTCCGAATGAGATGACCTCATTTCCAACTGGCATAAATGCCACATGATCAGGAAACTTGATCATCTGTTGACCAATGAACCAGTGACTAGAGTTTCACTGGGAACCCCTGGTTGTTTGTATATCACACGTGTATTGATGTTTCCACTCAATACAGTTATAGCATGATATAAAACTTAATCATAAATTATATGAAATATGATAATAGTCCTTACTACTATTTGTCTCTAGGGCATATTTCCAACAGTCTCCCACTTGCACTAGAGTACAAATACACTAGCTGCATTTGTTCTCAATCATTGGCACCATATACCCGGTACCCTGAACATGCTTGCTCATGGAAGAGGTTGAGTCTTGGGTCTGTACTTTACAGTCCCAAATCCTTTGCAACTTACTAATGTCACCTTGATTGACATTAATACTTTAACATCACATGATAGCATCTGTGTGTATGCATCGTCGCCATGGCAGCAGAACGAGGCCTGATTTCAGGAGCCTACAGTGACATTAGATCAACCTCGAGGGCTTTCTCGTGGGCACTGTGCCCTGGGACACATCATTCTACATTAAAAGCGAACTAGCCCCACCATAACATTATACAACACTTTAGATGGTACCCTTATCTATTATTATAAATGTATTCATCGAAACACTAGTGCACTCGGTGCAACTTTCGATGTTTTTGTTCTCCTCGCTTCCTACTTGACTTTAATTGGTATCTACAGGAGTTTCCAACATATTCCCTTATAACATAACCCTTTATGCTTTAAGATATGTCATCCTTCATGGATTTGGAAAATATATCCACAGTTCTTTATTAGACACTGCAGACAAACTTAACTCAAACGTTTTGTGATTCGAATTTAATCACTTTCAAACGTTTCTTATTTGATCACATATTATGTTAAGTTATCATCATGGTTTATTAAGATAGAACCTATGTCTTAACATAGTGGATGATGATCATCCTTTTTTTCTTTCAACCATTGATGTTCAACTTAATTCTACTCCTAATTTGAGTTATTAAGGGCCAGCTCCTTAATTAACTTCTATTCCGAAACACTTTTCAGAATCCCTTAAGGAATACTACATAATATTATAATACACCTATTATCAACTTCTACATCTTATAAATCATTATTTATAAGTATTTGTGCCTTTCATTCTTAACACGCTTAAGAATTACTCCTATGAGCTCCCACTCAAAAATATATTCCTATATATTTGAATTTGAGACTCATATTGCTCCCACTTAAAAATATGTCAATCACATGTTGTTTTAGGAAGGCTTTCATAGCTCCCACTCAATTTTATGCAAAATTGCATATGTCCTTACTACTTTGAACAACTTCAAAATCCTTTGATCAAATATCAAACTTGGAGATTTACTATGAGATACTAGTACTTTACTAGTTTTAAATCCACTAGAAATTCAGCACACTTGAATCAAATTCATTTGAATTTGTCCAATACTTGACAAAATGTGCTTTTGTCATTTATCCCTTTTCCTACTATGGCTTTGCAGTCATTTGGGAAAATTCCAAGTAACCCCTTTACTTGTGAGATTTGGCAACGCATTGCTTTCTAATCTCAAGGGAATTTTGTTTCTAGGATTTCTCATAATTTAGTTTACCATTGTTTCCTTTGTAGTTCGTAGGTATGTCATATTCCAAAAATCATGACAAGTGATTCCCAAATGTCTCCATACAAGATATGGATTTACATTTTGAATCCTACTTCATATAGTGAAAAACAATAGTGGAGGGAAAAACACAATGATCAAAATCATTGATTCTTTCCTTCCGTGAAGAGAATCGTTCGGGAACGCTGCCCGTTGCGCTTCTCAACACTCTGATGCAGGGTTTTGAATCCTCATCGTGTTTTGCACTATTTCCATTTGCTCATAATTGAGAAACTTCACTAGAGGTGAGCTTTCTCAAGAATGCACCAAAATCCAAGCAATACGAATCTTCCTTTCTTTTTTTTGGTTTGAGCTATGGGTTTCGTATTCAAGGTTTCCAATGAATACTCTACAAGGACTTATTCGTTATTGTTTTTGGTTATATCGAATAACCCCAAAACATTCATGAATTCAAATGGTTTACCAATTCTAATTGAGTGCTAACTATTTCTAAACTAATGGTCTCTACATATACACTACAACGATTTATTTGGTGCCTTCTATTCAACCCCTTTGGTATCTTATATCATATTGTGATGCTTTGTATTTTGACGTTTCAAAACACTTTGCATTCCACAATTTCTTTCATGCCATTCTTATAAAGTCGAATTTCATTACTATTGATCAAATCATAGTAATTAGATTCTCTTTTATACTTATACCCTTTGTTGATGAAACACTTTGATCAAATCAAATAGTTTCATATTCATGTTTCCTTTGGTAAACTTACTTTACACATTTAAACAATCATTTAATGACAATTACCATTTTCGTTTAAACCCAATACATCGGATATGTATTAACTTTTAACATTTCATTAAACACTTTGTATTCAAGTAATACACGGTGTTCAAGTTATTTTGCCGAACTTAGGCATGATTTATATGTGACAAGAAATCGAATGACTTTCTTATATTATCATATAACTTTGAATTCAAACAATGGTTTCATTCATTAATGAAATATCATTAAGTTGGGTATTTTAAACAAGGCATTTTAATGTTTTACAAATGTTCATACATTATTAATTAGTTTCAAACAACAAAGATAATTCTCAAATAATCAAACAAGATATGAACACGAATAGAAATTATTCATAAAAGCATAACAACTGTTTGTTACAAACTCATATGAATAACCGTCTCACGAAGTGTGAGACAAACTAAAGAAGTTCACAATCTCTTGATTACAAAAATCATCCTAAAACATAAACTAAATGATAAATGTCGAGGGAGTGTGTCGTCGGCCATCATCATCATGCTCGCCATCAACACGCAACGTCACCTCCTCTCCAGCAAGCACCTCTATGCAGAAGGACCTGTTTTCATTAAAACAGAACAAGTATCAGATATACTTAACACTGCAATGTGTTTGCAAGATTATAACATTTATAAAACTGTATATCAAATATATACCTTGGTCATCGATGACCTCTCCGGCGATTGGTTCAACCTTTACGTTCTAAAAACGTAATATGAACTCATGGAAATCCAATGCTTCCGTATCACCACTCATGATGCTACTCTCGACATGTCCTTTGTAGCTGGGAGGCAGTGACCGAAGCAGCACGTCTATCACAAATGGATCAGCCATCCAGTAATCCACGAAGTGAACCAGTCTTGTGTGTGCATCAAGCATGCGCTCCAAGTGACTCTTCAGACACGTATGCTCCTCCATCTGTATGAAAAGGAACTCTCCAAGCAACTCGTGCTTCCACATGCGCACATGGCCTATGAACTCTGCTCTCAGCTGATCCATCATCGAATATGGGTCAAGATCACCCATGAGCAGATGTATTTCATCCACCATCCCGTAACGCATTATTATCTGAATGTAGGTGGACATCTCTTGACGATAGTAGCGGTCTGCCAGCTCTTGTGGGGTCTCATAGTAGTCTGGCTCAGTCAAATCCATCGTGTGGCGTATGTAGTCTACCACATGATTCCTAGTAAGGAGATCATCTAGGCGCACAAGCCAACTAGGGAAGTTGGATCCATCAAGTCTAAGTTTTTCACCCTTTACCCAATCCTCAATCTCAGATTAAGCTTCACGGTGAGCCATCTACATTTATAATTTGCAAAAGGAATTTAGACTAAGTTTATAATTAAATGAGTTAAAAATAACTCCACTCAGAAACACCTATCCCCAAAGAGGGTTCCTAGTGATAACACGACCCCTATCAGCCACATCTCCCCCGATCATCACGGCCATCAATGTGGGTTCAAGGGTGGACGCTAAACGTCGGTCACATCATTCATGCGACTCGTGCTCGATCTTTCGACCATCCGCGTTCCAAGGCCACGCTTCTCAAGCGTGCTAGGCTCGCCAAATCAACCTTAGTGTTTTCGCTGTGCAACATGGCTTGCACCCACTATATGCAAACGTAGATATGTCTGACACCTGATCATCACGGCCTGCCTCATACCGAAGAACTTTCTTGGTGGTGCACACTAACGGGGAACACAATCGTTGGTTATTTTAACAGGGATCATCTTATTAGGCTACCGTCGAGTATCTAATACTAGCACACAATACAAACAATAACATTGAATGTAAATGCTATGTGATATGGTCCTTCACGTTGTTATCTCCAGCCGTCGTCACCGGGTTTCGACGCCAGGGTTCCGGCGGTGTAGACACCAGGGTATCGGTGTCATTCCGGCGTGGTAGTTTGTCATCACCGTGACTATCTACTACTATGCAACAAAAGGTAATTACTTTACCTTTGCCACAACCATATCACAAAGCAACGCCCCCCTGCAAAACAAACTTAGACGCCTCTACTTTATCTTTGCATGTTTTACGTGGCTGAATGGGCTTTCGCACAAGAACCGTTCTTACCTACGAACTTTCAGCACAACGTTGATCAAGTAGTTGTCTCTACTACACCCCTTGTGGGGCCCTCTGTTGCAAATGGTATACCAACTAATGCGAGAGAGACAGACACTCCCTAAGCCACTTTATACGGTACAAGCCGTATGTCAAGCGTGGACCAGTCTTGCGAATGAACGCGTAAAGTCGGTTGGGGGCCGCTTCATCAACCATTACTACGGTATACACAAGTACACGTGGGAGGGTAACAACTAAAAGATCAACGCCCACACGCTACATCTCGTGTGTTCTACCCATACTAGCATTACTACGCATAGATCTAGCTCTGATACCACTGTAGGGGTTCCACGCATAAAAACAATAAATTTTACTCTACGCCCCTGAACCCCTGAAGCTGCCAGGAACTATCTATTAGTAATACAGTAACGGGAGGAGCTTTTCGCGAACTTACCCTCGAAGACTGAAAAGCGTTGTCAACGCTCAGGTGAGCGTGGTTGATGTAGACGAGCTGAAGCCGACCTCAAGGTCGTGATGAAGTCCTTGCGCTCCTTCTGGCTCCAACGACTTGAGTGCCTCAAGTGTGACACCTCGTGGGAGTTACACACGTCCGGTGCCTAACGATGACTCCCGCTTCCCTGATCCAGCAGCAGTTGCGGAAGTAGAGCTCCCGGATCCAAATCCCGCAGCGCGACGGTGCTCCGTGGTGAAGATGTCTCTCGCTCGCGCAGTCCAGACTTGGGACCACGGTCACGAGAGAGAGGGGGAGAGAGAAAATATCAATTGGAGGTCCTCCCAAAAGTGGGGAGACCTTTATTGATTATTGGTTGTCTTTTCCTAGGCCAAATACCCCACTTTATATAGGGGGGGGGAGGTACTACCTCCCCTCAAGTCCCGGGGTGGGACTAAAGGAGAGGAGGGGGGAGGAGGTGGCCGCCGGCCACCTAGTGGGCCCCACGTGGGGGGGGGGGGGCTAGGCCCAGCCGGCCTCCCCTTTGCCCCTTATCCCTCTCTCCTTTCCCCTAATGGGTCCTCTCCCTCCGGAATTGGCCCATTAAGCCTTTTGACCTTTTAATTGATTTTCTCTTTATTAAATAATTATGAATAAATGATTAAATCAATATTTAACATTCAGTCACATGTCATTTAATCTCCGTGGCTATGGAACCCCTTCCACCTCCACTCTAGACATCCTCCGGACTTACCGAAACCCTTCCGGTTTTCTCCTTTCTCTTCTTCGGTGATTCTACCGATCCCATAAACACTCTCTAAGCATCATAAAGCCCTTAAGCGTGATACCCTACGGTTCGGGAACACTCCAGACATGGTCGGGACACTCCCGCACCAATGATCTACAGAGGGACCTGGATGGCCATGTGACCCCTGTGCGTTCCACGAAGATCTTTCGTCGTTTGAACCGGGACAGTGATGTCTTATTCCCTTTGTCATTCGATACTTGCATTTCCCGAGATTTGATCAATGACATCACCATGTCGGGTTCAATATTGTTACTGAACAATGCTACTTAACTCGTCCCGACAAGTGATATCCCTATGATCAAATCACATGCTGTGCAGCTATTGGATATAACTTCTCCGAGTGGGCCCTTGAGTATGTTCTCGTCACATGGACGGACAAATCCCGCTCTTGACATATATTGCCTCTACGGTTTCCTCCGAATACCTGAACACACCTTTATAACCACCGTTTTACCAGATGGCGTTTGATGCTATCTAAGCACTCTCGAGAGACAGTGATTGATATAGCCTCACGGTCTAAGGAATAGTCTACGAGGATCCATTTCTAATCATCGTAACTTGAACTTCGTGACATGATCGGGTCACGATGTTTAGGTTGGGTATTGGTTCATCATCTCATTCTCCGAATGAGATGACCTCATTTCCAACTGGCATAAATGCCACATGATCAGGAAACTTGATCATCTGTTGACCAATGAACCAGTGACTAGAGTTTCACTGGGAACCCCTGGTTGTTTGTATATCACACGTGTATTGATGTTTCCACTCAATACAGTTATAGCATGATATAAAACTTAATCATAAACTATATGAAATATGATAATAGTCCTTACTACTATCTGTCTCTAGGGCATATTTCCAACACTTTGCTGCTACTATAGCAGTTATATACTTAGCCTTTTGTTGTAGTATCCGTCACAATGTCTCAACTTTGGAACTCATCCAAATCCATCATGTAACATCCTTTCCATTACATTGTGCCACCCATAGTCTAAATTGAGATAAATTTAATTTGTATCTTGTGACAAAAATAGTATCAATGTAATACTTTACAATGAACTATCTTTAACTATTTGTCACTTATACATGATATATTCTTAGTTCTTCCAAAGCTCATAAGAATATCTTTACTATCGTCCAATGATCATCTTATGAATCATTCTGGTATGTGCTCATAACATTTAGAGCATAGGACATTTTGGATATATACATATCATGGTATAATCGATCAAAATCTTCATGTGATTTTACTCACCAAGGGTTGAAACACTTGAATCTTGATACAATTCTTTCCAAGCAGCAAGAACCTTTCTTGTTGTTTCCATATTGAACCCTTTCAATATCTCATATATGTATGTCTGGCACAACCATATTAGCGCCTTAATCTATCCATATAGATGTTGATGCCAAATATTCCGGGTTTGCCCAAGTCTTTCATCGAAATCTTATTTTAATGAAATTCTTAACTTGTGTCTATACAAGATACATCATTTCCAATCAACAATATGTCCTCTACATAATGTATTAGAAATATGTCTCAGCGCTCCCACTTAATTTCTTGCAAATTCAAGCATCTTCATCATCTCCGATGAATTTAAACTCTTTTAACATTTTCATCATGGTGAAGATTCCAACTCCGCTATGCTTACTTCAACTATTGAAGTTTGCATGCCCTTTTAGCATCCTTTGAATTAACAAAACCCTTCGGACCGTGTCTTGTACAGGTCCTAGGTAACCATTCTATTAGAAGAACATTGTTTTATTTGTTCAACTACCATACATCAAATTATATGTAGTGGTTGCTACATTAATCCGTCAAGACTAAATATCGCTATGAAAGATCAAATCTTGTCATAGTCAACTCCTTGAACATTGTCGTAAACATCTTTCTGACATGTCGACTATTTCATAGATGTTAAACATCCATGTCTTATTTCTTTATAGATCCAAACACGACCGATAGGCTTCACGCCTTTCCGGAGGGTCTTCCAAGTTCAGAAACTTGATTTCTCGTGTATGGATACTATCACGGATTCTATGACTTCTAGTCATTTTATGGATTTAGGGCCCATCATCGCTTCTTTGCATGTAGTTGGTTCATCATTGTCAAAACAATAACGACTTGCTTATCAAATCACACTATTTGATTGTTACCGACCCACACGGTTCAATAGGAACTCTAATCTCCGAGACACACCCTTTGTAATCACGGGAGCCATGAGCATTGTGGCCGCCAGCGGGAAACTTTCCGGCGCTGCGCTACTTAGCACATATAGCTAAGGTTCAACAACCTTATCAAAGTTCTATTGTCCTCCCACTTAACTTTTCACGAAAATTCCTTCTGAAGAAACTTGATGTTCCAAGTAACAAACTCTTTTCTCCTCGGTGTTATGGAGAAATTCCCAACAAATTCTTTGGGATAACCTACAAAGACGTGCTTATCCGACTTTGGTTGTAAACATTTTACTTATGCTTAGCATACCAAAATTTAAGAAAAGACAATTCGGGTTTTATCCCAAACCATAACTTATATGGTGTCATTTCAACGGATCACGATGGTGCTCTTTTCAGTGTAAAAGCGGTAGTCTCTAAAGCTTCAATCCTTAAAACATAATGGCAGTTTTATAAATGACACCTTTGATCTTACCATGTCAAACATGGTTTGATTTCATCTCTCGAATATGCCATACTCCTATGGTTTATCGGGAAACACAGATCATGGAACAATTCCTCAAATCTTAGGTGTTTTTGCTAAGCATGTAACTCAAATATTTTCCTTTATGATCAAATCATAAACTCTTTATTTTCTTGTTACAATGATTTTCCACTTCATCTTGAAAGTCTTTGAACAATTTTCAAATCTTTCATACTTCTTCCTTATTAAGTAAATATATAGATATATTCACTTAAATTTCTGGAGAAAGCATATGAAGCAAAAATATCCACCGCATATGGCTACATATAATGGACTATATACATCAATATGTATAATATCCAAATAAGTTAGTCATCCGTTCCTCTTTGGCCTATGGACATAGTTTCAATTATCTCGAGCAAACTTTCACAAGCGTCAATTGATCAAAATCAAAGACTCCAAAATTCCATCAACATGGAGTTTCTTCATGTTTTCTTTCCAATATAATTTAAAACAGCGATGTCACTTCATAAGTGATATTTTAATCATTTTTCTTGCGACATTTTAGCAATAGTGTTTATGGATGTGATTTCTCCCACTAGACTTGTAAAAGTTCATCCATACTTTATGGAATACGGTAGTTATTTGAACAACCATTGTTCTCGTAATACCGGAACAAAATAACAATTATTAAAACAAATCTTGAAGGCTAGGTTTGACAACAACGAAAAACACAATAACACTTTATTTGTTTTGAATGAACATCATCACTTATTCTCTTGCTAGTTACTTAGGCCATTGCAGTTCATGAATTGCATTGTCCTGTATGACACTTCATACCAACCAATTCGGTATCCAATACCGGTATCCAATACCTTAGAACCACATTGTTTAACAAGCAAGGAATACAACCATAACATGTATAGCTTCTATATACCTAAGTTGGACCTCTCCAACCTTTTCTTTTCTGCCAAATATTTTATAGATTCTCTTTCAACAATTCCTTTTCTTTTAAAAGAATCTATCAACATCAATAGTGGTGTCATTCACATGACACATTGTACAAAGTGTATATAGTCAAATACTAATACCTTTGAACTTGCACTTTGAAGTGGATCACCATCATCAAATGTTTGGTGTTCTCTCAAAAAATCCATTCTTTAGTAATATGTTAGTGTAGTAAACATTTTACTTACATCTTCTATGCATCCTTATCATGACAACTTTAATGATCAAGCTACTATAGCCTATAAGGAAGAATCGCGAGTATAATGTTAGTTCCCAAAACCCTATTTGGGAGATCCGGATGCTTAGCATCTCCATCCTTAACAAATTCTCATACAATATGAGAACATGTATTTTGCTAAATTATACTTTATCATAATGCAACCGAAAAATATTGTTTCAGATATCACAATATCTTTCACGGATGATGGTTTCTGAAACAATTTTCAGCTCCTATATAATCTTGATATTAAAACAACTTTTGAATATCAATAATCATGGAGGCAAACATGATACTTTAGATACTAACATTGGAATTCTTACTCTTGATTTAATACTACTTATTAAACTTCATGGAGTAAACAGAGTTTGCTGAAAGTTTGCAATATGACTTATAAACTTTAAATTGACATTCAAAACAATACGATACCAGTTCGTAAAGTAAATATCCAGAATTCTTTAGTTCTATTATCTCAATTAAAACTAAGCATAAGGCAGTGAACAGACGCCAATGACAACAACAAATTATGCAAATTCACTTCGATTTATTTTAGGACATATTGAGTTTGACTAATCCAAATTAGAAATGAACTCCCACTCAAAAACGACATCCCTTGTGCCCTTTTGGTGATTACATGAACCAAATCCACTACACCAAGTTCGATCATCACGTGAGTTGATGTAGCTTCAAAGGCGAGCATCTATATGGGCATCATATCAACTATATGACTCATGCTTAACCTTTCGGTCCGTGTTCCGAGGCCATGTCTGTACATGCTAGGCTCGCCAAGTAAGAACCTTAGTACTCGCATGTGTAAAACTGTCTTACACCCGTTTGTATGAAAGCGTAAAGTCGAGTACACCCGATCATCACGTGATGTCTCGAAACACGATCCACAAAACGTTGCATACTTAAGGAAGAACACATTTTTATCTTGATATCTAAATGAGGGATCATCTTATAATGCTATAGAAAGCGCCAAACTAGCAGTATAAGATGCTAACATCTAATGTGTAAAGTGAGATGATATGGTCCATGCATTTGATCTCTATCATTTGCATCGTGGTATGATATCTATCATTCCTTTGTGTGTAAGGCCAAGGTCTATGGAACTTACACGTTGAATGTGTTGTAAGAGTATCTATCATACATCTACTTACAACAATACCATATCAATACACTAGCCCATCAACGATCTAAACTAGACGCCTCTAATTTATCAATTGCAAGTTTTACGTGGCTTAGGGATTTCGGAGATAGAACCGGTCTTACCTACGAACATGAACCACAACGAGGATAACCAAGTTATTAGCAACTCGTTGTAAATCAGATATTGACTATAGTAGGAGAGACAGACACCCGCCATCCACTTATGCAAAACAAGTTGCATGTCAGTCGTGGAACAGGTCTCATGTACGATGTCATGTAAGGTTGGTCCGGGCCGCTTCATCCCACTATGCCACAATTTATCCAAAATACATAGAAGATGCAATAACATGATCATCATCTCCCACATATAAACATATGTGTACTACCCGTGCAAAGCACCTACGTATAGATCAGGCTCTGATACCACGGTTGGGTCCGCAGCATAGAAAACAAAAAAAATTCTACACTGAGAACTACACGCCAAGATCTATCTACTAGGTACAGAGCAACGGATGGACATACATCTAATGAGAACTTACCCTCGAAGACAACGAGTTTTGTTAACGAGTAGGAACTCGTGGTTGATGTAGTCGTACACTTGCCGATCTCAAGATCTTGAGGAAGTCCGAGCGCCGCAACTCAGCAGCGCATCCGCAATCGCACACACGTTCAAGCCACCGGACAAGCTCCACCTCCTCGCTCCAGTGATCCAGCACAAGCAGCAACTCCTTCCAGACAAAATGCCACCGGGAACATGTATCTCGCTAATCCGAGACCATGGGGGAATAATTCTAGAGGGGGAGAGAGATCCTTCACAAGGAGGTGTGAGGAAGAAGGAGGAAGAGGGTGGCCTTTTATAGGAGGATGGGGGTGCCCCTTCACCTCCTCCTTTCATGTGGTGGTAACCCCTCCACATTAAAATGCCTCTTCACATTCCCTTTTAAAGTCCCCACTTTAAATGCATTAAAATTCTCTAAGTTTAATGCTCTCTCATTTAATAAAACTCTTTTATTAAATTTATTCAAAATTTTGTTAATTACTTTAATTAACAAACATTCACATATAACCCCTTGCAATATTTCAATATCACATGCAGAACCACTTTCTGCAATTTCACCCGAAACAATTCCGGTTTCTATCGAAACAATTCCTGCGCTTTGCCATTCTTTTGTCTGAAACATATGTGCTCCAAAATAGTGTCCAGTAACTCTTAAGTGTGTCACCCTACAGTTCAGGAATAATGCAGACATGATTGAGACTCCCCTCAGATCAATAATCAGAAGCGGGACCTGGAGATCCATACTGACTCCTGCATATTCAACGATGACTTCTGTGATCGTGAGAACCTTTAACGATAGTAATTTAATCCCTTTGTCTCATGATATAATACATGTCCGAGATTCGATCATCGGTATCCAAATACCTCGTTTGATCTCGTTACCGACATGCACTCTTTTCTCGTTCCCGTGATATAACATTCTAGTGATCACATCACTTGCTTGCAAGCTATCTTAATGTGATATCACCGAGAGGGCCCAGAGTATATCTATCCATCATCGGGATTGAAACATTCCACTCTTGATCCATGAGCCTCAACATAACACCTTCATAACACCGAACCCATCTTTATAGTCACCCTGTTACGGTGTGACGTTTGATGTTATCAAGATACTCTTCTGGTGTTAGCAATTAACATGATCTCATGGTCTAAGGATAAAGATTACTTCGTATGATGTTATAGCAATATAAACATAATGACTTGATCGTAATGCTATACTTCGGATGAATGTTCATCACATCATTTCACAAATATTGTGACCTTGTTATTAACAACATCCAGTGTCCTTGACCAGGAAACCTTGATCATCATGTTAATCAACAAGCTAGTCAATAAGAGAGGCATAACTAGAAACCCTTTTTGTTTATTAAACACACATGTATTGACGTTTCTGATCAATACAATTATAGCATGCAAAATAAACATTTATCATAAACATGGAATAATATAATAACCACTTTATTATTGCCTCTCGGGCATATTCCCTTCAAAAAGATGGTACTGACTACTTCCCATTGGCCGAATTATCTTTTGAAAATGATCGTTTAACAGGGAAGGTGTTCAAATGCTTACTTATTACTCTAATGAATCGTCGACCACGTGTGCTTTGGACATTCATAAGTTGGTTATGGATCAACAGACGTACTGTTGAAACACATACTTGTTCCATGGCACACTGCAGTTCGAGTGGCACTAAGGAGATCCAGCCTGCACCAGCCTGCACCAGCAACGGACCTGGTACTCACCAATCAATGCATGGATGTGGCCGACATGGGCCACAATCACACAAAGATACACAAAGAGCATGTTTGGTAGCCTGCATGTGTTTCTTGGCCCAGTCCAGTAGTGCTAAGATGGGCAGTGCTAGGCTGAGACAGTCTTTGGGCCAGTTTTTGCAGTCCGTTTGGTAGCTTACATAAACTTTTTTTCCATGAGTGGAGATCACAGGCTCATCTGTCTGGTAGGCTGCATTGGCCCCATAAGAATAGAAACACATCTATTTGGTTGCAGCCTGTGCACTCGCCGTGGTAAGCTCTGTTGGAGATATGCCCAAGAGGCAATAATAAAATGGTTATTATTATATCTTTATGTTTATGATAAATGTTTACATCCCATGCTATAATTGTATTATTAGGAAACACTAATACTTGTGTGTTTTGTAAACATAAAAGAGTCCCTAGTAAGCCTCTTGTTAAACTAGCTTGTTGATTAATAGATGATCATGGTTTCCCGATCATGGACATTGGATGTCGTTAATAACAAGATCATATCATTAGGAGAATGATGTGATGGACACACACCCATAGTAAGCATGGCATAAGATCAAGTCATTAAAGTTCGTTTGCTATAAGCTTTAAAATACATAGTAACCTAATCCTTCGACCATGAGGTTATGTTAATCACCATCACCGGATGGGTACTTTGATAACATCAAACACCGCTTCGTAACTGGGTGGTCATAAAGGTGTCATTGGGTATTCTGAAAGTATGCGTTGAAGCGCATGGACCAAGATTGGGATTTGTCCATCCATATGACGGATAGATATGCTCTGGGCCCTCTCGGTGGAATGTCATCTGATTAGCTTGCAAGCATGTGACTAGGTCACAAGGGATGACATATCATGGAACGAGTAAAGAGTACTTATCAGTAACGAGGTAGAACTAGATATGAAGATACCGACGATCAAACCTCGATAAGTATAGTATCGCGTGACAAAGGGAATTAGTTTCGTATGTAAATGGTTCAATTGATCACGAAGTCATCGTTGAGTATGTGGGAGCCATTATGGATCTCCAGGTCCCGCTGATGGTTATTGATAGGAGATGTGTCTCTATCATGTCTACATATTCACGAACCGTAGGGTGACACACTTAAGGTTCGAAGTTGTTTTAAGTAGATATGGAATGCGCGTTGGAGACCGAATGTTGTTCGGAGTCTCAGAATGGATCCGGGACATCACGAGGAGATCCAGAATTGTCCGGAGAATAAGATTCATATATTGGGGATCATTTTCTAAGTTAGGAAATGTTCCGGAGTGTTTGTATGGAGATTCTAGAAGGTTTCGGAATGTTCTGGAAGGTTCTAGAGGATTTCTTGGTGTTTGCTTGAAAACCAAGAAAGGATCAAAGGAGTCCTGGTGGGGCAATACACGGATTCGTGGGGGAGGAGGACTCCTTCCCCCTTCCCACCGCCGGCCATAGGAGGGGAGTCCTACAAGGACTCCCCCTCCCCAGGCGCGCCCTCCCCCCTTAAATAGAAGGGCAGGGGCGCCCCCTCCTAGCCCTCTCTTACAACTCCCAATCTCTGCCGCCTCTCTCCTCCCCCTTTCTTCTGCATAGGCATAGGCGAAGCCCTGCAGAATTCTCTACTCCACCACCACCACCACGCCGTCGTGCTACTGGGATTCCGTGGAGAAGATCTACTACCTCCGCTGCTCGCTAGAACGGGGAGAGGAAGGTCTGCTTCGACTCCGCACGTGTGACCGACTACGGAAGCGCTGCCGGAACGTGGCGCCGAAAGGATCGTCAACTTGACCGACTGCGGGAGCGCTATCGGAACGCGACGCCGGAAGGATCGTCCACACGATCTTGAGATCGGCAAGTGATCGACTACATCAACCACGAGATCTAATCTCGTTAACGCTTTCGGATCTACGAGGGTTAGTTCCTATCTATCTCGTTGCTCATGTCTAATAGATTAGATCTTGGCTTTTATCTAGATTAGATCTGGGTTTTGTTCGTTCTCGCGGTTGAAATTTTTTGCTTTCCATGCTACGAACCCATCAGGCAGTTCATCAGAATCACAACACACACACACACATAAAAGAAGTTCATCACAATCACAACACACAGTTTCATCAACCCTAGATAATGGAGGGGATGTTTCAGCATCTCCCAAATATACAGTTCTTGTTCATGCAGATCATCTATACCATCAGAGAGTTAATATAGGTAAGTAGTACGACTTACGTTGTTCCATAGGTAGCCGTTTCCGTCTTAGATGTAGTTCTTGCGCAGCTAGCACCTGAGCCATTTCCTCCTATCACAGACACACATGAAAGTGTACAACCAACCTTAGATCGGGTTATCGGCAAGGTGGTCCATGGCCCGGATAAGCGCGTGGGTGGTGTACATATGCTTCTCAATGATAGGCTTGGGGTTGATGATGAGCTTCATTTGATCATAGGTCTCCACTGGATTCGAAAGGAGATCAAGCGGATAACTCTGTGACAAAAAAAATTATGTTACTTAAGAAGCAGTGAAAAATCTTCAAAAATGTAAACATGAATTGAACAATGCATCACAACCTTTGACGGCTCCATCTGATGCCGTTTTCTATCCTAAAAGACAAGGTGTCCGGACACCATTTGACACCATCCAAACCCTGCAGCTTGAGCGCAAGAGCCCACTTCGTCTTCAACTTCCTCATATGGTTGTACACCTGAGTTGGGGTGACATGCTTTTCAGTGAAGTCAAGAACATCGTTGCATATACGCTGCATGTAAACCTCTTTGAATCCCTAGTCACACCTAATCCCTTGTTTCACGAACTCACAAAGCCTGTTCATAACTAACAGAGATAGAGAAGGCTCCCACACCATTGGTCTTGGTGTGTACATGTACGAAGCACGAGTGGGGATAACATTCTCAACAATCTCAATGGTCATTTTTGGTGGCTTGTCCATCCAATTGTCCTACAGTGATGAACGAGACACAACCATCATGGTCTACAAACAATTTGCGCTACAAATGCTGACGATAAGTGCGGTGACCTAGCATACCACTGCATGATGTAGTACACTATAGTCGTTGATATAACACCAATGAAACACTGTTCACTAGTATTACATCCCTCAGAGTGGTACAACAGAAACACAGCAGGTCCAAGACATGAATATAGATTACAACTCGACTCTTTACAAAATATCCAGAGAACACTCTAGGTGAAGAGGAGGAAATAACTTCTTACAAAGAAGAACCAGAATAACAAATCATAACTATCTAGTTACTAAGACTAGCATCTAAACTAATTGGCTTGCAATTATTGCTAGTGCAATGCTCTATAGAAGTTGGTTTTATGGCTAGATAATCTACTCATATCTACTCAAGGACTTCGTCTTCACTTCGGTTGATGTATATGTTGACTTCATTCACTTTATACTTTATTGAAGAACTTGAGATGTCGATGATGGTTTCTTGAGCATAAGTTGGTGTTGACATCGTCTTCAATGGCTTAGAACCTAGCTAGGGTTAAGAAGGTACGGTTGAGTACGAGCGTACTCATCAAGTTCACTAAAAAGGAGTGTATGATGCACTATCTCTACAGCCACAGACCAAAGGTCGTAGGCAATGCAGGTTTTCGCAACATTTCTTCAAAGGTTGCTTTTATTCTAAAAACTATGTCCGATAGCCTTCACAGGTTGACCAAAACTTTCATGGAGTTCCTTTCCTACTGTGTTCGTAGCTCCTTCCTGGAACAGGGAGTAACATGTCATAGTTGTTACACTCTGCAAAGGTGCGTTACTTTACCCATGAGAGACCTTAGCCTTGTTGCTCATCCGAGTTGCAGGCTCGTCCACACTTCCTTGGTATGGGGCCTAGTCTAAGATCCAAACCAATCACTTCCCCTCTCCGCGACCCCACATGAAGACATGACCTCCCCAAGAAGATGTACCTCCGTTAACCCCCATATAGGCAGATATAACCCTGGCAACCCCTTGGAGACTCTAGTGAGCAGATCATGTCCCTAGCAACCCCCATATATGAAGATATACCTCCGATAGCCCCTCACAAAAAGTCTAGACACCAATATCGCGGGGAACTAGAAGTCCCACCCATCTGCTAGATTCTCCACGAGAAATCTACAGCCTCACGATAAGGTCATATGTCCATGCGAAAGAAAGAAGATCCAGCTGACTTGTCCATCCCATTCCAAATCTCGTGGTTAACGTGTAATATACGGTGCTAGAATCTCTAGCGACATTGGTTGATTAAGTCCTAGATATTATGTTCCTTTACCACTAGAACTGTATCAATAGATTATTACCATTTGGTAAGTAATCCATAATCATATTATTATGAAAATAGTGTTTTCGGACCTTTTTGAAATGCAGGGGATGACAACATTTGAGTTACAAGCATTTGATAGAAAATAACCAAAGGACATGAGAAAGTGTGAACTCGCCTTTTGTGATTGCAAGGTTATGCAATCATGGTCTTCGAGATACTAGAAGATCCAAAATCTGGAAATAACATCATTGGTCCGGTAAGGACTAATGTTTAAAGACGCAGGATGCAATTATGCATAAGTAATGTAATGTCGTTTGATAAACGCGAATCCCTGGAATAAGTGTATTTGATCTAGGGTTTGAAAGCTTGTGGTGATATCCTTAGAATGTGTTCCACTTTTATACCAGCTTCACACTTGTGCTTCTTGTTAAGGCTTGTGAGAGTGTGTGAAACAATATGTCAATATAACAAGTAGCATACAATACTAAAGCACTCAAATGGGGCATAGTATCTAAAAGATTTCTTAAGCAAGATTATTAATCAATTAGATCCTTTATAGAAATGCTAAAGGATTATTTTTAATGTTTCTTAAAAGAATAACCTTTTAGGAAAAGATTACTTTACAAGGTAAAAGCATTTAAGTGTTTAACATGCAAAGTATATAAGTGGAGTATAATAACATTCTAAGATTGAGGTGAATTGCTATTTGGTAATTATGATGGAAATTATTATGTTAAGTTGTTAAGAGTTAAAGGACTTATTATAAGATTGCTGTTTGAAGTGGCAAAACAAATAACTTTTGAAGAAAAGATTTCTTTGTTAAAGTTTAAACAATCTTTGTGGTTAATCGTATGTGATCGATATCGTTTGTGCTTATCCGATAAGCTTGGACTTGAGATGCCTTATGACTTACTTTTGGAGTAGACAAAGTTAACTATAAAAACATAATATAATTTGGTCCTTATGCTTATAACTTTGGTAGACCAAGGTTAACTTTAAAAGGAACATAAATAGACTTAGGATTCTGATGTATCTAGATTATTATTGAATTCTAGGGTTAATACAAAGATGGTTAAGAATGTGAATTCATTCACTTCCAATTTAAGTGAATGATAAGTTCAAAGGTGATTTGCTGTAATGGAAATGCTTTGACTTATTAATGAAAGCAAATTTAAATGATCTCATTCATGTGTTAAGGTTTAAAACCATGTTAAGCATGATTAAGAAATGTATATCATTCACTTTTATTATAAGTGAATGATGTTTAAAATTTACTTAAAATTGTTGGTTTAGTTTGGATTTATGATTTTTTTAAAGTGTTTTATAAAGTTAATAAGTGACACTTAAGTTTTATTATAGATCCAAATTATTGCTTTAGACTTAGTATTTAGTTATAAAGGATTTAAGGCTTTATATATAGAATTGTGATTATTTCTTACTTAATAAATGTTTTTTAAAGAATTTAGAAACTAGATCTTTTATGAAATAGGTAAGGATTTATTTCCTTAAAATCTTAAAAATCTTTAGGAAAATACTTAGTATTTTTCTAGTAAAATATATTTACTCAAGATCTTAAAAGTGATTTTCATTTATTAAGTATTATTTGTATTTTTATAAAACTCCATAGAGAATTAAATGTTTTGAATATTTGCTTTAATTTTTATTTGTAAGAAAAATAAGTTATTATTTTTATAAGGTAGTAGACTTATTTTTTTATGCAAAAATAATTTTTATCAATTTTTGGACTTTTATTTATTTTATTAAATTTCATTTAGTGTTTTAGTGATTTTAATACTTAGTTAAATTTTCCTTAACTTAAACAAGTAGTTTTAACTTTTTCTTAGGTAGGTATTATTTTTCTGAGCATTTTGATATATCATTTGTATTTTTGGGATCTTTCTATATTTTCCTAGGGTAAAAATTATGTTCACGGGTAGTTTGGTCATTTAGTAATTGGGTAAACAATTTTTTTTATTTTCCTTTGGAATTGGGCCAGGCTCACTGACTGACCCATCTAGGCCCAATTTGGCCCAATTGGGCTCGGGGTCAAACCCCTCCCCGACCCAGTCCTCCCACCCACTCTCTCTCACATCTCACGCTCTCGTTTTCCCCCTTCTAGTTGCTGGCGATGCTCTCGTTGTTGCCTGCCCGATTCCGGTGAGGCAGGCCGTTGTAGTCGCCACCGATGGTCACCGGATCTTCGCCCCCTCTAGCCTGATCTGGCCCTCCAACTTGATTTGGGAATAAGTCTTGTACGAGGCCGCAACCATCTAGGGTTTTGATGCCCGCGACACCGCCGTTCCACCGATGGTGTGCTGCTCTTCTCACTAGGCTGCTCTGATGCTATGGTGGTCGTCGTGTAGCGGTGTGGCTTGGGGTGAGTTGAGCATCATGATGCTCTTCGTGCTGCCATGCCGCAATGCTCTATTTTGCCGCTATCATCGATACTGCTTCTTCTTCCTCTCTAGCGAGATGTGACTCGCCAAAGGTAGGTACCACTTATGGCTATCCCCCTCTTTATACTCCTCCTTCCTCCACTACTAACTCTATCCTCATAGATCTCACCTTAATAAGGATCTTTCCATTCTTTGATTTAAATGAGTGTCAGAGGAAAATGTTCCTGTAAAGATGTTGAGAAAATATTGCTCAATGGTTCTATCTATAGTGCTGCTAATCACATACTTATGAATTTTTTTTGTGGTTGGACTTGGTTTAGTATTACTGTGCTTCCCATGGTTCATACAGTTCATATGATATTTAGCTGCTATTACTATGAATACCCATAAACTCAGATGTTGGTTTCGAATTTAAACACAGTCAGACTAGTCTTTGAATTAGTGTTGATGGTTTTGGTTTGTGCTTCACTGAATCATGTACTCAATGTTACCTGCTACTTGATACAGTATACATGACAGTGTACTTAATGGTACTTCCGTTAGCATGATCTACCATGTGAGTGGCTTGGATAAAAATTATCCAATTTTGGGATGTCCAAGTATAATGTTGTTTGGGAAAGATTAGCTCTGGCTAGTGATATAGAGTCTAAGGCCTTGTCTTGGGCAAGAATAGGTGCTTCTAATGATTTCTTCTTCTTTGGTCATGTTAATGTGATGATCCCTGGATCAATCTTGATACAAAACACTTATTGAGTAGTTTTGTTCTAAAGGTAAATGATTCCCATTTTCCTGTCTTAGGAAGATGATTTTGTTGGAGATATGCCCAAGAGGCAATAATAAAAGTGATTATTATTATATCTTTGTGTTTATGATGAATGTTTACATCCCATGCTATAATTGTATTATTAGGAAACACTAATACATGTGTGTTTTGTAAACATAAGAGAGTCCCTAGTAAGCCTCTTATTGAACTAGCTTGTTGATTAATTGATGATCATGGTTTCCTGATCATGGACATTAGGATGTGATTAATAACAAGGTTATATCATTAGGTGAATGATGTGATGGACACACACCCATAGTAAGCGTAGCATAAGATCAAGTCATTAAGTTCGTATTGCAATAAGCTTTCAAATACATAGTAACCTAATCCTTCGACCATCAGGTTATGTTAATCACCATCACCGGATGGATACTTTGATGACATCAAATGCCGCTTCGTAACTGGGTGGTTATAAAGGTGTCATTGGGTATTCTGAAAGTATGTGTTGAAGCGCATGAACCAAGATTGGGATTTGTCCATCCATATGACGGATAGATATGCTCTGGGCCCTCTCAGTGGAATGTCATCTAGTTAGCTTGCAAGCTTGTGACTAGGTCACAAGGGATGACATATCACGGAACGAGTAAAGAGTACTTATTAGTAACGAGGTAGAACTAGGTATGGAGATGCCGACGATCAAACCTCGGATAAGTATAGTATCGTGAGACAAAGGGAATTGGTTTCATACGTAAGTGGTTCAATCGATCGCGAAGTCATCGTTGAGTATGTGGGAGCCATTATGGATCTCCAGGTCCCGCTGATGGTTATTGATAGGAGATGTGTCTCTATCATGTTTGCATATTCACGAACCGTAGGGTGACACACTTAAGGTTCAAAGTTGTTTGAAAGTAGATACGGAATATGCGTTGGAGACCGAATGTTGTTCGGAGTCTCGGATTGGATTCAGGACATCACGAGGAGATCCGGAATGGTCCGGAGAATAAGATTCATATATAGGGGATCATTTTCTGAGTTAGGAAATGTTCCGGAGTGTTTGTATGAGGATTCTAGAAGGTTTCGGAATGTTCCGGAAGGTTCTAGAAGATATCTTGGAGTTTGCTTGAAAATCAAGATAGGGATCAAGGAGTCCTGGTGGGTCAAGACAAGGAGTCGTGGGGGAGGAGGACTCCTCCCCCCACTCCCCAATCCGCCGGCCATAGAGGAGGGGAGTCCTACTAGGACTCCCCCTCCCGAAGGCGCCCTCCCCCCCTTAAATAGAAGGGCAGGGGCGCCCCCTCCAAGCCCTCTCTCACAACTCCCAATCTCTGCCGCCTCTCTCCTCCACCTTTCTTCTGCACAGGCATAGGCGAAGCCCTGCAGAATTCTCTACTCCACCACCACCACCACGCCGTTGTGCTGCTGGGATTCCGTGGAGAAGATCTACTACCTCCGCTGCTCGCTGGAACGGGGAGAGGAAGGTCTGCTTCGACTCCGCACGTGTGACTGACTGCGGAAGCGCTGCCGAAACGCGGCGCCGGAAGGATCGTCCACTTGACCGATGGCGGAAGCGCTGCCGGAACACAACGCCGGAAGGATCGTCCACACGATCTTGAGATCGGCAAGTGATCGACTACATCAACCACGAGATCTAATCTCGTTAACACTTTCGGATCTACGAGGGTTAGTTCCTATCTATCTCGTTGCTCATGTCTAATAGATTAGATCTTTGCTTTTATCTAGATTAGATCTGGGTTTTGTTCGTTCTTGCGGTAGAAATTTTTTGTTTTCCATGCTACGAACCCATCAGATTTATATTCCAATTTGAAATTGGTGGTAGCCATGGTTTAAATAAGCTGATGATGATCAGATTATGCACAGGCATGATCTTGGATAGATATAAATTGGAATATGCAAAGTAGATTCTCTTTATATACTTAATGGCTTGATATAGAGAGAAATGATTGAGTTCCTATTAATATGGATAGAGAACTGGTATTCATATTTGATTCCTGGATTCTTTTCTAGTAAAATGATAGAATTTTTTTTGTTTCTATAACTTGAGAGCTAGCTAATATAGAAGAATTATTCTGGTGGCTTCAGTTATTTTGGGTTGCTACTGTGGTGCCTCCAACCTTGGAGAGTGTACAATGGTAGCCCAGGTAGCATGATTTGCTGCTGGGAACATCTATAGTGGTGTAGTTGATGTGTTGGTGTCAACAAGAGAGAAACTTAGCTTATGATGCAAAAGGCTGAAGCTAGTTTGGTGGCTGAAATACAGATCCTTTCACTTGGCTTTATCTTAGCTCTAGGATGATACTAGAGTAGCACTATTACCCAGTCTGAGAGCTCTCTCTCTCTCCAACCACATGCTCTAAACAAAATGATAAGAACAGATACTACTGATGATATTGGTTATCAACCTATTGTATAAAGTAAACAAACCTCTATTTATTGATGCAATGGATGATCTCATGATGAGTTGATCTTTGTAGATAGATATACTGGAATACAAGAATTCTTGATCTATTGGCTAACTGGTGTAGTAAATACACCGGTGGCTTCTTTATCAGCTACAACTTGCTCTCCCCTTCATAGCTACCTTTCCTATTCTTTGCTGATCTGCCCCCTCTTTATTCTTGTGCTCTTGATACATCCGTGGCTTGACCTTCTTTTCCTAAAGATGATGTCTGACCTTTACTTTCCCCTTGTTATAGCTCTTGGATGGCTCCAGGGAGCAACCAAAGACTGAATATATGGTGGATTTGATCTGTATGATTATTTGGGTGCTAAACAGGGTACTTCCTGGTGGTTTGGTAAGAACAGTGTCTTCTTGAGGTGGTACTATGGCTAAGCACTGCTGTTGAGAAGTTGAAGTGTGTAACTGCAGATGTGTACTAATAGTTGTGCTAGGGCTGGCTCTCTTGTGCATTTCCTAGGATGGTTGTGGTGTTGACAACACACCACTACATGCTGCTAACTGAGCTACTAGTGTGCATACCTCTCCTGGGTGGATCAGATCAAGTAAAGACTTGATATTTCCTCATGTTCTACCCCCCTTTACCTTTTTATCTCTCTTTGGTAAAACTTGCCCCTGTCTAATGCCAATGATGCTGTGCTAAGGCAATTGTTTGATAAGAACAGATTCTATATTGGCCCCTTTTAATACCACTCAATGATGACCAAGCAATGCATTTCATTGCCAACCTGAGAGTGCAATAACCCCCATAAACCCTTGTTTTCCATTTCTTTTGTTTGTTGTTTTTTCTTGCAGGGAACAAGACTAATGAAGATAAGGAGACAACTTAGAAATAGGTTTAGGATTCCTTTTACTCATTTGTAATTGATTTTCCATTTGGATAATGTAAAGACAATGTAATATTGTATAACTCATTTAATAAAGTTAAATGTTCTCTCTTATTGTAAATTCAAATTCTCTTGTAATTTATTTGTACTTGTAATTGTAGTAAAATAAAGTGTAATTTCTTATTTTGTATTCTAGAATTTGTAACTATTATACAATATTTACTAAAAAGAGTTAAATTCTTGTTTGTTTGTAAAAACATTAGTATTCTTTACTCTTTATGGTATTTCATTTTAAATTTTCATTTATAGTATGATTATTATAATTTGATTTAGTTTATTGTTTATATATAATCTTTATTTAATATTGGAATATTCTAAATTCTAAAGTATCCAAATTTGAATTTGAATTCTCAATTTAAAATATGAATTGAATTGTTTCTTGAGACACAAAAATACAGTAGAGGTCATGTCGAAATATTTCGGACTTGCTTTGATGTTCCCATCAGTACAAGAGAGATATCGATCCCTCTACAGCTTCTTTAGTTTTGCGTGAAAATTCCCCGGTTTTTCTTATGCATGAATGCAATGCATAAACATGTGTCGTGTGTATTTCGAGGTGCTAATACTGGTATGTTACAGACTCTCCCCCTCAAAATAAACTTCGTCCCCAAAGTTTGCACTCTCTTACGTTTCGAAATGAGTAAGTGACTTGTATTGGTCATGACATTACTCAACTCCGTGGTAATCTCAAATGGGAATAATTGTAGTATCCCATATCCAGATCTTTTTCTTGAGCTCTCATCCTACTTGACAATCTCCAACTTGTTGTGTCCAATACCCCAAAGTTCCTTTTACTATCATCTCGTAGGGATATGTCCTTATTATAAAATCCTTAAATTGGGGTCTCTTCTTTAGTTCACTTCCCTGATTAGGTATTCTAGTCCAACTCCTTTACATGATCATCGAGCTTCCTTATTATACTATGTAAGATCTAGGAAGTCTTACTAAAACAGAGTTTTAAATTCTATTAGACAATAGTTGTGGCCAAAAGACTAAAATTTTGCTTTATCATGGTATGGTAACTGGTAGTATTTCTGAAGATTAGTTTTGAATACATTTAGTCCATACTTATCGAAGTTTCTTATTCCTCTACATATATACAATTGGATGTGCTTTATTCCCTCTTAAAGACCACTTAAGAGTTGGGTCCTTTAGAATTAGTGTATTAGGATTAATCTATTTTATTTTATCACCTTCAAGATTTTACCTTATCAAGCCTTAGATAATCTTTTGTTATCAACTTAAGTACTTCTTCAACTTCCATTTATTAATTGCCTTATGGTTTGAGGACTACTATCTTGAAATAAACTTCGGTCTTTCATCCTGACATACTCTTGGGAGTACTTTTATAATGATGATTTCTTATAACCTTATGAGAATAAGGCTTAACCTCATCATAATATAATACTTCTTTTCCAACCTGTATTTGAAGAGTTGAATAACAATACCTCCCTTTTACTATTTAATCAAAGAAACAGGTAACAACACTTCATTGTTTATTGTTTACTCTCCCCCTTGAGGTCTTTTAACAGTCTCTAAACTGTATGTATAATACCCATTAACTCAATAGTAAGGATATTGGTCTCTATCTAGCTTATACTTTATCTCTGGAAGGTCTCACGAAAGAATTTGCGATATACCCACATAGTTGTGGATCTCCGAAACGAATCTACCAACATTGTATTACTTTTATCTTTTGGCCATTCTCTCTTTGGTAAGCCCGATTTCGTGAAGCATATTGAAAGAAAATCTTTAATTGTATACTTATTTAGATCCAAGTTAACTTAGGCCAAGTTTTAAGCTCTTTAGATTACACTAGGATGACCTAACTAGCTCAACTGCTAGGATACCAACTACAGATACCAGTCGTGGATCCTTCTGGGTGTATGAACTACCCTACAAGTTTTCGACTTACTATTGGCATTCTCTCTGAGTTCTCAGAGCTTGAATACCACCCTTGTTCCAAGACTTCTTCATTTCCATGCTCTTGGTATAACTACTTCATTAGCTTCTGAGCCACATCACCTATTTTGAGTGAACTTAAGTTCATTCCTTCATGTTGCTCCACACCTTTTTTGCACTAATATTCCTTCTTATTACCAGCTCATAGTGAGTTGGGATTGATTCATCCTTCAAAATAGTGTTGATACTCCTTATATTTGGCTGCACGCTTCATGTAAGCCTTCATTTTGATCTTCAGAACTCATCACTCCCTTACATGAATTCTCTTTTATATTTAGGTCTATAATATCAAGTAATAACTTAATGATGCAACATGAGTTTGCACACCAAGTCAAACTTCATGTACATATCTAGTCAATCAAGAAGATCCAAGAAAAACCAAGAAATCCAAATGTGGTACATATAACACACATTATTCTAAGCCCATAATATAGTAGTTGAGTAAAACATCTCAAAAATGCAGGCTTAGCTGTGTAGTATATGACACCTCCTAGTATAGGTTTACTTCGTGATACTTAGCACTTAGAGGTCAAACTACTCCTTGTCTCAATATTTTACCCAAATTGCTCAGTTGCAACAGGATAATTTTGAGCAAAGTGGTCTCACTTTGGTTTTGACTAACCTCTTATCTTTCTTTTGGGACTACTAAAGACTACCAATTTTCCATTCTATCATAAACTATCATCCCATGATCTCTCGAAACTACTAACAACATTGTAGTTACTACCTTAATCCAAAAGTTATCGTAATATTATGACACCTATGACTTCTATCATAGACCTACACTATTCTTTACATACTGTTGTTACAAGATTTGTAACTGAGTACTTGTCCTAATTACAAACTTATCATAGTCTCGGAGCTATTCTCACCATGATAACTCTTCTTCTTATCTTACGATAGTTGATTCTAAACCAAATCATACTTCATCACGTAGAATTCTGAAGTGAATGCCACATGATTTACCTCCAATTGTATCTATACATACTCTAATGGTCTACCTTATGTGATATAGTGGTATCAACTAGTGATAAGATTCTGCCGCTTCATAGGGATTCTTACTATTGACTCCGTCACTAATACTACTCCACATGATATCCTGAACTTAGTCATAATCTTCTTTGATTACTTACTTAAGACATATTAGTGGTGTTATACCTATTTAGGGCTACACTCTAATGAAATTTATCTAGCGGATACATATAACTAATCCTTAAGAAAGATCATAAAAACATCCAACTTAAGTGTGACAAGGTTTATCCTCAAGTGGATATCCATCACAAGTCTTTGTTCAGATAAGATGGCTCCTATAGTCACTATCCAACCTACAGATCTCCTAAAAGGGTTTTAATCCTAAGGTCAAAGCATATGCTCTGATACTAGCTGTGGTGACCCAGCATACCACTTCATGATGTAGTACACTATAGTCGTTGACATAACACCAATGAAACACTATTCACTAGTATTACATCCCTCAGAGTGGTACAACAGAAACATAGTATGTCCAAGACATGATTATAGATTACAACTCGACTCTTTACAAAAGATCTAGAGAAGACTCTAGGTTAAAGAGGAGGAAATAACTTCTTACAAAGAAGAACCAGAATAACACCTCATAACTATCTAGTTACTAAGACTAGCATTTAAACTAATTGGCTTGCAATTGCTGCATGTGCAATGCTCTATAGAAGTAGCTTTTATGTCTAGAGAATCTACTCCTATCTACTCAAGGACTTCGTCTTCACTTCGGTTGATGTATATGTTGACTTCATGGACTTTATTGAAGAACTTGAGTTGTCGATGATGGTTTCTTGAGCATAAGTTGGTGTTGACGTTGTCTTTAGTGGCTTAGAACCTAGCAAGGGGTAAGAAGGTACGGTTGAGTACTAGCGTACTCATCAAGTTCACTAAAAAGGAGTGTATGATGCACTATCTCTACAGCCACAGACCAAAGGTCATAGGCAATGCAGGTTTTCGTAAACATTTCTTCAAATGTTGCTTTTATTCTGAAAACTATGTCTGACAGCCTTCACAGGTTAACCAGAACTTTCATGGAGTTCCTTTCCTGCCGCATTCATAGCTCCTTCCCATAACAGGGAGTAACATGTCACGGTTCTTACACAAAATAGAGGTACGTTACTTTACCCATGAGAGACCTTAGCCTTGTTGCTCATCAGAGTTGCAGGCTTGACCACACTTCCTTAGTATGGGGCCCAGTCTAAGATCCAACCCAATCACTGCCCCTCTCCATGACCCCACATGAAGACATGACCTCCCCAAGCAGATATACCTCTGTTAACCCCCATATAGGCAAATATAACTCTGGCAACCCCTTGGAGACTCTAGTGAGCAGATCATGTCCCTAGAAACCCCCATATAGGCAGATATACCTCGGACAGCCCCTCATGGAAAGTCTAGACACCAATATTGTGGGGAACTAGGAGTCCCACCCATCTGCCGGATTCTCTGAAAGAAATCTACAGCCTCACGATAAGATCATTCGTCCATGCGGAAGGAAGAAGATCCAGCTGACTTCTCTGTCCCATTCCAAATCTCATGGCTAATGCGTAATATACGACACTAGAATCACTGGCGACATTGGTTTATTAAGTCCTATATATTATGTTCCTTTACCACTAGAACTGTATCAATAGATTATTACCATTTGGTAAGTAATCCATAATCATATTATTATGAAAATAGTGTTTTCGGACCTTTTTCAAATGCACGTGATGACAACACTTGAGTTACAAGCATTTGATAGAAAATAACCAAAGGACATGAGAAAGTGTGAACTTGCCTTTTGTGATTGCAAGATTATGCAATCACTGTCTTTGAGATACTAGAAGATCCAAAATCTAGAAATAGCATCATTGGTCTGGTAAGGACTAATGTTTAAAGAAGTAGGATGCAATTATGCAAAAGTAATGTAATTCCATTTGATAAACACGAATCCCCGGAATAAGTGTATTTGATCTAGGGTTTGAAAGCTTGTGGTGATATCCTTAGAATGTGTTCCACTTTTATACCAGCTTCACACTTGTGCTTCTTGTTAAGGCCTGTGAGAGTGTGTGAAATAATATGTAAATATAACAAGTAGCATACAATACTAAAGCACTCAAATGGGGCATAGTATCTAAAAGATTTCTTAATCAATATTATTAATCAATTAGAGCCTTTATAGAAATGCTGAAGGATTATTTTTAATGTTTCTTAAAAGAATAACCTTTTAGGAAAATATTACTTTACAAGGTAAAAGCATTTAAGTGTTTAACATGCAAAGTATATAAGTGGAGTATAATAACATTCTAATATTGAGGTGAATTGCTATTTGGTAATTATGTTGGGAATTATTATGTTAAGTTGTTAAGAGTTAAAGGACTTATTATAAGATTGTTGTTTGAAGTGCCAAAGCGAATATCTTTTGAAGAAAATATTTCTTTGTTAAAGTTTAAACAATCTTTGCGGTTAATCAAATGTGATCGATATCGTTTGCGCTTATCCGATAAGCTTGGACTTGAGATGCCTTATGACTTAATTTGGAATAGACAAAAGTTAACTATAAAAACATATTATAATTTAGTCCTTATGCTTATAACTTTGGGAGCCCAAGGTTAAGTTTAAAAGGAACATAAATAGAGTTAGGGTTCTGATGTATCTAGATTATTACTAAATTCTAGGGTTAATACAAAGATGGTTAAGAGTGTGAATTCATTCACTTCCAATTTAAGTGAATGATAAGTTCATCGGTGATTTGCTATAGTGGAAATGCTTTGACTTATTAATGAAAGCAAATTTAAATGATCTCATTCATGTGTTAAGGTTTAAAACCATGTTAAGCATGATTAAGAAATGGATAGCATTCACTTTTATTATAACTAAATGATGTTTAAAATTTACTTTAAATTGTTGGTTTAGTTTGGATTTATGATTTTTTAAAGAGTATTATAAGGTTAATAAGTTACACTTAAGTTTTATTATAGATCCAAGTTATGGCTTTGGACTTAGTATTTAGTTATAAAGGATTTAAGGCTTTATATATAGAATTGTGATTATTTCTTACTTAATAAATGTTTTTTAATGAATTTACAAACTAGGGCTTTTATAAAATAGTTAAGGATTTATTTTCTTAAAATCTTAAAAATCTCTAGGAAAATACGTTTAGTATTTTTCTAGTAAAATATATTTACTCAAGATCTTAAAAGTGATTTTCATTTATTTTTAAGTATTATTTGTATTGTATAAAACTCCATAGAGAATTAAATGTTTTTAATATTTTCTTTAAGTTTTATTTGTAAGAAAAATAAGTTAGTATTTTATAAAATAGTAGACTTATTTTTTTATGCAAAAATGATTTTTATCAATTTTTAGGACTTTTCTTTATTTTATTAAATTTCATTTAGTGTTTTAGTGATTTTAATACTTAGTTAAATTTTTCTTAACTTGAACAAGTAGTTTTAACTTTTCTTAGGTAGGTATTATTTCTGTGAGCATTTTGATATATCATATGTATTTTTGGGATATTTCTATATTTTCCCAGGGTAAAAATTATGTTCAAGGGTAGTTTGGTCATTTAATAATTGGGTAAACAACTTTTTTTTGTATTTTCTTTAGAACTAGGCCAGGCTCACCGACTGACCCATCTGGGCTCAATTTGGCATAACTGGGCTCGGGGTCAAACCCCACCCCGACCCTGTCGTCCCACCCACTCTCTCACATCTCACGCTCTCGTTTTCCCCCTTCTAGTTGCTGACGATGCCGATGTCGTCACCTGCCCGATTTCGGAGAGGCAGGCCGTTGCAGCCGCTGCCGATGCTCGCCGGATCTTAGCCCCTCTAGCCTGACCTGGCCCTCCAACTTGATTTGGGAATAGGTCTTGTACCAGGCCGCACCCATCCTTCACTAGTGCTAGGGTTTTGTTGCCCGCGGCACCGTTGTTCCACTTATGGTGGGATGCTCTTCTCACTAGGTTGCTTTAATGCTATGGTGGTCGCGGTGTAGTGGTGTGGCTCGGCGCGAGTTGAGCATCGTGATGCTCCTCGTGCCGCCATGCCACAGTGCTCTATTTTGCCGGTGTTGCCGATACTACTTCTGCTTCCTCTCTAGCGAGATGTGATTCACCAAAGGTAGGTACCACTTCTAGCTATCCCCCCTCTTTATACTCCTCCTTCCTCTACTACTAACTCTAGCCTCACAGATCTCACCTTAATCAGGATCTTTCCATTCTTTGATTTATATGAGTCTCATAGGAAAATGTTCCTGTAAAGATGTTGAGCAAATATTGCTCAATGTTTCTATCTATATTGCTGCTAATCACATACTTACGAATTTTTTGTGTGGTTTGACTTGGTTTAGTATTATCGTGATTCCCACGGTTCAGACAGTTCATATGATATTTAGCTGCTATTACTATGAATACCCATAAAATCAAATGTTGATTTTGAATTTAAACATAGTCAGACTAGTCTCTGGATTGGTGTTGATAGTTTTGGTTTGTGCTTTTGATACGTCCATTTTGCGTCACTATTCTATGTCATAATTCACTATTATTCATTGATATATTTCGTATTGAGAGGTGATACTTATGTTATTTTATCTGTTTTTGCATGGTTGATGACTTTTGGAGCATGGACCGCTGCAGTCAGGATTCTGATGGAAAAGTGCTGTTTGGAGGCAAAATTCACGAAGATCAGAAAATCCGGGAAAATATACGGAAAATCCTATTTTTTTAGAAGACGAAGGAAGCCCGAAGGGGCTGGAGATGGGCCACAGGGGGCCCACACCACCCCTGGCGCGGGCCACCCTGGGCCACGCCACTAGGTGGTGTGGCCACCCTGGTCCACCCCTGGCACTCCCCTCTGGCGTATATTATCCTCCTGAAACCCTAAGACTTGGGGAGCGACCACAGAAAGATTCCGCCGCCTCTACGGGGCGGAAAACACCGAGAGAGAAAGATCTCTCCAGCAGACAGATTTTTGCCAGGGGAATTCCTTCCCGGAGAGGGGAGATCGTCTCCATCAACACCACCATCAAGTTGGACTTCATCGGGATCATCATCACCACCATCAAGTTGGACTTCATCGGGATCATCATCATCATCATCGGGATCACACAAGTAGTGAATGGGCAGCGACTCAAGCACTATATTGCTGGAGATTCTTACAATGAAGATGTTGATTCCTTTCAAGTTATAACTCTGGAGAGATTCATCAAGGACCAAATTCAGAGACCTGCAGAGTTGAATGAAAATATAAAAGTACACGAAAGAAAAATAATTTCATCATCTTTCTTTCTTGATTTGCTCATAAGTCTAGTATTCTCTTGTTAAGATCTTTTGTGCTTCCAAGAATGATTACATGTTTGTTTTTATCACTTGTATGTTTGTTTGTTTCCTTCAACTCTTATACTTACTACCCAGCCTTGCTAGCCAAAAACCTGTACTGAGAGGGAATTCTTCCCGTGCATCCACCCCTTTAAACCAAAACCTTTGCCATTTGTGTCCAACATACCTACCTAGTAGCATTATTGCTATTCCAAGTAAATTCTTGTTTTGTCTACCTCCCAAAATAAACTTCTTATGTGAAAATTAGTGATTAAAGCTCTCACGAACTTGATGGCACACTTTACTTTCTTGCATTTAATAAACTTGAACCATTGTGCTCACCTATGTTGTGTATATGCTTGCGCTTTGTAAGTTGTGAATTAGCAGAACCATGCTGTCATGGGGAACGCTTTCAACATTACACTGGTAATTAGTACCAAGTTGATATCATGTTATTTTGTCTATGGATGTCGTCGGTGTGAAATGAAAGGGGAGCTTGTAAGTCCATGGAGTTATGCATGTGTGTTAGAGAAACGCCTGGGCCGCTGGTCTAATCCATGCTAACATGGTGGAAACCTGCAGCGTAACCATAACGAGTATCTATGAAGCATTCTTCTTATTAAAAAAGAGATAGAGATTGAGAAAAAGAGAAAAGAAAAAAGAGATATTATGAAAAGAGGAAAGAGAGAAAAAAGCACCATATTTCCATGGTAAATAAGAAGATTGCTGAGATGCTTGTTGTCTGCTTGCCTTGTCATTTTGATATGGGGATTCTTCCGTATCATCGGGCAAGGGGTACCCCGTTGGCGGTTCTCTATGATACACATATGCTTATGATGACAAAAACTTACCGGTGACTAAACTTGAGTAGCATGAGGAGCGGCCCTCGTATTCAAGGGACATGAGATTCTCAACTTACAACTTGTCAATGAATATCCTCATATTTGATCACTTTAACCTTAATCACCTAAAGATTCCTATGATAGGGGCAATGAGATCTGAAAGCTAGTAAGTATCATAATTTTTGGGATCTCTTTATGAGACTTGCAATCCCTGCTTCCCTCTTTGAAGGGCCTTTCTTTTACTTTGTAGTTGAGTCAGTAAACCTATTCCCTTCTATCTCAGCAAGTATTTTGAGTTGTTGTGTTTCATTCATTCATATGACGATTTATTCAATCATGTTTCTTATGTTCCTTGTTTTGCACATTGCTCTTATCTCGATGTTTACTACTTTGAAAGCTTTCATCAAAAACCAGTTATTTGTGAACTCCAGCAAACTATCAACTATTCTTCGACCAAGAGCTAAGTTTGCCATTACCAATGATGATTCACTTTATGAATCTTTATTGTGTTTCCTTTACTTATTACAAGTTGATTTATATAATAGTGAGTTGTCTTCTATTATGATCTATGCTTTTGATGAATGTGATGCTTCTTGTCCGTATTCTTTTATCGACTCTTCACTCCATAAACCTGAGGCCATGTTTATTGAGCTCAGTTTCGCTTGGGGACAAGCGAAGTCTAAGCTTGGGGGGAGTTGATACGTCCATTTTGCATCACTATTCTATGTCATAATTCACTATTATTCATTGATATATTTCATATGGAGAGGTGATACTTATGTTATTTCATCTGTTTTTGCATGGTTGATGACTTTTGGAGCATGGACCACTGCAGTCAGGATTCTGATGGAAAAGGTGTTGTTTGGAGGCAAAATTCGCGAACATCAGAAAATCCGGGAAAATATACGGAAAATCCTATTTTTCCAGAAGATGAAGGAAGCCAGAAGGGGGACTAGAGATGGGCCACAGGGGGGCCACACCACCCCCTGGCGCGGCCAGCCCTAGGCCGTGCCAGCAGGTGGTGTGGCCGCCCTGGCCCACTCCAGGCTCTCCCCTCTGGCGTATATCATCATCCCAAAACCCTAAGACTCGGGGAGCGACCACAGAAAGATTCTTTCGCCTCTGCGGGGCGGAAAACACCGAGAGAGAAAGATCTCTCAGGCAGACAGATTTCTGCCGGGGGAATTCCTTCCCAAAGTGGGGAGACCGTCGCCATCAGCACCACCATCAAGCTGGACTTCATCGGGATCATCATCATCATCACCACCATCATCACCCTCATCACCCTCATCACCATCTCCATATTGCTATAACAATTGAGTTGAATCTTGCATAGTTCATAGGGGAAACTTTCCCGGTGTTGATTACTCTTTGTAGTTGATGCTATTGAGTGAACTATTAAATTATTGTTTATGTTCAGATTGTTATACATCATTATTCCATCTCTGATCATGATCCATATGATGTCTTGTGAGTAGTTTGTTTTTTTCTTGAGGACATGGGAGAAGTCATGTTGTTAGTAGTGCAGTTGTGTTGAGAAAGATTCAATAGTTTGTTATTTAAGTTGTGGTGTACTTCTTCTAGTGGTGTCATGTGAACGTCGACTACATGACACTTCACCTATATAGGCCTAGGGGGATGCATTGTATATTTGGCTACTAATCGTAGGGGTTGCCGGAGTGACAGAAACCTGAACCCCCGTTAGGAAACCATTGCACAAGGGACGTAAGGGTCTTAGAGTTTAAAGATGTGGTTAGGTTTCTACCTTAATTACTTTCTTGTACTTACGGATGTTTGCAAGGGGTATATTCACAAGTATGTATTAGTCCTAGGAAGGTCGGTACATTTGCACTGGTTCACCCACACAACACTTAGCAAGCTAAAGAAGATTAATCAACTATATGAAGCAAAAGCACTTGCCAGTATTCCCATGTGTCCTCGAGAACGTTTGGTCATCTTAAGTAATACAACTGGCTTGTCCTTTGCTACATAAAGGATTGGGCCACTTGCTGCATTTATTCCTACTGTCTTTTGTTTACTTGTACTTTGTTTACTTGCTTTATCAAAAACTCCTAAAAATCCATTTGCTAAGTATTTGTAGAGAATTCATGATCCATACCACTAGCCAGCACCTTCTGCTCCTCGTTGGGTTCGACACTCTTACTTATCGAAAATACTGCGATACACCCCCTATACTTGTGGGTCATCAGCTTCACAGAATCATGTACTCAATGTTACCTTCTACTTGATATAGTATACATGACAGTGTACTTAATAGTACTTTCCTTAGCATGATCTGCCATGTGAGAATGCACAATGGTAGCCTAGATAGCATGACTTGCTGCTGGGAATAGCTACAGTGGTGTAGTTGATGTTGGTGTCAACAGGAGAGAAACTTAGCTTATGACTCAAAAGGCTGAAGCTAGTTTGGTGGCTGAAATACAGATCCTTTCACTTGGCTTTATCTTAGCTCTAGGATGATACTGGAGTAGCACTACTACCTAGTCTGAGAGCTCTCGCTTCTCCAACCTCATGCTCTAAACAAAATGATAATAACAGATACTACTGATGATATTGGTTATCAACCTATTCTATAAAGTAAACAAACCTCTATTTATTGATGCAATGGATGATCTCATGATGAGTTGATCTTTGTAGATAGATATACTGGAATATAAGAATTCTTGATCTATTGGCTAACTGGTGTAGTAAATACACCAGTGGCTTCTTGATCAGCTATAGCTTCCTCTCCCCTTCATAGCTACCTCTCCTATTCTTTGCTGATCTGCTCCCTCTTTATTCTTGTGCTCCTGATACATCTGTGGCCTGACCTTCTTTTCCTGAAGCTCCTGCCTGAACTTTAATTTTCCCTTGTTCTAGCTCTTGGATGGCTCGAGGGAAAAATAGAGACTGAAAATATGGTGGATTTGATCTGTATGATTATTTGGGTACTAAACTAGGTACTTCCTAGTGGTGTGCTAAGAACAGTGTTTTCTTGAGGTGGTACTATGGCTAAGCACTGCTGTTGAGAAGTTGAAGTGTGTAACTGCAGATGTGTACTAATAGTTGTGCTACGACTGGCTCTCTTGTGCATTTCCTAGGATGGCTGTGGTGTTGACAACACACCACTACATGCTGCTAACTGAGCTACTAGTGTGCATACCTCTCCTGGGTGGATCAGATCAAGTAAAGACTTGAAATTTCCTGACGTTCTACCCCCCTTTACCTTTTTTACCTCTCTTTGGTGAAACATGCCCCTGTCTAATGCCAATGATGCTGTGCTGAGGCAATTGTATGATAAGAACAGATTCTATATTGGCCCCTTTTAATACCACTCAATGATGACCAAGCAATGCACTTCATTGCCAACCTGAGACTACAATAACCCCCATAACCCCTTGTTTTCCATTTCTTTTGTTTGTTGTTTTTGCTTGTAGGTAACAAGACGAATGAAGATAAGGAGACAGCTTAGAAAATAAGTTTAGGTTTCCTTTTACTCATTTGTAATTGATTTTCTGTTTGGATAATGTAAAGACAATGTAATATTGTATAACTCATTTAACAAAGTTAAATGTTCTCTCTTATTGTAAAGTCAAATTCTCTTGTAATTTATTTGTACTTGTAATTGTAGTAAAATAAACTGTAATTTCTTATTTTGTATTCTAGAATTAGTAACTATTATACGATATTTACTAATAAGAGTTAAATTCTTGTTTGTTTGTAAAAACATTAGTATTCTTTACTCTTTATGGTATTTTATTTTAAATTTTCATTTATAGTATGATTATTATAATTTGATTTACTTTATTTTTTATATATAATCTTTATTTAATATTGGAATATTCTAAATTCTAAAGTATCCAAATTTGAATTTGAATTCTCAATTTAAAATATGAATTGAATTGTTTCTTGAGACACAAAAATACAGTAGAGGTCATGTCGAAATATTTCGCACTTGCTTTTATGTTCCCAACAGTACAAGAGAGATATCGATCCCTCTACAGCTTCTTTAGTTTTGCGCGAAAATTCCCCGGATTTTCTTATGCATGAATGTAATACACAAACATGTGTCCTATCTATTTCAAGGTACTAATTCTGAAATGTTACAGACTCTCCCCTTAAAATAAACTTCGTCCCCGAAGTTCGCACTATCTTACGTTTCGGAATGAGGAAGTGACTTGTATTGGTCATGACATTACTCAACTCCATGGTAATCTGGAATGGGAATAATTGTAGTATCCCATATCCAGATCTTTTCCTTGAGCTCTCATCATACTTGACAATCTCCAACTTGTTGTCTCCAATACCCCAAAGTTCCTTTTACTATCATCCCGTAGGGATATATCCTTATTATAAAATCCTTAAATTGGGGTCTCTTCTTTAGTTCATTTCCCTGATTAGGTATTCTAGTCCAACTCCTTTACTTGATCATCGAGCTTCCTTATTATAGTATGTAAGGTCTCGGATGTCTTAATAAAACAGAGTTTTAAATTCTATTAGACAATAGTTGTGGTCAAAAGACTAAAAGTTTGCTTTATCATGGTATGGTTTATACTGATAGTCTTTCTGAAGATTAGTTTTGATTACATTTAGTCCATACTTATCCGAGGTACTTATTCCTCTACATATATTCAATTGGATGTGCTTTATTCCCTCTTAAAGACCACTTAAGAGTTGTGTCCTTTAGAATTAGTCTATTAGGATTAATCTATTTTATCACGAATGGCGATTTTCTATGCATGGTGGTAGCTACACACCCTTACATTTTATCTTGTATACATGATTTCCAAGTCATTTATTCCCATGTTATAATGTTTTCTTTGTAAAACACATATTTTTGGTGTTCAAAAGTGGTTTTAGAATTTTGGTTTGGATTTATTTTTGTAAAAGTCAACTCGTGCGTTGACTTTTGGTTTGCCGAGTTGACTTTTGGTCTTGGACAACCAAAATTATTCAACCCAGATAATTGAAACCACTTTTATATACTAGAAATGTGTGTTATACAACAAAAAAAATAGGCTAAAACAGGTTCATTTCGCTTGGATTGATGGGATGTGCAATTGTGCGTGTAGCTACCACCCTTGACACTGTGTTATTTTCGATTTTATCACCTTCAAGCTTTTACCTTATCAAGCCTTAGATAGTCTTTTGATAGCACCTTAAGTACTTCTTCAACTTCCATTTATTAATTGCCTTAAGGTTTGAGCACTACTATCTTAAAATAAAATTCGGTCTTTCATCCTGACATACTCTTGGGAGTATTTTATAATGATGATTTCTTATAACCTTATGAGAAAAAGGCTTAACCTCATCATAATCTAATACTTATTTTCCAACCTGTATTTGGAGAGTTGAATAACAATACCGCCCTTTTACTGTTTACTCAAAGAAACAGGTAACAACACTTCAGTGTTTTTTGTTTACTCTCCCCCTTGAGGTCTTTTAACGATCTCTAAACTGTATGTATAATACCCATTAACTCAATAGTAAGGATATTAGTCTCTATCTAGCTTATACTTTACCTTTGGAAGGTCTCACGAAAGAATCTGCGATATACCCACTAATACGTTGCTAACGTATCGATAATTTTTTATGTTCCATGTTTGTTTTATACCTACTTTCTTATGTTTTGTCCACACTTTGGAGTATTTTTACACACTTTATGGAACTAACCTATTCACAAGATGCCACAGTGCCAGTTGCATGTTTTCTATTGTTTTTGGTTTCAGAAAAGTCAGAAAATGAATATTCTCGGAATTTGACGGGACAAAAGCCAAAGTCAATATTTTACCATGGGGAACATGGAGCCATAAGACGAGACGGAGGAGGGCCTCAAGGGTCCACACCACCTGGCCGCGCGACCAGGCCTAGCCCACGCCACGGGGCGGTGTGGACACCTCGGGCACACCCTCGACCTCCCTCTTCGCCTATATATTGCCTCTGATACAAAAACCCTAAGGACTCGATCAAAATTCCACTAAAGAGATGTATCCGCCGTCGTCTCCATCCCTAGATCGGGAGGGATCTGAAGCTCTTCCCGGCACCCTGCCGGAGGGGAGAATTCACCTTGGAGGCCTTCTTCATCACCATGCCTGCCTCCGGTGTGATGCGTGAGGTGTTCATCCTTGGACTATGGGTCCATGTAGTAGTTAGATAGTTGGTTATTCTCCTTTGTGCTATCATGTTTAGATCTTGTGAGCTGCGTTCATGATCAAGATCATCTATTTGTAATCCTACATGTTGTGTTTGCGGGGATCTGATGGATATTGAGATGCTATTTCAGATTGATTATCGATTCGATCATGTCTTTGTTATTTGTGATCTTGCATGCTCTCTGTTGTTAGTAGATATCTTGGCCAAGTAGATGCTAGCAACTCCAAGAGGGAGTATTTATGCTCGATAGTGGGTTCATGCCTCTAGTAATCTGGGGAAGTGACAGAAATCTCTAAGGTACTAGATGTGTTGTTGCTACTAGGGACAAAACAACAATCCTTTGTTCATAGAACAATCGTATTGTTTACTTTACACACTTTGCTTAATGCAATTATTTGTTTCTTGCCACTTAATACTGGAGGGGGTTCGGATGATAACCTCAAGGTGGATTATTAGTCATAGATGCAGTTGGATTACGGTCTATGTATAATGTTGTAATGCCCAATCAAATATCAAAGGAGTCAAGATGATTAGTATATGCATGTATGCTTTGTCAATGTTTGTTAATTGTTGCGGTGACCCAGCATACCACTGCATGATGTAGTACACTATAGTCGTTGACATAACACCAATGAAACAATGTTCACTAGTATTACATCCCTAAGAGTGGTACAACAGAAACACAATAGGTCCAAGACATGACTATAGATTACAACTTGACTCTTTACAAAAGATCCAGAGAACACTCTAGGTTAAAGAGAGAGAAAGAAACTTCTTAGAAAGAAGAATCAGAATAATAACTCAGAACTATCTAGAGACCAAGACTAGTATCTAAACTATTTGGCTTGCCATTGCTACTATTGCAATGCTCTATAGAAGTAGGTTTTATGGCTAGAGAATCTACTCCATCTAAACAGACACTTTATCTTCACTTCAGCTGATGTATATGTTGACTTCATTGACTTTATTGAAGAACTTGAGCTGTTGATGATGGTTTCTTGAGCAGAAATTGATGTTAACGTCGTCTTCAATGGCTTAGAACCTAGTAAGTGTTAAGAAGGTACGGTTGAGTACGAGCGTACTCAGCAAGTTCACTAAAAAGGAGTGTATGATGCACTATGTCTATAGCCACAGACCATAGGTCGTAGGCAATGCAGGTTTTCGTAAACATTTCTTCAAAGGTTGCTTTTTTCTAAAAACTATGTCTGACAGCCTTCACAGGTTGACCAAAACCTTCATGGTGTTCCTTTCCTGCCGCGTTCGTAGATCCTTCCCGGAATAGGCAGTAACATGTCAAAATTCTTACACTCTGCAGAGGTGCGTTACTTTACCCATGAGAGACCATCTCCTTGTTGCACAACCGGGCAGCTTATTCCCGTCCACAATTCCTTGATGTAGGGCCTAGTAGATGATCCAAGCCAATCGCTGCCCTCTCCGCGACCCCATATGTCTGCACGGTCCTCCGGGGCTGACTACACCTCCGTTAAGCCCCTTTTTTGGGCAAGCTACAACCCTGGTGAGTTCCCGAAGACTCTATGAGCTGGTGATGCCCCTGGCAAGCTCCATAAAGGTCCGACTATACCTCTAGCAGCCACTCATAGATAATCTAGATACCAAAATCATGGGGCCTAAGGGTGCCCACCCATATGCTGGATCCACACAAGGAATCACAGCGTCACGATAAGGTCATCTTGCCTCCATATCAAAGGAAGAAGATACAACTAACTTCTCCATCCCATTCCAAATCTCATGGTTAACGCGTAATATACGGCGCTAGAATCACTGGCGACATTGATTGTTAAGTCCTAGATATTATGTTCCTTTACCATTAGAACTGTATCAATAGATTATTACCCTCTGGTAAATAATCCATAATCATATTATTATGAAGATAGTATTTTCTGTCCTTTTTGAAATGCAGGTGATGACAACATTTGAGTTACAAGCATTTGATACAAAATAATCAAAGGACATGAGCAAGTTGTGAACTTGCCTTCTGTGATTGCAAGATTATGCACTCACGGTCTTCGAGGTACTAGAAGATCCAAAATCTGGAAATAGCATCATTGGTCTGGTAAGGACTAATGTTTAAAGAAGCAAGATGCAATTATGCATAAGTAATGTAATGCAGTTTGGAAAACCCCGAAGTAATACCCTAATATGGTGAATGAGTTAAACTTAGGTGATTTCTTTAAGATTTAGTTTGTCTATAAGTTTACTTTACAAGCCAATATACATATACAAGGAACTTAAGACTAACATGTATGATATAAAGTAAATATAACAACACATGCTTAGAGTTATTGGATATTATGTATCTATTATAGAAGTCCATGTTTTAGGTAGATAAGAGTTGAAGAACTTATTATGAGATTGTTGTCTGAAGTGGCAAAACGAATAACTTTTGAAGGAAAGATTTCTTTGATAAGGTTTAAACAATCTTGATGGTTAATAGTATGCGATCATTGACTTTTTCGTTTGTTCGATAAATTTGGATTTGAGATGCCTTATGACTTAATTTGGAACAGACAAAAGTTAACTATAAAAACATAAGTAGATCTAGGGTGTGATGTGTTTAAAAGTATTAATAAGCTTTAAACCTTGCAACAAGAATATTTGAAGGTATAGGATCATTCACTTTTAGTTTAAGTGAGTTTTCTAAATGTTAATAGTTTTACTTTTAAGTAGTATTATAGACTTAAGTTATGGTTTTGGAAGTAGTATTTAACTATTCAAGATTTAGGGTTTTTTCATAAAATTGTGTTTATTTCTTATTTAAGAATGTTCTTAAAGAATTTACCAACTAAATAATAAATAAGGATTTATTTCTTAATAACCTTAAAATGTGTTGGAATAACATAATTAGTATTTTTCTAGGGAAATATATTTACTTAAGATCTTAAAAGTGAATTTTATTCAATTTTAGGTGTTATCCTTATTTTTACAAAATTCCACAAAGGATATGTTGGCATTGATTATGACTATCTGATACATACATATGCATGATATAATTAGCTCCTACACATATTACTTGATATGTTTTATTTCCTATTCAAGTTATTGGATGATCTTGATGATTTACCTGATATAATCAAATGTGTTGACTGAGTTTTTTTTCCTAATTAGGATCTAGTTATTCCTGTAGCATAGCTTTAGTTGTCAATATGAATAGATCCTCTACATAAAAATATGTTGTGTGTAATTAAAATGTGCACACCGAGATTTCATTAGGTAAATGTGCATGTGAGTTCCTGGAGTGTAATCTGGCACATGTGTTAGTTAATTGCTAGGTTCCTATGATTTTGCATAAGCACTGGCTTTGTTAAGTGACAATGGTTGGGCTTAAATCTCCTCCTTACTCTATCTGTGGCCTGATGTGGTTTAGATGGTTGATACTGTTGGAACACTACCTAGTGATTTATGTTGTTTGGACGTTGCTACTATGGTGCCTCCATGTTGGAGTGTGCACATTAGTAAGTTCAAACAGCAGGATTTGCTGCTCCTTTGGAGTGGCTGAGAAATCGTGCTGGCTAGTAATTTAAAAGTGGCCTTTTTATATGATTCCTAGTATATACTAGGGAAATAATTTATCTTGTTTGGTTTATTTAAATATGATCCAAGTGTAATGCTTGCTTGATATCTAGAGAAGAATTGAGTTCCTGTTCAAATAGACAGAGAACTAATATGCCTATTTGATTCCTGGATTATCCTCTATGAAAATGATAAAAATTGTTTTGTTTTAATAATTTGAGGCTAGCTAATGAAGAACAATTTGTATGATGGCTTCTGCTGGCTTGGGCTACTACTGTGGTGCCTCCAATCTTGGAGTGTGCATAGTGGTAACCCATGTAGCATAACTTGTTGCCATAACAACAGTGAAGTAGTTGATGTTGGTGTCCAAAAGATAGAAATCTAGCTCATGATGCAAAAGGCTGAAGCTAGATTGGTTGGCTAAAACTGTTAAATTTACCACTGTGGTGCCTCCCCTAGGAGTGTGCACAGTGGTAACATCTCAGATGTTAACTGCTAGAGTTCTTCGTTTGGCCTATGATGCAAAAGCTAAGGCCAAATCTTCTAAGATGGGAACGGATACTTTATTGCCTTTTTACAGCTCTAGGATGAACTAGTGTAGCACTTCTACACTAAATTGAGAGCTCTCTCTCTTCTCCAACTGATGCTTGTGTTAAATTGGCAGGAACAAGTATTAGTATTGTTCTAGTAGCCAACCTAGTGCTTGCAGTGGGGATAGATGATTTTTTGATGTCTAAATGGTTAATCCTAGCCAGCTATTCTGAATATTTGTGGCATGCTCCTCTGTCTCCTTCTAGTGCTACTATTGTTGCCCTTCTATGCACATGGACCTCCACTTTCTTAAGTTCCTGATGTTGATCTTGATCACACCTTGCTTGTGCTCCTCATTGAACTACTAGCTAGTTCCTCCTGGACTATTGCCTTCCTTCTTGAGATGTTGGCAACTACTGATGTGGATCTTGGTAGTGTTCTAATAGTGTGTTTCGAAGACGTGGAAATGGAAAGATGAGATGTGGCATGTAGAGTTTGGCTAGCGTGTTGTTGGTGATGTGGAGAAGCTAATGTTGGTCTAACTAGCTATGGCTGGTTTGCCTCATATTACTTCATGCTACTTCTTCTCTAGCGTTGACAGCACATCCACATGCAGCTGTGTGTGAGCTGCTTGCAAATGGGACCTTCTACGTTAAAAGTGAACTAGCCCCGCCATAACATTACACGTCACATTAGATGGAGCCTTCATACTTCTGTATCTATGTAGATCCTAGTGCATGAAATGCAACTATGCCACTTACTTTGCTTCTTGCCATTTAAGTACAAACTTAATTCTGGTTCAATGATCAACTCAGGAATCACTTAAAGACACGTTCTTACAGTTAAGACTTTGTCCTATCAACCCGAACCTCGGGTCACATTATGTCGAGTATACAACATGGTTATATGGAAGAACCTATGACTTAGGCATAGGATATGCAACACATCTCTTTCTTTCAACCATAGTTGTAATACTAACTCAATGCTTCATACAGTAAGAACTTCTTTCTTACCTTGTTCCATTCTGAGCTTCTTCAGAATCTTGTCTTAGGACATTCTGAACATCTTTCAGAATCAAGTCCAGGAAGCATTCGACACTTAGTGTTTATTAAACTCACTAATCTATCTCAATAGATCTTATTGTTTAATAAGTTCAACTTCATTCTTACTTATCTAACTTAAATATTATTAACACCAATCACATCATTCATATATGTCGTCTACATATCCTAGAATGATTTCACGCTCCCACTCAAATATGACATTCATATTTGAGATCTAGGGATTTCACTTATCTCCCACTCAAAATATGTCAGCTACATATTATGAATTAGCCAAGCTGATTGCTCCCACTCAAATCTAGGTCCTCTTCATAATCTTGGACATTCCAAAATTCTTTGATCATCATCAAATCGAGAATTCCACTAACGATATTTCAATGACCATTCATTTCTCGTACTTAGGTCCATCACGCTTCTTTATAATTCGTAGGAATGTCTCGTTCAAAACATGACAAGTGAACCAACAATATAATTCCACAAACTTGTAGAATATATAGTTGAATCCTACTTTCTTTAGTAAAAGTATTCGATGAAACTTTGTGATCATTATCATTAGTTTCTCCTCTATTTGTAGAGTTTGGTTTTACGAAAAAAATTTCACTACGCCACTCAACAATTCGGAGGTAAGGTATAATACCTTGTTTTGATCCTTTACTTTCTTCCACATATATCTTCAACAAGACACGTTGACTTTGGACAACAGAAGGTTTGCCCCTTTTGTGGAAGATGCATTCATAGCTTCCTAAGAATGCTCTACAAGACTTGTTTATTTGCCACGATTTTGACTTATCGAAATCTCTAGAAACTCGAACTTGCCATAACACTTATGGTGTTGTTTCCACGAATCTTTAGATGTTCCTTTGTATTTCAAATGAGTGTTCTACTTATTTCGAGCTCTAACTCTAAACGACAACTATAATCCCGATAAGAGATAATATTATACCATATGTATCCAATACATAATGATTATGATGTTCAGAAATTTCAACAAAGTTTGAATTCATCCAATTATCATAATTTTTAAAACATGTTTCACAAGTCCCTTTTATGCTAAACTTAACTTGAACACCTTAGTCATGTCGATCAAATCGAAGAGACTTCGTATTCTTGTTAATTTCAATATCCTATTTAGTTATGAACTCATTTGAACAATGCAAATCGTTTCAAACTCATGTTTCATTAAGTAAATACGCATATTCACTTAAGTCCACAATTAACAAATGATTTCCACTACTTGTTGAAAATATGATACATCACTATGTATAAGATTCAACATTTCTTCGCATATCATTGTTTTACCAGAATGCGGAGTTTTAGTCATTCTGCCCAAAGGGCATGGTTTTGCAAAGTCTTTAGATCAATCATCTAGGACCCCCGATCTTCATTTAGAATGAAGAACATGCAATAACCATAATGACTTAAACTATAGTGTCATTTCATTATTAAACTTTGGATATCTTTTAGCATTCTAATCCTTTATAAATGTTTTAACTATTATCATTAACATAGTGATGAGAATAACTTGTTTGTAATTGTAATGTGACCATAACGGTATTGTTCATAAGAATAGTACAAACTTGCTTGTAACTTGTTCATATGAATAATCGTCTCGCCAAATGCAAGACACACAAACAGGGATTACAAAATTATATTCAAGTCCACTAATCCAAATGACAAACTTTGAGGAAAGAGGTGATGTCAGCCATCAACTGTTTTTCTTGCCGTCATCAAGTCACGTTGCCTCAAAACCAGCAATTCTCAAGAAGATCCTCCTGTTTTCACAAAACGAGACAAGTATCAAATACTTTGCAAACTGCAACGAGTTTTACAAGAATCACATTTATAATTTGTATATCTTACACATACCTTTTTATCCATGACCTCCATTTGTAATCAAGCCCTTCTAAGAGTTCTCAACTCTAATGCAAGATTGCTAAGTGTTTTTCCAAACATCCTCTTTTCATCCATGATGGAGGAAAACCCATCCAATGGCTCATACCCTATGTGCCTTATTCTGTAGAATACAAAATGTAGCCCAACTCTCCATCGAATGGAGAATGGCTTATTGGATGATTATGGAGAAAACACAAACATTCTGGAGTCATCGAATTATCTCCTAATGGTTATTCTATCAAGAAGAGAAGATCATCTTTTATGAGGATATCCCTCAGGCGTGGGTATTAATCTATGAAGTTGGACCCTTTTGATAAGTACCAAATTAAGCAATATATTCCCATGGTCGCAAAGGACCTCAATGGGATAGGCCAAGATCTACTAAGATATTTGCAAACAGACATCTAGACTAAGTTTATAATAAGAGATCAATTTATAATTGGTCTCCACTAAAATTGTCATCCCCTGGACAATTTTAGTGATCACATGATCCATATCCTCTGCACCTTCCCCAATCATCACGGCCATCAATGCATTATCAAAGGTAGACATTCAATAATGCCAATCACATCATCCAAGTGACTCATGCTCGATCTTTTGATCTCTTGTGTTCAGAGGCCATGTCTGTACATGCTAGGCTCACCAAATCTAACTTGTGTGTATTCAATGTGCAACATGGCTTACACCCACTGTATGCGAACGTAGATATGTCTGACCCCCGATCATCACGGCTGGCCTCATAACGAAGAACTTTCTTGGTGGTGCACACACAAGGAGAACACGAAACATTGGAATTAAATAGGGATTATCTTATTTGCTACCGTTGAGTATATAAATACTAGCACACAATAAGATGTAAAACAGGTATCAACATCATATGTATAATGTGATATGATATGGTGCTTCTCCTTGCGCCTTGATCCCCATCGAGCGCTCCGGCATGATCTCCATCTTGCCCTTGGTTTGACGCCTGATGGCTCAATGCACGGCGCCCAGAAAAATGCTTGATGGCGGTGTTGATGTAGAGCTCGTTGGGAACCCCAAGAGGAAGGTATGATGAGCACAGCAGCAAGTTCCCCTTAGTTATGAAACCAAGGTTTAATCGAACCAGTAGGAGCAAGGAATCACCTCAAAGGTGTTACTAGCTGAGCTTTGGCAGGGCGCACTACCGGTCCTAGTAGCAACGTGGAGACCTGCACAACATAACCACAGAACTTTGTCCCCAACTTGCGATGAGGTTGTCAATCTCACCGTGTTTTGCGGAAAACAAAGGATTAAACGTATCGAATGGAAAGACGTAAAAGTTCGTTGAAAGAAAACACAAAGCAGAAACAGTTTATAGATTGTATGTAAAGTAAAGGACCGGGATCCATAGTTCACTAGAGGTGGCTCTCCTTAGATAGATAACATGCTGGGTGAACAAATTACAGCGGGGCAATTGACAAACACCGAGAAAGCAATACATGCATATACTAATCATCTTGACTCCTTTGAGACTTGATTGGGCATTACAACATAATACATAGACCGCCATCCAACTGCATCTATGACTAATAATCCACCTTCAGTTTATCATCCGAACCCCCTCCAGTATTAAGTTGCAAGCAACAGATTATTGCTTTACGAACTGCGTGTAAAGTAAACAATACAATTGTTCTATGAACAAAGGATCGTTGTTTTCTCCCTAGTAGCAACAGCACATTTAGTACCTTAGAGATTTTTGTCACTTCCCCAGATTACCAGAGGCATGAACCCACTATCAAGCATAAATACTAACTCTTGGACTTGCTAGCATCTACTTGGCCAAGATAGCTACTAACAACGGAAAGCATGCAAGATCTCAAATAACAAAGACATGATAGAATCAATAATCAATCTGAAATAGCATCTCAATATCCATCGGATCCCCGCAAACACAACATGTATGGATTACAAATAGATGATCTTGATCATGAACGGAGCTCACAAGATCTAAACATGAAAGCACAAAGGAGGAGAAACCATCCATCTAGCTACTACATGGATCTGTAGTCCAAGGATGAACTACTCACGCATCACACCGGAGGCTTGCATGGTGATGAAGAAGGCCTCCAGGGTGAATTCCCCTCTCCGGCAGGGTGTCGGGAAGAGCTTCAGATCCCCCCCGATCTAGGGACAGAGACAACGGCGCCTACAGACTCTTTCGTGGATTTTTGATCGGGTACCTAGGGTTTTCGTCCCGAGGGCAGCTTATAGGCGGAAGGAGAGGCCGAGGGGGTGCTGGGGTCGGCTAGACCACCCCCTGGCACGGGCCAGGCCTGGCCGCGTGGCCAGGTGGTGTGGTCGGCCCCCAGCCCTTCTCCGTCTCGTATTCTAGCACTTGATCCCTTCCGGAAAAATAGGCACTTTGGATTTTGTCCCGTCCAATTCCGAGAATATTCATTTTCTGACTTTTCTGAAACCAAAAACAACAGAAAACAGACAGCTGGCACTGTGGCTCTTGCTAATAGGTTAGTCCAATAAATCATAATAAAAGTACTCCAAAGTTGGAACAAAACACAAGAAAGTGGATAAAACCAAGCATGGAACATCAAAAATTATAGATACATTTGCAATGTATCAACATCCCTAAGCTTAACTCCTGCTCGTCCTCGAGTAGGTAAGTGATAAAAAGAAATAATTTTTGAGGTGACATGCACCATTAAAAAGTTGATCAAAGTATTTGCAAAACTCAAAGCTGGGATCATAGTACTTCAATCATAACATGAAAGACAAAGTTCTAGAAATAAGCAAAGAAACTATGATACAACATGAAAAGGCACAAACAAAAGATTCAAGAATAACATGCTTTGGAAGACGTTTGTTTGTTTCACATAAAGAAAACATAGCATAATAGTATTCAGCTTGTCCCTCAATAAAGTAGCAAATATAAATGCATAGGACACCTTCAAAGTTCATAAGAGTGACTAGATACAATAGTTTCAAACAAGCAATAACAAGTTATGCATCAATCAACTAGTCTTGGGACAGTGCACATAGAACTAAGAATGGCCACTATGCTCTCAAAGTAGTGCATAAAGATAGAAGGTGGAGACTCAATATAATGGTGGAAGAAAAGCCTTTTGAAAAGGAAGTAGGGATTCAAGTCTCATAAAGAGCTTCCAAAAATTATGGTACTTATAGCTTTCCGCTCTCATTGCCCCTATCATAAGCATCTTGAAGGTGATTAAGGTTAAAGTGACACAACTAAGAGGATATGCTTGACAAGTTATAAACCGAAATCTCATGCCCCTTACTTACGAAGACCGATCCTCATGCTACTCAACTTCAGTCACGAGTAAGCTCTTGTCATTGTAAGTATATGTGTATCATTAAGAACCGCCAACGGGGTACCCCTTGCACATGATACGGGAGCTTTCCCATAATCAAAATGACAAGGCAAGCAGACAATGAGCATCTCAGTGATCTTTTTATTTGCTATTTGCATAGGTTTTTATTGAGGATGCTTCATAGAGTGCTCACTATGGTGATGCTGCAAGTTTCCACCATGATTTGGCATGGCTTAGGCTAGCGGCCCAGGCGTTTCTCTAACACACATACAAACTCCATGATCTTACAAGTTCCACATTTATTTCACACCGCCGGGATCCGTAAGCAAAAGAACATGATATCAACGGGGTACAAAGTACACGTGCAACATTGAAAGCGTTCCCCATGAAACATGGTTCTGCTAATTTCAACTTATAAAGCGCAATCATATACGCAACAAAGAAGGACCCAACGGTTCAAGTTTATTAGAGGCAATAAATTAAAGTGTGACATCAAGTTCGTGAGAGGTTTAATCACTAGTTTTCTCATAACAAGTGAAAGGTAAACAAAAGCATGAATATACTTGGAATAGCATAAGCTAGTAGGTAGGTATGGTGGAATCTTTGGAAAAACTTGGTTTAGGGAGTTGGATGCATGAGTGGAACTCATACTTGGTTGTGGAGGCTAGCAAAAGACTGGGAGCGAGAAACTAAGAGAGCAATAATGGCCATAATCATACAAAGCGACAAAACATCATTGATCAAAGCATAAAGTGATACTACAAGTTGAAAACTAAAGGATCATAAAGGCTATGGTGACTTGAGATAGTCATAACATGGTGTGAGCATACGCCAAGTCAACCCAAATAAAGCATCAAAGGAGAATACCACTATACTATGCTTTAATATGCTAAAACAACGCATGATTCATCCAAGGCACATTAAGCAATCTCAATTATTTATAACAAGTCATGATACAGTAAATATACTAAGCATAAAGCCAAAACAATATCAAGCATGGCATGACAAAGCATGGCCACAGTCAAAAACGAGCTCTTTTTTACCACATAAGCATAAACTTTCCTAGTCTTTTCCAAACCAAACCAAACTATTTGTAAACCAAAGTGTGAAAGAGGGGGTCCAACCAACTTATTCAGAAAACTAAGCAAACCAAGCAAACTAAAAACCAAAACGAAAACGAAAAAGAAGACGCTCCAAGAGAAACACAACTGTGCACGAAACAATAAAAATGAAGCGTTTGGAAGAAACCTGGAATTTTTATTGATGAAGAAGGGGATGCCTTGGGCATCCCCAAGCTTTGACGCTTGTACTTCTTGGATGTTTCTTGGGGTGACACGTGTGGCATCCCCAAGCTTGAGCTTTAGTCCATCCTTCATCTCATTACTCATTCCTTCCATACACCTGGAATTTTTCCTTCATACAAAACTTCACACAATCTCATTAGCAACATTAGTGCACTTAAGATAAATAAGTCTGAAGGTTCAGTTCTAACATCAAATAAACTTCCATTAGAACACTAGCTACTGTAGCACTTCCCTCAAAAATCTCAATTGCCCAAAGGAACTCAAGAAGGAACTAACAAGAAGCAAATGCAGAAAATGGCAGAAATCTGTCAAAACAGACCAGCAGGTAAAGACAATTTTTTTCGAAGACCTTATATTGCTCAAATCAAAAAGTGTTGAACTAACGAAAGTTAGATCACAACCTGGGTCAGAAGCACAAACAATTACAGCTCAATCCTACATAAAGATCTCTCTCAGGAATTTTTACGGTGAAGCACAGAAATCTGTTTCGGGACAGCAACTTTCCCAATCATTACTTCACTCTCATTAGAGGTTACTCTTGGCACAAAAGGCAAATAAAAAGGATAAGGAGAGGTTATTACAGAGGTAATAACTTCCAAGACTCAACTAAAACTCTTGGGTTATCTCCCAACAAGTACTTTTCTTTAACGCCTTTAAGTTAGGCATAAGAACCAAAGAAAGAATCAAGTGTTCTCAAATGAAGAAGCATTAAGACCAACTTTCTTGCCCTTACCTCTCTTATTTTTATTCTTAACCTTGGGGAAAATATGATTGTTTGGTGGAGAATAAAGGTGCATGGTCCCCTTTCCCACATCTATTATTGCTCCAAGGATTCAATAGGGACCTTCCAAGTGTAATTTGTCCTATTCCTGCACATTCAATAACAAGATAATCAATAGAAATCATTTTCCCAAGGATCTTTGTAAACACTCCTTCAGCTATTCCAAGAGGTAATATGGTAGTATTATTGGTGAGAGATATTTCTTTTCCTCCTTCAACGAGCCCCCAAAGATTCCGAGATTCATAAATAGCTTTGGGCATAAGACAAAATTCAGACATGATATCACAGCGAGCTTGAAAAGTTTCAGTGTTTATCTCAATCTTTACTGTAGGGAACCACTTTGATGGTTCAGAGTTTATTGGAACATAATCATGTTGCTCCCTAAGCGTATTATAGCACCCTTCTAATCTAGTAGTGCTAGCCTCAAGAGTGTCCAACCTAGCAAATATTTTTGCGAAAGAAGTATCAGTTTGGCTAGGCAAGTTGTAAGTGAGGATTAATTTCTTTATAGAATTAATGGCATCATCCTCATTACTTTGGAGGAAATCTCCTCCCGCAATAGCATCTAAAGCATATCTATAGCAAAGAGCAATCCCAAGGTAAAAACTGCTAAGGAACAATCCTTGAATCATTTTAGGCTCAGTCTTTTCATGTAGATCAGAGATTCTAGACCAAGCTTCCTTAAAACTTTCCTCAATTCCTTGTTTAAAAGTGAGAATCATTTCCTCGGGTGACATAGTGATTGGAGCAAGGCTAGACATAGTGGAAACTCAAGATAGGAACTAATTTTTTTGTGTTTTCAAATAAGAAAGCAAACAAGTAAAACTAATTTTTTGTGTTTTTTGAAGAACAAAACAAGCAAACAAAGCAAAAAGAAACTAAGGAAAACAAAACCAACAAAGTAAAGAGATTGGTTATGAGGGACTCCCCTTGTGAAGATGTCCTTGACTCCCCGGCAACGGCGCCAGAAAAATGCTTGATGGCTCAATGCACGGCGCCCAGAAAAATGCTTGATGGCGGTGTTGATGTAGAGCTCGTTGGGAACCCCAAGAGGAAGGTATGATGAGCACAGCTGCAAGTTTCCCTCAGTTATGAAACCAAGGTTTAATCGAACCAGTAGGAGCAAGGAAACACCTCAAAGGTGTTACTAGCTGAGCTTTGGCAGGGCGCACTACCGATGCTAGTAGCAACGTGGAGACCTGCACAACACAACCACAGAACTTTGTCCCCAACTTGCGATGACGTTGTCCATCTCACCGTGTTTTGCGGAAAACAAAGGATTAAACATATCGAATGGAAAGAAGTAAAAGTTTGCAGAAAGAAAACACAAAGCAGAAACAGTTTATAGATTGTATGTAAAGTAAAGGACCGGGATCCATAGTTCACTAGAGGTGGCTCTCCATAGATAGATAACATGCTGGGTGAACAAATTACAGTGGGGCAATTGACAAACACCGAGAAAGCAATACATGCATATACTAATCATCTTGACTCCTTTGAGACTTGATTGAGCATTACAACATAATACATAGACCGCCATCCAACTGCATCTATGACTAATAATCCACCTTCAGGTTACCATCCGAACCCCCTCCAGTATTAAGTTGCAAGCAACAGATTATTTCTTTACGAACTGCATGTACAGTAAACAATACAATTGTTCTATGAACAAAGGATCGTTGTTTTCTCCCTAGTAGCAACAGCACATCTAGTACCTTAGAGATTTCTGTCACTTCCCCAGATTACCAGAGGCATGAACCCACTATCAAGCATAAATACTAACTCTTGGACTTGCTAGCATCTACTTGGCCAAGATAGTGTTGGGTCCGCAACATAGAAAATAAAAAAATTCCTACGATGAGAACTATACGCCAAGACCTATCTACTAGATACAGAGCAACGGGTGGACATACTTCCATGGAGAACTTACCCTCGAAGACAACGAGTTTTGTTAACGAGTAGGAACTCGTGGTTGATGTAGTCGTACGCTTGCCGATCTCAAGATCGTGTGGAAGTCCGAGCGCCGCAAAACAGCAGCGCATCTGTCCTCGCACACACGTTCAAGCCACCGGACAACCTCCACCTCCTCGCTCCAGCGAATCAGCGAAAGCAGCAACTCCTTCCAGATGCAAGGCCACCGGGAACATGTATCTCGCTAATCCGAGACCATGGGGGAATATCTAGAGGGGGAGAGAGATCCTTCACGAGGAGGTGTGAGGATGAAGGAGGGAATGGGTGGCCTTTTATAGGAGGAGGGGGTGCCCCCTCTCTCCATGGCCGGCGCATGGGGGGTGACCCCTCACCTCCTGCATTCATGTGGTGGTAACCCCTCCACATTAAAATGCCCCTTAACATTCTCTTTTAAAGTCTCCACTTTAAATACATTAAATTTCTCCAAATTTAATGCTCTCTCATTTAATAAAAATCTTTTATTTATTTTATTCAGAATTTTGTTAATTACTTTAATTAACAAACATTCACATAAAACCCCTTGCAAGATTTCAATATTACATGCAGAACCACTTTCTGCAATTTCACCCGAAACAATTCTGGTTTCTATCGAAACAATTCCTGTTTCTATCGAAACATTTCCTGCGCTTTGCAAACCTTTTGTCTGGAACATATGTGCTCCTAAATGGTGTCCAGCAAACCTTAAGTGTGTCACCCTACGGTTCATGAATAATGCAGACATGATTGAGACTCCTCTCAGATCAATAATCAGAAGCGGGACCTGGAGATCCATACTGACTCCTGCACATTGAACGATGACTTCTGTGATCGTGAGAACCTTTAACGTCAGCAATTTAATCCCTTTGTCTCATGATATAATATATGTCCGAGATTCGATCATCGGTATCCAAATACCTAGTTTGATCTCGTTACCGACATGCACTCTTTTCTCGTTCCCGTGATATAACATTCTAGTGATCACATCACTTGCTTGCAAGCTATCTTAATGTGATATCACCGAGAGGGCCCAGAGTATATCTATCTGTCATCTGGATTGACAAATCCCACTCTGATCAATGAGCCTCAACATAAGACCTTCATAGTACTGAACCCATCTTTATAGTCACCCTGTTACGGTGTGACGTTTGATGTTATCAAGATACTCTTCCGGTGTTAGCAATTAACATGATCTCATGGTCTAAGGACTAAGACTACTTTGTATGATGTTATAGCAATATAAACATAATGACTTGATCGTAATGCTACACTTCGGATGAATGTTCATCACATCATTTCACAAATGCTGTGACCTTGTTATGAACAACATCCAATGTCCATGATCAGGAAACTTTGATCATCTTGTTAATCCACAAGCTAGTCTATAAGAGAGGCATAACTAGGAACCCTTTTTGTTTATTAAACACACATGTATTGATGTTTCCTATCAATACAATTATAGCATGCAAAATAAACATCTATCATATACAAGGAATATATAATAACAACTTTATTATTGCCTCTCAGGGCATATTTCCTTCAGTCTCCCACTTGCACTAGAGACAATAATCTAGTTCACATAGTGATAAATCTAACACCCATGGAGTTCTGGTGTTGATCATGTTTTTCCCTAGGGAGTACTTTAGTCAACGGATCTGCTACATTTAGGTCTGTGTGCACTTTACAAATCTTTATATCTCCATCCTTTACATGCTCGCGGATGGAGTGAAACCGGCGCTTAATATGCTTGGAATTCTTGTGAGACCTTGGTTCCTTTGCATTGGCTAAGGCTCCATTGTTGTCACAATAGATCACCATTGGGTCCAACGCACTGGGAACCACACCCAGTTCTGTAATGAACTCTTTCATCCAAACTACCTCCTGTGCCGCTTCTGAAGCAGCAACATATTCCGCCTCCGTTGTTGATCCAGCCACCATAGGTTGTTTGGAATTCCTCCAACTAACTGCTGCTCCGTTCAAGAGAAATACGTATCCGGATTGAGACTTAGAGTCATCCGGATCGGTGTCAAAGCTAGCATCGACATAACACTTAGCGACTAGCTCTTCTTCACCTCCGTATATAAGAAGCATATCCGTAGTTCTTCTCAAGTACTTGAGGATGTTCTTTACCGCTATCCAGTGTTCCGAACCTGGATCAGATTGGTACCTACTAGTCAAACTAATAGCATGTGCCACATCCGGTCTTGTACATAGCATGGCATACATAATAGAGCCTATGGCCGAGGCATAGGGGATCTTATCCATCATCTCTCTTTCTTCCGCCGTAGCCGGACTTTGAGTCTTACTCAATGTCTTGCCTTGCAACATAGGTAAGAACCCATTCTTACTTTCGTCCATATTAAACTTCTTTAATATCTTATCAAGGTATGTACTCTGCGATAACCCAATTAGGCATCTTGATCTATCTCTATAGATTTTAATGCCTAATATATATGAAGCTTCACCAAGGTCCTTCATCGAAAATTTGCTATTTAGATAACTTTTAACACTGTTTAAAAGATCTATATCATTTCCAATCAATAATATGTCATCCACATATAATATCAGAAATGCCACATTGCTCCCACTCACTTTCTTGTAAATACAAACCTCTCCATAAGTTTGGACAAATCGAAACTCTTTGATCACCTCATCAAAGCAGAGATTCCAACTCCGGGATGCTTGCTTCAGTCCATAGATGGATCGCTGAAGTTTGCACGCCTTATCAGCATCCTTAGGATCGAGAAATACCTTTGGTTGTATCATATACAACTCTTCTTCAATATTACCATTGAGGAATGCAGTTTTGACATCCATCTGCCATATTTCATAATCGAAATATGCAGCAATTGATAACATAATCCTAACTGACTTAAGCATCGCTACGGGAGAGAATGTCTCATCGTAGTCAACTCCTTGAATTTGTCGAAACCCCTTTGCGACAAGTCAAGCCTTGTAGATGGTTACATTACCATCAGCATCAGTTTTTCTTTTGAAAATCCATTTATTCTCAACGGCCTTTCGATCGTGAGGTAAGTCCACCAAGGTCCAAACCTGGTTTTCGTACATGGATTCCATCTCGGATTTCATGGCTTCTAGCCATTTGTTGGAATCAGGGCTCATCATCGCTTCTTCATATGTCGCAGGGTCATCTATTTCATCAATCATGAAATTCATAACAGGATTGTCGTACAGTTCAGGAGCTGCACGTGTCCTGCTTGACCTGCGAGGTTCGGTAGTGTCCTCTTTCGGAGTTTCATGATTAATATCATTAGCTCTCTCTTCATTAGGTGAAGTCAACTCCGAAACAACTTCCGGTGCTGCGCTAGTCGCCATTTCATGAAGAGAAGGTTCAATAACCTCTTCGAGTTCTACCTTCCGACTACTCACACCTTTCGCGAGAAACTCCTTCTCAAGAAAGGATCCATTCTTGGCAACAAAGACCTTGCCCTCGGATCTGTGATAGAAGGTATACCCAATCATTTCCTTAGGGTATCCTATGAAGACGCATTTTTCTGCTTTGGGTTCGAGTTTATCCGGTTGAAGTTTCTTCACATAAACATCACATCCCCAAACTTTAAGAAATGACAGCTTAGGTTTGTTTCCAAACCATAATTCATACGGTGTCTTTTCAACGGATTTAGATGGTGCCCTATTTAAAGTGAATGTAGCGGTTTCTAGTGCATAACCCCAAAATGACAGTGGCAAGTTAGTCAGAGACATCATAGATCAAACCATATCCAATAAAGTACGATTACGACGTTCTGTCACACCATTATGTTGTGGTGTTCCGGCAGGCGTGAGTTGTGAAACTATTCCACACTCTTTCATTTGTGTGCTAAACTCGTAACTTAGATACTCTCCTCCACGGTCAGACCGTAGAAATTTGATCTTTCTATTACGATGATTTTCCACTTTATTCTGAAATTCCTTGAACTTTTCAAAAGTTTCAGACTTGTGTTTCATCAAATAGATATACCCGTATCTACTCAAATCATCCGTGAAAGTAACAAAATAACGATATCCACCTCGCGTCGACACACTCATTGGTCCACACACATCAGTATGTATGATTTCCAATAAATCTGTCGCCCGTTCCATCAAACCGGAAAATGGCGTTCTAGTCATCTTGCCCATAAGGCATGGCTCACATGTATCAAATGATTCAAAATCAAGTGATTCCAAAAGTCCATCAGAATGGAGTTTCTTCATGCGTTTAACGCCAATATGACCTAGACGGCAGTGCCACATATATGCAGATATATCATTATCAAGTTTAATACTTTTAGCATCAACATTATGAATATGCGTAATACTACTATCGAGATCCAATAGAAATAAACCATTCAACACAGGTGCATGACCATAAAAGATATTATTCATATAAATCGAACAACCATTGTTTTCAGATTTAAACGAATAACCACTTTGCATCAAACATGATCCTGATACAATGTTCATGCTCAGTGCAGGTACCAAATAACAATTATTCAGGTTTATAACTAATCCCGACGGCATATGGAGAGGCAGCGTTCCGACGGCGATCACATCAACTCTTGATCCATTGCCAACCCGCATCGTGACCTCACCCCTTGCTAGTTGTCGCTTGTTCCGCAGCCCCTGAACCGAGTTACTTATATTAGCAACTGATCTCGTATCAAATACCCAGGTGCTACTGTGAGTACTAGTCAAGTACACATCAATAACATGTATATCACATATACCTTTGTTTGCCTTGCCGGCCTTTTTGTCCGCCAAATACTTGGGGCAGTTGCGCTTCCAATGGCCAGTCCCCTTGCAATAGTAGCACTCGGTGTCAGACTTAGGGCCAGCTCGGGGTTTCTTTTCAGACGCGGCAACAGATTTGCTGCCCTTCTTTCCCTTCTGCTTGCCTTTCTTGTCCTTCTTGAAACCGGTGGTCTTATTGACCATCAACACTTGATGTTCTTTCCTAATCTCCACTTCTGCAGTCTTAAGCATTGACAGAAGCTCGGGAAGAGACTTCTTCATGCCCTGCATATTATAGTTCATCACGAAGCTCTTGTAGCTAGGTGGCAGAGATTGGAGAACACAATGTATGCCTAAGTCAATGGGAATCGTTATTCCCAAGGACACAAGCTTATCGGCGTACCCAGACATTTTGAGTACGTGCTCACTAACAGAGCTGTTCTCTTCCATCATGCAGCTAATGAACTTTTCAGAAGCATTATAACTCTCTACGGCAGCATGGGTATCGAAAATCATTTTCAATTCTCCCATGGTATCAAAGGCATTGCCATTTTCGAAACGTTTTCGAAGTTCTGGTTCTAGCCCATACAGTATGCCGCAATGAACTAAGTTGTGGTCCTCCTGACGAGTTATATAGATGTTCTTTTCCTCGTCAGGGGCATCAGGAGTTGGTGGGGGGCCTAGCGGCGCCTCTAGCACATATTGCTTTTGTGCAGCAGTGAGGAGAATCCTCAAATTCATAGCCCAGTTGGTGAAGTTGCTACCATTCGCAGCAAGCTTCTCTTTCTCCATGAACACATTGAAATTAAAAGCAGGTGATGCCATCTACAACAGAATTTGTAAAATATATTTAGACTAAGTTTATGATAGATTGAGTTCAACTAATCCAAATTACTAATGAACTCCCACTCAAAAACGACATCCCTCGTGTCCTTTTGGTGATTACATGAACCAAATCCACTACACCAAGTCCGATCATCACGTGAGTCGGTGTAGCTTCAAAGGCGAGTATCTATATAGGCATCATATCAACTATATGACTCATGCTTAACCTTTCGGTCCGTGTTCCGAGGCCATGTCTGTACATGCTAGGCTCGTCAAGTAAGAACCTTAGTATTCGCGTGTGTAAAACTGTCTTACACCCGTTGTATGAAAGCGTAGAGTCGAGAACACCCGATCATCACGTGATGCCTCAAAACACGATCCACAAAATGGTGCATACTTAAGGAAGAACACATTTTATCTTGATATCTAAATGAGGGATCATCTTATAATGCTACCAAAAGCGCCAAACTAGCAATATAAGATGCTAACATCTAATGTGTGAAGTGAGGTGATATGGTCCATGCATTTGATCTCTATCATTTGCATCGTGGTATGATCTCTATCATTCCTTTGTGTGTAAGGCCAAGGTCTATGGAACTTACACGTCAAGTGAGTTGTAAGAGTATCTATCATACATCTACTTACAACAATACCATATAAAGACACTAGCCCAGCAACGATCTAAACTAGACGCCTCTAATTTATCAATTGCAAGTTTTACGTGGCTTAGGGCTTTCGGAGATAGAACCGGTCTTACCTACGAACATGAACCACAACGAGGATAACCAAGTTATTAGCAACTCGTTGTAAATCAGATATTGACTATAGTAGGAGAGACAGACACCCGCCAGCCACTTATGCAAAACAAGATGCATGTCAGTCGTGGAACCGGTCTCATGTACGATGACATGTAAGGTTGGTCCGGGCCGCTTCATCCCACTATGCCACCAATATCCAAAGTACATAGAAAGTACATAGAAGATGCAATAACATGATCATCATGGCCCACATATAAACATATGTGTACTACCCGTGCAAAGCACCTACGCATAGATCAGGCTCTGATACCACTGTTGTGTCCGCATCATAGAAAACAAAAAATTTCCTATGATGAGAACTATACGCCAAGACCTATCTACTAGATACAGAGCAACGGGTGGACATACATCCATGGAGAACTTACCCTCGAAGACAACGAGTTTTGTTAACGAGTAGGAACTCGTGGTTGATGTAGTCATACGCTTGCCGATCTCAAGATCGTGTGGAAGTCCGAGCGCCGCAAAACAGCAGCGCATCCGTCCTCGCACACACGTTCAAGCCACCGGACAACCTCCACCTCCTCGCTCCAGCGAATCAGCGGAAGCAGCAACTCCTTCCAGACGCAAGGCCACCGGGAACATGTATCTCGCTAATCCGAGACCATGGGGGAATATCTAGAGGGGGAGAGAGATCCTTCACGAGGAGGTGTGAGGATGAAGGAGGGAATGGATGGCCTTTTATAGGAGGAGGGGCGTGCCCCCTCTCTCCATGGCCGGCGCATGGGGGGTGACCCCTCACCTGCCCCATTCATGTGGTGGTAACCCCTCCACATTAAAATGCCCCTTAACATTCTCTTTTAAAGTCTCCACTTTAAATGCATTAAATTACTCCAAATTTGATGCTCTCTCATTTAATAAAACTCTTTTATTTATTTTATTCAGAATTTTGTTAATTACTTTAATTAACAAACATTCACATAAAACCCCTTGCAACATTTCAATATTACATGCAGAACCACTTTCTGCAATTTCACCCGAAACAATTCTGGTTTCTATCGAAACATTTCCTGCGCTTTGCAAACCTTTTGTCTGGAACATATGTGCTCCTAAATGGTGTCCGGCAACCCTTAAGTGTGTCACCCTACGGTTCACGAATAATGTAGACATGATTGAGACTCCTCTCAGATCAATAATCAGAAGCGTGACCTGGAGATCCATACTGACTCCTGCACATTGAACGATGACTTCTGTGATCGTGAGAACCTTTAACGTCAGCAATTTAATCCCTTTGTCTCATGATATAATACATGTCCGAGATTCGATAATCGGTATCCAAATACCTAGTTTGATCTCGTTACCGACATGCACTCTTTTCTCGTTCCCGTGATATAACATTCTAGTGATCACATCACTTGCTTGCAAGCTATCTTAATGTGATATCACCGAGAGGGCCCAGAGTATATCTATCTGTCATCTGGATTGACAAATCCCACTCTTGATCCATGAGCCTCAACATAACACCTTCGTAGTACTGAACCCATCTTTATAGTCACCCTGTTACGGCGTGACGTTTGATGTTATCAAGATACTCTTCCGGTGTTAGCAATTAACATGATCTCATGGTCTAAGGACTAAGACTACTTTGTATGATGTTATAGCAATATAAACATAATGACTTGATCGTAATGCTATACTTCGGATGAATGTTCATCACATCATTTCACAAATGTTGTGACCTTGTTATTAACAGCATCCAATGTCCATGATCAGGAAACTTTGATAATCTTGTTAATCAACAAGCTAGTCTATAAGGGAGGCATAACTAGGAACCCTTTTTGTTTATTAAACACGCATGTATTGATGTTTCCTATCAATACAATTATAGCATGCAAAATAAACATCTATCATATACAAGGAATATATAATAACAACTTTATTATTGCCTCTCAGGGCATATTTCCTTCAGATAGCTACTAACAACGGAAAGCATGCAAGATCTCAAATAACAAAGACATGATAGAATCAATAATCAATCTGAAATAGCATCTCAATATCCATCGGATCCCCGCAAACACAACATGTATGGATTGCAAATAGATGATCTTGATCATGAACGGAGCTCACAAGATCTAAACATGAAAGCACAAAGGAGGAGAAACCAGCCATCTAGCTACTACATGGATCCATAGTACAAGGATGAACTACTCACGCATCACACTGGAGGCTTGCATGGTGATGAAGAAGGCCTCCAGGGTGAATTCCCCTCTCCGGCAGGGTGCCGGGAAGAGCTTCAGACCTCCCCCCCGATCTAGGGACAGAGACGACGGCGGCTACAGACTCTTTCGTGGATTTTTGATCGGGTACCTAGGGTTTTCGTCCCGAGGGCAACTTATAGGAGGAAGGAGAGGCCGAGGGGGTGCTGGGGTCGGCCAGACCACCCCCTGGCCGCACGGCCAGGTGGTGTAGCCGACCCCCAGCCCTTCTCCGTCTCGTATTCTGGCACTTGATCCCTTCCGGAAAAATAGGCACTTTGGCTTTTGTCCCGTCCAATTCCAAGATTATTCATTCTCTGACTTTTCTGGAACCAAAAACAATAGAAAACGGGCAGATGGCACTGTGGCTCTTGTTAATAGGTTAGTCCAAGAAATCATAATAAAAGTACTCCAAAGTTGGACCAAAACACAAGAAAGTGGATACAACCAAGCATGGAACATCAAAAATTATAGATACATTTGCAATGTATCAACGCCAAGTCCACGACGCCTCCACCAGGTCGTTCATCGGAACGATGACTATTACTATACTACTTAGTAACAGGAAAATAAACTACTTTAACTTCGCAACGACCAATGCCATATCATAATCACATGCCCCTGCAAAATAAAGTTAGACGCCTCTACTTTATCTATTGCAAGTTTTACGTGGTTGTTAGGGCTTTCGCAATAGAACTGTTTCTAAACTATGAACTTTCCAACCACAACATGGATCCGACAGTTGTCTCTATTACACCCCTTTCGGGGCCCTCCGTTGTAAATGCTATATCAACTATCGAATGAGAGACAGACACCCGCTAGCCACTTATACGGTACAAGACGTATGTTGAGCGTGGAACCAGTCTCACATATGAATACACGTAAGGTAGGTCCGGGCCGCTTCATCAAACAATACCGCGATATAAACAAGTACACGTTAGAGGGTAACAACTAAGGGATCAATGCCCGCACAATACATGTGCGTACTGGCCGTACAACACTCCTACGCATAGATCAGCTCTGATACCACTGAAGGGGATCCGTAATAGAAAAGAAAAAATTTCCTACGTGGGAACCCCAAAAACCGCCTAGGATCTATCTATGTAGTAATGCCGTAACGGTTGATGTGTAGAGAATACATACCCTTGTAGACTGTACGCGGTTAACGTTCCACAGGGAATGTGGTTGAAGTAGTCGTACTCGTAGCCGACCTCAAGGTCGCGAAGCTCCTCGCAGGTCACCCCTTGCTCCTTCTTCATCCTCATCCTGCAGCAGCTCCGGCTCACGACATTTAAGCGCCCCAAGTTTTGCGCCTCGTGTCTTCGTACACATCTGGTGCACGATGAGACCTCCAGCTCCCCGATCCCGCCGAGAGTGTGGAAGTTGATATCCGGCTAGGAATCCCTGCAGCGCAACGGCATACTGAAGGTGTGCCTTGTTCGCACAGCCCAGACTTGGGGCCATGGTCACAAGGGCTAGAGAGAGAGGGAAGGAGGAAGCCAACCAAAGGACTTCTCCAAATTGTGTGTTTAATCCCACCCATGGGCACCCCTTTATATAGGCTAACGGGGTGTGCCTTTCTCAAAGGCTAAGCCATGTGGGACTATTAGTAAAAAGAAAAGACAGAAGGATTTTTGTCCATCCGGATGGGCCGATTTCAGCCTAAGAGGAAAAAGAGGGCAGCAGCAGCCAGCAACATAGGCGCCGACCGGGTGGGCCTTGGGAAAGGTGCTGTTTGGAGGCAAAATTCGCGAAGATCAGAAATTCGGGAAAATATACGGAAAATCCTATTTTTCCAGAAGACTAAGGATGCTAGAAGACGGAGTGGAGATGGGCCACAGGGGGCCCACACCACCCCATGGCGCGGGCAGCCCTAGGCTGCGCCAGGAGGTGGTGTGGCCACCCTGGCCCACTCCAGCCTCTCCCCTCTGGCGTATATCATCCTCCCGAAACCCTAAGAGTCGGGGAGCGACCATAGAAAGATTCCTCCGCCTCTGCGGGGCGGAAAACACCGAGAGAGAAAGATCTCTCCGGTAGACAGATTTCTGCCGGGGGAATTCCTTCCCGGAGAGGGGAGACTGTCGCCATCAACACCACCATCAAGCTGGACTTCATCGGGATCATCATCATCATCATCACCACCACCATCATCACCCTCATCATCGTATCCATATTGCTGTAACAATTGCGTTGAATCTTGCATAGTTCATAGGGGAAACTTTCCCGGTGTTGATTACTCTTTGTAGTTGATGCTATTGAGTGAACCATTGAATTATTGTTTATGTTCAGATTGTTATACATCATTATTCCATCTCTGATCATGATCCATATGATGTCTTATGAGTAGTTCGTTTTGTTCTTTAGGATATGGCAGCAGTCTTGTTGTTAGTAGTGGAGTTGCGTTGAGAAAGATTCAATAGATTGTTATTTAAGTTGTGGTGTACTTCTTCTAGTGGTGTCATGTGAACATCGACTACATGACACTTCACCTATATGGGCCTAGGGGAATGCATTGTGTATTTGGATACTAATCGTAGGGGTTGCCGGAGTGACAGAAACCTGAACCCCCATTAGGAAACCATTGCACAAGGGACGTAAGGGTCTTAGAGTTTAAAGTTGTGGTTAGGTTTCTACCTTAAATACTTTCTTGTACTTACGGATGTTTGCAAGGGGTATAATCCCAAGTATGTATTAGTCTTAGATGGGGCGGTACATTAGCACAGGTTCACCCACACAACACTTAGCAAGCTAAAGAAGATTAATAAACTATATGAAGCGAAAGCACTTGATAGTCTTCCCATGTGTCCTCGAGAACGTTTGGTCATCTTAAGTAATACAACCGGCTTGTCCTTTGCTGCATAAAGGATTGGGCCACTTGCTGCATTTATTCCTACTGTCTTTTATTTACTCGTACTTTGTTTACTTGATTTATCGAAAACCCCTAAAAATTCGTTTGCTAAGTATTTGCAGAGACTTCCTGATCCATACCACTAGCCAGCACCTTCTGCTCCTCGTTGGGTTCGACACTCTTACTTATCGAAAATACTGCGATACACCCCCTATACTTGTGGTTCATCATCTTGAAACCCAGATCATCCTCATGCCCAACGAACTAGTATGAATAGAGGCTACTAGGGACTTGGTTGTTTCATACCACACCTGTATCACTATTTCTACTTGGCACAGTAATAGCACAATATGAAACTATTATAAACTAATTGAGATATGACAATAAATACCTATTTATTATTTGCCTGGCAATATCTCCTTCAGTATTAGTATTTCTACTATCACTACCACTAATGTTGAAGCTAGTAAACCCAATGGAACCTTTTCTAATAAAAATGCTGAAATCCTTCGAAATATGGGAAACAAATGCCGAGGAATGGTATAAGCTGCTGAAGAATGGTTAAGCTCTGGAATGGGAGGAAATAGTGCCTCTCTTTTATTCAAAGTTTTATCCTCCTAGTGAGATTCATAAAGATCGGAATCAAATATACAACTTTTGGCCTCTTGATGGAGAGAGTACAGCTCAAGCTTGGGGGAGATTGAAGTTACTAATGCTCAAATGTCCCATTCATGAGCTCCCCAACAATATTATTATCAACAACTTTTATGCAAGGCTCCCTCTACATGATAAAGATTTATTGGATGCTTCTTGTGCTGGATCATTCACTCGCATGGAAGAAGAAGCTAAATGGGACCTTCTAGACCGTATTCAAGACAATGTTGAAGCTTGGGAGAATGACAAAGGTAGAAACTCAGGTATAAATTATGATTATGAATGCATTGAATCTTTTATGGGAACTGATGACTTTCAAAATATTAGTAATATTTATGGTCTTGATTTGCAAGTTATTATGAATTGCTTTAGAGATTTTTCTTCCTATATCGAAATTCCAAAAAGGGGATGAAACAAATACCATGCACCTTACAAAGATATTGTTGACTATGCTCCTATTGGAAGTGCTGAGTATTGCATTATTGACCCCATCTTACCCGAACCTTATATCGAGAAGATTCATTTCCCCAAAAAGGTAAAGGACCATCCTATGATAACTAATGTAATCACCAAAAGTGAAAAAAGAACTGTAAAACCTGATGAACAAATAAACATTGAACCTGTGGTAGCAGTTGTGAAAGACCTTGTCACTAAAAGCGTAGAAGATGGGCACATAGTCTTTTGTGAGGATGCTTCTAATATTGTTTCACATCCCAATAGAACTAAAAAGGCTAGTGTTCCTGTGATTTCTATTAGAATTAGTGATCATTGCTATTATGGTTTATGTGATATTGGTGCAAGTTCCAATGCTATTCCTTATGAGCTTTATAGAGAAATTATGCATGAAATCAGTCCTTGCGAGTTGGAAGAGATTGATGTGGTTATTCACCTTGCTAATAGAGAGACCATCTCTCCAATTGGTATTGTACGAGACGTGGAAGTTCTTTGTGCTAAGATTAAGTACCCTGCTGATTTTCTAGTACTTGGTTCGGCTGCTAGTAAAACCTACCCTATCATTTTTGGTAGACCTTTCTTGAGTAATTGTGGAGCTATTATTGATTGCAAGAGGGAGAAAATCTTGACTAAGTTTGATGGGCAATCTTATGAGTTTAATTTTCCGAAATTTGCTAAAGAACCTTGTGAAGAGGAAACCCATAATGAGGATTTTAGGGTTGAACAACTTGCTTCTATTTCTCTTGCTCCTAACAATGCTTTGCAGCAATTTATGGAAGATCATGAAAGTGAAATCTTCATGGAAGAAAGGAATGAGATTGACATGATTCTCCGTGATCAACCTATGATTCTTAAGCACGACTTGCTTGTAGAAGACTTGGGTACCACGATGCCACCTAAAAAGGATCCGGTTTTTGATCTAAAACCTCTCCCTGATGATCTTAAATATGCTTATATTGATGATAAAAAGATATATCCTATTATTGTTAGCGCTGAACTTTTAGGGAAGGAAGAAGAAAGGTTATTGAAAGTTTTGAGGAAACATCGAGGAGCTATGGACTATACTCTGGATGATTTAAAAGGGATTTCACCTACTATATGTCAGCATTCTATCAACATAGAACCAGATGTGAAGCCAGTAGTGGAGCACCAACGACGTTTAAATCCTAGGATGAAGGAAGTGGTAAGGAATGAGGTATTGAAACTCCTTGATGCTGGTATTATTTACCCTATTGCTAATAGTGAATGGGTTAGTCCTGTTCATTGTGTTCCTAAATGATGGGTTCGTAGCATGGAAAACAAAAAATTTCTACCACAAGAACGAACAAAACCCAGATCTAATCTAGATAAAAGCCAAGATCTAATCTATTAGACAAGTGCAACGAGATAGATCTATACTAACCCTTGTAGACACAAAAGCGTTACGAGATTAGATCTCGTGGTTGATGTAGTCGATCACTTGCCGATCTCAAGATCGAGTGGACGATCCTTCCGGCGCCGCGTTCCGGCAGCGCTTCCGCAGTCGGTCACACGTGCGGAGTCGAAGCAGACCTTCCTCTCCTCGTTCCAGCGAGCAGCGGAGGTAGTAGATCTCTCCACGGAATTCCAGCAGCACGACAGCATGGTGGTGGTGGAGTGGAGAATTCTGCAGGGCTTCGCCTAAGCCTAGCAAAAAGAAGGAGGAGGAGAGAGGCGGCTTGGGGCAAGAGTGGAGGATCAAAGGGGTGTGGCGCCTCCACCCCTCTATATATAGAGGGAGGGGTGTGGCCTAGGGTTCCCACCCCTAGGCCCACCCCTTAGGGCCGGCGCCCCAAGGAGGTGGGGGAGGAGTCCTCCCCCCCTCAAGTCTCCTCTTTAAATTTCCCTTATCTTATCTTATCTTGGTTTTCAAATAAACTCCAAAATATCTTCTAGAACCTTCCGAAACATTCCGAAACCTTCTAGAATCCCCATACAAACACTCCGGAACATTTCCTAACTCAGAAAAAGATCCCCATTATATGAATCTTTCTCCCTGGACAATTCCGGAGCTCCTCGTGATGTCCCGACTCCACTCCGAGACTCCGAACAACATTCGGTCTCCAACGCACATTCCATATCTACTTAAAACAACTTCGAACCTTAAGTGTGTCACCCTATGGTTCGTGAATATGTAGACATGACGGAGACACCTCTCCGATCAATAACCATCAGCGGATCTGGAGATCCATAACGGCTCCCACATACTCAACGATGACTTCGTGATCGATTAAACCATTAACATACGAAATAAATTCCCTTTGTCTCGCGATACTCTACTTATCCGAGGTTTGATCATCGGTATCTCCATACCTAGTTCTACCTCGTTACTGACAAGTACTCTTTACTCGTTCCGTGATATGTCACCCCTTGTGACCTAGTCACATGCTTGCAAGCTAACTAGATGACACTCCACCGAGAGGGCCCAGAGCATATCTATCCGTCGTATGGATGGACAAATCCCAATCTTGGTCCATGCGCTTCAACACATACTTTCAGAATACCTAACGACACCTTTATGACCACCCAGTTACGAAGCGGTGTTTGATGTCATCAAAGTACCGATCCGGTGATGGTGATTAACACAACCTCATGGTCAAAGGATTAGGTCACTATGCATTTAAAAGCTTATAGCAATACGAACTTAATGACTTGATCTTATGCTACGCTTACTATGGGTGTGTGTCCATCACATCATTCTCCTAATGATACAACCTTGTTATTAATGACATCCAATGTCCATGACTAGGCAACCATGACCATCTATTAATCAACAAGCTAGTTTAACAAGAGGCTTACTAGGGACTCTTACATGTTTACAAAACACACAAGTATTAGTGTTTCCTAATAATACAATTATAGCATGGGATGTAAACATTCATCATAAACACAAAGATATAATAATAACCAATTTTATTATTGCCTCTTGGGCATATCTCCAACACTAAAAAGGGAGGTATTACCGTTGTCCCTAATGATAATAATGAGCTTATTCCTCAAAGAATAGTAGTAGGCTATAGGATGTGCATCGATTTTAGGAAAGTCAATAAAGTTACTAAGAAAGATCACTACCCGCTTCCTTTTATTGATCAAATGTTGGAAAGGTTGTCTAAAAAGACCCATTTTTGTTTTCTTGATGGTTATTCTGGTTTCTCTCAAATTGTTGTTAAACAACAAGATCAAGAAAAAACTACTTTTACTTGCCCTTATGGAACTTATGCTTATAGACGTATGCCTTTTGGTTTATGTAATGCTCCTGCTACTTTCCAAAGGTGCATGTTTGATATCTTTCATGGTTTTTGTGAGGAAATTGTAGAAGTGTTCATGGATGACTTTTTTGTCTATGGAACTTCTTTTGATAATTGTCTGCACAACCTTGATAAAGTTTTGCAGAGATGTGAAGAAACTAATCTTGTTCTTAATTGGGAGAAATGCCACTTCATGGTTAATGAAGGGATTGTTCTTGGGCATAAAGTTTCTGAAAGAGGCATAGAAGTTGATAGAGCTAAGGTTGAGGCAATTGAGAAGATTCCATGTCCAAGAGACATCAAAGCTATTCGTAGTATCCTTGGTCATGCTGGTTTCTATAGGAGGTTTATTAAAGACTTCTCTAGGATATCAAAACCTCTCACTAATCTTCTTCAAAAAGATATACCCTTCGTTTTTGATGATGATTGTAGGGAAGCTTTTGAAACTCTTAAGAAGGCTTTAACTACAGCCCCTATTGTTCAACCACCTGATTGGAGTTTACCCTTTGAAATAATGTGTGATGCTAGTGATTTTGCTGTAGGGGCTGTCCTTGGGCAACGTATTGATAAAAAGTTAAACGTTATCCATTATGCTAGTAAGACTCTAGACACTACTCAAAGGAATTATGCCACTACTGAAAAGGAATTTCTAGCTGTTGTTTTTTCCTGTGATAAGTTTAGGCCCTATACTGTGGACTCAAAAGAAACCATTCATACTGATCATGCTACTATTAAATATCTTATGACGAAGAAGGACGCTAAGCCTAGGCTTATTAGATGGGTACTGCTTTTACAAGAGTTTGATCCACATATAATAGATAGGAAGGGTGCTGAAAACCCTGTAGCTGATAATTTATCTCGTTTGGAAAACATCTCTTTTGACCCTACGCCTGTTAATGATAGTTTTCCAAATGAACAGTTAGCTGTAGTAGGGGTGAGCTCGTGAGGAAGCCCTTGGTATGCTGATTATGCTAACTTTATTATCTCCAAGTATTTGCCTCCAACTTTTACAGCTCAGCAAAGAAGAAAGTTCTTCTATGATTTGAGGCATTATTTTTGTGATGACCCACACTTATACAAACAAGGAGTGGATGGTATTACGCGAAGATGTGTTCCAGAATATGAACAAAAGGATATATTGTGTAAATGTCATGGTAGTGCCTATGGAGGACATCATGCAGGAGATAGAACTGCACAAAAGGTACTACAATCAGGTTTCTACTGGCCTACCCTTTTTAAAGATGCAAGAAAATTTGTTTTATCTTGTGATGAATGTCAGCGTGTTGGTAATATTTCTAGACGCAATGAAATGCCTATGAACTACTCTCTAGTTATTGAACCTTTTGATTGTTGGGGATTTGACTTTATGGGTCCTTTCCCTCCTTCGAAAGGCTACACTCATATTCGTGTTGCCGTTGATTATGTTACTAAGTGGGTAGAAGCCATTCCTACAAAGAGTGCTGACGGGGAGACTTCTCTAAAAATGCTTAAGGATATTATCTTTCCTAGGTTGGGGTGCCTAGGTTCCTCATGAATGATGGGGGTTCTCATTACATTCATGGTGGTTTTAGGAAGACCCTTGCTAAATATGATGTTAATCATAGAATTGCTTCCGCTTATCACCCCCAAACTAGCGGGCAAGTAGAGTTATCAAATAGAGAAATTAAATCTATCCTGCAAAAGACTGTTAATAGGTCTAGAAAAAACTGGGCTAAGAAGTTGAATGATGCTTTATGGGCTTATATAACTGCTTACAAAAATCCTATGGGAACGTCTCCTTATAAAATGGTTTATGGGAAAGCTTGCCACCTACCCTTAGAATTAGAACACAAAGCTTACTGGGCAGTGAAAGAACTAAATAGAGATTGTAAGCTTGCTGGTGAGAAAAGATTATTTGACTTAAGTTCTTTAGATGAATGGAGGAGTGAAGCCTATGAGAATGCTAGGCTCTTTAAGGAAAATGTTAAAAGATGGCATGACAAGCGAATACTTAAGAGAGAATTTCATGTTGGTGAGAAAGTTCTATTGTATAGGTCTCGTCTCAGATTTTTTGCAGGTAAGCTACTATCAAAATGGGAAGGACCTTTCATCATTGAAGAAGTATACTGTTCAGGAGCAATACAAATTTCTTCTCTAAAAGATGATACTACACAAGTAGTGAATGGACAGCGACTCAAACACTATATTGCTGGAGATTCTTACAATGAAGATGTTGATGCCTTTCAAGTTACATCGAGGACCAAATTCAGAGACCTGCAGAGTCGGTTTTCAAATAGGTAACAGTTCTGGTAAGAAAAGTTCCGCAAAAACACAGTACAACTATATTTTTGCAGTTTTCAGTCAATAAGGAAAGTTACGAAGCAAAAAAGGGACGGAACCGGAGCCGGGGTAGCTCACACCACCCTGTGGCGCGGGCCCACCCTTGGCCGCACCACCAGGTGGTGAGGCCACCCCAGACTCCGCATCTGACCCGTTTTCATCCAGTACCTCCCTTTTGATATGAAACTTCGTAATATATACCCCCCGGATCCCCCAAGGTCCGTATATCGTGTTTTCGTCGTGTTTTTGTTTCGATCTGTTTCTGCCAGGTAAAATCTCAGATTTGTAGCCTCAATGTCTTCCACTGGATCAGTTAAGGGAGATTCCTTGGAAGATATCATCAACCCATACATGAGAGAATTGAAGATTCATCCCAAGGAGTTATTGAACGAATATGAGAAGATATCACCACCACCGAAGGATTAATTCGTCATCAGGTTTGGCATCCCCTTGGTTTGTTTCAAGCTTGGGGGAGTGCCGCGATATCACATCACTAACTTCTATCTTTTTACCTTTTTAGTAGAGTCATATCATGAATAGAGGAGTTATTATGTAGGATGGTTTGCATTATGGAAGTGTCCCCTCTCTCGTTAGATATGTATCCCTTGGTGCGTGTTATCGTTATGGAATATTAATGAGAAGTTCTATCATCCACTCTTTTGCATAGCTTATATTAGTTTTCAATTCGTGGTTATATGATTGATCTTGTTGTTAGTATTGGTATCACTTTGGGATCATTGAGTTAATTTAGTTGGTTTTGGAAAACCTGGCTCGGTCAGTAGCATCATTATTTTTGAGAGTTGAATGAAAAAGATAGAAGTACTCTAGAGAAAAATAATTTCATCATCTTTATTTCTTGATTTGCTCATAAGTTTAGTATTCTCTAGTTAAGATCTTTTGTGCTTCCGAGGAAGATTGCATGTTTGTTTTTATCACTTGTATGTTTGTTTGTTTCCTTCAACTCTTGTACTTGCTACCCAGCCTTGCTAGCCAAAAACCTGTACTGAGAGGGAATTCTTCTCATGCATCCACTTCCTTTAAACCAAACCCATGCCATTTGAGACCACCATACCTACCTAGTAGCATTATTGCTATTCCAAGTAAATTCTTGTTTTATCTACCTCCCAAATTAAACTTCTTATGTGAAAATTAGTGATTAAAGCTCTCACGAACTTGATGGCACACTTTACTTTCTTGCATTTAATAATCTTGAACCATTGGGTCCTTCTTTGTTGCATATATGCTTGTGCTTTATGAGTTGAAGTTAGCAGAACCATGTATCATGGGGACCGCTTTCAACACTTCGTTGGTACTTGTACCTAGTTGATATCATGTTCTTTTGCTTATGGATCCCGGTGGTGTGAAATAAATGTGGAACTTGTAAGATCATGGAGTTTATATGTGTGTTAGAGAAACGCTTGGGCCGCGAGCCTAAGCCATGCCTAATCATGGTGGAAACTTGCAGCATAACTATAGTGAGCATTCTATGAAGCATCCTCAATAAAAACCTATGCAAATAGCAAATAAAAAGATCGCTGAGATGCTCACTGTCTACTTGCCTTGTCATTTTGATTATGGGATAGCTCCTGTGTCATGTGCAAGGGGTCCCCCGTTGGCGGTTCTCAATGATACGCATGTATTTACAATGACAAGAGCTTGCTCGTGACTGACGTTGAGTAGCATGAGGTTCGGTACTCATAAGTAAGGCGCATGGGACATCAATTTATAACTTGTCAAGCATATCCTCTTAGTTGTGTCACTTTAACCTTAACCACCAAAAGATGCCTATGATAGGGGCAATGAGAGCTGAAAGCTAGTAAGTATCATAATTTTTGGGAGCTCTTTATGAGACTTGCAATCCCTGCTTCCCTCTGCAAAGGGCCCTTTCTTTTACTTTGTAGTTGAGTCAGTAAACCTACTTCCTTCTATCTCAGCAAGTATTTTGAGTTGATGTGTTTCATTCGTTCATATGGTGATTTATTCAATCATGTTTCTTATGTTCCTTGTTTTGCACATTGCTCTTATCTCGATGTTTACTACTTTGAAAGCTTTCATCAAAAACCAGTTATTTGTGAACTCCAGCAAACTATCAACTATTCTTCGACCAAGAGCTAAGTTTGCCATTACCAATGATGATTCACTTTATGAATCTTTATTGTGTTTCCTTTACTTATTACAAGTTGATTTATATAATAGTGAGTTGTCTTCTATTATGATCTATGCTTTTGATGAATGTGATGCTTCTTGTCCGTATTCTTTTATCGACTCTTCACTCCATAAACCTGAGGCCATGTTTATTGAGCTCAGTTTCGCTTGAGGACAAGCGAAGTCTAAGCTTGGGGGGAGTTGATACGTCATTTTGCATCACTATTCTATGTCTTAATTCACTATTATTCATTGATATATTTCGTATTGAGAGGTGATACTTATGTTATTTCATCTGTTTTTGCATGGTTGATGACTTTTGGAGCATGGACAGCTGTTGTCAGGATTCTGATGGAAAAGGTGATGTTTGGAGGCAAAATTCGCGAAGATCAGAAAATCCAGGAAAATATACAGAAAATCCTATTTTTCCAGAAGACTAAGGATGCCAAAAGACGGAGTGGAGATGGGCCACATGGGGCCCACACCACCCCCTGGCGCGGGCAGCCCTAGACCACGCTAGGAGGTGGTGTGGCCACCCTGGTCCACTCCAGCCTCTCCCCTCTAGCGTATATCATCCTCCCGAAACCCTAAGACTCGGAGAGGGACCACAGAAGGATTCCGCCACCTCTGCGGGGTGGAAAACACCGAGAGAGAAAGATCTCTCCGGCAGACAGATTTTTGCTGGGGGAATTCCTTCCGGAGAGGGGAGATCATCGCCATCAACACCACTATCAAGCTGGACTTCATCGGGATCATCATCATCATCACCACCACCATCATCACCATCATCACCCTCATCACCATCTCCATATTGCTGTAACAATTGCGTTGAATCTTGCATAGTTCATAGGGGAAACTTTCTCGGTGTTGATTACTCTTTGTAGTTGATGCTATTGAGTGAACCATTGAATTCTTGTTTATGTTCAGATTGTTATACATCATTATTCCATCTCTGATCATGATCCATATGATGTCTTGTGAGTAGTTCGTTTTGTTCTTGAGGACATGAGAGAAGTCTTGTTGTTAGTAGTGGAGTTGCGTTGAGAAAGATTCAATAGATTGTTATTTAAGTTGTGGTGTACTTCTTCTAGTGGTGTCATGTGAACGTCGACTACATGACACTTCATATATGGGCCTAGGGGAATTCATTGTGTATTTGGCTACTAATCGTAGGGGTTATCGGAGTGACAGAAACCTGAACCCCCATTAGGAAACCATTGCACAAGGGACGTAAGGGTCTTAGAGTTTAAAGTTGTGGTTAGGTTTCTACCTTAATTACTTTCTTGTACTTAAGGATGTTTGCAAGGGGTATAATCACAAGTATGTATTAGTCTTGGATGGGGCGGTACATTAACACAGGTTCACCCACACAACACTTAGAAAGCTAAAGAAGATTAATCAACTATATGAAGCGAAAGCACTTGACAGTTTTCCCATGTGTCCTCAAGAACGTTTGGTCATCTTAAGTAATACAACCGGCTTGTCCTTTGCGGCATAAAGGATTGGGCCACTTGCTACATTTATTCCTACTTCTTTTATTTACTCATACTTTGTTTACTTGCTTTATCGAAAACCCCTAAAAATCGGTTTGCTAAGTATTTGCAGAGAATTCCTGATCCATACCACTAGCCAGCACCTTCTGCTCCTCGTTGGGTTCGACACTCTTACTTATCGAAAATACTGCGATACACCCCCTATACTTGTGGGTCATCATCTTGAAACCCAGATCATCCTCATGACCAACGAACTAGTTTGAATAGAGGCTACTAGGGACTTGGTTGTTTCATACCACACCTGTATCACTATTTCTACTTGGCACAGTTATAGCACAATATGAAACTATTATAAACTAATTGAGATATGACAATAAAAACCTATTTATTTTATTTGCCTGGGCATATCTCCTTCAGTATTAGTATTTCTACTATCACTACCCATAATGTTGGAGGTGTTTCCTTGCTCCTACTGGTTCGATAACCTTGGTTTCATAACTGAGGGAAAACTTGTTGCTATACTCATCATACCTTCCTCTTGGGGTTCCCCAACAAGCTCAACATATTGAGTAAGAACCCACACAGTTGTGGATCTTCGAAACGAATCTACCAACATTACTTGTCTTACTTTTATCTTTGGATATTTTCTCTTTGGTAAGCCTGATTTTGCGAAGCATCTCGAAAGACGATCATTAGTTATATGCTTCTTTAGATCTAAATTCACATAGGCCAAGTTTTATGCTCTTTAGATTACACTAGGATGACCTAACTAGCTAAACCGCTAGGATACCAGCTACGGATACCAGCCATGGATCCTTCTGGGTGTATGAATTACCCTACGGGTGTTCGACTTACTATTGGCATTCTATCCAAGTTGTCAGAGCTTGAATAACACCCTTGTTCCAAGACTTCTTCACTTCCATGATCTTGTTACAACTACTTCATTAGCTTCTGAGCAACATCACCTATTTTGAGTGAACTTAAGTTCATTCCTTCATGTTGCTCCACACCTTTTTTACACTAATATTCCTTCTTATTACCAGCTCATAGTGAGTTGGGATTGATCCATCCTTCAAAATAGTGTTGATACTCCTTATATTTGGCTGCATGCTTCATGTAAGCCTTCATTTTGATCTTCATAACTCATCACTCCCTTACATGAATTCCCTTTTATATTTAGGTCTATAATATCAAGTAATAACTTAATGATGCAACATGAGTTTGCACACCAAGTCAAACTTCATGTACATATCTAGTCAATCAAGAAGATCCAAGAAAAACCTCTTACTTCGTGATACTTAGCACTTAGAGGTCAAACTACTCCTTGTCGCAATATTTACCCAAATTGCGCAGTTGCAACAGGATAATTTTGAGCAAAGTGGTCTCACTTTGGTTTTGACTAACCTCTTATCTTTCTTTTGGGACTACTAAAGACTACCAATTTTCCATTCTATCATAAACTATCCTCACATGATCTCTCGAAACTACTAACAACATTGTATTTACTACCTTAATCCAAAAATTATCGTAATATTATGACACATATGTCTTCTATCATAGACCTACACTATTCTTTACATACAGTTGTTACAAGATTTGTTACTAAGTACTTGTCCTAATTACAAACTTATCATAGTCTCGGAGCTATTCTCACCATGATAACTCTTCTTTTTATCTTACGATAGTTGATTCTAAACCAAATCATACTTCATCACGTAGAATTCTCAAGTGAATCCCACATGATTTACTTCCAATTGTATCTATACATATGTTGGAAATATGCCCTAGAGGCAAATAGTTATAAGGACTATTATTATATTTTGAATAGTTTATGATTAAGTTTTATATCATGCTATAACTGTATTGAGTGGAAACATCAATACACGTGTGATATATAAAACAACCAGGGGTTCCTAGTGAAACTCTAGTCACTGGTTCATTGGTCAACAGATGATCATGTTTCCTGATCATGTGGCATTTATGCCAGTTGGAAATGGAGTCAACTCATTCTCAGAATGAGATGATGAACCAATACCCAACCTAAACATCATGACCTGATCATGTCATGAAGTTCAAGTTACGATGATTAGAATGGATCCTCATAGACTATTCCTTAGACCGTGAGGCTATATCAATCACTGTCTCCCGAGAGTGCTTTAATAGCATCAAGCGCCACTTGGTAATACAGTGGTTATAAAGGTGTGTTTAGGTATTGAGAGGAAACCGTTGTGGCAATATATGTCAAGAGCGGGATTTGTCTGTCCATGTGACGGACAGATACTCAAGGGCCCACTCGGAGAAGTTATATCCAATAGCTGCGTAGCGTGTGATTTGATCACAGGGATATCACTTGACGGAATGAGTCAAGTAGCATTGTTCGGTAACGAGATTGAACACGACATGGTGATGTCATTGATCAGATCTCGGGCAATACAAGTATCGAGAGACAAAGGGAATAAGACACGAATGTCCCGGTTCAAACGACGAAAGATCTTCGTGGAACGCACAGGGGTCACATGGCCATCCAGGTCCCTCTGTCGATCATTGGTGCGGGAGTGTCCCAACCATGTCTGGAGTTATCACACTTAAGGGCTTGATGATGCTTAGAGAGTGTTTATAGGATCGGAAGAATCGTTGAAGAATAGTAGAGAGAAAACCGGAAAGGTTTCGGTAAGTTTGGAGGATGTCCGGAGTGGAGGTGGAAGGTGTTCCATAGCCATGGAGATTGAATAATATGTGAATGAATGTTAAATATTGATTTAATCATTTATTCATAATTATTTAATAAAATAGAAAATCAATTAAATGGTCAAAGGGCTCAAGAGGGGACCACACCCCTAGGAGAGGCCTAGGGGGTGGCCGGCGGCCCTAGTGGGCCAGCCTCACGTGGGGCCCATGGGTGGGGGCTGGCCGGCGTGCCTCCCCACCTCTCCCTCTCCTTTAGTCCCACCCCGGAACTTTGAGGGAGGTAGTACCTCCCCTTCCCCTATATATAGTGGGGGTACTTGGGAAAATAAATACACACAAATTCAATAAAGGTCTTCTCACTTTTGGGAAGACCTCCAATTGATATTTCTCTCTCTCTCTCTCTCTCTCTCTCTCTCTCTCTCTCGTGACCGTGGTCCCAAGTTCAGACTGCGCGAATGAGAGACATCTTCACCGCGGAGCGCCGTCGCGCTGCGGGATTCGTATCTAGGAGCTCTACTTCCGCAACTGCTGGATCGGGGAAGCGGGAGTCATCGTCAGGCACCAGACGTGTGTAACTCCCCGCGAGGTGTCGCACTTGAGGCACTCAAGTCGTTGGAGCCATAGGAGCGCAAGGACTTCATCACGACCTTGAGGTCAGCTTCGGCTCGTCTACATCAACCACACTCTCCTGAGCGTTGACAACGCTTTTCGGTCTTCAAGGGTAAGTTCGCGAAAAGCCCCTCCTGTTACCGTATTACTAATAGATAGGTCCTAGCAGCATCAGGTGTTCAGGGGCGTAGGGTAAAAATTATTGTTTTCATACGCGGAACCCCTACAGAGGTAGAACACACGAGATGTAGCGTGTGGACGTTGATCTTTTAGTTGCTACCCTCCCACGTGTACTTGTGTATACCGCAGTAATGCTTGATGAAGCGGCCACCAACCGACTTTACGCGTTCATTCACAAGACTGGTCCATGCTTAACATACGGCTTGTACCATATAAAGTGGCTTAGGGGGTGTCTCTCTCTCGCATTAGTTGGTATGACATTTACAATGGAGGGCCCCGAAAGGGGTATAGTATAGAAAACTACTTGATCAGGATTGTGTTGAAAGTTTGTAGGTAAGAACGGTTCTTGTGTGAAGCCCATTCAACCATGTAAAACAGGCAAAGATAAAGTAGAGGTGTCTAACTTTGTTTTGTAGGGGGCGTTGCTTTGTGATATGGATGTGGCAAAGGTAAAGTGATTACCTTTTGTTACGTCGTAGATAGTCACGGAGGTGACGGACTACCGTGCTGGAAAGATACCAGTACCCTGGTGTCTATGGTGCCAGAACCCTGGCGCTGGAATCCGGTGACGACGGATGGAGATCATGACGTGAAGGACCATATCACATCGCATTTACATTCAATGTTATTGTTTGTATATCTTATTGTGTGCTAGTATTAGATACTCGACGGTAGCCTAAGAAGATGATCCTTGTTAAAATTACCAATGATTGTATTCCCCCTTAGTGTGCACCACCAAGAAAGTTCTTCGGTATGAGGCATGCCGTGATGATCGGGTGTTAGACATACTTACATTCGCATAAAGTGGGTGTAAGCCATGTTGCACAGCGAATACACTAAGGTTGAGTTGGCGAGCTTAGCATGTACAGACATGGCCTCGGAACACGGATGGTCAAAAGATCGAGCATGAGTCGCATGAATGATGTGACCGACGTTTAGCGTCCACCCTTGAACCCACATTGATGGTCGTGATGATCAGGGGAGATGTGGCTGATAGGGGTCGTGTTATCACTAGGAACCTATCTGGGGATAGGTGTTTTTGAGTGGAGTTATTATTATAAACTTAGTCTAAATTCCTTTTTGCAATTATAAATGTAGAAATGGTTCTCCCCGACATTACCTTCCATATTGACAATTGGTTAAAAGGAGAAAAGCTCAAGTTAGAAGGATCCAACTTTTTTGCATGGGTCATGCGCCTTTATGATCTCCTTAGCAAGAACAAAGTGGATGACTACATGATCTACGAGATGTACTTGGAGCCACCCTATATTCATGAGACCCAGGAGGAGCGGCATCTCCACTACCGTCGTCGTGTGATGGCCACATTCATATCAGTAACGATGCGCCTTGGGATGGAAGATGGGCTGTGGCCGATGGTGGGAAGTCTTAATCCCCGAACGGTTATGGCACATCTGAGAATGCATTTCATGGAACAAGTGCGCATATGGGAGTATGAGCTGATGGGGGACTTCCTCTCCATAAATATGGAGGAGGGCTCCTCAATAGACGATCACTTGTTGAGCATATATGATGCATACATGAGTCTGGCATACTACCTGGACAATTGGTTCGCAAGCTCTTTTGCAATAGGCGTTGTGTTGCGGTCGCTGCCACCAAGCTTCCAAGCACAAGTCAGGATTTGCATTATGAGAGGCAATGCAGAAACACGGGATTTCCACGAGTTCATATCACATTTCAGAGATGTGGCGGTTGAACCCGATGTCGCTGAGGTCATCAATGACAAAGGTATATATTTGATATACAATTTTATAAATGTTATAATCTTGCAAACACATTTACAGTGTTAAGTATATTTGATACTTGTTCTGTTTTGCTGAAAACAGGTCCTTCTACATGAGAGGTGCTTGCTGGAGAAGAGGTGATGTTGTGTGTTGATGGTGAGCATGATGATGATGGCCGACGACACTCTCCCTCGACATTTATCATTTAGATTATATTCTGGATAGTTATTGTAATCAAAAGATTGTGAACCTCTTTAGTGTTTCTCACACTTTGTGAGACGGTTATTCATATCAGTTTGTAACAAACAGTTGTTCTACTATTATGAATGATTTCTATTTGTGTTCATATCTTGTTTGATTACTTAAGAATTATCCTTGTTGTTTCAAACTAATAGATAATGCATGAACATATTGTAAAATATTGAAATGCCTTAAAGTACCCAACTTAATGATATTTCATTAATGAATGAAACCATTGTTTAAATTCAAAGTTATATTGATAACATGTGAAAGTCATTCGATTTCTTATCACATATAAATCATGCCAAAGTTTGGCAAAATAACTCGAACACCGTGTATTACTTGAATACAAAGTGTTTTAATGAATCGTTAAAAGTAAATACATATTCGATGTATTGTATTTTGACAAATGGTAATTATCATTATATGATTGTTTAAAAGTGTAAAGTAGTTTACCAAAGGAAACATGAATATGAAACTATTTGATATGATCAAAGTGTTTCATCAACAAAGGGTATAAATATAAAAGAGAATCTAATTACTATGATTTGATCAATAGTAATGAAATTCAACTTTATAAGATTGGCTTAAATAAATTGTGAAATGCAAAGTGTTTTGAAATGTCAAAGTGCAAAGCATCACAATGTGATATTAGATATCAAAATGGGTGAATAGATGGCATGAAATAAATCATTGTAGTGTAGATGTAGAGACCATAAGTTAGAAATAGTTAGCACTCAATTAGAATATATAGTGAACCATATGAATTCGCGAGATCGGCTCCATATCAAGTATGGATCGTCGTGAAAGTTTTGGGGTTATTCGATATAACCAAAACAATAGCAAATTAGTCCTTGTAGAGCATTCATTGGAAACTTTGAATACGAAATCCATAGCTAAAACCAAAAGGAAAGCAAAACTTGTATTGGTTGGATTTGGTACATTTTTTAGAAAGTTCGCATTCAGCGATATTTCTCGATTATGAAGCAAATAGAAGATAGTGAAAAACACGATGAGGATTCAAATCCCTGTATCAGAGTGTTGAGAAGCGCAACGGACAATGTTCCTGAACGATTCTCTTCACATAAGGAAAGAATCAATGATAATGATCATTGTGTTTTCCCACTAGTGTTTTCACTACATGAAGTAGGATTCAAAATGTAGCCCATATCTTGTATGGAGACATTTATGAATAATTTGTCATGATTCTTGAAATATGACATGCCTACGAACTACTAAGGAAATAATGGTAAACTAGAATTATGAGAAATCCTAGAAGGAATATTCACTTGAGATTAGAAAGCAATTCGTTGTTGAATCTCACAAGTAAAAGGGGTCACTTGGAATTTTCCCAAATGACTGCAAAGCCATAATAGTGGAAAATGGGGTGAATGACAGAAGCACGATTTGTCTAGTATTAGACGAATTCAAATGAATTTGATTCAAGTGTGCTAAATGACTAGTGGATTTAAAACTGGTAAAGTACTAGTATCTCATAGTAAAACTCTAAGTTTGATATTTGATCAAAGGATTTTGAAATTATTCAAAAAAGTGAGTAGATATGCAATTTGCATAAAATTGAGTGGGAGCTATGAAAGTCTTCCTAAAACAATATGTGAATGACATTTTTGAGTGGGAGTAATATAAGTCTCAAATTCAAATATGTAGGAACATAGTTTGAGTAAGAGTAGTGACTCATACCCAAATATGTTAGAACATATTTTGAGTGGGAGCTTATAGAAGTGATTCATAAGTGTGTTAAGAATAAAAGCGCAAGTACCAATAAATAATGATTTATAAGGTGTAGAAGTTGATAATAGGTGTATTATGATATTATGTAGTATTCCTTAACGGATTCTGAATAGAATTTAATTAAGGAACTTCTCCTTAATATCTCAAATTAGGAATAGTGTTAAGTTGAACATCAAATGGTTGAAAGAAAGAAAAGGATGATCATCATCCACTATGTTGAGACATAGGTTCTATCTTAGAAAACCAAGATGATAACTTAACATAAGATATGATCTAATAAGGAACGTTTGAATCACGGAACATTGAGCTAAGTTTGTCCGCAATATCTAATAAAGAACTGTAGACATATATTCCAAATCCATAAAGGATGGCATATCTTAAAGCATAAAGGGTTATGTTATAAGGAAATAGGTTGGAAACTCCTGTAAATACCGATTAAAGTCAAGTAGGAAGCGAGGTGAACTAAAACATCGAAAGTTGCACAGAGTGCACTCATGTTTCGATGATTACATTTATAATAATAGATAAGGGTACCATCCAAAGTGTTGTATCATGTTATGGCGGGGCTAGTTCGCTTTTAACGTAGAATGATGTGTCACAGGACACAGTGCCCATAAGAAAGGCCTCAAGGTTGATCTAAAGTCACTGTAGGCTCCTGGAATCAGGCCTCGTTCTGCTGCCATAGCGACGATGCATACACACAGATGTTATCATGTGATGATAAAGTATTAATGTTAATTAAGGTGACATTAGTAAGTTGCAAAGGATTTGGGACTATAAAGTATAGACCCAAGACGCAACCTCTTCCATGAGCAAGCATGTTCAGGGTATCGGATATATGGTGCCAATGATTAAGAACAAATGCAGCTAGTGTATTTGTACTCTAGTGCAAGTGGGAGACTGTTGGAAATATGCCCTAGACACAAATAGTTATAAGGACTATTATCATATTCTGAATAGTTTATGATTAAGTTTTATATCATGCTATAACTGTATTGAGTGGAAACATCAATACACGTGTGATATACAAACAACCAGGGGTTCCCAGTGAAAGTCTAGTCACTGGTTCATTGGTCAACAAATGATCATGTTTCCTGATCATGTGGCATTTATGCCAGTTGGAAGTGGAGTCAACTCATTCTGAGAATGAGATGATGAACCAATACCCAACCTAAACATCGTGACCCGATCATGTCACGAAGTTCAAGTTACGATGATTAGAAATGGATCCTTGTAGACTATTCCTTAGACCGTGAGGCTATATCAATCACTGTCTCCTGAGAGTGCTTTGATAGCATCAAGCGCCACTTGGTAATACAGTGGTTATAAAGGTGTGTTCAGATATTCAGAGGAAACCGTTGAGGCAATATATGTCAAGAGCGGGATTTTTCTGTCCATGTGACGGAAAGATACTTAAGGGCCCACTCAGAGAAGTTATATCCAATAGCCGCGCAGCGTGTAATTTGATCACAGGGATATCACTTGTCAGAACGAGTCAAGTAGCATTGTTCGGTAACGAGATTGAACACGACAGGGTGATGTCATTGATCAGATCTCGGGCAATGCAAGTATCGAGAGACAAAGGGAATAAGACACGACTGTCCCGGTTCAAACGACGAAAGATCTTCGTGGAACACACAGGGGTCACATGGCCATCCAGGTCCCTCTGTCAATCATTGGTGCGGGAGTGTCCCGACCATGTCTGGAGTGTTCCCGAACCGTGGGGTATCACACTTAAGGTCTTGATGATGCTTAGAGAGTGTTTATAGGATCGGAAGAATCACCGAAAAATAGTAGAGAGAAAACCGGAAGGGTTTCGGTAAGTCCGGAGGATGTCCGGAGTGGAGGTGGAAGGTGTTCCATAGCCATGGAGATTGAATAATATGTGAATGAATGTTAAATATTGATTTAATCATTTATTCATAATTATTTAATAAAATAGAAAATCAATTAAATGGTCAAAGGGCTTAATGGGCCAATTCCTGGAGGGGAAAGGGCTCAAGAGGGGACCACACCCCTAGGAGAGGCCTAGGGGGTGGCCGGCGGCCCTAGTGGGCTAGCCCCACGTGGGGCCCATGGGTGGGGGCTAGCCGGCATGCCTCCCCACCTCTTCCTCTCCTTTAGTCCCACCCCGGGACTTTGAGGGAGGTAGTACCTCCCCTCCCCCTATATATAGTGGGGGTATTTGGCCAGATAAATACACACAAATTCAATAAAGGTCTTCTCACTTTTAGGAAAACCTCCAATTGATTTCTCTCTCTCTCTCTCTCTCGTGACCGTGGTCCCAAGTTCGGACTGCGCGAACGAGAGACATCTTCACCGCGGTGCGCCGTCGCGCTGCAGGATTCGAATTCAGGAGCTCTACTTCCGCAACTACTGCTGGATCAGGGAAGCGGGAGTCATCGTCAGGCACCGGACGTGTGTAAATCCCCGCGAGGTGTCGCACTTGAGGCACTCAAGTCGTTGGAGCCACAGGAGCGCAAGGACGTTGACATCGCTTTTCAGTTTTCAAGGGTAAGCTCATGAAAAGCCCCTCCCGTTACTGTATTATTAATAGATAGGTCCTGGCAGAATCAGGGGTTCAGGGGCGTAGGGTAAACATTATTGTTTTCATACGCGGAACCCCTACAACATACTCTAATGGTATACCTTATGTGATATAGTGGTATCAACTAGTGATAAGATTCTGCTACTTCATAGGGATTCTTACTATTGACTCCATCACTAATACTACTCCACATGATATCCTGAACTTAGTCGTAATCTTCTTTGATTACTTACTTAAGACATCTTAGTGGTGTTATACCTATTTAGGGCTACACTCTAATGACATTTCTCTAGAGGAGACATATAACTAATCCTTAAGAAAGATGATAAAAACATCCAACTTAAGTGTGACAAGGTTTATCCTCAAGTGCATATCCATCACAAGTCTTTTATAAAATAGGTAAGGATTTATTTCCTTAAAATCTTAAAAATCTTTAGAAAAATACTTTTAGTATTTTTCTAATAAAATATATTTACTCAAGATCTTAAAAGTGATTTTCATTTACTTTTAAGTATTATTTGTATTTTTATAAAACTCCATAGAGAAATAAATGTTTTGAATATTTTCTTTAAGTTTTATTTGTAAGAAAAATAAGTTAGTATTTTTTTATAAAATAGTAGACTTATTTTTTTATGAAAAAAATATTTTTATCAATTTTTAGGACTTTTCTTTATTTTATTAAATTTCATTTAGTGTTTTAGTGTTTTTAATACTTAGTTAAATTTTTCTTAACTTAAACAAGTAGTTTTAACTTTTGTTAGGTAGGTATTATTTTTGTGAGCATTTTGATATATCATATGTATTTGGGGGATTTTTCTATATTTTCCTAGGGTAAAAATTATGTTCAGGGGTAGTTTGGTCATTTAGTAATTGGGTAAATAACTTTTTTTGTATTTTTCTTTGGAACTGGGCCAGGCTCACCGACTAACCCATCTAGGCCCAATTTGACCCAACTGGGCTCGAGGTCAAACCCCACCCTGACCTAGTCTTCCCACCCACTCTCTCTCACATCTCACGCTCTCGTTTTCTCCCTTCTGGTTGCTGGCGATGCCACCGTCGTCACCTGCCCGATTCCGACGAGGCAGGCCGTTGCAATTGCCGCCGATGGTCGCTGGATCTTCGCCTTCCTCTAGCCTGACCTGGCCCTCCAACTTGATTTGGGAATAGGTCTTGTACCAGGCCGCACCCATCCTTCACTAGTGCTAGGGTTTTGATGCCTGCGTTGCCACCGTTCCACCAATGGTGTGCTGCTCTTCTCACTAGGCTGCTCTGATGCTATGGTGGTCGCGGTGTAGCGGTGTGGCTCGGAGCGAGTTGAGCATCGTGATGCTCCTCGTGCCGCCATGCCGCAGTGCTCTATTTTGCCGCTGTCGTCGATACTGCTTCTGCTTCCTCTCTGGCGAGATGTGACTCGCCAAAGGTAGGTACCACTTCTGGCTATCCCCCCTCTTTATACTCCTCCTTCCTCTACTATTAACTCTAGCCTCGCAGATCTCACCATAATCAGGATCTTTCCATTCTTTGGTTTATATGAGTCTCACAGGAAAATGTTCCTGTAAAGATGTTGAGCAAATATTGCTCAATGGTTCTATCTGTAGTGCTTCTAATCACATACTTATGATTTTTTTTGTGGTTTGACTTGGTTTAGTATTACTATGCTTCCCACGGTTCAGACGGTTCATATGATATTTAGCTGCTATTACTATGAATACCCATAAAATCAAATGTTGGTTTTGAATTTAAACATAGTCAGACTAGTCTCTGAATTGGTGTTGATAGTTTTGGTTTGTGCTTCACAGAATCATGTACTCAATGTTACCTGCTACTTGATACAGTATACATGAAAGTGTACTTAATGGTACTTTCCTTAGCATGATCTGCCATGTGAGTGGCTTGGATAAAAATTATCCAATTTTTGGATGTCCAAGTATAACGATGTTTGAGAAAGATTAGCTCTAGCTAGTGATATAGAGTCTACGGCCTTGTCTTGGGCAAGAATAGGTGCTTCTAATGATTTCTTCTTCTTTGGTCATGTTAATGTGATGATCCTCGAATCAATCATGATACAAAACACTTATTGAGTAGTTTTGTTCTGAAGGTAAATGATTCCCATTTTCCAGTCTTAGGAAGATGATTTATATTCCAATTTGGAATTGGTGGTAGCCATGGTTTTGAATAAGCTGATGATGATCAGATTATGCACATGCATGATCTTGGACAGACATAAATTGGAATGTGCAAAGTAGATTCTCTTTATCTACTTAATGGCTTGATATAGAGAGAAATGATTGAGTTCCTATTAATCTGGATAGAGAACTAATATTCAAATTTGATTCCTAGATTATTTTCTAGGAAAATGATAGAATTTGTTTTGTTTGTATAACTTGAGAGCTAGCTAATATAGAAGAATTATTTTGGCGGCTTCAGCTGTTTTGGGTTGCTACTGTGGTGCCTCCAACCTTAGAGAGTGCACAATGGTAGCCTAGGTAGCATGACTTGCTGTTGGGAACAGCTACAGTGGTGTAGTTGATGTTGGTGTCAACAAGAGAGAAACTTAGCTTATGATTCAAAAGGCTGAAGCTAGTTTGGTGGCTGAAATACAGATCCTTTCACTTGGCTTTATCTTAGCTCTAGGATGATACTGGAGTAGCACTACTACCCAGTCTGAGAGCTCTCGCTCTCCAACCTCATGCTCTAAACAAAATGATAAGAACAGATACTACTGATGATATTGGTTATCAACCTATTGTATAAAGTAAACAAACCTCTATTTATTGATGCAATGGATGATCTCATGATGAGTTGATCTTTGCAGATGGATATACTGGAATATAAGAATTCTTGATCTATTGGCTAACTGGTGTAGTAAATACACCAGTGGCTTCTTGATCAACTATAGCTTCCTCTCCCCTTCATAGCTACCTCTCCTATTCTTTGCTGATCTACTCCCTCTTTATTCTTGTGCTCCTGATACATCTGTGGCATGACCTTCTTTTCCTGAAGCTCCTGTCTGACCTTTACTTTCCCCTTGTTCTAGCTCTTGGATGTCTCGAGGGAGCAAACAAAGACTGAAAATATGGTGGATTTGATCTGTATGATTATTTGGGTGCTAAACTAGGTAGTTCTGGTGGTGTGCTAAGAACAGTGTCTTCTTGAGGTGGTACTATGGCTAAGCACTGTTGTTGAGAAGCTGAAGTGTGTAACTGCAAATGTGTACTAATAGTTATGCTATGGCTGGCTCTCTTGTGCATTTCCTAGGGCTGGTTGTGGTGTTGACAACACACCACTGCATGCTGCTGACTGAGCTGCTAGTGTGCATACCTCTCTTGGGTGGATCAGATCAAGTAAAAACTTGATATTTCCTGACGTTCTATCCCCCTTTACCTTTTTATCTCTCTTTGGTGAAACTTGCCCCTGTCTAATGCCAATGATACTGTGCTGAGGCAATTGTCTGATAAGAACAGATTCTATATTGGCCCCTTTTAATACCACTCAATGATGACCAAGCAATGCATTTCATTTCCAACCTCAGAGTACAATAACACCCATAACCCCTTGTTTTCCATTTCTTTTGTTTGTTGATTTTGCTTGCAGGGAACAAGACTAATGAAGATAAGGAGACATCTTAGAAATACTATTAGGTTTCCTTTACTCATTTGTAATTGATTTTCTGTTTGGATAATGTAAAGACAATGTAATATTATATAACTCATTTAATAAAGTTAAATGTTCTCTCTTATTGTAAAGTCAATTTCTCTTGTAATTTATTTGTACTTGTAATTGTAGTAAAATAAAGTGTAATTTCTTATTTTGTATTCTAGAATTTGTAACTATTATACGATATTTACTAATAAGAGTTCAATTCTTGTTTGTTTGTAAAAACATTAGTATTCTTTACTCTTTATGGTATTTCAATTTAAATTTTCATTTATAGGATTATGATAATTTGATTTACTTTATTGTTTATATATAATCTTTATTTAATATTGGAATATTCTAAATTCTAAAGTATCCAAATTTGAATTTCAATTCTCAATTTAAAATATGAATTGAATTGTTTCTTGAGACACAAAAATACAGTATAGGTCATGTCGAAATCTTTGGCACTTGCTTTGATGTTCCCATCAGTACAAGAGAGATATTGATCCCTCTACAGCTTCTTTAGTTTTGTGCGAAAATTCCCTGGATTTTCTTATGCATGAATGTAATACACAAACATGTGTCCTGTCTATTTCGAGATACTAATTCTGAAATGTTACAGACTCTCCCCTTAAAATAAACTTCGTCCCCGAAGTTCGCACTCTCTTACGTTTCAGAATGAGGAAGTGACTTGTATTGGTCATGACATTACTCAACTCCGTGGTAATCTCAAATGGGAATAATTGTAGTATCCTATATCCAGATCTTTTCCTTGAGCTCTCATCATACTTGACAATCTCCAACTTGTTATCTTCAATACCCCAAAGTTCCTTTTACTATCCATGTCCTTATTATAAAATCCTTAAATTGGGGTCTCTTCTTTAGTTCATTTCCATGATTAGGTATTCTAGTCCAACCCCTTTACTTGATCATCGAGCTTCCTTATTATACTATGTAAGGTCTAGGAAGTCTTACTAAAACAGAGTTTTAAATTCTATTAGACAATAGTTGTGGCCAAAAGACTAAAAATTTTCTTTATCATGGTATGGTTTATACTGGTAGTCTTTCTGAAGATTAGTTTTGAATACATTTAGTTCATACTTATTTTCACAGATAACACTACATCACACAACACGAACAGATGTAAGAGCATCAAATATACTAGCGAATAATGGAGTATACAATGCTCAAAGATCTACGTACAACTACCCCAAGGTGAGAGGTTTCTTACTACAACTTCCAGAGGATGCATCACAGAAGTAGGGGACAAAGGAGCTGCCGGTATGCCAACTGTCACCGCGGTCCATGGAGTTGCCGCCAATCCGACCGTTGTCTTGGTCGACTTTGTTCACGACAAGCTCACTGTGGCCGCCTTCGCTGGAGTAGCCGGAAGGACAGCCAAAGACTTGGCTCCGGAGTGAAGCGGGATGGCCAACTAACATCGTGTTCGCCGGCGAAGATGGCAGGACCGGCGTCTTCGTGCTGGACACAGAAGAATCCAACGACATAGATCTAGATCTGATGGGGGAAAACTCGACGGGGAGATGGAATGGTGGATTTAGATTTTGGGGGCGGAACACGGCCGTGTCTAAATAGGGAGGGTAGCAGGAGGCCGGTGAGCGAATTCCACCCGCCGGAATTTCGCGGTCGTACGCGGCCTCCCGCCATCTCCCTGCCTGCACGAGCTCCAACGCAGCGTTCCCCCATTTGCACGCAGTGAGCCTGGCTTAGAGGAAACGGTCGAATCGAGCATTGTCCTGGGCCTGGCTGAGGGGTGTTTTGAGGTTCGGACTGATACGGGCCAAAAGAGCATACGGGCAACACCATATGCAGGCTACCAAACGAGGCCCAAAGGTGCAAGGAGAGGAAAAGAAAAGATATCCCTGCCCTGCCTGCTGCAGTTCTGCTACTTGCTAGCTGCTTCTGCCATGGTTTGATTTCTCCTTTGGCAGAATGAGAGGAGTAAAGCTAGCCATTTTTGTTTGTTAATGCCTTGTTGTTGCTGAGGTGTTGTGTTTAATAAGTCAGCAAGCAACCCCTGTCCCGGATTTGGGTGTGTGGGCTGATTCCTCTTTCAGTTCGGTGTGCGTACGTGATGCTTGCTTGGAGGGGTTTCTTTATTGAAAGATTTGTATATTCCTCGTGTTTGCTTGTCTGCAGCCTCGCTGTACGCGCGCCACCGTCTGCAGTGACCACTGATGCCGGTAGGCCATGCATGGTCGAGCTGAGCTAGCAAAACACAGCACACAGCAGGATCGAGACTAACGCTTCTCGGTCGGTCGGTTGGTCGGTGGCCCGCATGGAGGCAGAGCTGCAGCCGAGACCACCACGCAACGCTGAATCTCACTGCTCTCCCCTCTCTCTCTGTCCCTCTCCAAACATCGATCCTATGGCTGGACGCACGCGGCACGTGCTCTTGCGTGTTCTGCTGCGTGCGTGCGCGCCGCTAGGTACCGCGGACATGCATGCATGTGGCGTGAGAACGCGGCACGGAAAGCGAAGCTCAGTCTCGAGGAAGAAGACGACGACCGATTGTTGTGCACGCATGGTGCTCGGCATGCTGCAGCAGCAGCTGGTAGTCAAATGCTGAGAATCTAATCGGGACAAAGACAGAGTACAGAACGACTCGTGGAAACAATCAGGTCGCCAATTGGAGACTTTGCTTGCCGGTTGCGGCCGGTTCTCAGTCTTTTCAACCCTCTTTTTGACTCTCGCGTAGTACTGCTAGTGCGCATGCGCGCGTGTCCAACAGGCTACCGATATGGATCGATATCGATCGATCGGGAAAGCCGGAGAGGAAAAGCAAGATTACAATGACCCTTCACCTTTCAGGCCTTGTTTTGTTGTAGCATTTCCTAAGGGATTAGTAGGATAATCTCCACCGGGTTTGGCTAAATACACTCCTCTCACCCAACCCTCTTTCAGTTCCTGTCTTGAAAATCGCGGGCACTCCTCTCACCCAATTCCCTTTCAGTTCCAAGCGTCACGAAAAACGCGTCGATCGGAATGTTTCCAAAACGCTAGGGGAGGGTCGCGTTTTGATCTACAACTCTATCGGAGTGTTTCTGCGGGGATATATGGGGTCGAGCCCATCTAAACCCGGGCTACAAAACAGGATAACGGGAATTCTGGGGATCTTAGGGTGGTGGCCCGGTAAATAATCTGGAAAACCTGTCAATTCCGGCCTGCAAAATAAGGCCTCAGAGCATGTCTAACAGACCTCTTATTTTTCTGTCCCTTAAAACGCGAGTAGAGGGCCTTGTATTCACTTTTTACCGGCCGAAAACTCGTCCGAGCTAGCAGACCCCGTATCCCCACCCCGTAAAACAGAATATTCTACGTCCATGGAGGGTGGCGGCGGCGCGGGCGTCGCCGCGGAAAAAACGGAGGGAGGAGGGGCCGTGGCCTTGGATGACGGTGGAGGCGCGAGGCCGATGCGGCTGACTGCCTTTGTCTTCACCTTGGACTGCGGGGCACCCCTCGGCCCGGCCGCCTTTGTCTTCATCCTGCCCCCCTTCTTGGCAGCCGGCGGAGCTGCGGCCGCCGCAGGGGCTTCGAAGAATTGCTTCGGGAACCTCTTCCTCTTCGACGGGATGGTGGTGGAGATCATGGCCGACACGTCGCCGGCGTTTGGCGGACCTCCAGCAGGGACATCAACCACCGCGGCCGAAGGTGATGCACCGCCGGCGGTCGGCGGGCCTTGCGGAGGATCCATGGCAGCGAGATCCGGCTGCGTCGTTGCCGGGAAGGGCGGGGCGGAGGAGATCGGGCGGCGGTGGCGGCGGTTGGGTTTCGCTGAAACCCTTCGCGCGCAGTGGAGGGGAGGATACTGGTTTGGCCCTCTATTCCCGCTCCCATCCCGCACAAGTAGGGGGCGAAGAGCCGCCCAGTAACCAAAACTGTGAAAAATCGACGCGGGGACCGTTTTTACGGGGCCTGCCGGTAGAGCCCAACCCCGTATTTCGGCGGTTATTATACGGATTTGGCCCTTTTAAGGGGTCTGTTAGACATGCTCTTAGGGTTTATCTTGACGGGTAATCGATCAGTCAGCAGGCCGGATGATTCAGTTTCGCTTCTCTCGATCTGCACTGGAGGAGAGCTGTGTTCAAATGCTTAATAATTACTCAGCAGCCAGCACGACGCATGCAGACTGGCCAAATACTGTGGTGATGATCGGACCCGATAGAGTCATCTATCCTGAACATGCATGCATGGACAAATTGCATGATACTCCAATATACTAGTAATATACTACTAGTACTAACTAGGCAAAGGTTAGCTTTGGACAGGCAGCATGCTTGCCTCCCGGGGAGTGGCATCAGCGAAACACGGGGACAGGCCAGTCCAGGCAACCACATTGCCTGCATATACTATTGCACTAGTATTATTTATTCTTCTTTATGCGTCCAGCTTTTCTCCTTTAACAGCACGGGGTTCCCATAATTAAAAGCCCCGTGGGGAACATTGATTCCATCCTAATCATCATCAGTGCCCCTCTATTTGTTGTGTGCTCTAATCTAGCTAGACCACTCCAATACAATACAGCTCCCTTTGTGTGCTCTAATCTAGCTAGACCACTCCAATACAATACTAGTAGTTGGTTGTTTTCAGAGTTGCAACCAGCTCATACTCCCTCTGTTTTTATTTATTTTGTCTTCTGGGTTTTATCAAAGTTAATTTTTGCCAAATTTGACTAAATATATTAGGAAAGATATATCAGCATCGTCGATACCAAATACATATAATATGAAATTGTACTTTATGAAGATTCTAATACTTCTTATGTCCTGAATTAGATATCACGGATTTATCTAAATCTATTTGTATCAACGTGTTTTCAGTAAAGGTACACGTGAATCTAGTCAAATCTACGGCATCCTTTTTCCGAGGGAGGCAACACTCTATTGATATCTTGCTGTAGCTATTGATATTTTTTTCTTAAATAGTTAGCCAAACTTTTTTTTTCCGGGTATACTGGTTAGTCAAACTTCATAAACATTGAGTCTGACTAAACTCAGAACGCCAAGTAAATAAAAAATGAAGGAGTATATATGTATATATGATGCACCTCCGTCCTGGCGTTTAATTATCGTCAAAAGGATTGGACCCAACTGATGCATGTGTGTATATAAATATTAGGCCACTGTCTCTGTCATTGATGCGCTTTGCATTATTTGCTGCTGGTTTTGGTCCTTTCTTGTTGTTAACCTCTTTAACTGGCAAGGGGGCCCTCGCAAATGCGAGGGCATCATCTTTACATTGTTGAAAGTGTCTGAGGAATCAAGTTCCATAGATATCTAGTTAAGTGCTAAATAATAATACTATGGGTCTGCCACTACCACACATTTCATAGTAAATAGAATATCAAAATGCAGATGATATCATTAATTTTTGTGGTTGAATGGTTATTATGTTTTTTTAAACATTCATATGTGTTGATTGTGCCTGATATTCGATAAACATATGGAAATATATTTTAGTACATCACGTTAGATGATTATGGGAGGTTAAGTAAATTATATTCTCAATTGTTGATATCAAGACGTTTGAGGGTATGCCAGAGCAACGTCTAGTTGATGTTTTAGGTGATCTTTGATGGAATAGCAGTTTAACTATTGATCAAATAAAATAAGATAACCTAATCCTTATTAAATACCAACTATTTCATTTTGTTACCTTCTCTTGATTTTTATTTCTCTCGTTTACTTGCTCTACTGTAAGATGCATGGCATTTTAGATATGCAGACAATCTTCACGATGAAACTTCATTTCTATTGTTTATGGAAAATAAGGTACATAATAGTTATTTGACTGTATGCATACGGAAGAACATGATCATTTAGAATCTGTTGTAAATTAACTCTTTTATAGAAGAAGCATGCATTAATTTTTGTAAAGGTATGTTTCCTAGTTTGATTGCAAAGATATAAAAAAGTATTTTTCTTGATAAATTTTCAGCACAACGTCCATTGACATAGTACTCACAATAGAAAATTGACTATTTATTTCTAGTGTAGTAAATTGTTTTTCATGAACCAATATATTTCTATATTATTAAATACAAATCCATATACTCCATTTCATTTCTCGCATCTCTCTAATTAATTTCTTAACATTGGTGATAAAGGTTTAAAACTTTGACCAAAAGCAATGCCCAAAGTATCATACTTTCGTGGGTTGTAGCCGTAATTCTGAATTGGAAAACATAAAAAGCTGGAACATAGGGATCCATTCAGTAATAGGAGTTTGAAGGAGAAAACCATAGTTCGCTTTCGAGTAGTGTTTCCAATCAAGGAACCACTCCTCTCTAGTCGTGGAAGATCAAAATAAAGAAACCCAAGGATAAGTTTATCTTTCGCTTCCCTAATAAATGAGCCAAACTTCCCTTTACTTGAGTTTATATTCTTGATTGCTTTCCTTATTGAAGTAATTATATTTATCTTTGCTTTAGTTGGATAATCGATGAATACTTGACTCTCATTAGCTTACCAAGAGGATCCAGTGACTCTTTTGAGTTCACTCTTGCTTCTGAATGCCCAAAGTATCATACTTTCATGGGTTGTACCAGTAATTGTGAATTGGAAAACATAAAAAGCTAGAACATAGGAATCCATTCAGTAATAGAAGTTTGATGGACAAAACCATACTTCCACGAATAAATATTTCTTGTTCGGTTTTTCATTTATATTGTTGATTTGTTTTCATTCTCTCCGTCTCTTACTTGTATCATATCATAGTTTCGATCTACACTATACGTCACAAAGAAACCTAAATGATATAAATTATATTCTCTTCGTCTGCAAAGAAATCGTAAGCCCAATGCTATTCCTCGCCCCTAGTTAAACTTCCATATTAGCGTCTACCAATTCTTTTCCCACTCTTTCTCTTTTGTTGTTGTAACCATTTTTAAAACCATGATGGTTGACTTGCATATTTTATTACTCCCTTTGTCCCAGTTTAAAAGGCCTACGCGTATACCTAGGTTGTTAATTTGTCCAATAAAATATTAATTATTTTAAAAAAATTATATCATTAGAAAATTTATATATTATATTTTATAATGATATAAGATTTGTGTTAAATAATTTATATTTTATTGGTCAAATAAACGACCTATGTATACGCGTAGGCCCTTTAAACCGGGACGGAGGGAGTAATGAGAGTACACTTATGACGTAAAGGAGCGCAAAGTTTATCTAAATAATCTAACAAAAGTCCGTCTAAATGATGCTGGAGTAAGAGAGCTGGGCTGCATTACTGGTGAATATTAGGAAGAGAGAGAATAAAACAGAGATAGTGAGAGCATCTATGAGTGTATGCGATTGATTTGGATGCGTTTTTTCTTTTCAAAACCATGACTTTACACAATTAGAATTCTGAAGCTAAGAAGTATTTAAGTTGATCTTGCGGTATACAATCTCTTAGATTCAATGCTTAACTATTTATGGACGTGGTTCATTCTAGTTTTCCTAAATCATATAGTTATAGCAGTTTAAAGTGATTTTGATTGTGGAAACACAATCAAATTACCTGATCGAGCGACACGCATCTTGATGTTGGCTCTTTGTTGTATCAACCGATCGGATGCGAACCGATGTTTAGCTATTGCAGTGTCTCTTTTTTCAGAATCCATAGATACACGTGCCTGATTCCGTATTTCATGCAGGTCAAGTCACCTTTGCCTACTTCTGTTTCCCTTAGTCTCCATCAACAACGGCTAAACATCGGTTTGCGTACTCCATGCTAGTCCAGGCCAGCAGTTGAGCAGGCTGGTCGCCGAGGAGCTTGACAGCCACGGCCTGCTCTGATGTTGTCGACCCAGGATAGACTGTGCTGAGTTTCTCCTAGCTAAATTGGTTATTTTCACTTCATCTCCTGAGGAGGTGCGTGCTATAGGAAAGTTTTACGAAGAAACTAATTTGGTCTACCCAGATGAGACGGTTGTTGATCCGATATATTGTGAACTCTGATGTGTTCTTCCGGTTGGGCCATGTGTTGGGCAAGGTTTGCAGGAGAGACATGTTTGAAGTGGATAACCATGGATGACTAATAATCTTAGTTAAATTGTGTTTTCTTATGGGCCGGCCGGCCGGAAGTCCACTTAAGGAATTGGCGACCCTTTCCATAATATCTAGTGCTTAGTTTTCTTTTGAAACTAACCGTGTCATGTGCACATGTTTAATGTTTTACGTAACACCTTTATATTTTAATCTTAACCATTAAAATGAAGATCAACGTAGTATATATTTTAAGCGTATGTGGATCAACATGGTGTCTCGAAAAACACCCTTATATTGCTTTTAGTATATAATAGATTTCTCCTGAGATCCATAGAGTGGTCCACTTTTAGGTTACATATATTTCTAAATTACTCACTCCGTGTCGAAATAGATGTTGGAGATTGTCTAATTTATGTATCTAGTACTAAATAGTGTCAAGATACATCCAAATTTTAACAAATTTGTGACTTGTATTTTGAGACAGATGGAGTATTAAACTAGGGTCCATGCATGGTGTCTTTTCAGTAAGATTGCATCTTCCGTAATATTTTGATACTACTCATATATGCTCAGTTGGACTTGTGTTTTACTAGTGTGATATTTGGTGCCGAGAAGTTGTTTTTAACGCCAAACCAAGTTGTTTGGGAATTGCCGTAATGCTACTCTTACTTGTTCTTTGGCCTGCATTTCTGTGGAAGTACTAGCAGTTGATTAGGCACGGCCGTGGACCTGCTCTGCAGTGAATGAGCCACCTAATCTGACATTAAGCTGCAATCTGGGTACGTAGGGACAGAAGCATGCCTGCACATGTTATCCTACATTTAATTGCCTAAAGTGTTTATTCCTAATTAATTAATTGGCCCATGCATGCAGACTTGCTATGATGGAGCCAGCTCTTTCAGAAAGAGAATTTGAGGTGAGTACGTTGGACTGACCATCTGCGTCTACTGACCAGATCTGAACTTGTTTCAGACTAGCTAAATGCTCGTGCGTTGCCACGGTCAAACAAATTTGGATCTCGATATATTAGTCGAAACATTTGTTCTTCAAAATATATACGAAATGGCGGCGCATTGCTACGGAATACTCTTTAGGCATGTCTTGAAAGTTATTGAATTTATTATCAAAAGCATCTCTATCTCATGGGGATAAATTCCACCTTTTTTACTCCCTTGACATAGTCTATGCCATGTTATATCCTTGACATAGTCTATGCCATGTTATAGAAAATTTCTCTTGCAGTTCATGCGAATTGAGAGCATTACCTTTGTACACAAAAGCATTGTCTACCCTAAACATCTTATATGAGTAGTATAAAAATATTCCTAGTTCTGGGTACGTAGGGACAGAAGCATGCCTGCACATGTTATCCTACATTTAATTGCCTAAAGTGTTTATTTCTAATTAATTAATTAGCCCATGCATACAGACTTGCTAGCAATGGTGGAGCCAGCTCTTTCAGAGAGAGAATTTGAGGTGAGTACGTCGGACTGGCCGCCATCTGCATCTGCTGACCACATCTGAAGTTATTTCAGATTTCAGACAGGTGAAGGTTCCCATACCGCAAGTGTGCATCTGTATTATTCTAGAAGAAGAAAGAACCACACCAAGTGAGATGAACCCTTGGCATCTTAGGCCTTCTACAACGTTAGCGGTGCCCAAAGTCTGAAAAGTTTGCCACCTCAGCAACGGTGCCTCGTGAAAAATTCCAGGCTTCGGATGCATCATTGCACTCGTATTCATTTTATGTTCTGAAGATCCATTGATTCATCCAAGCAGTGTGATGCTATAGTATTTCTTCCAGTAATGTATACAAACCCGTTGTTTTACCTTGAAAAATGCCTGCATTGTGAGACTTAAATAAAAGATCGTGGTTGTAGACTAAACTATTGTTGCTTCGGTAGATAATTTATCTACACTAACGCATGCTTTTGTGTTAAGATCGTGTACTGACATAAAGGGATTAAAGTTTACATACTGGTAATGATGACTGCAACTGGCACTAAGGCCTACTAATTAACAAGCTTGCTAGTACCCTAGTCTAGCTATTTCAGGCCATTGCACATTTGCTCCATACCCTATTCCACTAATGATATCTACACCTAATCTCGCAATCCTTTTCGAGTATTTTGGGATGATCCACAGCGGAAAGGGTGGCCCTAATTCTAGGAAGGGAAGAATAGGGCGGCCATCTTGGGATCATTGGATCCCTTTCTTGACTGCTTTTAACGCTGCTCTTCCCCTACCTTTTTCCAATTTATATTCTTCTTTGCATGAAAATGGTCATGTCATGCTTTTTGCCACCACATGCGCCCCTCGCAGCCAATTTAAGATTTGATCTGCCCCTATCCAATGGGGTCCCACTCGCTTTGCCACCTGGGCCCACTGCATGAATTAGGAGGAATGGTGTGGGTGAGGGGTTTCCTTCAGGAGCACTGTTTTTGTTGCCACTGCATGTGTGGTTTGGCATGGTTCAGTAGGCATCAGCGCTAGCTTCCATCCCATGCACAACGTTTGTTGATCTGCCAAACCGTTCAGTCTCTCGATCTGATCGGCGTTTTTGGATGTTGATCGTACATGCATGGATAATGTGTCACCTGAATTCTACGTATGTACTCTCCCGGCTCTGATGTGCATCACGTATGTGTACTTGAGCCTCGGTTCAGCTGCTTTCCAACATGAGAAAACAACAATGTCATGAGTATTCCTAGGTTCGTTTCTGTTAATGGCAGTGCTCCTGCCGATTTCGTGGAAGTAAATATTGTCAGTTTGGTCCTGGACTAGCAGTCAACTGTACCACTCACCTACTCTTTTCTTGAACAGACCACTCACCTACTCAGTGTTCAGAAATCAAAAGAGGATAGTGGTCAACCTTATCCGAAACCAAAACAGGATATTGCAGTAAAACTTATCCGGCCATGATATTTAGAGCTGCAAGGCTGTGAGGCATGATTGCATCAAAATACAGTTACGCCCGTCGGTAGAGGGAGTGTGTGTATGTGAGAGGATATGTCCACGTGGCACCTCCTGAGCCTCTCCATCAAAATACATTTACCCGACACTGATGGATTGACCAGGAAGACGAGCGTGCATGGAGCAACTGTAACAAACAAGCTTCGATCAGGAAGACGAGTGTGCATGCATGGAGCATGGATCTCCAATTCCTTTCCAAGCAAGCTCCGACCTCCAATCCTTTTCCAAGCACATGCGATGGAAGAAATTCAGCAAAGATGCCCTGATCTTTTGGACAAGGGGCTTCCACTGTCCTCGCAGTCTATTTACTGCAATGGATCCCTGTGTCGGACGATGAGAGAAAGCGGCAGCAGGAGCAGTGCTGCTGCATTGCTCGCACATCATTTCTGAAGATTCCTAGGATGATCAAAGGGAAGACCCTGAAGGCAGCAACAGTGGCCAATCATGGACCAGGCATCAGAGGAGGAAGCTGGGCTCTACTCTTTTTTCTGTCCAGGAGAGTCTTCTTTTTTCCCCTGTGTGGGTGTGTGTGTTTAGTGATTAGTCCCTTTACACTGCTTGATTTGTATTAACAAACATGCACTTTTTTCTTGACGGAAAAAGTTACTCCACCTCTATGTATAGAACTATTGATAGCTATGGCCATAGGCATATGTGAAACATCACAGTGCCAGTATTGGGTGATTGGTTGATGTCAATTTATTTTGCATGGATTTAGTTGGTGACAATTGTACTGGCTAGTACTAGTACTACTAGCTAGAGCATTCTAGGGTCACCAAGTCACATCAAGCACAATCATACTGTTCCTTGACATGACAAAGGATTGGAGAGAGGAGAGAGAAACGGGCCAGGGATGGGACACCACGCACAGTATAGATCGATGTGGTGATGAGAGAGAGTTATTAAAGCTGGGAGTACTACAACCACTGGGCAAAGAAAGCTATAGGATCTAGTGTTGCAAAAGGCCGTTGGCATGCATATTGTCCTAGTACACCTAGTAGCATAAGCTCCATTGGGCAATGGATCTACTTGCCTTCCATGGCATTACAGGCAACATGATTATATGGAGTTTTCTTCCTATTAGAACCTAAAGAAAAGCACGAATTAGCAGAAGATAAACTTGATGGCTAAGTACTAGGATAGCACGGTAACATACATACATAATCACTTTTGCTTCGGTGTCCGCCTCCTCTTCAAACTTTGACAAAAAAAACTCAATATTGATTCATTCGAAGACCTACGAACCCACATGAAGTCCATATGATATTCTTAGACGTATACTCACCACACAAATATACTCACGTGCCTATCGGAGACGAAAATTGGAAGATATTATATAGCAGCAGCAACTAAAATTTAAAACATGGCATGAAAAGACATAGATCACGATAACAGGAGGTGTGATTATCCGGTGAGAACGTGGAGTATACCTAGTTCGACCGAATACACCTATACGGAGGTATATATAGTCTGGATATAGGTTTCGACGGATCAAAAGAAAACTGGGTCATGGAAACTTAAGTTTGAGGGGAGGACACCGAAGCACACTTCGTACGTAAGGACTAGTTTTTAATCAAGCTACCGGTAAACAGCAAGTATACTAGGTAAAATAAACCACTTCATAAAATGAAAACTGCATTCGGCTTCATTAGCTTCGTCTATAAGAAACCAATCTGCAGATATGCGAGTATATTCTAGATAAGCAAGAATCAGGCCAGGGAGAGGGGGGCTATAGCTTTTCGTTTGATGGACTTGACATGGAGCAATCAGTAGTAGCACTATGGCCGCCCTAGCGATCCGGACCCTAGCCATAGGAAATCGACACCATGATTCCCCCAAGAGGGAGGCCGACCATCCTCTTACCTGATGAATTGAAAAAAAAAAAAACCAATCTTTTTACTGTAGTACCACCGTGGATGGATGTGGATCCCTGCTTCCGTTTCTTTTGGTCGAGCACAAGCTCCAAAAAAGCCAGGCACGAAAGAAAAGGTTTCCACGCATATACAGAAGCAGAATGTAGCGAAACAGTACCGTACCGTCGAGTATAGAAAAGAAAAAGGGGGGCATTTTAAACTTCAAAGCGAGCTTGGGAACTAGGGGACGGAGAGAACAAAAAATATGATAGTATGGCGCTTTGCTTTGGGACTTGGTAGGTGTTCTTTTGGGGGTTTTAGGCTCGGTTTCGCACCACTTTCGTTCTATATATCCCCACCACCGTTCCACCATCCCCAAGGACGCCCTCTAATCGATGGGTCACTTGTGGTTCTAGTTTACCCCACATCTCCCTCTTTGGCATGCTCTCTCACATGCATCCGTTGCAGGGAGGCTGCATGCTTTGGATTAGACTAAAGCCAAACAAGAGAAGGGCAATTTTTAGAGCATCTTCACTAGCATTCACACGAGGACCTCTCGTGATGTATTTTTATTCCGATGATAAAAATTGCACAGTTGCCTTTCCATCCATCCACTTTTTGCCGGATTTAGCCTAGTTTACATCTGAGGTTTCAGGCTGAAGCCAGGAAGCTGGGAATCGCATGTGAACGCCGGACGAAGCGAAAAAAACGGGTAGGCCAGGGCTGTCGGCGAAGGTCGAGCTCCTGCCTTTCTTCTCCCCCTCCCTCCCCCACCCGCCTTTCTTTTCCCTTCCCCACCACAACTCCCGCCAGTTTCCCGAGCTCCCGCCCGCCATGTCGCCCAAGGGTTTCGTCAAACCCTGCTCCACCGCCGTCGTACCAAAGGAGAAGAACCGAGAAAGCCGAAAAAGGCAACGATGAAGCCGGATGGCTGGACAAACGCAGAGTGGTTGAAGGATTGCCGACGGTGGAAGATCAAAACAGACAGCCGGAAGGACACGAGGCAAGATCGGAGGAGGCGCAGGCGAACATGGAGGCAAAATCGACGTCCGAGCACGTCGTCTGTGCGTCCATGTCCTGTCCGTCGCCTCTCCTCGCGGCGCAGTATGGCTCGCCTTGGGGAAACCAAGCATGCGTCGGATCTTCGGTCGGGTTCTCGCCGATATCGCCGGCCATGTTCCAGGAGAGCCAGGCAAACCCGCGCCAGAGGTTCTCGTAGTACCCCAAGTTCGACGGCGGGTTCAACTCGAACGTGCGCTTCCCCTGCCCTGCGCCTCGCCCGCCGGCCTTCAACGTCCACATCAATGTCCCATACGCCAACTCTCCTGCATACGTTGGGACTTCATCGTCCATGCGCTGTGGCCCTCTTCCATTCGCCGACAGCAATTCATCGCGCGTCAATTTCGGTGACACTGACTCCTGCAATGTGTTCTGTGGAATGGCGAGCGACTCCTACATGGTGGTGATGATCACGTTTGGCTCTGTGCCGGCCAGGAGCTCATTCTTCACGCAAGAGCAGTCCCGTGCCAATGCTAAACATGGCCTGGAATCCCAGGAATTCGACGACGGCCAGACCAATGACCATACGCAAGCCAAAGATGAGGAGGAGGATGAGGAGGACGTCGCGACGACGACCAAGGGAAAAGGTAAGAAGAAGAGGAAGCCAAGGATGTCGGTACCACCAGAGCCCCACGTCAAGTGGATGGCGCTTGAGGACATGTGCCTCGCCGAAGCATGGAAGACCGTGAGCATGGAAGGCCATGACGAATCACTAGGAATCTTGCAGCAAGTGGCACGACATTCTCGAAGAAATCGAGCGGCATCCAGTCAGCGGCGCAAGCATGGACAATAAGGTAGTTCACCGAACTCAAGCCGAACCTATGTCGAGTTCACCACTTTCCTGACTTCGCCTTGTCTTTCGCAGTTGGTCTGTGCACTCCACATGTACCGCGAGGGTACCAAGACAGAGTTCAAGTTTCACAACGTGTTCGACAACATCAGAAAGGGCTAGAAATGGGTGGACACCCGTGTGACACTCGCCAAGAACAAGGACGGCGTGTACAACCCCGAGGCGCCACCACCAGCTACCGGCAAAGGAAGGATAGAGCTCGGCCAGAAGAAGGCCAAGATGCTGAAGGCTACTGGACCGTCTGCCGAACGGATCCTCACGTCCATCGAGAAGGGTATCACTGACTCGAAGACCCATGCCGAGAAGAGGGAGGAAAAGGCCAACAAGAGGTGGATGGAGCTGCTGCAGAAGCAAGACAGAAAGCTCGACCTCCTCAAGGCGAACTTCGCCGCTAGAAGAGGAACACAAACCTCTAGTTCCTCATGGGCGGCTAAGACACCTCGGCGATGAGCCCCCGGGTCAAGGCCTGGTACATGGCGCGCCACAACGCCATCCTGGACGAGGACGTCCCTGCCACCACGCCGAGGTCTGCGCCGACCGTCTTGGTCACCACACCGTCGCCGAGCTCTGCCTCCACCTTCTCGAATCCGGCGACGTGCTCTGCCGCAGCAGATCTGGCGGAGGAGCCCATCCCCATTGACGAATACTTTAGGGTTTAGGCATGTTGTGTAATAATTTGATCGTTGAACCTTTTTTGGGGGGAATTTCTGTTAAACTGTTTTGTACGACTTTTGTCGAACACCTTTGGGCGAGATTTCGCCGACGGGAACAAAAAAATTCAAATATGTCACCGCATTCTGGGTTTGGTTGGGAACGCTAGTGGAAAAAATTTCGTTTACAAGTAGAAAGTCATATCCATCCGGCGCTAAATAGTGCCGAATTTCGTCCTGTGAATGCCGAACGAGCGGAGATGCTCTTAGAGCGGCCGATTGCGTTCCGGACCAACATTATGCATGGTCGAGTAGAATGATATATATGCTCCTGTTTTGAAGCGCAGGAATGTTACGCAGTGATTTACAAGCCTAGATGGATTGCTTATCATGAAAAAATTGGCAAAACCTTGCTTGCTTAGGACACAGAATCAAGGCTAGAGAACACACACACACTCTAAAATGACGGCCTACACCAAACTAGCAAAAAAAAATGTTTACGTGTGAAATGCCTGCCAGCGTGGGCAGAGATGCGCAACCTAGGGCGCCTACCATTTCGAGACGTCGCCCCGCACAGTACTACCATGCATGCATATGCATGGGTGGTGGTACTACGTTGAGGACCACGATGCACGCAGCTCCTTCGTTTTCGCGTCTCGCGCTGCCCCCAATCCCAAGGCCCAAGGGCACGCCCCCACTCTACTGCTAGCTAGAGTGCTACTAGTACCCGCCACTCTCGAAAAGCTACTCCCGAGTTTGGCACTACGTTCTCACCGTCGCCCGATGCGGTGGCGGGAAAATAAACTTGTGAAGGAGGCGTCGTGTTTGACCCTTCTCCCCACCGCACACAAAAGGGGCTGTCATTTTCCTTTTTTCCCCACATCGTGCTACACGCTAGGGGGAGAGCTGCATGGACCATCTGGGCGGGCGAGCGAGGGGTCCAGCGGGGGTGGGATGGTCCAGCCCCTATCTCTGCGCCGTACTAGCTCCGCCTCCGTGTGGGGGCGGGTCGGCACCGCTACAGTGGACACGCGCGTCCGTCCCTCCCGTCGCGTCTGCATGCAAAGCCAAGCTCGCTCGGGTCGATCATCATCATGCGACGCGCCGGCCGCCGGGTCCATGCATCGACGGGCAGGGGATAACCGCGGGATTCACGCGAGCGGCGGCGGGCCCCGGCAGGCGGGGCCCACGGGCGACGGTTTAATGTGCGCGGAGCTTTGGTGGGTACGGCAGTTGGTGAGCCCGCTCACCGACACACTCTCGTAGGCTGTGCATGCCTAGCTACCTCCAGGTCCAACGACTGTAGCATAAAGTTGCGGCGGAATGTGCCATGGAAACTGTCCAAGCGCGCGGCCAGCGGCTACGGCTTCGATCGGTCTGGGCTCGACGTGGACCACGTACACCGGCCGCCTGGATCGATGGATCGGCAAGCACCTACATGGCCCTGGCCTCGATCAGTACGACGCGTCGGCAGGTAGCTGGCGTAGACTTGGGTACCTCAGGTAATCTGGCGACGTCGAGCTGTAAAAACATCAGCGCGCGACCGACCGACCGATCCGAGCTCGACGTCGACGTACACAGGCCGTGCCCGGCTGGATGCACGCATGTGTCGATGGTCGCGATCGAACTGCACATGTGTTGCTTGGATCTGCCCATGTACTGTACGTCTGGCTTTGGCTTCGATGGATGGTAGGGCACGACACGTCGGCAGGTCTTTGTGGCGTAGGTCCTGGCGCGCAGGGCGCCGTACCGCTGCCGCCCGCCCGCCTGCTTGCGTGCCTGCGCAGCAGTGGTACGAACGTAGTACGTGTAGGCTGTAGCTAGGAGTACGTCCTCGTTTTACCACCTCGTAGTGGCAGACGGTGCGGGCCCGGTCCCCCGGCTAGGCGAGAACGCTCCGGGAAAAACCACGATGTCCGGGAGACGGTAATTCGGCTCATAGGCGTAAATACACCCATTATAAAAAAAATTAAAATGTCAAAAATTTGAAAAAGATTCTATATATACATTTAAACATTTTATATTGGTTTATAAGTTTTCGGAATGAAAGAACATTTATATGTCGTATATAAAAAAGACAAAACATGTCACGTGAATAGTCGTATTCACGTGACTTTTTTTCTTTTTATACACGACGTTTAAAATATTTTTTCATCCCGAAAACTTGTGAACCAACATAAAATATATATGTGTAATTTTGTTTTCGATTTTTTTTAACATTTCAAAATATGTTTTCTCATAATGGATGCAATTGCACCCACGAGCCGAAGTGAATATTTGCGATCTCGCGTCTCATGATTCTTTGTTTAGGGCATGTTTGCCTCTCCAGTCGAATTTTTCCGTGTTTTGGCACTTAGTCCGCCGAATGCTGTATCAGACGAGATTAGGGTTAGGCCAACTTGGACACCCTGATTTTTTTTTGAACGGGAATAGACCCAAAAGCTCCATTACTCGATGGGCAAAGTTACAAAGAGGACCCTAGCAATAACCACGATCTCCCTCTCATGATTCTTTGTTCAGTTCAGCTCGCAAATGAAATTGTATCCATTGTGAGAAAATATATTTTGAAATGTCAAAAAAATTCAAAAAACAAATCCGCATATATATTAGAATATTTTATGTTAGTTTACAAGTTTTTAGGATAAATAATATTTTATGTGTCGTGTATAAATAAGACAAGATGTATCACAGGAATACGACTATTTACATGACATTTTTTGTCTTTTTATATACAACATATAAAATGTTCTTTCATCCCGAAAACATATGAACCAACATAAAATGTTAGAATGTATATGTCGAATTATTTTCCAAAATTTTTGATATTTCAAAATATGTTTTCTCAAAATGGGTGCATTTGCACCTATGAGCCGAATTGTCGCCTCCCAGTTTTAGCCTGACGTTTGTTTGCATGGATTCGTGGTTTATTTTATGGCGACACAATTTGGATTCATTAGCAATGTTCTACTAACATGGTTCGTCAGGTAACTTCATGTTCCATTCTAAATCTAGAAGAAGCAATTTGTAATCTAGTGTAGTACTAGATTTATCTCTAAATCTATCTCAATAACTAATGGATGACTATTGCTTCATAAGCAATGTCCTACTAACATAGTGCCTATTATTCAGATTTCATTTCTGTCTAGGTTTAGTTCTATCTCCACTAGTACTGACTGTACTATCTGACTGCTCGACTCCGTTGGACTACCTCCAGCTTCTCTATGATTTCCTACGTCATCTACTTTCACGTTTGCAGTTCCATCATTGGCTCCATAACCTAAGCAATGGTTTGAGAAGACAGATTGAGTACGAGCGTACTCGGCAAGTTCTACTATGTGGTTGTTTGATGCACTATCTCTAATTCCATAGATCGGGGTTCCTGGGCTTATACAAGTTTTTGACATCAGTTTTTTAGAAAAGGTAAGTTTAGTTCATAAAACTATGTCCTTAGTCATTCACTAGCTTTCTCAACCCTGTAATCCACTAGTGCAATAAACCTGTCCAAGACCAGTGTTTTGTTGCCCAGTCTCTCAAACACTAGAGTCGTCATCAAGGTGAACTAATGATGTTAAGAATTTATTGTAAGTCTTTGGCCATGGATTTGTAAGTAGTATTATTCAATCAAATGTAAATATTCAAACTTCACTCATAAACAATGGTCATTGTTTTAGATAGTGGATGGCTTTAAAGGTCAAATATTAGAAGTTATCCTTTATGAGGATAATTTTATTAAGTAGTAATAACATAAGTTATTTAATCAAGTTATATGGTCATGATAACTTCTAAAAATGACTACTTGAGCAATACAATTAACACACAATTTTTTCTATGATCTTTTAGCTAATATCTAAGCATCAAGGTTTTAAATGCAAGTGCCAAACATGTTATAAATCTAATTTGTGGTTTTTACTTATTATTAACTGTTTTTCTAGGACTTTTAAGTAATACATAATTGAACTTAAAATTCCTTATTTTTTAAGTTTTTGTTATTTTGATTTTAATATTAAATTATTATTATTATAACTTTAATATTTCTTTTTAAAAAATAGAAATTGGAATATCACTTATGTTTATGTTTATCTATGTCAATAAGATTTTTGAAGTATTTATAACTTCAATTTCATTTATTTCAAGTATTTTAGGTTTTAATCTTAATTAGTTGAAGAACTTGATTAACAATGTATATTATTTGGGTTTATCGTGACATGATCATTTGAGTTGCAAAAACATTTTTAGTTTATTTTATTCAAGTTGATAGATCTATTTAACATAATGCAAATGGAATTAGTTTAATCGGATTCCCCATATTTATTAAGTTATATTTTTTATAAAATGCATATATATTATGCACTTTAGAGCTAATGGTCTTATGCTCTTGATTATCATAGGATCATTTATATGTGTAGAATATAGTCTAGATTAATTGTACGTATTGCCATGTTGATTCTTGGCGATTTTTTATGTGCTAATATAATCTAAAGAAAGATTCCCAGATTGATTTATTAGTTATGATTAAAATTCTTGAGTGTGTTCTTGAGGTTCTTGATGTTCTTAGGTGTGTTCTTGATGATCACAAGATCTCCAGTTGTATTGGATAGTATATGGATCAAATGGATGAACTAAGAGATGATTTTGGTGCTTGTGTGATGTGTAGATGATCTAAAGATGCAATTCTAGATATAATTGTGTTGTTGTCCAGGTTTGCTTGATAAGCTATGCAAATCACTCTCCTCACCCATCACAAATTATTCCCTCTATACTAATCTACTACTATTTGATCCTAAAGACTAGACTATAACCTTTGTAGATTCCAAAATGTATTTGGTGAAGATCTATGGCAGTTCTTCTTCTCTAGCTCGTTGCTATTCTTGCTTGATCTTGCTCTCAGATCTCTCTCATAGTGAGTGTGTAGAAAAGTGTTTGTGCTCTCTGATACATTTCAAATATATCTATAATTTTTAATGTTCCATGCTTAGTTTTATCTACTTTCTTGTGTTTTGTCCACACTTTGGAGTACTTTTCATATGATTTCTTGGACTAACCTATTAACAAGAGCCATAGTGCCAGCTGCCAGTTTTCTGCTATTTTTGGTTTCAGGAAAGTCAGAAAATCAATATTCTCGGAATTGGACCGGACAAAAGCCAAAGTTGATATTTTTCCGGAAGACTCACAGAGCCAGAAGGAGAGTCGGAGAGGGGCCATAGGGTGGCCACACCACCCCATGGCGCGGGTCCCCCCAGGCCACGCCAGGGCATGGTGTGGGCCCCCTGGCCGCCCAGCGACCTTGCCCTCTTGCCTATAAGAAGCCTCCCGGTGCATAAACCCTAAATCATCAAGCCTCCAGCCACGAAAAGTTCCGTAGCGCCGCCGCCACCGAAGGGGAGATTCGGGGGACAGAAAGTCTCTGTTCCGGCACCCTGCCGGGACGGGGAAGTGCCCCCGGAGCCATCTCCATCGATCTCCACCACCATCTCCATCACCATTGCTGATTCCCATGATGAGGAGGGAGTAGTTCTTCCTCGAGGCTAAGGGTTCCACCTGTAGCTATGTGTTCATCTCTCTCTCTATGCATGATCTTATTGAGATCATGAGCTTGTAATCTATAGATCTATTCTGCTACTCAAGTGCTTTAATGAATCTATGCTCTCCCCATGTGTGTGAAAGTGACAACGTGCTCACCATGGTGGCATTTAGGCTAGAGATTACAAATACTTATTATGAGTTATATTTGGAGTTGGATGTTTCTATGAAATTGTGGTGTTTGTTGGACTCATCTAGAGCTCAAGGTGACAGTGTGGGGTTATCTAGATGGGAAAGGCTTAGTTTGAGGTGTTTGTTATAGCCCTACCAACGATTAGAGTGTCCAACCGGAGAGTAGTTCAGCGCAGTATCATAAAGAAGAATATATTTATATGAGAGTGTTCACTAGTGAAAGTATGATCCCTAGGCCTTGTTTCTAAGCATTGATACACCGTTTGCAATTAGATCTGTTACATGTTTGCTTGCTTCCATCTTTATTTTAGTTTGCCTTTAGTCTCTTCCACGCCATCAAGCTATTTTCTAGCACCGTTGTCTTATATCCATACCACTTGTATTTCACTATCTCTTCGCCGAACTAGTGCACATATACACCTGACAAGTGTATTGGGTGTGTTGGGGACACAAGCGACTTCTTGTATCTTGATTGCAGGGTTGCTTGAGAGGGGATACCTTTGACCACTTTCTCCCTGAGTTCGATAAAGCTTGGGTGATCCACTTAAGGGAAACTTGCTGCTGTTCTACAAACCTCTGCATTGGAGGCCCAACAACTGTCTACAAGAATAGAAGTGCGTAGACATCAAGCTATTTTCTGGCGCCGTTGCCGGGGAGGAAAGGGAAAAGGTATTCACACCGGAGGCTTAAAGAAGAAGAACCTCCCACGGCAAACGCATATTTTCTCCGATGTGAGTGATCGAAGTTATTTCCTTCAGATTCTACAATTTTTTCTTTTTGTTTCTTGTTTTCACTAGTTAGGCTTAATGGAAAACAACAACAAAAATAGAGAGCTTTATAGTATTTATCTTGAGTTAGGACATGAAGTGTTTGAAGAGAAAATTAAAAAACCTATGGAACTTTATTTGCATGCTAATAACAATGTTGTTAGTATGAATTCTTTGGACACCATTATTGCTAATGCTATGGAAAAGTCTAAGCTTGGGGAAGCCTGTTTTTATGAAGATGGTCTTTTTAATCCCCCAAGCATGGAGGAGAAAATCTACTTTGATGATACTATGCCTCCAATATATGATGATTACAATGATGAGTATGATATTTTCAGTCCACCTACTATTGAGGAGTAAATTAATTATGACTACAATATTCCTCCTATATTTGATGATTACGGTGATGAAAATAATAATGATAGCTATTTTGTTGAATTTGCTCCCACTACAATTAATAAGAATGACTATGCTTATGTGGAGAGTAATAATCATTTTATGCATGTGGCTCATCATAAGAATGTTTTATGTGATAGTTATATTGTTAATTTTATTCATGATGCTACTGAAATTTATTATGAGAGAGGGAAACATGGTTTTATGTTTCTCAACAATATTAAGTTTCCCCTCTTTATGTTGAAAATTTTGAAGTTGCACTTGTTTTGCTTTCCTATGCTTGTTGCTTTGTGCTTTCATGACTTGTTTCTTTACAAGATTCCTATGCATAGGAAGTGAGTTAGACTTAAATGTTCTTTGAATTTGCTTCTTGATTCTCTCTTTTACTTCAATTCATATTTCTTATGTGAGCATCTTCTCAAACTATCATGCCTAACTTAAAGGCGTTAAAGAAAAGTACTTATTGGGAGATAACCCACAAGTTTTAGATGAGTCTTGAAAGTTATTACCTTTGTAATAACCGCTCCTTATCCTTTTAATTTGCTTTTTGTGCCAAGAGTAACCTCTAATGAGAGAGAAGTAATGATTGGGAAAGTTGCTGTCCCGAAACAGATTTCTGTGCTTCACCGTAAAAATTCGTGTAAAATCTCTGTACGTCCTTTTGAGGCGTGAAGTTTTGGGCTTCTTCCCCAGGTTGTTATCTAACTTTAGTTAGTTCAACACCTTTTGATTTGAGCAAGATAAGGTCTTCGAAAAAATTCGTCTTTACCTGCTGGTCTGTTTTGACAGATTTCTGCCATTTTCTGCATTTGCTTCTTGTTGGTTCCTTCTTGAGTTCTTTTGGGGAATTGAGATTTTTGAGGAAAGTGCTACAGTATCTAGTGTTCTAATGAAAGTTTATTTGGTGTTAGAACTGAGCCTAAAGACTTATTTATCTTGAGTGCACTAATGTTGCTAATAAAGATTGTGTGAAGTTTTTGTATGAAAGAAAAATTTCAGGTGTATGGAAGGAATGAGTAATGAGGTGAAGGATGGACTAAAGCTCAAGCTTGGGGATTTCACGCGTGTCACCCCAAGAAATATCCAAGAAGTACAAGCATCAAAGCTTGGGGATGCCCAAGGCATCCCCTTCTTCATCAATAAAAATTCCAAGTTTCTTCCAAACGCTTCATTTTTATTGTTTCATGCACAGTTGTGTTGTTCTTGGAGCGTCTTCTTTTTCATTTTTGTTTTTAGTTTTAGTTTTCTTGGTTTGATTAGTTTGCTTGAATAAGTTGGTTGGATCCCAACACACTTCTTTTGGAGAGAGACACGCTCCGTTTTCATTGTCTAGAACACTCTAGTTTTCATTCTTATTGTTCTGTGAGTGTTCTCTTTTGCTAGCACCATGTTTAGCCTTAGTTTTCTCGTGCTTTCAGCTTGTAAATTTTTATTTCTTCTTTGTGGATTTGTGAGACAAGCTCACTGATCTTTATTTATTATCATCTTTGTGAGTTGTTTCAAATAGTTTGGTTTGGATTGGAAAAGAGTAGGAAAGTTCATGCTTAAGTTGTAAAGAGAGCTCGTTTTTGACTGTGGACTATGCTTTGTCATGTCATGCTTGATATTTTTTGGCTTTATGCTTAGTATTCTTTGTTGTAGCATGACTTGTTATAAACAATTGAGATTTCTTAATGTGCCTTGGATGAATCATGTGTTGTTTTAGCATATTAAAGCATAGTATAGTGGTATTCTCCTTTGATGCTTTATTTGGGTTGACTTGGCGCATGCTCACACCATGTTATGACTATCTCAAGTCACCGTAGCCTTTATGATCCTTTAGTTTTCAACTTGTAGTATCACTTTATGCTTTGATCAATGATGTTTTGTCGTTCAGCATGATTATGGCCATTATTGCTCTCTTAGTTTGTCGCTCCCAGTCTTTTGCTAGCCTCCAGAACCAAGTATGAGTTCCACTCATGCATCCAACTCCCTAAACCAAGTTATTCCAAAGAGTCCACGATACCTACCTATTAGCTTAAGCTATTCCAAGTATATTCATAATTTTTTTACCTTCCAAATTAAACTTGTTATGAGAAAACTAGTGATTAAAGCTCTCACGAACTTGATGGCACACTTTACTTTTTTGCATCTAATAAACTTGAACCATTGGGTCCTTCTTTGTTGCGTATATGCTTGTGCTTTATAAGTTGAAATTAGCAGAACCATGTACCATGGGGAACGCTTTCAACATTGCACTTGTACTTTGTACCCCGTTGATATGATGTTCTTTTGCTTACGGATCCCGGCGGTGTGAAATAAAAGTGGAACTTGTAAGATCATGGAGTTTATATGTGTGTTAGAGAAACGCCTGGGCCGCTAGCCTAAGCCATGCCTAATCATGTTGGAAACTTGCAGCATCACCATAATGAGCACTCTATGAAGCATCCTCAATAAAAACCTATGCAAATAGCAAATAAAAAGATCGCTGAGATGCTCATTGTCTGCTTGCCTTGTCATTTTGATTATGGGAAAGCTCCCGTATCATCTGCAAGGGGTACCCCGCTGGCGGTTCTTTATGATACATATGTACTTACAATGACAAGAGCTTACTTGTGACTAAAGTTGAGTAGCATGAGGTTCGGTCTTCGTAAGTAAGGGGCATGAGATTTCAGCTTATAACTTGTCAAGCATATCCTCTTAGTTGTGTCACTTTAACCTTAATCACCTTAAAGATGCTTATGATAGGGGAAATGAGAGCTGAAAGCTAATAAGTACCATAATTTTTGGAAGCTCTTTATGTGACTTGAATCCCTACTTCCTTCTATGAAGGCCTTTCTTCCACCATTACATTGAGTCTCCACCTTCTACCTTTATGCACCTACTTTGAGAGCATAGTGGCCATTCTTAGTTCTATGTGCATTGTCCGAAGACTAGTTGATTGATGCATATCTTGATATTGCTTGTTTTAATCTATTTGTATCTAGTCACTCTTATGAACTTTGAAGGTGTCCTATGCATTTATATTTGCTACTCTACGAGGGACAACATGAATGCCATTATTGAAGGAAATATGCCCTGAGAGGCAATAATAAAGTTGTTATTATATATTTCTTATATATGGTAGATGTTTATTTTGCATGCTATAATTGTATTGATAGGAAACATCAATACATGTGTGTTTAATAAACAAAAAGGGTTCCTAGTTATGCCTCTCTTATAGACTATCTTGTTGATTAACAAGATGATCAAAGTTTCCTGATCATGGACATTGGATGTTGTTAATAACAAGGTCATAGCATTTGTGAAATGATGTGATGAACATTCATCCGAAGTATAGCATTACGATCAAGTCATTATGTTTATATTGCTATAACACCATACAAAGTAGTCTTTGTCCTTAGACCATGAGATCATGTTAATTGCTAACACAGGAAGAGTATCTTGATAACATCAAACGTCACACCGTAACAGGGTGACTATAAAGATGGGTTCAGTACTACGAAGGTGTTATGTTGAGGCTCATGGATCAAGAGTGGAATTTGTCAATCCAGATGACGAATAGATATACTCTGGGCCCTCTCGGTGATATCACATTAAGATAGCTTGCAAGCAAGTGATGTGATCACTAGAATGTTATATCACGGGAACAAGAAAAGAGTGCATGTCGGTAACGAGATCAAACTAGGTATTTGGATACCGATGATCGAATCTCGGACATGTATTATATCATGAGACAAAGGGATTAAATTGCTGACGTTAAAGGTTCTCACGATCACAAAAGTCATCGTTGAATATGCAGGAGTCAGTATGGATCTCCAGGTCCCGCTTCTAATTATTGATCTGAGAGGAGTCTCAATCATGTCTGCATTATTCGCGAACCGTAGGGTGACACACTTAAGGGTTGCCGGACACCATTTAGGAGCACATATGTTCCAGACAAAAGGTTTGCAAAGTGCAGGAAATGTTTCGATAGAAACAGGAATTGTTTTGCTAGAAACCGGAATTGTTTTGGGTGAAATTGCAGAAAGTGGTTCTGTATGTAATATTGAAATGTTGCAAGGGGTTTTTTGTGAATGTTTGTTAATTAAAGTAATTAACAAAATTCTGAATAAAATAAATAAAAGAGTTTTATTAAATGAGAGAGCATTAAATTTGGAGAAATTTAATGCATTTAAAGTGGAGACTTTAAAAGGGAATGTGAAGAGGCATTTTAATGTGGAGGGGTTACCACCACATGAATGGGGGAGGTGAGGGGTCACCCCCCCATGCGCTGGCCATGGAGAGAGGGGGCACCCCCTCCTCCTATAAAAGGCCACCCATTCCCTCCTTCATCCTTACACCTCCTCGTGAAGGATCTCTCTCCCCCTCTAGATATTCCTCCATGGTCTCGGATTAGCGAGATACATGTTCCCGGTGGCCTTGCGTCCGGAAGGAGTTGCTGCTTCCGCTGATTCGCTGGAGCGAGGAGGTGGAGGTTGTCCGGTGGCTTGAACGTGTGTGCGAGGACGGATGCGCTGCTGATTTGCGGCGCTCGGACTTCCACACGATCTTGAGATCGACAAGCGTATGACTACATCAACCACGAGTTCCTACTCGTTAACAAAACTCGTTGTCTTCGAGGGTAAGTTCTCCATGGATGTATGTCCACCCGTTGCTCTGTATCTAGTAGATAGATCTTGGCGTATAGTTCTCACCGTAGGAATTTTTTTTGTTTTCTATGCTACGGAACCAACAGTGGTATCAGAGCCTGATCTATGCGTAGGTGCTTAGCACGGGTAGTACACGTATGGTTGATATGTGGGCGATGATGATGATGTTATTGCATCTTCTATGTACTTTGGATATTGGTGGCATAGTGGGATGAAGCGGCCCGGACCAACCTTTCATGTCATCGTACATGAGACCGGTTCCACGACTGACATGCAACTTGTTTTGCATAAGTGGCTGGCGGGTGTCTGTCTCTCCTACTATAGTCAATATCTGATTTACAACGAGTTGTTAATAACTTGGTTATCCTCGATGTGGTTCATGTTCGTAGGTAGGACCGGTTCTATCTCTGAAAGCCCTAAGCCACGTAAAACTTGCAATCGATAAATTAGAGGCGTCTAGTTTAGATCGTTGTTGGGCTAGTGTCTTGATATGGTATTGTTGTAAGTAGATGTATGATAGATACTCTTACAACTCACTTAACGTGTAAGTTCCATAGACCTTGGCCTTACACACAAAGGAATGATTGAGATCATACCACGATGCAAATGATAGAGATCAAATGCATGGGCCATATCACCTCACTTCACACATTAGATATTAGCATCTTATATTGCTAGTTTGGCGCTTTTGGTAGCATTATAAGATGACCCCTCATTTAGATATCAAGATAAATTGTGTTCTTCCTTAAGTATGCACCGTTTTGTGGATCGTGTTTTGAGGCATCACGTGATGATCGGGTGTTCTCGACTCTACGCTTTCATACAACGGGTGTAAGACAGTTTTGCACACGCGAATACTAAGGTTCTTACTTGACGAGCCTAGCATGTACAGACATGGCCTCGGAACACGGACTGAAAGGTTAAGCATGAGTCATATAATTGATATGATGCCTATATAGATACTCGCCTTTGAAGCTACACCGACTCGAGTGATGATCGGACTTGGTGTAGTGGATTTGGTTCTTGTAATCACCAAAAGGACACGAGGGATGTCGTTTTTGAGTGGGAGTTCATTAGTAATTTGGATTAGTTGAACTCAATCTATCATAAACTTAGTCTAAATATTTTACAAATTCTGTTGTAGATGGCACCACCTGCTTTTAATTTCAATGTATTCATGGAGAAAGAAAAGCTTGTTGCGAATGGTAGCAACTTCACCAATTGGGCTATGAATTTGAGGATTCTCCTCACTGCTGCACAAAAGCAATATGTGCTAGAGGCGCCGCTAGGCCCCCCACCAGCTCCTGATGCCCCTGACGAGGAAAAGAACGTCTATATAACTCGTCAGGAGGACCACAACTTAGTTCATTGCGGCATACTGTATGGGCTAGAACCAGAACTTCGAAAACGTTTCGAAAATGGCAATGCTTTTGATACCATGGGAGAATTGAAAATGATTTTCGATACCCATGCTGCCGTAGAGAGTTATAATGCTTCTGAAAAGTTCTTTGGCTGCATGATGGAAGAGAATAGCTCCGTTAGTGAGCACGTACTCAAAATGTCTGGGTACGCCAATAAGCTTGTGTCCTTGGGAATAACGATTCCCATTGACTTAGGCATACATCGTGTTCTCCAATCTCTGCCACCTAGCTAAAAGAGCTTCGTGATGAACTATAATATGCAGGGCATGAAGAAATCTCTTCCCGAGCTTCTGTCAATGCTTAAGACTGCAGAAGTGGAGATTAGGAAAGAACATCAAGTGTTGATGATCAATAAGACCACCGATTTCAAGAAGGACAAGAAAGGCAAGCAGAAGGGAAAGAAGGGCGGCAAATCTGTTGCCGCGCCTGAAAAGAAACCCCGAGCTGGCCCTAAGTCTGACACCGAGTGCTACTATTGCAAGGGGACTGGCCATTGGAAGCGCAACTGCCCCAAGTATTTGGCGGACAAAAAGGCCGGCAAGGCAAACGAAGGTATATGTGATATACATGTTATTGATGTGTACTTGACTAGTACTCGCAGTAGCACCTGGGTATTTGATACGGGATCGGTTGCTAATATAAGTAACTCGGTTCAGGGGCTGCGGAACAAGCGACAACTAGCAAGGGATGAGGTCACGATGCGGGTCGGCAATTGATCAAGAGTTGATGTGATCGCCGTCGGAACGCTGCCTCTCCATATGCCGTCGAGATTAGTTATAAACCTGAATAATTGTTATTTGGTGCCTGCACTGAGCATGAACATTGTATCCGGATCATGTTTGATGCAAAGTGGTTATTCGTTTAAATCTGAAAACAATGGTTGTTAGATTTATATGAATAATATCTTTTATGGTCATGCACCTGTGTTGAATGGTTTATTTCTATTGGATCTCGATAGTAGTATTACGCATATTCATAATGTTGATGCTAAAATGATTAAACTTGATAATGATATATCTGCATATATGTGGCACTGCCGTCTAGGTCATATTGGCGTTAAACGCATGAAGAAACTCCATTATGATGGACTTTTGGAATCACTTGATTTTGAATCATTTGATACATGTGAGCCATGCCTTATGGGCAAGATGACTAGAACGCTGTTTTCCGGTTCAATGGAACGGGCGACGGATTTATTGGAAATCATACATACTGATGTGTGTGGACCAATGAGTGTGTCGGCGCGAGGTGGATATCGTTATTTTGTTACTTTCACGGATGATTTGAGTAGATAAGGGTATATCTATTTGATGAAACACAAGTCTGAAACTTTTGAAAAGTTCAAAGAATTTCAGAATGAAGTGGAAAATCATCGTAATAGAAAGATCAAATTTCTACGGTCTGACCGTGGAGGAGAGTATCTTAGTTACGAGTTTAGGACACACATGAAAGAGTGTGGAATAGTTTCACAACTCACGCCTGCCGGAACACCACAACGTAATGGTGTGTCAGAACGTCGTACTCGTACTTTATTGGATATGGTTCGATCTATGATGTCTTTGACTGACTTGCCACTGTCATTTTGGGGTTATGCACTAGAAACCGCTACATTCACTTTAAATAGGGCACCATCTAAATCCGTTGAAAAGACACCGTATGAATTATGGTTTGGAAACAAACCTAAGCTGTCATTTCTTAAAAGTTTGGGGATGTGATGTTTATGTGAAGAAACTCCAACCGGATAAACTCGAACCCAAAGCGAAAAAATGTGTCTTCATAGGATACCCTAAGGAAACGATTGGGTATACCTTCTATCACAGATCCGAGGGTAAGGTCTTTGTTGCCAAGAATGGATCCTTTCTTGAGAAGGAGTTTCTCGCGAAAGGTGTGAGTAGTCGGAAGGTAGAACTCGAAAAGGTTATTGAACCTTCTCTTCATGAAATGCGAGTAGCGCAGCACCGGAAGTTGTTTCGGAGTTGACTTCACCTAATGAAGAGAGAGCTAATGATATTGATCATGAAACTCCGAAAGAGGACACTACCGAACCTCGCAGGTCAAGCAGGACACGTGCAGCTCCTGAACTGTACGGCAATCCTGTTATGAATTTCATGATTGATGAAATAGATGAGCCTGCGACGTATGAAGAAGCGATGATGAGCCCTGATTCCAAAAAATGGCTAGAAGCCATGAAATCCGAGATGGAATCCATGTACGAAAACCAGGTTTGGACCTTGGTGGACTTACCTCACGATCGAAAGGCCGTTGAGAATAAATGGATTTTCAAAAGAAAACTGATGCTGATGGCAATGTAACCATCTATAAGGCTCGACTTGTCGCAAAGGGGTTTCGAAAAATTCAAGGAGTTGACTATGATGATACATTCTCTCCCGTAGCGATGCTTAAGTCGGTTAGGATTATGTTAGCAATTGCTGCATATTTCGATTATGAAATATGGTAGATGGATGTCAAAACTGTGTTCCTCAATGGTAATATTGAAGAAGAGTTGTATATGATACAACCAAAGGGTTTTGTCGACCCTAAGGATGCTAATAAGGTGTGCAAACTTCAGCGATCCATCTATGGACTGAAGCAAGCATCACAGAGTTGGAATCTCCGCTTTGATGAGGTGATCAAAGAGTTTGGATTTGTCCAAACTTATGGAGAGGCTTGTATTTACAAGAAAGTGAGTGGGAGCAATGTGGCATTTCTGATATCATATGTGGATGACATATTATTGATTGGAAATGATATAGATCTTTTAAACAGTGTTAAAAGTTATCTAAACAGCAAATTTTCGATGAAGGACCTTGGTGAAGCTTCATATATATTAGGCATTAAAATCTATAGAGATAGATCAAGACGCCTAATTGGGCTATCGCAGAGTACATACCTTGATAAGATATTAAAGAAGTTTAATATGGACGAAAGTAAGAATGGGTTCTTACCTATGTTGCAAGGCAAGACATTGAGTAAGACTCAAAGTCCGGCTACGGCGGAAGAAAGAGAGATGATGGATAAGATCCCCTATGCCTCGGCCATAGGCTCTATTATGTATGCCATGCTATGTACAACACCGGATGTGGCACATGCTATAAGTTTGACTAGTAGGTACCAATCTGATCCAGGTTCGGAACACTGGATAGCGGTAAAGAACATCCTCAAGTACTTGAGAAGAACTAAGGATATGTTTCTTATATACGGAGGTGAAGAAGAGCTAGTCGCTAAGTGTTATGTCGATGCTAGCTTTGACACCGATCCGGATGACTCTAAGTCTCAATCCGGATACGTATTTCTCTTGAACGGAGCAGAAATTAGTTGGAGGAGTTCCAAACAATGGCTGGATCAACAACGGAGGCGGAATATGTTGCTGCTTCAGAAGCGGCGCAGGAGGCAGTTTGGATGAAAGAGTTCATTACAGAACTGGGTGTGGTTCCCAGTGTGTTGGACCCGATGGTGATCTATTGTGACAACAATGGAGCCATAGCCAACGCAAAGAAACCAAGGTCTCACAAGAATTCCAAACATATTAAACGCCGGTTTCACTCCATCCGCGAGCATGACAAGGATGGAGATATAAAGATTTGTAAAGTGCACACGGACCTAAATGTAGCAGATCCGTTGACTAAAGTACTCCCTAGGGCAAAACATGATCAACACCAGAAATCCATGGGTGTTAGAATTATCACTATGTGAACTAGATTATTGTCTCTAGTGCAAGTGGGAGACGGAAGGAAATATGCCCTGAGAGGCAATAATAAAGTTGTTATTATATATTTCTTATATATGATAGATGTTTATTTTGCATGCTATAATTGCATTGATAGGAAACATCAATACATGTGTGTTTAATAAACAAAAAGGGTTCCTAGTTATTCCTCTCTTATAGACTAGCTTGTTGATTAACAAGATGATCAAAGTTTCCTGATCATGGACATTGGATGTTGTTAATAACAAGGTCACAACATTTGTGAAATGATGTGATGAACATTCATCTGAAGTATAGCATTACGATCAAGTCATTATGTTTATATTGCTATAACATCATACAAGGTAGTCTTTGTCCTTAGACCATGAGATCATGTTAATTGCTAACACCGGAAGAGTATCTTGATAACATCAAACGTCACACCGTAACAGGGTGACTATAAAGATGGGTTCAGTACTACGAAGGTGTTATGTTGAGGCTCATGGATCAAGAGTGGAATTTGTCAATCCAGATGACGAATAGATATACTCTGGGCCCTCCCGGTGATATCACATTAAGATAGCTTGCAAGCAAGTGATGTGATCACTAGAACGTTATATCACGGGAACAAGAAAAGAGTGCATGTCGGTAACGAGATCAAACTAGGTATTTGGATACCGATGATCGAATCTCGGACATGTATTATATCATGAGACAAAGGGATTAAATTGCTGACGTTAAAGGTTCTCACGATCACAGAAGTCATCGTTGAATATGCAGGAGTCAGTATGGATCTCCAGGTCCCGCTTCTGATTATTGATCTGAGAGGAGTCTCAATCATGTATGCATTATTCGCGAACCGTAGGGTGACACACTTAAGGGTTGCCGGACACCATTTAGGAGCCCATATGTTCTAGACAAAAGGTTTGCAAAGCGCAGGAAATGTTTCGATAGAAACAGGAATTGTTTCGATAGAAACCGGAATTGTTTCGGGTGAAATTGCAGAAAGTGGTTCTGCATGTGATATTGAAATGTTGCAAGGGGTTTATGTGAATGTTTGTTAATTAAAGTAATTAACAAAATTCTGAATAAAATAAATAAAAGAGTTTTATTAAATGAGAGAGCATTAAATTTGGAGAAATTTAATGCATTTAAAGTGGAGACTTTAAAAGAGAATGTTAAGGGGCATTTTAATGTGGAGGGGTTACCACCACATGAATGGGGGAGGTGAGGGGTCACCCCCCATGCGCCGGCCATGGAGAGAGGGGGCACCCCCTCCTCCTATAAAAGGCCACCCATTCCCTCCTTCATCCACACACCTCCTCGTGAAGGATCTCTCTCCCCCTCTAGATATTCCCCATGGTCTCGGATTAGCGAGATACATGTTCCCGGTGGCCTTGCGTCTGGAAGGAGTTGCTGCTTCCGCTGATTCGCTGGAGCGAGGAGGTGGAGGTTGTCCGGTGGCTTGAACGTGTGTGCGAGGACGGATGCGCTGCTGATTTGCGGCGCTCGGACTGCCACACGATCTTGATATCGGCAAGCGTACGACTACATCAACCACGAGTTCCTACTCGTTAACAAAACTCGTTGTCTTCGAGGGTAAGTTCTCCATGGATGTATGTCCACCCGTTGCTCTGTATCTAGTAGATAGATCCTTGCGTATAGTTCTCATCGTAGGAATTTTTTTGTTTTCTATGCTGCGGAACCAACAATTATGCTATGTTTTCTTTATGTGAAACAAACAAACGTCTTGCAAAGCATTGTTATTCATGAATCTTTTGTTTGTGCCTTTTCATGTTGCATCATAGTTTCTTTGTCTTATTGCTAGAACTTTGTCTTTCATGTTATGATTGAAGTACTATGATCCCAGCTTTGAATGTTTTACAAATACTTTGATCAAGTCTTTAATGGTGCATGGCACCTCAAAAATTATTCTTTCTTTTTATCACTTACCTACTCGAGGACGAGCATGAGTTAAGCTTGGGGATGTTGATACATTGCAAATGTATCTATAATTTTTGATGTTCCATGCTTAGTTTTATCTACTTTCTTGTGTTTTGTCCACACTTTGGAGTACTTTTCATATGATTTCTTGGACTAACCTATTAACAAGAGTCACAGTGCCAGCTGCCTGTTTTCTGCTGTTTTTGGTTCCAGGAAAGTCAGAAAATCAATATTCTCAGAATTGGACCGGACAAAAGCCAAAGTTGATATTTTCCCGGAAGACTCACAGAGCCAGAAGGAGAGTCGGAGAGGGGCCACAGGGTGGCCACACCAAACCATGGCACGGGTCCCCCAGGCCGCGCTAGGGCATGGTGTGGGCCCCCTGGCCGCCCACCGACCTTGCCCTCTGGCCTATAAGAAGCCTCCCGATGCATAAACCCTAAATCATCAAGCCTCCAACCACGAAAAGTTCCGCAGCGCCACCGCCACCGAAGGGAAGATTTGGGGGACAAAAATTCTCTGTTCCGGCACCCTGCTGGTACGGGGAAGTGCCCCCGGAGCCATCTCCATCGATCTTCACCACCATATCCATCACCATTGCTAATTCCCATGATGAGGAGGGAGTAGTTCTTCCTGGAGGCTAAGGGTTCTACCGTTAGCTATGTGTTCATCTCTCTCTCTATGCATGATCTTATTGAGATCATGAGCTTGTAATCTATAGATCTATTCTGCTACTCAAGTGCTTTAATGAATCTCTGCTCTCCCCATGTGTGTGAAAGTGACAGCGTGCTCACCATGGTGGCACTTAGGCTAGAGATTACAAATACTTGTTATGAGTTATATTTGGAGTTGGATGTTTCTATGAAATTGTGGTGTTTGTTGGACTCATCTAGAGCTCAAGGTGACAGTGTGGGGTTATCTAGATGGGAAAGGCTTACTTTGAGGTGTGCTGTTATAGCCCTACCAATGAGTAGAGTGCCCAACCGGAGAGTAGTTCAGCGTAGTATCATAAAGAAGAATATATTTATATGAGAGTGTTCACTAGTGAAAGTATGATCCCTAGGCCTTGTTTCTAAGCATTGATACACCGTTTGCAATTAGATCTGTTACATGTTTGCTTGTTTCCATCTTTATTTTAGTTTGCCTTTAGTCTCTTCCATGCCATCAAGCTATTTTCTAGCACCGTTGTCACATATACATACCACTTGTATTTCACTATCTCTTCACCGAACTAGTGCACCTATACACCTGACAAGTGTATTGGGTGTGTTGGGGACACAAGAGACTTCTTGTATCTTGATTGTAGGGCTGCTTTAGAGGGGATACCTTTGACCACTTCCTCCCCGAGTTTGATAAACCTTGGGTGATCCACTTAAGGGAAAACTTGCTGCTGTTCTACAAACCTCTGCACTTGGAGGCCCAACAACTGTCTACAAGAATAGAAGTTCGTAGACATCACTCTCCTATCACTCAGCCTCTGGCATGAGTGTGATTCTTATGAGCTTGGGTCAAGGAGCTATGAGAAGTGTGTGAGGTCTTGTCTCCTATTTATAGTGTTTTGGGATCATCATGGTAGTGACACCTCACTATTTTGCATGGGTGTCTTGTGCTTTAAGAAATGTGCAACTGCCTTTATAGCTTAGCTCCATATATGAATTCATGGCAAGGTGCACCTCAAGTGGCGACTCTTGCTTTGTATGGAGAGGTGTCAAGCTCTCGATGACTCCTTGGTGGCCAAGTTACTTAATGACTAAGTTGAAGGGAATATGCCCTGAGAGGCAATAATAAAGTTGTTATTATACATATTCCAAGTATATGATAGATGTTTATTTTGCATGCTATAATTGTATTTATTTGGAAACGTTAATACTTGTGTGTTTAATAAACAAAAGGAAAGTTCATAGTTATGCCTCTCTTATAAACTAGATCGTTGATTAACAAGATGATCAAGGTTTCGTGATCATGGACATTGGATGTTGTTAATAACAAGGTCATAACATTAGTGGAATGATGTGATGAACATTCATCCGAAGTATACCATTACGATCAAATTCATTGTGTTTATATTGCTATAACATCTAACAAAGTAATCCTAGTCCTTAGACCATGAGATCATGTTAATCACTAACACTGGAAGAGTATCTTGATAACATCAAACATCACACCGTGAAAGGGTGATTATAAAGGTGGGTCCAGTGCTACGAAGGTGTTATGTACAGGCTCATGGATCAAGAGTGGGATTTGTCCATCCCGATGACGGATAGATATTCTCTGGGTCCTCTCGGTGATATCACATTGGTTAGCTTGCAAGCAAGTGATAAGATGACTAGAATGTTATATCACGGGAACGAGAAAAGAGTACATGTCAGTAACAAGATCAAACTAGGTATGGAGATACCGATGATCGAATCTCGGACATGTAATATATTACGAGATAAAGGGATTTAGTTACTAGCGTTAAAGTTTCTCACAATCACAAAAGTCATCATAGAATGTGTAGGAGTCAGTATGGATCTATAGGTCCTGCTTCTGATTATTTATCTGAGAGGGGTCTCGATCATGTCTGCATTATTCACGAACCGTAGGGTGACACACTTAAGGGACACCAACACCATTTGGAGAAAATATGTTTCAGACGAATGAATTGCAAAGCGCTAGAATTATTTCAATAGATGCTGACTCGTAGTTGATGTAGAGCTCGTTCGGAACCCCAAGAGGAAGCTATGATGAGCACAGCAGTAAGTTTTCCCTCAGTTATGGAGCCAAGATTTAATTGAACCAGTAGGAGCAAGGAAACACCCCAAAGGTGTTACTAGCTGAGCTTTGGCAGGGCGCACTACCGGTGCTAGTAGCAACGTGGAGACCTGCACAACACAACCACAGAACTTTGTCCCCAACTTGCGATGACGTTGTCAATCTCACCGTGTTTTGCGGAAAACAAAGGATTAAACGTATCGAATGGAAAGAAGTAAAAGTTTGCAGAAAGTAAACACAAACTAGTAAAAGATTGTAGATTGTATGTAAAGTAAAAGGACCGGGATCCATAGTTCACTAGAGGTGGCTCTCCTTAGATAGACAACATGCTGGGTGAACAAATTATAGCGGGGCAATTAACAAACACCGAGAAAGCAATACATGCATATACTAATCATCTTGACTCCTCTGAGACTTGATTGGGCATTACAACATAATACATAGACCGCCATCCAACTGCATCTATGACTAATAATCCACCTTCAGGTTATCATCCGAACCCCCTCCAGTATTAAGTTGCAAGCAACAGATTATTTTTTTACGAACTGCGTGTAAAGTAAACAATACGATTGTTCTATGAACAAAGAATTGTTGTTTTCTCCATAGTAGCAACAACACATCTAGTACCTTAGAGATTTCTGTCACTTCCCCAGATTACCAGAGGCATGAACCCACTATCGAGCATAAATACTAACTCTTGGAGTTGCTAGCATCTACTTGGCCAAGATAGCTACTAACAATGGAAAGCATGCAAGATCTCAAATAACAAAGACATGATAGAATCAATAATCAATCTGAAATAGCATCTCAATATCCATCAGATCCCCGCAAACACAACATGTATGAATTACAAATAGATGATCTTGATAATGGACGGAGCTCACAAGATCTAAACATGAAAGCACAAAGGAGGAGAAACCAGCCATCTAGCTACTACATGGATCCGTAGTCCAAGGATGAACTACTCAGGCATCACACCGGAGGCTTGCATGGTGATGAAGAAGGCTTCCAGGGTGAAGTCCCCTCTCCGGCAGGGTGCCGGGAAGAGCTTCAAATCCCTCCCGATCTAGGGATGGACATGACGGCGACTACAGACTCTTTCGTGGATTTTTGATCGGGTACTTAGGGTTTTCGTCCCGAGGGCAACATATAGGCGGAAGGAGAGGCCGAGGGGGTGCCGGGAGCGGCCACACCACCCCCTGGCGCGGGCTAGGCCTGGCCGCGCGGCCAGGTGGTGTGGTGGCTCCCTATCCCTTCTCCGTCTCGTATTCTGGCACTTGATCCCTTCCGGAAAATTAGGCACTTTGGCATTTGTCCCGTCCAATTCCGAGAATATTCATTTTCTGACTTTCCTGGAACCAAAAACAGCAGAAAACAGGCAGCTGGCACTGTGTCTCTTATTAATAGGTTAGTCTAAGAAATCATATGAAAAGTACTCCAAAGTTGGAACAAAACACAAGAAAGTGGATAAAATCAAGCATGAAACATCAAAAATTATAGATACATTTGCAATGTATCAACATCCCCAAGCTTAACTCCTGCTCGTCCTCGAGTAGGTAAGTGATAAAAAGAAATAATTTTTGAGGTGACATGCACCATCAAAGACTTGATCAAAGTATTTACAAAACTCAAAGCTGGGATCATAGTACTTCAATCATAACATGAAAGACAAAGTTCTAGCAATAGGCAAAGAAACTATGATGCAACATAAAAAGGTACAAACAAAAGATTCATGAATAACATGCCTTGCAAGACGTTTGTTTGTTTCACATAAAGAAAACATAGCATAATAGTATTCAGCTTGTCCCTCAATAGAGTAGCAAATATAAATGCATAGGACACCTTCAAAGTTCATAAGAGTGACTAGATACAATAGTTTAAAACAAGTAATAACAAGTTATGCATCAATCAACTAGTCTTGGGACAATGCACATAGAACTAAGAATGGTCACTATGCTCTCAAAGTAGGTGCATAAAGATAGAAGGTGGAGACTCAATATAATGGTGGAAGAAAAGCCTTTTGTAAAAGGAAGTAGGGATTCAAGTCTCATAAAGAGCTTCCAAAAATTATGGTACTTGTAGTTTTCAGCTCTCATTGCCCCTATCATAAGCATCTTGAAAGTGATTAAGGTTAAAGTGACACAACTAAGAGGATATGCTTGACAAGTTATAAACTGAAATCGCATGCCCCTTACTTACGAAGACCAATCCTCATGCTACTCAACTTTAGTCACGAGTAAGCTCTTGTCATTGTAAGTATATGTGTATCATTAAGAACTGCCAACAGCCCCTTGCACATGATAAGGGAGCTTTCCCATAATCAAAATGATAAGGCAAGCAGACAATGAGCATCTCAGCAATCTTTTTATTTGCTATTTGCATAGGTTTTTATTGAGGATGCTTCATAGAGTGCTTATTATGGTGATGCTGCAAGTTTCCACCATGATTAGGCATGGCTTAGGCTAGCGGCCCAGGCGTTTCTCTAACACACATACAAACTCCATGATCTTACAAGTTCCAATTTTATTTCACACCACCGGGATCCGTAAGCAAAATAACATGATATCAACGGAGTACAAAGTACAAGTGCGATGTTGAAAGCGTTCCCCATGAAACATGGTTCTGCTAATTTCAACTTATAAAGCGCAAGCATATACACAACAAAGAAGGACCCAATGGTTCAAGTTTATTAGAGGCAATAAAGTAAAGTGTGCCATCAAGTTCGTGAGAGCTTTAATCACTAGTTTTCTCATAACAAGTGAAAGGTAAACAAAAGCATGAATATACTTGGAATAGCATAAGCTAGTAGGTAGGTATGGTGGACTCTTTGGAATAACTTGGTTTAGGGAGTTGTATGCATGAGTGGAACTCATACTTGGTGGTGGAGGCTAGCAAAAGACTGGGAGCGACAAACTAAGAGAGCAATAATGGCCATAATCATGCAGAGCGACAAAACATCATTGATCAAAGCATAAAGTGATACTACAAGTTGAAAACTAAAGGATCATAAAGTCTATGGTGACTTGAGATAGTTATAACATGGTGTGAGCATGTGCCAAGTCAACCCAAATAAAGCATCAAAGGAGAAATATCACTATACTATGCTTTAATATGCTAAAACAACGCATGATTCATCCAAGACACATTAAGCAATCTCAATTGTTTATAACAAGTTATGCTACAGCAAAGAATACTAAGCATAAATCCAAAACAATATCAAGCATGGCATGACAAAGCATATGCCACAGTCAAAAATGAGCTCGTTTTACCACATAAGCATGAACTTTCCTACTCTTTTCCAAACCAAACCAAACTATTTTTGCAAACCAAAGTATGAAAGAGGGGGTCCAACCAATTTATTCAGAACACTAATCAAACCAAGCAAACTAAAAATCAAAACAAAAACAAAAAGAAGATGCTCCAAGAAAAACACAACTGTGCATGAAACAATAAAAATGAAGCGTTTGGAAGAAACCTGGGATTTTTATTGATGAAGAAGGGGATGCCTTGGGCATCCCCAAGCTTTTACGCTGGTACTTCTTGGATATTTCTTGGGATGACACGCGTGGTATCCCCAAGCTTGAGCTTTAGTCCATCCTTCATCTCATTACTCTTTCCCTCCATACACCTGAAATTTTTCCTTCATACAAAACTTCACACAATCTCATTAGCAACATTAGTGCACTAAAGATAAATAAGTCTTAAGGTTCAGTTCTAACACCAAATAAACTTCCATCAGAACACTAGCTACTGTAGCACTTCCCTCAAAAATCTCAATTCCCCAAAGGAACTCAAGAAGGAACGAACAAGAAGCAAATGCAGAAAATGGCAGAAATCTGTCAGAACAGACCAGTAGGTAAAGACGAATTTTTTCGAAGACCTTATGTTGCTCAAATCAAAACGTTTTGAACTAACTAAAGTTAGATAACAATATGGGAAAGAAGAAAAAAAATTACAGCTCAATCCGACATATAGAGATCTCTCAGGAATTTTTACGGTGAAGCACAAAAATCTGTTTCAGGACAACAACTTTCCCAATCATTACTTCACTCTCATTAGAGGTTACTCTTGGCACAAAAAGCAAATAAAAAGGATAAGGAGAGGTTATTACAGAGTTAATAACTTCCAAGACTCAATTAAAACTCTTGGGTTATCTCCCAACAAGTACTTTTCTTTAACGCCTTTAAGTTAGGCATAAAAATTTGAGAAGATGCTCTCATAGGAAATATGAATTGAACAAAAAGAGAGCATCAAGAAGCAAATTCAAAACACATTTAAGTCTAACCAACTTCCTATACATAGGAATCTTGTATGCAAATATGGTTGTAGAAGTTTTTACGGTAATGAAACACCTCTCTATGTGCTGAAAGTTTTGAAGTTACTTTTGTTTTATCTTCCTATGCCTGTCACTTTGAAACTTTCAGCACATAGAGAGGTGTTTCATTACCGTAAAAACTTCTACAACCATATTTTCCTCTCTCATAATAATTTTCAGTAGCATCATGAATAAACTCAACAATATAACTATCACATAAAGCATGCTTTTCATGATCTACAAGAACTAGAGCTTTATTATAAACATGACTTGTAGTTGATGTAGAGCTCGTTGGGAACCCCAAGAGGAAGGTATGATGAGCACAGCAGTAAGTTTTCCCTCAGTTATGAAACCAAGGTTTAATCAAACCAGTAGGAGCAAGGAAACACCCCAAAGGTGTTACTAGCTGAGCTTTGGCAGGGCACACTACCGGTGCTAGTAGCAACGTGGAGACCTGCACAACACAACCACAGAACTTTGTCCCCAACTTGCGATGAGGTTGTCAATCTCACCGTGTTTTGCGGAAAACAGAGGATTAAACGTATCGAATGGAAAGAAGTAAAAGTTTGTAGAAAGTAAACACAAAGTAGTAAAAGATTGTAGATTGTATGTAAAGTAAAAGGACCGGGATCCATAGTTCACTAGAGTTGGCTCTCCTTAGATAGACAACATGCTGGGTGAACAAATTACAGCGGGGCAATTGACAAACACCGAGAAAGCAATACATGCATATACTAATCATCTTGACTCCTCTGAGACTTGATTGGGCATTACAACATAATAGATAGACCACCATCCAACTGCATCTATGACTAATAATCCACCTTCAGGTTATCATCTGAACCCCCTCCAGTATTAAGTTGCAAGCAACAGATTATTGCTTTACGAACTGCGTGTAAAATAAACAATACGATTGTGCTATGAACAAAGGATTGTTGTTTTCTCCCTAGTAGCAATAGCACATCTAGTACCTTAGAGAATTCTGTCACTTCCCCAGATTACCAGAGGCATGAACCCACTATCGAGCATAAATACTAACTCTTGGAGTTGCTAGCATCTACTTGGCCAAGATAGCTACTAACAACGGAAAGCATGCAAGATCTCAAATAACAAAGACATGATAGAATCAATAATCAATCTAAAATAGCATCTCAATATCCATCGAATCCCCGCAAACACAACATGTATGAATTACAAATAGATGATCTTGATCATGAACGGAGCTCACAAGATCTAAACATGAAATCACAAAGGAGGAGAAACCAGCCATCTAGCTACTACATGGATCCGTAGTCCAAGGATGAACTACTCACGCATCACACCGGAGGATTGCATGGTGATGAAGAAGGCCTCCAGGGTGAATTCCCCTCTCCGGCAGGGTGCTGGGAAGAGCTTCAGATCCCTCCCGATCTAGGGATAGAGATGACGGCAGCTATAGCCTCTTTCATGGATTTTTGATCGGGTACTTAGGGTTTTCGTCCCGAGGGGAACTTATAGGCAGAAGGAGAGGCCGAGGGGGTGTCGGGAGTGGCCACACCACCCCCTGGCGTGGGCCAGGCCTGGCCGCGCGGCCAGGTGGTGTGGTGGCTCCCTGGCCCTTCTCCGTCTTGTATTCTGGCACTTGATCCCTTCCGAAAAATAGGAACTTTGGCTTTTGTCCCGTCCAATTCCTAGAATATTCATATTCTGACTTTCCTGGAACCAAAAACAGCAGAAAACAGGCAGCTCGCACTGTGGCTCTTGTTAATAGGTTAGTCCAAGAAATCATATGAAAAGTACTCCAAAGTTGGAACAAAACACAAGAAAGTGGATAAAACCAAGCATGGACCATCAAAAATTATAGATACATTTGCAATGTATCAATAGACACCAAAATTTCATAGAGACATCCAACTCCAAATATAACTCATAACAAGTATTTGTAATCTCTAGCCTAAGTGCCGCCATGGTGTACATGCTGTCACTTTCACACACATGGGGAGAGTAGAGATCTAATAAAGCACTTGAGTAGCAAGGTAGATCTACTTGATTACAAAGCTCATGATCACAATATGATCATTCATAGAGAGAGAGATGAACACATAGCTACCGGTAGAACCCTTAGCCTTGAGAGAGATCTACTCCCTCATCATCATTGGAATCAACAACGGCGATGGAGATGGTGGTGGAGATTGATGGAGATGGCTCCGGGAGCACTTCCCCGTCCCGGCAGGGTACCGGAACAGAGACTTTCTATCCCCTGAATCTCCCCTTGGGTGGCGGTGGCACTGCGTAAATTTTCGCGGCTGGAGGCTAGGTTCTTTAGGGTTTCTGCATCGGAAGCTTCTTATAGGCGAAAGGGCGAGGTCGGTGGAGGTCGGAGGGGCCCACACCACCCCTAGCGCGGCCTGGCCTGGCCCGCGCCACTAGGTGGTGTGGCCAGGCCCTGGCCCCTCTCTGTCTCGTCTTCTAGCTCCATGAATCTTCCGGTAAAATATCTACTTTGGCTTTTGTGCGGTCCAATTCCGAGAATATTCATTTTCTGTCTTTCCTGGAACCAAAAACAGCAGAAAATAAGCAACTGGTACTGTGGCATCTTGTTAATAGGTTAGTTCCAAAAAATGTGTAAAGATACTCCAAAGTGTGGACAAAACATAAGAAAGTAGATATAAAACAAGCATGGAACATAAAAAATTATAGATATGTTTGCAACGTATCAACAGCCATAAGCTTAATTCCTGCTCGTCCTCGAGTAGGTAAGTGATAAAAAGAAAATAATAATTTTTGAGGTGACATGCACCATCACAATCTTGATCAAGGTATTTCTAGAACATTGATAGCTGGGATCATAGTACTCTAAACATGAGCATGAAAGATGAAGTTCTAACAATAAGACATAGTGACTATGCATGCAACATGAAAGGATACAAACAAAGATCATGAATAATAATGCATTGAAAGACGTTTGTTTGTTTCACATATAGAAAACATAGCATAGTGGCATTCAGCTTGTCCCTCATGGAGTAGCAAAATATAAATGCATAGGACACCTTCAAAGTTCATAAGGGTGACTAGATACAAATAGTTCAAGAACAAGCAATATCAACATTATAAATCAATCAATAAGTTTTGGGACAATCCACATTAAACTAAGAATGACCACTATGCTCTCTTAATAGGTGCATAAAGATAGAAGATGGAGACTCAACATAAAAGTACAAGAAAGGCCCTTCATAGAAGGAAGCAGGGATTCAAGTCTCATAAAGAGCTTCCAAAAATTATGGTACTTATTAGCTTTCAGCTCGCATTGCCCCTATCATAAGCATATTTAAGTGATTAAAGTTAAAGTGACACAACTAAGAGGATATGCTTGACAATTTATAAGTTGAAATCTCATGCCCCTTGCTTACGAGTACCGAACCTCATGCTACTCAACTTTAGTCACAAGTAATCTCTGGTCATTGTAAGTATATATGTATCATAGAGAATCGCCAACAGGGTACCCCTTGCACATGATACATGAGCTATCCCATAATCAAAATGATAAGGCAAGCAGACAATGAGCATCTCAACAATCTTCTTATTTACCATGGGAAAATGGTGCTTTTTCTCTCTTTCCTCTTTTCTCATCTTTTTTTATTTTTTCACAATCTCTAACTCTTTTTTTATAAGAAGAATGCTTCATAGATTGCTCACTATGGTGATGCTGCAAGTTTCCACCATGATTAGGCATGGCTTAGGCTAGCGGCCCAGGCGTTTCTCTAACACACATACAAACTCCATGATCTTACAAGTTCCTCTTTTATTTCACACCGCCGGGATCCATAAGCAAAAGAATCATGATATCAACATAATAATAAGTGCAATGTTGAAAGCGTTCCCCATGATACATGGTTCTGCTAACTTCAACTTATAAAGCACAAGCATATACGCAACAAAGATGGACACAATGGTTCAAGGTTATTAAGTGCAAGAAAGTAAAGTGTGCCATCAAGTTCGTGAGAGCTTTAATCACTAATTTTCACATAACAAGTTTAATTCGGAAGGTAGATAAAAACATGAATATACTTGGAGTAGCAAATGCTAATAGGTAGGTATGGTGGACTCTTTAGAATAACTTGGTTTTATTTGGAGTTGGATGCATGAGTGGAACTCATACTTGGTTATGGAGGCTAGCAAAAGACTAGGAGCGACAAACTAAGAGAGTAGTAATAGCCATAATCATGCAAAGCGACAAAACATCATTAATTAAAGCATAAAGTGATATTACAAGTCGAACACTAAATGATCATAGAGGCTATGGCGACTTGGGATAGTCATAACATGGTGTGAGTGTAGGGGTTCCGCGCATGAAAACAATAAAATTTTACCCTACGCCCCTGAACCCCTGAAGCTGCCAAGACCTATCTATTAGTAATACAGTAACGGGAGGGGCTTTTCACGAACTTACCCTTGAAGACCGAAAAGCGTTGTCAACGCTCAGGAGAGCATGGTTGATGTAGACGAGCCGAAGCCGACCTCAAGGTCGTGATGAAGTCCTTGTGCTCCTTCTGGATCTAACGAATTGAGTGCCTCAAGTGTGACACCTCGCGGTGAGTTACACACGTCCGGTGCCTGACGATGACTCCTGCTCCCCGATCCAGCAGCAGTTGCGGAAGTAGAGCTGCCGGATCCGAATCCCGCAGCGCGACGGCGCTCTGCGGTGAAGATGTCTCTCGTTCGCGTAGTCCAGACTTGGGACCACGGTCACGACAGAGAGAGGGGAGAGAGAAAATATCAATTAGAGGTCCTCCCAAAAGTGGGGAGACCTTTATTGATTATTGGTGTATTTTTCTAGGCCAAATACCCCACTATATAGGGGAAGGGGAGGTACTACCTCCCTCAAAGTCCCGGGGTGGGACTAAAGGAGAGGAGGGGGAGGAGGTGGCCGCCGGCCACCTAGTGGGCCCTGCGCAGGGGGCTAGGCCTAGCCGGCCTCCCCCTTGGCCCCTCTTCCCTCTCTCCTTTCCCCTAATGGGCCCTCTCCCTCCGGAATTGGCCCATTAAGCCTTTTTGACCTTTAATTGATTTTCTCTTTATTAAATAAGTATGAATAAATGATTAAATCAATATTTAACATTCATTCACATATTATTCAACCTCGGTGGCTATGGAACACCTTCCACCTCCACTCCGGACATCCCCCAGACTTACCGAAACCCTTCCGGTTTTATCCCTTCTTTGCTACGGCGATTCTACTGATCCTATAAACACTCTCTAAGCATCATCAAACCCTTAAGCATGATACCCCACGGATCAGGAACACTCCAGACATGGTCGGGACACTCCCGCACCAACGATCGACAGAGGGACCTAGAGGGCCATGTGACCCCTATGTGTTCCACGAAGATCTTTCGTCGTTTGAACCGGGACAGTCGTGTCTTATTCCCTTTGTCACTCGATACTTGCATTGCCCGAGATCTGATCAATGACATCCCCATGTCGTGTTCAATCTCGTTACTGAACACCGCTATTTGACTCGTTCCGACAAGTGATATCCCCGTGATCTAATCACACGCTGCGCAGCTATTGGATATAACTTCTCCGAGTGGGCCCTTGAGTATCTTTCCGTCACATGGACGGACAAATCCTGCTCTAGACATATATTGCCTCTACGGTTTCCTCCGAATACCTGAACACACCTTTATAACCACTGTTTTACCAGATGGTGTTTGATGCTATCTAAGCACTCTCGGGAGACAGTGATTGATATAGCCTCACGGTCTAAGGAATAGTCTACGAGGATCCATTTCTAATCATCGTAACTTGAACTTCGTGACATGATCGGGTCATGATGTTTAGGTTGGGTATTGGTTCATCATCTCATTCTCCGAATGAGATGACCTCATTTCCAACTAGCATAAATGCCACATGATCAGGAAACATGATCATCCATTGACCAATGAACCAATGACTAGAGTTTCACTTGGAACCCCTGGTTGTTTGTATATCACACGTGTATTGATGTTTCCACTCAATACATTTATAGCATGATATAAAACTTAATCATAAACTATATGAAATATGATAATAGTCCTTACTACTATTTGTCTCTAGGGCATATTTCCAACAGTCTCCCACTTGCACTAGAGTACAAATACACTAGCTGCATTTTGTTCTCAATCATTGGCACCATATTACTGGTACCCTGAACATGCTTGCTCATGGAAGAGGTTGAGTCTTGGGTCTGTACTTTACAGTCCCAAATCCTTTGCAACTTACTAATGTCACCTGGATTGACATTAATATTTTATCATCACATGATAGCATCTTTGTGTATGCATCGTCGTTATGGCAGCAGAACGAGGCCTGATTCCAGGAGCCTACAGTGACGTTAGATCAACCTTGAGGTCTTTCTCATGGGCACTGTGCCCTGGGACACATCATTCTATGTTAAAAGCGAACTAGCCCTGCCATAACATTATATAACACTTTAGATGGTACCCTTATTATTATAAATGTATTCATCGAAACACTAGTGCACTTTTGCAACTTTCAATGTTTTGTTCACCTCGCTTCCTACTTGACTTTAATTGGTATCTACAGGAGTTTCCAACATATTCCCTTATAACATAACTCTTTATGCTTTAAGATATGTTATCCTTTATGGATTTGGAAAATATGTCCATAGTTCTCTAGTAGACACTACAAACAAACTTAGCTTAACGTTCTGTGATTCGAACTTAATCACTTTCAAACGTTCCTTAATTTGGATCACATAGTATGCTAAGTTATGATCATGGTTTACTAAGATAGAACCTATGTCTCAACATAGTGGATGAGGATCATCCTTTTCTTTCTTTCAACCATCGATGATAAACTTAATACTATTCCTAATTTAAGTTATTAAGGACCAGTTCCTTAATTAACTTCTATTCTGAAACCATTTTCAGAATCCCTTAAGGAATACTACATAATATCACAATACACCTATTATCAACTTCTACATCTTATAAATCACTATTTATAAGCATTTACGCCTTCATTCTTAACACAGTTAAGAATTACTCCTATAAGCTCCCACTCAAAATATGTTCCTACATATTTGAATTTGAGACTTATATTGCTCCCACTCAAATTTTATGCAAATTGCATATCCACTCACTATTTTGAATAACTTCAAAATCCTTTGATCAAATATCAAACTTGGAGTTTTACTATGAGATATTAGTACTTTACTAGTTTTAAATCCACTAGACATTTAGCACACATGAATCAAATTCATTTGAATTTTGTCCAATACTTGACAAATTGTGCTTTTGTCATTCACCCCTTTTTTCCCTACTATGGCTTTGCAGTCATTTGGGAAAATTCAAGTAACCCCTTTTACTTGTGAGATTCAGCAACAAATTGCTTTCTAATCTCAAGGGAATTTTGCTTCTAGGATTTCTCATAATTTAGTTTACCATTATTTCCTTTGTAGTTCGTAGGTATGTCATGTTCCCAGAATCATATAAATTATTCATAAATGTCTCCATACAAGATATGGATTACATTTTGAATCGTACTTCATGTAGTGAAAACACTAGTGGGGAAAGCACAATGATCAATATCATTGATTCTTTCCTTCTGTGCAGAGAATCATTCAGGAACGTTGTCCGTTGCGCTTCTCAACACTCTGATGCAGGGTTTTGAATCCTCATTGTGTTTTTCACTAATTTCCATTTGCTTCATAATTGAGAAACATCACTAAAAGTGAGCTTTCTCAAGAATGCACCAAAATCCAAGCAATATGAATCTTGCTTTCTTTTTGGTTTTAGATATGGGTTTCGTATTCAAAGTTTCCAATGAATACTCTACAAGGACTTATTCGCTATCGTTTTGGTTATATCGAATAACCCCAAAAATTTCACGAATTCAAATGGTTCACTACCTTTTAATTGAGTGCTAACTATTTCTAACTAATGGTCTCTACATCTACACTACGACGATTTATTTGGTGCCTTCTATTTAAACCCTTTGATATCTAATATCACATTGTGATGCTTTGTATTTTGACGTTTCAAAACACTTTGCATTCCACAATTTCTTTTATGCCAGTCTTATAAGTTCGAATTTCATCACTATTGATCAAATCATAGTAATTAGATTCTCTCTTATACTTATACCCATTGTTGATGAAATATTTTTATCAAATCAAATAGTTTCATATTCATGTTTCTTTGGTAAACTTATTTACACATTTAAACAATCACTTAATGATAATTACCATTTTCGTTAAAACACAATACATCGAATATGTATTCTATTTAACAATTCATTAAACACTTTGTATTCAAGTAATGCATGGTGTTCAAGTTATTTTGCCGAACTTAGGCATGATTTATATGTGACAAGAAATCAAATGACTTTCACATATTATCACATAACTTTGAATTCAAACAATGGTTTCATTCATTAATGAACATATCATTAAGTTGGGTATTTTAAAAAAGGAATTTTAATGGTTTATAAATGTTCATGCATTATCAATTAGTTTCAAACAATAAGGACAATTCACACATAATGAAACAAGATATGAACACGAATAGAAATCATTCATAAAAGCAGTACAACTGTATGTTACAAACTCATATGAATAACCGTCTCACGAAGTGTGAGACACACTAAAGAAGTTCACAATCTCTTGATTACAATAATCATCCTAATACACAAACTAAGTGATAAATGTCGAGGGAGAGTGTCGTTGGCCATCATCATCATGCTCGCCATCAACACGCAACGTCACCTCTTCTCCAGCAAGCACCTCTCATGCAGAAGGACATGTTTTCATCAAAACAGAACAAGTATCAGATATACTTAACACTGCAATGTGTTTGCAAGATTATAACATTTATAAAACTGTATATCAAATATATACTTTTGTCATTGACGACCTGAGCGATATCTGGTTCAACCAACACATTCCTGAGATGTGTCATGAACCGGTGGAACTCCATTTCCGTGTCGCCCCTCATTACGCAAGTCCTGACTTGTGCTTGGTAGCTTGGTGGCAGCGACCACAGCACAACAGCGTTTGCAAAAGAGCCCGTAATCCAAACGTCCAGGAAGTATGCAGGCCTCATGTACAGATCATGCATGTCCTCCAAGTGGTCGTCCAGTGATGAGTTCTCCTCCATCTTAATGGAGAGGAAGTCTCCCATCAGCTCATGCTCCCAAATGCGTGTCTGCTCCACGAAATGTGTCCTAAGTTGTAGCATCACCAAACAAGGGTTGACATCACCCACGAAAGGCCACAGCTCGTCCACCATTCTGAAACGCATCACAACTGAAATATAGGAGGCCATCTCATGACGGAGATAGCGGTCTTTCCGCTCCTTTGGGGTCTCAAGGTCCGTGGGCTGATCCAAATCCATCCCGTCGAGTATGTAGTCGACTACGCCGTTCTCGCTGAGGAGATCATGGAGCCTGGCAACCCAAATGGAGAAGTTCGATCCATCTAATCGGAGCTTCTCTCCTTCTACTCATTCAATTGTCAACACGAAAGGTCCCATCTACATTTATAATTGCAAAAGGAATTTAGACTAAGTTTATAATTAAATGAGTTAATAATAACTCCACTCAGAAACGCCTATCCCCAAAAGGATTCCTAGTGATAACACGACCCCTATCAGCCACATCTCCCCCGATTATCACGGCCATCAATGTGGGTTCAAGGGTGGACGCTAAACGTCGATCACATCATTCATGCGACTCGTGCTCGATCTTTCGACCATACACGTTCCGAGGCCATGTCTGTACATGCTAGGCTCGCCAACTCAACCTTAGTGTTTTAGCTGTGCAACATGGCTTGCACCCACTTTATGTGAACGTAGATATGTCTGACACCAAATCATCACGGCCTGCCTCATACCGAAGAACTTTCTTGGTGGTGCACACTAAGGGGGAACACAATCTTTGGTAATTTTAACAGGGATCATCTTATTAGGCTACCGTCGAGTATCTAATACTAGCACACAATAAGACATACAAACAATAACATTGAATGTAAATGCGATGTGATATGGTCCTTCACGTCGTGATCTCCATCCGCCGTCACTAGGTTCCGACGCCAGGGTTCTGGCGCCGTAGACACCAGGGTAAAGGTGTCATTCCGACATGGTAGTCCGTCACCTTCATGACTATCTACTACTACGTAACAAAAGGTAATCACTTTACCTTTGCCACAACCATATCACAAAGCAACGCCCCCTGCAAAACAAAGTTAGACGCCTCTACTTTATCTTTGCATGTTTTACGTGGCTGAATGGGCTTTCGCACAAGAACCATTCTTACCTACGAACTTTCAGCAGAACGCTGATCAAGTAGTTGTCTATACTACACCCCTTTCGGGGCCCTCTAATGCGAGAGAGACAGACACCCTCCTAAGCCACTTTATATGGTACAAGCCGTATGTCAAGCGTGGACCAGTCTCGCGAATGAACGCGTAAAGTCGGTTGGGGGCCGCTTCATCAAGCATAACTGCGGTATACACAAGTACACGTGGGAGGGTAACAACTAAAAGATCAACGCCCACATGCTACATCTCGTGTGTTCTACCTGTACTAGCATTACTACGCATAGATCTAGCTCTGATACCACTGTAGAGGTTCCGCACATGAAAACAATAAAATTTTACCCTACGCCACTGAACCCCTGAAGCTGCTAGGACCTATCTATTAGTAATACAGTAACGGGAGGGGCTTTTTGTGAACTTACCCTTGAAGACTGAAAAGCGTTGTCAATGCTCACGAGAGCGTGGTTGATGTAGATGAGCCGAAGCCGACCTCAAGGTCGTGATGAAGTCCTTGCGGTCCTTCTGGCTCCAATGACTTGAGTGCCTCAAGTGCGACACCTCGTGGGGAGTTACACATGTCCGGTGCCTGATGATGACTCCCGCTTCCCCGATCCAGCAGCAGTTGCGGAAGTAGAGCTCCCGGATCCGAATCCCGCAGCGCGACGACGCTCCGCGGTGAAGATGTCTCTCGTTCGCGCAGTCTAGACTTGGGACCACGGTCATGAGAGAGAGAGGGGGAGAGAGAAAATATCAATTAGAGGTCCTCCCAAAAGTGGGGAGACCATTATTGATTATTGGTGTATTTTTCTAGGCCAAATACCCCACTATATATAGGGGAAGGGGAGGTACTACCTCCCTCAAATTCCCGGGGTGGGACTAAAGGAGAGGACGGGGTAGGAGGTGGCCGTCGGCCACCTAGTGGGCCCCACGCAGGGGGGATAGACCTAGCCGGCCTCCCCTTGGCCCCTCTTCCCTCTCTCCTTTCACCTAATGGGCCCTCTCCCGCCGGAATTGGCCCATTAAGCCTTTTTGACCTTTAATTGATTTTATCTTTATTAAATAATTATGAATAAATGATTAAATCAATACTTAACATTCATTCACATATTATTCAACCTCCGTGGCTATGTAACACCTTCCACCTCCACTCCGGACATCCTCCGGACTTACCGAAACCCTTCCGGTTTTCTCCCTTCTTTTCTTCGGTGATTCTACCGATCCTATAAACACTCTCTAAGCATCATCAAGCCCTTAAGCGTGATACCCCACGGTTCGGGAACACTCCAGACATGGTCAGGACACTCCCGCACCAATGATCAACAGAGGGACCTAGATTGCCATGTGACCCCTGTGCGTTCCACGAAGATCTTTCGTCGTTTGAACCGGGACAGTCGTGTCCTATTCCCTTTGTCACTCGATACTTGCATTGCCCGAGATCTGATCAATGACATCACCATGTCGTGTTCAATCTCGTTACTGAACAACGCTACTTGACTCGTTCCGACAAGTGATATCCCCGTGATCTAATCACACGCTGCATAGCTATTGGTTATAACTTCTCCGAGTGGGCCCTTGAGTATCTTTCCGTCACATGGATGGACAAATCCCGCTCTTGACATATATTGCCTCTACGGTTTCCTCCGAATACCTGAACACACCTTTATAACCACTGTTTTACCAGATGGCGGTTGATGTTATCTAAGCACTCTTGGGAGACAGTGATTGATATAGCTTCACGGTCTAAGGAATAGTCTACGAGGATCCATTTCTAATCATCGTAACTTGGACTTCGTGACATGATCGGGTCACGATGTTTAGGTTGGGTATTGGTTCATCATCTCATCCTCGAAATGAGATGACCTCATTTCCAACTTGCATAAATGCCACATGATCAGGAAACATGATCATCCATTGACCAATGAACCAATGACTAGAGTTTCACTGGGAACCCCTGGTTGTTTATATATCACACATGTATTGATGTTTCCACTCAATACGGTTATAGCATGATATAAAACTTAATCATAAACTATATGAAATATGATAATAGTCCTTACTAATATTTGTCTCTAGGGCATATTTCCAACAGTGAGCATGCGCCAAGTCAACCCAAATAAAGCATCAAAGGAAAATACCACAATACTATGCTTTAATATGCTAAAACAGCGCATGATTCTTTCAAGGCACATTAAACAATCTCAATTGTTTATAACATGTCATGGTACAGCAAAAATCACTAAGCATAAAGCCAAAGCAATATCAAGCATGGCATGACAAAGCATAGGCCACAGTCAAAAACAAGCTCCTTTTATACCACTTAAGCATGAACTTTTCCTACTCTTTTCCAACACCAATCGACTTGTTTGAAACAACTCACAAAGATAATAATAAATAAATATCAGTGAGCTTGTCTCACAAATCCAAAAGGAAGAAATAAAAAGTTCTAAGCCGAAAGCACGAGAAAATAAAGGCTATACCTAGTGCTAGCAAAATAGAACACTCAGAAAACAATAAGAATGAAAACTAGAGTGTTCTAAACAATAAAAGTAGGGTGTGTCTCTCTCCAAAAGAAGTGCTAGGATCTAACCAACTTATTCAAGCAAACTAAGCAAACCAAGCAAACGAAAACTAAAAACAAAAACGAAGACGCTCCAAGAACCACACAACTATGCATGAAACAATAAAAATGAAGTGTTTGGAAGAAACATGAGATTTTTATTGATGAAGAAGGGGATGCCTTGGGCATCCCCAAGCTTTGACGCTTGTACTTCTTGGATATTTCTTGGGGTGACACTGGTGGCATCCCCAAGCTTGAGCTTTAGTCCATTCTTCATCTCATTACATCATTCTTTCCTTACACCTGAAATTTTTCCTTCATACAAAACTTCACATAATCTTTATTAGCAACATTAGTGCACTCAAGATAATAAGTCTTTGGGTTCAGTTCAAACACAAATAAAACTTCCACTAAAACACAAGCTACTGTAGCACTTCCCTCAAAAAGCTCTCTCCAAAAGGAACCCAAAAAGGAATCAACAAGAAGCAAATGCAAATAATGGCAGAATTCTGTCAAAACAGACCAGCAGGTAAAAACCAATTTTTTGAAGACCTTCTATTGCTCAAATCGAAAAGTGTTGAACTAACGAAAGTTAGATAACAACCTGGGGCAGAAGCCCAAAAAATCACAGCTCAAAACAACCTACAGAGATTTTTCAAGAATTTTTACAGCGAAGGACAAAAATCTGTTTCGCGACAGCAACTTCCCAAGCATTACTTCTCTCTCATTAGAGGTTATTATTGGCACAATAACCACACAAAAATGATAAGGAGCGGTTATTACAGAGGTAATAACTTCCAAGACTCAACTAAAACTTTTGGGTTATCTCCCAATAAGTACTTTTCTTTAACGCCTTTAAGTTAGGCATGATAGTTTGAGAAGATGCTCACATAAGAAATATGAATTGAAGTAAAAGAGAGCATCAAGAAGCAAAATCAAAGCACATTTAAGTCTAACCCACTTCCTATACATAGGAATCTTGTAAAGAAACAAGTCATGAAAGCACAAAGCAATAAGCATAGTAAAGCAAAACAAGTGCAACTTCGAAAATTTCAACATAAAGAGGGGAAACTTAATATTGTTGAGATACATGAAACCATGTTTCCCTCTCTCATAATAACTTTTAGTAGCGTCATGAATAAAATTAACAATATAACAATCACATGAAACATTCTTATCATGAGCCACATGCATAAAATAATTAGTACTCTCCCTATAAGCATAGTCATTCTTATTAATCATAGTGGGAGCAAATTCAACAAAATAGCTATCATTATTATTATCATCACTATAATCATCAAATATAGGAGGCATATTGTGATCATAATTAATTTTCTCCTCAATAGTAGGTGGACTGAAAATATCTTAATCATTATTGTAATCATCATATATTGGAGGCATAGTATCATCAAAGTAAATTTTCTCCTCCATGCTTGGGGGACTAAAAATATCATGCTCATCAAAACCAGCTTCCCCAAGCTTAGAATTTTCTATAGCATTAGAAATAATGGTGTTCAAAGAATTCATACTAATAACATTGCTATTAGCAAGCAAATAAACTTCCATAGGTTTTTAAATTTTCTCTTCAAACACTTCATGTCCTAACTCAAGATAAATACTATAAAGCTCTCTAATTTTGTTGTTGTTTTCCATTAAGCCTAACTAGTGAAAACAAGAAACGAAAAGACAAAATTGCAGAATCTAAAGGAAATAACTTCGATCACTCACACCAGAGGGTGTGAGTACCTTTTACCTTACCTCCCCGGCAACGGCACCAGAAAATAGATTGATGTCTACGCAATTCTATTCTTGTAGACAGTTGATGGGCCTCCAAGTGCAGAGGTTTGTAGAATAGCAGCAAGTTTCCCTTAAGTGGATTACCCAAGGTTTATCGAACTCAGGGAGGAAGTGGTCAACGGTATCCCTCTCAAGCAACCCTGCAATCAAGATATAAGAAGTATCTTGTGTCCCCAACGTACCCAATACACTTGTGAGGTGTATATGTGCACTAGTCCGGCAAAGAGATAGTGAAATACAAGTGGTATAGATATAAGACAATGGTGCCAGAAAATAGTTTGATGGTGTGGAAGAGACTAAGGGGAAACTGAGGTAAATATGGAAGCAAGCAAACATGTAACATATCTAATTGCAAACGATGTTTCGGTGCTAAGAAACAAGGCCTAAGGATCATACTTTCACTAGTGAACACTCTCATATAAATATCTTCTCTTTATGATACTACTCTAAACTACTCTCCGGTTGGACACTCTAATCCATGGTAGGGCTATGACAGCACACCTCAAAGTTCGCTTTTCCCATCTAGTTAACCCCACACGGTCACCTTGAGCGCTAGATGGTTCCAACAAACACCACAATTTCATAGAGACATCCAACTCCAAATATAACTCATAACAAGTATTTGTAATCTCTAGCCTAAGTGCCACCATGGTGTGCACGCTGTCACTTTCACACACATGGGGAGAGCAGAGATCTAATAAAGCACTTGCGTAGCAAGGTAGATCTACTTGATTACAAAGCTCATGATCACAATATGATCATGCATAGATAGAGATGAACACATAGCTACCGGTAGAACCCTTAGCCTTGAGAGAGATCTACTCCCTCACTGTCGTGGTGGTGTCACGGCAGATGCCATGGATAGGCTAAAGGTGAGGCCAATATGCACTAGAGGGATCCAGGGAGGGATAGTGTGGTGATTCCACACACAAATGTTTTGTATTCTCCAAGTGTTCAAGGTTTATAGATGCTCCTTGAGCTGTATTGGGGAGAGGAGGAAGAAGAAGCTCTCTTACTCTCACCACTACCTATCTCCAAGGAACCAACTACTCAAATGCCAACCGACCCCTTCTACAGAGGCCCTAGCAGTCCTTATATAGGGGAAGCTAGGGTTCCCCTTAGGGCATACGTGGAAGCATATTCCTAGGAATATGCTTCTTCCCAAAATAGCAAACCGACCGGGTCACCTTTTGCCATCGTAAGCCATGCAGAGGCTACGTAAGCCTCTGTGGCACCTACGTCATCCGACATAGGGCGCATCACCCTTGTCAGCCACGCCTCGGTGGTCCTTCCTCTGTCCGCTTCGCTCATGCTCCTGCGTACCGTGACCACCTTGTGAGCAGCGAGATTCCTTCCTTCTCTTGCAAGCCTGATATAACCCGGATCATGCCCGGTTAATCCGGTCCCGCGGGTACCTGTATATACAAGTTACAAAGTGCCTACCGGCATATGACATACGTCGGTCGGGACTCAGTTAGGTGGACATCCTCCGGTCCGGGTTACCCCGTAAGTCGACCTGCCTCGAGGTGACTCGGCCAGCATTCGCTTCGACCTTGATGTACATCGGCTAACTTGGCCTCTATACCCCGGCGTGATCCTACCTAGGGGTATCCCCCCAACATTAGTCCCCGAAGCTGGTGCGGTCTTAGCAACTTCGGCTGCTAAGGCCACGACGAGTTTAATCTTTTTGCTCCTTTTTCCGAATTACTACATATCTCGGATTCCGTGGTGTAGTATTCCCTTGGCTCATTCCGAGTTATCACTCGCTGGCCGGGCTACCCTTCAGTTTTCCGGGTTATTCTTCCTTCCTTCGTACACTTCCCCACGTCCCACGTGGAGGGTAATCATTATCGTGCCTCATTTTAAGGGCATGCGCTAGTTACTGCACTTATTGTCAGGTGTTACTATTGCACACGTCGCGTCGCCGTTGCCTTCTCCTTAACTGTATCAGCACGTCGTGTCGTGGGATCTCCTGTGCCCTGTGGCCCTTCCTGTGGCTTGCCTCTGATTGGCTGACCCGGAATATACACGGCCACATCGTGTGGCCTCAGCGCACAGCACGATCCCACTACCCATCGCTGATTGTGGTTAAATAGGGGACGGGGCGCGTCGCTTGGGTGTTTTCCCCTTCTCGCGCCCCTGTGCCTCTCTGTTTCTCCTTCTTCCTAGCGACAGCGCCACCGCCGCATCTGCTTAGTAGCGCCGCCGCCGCTCCGTGCCTGCTCGCACTAGCCTCGCTGCCGCTCCCGTGATGCTTCATCGCCACGGGTCCGCGCCAGTCTAGGCCTCTGCCTCCCTCGTCTGATCGGGCCGGTGAGGACAACGACTTGGAGATGACCGAAGAGGAGCTCACCGTCGCTGAAGCAGAGATGCAGGAGGGGGAATCCACGGAGCGTGGTGCCTGGGCCGGTTCCTGGGTATGCCAGTATGATTTAGACCGGCTCTACCGCACCCGCCGCATCCCCGAGGGCGTGATTGCCCGCCTTGCCTTCGAGGAGCTCGCTTGCTCACCCAATCCGGGTGAGTTCGTTGTGTTCCTATCCCATTTCCAGCGCGGCTTTGGCCTACCTGTGAGCGATTTCTTCCATGACTTCTTCAACACCTATGAACTCCAACCTCACCATCTTCTGGCGAACGCCATTACATCCCTTTCTTCATTCGGCTCCACTGTAGAAGGATACGTCGGTTTGTGGCCCACCAAAGAGCTCTGGATCCGGTTCTTCGGTCTGCGAAGGAACGTGATTCTAGATAAACCGCGTGCCCCGGAGGAGAAACACCTGACTCAATTTGGTGCCGCCTCCTGATGGCTCTGTAATGGCGCCCAGGAAAATGCTGGAGCGATGATGATGTAGAGCTCGTTGGGAACAGGAATAGGAAGGTATGATGAGCACATCAGCAAGTTTCCCTCAGTTATGAAACCAAGGTGTTGCTAGCTGAGCCTTGGTAGGGCGCACTACCGGTGCTGGTAGCAACGTGGAGACCTGCACAACACAACCACCGAACTTTGTCCCCAACTTGCGATGAGGTTGTCAATCTCACCGTGTTTTGCGGAAAACAAAGGATTAAACGTATCGAATGGAAAGAAGTAAAAGTTTGTAGAAAGTAAACACAAAGCAGTAAACAGTTTGTAGATTGTATGTAAAAGAAAAGGACCGGGATCCATAGTTCACTAGAGGTGGCTCTCCTTAAGATAGATAACATGCTGGGTGAACAAATTACAGCGGGGCAATTGACAAACATCGAGAAAGCAATACATGCATATACTAATCATCTTGACTCCTTTGAAACTTGATTGGGCATTACAACATTATACATAGACCGCCATCCAACTGCATCTATGATTAATAATCCACCTTCAGGTTATCATCCAAACCGCCTCCAGTATTAAGTTGCAAGCAACAGATTATTGCTTTACGAACTGCGTGTAAAGTAAACAATATGATTGTTCTATGAACAAACGATTGTTGTTTTCTCCCTAGTAGCAACAGCACATCTAGTACCTTAGAGATTTCTGTCACTTCCCCAGATTACCAGAGGCATGAACCCACTATCGAGCATAAATACTAACTCTTGGAGTTGCTAGCATCTACTTGGCCAATATAGCTACTAACAACGGAAAGCATGCAAGATCACAAAAACCAAAGACATGATAGAATCCATAATCAATCTGAAATAGCATCTCAATATCCATCGGATCCCCGCAAACACAATATGCAGAATTACAAAAGATGATCTTGATCATGAACGGAGCTCACAAGATCTAGACATGAAAGCACAAAGGAGGAGAACTAGCCATCTAGCTACTACATGGATCCATAGTCCAAGGATGAACTACTCACGCATCACACCGGAGTCTTGCATGGTGATTAAGAAGGCCTCCAAGGTGAATTCCCCTCTCCGGCAGGGTGCCGGGAAGAGCTTCAGATCCCTCCCGGTCTAGGGATGGAGATGACGGCGGCTATAGACTCTTTCGTGGATTTTTGATCGGGCCCTTAGGGTTTTCGTCCCGAGGGCAATATATAGGCGGAAGGAGAGGCCGAGGGGGTGCCAGGGGCCACCACACCACCCCCTGGCGCGGGCCAAGCCTGGTCGTGTGGCCAGGTGGTGTGGCCGGCCTCTAGCCTCTCTCCGTCTTGTATTCTAGCATCTGATGACTTCCGAAAAAATAGGCACTTTGGCTTTTGTCCCGTGCAATTCCGAGAATATTCATTTTCTGACTTTCCTGGAACCAAAATCAGAAGAAAACAGGCAGCTGGCACTGTGGCTCTTGTTAATAGGTTAGTCCAAGAAATCATATGGAAAGTACTCCAAAGTTTGGACAAAACACAAGAAAGTGGATAAAACCAGGCATGGAACATCAAAAATTATAGATACATTTGCAATGTATCAACATCCCCAAGCTTAACTCCTGCTCGTCCTCGAGTAGGTAAGTGATAAAAAGAAAGAATAATTTTTGAGGTGCCATGCACCATCAAAGACTTGATCAAAGTATTTCTAAAACATTCAGAGCTGGGATCATAGTACTTCAATCATAGCATGAAAGACACAGGTCTAGCAATAAGACAAAGAAACTATGATGCAACATGAAAAGGCACAAACAAAAGATTCATGAATAACAATGCTTTGCAAGACGTTTGTTTGTTTCACATAAAGAAAACATAACATAATAGTATTCAGCTTGTACCTCATAGAGTAGCAAATATAAATGCATAGGACGCCTTCAAAGTTCATAAGAGTGACTAGATACAAATAGTTTAAAGCAAGCAATATCAAGGTATGCATCAATCAACTAGTCTTGGAACAATGAACATAGAACTAATAATGGCCACTATGCTCTCAAAGTAGGGCATAAAGGTAGAAGGTGGAGACTCAATATAATGGTGGAAGAAAGGCCTTCATAGAAGGAAGTAGAGATTCAAGTCTCATAAAGAGCTTCCAAAAATTATGGTACTTATAGCTTTCAGCTCTCATTTCCCCTATCATAAGCATCTTTAAGGTGATTAAAGTTAAAGTGACACAACTAAGAGGATATGCTTGACAAGTTATAAACCGAAATCTCATGCCCCTTACTTACGAAGACCGAACCTCATGCTACTCAACTTTAGTCACAAGTAAGCTCTTGTCATTGTAAGTACATGTGTATCATTAAGAACCGCCAATGGGGTACCCCTTGCACATGATACGAGAGCTTTCCCATAATCAAAATGAACGGAGCTCACAAGATCTAAACATGAAAGCACAAAGGAGGAGAAACCAGCCATCTAGCTACTACATGGATCTGTAGTCCAAGGATGAACTACTCAGGCATCACACCGGAGGCTTGCATGGTGATGAAGAAGGCCTCTAGGGTGAAGTCCCCTCTCCGGCAGGGTGCCGGGAAGAGCTTCAGATCCCTCCCGATCTAGGGATGGAGATGATGGCGGCTACAGACTCTTTCGTGGATTTTTGATCGGGTACTTAGGGTTTTCGTCCCGAGGGAAACTTATAGGAGGAAGGAGAGGCCGAGGGGGTGCCGGGAGCGGCCACACCACCCCCTGGCGCGGGCCAGGCCTGGCCGCGCGGCCAGGTGGTGTGGTGGCTCCCTATCCCTTCTCCGTCTCGTATTCTGGCACTTGATCCCTTCTGGAAAATTAGGCACTTTGGCATTTGTCCCGTCCAATTCCGAGAATATTCATTTTCTGACTTTCCTGGAACCAAAAACAGCAGAAAACAGGCAGCTGGCACTGTGTCTCTTGTAAATAGGTTAGTCTAAGAAATCATATGAAAAGTACTCCAAAGTTGGAACAAAACACAAGAAAGTGGATAAAACCAAGCATGGAACATCAAAAATTATAGATACATTTGCAATGTATCAACATCCCCAAGCTTAACTCCTGCTCGTCCTCGAGTAGGTAAGTGATAAAAAGAAATAATTTTTGAGGTGACATGCACCATCAAAGACTTGATCAAAGTATTTACAAAACTCAAAGCTGGGATCATAGTACTTCAATCATAACATGAAAGACAAAGTTCTAGCAATAGGCAAAGAAACTATGATGCAACATAAAAAGGTACAAACATAAGATTCATGAATAACATGCCTTGCAAGACGTTTGTTTGTTTCACATAAAGAAAACATAGCATAATAGTATTCAGCTTGTCCCTCAATAGAGTAGCAAATATAAATGCATAGGACACCTTCAAAGTTCATAAGAGTGACTAGATACAATAGTTTAAAACAAGTAATAACAAGTTATGCATCAATCAACTAGTCCTGGGACAATGCACATAGAACTAAGAATGGTCACTATGCTCTCAAAGTAGGTGCATAAAGATAGAAGGTGGAGACTCAATATAATGGTGGAAGAAAAGCCTTTTGTAAAAGGAAGTAGGGATTCAAGTCTCATAAAGAGCTTCCAAAAATTATGGTACTTGTAGTTTTCAGCTCTCATTGCCCCTATCATAATCATCTTGAAATTGATTAAGGTTAAAGTGACACAACTAAGAGGATATGCTTGACAAGTTATAAACCGAAATCGCATTCCCCTTACTTACGAAGACCAATCCTCATGCTACTCAACTTTAGTCACGAGTAAGCTCTTGTCATTGTAAGTATATGTGTATCATTAAGAACCGCCAACGGCCCCTTGCACATGATACAGGAGCTTTCCCATAATCAAAATGACAAGGCAAGCAGACAATTAGCATCTCAGCGATCTTTTTATTTGCTATTTGCATAGGTTTTTATTGAGGATGCTTCATAGAGTGCTCATTATGGTTATGCTGCAAGTTTCCACCATGATTAGGCATGGCTTAGGCTAGCGGCCCAGGCGTTTCTCTAACACACATACAAACTCCATGATCTTACAAGTTCCACTTTTATTTCACACCACCGGGATCCGTAAGCAAAAGAACATGATATCAACGGGGTACAAAGTACAAGTGCAATGTTGAGAACGTTCCCCATGATACATGGTTCTGCTAATTTCAACTTATAAAGCGCAAGGATACACGCAACAAAGAAGCACCCAATGGTTCAAGTTTATTAGATGCAAAAAAGTAAAGTGTGCCATCAAGTTCGTGAGAGCTTTAATCACTAGTTTTCTCATAACAAGTTTAATTTGGAAGATATACAAAAGCATGAATATACTTGGAATAGCATAAGATAGTAGGTAGGTATGGTGGACTCTTTGGAATAACTTGGTTTAGGGAGTTGGATGCATGAGTGGAACTCATACTTGGTTGTGGAGGCTAGCAAAAGACTGGGAGCGACAAACTAAGAGAGCAATAATGGCCATAATCATGTAGAGCGACAAAACATCATTGATCAAAGCATAAAGTGATACTACAAGTTGAAAACTAAAGGATCATAAAGGCTATGGTGACTTGAGATAGTCATAACATGGTGTGAGCATGCGCCAAGTCAACCCAAATAAAGCATCAAAGGAGAATACCACTATACTACGCTTTAATATGCTAAAACAACGCATGATTCATCCAAGGCACATTAAGCAATCTCAATTGTTTATAACAAGTCATGCTAAAACAAAGAATACTAAGCATAAATCCAAAACAATATCAAGCATGGCATGACAGAGCATAGGCCACAGTCAAAATCAAGCTCTTTTTACCACATAAGTATGAATTTTCCTACTCTTTTCCAAACCAAACCAAACTATTTGCAAACCAATGTATGAAAGAGAGGGTCCAACCAATTTATTCAGAAAACTTAGCAAACCAAGCAAACGAAAAACCAAAACGAAAACGAAAAAGAAGACGCTCCAAGAACAACACAACTGTGCATGAAACAAAAAAATGAAGCGTTTGGAAGAAACCTGGGATTTTTATTGATGAAGAAGGGGATGCCTTGGGCATCCCCAAGTTTTGACGCTTGTAATTCTTGGATATTTCATGGGGTGACACGCGTGGCATCCCCAAGCTTGAGCTTTAGTCCATCCTTCATCTCATTACTCATTCCTTCCATACACCTGAAATTTTTCCTTCATATAAAACTTCACACAATCTTTATTAGCTACATTAGTGCACTCAAGATAAATAAGTATTGAGGTTCAGTTCTAACAACAAATAAACTTCCATTAGAACACTATCTATTGTAGCACTTCCCTCAAAAAGCTCAATTCCCCAAAAGAACTCAAAAAGGAAACAACAAGAAGCAAATGCATAAAATGGCTGAAATTTGTCAAAACAGACCAGCAGGTAAAGACAAATTTTTTAGAAGACCTTATGTTGCTCAAATCGAAAAGTGTTAAACTAATGAAAGTTAGATAACAACCTGGGGCAGAAGAACAAAAATTCACGCCTCAACAAGACATTCAGAGATTTTACACGAATTATTCCAGTGAAGCACAGAAATCTGTTTCATGACAGCAACTTTCCCAATCATTACTTCTCTCTCATTAGAGGTTATTCTTGGCACAAAAAGCAAATAAAAAGTATAAGGAGAGGTTATTACAGAGGTAATAACTTCCGAGACTCATCTAAAACTTTTGGGTTATCTCCCAATAAGTACTTTTCTTTAACGCCTTTAAGTTAGGCATAAGAAGCAAGAAAAAGGATCAAGTGTTCTCAAATGAAGAAGCATTAAGATCAATACCAGAAATATTTTCAACAAGGCAATGTATATCATCCAAATAAGTTCTAGAGGATCCCCTCTCCATGCTCTTAGGTTCACTATTCTCATCAAAAGGAATTGCAGGAACAATCCAATCAAGATTCTTTTCTATGGCATCATGTATTGCTACTAGTTTAAAGGGTATTGGTATCTTAGGTTCCTTCCCCTTAGGTTCGGTTTTGTTCATCTTTTCTCATGTACCAACAACATCTACACATGAGCCTAGCATATTGAAACGTTCAAAGACTTTCCTAGCTTCCTTGGCAACATCATAGAACACCTTAAACAAAGTTTCTAGAATAAAATCCCTCTTTTCAGCGTCCTCAATTTCTTTAAGCTTAAGAAACATTACTTGCATTAAGGGGTTGAGGTTAACAAACCTAGCTTCTAACATGTGAATTAAAGAAGTTGCAGCAATCTCATAGTTTGGAGCAAGTTCTGCAAGGGATCTATCTTCAGTATCTTCATGCTTAACATGATTAAAGAATTCTTCAATATTATCTTTCCCAATTATAGAACCACTACCAATTGAAAGGTCTTGAGGGTGAATTTGGGGATCAACATGGTGAGCTAAGGAAGAGACAACAACTAAAGGGGACTTAATGTTTTTGTGTTTTTGATAAAGAAAGCAAACTAGTAGAACTAATTTTATTGTGTTTTTGAATAAAGAAAACAAGGAAACAAAGCAAAAAAGAAACTAAGCAAAACAAAAATAACAAAGTAAAGAGATTGGTTATGAGGGACTCCCCTTGTGAAGATGTCCTTGACTCCCCGGCAATGGCGCCAGAAAAATGCTCGATGGCTCTGTAATGGCGCCCAGGAAAATGCTGGAGCGATGATGATGTAGATCTCGTTGGGAACCCCAAGAGGAAGGTATGATGAGCACAGCAGCAAATTTCCCTAGGTTATGAAACCAAGGTTTAATCGAACTAGTAGGAGCAAAGAAACACCCCAAAGGTGTTGCTAGCTGAGCCTTGGTAGGGCGCACTACCGGTGCTATAGCAATGTGGAGACCTGCACAACACAACCACAGAACTTTGTCCCCAACTTGCGATGAGGTTGTCAATCTCACCGTGTTTTGCGGAAAAGAAAGGATTAAACGTATTGAATGGAAATAAGTAAAAGTTTACAGAAACTAAACACAAAGCAGTAAACAGTTTATAGATTGTATGTAAAAGAAAAGTACGGGGATCCATAGTTCACTAGAGGTGGCTCTCCTTAAGATAGATAACATGCTGGGTGAACAAATTACAGCAGGGAAATTGACAAACATCGAGAAAGCAATACATGCATATACTAATCATCTTGACTCCTTTGAGACTTGATTGGGCATTACAACATTATACATAGACCGCCATCCAACTGCATCTATGACTAATAATCCACCTTCAGGTTATCATCCGAACCCCCTCCAGTATTAAGTTACAAGCAACAGATTATTGCTTTACGAACTGCGTGTAAAGTAAACAATACGATTGTTCTATGAACAAAGGATTGTTGTTTTCTCCCTAGTAGAAACATCACATCTAGTACCTTACAGATTTCTGTCACTTCCCCAGATTACCAGAGGCATGAACCCACTATCGAGCATAAATACTAACTCTTGGAGTTGCTAGTATCTACTTGGCCAAGATAGCTACTAACAACGGAAATCATGCAAGATCACAAATAACAAAGACATGATAGAATCAATAATCAATCTGAAATAGCATCTCAATATCCATCGGATCCCCGCAAACACAACATGCAGAATTACAAATAAATGATCTTGATCATGAACGGAGCTCACAAGATCTAGACATGAAAGCACAAAGGAGGAGAACCAACCATCTAGCTACTGCATGGATTGTAGTACAAGGATGAACTACTCACGCATCACACCGGAGGCTTGCATGGTGATGAAGAAGGCCTCCAGGGTGAATTCCCCTCTCCGGCAGGGTGCTGGGAAGAGCTTCAGATCCCTCCCGGTCTAGGGATGGAGATGACGGCGGCTACAAACTCTTTCGTGGATTTTTGATCGGGCCCTTAGGGTTTTCATCTCGAGGGCAATATATAGGCGGAAGGAGAGGCCGAGGGGGTGCCAGGGGCCACCACACCACCCCCTGGCGCGGGCCAAGCCTGGCCGCGCGGCCAGGTGGTGTGGCTGGCCTCTGGCCCCTCTCCGTCTCCTATTCTGGCTTCTGATGACTTCCGGAAAAATAGGCACTTTGGCTTTTGTCCCATCCAATTCCGAGAATATTCATTTTCTGACTTTCCTGGAACCAAAAATAGCAAAAAACAGGCAGCTAGCACTGTGGCTCTTGTTAATAGGTTAGTCCACGAAATCATATGAAAAGTACTCCAAAGTGTGGACAAAACACAAGAAAGTGGATAAACCAGGCATGGAACATCAAAAATTATAGATACATTTGCAATGTATCACCTCCATCTCTCCCCGGAAACAATCCGTCTTTCCCCAGGTCACGGGGCTTGATTCCTGCAAGGGCTGGGCCCGGACCTTCTTTTATGTGAGGAACGGCACAGATGAAGATTTGATCCGGCTGCGCCCATATGCTCCGGGTCCTCCTAATCCAGATTTGTGGGACCAGGTTTCCAAGAAACCCATTGTCTTGGCGAACCAAGTCAATAAATGGTTTCAGGAGCTGAAGGATCTGGGGCTGCGCAACGAGGACACAATGATCACTTTCGTCCGTAGTCGAATCTCCCCTCTACAGAAGCGCACACACAAACTTTGCCACATGAGCTGGCGACTCGACCCCAACCGGACCTCTTCCTTCGAACTGAATAATACCAAGATATTCCGCCGGGTCAAGGTCCTCTTTACAACCGACAAGGACTTCTCCACTGACTGGGAGTGGGGGATGGAGCATTACTGCCGGGACAAGCCTCCTCCTTTGGTAAATCTCGTGATTCAATCCCTTTCCGAGTTATATCCTATGACGGAGTATGCCGTTTATTTGATCCATTTGCATTTTCTTTTTAGTTTTTTCTTCAGCAAACCCTTGAAGATGGCACCGAGCCTTCCCTCAAATGGGTAAAGGATCGACTTGTCTCGGACGAGGAGGAGCCGGATCAGGAAATGTTCCTGCCATTCCCGGATGCAACCAAGCGACCCACTAGTAACTTCTCTTCCTTAAGAGATTGGCCTGATGATGAAGATGATTCCGACGTTGAGGTGATGGAGGCATTTGACGATGTACCCCTTTCTTACGCCTCCGACTTCAGCTAACCCGGCTGGGCAGATTCATGAAGATCCTCCCCTCGCTACGGGTGAGCCGGTCCCAGTTGCGTCTAAGAAACGGGCTACCACTTCCTCTGCTTCCTCTGGACCTCCTAAAACAACTAAGAGGCGAAAGAAGTCCGTTGATAAGACTGCCACCAAGCCTCTGACTAAAACTATAGTTCGGAGAGCTCGGAAGCCCAAGGAGCCTTTGACTTCTGATGAGTAAGTCACTTTTTCCTTTGGTCCAGTTCTCTGCTTCATGCTTTTCTATCTATGTGCCTTTCTTTTGTTATAACTTGTTATTCATCGTCTAATTCGACAGGGCTGCGGTGGAGGTTCCCCAGAGCGGCTCCGGCATTGCTTCACCCCTCCGGCGTACCCCATCTCCCCCTCGTGGTGACAACATACGCCCACTGAGCCCAATTTGTGAGGGTTCCGTGGCTGTTCCAGGTTCTAGCCCACCTCGGCCAGAGGAGGGCAACCTCAGAGCAGGGGGAAGTGGCATTGCCGAGGTAGGAGAGGCTCCCAGCTCCTCATCTGCTCAGCCGCAACCCGCCAACTCCAAGGTCACAGCAGCACCACCACCACCACCGCCAACACCACTATCAGCACAGGCACCAGCGCCAGCACCAACAACAGCACCAGCATCAACACAAGCACCTGCACCAACCGCATCTGCCTCGTCCGCGTCTTCCAAGACTCGGCGAGAGGGCCCAGCTAGCACCAAGGATGCACCCAAGTCCAAAACTGCGGCTCAAACCTCAGCCTCTCAGCAGTAGCCCAAGGCCAAGAAAAGTTCTGATGCCACCAGGGTAGCATCCATCGAGGCTGGACAGCGCACGCTTGCGTCCATGATGTCGAAGAAAGAACTGCCGAAGAAAGATGCCTCCCCGGATCAGCTAGCAAGCGTATGGAGATCGATGGAGATGGCTCCGGGGGCACTTCCTCGTCCCAGCAGGGTGCCGGAACAGAGACTTTCTATCCCCCGAATCTCCCCTTCGGTGGCGGCAGCGCTGCGTAACTTTTCGTGGCTGGAGGCTAGATTCTTGAGGGTTTTTGCATCGGAAGCTTCTTATAGGAGAAAGGGCAAGGTTGGTGGAGGCCGGAGGGGCCCACACCACGCCCTGGCGCGGCCTGGCCTGGCCCGCACCATCAGGTGGTGTGGCTAGCCCCTGGCCCCTCTTTGTCTTATCTTCTCGCTCCGTGAATCTTCCGGTAAAATATCTACTTTGGCTTTTGTCCGGTCCGATTCTGAGAATATTCATTTTTCTGGCTTTCCTGGAACCAAAAATAGTAGAAAACAGGCAACTGGCACTGTGGCATCTTGTTAATAGGTTAGTTCCAAAAAATGTGTAAAGATACTCCAAAATGTGGAAAAAACATAAGAAAGTAGATATAAAACAAGCATGGAAAATCAATAATTATAGATATGTTTGCAACGTATCAATGCCCATATAGATGCTCACCTTTGAAGCTACACCGACTCACGTGATGATCGGACTTGGTGTGGTGAATTTGGTTCATGTAATCACCAAAAAGACACGAGGGGTGTTGTTTTTGAGTGGGAGTTTAGTTGATCTCAATATATCATAAACTTAGTCTAAATAAACTTTACAAATTCCATTGTAGATGGCACCACCTGCTTTTAATTTTAATGTGTTCATGGAGAAAGAGAAACTTGCTGCAAATGGTAGCAACTTCACCAACTGGGCCATGAATTTGAGGATTCTCCTCTCTGCTGCACAAAAGCAATATGTGCTAGAAGCGCCGCTAGGCCCCCCACCAGCTCCTGATGCCCCTGACGAGGAAAAGAATGTCTATATAACTCGTCAGGAGGACCACCACTTAGTTCATTGTGGCATACTATATGGGCTAGAACCAGAACTTCGAAAGCGTTTCAAAAATGGTAATGCTTTTGATACCATGGGCGAATTGAAAATGATTTTCGATACCCATGCTACCGTAGAGAGTCATAATGCTTCAGAAAAGTTCTTTAGCTGCATGATGGAAGAGAACAGCTCCGTAAGTGAGCATGTACTCAAAATATCTGGGTACGCTGATAAGCTTGTGTCCTTGGGAATAACGATTCCCATTGACTTAGGCATACTTCGTGTTCTCCAATCTCTGCCACCTAGCTATAAGAGCTTCATGATGAACTATAACATGCAGGGCATGAAGAAGGCTCTCCCCGAGCTTCTGTCAATGCTTAATACTGCAGAAGTGGAGATTAGGAAAGAACATCAAGTGTTGATAGCCAATAGGACCACCGGTTTCAAGAAACACAAGAAGGGTAAACAGAAGGGAAAAAAGGGCGGGAAATCTGTTGCTGCGCCTGAAAAGAAATCCCGAGCTGGCCCTAAGTCTGATACCGAGTGCTACTATTGTAAGGGGACTGGCCATTGGAAGCACAACTACCCCAAGTTTTTGGCGGACAAGAAGGCCGGCAAGGCAATAAAAGGTATATGTGATATACATCTTATTGATGTGCACTTGAATAGTACTCGCAGTAGCACCTGGGTATTGGATACCAGATCGGTTGCTAATATATCTAACTCGATACACGCGTTGCAGAACAAGCGACAACTAGCAAGGGATGAGGTCACAATGTGTGTCGACAATGGATCAAGAGTTGATGTGATCGTCGTCGGAACGCTGCCTCTCCATATGCCATCGGGTTTAGTGATAAACCTAAATAATTGTTATTTGGTGCCTGTGCTGAGCATGAACATTGTATGTGGATCGTGTTTATTGCAAAGCGGTTATTCGTTTAAATCAGAAAACAATGATTGTTCGATTTATATGGATAATATCTTTTATGGTCATGCACCCGTGACGAATGGTTTATTTCTGTTGAATCTCGATAGTACACATACGCATATCCATAATGTTGATGCTAAAAGGATTAAACTTAATGATGATATATCTGCATATATGTGGCACTGCCGTCTAGGTCATATTAGCGTTAAACGCATGAAGAAACTCCATTCCAATGGACTTTTAGAATCACTTGATTTTGAATCATTTGATACATGTGAGCAAGATGACTATAACGCCGTTTTTCGGTTCAATGGAACGGGCAACAATTTTTTTGGAAATCATACATACTGATGTATGCGGTCCAATGAGTGTGCCGGTGCGTGGTGGATATCATTATTTTGTTACTTTCATGGATGATTTGAGTAGATACGGGTATATCTATTTGATGAAACATAAGTCTGAAACCTTTGAAAAGTTCAAGGAATTTCATACTGAAGTGGAAAATTATCATAATAAAAAGATCAAATTTCTGTGGTTCGACCGTGGAGGTGAGTATCTAAGTTACGAGTTTAGCACACACATGAAAGAGTGTGGAATAGTTTCACAACTCACGCCTGCCAGAACACCACAACGTAATGGTGTGTCGGAACATCGTAATCATACTCTATTGGATATGGTTTGATCTATGATGTCTCCGACTGACTTGCCACTATCATTTTGGGGTTATGCACTGGAAACCGCTACATTCACTTTAAATTGGGCACCGTATAAATCCGTGGAAATGACACCGTATGAATTATGGTTTAGAAACAAACCTAAGCTGTCATTTCTTAAAGTTTGGGGATGCGATGTTTATGTGAAGAAACTTCAGCCTGATAAACTCGAACCCAAAGCGGAAAAATGCGTCTTCATAGGATACCCTAAAGAAACAATTGGGTGTTCCTTCTATCACATATTCCAGGGCAAGGTTTTCGTTGCCAAGAATGAATCCTTTCTAGAGAAAAAGTTTCTCGCGAAAGGTGTGAGTAGTCGAAAGGTAGAACTCAAAGAGTTATTGGACCTTCTCTTCATGAAATGACGAGTGACGCAGCACCGGAAATCCTTACGGAGTTGACTTCACCAAATGAAGAAGAACTAATGATAATGATCATGAAACTCCGAAAGAGGACACTACCGAACCTCGCAGGTCAAGCGGGACACGTGCAGCTCCTGAACTGTACGGGAATCCTGTTGTGAATTTCATGGTTGATGAAATAGATGACCCTGTGACGTATGAAGAAGCGATGATGAGCTCGGATTCCAACAAATGGCTAGAGCCATGAAATCCAAGATTGAATCCATGTACGAAAACCAGGTTTGGACCTTGGTGGACTTACCTCACGATCGAAAGGCCGTTGAGAATAAATGGATTTTCAAAAGAAAAACTAATGCTGATGGTAATGTAACCATCTACAAGGCTTGACTTGTCGCAAAGGGGTTTCGACAAATTCAAGGAGTTGACTACGATGAGACATTCTCTCCCGTAGCGATGCTTAAGTCAGTTAGGATTATGTTAGCAATTGCTGCATATTTCGATTATGAAATATGGCAGATGGATGTCAAAACTGCATTCCTCAATGGTAATATTGAAGAAGAGTTGTATATGATACAAACAAAGGGTTTTGTCGATCCTAAGGATGCTGATAAGGCGTGCAAACTTCAGCGATCCATCTATGGACTGAAGCAAGCATCCCGGAGTTGGAATCTCCGCTTTGATGAGGTGATCAAAGAGTTTCGATTTGTCCAAACTTATGGAGAGGTTTGTATTTACAAGAAAGTGAGTGGGAGCAATGTGGCATTTCTGATATTATATGTGGATGACATATTATTGATTGGAAATGATATAGATCTTTTAAACAGTGTTAAAAGTTATCTAAATAGCAAATTTTCGATGAAGGACCTTGGTGAAGCTTCATATATATTAGGCATTAAAATCTATAGAGATAGATCAAGATGCCTAATTGGGCTATCGCAGAGTACATACCTTGATAAGATATTAAAGAAGTTTAAAATGGATGAAAGTAAGAAGGGGTTCTTACCTATGTTGCAAGGCAAGACATTGAGTAAGACTCAAAGTCCGGCTACGGTGGAAGAAAGAGAGATAATGGATAAGATCTCCTATGCTTTAGCCATAGGCTCTATAATGTACGCCATGCTATGTACAAGACCGGATGTTGCACATGCTATTAGTTTGACTAGTAGGTACCAATCTGATCCAGGATTGGAATACTGGATAGCGATCAAGAATATCCTTAAGTACTTGCGAAGAACTAAGGAAATGTTTCTTGTATACGGAGGTGAAGAAGAGCTGGTCGCTAATTGTTATATCGACGCTAGCTTTGACACTGATCTGGATGACTAAATCTCAATCCGGATACGTATTTCTCATGAACGGAGCAGTAGTTAGTTGGAGGAGCTCCAAACAACCCGTGGTAACAAGGTCAACAACGGAAGCGGAATATATTGTTGCTTCACAAGCAGCACAGGAAGCAGTTTGGATGAAGGAGTTCATTACCGAACTGGGTGTGGTTTCTAGTGCGTTGGATCCAATGGTGATCTATTGTGATAACAATGGAGCCATAGCCAATGCAAAGGAACCAAGGTCTCACAAGAATTCCAAGCATATTAAGCGCCGATTTCACTCCATCCGTGAGCATGTCAAGGATGGAGATATAAAGATTTCTAAAGTATATACGGATCTCAATGTAGCAGATCCATTGACTAAAACTCTCCCTAGAGCAAAACACAATCAACACCAAAACTCCATGGGTGTTAGATTTATCACCATGTAACTAGATTATTGTGTCTAGTGCAAGTGGGAGACTGAAGGGAATATGTCCTGAGTGGCAATAATAAAGTTATTATTACACATATTCCAAGTATATGATAAATGTTTATTTTGCATGTTATAATTGTATTAATTTGTAAACGTTAATACATGTGTGTTTAATAAACAAAAGGAAAGTTCCTAGTTATGCCTCTCTTATAAACTACATCGTTGATTAACAAGGTGATCAAGGTTTCCTCATCATGGACATTGGATGTTGTTAATAACGAGGTCACAACATTAGTGGAATGATATGATGGACATTCATCCGAAGTATAGCATTACGATCAAAGTCTAACATCTAACAAAGTAATCCTAGTCCTTAGACCATTAGATCATGTTAATCACTAACACTGGAAGAGTATATTGATAACATGAAACGTCACACCGTGAAAGCGTGATTATAAAGGTGGGTTCAGTGCTACGAAGGTGTTACGTAGAGTCTCATGGATCAAAAGTAGGATTTGTCCATCCCGATGACGGATAGATATTCTCTAGGCCCTCCCGGTGATATCACATTGGTTAGCTTGCAAACAAGTGATAAGATCACTAGAATGTTATATCACGGGAATGAGAAAAGAGTACATGTCGGTAACGAGATCAAACTAGGTATGGAGATACCGATGATCAAATCTCGGACATGTAATATATCGCGAGACAAAGGGATTTAGTTACTAGCGTTAAAGGTTCTCACGATCATAGAAGTCATCGTAAAATGTGTAGGAGTCAGTATGGATCTCCAGGTCCTGCTTCTGATTATTGATCTGAGAGGGGTCTCGATCATGTATACATTATTCACGAACCGTAGGGTGACACACTTAAGGGACACCAACACCATTTGGAGCAAATATGTTTCAGACGAATGAATTGCAAAGCGCTGGAATTATTTCAATAGACACCAAAACTATTTCGGTGAAATTGCTGAAATTGGTTCTGCATGTAATATTGAAATGTTGCAGGGGGTTTTATGTGAATGTTTGTTAATTAATGTAATTAACAAAATTCTGAATAAATTTAATAAAAGAGTTTTATTAAATGAGAGAGCATTAAATTTGGAGAAATTTAATGTATTTAAAGTGAAGACTTTAAAGAGGAATGTTAAGGGACACTTTTATGTGGAGGGGGTTACCATCACATGAATGGGGAAGGTGAGGGGTCACCCCCCATGGGGCGCCAGCCATGGGGAGGGGTACCCCCTCCTCCTATAAAAGGCCACCCTCTCACCCTTCTTCCTCGTGAAGGATGTCTCTCCCTCTCTAGTATTATTCCCCGATGGTCTCGGATTAGCGATATACATGTTCCAGGTGGCATTTCATCTGGAAGGAGTTGCTGCTTCCGCTGCATCGCTGGAGCGAGGAGGCGGAGGTTGTTCGGTGGCCTAAATGTATGTGCAAGTGCAGATGCGCTGCTGGTTTGCGGCGCTAGGACTTCCACATGATCTTGAGATCGGCAAGCGAACGACTACATCATCGACGAGTTTCTACTCGTTAACAAAACGTTGTTGTCTTCGAGGGTAAGTTATCCATGGATATATATCCACCCGTTGCTTGTATCTAGTAGATAGATCTTGGCGTATAGTTCTCATCGTAGGATTTTTTTTTTGTTTTCTATGCTACGAACCCTTCATAAGTTACTTAGGAGGTAAGGATCCTAGATGATATTATTTAGCTAATTATTTTTTATCATGATAAGTGGCACTTGTCTCTAAATGGGCCTCGGGATGAATTGGCATGTGGGGCTTAACCATTTTGGTTTGGATCACTAATACAGTTGGGATGGTTTGCATAATTAAGTTAAAACTTAAGATGCAATCATGTTTGATTAGTGTAAGATAGATTGTATTTACTTTTTAAAGATAGATTTAGAGTTGATTTGAGTTTTCTAGAATAGTGAAATTCCTTTATAGGAAATTAGAGGATATAATCTTAGAGGAAAAGTATTTTGTATAAGAAATATTTGAAACCTTTGAAACTAGATCTCTAATTCAAAATAAATATTTTGAACTCGAATGGATTTCCATATGCTTTTATATCCTCATCCTTTGATTTCATAGCTTATAGAAGATTTCCAATTCTTCTATTAATTAGCATAGAATTTAGAACAATAAAAAATGGAAATAACACGAAGATCTTTATACTTGATGCACGTAGCAATCCTCACAAATAACACGAAGATCTTTATCGTGTGAACCGTAGTATTATGTTCGATACATATCGCATTGCTTTATTGATACTTTACATTGTCCGAGATAAAACACTAGGTTATTCTCGTTACCTAGCATGTACTCTTTACTCATACCGTACTATCGATGTACATGTAATCAACAACTTGATCACATGTCTGGCCAGACGATGATAATCATCATAGCACATGAGTGGGACCAGAGTGTATATCTCCATCGTTAGGAGTAGCAATTCTGGCAAACACATCATGTGAATAAATGGCATACCATCCGGAAAGAGTAAATACCAACTTTATGATTACTCTTGTTCAGAGCAACGTTTGAAGAATCCTGCCACGTCCATATTGTACCCAAATTCACATGTGTATCGTGGTCTAACGAACTTCAGTAAAGTCAATACATTGTTTATGTGAACTACCGATAACATATATTGATGATGTGTTATATGGTATATCATACTGGATCTATCCATCGTTGTTGTTCTCCTAACAACTCTGGTCTCATATATCATTGGGAACTCGATAACACATTGTCGTTTTGCCTATAGTCTGGAAATCAAACTATCATTAATACATGAACTAGTCTCAGAGAAAAGACTAGGGATATTATTATTGGTGTTTATTATTCCACGCATGTATTGGTTTTCTCTAAATACACATTATTCAGAACTAATACAATTATAGCATAAAATAATACACTTAATTATGAAACAAAAATATGAATAATAATACATTTACTATTATCTCTAGGGCATATCTCCATCGGCGACTACTCGAGCTATGTTAACCTGGTACATGATCATCTAGAATTCCCCAATTAGGAAATTTGGTAGTTCGAATCCCAACAAGGAACGCATGAGCACGAATTCCCAATCGGGCAAATCCTAAAGGGTAGTGGATGCCTAACTTGGCCTATTTTATACCCAAAATCGCCAATCGAACCCTAAATTGTACTTTGATTTGGGAAAATCAAATCGGAGAAATCCTGATCACTAATCGAACCTGCGAGTTTGGTTGACTTAAAGTGCGTAGCAGGGTCTCCATTGATGAAGCTGGAGCAGCAGAAGGTGGCGCCGGAGCCGAAGAAGAAGGCCCAGGCACGTGGGTACCTGGAGTCGCCACGAGCGAAAAAACCCTCCCAAATCCTCGAGGTTAGTCCGCCACATGCAACCGCCTTTCCTGCACTCGTACAACTAGCTAATGCGGTATGGCATGCCGTCTTTGCTGTCACCGATGGCGGCAACACGGCAGCAGCCGTTGCCGCGCGCACGGGGGAGGGAGACTTGAGCGGCCTCACCAAAACCGCCTCGTCGGCGGCGGCTAGCTTCTCCACTTGGGCGGCGGCCCACTCCTCTTACGTCGTCTTTTTGCTAATGCGGTTGAGCCAGAGCCAGGGGAGAGGGAAAGGAGCGCCAGCCATGGAGGACAACGCCGAACTGGGGGGTGAGGGGAGTGGAGTGGGTTGTGAGGGGGGTGGAGTGAAAACATGTGCGGAACCGTCCTGTCTCTCGCCCTTCCCAACGCATGCTACTACGATTTATGGGGCGCTCGCTGGAGCCTAGTTACGTGGAAACGGCCGATTTCGGCGTTTAATTTGGTCTGCTTTAAGTTTCGTGCTATAGGAAACGTATGTGACCCGATGGACCGAACAATCTTTTTTTCTTCCGGTCAAATGCGAGAAGAGTCCTTCGTGGGCAAGCAAACACGCCCTGGTGGACCGGATTTCGCACGTGCGGGAAGGATTTAATACTGGTCGTCGCCGTCAGCGCTAATTAAGCATGCTTGGTTTTAGGCTTACGAACAGAGATGTCAGACCGTTCCGTCACATCTGCGAAGGACGAGCAGGAGCAGCGTGCGTGCGTGCAGTAGTTTAAGGACACGCACTAGTCATGACGTGAGTACACACTTGGACGTACGGTGGATACGGCACATAGTAACGAACGTGCACTGTTCATTCTCGGATCGGGAATGGATGGTGCCGCTTTCAACTTTTCAAGTTAGCCACAACGCTGCCGCGCACGTTCCTGCGATCCAGCACGGCCAGCCACGGCGCTCCGGTTCCGATCCGACGCCCAGCCTCCGCGGGGAGACTAGTTGCCGTCTTCGGCGGGAGGGATTCCAATAAATGGGCCGCGGCCCAGCAACGTCTTTGTTTTTTTACTTTACCTGTGTTTTGTGATTTAGAAAATGTTTTACAAAAAGTTTATTTTTTAGATATTCGCATTTGAAATTTGTTTAGAATCCAAATTTGTTCAGATACAAAATTTGTTCAAATTTAGAAAAGTTCAAATTTAAAAGGTTTGAAAGAATGTTTAAATTTGAAAGTTGTTTGGATTAAAAAATGTTCGTGTTTGAAAAATGTTTTGATTTGAAAAGTTCAAATTAAAAAAATAAAGAAAAAAGAAAACAAAAATAGAAAATAGTTAGAAAACTGAACCATGAAATCGGAAAAAACAAAAACAACCTAGAAAGGAGAAAACCAGAAAGAACCGCGTAAATGGACTGCGACCTAGCTCACAGGCCGCCTGTGCAGGACGGACTCCGTTCCGCAAAAGGGTGCCAAATAGGGGTTGCCCCTGCGCGTCAGAACAGATTTAGAGGCACGCTTGGTAGGCCGCAACACTACCGCCCAAGCCTAGAGAAAAAGAATTCGGCTGGATTGGTTGGCCAGGCTGTTGGAAATATGCCCTAGAGACAAATAGTTATAAGGACTATTATTATATTTCATATAGTTTATAATTAAGTTTTATATCATGTTATAACTATATTGAGTGGAAACATCAATACACATGTGATATATAAACAACCAGGGGTTCCCAGTGAAACTCTAGTCACTGATTCATTGGTCAACAGATGATCATGTTTTCTGATCATGTGTCATTTATGCTAGTTGGAAATGGAGTCAACTCATTTTAGAATGAGATGATGAACCAATAACCAACCTAAACATCGTGACCCGATCATGTAACGAATTTCAAGTTACGATGGAAATGGATCCTCGTAGAATATTCCTTAGACCGTGAGGCTATATCAATCACTGTCTCCCAAGAGTGTTTAGAAAGCATCAGACATCACTTGGTAATACGGTGGTTATAAAGGTGTGTTCAGGTACTCGGAGGAAACCGTAGAGGCAATATATGTCAAGAGCGGGATTTGTCTGTCCATATGACGAGAAGATACTCAAGGACCCACTCGGAGAAGTTATATCCAATAGCTGCACATCGTGTGAGTTGATCGCATGGATATCACTTGGCGGAACGAGTCAAGTAGCATTGTTCGCTAACGAGATTAAACACGATATGGTGATGTCATTGATCAGATTTCGGGCAATGCAAGTATCGAGAGACAAAGGGAATAAGACACGACTGTCCCGGTTTAAACGACAAAAGATCTTTGTGGAACGCATAGGGGTCACATGGCCATCCAGGTCCCTTTGTCGATCATTGGTGCGGGATTGTCCCGATCATGTCTGGAGTGTTTCCGAACTATGGGGTATCATGCTTAAGAGCATGATGATGCTTAGAGAGTGTTTATAGGATTGGAAGAAACGGCGAAGAATAGTAGTGAGAAAACCGGAAGGGTTTCGGTAAATCCAGAGGATGTCCGGAGTGGAGGTGGAAGGTGTTCCATAGCCACGGAGGTTGAATAATATGTGACTGAATGTTAAATATTGATTTAATCATTTATTAATAATTATTTAATAAAGAGAAAATCAATTTAAATGGTCAAAGGCTTAATGGGCCAATTCCCGGAGGGGAGAGGGCCCATTAGGGAAAGGAGAGAGGGAGAAGGGGCCAAGAGGGTGGCTGGCGCCCTAGTGGGCCAGCCCCCGCGTGGGGCCCATGGGGGTGGCCGGCGGTTCCACCCCTCCCCCTCCTCTCCTTTAGTCCCACCCCGGGACTTTGAGGGAGGTAGTACCTCCCCTCTCCCTATATATAGTGGGGGTATTTGGCTAGATAAACACACCCAATAATTAATAAAGGTCTTCTCACTTTTGGGAGAACCTCCAGTTGATATTCTCTCTCTCTCTCTCTCTCTCTCTCTCTCTCTCTCTCTCTCGTGACCGCGGTCCCAAGTCTGGACTGCGCGAACGAGAGATATCTTCACTGCGGAGCGCCGTCGCGCTGCGGGATTCGGATCCAGGAGCTCTACTTCCGCAACTGCTGCTGGATCAGGGAATCGGGAGTCATCGTCAGGCATTGGACGTGTGTAACTCCCCGTGAGGTGTTGCACTTGAGGCACTCAAGTCGTTGGAGCCACATGAGCGCAAGGACTTCATCACGACCTTGAGATCGGCTTTGGCTCGTCTACATCAACCACGCTCTCCTGAGCATTGACAACACTTTTCGGTATTCAAGGGTAAGTTCACGAAAAGCCCCTCCCATTACTGTATTACTAATAGATAGGTCCTGGCAGCATCAGGGGTTCAGGGGCGTAGGGTAAAATTTTATTGTTTTCATGTGCGGAACCCCTACAGTGGTATCAGAGCTAGATCTATGCGTAGTAATGCTAGTACGGGTAGAACACACGAGATGTAGCGTGTGGGCGTTGATCTTTTAGTTGTTACCCTCCCACGTGTACTTGTGTATACCGCAACAATGCTTGATGAAGCGGCCCCCAACCGACTTTACGCGTTCATTCGCGAGACTGGTCCACGCTTGACATACGGCTTGTACCGTATAAAGTGGATTTGAGGGGTGTCTGTCTCTCTTGCATTAGTTGGTATGCCATTTACAACGGAGGGCCCCGAAAGGGGTGTAGTATAGACAACTACTTGATCAACGTTGTGCTGAAAGTTCGTAGGTAAGAACGGTTCTTGTGCGAAAGCCCATTCAACCACGTAAAACATGCAAAGATAAAGTAGAGGCGTCTAACTTTGTTTTGCAGGGGGGTGTTGCTTTGTGATATGGTTGTGGCAAAGGTAAAGTGATTACCTTTTGTTACGTAGTAGTAGATAGTCACGGAGGTGACGGACTGCCACGCTGGAATGACACCGGTACCCTGGTGTCTACGGTGCCGGAACCCTGGCGCCGGAATCCGGTGACGACGGATGGAGATCACGATGTGAAGGACCATATCACATCGCATTTACATTCAATGTTCTTGTCTGTATATCTTATTGTGTGCTAGTATTAGATACTCGACGGTAGCCTAATAAGATGACCCCTGTTAAAATTACCAATGGTTGTGTTCTCCCTCAGTGTGCACCACCAAGAAAGTTCTTTGGTATGAGGCAGGCCGTGATGATTGGGTGTCAGACATATCTATGTTCGCATATAGTGGGTTAAGCCATGTTGCACAGTGAATACACTAAGGTTGAGTTGGCGAGCCTAGCATGTACAGACGTGGCCTTGGAACACGGATGGTCGAGAGTTTGAGCACGAGTCGCATGAATGATGTGACCGATTTTAGCATCCACTCTTGAACCCACATTGATGGCCCTGATGATCGGGGGAGATGTGGCTGATAGGGGTCGTGTTATCACTAGGAACCCTTCATGGGATATGTGTCTCTGATTGGAGTTATTATTAACTCATTTAATTATGAACTTAGTCTAAATTCCTTTTGCAATTATATATGTAGATGCCGCCTTTCCTGTTGACAATTGATTGGTTAGAAGGAGAGAAACTCGGATTAGATGGATCAAACTTCTCTATGTGGGTTGTGCGTCTCAACGTTCTTCTTAGCGAGAATGACGTGGTCGACTATATACTCGACGGGATGGATTTGGATCAGCCCATTGACCTAGAGACCCTAGAGCAGCGGGAAGACCGCTATCTCTGTCGGGAGATAGCCTCCTTCATTTCAGTTACAATGCGTTTCGGAATGGTGGACGAGCTCTGGCCTTTCGTGGGTGATGTCAACCCTCGTACGGTTATGCTACAGCTTAGGACACATTTCGTGGAACAAGCACGCATATAGGAGCATGAGCTGATGGGAGACTTCCTCTCCATAAAGATGGAGGAGAACTCATCACTTGACGACCACTTGGAGCGCATGCATGATGTGTACATGAGGCCTGCATACTTCCTGGATAGCTAGATGGCGGGATCTTTTGCAAATGGCGTTGTGCTGCGGTCGCTGCCACCAAGCTACCAAGCACAAGTCAGGACTTGCGCTATGAGGGGCGACGCGGAATCAATGGAATTCCACCGGTTCATGACACATCCCAGGAATGTGTTGGTTGAACCAAATGTCGTTGAGGTCATCAATGACAAAGGTATATATTTGATATACAATTTTATAAATATTATAATCTTGCAAACACATTTGCAGTGTTAAGCATATTTGATACTTGTTCTGTTTTGCTGAAAACAGATCCTTCTGCATGAGAGGTTCTTGCTGGAGAGGAGGTGACGTTGCGTGTTGATGGCGAGCATGATGATGATGGCCGATGACACTCTCCCTCGACATTTATCATTTAGTTTATGTTTTGGATAGTTATTGTAATCAAAAGATTGTGAACTTCTTTAGTGTGTCTCACATATTGTGAGACGGTTATTCATATGAGCTTGTAACAAACAGTTGTTCCACTTTTATGAATGATTTCTATTCGTGTCCATATCTTGTTTGATTATATGTGAATTATCCTTGTTGTTTGAAACTAATTGATAATGCATGAACATTTGTAAAATATTGAAATGCCTTAGAATACCCAACTTAATGATATATTCATTAATGAATGAAACCATTGTTTAAATTCAAAAGTTATATTGATAATATATGAAAGATATTCGATTTCTTATCACATATAAATCATGCCAAAGTTTGGCAAAAATAACTTGAACACCGTGTATACTTGAATACAAAGTGTTTTAATGAATTGTTGAAAGTAAATACATATTCGATGTATTCTGTTTTAACAAAATGGTAATTATCATTATATGATTGTTTAAACGTGTAAAGAAGTTTACCAAAGGAAACATGAATATGAAATTTATTTGATTTGATCAAAATGTTTCATCAACAAAGGGCATAAATATAAAGGAGAATCTAATTACTATGATTTGATCAATAGTAATGAAATTCGACTTTATAAGAATGGCATAAAGAAATTGTGAAATGCAAAGTGTTTTGAAACGTCAAAATACAAAGCATCACAGTGTGATATTAGATATCAAAATGGGTAAATAGATGGCACCAAATAAATCGTTGTAGTGTAGATGTAGAGACCATTAGTTAGAAATAGTTAGCACCCAATTAGAATATATAGTGAACCATTTGAATTCATGAAAGCGGGTCCATAGCTAGTATGGATTGTCGTAAAAAATTTGGGGTTATTTGATATAACCAAAACAATAGCGAATAAGTCCTTGTAAAGTATTCATTGGAAACTTTGAATACGAAATCCATAGCTGAAACCAAAAGGAAAGCAAAACTTGTATTGCTTGGATTTTGGTGCATTCTTGAGGAAGTTCACAGTTAGTGATACTTCTCAATTATGAAGCAAATGGAAGATAGTGAAAAACATGACGAGGATTCAAAACCCTGCATCAGAGTGTTGAGAAGCGCAATAGACAACGTTCCTGAACGATTCTCTTCACAAAGGAAAGAATCAATGATAATGATCATTGTGTTTTCCCCACTGGTGTTTTCACCACATGAAGTAGGATTCAAAATGTAACCCATATCTTGTATGGAGACTAACATGGGTATACCCTACAGGTACTCGAGCTTGGTATATATGGCCTGAATACATGGAGGCCCACGGTGTCGCCAAGGCCCAAATGAAGAAATCGAATAACCGACGGACTCTCGATTGCTTGAAGAACAAGAAGAAGCTAAAGACAGAAAGTTCAAAGGGGAAAACCCTAACCTGTAACCGACTCGACCTGCTACCCGAGACCTAGCCTATCTATATAAAGGCTAGGAGAGGGCAGGGAGAAGGACACACGCAACCCTAGTTTCCACAACCCTCGCCAGATTGCATCTGCGCACCATTGTAATCTTCGATTCCTTCGATAATTCCACGAGCATACAAGCAGGAGTAGGGACCTCTACGAGGCCTGAACCTGGGTAAATCTTCGAGTCCCCTGTGTGCTTGTTTGCTAGCCGATATATGTCTCCAGCGCTCCCTCCTTCTCCAAAACCCAAGTCCATAACAATGGGCATTGATGAGTTAAACCCTCGTCATTGGCGACGTCTGTGGGAATTGGGAGTGCTGATGTTGCGGCTTCTTCGGCCCCATCAACCACGACCTACAACTCCGCAACAACAAAGATTCACCAGCTCTTCGGCGCGTTCGACTTCACCGTCCACACGCCGGCCACTTGCCCGGCCTTCGAGTCCGTGGGCGATGGAATCAGCCTGGCGATTGGGAGCTTCCGCTTCCAAGTTGGTCAGATGGGCACGCTTCGCATGCCTGACCAGCCGACGGTTTCGTTGATTGCCCCAGCATCATGGTTCCCTCCATCGATCGGCACCCTCAGTGAGCTAAACGCCCGACAACAGTCGAGAACACAGTCAGCGACAACAGTCGCGACTCCGATCTAAGCGATCTGGCCACTGAAGATGGAGCCTACGGCTCTGGATCTGAGAGTTGTGGAAGCAGCAGCTTCCCCAATCACTTCATGTGCGCCGTCATCAATGCAGGCGACACCTCCGCCAACCGCAACATCACAGGCAATCGCGGTAACGAAACCGACCCGCCTAACGGTGGCAACGGTGGCAATCGTGTCGCCGTCGACAACGGAGGATCAGTCAAACCTCCAACCATAATAAACGAGCAAACTGGCGAACGCGTCGTGATTAGGCTCAACGAGCAAGAATGGCCTCGCTGTCGCGAGGCCTTGCGAGGCACTCCTCTACCCTTCGGATCTCCACAAGAACTGTTGATGGGCTACCACTGGCTCCTGAAGGAAGAATTCAAGCGCCAAGTACAAACAATCGCGCAACTCGAGGCGCGCAAAAAAGCAGCAGACGAGTCGAGCCTTCATCGTGCTGGGCTCTCCTCCCACGGAGGATCCTCCTCAAAAGGCAACGAGTACATCGCCAAAAAGAGGCAATCTCGGATGACCCATCTTACCGAGAAATAACGCATAGAAGCTGCAAAAGTCCTCGACTTTAGCTCTATGACAGTTGATACAGATGGCAATGTGGTCCCCAAGACGCCGCAGGCTGCGGTGACAGCGGCCACCATGTACCTCCTTAACAACCAGCCGCCAGCTGGAGATCCCCGAGCCGCCATGCACCGATCTACGATCGCAGTCTTGGGATTAATCGAAGCTGCCCTCGACAAGGAGCCAACACTAGAGCCAAAAAGGGCAAAGCGCTAGCAAAGCGCTACTCCTCGCCCTCATCCAGCGACGATAGTCATGACCTGTCTCGACGCCGCCGCTCACGGCGACACGACCGCGACTATGATGCGCGCAACGACCTCACGCAGCGCAAGATTGACAAATCAAGGGCACGGCATGCTCGGACGACTGACTCGGAAGAGGAAGATGTGGAGCTCTGCGGAGCCAGATGCTTCCGCAGATCCATCAGGCAAAAGCGAATGCCTAAGGGGTTTAAACTCCCATCAGAGAACCCGAAGTTTGACGTCCTACAGGACCCGAAGATCTGGCTGGAGGACCACATCTCCTCCATCAGGCTCCACGGCGGCAGTCAAAGCACGGCCATGCAATGTTTACAGCTACAGCTGTAAGGCGCCGCCCGAGCGTGGCTCAACAACCTCCCACGCGGATCCATTCGCAGTTGGGATGAGCTGGTTTACAGCTTCGTGCGCAACTTCAAGGGCACGTACAAGCGGCCTGCATCAATCGAAGAGCTGAGATGCTGCCAGCAAAGATCGGGTGAATCGCTACGCTCCTACATCCAAAGGTGGTCCATCATCAAGAACTTCGCAGAAAACATCTCGGAGGATCGCGTGATTGACCCATTCAACGGCGGCATCCGCCACCTAGAAATCAGTGAGGAGCTAGGCCGCTCAAAGCCTAAGACCATCGATCACCTGATGGAAATCGCGAATTGGTGGGCCGATGGAGAATATTCGGTGAAGAATCGCGTTCACTCCGACGAGGAGGCGGAACTCGAGCACAGACGCGATCGCCGAGGCAAACGCCGCATGCGCATCTACGATGACCGCGACGCCGTCAACATGGTCGCATATGGCTACGCCCATAGACGCGATGATAACCACAACAGTGGATACCATAGAGGCGGATACCGCGACTCTGGGAAAACCACGCAAGTGTGGCAACGCCGCAAGCGCGATGAGGCACCCGCGACATCCATTGAGGACAAACTGTCCGGGCCATGTACGGTGCACTTCTACATCGACAAGCATGATGGAAAGAAGCAGTCTAGCCACCTCCTCAATGACTACCGCGAATTCCTCAAACTACATGAGGGATTGGTTCAGATGAATCGCAACGCAGTCGAAAGAGGCTATGGAGCCGCTCCAGGCGCCGTGGCACATGGCGCTCCGCCACCACCACCTGGGGCACCCCCGAATGCAGCTGCGTCAGACCAGCATCACAGAGGCGAACCGTACCCACGGGCCATGGGCACCATGATGATCCAAAAGGGACGCCCCTCGAATCGGGTGCAGAAGGCCATCACTCGCCAAGTCAACCTGGCAACACACTCGCCACCATCTACTACTGAGTACCTCAGCGGAAGCGAGTCCTGCATCACCTTCGACAAATGCGACCATCCACCTCAAGTACCCCGTCCAGGCCATTGCCCCCTCGTATTCGAGGCGCAAATCCGAGGCTTCGACATGAGTCGCGTCTTCATGGATGGCGGAAGCGGCATCAACCTTATATTTGCAAGTACCTTGCGAGCAATGAGGATCCCCCTAACTTGCCTAGAGGCCTCGGACACAACATTCCACGGCATCTTCCCAGGAAAAGGTGTATATCCCCTGGGAAAAATCAACCTCGATGTCATCTTCGGCACGCTGAAGAACTTCTGGCGTGAGCACATCGACTTTGAGGTCGTCGACTGGCCCTCATAATACCACTGCATCCTCGGACGTGTCGCGTTCGCTAGGTTCATGGCAGTACCACACTACGCCTACCTGCAGATGAAAATGCCAGGTCCCAATGGCGTCATCACAATCAATGGGAGCCTCGAGAGATCCGACAGGGAATTCAACAGAATTTCCTAGTCCTTCGGCATGCAGGAAGAACTCGCGAGACTAAAGGAGTCGACAGACAACAGTTTGCCTCCCCTGAGCCGGCCAAGTTCGCCTGATCTATCCTTCGACTCATCAGTGCACACAAAGAAAGTACAGGTCCACCAATCGGATCCCGCTAAGACGGCCCTCATCGCCAACAACTTGAGTCCCGCATAGGAACTCGCGCTCGTCGAATTCCTCTGTGAGCACTGGGAAATTTTTGCCTGGTGTCCATCGGACATGCCAGGAGTTCCCAGGGAATTCGCCGAGCACGCAGTCAACGTCAACCCAGATGCAAGGCCAGTCAAGCAAAAAATCCGGCGATTATCTGAGCCAAGAGCAAAGGTAGTCGGAATGGAGATCAACAGACTCCTCGACGCCAAATTCATACGCGAGATCAAGGAGAGTACTTGGCTCGCCAACACGATGCTAGTACCAAAAAAGGACATGGATATCCTGTGGATGTGCGTGGACTTCACCTCTTTAAATAAGCAATGTCCAAAGGATCACTTCCCGCTACCGCGAATCGACCAGATCATCGACTCCACCGCGGGATGCGAACGCCTCTGCTTCCTCGACGCCTACTCAGGCTATAATCAGATTCGCATGAAGGAGGAAGATCAAGAAAAAACAGCGTTTACAACGCCCTTTGGTGTGTTCTACTACAATACAATGCCCTTCGGGCTAAAAAACGTAGGAGCCACCTATCAGCGGTGCATGCAGGCTTGTCTCAAAGAGCAACTTGGTCGCAACATTCAAGTCTATGTTGACGACATAGTAATCAAGACCAAGGAGCAAGCCTCCCTAATCAACGATTTGCGCGAAACCTTCGCCAACCTCGACCGCTACCGGATCAAGGTCAATCCGGACAAATGCGCCTTTGGCGTACCATCTGGGCAACTACTCGGGTATCTCATATCCGCGAGGGGAATCGAGGCAAACCCGAAGAAAATAAAAGCCATACTGGCCATGGAGAAGCCCAAAAACATAAGGGGCGTCCAGCAGCTGGCTGGGCGAATCGCGGCCCTCAGTCGATTCATCAGGCAGATGGGAGAAAAGGCACTGCCTTTCTACCAACTCCTCCGCAAAGCTGAAAAGTTTGAGTGGACCAATTTAGTGCAAGAAGCGTTCGAAGACCTCAAGCGCCTGCTATCCACTTCGCCGGTATTGGTGACCCCACGAGAAAGGGAACCGCTGCTGCTGTATATCTCCGCCACCAACCAAGTGGTCAGCACAGTGCTCGTCGTCGAGCGAGCCGAGGAAAACAAGGTCCACAGGGTACAACGCCCAGTCTACTACCTCAGCGAGGTCCTCACGCCAACAAAACAACGATACCCGCACTACCAGAAGCTGGCGTAGGACGTCTTCATGACCGCCCGGTGATGGCGCCATTACTTCCAGGAACACCCAATCGTGGTGGTCAATGATGCCCCATTGGAGCATATCCTCAACAACCCTGACGCCACGGGACGAGTCGTGCTTTAGGGAATAGAATTATCTCCACGAGACATTACATACGAAAAGCGCGATGCAATCAAGTCGCAAGTTCTCCCTAACTTCCTTGTGCACTGGATGGAGAACCAGCTCCCTAACAAACCAGATATGTCCTATCTCTGGACAATGCACTTCGATGGATTCAAGTGGAAGGACGGAGCAGGTGCATGTGTCATAGTGACATCACCTCAAGGGGACAAGTTGAAGTACATCCTGCGAATGCGGTTCACCGCCTCCAACAATGAAGCTGAATACGAGGCCCTGCTGCACGGGATGAGGATGGCAAAACCCTGCGGCGCCAAGAGGCTCATTATATACGGCGACCTCAAGTTGGTCGTCAACCAAACAATGCATGAGTGCGACGCACTAAATGACAACATGATCGTGTACTGCGACCTCTATTACACACTCGAAGGAGACTTCGATGGTTGCGAGCTGCGACACGTAGGTCGCGAAAGCAATGAAGAGGCGGACGCACTCGCCAACATAGGCTCTACCTGTGCCCCCATACCACCTGGGGTATTTCTCGAGCGCATCTGCGAACGCTCCATCAAGCCAAAGGCCACAGAGAAGAAAACAAGCGCAACAACGGACTCGGGGGCTACGCCACTCAATGAGCCAATGGCACTCGATGACTTGGAGCTGGACACACGACTCGAGGGACCAATGAGCGTCATGATGATTGAGCAATCGTACATCACGTACTCCTCAGCAAGAGGCTATCGGACGACCCGACTGATGCACGACACATCGCGCGGCGATCCAAGGCATTCGCTGTTATCAACGGCGATCTGTATAAATGCATCATCACATGGGTACTCCAACGATGCGTCTCCACGGCCGACGGAAGAGTTGTTTTCCTCGACATACATGAGGGGACCTGCGGGCACCACGTCGGCAGTCGTGCCATCGTTGCCAAATCTCTACGAGCTAGATTCTACTGGCCTACGGCCATGCACGATGCCAAGGACATCGTCCAAAAATGCAACGCTTGCCAGCGATTCCCGGACAAGCCGCACGCACCTCGCGCAGAGCTCCGGCCAATTCCATTGGCCTGGCCCTTCGCGTAATGGGGACTCGACATGGTTGGCAAACTCCCAAGGTCCTCACAAGGAGGCTGCGTCTACCTCTTGGTCGCAGTCGACAAATTCACCAAGTGGATTGAGACCATGCCAGTGACCAACCAATCAGGACATAGCGCAGTTAAGTTCTTCGAGTCCATCGTCTACCGCTTCGGAGTACCGCACAACATCATCACCGACAATGGGACGAACTTCACATCCAAGGAGTTCCAAGAATTCTGCGAGAATCTGGGGATCAACATCAGCTACGCCTCAGTAGCACATCCACAGACCAACGGTCAGGTGGAAAAAGCAAACGGGCTCGTCTGCAGCGGCATCAAGAAGCGACTCCTCCGGCCACTCGAACAAGCCACGGGTTGCTGGCCAGACGAACTGTAATCAGTACTCTGGAGCCTACGCACAACTCCAAACAGTGCTACGGGCTACACACCGTTCTTTATGGTGCACGGGGCCGAGCCAGTGCTACCTGCCGAGGTACGGTACAAGGCGCCGCACGTGGTCGCTTACATCGAACAAGAGTCATTCCTCGCACTCGAAGACTCCGTCGACCTCCTTGACGAGGCAAGGGAAATCGCCACGGAAAGATCAATGATCTACCAGCAGAACCTGCGTAACTACCATAGTAGGAGGCTACGCCCCAGATCCTTCGTCGAAGGCGACCTGGTCCTGCGACTGAAGCAGCAGGGGCATCTCAAGCTGGAGTCCCCCTGGGAAGGACCATACGTGATTACAAAAGTAATCCCAGGTGGCGCCTATCGCCTTAAAGATTTAGAGACAGGAGTCGCATACTCCAACCCCTGGAACGTCGCACAACTGCGACACTTCTACCCTTAGTCGTTTTTCTTTTACATTACAAATAAGGCACTCAGCCAAGGCTACTTAGCCATACATTGTACTCCGTACTGTCCTTCGAATAAATAAATCTAAGTGCCTCAAAACTCTATGTTCTCCTTTATTTTTCCACAATTTATGTACTCGGGGTCTGTGCCACCCTAGATACATCTGTTCTACGTACCAAAACGTGATATCCTGAGTAGCTGGCACATCAATCGAAACCCTTGACACAACATCGACCCAGCTACAACGCACCTGACAGGTTGACAAGGGACTAAGATAAGAGCATGGCTAGGCTAACGAAAAGGAATCGCATAGTGCAACGCACTTACACGCTAGCAAGCTCTTTATACATAATCGATAGTCAGTTATATACCGCATATACGAACTTTACAACATTGGTACACTTATGTGCAGGATACAAAATTAAGCTACTACTGCAACAAAAGAACGTTGGTTTGCTCCTCGAAGAAATCAACGATCTCCTCTGCTGGGCGGCCCATTGCCTGGTAGTGCGGCACCTTATTCCAAGCTGAACCTACTGGTGGCGTAGGTGGCCTAGCCGCAATTGCCGCAACGTCTACGTCAGGCCTATGCAGTCGCACCAGCGATAGAGCGGCCTTGGCACCAGCCACCAACTGTTGCTTTACGCACTCGCGGACCGCAGCCAAGTCTTGGAACTTCGCAAGAAGGGCCAATAGGCTGGAGGGAGCAACATCCAGCGGAAACATCGTCCGATAAATGTTCTTCAAGCATGACTGCGACTTCTTCAGAAACTGCAGCACTCGCGACGCACGATCCTGCAGGGTCGCCAGCACAATCGCACGATCATGATTCACCCAGAAGTACCCACTCTCCTGAAGTTGCTCTTGGGTCAGATCATGCCTGCGAATGGCAATTCTATCCTTCTCATCATGCAGATGGCGCGCGCTGACAACTATTCAAAGCGACAACAGAAGCATAAGGACAGCACATCACTACGAGTGAGTACAAAGGAAAAGATAAGAGTAAGCAAACTAACACTTAAATTGGTCGCCAAGCTGCGTCATCTCTCCCAGCAGATACTGCTCTCGATCGGCAGCTTTCTCCGCCTTTGACTTCCATACATCTGCGTTACCGCGGAGCACGGGAAATTCACGCTCCAGCTGCTTCACGCGGTCACGTAGTCGCGAAAGCAGCGACAGCTCATCTACCCTGGAGCGCGGCGGTGCCAAAGTATCATCAAGGGGCGGCGAGTCCTAAGGTTCCCTCAAAGGATCACTCGATGTACCCTACCACAAGCCAAGATAGAAGCAAATAAGACGATCAAATCGACACAAAGACAAAAGATTCAAGTGCATTCAATACCAGCAAAAGTATCAGCAGATACACTTGCCAACAGGCATGTTCTTGACAAAGGACATAAACTAATTAACTATTACAAAGCTATTGAGGAGCGATTGGATTCTTCGACTTCGACGGCTTCGGGGGCTTCATCGAGTCCGTGGCAGTATCAGATGCCACTGACTTTCCGCCAGCCCCTGATGTCGTAGCCTTTGCTGCCTTCTTGGCTCGCTGCAGCTCCTCAAAGTACTTCGCAACCGTGTTAATCAGTTGCGGCCCTGCCACATGCAGTCGCGAAGGGAGCAAAGAGTACCTGCTGGCCGTCCGTGCTAACGGGCATCGCCTTCGAGACCGCTGCAGGATCAACCTTGACTCCGTGGGCCTGCACCATGGCAAGTGACATGGACGCGCCAACCGCATGGAGGGAGTTCTTGAAACTTGAAGGAACACCCCCGGCGAGAGACTCCACCAGCTCGTCCATGTTCTCGATTAGCTCAGCCTTGGGCATCAATGATACATTGCAAATGTATCTATAATTTTTGATGTTCCATGCTTGGTTTTATCCACTTTCTTGTGTTTTGTTCCAACTTTGGAGTACTTTTCATATGATTTCTTGGACTAACCTATTAACAAGAGCCACAGTGCCAGCTGCCTGTTTTCTGCTGTTTTTGGTTCCAGGAAAGTCAGAAAATGAATATTCTCGGAATTAATGGGACAAAAGCCAAAGTGCCTATTTTTCTGGAAGGGATCAAGTGCCAGAATACGAGACAGAGAAGGGCCAGGGAGCTACCACACCACCTGGCGCGCGGCCAGGCCTGGCCTGCGCCAGGGGGTGGTGTGGCCGCTCCCGGCACCCCCTCGGCCTCTCCTTCCGCCTAAGTACCCGATCAAAAATCCACGAAAGAGTCTGTAGCCGCTGTCATCTCCATCCCTAGATTGGGAGGGATCTAAAGCTCTTCCCGGCACCCTGCCAGAGACGGGAATTCACCCTGGAGGCCTTCTTCATCACCATGCAAGCCTCCGGTGTGATGCGTGAGTAGTTCATCCTTGGACTACGGATCCATGTAGTAGCTAGATGGCTGGTTTCTCCTCCTTTGTGCTTTCATGTTTAGATCTTGTGAGCTCCGTTCATGATCAAGATCATCTATTTGTAATTCATACATGTTGTGTTTGTGGGGATCCGATGGATATTGAGATGCTATTTCAGATTGATTATTGATTTTATCATGTCTTTGTTATTTGAGATCTTGCATGCTTTCCGTTGTTAGTAGCTATCTTGGCCAAGTAGATGCTAGCAACTCCAAGAGTTAGTATTTATGCTTGATAGTGGGTTCATGCCTCTGGTAATCTGGGGAAGTGACATAAATCTCTAAGGTACTAGATGTGCTGTTGCTACTAGGGAGAAAACAACAATCCTTTGTTCATAGAACAATCGTATTGTTTACTTTACACGCAGTTCGTAAAGCAATAATCTGTTGCTTGTAACTTAATACTGGAGGGAGTTCGGATGATAACCTGAAGGTGGATTATTAGTCATAGATGCAGTTGGATGGCGGTCTATGTATTATGTTGTAATGCCCAATCAAGTCTCAGAGGAGTCAAGATGATTAGTATATGCATGTATTGCTTTCTCGGTGTTTGTCAATTGCCCCGCTGTAATTTGTTCACCCGGCATGTTATCTATCTAAGGAGAGCCACCTCTAGTGAACTATGGATCCCGGTCCTTTTACTTTACATACAATCTACAATCTTTTACTGCTTTGTGTTTACTTTCTGCAAACTTTTACTTCTTTCCATTCGATACGTTTAATCCTTTGTTTTCCGCAAAACACGGTGAGATTGACAACCTCACTGCAAGTTGGGGACAAAGTTCTGTGGTTGTGTTGTGCAGGTCTCCACGTTGCTACTAGCACCGGTAGTGCGCCCGGCCAAAGCTCAGCTAGTGACACCTTTGTGGTGTTTCCTTGCTCCTACTGGTTCGATTAAACCTTGGTCTCATAACTGAGGGAAAACTCGATGCTGTGCTCATCATACCTTCCTCTTGGGGTTCCCAACGGGCTCTACATCAACCACGAGCTAGCAAAGATTTTTCTGGTGTCATTGCCGGGGAGTCAAGGACATCTTCACAAGGGGAGTCCCTCATAACCAAGCTCTTTACTTTGTTGTTTTTGTTTTGCTTAGTTTCTTTTTCCTTTGTTTGCTTGTTTTGTTCTTCAAAAAACACAAAAAAATTAGTTTTACTTGTTTGCTTTCTTATTTGAAAACCCCAAAAAAAATGACTACCCTTGAAAACACTAAGTTGTGTGACTTCACTAGCACCAACAACAATGATTTTATGAGCACACCTATTGCTCCACCTGTGGCTGAAAATACTTTCTTTGAGATAAAACCTGCTTTGTTCAATCTTGTTATGAGAGAACAATTTTCTGGTATTGGTAATGAAGATGCTGCTTCCCATCTAAATAACTTTGTTGAACTCTGTGAGATGCAAAAGCATAAGGATGTAGATGGTGATATTATTAAACTGAAATTGTTTCCTTTCTCTTTGAGAGGAAAAGCTAAAGAATGGTTGAATTCCTTAACTAGGAACAATATTGATTCTTGGACTAAGTGCAAAGATGCTTTTATTGGAAAATACTATCCTCCTGATAAGATTATATCCATGATAAGTGAAATAATGAAGTTTAAACAACTTGATAATTAGCATGTTGCTCAAGCTTGGGAAAGAATGAAATCTTTGGTAAAGAATTGTCCCACTCATGGACTGACTGCTTGGATGATCATCCAAACTTTTTATGCAGGATTGAACTATTCTTCAAGGAACCTATTGGATTCAGCTGCTGGAGGTACCTTTATGACCATCACTTTGGGTGCTGCAACAAAACTTTTGGACAATATGATGGTTAATTATTCTGAATGGCATACTGAGAGAGCTCCACAAGGTAAGAAGGTAAATTCTGTTGAAGAAACCCCCTCCTCGAGTGATAAGATTGATATAATTATGTCTATGCTTGTTAATGGGAAAGCCCCTATTGATCCAAATAATGTTCCTTTTGCCTCTTTGGTTGCTGAAGAAGAGCAAGTTGATGTGAACTTCATAAGAAATAACAACTTTGGCAACAATGCTTATGGTAATAATGCTTATAGGAACAATTTTGGTAACAAGAATTATAGGCCCTACCCTCCTAGTAATACTTATGGCTATAATGGAAAACCTGAATTACCTAGTGAATGAAGAATTTTAGAAGTTGAAAGAGCCACTAAAAACTTCATGCAAATGCAATATGAGCAAAAAAAACTATTTACTAAAACTATGGAGGAACAATCTATCATTTTGAAGAACATTAGCCATCAACTTGAGAGTCTAAATAGGGAAATTCCTAGTTTACAATTGAAACTGTCTAATGCTGAAAGAAATATATCATCTTTGTCTGAAGCTCAATCTTCATTGATTAATAAAATGGCTACTAAACCTGAAGCTAATGAGAATCCCTTTGCAGCTACTAATGCTATACAAGTAAGAATTGATGAGAATGTTAGACTATTAGCTAAATTACATGCTAAGTGGGAAAGAGAAGATGAAATTGCTAGAAACATTAGTGTTTCTACTATCACTACCACTAGTGTTGAGGCTACTAATAGTTCTACTACTTTAGATGATAAAGTTGATTTTGATCTTGATGGTTGCAACATCTCTGAAGTTATTAAGTTCCTACAAAGCTTGCTAAAAGTCCTAATGCTAGTGCTATGAACATGGCTTTTACAAAACACATTACCGATGCTCTCATAAAGATTAAAGAAGAAAAGATGAAACAAAAAGCTTCTATTCATATAAAACAAGAGGATGGTTGGGAACCCATCATTAATATGAAAGTGAATGACTTTGATTTCAAAGCTTTGTGTGATCTTGATAGTAGTGTTTCTATTATGCCTAGAAGGATTTATGATATGCTTGATTTGCCTCCTCTTGAAGATTGTTATTTGAATGTCCCACTTGATGCTAATGCTAAAATGAAATTCATGGGGAGTCTTAATGATGTTCTTATTATGGTTAACGATTCCTATGTCCCCGTTGATTTCTATGTTTTGGATGTTGAATACAATGCTTCTTGTCCTATTACTTTGGGAAGACCTTTTCTTAGAACTGTTGGTGCCATCATTGATATGAAAGAAGGCACCATTAAATATCAACTCCCACTCAAGAAAGGTATAGAAAAATTCCCTAAAAAGATAGAAAAGATTTCTTTTGCTTCTCCTATGAAAACAAAATTTGGTCTTAATGCTTCTTCATTTGAGAACACTTGATTCTTTCTTTGCTTCTTATGCCTAACTTAAAGGCGTTAAAGAAAAGTACTTGTTGGGAGATAACCCAAGAGTTTTAGTTGAGTCTTGGAAGTTATTACCTCTGTAATAACCTCTCCTTATCCTTTTTATTTGCTTTTTCTGCCAAGAGTAACCTCTAATGAGAGTGAAGTAATGATTGGGAAAGTTGTTGTCCCGAAACAGATTTCTGTGCTTCACCGTAAAAATTCCTAAGAGAGATATGCACGTCGGATTGAGATGGAATGTTTTGTGCTTCTGTCCCAGGTTGTTATCTAACTTTCGTTAGTTCAACACTTTTTGATTTGAGCAACAGAATATCTTCGAAAAAATTCGTATTTACCTGCTGGTCTGTTTTGACAGATTTCTGCTATATTCTGCATTTGCTTCTGTTAGTTCCTTCTTTAGTTCCTTTGGGGAATTGAGCTTTTTGAGGGAAGTTCTACAGTAGCTAGTGCTCTAATGGAAGTTTATTTGGTGTTAGAACTGAACCTTGAGACTTATTTATCTTAAGTGCACTAATGTTGCTAATGAGATTGTGTGAAGTTTTGTATGAAGGAAAAATTTCAGGTGTATGGAAGGAATGAGTAATGAGATGAAGGATGGACTAAAGCTCAACCTTGGGGATGCCACGCTTATCACCCCAAGAAATATCCAAGAAGTACAAGAGTCAAAGCTTGGGGATGCCCAAGGCATCCCCTTCTTCATCAATAAAAATCCCAGGTTTCTTCCAAACGCTTCATTTTTATTGTTTCGTGCACAGTTGTGTTTTTCTTGGAGCGTCTTCTTTTTCGTTTTTGTTTTGGTTTTTAGTTTTCTTGGTTTGCTTAGTTTTCTGAATAAATTGGTTGGACCCCCTCTTTCACACTTTGGTTTGCAAATAGTTTGGTTTGGTTTGGAAAACAGTAGGAAAAGTTCATACTTTTGTGGTAAAAAGAGCTTGTTTTTGACTGTGGCCTATGCTTTGTCATGCCATGCTTGATATTGTTTTGGCTTTATGATTAGTATTTTTGGCTGTAGCATGACTTGTTATAAACAATTGAGATTGCTTAATGAGCCATGGATGAATCATGCGTTGTTTTAGCATATTAAAGCATAGTATAGTGGTATTCTCCTTTGATGCTTTATTTGGGTTGACTTGGCACATGCTCACACCATGTTATGACTATCTCAAGTCACCATAGCCTTTATGATCCTTTATTTTCAGCTTGTAGTATCACTTTATGCTTTGATCAATGATGTTTTGTCGCTCTGCATGATTATGGCCATTATTGCTCTCTTAGTTTGTTGCTCCTAGTCTTTTGCTAGCCTCCACAACAAAGTATGAGTTCCGCTCATGCATCCAACTCCCTAAACCAAGTTATTCCAAAGAGTCCACCATACCTACCTACTAGCTTATGCTATTCCAAGTATATTCATGCTTTTTTACCTTCCACTTGTTATGAAAAAAGTAGTGATTAAAGCTCTCACGAACTTGATGGCACACTTTAGTTTACTTTCCCTTAATAAACTTGAACCATCGTATTGTTTACTTTACACGCAGTTAGTAAAGCAATAATCTGTTGCTTGCAACTTAATACTGGAGGGGGTTCGGATGATAACCTGAAGGTGGATTATTAGTCATAGCTGCAGTTGGATGGCGGTCTATGTATTATGTTGTAATGCCCAATCAAGTCTCAGTGGAGTCAAGATGATTAGTATATGCATGTATTGCTTTCTCGGTGTTTGTCAATTGCCCCGCTGTAATTTGTTCACCTAGCATGTTATCTATCTAAGGAGAGCCACCTCTAGTGAACTATGGATCCCGGTCCTTTTAATTTACATACAATCTAGAACCTTTTACTGCTTTGTGTTTACTTTCTGCAAACTTTTACTTCTTTCCATTCGATACGTTTAATCCTTTATTTTCGGCAAAACACGGTGAGATTGAGCAACCCATCGCAAGTTGGGGACGAAGTTCTGTGGTTGTGTTGTGCAGGTCTCCACGTTGCTACTAGCACCGGTAGTTCGCCCTGCCAAAGCTCAGCTAGTAACACCTTTGGGGTGTTTCCTTGCTCCTATTGGTTCGATTAAACCTTGGTCTCGTAACTGAGGGAAAACTCGCTGCTGTGCTCATCATACCTTTCTCTTGGGGTTCCCAACGGGCTCTACATCAACCACGAGCTAGCAATCAACTCCTCCCGGAGGCGACTGAGAACGCTCTTGGCCTTGGAAAGCGTATCCTGAACGGTGGCGCTGCGGTCCTCGACTGCTGAAAGCGCACCCGCCAAAGCGTCGTCGAGGCGGAGGGCCTGAGGGTCGAAGCTCAAACCACTAGCATCTGTACATAAACCCACACATGGACACAAACATCAGCGCCAACGGAAAAAATCGAACAGAGAAAGATAATGATACGCAAACATAGTACCTGAGAGGGGTTTGGCAATTGAGAAAAGTTGTTCTTCGAACAACTTCTCCCTAGCTGCGATGGAGGCCCGCAGATCCTCTTCCCGCCTCTACGCCTCGTCACGCGCCGCGATTGCCTCATCGCGACCCTTCACAACCGCGGCGAGTGTCTTCTCCATGGTGGCGGCGTCGCGCAAAAGGGCATTATGCTCAGCAACAAAGACAAAAAGGGATGGACTATCAGTCGACTACACAAAAACGGCGCAGAAAAGAGAGAAGTGAAGAACACTTACTTTCAACCACGCGATGACGCGTCTCCAGCATTGCATGCTGGCGGCCCATCGCAAGCACTTGCTCCGCCAAGTGAGCGGCTTCCTTCACAAGGAGCTATCGCACAACCAAAGGATCAGCAGAAGCCATCAACTTCAACATCAAAAGAAGAAAGCCTACACTTACATGATCCTCCAATGACTCCGAAGTCGTTTGGTGTGCAGTCATCCGGGCAACCATTCGATGCTCCCCTTCATGAGGAGAGTTGGAGGAGTTGTGCCCGGAGTGGGCCGCCAATGGAGGGGAAGGAGCACGCTCGACCTCTTTCTTGGCCCTTGAGGCGCGACTCCTGATTCTTTCAACAATTGGACGTCGCCAGAAGATGACGACGCCTCTTGACTGCAAGACAAAATCAACATCAAGAAAAGGCAAATCTAGAGACGAACCATAAAGGGCAAATCATAGAAGAGCAAACAAACTAGAAAACTTACCAATGAAACTTGTCAAAGCCAAAAGTGGGCTCCCCCAACTCTGACGAGGACTCCTTGGGAAGTCGCATCTTCTTGCGAGAGGATAGTGCCACGGTGCTCACAGGAATGGCAGGGATCGGCGACTCCGCACCAACACCTGCACCTTCCACAGTCGAAGGAGACGACACATCGGAATCCTCGCTGCGCGAACACTTGTGAGTATCCGGACTACCAGACTCGGGGGCTTCCTCCTCCACATCAGATGGGACGGTCGACTCCGACTCGTCCTCTTCCAAGGCTTCACGAGGGATAATCCCCTCAGGAAGAGGGGGCATACAGGGTGATACCACCCAATCCTACATACAGACAACAAAATTAGCACAAAGATAAGAAACAAGAGAGAAGCAATTGATAAACTAAGCTACTGCGTAGCACAACTATACCTCAGGAGGAGGGTTAGCAGCATCAAACGGAGGAACAACTGGCTCACTGGGGAGCACATCCTTGACGGTGTACTTGGTGACCAGTCGAACCCTTTTGTCTACCTCACTCGCGGACATGCCATCGGCAGACACGCGAGTGACATCGTCAGCGCCAGTCCATTGAAACTCACAGTGCAGCCATGTACGAGTGAGGGTGCAGCCTCCCTCCTCTTTGCCTATGCGACTCTCGAGGTTGCAGACGCGCTCGTACATCACATCTGTCTCCGCGGACTCGCCAGGCATGACTACATTCTTCCAGGAGCGCCTCCTCTTGCACGGCGTCGCGGGATCGAAAGGTGCGAGTCCGAAGTGCTCCCCGCCAGCCTTCTCATCGCGGACGTAGAACCACTTCTCCCTCCACCCTTGGACGGACGCTGTGAGCTTGATGTGGAAATAGGTGGCTGATACGTCCATTTTGCATCACTATTCTATGTCTTAATTCACTATTATTCATTGATATATTTCGTATTGAGAGGTGATACTTATGTTATTTCATCTATTTTTGCATGGTTGATGACTTTTGGAGCATGGACCGTTGCAGTCAGGATTCTGATGGAAAATGTGCTATTTGGAGGCAAAATTCGCGAAGATCAAAAAATCCGGGAAAATATACGGAAAATCCTATTTTTCCAGAAGAGTAAGGATGCCAGAAGACGGAGTGGAAATGGGCCACAGGGGGCCCACACCACCCCATGGCGCGGGCAGCCCTAGGCCGCGCCAGGAGGTGGTGTGACCACCCTGGCCCACTCTAGCCTCTCTCCTCTGGCGTATATCGTCCTCCCGAAACCCTAAGACTCAGGGAGCAACCACAGAAAGATTCTGTCGCCTCTGCGGGGCGGAATAACACCGAGAGAGAAAGATCTCTCCGGCAGACAGATTTCTGCCGGGGGAATTCCTTCCCGGAGAGGGAAGATCGTCGCCATCAACACCATATCAAGCTGTACTTCATCGGGATCATCATCACCAACATCATCACCATCAGCACCCTAATCAGCATCTCCATATTGCTGTAACAATTGCGTTGAATCTTGCATAGTTTATAGGGGAAACTTTCCCGGTGTTGATTACTCTTTGTAGTTGATGCTATTGAGTGAACCATTGAATTATTGTTTATGTTCAGATTGTTATACATCATTATTCCATCTCTGATCATGATCCATATGATGTCTTGTGAGTAGTTCATGTTGTTCTTGAGGACATGGGAGAAGTCTTGTTGTTAGTAGTGGAGTTGCGTTGAGAAAGATTCAAAAGATTGTTATTTAAGTTGTGGTGTACTTCTTCTAGTGGTGTCATGTGAACGTCGACTACATGACACTTCACCTATAAGGGCCTAGGGGAATGCATTGTGTATTTGGCTACTAATCGTAGGGGTTGCCGGAGTGACAGAAACCTGAACCCCCGTTAGGAAACCATTGCACAAGGGACGTAAGGGTCTTAGAGTTTAAAGCTATGGTTAGGTTTCTACCTTAATTACTTTCTTGTACTTACGGATGTTTGCAAGGGATTTAATCACAAGTATGTATTAGTCTTGGATGGGGCGGTACATTAGCCCAGGTTCACCCACACAACACTTAGCAAGCTAGAGAAGATTAATCGACTATATGAAGCGAAAGCACTTGACAGTCTTCCCATGTGTCCTCGAGAACGTTTGGTCATCTATAGAAATACAACTGGCTTGTCCTTTGCTGCATAAAGGATTGGGCCACTTGCTGCATTTATTCTTACTGTCTTTTATTTACGCGTACTTTGTTTACTTGCTTTATCGAAAACCCCTAAAAATCTGTTTGCTAAGTATTTGCAGAGAATTCCTGATCCATACCACTAGCCAGCACCTTCTGCTCCTCGTTGGGTTCGACACTCTTACTTATCGAAAATACTGCGATACACCCCCTATACTTGTGGGTCATCAAGACTATTTTCTGGCGCCGTTGCCGGGGAGTGAAGCACTATTGGAGAGTGGAACTGGTAAAGGAAACTTCTACTGTGAGTATTGTTTACTTCTGCTAGTTGCTTTATTTTCGTTATGGATAATTCCCTGAGTTTCTTATTTGGTAATGCTACTACCACTGCTAAGGTAGTAGATAAGCCACCACCTGCTGAGAAAGATGTTTTCAAAATACCTACAAGAATTATTGATCGTGTTATGGATAACTACTATGTTGGGGATGGAACTGTCCATACCGGTGATCATTTACTCTTTATACACGAATTATGCGGGTTGTTCAAGTGTGCAGGTATTACTACAGATCAAGTTAATAAGAAGTTATTCTAATTATCACTGAAAGGAAGAGCTGAGGAATGGTATAAGCTGCTGAAGAATGGTCAAGCTCTGGAATGGGAGGAAATAGTGCCTCTCTTTTATTCAAAGTTTTATCCTCCTAGTGAGATTCATAAAGATCAGAATCAAATATACAACTTTTGGCCTCTTGATGGAGAGAGTACAACTCAAGCTTGGGGGAGACTGAAGTTACTAATGCTCAAATGTCCCATTCATGAGCTCCCCAACAATATTATTATCAACAACTTTTATGCAAAGCTCCCTCTACATGACAAGGATTTATTGGATGCTTCTTGTGCTGGATCATTCACTCGCATGGAAGAAGAAGCTAAATGGGACCTTCTAAATCGTATTCAAGACAATGCTGAAGCTTGGGAGAATGACAAAGGTAGAAAGTCAGGTATAAATTATGATTATGAATGCATTGAATCTTTTATGGGAACTGATGACTTTAAAAATATTAAAAATGCTTACGGTCTAGACTCTCAAGCTATTGCTTCTTATTTTAAGGCCTTTGCTTCCTACATTGAAGTGCCTAAAAAGAAGTGGAATAAGTATCATGAACCTTATAAAGATATTGCTAAGAGTGTTCTTGCAAGAAATACTAAAGTTTATACTGCTAATCATGTTTTACATGAACCTTATATTGAGAAAATGCCTTTCCCAGTTAAGGTAAAGGAACATTCTATGATAGCTAGTATGGTTAATGAAAGTATGAACAAAGCTGTTGAACCTGATAAACAAATGGTTAATTAACCTATAGTAGCAAATGTGAAAGACTTTGTCACTAAGTATGAGGAAGAGGGACACATTATCCTTTGTAAGGATACCTCTAATATTGTTTCACATAGTAGTGTTATGAGAGCAAGTATTCCTGTGTTTTCTGTTAGAATAAGTGATCATCGCTACGATGGTACTTGTGATAGCTATATTGTTAAGTTTATGCATGATACTGAAAGCTACTATGAGAGAGGGAAAAGTGTTCTTATGCATCTCAATAATATCAAGTTTCCTCGTTTTATGCTAAAAGATTTTATGTTGCACTTCTTTTGCCTTCTTATGCAAGTTGCCTTTGGTTTCAATAACTTGTTTGTTTACAAAATCCCCTTGCATAGGAAGTGGGTTAGACTTAAATGTGTGTGTTTTTGCTTCTTAATGCTCTCTTTCACTTCAATTCATATCCCTATGAGAGCTTCTTCAAAATTATAATGCCCATCTTAATGGCTATAAAGAAAGAGCTTTATGGGAGACAACCCAATTTGTTTTTGCTTTTAGTTTGTTTTTGTTTATTTGAGTCTTGGAAGTTATTACTTCGGTAATAACCGCTCCTTATCCATTTTGTTTGGTTTTTGTCTCAAGATCAACCTCTAGTGAGAGAGAAGTAAGATTTGGGGAAGTTGCTGTCTCGAAACAGATTTTTGTGCTTCACCGTAAAAATTCGTGAGAGATCTCTGTATGTCGGATTCAGCTATAATTTTTTGTGCTTCTGCCCCAGGTTGTTATTTAACTTTCATTAGTTTTGCACTTTTTGATTTGAGCAACAGAAGATTTTCGAAAAAAATTGATCTTTACCTGCTGGTCTGTTTTGACAGATTTTGCCAATCTTGCATTTGCTTATTTATTCGATTTCCTTTTTGAATTCTTTTTGGGTTTTCGGAAAGAGTTGCTACAGTAGCTTTTGTTTTGATGGATTTCAGTTGAAGTTGGACTCAAAAGGTTTTATCACTTCACTTATACTAATGTTGCTAATGAGAACTGTGTGAAGTTTTGTGTGAAAGAAATTTCTAGGTAGTGGAGATAATGGTGTAATACGGAAGAGAAGGGTTTTATGACTCAAGTAAAAAGTATATGAAGATGAAGATATTGATGTTATTCAAGTTATGACTCCGGAATAATCCACTAAATACCAAATTGAGAGACCTGCAGAGTTCGTTTTCAAATAGGTAACAGTTCTGGTAAGAAAAGTTCCACGAAAATACTATCCAACTATATTTTTGCAGTTTTTAGTCGATAAGGAAAGTTACGAAGCGAAAAAGGGACGGAACCGGAGCCAGGGTGGCTCACACCACCCTGTGGCGCGGGCCCTCCCTGGCCACGCCACCAGGTGGTGAGGCGACCTCAGACTCCGCCTCCGACCCATTTTCTCCCAGTACCTTCCTTTTGATATGAAACTTCGTAATATATAACCCCCCCGGATCTTCCGAGGTTCGTATATCGTGTTTTCGTCGTGTTCTTGTTTCGATCTATTTCTGCCAGGACATACTCTTTGAAAGTTTAGAAGCACAATGGTATCTGCCAAGGATAAAGGGAAGGAGCCTATGGAGGAAGACCTCCAAGACCCCGGGAAGGAGATCAAGAGTGAAGGTGAAGAGGAGCAAGGCCAACATCCACACACTGGCACTACCATTGCAAGCATTGGAGTGGTGCCAAACCCAGCCATTGGAGGGAAGCCTCCTCATCACCGTTCAGATCCCTGGTAACTTCCTCCACGCACCAAGAATCCTTTCCATACCCTTATCCATGAGCATCAATACCAGAATATGCCCAAGGGGAAATTACCCTCCAATTGGGATTTGCCTCGTTCTAGCCATGTAGGAAAAGAAGACTTCAAGGAGGAAGAGTGGGGAAAGAATAGCAAGAGCTGGAATTCTCGACACGACATGATCATGAGTCGTATTGAGCACAACTCGGAGTTGATTCGTACTCTCACCTTCGAGATTGACGACTTGGAGAAACTGGTTAGAGAGCTCATCGAGAGGATACCACCACCACCAAAGAAATAATTCATCATTAGGTTTGGCATCCCCTTGGTTTGTTCCAAGCTTGGGAGAGTGCCATGTTACCATATCACTATCTTCTATCTTTTTACCTTATTAGTAGAGTCATATCATGAATAGAGGAGTTATTATGTAGGATGGTTTGCATTATGGAAGTGTCCCCTCTCTCGTTAGATTTGTATCCCTTGGTGTGAGTTGCCGTTATGGAATATTAATGAGAAGTTCTAGCATTCACTCTTTTGCATAGCTTATATTAGTTTTCAATTCGTGGTTATATGATTGATCTTGTTGTTTGTATTGGTATCACTTTGGGATCATTGAGTTAATTTAGTTGGTTTTGGCAAACCTGGTTCGGTCAGTAGCACACTATTTTTGAGAGCTGAAAGAAAACATAGAAGTACTCTAGAGAAAAATAATTTCATCATCTTTCTTCCTTGATTTGCTCACAAGTCTAGTATTCTCTAGTTAAGATCTTTTGTGCTTCCAAGGAAGATTGCATGTTTGTCTTTTTCACTTGTATGTTTGTTTGTTTCCTTCAACTCTTATACTTGCTACCCAGCCTTGCTAGCCAAAAACCTGTACTGAGAGGGATTTCTTCTCGTGCATCCACCTCCTTTAAACCAAAACCTTTGCCATTTGTGTCCACCATACCTACCTAGTAGCATTATTGCTATTCCAAGTAAATTCTTGTTTTATCTATCTCCCAAATTAAACTTGTTATGTGAAAATTAGTGATTAAAGCTCTCATGAACTTGATGGCGCACTTTACTTTCTTGCATTTAATAAACTTGAACCATTGGGTCCTTCTTTGTTGCGTATATGCTTGCGCTTTATGAGTTGAAGTTAGCCCAACCATGTATCATGGGGACCGCTTTCAACACTTCATTTGGTACTTTGTACCTAGTTGATATCAAGTTCTTTTGCTTATGGATCCCGACGGTGTGAAATAAAAGTGGAACTTGTAAGATCATGGAGTTTATATGTGTGTTAGAGAAACGCCTCGGCCGCTAGCCTAAGCCATGCCTAATCATGGTGGAAACTTGTAGCATAACTATAGTGAGCATTCTATGAAGCATCCTCGATAAAAACCTATGTAAATAGCAAATAAAAAGATCGCTGAGATGCTCACTGTCTACTTGCCTTGTCATTTTGATTATGGGATAGCTCCTGTGTCATGTGCAAGGGGTACCCCGTTGGTAGTTCTTAATGATACACATGTATTTACAATGACAAGAGCTTGCTCGTGACTGAAGTTGAGTAGCATGAGGTTTGGTACTCATGAGTAAGGGGCATGAGACTTCAATTTATAACTTGTCAAGCATATCCTCTTAGTTGTGTCACTTTAACCTTAACCACCAAAATATGCCTATGATAGGGGCAATGAGAGCTGAAAGCTAGTAAGTATCATAATTTTTGGGAGCTCTTTATGAGACTTGCAATCCCTGCTTCCCTCTGCGAAGGGCCCTTTCTTTTACTTTGTAGTTGAGTCAGTAAACCTACTCCCTTCTATCTCAGCCAGTATTTTGAGTTGATGTGTTTCATTCATTCATATGATGATTTATTCAATCATGTTTCTTATGTTCCTTGTTTTGCACATTGCTCTTATCTTGATGTTTACTACGTTGAAAGCTTTCATTGAAAACCAGCTATTTGTGAACTCCAGCAAATTATCAACTATTCTTCGACCAAGAGCTAAGTTTGCCATTACCAATTATGATTCACTTTATGTATCTTTATTGTGTTTCCTTTACTTATTACAAGTTAAGTTATATAATAGTGAGTTGTCTTCTATTATGATCTATGTATTTGATGAATGTGATGCTTCTTGTCCGTATTCTTTTATCGACTATTCACTCCATAAACCTGAGGCCATGTTTATTGAGCTCAGTTTTGCTTGGGGACAAGCGAAGTCTAAGCTTGGGGGGAGTTGATACGTCCATTTTGCATCACTATTCTATGGCTAAATTCACTATTATTCATTGATATATTTCGTATTGAGAGGTGATACTTATGTTATTTCATCTATTTTTGCATGGTTGATGACTTTTGGAGCATGGACCGCTGCAGTCAGGATTCTGATGGAAAATGTGCTGTTTGGAGGCAAAATTCGCGAAGATCAGAAAATCCAGGAAAATATACAGAAAATCCTATTTTTCTAGAAGACTAAGGATGCCAGAAGACGGAGTGGAGATGGGCCACAGGGGGGCCACACCACCCCATGGCGCGGGCAACCCTAGGCCACGCCAGGAGGTGGTGTGGCCACCCTGGCCCATTCTAGCCTCTCTCCTCTGGCGTATATCATTCTCCTGAAACCCTAAGACTCGGGGAGTGACCACGGAAAGATTCCGCCACCTCTGCGGGGCGGAAAAACACCGAGAGAGAAAGATCTCTCCGGCAGACAGATTTCTGCCAGGGGAATTCCTCCCCGGAGAGGGAAGATCGTCGCCATCAACACCATCATCAAGCTGGACTTCATCAGGATCATCATCACCATCATCACTATCATCATCACCATCAACACCCTCATCACCATCTCCATATTGCTGTAACAATTGTGTTGAATCTTGCATAGTTCATAAGGGAAACTTTCCCGTTGTTGATTACTCTTTGTAGTTGATGCTATTGAGTGAACCATTGAATTATTGTTTATGTTCAGATTGTTATACATCATTATTCCATCTCTGATCATGATCCATATGATGTTTTGTGAGTAGTTCGTTTTGTTCTTGAGGACATGGGAGAAGTCTTGTTGTTAGTAGTGGAGTTGCGTTGAGAAAGATTCAATAGATTGTTATTTAAGTTGTGGTGTACTTCTTCTAGTGGTGTCATGTGAACGTCGACTACATGACACTTCACCTATAAGGGCCTAGGGGAATGCATTGTGTATTTGGCTACTAATCGTAGGGGTTGTCGGAGTGACAGAAACCTGAACCCCCGTTAGGAAACCATTGCACAAGGGACGTAAGGGTCTTAGAGTTTAAAGCTATGGTTAGGTTTCTACCTTAATTACTTTCTTGTACTTACGGATGTTTGCAAGGGATTTAATCACAAGTATGTATTAGTCTTGGATGGGGCGGTACATTAGCCCAGGTTCACCCACACAACACTTAGCAAGCTAGAGAAGATTAATCGACTATATGAAGCGAAAGCACTTGACAGTCTTCCCATGTGTCCTCGAGAATGTTTGGTCATCTATAGAAATACAACTGGCTTGTCCTTTGCTGCATAAAGGATTGGGCCACTTGCTGCATTTATTCTTACTTTCTTTTATTTACTCGTACTTTGTTTACTTGCTTTATCGAAAACCCCTAAAAATCCGTTTGCTAAGTATTTGCAGAGAATTCCTGATCCATACCACTAGCTAGCACCTTCTGCTCCTCGTTGGGTTTGACACACTTACTTATCGAAAATACTGCGATACACCCCCTATACTTGTGGGTCATCAGTGGAGGATGGGTCGACGTGAATTCCACAACCACCTAAATCCTAGACTAAGGAGCCAGACGCAGATTGGAGCTTCAACTTGAAGAGGCGCTTGAAGAGGCCAAAGTGCAGCTCGATTCCGAGCCAGCACTCGCAGAGGGTGATGAAGCAAGAGATGTGGAGGATAGAGTTCGGGGACAGCTGATAGAGCTGAAGCCCGTAAAAACAAAGGAGGCCCCTAAAGAAAGGATGCATGGGCAACGAGAGGCCGCGAATGATGAACGCCAAGAACATCACTCGAAAACTAGCGGGAGGAGAAGGGATTATCTCACCGCCGGGGACGCGCGCGTCGGCGACTGCGGCGGACAGCACTCCGTCTTGGCGAAGCAGACGAAGATCAGAGAATTTGATGATGGAGGGACACCATGCGCCATTTGTGACATGGGTGCCCGTGCCCTTCTTCTTCCTGCCGGCGGCGGTGCTGGTGCCCGTAGCGGCGGAGCCGCCTTTCTTCTTCGCCGCAGCAGCGGTTGCTGCTGAATCGGCCGCAACACCTCCTTTCTTCTTCCCCATTGCGCGGTGGCAATGCGACCGAAGGAAGTAGCTGGGAAACGTGAGGAGCTGGTCCAACGCCATGGAAGAAAAAGAGCGCAGAGAAAGCAGAGGAGCAGCGGCAATGGCAATGGAGGCAAAGGATGAATGAAAGCAGATGAGAAATTACCGTCGCAGCGTCACTACTTAACCCCTGGAAGATGCCATCCAACGGCTCAGAAAAACCCTACTAGACGCGTGGAAATCATCGTGCTAGACACGTGGAGGAGCGGAAACGTGAACCGTCCCCCCGCTGCTCCCATTACGCGCGGAAATCGAGGAGGCGTAGTTAAAATAAAAATTACGCACGCCTAGTCAAATCAAAGTCAGGGAGTGGGACCCACTGCTCGTCACGTCCCGTCAAACTCGCTCACGTGGGCAACTGATATCATGAAATCGTCAGCACTGACGTCATCAAAGCTGCAGCAGAAAACTTTGACTACTTTAGTCCTTGCTCGAGTCTTCGACTCCACCAAGCACTCGGGGGCTACTCCCATAGGGAGCGCTAGTCGCGCACCCTACGATTTTTTTTGCAAGAACATGGACAATCAAGGCAAACCCAACTACTCGAAACACGGTTCGACTATGAACATGGGTTACTCCCATAGGGAGCGCCGGAAACAAATTCGACTGAAACAAGCAAACAAAAGATGACATCAGTCGCAAAAATTTTTTAGTCCCTGCCTGAGTCTTCGACTCAACCAGGCACTCGGGGGCTACTCCCATAGGTTGTACAAAATACTGTGTGTTGATAACATCCACAATCGAAGCTTATGGCGACACCGCCTCATAATTTTTTCCTACAAAGAGACTGCGTCTCCTGGGTCACCCGAATCATCTCCGCGATGATAAAATTTGGATGTCGCGCTTGCAGCGTGAAGGTAAGACCTGAATAAGGCCTAGCAGCGCATTAAGCTGCGCACTACTAGAAATGTATCCGTGCCTACAGGTACGATGAACATGCCTTGACGGACACGTCGAGTGCTCACACCCATATAACTGGAATTCGACTCCTGTAAGACCTCCGCGGCTTGAGTCGTATTACACCAACACTTTTCCGGATTCGAGTCCGAGGACTCGAGTTCGAGTAGATTGCGTTGTTTTACCCTAAGGTAGTTAACTGATACCGATACATCGGTTAAATCAGGCACGCACATCAACAATCCCTATGATACAAACAAAGCAGTCGAAAATATACTCATTCATGCACTCGAAAGGCTTCATAAAGTCCCTAGTCGAATCTGCGATTCCACTGGACACTCGGGGGCTACTGACATGGGTATACCCTACAGGTACTCGAGCTTGGTATATACGGCCTGAATACGTGGAGCCCACGGTGTTGCCAAGGCCCAAATGAAGAAATCGAGTAACCTACGGCCTCTCGATTGCTTGAAGAACAAGGAGAAGCTAAATATAGAAAGTTCAAAGGGGAAAACCCTAACCTATAACCGACTCGACCTGCTACCCGCGACCTAGCCTATCTATATAAAGTCTAGGAGGGGCAGCGAGAAGGACACACGCAACCCTAGTTTCCACAACCCTCGCCAGATTGCATCTGCGCACCATTGTAATCTTTGATTCCTTCGATAATTCCACGAGCAGACAAGCAGGAGTAGGGACCTCTACAAGGCCTGAACCTGCGTAAATCTTCGAGTCCCCTGTGTGCTTGTTTGCTAGCCGATAGATGTCTCCAGCGCGCCCTCCTTCTCCAAAACCCAAGTCCATAACAATGGGCATTGATGAGTTAAACCCTCGTGAGAGACATTTGTGAATCATTTGTCATGATTCTTGGAATATGACATACCTACGAACTACTAAGGAAATAATGGTAAACTAGAATTATGAGAAATCCTAGAAACAGAATTCCCTTGAGATTAGAAAGCAATTCGTTGCTGAATCTCACAAGTAAAAGGAGTTACTTGGAATTTTCCCAAATGACTTCAAAGCCATAGTGTAAAAAGGGGGTGAATGACAAAAGCAATATTTTTCAAGTATTGGACGAATTCAAATGAATTTGATTCATGTGTGCTTGAATATCTAGTGGATTAAAAACTAGTTAAGGTACTAGTATCACATAGTAAATCTCCAAGTTTGATATTCGACCAAAGGATTTGAAGTTGTTCAAAATAGTGAGTATATATGCAATTTGCATGAAATTGAGTGGGAGCTATGAAAGTCTTCCTAAAAAAATATGTGAATGACATATTTTTAAGTGGGAGCAATATAAGTCTCAAATTCAAATATGTAGGAACATAGTTTGAATAAGAGTAGTGACTCATACCCAAATATGTTGGAAACATATTTTGAGTGGGAGCTTATGGAGTGATTCTTAAGTGTGTTAAGAATAAAAGCGCAAATACTTAGAAATAATGATTTATAATGTGTAGAAGTTGATAATAGGTGTATTATGATATTATGTAGTATTCCTTAAGGGATCCTAAAAAGGGTTTCAGAATAGAAGTTAATTAAGGAACTGGTCCTTGATAACTCAAGTTAGGAATAGCATTAAGTTTGACATCAATGGTTGAAAGAAAGAAAAGGATGATCATCATCCACTATGTTAGGACATAGGTTCTATCTTAGAAAACCAAGATTATAACTTAACATAATATGTGATCCAATAAGGAACATTTTAAAAGTGATTAAGTTTGAATCACGGAATGTTGAGCTAAGTTTGTCCGCGGTGTCTAATAGAGAACTGTAGACATATTTTCCAAATCCATAAAGGATGACATATCTTAAAGCATAAAGGGTTATGTTATAAGGGAATATGTTGGAAACTCCTGTAAATACCGATTAAAGTCAAGTAGGAAGCGGGGTGAACAAAAACATCGAAAGCTGCACAGAGTGCACTGGTGTTTCGATGATTACTTTTATAATAATGGATAAGGGTACCATCTAAAGTGTTGTATAATGTTATGGCGGGGCTAGTTTGCTTTTAACATAGAATGATGTGTCCCAGGGCACAATGCCCATGAGAAAGCCCTCAAGGTTGATCTAACGTCACTGTAGGCTCCTCGAATCAGGCCTCGTTCTGCTGCCATAGTGAGGATGCATACACACATATGTTATCATGTGATAATAAAGTATTAATGTGAATCAAGGTGACATTAGTAAGTTGCAAAGGATTTCGGACTGTAAAGTACAGACCCAAGACTCAACCTCTTCCATGAGCAAGCATGTTTAGGGTACCGGATATATGGTGCCAATGATTAAGAACAAATGCAGCTAGTGTATTTGTACTCTAGTGCAAGTGGGAGACTGTTGGAAATATGCCCTAGAGACAAATAGTTATAAGGACTATTATCATATTTCATATAGTTTATGATTAAGTTTTATATCATGCTATAACTGTATTGAGTGGAAACATCAATACATGTGTGATATATAAACAACCAGCGGTTCCTAGTGAAACTCTAGTCACTGGTTCATTGGTCAACAGATGATCATGTTTCCTGATCATGTGGCATTTATGCTAGTTGGAAATGGAGTCAACACATTCTGAGAATGAGATGTGAACCAATACCCAACCTAAACATTGTGACCCGATCATGTCACGAAGTTCAAGTTACGATGATTAGAAATGGATCCTCGTAGACTATTCCTTAGACCGTGAGGCTATATCAATCACTATCTCCCGAGAGTGCTTAGATAGCATCAAGCACCACTTGGTAATACGGTGGTTATAAAGGTGTGTTCAGGTACTCAGAGGAAACCGTAGAGGCAATATATGTCAAGAGCGGGATTTGTCCGTCCATGTGACGAGAAGATACTCAATGGCCCACTCGGAGAAGTTATATCCAATGGTTGTGCAACGTGTGATTTGATCACAGGGATATCACTTGTCGGAACGAGTCAAGTAACATTGTTCGGTAACGAGACTGAACACAACATGGTGATGTCATTGATCAGATCTCGGGCAATGCAAGTATCAAGAGACAAAGGGAATAAGACACGACTATCCCGGTTCAAATGACGAAAGATCTTCGTGGAACGCATAAGGGTCACATGGCCATCCAGGTCCCTCTGTTGATCATTGGTGCGTGATTGTCCCGATCATGTCTGGAGTGTTCCCGAACCATGGGGTATCACGCTTAAGGGCTTGATGATGCTTAGAGAGTGTTTATAGGATTGGAAGAATCGCCGAAGAATAGTAGAGAGAAAACCGAAAGGGTTTCGGTAAATCTGGAGGATGTCCGGAGTGGAGATAGAAGGTGTTCCATAGCCACGGAGGTTGAATAATATGTGAATTAATGTTAAATATCGATTTAATCATTTGTTCATAATTATTTAATAAAGAGAAAATCAATTTAAATGGTCAAAGGCTTAATGGGCCAATTCTCGGAGGGAGAGGGCCCATCAGGGAAAGGAGAGAGGGAGAAGGGGCCAAGGGGGTGGCCGACTCCCTAGTGGGGCATCCCTCCCGCGCGGGGCCCATGGGGTTGGCCGGTGGTTCCACCCCTCCCCCTCCTCTCCTTTTGTCCCACCCCGGGACATTGAGGGAGGTAGTACCTCCCCTCCCCCTATATATAGTGGGGGTATTTGGCTAGATAAACACACCCAATAATCAATAAAAGGTCTTCTCACTTTTGGGAGGACCTCTAGTTGACATTCTCTCTCTCTCCCTCTCTCTCTCTCTCTCTCTCTCTCTCTCTCTCTCGTGACCGCGGTCCCAAGTCTGGATTGCGCAAACGAGAGACATCTTCACCGCGGAGCGCCGTCGCGCTACGGGATTCGGATCTAGGAATTCTACTTCTGCAATTGCTGTTGGGTCGGAGAAGCGGGAGTCATCGTCAGGCACCGGACGTGTGTAACTCCTCGCGAGGTGTCGCACTTGAGGCACTCAAGTCGTTGGAGCCACAGGAGCGCAAGGACTTCATCACGACCTTGAGGTCAACTTCAGCTCGTCTACATCAACCACGCTCTCCGGAGCGTTGACAACAATTTTCGGTCTTCAAGGGTAAGTTCGCGAAAAGCCCCTCCCGTTACTGTATTACTAATAGATAGGTCCTAGCAGCATCAGGGGTTCAGGGGCGTAGGGTAAATTTTTATTATTTTCATACGCGGAACCCCAACACGGGCTCCCTCTGCGTCGTGGCTCGCACGCGGCTCAAAGCACCCTCGTGCCAAACTCGCTCGGAACTACCGAATCGCCAATTCTCATGGTGCCTGGCCCTAGAGAGCACAATGAGTCGACACAGCTACACACACGTGGAAGGAGAGGGGGCGTCGTTTCGTGTACGTGCGCCATAAATCCACTGACAACCCAGTCTGCCTCGTGTCACTCTCTCGTCATCTCTCTCTCTCCCTCGTCTCAACCTCTTGCCAAATCACGTCGGCGGTTCCAGCGCTGCCGATTCATCCTTTCCAACGGTGCAAGGAAGATTAGGACGACGCCTCATCCTCGACGACCACCACGACTACCTCGATTTTGTCCTCGGCCACTCATCAATGGCGGTAAGCCCTATTTAGACTTTGAAGTGTGTAGATATGCATGTACATGGCGTCTTGATGACTTGTGGATGCCTTTCATTGTAGATCTGATTAAGTAACCGGCGTCCTAGGGTTCAAAATTTTGATTAGTACCTTTGGGCCACATTGGGGGCATAGCTTGATGGTTGTTGCCTTCTTTGTGGTTTGCTGCCTCGATTTTATTAGCCTCGATTGACGGATATTAGCTAGGGTTTTAGTTGTGTACCTATCATATCATGCAGTTATTGTTCGGTCGAGTATTGCAACATGCAGTAAATTTGATAGATGTATTTTTTCTTTGGCCTATAATTGGAACATGCCACATGCAATAAATTTCAAATATGTCTTTTGTTGAACTAAGCACATGCGATAATTTGTTCATATGGCCAATGATTTAAATATGTCTCTATAGATTGTAAGGGATAAACCTTTGCATTGTGTGGTTTTTTTGGGGGAGGGGTGGGTGAATCTGGTGCAACGGTACATAGCTTGTTCTTGGTCCTTGGTTCGCACCCCGTCCCTGAAAATGTTATGAGACCCCTAATTGATTTAACACCTTTATCAATGATGACCCACAAGTATAGGGGGTGTATCGCAGTATTTTCGACTAGTAAGAGTGTCGAACCCAACGAGGAGCAGAAGGTGCTGTCTAGTGGTATGGATCAGGAATTCTCTGCAAATACTTTGCAAACGGATTTTTAGGGGTTTTCGATAAAGCAAGTAAACAAAGTACGAGTAAATAAAAGACAGTACGAATAAATGCAGCAAGTGGCCCAATCCTTTATGCAGCAAAGTACAAGCCGGTTGTATTACTTAAGATGACCAAACGTTCTCGAGGACACATGGGAAGACTGTCAAGTGCTTTCGCTTCATATAGTTGATTAATCTTCTCTAGCTTGCTAAGTGTTGTGTGGGTGAACCTGTGCTAATGTACCGCCCCATCCAAAACTAATACATACTTGTGATTATACCCCTTGCAAACATCCGTAAGTACAAGAAAGTAATTAAGGTAGAAACCTAACCACAGCTTTAAACTCTAAGACGCTTACGTCCCTTGTGCAATGGTTTCCTAATAGGGGTTCAGGTTTCTGTCACTCCGGCAACCCCTACGATTAGTAGCCAAATACACAATGCATTCCCCTAGGCCCATATAGGTGAAGTGTCATGTAGTCGACGTTCACATGACACCACTAGAAGAAGTACACCACAACTTAAATAACAATCTATTGAATATTTCTCAACATAACTCCACTACTAACAACAAGACTTCTCCCATGTCCTCAAGAACAAAACAAACTACTCACAAGACATCATATGGATCATGGTCAGAGATGGAATAATGATGTATAACAATTTGAACATAAACAATAATTCAATGGTTCACTCAATAGCATCAACTAAAATAGTAACAACACCGGGAAAGTTTCCCCTATGAACTATGTAAGATTCAACACAATTGTTACAACAATATGGAGATGGTCATGAGGGTGCTGATGGTGATGATGGTGGTGATGATGATGATGATGATGATCCCGATGAAGTCCAGCTTGATGGTCGTGTTGATGTCGACGATCTCCCCTCTTCGGGAAGGAATTCCCCTGGCAGAAATCTGTCTGCCGGAGAGATCTTTCTCTCTCGGTGTTTTCCGCCCTACAGCGGCAGTGGAATCCTTCTATGGTCCCTCTTCGAGTCTTAGGGTTTCGGGAGGATGATATACGCCAGAGGGGAGAGGCTGGAGTGGGCCAGGGTGACCACACCACCTCCTAGCGCGGTCTAGGGCTGCCCGCGCCAGGGGTGGTGTGGGCCCCATGTGGCCCATCTCCACTCCGTCTTCTGGCATCCTTAGTCTTCTGGAAAAATAGGATTTTCCGTATATTTTCCCGGATTTTCTGATCTTCGCGAATTTTGCCTCCAAACAACACCTTTTCCATCAGAATCCTGACTGCAGCAGTCCATGCTCCAAAAGTCATCAACCATGCAAAAATAGATGAAATAACATAAGTATCACCTCTCAATACAAAATATATCAATGAATAATAGTGAATTAAGACATAGAATAGTGATGCAAAATGACGTATCAACTGCCCCCAAGCTTAGACTTCGCTTGTCCTCAAGCGAAACTAAGCTCAATAAACATGGCCTCAGGTTTATGGAGTGAAGAGTCCATAAAAGAATACGGACAAGAAGCATCACATTCATCAAAAGCATAGATCATAATAGAAGACAATTCACTATTATATAACTCAACTTGTAATAAGTAAAGGAAACACAATAAAGACACATAAAGTGAATCAAAATTGGTAATGGCAAACTTAGCTCTTGGTCGAAGAATAGTTGATAATTTGTTGGAGTTCACAAATAGCTGGTTTTTCAATGATAGCTTTCAAAGTAGTAAACATCAAGATAAGAGTAATGTGCAAAGCAAGGAACATAAGACATGATTGCATAAATCATCATATGAATGAATAAAACACATCAACTCAAAATACTTGCTGAGGTAGAAGGGAGTAGGTTTACTAATTCAACTACAAAGTAAAAGAAAGGCCCTTCAAAGAGGGAAGCAGGGATTCCAAGTCTCATAAAGAGCTCCCAAAAATTATGATACTTACTAGCTTTCAGCTCTCATTGCCCCTATCATAGGCATCTTTAGGTGATTAAGGTTAAAGTGATCAAATATGAGGATATGCATTGACAAGTTGTAAGTTGAGAATCTCATGTCCCTTGAATACAAGGGCCGCTCCTCATGCTACTCAAGTTTAGTCACCGGTAATTTCTTGTCATCGTAAGCATATGTGTATCATTGAGAACCGCCAACGGGGTACCCCTTGCCCGATGATACGGAAGAATCCCCATATCAAAATGACAAGGCAAGCAGACAACAAGTATCTCAGCAATCTTCTTATTTACCATGGGAATATGGTGATTTTTTCTCTCTTTCCTCTTTTCATAATATCTTTTTTTTTATTTTCTCTTATTCTCAATCTCTATCTCTTTTTTATAAGAAGAATGCTTCAAAGATACTCATTATGGTTACGCTGCAGGTTTCCACCATGTTAGCATGGATTAGACCAGCGGCCCAGGCGTTTCTCTAACACACATGCGTAACTCCATGGACTTACAAGCTCCCCTTTCATTTCACACCGACGACATCCATAGAAAAAAGAACATGATATCAACTAGGTACGAAGTACTAGTGCAATGTTGAAAGCGTTTCCCATGATAGCTTGGTTCTGCTAATCCACAACTTACAAAGCACAAGCATATACGCAACATAGGTGAGCACAATGGTTCAAGTTTATTAAGTGTAAGGAAGTAAAGTGTGCCATCAAGTTCGTGAGAGCTTTAATCACTAATTTTCACATAACAAGTTTAATTTGGGAGGTAGATAAAACAATAATTTACTTGGAATAGCAATAATGCTACTAGGTAGGTATGGTGGACACAAATTGCAAAGGTTTTGGTTTCAAGGAGGTGGATGCACGAGAAGAATACCCTCTCAGTACAGGTTTTGGCTAGCAAGGCTGGGTAGCAAGTATAAGAGTTGAAGGAAACAACCAAACATACAAGTGATAAAAACAAACATGAAATCTTCCTCGGAAGCACAAAAGATCTTAACTAGAGAATACTAAACTTATGAGCAAATCAAGAAAGAAAGATGATGAAATTATTTTTCTCTAGAGTACTTCTATCTTTTCTTTCAACTCTCAAAAATAGTTTGCTACTAACTGAGCCAGGTTTGCCAAAACCAACTAAATTAACTCGATGATCCCCAAGTGATACCAATACTAACAACAAGATCAATCATATAACCACGAATTGAAAACTAATATAAGTTATGCATTAATATTCCATAACGGCAACTCACACCAAGGGATACATATCTAACAAGAGAGGGGACACTTCCATAATACAAACCATCCTACATAATAACTCCTCTATCCATGATATGACTCTACTAATAAGGTAAAAAGATAGAAGATAGTGATGTGATACTACATCACTCCCCCAAGCTTGGAACAAACCAAGGGGATGCCAAACCTGATGATGAATTACTCCTTTGGTGGTGGTGGTATCCTCTCATCTTCGTCCGTCTTCTAGGGTAAAGGCTTCCCATCAACAAAGGACATCGTGGTTTCCAACATCCTGAAACTTACAGCAGCACTTATGCGTTTAAACCTAGCCTTATACTCATAGTTTTGATTTTGAATGTCATAGAACTATGCTTGCAATTCGTTGGTTGTTTGGCGGAGTGAGATGAAATCGTCTTTGATTTTAGCAGTCTCCTTTTGGTGAACGGTGATCAGTTCGGAACAAATCTTATGGATGATATCCACTTCGCGCTCCGCCATCTTCTTGTACCTAAAGACTTCTTTCTCTAGTGCTTCCATCCTATCCTCCAGACTTCCTTCACCTTTAGGGCCTTGAACCTCTTTAATCTAGACCTCCCCATCTTCGAGCAACAACTCCTTGGGATGAATCTTCAACTCTCTCATGTATGGGTTGATGATATCTTCTAAGGAATCTCCCTCGGCTGATCCAGTGGAAGACATTGTGGCTCCAAATCTGGGATTCTACCTGGCAGAAACAGATCGAAACAAAAACACGACAAAAACACAATATACGAACCTCGGAAGATCCGGGGGGTTATATATTATGAAGTTTCATATCAAAAGGAAGGTACTGGGAGAAAACAAGTCGGAGGCGAAGTCTAGGGTGGCCTCACCACCTGGTGGCGCGGCTAGGGTGGGCCCGTGCCATAGGGTGGTGTGGGGCACCCTGGCTCTGATTCCGTCCCTTTTTCGCTTCGTAACTTCCCTTATTGACTGAAAACTGCAAAAATATAGTTGGATTGTATTTTCGTGGAAATTTTCTTACCATAACTATTACCTATTTGAAAACAGACTCTGCAGGTCTCCGAATTTGGTCCTTGATGAATTTCTCTGGAGTTATAACTTGAAAGGCATTAACATCATATTTAGCAAGGGTCTTTCTAAAACCACCATGAATGAAATGCGAACCCCCATCAGTCATGAGATACCTAGGCACTCCAAACCTAGGAAAGATAACATCCTTAAGCATTTTTAGAGAGGTCTCCCCGTCAGCACTCTTTGTAGGAATGGCTTCTACCCACTTAGTAACATAATCAACGGCAACAAGAATATGAGTGTAACCTTTCGAAGGAGGGAAAGGACCCATAAAGTCGAATCCCCAGCAATCAAAAGGTTCAATAACTAGAGAGTAGTTCATATGCATTTCATTGCGTCTAGAAATATTACCAACACGCTGACATTCATCACAAGATATAACAAATTTTCTTGCATCTTTAAAAAGGGTAGGCCAGTAGAAACCTGATTGTAGTACCTTCTATGCAGTTTTATCTCCTGCATGATGTCCTCCATAAGCACTACCATGACATTTATGCAATATCTCCTTTTGTTCATATTATGGAACACATCTTCGCATAATACCATCCACTCCTTATTTGTATAAGTGTGGGTCATCCCAAATATAATGCCTCAAATCATAGAAGAACTTCCTTCTTTGCTGAGCTGTAAAAGTTGGAGGCAAATACTTGGAGACAATAAAGTTAGCATAATCAGCATACTAAGGGCTCCCTCGCGAGCTCACCCCTACTGCAGCTAACTGTTCATTTGGGAAACTATCATTAACAGGCATTGGGTCAAAAGAGATGTTTTCCAAACGAGATAAATTACCAGCTACAGGGTTTTCAGCACCCTTCCTATCTACTATATGTAGATCAAACTCTTGTAAAAGCAGCACTCATCTAATAAGCCTAGGCTTAGCGTCCTTCTTCGTCATAAGATATTTAATAGCAGCATGATCAGTATGAATGGTGACTTTTGAGTCTACAATATAGGGCCTAAACTTATCACAAGCAAAAACAATAGCTAGAAATTCCTTTTCAGTAGTAGCATAATTCCTTTGAGCAGCGTCTAGAGTCTTACTAGCATAATGGATAACGTTTAACTTTTTATCAATATGTTGCCCAAGGACAGCCCCTACAGCAAAATCACTAGCATCACACATTATTTCAAAGGGTAAACTCCAATCAGGTGGTTGAACAATAGGGGCTGTAGTTAAAGCCTTCTTAAGAGTTTCAAAAGCTTCCTTACAATCTTCATCAAAAACGAAGGGTACATCTTTTTGAAGAAGATTAGTGAGGGGTTTTCATATTCTAGAAAAGTCTTTAATAAACCTCCTATAGAAACCAGCATGACCAAGTATACTACGAATATCTTTGATGTTTCTTGGACATGGCATCTTCTCAATTGCCTCAACCTTAGCTCTATCAACTTCTATGCCTCTTTCAGAAACTTTATGCCCAAGAACAATCCCTTCATTAACCATGAAGTGGCATCTCTCCCAATTAATAACAAGATTAGTTTCTTCACATTTCTGCAAAACTTTATCAAGGTTGTGCAGACAATTATCAAAAGAAGTTCCATAGACAGAAAAGTCATCCATGAACACTTCTACAATTTCCTCACAAAAACCATGAAAGATAGCAGATATGCACCTCTAAAAAGTAGCAGGAGCATTACATAAACCAAAAGGCATACGTCTATAAGCATAGGTTCCGTAAGGGCAAGTAAAATTAGTTTTTCTTGATCTTGTTGTTTTACAACAATTTGAGAGAAACCAGAGTAACCATCAAGAAAACAAAAATGGGTCTTTTTAGACAACCTTTCCAACATTTGATCAATAAAAGGAAGCGGGTAGTGATCTTTCTTAGTAACTTTATTAACCTTCCTAAAATCGATGCACATCCTATAGCCTACCACTATTCTTTGAGGAATAAGATCATCATTATCATTAGGGACAACGGTAATACCTCCCTTTTTAGGAACACAATAAACAGGACTAACCCATTCACTATCAGCAATAGGGTAAATAATACCAGCATCAAGGAGTTTCAATACCTCATTCCTTACCACTTCCTTCATCCTAGGATTTAAACGTCGTTGGTGCTCCACTACTGGCTTCGCATCTGGTTCTATGTTGATAGAATGCTGACGTATAGTAGGTGAAATCCCTTTTAAATTATCCAGAGTATATCCCATAGCTCCTCGGTGTTTCCTCAAAACCTCCAATAACCTTTCTTCTTACTTCCTAGAAAGTTTACCGCTAATAATAACATGATATATCTTTTTTATCATCAATATAAGCATATTTAAGATCATCAGGGAGAGGTTTTAGATCAAAAACCGGATCCTTTTTAGGTGGCATCATGGTACCCAAGCCTTCTACATGCATGTCATGCTTAAGCATCTTAGGTTGATCACGGAGAATCCTGTCAATCTCATTCCTTTCTTCCATGAAGATTTCACTTTCATGATCTTCCATAAATTGCTGCAAAGCATTGTTCGGAGCAAGAGAAATAGAAGCAAGTTGTTCAACTCTAAAATCCTCATTATGGGTTTCCTCTTCACAAGGTTCTTTAGCAAATTTTGAGAAATTAAACTCATAAGATTCCCCATCAAACTTAGTCAAGATTTTCTCCCTCTTGCAATCAATAATAGCTCCACAAGTACTCAAGAAGGGTTTACCAAAAATGATAGGATAAGTTTTACTAGCAGCTGAACCAAGTACTAGAAAATCAGCAGGATACTTAATCTTACCACAAAGAACTTCCATGTCTCGTACAATACCAATTGGAGAGATGGTCTCTCTGTTAGCAAGGTGAATAACCACATCAATCTCTTCCAATTCGCACGGACTGATTTCATGCATAATTTATCTGTAAAGCTCATAAGGAATAACACTGGAACTTGCACCAATATCACATAAAACATAATAGCAATGATCACCAATTCTAACAGAAAGCACAGGAACACTAGCCTTTTTAGTTCTATTAGGATGTGAAACAATATTAGAAGCATCCACACAAAATACTATGTGCCCATCTTCTATGCTTTTAGTGACAAGGTCTTTCACAATTGCTACCACAGGTTCAATGTTTATTTGTTCATCAGGTTTTACAGTTCTCTTTTCACTTTTGGTGATTACATTAGTTATCATAGGATGGTCCTTTACATTTTCGGGGAAGGGAATCTTCTCGATATAAGGTTCGGGTAAGATGGGATCAATAATGCAATACTCAGCACTTCCAATCGGAACATAGTCAACAATATCTTTGTAAGGTGCATGGTATTTATTCCATCCCCTTTTTGGAATTTCGATATAGGAAGCAAAAGCTCTAAAGCAATTCGTAATAACTTGCAAATCAAGACCATAAACATTACTAATATTTTGAAAGTCATCAGTTCTCATAAAAGATTCAATGCACTCATAATCATAATTTATACCTGACTTTCTACCTTTGTCATTCTCCCAAGCTTCAGCATTATCTTGAATACGGTCCAGACGATCCCATTTAGCTTCTTCTTCCATGCGAGTGAATGATCCAGCACAAGAAGCATCCAATAAATCCTTATCATGTAGAGGGAGCCTTGCATAAAAGTTGTTGATAATAATATTGTTGGGGAGCTCATGAATGGGACATTTGAGCATTAGTAACTTCAATCTCCCCCAAGCTTGAGTTGTACTCTCTCCATAAAGAGGCCAAAAGTTGTATATTTGATTCCGATCTTTATGAATCTCACTAGGAGGATAAAACTTTGAATAGAAGAGAGGCACTATTTTCTCTCATTCTAGAGCTTGACCATTCTTCAGCAGCTTATAGCATTCCTGAGCTCTTCCTTTTAGTGATAATGAGAATAACTTCTTCTTAACTTGATCTGTAGTAATACCTGCACACTTGAACAAGCCGCATAATTCGTGTATAAAGAGCAAATGATCACCGGGATGGACAGTTCCATCCCCAACATAGTAGTTATCCATAACACGATCAATAATTCTTGTAGGTATTTTGAAAACATCATTCTCAGCAGGTGGTGGCTTATCTACTACCTTAGCAGTGGTAGTAGCATTACCAAATAAGAAACTTAGCGAATTATCCATAACGAAAATAAAGCAACTAGCAGAAGTAAACAAAACTCACAGTAGAAGTTTCCTTTTACCAGTTCCACTCTCCAATAGCGCTTCACTCCCCGGCAACGGCGCCAGAAAATAGTCTTGATGACCCACAAGTATAGGGGGTGTATCGCAGTATTTTCGATAAGTAAGAGTGTCGAACCCAACGAGGAGCAGAAGGTGCTAGCTAGTGGTATGGATCAGGAATTCTCTGCAAATACTTAGCAAACGGATTTTTAGGGGTTTTCGATAAAGCAAGTAAACAAAGTACGAGTAAATAAAAGACAGTAGGAATAAATGCAGCAAGTGGCCCAATCCTTTATGCAGCAAAGGACAAGCCGGTTGTATTACTTAAGATGACCAAACGTTCTCGAGGACACATGGGAAGACTGTCAAGTGCTTTCGCTTCATATAGTTGATTAATCTTCTCTAGCGTGCTAAGTGTTGTGTGGGTGAACCTGTGCTAATGTACCATCCCATCCAAGACTAATATATAATTTTGATTATACCCCTTGCAAACATCTGTAAGTACAAGAAAGTAATTAAGGTAGAAACCTAACCACAGCTTTAAACTCTAAGACCCTTACGTCCCTTGTGCAATGGTTTCCTAACGGGGGTTCAGGTTTCTGTCACTCCGGCAACCCCTACGATTAGTATCCAAATACACAATGCATTCCCCTAGGCCCATATAGGTCAAGTGTCATGTAGTCGACGTTCACATGACAATACTAGAAGAAGTACACCACAACTTAAATAACAATCTATTGAATCTTTCTCAACATAACTCCACTACTAACAACAAGACTTCTCCCATGTCCTCAAGAACAAAACGAACTACTCACAAGACATCATATGGATCATGATCAGAGATGGAATAATGATGTATAACAATCTGAACATAAACAATAATTCAATGGTTCACTCAATAGCATCAACTACAAAGAGTAATCAACACCGGGAAAGTTTCCCCTATGAACTATGTAAGATTCAACACAATTTTTACAGCAATATGGAGATGGTGATGAGGGTGATGATGGTGGTGATGATGATGATGATCCCGATGAAGTCCAGCTTGATGGTGGTGTTGATGGCGACGATCTCCCCTCTCCGGGAAGGAATTCTCCCGGCAGAAATCTGTCTGCCGGAGAGATCTTTCTCTCTCGGTGTTTTCTGCCCCGCAGAGGTGGCGGAATCCTTCTGTGGTCCCTCTCCCAGTCTTAGGGTTTCGGGAGGATGATATACGCCAGGGGGGAGAGGCTGGAGTGAGCCAGAGTGGCCACACCAACTCTTGGCGCGTCCTAGGGCTGGCCGCGCCAGGGGGTGGTGTGGGCCCCCTGTGGCCCATCTCCACTCCGTCTTCTGGCATCCTTAGTCTTCTGGAAAAATAGGATTTTCCGTATATTTTCCCGGATTTTCTAATCTTCGCGAATTTTGCCTCCAAACAGCACCTTTTCCATCAGAATCCTGACTACAGCGGTCCATGCTCCAAAAGTCATCAACCATGCAAAAACAGATAAAATAACATAAGTATCACCTCTCAATACGAAATATATCAATGAATAATAGTGAATTAAGACATAGAATAGTGATGCAAAATGGAGGTATCAATCAACTGTATATCAAATTGTTTCTACGGCCAATGATTCAAAGATAGATTGCAAGAGATAAACCTTTTGCGGTGTGTGGGATTTTTTCTGGGTGGGGTTAGTGACCTGGTGCAATGCATACAAACATGTGTTTTTCTTAATCCTTGGTTCACTAACTCTATCACTGAAAAAATTATGAGGCCTCAACTTGATAAGCTATCATCTGCTTTTGACCTATGATTTTAATAGTGCACTATAAACCTGGATGTCATAATCTATATATATCTTTGTTTGTACAATCAGATAGGTTGTGCATTAAACTAGCTATACCTTGGATTATCTCATTGATGAGTTGTGTGTTCGATCCGTATGAGGTCTCTCATTTGATTGCACTCTTTCCTTGTTGATGTCAATGATTACAATGTGCCATCACGACTGTTAACAAGGTGATCTACATCCACATATGGTTGTATATAAACCATTGGTTTTGTATGCTCGAGTTGGTAGATACGGATTCATCCCGCTTACTAATATGTGTCAAGTAAACTATGAGGTAGATTATGTGTTACTTCGCATGAGACTTTGTGTGTGTTTCGTTCTTCGCCACTCATGTCTTACGTTGACTTTTCTCAGCATATTTAGCTACGTGTCCCTGTTGAAATTCTTGAAGAGCAGCAACCCAACAAGAAGGTCAAAGGAAGGGCCCTCACTATTGGGCATTTCAAGGAGCAGGTGTCCCCAACCCACTTCATCAAGGTGCTGGTTCCACCAGGGACAGGGTACCATCCTATCCCTAAGGCCTTCAGTTCATATTTGGAACTGGTGCCGGCAAGGATCACCATCAGGACCTCCACTGGATGCCAATGGACTATGAAACTAAAGGATGTGAATGTCAAAGCAGTCAACGAGGAGGCCTGGTCATAGTTCTCCATTGTGCATGGCCTGTAGCTTGGCTACTTCCTCTTCTTCAAGAAGTAGAACCTCCAAGAGTACAGAGTAGTCATTACGATTACACTTGTTGTGAGGTGGTCAAGCAGTTCCCTAAGCACCCTGATGAGTGATGACATGGCGAAGGTCATTGAACTGGATGATGAGTGGATGGTTGGTGCTTAGGTGTAGGGTTTCAAGAACCTCTTGATACGATGGTACTATGTGTCGGTCTTAAACTGTGTGTCTTTGATACTACGTGGTGTGCTTTTGTTCATAACTGCAGTACTCTATCTAGTGTTGTTCATGTTCTGATTGTGGTGTTCACGGTCCTATTTGTTCTTCTTCAACTACATTTTGTTGTTCATGCTCTTTTGTGCTTGGTAACCTCACCACACTAGAAAAGAGGTTACCACATCGGCTAACGGTGGACAACTAGACAAACCAAGCCTTGCACGCTGGTGGCCAATGCGTGCGACAACATCCGTGCACCCTTTCTGACGGTGTCCAACCTCTTGTGCTCACAGGCCGTCAAACAAACTGAGGGGCTGTCCCTGTAGAGCTGCAAATTTGGTATAGACAACCAAATGTGCCCTAGAATGATCGCCCTGCAGTCACTACTCGCGGCGAACGCATCAATTCTAGCGTGCATGCTAGATCGCGTGCATGTCTATGCCATTCATTTGCTGCTTCAAGTTTGTGCTGCCAAGTTTCATCTAGTGTCTATGTCTCTGAAATCTATGTTCACTTTATACCCAATGAAACATATTTAAACTGTGCATGGTAGATAGCGTGCACGCTAAAATCTCATTTCTGCTGGCCCGCTGCAACGCGGCCGAGGAGGGTGTGTGGAAGGCGTGGCCGCCAATTTGCTGCTGCGGAGTACCCAGGCACGAGGGGAAGTGAGCGGCAGCACGTGCTCGTCGGCAACCTACGGCTGAGGGACGGTACACGTCGTACCACCGCCATGCACGTGATGCGTGCGCGTCTGGCCGGCCGGCCGCACTTGGCCTCGCCGCGCACGCGACGCGACGTGAGCCGGGTCCGTACGTACGGCCGTGCCCGTGCGTCTGTCGGCACGAGAGCGTCCGGCCGAGTCGCGACAGTGGAGTCGCCGCGGAATCTCTACCCCATCACAGATTCCCTCGCGGCACGCCACAGCCGGCAACAGCATCAGCGTGGCCCGGGGATCATTTCCGTAGCGGCGCTTCAACTCGTCGCATGTGCCGCGATTGTGCACACTGCTCTCTCGCCCGAGACTGACAGCAGGTCCACGAGCCCCAAATTAAAACCAATTTGTTCTCCAATTGTCTTGACCAATGTTATAATCATCGTATGCAGACATCGCCCAGCGGCAGACATCGCCGCAGCTTAATTAATTAATCACGCGCCCGGCCGTGTGTCCATACATGTTCCTGTCGCCCGCCCACCCGGCACGCACGAACGAAGATTCCTTTATTTCGTGTTATAAGTCCGTCGCTAATTCAGATCGTGCGGACGCCGGTCATGAAGCTGTCGTCTGTCGATCGAGCTTTTCGCCTGAGCCCGACGGATCCGCCAGCCGTTGCTGTCGTCGGGAAAAGGAAAGACGAGGACGGACGCCTACGTACGTACGAACCGATCCACATATACGCATACACTTGTCCTCCCAGCGAGCGCCGTATTAATCTCTGGTACGTGATCCATGTATGTATGTGCGTATATCCGTGCGTATATCTGCGATGGAGACGGTCGCTCCTGTCATCAATGCGGCCCGCCTCAAAAAACAGTTCCACGAAAGGAACTTGCTCGATCTGGTGCCCTTGTGGCAAGAATGGATCCTCCAGCTCGTGGTTGGAAAATTCTATCTATCGATTTTCGTGCATGTGGACCTGTTTTCTTTCTTTTTTTGCGGGGGGTAAATGTGGACCTAGTTTCACGAACATATTTGTTTTTTCATGAACATTTCAGCAACATATGTAGGAGTAGCTGCACTCGTGGTCCCTAACAAGCATTTTTTTGTCTTGCATTTCACATCCACGGGAGAGCCCAACTGTTTTCAGTGAAACTTGTCGAATTCCATACCAAATACTTCCTTCCCTGCAAAATATAAGATGTTTTAGCTTTTCTGAAACGAATGTATCTAAATGTTTTTAATGTGTAGATTTACTTCAAACCTACACACCAAAAGACGTTTGCATACATTCACTTCACAAAATCAAAAACATCTTATATTTTGAAACGGAGGGAGTAAAATGCATGTAAGTATGTCACTAATTACTTTATCGCACTGTCAAACGAGACCATCGTTGGCTCTCAGGAACTCAACCTGCTCGCGTCACCTAGCCCAGGGCGGCTCGGGCGTCCACCTTTAGACCCTACCACCCTGCCCTCCCTCCCTTCCTTCTCATGGTGGCGTCGCCGGAGGACGCTGTTGGGCCAAGCCCGTATGGCTGACAGCGGCGGCGAGGCGCTTGATCTACAGGGTGGCTGATCGGGTCGACGCAGAGGTCCTCCTACGCAAATCATCTCATCGTGTGGGGATTTCTTGGCGGCCTGATGGAGGCTTCTAGGGGAGCGGTGGTGGTCTTTCTTGTTTTGATCGGCGGCGCAGGCGGCACTCCCTCGGTCTATCTCTAGCGTTGGGGTTGGCCCTACCATGCCCTCCTACCAGCACTTCGGTTGCCGCATGCACCATGGGCATGGTGTCCGGGTCCTGTCCATATCGCTGGGTGCATGGCTGACGGGCCTAGAGCAGGCTTGGTCAACGACAAAACTTTGAGGGTGGTCGGTGCGATGTACTGGTTGTTGGATGGAGTTTTGGTGTGGCAGAACCGAGTGAAAACCCTACATTCATCCTTTGGTCAGAGCCGGTTCGGTGACCCAGCATACCACTACATGATGCAGTACACTATATTCGTTGACATAACACCAATGAAACACTGTTCACTAGTATTACATCCCTCAGAGTGGTACAACAGAAACACAGCAGGTCCAAGATATGACTATAGATTACAACTCGACTCTTTACAAAAGATCTAGAAAACACTCTAGGTTAAAGAGAGAGGAAGAAACTTATTACACATAAGAACCAGAATAACAACTAAGAACTATCTAGTGACCAAGACTAGCATCTGAACTAATTGGCTTGCAATTGCAATGTTCTACAGAAGTAGGTTTTATGGCTAGAGAATCTACTTCTATCTAATCAGGAACTTCTCCTTCACTTCGGTCGATGCATATGTTGACTTTGTTGACTTTCTTGACTTTCTTGAAGAGCTTGAGCTTGCGATGAGGGTTTCTTGAGCATAAGTTGGTGTTGATGTCGTCTTCAACGGCTTAGAACCTAGCAAGGTTTAAGAAGGTATGGTTGAGTATGAGTGTACTCAGCAAGTTCACTAAAAATGAGTGTTTGATACACTATCTACAGCCATAGACCAAAGGTCGTAGGCAATGCAGGTTTTTATAAACATTTCTTCAAAGGTTGCTTTTATTCTAAAAACTATGTCCGTCGGCCTTCACAGGTTTACCAGAAATTTCGTGGAGTTCCTTTCATCCGCGTTTGTAGCTCCTTCCTGGAACAGGGAGTGACATGTCGTAGTTCTTACACTTTGTAGAGGTGCGTTGCTTTATCCATGAGAGACCAAATCCTTGTTGCACAACTAGGCAATCTTTCCCATCCACAATGCCATGATGTGGGGCCCGGTAGATGATCCAAGCCAATCACTGCCCTTCTCCGCGTCCCCGCATGTAGACACGACCCCCAAACATATACCTCCGTTAACCCCCATATAGACAGATATAACCCTAGCAACCCCTTGGAGACTCTAGTGAGTAGATCATGTCCCAGGCAACCCCCATATAGGCAGATATACCTCCGACATCCCCTCACGAATAGTCTAGACACCAATATCGCGGGGAACTAGGGGTCCCACCCATCTGCTGAGTCCCCGCAAGGAATCTACAACCTAACGATAAGGTCATCCGTCCATGAGAAAGGAAGAAGATCCAGCTGACTTCTCCGTCCCATTCCAAATCTCATGGTTAACGTGTAATATACGGCACTAGAATCACTGGCGACATTGGTTGATTAAGTCCTGGATATTATGTTCCTTTACTACTGGAACTGTATCAATAGATTATTACCATTTGGTAAATAATCCATAATCATATTATTATGAAAATAGTGTTTTCTAAACCTTTTTGAAATGCAGGTGATGACAACATTTGAGTTACAAGTATTTGATAGAAAATAACCAAAGAACATGACCAAGTGTGAACTTGCCTTTTGTGATTGCAAGATTATGCAGTCACGGTCTTCGAGACAATAGAAGATCCAAAATCTGAAATTAGCATCATTGGTCCGGTAAGGACTAATGTTTAAAGAATCAACATGCAATTATGTATAATTAAAGTAATACAATTTGATAGATGCGAACCCCCGGAATAATCGTCTATGATCTAGGGTTTGGGAAACATGGAATGGTTTCTTTAGAATGTGTTTCACTTTTATATCAGCTTCACATTTGTGCTTCTTATTAAGGCTTGTGAGAGTGTGTGAAATAACAAGTAAATACACAAGTAGCATACAATAATAAAGTACTCAAGTGAGGAATGGCACACAGGAATTTCTTTAAAAAGGGTTGTTAATTCATTAGAGCCCTTACGGAAATGCTTAAGGGTTACTTTTAATATTTCTTAAAATAATAACCTTTGAGTAAAAGATTACTTTACAAAGTAGAAGCATTTAAACTTAAAGCTAACACTTTAAGGTTTTCTTACTATTTATGAGTATTAAAGAAGAAAACAATTAGCATTTTTGAACACTTATTCCACTAGCAAGTGGAGACTTATATATTTTGAATATGGCATCTTATTATAGGTGGTTCACTTCTTAACATTCCATGAAGGTGGTTGATGGTTGTGAAATACCACCTCTTTTAGCCATATAAAATGAGCCATTTATCTCTCATATCATGTTTCTTTCAGCTATAGCTATGCCTTATATGCATGACTTCTAGTTCTCATTTACTTTCATATGAGCTTTGCACATTTAGTAGTTTAGGTAGAATTTTATCACTTTTCCTTGTCTATGACATGTGTATAGGTGTTGATGATGATTATGGATAAAACAAAGGCAAAAGGGACAAAGAGAGCATAGTATGGAGGAGTTGCAGGGACCAGACTTAGCCATTTGAGAGGTTGAAAACGTGAATTTTTCCAACTTCTCAAAATAAATATCCAAGACAATGGGGTTGTAGACCTCGATGATACGAACTCAACGAGCCCAAGAACACGCAAAATGGAGTTCGTATGAAGAAATGGCGGCCAAAATACTAAAGGGGGCACACGGTTTGACGAGCAACTATACGGCCGGAGCTATTTTTCTGGTCGTATAGCTCCGCCGTATAGTTGCCAAAAGGGTTGCAAACGACGGGATTTGACCCTAGAAAAGCTCCAGAACCTTCTTTGAGTCATATGGCGGTATTGGGGGAACACTAGGGCACCCCAAGATCTATATAAAGAAGGGAGGACCCAAGAGAGAGCCACCAAGCCATAGCCCTTTAGGGGCAGAGCTCTGCCGCCGCCGCCACGCATCCAATCTCCATTGTGGCGGAGCTCTGCCTAAACTACACCTCCGAGATCTAGATCTCCCTCAACACCATCACCATCAAGGCATCCAAGCAAGAAGAAGGGGAGGAGAAGGAAGGCATCACTACCACCATGCATCGATCTCCATCTCCATCATCATCTCCATCTCCCTCTATCTCTTGTGTTTAGTAATTGTAAGATTGAACACGGTTGTGATATTATTATATATTTATATATGTTTTGTTGTTCATTCATGTGTGACTGATTGATTCAATTCTAGGTTGAGGTATGATCTAGTGCGCTAAGTTAGAATTTATTGTGATATAAGATGAGTTTATGTGATCCTTTGGTCTAGAAGTGCCTTTGCCTTATGGTGACGCGCGAGAACCATGCATAGTGCATACAGTGTGACAGCCCGGTAATCAATTGGGGAACGTCTATTTATCTGAGAAATCTCTTATAGATCACACATATATTTGCCCATCTACTACTAGTGAGACCAAAGCGTAGAAGCCCTCTCTCATTCCATTCAATCCTACAACTACAATCTCTTTAATTCAATTCATATTCCTATTTACTTTCCGTCTTAGTTTATTTTATTCTTGTTAAAAGTTCTTTGTTATTAGATATTTTAAACCACTCTCAATTATCGCTATAGAATAGGCCATTTGCAAACCACGGTTTGGGTGCGAAACGTGGCCCATTGACAACGTGGCTGCGGGGTTGTTTTGTTTCTGTTCGACGATCTCCCATCCGAACAAACTCTTAAATATTTGCTGCTAGAAGTACTGCAATAACCCTATTGTTGGTGCAGGAATCCAGTCATCAATGGTGTATAAATGTTGCTGCTTTTATGGGATGGTGCTTTAATTAAATTATAAGTGAATAGAATCCCTTACCTATCTTAAGAATTAGTGGTTAGACTTTATAACATGGAAAATGCATAACTTTAATTACTTAAAAACTATGTTTATATTTTTAAGTGAATTCTTAGATAAAAGAAGTAGTAGATATTATCTTGGTGATTTTATAAATGAGGAGAATCCTCTAGACAAACAGTATACTTTTTGTTAATGATTTTTTAATTGATAAATTATTTTAAGAAGCAAAATTTAATTACTCTAAAGGGTAGTTGTAGGAACTACACTTTAAAATGGTTGGATCAACTGTGACTTCATATAATAATCAATTGAATTTGTTTTTTACACTTTTAGACTTTAAATAAACAATTTTAGAGGCATACGCAAAGATTTTTATATTTTTAATGTATTAAAGTAAAATAAAATGGTTTAAACAAGAATTATTAAACATTTGCCTTTAATTTACTTCAAATGTGAAAGGTTATTACGTTTAATGTGTAGATTTTATTTTTGTGATCATTCCGGTATATTATATGTATTTTTGTGATTTTTAAATAATAAGATATGACTTTTATATGTTTTCTTACGTTATAAAGACTTGATAAATAATAATATTTAGTTAAGTGTCACAAAAATGTATGAAACAAGTTTATAAATGTATATTTCGTTTTTCTAAGAATTTTCATATATTATACTTATTTTTATGAATTTTAAATAATAGTATATGCTTTTTAAAGATTTATCCTTAATAGAATATTTGGTAATAATCATAACTATTTCATTTAAGTTGGAAAATAAAGTATAATAATAGGTTTAAATTTTAGAGTTTATTTTTCTGAATATTTTGATATATAATATTTTTTTTTTCTGAATTACAAAACAAAAGTTATTGAATTTACAAGATTTAATCATTTTATTAAATTTCTGGAAAAAATTATATTTGAATTTATAATGTTTATCTACTTACTAAACAGGGAAATACCTTTTACACTCCGACCTAACCTAGCTAGAGTAACTGACCAGTGGGGCATGGCCACTTCAGCAGCCATGCGGGACGAATACCTAGTAAAATCTGCTGACTAGGCAAGGTGTGATGTGTGCATGACGTCACGAGGACGTTAGCACGGCCACCACCATCAGGTCGTGATGGCCGACAACGATTCCGAGTGCGCGCAGGCCAGCAAGACTATACGCTCGAACCAATAGAGCACGAGGGGTGCGAATGATGGTCGCGCCGCCCCATTTAGGTCACCGGAACAGTGACGACGACAAGCACTTGTGGCAACGCTCTCCAATCAAGTGACAAACTCGTGCTAGGGCTGGAACTAGGAAGCGAAAATATGGTTAGAGATGCGTATGCTCACCCTAAGCATTGTTGTGTGGTCCATGACGACGATGATGATCAGAGATGAGCACTCCGACGAAAATTCCGGCGAGCACCGATGGAAGAAAACTGTGAAATTCGCCTCACTCCGAGCTCCCCTTGAAGCTATACTCCACCCAGAGGATCTACGGACCACGACACTTCTTCTCTTCCACTCCACGGTCTTCGAGGTGGATTGATTCGGTGGCTAGCTGAAGCTCGCCAGCGGCGGCTTCGGTGAGCTGGAGGATGATTAAGAGCGAGAGGAAGGAAAATAGAGGACAAGGATCGACCAGGAGCTCGAGACGGTCGCAAGCGGCTGTTTTATACGACTTGACAGGCTCGGACACCTCGACACGACGGCGAGGACCGATGAGATGCGGTGGTGGTGATGTGCTCGATTTGGGCATGAATCTTGACAGGACAGGTGGAGGCGGACTTCAAGCGAGTAGGGCGACGTTCTAAGGTGGTCAATCGCGTCTAGAGCGATCCATAATGATGGCGGCGACGTGGCTCACCGACGGCGTGTGGATCAGGCGGAGAAAAACGAAGACGGCAGTTCTATCCCGAACGGTCCCACCTGTTAGCGAAAGAATGAAGAGGTATCTGGGCCGGGCCGTGTTGGGCTGCTGCTGGGCTCTAGAAGAGTGAGCGAGACACGGAAAGACATACAGGCGAGCGACAAATAGTATAGGAACGACCTAGGCTGTGGGACGATTCCGCTGGCTGTCTCTTTTTCTTTTTCTTTTTCTTTTTCTAATTCTGTTTTCTATTTTAGTATAGCCTTTTTAATTTGAATTTCCACAATGATTCAAATACTCAAAATTCAGTGAATCAACAAGGTTCTTCATGAGTTAAAGTACTAATTGGCTTGGCATTCTCTTTTTAGTATTTACACTAATCATGATTATAGATAGGATTATTTTGTTAGAAAATGTTATTGAGAATTAGGGTTTTAGAGATTTACTTCTTATTTAAAGACCCCTTAAAGATGATTTTATCTTTACTTTGACAACTGTAATTTCAAAGTCTTAGGAGGGTTATTTATAGTCACATGACCTTTTTTATAAATAGGTCATCATATAACAATTTATAATGGACTAATGTTGTGGTTTATAATATAGTGATTTAAATTATAAGGTTCTTTAAAGTTTGGAATTTCTTTTATTCCAATTCCATTACAATTTCTTCATAACCATTCTACTCTTTTTCAAAGTAGGCAGGGATCACTTCTTGAACTAGTTCTTCACTACTTTCTTAAGTGTGGTTAATGTTTTGATAGAATTTTATTATATAATGGTGAACAACCATTATCATTCATGTGGCACAAGTGATCTCAATACACATCAACATTTATTTACAGTTTCCAATACCACACTTACCATGGACCCTAGAGGATACACTACCCTTAAGTTTATTAGTGAATGTTGCTAGGGATCAAGGTTTAAGGATTGATCCTGAATTTATAACCCTGAATCATATCTCAACTCAGAGTGAGCTATAAAGATTACTTCTTAATGTGGTCTTAATGATTCCATGAGACTAGATTTTTATTAGGGTTTAAGATAATAAAGTAGACAAGGCTTTCATCAGTACACTCTTAACTGACATTCTAATAACCTCATAGGAACTTTATTTGGCTAAGAGATACTATTATTTGGCTGCCTAAAATGAGGAATTGATTACACTGCTAACTTCATTCTAGGGTTTTGGACAAAGAGGTAAACATGGTTATGTGCATGGCTTGATATGACCTTGGTGAAAGGTTTCTCAAGCATCCTCACTTCAATTCTTCACTAAGCTTGGTCATAGTTAAGTAATTTCTTTCCTAAATATACTCTATTTAAATCTCTCATCTAATTCACTAAGATCTAATCTGCCTAAATGAACTAGTCATCTAGCTTCACCATATCCATCATCATATGATGACATGGTCATGCCACTTCAACAATATTCCTCCTTCATTTTTCTCTAGTATAAGACTTCCAATTCTTAGGTACTAATAATGAATCTATCCATGTATCTATTTCTAATTCCCTCCATTAACTCCTTTATATCCATCTTGAAACTACTTCCAAGGCTTGCAAGATTACAATTCTCTCTATATCACATGTGATATCAATCCTCTGAAATGGGTAGGGTGTTACTCCGATAATACAAGTTTGTTCTTGTATTAGCTTGTTTAAACTACTATGCATCCAACTACTCCATACAACTTATGTTATATACTTCATCATACTCTAGCTTGACCTCTCATGATGAAGCTAGGTGATTGAGCTTACCAGGGTTTTGCCCAATTTGGTATACTCACAACTCTTCTTCAACACCTAGTCATGTATTCTCAAGTGACTTGAGAATAATGACCACCATACTTAGATCATACTAAGCTTAGGATTCTAATTGTCTGGTCAAGATCTATCATCAACTAAGTAGTAGACTTATACTAGTATCTCTATAAGGCTTATCTTGTTAAGGAAACATACTTTATTTTATTGTGTTTTTGATAAAGAAACAAGAAAACAAAACAAAATAAACAAAGCAAAACAAAAATAACAAAGTAAAGAGATTGGTTATGAGGGACTCTCCTTGTGAAGACGTCCTTGACTCCCGGGCAACGGCGCCATAAAAATACTTTCTGGCTCGTGATTGATGAGCTCGTTGGGGAACCCCAAGAGGAAGGTATGATGAGCACAGTAGTAAGTTTCCCTCAGTTATGAAACCAAGGTTTAATCGAACCAGTAGGAGCAAGGAAACACCCCAAAGGTGTTGCTAGCTGAGCCTTGGCAGGGCGCACTACCGGTGCTAGTAGCAATGTGGAGACCTGCACAACACAACCATAGAACTTTGTCCCCAACTTGCGATGAGGTTGTCAATCTCACTGGTTTTGCTGAAAACAAAGGATTAAACGTATCGAATGGAAGGAAGTAACAGTTTGCAGAAAGTAAACACAAAGCAGTAAACAGTTTGTAGATTGTATGTAAAAAAGGACTGGGGTCCATAGTTCACTAGAGGTGGCTCCCCTTAAGATAGATAACATGTTGGGTGAACAAATTACAGCGGGGCAATTGACAAACATCGAGAAAGCAATACATGCATATACTAATCATCTTGACTCCTTTGAGATTCGATTGGGCATTACAACATTATACATAGACCAACATCCAACTGCATCTATGACTAATAATCTACCTTCAGGTTATCATCCGAACCCCCTCCAGTATTAAGTTGCAAGCAACAGATTATTGCATTACGAATTGCGTGTAAAGTAAACAATACGATTCTTCTATGAACAAAGGATTGTTGTTTTCTCCCTAGTAGCAACATCACATCTAGTACCTTAGAGATTTTTGTCACTTCCCCAGATTACCAGAGGCATGAACCCACTATCGAGCATAAATACTAACTCTTGGAGTTGCTAGCATCTACTTGGCCAAGATAGCTACTAACAACGGAAAGCATGCAAGATCACAAATAACAAAGACATGATAGAATCAATAATCAATCTGAAATAGCATATCAATATCCATCAGATCCCCGCAAACACAACATGTATGGATTACAAATAGATGATCTTGATCATGAACAGAGCTCACAAGATCTAAACATGAAAGCACAAAGGAGGAGAACCAGCCATCTAGCTACTACATGGACCCGTAGTCCAGAGATGAACTACTCACGCATCACACCGGAGGCTTGCATGATGATGAAGAAGGCCTCTAGGGTGAATTCTCCTCTCCGGCAGGGTGCCGGGAAGAGCTTCAGATCCCTCCCGATCTAGGGTCAGAGACGACGGCAGCTACAAACTCTTTCGTGGATTTTTGATCGGGGACTTAGGGTTTCTGTATTAGAGGCAATATATAGGCGGAAGGAGAGGCCGAGGGGGTGCTGGGGTCGGCCAGACCACCCCCTGGCGCGGGCCAAGCCTGGCCGCGCTGCCAGGTGGTGTGGCCAGGCTCTAGCGCCTCTCCGTCTCGTATTCTGGCTCCAGATGTCTTCCGAAAAAATAGCGACTTTGGCTTTTGTCCCGTCCAATTCCGAGAATATTCATTTTCTGACTTCCTGGAACCAAAAACAGCAGAAAACGTGCAGGTGGCACTGTGGCTTTTGATAATAGGTTAGTCCAAGAAATCATATGAAAAGTACTCCAAAGTGTGGACAAAACACAAGAAAGTAGATAAAACCAAGCATGGAACATCAAAAATTATAGATACATTTGCAATGTATCAACATCCCCAAGTTTAACTCCTGCTCGTCCTCGAGTAGGTAAGTGATAAAAAGAAAGAATAATTTTGGAGGTGACATGCACCATCATAAACTTGATCAAAGTATTTGTAAAACATTCAAAGCTGGGATCATAGTACTTCAATCATAACATGAAAGACAAAGTTCTAGCAATAAGCAAAGAAACTATGATGCAACATGAAAAGGCACAAACAAAAGATTCATGAATAACAATGCTTTGAAGACGTTTGTTTGTTTCACATAAAGAAAACATAGCATAATAGCATTCAGCTTGTCCCACATAGAGTAGAAAATATAAATGCATAGAACACCTTCAAAATTCATAAGAGTGACTAGATACAAATAGTTTAAAACAAGCAATATCAAGATATGAATCAATCAACTAGTCTTGGGACAATGCACATAGAACAAAGAATGGCCACTATGCTCTAAAAGTAGGTGCCTAAAGATAGAAGGTGGAGACTCAATATATAAGTGGAAGAAAGGCCTTCATAGAAGGAAGCAGAGATTCAAGTTTCATAAAGAGCTTCCAAAAATTATGGTACTAAACAGCTTTTAGCTCTCATTGCCCCTATCATAAGCATCTTGAAGTGATTAAGGTTAAAGTGAACAAACTATGAAGTATATGCTTGACAAAGTATAAGTTAGAAATCTCATATCCCTTGAATACGAGGGCCACTCCTCATGCTACTCAAGTTTAGTCACCGGTAAGTTCTTGTCATCGTAAGTATATGTGTATCATAGAGAACTGCCCATGGGTACCCCTTGCCCGATGATACGGAAGAATCCCTATATCAAAATAACAAGGCAAGCACACAACGAGCATCTCAACAATCTTCTTATTTACCATGGGAATATGGTGTTTTTTTCTCTCTTTCCTCTTTTCATAATATCTTTTTTTCTTTTTCTCTTTTTTCTCAATATAGGACTCGAGTGCGGAAGGCATAGGGACTCGAGTGCAGAATAGTAAAGTAACAGCAGTAGTAAAGCAAAAACAGTAGTAACAAAAGCAGTAAACAGTGGGATTCGAGTGCAGTAGGCATAGGGATGGATGGACGGGCGTTGCATGAACAAGACAATTCACATAGCAATCAAAACGTAGGGCAATTGCAGATAAGTAAGATAAAGCATCTAAGTACTAGACAATCCCAGGCATGTGTTCCATATATAGTCATACGTGCTCGCAATGAGAACTTGCACAACATCTTTTGTCCTGCCAGCCCATTTGCAGCGGGGCCTCTAGGGAACTACTGGCAATTAAGGTGCTCCTTTTAATAGAGCACCGGAGCAAAGCATTAACACTTCGTGAACACACGTGATCCTCACATCAAAGCCATTCCCTTACGGTTATCCCGATATCTATCACTTCAGGGCCATAGGTTCCGGACAACAACGTGTGTATACAACTTGCAGATAAGACCAAAAACAATACTATCATAATGAATCAATAATATGTCCAGATCTGAAATCATGGCACTCGGGCCCTAGTGACAAGCATTAAGCACAACAAGTCGCAACAAAGTCATAAAGCACTAATAAAAGATACTAGGCACCATGCCCTAACAATCCGATGCCATTACATGAACGATCTCATCCAATCCCTACCATCCCCATAGCCTACAGCGGGGGATTACTCACTCATAGATGGGGGAAACATGGATGGTCAATGGAGAAGCGATGGTGATGATGATGGTGATGATCTCCTCCAATTCCCCATCCCGGTAGGGTGCCAGAACGGAGTTTCTGGTGCTGTTTCGTGGAATCTGGTGGTGGCGGCGGAGCAGAACTCCTTCTGGAAAAACGTCGAACCCTCGAAGTTTTTAGGTCAGAAGGCTCCTTATAGGCGAAGAGAGAGGCCGAGGGGGTGCCTGGGGGGCCCACACCACCCCCTGGCGCGGCATGTGTATACAACTTGCAGATAAGACCAAAAACAATACTATCATAATGAATCAATAATATGTCCAGATCTGAAATCATGGCACTCGGGCCCCAGTGACAAGCATTAAGCACAACAAGTCGCAACAAAGTCATAAAGCACTAATAAAAGATACTAGGCAGCATGCCCTAACAATCTGATGCCATTACATGAACGATCTCATCCAATCCCTACCATCCCCATAGCCTACAGCGGGGGATTACTCACTCATAGATGGGGGAAACATGGATATCCAATGGAGAAGCGATGGTGATGATGATGGTGATGATCTCCTCCAATTCCCCATCCCAGTAGGGTGCCAGAACGGAGTTTCTGGTGCTGTTTCGTGGAATCTGGTGGTGGCGGCGGAGCAGAACTCCTTCTGGAAAAACGTCGAACCCCCAAAGTTTTTAGGTCAGAAGGCTCCTTATAGGTGAAGAGAGAGGCCGAGGGGGTGCCTGGGGGCCCACACCACCCCCTGGCGCGGCCTGGCCTGGCCCGACCACCAGGTGGTGTGGCCATCCCCTGGCTCTTCTCCGTCTCGTATTCTGGCTCCTGGAGTCTTCGGGTGAAATAGGATTTTTGGCATATTTTCCAGGATTTTTCTTGATAGTTGGTTTTCTGCACAAAAAGTAGACACCAAGGCAATTCTGCTGAAAACGGCGTCAGTCCGCATTAGTTGTATCCAAATCACACAAGTATAGAGGAGAAACAATAGCAAAAGTGTTCGGGAAAGTAGATACGTTTTGGACGTATCAACTCCCCCCAAGCTTAGCTTATTGCTTATCCTCAAGCAATTCAGTTGAAAACTGAGTGCGATAAAAGAACTTTCACGAACACATTTGCTCATAAGATGTAAATATTCTCAGCAATGTGATCAACTACTTAGACAATTCATAATAAAGAATATGCAACCAAGTCTACTTAATAGTCTTTGCAAGCTATGAAGAGATTCCATCTCAAGAATAATAAGTAGCATGAGGCACAAACATAAGCAACATTGCAATGCTCATAGAAAGGTATGATAGAGTGGTATCTCGCTTGCCTTTGATTATGAATATCAAGGCACCTCTGAAGTTCAAGTGATGACTAGAAGTAAAGATATCAATGATACAAGCATCAAAGTCATAACACAAATAATCAAGTAATGGAACAAACACAAAGAATTACAACTATGCTCTCAAGAAGGTGCTCGGAGAATATGTGGAGACTCGACAAGTAGAAGAAAAAGTTTTGAATAATTTGAAAGGCTTCCAAATGCTGAAAGTATGGTACTCATTAGCTTTGAGCTCTCATTGCCCCTATCATAAGCTTCTTTAAATGGTTAAGGTTAAAGTGACACAACTAAGAGGATATGCTTGACAAGTTATAAATCGAAGTCGCATGCCCCTTACTTACGAAGACCGATCCTCATGCTACTCAACTTCAGTCACAAGTAAGCTCTTGTCATTGTAAGTATATATATATCACAGAGAACCGCCAACGGGGTACCCCTTGCACATGACACGAGAGCTATCCCATAATCAAAATAACAAGGCAAGCAGACAATGAGCATCTCGGCGATCTTTTTATTTACTATGTGCATAGATTTTTATTGAGGATGCTTCATAGAATGCTCATTATGGTTATGCTGCAAGTTTCCACCATGATTAGGCATGGCTTAGGCTAGCGGCCCAGGCGTTTCTCTAACATACATACAAACTCAATGATCTTACAAGTTCCACTTTTATTTCACACCGCCGGGATCCATAAGCAAAAGAACATGATATCAACTAGGTACAAAGTACCTATGAAGCGTTGAAAGCGGTCCCCATGATACATGGTTCTGCTAACTTCAACTCATAAAGCGCAAGCATATGCGCAACAAAGAAGGACGCAATGGTTCAGGTTTATTAAGTGCAAGAAAATAAAGTGTGCCGTCAAGTTCGTGAGAGCTTTATTAACTAACTTTCTCATAACAAGCAAACATTTTATTTGGAAGAAAACAAGGCATATTGAATATGCACGGAGGTAGCAAATGATGCTAATGGGTAGGTATGGTGGACACTTTGGAAATATTTGGTTTAGGGAGTTGGGAACTTGAGTAAAACATACTCAGTGAAAGTGAAGGCTAGCAATAGTAAGGGAGCGACAAACGAGAGAGCAATAGCTGTCATTATCATGCTTGCAACAAAATAGGACTACTCATGGCATGAAAGTGATTCAAGATCCTCAAGGCAAAATAATTCATCGAGGCTCAACTGATTATTACAGTCATGTGCATGCGTGAGCATGTGCCAAGTCAATTCAAATGAAACATTCAGAGGAGGATACCGCGGTGTCATACCAATTTATGAATAGAGCAATGCAAGAAAACATCCATAAGACATGCTACAAACTATTAGCGAGCTGGAGCTAATCATAAGAAAGCAAGAACTACTAAGCATCCAAAGAAAACATACACTCTACATGAACGGACTAAGCATGCTCATAGTGATGAGTATATGTACAAAAAATGAAAACAAATAGAGTTTGTCACCAGCCTCTTACCACGCCTCAAGTTGTCATTAATCCTCATTATTGCTCTTCACTTGTGTGGCTTGAATAATAATATGAAACCAATATCCACTAAGGACTGCCGAGCCCTGTAGCAAACTCGCAAAAAGCAAAGAAGAACGACAAATATTTTTGGTGTTTTCGATTTTTTTAAAAAGAACCAAAAGAGAAAAACAAGCAAAGCAAAATCTTTTTGGGTTTTTCGAAAAGTTCAAACAAAGCAAAAAGGGAAAATCAAACCAAGGAAAAAAGAAGAAGCAAACCAAAGAGAACCAACAAAAATATTTTTGGTCTTTTTGTGTTTATAGAAAGCAAAAGCAAAGAAAGAGAAAGAAAACTAAAAAGAGAACAAAAACATGAATATACAAAGTACCGACGCAACATGATACGGAGATGACTGCGGTGTTGGCGTACCTCCCCCCAAGCTTAGGCTTTTGGCCTAAGTGGGTATCAATCCCAAGCTGGCCAAGATGAAGTGTCACCCTGGTACGACAAAGAGGTCCCCTCATCCTGGTGCGAACTCGAGTACGTCCCTCCGTAATGCGTGGAGTAATCATAGGAGGGCACATCCTCCTGGTGCTTCTCGTGGAAACCCAGCAAGCGAAGCTGCTCGTCCACCTCCTCCTTAGAGCGCGACCACGGTCTCTTGTGAATACTAAACAAAGCAGGCTCTGGCAAAAGGATTTCCCTTTCATCCCTATCAGTGAAAAGCATCCTATATACTAGATTGTTCAAATCAGAGGTAGCAGTGACAAAGTGATGAGTTCTCATGGCAACAAGATCAAGCCTCTGTGGTGCCAGCATAGCATCATAGGGATCCACTAAAAGACCTAATGTATTGACTATGCGTGATGCAATGGTGCCCCCATAGATAGGCCCCCTAGCAGCTAGGCGGCGAGCAATAAGCGAGCCAAGATTGTACCGAGTATCATTGTTAGGCGCAGCAGAAAGGAATGCTAAATGATAGTTGGAGATATTACTTGTGTTCTCCCTACCCAGTATACTAGTAGCAAGATAATATGCAAAGTATCTAAGAGCAGGGAGTTGGATATTTCTTATCTCCGTGTTGCGTCACACGGTCATCATCATTGGTCACCCCTCGGTAAAGCTCCAACAAATCAGCGGGTCGCCCTTGAATTTTCTTCATGGTCCCTGTCATACGCACACCTACAATACTGCAAAATCTCTCCAAAGGCATGGTGAAGGGCAGATCATAGATTTTAAAAGAGACAATAGACTGATAGGGTGTGTTAGTAAACGTGAAACTCTAAACAAAAGTTTTGGTGAGCATAGCGTATTGTGTACTCTCATGTTGCATATATGAGGTCAAACGAACCCTCTCAATCAGTAGCAAGAAATCATCAAGAATACCTGCAGCTTGTAAGAAAGTAAAACAAGGAAAAGAGGATGGGTGAGCATCCCCATCATCCCTTTCACTGCCAATACGAGTTGCAATGTGATCTTCATTGTATGATGGCCTAGCTTGAGAGGCTGTTCTTGAGGGCCTCGACCTCCTAGGTGCATCACTCTCAAATATCTCTCCAAAAGTATGGTTGTTCATGCTTGGTATTCTGAATTTAAACACCTATTAAACAAGTGATTGCAAAGTAAATATAATGAAGGATTCTACTCATAGGGACTTGCAAGAGGCCTAAACATGCATCAAAACTATATCTCTAAGCATCAAACAAGCTTACAAGCTCTCATAACCAGTCACCTATAGCAGCAAAATACTCAAGATATAATCCACTAAACACAAATCTACTTGGACAAGGGGAGGAGTCACATAGCAGGGAACAAATGCTCCAAATTTCAGCAAGAAAGATGGGCTGAGCAAGGAGATCGAAAAAATCGAGAGTAAGCACAGCAGGAACGTGATTTTGAGCAATGAACTAGAGCTTACTCGGGAGAGAGAAGAAAGTGGCAGGTGAGAGAGTTAGTGGGGGGGGCAGGGGTGGCCCACACCAGGGCATGGCGCCACCTAAGGCTGGCCGCGCCACCATGTGGTGTGCCTGCCTGGTGGGCCCCCTGGTACCTCCCAGGTACTCCTCTTCCCCTTTTTTCACGTAAAAATTTAATATGAATTTTCTAGAATTTTTCGAGACACTTTATTTTTGGGCAATTTTCAGAAATAGAAGAATGATTTTTCTGACAGATAGAATTTTTTTCTTTTGAAAACATGATGCAAGGACAAAACAAGGCTAGAACTACGAAAGTTCTAACATGAAAACAACTAACAACAAAACGAAAACTAAATGAAAGCAAAAACTAAAATGCAAAGGATAGAAATAAACGGAGATAATCATAATGAAAACATTGTTTTGTTCAATGGAATCCTTTTGTTAACAAGGTTGATCAAGTCTTGCTACCAAAACAATTGCATATGAGACAAAACTTTGTATTCCACTAATGATTATGTTACCTCAACCTTGATAGCAATGGTCCCAATCATAATAGTTTCAAATTTTTCTCTTGGTATGGGACAATATATTTCTCCAACTTGAATGCCTTCAATATGTTCAATTGAATTCAAACCATAAGTCCTTTCAATATTTCTTGGGGAAATAGACAGTATGTTCCTTGTCATTAACATTGAAGGTCACCTTTCCTTGATTACAATTAATAACAGCTCCTACAGTATTAAGAAAAGGTCTCCCAAGAATAATAGACATATTATCATCTTCGGGTATTTCAAGCACAACAAAATCAGTTAATATCAAGCAATTGTGAGCCACCTGAACAGGTACATCCTCACATATACCCACAGGAATAGTGGTAGATTTATCAGCCATTTGCAAAGATATATCAGTTGGTATTAATTTTTCAAGTTGAAGCCTCTTATAGAGAGAGAAAGGCATAACACTAACTCTGGCTCCCAAATCACACAAAGCAGTTCTAACATAACTGTTCTTAATAGAGCAAGGGATAGTTGGAATCCTGGGTCTCCAAGTTTCTTAGGAACCTTACCATTGAAGGAATAATTAGCAAGCAAAGTAGAAATTTCTTCATTAGGGATCTTCGTTTTATTCGAGACAATATCCTTCATATATTTTGAGTAAGGAGGTAATTTAATAGCATCAGTTAAAGGAATTTGCAGAAATAAAGGTTTCATCCACTCACAAAACTTATTATAATGTTCATCTTCCTTTGACTTGTGTTTCTTATCAGGGAAAGGCATAGGTTTTTGGACCCAAGGCTCTCTTTCACTACCATGTTTCTTAGCAATAAAATCTTCTTTAGTGTATTTAGTAGTCTTAGTGTGGTTTTCAAGTTCTTCTTCAACTTTTTCTTCATTAGGAACTTCATTTTCTTCATTACCACTTTCAGTTTCAGCATCAGAGATAGATATACTATTAGGATCTATAGCAGGTTCAGAATGTTCTACAATAGTTCTATGTTTCTTTTTCCTTTTCTTACGAGTAGAACCACTATTTTCAGCTTGTTGAGAATCCTGCTCAATTCTTTTGGGATGCCCCTCAGGATATAGAGGATCCTGGGTAGCAGCACCACTTCTAGTTCTAATTTCATAAGCATGTTTTTCTTTAGCAGCATTAACTAGCAAGTCGGTTTGCACTTTAACGAGTTGATATATTTGAGTTTGAACCATTTGAAAGTGTTTAACAATCATTTTAACATCATTAGAGGTTCTTTCCACAATATCTTTCAACTCAACAATAGCTTTAGTGTTTTCCATTAGATGATTTTGCACCCTTTTATTAAAGTTATCTTGCTTAACAATAAAGATATCGAATTCTTCTAAGCATTGATCAGGAGGTTTAGAGTAAGGGATATCACCTTCATCAAAGTGTTGGAGAGAGTGTACCTCAATAGTGGATGAGTAGGGAATAGGCTTACATAATTCTTCTATCGGTGGTAAATTCTTGACATCTGCAGCTTTAATTCCCTTCTCCTTAAGACATTTCTTAGCTTCCTTCATCACTTCATCATTTAATTCAATAACTCCCCTCTTCTTTGATGTTGGAATAGCCACGGGAATAGATGGTTCAGGTACAATTACTTCAGGTATAGCTTGTTTAGGAGGAGTCCAATCTTCATAATTCTTGCTTATTTTAGCCATTAATTCCTTAGCTTCCTTAGGAGTCCTATTCCTGAAAACACAATCAGCACAACTATCTAGGTATGTCCTAGATTCTTCGGTTAGTCCATTATAAAATATATCAAGAAGCTCATTCTTAGGTAATGGACTTCCAGCATGTGCATGAATCAAAGCACAAAACCTTGCCCAAGATTCAGGAAATACCTCTTTTTCTCCCTGTTTAAAATCAAAAAGTTCCTACAAAATAGCATGTCTAGCACTAGGAGCCAAATATTTCTACAGGAAAGTACTAATCAAGCACTCAGGGCTATCAATAGATCTAGGAGGTAAATTACAAAACCAAGTTTTATCTTCTCCTTTCAGTGAAAAAGGGAAAATCTTAGCAAAAAATTAAGTATGCATCTTAATATCATCAGAAAACAAGCCACTCATGGTACAAAGTTCATTCATATGTGCTACCGCACTTTCATTCTTAGTCCCACAAAAAGGTTCTCTCTAGACAATAGCTATGTAAGATAGATCGTGAGAGAAATCATAATCTTCATCTGAAATGTTTATGGGAGAAGCAGCAAACTTAGCACTAGTCTTGATAACCCACAAGTATAGGGGGTGAATCGCAGTATTTTCGAGGGAAGTGAAACCCAATTTATTGATTCGACACAAGGGGAGCCAAAGAATATTTATATGCCTTAACAACTGAGTTGTCAATTTAGCTGCACCTGGAAACAATCTTGCTCACATCAGTTTATCAGTAGCAATAGTTTTGTAGTAGGAATAGTAAAGTAACAGCAATAGTAAAGCAAAGACAGTAGTAACAAAGGCAGTAAACAGTGGGATTCGAGTGCGGTAGGCATAGGGATGGATGGACGGGCGTTGCATGAACACGACAATTCACATAGCAATCAGAACGTAGGGCAATTGTAGATAAATAAGATAAAGCATCTAAGTACTCGACAATCATAGGCATGTGTTCCATATATAGTCATACGTGCTCACAATGAGAACTTGCACAACATCTTTTGTCTGCCAGCCCGTTTGCAGCAGGGCCTCTAGGGAACCACTGGCAATTAAGGTGCTCCTTTTAATAGAGCACCAGAGCAAAGCATTAACACTCCGTGAACACACGTGATCCTCACATCAAAGCCATTCCCTTCCGGTTATCCCGATTTCTGTCACTTCGGGGCCATAGGTTCTAGACAACAACGTGTGTATAAAACTTGCAGATAAGACCAAAAACAATACTATCATAATGAATCAATAATATGTTTAGATCTGAAATCATGGCACTCGGGCCCTAGTGACAAGCATTAAGCAGAACAAGTCGCAACAAAGTCATAAAGCACTAATAAAAGATACTAGGCACCATGCCCTAACAATATGATGCCATTACATGAACGATCTCATCCAATCCCTACCATCCCCATAGCCTACAACGGGGGATTACTCACTCATAGATGGGGGAAACATGGATGGTCGATGGAGATGAAGGGAATATGCTCGAGAGGCAATAATAAAGTGGTTATTATCTTATTCCATGTTTATGTTAAATGTTTATTTTACATGCTATAATTGTATTGATCGGAAACGTCAATACATTTGTGTTTAATAAACAAAAAGGGTTCCTAGTTATGCCTCTCTTATAGACTAGCTCGTTGATTAACAAGATGATCAAGGTTTCCTTATCATGGACATTGGATGTTGTTAATAACAAGGTCACAACATTGGTGGAATGATGTGATGAACATTCATCCGAAGTATAGCATTACGATCAAATTCATTATGTTTATATTGCTATAACATCATACGAAGTAATCTTTATCCTTAGACCATGAGATCATGTTAATTGCTAACACCGGAAGAGTATCTTGATATCATCAAACGTCACACCGTAACAGGGTGACTATAAAGATGGGTTTAGTGCTACGAAGGTGTTAAGTTGAGGCTCATGGATCAAGAGTGGAATTTCTCAATCCCAATGACGGATAGATATACTATGGGCCCTCTCGGTGATATCACATTGAAATAGCTTGCAAGCAAGTTTTGTGATCACTAGAATGTTATATCACGGGAACAAGAAAAGAGTGCATGTCGGTAACGAGATCAAACTAGGTATGGAGATACCGATGATCGAATCTCGGACATGTAATATATCGCGAGACAAAGGGATTTAGTTACAAGCGTTAAAGGTTCTCATGATCACAGAAGTCATCGTTGAATGTGTAGGAGTCAGTATGGATCTCCAGGTCTCGCTGCTGATTATTGATCGGAGAGGGGTCTCGATCATGTCTGCATTATTCGCGAACCGTAGGGTGCCACACTTAAGGGATACCGACACCATTTGGAGCAAATATGTTTTAGATAAAGATTTAAGAAAGCGCTGGAATTATTTCAATAGACACCGAAACTGTTTCGGGTGAAATTGCTGAAATTGGTTCTGTATGTAATATTGAAATATTGCAGGGGGTTTTATGTGAATGTTTGTTAATTAAAGTAATTAACAAAATTCTGAATAAAAATAATAAAAGAGTTTTATTAAATGAGAGAGCATTAAATTTGGAGAAATTTAATGCATTTAAAGTGGAGACTTTAAAAGGGAATGTGAAGAGGCATTTTAATGTGGAGGGGTTACCACCATATGAATGGAGGAGGTGAAGAGGCACCTCCTCCATGCGCCGGCCATGAAGGAGGGGCACCCCCCTCCTCCTATAAAAGGCCACCCTCTCCTCACTTCTCACACACACCTCCTTGTGAAGGATCTCTCTCCCCCTCTAGTATTATTCCCCATGGTCTCGGATTAGCGAGATACATGTTCCTGGTGGCTTTATCTGGTAAGGAGTTGCTGCTTCCGCTGCTTTGCTGGAGCGAGGGACGGAGGTTGTCGGGGTACCGAACGTGTGTGCGATCATGGATGCACCGCTGCTTTGCGGTGCTGGACTTGGTGGTGCTAGAGCTGGATCTGATGGACGTGCTGGAGCCGGACCTGCTGGACTTCCTCACGATCTTGAGATCGGCAAGTGTACGACTACATCAACCACGAGTTCCTAGTCGTTAACAAAAACTCGTTGTCTTCGAGGGTAAGTTCTCGTTGGATGTATGTCCACCCGTTGCTTTGTACCTAGTAGATAGATCTTGGCGTGTAGTTCACATCGTAGGAAATTTTTTGTTTTCTATGCTGCGGACCCAACAGTGGTATCAGAGCCTGATCTATGCGTAGGTGCTTTGCACAGGTAGTACACATATGTTTATATGTGGGCGATGATGATCATGTTATTGCATCTTCCATGTATTTTGGATATTGGTGGCATAGTGGGATGAAGCGGCCCGGACCAACCTTAATGTCATCGTACATGAGACCGGTTCCACGACTGACATGCAACTTGTTTTGCATAAGTGGCTGGCGGGTGTCTGTCTCTCCTACTATAGTCAATATCTGATTTACAACGAGTTGCTAATAACTTGGTTATCCTCGTTTTGGTTCATGTTCATAGGTGAGAACGGTTCTATCTCTGAAAGCCCTAAGCCACGTAAAACTTGCAATTGATAAATTAGAGGCGTCTAGTTTAGATCGTTGCTGGGCTAGTGTCTTGATATGGTACTGTTGTAAGTAGATGTATGATATATACTCTTACAACACACTCAACGTGTAAGTTCCATAGACCTTGGCCTTACACACAAAGGAATGATAGAGATCATACCATGATGCAAGTGATAGAGATGAAATGCCTAGACCATATCATCTCACTTTACACATTAGATGTTAGCATCTTATATTGCTAGTTTGGCGCTTTCTGTAGCATTGTAAGATGCTCCCTCATTTAGACATCAAGATAAAAATGTGTTCTTCCTTAAGTATGCACCGTTTTATGGATCGTGTTTCGAGACATCACGTGATGATCAGGTGTACTCGACTCTACACTTTCATACAAACGGGTGTAAGATAGTTTTACACATGCGAGTACTAAGGTTCTTACTTGGCGAGCCTAGCATGTACAGACATGGCCTCGGAACACGGACCGAAAGGTTAAGCATGAGTCATATAGTTGATATGATGCCCATATAGATGCTCGACTTTGAAGCTACATCAACTCATGTGATGATCGGACTTGGTGTAGTGGATTTAGTTCATGTAATCACCAAAAAGACACGAGGGATGTCGTTTTTGAGTGGGAGTTCATTTCTAATTTGGATTAGTCGAACCAAATTTGTCATAAAAATCAAAGTGAATTTGCATAGTTTGTTGTAGTCATTGGGATTCGTTTTCTACCTTATGCTTAGTTTTTATTTGAGATAATAGAACTATAGAATTCTGGATATTTACTTTACGAACTGGTATCGTATTATTTTGAATCTCAATTTAAAGTTTATAAGTCCTATTGCAAACTTTCAACAAACTCTATTTACTCCATGAAGTTTAATAAGTAGTATTAAATCAAGAGTAAGAATTCCAACGTTAGTATCTAAAGTATCATGTTTGCCTCCATGATTATTGATATCTGAAAGTTGTTTTAATATCAAGATTATATTGGAGCTGAAATTTGTTTTAGAAACCATCATGTGTGAAAGATATTGTGATATCTGAAACAATGTTTTTGGTTGCATTATGATAGAGTATAATTTAGCAAAATACATGTTCTCATATTGTATGAGAATTTGTGAAGGTTGGAGATGCTAGGCATCCGAATCTACCAAAAAGGTTTTGGGAACTGATATTATACTCGCGATTCTTCCTTATAGGCTATAGTAGCTTGATCATGAAAGTTGTCATGATAAGGATGAATAGAAGATGTAAGTAAAATGTTTACTACACTAATAGATTACTAAAGAATGGATTTTTGAAAGAATGCCAAACATTTGATGATGGTGATCCACTTCAAAGTGCAAGTCCAAAGGTATTAGTATTTGACTATATACAAGCTTTGTACCATGTGTCATGTTCATGACACCACTATTGATGTTGATAGATTCTTTTAAAAGAAAAGGAATTGTTGAAAGAGAATCTATAAAATATTTGCCAGAAAATAAAAGGTTGGAGATGTCCAACTTGGGTATATAGAAGATATACATGTTATGGTTGTATTCCTTGCTTATTAAACAATGTGGTTCTTAGGTATTGGATACCGCTATTGGATAACGAATTGGTTGGTATGAAGTGTCATACAGGACAACGCAATTCATGAACTGCAATGGCCTAAGTAACTAGCAAGAGAATAAGTGATGATGATCATCGAAAACAAATAAAGTGTTATTGTGCTTTTTCGTTGTCATCAAACCTAGCCTTCAAGATTTGTTTTAATAATTGTTATTTTGTTCCGGTATTACGAGAACAATGGTTGTTCAAATAATTACCGTATTCCATAAAGGATGGTTGAACTTTTACAAGTCTAGTGGGAGAAATCACATCCATAAACACTATTGCTAAAATGTCGCAAGACAAATGATTGAAAGATCACTTATGAAGTGACATCGCTGTTTAAATTACATTGGAAAGAAAACATGAAGAAACTCCATGTTGATGGATTTTTGGAGTCTTTGATTTTGATCAATTGACGCATGTGAGACTTTCCTCGAGATAATTGAAACTCCATCCATAGGCCAGAGAGGAACGAATGACTAGATTATTGGAAATTGTGCATGCTAATGTGCATAGTCCATTATGTGTAGCCATATGCGATGGATCTTTTTGCTTCATATGCTTTCTTCGAAAATTTTAATGAATATATCTGTATATTTACTTAATAAGGAAGAAGTATGAAACATTTGAAAGTTGTTCAAAGAATTTCAAGATGAAGTGAAAAATCATTGTAACAAGAAAATAAAGAGTTTATGATTCGATCATAAAGGAAGATATTTGAGTTACATGTTTAGCAAAACACCTAAGATTTGAGGAACTGTTCCATGAATTAGGATTTCCCGATAAACCACAGGAGTATGGTATGTTCGAGAGATGAAATCAAACCATGTTTGACATGGTAAGAGCAAAGGTGTCATTTATAAAACTGCCATTATGTTTTAAGGATTGAAGCTTTAGAGACTACCACTTTTACACTGAAAAGAGCACCATCGTGATCCATTGAAATGACACCATATGAATTATGGTTTGGGATAAAAACCCGAATTGTCTTTTCTTAAATTTTGGTATGCTATGCATAAGTAAAATGTTTACAACCAAAGTCAGATAAGCACGTCTTTGTAGGTTATCCCAAAGAATTTGTTGGGAATTTCTCCATAACACCGAGGATAAAAGAGTTTGTTACTTGGAACGTCAAGTTTTGTGAGAAGGAATTTTTCGTGAAAAGTTAAGTGGGGGGACAATAGAACTTTGATAAGGTTGTTGAACCTTAGCTATATGTGCTAAGTAGCACAGCGCCGGAAAGTGTCCCGGTGGCGGCCACAATGCTCATGGCTCTCGTGATTACAAAAGGTGTGACCTCGGAGATTAGAGTTCCTATAGAACCGTGTGGGTCGGTAAGAATCAAATAGTAAGATTTGATAAGCAAGTCGTTATTGTTTTGACAATGATGAACCGACTACATGCAAAGAAGCGATGATGGGCCCTGACTCCATAAAATGACTAGAAGTCATAGAATCCGTGATAGTATCCATACACAAGAAATCAAGTTTCTGAACTTGGAAGACCCTCCGGAAAGGCGTGAAGCCTATCGGTCGTGTTTGGATCTATAAAGAAATAAGACATGGATGTTTAACATCTATGAAATAGTCGACATGTTAGAAAGAAGTTTACGACAATGTTCAAGGAGTTGACTATGACAAGATTTGATCTTTCATAGCGATATTTAGTATTGACGGATTAATGTAGCAACCACTAGATATAATTTGGTATATGGTAATTGAATAAACAAACAATGTTCTTCTAATAGAACGGTTACCTAGGACATGTACATGACACGGTCCAAAGGGTTTTGTTAATTCAAAGGGTGCTAAAAGGGCATGCAAACTTCAATAGTTGAAGTAAGCATAGCGGAGTTGGAATCTTCACCATGATGAAACTGTTAAAAGAGTTTAGATTCATCGGAGATGATGAAGATGCTTGTATTTGCAAGAAATTAAGTGGGAGCGCTAAGACATATTTCTAATACATTATGTAGAGGACATATTGTTGATTGGAAATGATGTATATTGTATTGACACAAGTTAAGAATTTCATTAAAATAAGATTTCGATGAAAGACTTGGGCAAAACCGGAATATTAGGCATCAATATCTATATGGATAGATTAAGGCGCTAATATGGTGGTGCCAGACATACATATATGAGATATTGAAAGGGTTCAATATGGAAACAACAAGAAAGGTTCTTGCTGCATGGAAAGGATTGTATCAAAATTCAAGTGTTTCAACACTTGGTGAGTAAAATCACATGAAGATTTTATTCGATTATACCATGATATGTATATATCCAGAATGTACTATGCTCTAAATGTTATGATCACATACCAGAATGATTCATGAGATGATCATTGGACGATAGTAAAGATATTCTTATGAGCTTTGGAAGAACTAAGAATATATAATGTATAAGTGACAAATAGTTAAAGGTAGTTCATTGTAAAGTGTTACATTGATACTAGTTTTGTCACAAGATAGAAATTAAATTTATCTCAATTTATACTATGGGTGGCACAATGTAATGGAAAGGATGTTCCATGATGGATTTGGATGAGTTCCAAAGTTGAGACATTGTGACGGATACTACAACAAAAGGCTAGGTATATGACTGCTATAGTAGCAGCATAGGAGGGCATTTGTGTTAAGTAGTTTGTTATCAAACTAGGTGTGGTTCAAAGTGGGCTAATACTATAAAGATATATTGTGTGACAATAATATCAACATATTTTAACCGGAACGAACTAAAGGTCTCACCAAAGGACCAAATTTATACAATGCCATCTCATTTGAGAATGAGTGATGCGTAGAGACGCAAAGACATGCAAATACACACGAACCTGAAACTGTCAGATCCGGAGATTATGTTAACCACTAGCAATCGCGTATATGCAACACCAGAAAGCCATAGGTGTTCAATAGGCAAAGTTTTTCAAACTATATTATTGACTCTAGTGCAAGTGGGAGACTGAAGGGAATATGCCCGAGAGGAAATAATAAAGTGGTTATTATCTTATTCCATGTTTATGTTAAATGTTTATTGTACGTGCTATAATTGTATTGATCGGAAACGTAAATATATGTGTGTTTAATAAACAAAAAGGGTTCCTAGTTATGCCTCTCTTATAGACTAGCTCGTTGATTAACAAGATGATCAAAGTTTCCTGATCATGGACATTGGATGTTGTTAATAACGAGGTCACAACATTGGTGGAATGATGTGATGAACATTCATCCGAAGTATAGCATTACGATCAAAGTCATTATGTTTATATTGCTATAACATCATACGAAGTAATCTTTATCCTTAGACCATGAGATCATGTTAATTGCTAACACCGGAAGAGTATCTTGATATCATCAAATGTCACACCGTAACAGGGTGACTATAAAGATGGGTTCAGTGCTACGAAGGTGTCATGTTGAGGCTCATGGATCAAGAGTGGAATTTGTCAATCCCAATGACGGATAGATATACTCTGGGCCCTCTCGGTGATATCACATTGAAATAGCTTGCAAGCAAGTGATGTGATCACTAGAATGTTATATCACGGGAACGAGAAAAGAGTGCATGTCGGTAACGAGATCAAACTAGGTATGGAGATACCGATGATCGAATCTCGGACATGTAATATATCGCGAGACAAAGGGATTTAGTTACATGCGTTAAAGGTTCTCACGATCACAGAAGTCATCGTTGAATGTGTAGGAGTCAGTACGGATCTCCAGGTCCCGCTGCTGATTATTGATCGGAAAGGGGTCTCGATCATGTCTGCATTATTCGTGAACCGTAGGGTGACACACTTAAGGGATACCAACACCATTTGGAGCAAATATGTTTCAGATAAAGATTTAAGAAAGCGCTGGAATTATTTCAATAGACACCGAAACTGTTTCGGGTGAAATTGCTGAAATTGGTTCTGCATGTAATATTGAAATGTTGCAGGGGGGTTTCTGTGAATGTTTGTTAATTAAAGTAATTAACAAAATTCTGAATAAAAAATAATAAAAGAGTTTTATTAAATGAGAGAGCATTAAATTTGGAGAAATTTAATGCATTTAAAGTGGAGACTTTAAAAGGGAATGTGAAGAGGCATTTTAATGTGGAGGGGTTACCACCACATGAATGGAGGAGGTGAAGAGGCACCTCCTCCATGCGCCAGCCATGAACCACGAGTTCCTACTCGTTAACAAAACTCGTTGTCTTCGAGGGTAAGTTCTCGTTGGATGTATGTCCACCTGTTGCTTTGTACCTACTAGATAGATCTTGGCGTGTAGTTCACATCGTAGGAAAATTTTTATTTTCTATGCTGCGGACCCAACAGGAGAAGCGATGGTGATGATGATGGTGATGATCTCCTCCAATTCCCTGTCCTGGCAGGGTGCCAGAACGGAGTTTCTGGTGCTGTTTCGTGGAATCTGGTGGTGGCGGCGGAGCGGAACTCCTTCTTGAAAAACGTCGAACCCCCCGAAGTTTTTAGGTCAGAAGGCTCCTTATAGGCGAAGAGAGAGGCCGAGGGGGATCCTGGGGGCCCACACCACCCCTGGTGCGGCCTGGCCTGGCCCGCACCACCAGGTGGTGTGGCCACCCCCTGGCTCTTCTCCGTCTCATATTCTGGCTCCTGGAGTCTTCGGGTGAAATAGGATTTTTGGCATATTTTCCGGGATTTTTCCTGATAGTTGGTTTTCTGCACAAAAAGTAGACACCAAGACAATTCTGCTGAAAACAGCGTCAGTCCGCATTAGTTGTATCCAAATCACACACGTATAGAGGAGAAACAATAGCAAAAGTGTTCGGGAAAGTAGATACGTTTTGGACGTATCATTTTCCACCATGTCAGCATGGATTAGACCAGCGGCCCAGGCGTTTCTCTAACACATATACATAACTCCATGGACTTACAAGCTCCCCTTTCATTTCACACCGACGACATTGATGACCGACAAGTATAGGGGGTGTATCGCAGTATTTTTGATAAGTAAGAGTGTCGAACCCAACGAGGAGCAGAAGGTGCTGGCTAGTGGTATGGATCAGGAATTCTCTGCAAATACTTAGCAAACGAATTTTTAGGGGTTTTCGATAAAGCAAGTAAATGAAGTACGAGTAAATAAAAGACAGTAAGAATGAATGCAGCAAGTGGCCCAATCCTTTATGCAGCAAAGGACAAGCCGGTTGTATTTCTATAGATGACCAAACGTTCTCGAGGACACATGGGAAGACTGTCAAGTGCTTTTGCTTCATATAGTCGATTAATATTCTTTAGCTTGCTAAGTGTTGTGTGGGTGAACCTGTGCTAATGTACCGCCCCATCCAAGACTAAATACATACTTGTGATTAAACCCCCTTGCAAACATCCGTAAGTACAAGAAAGTAATTAAGGTAGAAACCTAACCACAGCTTTAAACTCTAAGACCCTTACGTCCCTTGTGCAATGGTTTCCTAACAAGGGTTCAGGTTTCTATCACTCCGGCAACCCCTACGATTAGTAGCCAAATACACAATGCATTCCCCTAGGCCCATATAGGTGAAGTGTCATGTAGTCGACGTTCACATGACACCACTAGAAGAAGTACACCACAACTTAAATAACAATCTATTGAATCTTTCTCAACGCAACTCCACTACTAACAACAAGACTTCTCCCATGTCCTCAAGAACAAAATGAACTACTCACAAGACATCATATGGATCATGATCAGAGATGGAATAATGATGTATAACAATCTGAACATAAACAATAATTCAATGGTTCACTGAATAGCATCAACTACAAAGAGTAATCAACACCGGGAAAGTTTCCCCTATGAACTATAGCAAGATTCAACCAATTGTTACAGCAATATGGAGATGGTGATGAGGGTGCTGATGGTGATGATGATGATGATCCCGATGAAGTCCAGCTTGATGGTGGTGTTGATGGAAACGATCTTCCCTCTCCGGGAAGGAATTCCCCTGGCAGAAATCTGTCTACCAGAGAGATCTTTCTCTCTCGGTGTTTTCCACCCCGCAGAGGCGGCGGAATCTTTCTGTGGTCTCTCCCCGAGTCTTAGGGTTTCGTGGGGATGATATACGCTAGAGGAGAGAGGCTGGAGTGGGCCAGGGCAGCCACACCACTCCCTGGCGCGGCCTAGGCTTGCCCGCGCCATGGGGTGGTGTGGGCTCCCTGTGGCCCACCTCCACTCCATCTTCTGGCATCCTGAGTCTTCTGGAAAAATAGAATTTTCCGTATATTTTCCTGTATTTTCCGATCTTCGCGAATTTTGCCTCCAAACAACACCTTTTCCATCAGAATCCTGACTGCAGCGGTCCATGCTCCAAAAGTCATCAACCATGCAAAAATAGATGAAATAACATAAGTATCACCTCTCAATATGAAATATATCAATGAAGAATAGTGAATTAAGACATAGAATAGTGATCAAAATGGACGTATCAACTCCCCCCAAGCTTAGACTTCGCTTGTCCCCAAGCGAAACTGAGCTTAATAAACATGACCTCAAGTTTATGGAGTGAAGAGTCGATAAAAGGATACGTACAAGAAGCATCACATTCATCAAATACATAGAACATAATAGAAGACAACTCACTATTATATAACTCAACTTGTAATGAGTAAAGGAAACACAATAAAGATACAAAAAGTGAATCATTAATTGGTAATGGCAAACTTAGCTCTTGGTCGAAGAATAGTTGATAATTTGCTGGAGTTCACAAATAGCTGGTTTTTCAATGATAGCTTTCAAAGTAGTAAACATCAAGATAAGAGCAATGTGCAAAGCAAGGAACATAAGAAACATGATTGAATAAATCATCATATGAATGAATGAAACACATCAACTCAAAATACTTGCTGAGATAGAAGGGAATAGGTTTACTAACTCAACTACAAAGCAAAAGAAAGGCCCTTCGCAGAGGGAAGCAGGGATTGCAAGTCTCATAAAGAGCTCCCAAAAATTATGATACTTACTAGCTTTCAACTCTCATTGCCCCTATCATAGGCATCTTTTGGTGATTAAGGTTAAAGTGACACAACTAAAAGGATATGCTTGACAAGTTATAAGTTGAAACCTCATGACCCTTACTTATGAGTACCAATCCTCATGCTACTCAACTTCAGTCACGAGCAAGCTCTTGTCATTGTAAATACATGCGTATCATCGAGAACCGCCAACGGGGTACCCCTTGCACATGACACAGGAGCTATCCCATAATCAAAATGACAAGGCAAGCAGACAGTGAGCATCTCAGCGATCTTTTTATTTGCTATTTGCATAGGTTTTTATTGAGGATGCTTCATAGAATGCTCACTATAGTTATGCTGCAAGTTTCCACAATGATTAGGCATGGCTTAGGCTAGCGGCACAGGCGTTTCTCTAACACACATATAAACTCCATGATCTTACAAGTTCCACTTTTATTTCACACCGCCGGGATCCATAAGCAAAAGAACATGATATCAACTAGGTACAAGTACCAATGAAGTGTTGAAAGCGGTCCCCATGATACATGGTTCGCCTAACTTCAACTCATAAAGTGCAAGCATATACACAACAAAGAAGGACCCAATGGTTCAAGTTTATTAAATGCAAGAAAGTAAAGTGTGCCATCAAGTTCGTGAGAGCTTTAATCACTAATTTTCACATAACAAGTTTAATTTGGGAGGTAGATAAAACAGGAATTTACTTGGAATAGCAATAATGCTACTAGGTAGGTATGGTGGACACAAATGGCAAAGGTTTTGGTTTAAAGGAGGTGGATGCACTAGAAGAATACCCTCTCAGTACAGGTTTTTGGCTAGCAAGGCTAGGTAGCAAGTACAAGAGTTGAAGGAAACAACCAAACATAAAAGTGATAAAGACAAACATGCAATCTTCCTTGGAAGAACAAAAGATCTTAACTAGAGAATACTAAACTTATGAGCAAACCAAGAAAGAAAGATGATAAATTATTTTTTCTCTCGAGTGCTTCTATCTTTTTCTTTTCAACTCTCAAAAAGGGTGTTGCTACTGACCGAGCCAGGTTTGCCAAAACCAACTAAATTAACTCAATGATCCCAAAGTGCTACCAATACTAACAACAAGATCAATCATATAACCACGAATTGAAAACTAACATAAGCTATGCAAAAGAGTGAATGATAGAACTTCTCATTAATATTCCATAACGGAAACTCACACCAAGGGATACATATCTAACGAGAGAGGGGACACTTCCATAATACAAACCATACTACATAATAACTCCTCTATTCATGATATGACTCTACTAATAAGGTAAAAAGATAGAAGATAGTGATATGATACCGCGGCACTCCCCCAAGCTTGGAACAAACCAAGGGGATGCCAAACCTGATGACAAATTACTCCTTCGGTGGTGGTGGTATCCTCTCATCTTCGTCCGTCTTCCAGGGTAAAGGCTTCCCATCAACAAAGGACATCGTGGTTTCCAACATCCTGAAACTTGCAGCAGCACTTATGCGTTTAAATCTAGCCTCATACTCACAGTTTTGATTTTGAACGTCATAAAACTGTGCTTGCAGTTTGTTGGTTGTTTGGCGGAGTGAAAGGACTTCGTCTTTGAGTTCAGCAGTCTCCTTTTGGTGCTCGGCGATGAGTTCGGAAAAAATCTTATGGATGATGTCCACTTCGCGCTCCGCCATCTTCCTGTACCTAAAGACTTCTTGCTCCAGTGCTTCCATCCTGTCCTCCAGACTTCCTTCACCTTTAGGGCCTTGAACCTCCTTAATCCGGACCTCCCAACCTTCGAGCAACAACTCCTTGGGATGAATCTTCAATTCTCTCATGTATGGGTTGATGATATCCTCAAAAGAATCTCCCTTGGATGATCCGGAGGAAGACATTGTGGCTCCAAATCTGGGATTCTACCTGGCAAAAACAGATCGAAACAAAAACACGACGAAAACACGATATACGAACCTCGGGGATCCGGGGGGTTATATATTACGGAGTTTCATATCAAAAGGAAGGTATTGGGAGAAAACAGGTCGGAGACGGAGTCCTGGGTGGCCTCACCACCTAGTGGCGCGACCAGGGGTGGGCCCGCGCCATGGGGTGGTGTGGGCCACCCTGGCTCCAGTTCCGTCCCTTTTTCGCTTTATAGCTTTCCTTATTGACTGAAAACTGCAAAAATATAGTTGGATTGTATTTTCGCGGAACTTTTCTTACCAAAACTGTTACCTATTTGAAAACGGACTCTGCAGGTCTCTGAATTTGGTCCTCAATGAATTTCTCTGGAGTTATAACTTGAAAGGCATCAACATCTTCATTGTAAGAATCTCTAGCAATATAGTGTTTGAGTCGATGTCCATTCACTACTTGTGTAGTATTATCTTTTAGAGAAGAAATTTTTATTGCTCCTGAACGGTATACTTCTTCAATGATGAAAGGTCCTTCCCATTTTGATAGTAGCTTACCTGCAAAAAATCTGAGACGAGACCTATACAATAGAACTTTCTCACCAACATGAAATTCTCTCTTAAGTATTCGCTTGTCATGTGATCTTTTAACTTTTTCTTTAAAGAGCCTAGCATTCTCATAGGCTTCACTCCTCCATTCATCTAAAGAACTTAAGTCAAAAAGTCTTTTCTCACCAGCTAGCTTACAATCTCTATTTAGTTCTTTCACTGCCCAGTAAGCTTTGTGTTCTAATTCTAAGGGTAAGTGGCAAGCTTTCCCATAAACCATTTTATAAGGAGACATTCCCATAGGATTCTTATAAGCAGTTCTATAAGCCCATAAAGCATCATTCAACTTCTTAGCCCAGTTTTTTCTAGACATGTTAACAGTCTTTTGCAAGATAGATTTAATTTCTCTATTTGATAACTCTACTTGCCCGCTAGTTTGGGGGTGATAAGCTGAAGCAATTCTATGATTAACATCATACTTAGCGAGGGTCTTCCTAAAACCGCCATGAATGAAATGAGAACCCCCATCAGTCATGAGATACCTAGGCACTCCAAACCTAGGAAAGATAACATCCTTAAGCATTTTTAGAGAGGTTTCCCCGTCAGCACTTTCCGTAGGAATGGCTTCTACCCACTTAGTAACATAATCAACAACAAGAATATGAGTGTAACCCTTCGAAGGAGGGAAAGGACCCATAAAGTCGAATCCCCAACAATCAAAAGGTTCAATAACTAGAGATTAGTCCATAGGCATTTCACTGCGTCTAGAGATATTACCAACACGCTGACATTCATCACAAGATAAAACAAATTGTCTTGCATCTTTAAAAAGGGTAGGCCAGTAGAAACCTGATTGTAGTACCTTTTGTGCAGTTCTATCTCCTGCATGATGTCCTCCATAGGCGCTCCCGTGACATTTACGCAATATCTCTTTTTGTTCATACTCTCGAACACATCTCCGCATAATACCATCAACCCCTTCTTTGTATAAGTGTGGGTCATCCCAAAAATGATGCCTCAAATCATAAAAGAACTTTCTTCTTTGCTGAGCTGTAAAAGTTGGAGGCAAATACTTGGAGACAATAAAGTTAGCATAATCAGCATACCAAGGGCTTCCTCGCGAGTTCACCCCTACTGCGGCTAACTGTTCATTTGGGAAACTATCATTAACAGGCATAGGATCAAAAGAGATGTTTTCCAAACGAGATAAATTATCAGCTACAGGATTTTCAGCACCCTTTCTATCTATTATTTGTAGATCAAACTCTTGTAAAAGCAGTACCCATCTAATAAGCCTAGGCTTAGCGTCCTTCTTCGTCATAAGATATTTAATAGCAACATGATTAGTATGAATGGTTACTTTTGAGTCCACAATATAGGGCCTAAACTTATCACAAGCAAAAACAACAGCTAGAAATTCCTTTTTTGTAGTAGCATAATTCCTTTGAGCAGCGTCTAAAGTCTTACTAGTATAATGGACAACGTTTAGCTTTTTATCAATACGTTGCCCAAGGACAGCACCTACAGCAAAATCACTAGCATCACACATTATTTCAAAGGGTAAACTCCAATCAGGTGGTTGAACAATAGGGGCTGTAGTTAAAGCCTTCTTAAGAGTTTCAAAAGCTTCCTTACAATCATCATCAAAAACGAAGGGTACTTTTTGAAGAAGATTAGTAAGGGGTTTTGATATCCTGGAAAAGTCTTTAATAAACCTTCTATAGAAACCAGCATGACCAAGGATACTACGAATACCTTTTATGTCTCTTGGGCATGGCATCTTCTCAATTGCCTCAACCTTAGCTCTATGAACTTCTATGCCTCTTTCAGAAACTTTATGCCCTAGAACAATCCCTTCATTAACCATGAAGTGGTATTTCTCCCAATTAAGAACAAGATTAGTTTCTTCACATCTCTGCAAAACTTTATCAAGGTTGTGCAGACAATTATCAAAAGAAGTTCCGTAGACAGAAAAGTCATCCATGAACACTTCTACGATTTCCTCACAAAAGCCATGAAAGATAGCAGACATGCACCTTTGGAAAGTAGCAGGAGCATTACATAAACCAAAAGGCATACGTCTATAAGCATAAGTTCCATAAGGGCAAGTAAAAGTAGTTTTTTCTTGATCTTGTTGTTTAACAGCAATTTGAGAGAAACCAGAATAACCATCAAGAAAACAAAAATGGGTCTTTTTAGACAACCTTTCCAACATTTGATCAATAAAAGGAAGCGGGTAGTGATCTTTCTTAGTGACTTTATTGACTTTCCTAAAATCTATGCACATCCTATAGCCTACCACTATTCTTTGAGGAATAAGTTCATCATTATCATTAGGGACAACGGTAATAACTCCCTTTTTAGGAACACAATGAACAGGACTAACCCATTCACTATCAGCAATAGGGTAAATAATACCAACATCAAAATGTTTCAATACCTCATTCCTTACCACTTCCTTCAACTTAGGATTTAAACGTCGTTGGTGCTCCACTACTGGCTTCGCATCTGGTTCTATTTTGATAGAATGCTGACATATAGTAGGTGAAATCCCTTTCAAATCATCCAGAGTATAGCCCATAGCTCCTCGGTGTTTCTTCAAAACTTCCAATAATCTTTCTTCTTCCTCCCCTAAAAGTTTAGCGCTAATAATAACATGATATATCTTTTTATCATCAATAAAAGCATATTTAAGATCATCAGGGAGAGGTTTTAGATCGAAAACCGGGTCCTTTTTAGGTGGCATCGTGGTACCCAAGTCCTCTACAGGCAAGTCGTGCTTAAGCATCATAGGTTGATCACGGAGAATCATGTCAATCTCATTCCTTTCTTCCATGAAGATTTCACTTTCATGTTCTTCCATAAATTGCTGCAAAGTATTGTTAGGAGCAAGAGAAATAGAAGCAAGTTGTTCAACCGTAAAATCCTCATTATGGGTTTCCTCTTCGCAAGGTTCTTTAGCAAATTTCGAAAAATTAAACTCATAGGATTCCCCATCAAACTTAGTCAAGATTTTCTCCCTCTTGCAATCAATAATAGCCCCACAAGTACTCAAGAAAGGTCTACCAAAAATGATAGGATAAGTTTTACTAGCAGCTGAACCAAGTACTAAAAAATCAGCGGGGTATATAATCTTACCACAAAGAACTTCCACGTCTCGCACAATACCAATTAGAGAGATGGTCTCTCTATTAGCAAGGTGAATAACCACATCAATCTCTTCCAACTCGCAAGGGCTGATCTCATGCATAATTTCTCTGTAAAGCTCATAAGGAATAACACTGGAACTTGCACCAATATCACATAAACCATAATAGCAATGATCACCAATTCTAACAGAAAGCACAGGAACACTAGCCTTTTTAGTTCTATTGGGATGTGAAACAATATTAGAAGCATCTTCACAAAAGACTATGTGCCCGTCTTCTATGCTTTTAGTGACAAGGTCTTTCACAATTGCTACCACAAGTTCAATGTTTATTTGTTCATCAGGTTTTACAGTTCTTTTTTCACTTTTGGTGATAACATTAGTTATCATAGGATGGCCCTTTACCTTTTCGGGAAAGGGAATCTTCTCGGTATAAGGTTCGGGTAAGATGGAATCAATAATGCAATACTCAGCACTTCCAATAGGAGCATAGTCAACAATATCTTTGTAAGGTGCATGGTATTTGTTCCATCCCCTTTTTGGAATTTCGATATAGCAAGCAAAAGCTCTAAAACAATTCGTAATAACTTGCAAATCAAGACCATAAAGATTACTAATATTTTGAAAGTCATCAGTTCCCATAAAAGATTCAATGCATTCATAATCATAATTTATACCTGACTTTCTACCTTTGTGATTCTCCCAAGCTTCAGCATTGTCTTGAATACGATCTCGAAGGTCACATTTAGCTTCTTGTTCCATGCGAGTGAATGATCCAGCGCAAGAAGCGTCCAATAAATCTTTGTCATGAAGAGAAAGCCTTGCATAAAAGTTATTGATAATAATATTGTTGGGGATCTCATGAATGGGACATTTTAGCATTAATAACTTCAATCTCCCCCAAGCTTGGGATGTACTCTCTCCATCAAGGGGCCAAAAGTTGTATATTTGATTCCGATCTTTATGAATCTCACTAGGAGGATAAAACTTTGAATAAAAGCGAGGCACTATTTCCTCCCATTCCAGAGCTTGACCATTCTTCAGCAGGTTATACCATTCCTCAGCTCTTCCTTTCAGTGATAATGAGAATAACTTCTTCTTAACTTGATCTGTAGTAATACCTACACACTTGAACAACCCGCATAATTCGCGTATAAAGAGCAAATGATCACCAGGATGGACAGCTCCATCCCCAACATAGTAGTTATCCATAACACGATCAATAATTCTTGTAGGTATTTTGAAAACATCTTTCTCAGCAGGTGGTGGCTTATCTACTACCTTAGCAGTGGTAGTGGCATTACCAAATAAGAAACTTAGCAAATTATCCATAACAAAAATAAAGCAACTAGCAGGAGTAAAGAATACTCACAGTAGAAGTTTCCTTTACCAGTTCCACTCTTCAATAGCGCTTCACTCCCCGGCAACGGCGCCAAAAAATAGTCTTGATGACCCACAAGTATAGGGGGTGTATCGCAGTATTTTCGATAAGTAAGAGTGTCGAACCCAACGAGGAGCAGAAGGTGCTGGCTAGTGGTATGGATTAGGAATTCTCTGCAAATACTTAGCAAACGAATTTTTAGGGGTTTTCGATAAAACAAGTAAACGAAGTACAAGTAAATAAAAGACAGTAAGAATGAATGCAGCAAGTGGCCCAATCCTTTATGCAGCAAAGGACAAGCCGGTTGTATTTCTATAGATGACCAAACATTCTCGAGGACACATGGGAAGACTGTCAAGTGCTTTCGCTTCATATAGTCGATTAATCTTCTTTAGCTTGCTAAGTGTTGTGTGGGTGAACCTGTGCTAATGTACCGCCCCATCCAAGACTAAATACATACTTGTGATTAAACCCCCTTGCAAACATCCGTAAGTACAAGAAAGTAATTAAGCTAGAAACCTAACCATAGCTTTAAACTCTAAGACTCTTACGTCCCTTGTGCAATGGTTTCCTAATGGGGGTTCAGGTTTCTGTCACTCCGGCAACCCCTACGATTAGTAGACAAATACACAATGCATTCCCCTAGGCCCATATAGGTGAAGTGTCATGTAGTCGACGTTCACATGACACCACTAGAAGAAGTACACCACAACTTAAATAACAATCTATTGAATCTTTCTCAACGCAACTCCACTACTAACAACAAGACTTCTCCATGTCCTCAATAACAAAACGAACTACTCACAAGACATCATATGGATCCTGATCAGAGATGGAATAATGATGTATAACAATCTGAACATAAACAATAATTCAATGGTTCACTCAATAGCATCAACTACAAAGAGTAATCAACACCGGGAAAGTTTCCCCTATGAAATATAGCAAGATTCAACCAATTGTTACAGCAATATGGAGATGGTGATGAGGGTGCTGATGGTGATGATGATGGTGATGATGATCCTAATGAAGTCCAGCTTGATGGTGGTGTTGATGGCGACGATCTTCCCTCTCCGGGAAGAAATTCCCCCGGCAGAAATCTGTCTGCCTGAGAGATCTTTCTCTCTTGGTGTTTTCCGCCCCGCAGAGGCGGCGTAATCTTTCTGTGATCGCTCCCCGAGTCTTAGGGTTTCGTGGGGATGATATACGCTAGAGGAGAGAGGCTGGAGTGGGCCAGGGCGGCCACACCACTCCCTGGCGCGACCTAGGCTTGCCCGCGCCATGGGGTGGTGTGGGCCCCCTATGGCCCACCTCCACTCCATCTTCTGGCATCCTGAGTCTTCTGGAAAAATAGAATTTTCCGTATATTTTCCCGGATTTTCTGATCTTCGCGAATTTTGCATCCAAACAGCACCTTTTCCATCAGAAACCTGACTGCAGCGGTCCATGCTCCAAAAGTCATCAACCATGCAAAAATAGATGAAAGAACATAAGTATCACCTCTCAATACGAAATATATCAATGAATAATAGTGAATTAAGACATAGAATAGTGATGCAAAATGTACGTATCAAACACCCATAGAAAAAAGAGCATGATATCAACTAGGTACACAGTACAAGTGCAATGTTGAAAGCGTTCCCCATGAAAGCATGGTTCTGCTAATCCCCAACAAATAAGTGCAAGCATATACAACATCGACGACACAATGGTTCAATTTTATTAAGGGCAACAAAAGTAAAGTGTGCCATCAAGTTCGTGAGAGCTTTAATCACTAGTTTTCTCATAACAAGTTTAATTCAGAAGGTAAACAAAAGCATGAATATACTTCGAATAGCATAAACTAGTAGGTAGGTATGGTGGACTCTTTGGAATAACTTGGTTTAAGGAGTTGGATGCATGAGTGGAACTCATACTTGGTTGTGGAGGCTAGCAAAAGACTGGGAGCGACAAACTAAGAGAGCAATAATGGCCATAATCATGCAGAGCGACAAAACATAATTGATCAAAGCATAAAATGATAATACAAGTTGAAAACTAAAGGATAATCAAGGCTATGGTTACTTGAGATAGTCATAACATGGTGTGAGCATGTGCCAAGTCAACCCAAATAAAGCATCAAAGGAGAATACCACTATACTGTGCTTTAATATGCTAAAACAACGCATGATTCATACAAGGCACATTAAGTAATATAAATTGTTTATAACAATTCATGCTACAACAAATAATGCTAAGCATAAAGCCAAAATAATATCAAGCATGGCATGACAAAGCATAGACCACAGTCAAAAACAAGCTCTCTTTACCACTTAAGCATGCACTTTCCTACTCTTTTCCAAACCAAACCAAACTATTTGAAAACCAATGTATGAAAACCAAACAAAACTTCACATAATCTTTATTAGCAACATTAGTGCACTCAAGATAAAAGGTCTTAAGGTTCAGTTCCAACACCAATAAACTTCCATTAGAACACTAGCTACTGTAGCACTTCCCTCAAAAAGCTCAATTCCCTGAAAGAACTCAAAAAGGAACCAACAAGAAGCAAATGCAGAAAATGGCAGAAATCTGTCAAAACAGATCAGCAGGTAAAGACGAATTTTTTCGAAGACCTTATGTTGCTCAAATCAAAAAGTGTTGAACTAACGAAAGTTATATAACAACATGGGGAAGAAGAACAAATATTCACGCCTCAAAAAGACGTACAAAGATTTTACACGAATTTTGACGGTGAAGCACAGAAAACTATTTCGAGACAACAACTTTCCCAATCATTACTTCTCTCTCATTAGAGGTTACTCTTGGCACAAAAAGCAAATAAAAAGGATAAGGAGCGGTTATTACAGAGGTAATAACTTCCAAGACTCATCTAAAACTTATGGATTATCTCCCAATAAGTACTTTTCTTTAACGCCTTTAAGTTAAGCATAAGAAGCAAGAAAAAGAATCAGTGTTCTCAAATGAAGAAGCATTAAAACCAAATTTCTTGCCCTTACCTCTCTTAATTTTATTCTTAACCTTGGGGAAAATATGATTGTTTTGTGGAGAAGCAAGGTGCATGGTCCATTTCCCACATCTATTATTTCTCTAAGGAGTTCTAATAGGGACCTTCCAAGTGTAATTTGTCCTTTTCCTGCACATTCAATAATAAGATAATCAGTAGAAATCATTTTCCCAAGGATCTTTGTAAACACTCCTTCGCCTATTCCAATAGGTAATAATGTAGCATTATTAGCAAGAGATATTTCTTTTCCTCCTTCAGTAAGCCCCCAAAGATTCAAAGATTCATAAATATCTTTGGGCATAAGACAAAATTCAGACATGATATCACAGCGAGCTTGAAAATTTTCATTATTTATATCAATCTTTACTGTGGGAAGCCACTTGGATGGTTCAGAATTTATTGGAACATAATTATGATGCTCTCTAAGTGTGTTATAGCAATCCTTTAAGCTAGTAGTGCGGGTCTCAAGAGTGTTTAATCTAGCAAATATGCTTGCGAAAGAAATATCAGTTTTGCTAGGCAAGTTGTAAGTAAAGATCAATTTCTTTATAGCATTAATAGCATCATGCTCATTACATTGGAGGAAATCTCCTCCCACAACAGCATCTAAAGCATATCTATAGCAAAGAGCAATTCTAAGGTAAAAACTGCTAAGGAACAAGCTTTGAGTCATTTTAGTCTCAGTTTTTTCATGTAGATCACAGATTCTAGACCAAGCTTCCTTGAAGCTCTCCTCAATTCCTTGTTTAAAAGTGAAAATCATTTCCTCGGGTGACATAGTGATTGGAGCAAGGCTAGACATAAAGGCAACTTAAGAATAGGAACTAATTTTTTGTGTGTTTTCAATAAACAAAGCAAACTAGTGAAACTATATTTTGTGTGTTTTTGATAAAGAAACAAGCAAACAAAACACAAAGAAACTAAGTAAAACAAAAATAACAAATTAAAGAGATTGGTTATGAGGGACTCCCCTTGTGAAGATGTCCTTGACTCCCCGGCAACGGCGCCAGAAAAATACTTGCTGGCTCGTGATTGATGAGCTCGCTGGGGAACCCCAAGAGGAAGGTATGATGAGCACAGTAGTAAGTTTCCCTCAGTTATGAAACCAAGGTTTAATCAAACTAGTAGGAGCAAGAAAACACCCCAAAGGTGTTGCTAGCTGAGCCTTGGCAGGGCGCACTACCGGTGCTAGTAGCAACATGGAGACCTGCACAACACAACCACATAATTTTGTCCCCAACTTGCGATGAGGTTGTCAATCTCACCGGTTTTGCTGAAAACAAAGGATTAAACGTATCGAATGGAAGGAAGTAATAGTTTGCAGAAAGTAAACACAAAGCAGTAAACAATTTGTAGATTGTATGTAAAAGAAAGGACTGGGGTCCATAATTCACTAGAGGTGGCTCTCCTTAAGATAGATAACATGTTGGGTGAACAAATTACAGCGGGGCAATTGACAAACATCAAGAAAGCAATACATGCATATACTAATCATCTTGACTCCTTTGAGATTCGATTGGGCATTACAACATTATACATAGACCGCCATCCAACTGCATCTATGACTAATAATCCACCTTCAGGTTATCATCCGAACCCCCTCCAGTATTAAGTTGCAAGCAACAAATTATTGAATTACGAATTGCGTGTAAAGTAAACAATACGATTGTTCTATGAACAAAGGATTGTTGTTTTCTCCCTAGTAGCAACAACACATCTAGTACCTTAGAGATTTCTATCACTTCCCCAGATTACCAGAGGCATGAACCCTCTATCGAGCATAAATACTAACTCTTGGAGTTGCTAGCATCTACTTGGCCAAGATAGCTACTAACAATGGAAAGCATGCAAGATCACAAATAACAAAGACATGATAAAATCAATAATCAATCTGAAATAGCATCTCAATATCCATCGGATCCCCACAAACACAACATGTATGGATTACAAATAGATGATCTTGATCATGAACGGAGCTCACAAGATCTAAACATGAAAGCACAAAGGAGGAGAACCAGCCATCTAGCTACTACATGGACCCGTAGTCCAGAGATGAACTAATCACGCATCACACTGGAGGTTTTCATGATGATGAAGAAGGCCTCCAGGGTGAATTCCCCTCTTTGGCAGGGTGCCAGGAAGAGCTTCAGATCCCTCCCGATTTAGGGACAGAGACGACGGCGGCTACAGACTCTTTCGTGGATTTTTGATCGGGTACTTAGTGTTTCCGTATCAGAGGCAATATATAGGCGGAAGGAGAGGCCGAGGGGGTGCTGGGGTCGGCTAGACCACCCCCTAGCGTGGGCCAAGCCTGGCCGCGCGGCCAGGTGCTGTGGCCAGGCCCTAGCCCCTGTCCGTCTCGTATTCTGGCTCCAGATGTCTTCCGGAAAAATAGCGACTTTGGCTTTTGTCCTGTCCAATTCCGAGAATATTCATTTTCTAACTTCCTGGAACAAAAAATAGCAGAAAACATGCAGCTGGCACTGTGGCTCTTGTTAATAGGTTAGTCCAAGAAATCATATGACAAGTACTCCAAAGTGTGGAGAAAACACAAGAAAGTAGATAAAACCAAGCATGAAACATCAAAAATTATAGATACATTCACAATGTATCAGAAAGCAAGTGTATCAAGATTTAGTTATTGAGTTACTTTACTTTAGTTATAAACTTAACTTGGTATCCAGTGTTATAAATGGTACCTTGATATAATCTTTAGAACATTAAGTATTCATCCTTGAGTTATTGTATGGAATACGATGTCATGATCTCTAGAAGATCTAGTACTCCTTATTGAGTAGTGTGTTAGGGGTTTAGCTCTATAACATCTGATCTACCCATAGATCAAATTATACTACCCAAAAATAGGGTTTTAGCAAAGGTCATATTGAAACTTATCGCAATCAACCTACTTCAGTTCCACCAAGTTAAGAGAAGCTTTAATCAGTTTGACAAGTTTTATTTAAAAGCAACAAAAATTATCCAGATTTTCTATGCATGAATGCAATGCACACACCTGATCTCAGCTTATTTCTAAGCTCTAATGCTGAGATGTTACAGCCGGTGATGGCGACGTCTTGTGCATTCTTGAGGGCTTCATTGAGGTGAAGCTCCCAGCTTCTTCTACTAGCCTTAGGGGGAAACCCCAGATCTATGGACCAGATGATGGTAGTACTCCTACGTCGCTTACCCCTTGGGGGAATCAATGGTGGAGGTGTACATCGCCTCGAGGGACCAGTGGACGATTTTGTGGTGAAGTGCTATTGTTTCTAGCGCATTGACGACCGCGACTCTCGATGATGTGGAACGGCGAGGTCTCGGTGGCGGTTGCGTGTTGTTGCACACGCGCGGGCAGCTGCACAGTCTGGCATCATGGGGGCATCGTCGACGAAAGTCTTGACAAGGTAAATGCAAAGATCCATGTCTCGAAGATGGTTTTGCGGAAGATGGCGACGACGACTTCTAGAGCATGCGTTGGTGCATATTGGGGGTATGTCGAACTGGTTTGTGCTCCCAACTTGCTGTTGGGAAGTTCGACGAGGCTTCCAGTTTTATGATGATGTGTGTATGTGTGAGGACAGGTTAATGGCTCCGACAAGGCCATCCCCTTATCAAATTTATAGGTTTTGCACCACTATCATTCCCGAGATGGCTTTGGGTTGATCTCCATATTTTCTTTGTAAAACTATACTGAGTAATAAATAAAAAAGGTTGTGTGCATTATTTTAATGCAGAGGCAGATGGAGGGGCGTGCGTAGAAGGCCAAGTCTTAATTTGCCGCACCCAGCACGCAGAAATAATCATGTTTGGTAGGCTGGGCTAGGAATGCCCAAATCGAGCATTTCCATGGAGCCAGGCTCTAGCGAGCGCCACGTGTCCCGTGGTTGCACACGTTGGGAAGCATGGGAGACGATACGTTTCCCCTTAACTCCCACTCCACTCCCCTCACCGCCCAAGAAACTTTCTCACCCATCCATGGCCGACGCACCCCATCCTCTCCCTACGTTCCGCCCCCTCACCATCGGAGAGATGACGACCCAGGAGAAATGGGTGGCCACCCAGCTGGAAAAGCTCGCCGCTGGAGGTGAGACAGCCTTCGCGAGGGCGCTTAAGGCTCCCTCCCCTATCTGTGCGATTCGTCGAGCAACTCAGGCGGCAATGGCTGCGGCGGTGAGGCCTCTTCTTCATCGGCGACCGCATAAGCGGCCAAGGTAGCCGGTAAGGCCCCTACATTCGTCAGGCTAACCCTTGACGAATTGACTACGGTTTTTCCGCCCGTGTCGGCAGCCCCAAACCCCACGCCCGGCGTGTCGTCTTCGGCTCCTGTGCCACCTGCAACTGCTCTAGCATCATCCACGCTAGCCACATTCTCCACCGTAAGTTCCCAATTTTCCCAGATTCATTTAGCTGTTAGGGTTTGCGCGATTGCATTGCATAAATCGAATGGGAAATTAGGATTGGGTTATGATTAGGGATTCAATAGACCAAGCTAGGATTCGAAAGCGATTCAGGAGTGAAATTTGTTTTTTAGGGATTTCGTTGCATGCAATCACGATTGGGGATTCGAACTACCGAAATGCCCCAGGTACTAGTTCATGCCAATTTTGATTCATGTGCATTGCTCTATTTAGGAAACTTTACTAGCATAGCTAAATTTGGAATGCTTCATATGGTGTGTCTCATCATGTGCATTCTCCTAATTCATGTCAACTTTGATTCATGTGCATTGGCCTATTTGGGGAACTTGGTCAGTGCATTGTACTAGTTCATGACAACTTTGATTCATTGTGCATTGCCTAATTTTGGAAACTTTACCGGCATAGCTCAATTCAGAATGCTTCATATGTTGTGGCTCATCTATTTTTGCTTCCTGCCAAGGTTCTGAAGCTCGATTGTGATACAGTCGGGAGGGGCTGACATCCCCCACCAGGGTATTAGGAAGCGCTCCCTATCAACCGCTGGCATAGGGCAATGAAGCCACTGGTGCTCGGAAGGCTAGAGGCAGTGCACTAGTTGGCCCGCAAGCACGATTGTCAGCCCAAGCTGGGGCACCACCCCAGGGCCGAGATTCCTCGCCGGTTCATCATCCAGCCATAGGCGGCTAACCTCAACAGGTTGCTGATACCACCGGCGTTCCAAAAGGGCCTGCCGGACTGGATAAAGATCTCACTGTCTCATGTCGTGCCGTTGTCAGCCTGTCGCTAGTGCGATGAACGGGTCCAGGTGGACTAGTTCGGTGGACAGGTGGGGCTAAGGAAGAACTGACCCGAGCTAGTGTACAAGTACGACCTCCAGCGCGACGACGTCGTGGAGTAGAATCTCAAGGTGTTCGTTGTGTAGATGACGATCTACAAGGCCAACTCTTCCGGCGCCAGGCAGTACACCTGCCCTGACCATGGCTAGACGATGGCCTGGTGATCTGATGTGTTTGGTTAGCCAAATAAGTAAGTATGTAGTTCTAGTTAGTGTTGATGAACTTGTGTGATGGTGAACTGCTGTGATGGCTTTTGATCAAGGGTTAAACCCCTATTGGTTCGGGGGCATCCCATGCTCCTGTTGATGCTGCTTTTGATCAGGGGTGTTAGTAAAACCACTGATTGTGGCTTGCAAGTGCCATGAACCTACTACCTACTTATGTCCTCATGTGTGCGATATGTGTGTTGTGTGTTAGGTGTGTGTTCATGTCAAATATGGTGGTAAAATGATCCAATTTAAAATGAGTGACCATAACTCATGTGATCAGGTGCAAACCAGAATACCAAACACCTGCAAATTATATCAACCAAAAATTAAAGCATAAATGCGTGCAATCAAACAAGTGAGCTGAATTGCACGAACGAAAAAACCAAACGAAACGCCAATCTTGACCCAAGCCCAAGCTGGCTGGATGCGGCATACAGCGGGCTAACTCCCAAAACCGGAAAATTTGAGCCGAACTAACCAAACATGCCCAGGGTGTCACATCCATTTCCAAGATGAAAAAACTAGACCATGGTTCACGTGAGTACAACCGAACTATCGCCATCAGGAAATCCGTCAGGAAGAGTGAATTTCCATTATGTTCGTCGAGTTCACTCGCTATGGGTTTTCCTTTTGGCCGGAGGGTGTGCATTTACTCCATTTACGGCTAGCTGTTTCTAGTAACGGCAAACATGCTCGGACAAGATCATGACAGTAGCTAGTTTGATTGCTACGACATGCAACCGCTCCAACCAAATTAGGGCAGTCGAGAAAATAAATGTACTGCCAGGATATAAATTAATACCCCGTAAGTAAAGGAGTAGCTTAAATGAGCATGACGAATGAGAGGCCAAAATGAAGCGCAATCTCGGGTGTGAGCGGCGTCACCTTATTTTGTTTGGGAGCAGTTCACTCCTGGTTCTCCGTAGTGATTATACTACTATCTCAGAAGACAGAATACATATTTGCAATAATCGCTCGCTCCACAATAACCGTAAAAAACACAAGTCTTCAACGCGTACTAACATCTTATATTCTAAAACGGAGGGAGTAGTCAGTACAATAACTGAAATTCAAGACTACAAAAATTTATCTGTATCGTGCATTCAGTCTCACCCATAACAAAGTGAGTGTTCATTTATCTGTATCATTACAATCACGTTGGAGATGCTACTGATCCAACTGTTCTCCTAGATTTCTGTAACTCGAGGATTAAAAGGATTTTGCATGTTACATTAAGTAAGAAAAACTACACCAGTAAAATGGGAAAATGAGACTTCAAAATCAGAATTTTTTGTATATAGAGTTAATACGATTAGTTAGATTTCATCAAATGAGCGCTCATTTCTTTGCATCAATTATTTCACCTTGATGATGCTAGTGATGCAATAAGCTACCAATCCTATTCTTTTTTTGTCAAAAAACCCCTCAAAGTATATAATGATTCTTTTTTATTAATTAAGAAATTATATCAAGAACTTATGGAAAATTAGGTGAAGTCCACAAATTTCCATATAGAGTTCTTCATGAGATCGTGAAGGTTCTAACCATATATCATATCTAGCTGCGTAAGAAGCAACAAAAATAAAAAGATATTCAACTTATCAACCATGGTAAAATGAAAATGTCATGCTATATTTTTTATGGATTATGTCGGTATAAACTCACATTAGAGATCTTTACAAAATTGATATGGAAACTTCATTCTTTTATAATTGAGCATATATTTTCCGGCTAATTGGACAATTGTATTTCTAAATTGACCAATGTTTTTTTGTAAAAATAGTAATGGTTATAGATTTTATAAATGGAAAATAATTAATTATCTTTATCCAGACTTTGCATTTCATGAGCCTTGTAATTTTGGGGAAAAAAGAAGTCATCGCTCTTCTTTCGGAGAAGCATCTGAAATATGCATATTATCTCATTTCTTATTTTTTTTACATCTTTATCTGTAGTATTTCATTACATTTTTACAATTTAATTATATTTTTCTATTACACTTAACATAACAAATAATATAACAAATTTGCTAAATATTGTGATCCCTTTCTTCATTTTATGTCTCCTCTTAGATCTACGAAGTAGGAGCAAATAAATATGTACCAAATAACATGTTTTAATTGATTAGTTTGTGTCGCTTAGATTGTTTTATGGTGCACTTTATGTCTATGTTAAATATCCTCAACTAATTTGATATAGAGAGCTAAATCCTCTTCTGCAACAAATATCTCGATAGAGATTTCCAGTGAAGATTGTCTGCCTTGGGTATACATAATTAGAAAGCTCTAAAGAGCTTAAGGTAAGAGGCTTATCCTTTCATCATTGGCATTGATGGTTTATTGGTTCCATGTATGGTCAAATATGTGTTTCATGCCTCGGTTGGTCAAGTATTCTAGAAATTTATCTATTTTTAGCATTTATGAGTCTAATCTTCTCAAATTAAGAATAAGAGTTTCTCTATGTGACCTAGAGTAGCGGAATCTATTACTCTATCTAATCCAAATTAAGTTGACACATGTTCATTAAATCTTAGACAGATTTTAGGCAGCATTTTTTTCTTCTAAATCTGCCTCAATTAATTTAGATCGGAGTGAGTAGAAGAAAACACTAATTATTTTTACACATCTGTGTATCATAAGGTAAGCTACGTGAGGCTTAAACAAAAGGAAAAAAAAAAGGAGGAAAACTTCCACATCACATAGGCAGGCACATCGTACGTGTAACGTCCGCTGCACATGGTAGACATCTTCCGGGGAGCAAGAGCACAGACACACGCTTCACACTATAAAATGCTGCTGCTCTTGTACAACTGTACAAGTATACTCCCAATCACTAGTAGGAGTAGTAAAATTTTACTACAGTAGAGAGAGAAAGGGAGGTGGAGAGCGGAGCACCACTCGTGGGGTTAAAACCCCAAGAACAAGTTGAGCAGCAGCAGCGAGGGGGGCACACATAAGCAAGCAGCCTGAGCAAGAGGAGGAGCAGGAGGAGGAAGAAGCAAGCAAGCCAAGCCCAAGAAAGAAAGCTGAACCGAAGCAAGCAAGGAGCAGTTGCAGCTGCAGCTCCTGAGCTGCGAGAAGACGCAAGCAAAGGGGGGCAAGCAAGCAAAGCATGCTCCGCTTCCCCCTCTCCGGCGGCGGCGGCGGCGGCGGGCGGATCTGCCGGAGAGCGGCGGCGGCGCCCCGGGGTTAATCGCCAGCAGCTCGCCGCGCACGGGATCTGACGGCCCGGCTCCTCGGATCAACCGGCACCTCCACTACGGGTAGCATTCCGCGGCTCCGGCGGCGGCGGCGGTGTTCTCTGCGCATTCCGACGCCCAGAGATCGAGGCTGCTCTCTGGTTACTGCTGCCCTCGGAGGTGGAAATTTGGGTCCTCCTCTGATTGGAAACACTCGCGGTGATTTCTAGGAAGCGTAACTGAGCACGGCAAAAGGTCTCCGTGGTGAGTTGGCGAGGAGAAGCAAAGAAAGCGATGTGTTTTGGGAAGGCGCTGTGATTTGGCCTGAAAAGGAGGAATCTTTCCTTCGTTTTCTCCTTCCTTCCTTCCTCCCCCGCCTCCGTGCACGCGCCCTCTTTTATTGCCCTCAGATCACTCTCTGGTTTGCCTTTTCGGAAGGAAGGAAGTAGCAAAAAAAAAATGAGGCTCTCGTCGCCGGCGGGCGGCGTCCTCCCGGCGGCTCAGTCGCCGGCGTCCCCGGAAGGTACTTCTATTTGTCTTTCTCCTCCGTGGGGTTGCTCACTAGTGCCCTCGCTGTTCATTTATAATTATCTGCAGTGTGATTTGAAGTTTGGTAGGACTAGTATTTGGTTGCCCTTTGTTCATATGATAACTGGCTTCAAAGCTCTGTACGGATCACAAAAGTTGTGTGATCAGAGGGTGTCCGTTGCCATAGCCCAATGAGTCAAATTTGAGTCCCGAGTGATATTTGGATTTGTGTATTGGGCGTTGCAATTGGCATGGTTTTTTTTTTCTCTTGTATGTGGGGTTTGGGGGTTCTTGTATGGCCATGAAATTTCAGTTCTGTAATTTTTCGGAAGGGAATTTCATTTCTGCAATCTCACCTATTCCCCTACCAATTTCTTGATCTATACTGAAATTTGTGTATTTTCATCTGAATAATTGTTTATTTCTAAGGAAAATGTGATATACTAACCTTAGGCAGCCTACAAGTTCATTTCGTTGCGTACCCACCTTCTTGAACAACCTTGAGAGGAACATATGAATTCAGAGTTATTAAAGTCCCTAGAGCTATCATCATTTATTAAAATCAGCACTGACAAGTCTTCTGCACAAATTCTTTTGCCATTACAGCTGTTGAGGAGCACAAGTGCCTGAATTCAGAACTATGGCATGCCTGTGCCGGCCCGCTTGTTTCCTTGCCTGCAGTCGGCAGCCGAGTAGTGTATTTCCCGCAGGGTCACAGCGAGCAGGTTAGTGTAATTCCACTCCAGTGCCAGGAGCTCTGCATGATCCTGAATCTTTTCGTTGCCAAACAGAAATCTGGCTTAACTATGCCAGAAACCGTCTTCTTTTCTTGTTTGTGTATATTTACCGGGTGAATTTCTGTATCAGGTAGCCGCGTCGACGAATAAAGAAATTGAGTCTCAGATCCCCAACTATCCCAACCTGCCTCCACAGCTTATATGCCAACTGCATAATGTGACCATGCATGTAAGTATGGAGAAGAGCACATTTTTCCACAGCTAAGTAATCTCACTGCTATCTTTGTGTTTCATCACTGTCGTTACTACCTTTCAGGCTGATGCAGAAACGGATGAGGTTTATGCGCAGATGACTTTACAGCCACTTAACCCGGTAATTCATATTTACCTTGTGCCATGTGCAGATTTCACTTGGTATCCAAGAGGCTAACTTTAGCTTGCTTCTCTTTTCAGCAAGAGCTCAAGGATCCGTATCTACCTGCTGAATTAGGTACTGCAAACAAACAGCCAACGAATTACTTTTGCAAAACATTAACTGCAAGTGACACCAGTACGCATGGTGGGTTCTCTGTTCCCCGGCGAGCAGCTGAGAAAGTGTTTCCTCCGCTGGTCTGTGCTGCTTCTCTACACTTTCAGCTCACTATATTTTTTTGTTGAATTGACTTGGTTGCATAGAGTGGACTGAATCAGTCATCAACTGTTCTGACTTGCCTATAACTTTTGTAGGATTTCACGCTGCAGCCTCCAGCACAGGAGCTCTTTGCAAAAGATCTTCATGGCAACGAGTGGAAGTTCCGTCACATCTTTCGCGGTGAGTAGCTCTTAATTGTCTCCCAGTCTCTGATATCTTTTTTTTTTAATTGCACTGGGGAACAATGTCAAGCATTATATCATCTGTTTACTCTCTTTTATTATCCTTTGGCAAACCTTATCCTGAGATAGGGAAGAAACTTACTCATAAACACAAATTCTGCAGGTCAGCCAAAGCGGCATCTTCTCACTACAGGATGGAGTGTCTTTGTAAGTGCAAAGAGACTTGTCGCTGGGGACTCTGTCCTATTTATCTGGTATGTTTACTCTTCCGACATTCAAGATGATCACTCGGCATCCCTCCTTATTTCCAGCAGGCAGATGGTTGAACTTGTGTATCTCCTTGCATTTTTAGGAATGACAACAATCAGCTTCTTCTGGGAATTAGGCGGGCAACTCGGCCACAAACTGTCATGCCATCTTCCGTCCTATCTAGTGATAGCATGCACATTGGTCTTCTTGCTGCAGCTGCTCATGCTGCGTCAACAAATAGCCGGTTCACAATCTTTTATAACCCAAGGTAGAATTCTTTTTGTATGCATTTATTTGTTTGCCTTTTCTTCTGTGTTTTAACATTTTTTTGTGCAGAGCTAGCCCTTGTGAGTTTGTTATACCGCTTGCTAAGTACGTAAAAGCCGTGTATCATACCCGCATATCAGTGGGGATGCGTTTCAGGATGCTCTTTGAGACAGAAGAATCAAGTGTTAGGAGGTATTCTAAATTGAGTTTTAATGTGCTTCTGACCTTTACCTAAAATAGTTGCATCAGTACACTACTAACTATTAATAACCTTCTCTAAAAAATTATTAACACTCAAATATGCTTAATTTTCAGATATATGGGAACAATTACAGGAATTAGTGATCTTGATGCTGTTCGTTGGCCAAACTCACATTGGCGTTCTGTAAAGGTATATTTTCAGGGCACTTCTGTGTTTTATGGCCTCTAGTCAAGTCTGAACACGAACATTGCCTGTTGTTTTACCTATGTACCATTTGGTTAGACAAGCTCAGGATTCTTAAAGAGATTGCTTGCTCTTGCTTGGTACCAACTTTGTAGTTTAGCATAACAGAAAAGTTTGTATATGAAAAATGCAGGTTGGCTGGGATGAATCAACTGCTGGAGAGAGGCAGCCAAGAGTGTCACTTTGGGAGATTGAGCCCCTCACAACTTTCCCAATGTATCCTACTCCTTTTCCGCTCAGACTGAAGCGTCCATGGCCAACAGGCTTGCCTTCTCTACATGGTAGGAGGGACATTTGATCTTTATCTAGCATTTGTAGCGGGCCGTGCTTATACCATTCTGTAGTATGCCTTTAATACGGAGTACTATAAATCATCTCTTCCTGTAGGTGGCAAGGATGATGACTTGACTTCCTCTCTCATGTGGCTTCGAGATAGTGCAAACCCTGGTTTCCAGTCACTGAATTTTGGTGGTGCTGGTATAAGTCCCTGGATGCAGCCAAGGATGGATACGTCATTACTTGGTCTACAACCTGACATTTACCAAACGATGGCCGCATCTGCTTTCCAGGACCCAACGAAGATGTCGCCCGCGATGCTGCAGTTCCAGCAACCGCAGAACATGGTCGGTAGAGCTACACCGCTTCTGCAAAGTCAGATTTTGCAGCAAATGCAGCCTCAGTTTCAGCAGCATCCATACCTTCAGAACATCAATGGGACCACGATCCAAGGCCAGGCTCAGTCCGAGTTCCTTCAACAGCAGCTCCAACGGTGTCAGTCCTTTAATGAGCAGAAGCCACAGCTTCAAGAACAGCAGCAGCAATCACAGTGTATGCAAGTCCCTCAACATCAAGACATGCAACAGCAGAAGAACATGGCAAACTACCAGTCAGCATTTTCTCAGCTCTCCTCAGCTCCCCAGTCTTCACCAACGACACTGCAGTCAGTCTTGCCGTTTTCGCAGCCTCAGAACTTCTCAGACACGAATATAAGTTCACTGTCCCCATCCGGTGCATCCGCCATGCATAATACATCGGGGCCATTCTCATCAGAAGCAGCTCCACACCTAAGTATGCCAAGGCCTACCGCGGTACCTGTCCTTGATCCATGGTCGTCAAAGCGAGTTGCCATGGAGTCTCTGCTCCCTTCTCGCCCTCAAGGTACACCGCATGCAGAACAGCTTGACTCAACACCACCTAGTGTACCTCAAAGCTCTGCATTGGCGCCTCTTCCTGGAAGAGGGTGCTTGGTGGATCAAGATGTCAACTCTGACCCTCAAAATAATCTTCTGTTTGGTGTTAATATAGACTCGCATTCACTTCTAATGCAAGGAGGTCTCCATGACGAGAATGATTCGACCGCAATTCCTTATTCCACTTCCAATTTCCTGAGTCCTTCTCAGAATGATTTCTCCCTGGACCAGACATTAAATAGTCCAGGATGCTTAGATGAATCTGGATATGTGACAACATGTTCGCAGAATGCTGATCAAGGGAATCAACCACCTGCAACTTTCGTGAAGGTGCGTGACTGTCTGTACATGAAAAGTATTCACTTTTACCTCTTCCCTATAACCATCTTCTTTATTTTATCTTATGTTTCTTACATGGATACTCTGCTAGTAGCTTAGTTTGCTCATTGCTGTGTGCGTGTTGCACAAAGTATTCCATACAGCAGTCTGGCATATTTACATCGCTGCAAAGTAAATAATGGTCATTGGCCTTTAACCAGTAAAATTTGTACAATAAGAAGCGATACTGTTGTTACAGAACTTTTGGAGCATTGATTTAGCTCTAGATGTAGGAAACTACAATCCATGCTCTGTTTTTTGTCTCTGAACTTATTCCAATGCCACTTCTGATATGTGAACAACAACAGGTTTACAAATCCGGAACCTACGGGAGGTCGCTCGACATCACTAGGTTTAGTAACTACCATGAGCTACGTAGGGAGTTAGGGCGTCTATTTGGCCTGGAGGGCCATTTGGAAGACCCCTTGAGATCAGGCTGGCAGCTTGTATTCGTCGACCGGGAGGACGATGTCCTCCTTGTCGGTGACGACCCTTGGCAGTAAGTTCCGTCATAACCCGTGCCTGCTGCTGATGTTCCGTGCGGTGCCTTTACAGTTACATTGGTTCCAAAAACTCGCAGGGAATTCGTGAACAGCGTGTCCTGCATAAAGATCCTCTCCCCGCAGGAGGTCCAGCAGATGGGCAAGCAGGGCCTGGAGCTCCTGAGCTCGGCGGCCCCCGGGAAGAGGCTAGGCAGCAGCAGCAGCTGCGACGACTACGCGAGCAGGCAGGAGTCGAGGAGCCTGAGCACCGGGATCGCGTCCGTCGGCTCGGTCGAGGTCGAGTTCTGAAGTTTGAGTCCCTCGGCAGGCGGCGTAAGGCTAAGCCGTGCCGCGTATGTTTCTGCAGCCTCTTTTTTTGTGCGTTTCCTCTTTCCTAGATTTTCGAGACATGGACCTGGAAGCACATAGATGATGACGCCTAGCTCTGTGAAGTTATGGCGTACCGTCTAATAATTCAGACTTTGGTAGTAGTACAGTATAAACTGCTGTACCCCCTCCCCACATCCCCTTTGGTTAGCATGCCAAAACCCCTGTTCCGTGGAATACCTGATCCTGTGAATGTAGGCCCTCTAAATTCTGTTTCAGATTTGGTTGATCTTCTTCCAAAGCCCCACATCCAAATCGGTAGCGCTCAGGGCAGGGGCTACCGCTTGCTATTGCTGGCATTGTCAAAACTGGCAAATGGTCTCTAGAAAGGCACCGTGGTGCAGTCCTATGGGGATAATGGGTGGATGGATGGATAGACGGAAGCCATCTTTGGAGGAATGTAGGCATCATCATTCCATTCCCTCTCTTTGGAGGCATCCAGAGCAAGACCCCACCATGTGAGGCCTGGGATGGGATGGGACCCCCAATCTGAAGACCAAGGCGGCCTCTCCTCCCACTTCCTAGAGTTGAGTGAGTGTGGATGTGATGCCCCTCCATCTATCAGCACATCCATTTCTTCAGGCCTTTAATGGTGCTCCCAATCCAAGTATCCATCTATCCGATCCATCAGTCTCCCCCCCTTTTTTTTTTCTTCTCTCTCGCCCTCGTGTGTTGTGCGCATATGCTAGCGGCTCCGTTCCATGAACGGAATGAAAGAAAAGACTCGTTGTACGTACTACTACTACTTTTCTATGTGGGTGTGTGAATCGGATCGGTTTGGAGATTTAAAGCGGCAGCATAGCATATACAGTACGTTCATGAGAGAATGTGGAGAGAGATTTCTCCGGGGGATCTGCGCATCTCACGCACCTCCGCCCCCACGCGACGCGAGGCGAGGCGATGATTCCTCCGTCGCGCTCAGATCCTCGGCCGGCCCCATCAGCAGATCTCCCTCTGTCTTTCACGCGAAAGGGATGAGATTAAAAGTGAAACACGCACGCACGCACGCAAGTGGAGGAGGCGAATGTCGGGTTACTCGTCGTGGAGATCGCTGTCTTCGGCACTCCGCCGCCGGAAACAGACGCACACGCCACACGGGGAGGTCAGAGTGTGCTGTGATGTCGGTGTCTCTTCTCTCCCATTTATTTCAATATCAGAGCGATCGGTGTTTCTTCTTCTAAAATTCCACCGAGCTAGTATTATAGTAATCATCAACAACAGGACAAAGAACGCCAAAAGAAATAAAATTACAAATAGGTCTTTAGATGACCTAGCAACGACTATAAACACTAGCGCGAGCCGAACGCGCGCCGCCGTCTTCGCCCCTCCATCAGCGGAGCCCGGCAAATCTTGTCATAGTAGACCGACGGGAAGCCGTCGCGCTAAGTTCCCAAAGGATCTCAATCATTGCCAATAATGATAACCGTAGATCGAAAAAGACTGACTTGAAATCACACCAACGAACACGAAAACCAACCATATCCCAGGAGATCCGTCGGGCACACGAATCCATGCGCCTCCGACGGTGCTAGACGTACCACCAGAACAAGGATAGGACGGGGAGGACCTTATTCCGAATTCGGGATGCAGCCACCACTTCACCATCCCGACGAAGACATTGAAAAGCAAGCCAAACAAAGAACATGAAACCTCCTGCCGGTGAGGGGCCATGGTCCGCCACACCTCTAAAGCCCTAAGGCCACAGGAGGCGGAGCGGACCGATGGCGTCTTTGGCAAGAGGGACGAAGCCCTAGAGGGGTTCAAGGGACAGCCTCTACAGTGGACTGTCTCCACGACACTTAGCCGATTCATCAGCAGGGTGGGTGAAAAAGCACTGCCATTCTATCAGCTGTTGCGTAAATTAGATAAATTCGAGTGGACTGACGAAGCATATGCACTTTCGAGGACCTCAAGCATATGATGTCAACCTCACCGGTCCTAGTAACTCCTAACGAGCGAGAGCCCATGCCGTTGTACATCGCCGCCACCAACAAGGTGGTTAATACGGTGCTCGTCGTTGAGCCGCTTGAGCGCGCGAAAGAAGGCAAAACTCACGGGGTGCAACGACCCATGTATTACCTCAGCGAGGTCCTTACTCCAACCAAACAGAGGAACACCGCTACGGCCGGGGGCTGCATCGACTCCGTCTGCCGTGTCGACTTCGGTCGCGTCAACTCTTTTTGGCTGAACTCCACATGAATAGCTAACGTGTCGACTCCGTCCGACCACGTTGACTCTACGCTCGGGGGCTCCCTCGACTCCGTCCGACCGTGTTGTACTGCCTCGTCGGAGCACTCCGCTGTCGCGCCTAGCCACAAGCCTTGGTCTGTTTGACCGGAAGAACGATATGGCATGTTTGGGAAAAAGAATAGAAAAATGATGAATATGACATGTGGGCTCTACTGTCAGCGAGACTATCCCGTCATCCCGGTCGTGGTAGTCACTTTCACGGTGTGGCAAACAAGCCTAGGATTCAGGATAGACCAGGATTTGCAAGTTTGGCGTGCCAATTTCAGGGATTAAAAGTTGAGGGTTTGATTTAGCTAACGCTTGTAAGTTTGAGGTTTATTTTGAACTTTTTCCTTTCAAAAATCTAGGGATGCTTGGACCAATAGCATCTCCAACGTGGTTGTAATGATATAATGTGGATAAATGAGCTTTCACTTGGTATATGTGAGAGGACGTTATTTTTTTTATAGTCTTGAATTTGACTTATTGTACTGACTTGATTCACAATACCTACGAGTTTTAGACTTGATATTTTTACTGAGAGTGAATTTTCAGAACCTGGATATCCTTGAACCTAAAGTTTTATGTGTTCAAAACTTAAGTTAGCTGACTCTGCAGTTAAGTTTTATACTCTCATCAGTAAGTTACAAACTATTTTGGACTTAATTTATAGGAAAACAAGAAAACTTAAGGAAAACGTTCGTACTATTCACCGGTGACTTTCTCATTTTCACATGATTTACATACTTCCGAATTTAGGAGCAAAAATTGGAACGCGTATGTGTGCACACATGCTCTACACGTGGAAAGTAATTTCGTATTTTTTATATTTCTTTCGATTATACCGTTCACGTGGGATTATGAGCACCCATGTCCATCCTAATATTTCTAAGGCTTCTACGGTTATTTTGGAGCGAGCGATTTATTGCAATTTGCAAATACGCATGCGTCCAGTCAGTTGTGAGATATAATCACTATGAGAGAACTGCTCCCAAGCAAATTAAGGTGGCGCCACTCTCATCCGAGATTGCGCTTCATTTTGGTCTCTCTCGTCATGGTCATTTAATTTAAGCTAGTACTCCCTCTGTTTGGGATTATTAGTCCTAAGAGCTTTTTTATATTGATTGAGATTATAAGGGTTATCTCATTTATTAGTCTACCTCGTTCAATGCATGTTCTTATTTTCCTCTCACTTTTCTCATACTATTTTAATGAGAGAGAGTTATAGAGTGTCTTAGTATTAGCAATTTGGCCCTTACTAGAAATTTAAGAGCAAAACTTGGAGTGACTAATAATCCCAAACCGAGATAGTAACTTATCACTACTAATCTATATACTGCAGTGCATTTATTTTGTCCTAATTTGGTTGGAGTAGTTGCATGTTGCAGCGGTCAAACTAGCTACACTCACTTTCGCCAAACAAAGAAAACTAGCTACACTCACGATCTAGTCCGAGCATGTTTGCCGTTACTAGAAACGGCTAGCCGTAAATGAAGTAAATGAAAATTAACTCTTCTAGACGGATTAGCTGATGGCGATAGTCTCTTTTCTTTACTCTCGTGAACCATGGTCTGGTTTGGCAGTGCTCAGAATAGGATATATGTATGGGGTGGGCAGAATGGACAAAAATAACCTAAATTAAAAAGAATTTCATAAAATAAACTCTTGCCAAAAGTATTTCATGCCACTAATCCTTTTTGTAGCGCCCAACAGCTAGGCGCTACACTCTACAGTATAGCGCCTCTGTCATAGGCGCTATGCCCCTGCCAGCGTGGCGGCCGCCTGGCCCGCCGTAGCCCCACCGGGTCGTGTAGCGCCGAGGCGTTAAACCTGGGAGGTGCAGCGCCTAGGCTCTATGCCCCAATGTGTAGAACCTGTGCGTTAGGCGCTACACATTGAGACATAGGCTCAGCCGCGCGACCCCCTCCCCACCCCGACCCAGTCACTCCCAGCTCGTCCAAGAACAGAGAAGAACACCCAGCATCGGCCATCTCTCCTCCCTCCTCAAATCCCTCAGTTTGGAGGCTTCATTTGGTGGATTTTGATCCCTCCCCGGCTGCTAGAGGTACCCTCCCTCAATTTCCTCCATTTTGATCGATTGAAATCTTTCATTTTGGTGGGATTTGGGTTGAAACCCTATAAATTCGATTTGGGAAGAAATGTTTGGAAATTTATTGGGTTCATTGGCCAATGTTGGGTAGAATGGTGTCTAAGAAGCATTTAGTTAGGTTTAGGGTTCTTGGAATGTTATTGCTAGGGTTAGGGTTTGCTCATGTAAGGGAGGGTGTTGTTGTTAGATAAATTGTTTGATAATGTGACTAGTATATTTTTGTTCTTCTTGCCATGGGTAGTTAATGATCATATTCTCCTATGTGTTAGGTATGGCAAGAATTGTTCATGTTCATCATGTGGACAAGGATGCATTTTTGAAAGGCAACACAGAACCAGACCCGGATGAGCTAGACATGGTGTTTGAGCGTAGTCCCACCTACACCGAGGTCTTGGAGCAAGTTAGGATAGAATTCAAATGGATGGACCCAAGTGATATTGTTGAGTTGGAGGAAAGACATAATGTGAGTTTGGGAATGCATATCCGTTGGAAGACCATGCGTATCTCTTCCGAGGCCCGTTGGGTTGCATACAAGGAGGTGGTGGCCGAATCACTAAACAAGGATCTTGAGCTATTTGTCAGCAAGAAGGTTGATAGTTTGTTGCCTTTGGACTTGAACCGTTAAACACGAGGGTTGCGCTCGTAGCGAGACTTAACCCAACACCTTACGACATGAGGTTATGCCTCCCCATTGGATTCTAGGAGTCCCCACCCTTCAGCCAAGAGGTATTGAGTGACCCTCCTTTGACCCAAACATTGAGCCCAATTTCAAAGGACCAAGATGAAGTATTGGAAGAGAACAATGATGATTATGGGCAAGATGAGAATGAGGTTGAGCTTCATGACAACAATGTTGAAGATTTGGAAAAATATATTACGGAAGAGAACAAGGACCGTGACATCTCCTATACTCGAGGCTATGCATCGGACTCGGATGATGATGACCCCGAAGAAGAACTTGACGAGGAGGGGTTCACAGCTAGAGAGGCCGAAATCCACGATACCGTATTGGGGCGGGACCATCGAGTATCTTTATTTCATGATGTTAGTCTCACGGATGAAGCCGCGGTTGATGGTGGCAAGGGTGTAGTGCTTGGACCAAGGACAAGTTCGTACCGAGATGGTAATCAAGAGAATAATGGGATTACTCATAGAATGAGACTCAAGACCTTGCTAGAATTTAAGCAATGGATAAAGGACTTCTCGGTTAAGCATCATCGTCCTTACACGGTGGTGCACTCGGACGTGAAGAAGCATTACACTGTTAAATGTGAGCAGGATAGATGTCCATGGATTGTACGTGCAAGACCATTCAAGGGAGGTCTCGATTGGCACATATCTAGTTGTGTATCAACTCGCATGTGCCGAGGCCCAACGGTAGATGGCAAATATGTGAAGAATGAGCACCGATAACTCACCTCCAAGTTCATTGCTTATAGGCTTTCCAATGACATCAAGTCATTTCCAATAATGAGCATCAAGATGGTCATGGAGCTTGTGAAATCCGTCTTTCACTACGAGGTGAAGTACAGGAAGGCATGGAAGGCAAAGCAAGCCGCATTCAAGATGTTGTACAGTGATTGGGAGGAATCTTATAACCGGATCCCTAGGTTGTTAGCGATGGCCAATGTTAACCCGGACATGATTCATATCATTGAACCTTATGGGAACAAGACAAGGATAGTAAACGAAAGAACTGTTCGAGTATTTGGCCGTGCATTTTGGGGTTTCGAGCAATGTGTTTGGGATTTTGAACATTGTAGGCCCGTTGTATCCGTTGATGGCACCTTCTTGACCGGACAATACAAGGGCACCTTCTTGATTGCAATAGCTAACGATACCAAAAACCGGTTGGTTCCTTTGGCGTTTGCTTTGGTGGAGGCGGAAAACAATGACAATTGGGAGTGGTTCTTCCACATTTTGATAACCAAGGTGTTACCCGCTCGAAGGGAAATATGTGTCATCTCGGATCGTCATCAAAGAATTCTCAATGAAGTGAATATTGACATTCCCGGACATGCCCCATTGCACCATAGATGGTGCATGAGACATTTTGTTTCAAACTTTTATAGGGCATGCAAGAGCAAGGATTTGTCTGATGATCTACAAGATTGTTCTCTCGCTTTCACGGAACGCCATTTCTCAAAATTGTACAACAAATTGTTCCATAACAAAGAACTCAATGCGGGGGCAAGGAGTTTCTCCTTAGGAACATTGGAGATATGGGAAAGTGGGCATGAGCTTTTGATGATGGTGGCCAAAGGTACGGTCAAATGATAAGCAACATGGCAGAATGCTTCAACAAGTTGCTCAAAGGTGTCCGTGCATTTCCTAAAATACTCAGCTGAAACGGATAGGCAGATTGCAGGAGACTAGAAGAACAAGCATATATACAAGTTCCCACCTAAGGTTGACGATTGGATGGAATTTCAGTCAAGCAAAGCGGATTCCCAAGTTGTCACGGAATTTGATAATGATAAGCATATATACCAAGTTACGGAGCTAAGAGGAACCACGTCTAATGGTGTCCAACATGGAGGTCGTGTGTTCAAGGTCTCGCTCGGTACTTGTGAGTGCACATGCGGAAGGCCATTATTGCTTCATCTTCCGTGCTCGCACTTGCTAACCGCGGCTCGCAGACGACATTTGGACTATAATAATCCGCTCATGGTGAGAGAGTCTGAGTTCTCTATCGAGACTACTAAGAAGACATGGGCCCTTCGATTTCACCCATACCTGGACCAGTCACAATGGTCGGAGTACCATGGAATTCAACTATGGCCCAATCTGAAATGGAAGGTGATTAAACGTGGAAGACGCACTACAAAATGCTTTAGGAGTGACATGGATGGATGGGGCCGTGGCGGTGGTCGAGAAATGGGCAACGACCAATTCCAAGAACCGCATGAGAGAGCGCGGTGTGGAACATGCAATGTTGAAGGACAAAATGCAAGAAAGTGTCCCTAAAGAGCAAAAAGAAATGAAGAAAACACAAGCCAAGGGCAAAGTAGCCAACAAGTGCCAAGCCAAGGGTAAAGTAGCCAACTAGTGTCGAGCCAAGGGAGAAGTAGCCAACAAGTGCCAAGCCAAGGAAGAAGTAGCCAACAAGTGCCAAGCCAAGGAAAAAGTAGCCAACAAGTTCCAAGCCAAGGGAGAAGTAGCCAACATGCTCCTAGGCAACAAGCTCCTAGGCAATAAAGAGGTCGATCACTTGGGCCTAGTAGAGGAAGAGGTCGATCACTTGGGCTTAGTAGAGGAAGAAGGTGTGGACCAAATCCGGCTAGTATGATAGGTTACTTGGCGGAACCAAATCCGTATGCGCATAGATATGGCGAAAAAAATGTTCACACTTTTATGCTTACTTTACTACCTTTCATGCTTATTTTTACTATCCTTCATGCTTATTTTTTTCAAAACACTATTACATCAACACATAGTGCATATAACTACATCAACACATAGCTCACCCCACATAGTGCATAGAACTACTTCCGTCCATGCGTCCTTGGGCGTCGACCCCTCCTCGGAGCTATCTTCTATGTCACCTCTGCTTCTTATTCCTCTTTATCATCATAGTCTAGACCCCTCATCCTCCTACTAGATCTTGACCTCTGTGGTGGCTCGTCTTCGACAACATTAGCCTTTCCTTTGTTACAGAAGTCCTCCGGTGTCCACCGGGTGAACTCTTTCCTTGGCTTCAATAGGTAAGCGGAATGAATCCGGTATTCCTCCTCCATCTCATTCTCCATACAAGGCATCTACATGTACGAATGTATGTCTAAGGAAATGTACGGCAAACAAACCAAAGGCACTTAATGAAGGTAAGAAATGTAAGGTCGTCCCATACCTCATCCTTCGTACGAGCCTCTGAGGTGGCCTCCTCCTCTTCGTCATCCTCAAGATTAGCCGTTGGGTCAGAAATCGACTTGGACCTAGAATTTCACGGTGTTGTGTACTCGAGGTCGCGACAACCTAACAGGTTAGATAACCGACGCATCTTTTGGGTTGTCCGCTGTAATAAAGTACATGAGAAGTCAAAGCGTGTACCACAACATGCCCTATAAGTACTCCTTTCATTTTGAACCATACCTTGAGGAAGTTTCGAAGTATTCCTTCTTCCTTTTTTCCCTTTGGCCAATCATGGAGAATCTCCTCGGTTTCGTCGGCATGTTTCTTTATCTCCTTTCTCTACGAAGTAAAGAACGCAAACATGTTAGGAAATAAAGAGATGGAAGGGCAAGTAAAGTAATGGAAGGGCAAGGAAAAAATTTACCGCAAATTTGAGCGAGGAAGATATTGGGATTTCGTGCCCCTCCCTGACAAGCTTGTTGTATTCGTTGTAGGCAAGCTCATCGAAAACACATGGTTCTTCTAATATTTCCTCCTCGTAAGACAGCGGGCAAATGGAGACATGAGTATTTTCAAGAAACCACTAAAGGTAGTTGCTGAATGCAATTGCGCAATGAGCTCTTCCACTATTCCATTCTATTTGTTGAGCCTTCTCCATAGACATCAAGAACTCCACGACATACTTCCTATGATGGTGATCCCACTTCTTAATCTTTCTCTGCCTCTTCCTGTCCAACCTATAGGACAACAAAGAAATTTGTTACTACAACCAAATAGAAGACGACGATGCAATTGAGGAAAAAGGTTCTCATGCTAACTAACCTATGAAGCTCCTTGTCAGTTTGTTTCCACACGGGAGGGTGAGCCTGAAACAACCCGAACTGCCTCATCACACTCTGTGGCAGATGGTACTCAACCGCCCAATTGCAAATTAATGGACAGCACATGAGCCAAAGATTCTTTTCCTCCAAACACTTCAGGTTAAGATCAAACCCGGGAGCAACACCAAAATCGTCCCCGTAACCATAAGGCTCCCACTCCACCTGCAACATATCACAAGGACATGTTTCTTGTAGATTTCGACTAGTGGGTAAAACATTCTAGGAAGTGATGTAAAGACAAAAATTTACCTGCTTGGGTGTAAGCGCATCGAACTTGTTCATGTACTTCATGTACATGGCATCAACATCGCTAGTTATCTCTGACACGATGTCCCACTTGTAAGCCCAAGTGGGTGAGCGTAGAGGATGTCTCCCAAACTCTGGCCAAGGAAGGTAGCCCACGTCTTTCGGGCGACCTACTGGTAAACGTTCCCAGCTCCATACTGAGAGGAGAACCATAGCACCACCTATTCCGGTGTTGGCACTTGACCTACAACAAGCATCATCCAACTGCAAGTAAAGTAAAATGTGAGCATATGATATGTGCGGATTGGAAGTGTACAAAAGATGGTGACGTGAACAAGTGATTACCTGTCGGTACAAGTAGGCAAGAGCCGCTGAACCCCAACTAATATTGCTATCAAAGTGCGTTAGAGCCTTCAGCCACATCCACTGAGCGGTCCTACCTCTGTTGTCAGCAAACAAAGTCCTGGAGAGGAAATACCACACGTACACACGAGCATGTGTCTTGATCACCTCAACCTCAGATGGCTCCGGGCATTGCGCAAAGTTCACCACAATCCACGCGTATGTCGTGCCTGTTGGGACTCTATCATTACTCTTGTATTCAAGTTCTACATGAGCCCTCCCAATAAGTATCTCCATCTCATTGCGCCACCATCAGAATCTATGTTCATACACAGAGGGTTCCCCGCGTTAGGAAGCCCAAAGATCATGGAAACATCCTGAAGGGTGGGGGTGATCTCGCCAGTCCGGAGGTGGAAAGTGTGTGTCTCCGGCCTCCACCAGTCGACAAGTTTGGTGAGGGCAGCCGCATTGAGGTTCAGTGTCGACCGAGTCACAAGCGTGATGAAAGGGATGAGGCCTAGCTGTTGGATGTACGGAGTGTACCGCTCGTCGTACAACATCTCACTCGAGGACGCGCCATGGGACCGAATCTTCAGGGGACTTAGCTTCTGCATACATACAAGTCAAAAGATTATGCTTCTTTACGGGTCCAACCCAATTGAATCAATAGAAAAATTAAGACAAACAAGTCCAACATGGTTTTATTACCATATGATTCTCCGCCATCAAGTATGCCCGATGTTTTGTATCATAGTAATCGTCAAGTAGCCACACCATCCTACAAATATATTCCAAACATCAATAAATATGTGAGTGGTTCATCATATGTGTCAATTGTTTCAATTTCTACAAGAAAATACAAAGGATATGGGAGCACTAGATGGACACGCGCGCTTCGCCGTGCTTTCTTCATGGTGTTGTCACACAGTGTAACCGTTGCGTCACACTAACCGATGCTTTAATTGTGACACTGCTTAGAATGTATATGTTTGTAGCGTCATTGTCCATGGAGACACTCAATACCATCTTTAGCAGTCGGGCCTTCTCGATCTCTTCCTGATTCTCACCGTAGACGGTCGGCTAGCCGTGTGGAGAATAAAGTACGACTTATTTAACACCTCTTCATTATTTATTGATGGATGTCAAACTATTAGAGTTCAGTGCAACACAGAATACATGATTTATTTTGGGTACCGGCGGAAGCATATCATGTTGGACCTTACTCAAGGAGATAGGTTATTTAACCGCTCAGGTCTTTAAGACTTCAAGAACTACAAGGGAAATTTAAGAAACGTTTTAGGTTTTCGCACAAGAACTCAAATTGTTTCTAACTTGACCCTGTGATAGACCTTCTTTCCCACCTCCCGCGCGACGGTGCGCCTGAAGGTATCATCAATAGAGACGACCACGTGACCCCTAGCACTCGGGTGTCTACATCCTTCCATCTATATCACCAGATCGTCAACTACAACACAGTGGCCGCCTATGTCGATTCCATGACGATTGCTGAAGGAAAACTCAACGCCTGCAAGAGGTCCGTCAACTACCAATCTTAAGAGCATATCCAACATTTTGCACGAAAAGAGTGCATGACTTCTTGGTTTTTGGGCACCATTTTGGCTGTTTTAGTAGGTGCGGCAGGCTACAAAATTTCCAGGCGCACTAAAATGCAATGATGTGTAGGCAGCAGTTTTCTAGCCGCACTAAAATAAGCCGTGATCGGCTTCCACTTGCCAAGATTAAACGCATCTCAACTTGCCAAGATCAAACAAAAGTGATGAACATATAAATCTAATTCCCAACACACACATATAAATTCAAGAACATGACTTGATCATCATACATAGATTAAATCCATGGCATAGTTCAAAATCATAGCATAATTCAACACAACCAAGTTCATCACAATTGAAGTTCAAATAAACGCATAAAACATTAACAATCAATGCCTACTACCATCACGCCTCGTCCTTTCCATGGGCATCTCCATCTTGTGCTTCATCATCATTGGAAACTTGGACGATGTTGGTGTATTCTAGGAGCACGTGCCATCACCCATGTAAATGATGGGTTCGTAGCATGGAAAACAAAAAAAAATTACCGCAAGAACGAACAAAACCCAGATCTAATCTAGATAAAAGCCAAGATCTAATCTATTAGACATGTGCAACGAGATAGATCTGTACTAACCCTTGTAAATCTGAAAGCCTTGTGCGAGATCGGATCTCGTGGTTGATGTAGACGATCACTTGCAATCTCAAGATCGAGTAGAAGATCCTTCCGGCGCCGCATTCCGGCAGCGCTTCCGCAGTCGGTCACACGTGCGGAGTCGATGCAGACCTTTCTCTCCCCGTTCCAGCGAGCAGCGGAGGTAGTATATCTCTCCACGGAATCCCAGCAGCACGACGGCGTGGTGGTGGTGGTGGAGTAGAGAATTCTGCAGGGCTTCGTCTAAGCCTGAGCAGAGCGAAGGAGGAGGAGAGAGGCGGCTAGGGCAAGAGCGGAGGGGCCAGGGGGTGGCGCCTCCACCCCTCTATATATAGAGGGAGGGGTGAGGCCTAGGGTTCCCACCCCTAGGCCCACCTCCTAGGGTCAGCGCACAAGGGAGGGGGGAAGGGAGTTTCCTTCCCCCCAAGTCTTCCCCTTTCCTTTCTTGATTTTCAAGCAAACTCCAAGATATCTTCTAGAACCTTCCGAAACATTCCGAAACCTTCTAGAATCCTCATACAAAACACTTCGGAACATTTCCTATCTCATAAAATGATCTCCTATATATGAATCTTATTCTCCGGACCATTCCGGATCTCCTCGTGATGTCCCGAATCCAATCCGAGACTCCGAACAACATTCGGTCTCCAACGCACATTCCATATCTACTTAAAACACCTTCGAACCTTAAGTGTGTCACCCTACGGTTTGCGAATATGTAGACATGATAGAGACACATCTCATATCAATAACCATCAGCGGGACCTGGAGATCCATAATGGCTCCCACATACTCAACGATGACTTCGCGATCGATTGAACCATTTACATACGAAACTAATTCCCTTTGTCTCGCGATACTATACTTATCCGAGGTTTGATCGTCGGTATCTCCATACCTAGTTCTACCTCGTTACTGATAAGTACTCTTTACTCGTTCCGTGATATGTCATCCCTTGTGACCTAGTCACATGCTTGCAAGCTAACTAGATGACACTCCACCGAGAGGGTCCAGAGCATATCTATCCGTCATATGGATGGACAAATCCCAATCTTGGTTCATGCGCTTCAACACATACTTTCATAATACCCAATGACACTTTTATAACCACCCAGTTACGAAGCGGTGTTTGATGTCATCAAAGTATTCATCCGGTGATGGTGATTAACATAACCTCATGGTCAAAGGAATAGGTTACTATGTGATTGAAAGCTTACAGCAATACGAACTTAATGACTTGATCTTATGCTACGCTTACTATGGGTGTGTGTCCATCACATCATTCTCCTAATGATATGACCTTGTTATTACTCACATCCTAATGTCCATGATCAGGAAACCATGATCATCAATTAATCAACAAGCTAGTTCAACAAGAGGCTTACTAGGGACTCTTATATGTTTACAAAACACACATGTATTAGTGTTTCCTAATAATACAATTATAGCATGGGATGTAAACATTCATCATAAACACAAAGATATAATAATAATAATCACTTTTATTATTGCCTCTTGGGCATATCTCCAACAGTCTCCCAGTTGCACTAGAGTCAATAATCTAGATTACATGGTAATATACCGAACACCCATGGCGTTCTGGTGTTGGTCATGCTTTGCCCCAGGGAGAGGTTTAGTCAACGGATCTGCCACATTCAGATCAGTGTGTACTTTGCAAATCTTTATGTCACCATCTCGGACATACTCGCGAATAGCGTGGAAACGTAGCTTGATGTGCTTCAGCTTGCTATGTGACCTTGGCTCCTGCGCATTAGCTATGGCACCTGTGTTGTCACAGTAGATGGCCATCGGGTCCAACGCACTGGGAACCACGCCGAGTTCAGTAATGAATTCCTTCATCCAAACGGCTTCTTGTGCAGCCTCCGAAGCAGCTATGTATTCCGATTCAGTTGAAGATTTCGCCACAACGCTTTGCTTCGCACTCCTCCAGCTCACTGCAGCACCATTCAAAATAAATACGTAACCCGACTGTGACTTTGAGTCATCCGGATCGGTGTTCCAACTAGCATCGGTGTAACCGTTTACAACAAGCTGTTCATCACCTCCATAAGAAAGAACCATATCCTTAGTCCTATTTAGGTACTTTAGGATATTCTTGACCGCTGTCCAGTGTTCCTCTCCAGGATCACTTTGATATCTGCTAGTCAAACTAACAGCATGTGCTATATTCGGTCTTGTACAAAGCATGGCATACATGATAGAACCTATGGCAGAGGCATAGGGAATTTTATTCATTTTCTCTCTAACTTCTGCCGTAGCTGGACTTTGAGTTTTACTCAAGGTCTTACCTGACAACATGGGCACGAACCCTTTCTTGCTATCTTCCATTCTAAACGTCTTTAGAACTTTGTCCAAGTATGTACTTTGTGAAAGCCCTATTAGGCGTCTTGATCTATCTCTATAAATCTTAATGCCTAGAATATATGCCGCTTCGCCAAGATCCTTCATTGAAAAACTATTATTCAAATAGGTTTTGACGCTATTAAGAAGTTCTATATCATTCCCAATTAACAATATGTCATCTACATACAGTACTAGGAATGCTACAGAGCTCCCACTCACTTTCTTGTAAATACAAGCTTCTCCATAAGTTTGTATAAATCCAAAGTTTTTGATTACTTTATCAAAACGTTGATTCCAACTACGGGATGCTTGCTTCAGTCCATAAATGGAGCGCTGAAGTTTGCATACCTTGTCAGCATCTTTAGGATCGACAAAACCTTTGGGTTGTACCATATACAACTCTTCCTCAATGTCACCATTAAGGAACGCCGTTTTGACATCCATCTGCCAAATCTCATAATCGAAATGTGCAGCAATTGCTAACAAAATCCTCACAGACTTTAGCTTCGCTACTGGTGAGAATGTCTCATCATAGTCAACTCCTTGAATTTGTCGGAACCCTTTCGCGACAAGTCGAGCTTTATAGACGGTAACATTACCATCAGCATCTGTTTTTCTCTTGAAAATCCATTTGTTCTCGACAGCCTTACGGCCATCCGGTAAGTCCACCAAAGTCCACACTTGGTTTTCGTACATGGATCCCATTTCGGATTTCATGGCTTCTAGCCATTTGTCGGAATCAGGGCTCACCATAGCTTCTTCATACGTCGCAGGGTCATCAGCGTTGTCCACCAACATGACATTCAAGGCAGAGTCATACCAATCAGGAATGGTACGAATCCTCGTTGACCTGCGAGGTTCAGTAGTAACTTCGTTCGAAGTTTCATGATCATTATCATTAGCTTCCTCTTCAATTGGTGCAGGCGGCACCAAAACATCTTCCGGTGCTGCGCTACTCTCAAATCCGAGAGAAGGTTCAATAACCTCATCAAGTTCTACTTTCCTTCCAGTCACTTCTTTCGAGAGAAACTCCTTCTCAAGAAAGGATCCATTCTTTGCAACAAAAACTTTGCCTTCGGATCTATGATAGAAGGTATACCCAATTGTTTCTTTAGGGTATCCTATGAAGACGCATTTATCCGCTTTGGGTTCTAGCTTATCAGGTTGTAACTTCTTTACGTATGCTTCGCAACCCCAAACTTTAAGGAACGACAACTTAGGTTTCTTACTAAACCACAATTCGTACGGTGTCGTTTCAACGGATTTAGATGGTGCCCTATTTAAAGTGAATGCGGCTGTCTCTAATGCATAGCCCCAAAATGATAACGGTAAATCTGTAAGAGACATCATAGACCGAACCATATCTAAGAGAGTTCGATTACGACGTTCAGACACACCATTACGCTGTGGTGTTCCCGGCGGTGTCAACTGTGAAAGTATTCCACATTTCTTTAAATGCATGCCAAACTCGTAACTTAGATATTCACCCCCGCGATCAGAACGCAGAAATTTAATCTTCTTGTTACGATGATTCTCCACTTCACTTTGAAATTCCTTAAACTTCTCGAAAGTTTCGGACTTATGTTTCATGAAGTAGACATACCCATATCTACTCAAGTCATCCGTGAAAGTGAGAACATAACGATATCCACTACGCGATGCTACACTCATTGGACCGCACACATCGGTATGTATTATTTCCAATAGGTCTGTAGCTCGCTCCATTGTACCAGAGAATGGAGTCTTAGTCATTTTTCCCATTAGACATGCTTCGCATCTTTCAAGTGATTCAAGAAGTCCATCTGAATGGAGTTTCTTCATACACTTCACTCCAATGTGACCAAGACGACAGTGCCACATGTATGTAGAATTATCATTCAATTTAATTCGTTTAGCATCTATGTTGTGAACATGTGTATCACTACTATCGAGATTCAGTAAGAATAAACCATTCATCTCAGGTGCATTACCATAAAAGATATTACTCATATAAATCGAACAACCTTTATTCTTAGACTTAAAAGAGTAACCGTCTCGCAATAAACAGGATCCAGATATAATGTTCATGCTTAACGCAGGCACCAAATAACAATTATTTAAATTTAAAACTAATCCCGAAGGTAGATGTAGAGGGAGCGTGCCGACGGCGATCACATCAACCTTGGAGCCATTTCCAACGCGCGTCGTCACCTCGTCTCTTGCCAGTCTTCGTTTATTCCGCAACTCCTGTTTCGAGTTACAAATATGAGCAACCGAACCAGTATCAAATACCCAGGCACTACTACGATTACTAGTAAGATACACATCTATAACACATATATCAAATATACCTTTCTTCTTGATGTTGCCGTTCTTCAGATCCGCCAGGTACTTGGGGCAGTTACGCTTCCAGTGACCAGCTCCCTTGCAGTAGAAGCACTCAGTTTCAGGTTTAGGACCAGCCTTGGGTTTCTTAGTAGGTGCGGCAGCTTTCTTGCCGTCCTTCTTGAAGTTGCCCTTGTTCTTAGGCTTGCCCCGTTTCTTGAAATTGTTGGTCTTATTGACCATCAACACTTGTTGCTCCTTCTTGATCTCCACTTCAGCAGTTTTCAGCATGGACGACAGTTCAGGCAATGTCTTGTTCATGCAGTGCATGTTGTAGTTCATCACAAAGTTCTTATAACTTGGTGGCAGTGATTGAAGGAGACGGTGAATCCCCAATTCATTAGGAATCGATATTCCCAACTCTTGGAGCTTCTTAGCGTACCCAGACATGGTGAGCACGTGCTCGCTAACGGAGCTTCCTTCTTCCATCTTACAGTTAAAGAATTTCTCGGAGGCCTCATAGCTCTCCATGGCCGCGAGTCTCATAAATGATCTCGAACGGGTCGTGGTGCTCAAAACGCTGTTGGAGCTCCGCTTCTAAACCGTACAGGATGGCACACTGAACTGTGGAGTAATGATTCTTCCGAGTGGCGAAAACATTCTTTTCGTCATCGGTGGCATTATCTGCAGGTGGGTCACCTAGCGGTGCATCGAGCACATAGGTCAACTGACCAGCCCTGAGGACGATCTTCAGTCCACGGAACCAGTCCGTGAAATTGCTTCCATTATTTTTAAGCTTTTCTTTCTCTAGGAACGCATTGAAATTGATGGAGGGGGTCGCCATAATCTACAACAATTTGCAAGTAGTTTAGACTAAGTTTATGACAAATTGAGTTCAAATTTAATTATTAAACTAACTAGGTGAACTCCCACTCAAAACAACATCCCTCACATTGTCTTAGTGATTACATGAACCAAGTCCACTACACCAAGTCCGATCTTCACGAGAGAAGATGTAGTTTCATTGGCGAACAATCTTCATGTTCATCATATCAATTATATGACTCATGCTCTACCTTTCGGTATTCCGTGTTCCGAGACCATGTCTGTACATGCTAGGCTCGTCAAGACAACCTTAGTCTCCGCATGTGCAAATCTGGCTTGCACCCGTTGTATGCACACGTAGAATCTATCACATCCGATCATCACGAGATGCTTCGAAACGACGAGTCTTAGCAACGGTGCCAACTAAGGGTGAACACTTTATTACTTGATATTCAGTGAGAGGGATCATCTTATAGTGCTACCGTCGCGATCTAAGCAATACAAGATGCATAAAGGATTAACATCACAGGCAATTCATAATTAGTGTGATATGATATGGCCTTTTCTTCTTGCGCCTTTGATCTCCATCTCCAAAGCACGAACATGATCTCCATCATCACCAGCATTGCGTCAAGGTCAGTGGCGCCGCTTCATGGTTGTCCATCATCACCAGCAACTATTATAACTACTTGGAATAAAGCTATTACAAGATGAATAGACACGCAGGTCTTAACAGAATTAAAGACAACCATTAGGCTCCTGCCGGTTGCCATATTACAACAAGGATCATTGCATACATCAAATACAATCACAATCACATGTTGGCCATATCACATCACAAAACCCCTGCAAAAACAAGTTAGACGCCTCTAATTTTCTTTGCAAGTTTTACGTGGTTTGGGGCTTTCGCATAAGACCGATCTTACCTACGAACAAGGACCACAACGTTGATACAAGTGTTGTCAAGATGCTCATTGTAAATTGAATCTTAACTATGGTGGGAGAGACAGACACCCGCAAAGCCACTTGTGCAAAGCAAGTTGCACGTCAAGCGTGGAGCAAGTCTCATGTGCGATGACATGTAATGTTAGCCCGAGCCGCTTCATCCCACCATGCCGCAAGATGCAAAGTACATGCTAAGACACCGACAACAAAAGCATCAACGCCCACAAAAACATTGTGTTCTACTCGTGCAACAGATCTACGCATAGATACGGCTCTGATACCACTGATGGGTTCGTAGCATGGAAAACAAAAAATTTCTACCGCAAGAACGAACAAAACCTAGATCTAATCTAGATAAAAGCCAAGATCTAATCTATTAGACATGAGCAACGAGATAGATGGGAACTAACCCTCGTAGATCCGAAAGCGTTAAACGAGATTAGATCTCGTGGTTGATGTAGTCGATCACTTTCCGATCTCAAGATCGTGTGGACGATCCTTCCGGCGTCGCATTCCAGCAGCGCTTCCGCCCGCGGTCAAGTAGACGATCCTTCCGGCGTTACGTTCCAGCAGCGCTTCCGCCCTTGGTCAAGTTGACGATCCTTCCGGCGCCACAATTCGGCAGCGCTTCCGCAGTCGGTCACACGTGCGGAGTCGAAGCAGACCTTCCTCTCCCCGTTCCAGCGAGCAGCGGAGGTAGTAGATCTTCTCCACGGAATCCCAGCAGCACGACGGCGTGGTGGTGGTGGTGGAGTAGAGAATTCTGCAGGGCTTCGCCTATGCCTGTGCAGAAGATGGTGGAGGAGAGAGGCGGCAGAGATTGGGGATTATGAGAGCGTTAGAGGAGGGGGCGCCCCTGCCCCTCTATTTAAAGAGGGGAGGGCGCGCCAGGGAAGGGGAGTCCTTGTAGGACTCCCCTCCTATGGGGCCGGCGGGTTGGGGAGGTGGGGAGGAATCCTCCTCCCCCACGACTCCTTATTTTGACCCAACAGGACTCCTTGATCCCTATCTTGATTTTCAAGCAAACTCCAAGATATCTTCTAGAACCTTCCGGAACATTCCGAAACCTTCTAGAATCCTCATACAAAACACTCCGGAACATTTCCTATCTCATAAAATGATCTCCTATATATGAATCTTATTCTCCGGACCATTCCGGATCTCCTCGTGATGTCCCGAATCCAATCCGAGACTCCGAACAACATTCGGTCTCCAACGCACATTCCATATCTACTTAAAACAACTTCGAACCTTAAGTGTGTCACCCTACGGTTTGCGAATATGTAGACATGATAGAGACACATCTCATATCAATAACCATCAGCGGGACCTGGAGATCCATAATGGCTCCCACATACTCAACGATGACTTCGCGATCGATTGAACCATTTACATACGAAACTAATTCCCTTTGTCTCGCGATACTATACTTATCCGAGGTTTGATCGTCGGTATCTCCATACCTAGTTCTACCTCGTTACTGATAAGTACTCTTTACTCGTTCCGTGATATGTCATCCCTTGTGACCTAGTCACATGCTTGCAAGCTAACTAGATGACATTCCACCGAGAGGGCCCAGAGCATATCTATCCGTCATATGGATGGACAAATCCCAATCTTGGTTCATGCGCTTCAACACATACTTTCAGAATACCCAATGACACTTTTATAACCACCCAGTTACGAAGCGGCGTTTGATGTCATCAAAGTATTCATCCGGTGATGGTGATTAACATAACCTCATGGTCGAAGGAATAGGTTACTATGTGATTGAAAGCTTACAGCAATACGAACTTAATGACTTGATCTTATGCTATGCTTACTATGGGTGTGTGTCCATCACATCATTCTCCTAATGATATGACCTTGTTATTAATCACATCCTAATGTCCATGATCAGGAAACCATGATCATCAATTAATCAACAAGCTAGTTCAACAAGAGGCTTACTAGGGACTCTTATATGTTTACAAAACACACATGTATCAGTGTTTCCTAATAATACAATTATAGCATGGGATGTAAACATTCATCATAAACACAAAGATATAATAATAATAATCACTTTTATTATTGCCTCTTGGGCATATCTCCAACATTTACATGGTTTGGGGCTTTCGAATAAGAACGGATCTTACCTATGAAACTGAACCACAACGTTGATACAAGTGCTATCAAGTGCAAAGTGTAAATTGGATCTATACTATGGTGAGAGAGACAGACACCCGCAAAGCCACTTGTGCAAAGCAAGTTACACGTCAAGCGTGGAGCAAGTCTCATGTGCGATGATATGTAAGGTTAGCCCGAGCCGCTTCATCCCACCATACCGCAAGATGCAAAGTACACAAAGAAAAAGACGGCACGAGCACCAATGCCCACAAAACCATTGTGTTCTACTCGTGCAACAGATCTACGCATAGACACGGCTCTGATACCACTGATGGGTTCATAGCATGGAAAACAAAAAAATTCTACCGCAAGAATGAACAAAACCCAGATCTAATCTAGATAAAAGCCAAGATCTAATCTATTAGACATGTGCAACGAGATAGATCTGTACTAACCCTTGTAGATCCGAAAGCCTTGTGCGAGATCGGATCTCGTGGTTGATGTAGACGATCACTTGCCGATATCAAGATCGAGTAAACGATCCTTCCGGCACCGTGTTCCGGCAGTGCTTCCGTAGTCGGTCACACGTGCGGAGTCGATGCAGACCTTCCTCTCCCCATTCCAGCGAGCAATGGAGGTAGTAGATCTCTCCACGGAATCCCAGCAGCACGACGGCATGGTGGTGGTGGTGGAGTAGAGAATTCTGCAGGGCTTCGCCTAAGCCTGAGCAGAGCGAAGGAGGAGGAGAGAGGCGGCTAGGGCAAGAGTGGAGGGGCCAGGGGTGGCGCCTCCACCCCTCTATATATAGAGGGAGGGGTGCGGCCTAGGGTTCCCACCCCTAGGCCCACCTCCTAGGGCCGGCGCACAAGGGAGGGGGGGAGGGAGTTTCCTTCCCCCCAAGTCTTCCCCTTTCCTTTCTTGGTTTTCAAGTAAAGTCCATGGAACCTTCTAGAACTTTCTGGAACACTTCGAAACCTTCTAGAATCCCCTAAACACTCCGGAACATTTCCGAACCTAGAAAATGATCTCCATTATATGAATCTTATTCTCCGGACAGATCCGGATCTCCTCGTGATGACCCAGATTCAATCCGAGACTCTGAACAACATTCGGTCTCCAACGCACATTCCATATCTAACTAAACAGCATCGAACCTTAAGTGTGTCACTCTACGGTTCGTGAATATGCAGACATGATGGAGACACCTCTCCGATCAATAACCATCAGCGGGATCTGGAGATCCATAACGGCTCCCACATACTCCATGATGACTTCGTGATCGATAGAACCATTAACATACGAAACCAATCCCCTTTGTCACGCGATACTCTACTTATCTGAGGTTTGATCGTCGGTATCTCCATACCTAGTTCTACCTCGTTACTGATAAGTACTCTTTACTCGTTCCATGATATGTCATCCCTTGTGACCTAGTCACATGCTTGCAAGCTAACTAGATGACATTCCACCGAGAGGGCCCAGAGCATATCTATCCGTCATATGGATGGACAAATCCCAATCTTGGTCCATGCGCTTCAACACATACTTTCAGAATACCCAATGACACCTTTATGACCACCCAGTTACGAAGCGGTGTTTGATGTCATCAAAGTACCCATCCGGTGATGGTGATTAACATAACCTCATGGTCGAAGGATTAGGTTACTATGCATTTGAAAGCTTGTAGCAATACGAACTTAATGACTTGATCTTATGCTATACTTACTATGGGTGTGTGTCCATCACATCATTCTCCTAATGATATAACCTTGTTATCAATGACATCCAATGTCCATGATCAGGAAACCATGATCATCTATTAATCAACAAGCTAGTTCAACAAGAGGCTTACTAGAGACTCTTTTACGTTTACAAAACACACATGTATTAGTGTTTCCTTATAATACAATTATAGCATGGGATGTAAACATTCATCATAAACACAAAGATATAATAATAACCACTTTTATTATTGCCTCTTGGGCATATCTCCAACAGTAAACTCCAAAACAACCACTCATGGGAGGCATGTGATATACCATGATAGTTATGAATGCACCCATTCTAGCTCCCATGTCACCTATTGTAGATCCCATGCCTCCAATGCCACCCGAAGGTGCTCTCATGTCGTCAATGCCACCCATTGTAGCTCCTATGGGTGCACCCATGCCTCCAATGCCTTCTATAGGTGCATCCATGCCACCAATGCCTCCCAAATAGGTACACCCATGCCACCCATGCCTCTAATGCTACTTGTAGGTGGTCCCATACCGCTAGTGCCTCCTATAGGTGCACTCATTCCACTCATGCCTCTCTTAGGCGCTCCCATGCCACCCATGTATCCTCCCATGTTAGCACCTCCCATGTATCCATTCATATAACTTTCCATCATTCTTTTTGAGCCAAGACTTGATCACGACAAAGGTTGATGTATTCCTTTTTCCTTTCATCGAGGTTGGTTGTGTTCATGAAGAAGATACTTTTCTCATGCTCCATGAGACAGATAGTTTCTTCGATAGCAACTTTCTTCTGCTCTACGAAGGCCCTCCTCTCCTTGGCTACATCCCTTCTCTCATCGCTCGTCGACCTATCCTGTATTTCTTTGTTCCTCGGAAACTTCTTCTCCTCAAAAGCTTTATTTCTTGCACTCACAATAGTGTCCAGTGACTTCTTTATGTCACCATCTCTAGTCTTCTTCCCCTTTTATTTTACTTGTTTCCTTCTGGTGGGTTTTATTTTTATTTTTTCAACCGAGTTTGGAGTATGGATTCTCTTTCCATCCTTGCTTGAGGATTCATCGCCATCAATGATTATTGCCTCTATAGTTGACTTTGTCTCTCTTTGGCACTTGCAACACATAACATTCTTCTATTTCTATTCATTCTCTAGCTCCTTATAATAATGGGCCAATATGAATGGCCTTCCTTGAACCAGCTTGCCCTTCTTGGTTCTCTTTGGATACCCTTTGAATAAATTTTGGGGAATGTTGAGCTACATGAATCAAAAGAGAGAAAATTAGTCATGGACAATAATAAATCGAACAAAGTATCCACATGGAAGATAAACAGATGTCACAAAAGAATACAACGTATCCTATCTCTGCCATTTGTGCCACTTGGGTTCATTCGTTCAACATTTGCCAATGGCGCCGCCCACCTTTGAAAACCAACGAGAACGAAAATATATATCCGTCCGCCCAATTCCACTTTGGTCGTATGTACTGAAGTACTCCTTCATCCTAACCCAATAAGTGTCTCTTGTTTGCTCTGTGCTTATGATCGAATCCATGCCCACATTGCACCATGTGTTGCATAGTAAAATGCCTTACTCCATGGTGTAGTTGGCCGCCCGCCCCTTTAGTGCATCACCGAAACCCTCACCCTCACCATCATTCTCCATGTCAACTTCATCACCATGTTATTCAGTTTCATATTCTTGAGACCAATACTCTTGTGAATGTGATGACCCAACATTCATAGTTGACATAGACGTTTCATCATCCATACTACAATGCATGAAAGTTAACACACATCAAACTACATTAAATTTCATCATTTACATTCATCTATATAATTCAAAACAATAAAAAAGAAATTATGTGCCTTGTCGTCATTGGGTCGAACATGTTGGATGCAACAGACGACGCTACCTCCTCCGCAGTTGCTCACGCCTGGGGTGGTTGCAGTAGAGGTTGCGGTGGCTGGAATTCGTCGTTCGCATGCCTTGCTACAGGTTTGTCGTGTGGATCCACGTCGATCTTTCCCTTCTTCTGGCCAAGAACCACAATAGATGTCATTCGCTTGGGCACGACATTCCTTGGCTTCAAGGCGGGCGGTGGACGACAACATGCGGATTCATCGGTCATGGTGGCGCAAACATCTAGGCGCAGACGATGTTGACGTTAGGTCTGGGTGCAGCGGCGGTGATGGGAGGATACTGCAAGCGGCGATGAAACTGTTGCATCGGCAGATGTGGGGGCGGAGGAGAAGGGGTTGGGGGAGTGGCAGAATATCCCTCCATGGCCAAGATTTCGCTGGCGGCGGGATGAAGGAAGCCTCATGCGGAAGTTTTAGTTTGGCGGTTGGGTAGCGCGGGCCAGCACACTAAATTTGCAGCGAAAGGATTAGGCTTTTTGTGTGCGTGCCCTAAATTGTTTTGTGCGCAACCTATTTTTGGACGTCTACTGGAGCACGAATTTGCCTCGGCATGCTCAATAATAGCCGGGTTTTTTCACCAACGGATTTTTGTACGTCCAACAAATTGAAGATGCTCTAACTACGTTTGTTTGGTTTTTTCCGCAGGCAGGCCTTGACTAATTACTCATTTTCTTTAAGCTGACCATGTTTAATCGTTTTTTCTTGGGCCCACTAGCCATAGACACGTACTCCCACATGGCTTAAGAATGCTTTCTTTTTATCAAACTTAAGTCTATAGATAATATGAACATTTATACAAATCCATATATAACCATCATATGTGTCCATTGTTTCAATTTCTACAAGAAAATACAAAGGACATGGGAGCATATTATTTGAACATTTATACAAATCCATATACAACCATCATATGTGTCCATTGTTTCAATTTCTACAAGAAACTACAAAGGATATGGGAGCATATTATTAGAACATTTATACAAATCCATATACAACCATCATATGCAAATTCCCCAACAAATATAACTAATATACAACTAACAAGTAACCAAAAAACATGAACAAATCGGCCTATGCTCATGTTTCCATCTAGACCTAGGTTTCCCAGCAATAAGACTAAAATGTGCAAGATTTTTTGAATAAAAAGAGGGGATCGGGGGAGAATACCTTGAGGGGAAGATTGGGGAGCAAATCCATAGAGAAATCCTTCAGATCTGTTGGTATTTAGGGGTGAATTTGAGAGGGGGAGAGAGAGGAACCGACTAGTGTTCTTCTCTGTTTCCTGGCGTCTGGGAAGGGAATGGGTCGGGGTGGGGAGGGGGGCCGCGCGCGTGGCTGTATGTCTCAATGTGTAGCATCTAACACACAAGCGCTACACATTGGGGCATAGCGCTTAGGCGCTGCACGACCCAGTCTTAACGCCCAGGTGCTACACAGCCCGGTGGGGCCAGGGCAGGCCAGGCGGCTGCCATGCTGGCAGGGGGCATAGCGCCTATGCCATAGGTGCTATACTATAGAGTATAGAGCCTTGCTGTTGGGCGCTACAAAAATGGTTAGTGGGTGTGAAATACTTTTGGCCAGAGTTCATTTTGTGAAATTCTTTTTAATTTGGGTTATTTTGTCCATTCTGCCGTATGGGGTATAGGCTGGGAAATGGGGGCCCCTCTAGGGGCTAGTGCGGTCGCCCAGTTCACACTAGGCCTTGGACATGTCTGGATATAGCTATGCTTACATGTTTTTTATTGTGATATAAGGTATTTGACAAATTTCAACGGAGGTAATTTGTTCCCAATTTAAGGTAAGCTGATGTCTCGTACGCCTCCCCTCATCTCCTCTCCTAGATTTGGGAGTCTCCTGTGCGCTCCCGGCGCTGCACCTTCTCTTTCTCCGCCGGCCTTGACGGTTGGAGTGGAGTTGGAGCTGGTCATCGAGCATGCTTGTTAGTAGTAGGGTTAGTGGTTCTCACATTAGAAGTAGGTTTAGGGTTAGAAGTGTTGTCCATGTGACGTATGTCTATATATTGTCGGGCTTGCTCCTCTAGGCGTTGCCGCTCCGTGCTGGTAGGTCGTCCTCGAGGTTCTCCGGTGAGCTCCCAAGGTGGGATTGAATGGATTCGGGGCAGAAAACACAAAATTTTCCTACACAAACACACCAAACTGCCAAGATCTATCTAGGCGTAATACTGTAACGGCGGAGGTTTCAGATACATACCCTTGTAGTCCAAAAGTGATTAATATTTTGAGGGAAACGTAGATGATGTAGCCATACTCGTAGCCGACCTCAAGGTCGTGAAGCTCCTCGCAGCTCACCCCTTGCTCCATCGTGCAACAATCTGGCTCACGACATCCAAGGCGCCACTAATGGCAGCACCGTTTTCGCACACATATGGTGTACGATGACAACCTCCGGTTCTCTGATCCCTGCTGAGAGTGCAGAAGTAGATCCTCTGGCTAGAATCTCTGCAGCGCAATGATGTGCTTCAGGTGCGTCATCTCTTGTGTGTGCAATCCTTTTCCAGGGACCACACCATCACAAGAAGGCAGAGAGCGAGAGAGAGTTCCCTAAGGAAATGTCTCAGAGAATTATTGTTGTCGTTGTGTTGTTCCCACCCCTACAGGGGAAGGGAGGGTACTCCCTTCTCTCAAGTCCCGGGGTGGGACTAAAGGAGAGGAGGTAGGAGGAGGCGGCGATGCAGGGGAGGAGGGCCGGCCGGGGTGGGCCCCAGGCGCGCAACCCAAGGCAGGTCGGATGTTGGGGTAGGCCCCACCCCATGCGGCCCATCCTAGGCGACGACTTGGCCCTTGCCCTAGGGCAGTTTCCCCTCTTGGGCCTTGCTCCTTCGGGAACTTGGCCCATTAGGGACGTTATCCTTTAAAATTAGGTTTTAATAATATATTTAATATTAATTACATTAATTAATATGAAATACATATTATCAAATCCTATTTGTCCTGAAACACCTTTCGGTTCCCTCTGAACAACTTCGAATTCTCCCGAAAAGATTCTGGTTTTCTCACGAAACTATTCTGATTTACTCTTCTCTCTCATCCTGTGATTCTGATGATTCCATAATAATCTCCTAGCGTCATCGTACCCTTAAATGTTACCCCAACGGTTCTGGAACATCACAGGCATGATCGAGACATCTCTCATATCAATGATCATTAGCGGGACCGAGATGCCCATCATGATCCATGTGTATTCCACGATGTTTGGTGCCGTTTGAATCGTAAACGTCGAGTCCAATTCCCTTTGTTATTTTAATACTGACTTATTCGAGATCTGATCATCGATACTATACCTTGTTCTATCTCGTTACCAACAAGTTCTGTTTGACTTGTTCCCGTGATATTCTATCCCCGTGACCTAGTCATATGTTGCAACATTATGGATGTAATCTCACCAAGTCGACCGTGTGTATCTTCCCGTGACGCGGGTGAAAAAATCCTGATCTTGATACATAGGCATCAACTGTTCCTCTGGAATACCTAACATACACCGTTATAGTCGCCTAGTTACGAACATGATGTTTGATGCAGTGAAAGCAGCCTCAGGAGACAGTGATTAATATGATCTCATGGTCTAAGGAGAAGGAAACTACTCATCTAACTATTGCAACGATGAACCATGTGACTTGATCGTGTCGCAATACTTATATTTGGATAATGTCCATCACATCATTTATAATGAAGTGGCCTCGTTGTCAGTTGACAATAAAGTCAGTCCATGATCGTGAACCCTCGATCATCAGCTGTCCAACGAAATATGTTTGTCCATCTCCTGGTGTTACAGATCGAAGCTATGCATCTACTTCCAATCGGCTATGGTAGCAAGGGGAAGAAAAGGAACCATGCCTTGCTTTGTGGATCTGGAGGTTGGAGGCAAGTGGAGGTTGCGTTTATAACAGCAGTTCCCAAGCGAATCCACCTGGTAACCACTATCTCCAGCCGTGAGGGTGGCCTGCTGCGCTCGACTTCTTCGATTCGAGCTTCTTCTTCCCCCTTTGTTGGAGGATCTACTTTGATCTCAGTGTGACGATGAACATCGCTGCCTCCCCAAGTGGCGTCGTCCCCGGTGGATGCAATGGCGGACGCGCCTGGAGGTCACACGTCGGTGGAGAGAACCGAGGACCCGATTGGTTTTTTTTTACATTTTGTTCTAGGGTCCTTCTTGTAAGATGTGAGGCATTATCCTCAAATTTGTGGTTTCTCGGTGCAAGAATTGTTTGGGGCCTCTTTGTAAATTTGTATCCACCTTTTTTAATACAGCTTTCAGGACTTTCCAATTAAAAAAAATCACCGAAAACGTTCCTTTTGTTGACGTAGGCCGCACTCACGACAGGAGCGACTGTCTCCATCGCAGATATACGACGTATGCGTCCGTCCTCTTCGTTCCTTTTCCTGACGACAGGGACGGCTGGTGGATCCGTCGGGCTCAGGCGAAAAGCTCGCTCGACAGCTTCCTGACCGGCGTCCGCACGATCTGAATTAGCGACGGATTAATAAATGGAATAAAGGAATCTTCGTGCGTGCGTGCCGGGTGGCCGGGCGACAAGAACATCAACACACAGCCGGCCGCGTGATAAATTAATTAAGCGGAGATGTTCGCAGCTGGTCACCTGCATGTATATACAGTATGATTATAACATTTGGTTACGTTTACAGATCGAACATTGGTCGGGATTATTGGAGAACAAATCGGCTCCGGAATGATTCCGCTGCTGATGCTGCCGCTGCGGGCTGTGGCGTGCGGCAGGGAATCTGTGAGGTAGACATTCTGCGGCGAGGTCCACTGCCACGGCGGGTCGCGGGCTCGGGCCGGACGGTTCTCATGCCGACAGACAGACAGACACGCACGTGCGTACGTCAGGCGTAGGTTGCCGACTCGGCCGAGCACAGGAGGATCAACAAAGGGACCGGAGAAAAGGCACGCGCGCGGCGGCGATGCGAGCAGGGCGCACGCACCTACGTACCGGCGCCGTGCTGCCGCTCACTTCACGTTTCCCCTTCCCCTTCGATTCCCCTCGTGCCTGCCTCTGCATGCATGTACTCGGCGGCAGCAAATTGGGGGCCGCGGCTTCCACACACACCCCTCCTCGGCCGCGTTGCAGCGGGCCAGCGAGTAGCGACGGCCGGACAATCGATGATTCTACGTCCGCTGTGACGCGGTGGCCGCCGTGCATGGATCGGAATCGGAGCGCCGTGTCTCGCCGTGCTGGATCGCAGGAACGTGCGTGGCAGCGTTGCGGCAAAGCAACCCAACAGCTTACCTATACATAGGTAAGAGGGTTTTTACAGGAGTTAGATCCATGGTTAGTCATTGTACTTGCTTAGCAAGTTTAATACGGTACATGTATAACGGGAATACATGTTTACGACACCCAAACTTGCGCGAGAGCTTCAGGAGCGGTCACTGAGCGCGGCGTAGCTCTATATCAGACAACGTGGTAGTTAGACGGTCCCACTGGCAGTGTCACGCGCGCATTGATGGTGTCGAAGCGACAAGTAATTAGCCCGTCGCCCCCCCAGACAACTCCAGAATCATCAAGCAGCCCCTCCACCCTCCTCTACTCCGGAGCTCTCGAGGTGAAGAGGGACAGTGGTGGAGGAAACGGCGCGAGGCCTGAAGCGGGAGTGAGCTCGGCGGCGATCAAGGTTGCTTTGGTTTTCTTCATCGACAACGGCGCGGTGAGAGGTGGTGCGGCAGTGCCGCGGAGATGTTGCGGCGAGGAGCCGCCGCGATGTTTCCCGTCCGGCGGCCGGAAGGCGCTCCCCCTCCTGTCTACGGTAATCCCTCAACCCCCGACTCTGATTTCGAGCAGCTTTCTGATGACCCACAAGTATAGGGGGTGTATCGCAGTATTTTCGAGGGAAGTGAAACCCAATTTATTGATTTGACACAAGGGGAGCCAAAGAATATTTATAAGCCTTAACAACTGAGTTGTCAATTCAGTTGCACCTAGAAACAATCTTGCTCACAGCAGTTTATCAGTAGCAACAGTTTTGTAGTAGGAATAGTAAAGTAACATCAGTAGTAAAGCAAGGACAGTAGTAATAAAAGCAGTAAACAGTGGGATTCGAGTGCGGTAGGCATAGGGATGGATGGACGGGCGTTATATGGACAAGACAATTCAAATAGCAATTAGAACATAGGGCAATCGCAGATAAATAAGATAAAGCATCCAAGTACTAGACAATCCTAGGCATGTGTTCCATATATAGTCATACATGCTCGCAATGAGAACTTGCACAAGATCTTTTGTCCTGCCAGCCCGTTTGCAGCGGGGCCTCTAGGGAACTACTGCCAATTAAGGTGCTCCTTTTAATAGAGCACTGGAGCAAAGAATTAACACTCTGTGAACATATGTGATTCTCACATCAAACCCTTTCCCTTCCGGTTATCCTGATTTCTATCACTTCGGGGCCATTGGTTCCGGACAACAACGTGTGTATACAACTTGTAGATAAGACCAAAAACAATACTATCATAATGAATCAATAACAAGTTCAGATCTGAAATCATGGCACTCGGGTCCTAGTGACAAGCATTAAGCACAACAAGTTGCAACAAAGTCATAAAACACTAATAAAAGATACTAGGCACCATGCCCTAACAATCTGATGCCATTACATGAACGATCTCATCCAATCCCTACCATCCCCATAGCCTACAGCGGGGGATTACTCACTCATAGATGGGGGAAACATGGATGGTCGATAGAGAAGCGATGGTGATGATGATGGCGATGATCTCCTCCAATTCCCCGTCCCGGCAGGGTGCCAGAACAGAGTTGCTGGTGCTGTTTCGTGGAATCTGGTGGTGGCAGCGGAGCGGAACTCCTTCTGGAAAAACGCCGACCCCCCCGAAATTTTTAGGTCAGAAGGCTCCTTATAGGCGAAGAGAGGCCGAGGGGGTGCCTGGGGGGCCCACACCACCCCCTAGCGCGGCTTGGCCTGGCCCGCGCCACCAGGTGGTGTGGCCACCCCTGGCTCTTCTCCGTCTCGTATTCTGGCTCCTAGAGTCTTCGGGTGAAATAGGATTTTTGGCATATTTTCCGGGATGTTTCCTGATAGTTGGTTTTCTGCACAAAAAGTAGACACCAAGGCAATTCTGCTGAAAACAGCGTCAATCCGCATTAGTTGTATCCAAATCACACAAGTATAGAGGAGACACGATAGCAAAAGTGTTCCGGAAAGTAGATACGTTTTGGACGTATCACTTTCTGGTTGAGGATCCTCAAGGCATGAAAGTGATTCAAGATCCTCAAGGCAAAATAATTCATCGAGGCTTAACTGATTATTACAGTCATGTGCATGCGTGAGCATCTGCCAAGTCAATCAAATGAAACATTCAGAGGAGGATACCACGGTGTCATACCAATTTATGAATAGAGCAATGCAAGCAAACATTCATAAGACATGCTACAAACTATTAGCGAGCTGGAGCTAATCATAAGAAAGCAAGAACTACTAAGCATCCAAAGAAAACATACACTCTACATGAACGGAATAAACATGCCCACAGTGATGAGTATATGTACAAAAATGAAAACAAATAGAGTTCGTTACCAGCCTCTTACCACGCCTCAAGTTGCCATTAATCCTCATTATTGCTCTTCACTTGTGTGGCTTGAATAATAATATGAAACCCAATAATCCACTGAGTACTGCCGAACCATGTAGCAAACTCACAAAAACCAAAGAAGAACGACAAATATTTTTGGTGTTTTCGATATTTAAACAAGAACCAAAAGGGAAAAACAAGCGAAGCAAAATCTTTTTGGGGTTTTCGAAAAATTCAAACAAAGCAAAAAGGGAAAAACAAACCAAGGTAAAAAGAAGAAGCAAACCAAAGAGAAACAACATAAATATTTTTGGTCTTTTTGTGTTTTAGGAAGCAAAAGCAAAGAAAAATGAAAACTAAAAAGAGAACGAAAACATGAATATACAAAGTACCAACACAACATGATATGAAGATGAGTGCGGTTTCGGCGTACCTCCCTCCAAGCTTAGGCTTTTGGCCTAAGTGGGTATCAATCCCAAGCTGGCCAGGATGAAGTGTCACCCTGGTATGACGAAGAGGTCCCCTCATCCTGGTGCGAACTCGAGTACGTTCCTCCGTAATGCGCAGAGTAATCATAGGAGGGCACATCCTCCTGGTGCTGCTGGTGGAAACCCAACAAGCGAAGCTGCTCATCCACCTCCTCCTTGGAGCGCGACCACGGTCTCCTGTGAACACTAAACAACGCAGGTTGTGGCAAAAGGAAGAGGAATAGAGGCAGTAGTGCAGCTGGAGATAATGAAGGAACTGATGAAAGTGTAGAAGATTCAGATTGGGAACCAAATGAGGCAATGTCTGACAGTGAGGAAGTTTCAGATTCAGACTTTGAGCTACAGGACTCTGATTTTGCTCTAAGTGAAGAATATGCTGATCTAGGTGGTGAGGAAGAGACATATGGAAAAGGCAAGGGTACCACTATAAATCAGAGAAGGAAAAGAGGAACCAAATGCAATGATGCAACTGAGAAAGGCAAATCGAATTGTTAAATCAAAGAGGAGGATTCTAATGAAGAGGATCTGTGGGGACCTGACTCTGATGATGAAATAGTGAGGATGAAATTCAGAACATTCAGAGATGATTATTTGAATGATCCAAAATTTTCCCCTGGCCAAGTGTTTGCTAATGTGGACTTGCTTAGGAAAGCAATCAGGGCATATAGTTGCATTCACAGAAAAGGTATAAAACTACCTATAAATGACAAGAAGAGGGTTAGGGCAGTGTGTGAGAAAAACTGCAGTTGGTACCTATGGGCATCTGCTGACTCAAGAACAGGTGCATTTCAGATAAAAAAGGTACACAACTGAGCACACTTGCAGAGGAAGGTGGAAGGTTAGTGCTTTCATAGCTAACTTCATTGCAGAGAAGTATTTGGAGAGCTTTAGAGCTGATCAACAAATGAGTCTTAAAAATTTCTCAAGAGTGGTTCAGAAAGGGTGGAACATGACACCAACCAGGAGCAAGCTGCAGAGAGCCAAGAGGATTGCAATGACCGTGATTTATGGAGATGAAGAAGAGCAGTACAAGAGGCTTTGGGACTATGCTAATGAGATCAGGAGGAGTAATCCAGGCAGTACTTCCTATCTATCACTTGATGATAACGCAAGATTCTAACAATGCTACATGAGCCTTGCAGTATGCAAGAGGGGGTTCCTACAGGGGTCCAGGCCAGTTATATTCATTGATGGATGCCACATTAAAATCAGGTATAGAGGCCAGCTGCTCACAGCTGTTGGGATGGATCCTAATGACTGTATTTTCCCTGTTGCTATGGCTGCTGTAGAAGTGGAAGATACTGCTTCATGGACATGGTTCTTAGAAACCCTGAAAGCTGATTTGGGACTAATGAACACAACACCCTGGACCATCATGTCAGACAAACAAAAGGTAACTGAAGTTTCATCACTTTCATCATTGTAGTAACTAGTTATTTTCCTCATTGTAGTAATCATTCCTTACACACTGGTTGTAGGGACTCATTAATGTTGTCAAAGCTGTGTTCCCACATTCAGAGCACAGGTTCTGTGTAAGACACATGTGGCATAATTTTCAGCAACTATTCAAGGGAGATGTATTGAAGAACCAGCTTTGAAAGATAGCTAGGAGCAACACAGTTACACTCTATGAGAAGCACATGACACAGATGAAAGTTCTGAATTCAAATGCTTCTGACTGGCTGCATAATCTGGATCCAAAAACATGGGTCAGAGCTTTCCAGAGTGACTTACCTAAATGTGATATTCTACTGAACAACAACTGTGAGGTTTTCAACAAGTAAGCTATTATCTTCATGTCTATGTACACCAAGTGATTCTCATATATGTTACATATAGGTACATTTAGACATCTTGTTTATCTTCATATATGTACATATTGGAAGCTAGAGAGCTACCTGTGCTATCAATGTTTGAAACAGTCAAGTGTCAACTTATGAGTATGCACTATACCAAAAATAAAGAGAGACGTACTTGGCCTGGTCCTATATGTCCAAAAATCATGAAGAAGATACAGAAGAACATAGAGCTTGCAGACAATGTATTTGCAGATGGGGCAGGGGATGGGATATTCCAAGTGGGAGAGCTTGTGTCTTCTCAACCTGTTGACTATGTGGTTGACTTGAAGCACAAGACTGTTAGGTTCCGTAGCAGAAAACAAAAAAATTCTATCTACTCGAACACTAATACCAGGATCTATACTATGTAGACATAAGTAACGGATAAGGAATACAGTATTCATACCTTTGCAGACAGATGCACGCCTTACGTAGGAAGGCGTATATTGATGAAGACGAGCAGCACCCCAAGTGTGGTGCCTCCGAAGTTCGTCACACGTCCGGTGTAGGAGACGTCAACCGGACTCCGATCAAGCCGAGCAGCAGAAAAAGTAGATGCCGGATCGCTTGATCACACGACGGTAGTGTGAAGGTGGAGAACTCAACTACGAGGTCCTCCCCAATATTACGGGGAAGTCCTCAGTAGATGAGAGAGAGAGAATGAGAGGAATGGGTGATTCCAAAGGGGGAGGGGGACCTCTTTATATAGTGGGAGGGGGGCACCACCCAGGGGCCAGGCGGTGTGAGACTAATGCCCACACCCGCTGGCCACCTTGGGGCAGCCACCGGCCCTCGGTGGGCCCCACTAGGGCGGCCCACCAGCCCTAGGCCGGCCAGCCCCCACTCCCTAGGCGCCTTGCCCTATTGGGCCTCCCTTCGGGTGAGGCCCATTAGCAATATATAGCCTTTAAAAATAAAATAAAATATATATTTGATATTAATTCTCCAATTAACATTCAATTACACATATTATATTATTTCTTCACTCCGGAACAACTTCCGGACCCCTTCCGATCTCCATCGGGTGTTACCGAAACTATTCCGGTTTCTCTCACTCTATTTCTCATACGATACGTCATCTACCCTAAGCGTCCCTACCCTTAAGCGTGACATCCTTCGGTTCGGAAACGCTCCGGACATGATAGAGACCACTGTCATATCAATGATCAATAGAGGGACCTGGATGGACATGTGACCCCTATGTGTTTCACGAATGCAATCGCTCGAACCGTGAGATAGTCGTTCCCCATTCCCTTTGTCATTTGATACCTAATTCATCTGAGACTTGATCTTTGGTATCTCCATACCTTAATTCGATCTCGTTACCGATGAACTTGTTTTCTCGTTCTCATGTCGTTGCATTCCATGACCTAGTCACATGCTTGCAAGCTTCATCAATGCAACGTCACCGAGATGGCCACATGTATCTGTCTATTACATAGACTAGACAAATCCTGGTCTTGATATGTACTCCTCTATGCATCCCTTTGGAAAACCTGAGTGGCACCTTTTTGATCACCCTGTTACGAGATGATTCTTGATAACCATCTAAGTTTCTTCCGGAATGGTGATTTGTATTACCTCACAGTCAAAGGATCAGGTTGCGAGGTTCTCTATGTTTTATCATCAATGGTGAACTTTGTAACTAGATCTCATTAAGATATAACGGTTGGATGTTTGTCTATCATGTTATTCAACTAATAACATGACCTCATTGTTAGTTGGCATAAATGCCCATGATCTTGAAACACAGACCATCCTCATGAGCAATGAACTAGTTCACTAGAGGTAACTGGAGACACGGTTTGTTTACATATCGCACGTGTATTAACGTTTCGTATTAACATAGTTATAGCATAGTATGAAACATATTATGAACATACAGGAGATATATCAAATAATACACTTTATTATTTGCCTCTAGGGCATAACTCCTTCAAAGACATGCACTTGCATGAGGTGGCAGAAGACTGGGATCCCTTGCCCACATGTTATATCCTGTTTAAGGCATGATGACACTGATCCTGTAACTCTAGTTGACACCTGCTACTCAGTAGAAATGCATGACAAGGCTTATGGGAACATTGTTTACCCATGCAAGGACAAGAGTGAGTGGGAAAGGATGAATGGACCACCAATACTGCCTCCTCTCTACCAAACACATGTTGGCAGGCGTACAAAAAGTAGAAGGAAAGCACCATATGAGATAGATGCTAGAGGAGGAGGCAAAAAGATGACAAGGCATGGTGTCATAATGCATTGCACTTACTGTGGTTTCCCTGATCATAATAGAGCAGGCTGCAAATGGTTCAAAGTGGCCTACCAGCACCAACTACAGCTGGTCAACCTCTTCCTGATACTGTTCAAGCACCTACACAGGTAGTTCATTATCCAACCTTGTATGGTGACTTAGTATGGTGGTGTGGTATATAACTTGTTGTGTTTGCATTTGTATCATAGGCCCAAAACATAGATATTAACATTCCAGTTGGTGAGACCCATGAAGATCTACTTGTGAACAACTTGGTGGAGCAGGTATAGCTTACTCATTTCTGTTTATGAACTTATGTGAAAGAACAGGTCCGATCATCTGATTATTTGCATATACAGAGGCCAGTGCAGAGACATATGGAGACAAGGCCAATTCCAGATTCTACTTTCATCACAGAAGCACAGAGCTTGCTGAACCAACCAAGTGGTGCTAGCACTCTCAGGCAAGGTGAACTTGCTCAAAAGCTGTTGCATATGCAACAAGAGAAGAATAATGCCAATGAAGAAAGAAAGCTAGTTATTCTTGAGTCCAAGTATCAAGATGAGGTGAAGAAGGCACGTGATAAAGCTAGAAAGAAGTTGGAGAAGGAATTACTTGTTGCGGAGAAAAGAGAGAAGAGAATACATGATGCAGAGCTTAAGAAGCTGGCTAGCGAAGAAACTAGAAGAATCATAGCTGAGGTTAAGAAAGAGGTAGCTGAGAAGAAGAAGAAAGAAGATACAGAGAAGAAGGAACTTGACAAGCTACTGAAGGAGATATGCCCTAGAGGCAAATAAGAAATAGGTTTTTATTATCATATCTCAATTAGTTTATAATAGTTTCATATTGTGCTAGAACTGTGCCAAGTAGAAACATTGGTATAGGTGTGGTATGAAACAACCAAGTCTCTAGTAGCCTCTATTCATACTAGTTCGTTGGTCACGAAGATGATCTGGGTTTGAAGATCATGGGAATTTATGCCGACTGACAACGAGATCATATCATTGGAGAATGATGTAATTAGACATTCCTCGAAGGATTGCAACACGATCAAGTCATACAGTTCATTGCTGCAACAACTATACCTAGACTCCTTCTCCTTAGACCATGAGCTCATATTACTCACTGTTTCCCTAGGCTGCTTTGACTGCATCAAATGTCATCTGGTAATACGGTGGCTATAAAGGTGCATGTTGGGTATTCCGAAGGAACAATAGATGACATGTGACTGCAAGACCGGGATTTGTTCACCCACATGACGGGTTAAAGATACACACGGCCAGCTTGGTGAGATTACATCTATAAATGTTGCAACATGTAACTAGGTCACGGGGATGTAATATCACGGTAACAAGAAAACAGAACTTGTTGTCAGCGAGATTGAACAAGGTATAAGATACCATTGATCGGATCTCGGACAAGTTGTATCGAGAAACAAAAGGAAGAGGATGCTACATTTAGACGGTTCAAACGACATTGTAATCATGAATGCATAGGGGTCACATGGATATCCCTGGTCCCTCTGTTGATCATTGATACAGATCATGTCTAGAGCATTCCCGAGCCGTGAGAGGATACACTTAAGGGTATGATGAGAGCGATCATTCGTAAGACGGAATCACAGTAGAGAAAGAGAGAAAGCCGGAATCATTCCGTGGAGAGATCCGAAGTTGTTAAGATTTATAAAGTCAACTTTTATATTAGGCCGAATCCCAGAGGGAAATAGTCTAGAATAAAAGCTGCAAAAGAAATAAAGAGAAAAAGAAAAATAGCCCCGCCCACGTGGGCGGCGGATAATATCCACCGCACCAGGCAACACGCAGCTGGGCTGCGCTCGTGGGCGGGCGGCAGATAAAGGGCACCGCACAGGGCGGGCACCAGCTGGCCGCCGCCGCAGCCAGGCCGGCTCGACCCGGCCCAATGGGGCTCGCGGGGAGCAGCCTGGCGGGCAGGCTAGCCCGCTGGGCCACCGAGGCATCCGGCCCACCCGGGCCAGGCGGGGCCGCGTGGGGCGCTGGGCCGCCGGGTGCGAGCCGGCCCACCCGGGCACTGGCAGCAGCGGCTGCTGCGCTGGGCCGTGGGGGGCAGACCGACCCACTCGGCTGGCCGGCTGCTGCTGCTGCTTTTTGTTTTTGTTTTTATTTAGTATTTTCTGTTTGCTATTTGGGCTGAGTACTTTTGGCCCATTTGGCAGTCCAAATTTCTGCTGACTTTTTCCTTTAGTAATTAGTCCCACATGGCTTAGCCTTTGAGAAAGGCACACCCCCTTAGCCTATATAAAGGGGTGCCCATGGGAGGGATTAAACACCCCAATATTTGGAGAAGTCCTTTGGTTGACTTCCTCCTTCTCTCTCTCCCTCTATACCTTGTGACTATGGCCCCAAGTCTGGGCTGTGCGATTGAGGCACTCCTGCAGTACGCCGTTGCGCTGCAGGGATTCCTAGCCGGATATCAACTTCCACACTCCCGGCGGGATCGGGGAGCCGGAGGTCTCATCGTGCACTGGATGTGTACGAAGACACGAGGCGCAACACTTGGGGCGCTTAAATATCGTGAGCCGGAGCTATTGCACGGTGAAGATGATGCAGATCAAGAAGGAGCAAGGGGTGACCTGCGAGGAGCTTCACGACCTTGAGGTCGGCTTTGAGTACGACTACATCAACCACTTTCCCCACGGAACGTTAACCGCGTAAGGTCTACAAGGGTATGTATTCTATATGCTTCGGCCGTTACCGCATTACTACATAGATAGATCCTAGGCAAGTTTCGGGGTTTCATTCGTAGGAAACTTTTTTGTTTTCCGCGCCGATCCCCAACAATGGTATCAGAGCCGATCTATGCGTAGGAGTGTTGTACGGCCAGTACGCACAAGTTTTGTGCGGGCATTGATCCCTTGGTTGTTACCCTCTAACGTGTACTTGTTTATATCGCTGTATTGTTTGATGAACCGGCCCGAACCGACCTTACACGTATTCGTACAAGAGACTGGTTCCACGCTCAACATACGGCTTGTACCGTATAAGTGGCTAGCGGGTGTCTGTCTCTCATTCAATAGTTGATATAGCATTTACAACGGAGGGCCCCGAAAGGGGTGTAGTAGAGAGAACTGTCGGATCCATGTTGTGGTTGGAAAGTTCATAGTTTAGAAGCGGTTCAAGTACGAAAGCCCTAACAACCACGTAAAACTTGCAATAGATAAAGTAGATGCGTCTAACTTTATTTTGCAGGGGGGCATGTGATTATGATATGGCATTGGTCGATACGAAGGTAAAGTAGTTTACTTTTCTGTTACTAAGTAGTATAATGATAGTCATCGTTTCGATGAACGACCTGGTGGAGGCGTCATAGACTTGGCGTCAAACCAAGGGCAAGATGGAGATCATGCCGGAGCGCTCGATGGAGATCAAGGCGCAAGAAAGACCATATCATATCACATTATACATATGATGTTGATACCTAGTTTTTACATCTTATTGTGTGCTAGTATTTAGATACTCAACGGTACCAAATAAGATAATCCCTATTTAATTCCAATGTTCTGTGTTCCCCTTGTGTGTGCACCACCAAGAAAGTTCTTCGGTATGAGGCGATCCAGGGTTACAAGCCTGGGTGTCAGACATATCTACATTCGTATACAGTGGGTGTAAGCCATGTTACACAGCGAATACACACAAGTTAGATTTGGCGAGCCTAGCACGCTAGAGAAGCGTGGCCTCGGAACCCAGGAGATCGAAAGATCGAGCATGAGTCACATGGATGATGTGATTGGCATTAATGAATGTCTACCTTTGATAATGCACTGATGGCCGTGACGATCGGGGGAGGTGCAGAGGATAGGGATCATGCGATCACTAAAATCATCCAGGGGATGACCGTTTTAGTGGAGACCAATTATAAATTGATCTCTTATTATAAACTTAGTCTAGATGTCTTTTTGCAAATATCTTAGTAGACCTTAGCCTATCCCATTGAGGTCCTTTGAGACCATGGGAATATATTGCGTGATTTGGAACTTAGCAAAAGGGTCCAACTTCATAGATTAATACCCACGCCTGAGGGATATCCTCGTAAAAGGTAATCTTCTCTTCTTGATACAATAACCATTAGGAGATAATTCGATGACTCCAAAATGTTTGGAAAAACACTTAGCGATCTTGCATTAGAGTTGAGAACTCTTAGAAGGGCTTGATTGCAAATGGAGGTCATGGATGAAAAGGTATATTTAGATATACAAAATTATAAATGTGGTTCTTGCAAAACTCGTTCTAGTTTACAAAGTATTTGATACTTGTCCTGCTTTGTGAAAACAGGATGATCTGCTTGAGAATTGCTGGATTTGAGGCAATATGGTTTGATGATGGCGAGCAAAACAGTTGATGGCCGACATCACCACTTTCCTCAAAGTTTATCATTTGGATTAGTGGATTCGAATATAAATTTGTAATCCATGTCTGTGTGTCTTGCTTTTGGCGAGACGATTATTCATATGAACAAGTTAGAAACCAGTTTGTACTATTCTTATGAACAATACCATTATGGTCACATTGCGATCACAAATAAGTTATTCTCATCACTATGTTAATGATAATAGTTTAAACATTTATAAAGGATTAGAATGCTAAAAGATATCCAAAGCTTAATAATGAAAAGACACTACAATTTAAGTCATTTTGGTTATTGCAGGTTCTTTATGAAAGATCGGGGTCCTAGATGCTTAATCTAGAGACTTTGCAAATCCATGCCTCTTAGGCAGAATGACTAAAACTCCGCATTCTGGTAAAACGGTGATATGCGAAGAAATGTTGAATCTTATACATAGTGATGTATCGTATTTTCAACAAGTAGTGGAAATCATTAGTTAATTGTGGACTTAAGTGAATAAGTGTATTTACTTAATGAAACATGAAGTTTGAAATGATTTGAATTGTTCAAATGAGTTCATAACTAAATAGTATATTGAAGTTAACAAGAATATGAAGTCTCTTCGATTTGATCGACATGACTACAATATTCAAGTTAAATTTAGCATAAAAGGAACTTGTGAAAGATGTTTCACAAATTATGATAATTGGATGAATTCAAACCATGTTGAAATATCTAAACATTTTGTATTAGATACATATGATATCATATTATCTCTTATCGGGGTTATAGTTGTCGTTTAGAGTTAGAGATCAAAATAAGCAAACACTCATTTGAAATACAAAGGAATATCTAAAGATTCGTGGAAACAACACCATAAGTGTTATGGCAAGTTCGAGTTTCTGGAGACTTGGACAAGTCGAAGTCGTGGCGAAGAAACAAGTCTTTGTAGAGCATTCTTAGGAAGCTATGAATGCATCTTCCACAAAGGGGCAAACATGTTGTTGTCCAAAGTTGATGTGTCTTGATGAAGATACAGGTGGAAGAAAGTAAAAGATCAAAACAAGGTATTTGACCTTATCTCCGAATTGTTGAGTGGCGTAGTGGAATTTTTTTCGTGAAACCAAACTCTGCAAATAGAGGAGAAACTGTTGATAATGATCATAAAGTTTCAATGAATACTTTTACTAAAGTAAGTAGGATCCAACTATATATTCTACAAGTTTGTGGAATTATATTGTGGATTCACTTGTCTTGTTTTGAACAAGACATACCTACGAAATACAAAGAAGCATGATGGGCCTAAATACGAGAAATGAATGGTCATTGAAATCTCGTTGGTGGAATTCTCGATTCGATTATGATCAAGGAATTTTGGAATGTCCAAGATTATCGAGAGAATTTGAGTGGGAGAAAATCAGCTTGGCTAATTCATAATATGTAACTGACATATTTTGAGTGGGAGCTAAGTGAAATCCCTGGATCTCAAACATGAATGTCATATTTGAGTGGGAGCATGAAATCATTCTGGATATGTAGACGACATATGTGAATGATGTGATTGGTGTTAATAACGTTTAAGTTAGATAAATAAGGATGAAGTTGAAGTTATTAAACAAAGAGATCTATCAGGATAGATTGGTGAGTTTAATAAAACACTGAATGTCGAATGCTTCCTGGAGTTGATTCTGAAAGGTGTTCAGAATGTCCTAAGCAAGATTCTGAAGAAGTTCAGAATAGAACAAGGTAAGAAAGAAGTTCTTACTGTATGAAGCATTGAGTATTGCACCTATGGTTGAAAGAAAGAGATGTGTTGCATCTCCTATGCCTCAGTCATAGGTTCTTCCATATAACCATGTTGTATACTCGACGTAATGTGACCCAAAGTTCTGGTTGGTAGGACAAAGTCTTAACTATAAGAACATGTCCTTAAGTGATTCCTGAGTTGATCACTGAACCAGAATTAAGTTTGTACTTAAGTAGCAAGAAGCAATGTAAGTGGCATAGATGCATTTCATGCACTAGGATCTACATAGATACAGAAGTATAAAGGCTACATCTAATGTGATGTATAATGTTATGGCGGGGATAATTCTCTTTTAACGTAGAATGGTTTGTCCCAGAGCCCAGTGCCCATGAGAAAGCCCTCGAGGTTGATCTAAAGTCACTGTAAGCTCCTGGAATCATGCCTCGTTCTGCTGCCATGACTATAGTATATACACAAAGGATAGCAAAGTGTGTTTTGAAGTTTAGATGACAACAATGAAAAACGACCGTCATCATAAACACTAGAAACAAAAGTCTCACTTTATTGCCAAACAAATACTTCGACCCATTATAAGATAATGATGTGAATGTCAAAATTAGGAAGACATTAACGATTTGCAAAAGACATAATGATCTGGTAAAACAGAACATGGACATGACGTTTCCCATGAGCATGCATGATCTGTAAACGCATATGGCATATGGTTTATATGAGTAAAATGCAAGCTGGATTATTTGTACTCTAGTGCAAGTGGGAGACTGAAGGAGATATGCCCTAGAGGCAAATAAGAAATAGGTTTTTATTATCATATGTCAATTAGTTTATAATAGTTTCATATTGTGCTAGAACTGTGCCAAGTAGAAACATTGGTGTAGGTGTGGTATGAAACAACGAAGTCCCTAGTAGCCTCTATTCATACTAGTTCGTTGGTCACGAAGATGATCTGGGTTTCAAGATCATGGGCATTTATGCCGACTAACAACGAGATCATATCATTGGAGAATGATGTAATTGGACATTCCTCGAAGGATTGCAACACGATCAAGTCATACAGTTCATTGTTGCAACATCTATACCTAGACTCCTTCTCCTTAGACCGTGAGCTCATATTACTCACTGTTTCCCTAGGCTGATTTGACTGCATCAAACGTCATCTGGTGATACGGTGGCTATAAAGGTGCATGTTGGGTATTCCGAAGGAACAGTAGATGACATGTGACTGCAAGACCGGGATTTGTTCACCCACATGACGGGTTAAAGATACACACGGCCGGCTTGGTGAGATTACATCTATAAATGTTGCAACATGTGACTAGGTCACGGGGATGTAATATCACGGTAACAAGAAAACAGAACTTGTTGTCAACGAGATTGAACAAGGTATAAGATACCATTGATCGGATCTCGGACAAGTTGTATCGAGAAACAAAAGTAAGAGGATGCTACATTTAGACGGTTCAAACGACATTGTAATCATGAATGCATAGGGGTCACATGGATATCCCTGGTTCCTCTGTTGATCATTGATACAGATCATGTCTAGAGCATTCCCGAGCCGTGAGAGGATACACTTAAGGGTACGATGAGAGCGATCATTCGTAAGACGGAATCACAGTAGGGAAAGAGAGAAAGCCGGAATCATTCCGCGGAGAGATCCGAAGTTGTTCAGAGAAAGAATAAAGCAAAAGCTCCGAAAAGTGTTTTCGGATAAATGAGAATTTAAATATATATTTATTGTATGTTAATTGTGAATTAATATATTATACATAATATTTGGATTAAGATTTATAAAGTCAACTTTTATATTAGGCTGAATCCTAGAGGGAAATAGTCTAGAATAAAAGCTGCAGAATAAATAAAGAGAAAAAGAAAAATAGCCCGGCCCACGTGGGCGGCGGATAATATCCACCGCACCAGGCAACACGCAGCTGGGCTGCGCTCGTGGGTGGGCGGCAGATAAAGGGCACCGCACAGGGCGGGCACCAGCTGGCCGCCGCCGCAGCCAGGTTGGCTCGACCCGGCCCAATGGGGCTCGCGGGGAGCAGCCTGGTGGGCAGGCTTGCCCGCTGGGCCGCCGAGGCATCCGGCCCACCCGGGCGAGGCAGGGCCGCGCGGGGCGTTGGGCCGCCGGGTGCGAGCCGGGCCACCCGGGCACTGGCAGCAGCGGCTGCTGCGCTAGGCCGCGGGGCAGGCCGGCCCATCCGGCTGACCGGCTGCTGCTGCTTTTTTTGTTTTTATTTAGTATTTTCTGTTTGCTATTTGGGGTGAGTACTTTTGGCCCATTTGGCAGTCCGAATTTCTGCTGACGTTTTCCTTTAGTAATTAGTCCCACATGGCTTAGCCTTTGAGAAAGGTACACCCCTTAGCCTATATAAAGGAGTGCCCATGGGAGGGATTAAACACACCAATATTTGGAGAAGTCCTTTGGTTGACTTCCTCCTTCTCTCTCTCTCTCTATACCTTGTGACCATGGCCCCAAGTCGGAGCTGTGCGATCAAGGAACTCCTACAGTACGCCGTTGCGCTGCAGGGATTCCTAGCCGGATATCAACTTCCGCACTCCCGGCGGGATCGGGGAGCCGGAGGTCTCATCGTGCACCGGATGTGTACGAAGACACGAGGCGCAACACTTGGGGCGCTTAAATATCGTGAGCCGGAGCTGTTGCACGGTGAAGATGATGAAGATCAAGAAGGAGCAAGGGGTGACCTGCGAGGAGCTTCGCGACCTTGAGGTCGGCTTCGAGTACGACTACATCAACCACGTTCCCCACGGAACGTTAACCGCGTACGGACTACAAGGGTATGTATTCTATACGCATCGGCCGTTACCGCATTACTACATAGATAGATCCTAGGCAAGTTTCGGGGTTTCATTCGTAGGGTTTTTTTTGTTTTCCGCGCCGATCCCCAACAGCTACTTGCAGATGAACAAAAGAGGAAGACTAAGAGAGATGCAATGGTTGCAGCAGAGGTAGCACAGAGTGAAACTCATCAAGGTGAAATGCTTGTTAATAGATCTCTGATGGTAGCCAATGATTCAGAAGAGGTAGATGAACTGCAAAATGTTGATGTTACTCAAATGCCTTTAACAAGAAGTGAGACAATTCTGATGTCCCAGGTGGTTACAGAACCAGTTCCAAGGTCTGGCGGGATGGAGTGGTATCTGGGTTTGAAGAAAGGTGGGGAAGGACAAGTGCAACATAAATGAAAGTGGTATCTAGTATCTAGTATCTAGTTGAACAATGTAATTTTGGTAGGCTTGCAGCCTGTGTTTCTACAATCTAGTTGAACTATGTCATTTTGGTATGCTGCAAACTATGTTTCCACTAACTAGTTGAACTATGTCATTTTGGTCCTATAACAATACAATAGGCTAGTGTGTTTCAGTGCTACAGGTCATGTACTGAACTATATAGCTAGTTGAGCACAAGGTAACACATTTCACATAATCTTGTGTGCCAATGTTAATTCAGAATCATTGTAGATATAAACTCAAGCATCTAGGAGCACACCACAGTACATTTAACTCAATTACTTCAGGTGCACATACATTATGCCAAACTGCATCACATTCATCAGGTCACTAAGTACTACATCAACAAAAGCATCCACTAACCTATCATCACCAGACCTCAATGCTTCACCACTATCCTATCATACCACACACTAGAACAACCACTAGCCTATCACCATCAGACATCACTGCTTCACCAGAGAAGAGACACCATAGCACAAAGCAGACACATGACACCAACTGCAATCTTCAGAAGAAGATTGAATTGCCTGAGTTCTTGCAAAATCAGGATCAATTGCTTCTCTTGGCCTTGCACACGTGTAACTCTTGCCTCCTGCTTCCTAAGATCAAGTTCTTCTCTCCTTTCTTTTGCCCACCCATAAGCTTAAATGCAAGCATTCCCTTGAATGTGATTGTTCTCGACCAGACATCTGACGTACTTGAGGTCCTAGTGCCAGAAATTGCAGCCTGACTGCAGAGAAGCACAACTGAATCATGCACCCAGACTACAGAGAAGGTAAGCTAAATCGAGCTAAATACTAAGAGCGGAAAAGCTTGCCCCATGATTTCTGCACTTATAATATATCCATCCTGGGTGATGCCGTCCCCGACATCGACTGCTTCACTGTACGGCCGCAATCGGGGCAACCGATGAAGGGAAATGAAGGAGCAGCACGGTGGAGCGCACAACGGGATGAGCTTGCGCTGGACATGGCGGATCAGCTCCCTTGGCCGGCGGTGGTCCCTTCCTGTGGTGGTGGCCACTCTCCTACGGCGGCGGTCACTCTCTACGGCGGCGGCGCCGCCGATTTAGGGTCAGGAGAGGGGAATGACGCGGGCAGGGGGTACAGTGCGGTCGGGCTCGGTCGGACTGACCGGGTCCACTCGGACCAGGGGTTAGTACCAGATAGGAGATTTTGCAAGAACCCCCTCCTAACTTATTCCTTCTCCAAACATTTCCATCTAATTATCTGACCGTGGGACCACGTTGTCTGATACAGAGCTACGCCGCACTCACTGACCGCTCCTGAAGCTCTCGCGCGAGTTTTAGGTACCGTAAATGTGTATTCCCATTGTACAGGTACCGTATTGAACTTGCTAAGCAAGTACAATGACTAACCGTGGATTTAACTCTTTTTATGGGTAACAGAAGCGAAAAACCAGTTCCAACACCTTACCTATAAGTGGTGCCCTCCTTTTTTTCGGTGATCACCTATTTTTAGCACTTTCTACCCATATACGGGTAGATGGACACAAATTTTGGGTAAGAGGGACCTCCTACCCATATCTTGCCATGTCAGCAAAAACAGCTCGTGCGGAAAAATCGCCCTAGTCGTTCGACGACGGCGCCGCTCGCCGCTAGCCCTTCGGTCGTCGCGATAGCCCCGTGCACTGCCACTCCGTACCCCTCCACCCGCAAGCGACCCGTCTACCTCCTCTGCCCCCGCGCGCCCTTCTGCTGGCTGGAAATGAGCCACAGCCACAGCCCTTGTCGGTCCATCGCCGGCTCTGATTCGCCATCGAGGGGGCCTTCCAGGATCGCGCGCAGCTCTCACGCCAACCCACCTGCGAGCTCTACCACCAGTCCCCACTGGCGAGCACCGTGACGCCTGCCGCGCCCCTAACCCGTGAGCTCCCGAGCCACCATAAACTTGTTTCCCGAGCCGCCGGCGTCGATTGGGCTGAGCATGGGTCGGCTCACCTTGCCGGCCGACCAGTGGTTCCATGCGCAGCAGTCTAGAGGACCTGCAAGAAGATGGGTGGCGGGGTGCAAGGCCCTGGGCGACGGGGATGGTGGGGTGAGGAAGAAGAGGATAAAAGTAAAAGAAAAAAAGAAAAGAGAAAGAAATTTTCGACTCGCTGACAAGTGGGTCTCATGTTCGAACTTGTTTTAGGTAACCACGTTATGGGTAAGCTAGAAAAGCAGAGACTGGTCTAATTATCCAAACCTTCTCTCTTATCTTACCAAAAACTTTTTACACCTACATATGAGTAAGCTGTTGAAGTTGCTCTAAATCCATACGTGATCAATCCTGCCAACTTGAAAAGTTGAAAGCGGCGCCATCGATCGATCTACGATTCGAGAACGAACAAGGCACCTACGTTTACTACTTACCACATCCACCCGTACGTCCCAGTGCGTGTCCTTAAAATACTTAACAGAAGATGATGTGACGGAGCGGTCTGACATCTCACAACGTTAGCCTAAAACCTAACATGCTTAATTAGAGCATCTCCACTCATCTTTCCAGCACGTCATTTTTCATGACGTCTTTTTTTATCTGGACACCGAAATTTAGCCCAATTGCGTTCCTAGGACCCCGGTTTCGTCAGGATTGGCCAAATTTGGTCCGGTCTTCCCAGGCCATTCCTGGGACGCCGGGAACGCGCTGGTAACACCGAATAAAGCGAATTCGGCGGGAAAAGCAGCGTTCGGCGAGTGGACCCGCTCAGTCAGCGGCAGAAGCCGAGTCGTCCTCATCCTCCCGCATCGTAACGCCGCGAAGGGCCGCCGGGCATTAATTACCGGCCTCGTCGGCCACGCGTCGCCGTAATGGCGTGCCACCGTCGCGTCGGCTCCCGCGATGGACCGACGGGCATTAACTTTCTGCCGCTTCCCCTTTTCCCGCCATCGCCGCTACACCCCTACCGCCCTTGCCACCCCTCTCGGCCTATATAAGCCGTACGCCTCGCCAGCTCCATCCACATACTCTCTGACTCCGACGAACACCAGACTCCGACGAAGCCTTCCCAACCCCACTTCCCTACCATGGGCGAGAGATTCCCCGGCGATCCCGCGGCGGCGAATGACTTCGGCCGCTGCACACTCCAGCCGTGGGAGGTTAGGCTCCTCCATGACGCGGGCTACATGGCGCTGCCGGACACCCGGTCCCGGCCGTCTGGAAGCTCAGCCTCGGCGGGATCCCAAAGCCGCCGATGCCGGCCTGCGAGGAGATGGACAAGGAGATCCAAGCCGCAATCACGGCCATGGAGGACCCCGATCTCGCCGAGGATCCGGGGAACTAGCTCTTCTAGGACCAGTCCTTTGCCGACCGGCGGTTACAGGAGCTCGCCCGCCATGAAGGACCGCCAGACTCTCCGCCGAAACGCAGCAACGGGCCTGGACCCACGCCACAGACCTGCCGACGTGTCATGGCCTACCATCCATCGAAGCCAAAGCCAGACGTAGTACATGCATGGGCAGATCCAAGCAACACATGTGCGGTTCGATCGCGACCATCGATCCATGCGTGCATCCAGCCGGGACGGCCGGTGTACGTCGACGTCGAGCTCGGGTCGGTCGGTCGGAGGCTCGGAGCCGACGGTCGCGCGCTGCTGTTTTCAGAGCTCGACGTCGCCAGACTGCCTGAGGTACCCCAGTAGTACCCCCACGCCAGCTACCTGCCGACGCGTCGTACTGATCGAGGCCAAAGCGATATTGGTGCGGATCCATGGCGGCCGGTGTACGTGGTCCACGTCGAGCCCAGACCGATCGAAGCCGCCGGCCGCGCGCTTGGACAGTTTCCATGGCACATTCCGGGGGCCGCCTGGCGTGAATCCCGCGATTATCCCCTGCCCGTCGATGCATGGCCCCGGCGGCCGGCAGGCGCGTCGCATGATGAGCGACCCGAGGGGCACGACGCGCGTGTCCACTGTAGCGGTGCCAACCCGCCCCCACACGGAAGCGGAGGCGGAGCTACTACGGCGCAGAGATAGGGGCTGGACCATTCCCCCACCGTGGACCCCTCGCTCGGCCTGCCCAGATGGTTCATACTACTCCCTCCCCATAGCGTGTAGCACGATGTGGGAAAGAAAGGACAGCCCCTTTTGTGTGCGGTGGGGAGAAGGGTCAAACACGACGCCTCCTTCACAAGTTTATTTTCCCGCCACTTCATCGGGCGACGGTGAGAACGTACTACTCGGGAGTAGCTTTTCGAGAGTGGCGGGTACTACTAGCACTCTAGGTCTAGCAGTAGAGTGGGGCGTGCCCTTGGGGCAGCGCGAGACGCGAAAACGAAGGAGCTGCGTGCCTGCGTCGTGGCGTGGTCCTCAACGTGTGCGGGGCGACGTCTCGAAATGGTAGGCGCCCTAGGTTGCGTTGCCCGGACGGGCGGCATCTCTTTGCATGGCCGTGGTTTAGCAAAACGCATATCGGCTGTGGGTTTTTTTTGACCACGCGTAGAGGAGGTTGTCCCTGTCCCCCAACGAAATGGGCGAACATCCTGCGCATGCTGGCATTTCACATGTAAACAATTTTCTTGTGCTAGTTTTGTGTAGGCCCCGTTTCAGAGTGGGTGTCCCTGGCTTGATTCTGTGTTGTAAGCAGGGCAGGTTTTGCCCATTTTTACATGATATAAATCCATCTAGACTTGTTAATCACTCCGTAACATTCCTGCGCTTCAAAACAGGAGCATATATCATTCTACTCGACCATGCATTATGTTGGTCCGGAACGCAAACGGAAGACAGACGCCACTCTAAAACTTGCCCTTCGGTCTTGTTTGGCTTTATTCTAATCCAAAGCATGCAGCCTCCCTGCAACGGATGCATCATCTGAGAGCATGCCAAAGAGGGGGATGTGGGGTAAGCTAGAACCACAAGTGACCCATGCATCGATTAGCAGCTCGTCTTGGGGCCTTGGGTGGTGGGGGATATGTATATAGAACGGAAGTGGTGCGAAACCGAGCCTAGGAACCCCAAAAGAACACGTACCAAGTACCAAAGGTCCAAACCAAAGCGCCATTCTATATGTCTTATGATTTCCATGCCCTAGTTCCCAAGCTACCGCTTTCAAGTTTTTATATCTCCTCCTTTTTCTTTTCTATACTCGACGGTACGGTACTGTTTGGCTACCTTCTGCGCTTCTGTATATGCGTGGAAACCTTTTCTTTCGTGCCTGGCTTTTTTCGGAGCTTGTGCTCGACGAAAAGAAACGGAAGGAGGGATCCACATCCATCCACGGTGGTAGTACTACTGTAAAAAGATTGGTTTTATTTTTAAATTCATCAGGTAAGAATAGGGTGGGCCTCCCTCTCAGGGAAATCATGATGTCGATTTCCTATGGCTAGGGTGCTGATCGCTAGGGCGGCCATAGTGCTGCTACTGATGGCTCCATGTCGTGTCCATCAAAAGAAAAGCTATAGCCTCCCTCTCGCTGCCGGATTCTTGCTTATCTAGAATATACTTACATACCTGCAGATTGGTTTCTTATAGACGAAGCTAATAAAGCCGAATGCAGCTTTCATGTTATGAACTGAATAAAATTTTACCTAGTATACTTGTTGTTTACCGGTAGCTTGATTAAAAACTACTAGTACTTCTTATGTCTGTATGCTACTGTGCTATCCTAGTATAGCTATCAAGCTTATCTTCGGTTAATTCATTCTTATCTTTAGTTCTAACATAGAGAAAACCCCATCTAATTATGTTGCCTTTAATTCCACAACTAGATCCGTTGCCCAATGGAGCTTACGCTACTAGGTCTACTAGGACAATATGCATGCCAGTGGCCTTTTGCAACGCTAGATCCTAGAGCTTTCGTTTCTTTGCCCAGTGGTTGTAGTACTCCCAGCTTTAATAACTCTCTCTCATCACCACATCCATCCCTCCCTCTTTCTCTCTCCTCTCTCCTATCCTTTGTCGTGTCAAGGAACAGTATGATTGTGCTTGATGTGACTTGGTGACCCTAGAAGGCTCTAGCTAGTACCACTAGGTAGGCAGTACAATTGTCACCAACTGAATCCATGGAAAATAAATTGACATCAACCAATCGCCCAAAACTGGCACTGTTCACATTTGCCTACGGCCATAGCTATCAATAGTTCTATACATAGAGGTGGAGATATTTTTTTCCTTACAGAGACCCAAGGAAAAGTGCATGTTTCTTAAAACAAATCAAGCAGTGTAAAGGGACTAGTCACTAAACACACACACCCACACAGGGCGAAAAAGGACAGAAAAAAGAGTAGAGCCAGCTTCCTCCTCTGATGCCAAGTCCATGATTGGCCACTGTTGCTGCCTTCAGGGTCTTCCCTTTGATCATCCTAGGAATCTTCAGAAATGATGTGCGAGCAATGCCAGCAACACTGCTCCTGCCGCCGCTTTCTCTCATCCTCCAACTTAGGGATCCATTGCAGTAAATAGACTGCGAGAACTCTGAAAGCCCCTTATCCTAAGATCAGGGTATCTTCGCTGAATTTCCATCGCATGTGCTTGGAAAGGAATTGGAGATCCATGCTCCATGCATGCACGCTCTCTTCCTGGTCGATCCATCAGCGTCAGGTAACTGTATCTTGATGGAGAGGTCCAGGAGGTGCCATGTGGACATATCCTCTCACGTACACACACACACTCTCTACCGATGGGCGTAACTGTATTTTGATGCAATCGTGCCTCACAGCCTTGCAGCTCTAAGTATCATGCTCGGATAAGGTTTACTGCAATATCCTCTTTTGGTTTCGGATAAGGTTGACCACTATCCTCTTTTGATTTCTGAACACTGAGTAGGTGAGTGGTCTGTTCAAGAAAAGAGTAGGTGAGTGGTACAGTTGACTGCTAGTCGAGGACCAAGCTGACAATATTTACTTCCAAGCACTGCCATTCTATTGCCATTAACAAAAACGAACCTACGAATACTCATGACATTGTTGTTTTCTCATGTTGGAAAGCAACTGAACTGAACCGAGGCTCAAGTACACATACGTAATGCACATCAGAGCTGGGAGAGTACGTAGAATCCATGTGAATTCTGAACCACATTATCCATGTACGATCAACATCCAAAAACGCCGATCAGATCGAGAGACGAAACTGTTTGGCGGATCAACAAAGGTTGTGCATGGAGGGGCGAGGACGGCGACGCGCCTTCGGCTCGTGCCAGTGTTTGTAGTCGTCGCTAGGTGGTCCATTGACCTATTTGTAATTTTTATTACTTTTAAAACTATGTGTAGATGATTATTAATAGATCGGTGGAATTTCGCAAAAGAAAAAACAAACGTTGTGCATGATGCGTACTGAACCAAACCAAACCAAACCACACATGCAGTGGCAACAAAAACAGTGCTCCTGAAGGAAACCCTTCACCCACACCATTCCTCCTAATTCATGCAGTGGGCCCAGGTGGCAAAGCGAGTGGGACCCCATTTGATAGGGGCGGATCAAATCTTAAATTGGTTGCGAGGGGCGCATGTGGTGATGAAAAAGAAGGACATGACAATTTTCATGTAAGAAAGAATATAAACTGGAAAAGGGAAGGGGAAGAGCAGCGTTAAAAGCAGTCAAGAAAGGGATCCAACGATCCCAAGATGGCCGCCCTATTCTTCCCTTCCTAGAATTAGGGCCACCCTTTCCGCTCTGGATCGACCCAAAATACTTGAAAAGGATTGCGAGATTAGGTGTAGATATCATTAGTGGAATATAGGGTGTGGAGCAAATGTGCAATGGCCCTGAAAGCTGAAATAGCTAGACTAGGGTACTAGCAAAGCTTGTTAATTAGGCCTTAGTGGTCGTTGCAGTCATTATTACCCGCATGTAAACTTTGATCCCTTTATGTCAGTCTACAAAAGCATGCGCTCTTCTAGTTAATTATCTACAGTACTACCGCCACCATCTTTTATTTAGTCCTGAGCAATGCTATACATACGATGGAATTTGTACGATGGTCACGTACGATCAGACTCATAGCAGCAGCATTCAGTATGTGGGCCTAATCATGGGAAGCCCGCTGTGTGTCTAGTCGTACAGAAATTGTACAAATCCTATCGTACGCAAGGCATTTCCGTCAATGCAGGCATTTTCAGTGTAAACCAATCCTGTATACATTGGTCGAAGTAAACGGATAATTAAATACTATAGCATCTCTACTTGGATGAATCAATGGGTCTACAAAGCATAAAATGAATACGAGTGCAATGATGCATCTGCTCAGTAGTAAGATGCCAAGGATTCATCTCAGTTGGTGTGGTTCTTTCTTCCTCCAGAGTAATACAGATGCACACTTGCGGTATGGGAAGCTTCACCTGTCTGAAATCTGAAATAAGTTGAGATCTGGTCAGCAGATGCAGATGGCCAGTCCAACGTACTCACCTCAAATTCTCTCTCTGAAAGAGCTGGCTCCATCATTGCTAGCAAGGCTGCATGCATGGACCAATTAATTAATTAGTACTAATAAACACTTTAGAAAATTAAATGTAGGATAACATGTGCAGGCATGGTTCTGTTCCTACCCAGATTGCAGCTTAATGTCAGATTAGGTGGCTCCTTCACTGCAGAGCAGGTCCATGGCCGTGCCTAATCAGCTGCTATTACTTCCACAGAATTGCATGCCAAGTACATAATCGCCTTCTGCAATGAAGCCGAAAAACAAGGCCAATTCCCCAAATAATTTGGTTTGACTAGAAAAACAACTTGTCAGCACCAAATATCGCACTAGGATAACACAAGTCCAACAGAGCATATATAAAAATATGTAAGACGTAATCTTACTGAAATGACACCATGCCATGCATGGACCCTAGTTTTAGTATAATTTAGAAATATATGTAACCTCAAAACTGGACCACTCTATGGATCTCAGGAGGAATTAAATAAAGAGATTAATTAACAACAAGAAAGGACCAAAAACCAGCAGCAAATAATGGAAAGCACATTAATGACAGAGACAGTGGCCTAATATTTATATATACACACATGCATGAGGTGGGTCCAGTTCTTTTGACAACAAGAAATCAAGAATTAAACACCAGGACATAGGGGCACCCATGATGCTTAGGAGGAAATCAGTGTTCCTCATGGCATGGGGCTTTTAATTATGGGAACCTCATGCCATCAAAGAAGAAAAGCCAGACAAATAAAGAAGAATATAAATAAGAATGCAATATATGCGGGCAATGTCGTTGCCTGGCCTGGCCTGTCCTGTCCCGGTGTCTCGCTGATGCCACTCTCCGGGAGGCAAACATGCGGGCTGTCCAAAGCTAACCTCGCTTAGTACTACTAGTATATAATATTGCATCATGCAAATGTCCAAAGCGCACGCCATGGATGACTCGGGTCCGATCATCACCAGACCAGAGTAAAAACTGGCCAGCTGCATGATGCGTGCGTCACATGCACACTGCATTTACATATTAATTTATTTATTTATATACATATGCAATTAGTCATGTCGTAGTCACACTCTTCTTATCGTGAGCAAGCTAGCACTGGAGGGCGAACTGGAGCTGCGTGTGTGCTGAGTAATGATTATGCATCTGAACACACAGCTCCAGTGCATATCGACGGAAGCGAAACTGAATCATCGTTATCTCCTGATCTGCTGATTCTCAGCATTTGACTACCGGCTGCTGCAGCATGCTCATGCTGCTTCCACCATGCGCGCACACGATCGGCCGACGTCAAGACTGAGCTTCGCTAGCTTTCCGTGCCGCGTTCTCATGCCACATGCATGCTTGTCCACGGTACCTAGCTAGCGGCGCGCACGCACGCACGCACGCACGCACAACACGCATGAACGTTTTGGAGAGGGAGAGAGACAGAGTAGAGAAAAGGGAGACGCGCCGTGTGGTCTCGGCTGCAGCTCTGCGCGCCACCGACCGACCGACCGACCGAGACGCGCCGTGTCTTGCTCACTTGCTGCTAGCTCAGCTCGACCACGCATGGCCTACCGACATCCGTGGTCACTGCAGACGGTGGAAGCAGCTAGGGCAGGGCAGGGATATCTTTTCTTTTCCTCTGCCTGCACCTTAATTTGTGTATCTTGTGCGATTGTGCCCACCCATGCATCCATGCATGCATTGATCGGTGAGTACTACTGCGTCCACTGCTGCTGCAGGCTGGAATCTAGCTGAGCCCGACTCCTTAGTGCCACTCGAACTGCAGTGTGCCATGGAACAGGTATGTGCGTGTTTCAACAGTACGTCTGTTGATCCATAACAAACGCATGCATGTCCAAAGCAAACCCGGTCGATGACTCAGCACCATCACCAGAGTAGTACTAATAAGTAAGGATTTCAACACCAGCCCTGCTGGCCGAGTATTTGTCAAAATTTATCGACTTACCGAGAATACGGCAAATGGGAAGTACTCAGTACCATCTCCTTTTCTTCCATATGAATCGGTGATCGGCATTTTCTTTAGCCTAGCGAGGCTAGTTTCCCTCCAAGGGAAACAATTCTAACGAAATTTCGGTTATTTTAGTGCGCACCGAAATATAGTTTTACCATAGTTTTCGGACTGTATTCGGACCAAATTCAAACAAGATTCAAATATATTTGAATTTGGTCTACACTTGACTAAATTTTCAGCGTGGAAAATCCGAAATACAGTAGTTCCCAAAATATCTGAAAATTCTCGTGTTCAGACGTGAAAGCCAAAAAAAATAAAGGTCTGAAACTCTCGGAAAGGATGTCAGGCCCAGCAAAGTCTCCAATTTGGCGACTGATCTTTCACTCGTTTTCTTCCTGACGATACTGAGATATGGCGTACTATACCATCTGGATCTTGGAGACCCACCTGGCACCGATGCACGATAGATTAAGATTCAGCTAATTGACCAGCTTTAGGCCCCGCTTGGGAGGCAAGTTTTGTTTCCGGCTCCGATTTACTTACAAGGGTATTTAGACGTGCACAGGTAAAATATACGGCTCCAACCCAGCCTACGCAGTACAGCAATACAACCCAGCCTACGCAGTACAGCATATACAATACAGCATACAAGAGCAGTCCACGCAGTACAGCATACACAGTATACAACATAAAAATTTGGATACACAATACAACTCAGCCTACGCAGTACAACATACACAGTATACAACATAAAAATTGAATCTTTCAACATACACAATACAACATACAAGAGCAGTCCACGTTAACTTACATAAAAACATCACATGTCATTTTAACAGTTATCCACATTAACTTGCATTTATGATGAATATAAACATAATTATTAGCATACACGAATAATCTTTGAACATGCACCTCTCAGACTCTCAAACTTCAGTTTTTTCAGATTAATAACAAAGTAGATTACTTAAATTACAAATAATAGTCGTTCAACAGTCTTTAACTCGGATGGACTTCTGAAGATTTGAACTCTTATGGACTTCTGAAGACTTGAACTTGGCATCCTGAATAAAAGAAATCAATATTAAAAAACAACTTATTCTATGATTACCAATATTAGAAATTCGTAATGAACCAAATACATGCATGCATGCATGGATGCAAATTGCAAACCTTTGCAGGCTTTAAAAGAAGTAAAGCTCTCGTCTTTGCGCATACACACACACATGAGACCAAATTATAGCTAGCTCTTTTCCTTATCTAGGCAATTTCAGGAAAAGTAATTACTGCAAGTACATGTCCATTAACCTATCATCAAGAACAAATAAAAGAAAATGGGGATGGCATAAACCTCAGTTCTATGCATTCGTTACTAATCCTGTCAATACCAGCAAGAACAACAACAATTTAAGGATGGAAATACCATAAACTAGGCAATAGTACTAAAATAAAAGGCAATGAGCTACTTACATAGAGGTAACTGAATTCCAAGCTTGCCGACCTCCTTCTTCAACCACAAACCACAGAGTCTTGGATCATAAGAAAGGAAAAGCTCTCTATTTGATGCATCTTTGAAAACATCAGAGGCTAGAATCTTGATCTCATCAGACACATCAACCATGACATTAAATACTTCCAAACATTTTGAAATGGAGTATTGTTTTCGTGATGCTTGTTCTTTAATTCCTGCTTGTTCTCTCTTGAGTTTGACAAACTCTGACATTGTTTCTTCAATGCGTGGGACCGGAACAGATGTGCGGCTCCTATGCTTTCTAACTCTTGCTGATTGTGTGCCACCATTACCACTTCTTGAATTCTCTTGATCAAAGCTCCTTTGCACATATTCATCCTCCTCTCCACCTTGAGGGTTAAGTTCATCATCATTTTGAGATTGATAAGAAAGACCCCTTCCACTAGCACTTGTTTTTTCAATTTCACTGAACCTGTTTTGCCCTTCATCTTCACTGAACCTTTGACTTGTCATAGCACTGATTTTTGGAGCCACATTTCTAGTGCTCTGCCTATCATCACTTTGACGTTTCCTACTAGTGATATGTGGAGGTTGGCTAGAAGTCACACAATGTTTACCTTGAGCAATATTACCTTCATAAATCAAATCCAGTGCATCAAACAAAGGGAACTCCTTGCCCTGTAGCCTTCTGAACTTTGGGTCCTCCTGCAAACGCAAATAATGAGTGAAATTCAAATAGACTGTTGTGGAAAGAATGAGGCAACAATACACAAAAAACAAGAATGATGTAAACCAGCATACCTCAACTATTTCCTCCCAATTTTCAGGTGTGGTGTTTATCATGCAACAGGTTGAATTCCATGAGATGCCACTTCTATTGATAATGGATTTGACTACTTTGTATTCTTTCTTCAATTGACCCTCTTTGTCTTGGACTTGGGACTTAACAAACTTTGCTTATAGAACCATTGATATGCCTATGGACTGTTTCTGGGCTACGCTGGAATCTGTCTGTCAATGTACGGTAGCCTGCATTCCTTGACAACATGTACATCAACATACCTAATTGTTCCTCCACACTAACCCCTCTTGAATTTTTCAAAAGTTTTATAGACCTAAGATCATCACAAAGTTCTTGGAAAATATGGGACTCCATTCTTAAAACATCATAACATCTAGTAGGCTGACCATCAAGTAATTCTCTAATATACATGGTACCCGTGAGGACAGAAGTATTCACTGGGGTTCTAATTTTCTTGGACAGTTTGTATAATGCCGGAAAAATAAGGAAAATCATTTCTTCATCCTCTTCCTCCTCGGAATCAGTCATCACCATTTCCAAATTACTCATCTAATCCTACGAATGCATTAAAAACAACACATTAAGGGTAACATCACATTTGTTGAAATAGTGGAAATTGCATAGTAACTAGTGAATTTCACTCCAAGAAAGCTGCGTATCATAGTAAATATGTATCATATAGAACAAGGCTGTGTATCATATAGAACAAGAAAGCTATGTATTTCAAACAGTGGCCACGCCAATGTGTCCTATTTTTTAATATACACTAGCTACAAGTTCTGCTGGTCTTGTAGACAGATGTTTGAGAATTACAAGTTCTGCTGGTATTTCTTTAAACACCATCTACAAGTTCTACAGGGCAGGCTAAACTGAATTCATAGTAGAAAACATGTATAAAGTGACACATATTCAGACGCAAAGAAGTGACAGGCAAGTCACTGAACTTCCACGGGCTGCTGAAATTACTTTTTTCTGCGTGAGAAGTGCTGCAGGTTTAGGCCATATACTGCTGAAATTACTTTTTTCTGCGATGAGAAGTGCTGCTGATTTAGTCCTTATAACTGAAAACTATGATCCCTTTCGTACCTACTGAAGCTAATCTAAGCAAGAGCATTTACATACATAGTAATGTTCAGAAAAAGAACAGATACGATGTTCAGGAGATGGTAGTTTCAAGTACCACGTGTCACGAGCACACAGATGAAACATGATTACTACTACTAGACTACTGAGACATACTATTACGCTGATGCCACCGTATAGGTCAAATTGACTAGTGCTGAGATAGACCCTGATCAAGTGATCATCAACACAGAAGGTATTCAGCAAATAATTGGCATTTCTTCAGAGGATGGCACAATCGATGAACTGAATCTGATTCAGCAGCTTGCTACCACTACTGCGCACTAGAGTATTATTCAGACCTGTACACAAAACCTACTATGTTTATTGGTCCCACTATTATTCAGGGCTACACTACTATGTTTTCTTGATGGGGAAAAAGAGTCAGGGGCCTGAAAAGAGTACTATGTAAATATAAGTACTATAGCTCTCCGGGATGCAGACCTGTACACAAAACCTAGGGAATCAGTACAGGCAAGTACTGCAGCAGATTACATAAATGCTATACTAAATAAAGAACTCCAAATGGTCTACGAGGTAGCAAATCCTAGTCTGACCTTGATCAAGGTCCAAGCCTAGTCTGACCTTGATCTAGCAAATCCTAACATAACAGCCCAGTCTAACGAACGTACTCCTACGATGGTCTACGAGGTAGAATCGCAAGAACTCCTAGATAGGAAGCACATTTGGAAATCGTGGAGGTGGCGTTACCAGGTAGGGCGGTGGCAGGAGGAGTGCGGTGACGTTGGCGTCGTGGAGGTGGACCTGGAGCGGCAGACCTTGTGCCGCCGGAAGGGCTGGAGGTAGACCTGGAGCGGCAGACCGTGCGCCGCCGCCGGATGGGACAGGTAGCTTCCGCCGTAGCCCGCCAGTCGTCGCCCCGCGCAGACCTTGCGCCGCCAGTTGCCGCGCCGCCAGTCGCTGCCCCGCCGGTCGCAGAACTTGCGTCGCCAGTCGCCGCCCCACCACTCACGGCCCCGCCAGTCGCCGTGCCGCCCGTCTGTCGCCAGTCGCCGCGCCGCCCGTTTGTCGCTAGGGTTCTCGTGTATCGGGTTGGATAACTGACGCCCGCACGTCCGTCGTGTTTTCGCCTGTAAATGGGCTGGAAACAATTCGGAGGTGAGAAAAAAACAGCCAACCAAGTGCCAATACTTGTATCGGGCTGTAATCTAATGGGCTCCGACTAAAACGTCTGTTTTGGGCTAAATTACAGCCAACCAAGCAGGGCCTTAGGCTTTCACCCGAGCTTCGCTTTCCTTCCTTGTCGCGTCCAGGGCCGGCCCTGGGGCAGGACTAGAGGGGCGGCCGCCCCGGGCCCAAAAATATTAGGGGCCCCAAATATGTGTGTCTTTGTACTAGCCCCATCGCAGAAAAGTAAAGGCAGTTTAGCAGATGACAGGATTGGGTCCTTCTGTTTAGCTGGACATGGAGGAGACCAGTCGATTATTGGGCTTCTCTAGTTAGACCCCAACACGTCGCTAGATCTAAAGATGCCCGATTCCATCCCTGAAACTCGTACTTTGTTCGGTATTCCTTCTGTACAAATACAATTGTACATGTTCCTCAGTTCGCCATTCGGCAACGTTGCCATGCCGTCCATCGCTAGTTCTACTCTAGCGGTCTCGCCTATTCTTTCCTTCGACCATGATCGCCGGCTAAACCACCATAGCTCAGTCGATAGTCTCTGTACCGCAGAAGAAGGTATTATGGAATCTGAAAATTTCTATGAGTGTCTTAGTCTATGCCCTAAGCCTCTAATTTCGGTTACTAATTGTTCTTTTTATCCGGTGTAATTATCTCTGTCTGAGTGAGAAAATAAAATGAAAGAAACGAGCAGAAGATTTGTTACAATCAAATAGATGAACCCTCGACAAATTCTTGAAGAGTAATATGAGTACGTCAAAATATCCAGAAGAATTGATGATAGTTTTGTGGAAGAACAAAATCGTGTTAATCTAGGAGTGGGACCCTCCATAAGACAATAGTAGCATCAAGGCGGATGATACCAATTTAAGTGGTCATGAACATGTATTTTTGAGTTTGCTAGGAAAGTAAATTATTATCCTAATATTTACATCGTCTATCGGATTTTATTTACTATGTCGGTGACTTCGCAACAATAGAAAGAAGTTTTTCGAAGTTCAAATTGTCAAAGAACCATTTTAGGTTGAGATAGATGGTGTGGCTCTATGCATCCGAAAAAAATATTGGACAAGCTTGATGTTGATTCCAATATCACTGACTTTGCAACGAGCAAGGTTAGAAGACAATTTCAAGATAATATCTATAGATTATTCGATGTAAATAGTGTTTTTAGACCCATTTGAGTCTTATTGGTAAACTACAAAACTTTTTTACCATAGGGGATGGGGGGCCCTACATTCTGCCTTCGCCCTGGCCCCTAAAATGTCAGGACCGGCCCTGGTCGCGTCGTTCTCGCATCACATGCCAACAATGTCGATCGGCCCCCAAGCAGAAGAACATGCTGAAGCACACCGCACGCGCGCGTTCAGCCAGGGCGCATGCATGCAGGAATGTTGTAAGGAGAGAAGGGGAGAGCTGAGCTGTCAGGTTTCTGTGTTCCGCACCTTGCAACTCTGAATGCATGCCATATGCATGCGCGCGACCGACTGACCGACCTTGGCATCATCCACGCAGCTCGCTAGCTTAGCTCATTCGTGGCGACTGCAGATGGCGGTGGTGCACTGATAATGGACATGCATACTGTAACGCAGGGATGAGCAGCCCGTCCAGCGAGGCTGCAGAGAGGCACGCACAGGCTTAAATAGAACCACTCAACACGCAGCACATACGCACTGCAACCGGAAGAGGAATCAATTACACTATAAACACACCCAAATCCGTTGCATCTAAAAGCACCTCTGCGGCAACAGCGTATTTTTTTTTCCAAATCTGACCAAATTGAAGAACTTCAACCAAATCTGACCCCTGGGCAAAACTAATTCGGAATCTCACCCCTGGGGTCTGCGCCATTTAAAACGGCGCCGAAGTTGTGCAGATCGGCGCCAACACAGAGCGGCTGGGAGCTAGGCAAAAGGGGTTGGCGCCGAGTGAAACTACGCGGTGAGTTCGGCGCCGAGGTGAGTTTCACGAAAAAGTCAGATTTAGCAAAAAAAATACGGCAAGCAATGCATTAACAGACAAAAAGCCTCTCATTCTGCCAAAGGAGTAAGAGCATCTCCACTCGGGGGCCCTCAAAGCCCCCCAAAGGCCTATGAGGGCCGCCGGCGCCTAAAAACGTGCCCAGCCGTAGTCCTCATTTCAGAATTTCCACTAGCGCGGCCCAATTATTTAGCCGGCGGTCCCAGGCGAAACCCAATGTATAGGGAGGCGAGCGGGGGCGCCGGCGTGTCGAGAAAACGGTGCGGGCCAGCCTTGTCGGTGACAAACGACCAGAAAACCTGTCCTTTACCCTTTCGAACCCCTCTGACCCCCTTGGCGGCCGCCGCGACCACCCCTACCCCGCCGTCGGGAACCCGCCTCCGGTAGCACTCCCCACCGCCAAAAAAAACCAGGCCGCCTCTTCCTTCGCCGTCCTTGCGTCCAACCGCGGGCTGACGAACCTCTGCTCCCACCCGACTTCCTCCCCGCACACAAGGTGTTCGATCATTTGCCAAGGCGATGGACTCGGACGACGAGGAGGTCATGGCCGTTCTGATGGATGAGGAGGTCGCTGCGATGAATGCAGCGGCGGCCGGGGACGATGAGCACCTGTCTATCGTCCTCGCCCCCATGTCCATGATCATCGAGGAGGACAAGCCGGTCCGCGGCGGCTCGGTGCCTGGACGCCGCAAGAGCAAGCCAAGGCAGAGGATGGAAGGGTACTGCATGTTCTATGCAGACTACTTCGCCGATGATCCAGTGCACGACGATGTCACATTCCACCGCCTTTTCAGGATGAGCAGGAAGCTCTTCCTCAAGATCGTCGAGAAGCTGAGGGAGTTCGATGACTTCTTCAAGCTGAAGAGGAACGCCGTTGGTACGCTTGGCTTCTCCACTATTCAGAAATGCATAGTTGCCCTTCGGATGCTAGCATATGGAATGCCTGGAGACACACGGGACGACTACATGCGCATGGCCGAGTCCACGACCATTGATTGCATGTATAGGTTTTGCAGGGCAATTGTGGCGGTGTTTGGCGACACATATCTACGCAAACCCAATGAAGGCGACACTGCTCATCTGCTGGCACAGAATGCAGACAGACGGTTCCCTGGGATGCTTGAAAGCATAGACTGTATGCACTGGGCATGGAAGAACTGTCCGTTTGCAAACCAGGGCATGTACAAGGGCCACAAAGGAGCATGCAGTGTGGTTCTTGAGGCAGTGGCTGATAAGGATCTCTGGATTTGGCATGCTTTCTTCGGAATGGCAGGATCTCACAATGACATCAACGTGCTCCAGTGCTCGGATGTGTTTGCCAAGTTTGTTTCAGGCAATTCTCCTCCTGTGGCTTATGAGATCAATGGCCACCAATATGACAAGGGCTACTATCTGGCTGATGGCATCTATCCAAAGTGGTCAACATTTGTCAAGACAATTTCAAATGTAGTGCCTGGAGAGAATAAAGCTTGGTTTGCTCAGTGCCAGGAGTCTTGTAGGAAAGATGTGGAGAGGGCATTTGGTGTGCTACAAGCTCGATTTGCCATTGTTCGGTACCCTGCGCTTACATGGTCCAAGGATCAGATGTGGGAGGTCATGAATGTTTGTATCATCTTGCACAATATGATCATCGAGAGCGAGTGGGAGAACCTAGTGTTCGACACTCAACCATACTATCGCCAGGGTCCTCTTGCAGATGTTGATCATCATGTGCTTACTGCCTTTGCCTCTTTTCTGGCCAAGCGCCAAGAACTTCGAGACTCCAACACTTATCAACAGCTGCAAAATGATTTGATCGAGCATTTGTGGAACATAAAAATAGCTCTCTAGTTTATTGGTAATTGTGATTCAAACTTGTTTAATTTGTGTGGTGTGTTCAACATAATTTATTTGTGTACTATGTTGAACTGGTTGAATAATTGTGTTGAATTTGTGTTCAATTTAATTGATTGTTGTATTGAAATAATTTAGAAAATAAAAAAAGACCGGTTTTTGGGTTGTACGGCTGGGCGCTGGCCGGCCCCACTTCTGATTTAGCGCCGACGTCCCTCCATACGGTCAAAAAAAATAGCCGCCCTCTAACCATGGCAGAAGCAGCTAGCAGCATATTTTTTCATCTCCTCTCGTTGCATCTCTGTGTATCTCCTGTGATTGTGTCCCCATGCCGGCCGGCCATGCATGCATGTCGCAGGCGGAGAGATCTTTGGCCTCTTCTCATCAGCTCAGCCTGAGGTCAAACTGCAGTGTGCCGTGGAACACGCATGCATGTGCGTGAACAGTACGACGGCTATCCATGAAGAAATGAAGATATACTACTGTACTAGTACTTGTTATACCACGTACATACGCACTCAGTTCTCTCTTTTCTCTTCTTTTCTTGTGAGATAGTACTGCGGTACAATTAGACAGGTAAGGCCGGGGATGGCTGCAGAGTGCGTGCAGGGTATGGCCATCTCTGGCATCACTGTGTGTGTGGTGATGCCGATGGACGATGGTCGGTGGTGTGGGGGGCGCCTGTGCACGTTGCCTCGTGTGCGCCCATGCGTGCGTATGGCAGCTGGTGGGAGCTAGCCAGCCCAGTTGAGGTACGCTGCTGGTCAGGCTGGGCCAAAGATTCCTGTGAGGTTCAGATTCAGGTGTTTGTGTTTGACTTAGGTCAGTCAAAGTACATATAGCATACTGTACTAAGTGCAGATCCCCGCCCGGCTCACTCCATGCACGTACTAATCGTAGAAACTATTCCTTAACTGGTCAAGAGTGTACAAATGGATCTCTCGCCAACCACCCGGATCCACCAGATCACCGACCAAATCGTCACCACGTACACACACTCATCCATTTTGGTGGCCTCCAAAATACACAAACCGTACGTGCAGCTTGACGGACCTCGTGGAGGGAGTACGACAGAATAAGTGCGTGCGCATTTGCCTCCTCGTCCATGGGCACGCACTTGACGAGCGAGAGTACGACAGAATAAGCTGCAGAGACGCGGTGAGAGCACGACTCCGTCGGTCCCGCACGGCGATGGCGATAGCGAAGCGATGTCCGCGGGTGTGGCGCACGACTCCGTCCGCGCATCTCCACCGGACAGACCCAAAGGCGCGATCAAAACGGATGACCGCGCCCAACGGCGCGATCAGACTGTCCGCGCCTGCAAAAGAGTCCGTCACTGACGCCGGCGCCGATGTATATCTAGTTCGTTCCCGCCGCCCCGCCGTCTGCCAGCTTTTTTTCGGTCGTTTTTTCGCCTCTTCCACGTCGATTTCCGCCTCTTCTATGTGTTTCCCGTGGCGCGTCCATAAAAAGGGGAGACCGGCCGATGCAGGTGCAAACCAGAAACCCTACCTCCCCACGCCGACATGCCTGGCCTTCCTCGTCGCCGATCTAACGATCGCGACAATAGCCCAGAAATCCCACCGCCGCGTCGCCCTTTCTACAACCGTCATGTGATCACCAACGGGACGTTCACGTTGGACGTGGCGGAACGCGTCTTCCTGCCAGAGCACCGTCGATGGGACCAACTGGCATTGGTGCGGGTCGAGCTCCAGGAAGCGGTGCGGGCCAATTCTGCCGACGCTTCCCTGTGTGCCTGCCTCGCCCAAGCTGAAGAGGTGCAGATACAGAAAGCGATTATCCGGTCTCTTAATGACAAATGTTGTCTTTGATCCATTTAGTTATATAGTTTAGGTGTGCATGTGGTATGCTTGTAACAAAAGTTCTAAGGCTTGAATAAAGCTTTTCATTGCAAGTGTGGCCAATGTCTGGATCGATACATGGTACATGGCGCGCGCACAGCCTAAACATACTCGTCGATGTCGGAGTCGGAGATCGGGCGGTACCGTCTCCGGCACATGCTGTCGTCAAAGATGCTGACGCCTAGCCTTCCTTCGCCGTCGTACTTGAAGACGAAGATGTTGCCCGCTTCGATCTTGTGCGTGCGGGCGAAGCACTCCCAGCCGTTGCCGAGGTACAATTGGCCGAGGTGGTCGAACTGTAGAGCGACCGGGTACCTGCTGGTCCTGAGACCGTTCACCCACAGGATGACAATCGGGGACGGCTAGTCGCCGACCAGGGTCACGAATGTGCGGGGCAGGAGCAGCCTGTCACTCGGCATGCCGGCGTGGATGGCCATGGTGAACTGGATGCCTGGGTCGACCTCGTCGAGCGACGGCGGCGTCGAGGGAGAGCGTGGTGGCGCGCTGACTTGGCCGCGTCCTCGGCGCCTCCCTTGATGTCCACGGCCAGCACATCCTCCCGTCGATCCCTCATCGCCGGCCATCGCTAGCTACAGGTAGTGGAGAACTGAAAGGAGGAGAGAAAGGTGTGGTGTGGGAGAAACTTGCCGCGCACGAAGGCCGGCACGAAGGCCGAAGAGACGGCATTGGCGCGTCCAGTCAGTCAATGTGTCGTCTCGGCGCCATTGATGGTGCAGGCTGCCGCCGATCAGCCTTCTGCCACTCTGAATCGCTGCCCCGGTTGCGTCTGAGTCAATGCCGTTGCGCGTGTCTGAACCAACGCCGCGGTGGCTGACGTGTGGGCCAGAGGCACCAACAGGGAGGACACGCCTGCGACCCGTCCGTGTCCGGGCAGACCTAGTGGTCACGCAAATTACGTGCGCCGATGGGTCGAGCCGAACGCGTCGAGACGGATGGGTCAAGCCGTTGGGACACCGCGCACGCCCCGCACGTCCGTGTGGACGCGTTCGGACGAGCCCAGGAAGGTTGGGTCGACCCGGTGGACATACCCACAGTGTGATATATGTCCGCCTTCTCGATCGACCGGTCTCCACTGGATTTGGGCTTTATCTAGGAAAAGGTGCATGCACGCACCTGTCATGGACTTTATCTAGTGGGCCGATGAGCGAAGACCAGGCCCAGCGGAACCAAAATCGCAGACGCGCGGCCGGGAGCAACTTATTTAGTACCACCTCGTCCGCGTCAAGCAATGTTCCCCAGCTAACGATTTGGTGTGCCTCAACTGGATCAACGGGGAATATGGGGGGAGGCGCCGGGGATCGATTTGGTGTGCCTCAGGACTCCGTCAGTCTAACGATTGAAGGAAAGGTTCACCGTGATCGATCGATCTCCACGGGATCTGGGCTAGGTGCACGAGACGCACCCTTGGTGGACTTGGGCCGACGAGTGAAGACGAGGGCCAGCAGCGGGGATAACATCGCAGACGCGCGGCCGGGAGCAATTTATTTAGTCCCGCCTCGCCCGCGTTACACGATTCCTTCTTGCTTAAATAGCAGCGCGCCGAACTACAGCTCGCCGAGGAAGCAGAGGCCGAGGTAAAGAGCAGTTGCTACATACTTCTGGCCGGGCCTTGCCTGCGGGCCTGTAACCTGAAGTCTCCTTAGATGAGTGTTAGGGGGCTAGAAGTGTGGTGCAATGTCGGTATCTTTTTTGCTTGCTTTCTCTGCTATGCGATTTTACATGGAGACACGAACATGATCTGCAAATCGATTTTCTTTTACTTTTTCTCTCCTATTCGATTTTACACGCGTTCTTCTGCATAGACCAGAACCCGAATTCTTGACCCGTGTATTCGTTATAAACGGAAAGAAAATCAACTAGCCTAAACTGAACCCGACACTTATCGTAAAGTGACAAGTTTCAGACCGCTGTCGACAACAGCCTGAACAGCCACAGAAAACTGATAAACTGAGACGGCAATGTGCAGGGTTTATTTGCTAACAATCAGACATGCACAATTCCCCTAGGTAGCGCCTAGGGTTCCGTATCCTTCCTGGTGGCGCGTCCGACAGGAAGTCCTACTCGATCTTCGACCGATCTCGTTCTCCCGCCACATATATCCCTGGCCATGTAGAGGTTGTGGTCTCCGTAAGGCTATCGTGGTTCCACCTGATCACTGTGTCCTAGGATTTTGGCCTGAGTGCGATGGCGTTTGTCACATCTTCTGCGGCTACGCCATTGGAAAATCCACAACCGCGGAGGTGTCGCCGGTTCCTGCGACGGCGACTGCCATGTCGACGATATCGGGGGGGGGGGGGGGGGGGGGGGGGGGGGGTCGCAACAATCAAAAACATCGTAGATTTATCAGCTTCTGAAGGGCCTTGATCTCCAGGATGAGGACTTCGACGATGTGAACGTCGATGATGTGGTAGAAGCAATCACAGGGAACTCGCTGGATGGCTATTATGCGTGTTCACGTCGGAAGACGCTTTAGTCAATCTACTTTCTACTCGCATACGAGAGGTGCTTGGAATCAAGCTCAGGATGTGAGGTTTAGGCGGATGTGAGGTTTAGGGAGCTGAGCGTGAACTTGTTCATTACGCAAGTCTTCTATTGGGCAGATTGGAAGCGGATGGCGGAGCAAGGTTCATGGACGTTTCATCAAAAACGCTTGTTGATTGAACCCTATGACGTTGTCAAAAAAGCGGAAACTGTCGAGCTAGAGGATATGCCAATTTGAATGCAGATCCACGTACTGTCGGAGGGCTACCGTAAAAAGAGATCATTGAGAAGTTAGCGAAGAAGGCAGACAAGATCATGCACATTTAATAAGATGGTCGTAGTATCTATGGTGACTACCTACGTATCCGTGTTCATCACGATGTTAGAGAACATCTACTGAGGTTTGTTTCAATCATTAGGAAAGCAGAACATGACCGTTCTTGTGTAGATATGAAAAACTCGTTTGATATTGGGAGATTTGTGAACCGATCGAGCACGAATATGAAGATTGTGGTTCAGGAGTACACACGGCAAAGGACAAAACTTTTGGTAAATTACTTGTTGCTAATCCGCCTCCTAATAGGGGGCGTAGTGAACCTGAGCCATCTCGTGGCTTCGGAGGCAGGTTGAGAGGTTGTTTCTCTGGAGATGGTAGAGGAATTAGAGGAGATCGTTCGGTTACTACATCTGGAGATTTTGGTGAGGATGACGAAACCAAGGACACGGGTACAAGCCCTCTTAAAACCATGGATACTCATATCGTGGAAAAGAATAAAGGTGCGATTGAGAGATTAAATATGAATGGTGTAGAGGAGAAAGTTTGAGAGGATGTTGATTTGGATGCTATGATACCTCTTAATCAGGATGGAGAATGTTGGATAGGATGTTGATCTGGATCCCATGTGAAAGGGAAGGAGGATTGGTGGATAGTCAAGGAAACAAGAAGGCTAAAAACCACAAACGAGCGGCTATTTTAGAGTTTCAGCGCTTTTAGGAATCTGCTAGAGTTGCTCTAAAAGCATTGTGGTGCAATGTCTCCTATCCTATGGGGATCATGGGTGGATAGAATAGATCAAATCTTTGGAATTAAAGGTATGTAGGCATCATCATTCCCTCTATTTTGAGGTATTCACCTCTTTGCATCCAAAGCAACACCACACCACGTGAGGCCTTGGACTCCTATCTGACTCACTTACCGTTCTTAAAATTGCATCTGCCAATTTTCGCAAAAATAAAATAACAATTGCATCTGCCAAGACAAACAAAATTGAGTTTTTTTGCCATGTGGGAACTGAGAGGAAAAGAAAGACGACCTCACATTTATTTGTTCCCAGTGGTGAGTAAGTGTGGATGTGATGCCCCTCCATCCATCACACTCAGAGCATCTCCACTCGACCCAGCGGGTCCCTAATAAGCCGTTTTCAGCCCGGGCGGGCAGTTTTTACATTGAAACCAACCCATGGGGGGAGGGGGAGCGGCGGTGCTGGTTGAGGGGAAAAACGCGTGAAATGGTTCCGCGCCTAATGGCCCTGCCCTAGCAGTGAGAGAGCCTCAGTGTCTCCCGCGCCTCGTTAATAGCCCTGTCGCCTGTCAGCTTTTTAGGCAAGTGGCCGACACGTCCAATCGCGAGGGACATAATGGCACAATTTACACAACAACGCTACACCGCTCTGCCACTTTCGACGCCTTCCCGTGCGTCCTATGTTGCTCCCACCCCTATATCTACACCTCGCCCGCACCTCCATTCGCCATTGCTTGCCCTCTCGCCTCCAGATCTACTCGTCCAGATCCATTGTCGCTCGCAACCACCATGTACAAGCCTTTCAATGGCGATCCAACGGCAACCAATGGCTTTGGCCATCGCTTCCTCCATGAGTGGGAGGTACACGCACTGTATGAGGCCAATTACCCAATGCCAGCGGGCATGCGTTGTCCCGACGACTAGAGGTTCAGCGCTGACATGATCCCAATTCCGCATGTACCATATGGTTTGGAGCTTACGACGACCATCCACTACCATTACTACGAGCAACTCACGGTGGAGCAACGGATGAGGGGGATCTGACGTGGGATCCAGAGAACTAGACAACGTGGATCGATTTGTTCTGTCAGCACTAGGACAGGGAGCTCGCATGGCACGATAGAGACGACCCTCCACCAGCGAACATGAATACGAGGGGTGCATGCTATGGTGAGGTGCACCGGGCCGCACCCTCTCGGCCGTGCTGGACTACATCGCCACGGGAAACCACCCGTAGCCATTGTACCCTTCCCTTCCTCTTCCACAACATTGTGGTCGCGACTGCTACCCCTGGACGGCGACGAGGATGGCGTCATTGTCGAGATCCTTGTACACGCAAGCGATGCTCGTGTCAGGTCTCTCCTCCCCTCTTGCCTATGTCAAGGATGGGTATTAGGAGAAGCCGTGGTTGTGCTTCGATGGCCTCGTCATCCGTGAGCTGCGGGCGCCATCGCCGCCGCACGGCAGCCTGCGCCTTGTCAGGTTGAGGAGGGAGCCTGTCACCGGCGGTTGGTCGCGGGCGCAGAGGCCGAAGTCGGACCGAAGTCATAGAAGAAGCAGGCATGGCAGCCGCCGCCGGAGTACGCCACCTGGAAACTGCTATTCCAGGCGCCCGAGGACCCGGAGGAGTTCCCTGGTCAAAGGATGGTCGAACGTGCCTCCTTCAAGGAGGTGCCGCCGGTGTCGCACGAGTTCGTCTTCGTCTGGTCGAAGGTGATGGCGCCTCGTGTCGAAGCTCGTCACGCTTTATCATGCCGGCAACATCGCCGTCCTCGACGATGACGAGGCCGCAACGACGACCAGGGCCGTAGCCGCCCGGCGCCGAAGGACGAGCCGAGCGAAAGCGACAGCGGCTACTCCAGGATGTACCGCTACTTTGGCATGTAGTAGTTGTTTATTTAGGTTTTTAATTCATATTTAAAAAATGAATTATGATCGTATTCGTGTCATCTTTAAAAAAATTGAAATTGCTTATCGATAGTGCGGCTGGTAACCGGCACCCCTCTCATAGCCGAAAAATCGGTGGCAGCGTTGCTCTCACATCCATTTCTGCAGGCCTTGATAGTGCTCCGAGTCCAAGTACCCATCCATTGGTCTATCTCCCCTCATCGGGCGTGCTCCTGTTATTATTATTCTTTTGAACAATAAAAGGGTCTACAAGACCCAGGAATCTGCAAAATCAACAAGTGGCAGGTACACGCTTGGAGAGGCCGCCCCTCACCGTTAACACCCTAGCCAGGCTAGAAAGTAAAAAGAGGGACCTCAAAAATACACAAAGCACCTTAGAACTAAAGATACAAAAGCAATCAAGTCCCTTAGCACCTCTGCCACAGCACTCCGGCGACCTCAAGCCGAAGAAATCGACGAGGTCAACAAGGTCTCTTGCCCGTGACGCCTTCCAGTCTGGAGCGGAAGCGCAGCCGCCGGCCATCTTGCCAATCGCGGGGACGAACCACTTGCCATTGACGAGCTATCGAGCTCTGGGGTTGAGCTTCGAGATAGGGCCTCCAATGGAGGTTGGAACCTTTGGCCGCCCTTCGGCCAGAACAGGCAGAGACCCAGTGCTATAGGGCCACTGCGATGAAGAGCAAGAGGATGCAGCTTCAACCGGTCTCTGCAACTTCGGCGGCAGCGACCAAATCCGTCCTCCCCACCTCGCCACCACGGCCGACCAAGGGAGTTGAAAAAAGGCCATCATCGTCGCTGAAGCAGAAACCCATGAGAGCTTTATGAACGACCCTCCAAATCCACGCCACTCCACACGAACTTCAACCATTGAAGCCTGAGCAGAGGGAAGGAGTAGAGACCTCCCGACGCCGCTCCACTGCGTCGCGGAGTAACTCGAGGATGCGCCATCCCAAGATACCTCGGTCACTGCCACGCCAGGAACCCTCCTCCCCACGCCGCCGCGGCCGGCCGGAGGAGGGAAAGGTGACGAGCAACCACCCAAAGGAAGGGAAGGCGCGAAGAGGCGAAGACCACAACTCTGACGTCTAGCATCCCCCAATCCTCCCTCGCCACCAAGGCCAGCCGAGAAAGGAGGCGAAATCCGCAGAGCAGGGCGCCGCCGGGCTTTATTGGAGGCTATGGTGGCCCTCCTCCACCACCTCACCGCCTTGAAGACAACCAGAAAGAGGAGCATCCACTGGCGAGGAATCCAGCCCCGGGATCCCATCGCGACCTCGACGGCACGAAGCCAAAAACGGGCAAACAACCCAGACCTAACCTACTACTTACAGAGGGGCCCCCGGCATCATTCCATAGCTTCTCTCCACCGGCAGCGCCAGCGAGATCGGCGGCGGACCGACCCGGGGCAGGCGGCGGAAGAGGAACGAACTGTAGCAGAGGGGAGGAGAGGAGATAAGGGGTCGGGTCCCGTGCGAAGACATTTGCCCGTGCTCCTGTTATTATGCTCGGCTCAGTGGTCCTCCCAAGAGGCGTGGCTCATCACTAGTGCAGTGGCAGTGCTCCTCTGTATGAAACTACACCGAATTCGCGGATATATTCCTGGCCTCCGTCGATGGGAGTATTTGTGTGTGAATTTTGTTGGCTAAGTGGCAGCACAGCATCTCCCGACGATGATTCCTCCGTCGCGCTCAAATCTCTGACCGGGCCCATCAGCAGATCTTGTTTATTTTTTCAAGCGAAATTATGGGATGAGATTGAGAGTGATACATACTCGGGCGTGGGGGAAAGGGATGGCTTAGGCTAGCCCTAGTGGGAGTATCATAAGGAGTATCATGCATGTCACCTTAGCAAAAATCTGATGTGACATCACAATTAATGAAGAGAGAGGTGTTAGTAGTATCATAATATGATACCCTATCATAGCTCGTGAAACTAGGTAATTTAATGATCAATACATCTCATACACACAATTGCATTGAGATTATAGAAAAAATTAAATACAATGGTACTATGATACTACTAGATGATACTAACCACTAGAGAGGTAGTATCATACACTAGTATCATATGCATGATACTAGTAATATGATACTCCCACTATGACCAGCCTTAAAGTAATCTGTAGAATAGCTACATGGTAGGGCCGAAGACGCGTGCTCGCCTAGCGATCTGGCAAACGGGCGCGTTTAGTCCCACACCGCTGGGTGAGGAACGCGTTGTGCTGCTTAAATACCGGGTTCAAGACCTCTGCCTCGCCGATGAAGCATCATTGCAACCGTTATCAGCAGCCGAGGCAAGAGCTGTCACTACCTGCTTCGGCCGGGACTGTCCTGAAGGCCTGTAACCCTAGGTCTCCTATGGAAGGGTGTAGGGGCCAAAAGTGGGATGTGGCGTCTGTCTCTTTTTTTTACCACGCTTTTTTACTGTGTCCTTTGTAACCTTTTCGACCAAGGAGTTCACGTTCATTAGTAATTGACATTTGTCTAGATTCAGATATATCTAGTCATGTTTTGTTTCAATGTTGAATATAATCAAACCTGGCCAACGGCCCTGCACGACCCAGACACGGCACGCACTAAACGGGCCTGGCCTGGCACGGCCCGCCACGGCCCGGCAAGCTCACGTGCCGTGCCAGCACGCGTGCCCGGCTTGGCGGCCCGAGCCTGGCCCCGGTGCCTAGCGGGCCGCCCCGCGGCACGTTAGGCACGCTGGCCTGTGGCCTTTTTCTGCTTGCCCGTAAAAAATTACCTACAAAACTGTCCTAATCTGTAGTATAACACCTAAGATTTAAGATTTAGTGCTCTGATGGTTGAGATGCAGGCTGGACACCCGGAGGTCCCTGGTTTGCCCCCGCGACAGCCTTTTTCCCTATATTAAAAAAAAAACGCTGGACGTCTGCTAAACGGGCCGTGCCGGGCCAGCCCGCGGCCGGGCTTATTTCGCGTGCTGCGGACCGGCACGCCAAATCCCGGCTCGTTGGCCAGGTTTGAATATAATAGAGTAATATTATCTGAATCGGACAGAGTATTAAAAAAAGATGTCTTTCCAAAAATTCAGTCCGTCATTAAAAAAAGATGTCCCGGCCCGTTGGCCAGGTTTGAATATAATAGAATAATATTATTTGAATCGGATGGAGTATTAAAAAAAGACGTCTCTCCAAAAATTCAGTCCGTCATTGAATTTGTGGAGTCGAAAGTATGATGCGAGTGCGATGTTAGACATTTTTCCTCTTCTATTGAGATATACAAGTCTTTTTTAATGATATTATTTTGGTATTCAAACCATGTCTCTTTTTTCTCCAATGATATTAATCTATATATAGCTAATAATAGAAGAAGAATTGTTTCTCCTCTTTCTACACTTTTTAGGACCGCTATGCCCGTGACTGTTTGGAGAAATTATATTGCAATGTTACATTGTCTGCCAGCGGCAATTCAGAACCAAAAACGTTGGTTCCGACTAGGGTTGAAAACGAAACGAAACATGCTTTGTCGTCTTCGTTTCCTCTTGTCTCGCTAGAGTTGGAAACGAAACCGAAAACTCCCGAAACGAATACGTAATCGGAAATCACCGAAGACAGATACGGAGCAGATATAGGACGGATACAATACGAAAACATACCTTTGTCGGAATACAGTAGTGGCATAATACATTGGTCTGTACACTAAAAGGAACATAACGAATGTAAAAAACAAGACAAGGAATAACTCACAACTTTGACAAGCGAAAATTGAGAACTCTACGACACTCGCTTGATTAGTTAGTAGCCAAGGCTAGTTGCATGTTTGATAAGGACCTAGATGCATATATTTAACAAGTACTCCATTCGACCCATATTAATTGACTTAGATTTGTCTAGATTCGGATGTATCTAGACATGTTTTAGTGCTAGATACATCCGAATCTAGATAAATCAAAGTCAACTAATATGGGTCGGAGGGAGTAAGAGAAATCACCGATTCAAAGTACTATTTTGTACATAGATCTGGTTGAAAGTTTACGATATTTTTTTCCGGAGTTTCCTTAGGGTTCCATTTTAGTTGAAAATGGCTCCCTCGTTTCCATTTCTATTTCCATATAATGTTTTCCATTTTCGTTCAGTTTCTTTATTAGTTCTCTGTTTCCTTTTTCTTGGGAAACGAACGGAAATTTTTCTCTCCATTTTCAACCCTAGTTCCGGCCTGTTTGGAGAAAAAAGCAATGTCGTGCGTGATTGGAAAAGACTCGGGCCAGGTAATCAATGGATCACTAAAAAGATCGGTCACTGTTCCTTCGATTCAGTGGATCGCTGAAAAATCAATGGGATCGTTAAAAAGGTCGGGCACTATTCTTTCAATTCAATCGATCGCATAAGCAGTGGTTTCATCCGTCAAAAAGAACTTACATTCCTCCGTACGTACATCATCCAACATACCCATGACTCGTCCTCAGGCTCAACCCAAAAGAATCTATGGAAAAGTCAAGTTGCAGCGTTTCATGTATTATCCTAAGGCTTAAACCTGAGAGAATGCCTCGGCGCTGAGCACCGGCTCACTCGCTCGGCTACAGTAAATATAGTAAAATAAAACCAGCTAACCGGCAACGCTAGAAAAAGAACCGGCTCACCGTAGCTTCCTCTCTCCTTGCTCCTCTCCGACGCTGGGATGGGCCACCACGCTAGAAAGAGGCGGAGCTGTCCTCCATGGGCTCCGCGGCGTCCCCTCCCGCCGCTTCGTCGTCCATGGGTTCCGCGGCCGCCGAGGCGTCTCCCTCTGCTGATTCGTCCTCCATGGGCTCCGCGGTGGCCGCCGCCGCCGCAAGAAGCAGTTCCTCGACATGGTCCCCACGGAGGGTGTCCGCGTCCTCCCGCATCTTCCTCGTCCGCGGCGGCCGCGGCGCATCTCGCCGGCATCCCTGGGAACGGGGGTTACCGCTGGATCCGTTGGTGTGATTTGGGTTCGATTCGTTGCGTCTGTTTTGGGGGGATGCTGAGATGGCGCGGTTTGATTCGCCGTCTGCAGGCGGCGTCGGGCGCGGTGGCGTGCCAGTTGATAGACACGGCGCACCCGGGCTCGGTGTCGATGCACAAGGTCAACTTCGACGCGAAGAACGAGTACGACATGATCCAGGATTACAAGGTCATGCAGGATGTCTTCACCAAGCTAAAGATCACCAAGGTGCGCTCGGTTTTCTTCTCCTCGCAACACTGAAATTCTATTGTGTTTGTCCTATTGTGCATGGCGCCGTCTAACATTGCTCATCTAGAAGTTTGGGTTGTGGTCGTGTTTGTTCAGTAGCATGTAATCTCTCAAGGGGGTGATTATTTTCCCAAACTTTTGATTCTAGATCCACTGATATCTGCTACCTGGAGGTGGAGTAGGGCAGAGCTTTTAAAACACTGTTGGTTCCCAGAAACTGTAATGGATTTCTAAAACTTGCCAGTATTAGAGAAAATAAGAGTTTTAGTTTAGTGGTGATAGAAATCTATGATGTTGTAAGGTTGCGCAACAGCAAACACAACCTGGATTCTATGGAGTACTATCACTGAAACCACGAATTGGGCAATTGGCTAGTGCCTTTACGCGCATATATAATTTATGGATTGTGGAAGTAAACAGTCGAGTCTCATGTACTTTTGGATACTGTTAGGCATGCCCTCTCATCTTCAGTTGAGTATAGTTCGGCTGAGCATTTTGCTAATACTGGGTGCAGCACTGCAGCATAGCCATGAGTCTGCTCAGGCCTATTGACCATCTCACAGGCCATTATTCTACTAGGTTCCTTCCCATTCCGACCCATGTACAAAAGATTTTGATGTTCCTTGTGATATTTTTCTTCTCTGCACTTGGATCTTGATGTGTAAAAATCGCCGTGCACTTTTAGTCAAAATACATTCTGATTCTTTAACTGTTTATGCTGCTTGCAGGTGCTCCAAAAGTCCATGGCCGTAAAAAATAACAATATTCATATGTTGTTATGCTAGAAGAGTATTCAACTTTATGATGTAATATTGTGCTAGAGAACAATAGATCCATTGGTATTTCATTCCTGCCAGGTAACGTCAATTCAATCTTTTTTTTGAAAAAGAGGATGAAATCCTCGACGAATTCACTAAATATAAGATTGCTTATTATAGGTTTTGGTGGTTCACCATAAATTGTGCTATTTCTTATTCACAAATCATTCGTCGAAGGTATTTCACTATTTTCAGTGTTGTGGTTGAATGGAAGAAAATAGTTTCCTTTGATAATTTATTCCATAGAAAATAGAGACGAAATGTTATTTTGTTACCGACACAATTTGTGTTGCAGATATAATGGATGTTTGTCATGCTCGACGCCAAGGTGTGTCCTTTGCACTAAATTTGTTAACTCTTATTTACTGTTCGTTTTCTTAATCAGTACTCATGGTCATGGCTATATTATTTCGTTTAGATATACATTTCTGCATGCGTGCAGGTTAGATGATGATGTGATGCTTTGTTGTTACTTTTTTCCAAGGTACAAAATAATTCTACAGCTTAAGCGTGATGAGATGCCTGCGCTCTCGTGCCATCTACCGCGCGATGGATGTGCACTGTGCCACTGCGTCTGGGCCTATCCTTGTCTGTGCCGATCTCTGTGGGCCAGGGGCTTCTTTTACCTCTCTTTCTTCATGGCTTTGACTAGGATGGATTTGGACTAGATATCCAGAGGCAGTCATTTCTGCGGGGCTACACCTCTCATGCTAGCGGAGAGATAGAGGGAGCACCTCGGCGGGCCGGCCACATCTCTTCCCTAGGCGGCGGAACAACCTGCCCGGTCTCATCTCGACCACCATTGAGACCAGGCGCAGGGGCGACGGGAGTTGGGGAATCCTTGCTCCTGGTGGGATTCAGGAGCGTGAAGGTGCCGACCAGGCAGATGGCCGCCGGCTATCGGGTCGCCAAAAAAGGCGTAAAGGTGAAGCTCGGGCGGGCAGCCCGCCGCCCGTCAAGGTGCCGCGGGAGGCGTTTGGTCAAGGGGCGTGAAGGCGCCATTCGAGGCTAGGGATTGGGGCCTCAATCACATCTTGCAGCATAAATCTTACTACATACCCCTGTAAATTGATCTTAGAAACAACCAGTGTAGGAGGAGAACGAAAGTTGAAGGGCCAAAGAATATTTAGGAGGTTTACACGTGGAGACATGCAATGGTGTTGAGGCCATCTGTTGCGCACGCAGAGGCCGTCTGCCGCTGGTTGTGGGCTCATGGCCCTGACAAGTGGGAAATCGTGTGGGGCATGGGCACGGTTGCCTCTCTATTACGCATGTCGCTGGGTACCCATCGACACCGTTCCCAGCGTTTGCCCCCATGTTTTCTTCTTCTCTTCTGCTCCCATCGCCGCCACCTCACCTTGTTTTCCCCTCCTCCTTCTCTTCCTCGCTACGGGCCGGAGAAGAGCCTAGGGAGAACATGCTGGTGGACGTGTACGTGGGGTCAGCAGCGGGTTGGGCTAGCGCTGGACAAGCTCGAGGCACTGAGGCGGATACTATTATGTATTGACTCCATGTATAGTTCCCGTCAAAGTTGAAATTTAAGATGCACTTCTATTTATGTTAGACCAATTTCGTACTGAAAGTGAAGGAAACGAGGGACATAAGGAATGTTATGTTGTTTCCCTTTGTTCCATATATACAACGGAGTTTTTCCCAAATTATGCAGATAGATTGTTCTTTGTTAAGAGCTACAACTTGTAGGCATGGTTTTTAAGGCGTTAAGGTGACCTAGGGGCACTCTGACGCCTAGGCGTACGCTTTGGACGCCTAGGCGCCTAAAGCGGCCAGTTTTGTAAGGCGGAGGAGGGACGCCTGGATGCCTAGGCGACGCTTTCAAAATCATGCCTATAGGACATGATACATATGTTTTCTAAATACATATTTTATCTCGGATAGAAGTTCAAGGTTTTTCATGTAAAGATCGAACTGCATGTACTCTCTTTGATTTCAAGGTCATTCTTATTTTACCATTGATTGTACTTCTTCAATTTGGAGATGTGCTGATCCATTTTATGATGGGTTCGTAGCATGGAAAACAAAAAATTTCTACCGCAAAAACGAACAAAACCCAGATCTAATCTAGATAAAAGTCAAGATCTAATCTATTAGACATGTGCAACGAGATAGATCTGTACTAACCCTTGTAGACCCGAAAGCGTTACGAGATTGGATCTCGTGGTTGATGTAGTCGATCACTTGCCGATCTCAAGATCGAGTGGACGATCCTTCCGGCGCCGCGTTCTGGCAGCGCTTCCGCAGTCGGTCACACGTGCGAAGTCGAAGCAGACCTTCCTCTCCTCGTTCCAACGAGCAGCGGAGGTAGTAGATCTTCTCCACGGAATCCCAGCAGCACGACGGCGTGGTGGTGGTGGTGGAGTAGAGAATTCTGCAGGGCTTCGCCTAAGCCTGAGCAGAAGAAAGGAGGAGGAGAGAGGCGGCTGAGGTTTGGAGTGGAGGGGGCCAGGGGGTGGCGCCCCCACCCCTCTATTTAAAGGAGGGAGGCGCCATGGGGAGGTGGAGTCCTTGTAGGACTCCCCTCTCCCTTGGCCGGCGGATTGGGAGGGGGGGAGGAGTCCTCCTCCCCCAAGACTCCTTGTCTTGCCCCACAAGGATTCCTTGATCCTTTCTTGGTTTTCAAGCAAACTCCAAGAAATCATCTAGAACCTTCCGGAACATTTCGACACCTTCTAGAATCCCCATACAAATACTCCGGAACATTTCCCACCATAGAAAATGATCCCCATTATATGAATCTTACTCCCCGGACAATTCCGGAGCTCCTCGTGATGTCCCGAATCTAATCCGAGACTCCGAACAACATTCGGTCTCCAACGCACATTCCATATCTACTTAAAACAACTTCGAACCTTAAGTGTGTCACCCTATGGTTCGTGAATATGTAGACATGATGGAGACACATCTCCTATCAATAACCATCAGCGGGACCTGGAGATCCATAATGGCTCCCACATACTCAACGATGACTTCGTGATCGATAGAACCATTAACATACGAAACCAATTCCCTTTGTCACGCGATACTATACTTATCCGAGGTTTGATCGTCGGTATCTCCATACCTAGTTCTACCTCGTTACTGACAAGTACTCTTTACTCGTTCCGTGATATGTCATCCCTTGTGACCCAGTCACATGCTTGCAAGCTAACTAGATGACATTCCACCGAGAGGGCCCAGAGCATATCTATCCGTCATATGGATGGACAAATCCCAATCTTGGTCCATGCGCTTCGACACATACTTTCAGAATACCCAATGACACATTTATGACCACCCAGTTACGAAGCGGTGTTTGATGCCATCAAAGAACCCATCCAGTGATGGTGATTAACATAACCTCATGGTCAAAGTATTAGGTTACTATGCATTTGAAAGCTTATAGCAAACGAACTTAATGACTTGATCTTATGCTATGCTTACTATGGGTGTGTGTCCATTACGTCATTCTCCTAATGATATAACCTTGTTATTAATGACATCCAATGTCCATGATCAGGAAACCATGATCATCCATTAATCAACAAGCTAGTTCAACAAGAGGCTTACTAGGGACTCTTTTACGTTTACAAAACACACATGTATTAGTGTTTCCTTATAATACAATTATAGCATGTGATGTAAACATTTTCATCATAAACACAAAGATATAATAATAACCACTTTTATTATTGCCTCTTGGGCATATCTCCAACATTTTAAGTTAAAAATTTGGGCACTATCTTAGAATGCAACGGGGGAATAGAGACTATAATAATTGTAGGATTGTCATGGGCTTTATATAGCCAAGGTCCACATGTATTTTTTCTTGCCATTGTGAGTACAGAACTTCGAATGATATAGGTTGGAATTCATTAAAAGTCATACTCATTTTTGGTGATGTTATGTCAGATCTCATCAAAGATGTCTTCTTTTGCGGTTTGAGCTATCGTGTTCTTGATTTTACTTACGATTTCCTGTTGTTTCTAAAAATGTCTGAATCATAACATTAAGTCCGTATTTAAGGCATTGGTGGTATAGTCTATTGTTTATCTTTTGGAGAGTAGTATGAATACATTCTAGGTTATCAGAAAATTGATAATTGCTTTTATAGTGGCTCTTTTGGTTCAAATTCAAGAAGTCCGCATTACACATTTTCGTTGTTTTTCCACTCTGAACTTATATTAAGTAAACTCCAGATGCAAGGACTGTTTTATTTAGACAAAACCACCAATGCTACATATTAGTGCATTGAGAAGTATTATCTTTTCATCACTGTTTCTTAGTGATGCTATTTTGTTTAGTGTTGTTTTATCTAGGTAATGTATAGATACCAGTGGTATAGGGCTTTGCAGTTGGTTGTGCGATCGGCTCTGTCGTGGAATTTTTTTTTCCATCGGTTGTTCCTGTTATTGCTGGTTCTTTGCTTGATTTTCTGCATGTTGTTTCGGGTGGTCATTCATCTCAGCATGCTTTGTCTAACTCTGACCTATGGCCAGGCAAGTAGCCGGTTGACAATATACCTAATGGTATCAATTCCATTCTTATTTTTGTATGCCATAACATTATTCTCACTGTTCTTTTCTTGACTTTCATTTAGTTCTCTGTCTCGCTTGCTACTTTCGCAGGCATGCTATCTTGGAATACAGGGATCAAGAAACTCGTACATCTACATGAGTTGGGCTTCATTGTTACTGACCATGAGGTACTCCTCCACGGATCCATACATTTGATTTACTTGCTCTCATATACCAATATAAGTTCATAACAGTACCTCAACTTATTAACTTTTATCTCTGCATGAATTTCTTGAACTATCATAAACAATTTGTGGCCCTTAGTAGAAAAAATATATTGTAATCAAGATTCTCTTTTATTTATATATATCACTATAATGTAGTAGTTTGTTTTACCTTTGTAGGCTATACAATTAGTCGGTTTGATAACATTATCATAGTAAAATTTATAAAATAAATAATTTCCACAATGCGATGATAATCCAAGATATCTGTTTAGTAAACCTTTTGGTTTCTGCAACACAAACTATTCAGATATTCCATTACCTGGTATAGAAAAGGTATTTAAGTCTCTAGCTTTTCACATGTGTAAATGACTAGCATCCAATTAAAAATTTAATTCATGCCCTTATTGTGCAACTCTTTGATACCAAGCTCGACTGTTTTCTACATAGTAGATACTAAGAATTTGTTTACCTTTATAAGGCAAACACAAAGGAAGGTTGTATACCAGCCAATCACATAGGATGAATTCGAAGAACATTTAAAGGCTGTATACTAGCAACCACCATGGCATTTAGCTCCCTGTCTCCCGAGAGCGTTCTTCTGGCCGTCAACAACTTGGTCCTGCTGTTATTCATGCTTCCTTTTGCATTTATGCATGGCGGTACACTTGATGGTTTTTGCCAAAAAGAACACAACCAAATTATCTCATATTTTCTCCACTCTTTTAAAGAAAACATGTTGTCTTTCATGTATTTCTTATGTAAAACAATATCATGGGTTATGTCAAATGGATATAAATATATTTATCAGTGTTAAATTACATAACCATGTGCAACAAACATTGTTCCAGATCTTGCAAAGAGCAGTATCATCCCATGGGTGCGGCGTGGCGTCGCGGTCTATAGTCGAGGGCACCTCCTTACCAAGTTGTAGTCGCTTGATGAGGACGGTCGTGTGTATGTGTCAGATGTCTTACTCTTACTTGTTCAATGAAGTGGAACGCAAATGCTTTTGCATTTTCTCGAAAAAAGTTGTTCTCAAGTTATTTATTGGTTGTGCTTATTTGTGAAGTGTTTTCAAAATCTAATCCTTTCTTATTTGTGGTGGCTTTTTAGGTGAGTGCTCATGCCTAGGTACTAATTTGTTTCAATGGCTTACCATGAACTCCCATGGCCAACTCAACTTTGACTCACAAGTTCACGCTCTTCTCCTGTGCATTTCTCTTGATGTTTTATGCGATTCGACAAGGATGATGCTTTATGCGATTCAACAAGGATTCGTGGTTGCCAGCCAATTTACAAGGTATATTAGTGACACTTTATTAATCATGGGGTAGCAAATCCTTGCAGCTCTATTGCGGATATTGGGGAAAGTGTTCCTCACAAAGATAAAATAATGTGCTACATTAGACTGTGTGGTTTGTTCTTTTGTTTCAACTTTAGAGGCTTTGATTGTGTAAAATTGAGGCAATTTTGTAAGTTCTTATTGCATGCTACCTTTCGTCGATGTAAAAAATGTGTGGAACTGCTATGATACTAGAAGCCAGATTGGTGATTGGTGATTTGCTGCTCTATAACGATTATTTTAAATTTATCAATGGATTTTTTTGAGAGACATTTATCAATGAATTTTGGATTGTTAACCTATTCTTATTTCACTGCTCATTGTTTAATTGCCTGCCAATTTACATAGTATGCTTTTGCACTTTTCTTTGCTTAATTCAGTTTGCATTTCCATTTTGTCATATTCTTTCATTTTTCTACATTATGTACAATTTATGATTATGGCTCCTTTTGACTTGTGCAGATGCTGTTAAGGGGCCACAAAAAAAATATGGTGTGCCTAGGTATTTCACAAATCAAAGTGCCTCCAAGTGTACCGAAATGCATACTCTGTGTAACAACACCATGAAGACGGCGCGGCGAAGCGCGCTTACCCATCTAGTATAAATATACTACTCCCTCCGTCGAGAAGCACTCTAGTCTCGTAGATCAATTACTCAGTAAATGGGATTACATCCATGGATTCACCAGGTTCTAGTCAACTTACAGAGCAGAAGGAAACAAGGGAGGAAGAAGGGGGACCGAAGCAAGGAGGCCAAAGCCGTCCAAATCCAAGCCAGTCTGATCCCATCGCTTCCGCTAGGTATATGTAGTCGCTGCCTCCTCTTCCAGCAGCCCAAGCCCAATAGTGAAAGCCCACACCCAGTGCAACCTAGTAGTGGCAGTAGGAGAGGTTACTAACATCCCCCCTTCCTTAAATTTCAGCTTGACCTCAAGTTGATGCCATGTCGAACCGTCTGGATCCCACGGTACTTGATGCTTCATGACTTCACCGAGGTCACGGTGGGTGCCTTAGTCGACGCAGACCTTGACAAGGTTGAGATAGTAGATGGCACGGACAAGGCAGTAGTCGTTAACGATGTGCACTTGATCACGAAATACATCGATGTGGTAGTCTTGGTCGGCACAGTCTTTGTCGAAGTGGTAAACACAGTCGAGATAGCAGCCACAAAAAAAGGTTGGAGCTTCAACGTTTATCCCTACTATAGTTTTAGCTTCGAAGAACCTCAATGTTGCTTAGGTGCAGAGACTTGTTGTCAATACTAGAATGCTCCAGAACCATTAGTCAAGCAATCTCTCGTAGGAATATTCCGTAACCATCAGCACAACACGACCATTTAATCTCCCATAGGCATAGTTTGCAACCATTAGCACACCACACTAAGTGAAGTGACATTGAGATTTCCCAAAACATCTAGAATCTTTTTGTGCAACAATTTGCAAGAAGATCCTTTCCCAGTTAGGATATTGTCTTCTTAAGCAACTGAAACCATGCGGATCCCATGGAGCATGGAATTCCTCTTGAACCCTGAACCTTGTACAGAACACATGGCAAGCAGCAACAACACCACCAGCGTTGAATTTGGCTCGAACTATCTCCTCACAATGTGTAGTTCTGGTATAAGTTTGAAATGTAGATATGTAGGAAAGCTGCAGTTGACTAGAGATAGCTGCACGTACCAGTTGCCAAGCATTTCCCAAGGGTGTGCGTAAGCTATTCCTTGTAATTATAAGGTCACATATCCATTCTGTAAGCAGCCTATAGCTGAATGCATACATAGTTTTAGAATCTATTGTGAAGATCCGGTCGTCAATATTGTGAGGAGGCTTGGCAGGTGGTAGAAGCAAACAGAAATTGCAGCTAGCTGTGATCCCATAGTCTCAACAATATATTGCAAGGACAGATTATTATTCCAAATATATTTCTATTCTCTCATAGATTGCAACCCTACTGGCATCCTCTTGAGCTCCATTGTTCCATGAAGATGTTCAGTACTACTCTCTCTGTTTTAAAATATAAGATATTTTAGCTTTGTGATGAAGCTAATGAATCCAGACCCCTGTTAGTGTGTAGGTTCACTACGAACCTCTCTGAACCTACATACTAAAAGTGGTCTAGATACATTAACTTCACAGAGCTAAAGCATCTTATATTTTAAAACGGAGGGAGTACTCATCTCCAGACCTTTGGTTACCACTGCTCGCTCTCTAGGATCCCATGGTGATAATAAGTGATAGCATAACCAAACTTCAAGTGAACAATCATTTTCGAACAGCAATAGTTCTAGCTAAGACTGTAACCATGCATTTCTTTTACGGGTAGGCACAAACACATGTATAGTTGGAGGTGGTGGCCATGGCTTTCTCTCAACAGCAAGGAACCATCCTTCACTTACAGTTGACGTACCCACCTTGCAGAGTACTTGATTCTTTGGCAGCCAGGACCTCCTACCTCGCTGACAACACATGAACGATGGCCAAGGTAGCGGTCGCAGTTCATCTTCCCTGCTGACAGAGTTGGTGCTGGCCACACTAAAAACCTTCGCTGGGGCAACCTTGCGCGACACAGCAATGTCGAGCTCGTGCTTGTTGGCGACACGGCCGCCGTCGACACCGAGTGCAGACAGAGTGGGTAGCCTCCCAGACATGCCAGCGAAGCTATGATCATCTGTCACATCCATTGCAGTAATGAGCATGAGTGGCCGTTCCAAGCTAAAACTAGCCAACAACCGCCCATCCTCATTAGTCACAACAATGTCAGAACCCTCAAGTGTGTCAAGTTGCGCCGACATGGCCACCAACGCAGCAAAGCCGCTTGAGTCCATGATATCAACAGTGTCCTGAGTGAGCACGGCCACTGGCGTGACATGGATAGGGTTAAGGCATACCATAGAGCTAGTCGTTGGAAGTGTTGTATAGAGGTCTGTCTCAACAGCCGCTGGTGCTCGGGCGCCTAGGACATCCATCATGGAGATCGGAGTCGAAGTCGCGACTGCTAGCTTGGGCTCGCAACACTTGGGTACGATGTCGATGGTGATGTTGGACGATACCGATGTCGCGGTAGGGGCGAGCGCTGCACCGACACTGTGACTTCGCTGCTTGGACATTGCCTCGAATAGGTGGTGGGCGCCGCGAGAGCAGTCTGAACAGATGATGATGTACAGACGAGCGCGACTGTCGGGGCATGCGTATCGGACAGCGAGGATGTTGAAGTCGTAGATGACAAAACCCTTGCACGATCCATGGCAGTCACAGTGTCCAGGATGGCCTCACGCTGTCTCGCGAACACAGCGTCTAGCGCTGGTGCTACGACCGCGTTCACCTTCGATGCTATCGTCGCCAAAATATCCAATGCCATCTCCGCGGCCACCTCCGCCGCCAGGACCATAATATGGGCAGAGGACTTGGCACGACGTCGTGCCCACTTGACCTCCCAGTCATTAAGGCGCCTGGTGCTATCGTCTGTCAACTCCGCGAGGCGTCGCTGCTGCGGTTGCTCCATCGACACGATTGACCGATCTCGCCGGGCAACCCAACCTGATCCTTGCAACATGGCTGGATCAAAGCCTTCTAATGCGGGAAATTTGTGTGGCTAGAAGTAGGATTTGGGGGAAATTTTGAGTTGGAATTTGTTAGGCTGCTGTTGACCGGTGAAGGCTACACGAAGTTTAGTTCCACCTCGTCTACGGAAGGAGGCCACACCCAGTTTATAAGGGAGAGATTCCTTCCTCCTTTCGGTCCTGGCTTTTGGGATGAAGTGGGCTGTCTTCTTATAGTTGGGTTGTGAGCGCATGAACGTCCAGAACGTAGGCTGAGTGCTAGGCTGGCCAAGTGGACGCTAACATCTGGTATCAGAGCCAGCGTGCGCACCGCTATTAGGTGTGTGGCGATCTGCATCGCTCCTGTTTAGGAGGATGGGATGTCAGCACTCGAACGGGTGGCACGGCTGGGGACGGTCCGGTGGAGGCTACACGAAGTTTAGTCCCACCTCGCCTACGGAAGGAGGCCACACCCAACTTATAAGGGAAAGATTCCTTCCTCCTTTCAGTCCGGGCTTTTGGGATGGAGTGGACTCTCTTCTTATAGTTGAGCCGTGAGCGCATGAACGTCCAGAACGTAGGCTGAGTGATGGGCTGGGCCAAGTGGACGCTGACAGAATTTTGGGGATTTTGAGCAGAGGATTCGATTGGCTCTGAATACCAAATGTTAGAAGCACTCTAGTCTCGTAGATCAATTACTCAGCAAATGGGATTACATCCAAGGATTCACCAGGTTCTAGCCAATTTACAAAGAAGAAGGAAATAGGGGAGGAAGAAGGGAGACCGAAGCGAGGAGGCCAAAGCCGTCCAAATCCAAGCCAGTCTGATCGTATCGCTTCCGATGGGTATATGCAGTTTAGTTTTAAAAACCGGACAGGTTAGGTGGTTTAACCTGAGAAAATCTGAACCAATGGATTTATCGGTTTTTCAAGAGGCACCGGTCCAAACAGTAAAAAATCAAGAAAAAATGTTTACTAGAGGAATCGAACTCGTGAACCTTATGCTAGTAATAAATAGCAACGCGTAAAACCCAATACCACTTTGACACACCATGTTTTTGTGATTGCATATTGAAATACATTATATATGCCTTTTATGGCTATTTATTCTAAAATTTGCTTAAATTTTGATGAAAACGAACAGTTTTTTATCACAATCAAACCGATTGAACATGTGGTCCGACAAGTGAATCAGTCACCTCACGGTTTTTAAAACTATGATATGTAGTCGCTGCCTCCCCTTCCAGTAGCACAAGCCCAGGAGTGAAAGTCCACGCCCATGGCAGTATGACAGGTCACTAACAGCACACTGAATAGAAATACATCTTGTCCAGGTATATATGTGAAATATCTGCACAACGTGAGAACATAATAGACAATATTGATGGTTTTCACAAAATTGGTGCCCACGACAGTTGGTCATGCTCCCGCCGTTGCTCATGGTGGTGAGCTGGGGCCCCCTCTGTTGCGAGCACTCGGCTCGCAACATCAGGGTCGTGGAAGTGGCATCTTCAAAACCAGCACCGGACTGAGCAAGCTCCACCTTGGTTCCCAAACCAGTACCACGCCTCCCCTTCATCGGTCCATCAGGCACCGGCAAGCGCACGTCGAAACTTCTCTCCTGCTCACAATGTTGCCGCGCCTGGCGCCTGCTGTCTGAAGCTGCGGAGGAGGAAGCGTTCATTGACCCTACCTACAACTGAAGGGAGACACTTGGCCACCTTGGCTACTTCGGGAGGAAGTTTGATATGTCATATCCCCATCTACTTGCTGGCATTCTATAGTACTTGTCCCCCACGGCATCCAAGCAAGGCAAAAAATCAAAGAGCAATTGTACAAACTATACAAATTTGTTGCATCCTGCTGTTCAAACTATACATAAATTGAACATATGCAAGGGGTTTTCGCAGATGTTTGTGTGCTCATATTTTCAGAGATGCTTGTGTGACTGGATCGATTCATTGTTTAACCCCTGTCGAGCGCTAGACACCGATTCAGAATCGAGTTTCAGACATAGTAGATTACCTCGTAGCCAGTAGGACGTGGCGTCGGTCTCACGTTTTTTCTTACCATTTCAACGAATATTACCTTTTCGACGAAGGAGTCCATATTGGAAGCACGGTGTGATGCCAGTCTTTTTTTTACCTCCTGATTCTAGTCCTCCTCTGCTATGATACTTCTACCTATTTTGTAATATTAAAAAGAAACGTGTCTCTACAAAATTCCATCGGTCATTGAATTTTTTTACTTGATCCGTCATTGAATTTGTGGGGGTCGAAAGTATGGTGCGAGTGCAATGTCATACTCCCTCCGATCCATATTAATTCTCGCTGAATCGGATGTATCTAGCACTAAAACATGTCTATATACATCCACTTTAGCGACAATTAATATAGATCAGAGGGAGTACACTTTTTTCCTCTTCTATGATGTTAATTTGAAAAATACAAGTCCTTTTTAATGGTATTATTTTGGTATTCAACTTGTGTCTCTTTTTTCTCTAATGATATTAATTTAGAAAATGCGTCTCGTACCACGTCTCCTTTCTATGGATTGGAAGAATAGCAAGACATCCTGCTCTCTGGTAGCCTCTTCGATAAAACTTCATGTTCAAGTACAGATGGTCGTATTTTTTCCTCTACGATTTTACCCCCATGCTAACGGTAAGTGGGAAAGAAATGCTAACGGTAAGTGGGAAAGAAATGGTTGCTACCAGAACATAAACCCTTACTAATTTCATTGAACCAGAAGTGTCACAAAAGACTAGGTCATGCTCGCCATCCTCCACTTCGTCGCGCTGGCAACAACTCAAGGGAATGGCTCAGGGGAAGGCAATGAACTTCAAAGGGTATCTCTAGCGGATCTTTTAAAATCCGCTAGATTAAAAAAAATGTAGGTGTACTAGAACCAGAAAGGAAAGGAAAACCGGCTGATGCATGTGTACTAGAACCATCTAAGTGTGGGTTCGGTGATAGTGAGGGTCTCAAATGCCACTCACCACATTCGTTGCAGAAGGAAAGCTCCACTATCATCGAGAACGAACGGTCTGCCACCGCCGAGAAGGAAAGCTCTGTCACTGCCGGAGAAGAAGTGGCCGCGGTAATGGTTGGGCACATGGGTACAAGGTGAGTCGGGCAGGCTCGGTTGGTCATTGACTCGGTCGGGCCATGGCAAATAATTAGGACCCACCAATCTTAACATAACCTCTATCCATTGAAATTAGCTGACATTGTGTACCTAGGCTATTTTCTTGTTCAAAAACGTCGCATGCCAGTAATTTCGGCCAACAATGTCGCACTGCTTCCAATTCCAGAGAAAGACGTCTCACAAGAGCTATTGACCGAGGAAGAGGGGCATACACGGAGGTTGGGCCATCGCGGCGACCTATGAGTAGGATGATGTCATGAGACTACTCGTAGTGCACGTAACTTCAACAGAAATTTAGGGGCCACGTGTGACACCCCCGGGATCAAGACTAGACAAATCTCAGACCTCCGTCTAACATAAACCTAACCTAGATGTCAGAAGCATATAGAGAGAGAATCGGTAACACAACAGTGACCCTACGATACAAAAGTTATTACAGCAAGCTCATACCTGAGCAGAGAACCAAAATATTACAAGTAGATGTCACTAACCACAAATATCAAACAACGCAAGGTAAATTATGCTATTAAGTATAGCAAACTTAACAAATGGCCTAAGAGGCCTGAAGCATAACGATGACTTCCTAGACCATAGATTCCAGGCTGTCGGCCAGGAGTCCCAAGCTACTCATCGGTGTCAATGTCATATATAACTCATCTTCAGGGAACACTTACTCTGCTACATAAGTGCCAACAAAGCAAGAGTGAGTACAAGATGTACTCAACAAGACTTATGGTTGGTGGAGCTGTTTTGCATAAAGCTATTTTTGTTTATAAAACAAGAGGGAGAAGAAGCTCGTCTAATCAAAACATTTTAAAAGGGATACGGAGCAACATCTCCAAGTATTAATCATCATCTTTTGATATCCAAGAACTCTCAACTCTGAACTAGGATCACCCCCTCGTACCCAAGAGAAAGCATCCTTAAGCACACGTTGATCTATCAAATTTTACGATTAGATTAATGTTCTCTATGAGCTTCGAATCTAGTCACCAAGCGTTCATAACCTTGAACACGACTTTTCGAAAAGATTTAACCCTGCAAGGGGGTGTACAACTTTACCTACATGTATCAACCTTCTCTTAATGCCACAATGATTAGTCATCTTCCTTGGGAGGCTGGTAGAAGTGGTTGGACATAACCTTTTACCTTGATTTGTGCCAAGACTATGAGTCACACCATAAGGAGGGATTCCACCATAACGGGTCAAATCCCGAAGCCGGTCCCTAGAGATGTGAGTCGAGGTTGGTTACCAGGGGCGCTATCTACCCCAAGCAACCCGGTCCACGCTTCCCTATCTATTATGATGCACCTCCTTCACCGCTTTCGAGAACAACCAAAATGCATATGTAGAATGGAACGTCTGAACTATGTGACTCATGGAATCTACTAGGCAAATTAGTTACTCATGGGGTTTTCTAGGCCTCATGTGGTTGTACGCTTGTCTCGGTTCCAAAGGCAAGAACTCGGGTCCTAGTGGTGGCGAGCATGAGACTACAAAAACCACATCCCACCATGGCCTCCCATACAAGCCTTAACATGTTTAATATCATACCACTTCCGTACCTCGTTCTCCTATCATACTAGATTATTTGCATACGATGCATCTTATGGATGAACCAGCACCAATAATTAAGCATGGCTAAGGTGAACACAGATATAAGCTCTAGCAGTGCACACAAGCCAAACCTAGTTATGCTAGGAGCAGTGGACAAAGTAATATAAGCTCAAAGGGAGTACTGCAACAGATATCATACTCTATCTATCGGTAAAAGAGCATAGTATAATCATATACATCATGGAAAGAATTGAAATATTTTGAAAACATGGAATTGTATAATGGTGGGGATTTTCTTGCCTTTGCCTGTTGATAACCAATAAGCATATCTTAGGACACCTTGTACTTGACTTGGACATAGTTGGTCAAGTATTGATCTTCTAACTTTGATGATGTTGATCTCTGGCTTCGATCTCAGACTCGATCTCGTATTCTACCAGGAAGAAGCAAAACACCGGAAAGAAAGGGAAACAATCAACACATGGCATCAATGCAATGCTCAAGCAATAATGATGATATGACAAGTTAAATAGTGATGAATGGAACCCTAATACATGCTTGTCCATTTTAAACAGGATCCGAGGGGTCTAAACCCTAAAAAGGGGAAACATCGAAAGCACCTACGGGGGTTCATCATGTTCTTCTAATTAAAATTGTCATGAAAGTTGCTTAACAATGCATGATTATGGCTTTAAAAGGTAGATATCATTTTTATGATTGTTTTGATATATTATACTCCCTCTGACCCATATTAGTTGACTTGGATTTGTCTAGATTCGGATGTATCTAGACAACTAATATGGGTCGGAGGAAGTACATAATTTTCTGATAAACAGATAATAAGTTATGGAATTTACAACATTAATACAATTTTCTGAAAAATAAAAGAATGTGAGAAACCTTTTTACACCGTGGCTATAGCAAGCCACAGAGGCTGACAATGGCCCGACACCAACTCATTTGCCACGCGGGAAAGGGAGAGTCCCACGTTGGTTGACCACGCTGATCCGTGCCACTGACGTCACTGTGATGTCGGAGTGACACCAGCCGACGGTGGCCTCCTAGGTGGACGACGGGGACGACAACATGGGCTTGCGAGACTATGCGGGGATGTGGTTTCGACGCAGGCGGGTGCGGGAAGTCGTTTAGGAGCGGCGCCGCTAAATTTGGGTCATCAGAACAGCGACACCGACTAGCGGCGGATGGCTGCGGTGAACGACACAAGGCCGAACCAGAGAGGGTGGGGAGGCATGGAAGGGTTCCTAAGAACCGTGAGCTCACCCTCGACGCGCTGATAGGGTCGTAGAGGTCGGAGAAGGACGATAACTACTGCAATGGCGAGGATGGAGCTCGGTCGTAGGCGAGGAAGACGGGTTGCTGGAGCTCAATTCATAGCTGCCCTCCTCGATTCCATTGGCAGAGGAGTAGAAGGCGGCGAGGCAGAGCCCTGATACATTGCTAACGTATCCATAATTTTTTATGTTCCATGCTTGGTTTTATCTACTTTCTTATGTTTTGTTCCAACTTTGGAGTACTTTTCATATGATTTCTTGGACTAACCTATTAACAAGAGCCATAGTGCCAGCTGCCTGTTTTCTGCTGTTTTTGGTTCCAGGAAAGTCAGAAAATGAATATTCTTCCTGGCACCCTGCCGGAGGGGAGAATTCACCCTGGAGGCCTTCTTCATCATCATGCAAGCCTCCGGTGTGATGTGTGAGTAGTTCATCTCTAGGCTACGGGTCCATGTAGTAGCTAGATGGCTGGTTCTTCTCCTTTGTGCTATTATGTTTAGATCTTGTGAGCTCCGTTCATCATCAAGATCATCTATTTGTAATCCTACATGTTGTGTTTGCGGGGATCTGATGGATATTGAGATGCTATTTCAGATTGATTATTGATTCTATCATATCTTTGTTATTTGTGATCTTGCATGCTTTCCGTTGTTAGTAGCTATCTTGGCCAAGTAGATGGTAGCAACTCCAAGAGTTAGTATTTATGCTCGATAGTGGGTTCATGCCTCTAGTAATCTGGGGAAGTGACATAAATCTCTAAGGTACTAGATGTGTTATTGCTACTAGGGAGAAAACAACAATCCTTTGTTCATAGAACAATCGTATTGTTTACTTTACACACAATTCGTAATGCAATTATCCGTTGCTTGCAACTTAATACTGGAGGGGGTTCGGATGATAACCTGAAGGTGGATTATTAGTCATAGATGCAGTTGGATGGCGGTCTATGTATAATGTTGTAATGCCCAATCAAGTCTCAAAGGAGTCAAGATGAGTAGTATATGCATGTATTGCTTTCTCGATGTTTGTCAATTGCCCTGCTGTAATTTGTTCACCCAACATGTTATCTATCTTAAGGAGAGCCACCACTAGTGAACTATGGACCCCGGTCCTTTCTTTTACCATCAAGCTACAATCAACTGTTTACTGCTTTGTGTTTACTTTCTGCAAACTATTACTTTCTTCCATTTGATACGTTTAATCCTTTGTTTTCAGCAAAACCGGTGAGATTGACAACTGATGACCCACAAGTATAGGGGGTGTATCGCAGTATTTTCGAGGGAAGTGAAACCCAATTTATTGATTCGACACAAGGGGGGCCAAAGAATATTTATAAGCCTTAACAACCGAGTTGTCAATTCAGCTGCACCTGGAAACAATCTTGCTCACAACAGTTTATCAGTAGCAATAGTTTTGTAGTAGGGATAGCAAAGTAACAATAGTAATAAAGTAAAGACAGCAGTAACAATAGCAGTAAACAGTGGGATTCGAGTGCGGTAGGCATAGGGATGGCTGGACAGGCGTTGCATGGACAAGACAATTCACATAGCAATCAGAACATAGGGCAGTTGCAAATAAATAAGCTAAAGCATCCAAGTACTAGACAATCCTAGGCATGTGTTCCATATATAGTCATACGTGCTCGCAATGAGAACTTGCACAACATCTTTTGTCCTGCTAGCCCGTTTGCAGCAGGGCCTCTAGGGAACTACTTGCAATTAAGGTGCTCCTTTTAATAGAGCACCAGAGCAAAGCATTAACACTCCATGAACACATGTGATCCTCACATCAAAGCCATTCCCTTCCGGTCATCCCGATTACTATCACTTCGGGGCCATAGGTTCCGGACATCAACGTGTGTACACAACTTGCAGATAAGACCAAAAACAATACTATCATAATGAATCAATAACATGTTCAGATCTGAAATCATGGCACTCGGGCCCTAGTGACAAGCATTAAGCACAACAAGTCTCAACAAAGTCATAAAGCACTAATAAAAGATACTAGGCACCATGCCCTAACAATCTGATGCCATTACATGAACAATCTCATCCAATCCCTACCATCCCCATAGCCTACAGCGGGGGATTACTCACTCATAGATGGGGGAAACATGGATGGTCGATGGAGAAGCGATGGTGATGATGATGGCGATGATCTCCTCCAATTCCCCGTCCCGGCAGGGTGCCAAAACGGAGTTTCTGGTGTTGTTCGTGGAATCTGGTGGTGGCGACGGAGCGGAACTCCTTCTGGAAAAACGTCGAACCCCCTGGAGTTTTTGGGTCAGAAGGCTCCTTATAGGCGAAGAGACAGGCCGAGGGGGTGCCTGGGGGGCCCACACCACCCCCTTGCGCGGCCTGGCTTGGCCCGCGCCACCAGGTGGTGTGGCCACCCCTGGCTCTTCTCCATCTCGTATTCTAGCTCCTGGAGTCTTTGGGTGAAATAGGATTTTTGGCATATTTTCCCAGATTTTTCCTGATAGTTGGTTTTCTGCACAAAAAGTAGACACCAAGGCAACTCTGCTGAAAACATCGTTAGTCCGCATTAGTTGTATCCAAATCACACAAGTTTAGAGGAGAAATAATAGCAAAAGTGTTTGGGAAAGTAGATACGTTTTGGACGTATCAACTCCCCCCAAGCTTAGCTTATTGCTTGCCCTCAAGCAATTTAGTTGAAAACTGAGTGCGATAAAAGAACTTTCACGAACACATTTACTTCATATGATGTAAATATTATCAGCAATGTGATCAACTACTTAGACAATTCATAATAAAGAGTATGCAACCAAGTCTACTTAATAGTCATTGCAAGCTATGAAGAGATCCTAACTCAAGAATAATAAGTAGCATGAGGCACAAACATAAGCAACATTACAATGCTCATAGAAAGGTATGATAGAGTGGTATCTCGCTTGCCTTTGATTATGAATGTCAAGGCACCTCTGAATGTCAAGTGATGACTAGAAGTAAAGATATCAAGGATACAAGCATCAAAGTCATAACACAAATAATAAAGTAATGGAACAAACACAAAGAATGACAACTATAGGATACAAGCATCAAAGTCATAACACAAATAATAAAGTAATGGAACAAACACAAAGAATGACAACTATACTCTCAAGAAGGTGCTCAAAGAAAATGTTGAGACTCAATAAGTAAAAGAAAAGGTTTTGAATAATTTGAAAGGCTTCCAAATGCTGAAAGTATGGTACTCATTAGCTTTGAGCTCTCATTGCCCCTGTCATAAGCATCTTTAATGTGGTTAAGGTGAAAGTGAGGTCCAATCTGAGTTATATGCTTGACAGACTATAAACTGAAAATCCCAAGTCCCTTGAGTACGAGGACTATAAACTTTAGTTACCGGTAAGTTCTTGTCATCGTAAGTATGTGCGTATCATTGAGAACCGCCAACGGGGTCCCCCTTGCCCGATGATACGGAAGAATCCCCATATCAAAATGACAAGGCAAGCAGACAATGAGTATCTCAGCAATATTCTTATTTACCATGGGAAAATTGTGCTTTTTTCTCTCTTTCCTCTTTTCATAAAACTCCCTTTTTTTTCTTTTTCTCAATAGCTATCTCTCTTTTTTATAAGAAGAATGCTTCATAGATATTATTATGGTTACGCTGCAGGTTTCCACCATGTCAGCATGGATTAGACCAGTGGCCCAGGCGTTTCTCTAACACACATACATAACTCCATGGACTTACAAGCTCCCCTTTTATTTCACACCGACGACATCCGCAAACAAAAGAGCAAGGTATCAACTAGGTATATATTTACAAGTGTTGAAAGCGTTCCCCGTGACAACACGGTTCTGCTAATCCCCAGCCTATAATTTGCAAGCATATAACTTTCATGGAGAGTTCACAATGGTTCAGGTTTATTAAGTGCAGAAAATAAAGTGTGCCATCAAGTTCGTGAGAGCTTTACTAACTAATTTTCCCATAACAAGCAAACATTTTATTCAGAAGAAAACAAGGCATAATGAATATGCAAAGAAGTAGCAAATGATGCTAATGGGTAGGTATGGTGGACACTTTGGAAATATTTGGTTTAAGGGAGTTGGAAACATGAGTAAAACACTCAGTGGGAGTGAAGGCTAGCAATAGTGAGGGAGCGACAAACGAGAGAGCAATAGCTGTCATTATCATGCTTGCAACAAAACATGACTACTCATGGCATGAAAGTGATTCAAGATCCTCAAGGCAAAATAATTCATCGAGGCTCAACTGATTATTACAGTCATGTGCATGCGTGAGCATGTGCCAAGTCAATCCAAATGAAACATTCAGAGGAGGATACCACGGTGTCATACCAATTTATGAATAGAGCAATGCAAGCAAACATTCATAAGACATGCTACAAACTATTAGCGAGCTGGAGCTAGTCATAAGAAAGCAAGAACTACTAAGCATCCAAAGATAACATACACCCTACATGAACAGACTAAGCATGCTCACAATGATAAGTATATGTACAAAAATGAAAACAAATAGAGTTCGTTACCAGCCTCTTACCACGCCTCAAGTTGTCATTAATCCTCATTATTGCTCTTCACTTATGTGACTTGAGTAATACTATGAAACCCAATATCCGCTGAGAACTGCTGAACCCTGTAGAAAACTCACAAAACCAAAGAAGAACAACAAATATTTTTGGTATTTTCGATTTTTAAACAAGAACCAAAAGGGAAAAACAAGCAAAGCAAAATCTTTTTGGGTTTTTCGAATAGTTCAAACAAAGCAAAAAGGGAAAAACAAACCAAGGCAAAAAGAAGAAGCAAACCAAAGAGAAACAACAGAAATATTTTTGGTCTTTTTGTGTTTTAGGAAGCAAAAGCAAAGAAAAACGAAAACTAAAAAGAGAACGAAAACATGAATATAAAAATTACCGACGCAACATGATATGGAGATGAGTGCGGTGTTGACGTACCTCCCCCCAAGCTTAGGCTTTTGGCCTAAGTGGGTATCAATCCCAAGCTGGCCAGGATGCAGTGTCACCCTGGTACGACGAAGAGGTCCCCTCATCCTGGTGCGAGCTCGAGTACGTCCCTCCGTAATGTGCGGAGTAATCATAGGAGGGCACATCCTCCTGGTGCTGCTCGTGGAAACCCAGCAAGCGAAGCTGCTCGTCCTCCTCCTCCTTGGAGCGCGGCCACGGTCTCTTGTGAACACTAAACAAACCAGGCTGTGGCAAAAGGATCTCCCTTTCATCCCCGTCAGTGAAAAGCATCCTATATACTAGACTGTTCAAATCAGAAGTAGCAGTGACAAAGTGATGAGTTTTCATGGAAACAAGGTCAAGCCTCTGTGGTGCCAGCATAGCATCATAGGGATCCACTGAAAGACCTAATGCATTGACTATACACGAGGCAATGATGCCCCCATAGATAGACCCCCTAGCAGCTAGACAACGAGCAATAAGCGAGCCAAGATTGTACCGAGTATCATTGTTAAGCGCAATAGCAAGGACTGCTAAATGATAGTTGGAGATATTACTTGTGTTCTCCCTACCAAGTACACTAGTAGCAAGATAATATGCAAAGTATCTAAGAGCAGGGAGTTGGATATTTCTTATCTTTCCGCACCACACCACGCGGTCATCATCATTGGTCACCCCTCGGTAAAGCTCCAACAAATCAGCGGGTCGCCCTTGAATTTTCTTCACGGTCCCTGTCATGCGCACACCTACAATACTGCAAAATCTCTCCAAAGGCATGGTGAAGGGCAGATTATAGATTTTGAAAGAGACAGTAGACTGATAGGGTGTGTTAGTAAACGTGAAGCCCTCAACAAAAGTTTTGGTGAGCATAGCGTATTGCGCACTCTCATCTTGCATATATGAGGTCAAACCAACCCTCTCAATCAGTAGCAAGAAATCATCAAGAATACCTGCAGCTTGTAAGAAAGTAAAACAAGGAAAAGAGGATGGGTGAGCATCCCCATCATCCCTTTCACTACCAATACGAGTTGCAATGAGATCTTCATTGTATGATGGCCTAGCTTGAGAGGCTGTCCTCGAGGGCCTCGACCTCCTAGGTGCATCACTCTCAAATATCTCTCCAAAAGTATGGTTGTTCATGCTTGGTATTCTAAAATTTAAACACCTATTAAACAAGTGATTGCAAAGTAAATATAATGAAGGATTCTACTCATAGGGACTTGCAAGAGGCCTAAACATGGATCAAAACTATATCTCTAAGCATCAAACAAGCTTACAAGCTCTCATAACCAGTCACCTACAACAGCAAAATACTCAATAAATACTCCACTAAACACAAATCTACTTGGACAAGGGGAGGAGTCACATACCAGGGAACAAATGCTCCAAATTTCAGCAAGAAAGAAGGGCTGAGAAAGGAGATCGAAAAAATCGAGAGCAAGCACAGCGAGAACGCGATTTTGATCTATGAACTGTAGCTTACTCGGGAGAGAGAAGAAAGTGGCAGGTGAGAGAGTTAGTGGGGGGCCAGGGGTGGCCCACACGAGGGCATGGCGCCACCCAAGGCTGGCCACGCCACCATGTGGTGTGCCTGCCTGGTGGGCCCCCCTGGTACCTCCCAGGTGCTCCTCTGCCCCTTTTTTCACGTAAAAATTTAATATGAATTTTCTGGAATTTTCCGAGACACTTTATTTTTGGGCATTTTCAGGCATAGAAGAATGATTTTTCTGACAGACAGATTTTTTTATTTTGAAACATGATGCAAGGACAAAACAAGGCTAGAACTACAGAAGTTCTAACATGCAAGCAACTAACAACAAAAAGAAAACTAAACGAAAGCAAAAACTAGAATGCAAAGGGTAGAAATAAACGGAGATAATCATAGTGAAAACATTGTTTTGTTCAATGGAATCCTTTTGTTAACAATGTTGATCAAGTCTTGCTACCACAATAATTGCATATGAGACAAAACTTTGTATTCCACTAATGATTATGTTACCTCAACATTGATAGCAATGGTCCCAATCATAATAGTTTTAAATTTTTCTCTTGGTATGGGACAATATATTTCTCCAACTTGAATGCCCTCAACATGTTCAATTATATTCAAACCATAAGTCCTTTCAATCTTCTTGGGGAAATAGACAGTATGTTCCTTGTGATTAACATTGAAGGTCACCTTTCCTTGATTATAATTAATAACAGCTCCTGCAGTATTAAGAAAAGGTCTCCCAAAAATAATAGACATATTATCATCTTCAGGCATTTCAAGCACAACAAAATCAGTTAATATCAAGCAATTGTGAGCCACCTGAACAGGTACATCCTCACATATACCCACAGGAATAGTGGTAGATTTATCAGCCATTTGCAAAGATATATCAGTTGGTATTAATTTTTCAAGCTGAAGCCTCTTATAGAGAGAGAAAGGCAGAACAGTAACTCCAGCCCCAAATCACACAAAGCAGTTCTAACATAACTATTCTTAATAGAGCAAGGGATAGTTGGAATGTTGGAAATATGCCCTAGAGACAAATAGTAGTAAGGACTATTATCATATTTCATATAGTTTATGATTAAGTTTTATATCATGCTATAACTGTATTGAGTGGAAACATCAATACACGTGTGATATACAAACAACCAGGGGTTCCTAGTGAAACTCTAGTCACTGGTTCATTGGTCAACAGATGATCATGTTTCCTGATCATGTGGCATTTATGCTAGTTGGAAATGAGGTCATCTCATTCAGAGAATGAGATGATGAACCAATACCCAACCTAAACATCATGACCCGATCATGTCATGAAGTTCAAGTTACGATGATTAGAAATGGATCCTCATAGACTGTAACTACCTCGGTGAATTACGCTCTTAGTTAATGCCTGGATGAACAAAAGTGGTTAAAATAGTACGGTGGGGCCCAGGGCCACTCACGGTAGACCTTTCGGCCGTCCTAACCACTTTTAGTCAACGGGACAAGAATGAGCCACATACAACAGTACATCAGAGCCATTCCATCTAAAAGAAATAGAAATATTGCAACGCCATACGGCAAGATCCAAATATCCTAGATAGATATAATAATTTAGGATAGCTCCTCATACATCACACATCAGAGTATCAGGCGGAAGCGGAAAACAAGATCCGAGTACGGATAAGAAGCAAATTGGCATAAGATGCCCCATAAATAAACACATCCCGCCCACAGATCACACGGATCCCCGTTCCCGGAATCCCTACACCGAATGATCATTGCCAACATCATCTGTCTCTTCCACCCAGTATCCATCTTGCGGGTACACCTGTTCATCTGAATCAAACAATTTATCGTGTGAGACCCTAGGGGTACTCAGCAAGTCTTAATGCCACTAAAGGGAACACAACCTGGGGTGACGCAATTGCAGCAAAAGATAATACCTAACAATTCTATAGAGACTCGCTAACCTTCCGCCTAACCAATGATAGACGGAAGTCCGTGAATTAAGAACAACAGTTATAACAGTTTAATTAACAGATCCATCCTCCTCCTCGCTTACCAACGAGGAAGCGGACGAACAACCCCCATCATCCGTTGGCAGTTTTTATTAACCATTCCATGAGTATTGCACTATTTACTAGTCAAGTACTTAGTCAATTTAAAAGCGGTACTTTAGTTATACTTGTCTATGATCGAGAAACTGTGCTCCAAGTCGTCCATAACCGCGGACACGGCTTTCAGAAAGATTTACCCTGCAGGGGTGCACGAATAGCAACACACACGCGATCAACCTCGGAAAAACCAAATCAAAACCCAACGAGGCATTCACGACAAAGCAATCACAGGATTCAGAAATATTTCAGGGGGCCACCCCATTAAGCTACCCGCAACGAAGTTGGCCGGCTCCGAGACGGACCCAAGGTTTGTGTGGACGGCGGTAAACGACTGGGAACCCGAAAATGAGAGTGGGCTTGTCGTTACAGCGAAAACGTGTCACGATCCAAAACAGTACAGGTGCTCCTCGCACAATCTTAAATAAAACAGTAACATGGCATAAGTACAGGATAGTAATAAAACCCCAAAATAATTGTGGCCCCAAGAAATAAGTATGAATCAAGCTCTGGCTCAGGGGGGTCCATAAGGCCTCCCGGATGTGGATAGTGCGAATAAACAAGGAACAGGAATCAAGTACTCGGGGTCCTACGGGACACAAGTGAGCATGAAAAACCAAATAGCAAATATTGCTCACCGGTGCCTCTTTCATTAGTTATCCCATTACTACTCAGGTTATGTTGTTTAGGTGCCTCATTATCCATCAGACACTCACATACCCTACTCATGCTTTTTCTACGACTCGCATGGCTCAAACAACTCCTGTAGTAATGGCTCATGGGACCGGACAGGCTTAATGTGGTGTAAAGTAAAGGCTATGCAGTACTTGGGATTCAATTTAATGCAATCGTGACTCAATGATGCAAGAATAAGATAGAGGCAATAGGTACTGTATGTATGCAAGCATGTGGTAGTGCTTGCCTGGCAGCTCAGTTGAAGCGAGAGATGGATCTGGGTAATACTCCTGGGATTCCTGGTAATTCTCCTGCGGGGCGTCTATTCGAAGAAGAACCAAACAAACAAAGGCCAACATAAATAAAGTGCACAAGCATATGAATTAAAATGCGACAAGCAACCAAGCATGCCATGATGAATGATGCACAATTTGCATGGCATTTAAGTAGCATGGCAAAGGTGAGGTGTGGATACAAGAAATAAAGCACTTTATTATTTATTTGCCCAAGATTTATTGTCATAAACGGTTCAGATTTTAAATGACAACATGATGCATGCTTCAATTCAGAACAAGGATTGCATAAATAGAACGGGCTCGTCGCGCTGATCGATTTAGACATATTATTTGTCAAATTTGGAGTTATAAAACAAAAGTTATTAATTAAATAAGGAAAAAGGCATTTTTATTGTAATTTTAATCATCTCGAAAATTAAAGTGTTCAAATTATATTTTTGAAGAGCATATTTGGATTCCTCACATTTTTCTGATTCCAAAACATATATTATTTGTATTATTTGGATTTGTATTTTAAAAATTATTTGAATCTGAAAAGAATTTGAATTTAAAATAATTTGAAAAAGATTTGAATAAAACAGACTCAGGGAATTACTTTTTATACCCGGCCAAACTCAGACCTAGACACTGACGGGTGGGGCTATGCTGACTGGGCCACGCGCGCGCGAAAACGCTTTTGCACGCGGGTCTGGCTTACCCACAGGGGCTGACAGGCGGGACCAGCGGCGGAAGGCCCACGTGCCAGCGATGCGGAAGACAGGGGCTGACAGGTGGGGCTGCGGCTGGAGCGCGGGTTGCGAACAGGAAAAGCCAGGGGGTTTTTTGCAAACGCGCTGGCGTGGCTGACTGGTGGGGCTGAAAGGAGCGCGGGTTGCAGTAATTAAAAAGGGGAGGGGCTTTTTGCAAAACGACCACGGGCCCGGTACTGTTTCTCTTCCTCTCGCGTCTGACGCAAAACTGGCGCGCGGCGCGGGGCGGGGATTCGATCCGGGGACGTGAGCGTGCGCGCTGGGGGTGCGAGTCGGTGCGGTAGTGCTAGGGGAGCTGACTGGGAGGAGGGCGCGGGCTAGATAGGGCTGGCGCGGCGCGGGGAGGCTGCAGACTACAACGGACGGCGTGCCCTGAGAGTGCTCGACAAAACGGTCGGCGGCGCTAGACAGCGACGGAGAAGAGGAGGTTGTCAGGGAGAAGGAGATGCTCACCGCGGTTTGCCTAGTGGGCTTGGATCCGAGCGAGGGGCTGCGGATCGGCGAGGTCGCTGGCGCACCGGCGGGCTAGGGTTTCGGGGACGGCGAGGTACTGGCGACGCGGTGGAGCTTCTCGTCCACGTCCGCGTGCACGGGGCGTCGCAGGGGGCCGTGCTCGGTCTTCTCCGCCACTTCACGGTCGCGCTGCACGGCTGGTTCGTCAGGGCGGGGTGGGACCTGGCGGCGACCGGCGGCGGCTATTGGTGGAAGGAGAGGAAGAAGGGGAAGGAGGAGGGCGTCTCGGGGTGGATCTGGAGAGGCCAGAGGAGGCGTGCGAGAGGGGAAAAAGGAGGGAGAGGGGAAGGAGGCAGCTGGGGCACGGCAAGATAAAGGAGCTCGGGCTTTGCCCTTTTTCTCCTCGAGCACGTGCTCGGTCGGGCTGGGCTTGTCCTGGGGCTGGTAGGGCACGGCAGGGAGGCTGCAGGTGGGGCTGGGACGGCGCAGCTGCAGGGTGGGGCTGGCACGAGGGAGAGAGAAGAGAGGGAGGGGCTAGCTCGGGCTAGGGTTAGATATGGCTAGAGTTAGGGTTTGGGCTAGGCTAGGGTGGCTGGGTGTGGGCCAGGGAGGGAGTGGCCAGGTGGTGCCCAGCAGGTTAGAGAGAGAGGGTGTGAGAGAGAGAGAGAGAGTGGAGTAGGTTAGGGTTTAGGAGAGAATTAGAGAGAGAGTAAAAGTGGCTAGGTTAGATTTAAGTAGATATTTAGATTTGTATCTTGTGTATGGAGCTAACCCAAGAAGACACCTTGGCTTGATCTTGCATGGGCTAAAGTAGAGCAGAAACTAGAAAGAAAGAAGAAGAAAAGAATTAGGTGGAATAAGGCTCATGTGGTCATACATGTAGATAAAGAGAAAAAATAAAAGAAAGGAATGTGGTAAGATCATCCCAAGTGGAGCATGGTGGGCTAGAATTATCATGGGGTGGAGGTGAAAAGAATTCCAAGAAAAAGAAAAAGAAAAGAATTAAGGAATAGGCCTCATGTGGTACATGCATGGAGAAATAATAATACAGAAGATGGTATGGTGTGACTAAGGAGAGGTGGAGATGGTTTTTCCTAGCTAGGATCCACCAAAACCAAAGAAAAACTAATGGAGGAAAAAGGTGGTGGAGAAGCTTGCATGGCCCATGCAAAATATTAATGACACGATTTATTATGTGAAAACAATAATAATATGATGGCATTAATCTTGTGCATTTCCCAGAAGTGGAAAATAAGCCAAGCAAAGAATTTGGGAGATTGATCCACCCCAATCCACATGAGCTAGGATAAAAATGTCACAAGAAAAAGAATTACAAGCTCATGGTTAAGGGATGGTGGAATTTTAAATTGGTAGAAAGAAAAGTGGTGGAATTGAATATAAAAGATATGCCCCCAATTCAACTTGGGCATTGAACAATATATCAATAGGCAAATACAATATCAAGAGGCGAATACAATTAATAATGCATGTGAGAGAAGAACCAAAAGAAAAAGGGTTTTATATGATGCTCAAATGCAAGGTGGCATGATGACATGAGCATGATATATTTATGATGCAACAATAATATATATGAAGTAGCCATGAACTTACTAGGACAAGTAGCATTACAATTGTTAGACAATTGGGGTGCTACATAGACTATTCCTTAGACCGTGAGGCTATATCAATCACTGTCTCCCGAGGGTGCTTAGATATCAAACACCATCTGGTAAAACGGTGGTTATAAAGGTGTCTTCAGGTATTCGGAGGAAACCGGAGAGGCAATATATGTCGAGAGCAGGATTTGTCCGTCCATGTGACGGAAAGATACTCAAGGGCCCACTCGGAGAAGTTATATCCAATAGTTGCGCAGCGTGTGATTGGATCACGGGGATATCACTTGTCGGGACGAGTTAAGTAGCATTGTTTAGTAACGAGATTGAACCCGACATGGTGATGTCAATGATCAAATCCCGAGCAATGCAAGTATCGAATGACAAAGGGAATAAGACACGACTGTCCCGGTTCAAACAACGAAAGATCTTCATGGAGCGCACAGGGGTCACATGGCCATCCAGGTACCTCTGTTGATCATTGGTGCGGGAGTGTCCCGACCATGTCTGGAGTGTTCCCGAACCGTAGGGTATCACGCTTAAGGGCTTAATGATGATGCTTAGAGAGTGTTTATAGGATCGGTAGAATCGCCGAAGAAAAGAAGGGAGAAAATCGGAAGGGTTTCGGTAAGTCCGGAGGATGTCCGGAGTGGAGGTGGAAGGTGTTCCATGGCCACAGAGATTAAATGATATGTGAATGAATGTTAAATATTGATTTAATCATTTATTCATAATTATTTAATAAAGAGAAAATCAATTAAAAGGTCAAAAGGCTTAATGGGCCAATTCCGAAGGGAGAGGGCCCATTAGGGAAAAGGAGATATGGGAGAAGGGGCAAGGGGGAGGACGGCTGGGCCAAGCCCCCCCCGCGCGGGGCCCACTAGTGGCCGGCGGCCACCTCCTCCCCCCTCCTTTCCTTTAGTCCCACGCCGGGACTTGAGGGGAGGCAGTACCTCCCCTCCCCCTATATAAGGTGGGGTATTTGGCCTAGAAAATACAACCAATAATCAATAAAGGTCTCCCCACTTTTGGGAGGACCTCTAATTGATATTTTCTCTCTCCCCCTCTCTCTCTCGTGACCGTAGTCCCAAGTCTGGATTGCGCGAGCGAGAGACATCTTCACCGCGGAGCGCCGTTGCGCTGCGGGATTTGGATCCAGGAGCTCTACTTCCGCTACTGCTGCTGGATCGGGGAAGCGGGAGTCATCGTCAGGCACCGGACTTGTGTAACTCCCACGAGGTGTCACACTTGAGGCACTCAAGTCGTTGGAGCCAGAAGGATCGCAAGGACTTCATCACGACTTTGAGGTCGGCTTCAGCTCGTCTACATTAACCACGCTCTCCTAAGCGTTGACAAGGCTTTTCGGTCTTCGAGGGGAAGTTCACGAAAAGCCCCTCTCGTTACTGTATTACTAATAGATAGGTCCTGGCAGCTTCAGGGGTTCAGGGGCGTAGAGTAAAATTTATTGTTTTTATGCGCGGAACCCCTACAGTGGTATCAAAGCTAGATCTATGCATAGTAATGCTAGTACGGGTAGAACACACGAGATGTAGCGTGTGGGCGTTGATCTTTCAGTTGTTACCCTCCCACGTGTACTTGTGTATACCGCAGTAATGCTTGATGAAGTGCCCCCAACCGACTTTACGCGTTCATTCACGAGACTGGTCCACGCTTGACATACGACTTGTACCGTATAAAGTGGCTTAGGGGGGTGTATGTCTCTCTCGCATTAGTTGGTATACCATTTTCAATGGAGGGCCCCGAAAGGGGTGTAGTAGAGATAACTACTTGATCAGCGTTGTGCTGAAAGTTCGTAGGTAAGTACGGTACTTGTACGAAAGCCCATTCAGCCACGTAAAACATGCAAAGATAAAGTAGAGGCGTCTAACTTTGTTTTGCAGGGAGGCGTTGCTTTGTGATATGGTTGTGGCAAAGGTAAAGCAATTACCTTTTGTTGCATAGTAGTAGATAGTCACGAAGGTGACAAACTACCACGCCGGAATGACACTGATACTCTAGTGTCTACGGTGCCGGAACCCTGGCGCCGGAACCCGGTGACGACGGATGGAGATCACAACGCGAAGGACCACATCACATAGCATTTACATTCAATGTTATTGTTTGTATGTCTTATTGTGTGCTAGTATTAGATACTCGACGGTAGCCTAATAAGATGATCCCTGTTAAAATAACCAATGATTGTGTTCCCCCTTAGTGTGCACCACCAAGAAAGTTCTTCGGTATGAGGCAGGCCGTGATGATCGGGTGTCAGACATATCTACGTTCGCATACAGTGGGTGCAGGCCATGTTGCACAGCAAATACACTAAGGTTGAGTTGGCGAGCCTAGCACGCTAGAGAAGCGTGGCCTCGGAACGCGGATGGTTAAAAGATCGAGCACGAGTTGGATGAATGATGTGACCGACGTTTAGCGTCCACCCTTGAACCCACATTGATGGTCGTGATGATCGGGGGAGATGTGGCTGATAGGTCGTCTTATCACTAGGAACCCTCTTTGGGGATATGTGTTTCTGAGTGGAGTTATTATTAACTCATTTAATTATAAACTTAGTCTAATTCCTTTTTGCAATTATAAATGTAGAAAATGGTTTCTGCCGAGATTACTTTTCCTATCGACGATTGGTTAAAAGGAGAAAAGCTCAAGTTAGATGGATCCAACTTTTCTGCATGGGTCGTACGCCTATTTGATCTCCTTGGGGAGAACAATGTAGCTGGCTACATGACTTGCGAGATGTATTTGGAGCCACCCTATTCTCATGAGACCCAGGAGCAGCACGATCTGCGTTATCGGCGTCGTGTGATGGCCACATTTATATCAGTGACCATGCGCCTCGGAATGGAGGATGGGATATGGCCAATGGTGGGGAGTCTCAAGCCCCGAATGGCCATGGCACATCTGAGAGCACATTTCGTGGAACAAGTGCGCATGTGGGAGTATGAGCTGATGGGGGACTTCCTCTCCATAAAGATGGAGGAGGGCACCTCACTAGATGAGCACTTATTGCGCCTCTACGATGCATATATGAGTCTGGCATACTACCTGGACAACTGGTACTCAAGGTCATTTGTGATGGGAGTTGTGCTACGGTCGCTTTCTCCAAGCTTCCAAGCACAAGTCAGGATCTGCGTTATGAGAGGTGACACAGAAACACTGGATTTCCTTGAGTTCATATCACATTTCAGAAATGTGATAGATGAACCCAACGTCACTGGAGTCGTCAACGACAAAGGTATATATTTGATATATAGTTTTATAAATGTTATAATCTTGCAAACACATTGCAGTGTTAAGTATATCTAATACTTGTTCTGTTTTACTGAAAACAGGTCCTTCTGCATAGAGGTGCTTGCTGGAGAGGAGGTGACGTTGCGTGTTGATGGCGAGCATGATGATGATGGCCGACGACACACTCCCTCGACATTTATCATTTAGTTTGTGTTTAGGATGATTAATGTAATCAAGAGATTGTGAACTTCTTTAGTTTGTCTCACACTTCGTGAGACAGTTATTCATATAAGTTTGTAACAAACAGTTGTTCTGCTTTTATGAATGATTTCTATTCGTGTTCATATCTTGTTTGATTATATGTGAATTATCCTTATTGTTTGAAACTAATTGATAATGCATGAACATTTGTAAAACATTAAAATGCCTTGTTTAAAATACCCAACTTAATGATATTTCATTAATGAATGAAACCATTGTTTAAATTCAAAGTTATGTGATAATATGTGAAAGTCATTCGATTTCTTCTCACATATAAATCATGCCTAAGTTCGGCGAAATAACTTGAACACCGTGTATTACTTGAATACAAAGTGTTTAAAGAATTGTTAAAAGTAAATACATATTCGATGTATTGTGTTTTAACGAAAATGGTAATTATCATTAAATGATTGTTTAAATGTGTAAAGTAGTTTACCAAAGGAAACATGAATATGAAACTATTTGATGATCAAAATGTTTCATCAACAAAGGGTATAAATATAAAAGAGAATCCAATTGCTATGATTTGATCAATAGTAATGAAATTCAACTTTATAAGAATGGCATAAAAGTAATTGTGGAATGCAAAGTGTTTTGAAACGTCAAAATACAAAGCATCACAATATGATATAAGATATCAAAGGGGTTAAATAGAAGGCACCGAATAAATCGTTCTAGTATATATGTAGAGACCATTAGTTAGAAATAGTTAGCACTCAATTAGAATTAGTGAACCATTTGAATTCGTGAAAGTTTTGGGGTTATTCGATATAACCAAAACAATAGCAAATAAGTCCTTGTAGAGTATTCATTGGAAACTTTGAATACGAAATCCATAGCTAAACCAAAAGGAAAGCAAAACTTGTATTGCTTGGATTTTGGTGCATTCTTGAGAAAGCTCACTTCTAGTGATGTTTCTCAATTATGAAGCAAATGGAAATTAGTGTAAAACACGATGAGGATTTAAAACCCTGCATCAGAGTGTTGAGAAGCGCAAGGGACAACGTTCCTGAACGATTCTCGTCACAGAAGGAAAGAATCAATGATTTTGATCATTGTGTTTTTCCCTCCACTATTGTTATTCACTATATGAAGTAGGATTCAAAATGTAAATCCATATCTTGTATGGAGACATTTGTGAATCACTTGTCATGATTTTTGGAATATGACATACCTACAGACTACAAAGGAAATGATGGTAAACTAGAATTATGAGAAATCCTAGAAGCAAGATTCCCTTGAGATTAGAAAGCAATTTGTTGCTGAATCTCACAAGTAAAGGAGTTGCTTGGAATTTTCCATAATGACTGCAAAGCCATAGTAGGAAAAAGGGATGAATGACAAAAGCACAATTTGTCAAGTATTGGATGAATTGAAATGAATTTGATTCAAGTGTGCTAAATGTCTTGTGGATTTAAAACTAGTAAAGTACTAGTATCTCATAGTAAAACTCCAAGTTTGATAATTGATCAAAGGATTTTGAAGTTATTCAAAATAGTAAAGGAGATATGCAATTTGCATAAAATTGAGTGGGAGCTATGAAAGTCTTCCTGAAACAATATGTGATTGACATATTTTTAAGTGGGAGCAACATAAGACTCAAATTCAAATATGTAGGAACATAGTTTGAGTAAGAGTACTGACTCATACCAAAATATGTTAGCAACATTGTTTGAGTGGGAGCTTATAGGAGTAATTCTTAAAGTAAGTTAAGGATGAAAGTGCAAATACCTATAAATGATGATTTATAAGATATTGAAGTTGATAATAGGTGTATTATGATATTATGTAGTATTCCGTAAGGGATTCTAAAAAGTGTTTCAGAATAGAAGTTAATTAAGGAACTGGTCCTTAATAACTCAAATTAGGAATAGTATTACATCAATGGTTGAAAGAAAGAAAAGGATGATCGTCATCCACTATGTTGAGACATAGGTTATATCTTAGTAAACCATGATGGTAACTTAGCATAATATGTGATCCAAAGTAAGAACGTTTGAAAGTAATTAAGTCCAAATCACAAAATGTTGAGCTAAGTTTGTCCGTAGTGTCTAGTAGAGAACTATGGACATATTTTCCAAATCCATAAAGGATAACATATCTTAAAACATAAAGGGTTATGTTATAAGGGAATATGTTGGAAACTTCTGTAGCTACCAATTAAAGTCAAATAGGAAGCGAGGTGAACAAAACGTCGAAAGTTGCACAGAGTGCACTAGTGTTTCGATGAATACATTTATAATAATAAATAAGGGTACCATCTAAAGTGTTGTATAATGTTATGGCAGGGCTAATTCTCTTTTAACGTAGAATGATGTGTCCCAGGGCACAATGCCCATGAGAAAGCCCTCGAGGTTGATCTAACGTCACTGTAGGCTCCTGGAATCAGACCTCATTATGCTGCCATGGTAACGATGCATACACACAGATGCTATCATGTGATGATAGAGTATTAATGTCAATCAAGGCGACATTAGTAAGTTACAAAGGATTTGGGACTGTAAACTACAGACCCAAGACTCAACCTCTTCCATGAGCAAGCATGTTTAGGGTACCGGATATATGGTGCCAATGATTGAGACCAAATGCAGCTAGCGTATTTGTACTCTAGTGCAAGTGGGAGACTGTTGGAAATATGCCCTAGAGACAAATAGTAGTAAGGACTATTATCATATTTCATATAGTTTATGATTAAGTTTTATATCATGCTATAACTGTATTGAGTGGAAACATCAATACACGTGTGATATACAAACAACCAGGGGTTCCCAGTGAAACTCTAGTCACTGGTTCATTGGTCAACAGATGATCATGTTTCCTGATCATGTGGCATTTATGCTAGTTGGAAATGAGGTCATCTCATTCAGAGAATGAGATGATGAACCAATACCCAACCTAAACATCATGACCCGATCATGTCATGAAGTTCAAGTTACGATGATTAGAAATGGATCCTCATAGACTATTCCTTAGACCGTGAGGCTATATCAATCACTGTCTCCCGAGGGTGCTTAGATATCATCAAACACCATCTGGTAAAACGGTGGTTATAAAGGTGTCTTCAGGTATTCGGAGGAAACCGGAGAGGCAATATATGTCGAGAGCAGGATTTGTCCGTCCATGTGACGGAAAGATACTCAAGGGCCCACTCGGAGAAGTTATATCCAATAGCTGCGCAGCGTGTGATTGGATCACGGGGATATCACTTGTCGGGACGAGTTAAGTAGCATTGTTTAGTAACGAGATTGAACCCGACATGGTGATGTCAATGATCAGATCTCGAGCAATGCAAGTATCGAATGACAAAGGGAATGAGACACGACTGTCCTGGTTCAAACGACGAAAGATCTTCGTGGAGCGCATAGGGGTCACATGGCCATCTAGGTCCCTCTGTTGATCATTGGTGCGGGAGTGTCCCGACCATGTCTGGAGTGTTCCCGAACCGTAGGGTATCACGCTTAAGGGCTTGATGATGCTTAGAGAGTGTTTATATGATTGGTAGAATCGCCGAAGAAAAGAAGGGAGAAAACCGGAAGGGTTTCGGTAAGTCCGGAGGATGTCTGGAGTGGAGGTGGAAGGTGTTCCATAGCCACGGAGATTAAATGATATGTGAATGAATGTTAAATATTGATTTAATCATTTATTCATAATTATTTAATAAAGAGAAAATCAATTAAAAGGTCAAAAGGCTTAATGGGCCAATTCCGAAGGGAGAGGGCCCATTAGGGAAAAGGAGAAAGGGGAGAAGGGGCAAGGGGGAGGCCGGCTGGGCCAAGCCCCCCCCCCCCCCCCCGCGCGAGGCCCACTAGTGGCCGGCGGCCACCTCCTCCTCCCTCCTCTCCTTTAGTCCCACCCCGGGACTTGAGGGGAGGTAGTACCTCCTCTCCCCCTATATAAGGTGGGGTATTTGGCCTAGAAAATACAACCAATAATCAATAAAGGTCTCCCCACTTTTGGGGGGACCTCTATTGATATTTTCTCTCTCCCCCTCTCTCTCTCGTGATCGTGGTCCCAAGTCTGGACTGCGCGAGCGAGAGACATCTTCACCGCGGAGCGCCGTCGCGCTACGGGATTCGGATCCGGGAGCTCTACTTCCGCAACTGCTGCTGGATCAGGGAAGCGGGAGTCATCGTCAGGCACCGGACGTGTGTAACTCCCACGAGGTGTCACACTTGAGGCACTCAAGTCGTTAGAGCCAGAAGGAGCGCAAGGACTTCATCACGACCTTGAGGTCGGCTTCGGCTCGTCTACATCAACCACTCTCTCCTGAGCGTTGACAAGGCTTTTCGGTCTTCGAGGGTAAGTTCGCGAAAAGCCCCTCCCATTACTGTATTACTAATTGTTAGGTCCTGGCAGCTTCAGGGGTTCAGGGGCGTAGAGTAAAATTTATTGTTTTTATGCGCGGAACCCCTACATGGAATCCCTGGGTCTCCAAGTTTCTTAGGAACCTTACCATCAAAGGAATAATTAGCAAGCAAAGTAGAAATTTCTTCATTAGGGATCTTCCTTTTATTCGAGACAATATCCTTCATATACTTTGAGTAAGGAGGCAATTTAATAGCATCAGTCAATGGAATTTGCAGGAATAAAGGTTTCATCCACTCACAAAACTTATTATAGTGTTCATCTTCCTTTGACTTGTGTTTCTTATCAAGGAAAGGCATAGGTTTTTGGACCCAAGGTTCTCTTTCACTACCATGTTTCTTAGCAATAAAATCTTCTTTGGTGTATTTAGTATTCTTAGTGTGGTTTTCAGGTTTTTCTTCAACTTTTTCTTCATTAGGAACTTCATTTTCTTCATTACCACTTTCAGTTTCAGCATCAGAGATAGATATAGTATTAGGATCTATAGCAGGTTCAGAGGGTTCTACAACAGTTTTATGTTTCTTTTTCCTTTTCTTACGAGTAACACCACTATTTTCAGCTTGTTGAGAGTCCTGCTCAATTATTTTGGGATGCCCCTCAGGATATAGAGGATCCTGGGTAGCAGCACCACTTCTAGTTCTTATTGCATAAGAATGTTTTTCTTTAGCAGCATTAACTAGCAAGTCGTTTTGCACTTTAACGAGTTGATCTATTTGAGTTTGAACCATTTGAAAGTGTTTAACAATCATTTTAACATCATTAGAGGTTCTTTCCACAATATCTTTCAACTCAACAATAGCTCTAGTGTTCTCCATTAGATGATTTTGCACCCTTTTATTAAAATTATCTTGCTTAACAATAAAGATATCGAATTCTTCTAAGCATTGATCAGGAGGTTTAGAGTAAGGGATATCACCTTCATCAAAGTGTTGGAGAGAGTGTACCTCGATAGTGGATGAGTAGGAAATAGGCTTACATAATTCTTCTATAGGAGGTAAATTCTTGACATCTGCAGCTTTAATTCCCTTCTCCTTAAGACATTTCTTAGCTTCCTTCATCACTTCATCATTTAATTCAATAACTCCCCTCTTCTTTGATGTTGGAATAGGCACAAGAATAGATGGTTCAGGTACAATTACTTCAGGTATAGCTTGTTTAGGAGGAGTCCAATCTTCATAGTTCTTGCTTATTTTAGCCATTAATTCCTCAGCTTCCTTAGGAGTCCTATTCCTGAAAACACAATCAGCACAACTATCTAGGTATGTCCTAGATTCTTCAGTTAGTCCATTATAAAATATATCAAGAAGCTCATTCTTAGGTAATGCACTTCCAGCCTGTGCATGAATCAAAGCACAAAACCATGCCCAAGATTCAGGCAATACCTCTTTTTCTCCCCGTTTAAAATCAAAAAGTTCCTGCAAAACAGCATGTCTAGCACTAGGAGGAAAATATTTCTGCAGGAAAGTACTAATCAAGCACTCATGGCTATCAATAGATCCAGGAGGTAAATTACTAAACCAAGTTTTAGCTTCTCCTTTTAACGAAAAGGGGAAAATCTTAGCAACAAAGTAAGTACGCATCTTAATATCATCAGAAAACAAGCCACTCATGGTAGAAAGTTCATTCATATGTGCTACCGCACTTTCATTCTTAGTCCCACAAAAAGGTTCTTTCTCGACAATAGCTATGTAAGATAGATCGAGAGAGAAATCATAATCTTCATCTATAATGTTTATGGGAGAAGCAGGAAACTTAGCATCAGGAGACAATTTGGGTCTAATAGTATGCCTCTCAAGGAGACTCTTAGCAGCGCTCCTATCATGGGTGTTTTTACATTCTTTAATAAATTCATCGGTCATCTCAACATAACCATTTTCAATATCATAACTCTCACTAGACTCAGGTGAGATAACAGGTGTGGTAGTGTCTTCATTAGGAGTTTCGGTATTTCCAGCTATAGTTCTAGCAATCATAGCATCTAGGAAAAGACCTAATGAACCACTCTTATCAAGCACAGTAGAAGCAGCATCATAAGCATCAGAAGTTTTAGATTCAGCAGTAGTAGCAGTGTGTGTAGCATGTGTATGTGGTGGTGTAGCGAGCTTACTTATAACAGACGGTGAATCAAGAGCAGCAGAGGTGTTCAGAACCGTACCTCTTCTTGTAGTGGACGGTAAAATAGGAACTTTGCCATTACGAGACTTACCCATGATGGATGGATAGCAGCGAACAATAGAGAATCCAAGTGAACTTGAGAAATAAAACTATGCTCCCCGGCAACGGCGCCAGAAAATAGTCTTGATGACCCACAAGTAAAGGGGGTGTATCGCAGTATTTTTGAGGGAAGTGAAACCCAATTTATTGATTCGACACAAGGGGAGCCAAAGAATATTTATAAGCCTTAACAACTGAGTTGTCAATTCAGCTGCACCTGGAAACAATCTTGCTCACAGCAGTTTATCACTAGCAACAGTTTTGTAGTAGGAATAGCAAAATAACAGCAGTAGTAAAGTAAAGACAGCAGTAAAAATAGCAGTAAACAGTGGGATTCGAGTGCGGTAGGCATAGGGATGGATGGACGGGCGTTGCATGGACAAGACAATTCACATAGCAATCAGAACATAGGGCAATTGCAGATAAATAAGATAAAGCATCCAAGTACTAGACAATCCTAGGCATGTGTTCCATATATAGTCATACGTGCTCGCAATGAGAACTTGCACAACATCTTTTGTCCAGCCAGCCCGTTTGCAGCGGGGCCTCTAGGGAACTACTGGCAATTAAGGTGCTCCTTTTAATAGAGCACCGGAGCAAAGCATTAACACTCCATGAACACATGTGATCCTCACATCAAAGCCATTCCCTTCCGGTTATCCCGATTTCTGTCACTTCGAGGCCATAGGTTTCGAACATCAACGTGTGTACACAACTTGCAGATGAGACCAAAAACAATACTATCATAATGAATCAATAACATGTTCAGATCTGAAATCATGGCACTCGGGCCCTAGTGACAAGCATTAAGCACAACAAGTCGCAACAAAGTCATAAAGCACTAATAAAAGATACTAGGCACCATGCCCTAACAATCTGATGCCATTACATGAACCATCTCATCCAATCCCTACCATCCCCATAGCCTACAGCGGGGGATTACTCACTCATAGATGGGGGAAACATGGATGGTCGATGGAGAAGCGATGATGATGATGATGGCGATGATCTCCTCCAATTCCCCATCTCGGCAGGGTGCCAGAACGAAGTTTATGGTGCTGTTTTGTGGAATCTGGTGGTGGCAGTGGAGCGGAACTCCTTATGGAAAAACGTCGAACCCCCCGGAGTTTTTAGGTCAGAAGGCTCCTTATAGGCGAAGAAAGAGGCCGAGGGGGTGCCTAGGGGGCCCAAACCACCCCCTCGCGCGACCTGGCCTGGCCCACGCCACCAGGTGGTGTGGCCACCCCCTGGCTCTTCTCTGTCTCGTATTCTGGCTCCTCGAGTCTTCGGGTGAAATAGAATTTTTGGCATATTTTCCTGGATTTTTGCCGATAGTTGGTTTTCTGCACAAAAATTACACACCAAGGCAACTCTGCTGAAAACAACGTCAATCCGCATTAGTTGTATCCAAATCACACAAGTTTAGAGGAGAAACAATAGAAAAAGTGTTCGGGAAACTAGATACGTTTTGGACGTATCAACAACCTCATCGCAAGTTGGGGGCAAAGTTCTGTGGTTGTGTTGTGCAGGTCTCCATGTTACTACTAGCACCGGTAGTGCGCCCTGCCAAGGCTCAGATAGCAACACCTTTGGGGTGTTTCCTTGCTCCTGCTGGATTGATAACCTTGGTTTCATAACTGGGGGAAAACTTGCTGCTGTGCTCATCATACCTTCCTCTTGGGGTTCCCCAACGAGCTCGATATATTTTGGGTCATCAAGCATATTTTCTGGCGCCGTTGCCGGGGAGTCAAGGACATCTTCACAAGGGGAGTCCCTCATAACCAATCTCTTTACTTTGTTATTTTTATTTTGCTTACTTTATTTCTCTTTGTTTGCTTGTTTATTTATCAAAAACAAAAAAATTAGTTTTACTAGTTTGCTTTCTTTATTAAAAACACAAAAAATTAGTTCCTACTATAGTTGTTATTTTCGTTGCTCTGTTATTGCCTTGCTTTATCATGCTGTCTATCAATGGTTGGTTTCTTTGAAACTGAATCTTATTGGCAAGGTGGATTCACGGAAGAACAAAAATATTATTATAAGGAACACCACTTTTCACAAATAGGGAAACACTTATGGGAACAAATTGATAAATTGAATACCATTGCTAGAAACATGTGCTATACTTATAATGTTACTTATTGCTTTGATAAACCATGTTGTTGTAGGAGGTATAAACACCTCCCTTTTCAATGTGAGTATAATGATAATGTTACCATATCTTCTTATGTTAAAGGAAATTATGACTTTTATGATGTGGAACAAACTGAGGAATTTATTGCTTGGAAGGGTGCATTTGAAATTGCTAGTTTGCTTGAAAATACTGATGATTCACCTTATAAATATGAGGTTTATGATATAGTTACCGATAGTTGGTTTTCTGCACAAAAAGTAGACACCAAGGCAACTCTGCTGAAAACAACATTAATCCGCATTAGTTGTATCCAAATCACACAAGTTTAGAGGAGAAACAATAGCAAAAGTGTTCAGGAAAGTAGATACGTTTTGGACGTATCAACAACCTCATCGCAAGTTGGGGGCAAAGTTCTGTGGTTGTGTTGTGTAGGTCTCCATGTTGCTACTAGCACCGGTAGTGCGCCTTGCCAAGGCTCAGCTAGCAACACCTTTGGGGTGTTTCCTTGCTCCTGCTGGATTGATAACCTTGGTTTCATAACTGAGGGAAAACTTGCTGCTGTGCTCATCATACCTTCCTCTTGGGGCTCCCCAACGAGCTCGATATATTTTGGGTCATCAAGCATATTTTCTGGCGCCGTTGCCAGGGAGTCAAGGACATCTTCACAAGGGGAGTCCCTCATAACCAATCTCTTTACTTTGTTATTTTTGTTTTGCTTAGTTTATTTCTGCTTTGTTTGCTTGTTTATTTATCAAAAAGAAAAAAAATTAGTTTTACTAGTTTGCTTTCTTTATTAAAAACACAAAAAAATAGTACCTACTATAGTTGTTATTTTCGTTGGTCTATTATTGCCTTGCTTTATCATGCTGTCTATCAATGGTTGGTTTCTTTGAAACTAAATCTTATTGGCAAGGTGGATTCACGGAAGAACAAAAATATTATTATAAGGAACACCACTTGTCACAAATAGGGAAATACTTATGGGAACAAATTGATAAATTGAATACCATTGCTAGAAACGTGTGCTATACTTATAATGTTACTTATTGCTTTGATAAATCATGTTGTTGTAGGAGGTATAAACACCTCCCTTTTCAATGTGAGTATAATGATAATGTTACCATATCTTCTTATGTTAAAGGAAATTATGACTTTTATGATGTGGAACAAACTGAGGAATTTATTGCTTGGAAGGGTGCATTTGAAATTGCTAGTTTGCTTGAAAATACTGATGATTCACCTTATAAATATGAAGTTTATGATATAGTTACCGATAGTTGGTTTTCTGCACAAAAAGTAGACACCAAGGCAACTCTGCTGAAAACAACGTCAATCCACATTAGTTGTATCCAAATCACACAAGTTTAGAGGAGAAACAATAGCAAAAGTGTTCGGGAAAGTAGATACGTTTTGGGCGTATCAACAACCTCATCGCAAGTTGGGGGAAAAGTTCTGTGGTTGTGTTGTGCAGGTCTCCATGTTGCTACTAGCATCAGTAGTGCGCCCTGCCAAGGCTCAGCTAGCAACACCTTTGGGGTGTTTCCTTGCTCCTGCTGGATTGATAACCTTGGTTTCATAACTGAGGGAAAACTTGCTGCTGTGCTCATCATACCTTCCTCTTGGGGCTCCCCAACGAGCTCGATATATTTTGGGTCATCAAGCATATTTTCTGGCGCCGTTGCCAGGGAGTCAAGGACATCTTCACAAGGGGAGTCCCTCATAACCAATATCTTTACTTTGTTATTTTTGTTTTGCTTAGTTTATTTCTGCTTTGTTTGCTTGTTTATTTATCAAAAAGAAAAAAAATTAGTTTTACTAGTTTGCTTTCTTTATTAAAAACACAAAAAAATAGTTCCTACTATAGTTGTTATTTTCTTTGGTCTATTATTGCCTTGCTTTATCATGTTGTCTATCAATGGTTGGTTTCTTTGAAACTGAATCTTATTGGCAAGGTGGATTCACGGAAGAACAAAAATATTATTATAAGGAACACCACTTGTCACAAAAAGGGAAATACTTATGGGAACAAATTGATAAATTGAATACCATTGCTAGAAACGTGTGCTATACTTATAATGTTACTTATTGCTTTGATAAATCATGTTGTTGTAGGAGGTATAAACACCTCCCTTTTCAATGTGAGTATAATGATAATGTTACCATATCTTCTTATGTTAAAGGAAATTATGAATTTTATTATGTGGAACAAATTGAGGAATTTATTGCTTGGAAGGGTGCATTTGAAATTGCTAGTTTGCTTGAAAATACTGATGATTCACCTTATAAATATGAGGTTTATGATATAGTTAAATTTTGCTTTGATAATTACAAGGAAGAAAATGGCTATATTCTTGAATATCTTAATAGATGCTCTCCACCAATGGAAGATATCAATGCCTTGCAGGAGCCTATGGAAGAAGAAATTGCTGAAACTGGAAGCTCATTGGATGAAAAAGAGGAGGAGAGTGATGATCTAGAGGAGGAACAATGGATCTACCCATGCCTACCTTCTAATGAGAGTAACTCTTTACCCTTTACATTATTTAATTGTCCTCCATGCTTACCAAAGGAGGATCAATGTTATGTTCCTATGGATTCTTTTGAAAATGTTTGTAATAAAGCTCTAGATGCTGGTGCTATATTGGTTGATAATATCAATTTTACTACTATTGAAAATGAGATTGATCAATCATCTTGTTATAAAATTGTTAAAAGTGGGTATGAAGGTTCTAATCCAACTATTTTTGAGCTTGATAAAAATTATGTGTTTGTAGATCATGAAAAGCAAGCTTTCTGTGATATTTATATTGTTGAGTTTATTCATGAGGCTACTGAAAATTATTATGAGAGAGGAAAATATGGTTGTAGAAGTTTTCATGGTACTGAAACACCTCTCTATGTGCTGAAAGTTTTGAAGTTACTCTTGTTTTATCTTCCTATGCCTGCCACTTTGTTTTTTGTGAATTTATTTTCATACAAGATTCCTATGCATAGGAAGTGGGTTAGACTTAAATTTGTTTCGAATTTGCTTCTTGATTCTCTCTTTTACTTCAATTCATATTTTTTATGTGAGCATCTTCTCAAACTATTATGCCTAACTTAAAGGCGTTAAAGAAAAGTACTTATTGGGAGATAACCCAAAAGTTTTAGATGAGTCCTGGAAGTTATTACTTCTGTAATAACCACTCCTTATCCTTTTTATTTGCTATTTGTGCCAAGAGTAACCTCTAATGAGAGAGAAGTAATAATTGGGAAAGTTGCTGTCCCGAAATAGATTTCTGTGCTTCACCGTAAAAATTCATGTAAAATCTTTGTACGTCCTTTTGAGGCGTGAATTTTTGTGCTTCTGCCCCAGGTTGTTATCTAACTTTCGTTAGTTCAACACTTTTTGATTTGAGCAATAGAAGGTCTTCAAATTTTTTTTCTTTACCTGCTAGTCTGTTTTGACAGATTTCTGCCATTTTCTGCATTTGCTTCTTGTTGGTTCCTTTTTGAGTTCTTTTGGGGAATTGAGATTTTTGAGGGAAGTGCTACAATAGCTTGTGTTTTAATGGAATTTTTATTGGTGTTGAAACTAAACCTAAAGACTTATTATCTTGAGTGCACTAATGTTGCTAATAAAGATTGTGTGAAGTTTTGTATGAAGGAAAAAATTCAGGTGTATGGAAGGAATGAGTAATGAGATGAAGGGTGGACGAAAGCTCAAGCCTAGGGATGCCACGCATGTCACAACAAGAAATATCCAAGAAGTACAAGCGTCAAAGCTTGGGGATGCCCAAGGCATCCCCCTCTTCATCAATAAAAATCCCAGGTTTCTTCCAAATGCTTCATTTTTATTGTTTCATGCAGAGTTGTGTTGTTCTTGGAGCGTCTTCTTTTTTGTTTTTGTTTTGGTTTTTAGTTTGCTTGATTTGCTTAGTTTTCTGAATAAATTTGTTGGACCTCCTCTTTCATACATTGGTTTTCAAATAGTTTGGTTTGGATTGGAAAAGAGTAGGAAAGGTCATGCTTAAGTGGTAAAGGAGCTTGTTTTTGACTGTGGCCTATGCTTTGTCATGCCATTCTTGATATTGTTTTGGCTTTATGCTTAGTATTCTTTGCTGTAGCATGACACCTTATAAACAATTGAGATGTCTTAATGTGCCTTCGATGAATCATGCGTTGTTTTAGCATATTAAAGCATATTATTGTGGTATTCTCATTTGATGCTTTATTTAGGTTGACTTGGCGCATGCTCACACCATGTTATGCTCCAAAGTCACCATATCCTTGATGATCCTTTAGTTTTCAACTTGTAGTATCACTTTATGCTTTGATCAATGATGTTTTGTCGCTCTGCATGATTATGGCCATTATTGCTCTCTTAGTTTGTCGCTCCCAGTCTTTTGCTAGCCTCCATAACCAAGTATGAGTTCCACTCATGCATCCAACTCATTAAACTAAGTTATTCCAATGAGTCCACCATACCTACCTACTAGCATTTGCTATTCCAAGCATATTCATGTTTTTATCTACCTTCCAAATTAAACTTGTTATGAGAAACTAGTGATTAAAGCTCTCACGAACTTGATGGCACACTTTACTTTTCTTGCCCTTAATAAACTTGAACCATTGTGTCGTCTTTGTTGCATATATGCTTGCGCTTTATAAGTTGAAATTATCAGAACCATGTATCATGGGGAACGCTTTCAACATTGCACTTGTACTTTGTACCCCGTTGATATCATGTTCTTTTGCTTATGGATCCCGGCGGTGTGAAATAAAAGTGGAACTTGTAAGATCATGGAGTTTGTATGTGTGTTAGAGAAACGCCTGGGCCGCTAGCCTAAGCCATGCCTAATCATGGTGGAAACTTGCAGCATCACCATAATGAGCACTCTATGAAGCATCCTCAATAAAAACCTATGTAAATAGAAAATAAAAAGAGCGTTGAGATGCTCATTGTCTGCTTGCCTTGTCATTTTGATTATGGGATAGCTCCTGTATCATGTGCAAGGGGTACCCGTTGGCGGTTCTTTATGATACATATGTACTTACAATGACAAGAGCTTACTCGTGACTAAAGTTGAGTATCATGAGGTTCGGTCTTCGTAAGTAAGGGGCATGAGATTTTGGTTTATAACTTGTCAAGCATATCCTCTTAGTTGTGTCACTTTAACCTTAATCACCTTAAAGATGCTTATGATAGGGGCAATGAGAGCTGAAAGCTAACAAGTACCATACTTTTTGGAAGCTCTTTATGAAACTTGAATCTCCACTTCCTGCTATGAAGGCCTTTCTTTTACTTTTTGTTGAGTCTCCACCCTCTATCTTTATGCACCTTACTTTGAGAGCATAGTGGCCATTCTTAGTTCTATGTGCATTGTCCCAAGACTTGTTGATTGATGCATAGCTTTGATATTGCTTGTTTTAAACTATTTGTATCTAGTCACTCTTATGAACTTTGAAGCTGTCCTATGCATTTATGTTTTGCTACTCTATTAGGGACAAACTGAATGCTACTATGCTATATTTTCTTTATGTGAAACAAACAAACGTCTTGCAAAGCATTGTTATTCATGAATCTTTTGTTTGTGCCTTTTCATGTTGCAACATAGTTGCTTTGTCTTATTGCTAGAACTTTATCTTTCATGTTATGATTGAAGTACTATGATCCTAGCTATCAATGGTTTACAAATACTTTGATCAAGTTTATGATGGTGCATGTCACCTCAAAAATTATTCTTTCTTTTTATCACTTACCTACTCGAGGACGAGCATGAGTAAGCTTGGGGATGTTGATATGTTGCTAATGTATCCATAATTTTTGATGTTCCATGCTTGGTTTTATCTACTTTCTTATGTTTTGTTCCAACTTTGGAGTACTTTTCATATGATTTCTTGCACTAACCTATTAACAAGAGCCACAGTGCCAGCTGCCTGTTTTCTGCTGTTTTTGGTTCTAGGAAAGTCAGAAAATGAATATTCTCGGAATTGGACGGGACAAAAGCCAAAGTAAGTTTTTCACCAAGGGACACACAGAGCCAAAATAGGAGACGGAGAGGAGCCAGGGGGCGGCCACACCACCTGGCCGCGCGGGCCAGGCCTGGTCGTGCCAGGGGGTGGTGTGGCCAGCCTAGGCACCCCCTTGGCCTCTCCTTCTGCCTATAAGTTGCCTCTGATACAGAAACCCTAAGCACCCGATCAAAATTCCACGAAAGAGTATGTAGCCGCCGTCATCTCCATCCCTAGATCGGGAGGGATCTGAAGCTCTTCCCGACACCCCGCCGGAGGGGAGAATTCACCCTGGAGGCCTTCTTCATCATCATGCAAGCCTCCCATGTGATGTGTGAGTAGTTCATCTCGGGACTACGGGTCCATGTAGTAGCTAGATGGCTAGTTCTTCTCCTTTGTGCTATCATGTTTAGATCTTGTGAGCTCCGTTCATGATCAAGATCATCTATTTGTAATCATAGATGTTGTGTTTGCGGGGATCCGATGGATATTGAGATGCTATTTCACATTGATTATTGATTCTATCATGTCTTTGTTATTTGTGATCATGCATGCTTTCTGTTATTAGTAGCTATCTTGGCCAAGTAGATGGTAGCAACTCCACGAGTTAGTATTTATGCTCGATAGTGGGTTCATGCCTCTAGTAATCTAGGGAAGTGCAGAAATCTCTAAGGTACTAGATGTGTTGCTGCTACTAGGAAGAAACCAACAATCCCTTGTTCATAGAACAATCGTATTGTTTACTTTACACGCAATTCGTAATGCAATTATCCGTTGCTTGCAACTTAATACTGGAGGGGGTTCGGATGATAACCTGAAGGTGGATTATTAGTCATAGATGCAGTTGGATGGCGGTCTATGTATAATGTTGTAATGCCCAATCAAGTCTCAAAGGAGTCAAGATGAGTAGTATATGCATGTATTGCTTTCTCGATGTTTGTCAATTGCCCCGCTGTAATTTGTTCACCCAACATGTTATCTATCTTAAGGAGAGCCACCACTAGTGAACTATGGACCCCGGTCCTTTCTTTTACCATCAAGCTACAATCAACTGTTTACTGCTTTCTGTTTACTTTCTTCAAACTATTACTTTCTTCCATTTGATACGTTTAATCCTTTGTTTTCAGCAAAACCGGTGATATTGACAACCTCATCGCAAGTTGGGGGCTAAGTTATGTGGTTGTGTTGTGCAGGTTGATACATTGCAAATGTATCTATAATTTTTGATGTTCCATGCTTGGTTTTATCCACTTTCTTGTGTTTTGTCCACACTTTGGAGTACTTTTCATATGATTTCTTGGACTAACCTATTAACAAGAGCCACAGTGCCAGCTGCCTGTTTTCTGCTGTTTTTGGTTCCAGGAAAGTCAGAAAATAAATATTCTCGGAATTGGACGGGACAAAAGCCAAAGTGCCTATTTTTTCGGAAGTCATCAGATGCCAGAATACAAGACGGAGAAGGGCTGGGGGCCAGCCACACCAACTGGCCGCACGGCTAGGCCTGACCCGCGCCAAGGGGTGGTCTGGCCGACCCCAGCACCCCCTCGGCCTCTCCTTCCGCCTATAAGATGCCCTCGAGACAAAAACCCTAAGTACCCGATCAAAAATCCACGAAAAAGTCTGTAGCCGCCGTCGTCTCCATCCCTAGATCTGGAGAGATCTGAAGCTCTTCCCGGCACCTTGCCGGTGAGGGGGATTCACCCTGGAGGCCTTCATCATCATCATGCAAGGCTCCAGTGTGATGCGTGAGTAGTTCATCTCTGGACTACGGGTCCATGTAGTAGCTAGATGGCTGGTTCTCCTCCTTTGTGCTATCATGTCTAGATCTTGTGAGCTACGTTCATGATCAAGATCATCTATTTGTAATTCTGCATGTTGTGTTTGTGGGGATCCGATGGATATTGAGATGCTATTTCAGATTTGATTATTGATTCTATCATGTCTTTGTTATTTGTGATCTTGCATGCTTTCCGTTGTTAGTAGCTATCTTGGACAAGTAGATGCTAGCAACTCCAAGAGTTAGTATTTATGCTCGATAGTGGGTTCATGCCTCTGGTAATCTGGCGAAGTGACAGAAATCTCTAAGGTACTAGATGTGTTGTTGCTACTAGGGAGAAAACAACAATCATTTGTTCATAGAACAATCGTATTGTTTACATTACACGCAATTCATAAAGCAATAATCTGTTGCTTGCAACTTAATACTGGAGGGGGTTCGGATGATAACCTGAAGGTGGATTATTAGTCATAGATGCAGTTGGATGGCGGTCTATGTATAATCTTGTAATGCTCAATCAAGTTCCAAAGGAGTCAAGATGATTAGTATATGCATGTATTGCTTTCTCGATGTTTGTCAATTGCCCCGTTGTAATTTGTTCACCCAACATGTTATCTATCTTAAGGAGAGGCACCTCTAGTGAACTATGGACCCCAGTCCTTTCTTTTACATTCAATCTATAAACTGTTTACTGCTTTGTGTTTACTTTCTGCAAACTATTACTTCCTTCCATTCGATACGTTTAATCCTTTGTTTTCAGCAAAACCGGTGAGATTGAGAACCTCATTGCAAGTTGGGGACAGAGTTCTGTGGTTGTGTTGTGCAGGTCTCCACGTTGCTGCTGGCACCGGTAGTGCGCCCTGCCAACATTCAGCTAGCTACACCTTTGGGGTGTTTCCTTGCTTCTACTAGATTGATAACCTTGGTTTTGTACTGAGGGAAAACTTGCTGATGTACTCATCATACCTTCCTCTTGGGGTTCCCCAACGAGCTCGATACAATTTGGGCCATCACAGGTCTCCACATTGCTACTAGCACCGATAGTGCGCCCTGCCAAGGCTCAGCTAGCAACACCTTCGGGGTGTTTCCTTGCTCCTACTGGATTGATAACCTTGGTTTCATAACTGAGGGCAAACTTGCTGTTGTGCTCATCATACCTTCCTCTTGGGGTTCCCCAACGAGCTCGATATATTTTGGTCCATCAAGCCCGTGGCATCATAGTCTACGCACGAGGAGGCATGGAACGACGGTGGCTGGAAGCTCTGGCCGTGCTAGGGTTTCAGGAGGATGGGGAGCGGGAGAGAGAGAGAGCCAGCGGGAAGGAGAAAGAGGATGAGGCTGAGAGAGGGGACACATGGGATCTTATACTCGCTTCCAGGAAGGGCAGCGACGGCGATCTCCTCACTGGGACCGACTGTTCTAGCACAGGCACGCAGGTGCCTATCCACCAGTGGCTGATGACCCAAAATATATCGAGCTCGTTGGGGAACCCCAAGAGTAAGGTATGATGAGCACACCATCAAGTTTTACCTCAGTATAAAACCAAGGTTATCAATCTAGTAGGAGCAAGGAAACACCCCAAAGGTGTAGCTAGCTGAATGTTGGCAGGTCGCACTACCGGCGCCAGCAGCAACGTGGAGACGTGCACAACACAACCATAGAACTTTGCCCCCAACTTGCGATGAGGTTGTCAATCTCACCGGTTTGCTGAAAACAAAGGATTAAACGTATCGAATGGAAGGAAGTAATAGTTTGTAGAAAGTAAACACAAAGCAGTAAACAGTTTGCAGATTGAATGTAAAAGAAAGGACCGGGGTCCATAGTTCACTAGAGGTGGCTCTCCTTAAGATACATAACTTGCTGGGTGAAAAAATTACAGCGGGGCAATTGACAAACATCGAGAAAGCAATACATGCATATACAAATCATCTTGACTCCTTTGAGATTCGATTGGGCATTACAACATTATACATAGACCGCCATCCAACTACATCTATGACTAATAATCCAGCTTCAGGTTATCATCTGAACCCCCTCCAATATTAAGTTGCAAGCAACATATTATTGCATTACGAATTGCGTGTAAAGTAAACAATACGATTGTTCTATGAACAAATGATTGTTGTTTTCTCCCTAGTAGCAATATCACATCTAGTACCTTAGAGATTTCTTTCACTTCCCTAGATTACCAGAGGCATGAACCCACTATCGAGCATAAATACTAACTCTTGGAGTTGCTAGCATCTACTTGGCCAAGATAGCTACTAACAACGGAAAGCATGCAAGATAAATAACAAAGACATGATAGAATCAATAATAAATCTGAAATAGCATCTCAATATCCATCGGATCCCCACAAACACAACATGTATGAATTACAAATAGATGATCTTGATCATGAACGGAGCTCACAAGATCTAAACGTGATAGCACAAAGGAGAAGAACCAGCTATTTAGCTACTACATGGACCCGTAGTCCAGAGATGAACTACTCACGCATCACACCGGAGGCTTGCATGATGATGAAGAAGGCCTCCAGGGTGAATTCCCCTCTCCGGTAGGGTGTTGGGAAGAGCTTCAGATCCCTCCTAGTCTAGGGACAGAGACGACGGCGGCTACAGACTCTTTCATGGATTTTTGATCGGGTACTTAGGTTTTCCTTATCAGAGGCAATATATAGGCGGAAGGAGAAGCCGAGGGGGTTCATGGGGCGGCCAGACCACCCCCTGACACGAGCTAGGTGGTGTGGCTAGGCCCAAGCCCCTCTCCTTCTCGTTTCTTGCTCCATATGTCTTCCAGTAAAATAGCGACTTTGCCTTTTGTCCCGTCCAATTTCGAGAATATTCATTTTTTGACTTCCTGGAACCAAAAACAGCAGAAAACAAGCAACTGGCACTGTGGCTCTTGTTAATAGGTTAGTCCAAGAAATCATATGAAAAGTTCTCCAAAGTGTGGACAGAACACAAGAAAGTAGATAAAACCAAGCATGGAACATTAAAAAATATAGATACATTTGCAATGCATCAACATCCCCAAGCTTAACTCCTGCTCGTCCTCGAGTAGGTAAGTGATAAAAAAGAAAGAATGATTTTTGAGGTGACATGCACCATCACAAACTTGATCAAAGTATTTGTAAAACATTCAAAGCTAGGATCATAGTACTTCAATCATAACATGAAAGCCAAAGTTCTAGCAATAAGCAAAGAAACTATGATGCAACATGAAAAGGCACAAACAAAAGATTCATGTATAACAATGCTTTGCAAGACGTTTGTTTGTTTCACATAAAGAAAACATAGCATATGGCATTCAGCTTGTCCCTCACAGAGTAGCAAATATAAATGCATAGGACACCTTCAAAGTTCATAAGAGTGACTAGATACAAATAGTTTAAAACAAGCAATATCAAGATATGCATCAATCAACTAGTCTTGGGACAATGCACATAGAACTAAGAATGGCCACTATGCTCTCAAAGTAGGTGCATAAAGATAAAAGGTGGAGACTCAATATATAAGTGGAAGAAAGGCCTTCATAGAAGGAAGCAGAGATTCAAGTTTCATAAAGAGCTTCCAAAAAATATGGTACTTAATAGCTTTCAGCTCTCATTGCCCCTATCATAAGCATCTTGAAGTGATTAAGGTTAATGTGAACAAACTATGGCGTACATGCTTGACGAAGTATAAGTTGGAAATCTCATGTCCCTTGAAAACGAGGGCCGCTCCTCATGCTACTCAAGTTTAGTCACCGGTAAGTTCTTGTCATCGTAAGTACATGTGTATCATAGAGAACCGCCAACGGGGTACCCCTTGCCCGATGATATGAAAGAATCCCCATATCAAAATGACAAGGCAAGCAGACAACAAGCATCTCAGCAATCTTCTTATTTACCATGGGAATATGGTGCTTTTTTCTCTCTTTCCTCTTTTCATGATCTTTTTTCCTTTTTCTCTTTTTTTCTCAATAGGACTCATTTTTTATAAGAAGAATGCTTCATAGACAGCTCATTATGGTTACGCTGCAGGTTTCCACCATGTCAGCATGGATTAGACCAGCGGCCCAGGCGTTTCTCTAACACATATACATAACTCCATGGACTTACAAGCTCCCCTTTCATTTCACACCGACGATATCCATAGACAAAAGAGCATGATAGCAACTAGGTACAAATTACGAGTGCAATGTTGAAAGCATTCCCCATGAAAGCATGGTTCTGCTAATCCCCAACAAATAAGTGCAAGCATATACAACATAGACGACACAATGGTTCACGTTTAGTAAGGGCAAGAAAAGTAAAGTGTGCCATCAAGTTCGTGAGAGCTTTAATCACTCGTTTTCTCATAACACGTTTAATTCGGAAGGTAAACAAAAACATGAATATACTCAGAATAGCATATGCTAGTAGGTAGGTATGGTGGACTCTTTGGAATAACTTGGTTTAAGGAGTTGGATGCATGAGTGGAACTCATACTTGGTTGTGGAGGCTAGCAAAAGACTGGGAGCGACAAACTAAGAGAGCAATAATGGCCATAATCATGCAGAGTGGCAAAACATCATTGATAAAAGCATAAAGTGATACTACAAGTTGAAAACTAAAGGATCATCAAGGCTATGGTGACTTGGGATAGTCATAACATGGTGTGAGCATGTGCCAAGTCAACCCAAATAAAGCATCAAAGGAGAATACCACAATACTATGCTTTAATATGTTAAAACAACGCATGATTCATCCAAGGCACATTAAGCAATCTCAGTTGTTTATAACAAGTCATGCTACAACAAAGAATACTAAGCATAAAGCCAAAATAATATCAAGCATGGCATGACAAAGCATAGGCCACAGTCAAAAACAAGCTCTCTTTACCACTTAAGCATGGACTTTTCTACTCTTTTCCAAACCAAACCAAACTATTTGAAATCCAATGTATGAAAGAGGGGGTGTGATGACCCACAAGTATAGGGGGTGTATCACAGTATTTTCGAGGGAAGTGAAACCCAATTTATTGATTCAACACAAGGGGAGCCAAAGAATATTTATAAGCCTTAACAACTGAGTTGTCAATTCAGCTGCACCTGGAAACAATCTTGCTCACAATAGTTTATCAGTAGCAACAATTTTGTAGTAGCAATAGTAAAGTAACAACAGTAGTAAAGTAAAGACAGGAGTAATAATGGCACAGGAGTAATAATGGCAGTAAACAGTGGGATTCGACTGCGGTAGGCATAGGGATGGATGGACGGGCGTTGCATGGACAAGACAATTCACATAGCAATCAGAACATAGGGCAATTGCAGATAAATAAGATAAAGCATCCAAGTACTGGATAATCTTAGGCACCTGTTTCATATATAGTCATACGTGCTCGCAATGAGAACTTGCACAACATCTTTTGTCCTGCCAGCCCGTTTGCAGCAGGGCCTCAAGGGAACTACTGGCAATTAAGGTGCTCCTTTTAATAGAGCACCGGAGCAAAGCATTAACACTCCATGAACACATGAGATCCTCACATCAAATCCATTCCCTCCGGTTATCTCGATTTCTGTCACTTCGGGGCCATTGGTTCCGGACAACAACGTGTGTATACAACTTGCAGATAAGACCATAAACAATACTATCATAATGAATCAATAACATGTTCAGATCGGAAATCATGGCACTCGGGCCCTAGTGACAAGCATTAAGCATAACAAGTCGCAACAAAGTCATAAAGCACTAATAGAAGATCCTAGGCACCATGCCCTAACAATCTGATGCCATTACATGAACGATCTCATCCAATCCCTACTATCCCCATAGCCTACAGCGGGGGATTACTCACTCATAGATGGGGGAACATGGATGGTCGATGGCGAAGCGATGGTGATGATGATGGCGATGATCTCCTCCAATTCCCCGTCCCAGCAGGGTGCCAGAACGGAGTTTCTGGTGCTGTTTCGTGGAATCTGGTGGTGGCGGCTGAGCGGAACTCCTTCTGGAAAAACGTCGAACCCGCCTGAATTTTTAGGTCAGAAGGCAACTTATAGGCGAAGAGGGAGACCGAGGGGCAGTCTTGGGCGGCCAGACCACCCCCTGGCGCGGCCTGGGCTTGCCCGCGTGACCAGGTGGTGTGGTCTGGGCCCATCCCCCCTCGTCTCGTATTCTGGCTCCTTGAGTCTTCTGGTGAAATAAGATTTTTGGCATATTTTCCGAGATTTTTCCTGATAGTTGATTTTCTGCACAAAAAGTGGACACCAGGGCAATTCTGCTAAAAACAACGTCAGTCCGTGTTAGTTGCATCCAAATCACACAAGTTTAGAGGAGAAACAATAGCAAACGTGTTTTGGAAAGTTGATACGTTTTGGACGTATCAGGGTCCAACCAATTTATTCAGCAAACTAAGCAAACAAAGCAAATGAAAAACCAAAACAAAAAAGACAAAGAAGACACTCCAAGAACAACACAACTGTGCATGAAACAATAAAAATGAAGCGTTTGGAAGAAACCTGAGATTTTTATTGATGAAGAGGCGGATGCCTTGGGCATCCCCAAGCTTTGACGCTTGTACTTCTTGGATATTTCTTGGGGTGACATGTGTGGCATCCCCAAGCTTGAGCTTTAGTCCATCCTTCATCTCATTACTCATTCCTTCCATACACCTGAATTTTTTCCTTCTTACAAAACTTCACACAATCTTTATTAGCAACATTAGTGCACTCAAGATAATAGGTCTTAAGGTACAGTTATAACACCAAATAAACTTCCATTAGAACACTAGATACTGTAGCACTTCCCTCAAAAAGCTCAATTCACCAAAAGAACACAAAAAGGAACCAACAAGAAGCAAATGCAGAAAATGGTAGAAATCTGTCAAAACGGACCAAGACGAATTTTTTCGAAGACCTTCTATTGCTCAAATCAAAAAGTGTTGATCTAACAAAACTTAGATAACAACCTTGGGCAGAAGCAAAAAAATCACGCCTCTAAAAGGCGTTCAGAGATTTACACAAATTTTTACGGTGAAGCACAGAAATCTGTTTCGGGACAGCAACTTTCCCAATCATTACTTCTCTCTCATTAGAGGTTACTCTTGGCACAAAAAGCAAATAAAAAGGATAAGGAGCGGTTATTACTAAAGTAATAACTTCCAAGACTCATCTAAAACTTTTGGGTTATCTCCCAATAAGTACTTTTCTTTAACGCCTTTAAGTTAGGCATAAGCAAAAACTAAAATGGATAGAATAGAACTAAGCAGAGATAATCATGGTGAAAACATTGTCTTGTTTAATGAAATCCTTTTGTTAACAAGGTTGATCAGGTCTTGTTACCAAAACAATTTCATATGAGACAAAACTTTGTATTCCACTAATGATTATGTTACCTCAACCTTGACAGCAATGGTCCCAATCATAATAGTTTCAAAATTTTCTCTTGGTATGGGACAATATATTTCTCCAACTTGAATGCCCTCAACATGTTCAATTGAATTCAAACCATAAGTCCTTTCAATCTTCTTGGGGAAATAGATAGTATGTTCCTTGTCATTAACATTGAAAGTTACCTTTCCTTGATTACAATTAATAACAGCTCCTGCAGTATTAAGACAAGGTCTCCCAAGAATAATAGACATATTATCATCTTCAGGCATGATAGTTTGAGAGGATGCTCACATAAGAAATATGAGTTGAAGTAAAAGAGAGCATCAAGAAGCAAATTCAAAATACATTTAAGTCTAACCCACTTCCTATGCATAGGAATCGTGTATGCAAATAAATTCACAAAGAACAAAGTGACAGGCATACGAAGATAAAACAAGAGTAACTTCAAAACTTTCAGCACATAGAGAGGTGTTTCAGTACCATGAAAACTTCTACAACCATATTTTCCTCTCTCATAATAATTTTCAGTAGCCTCATGAATAAACTCTACAATATAACTATCACATAAAGCCTGCTTTTCATGATCTACAAGCACTAGAGCTTTATTATAAACATCTTCAAAAGAATCCTTAGGAACACAACATTCATCCTCCTTTAGTAAGCATGGGGGACAATCAAATAATGTAAGGGATAAAGAGTTACTCTCATTAGACGGTAGGCATGGGTAGCTAATCCATTCTTCCTCCTTTTGTTCATCACTCTCCTCCTCTTTTTCATCTAATGAGATTTCAGGTTCATCAATTACTTCTTCCATAGGATCCTGCAAGGCATTAGTCTCTTCCATTTGTGGAAAGCATCTATTAATATATTCAAGAATATAGCCATTTTATTCCTTGTAATTATCAAAGCAAAATTTAAGTATACCATAAACCTCATATTTGTAAGGTGAATCATCAATATTTTCAAGCAAACTAGCAAGTTCAAATGCACCCTTCCAAGCAATAAATTCCTCAATTTGTTCCACATCATAAAAGTCATAATTTCCCTTAACATAAGAAGATATGGTAACATTATCATTATACTCACATTGAAAAGGGAGGTGTTTGTACCTCCTGCAGCAACAAGATTTATCAAAGCAATAAGTAACATTATAAGTATAGCCCATGTTTCTAGCAATGGTAGACAATTTATCAATTTGTTCCCATAAGTGTTTCCCTTTTTGTGACAAGCGGTGCTCCTTATAAAAATAGAGAACCCAAGTGAACTTGATAAATAAAGCTATGCTCCCCGGCAACGGTGCCAGAAAATAGTCTTGATGACCCACAAGTATAGGGGGTGTATCGCAGTATTTTCGAGGGAAGTGAAACCCAGTTTATTGATTCGACAAATTTATTCAGAAAACTAAGCAAACAAAGCAAAGAAAAAACCAAAAAAAAAAGACACTCCAAGAACAACACAACTGTGCATGAAACAATAAAAATGAAGCGTTTGGAAGAAATCTAGGATTTTTATTGACGAAGAAGGGGATGCCTTGGGCATCCCCAAGCTTTGATGCTTGTACTTCTTGGATATTTCTTGGGGTGACACGCGTGGCATCCCCAAGCTTGAGCTTTAGTCCATCCTTCATCTCATTACTCATTCCTTCCATACACCTGAAATTTTTCTTTCATACAAAACTTCACACAATCTTTATAAGCAGCATTAGTGCACTGAAGATAATAAGTATTTTAGGTTCAGTTCTAACACCAATAAACTTCTACTAAAACACTAGCTACTGTAGCACTTCCCTCAAAAAGCTCAATTCCCCAAAAGAACTCAAAAAGGAACCAACAAGAAGCAAATGCAGAAAATGACAGAAATCTATCAAAACAGACCAGCAGGTAAAGACGAATTTTTTCGAAGATCTTCTGTTGCTCAAATCAAAAAGTGTTGAACTAACGAAATTTAGATAACAACCTGGGGAAGAAGCACAAAAATTCACGCCTCAAAAAGACGTACAAATATTTTACACAAATTGTTACGGTGAAGCACAAAAATCTGTTTCGGGACAGCAACTTTCCCAATCATTACTTCTCTCTCATTAGTGGTTACTCTTGGCACAAAAAGCAAATAAAAAGGATAAGAAGCGGTTATTACAGAGTTAATAACTTCTAAGACTCATCTAAAACTTTTGGGTTATCTCCCAATAAGTACTTTTCTTTAATGCCTTTAAATTAGGCATAAGAAGCAAGAAAAAGAATCAAGTGTTCTCAAATGAAGAAGCATTAAGAGCAAATTTTGTTTTCATAGGAGAGGAAAAAAAATCTTCTCTCTCTTCTTAGGGAAATGTTCTATACCTTTCTTGAGTGGGAGTTGATATTTAATGGTGCCTTCTTTCATATCAATTATGGCACCAACAGTTCTAAGAAAAGGTCTTCCCAAAGTAATAGGACAAGAAGCATTGTATTCAACATCCAAAACATAGAAATCAACGGGGACATAGGCATTGTTAACCATAATAAGAACATCATTAATACTCCCCATGAGTTTCTTTTTAGCATTATCATCAAGTGGGACATTCAAATAACAATCTTCAAGTGGTGGCAAATCAAGCATATCAGAAATCCTTCTAGGCATAATAGAAACACTATTATCAAGATCACATAAAGCTTTGAAATCAAAATCATTCACTTTCATATTAATGATGGGTTCCCAAACATCTTCTTGTTTTATAGGACTAGAAGCTTTATGTTTCATCTTTTCTTCTTTAATCTTTATGAGAGCATCAGTAATGTGTTTTGTAAAGGCCATGTTCATAGCACTAGCATTAGGACTTTTAGCAAGCTTTTGTAGGAACTTAATAACTTCAGAGATATTGCAACCATCAAGGTCTAAGTCAAAATTATCATCTAAAGTAGTAGAACTATTACTAGCCTCAACACTAGTGGTAGTGATAGTAGAAACACTAATGTTTCTAGCAATTTCATCCTCTCTTTCCCACTTAGCATGCAATTCAGCTAATAATCTAACATTTTCATCAATTCTTACTTGTATGGCATTATTAGATGCAAAGGGATTATCATTAGTTTCGGGTTTAGCAGCCATTTTATTCAAAGAAGATTGAGCTTCAACTAGTGATGCTATATTTCTTTCAGCATTAGAGAGTTTTTCCTCAATAGCTTTATTGAAAACAGTTTGTTTACTAATAAAGTCTTTAAGCATAACTTCAAGTTCAGAGGGAGCACTCCTATTGTTGTTGTAGGAATTTCCATAAGCATTACCATTGTTGGGAGGATATGGCTTATAATTGTTGTTACCAAAATTATTCCTGTAGGCATTGTTGCTAAAATTGTTATTTCTTATAAAGTTCACATCAACTTGTTCTTCTTGAGCGACCAAAGAGGCTAAAGGAACATTATTTGGATCAATATGCGCTTTCCAATTAACAAGCATAGAAATGATAATATCAATTTTATCACTCAAGGAGGAGGTTTCTTCAACAGAATTTACCTTCTTACCTTGTGGAGCTCTTTCAGTATGCCATTCAGAGTAGTTAACCATCATATTATCTAGAAGTTTTGTTGCAGCACCCAAACTGATGGTCATAAAGGTACCTCCAGCAGCAGAATCCAATAGTTTACTTGAAGAATAGTTCAATCCTGCATCAAAGGTTTGGATAATCATCCAAGCAGTCAGTCCATGAGTGGGACAATTCTTTACCAAAGATTTCATTCTTTCCCAAGCTTGAGCAACATGTTCATTATCAGATTGTTTAAACTTCATTATTTCACTTCTCATAGATATAATCTTAGCAGGAGGATATTATTTTCCAATGAAAGCATCTTTGCATTTAGTCCAAGAATCAATACTATTCCTAGTTAAGGAATTCGACCATTCTTTAGCTTTTCCTCTCAAAGAGAAAGGAAACAATTTAAGCTTAATAATATCACCATCTATATCCCTATGCTTTTGCATCTCACAAAGTTCAACAAAGTTATTTAGATGGGCAGCAGCATCTTCATTACCAATACCAGAAAATTGTTTTCTCATAACAAGATTCAGTAAAGAAAGTTTTATCTCAAAGAAAGTAGCTTCAGGAACATGTGGAGCAATAGGTGTGCTCATGAAATCATTGTTGTTGGTGCTAGTGAAGTCACACAACTTAGTGTTTTCCAGAGTAGTCATCTTTTGTGTGTTTTTAATAAAGAAAGCAAACTAGTAAAACTATTTTGTGTGTGTTTTTGATAAAGAAACAAGCAAACAAAACAAAAGTAAACTAAGCAAAACAAAAATAACAAAGTAAATAGATTGGTTATGAGGGACTCCCCTTGTGAAGATGTCCTTGACTCCCCGGCAATGGCGCTAGAAAAACTTGTTGATGGCCCAAAATATATCGAGCTCGTTGGGGAACCCCAAGAGGAAGGTATGATGAGCACAGCAGCAAGTTTTCCCTCAGTATGAAACCAAGGTTATCAATCCAGTAGGAGCAAGGAAACACCCCAAAGGTGTAGCTAGATGAACGTTGGCAGGGCGCACTACCGGTGCCAGCAGCAAGGTGGAGACCTGCACAACACAACCACAAAACTTTGCCCCCAACTTGCGATGAGGTTGTCAATCTCACCGGTTTTCCTGAAGACAAAGGATTAAACGTATTGAATAGAAGGAAGTAATAGTTTGTAGAAAGTAAACACAATGTAGTAAAAAGTTTGTAGATTGAATGTAAAAGAAAGGACCGAGGTCCATAATTCACTAGAGGTGGCTCTCCTTAAGATAGATAACATGTTGGGTGAACAAATTACAGCGAGACAATTGACAAACATCGAGAAAGCAATACATGCATATACAAATCATCTTGACTCCTTTGAGATTCGATTGGGCATTACAACATTATACATAGACCGCCATCCAACTGCATCTATGACTAATAATCCAGCTTCAGGTTATCATCCGAACCCCCTCCAATATTAAGTTGCAAGCAACATATTATTGCATTACGAATTGCGTGTAAAGTAAACAATACGATTGTTCTATGAACAAATGATTGTTGTTTTCTCCCTAGTAGCAATATCACATCTAGTACCTTAGAGATTTCTTTCACTTCCCTAGATTACCAGAGGCATGAACCCACTATCGAGCATAAATACTAACTCTTGGAGTTGCTAGCATCTACTTGGCCAAGATAGCTACTAACAACGGAAAGCATGCAAGATCACAAATAACAAAGACATGATAGAATCAATAATAAATCTGAAATAGCATCTCAATATCCATCGGATCCCCACAAACACAACATGTATGAATTACAAATAGATGATCTTGATCATGAACGGAGCTCACAAGATCTAAACGTGATAGCACAAAGGAGAAGAACCAGCTATTTAGCTACTACATGGACCCGTAGTCAAGAGATGAACTACTCACGCATCACTCCGGAGGCTTGCATGATGATGAGGAAGGCCTCTAGGGTGAATTCCCCTCTCCGATAGGGTGTCGGGAAGAGGTTCAGATCCCTCCCGATCTAGGGACAAAGACGACGGCGGCTACATACTATGTCGTGGATTTTTGATCGTGTACTTAGGGTTTCCATATCAGAGGCAATATATAGGCGGAAGGAGAGGCCGAGGGGGTGCCTGGGGCGGCCAGACCACCCCCTAGCATAGGCCAGGCCTGGCCGCGCGGCCAGGTGGTGTGGCCAGGCCCCAGCCCCTCTCCGTCTCGTATTCTGGCTCCAGATGTCTTCCGGTAAAATAGCGACTTTGACTTTTGTCCCGTCCAATTCTGAGAATATTGATTTTCTGACTTCCTGGAACCAAAAACAGCAAAAAACAGGCAGCTGGCACTGTGGCTCTTGTTAATAGGTTAGTCCAAGAAATCATATGAAAAGTACTCCAAAGTGTTAACAAAACACAAGAAAGTAGATAAACCAAGCATGGAATATCAAAAATTATAGATACATTTGCAATGTATCAATGGCGAGGAAGAAGAAAAGAGAAGGACGCAAAGGGGTATGGGCCCGCTTGCGGTTGGGTCGAAGTTGGGCCACGGGGAAGGTTGAGAGATGGGAGGGAGAAGATCTGTGCCGGCCTAGAAGCTCTGGTTCTCTCTCCTTTTTAACAAAAGCTTTTTATTTTTTGTTTTTTTCTCTCTTTTGCATTTCCATTTCAAATCTGTTTTGAGTTTTTTGAAAATACTAGAGGGTTTCTAAAATATCTGAAAATACTAAGGGCCCTTGTAATCCATTTATGCTCCATTATTTTTGTAATTTTCAAAAATAGCAAAACCATTTGAATTGATTCAAAGAGAGGGGGAACTAGGGTTTAGGGCTTTGATTTGTTTCTTGCATGCGTTTTAGAAGAGATGATGCTCATGATGCACAAACAAATCCTAATTAGTATTTAACTAAAATTGGGGTGTTACACCACGTCACCAATTTTTCTTATGTGGCAATAAGTTAACGGGGAGAGCAACTCTAACAGATGCTGCAAAATACGCTACAACAATACAACAGCTATTTCGATGTCTTGCGGCAGTAAAACTGAGGCTGCTTTACCAGCTGCCGCATTTTGCAGCACCGGTTGCCACAAAATAAGCTTTTGCATTTACATTTTTGCGAGGCCTTAGACACTGCAAAACGGATCTGCGAGGCCTCAGACACCAAAACCGGAGAATACGTAGCAGCCGGTGCCGGAGTGGTATTAGCAGCAGTTGCCGGAGATCTAAATCATTGCTGCCGCCAAAGCCGCTGCATAAGAAGAAAATAGGGAGGATTTTTCTCTCAGCGAGTGGTGACAACGTAAGAGGGAGATGAACCTACTTTTCGCGCCATACGTCGCTACAATTTTCCTGGCTCCCGCTATCTCCGCGTTGCCGCCCCGCGCACGACGTTCCTCTCTTAGCGCTTGCTAGGGCTTGTCCCCGTGAAAATGCAAAATCCAGCGTGCCAACTTTTGAGCTGGTTTAAAACCCGTGCGATGCAAGAAATCCATGTGACCCCGAAAAACAAATGGGTTTATTTTTTCCGATGCCCTGCGAGAAACGGAAATACGCACTAAGCTCGTGAATAAATCTTAACTCGTCAAAAGATAGGCTTCTTGTGTGAATCTCCTTTCCAGAAGAAGATGCCATTCGTTTGATGAGAAATAAAAAGGAATATCAAGAATTCGTGTGGCTGTAAGTATTATGGTATTATAGCCACCACCTCAGCTGGTTAGCATAGTCACAAACCACTATCATCTGCTCTCCCATATCTTCAGGTTTTTAGAAGGCCCATCCATATCTTCAGCTAGGTCTGGTGCTTCAAGACATGCTAAAGCCTCCCAAAATCGATGGACCTAAAAATTCATCAACAACCCTCGCACGAGGCGGCCACTCGAATCGACGCTTTTCCTTTGGGAAATGATACTGTTCCCCTCGATCCCCCGGGTCAGCTCCTTCCGCGTCGCTCCATCCTGCGCTTGGCCTCTCCTTTTTCTCTCGCCTGCAGAAACTCTACGGCGGCCGCCATCGGAGCAGCCAGCCGCCGCTGCCGGAGCAGCCATCCGCCTCTGCCGGACCACGCCCGCCAGAGCAGTCAGCCGCCTCCACCGGACCACGCCCGCCGGAGCAGCCAGCCGCCGCCGCCGGACCATGCCACCGGAGTGAGAAACCTTCGTTGCCGGACCAGGCCATTGGATCTCACATTCTCGCGCCGCCTCTCTGCCGCGCCACCTCGCCTCAACATCCCCACATCGACGCCCCTCTCCGCTACATCGCCTCGCCATTGCTGCCTGCGTCGCCGCTGCACCTCGCCGGAGTGTCGCCCTGCACCTCGCTGGAGCGAGCTCGCTTCCCTCGCCCTGAGTCGCCACCGACCTCTCCTTCCGTGAGCGGTGCCTCCCTCTATGTCCCAGCGTCGCTCCAGACCTCCACCTCACTCCCTTCCTCTTTGGCGTGGTCGATGGTGTTTGTAGTGGAGCCACGACACGGTGCTACACATGCACAGGACAACAGTGCTACAAGAAGTGATCGTCATTGCTACAAATGAAAGGCCGTCATGCTACTGATAAATGGATGTGTTTTTGAGATTTTGCTAAAGGGCGATGCTACAATAGTAGTTGGTTTTGCTATTTTTGTTCTGTGTGTTTGCTACAATAGCACTGAGTATTTGCTACGACATTTTTGACGAAAGTCTTCGACAAAGTCGATCTTGCTACGGTAGCCTAACTTTTTTTCTACTAAGTCACCGCTGATGTCTCCACCGAAGTCGATTTTTTGCTTCAATTGCTATTTCTTTTTGCTATATAAGTTTTATGGTTTTGCTACACGGTCTCCACGAGGTATTCTGGTGGAGTCTCCGGCGAGTGCGATGTTGGTTCTGCTACATTCATATTTTTTTTGCTACATTAGCACAATGTGTTTGCTACAATAGCGTAAACATTTTGCTATGAGGTCTCTGACTATGTTTTTTTCGTGAGTCTCCGGCGATATTTTCCGGCGAAGTCGGTTTTGCTACATTGGTAAAAAAAATTTGCTACAAAGTCTCCGGCGAACTCTCCGGCGAGGCTAGTCTGTCTTTTCTTTTTCTGGACCGACCGTTTTCTGCTACATGTAGCAAAAGTGGGACTAATTGTATCAAAAGCGTGACGTTTTGTAGTAAATGCGAGATGGCGAGTGTAAAGCAGATCTGACCGTTGATCTAGCCAGATCGGACCGCGAGGGCCCAGGGGATGGAAAGTTTCCTTCCCGGGGGACGCGTAGCATGCCCCTTTTCCTTTGTTTCCGGCCCTTGCAATGTCATGAAATGGACTCAAACCGTTTTGCATGTTTTTTTTTCCATGGCTATGGGCCATTTCGACTCATGCGAAGGGCTTTGTCGCAACAGTACAAGCTTCGAATAAATCCGCAAAACTCAAGTGTATAGGCTCGTCCTTTCTTCTGGTCCACGCCACGAGGCGCGACCATTCCCCACGTCACAGCCCAAACCCGAGCCGGTCAAGAGAGAAAGGAACCAGAAGCGAGGGCTTGTAATTCCCCAAACCGAACCCCGACGCCACGGCCGCCGCAGCCAAGATGGACGCCCGAGACGCCAGCCACGCGCCGCCGGCCGCGGGGTTGCAGAATCTGGTGAGTTGGTTCTGCGCCGTCACCTCGGTGAACCCCCCGAGGCCGCCACCTTCCTCGAGAGCCACCACTGGGCCCTCGAGCCTGCCCTCGGCTCCTTCCACTACTCCAGGGAGGTCGACGCGGACGGCCCTGATCCTTCACCCGAGCCCTCGCTCCGGGACTCTGACGACGGGGCTGTCAGGACCTGGGCCTGATACCCTTGCCTGTGTCCTCCTTCTGCTAGCTGAGCTGGCTGAGTCCTTTAATTAGTTTCATTTGTTTAGCATCTTATTAGTTTCAGTTAATTAGCTCTTTGGTTTAGCTCTTTCTGGAACCTTCCTATTGTAAGCATGGCTCCTCAGGGTACTGTATATAACCTGGGAGAGTGGGCGGTTGGGTGGCATGCTACAATATTATTACCAAAACATGTCCCTTTTTGTACCCCTTTACTTTCCTTAGCTGTAGATCCGAGCCAGCCGGAGCTCTCCCCACCCTTCTTCTCCCCGAGCTTGTCTTGACCATCGAGGTCCTGACAGTGGTATCAGAACGGTCGATCCCGGCTCGCTTTTCTCCCTCCCTCCCCCCCTTCGCACCGGCGGCGTCACCCTCCCTCCCTTCCCTCTAGATCCCGGTGAGGTTACCAGAGATTCCCTCCTCCGGCCGTAAAATCCCTCCGTCGCCATGCCCTCGGAGACCCGCGCTCGTTCCCGATCACGAAGCTCAAGCAAGTACCACGCGGAGGGGAATACATTGGCAACAATAGACAACGAGCACGAGGACGTGCAGGTTCGTCCCCATGCCCCTCGTGACCTCCGATCTGTCAGCCGCCACCTAACCCGCTATCAGTCAGACACCACCTCAGCCATCGATGTCCTCCAAGGTGAGATCTCGAAGATGTCAGCTATGATGAGTACCATGGCCGTTAGCATGTCGCGGCCAGTGGAGTCCAACCCCGCGCCCGCTCCGTCCGCCAACCCCTCCCAAAACCCCAATTTTTCTACACAACCCCCGCTCCAAAACCACATCCTTTCCCCAATCCCTGAAGTACCCACCCCAAACCCTCCACCATTCCCACCACAACTGGGCAATTTCACACCGGAACAACTTCCCTTACCTCCAACCCAATTCCCAACACCACAGGCCACCACATCTACCATCATCACCACTACAATCACACCCACACAAACAACAACTTAGCCGATTCCTTCGCCACCACCAACAACATCCTATACTCAAACCACAAACCCAATTACCCAACCGCAATACTACAACCCACCACCGAACCCTCCTTACCAACCAACCCAACAAAACCCATACCAACAACCTTACTACCCCCCACCTCCCTCCTACTACCCGTATTATCCTCCACCAGGGCCACCAAATCACTATTTCCCTCAACCACAAAACAATGTGCAAACTGCTCCAAACCAAACTCTCAACTCGACCAATGAACCACACATTCGCTCACCCCATGTGGAATTACCCATATTTACCGGGGACTACCCTAGAGCGTGGCTGCTAGAATGTGAAGACATTTTTGATTTGGTCAAGATACCTACAGAAAATCGCGTGCAATGGGGCGTGGCACACATCAGAGGACAGGCCAAAACATGGCTCAGTAGTGCTGGGTATTTCCTCAATAGAATTAGCTGGACTGAACTCAGTCAAGTACTTTTGGATCGATTCCCTGATACAGTGGCAAACGATCCTATGGATCAACTGTAGATGCTTAAGCAGGTCAGCTCGGTCAATACCTATATTGACCAATATGAAAACTGGATGACCTAGATGAAAAGGGAAAGGCCATACCTACCTACAAAATTCTTTGTTGACAGACTCATTCCTGGTCTGAAGGACAACATCAAGCATACAGTCACTGTCAGAAACCTAGAACTCTTCTCTCTGCATACTGGTATGCTCGACAATATGAAAAGGCATACCTTTCCAACAATAAAAGACCCACACCACCAACCCCAAATCCAGCTCCCAGGAATTACCAACAACCAGTGCCCAGGCCTGTTATTCCACCTATTCCCAACAGGGACAACAGGAATAGAGCTAGGGTGCCCAGGAAATGCTGGTACTGCCTAGAAAACTGGGTTATTGGCCATAGATGCCCTAACATGCAGAGAGCTCTCAATGTTATTGAAATGCAAGGAAATGATGAGGACCAAGAGGCACAGCCTGAGCAATGCTTGCATGAAGGACTTCCACCTACAGACATACCAGTTGCCCCTGAGATGCAAGCCCAACCCCAGGCACCACAACAAAAGGAAGAACTCATGAACATCTCTGCTGCAGCTTACAAAGGATGCCCAAGCAACTCTACCATATCCCTATTACTGCAGTTTCAGCAAGCCCAAGCCATAGCTCTGGCTGACACTGGAAGTACCAACACCTTCATGGACCTGAACTTTGCACTTAAGCACAACATTCAGCTGACCCAAACTCGCTAGAGGACAGTGAAAGTTGCAGGTGGAGGCATCCTGACATCTGTCGGTATAGCATACAACTGCTCCTTTTCCATTCAAGGCAATAAATTCTATACTGATTTCAGAATCCTGGAACTGCAAGGATCTGGCATTATTTTGGGAGTAAATTGGTTCACCCAACACAACCCAGTCACATTTGACTTCATCCAAAGATCCTTGACAATTGGAGTTGCTGGAACACCCAAAACCTTCCAAGATCATCTCCTACCTAGGGACAAGCTATTGATCTCCTCTGAGGAATGCAACAAACTAATAGAGCAAGGGGCCTTGGGCTACATTCTGTTCAATACAACTGAGGCACCTACCCAAAAAAGTGCCTTGGAAACTCCACATATACCTACTGGTCTGAGTGATATGCTGCATCAATTCCAGGACATTCTCCTGCCTCCTTCTGGCCTCCCTCCACGTAGGGTCTGTGATCATCAGATACCACTAAAACCTGATGCCAAACCAATCAACATCAGACCCTATAGGATGTCCCACAGTCAGAAGAATGTTGTTGAACTGCTCATCAAAGAAATGCTCAACAATACTGAAATTAGACCCAGCAGAAGCCCTTATTCCTCACCTGCCATCCTTGTCAGAAAAAAAGACAGGTCTTGGAGATTATGTGTGGACTTTAGAGGTTTGAATGAAATGACTGTCAAAAATAAGTTCCCAATTCCTATAATAGAGGACCTCTTGGATGAACTGCATGGTGCAGTAATATTTAGCAAATTTGACCTCAGGTCTGGATACCACCAAATTAGAATGCATGAACCAGACATTGATAAAACTGCATTCTCTACACACTTGGGCCATTATGAGTACCTGGTCATGCCTTTTGGCTTGTGCAATGCACCTGGCACCTTCCAAGAGCTCATGAACATTATCTTTGCCAGTTTCCTCAGAAAATTTGTACTAGTCTTCTTTGATGATGTACTGGTCTACAGCAGATCCCTTGAAGAACATCTAGAACACCTGCACCAGGTCTTGACAGTGTTCAGAAACCATGAACTCAAAGCAAAAATGTCTAAATGCCAGTTTGGACAGTAGCAAATTGAGTACCTAGGGCACATAATATTAGGCCAAGGGGTGCAAACAGACCCAACAAAGATACAAGATATTGTCAATTGGGAAACTCCAATAACACTAAAGAAACTCAGAGGATTTCTGGGTCTGACTGGCTACTATAGGAGATTTATCCCTAAATATGCTGTCATCTGCCAACCACTGTTTAGTGCTCTTAAGAAGAACTCTTTCATCTGGGGCAAAGACCAACAACAAGCATTTGACATGTTGAAAACTGTCATGTCTCAACCCCCTCTGCTAGCACTTCCTGACTTCTCCCAACCATTCACCATTGAAACAGATGCCTGCACCTCTGGTCTAGGGGCAATACTTATGCAAAACAATAAACCCCTGGCATATTTCAGCAAATGCTTGGGACCAGAGACTAATGCAAAATCAGTGTATGAAAAAGAGGCCCTAGCCATCCTGGAAGCTCTGAAAAAATGGAGGCATTATTTCCTGGGGAACAAGCTAATCATCAAGACAGACCAAAGCAGTCTCAAATACCTAGCAAGTCAGAAAATGCTAGAAGGAATCCAACACAAGCTCATGCTCAAACTGTTGGAATTCGAATTCATCATCCAATACAAGAAAGGAAAAGAGAACACTGTGGCAGATGCCCTTCTAGGAAATATCAACAAACTGACATCAACAGAACAGAGGAACTGGACACCTGCCTAGTCACTTCATCTGCCCTCCCAGTTTGGATAATGGATATCAACAAAACTTACCAAAATGATGAGTACTGCACCAAGCTAGCTCAAGAACTGTCCATCAACAACACCAGTCACCCAAACTTTTCAATCAACTGTGGTGTCTTGAAATATAAAGGCAGATTGCTAGTTGGTCCACATTCTGACCTAAGGGAGAAAATCTTTGACTCCTTCCACTCTTCAGCTATTGGAGGGCACTCTGGATCAAGAGCTACTTACCACTGAATTAAGCAGCTTTTCTACTAGCCAAAGATGAAATCTTTCATTGACAACAAGATATCCCAATGTCCTGTTTGTCAAATCTCAAAAACTGAGAGACTCCCCTACCCTGGCCTCCTGGATCCGCTACCAATTCCTAAATAAAAATGGTCTGAAATCAGTATGGATTTCATAGAGGGCTTGCCCAAATCAAAAGGCAAAAATGTGATCCTAGTGGTAGTGGATAGACTGACCAAGTACTCCCACTTCTTACCTCTATCCCACCCATATATTGTGCAGTCTGTAGCTGATATGTTCATGAACAACATTTTCAAGCTACATGGTCCACCTACTGTCATCACCACTGATAGAGATACTATCTTCACCAGCAACCTCTGGCAATCCATCTTCAAGTCGATGAAGGTAGCTCTGCACTTCAGAACTGCTTACCACCCAGAAGCTGATGGCTAGACTGAAAGGGTGAACCAATGCTTGGAGCAATACTTGAGGTGTATGACCTTTGCTGAACCCAAGAAATGGTGTGACTGGCTCCCTACTGCTGAATGGTGGTATAATAGCACTTACCACACATCTATCAAAATGTCACCCTTTCAGGCACTCTATGAATACCCACCTCCCTTATTAGCTAAGCTCCCTACAGCACTCTCCCCCTCAACAGGAGATCAACCAACCATAATTGAGAAGCAAAATATGCTGGACATATTACAACAGAACCTAGTGAAAGCTCAAGCTGCCATGAAAAAGTATGCTGACCTCCACAGAACTCCCAGAGAATTCACAGAAGGTGATATGGTCTATCTCAAGATGCAAGCTCACAGGGAAACTGCTCTAGGTTCAGGAAACCCACTCAAGTTGGCCTCCAAATGGTACGAACCTTTCAAGATCCTGCAAACGGTAGGCAAACGAGCTTACAAGCTACAACTGCCTGAAGGAACCCAATTACACGATGTCTTCCACGACAGTCAGCTAAAGAAGCACCTGGGAACACATACGGAAACAAACAGCAGCTTACCCCTTGTCACTCCTCAAGGTAAGGTCAAGTTCCAACCCATCTCCGTGCTCCAGCACCGCCAAGTACCAAGAAGAAACGGTGATTACGACATTGCTGTAGTCCAGTGGCTTATTCATTGGCAAGGGATGACACATGAGGAAGCAACATGGGAGGATGCTTCGTTCATCCAGTCAACATTTCCAGAATTCAAGCCCTGAGGTCTTGTCTCCAGGGGGGAGTATTGTCAGGACCTAGGCCTGATACCCTTGCATGTGTCCTCCTTCTGCTAGCTGAGCTGGATGAGTCCTTTAATTAGTTTCGGTTGTTTAGCATCTTATTAGTTTCAGTTAATTAGCTCTTTCTGGAACCTTCCTGTTGTAAGCATGGCTCCTCAGGGTACTCTATATAACCTGGGAGAGTGGGCGGTTGGGTGGCATGCTACAATATTATTACCAAAACCTGTCCCTTTTTGTACCCCTTTACTTTCCTTAGCTGTAGATCCGAGCCAACCGGAGCTCTCCCCACCCTTCTTCTCCCCGAGCTTGTCTTGACCATCGAGGTCCTGACAGGGGCCGACTCCGAGGACGAGGACTGCGTCGGCGGCGACGAGGGCGAGGATGCCGCGAGGGCCGTGAGGGCGCTCTCCGATCTCGGTGGTGGCAAGAGGGCCGCAGGGTCGGCAGTGGATGAGAGGAGGAGGCCAGTGAAGAGGCAGAAGAGCAGCCACCGAGCGTGTGGCAGGTACAGGGGTGCGAGTGGGAGCGGGGTCGTGAGGGCGCTCTCCGATCTCGGCGGTGGCAAGAGGGCCATAGGGTCGGACGGGGACGACGATGCGGCGAATTGGAAGTGCTCGGACTGGGTTTCCAAGTTGTACACCAGCGGCGAGAAGAGGTCAGTTCCGACTTGTTTATCAGGGTTTGGGATGTTTGCTTCATTTAGATCGTAGATGCTCTTGTTTCTAGGGTTTTAGGTTGGCCCAGTTCTGTGATCCAGTGGATTTTCATGATGAGATTCATATGTGATTGAAAGATAGAGAAATTTCAATGCACGCTAAATAAGGTCATGCATCATTCAAGAATCATATTTGTTGAAATTATTCATGGACAAAATTTAGACAGTCATGCATATATGTTGCTTGTGAGAGTTTCTTTCCACAAAAGAAAGACAATAAACTTTGTTGGGTGAAGATAAAGCATTGTAGTTTATGTCAAATGCCTAATTCACTCGTAAGCATCTTGAGGCTTTGATAGTTTCTCCATTGCTGCATAGACCATCTGACAACTTTAATTTAGGTATTAATAATTCAAGAATAACGACATTTGATGCCTCACCTAGGCTAGAAATGCCCAAATTGAAAGAAAGCTTTAAAAATTATATACCTGTACATTGTACCAATAAGTTAAACTCTATACCTAGGAAATGTGAGGACCAATTTACTTGGTAAATGTCCAACATTTGGGGATTTTGGTTGTATGCAACTTACATTTCACAATTGCTGGTTTAACTTTGTGGTTCATAGTCGTCGCCCTAAATACCAATATGTTCTTATTATATGTGTTGTAGACTTCTTGATTATTAGCATGGCCAAAGTGTCTGATATGTGTCACTACTTGCTAAGCTATTTTCTGGATCCGAGAACTAGTTCTCCCTTATATGATAATATGGTATGTTCATAGTGTTCTGATAGTAAGGCCTATGTGTAACTAAGAAAAAAATCGCGGCATGGATAGTTTGGGATGCTTTCCCTGTTGGATAAATTAACTTGATTTGGTTAGAAAAGATAATTAAGGCCATGTTTTATCATCGAAACCAAAGATTAAGCAGGAAAGCATCCATGACCGAACAAACAACAAAAGGTTTACATTGTACTTGCATCGTACATATATGTAGAAATTGTAATATCAGTGATATCATGGTTTCTAAGGTGATATTTCACTAGGTACATACGTTTTGCAGTGAAGGCTCTCATGAATTGTATGCTCTCCACCCTTTCTACCTCTGAATGCTTGTAACTTGTATTACTATTTTCAGCAGAATGGTTCCACCTCTGAAGCAAGCTAGGAGTAAGGGAGCTAAGCCCGGCCCATCTCACGGGCAATATTCTAGTTCAAGGAGCAGCTTTCGTGCTACTAGCAGACTTCTAACAGAAGAAATTGTTCACAACATCTACTTCTGGAGCAATGGGTTCACAGTAGATGATGGTCCACTCATAAGTTTTGATGACCCAGAGCATGCATCCTTTTTAAAGGTAAACAATTCGGATGTGTGCTCATTCTCGTTTAATCTTTTGATCTTAGTCATAATACTTTATTCTTCAACCATATTATAGTGTACTGCAACACAAATTTGTTTTTTTTACTTCTAGCATATATTACTGGTGCTATAATTTTTTTTGACGAATTGAATGTAAGTAACTGTTTTAATTGGATTTTTTTCCTTTTCCCTAGAGCATCAAGAACTCCGAATGCCCAACTGAGCTTCAGTCGACTGATGGGAGATCCAAGGTGAACTTAAATCTGGTCCACAAGGCACAAAAATGTCCTGTAAGTATCTTCAGCTCATTCTTTATACTGCTTGATATGTTTCTTTTATACAAACTTAATCAATGCCTTGATACAGGAGCCAGTCAAGCGCGCTGCTACATTTCAAGGAGGGGACAGAAATGCCGTGGCTCCAATTCTCCCCATTCCCTGTCCTGTCCCGTCCCATCCCCACCAATCCAGATCTGGGACGGCCGCCGCCGCCTACCTCGCCTCCAAGCAAGCCATGGCGCTAACCTTCCATACCCATCCCAGCGACCCTGCCCTCGTCGATCTCCTGTGCTGTTGTATCCAGGGGGAGGTCATACCTTGGATCCATGAGGCGAACGTCTATGGAGACGGCCCTGCAGCCCTCACGGCAAGGTACTCGCCTGCCACCGCGGCGAACGGTGACCTTATCTGGTACTTCATTTGTGCCCCTACGAAGAAGCAAGGGAGCGACGCGAGGATGAGCAGGATTGCCGGTGTAGGGACTTGGAAGGGTGAACGGACCAATCGCGTGGTCGGAAACAGCGGTGGGGTCCATCAAACGGTTGGATGGAATCAAACCTTCTCATACATACCGAAGACGAGAAGTGAGCAGGACATTAATTGGATAATGCACTCCGTCAGGCGTGAGGTTGCTCAAGGAAAAAACATATTCAAAGTGTATGTAAGCCCATACCAGCCTAAGGAGAAAGTGAAGCCACTGGTCCCATACTCAGCAGCAACAATAGCAGCAACAATAGCAATAGTAGCAGCAACAGCAGCAGCTCCAGCTCCAGCTCTAGCAGCAACAGCAGCAGCTCCAGCAGATCCAGTAGCAACAGCAGCAGCTCCAGCAGATCCAGCAGCAACAGCAGCAGCTCCAGCAGCAACAGCAGCAGCTCCAACAGATCCAGCAGCAATAGCAGCAGCAGCTCCGCAGATCCAGCAGAAGCTCCAGCGGATCCAGCAGCAGCAATAGCAGCAGCAGCTCCAGCACATCCAGCAGCAACAACAGCAACAATATCAGCAGCAGCAGCTCCAGCACATCCAGCAGCAATAGCAGCTCCAGCAGCAGCAACAGCAGCAACAACAACAGCTCTAGCAACTCCACGAACATCAACAACTCCAACAGCAGCAGCAAATCCACCGAGGAAGTGGATTCAAGTGCAGATATCGAAGTGGATTCAAGGCAGCAGCTCGAGCAGCAAGTCTACAAGGGATGGTAAATGATCGAGCCGGTGTATGGATCGGAGAATGAACACGCCTTTTGATTGGTTGAGTAGATAGGGAGTGGACATATGGACACTGGGCTAGTTTCAGCTTAGGGGTATAGTGGGGACAGTTTGTATGAACATGTGTTTCGGTATATAGGAGTAACAGAAACTTGGTCTTTTTTGAGGAGGATGAACTAATGGCAAGAAATAAAGAAGTCGAACAGTAATGGTGTGGAGTTGGCTCTACCTTACTTCAAAGTTTAAACTCTCTGTTTTTCTATTTCAATCTGTGTTCTCTTGAATAGAAATTGTGATGTAGCAGAAATGGTTGAATAGAAATTGTGATGTAGCAGAAATGGTGGGGATTCAGCAAGTTTGCATTCAGTTCGTTCCAGCTGATTTAATTTTTGCTGTCACTAAGACCAGAATTGGGGCTAAGGTAGGCAGATACTCCATCCGTTCGGTAATATAAGACGTTTAACAAAATCATGGTCAAGTTTTTTTGGGCAACGAATTTCTGTAGTTACCATATTTACCCTCACTTTTCGGTCTCCTGTCGGTCGTCGCTCTCTCTTCCTCCCGAGCTCGGCATCGCCGCACCTCGCTCCCAACCGCCCGGGCGCCGCGCACGATCCCCATCTCGCCGCAGCCTCCTTTCTCCCCTCCTTCCCCACACGATTCCCAAATCGCCGCTCGAGCGCCGCCACAGCCGCCTTTCTCCACACACAGATCCCCTCCACTGTCAAAGGTAGCATTTTACGCCCCTGATCTGCGGGAACGACGAGGATGGCGCAGCAGCTGGATCTCAGAAGGGTGCGTCCGTGCCAGGTGGCGTCGGCCCGTTTGGGCTGCTGGTCCTAGCCTCCGGCGCTCCGCTGCTGCGCCTGGACCACCGTCGACTGAGCCGAGACCGACTCCGAGTACTACCTCAGAGCCGACATACCAGGTACACTGCACGCAGATCGATCGACATATTTCTGCTGTGGGAGCTGGACTTTGCGGCTTATTTTCTCCTTCTTTGATTTCCACGTGTTCTGCAAAACTGTAGTGACAAATATTGATATGAGATGCTTGCGCAAATTGCCAAAACTTCAGAGTTGAGATAACGTGAAACAAACACCACTAGGATTCCATACAATGCACCGTTCGATCTTCCAAAGAAGTTATTGCTCCAAGAAGCACACAGCATCTTTTCTTTGATCGTGTCAGATCAAAGCAAGCAATTCTGGTCTGAATGTGGTGACACTCTGGATCGCAGCCTGCCTTCTTGTGCTTGGTGATCAATTCCTGGTTCCGTTTATTTTTGTGTCCTCGTGTACAGTCTGACTCATATGTTGGTTTGTTGTACTTGTATCCACTGAACTTCTACTTCGCTTTTAAAACGGAGCTCCATGGCCCGGTGATGTGAAGGGTATCTTGGATGGGGGAATCGGTTTATTCAGACTGCATCAAAGCAGGCATGGAAGGTCTAAAACTGTTCACGGGTTTTCATGTTTGTATCTCCTTCCTTTTAGCCTTATATTTCTACAGCTGTTAGAAATTCATTCAACTTACACTAACTGAATATTGACAGTATATGAAAACAATATTGACAGTACTTTCCCCTGAATATTTTCCTCACAACACATGAATCTTATGATTGCAATTAACTGAATTTATACATGAATCCTATGATTGCAACAACAAGAGGAGAAAAGTGTAGTAATCTTGCCACTTGGATATTTCATTTCTGCTTCAAAGTTTTATTTTAATCATTGTTGAGTGCTTGACTTGCTCCATGCCACTAGATATCTTAGTTGAAGTCCTACATACTTGAATTCCTTTTAATTCTCCGCCACATACTGTTGCTTCAGTTTCAGTGACAATTCCCAGCATAGTCTTTGTTAGCATGGCCTTTGTCAATTCCTAGCATGTTCTTTATCAAGAATTCATACTGTCCAATGAGAAGTATTGTCTGTACTATTAAGAAATTTGTCTCATGGTACTAAGTGTCATATTGAACAAGTATTGTACAATTCCCAGCATCCATAATTGTTTCTTGCACTTTCATGGAGCAGTGCGGTCCCTGGATTTCGACCTTCAGGTTCATTATTGACATGCTCTTCTTTCTCTTCAGGGGGACTAAATTTAAGATCTGGGACGACCATTGTTCATAAGGTACGCAGGGTTCGGGCGACTCGATAATCCTTGGGAGCGGGCAGAGCTGCTGTCGAGCCAAGGCGGAGCTGAGACGGAGCTGGCCGGGAGAAGGCGATGCCAGCGAGAAGCTGCAGAGCCCAGAGGTTGGGGACGAGCTGCTGGAGCTCTCCTCGTCCTGCGCAGCCGGAATGTTGGGGCGAGCTGCCGGCGCTGCCTCCGGCGCAGCCGAGAGGTTCAGGGCGAGATGCTGGAGCTGTCCTCGCCGGCTGCGCAGACGGGATGTTGGGGACGAGCTGTCGGGGATGCCGGTTGTCACGCTTGAGGCTACGCCTTAGCAGAGAATGTGTACGTGACAATGTGAGTTGGTTCTGTGGGGCCCATGCGCCAGGGTGAAACGTGGCTACTTATACCTGAGTCTGTAACGAGGACATTATGCTGAGTAACGAGAAGAGAAAAAACTCTGTCCGCCTCCTACTCCTCTGTCTCTGAATTTATCACCAGATCGAGATGGTACAAGTTGGTAATCCCTCCAATCAAATTAATTGACTCGAATTTGTCTAGATTCGGAGATTCGGATGTATCTAGACATGTTTTAGTGCTAGATATATCCAAATCTATACAAATCCAAGTCAATTAATTTGGATCGGAGGGAGTATCAGATTCAATTCGATCCGAGGGGCTTGGGCGTGTGAGGTATCCTGATTCGTTGTGCCGTGGTTCGCTGTAAAACCCGAGAACCGTCGAGCGGATCGGTTGGCAGCGGCCGGTGAGGAGCACATCACGGCGCCCTCCAAGCCTTCACCGCAGATGCTGCTGGTTCTGGCGGCGATGGGAGAGGCGGCGGCGACCACGGAGCAGTCCCTCAATGAGTGCCGTCAGGCCGTTGATCTGCTGCATGGCCAGGTTGCGGTCATGGATTCCACGCAACAGAGTCTCGTCGCAAAACTGGGGCTCATCGCGGTGGCCGTGGAGGCCGGAGCGAAGGCGCAGGCAGACGCGACGGTGCAGATGGCTGCGCTCCACGACAAGCTCACCGCAACAGTGGACAAGCTGGAGCGCCACTCGAGCCGATCCTCGCCAATGGAGGCGAACGACCTCGATCCAGATGAGGTCGTAGTGGTGGGGAAGGGTACGCTTCAGACGGCGCACGCAACTTGGATGGGGAACGCACCCGGGGCGTTGGTTTCTACTCAGGTTCCTGCCCATCAAGGGGACGATGGCAGTGCACCTTGGGAAGAGATTGCAGGAGCTGGCGGTGGAGTTTTGGGCGGCGTTGGCGACGGTAGACAAAGTTGTGTTGCCGGTGGTGGATTTGGGGGCGCGGGCGGCGGTAGACAGGGTGGCGTCGCTGGCGATGGATTGAGTGGTGCAGGCGGCGGTAGACTAACTCTAGGAGGCGATCCAACCACAAGGCATAATCTGAAGATGTCCTTTCCACGATTCAACGGTGAGCAACCTAGAATTTGGAAAGATAAATGCCTGAATTATTTTCGATTGTTCCAAGGGCATCCCTCCTTCATATGGATGGGAATGTTGCGCTCTGGTTGAAAGCTTATCACCTCAGACACGAGATGAATTACTGGCCAGCGCTGATGCTAGCTGTGGAGGAGAAGTTCGGCGCAGATGATCATCACAAATGTATGAAGCAATTTTTGGCGCTTAAGCATAAGGGGACGGTTTGAGGAATATCAACGGCAGTTTGAGGCTCTGTCATATCAAATATCTATGCAAAACCCACACTATGATGAACAATTTTTTGTTTCTCAGTTTGTCAAAGGGTTGAAGTTAGAAATTAGAGGGGTAGTGGAAGCACATATTCCAAAAAATGTGGAGAGGGCCATTCTTTTGGCCGTTGTATAGCAAGACGTATATGCATATGCCAAATATTGGGGACATAGACAAGGCCACTATGCAAAAGCAGAGACATCAACAAACAAACCTGAGGCGGTTAAATCAACCCTGAGGATTGGAGGTGGTGATATGTGGAAAGACAAGCATCTCAGAGAGTACAGGTGTGCTAATGGTTTATGCTTCAAATGTGGAGAAAAATGTGGAGAGATGATGGGGTAGGGGAGTCACCCAACCCCACCTGGGCCAGGTCCCCCCAGCGTGCACCCCCGCATGGGTGTCGTTGCCACCTGAAGGCAGCCCCTCCTGGGCCTCGACGACGCCAGCTACCGGGTGCCCCGCCTGGGCCCCCGAGGCAGCCACCTGGGCCACCTCTGAGTCCGGTCCAGCTCGGCCCACCTGGGCCATGATCATCATAGCCACACCAGAAGACCGATCAGCCAGACCCTCCTAGTCCAGCCCAACGGTCACCTCGTCAGCAAGAACCTCCATCAACACTGGCTCCAGCTCCCATGCCACATGCCTAGGGATAGATCGACCCAACACATTGAGCCTACACCTAGCGGTAGAAGATCCCTTGACCGTCAGCAGAGCCTCATGTAACTGAGTAGGTGTGATATGAGAAGAGGCACTAGATAGCTTACTCCCTCTCAAAGGGGAGTCTAGGGGCAAAGCAGCCAGAAGTTCCTTTCCACGCAGAGTAGCAGGAGAAGCATTAAAAGGAGTAACCGCATAAACTTGCGAAGGAGCCTGTCTGGTCGAAAATGAAGTAGAATTCCCCTGTCCAGCCGGCTGTCTAGAAGACACCCCATCCGCAGGTGGAGAAAAAGCAGGCTCCGAAGTATCCATCACATCATCTCCAGTATTCCCTGAACCGTCTCCCCCAGAATCATCATTATGCTTCTTCCACAGGTACGGTGAGAAATCCGGTTCAGGGACATACCCCTCAGGCTCCACCCTAAACTGAAACTCGTACCCCTTCAACTTAACCATAACATCAGAAGTAAGATAGGAACTCAAGGCATCTTGGCTCCGAAATACCATAATGTCAAACATACCAACCAAAATACGAACAACTCCCCTCCTCCTCAAACACAGTAAATCCTCATCAAGATGGATTCCCAAAAGCGATCCAACTGCCCACAAACCAAGAAAAGTTCGCAGTGAGTGCGGCACTCCCTCAACATGCAACCACACCTGGTGCAACTCACACTTGTGGGGCACCTCCTGGGTCTTGTACGCAGAGACAGCTAACTGGGTTTTACCCAACGGCATAGAGAACTGACTCCCATCCACCCTATCCAAGTCCTCGGACGACGGGAAACTGACAAAGAAGGCATTGTCCCCGTGAGGCACAGCTTCCCATTTCCACTGTGGGCGTACCTGGCATCTCCTTGCAATCTGCAGCTGAACCACTTCGATAGAAACCGCATCACCAGAAACATGTACCAGAGCAATGGGAATCTGACTGGGCCCCATATCATCACGGACAACACTGTCAGGAATCTGCGCAAACAACGTCCGATCATGTCCACAACCAATCATATAGGCAGTAGGACAAGGTTGCTTCAGCACAAGACATCTCAAAGTAGGGTGAGAAGAAACATCACAAATGTAGCAATAGTGGACAACCTTGCAATCCTTGGTGGCATGAGTATTAACCGCGCACTTCCAGCATCTGACAGCCTTTTTAGGTTTCTTTGGCACCGCCACAGGGATCGGAGCAACTGGATCCTCCACCATACCCACAGCCGGCAGTGCATACTATATGTGTTAACCTTGAGGCTGGACCATAGCCTGGTAAGGTGGCGGAGCACCAGAACCCGAGTTCTGCGGAAAACCAACCTACTGCTTGCCAATGATCTAAGGTTGAGGAGCCGCATACGACATAGTACCGAACGACCCAGCTGCAACAGATTCTGTGCCGCCCTAGCAGGCTTCTTCTTCTTTTTCCTCTTTGGCGCGGCAGACGCGGGTGCAATACCACCCGCAGCAAATTGCTGTTCCCCACTTGGAGTCGACATATGTAGAGCCCCATACTCTCCAGGGGCCTGGACCACCCCCTGCACTCCTCCGACAAAACCATGAGGCAGCCCTCCAGCAAAGGCAGCCGGAGTGGGCCCTCGGCAAGGTGCCTGGAGAGGTTGCAGCGGCATCGACTGAGAAGCGGCAAAGTAGGCGGCCGGTGGACGGAACTATACAACTAGAGGGAACACCGGCGGCCCAGCATAAGAAGCCGAAGGCGCCATAGGCGGCCCCACGAAGACTGGCGGCACAACTGTCACTCCACCAGGCGCCGGAGTAGCAGCCCTAGGCGCAACCTGTGTAGCCGAAGCCGAGGCAGCAAACCCACGAGGGTGTGGCGCACCCGCAGGCGGTCCACGCGGGTTCAAGGCCGCATCATGGGGACCCCTAGGATTGAGCCCCGACATGGCCCCAGGCAGAGAAGCAAGCACCGCCGCGTACGACCTTCCCAGAGAAGAAACTCGCGCAGTCGGCGAAGACGAAGAGGTGGCGGTGGCAGAAGGTGTCGTAGATCGATCGGAACCAGAGATCAGTTGTGTAGGGAGAGCCCTATACCACGCCTCCTTGAACCTCCGCACGATACCGAACTAGGAGAAGCGATCCCCGTCCGATACGAGTAGGTCTTCAGCGGAGTGTTCCTGGCCTAACTCGAAAGCCGCAGGCCCAACGCAATCAGCTACCACAGGGCCCACCGAGCCGCCCGCCATGGCAGCCCTCGATCGATCTAGCGCCTCCTCGATGATCCTCCCCAACAATGGCGGAGCAGGCGAGTGCCGTCGAGGCAATGGCCCCCGCCAGGGCTTCACCGACCCCGGCGAGATCGAAACCCCACGCCGCGCCGACAACTGAGAACAACACCTCCTTCCCACGACGGCAGCCAGCCCTAGAGAAGAAGGCCATGGCGGTGACACAGCTCTCGGTGGCGTACCGACTTTCTCCCAGAACCGCGAGACCTTCATTGGGAAGCCCATCTCCTCCCAAAAGCTTTGCCGCATCTCATCGTCCGTCAAACGTTGCCGCCGCGTCACCGTCGTCCACCCCAGCCCTCCGTCCACATTCTCCAAAGCATCCAGAGCTTCACGCGCCGCTCCGATCCTGACTCGGATCCTAGACATTGGAACCTCGAGCCAGATCCGAGGCAAGTCGGCGGAGGCCAGATGCAGTCGCCGGGCGCTAGGATAATCAATGTGTTGTTCACCGTGACTACACGGCCGCATGCGTTAGTCCAACATCAATCTGTATTCTGAAATACTGTTCCTGCACTGAGCTAGAGCTAGCTCCGGTACTAGCAGCTTGTACCTGCAACGCGTTGACACTGCCACCTATGTGCACTTACAGCTAGAATTGCAATGTAGTAGTGCATGACCATGTTAACAGCGCCAGTCGGATCGTCCGCCACATGGCACTGTGAGAAAGAGCACCGGCACAGCGGCGTCAACCGCCTTATTCTCGTGACACCTTGGATGACCCATGCGGCTATGCCACCTATCTTGTGACACCTTGATACTGCTGGGAGCATGCTTGGTAACTGGCGCTTTAATATCATAGAGACCCACACGGCAACGACCTCTAAGAAGTGGCTCCCCCATGTGTCCTGATCCTTTATAAAAGATCATAATGGTGAAGTTCAACAAAAACATTGTTACCACGAGAGAGTTTACTTGTAGACAAACGGTTGCTAGAGGAATCAGAAACATGGAGAACTCGATTAAGGTTCAATGACTTAGAAGATGGGGAAGGCAAAAGTGCATGAATGATATTATGAGTACACATACCTTTGCCGTCTGTGGCATGAACTTGATTGTGCGGTACTAGGCTTCCCGAGTAGTGAGGCGCTCGACCTCACATGTGATGTGGTGAGTTGCGCCAGAATCAGCGTACCCCATGCTGGGTCAACGGGTTGTTGCCCAACCATACGAGCCACCACGCACCTGGGGTGGTTATCATCGCCATGGTGTTCTGCCGCCTGGTTTTGGCATCGTCGTTGAAGATCCCGAGGAAATCCCGGTTAAAGCGTTTGTAGCACCTGTAGGCAGTGTGGAACGAGATGCCCCAGACGACTATTGCCATTTTTCATCTGGTGAAAGTACACGGTGACCGAGAGATCCCTCTTCTTGAGATTGGCCATCTGCTGATGAATTTCTGAGGACCAGGCCATGGAAAAGGAAGCGAAGGCACCGTTCATCATCTCCACGCCACGTGTGACGTTCTGGCGAAGAGGATTATACCGACGATACTCTCGATCATGGATGGGACGAACACGGAGAGGATTGATTGATTATGTTGAACTTAATGTCCGTGCACTGTAGCTGTAGGTGAGCTGAGTAGCGGGGCATGGTGTCGAACCACCATCAATGTACCTCATGATGAGAAGCTGGCTCCGAACGAGATGGGCCACCTGAGCCCTCCAGAACATGTAATTCTCACATGTCAATTTATGGTGATTGACGAGGCGATCAAGATGACGGGCGACGCCACAGCGTTGGAGAGGATTGATCATCTCGGAACGCTAATATTGGTGGGTGAGGTGCTGAGTGTGAGCGAGGGTGAAGTGCTCTCGATCGAGGTAGCATGGTCGACAGACACAGTCGATATTGCGTCCGTGGCCATCGTGCGTCGTAGTCAGATCAGATGGCGGCGACAGTGGAGGAGAAGTCGGAAGCGGTTAGGTCAGGAGAGAAGCTCTGATACTACGAAAGATGGAACGTATAAGAAAAGATTTGGTGGATTGCACGACACAATCGTGGCCGGCATGTCCTTTATCATATGAATAGGGGTGTTACAAGTTATAGAAAAAATACATCTCCTAATACGTATACACTACGATATTATATCAACTTGAACTTAGTTTTCACAACGCACATTTAATACTCTTCATGTCATTTGGGTACTGTATAGCCCGAGAGAACTTTGTCTTTTGTACTAACTTTGTCTTTGGGTACCCTTCCCCTCAAACTCAATTGTCAGTTGAACAATAGGGGGTTGTACAATAGTGATGTCTTTTGCTAGCCAATTGCTCTGCCCATTAGTTTGGCTCGGGAAACATCAGGATAAAGAAAGTTGGGGAAACACAGACGTAGCCTTAGTTCATTGAGCAAGAAAGTATGTGGATTCCAATATTGTCATGCAAGAAGTAGATATCCGGTAGTTTTCTTCGATCTTGGCATTGTATAGCGTGATTGATGTCTGCTGAACACATTGGCCGCGTCAATACAGTATTGGCCGCCTCGCATCGGGAAAGAATGGGCTGGATTCGCAGATTCGTTGCGGGCTGAAAATTACACAAATACAGTATATATATATATAAACTACATACGGATAAACTGGGGCCCCAGATTCTTGGGGCCCTGTGCGGTCGCCTAGTTCGCAGAGGGCCTTGGATGGGCCTGCCGAGGATGTACTAATTACGTCCACAATTATTTTGAACTCCTCCTCTAGGCTCTCTCCACGTTCCTCTACTTCCATCCTCTTCTTTCTCCATTTCTCTCCCTTCATTCAGAGTTCTTGCATCCATGCATTTTCGGTAGGGATCCATCCATAGTCTGTTATTAAATGCCTAGTGCCACTTCAATAACTAAGTTTTAGGTTACCTGCTTATACATATCCCTCTTGATCTTCTTATTTCGACTTAGATGCCACTCTCCAATTCTTGTTATCCAGGATGTTCTTGTCAGTGGAAATTGTAATTCTCGTTGGTCGCTCAACAAATCATCAATCGGATCGCTCCCCAAAACCTCCTGCATGGGTTGTAAGAAACTTACTCAACATGTCCCCCCCCATGTGTGGTGGTTCCGTAATTTACGCTCGTCCCTGTTTGCGATCTGGAGGCGACTCATGACCTAGATTGCTGCCATCTCGTCTCCGGTGAGTCCACAGGAGTAAAACCTCGGCAAAGTTCGGTAGTGGGGCACAAGAGGGCCTCTCTAGTCTAGCCACTTCCGTCGCCAAAACCTAACCTTTCCACAAAAGCCTTTCAAGTGCTTGTCTAGGGCACTTGATCATACACCAGTTTGTTATACCTAGATTGTCCTTGTGTGAGCAGTGCGGAGAGGGAGATAGGAGGTGGTGGAGGGAGTAGAGAGGATGTTGAGAGGTTTGAAGCTGATGGAGGCGGAGAAGAAGGGTGTGAGAATTGGATGGTTGGATGGGGAAAGGTGGGAGTAGTTATAGTGCAGGGGATCGCGAAGCTGTTGGCGGAGAAGCCGACGTTTGCAGAAGGGACGAAGAATGCGGTGGGTCCAATTTGGTGTCCAATGAAGGGAATCGAATGTAAGGATCTTGGATAAAATAAGTTCCTGATCACGTTCCACCAGGAATCAGGGAAAAAGAAGGCGGTTGATGGAGGCCCATGTAAGTTTGATAATGACCTACTAATCCTGGAAGACTTTGTGGTGAGTAAGACGGTGGAGGAGTACGAGTTCAACAAGATTCCGATATGGGTACGTATCCATAAGCTTCCTCTAGGCATGATGAGCAGAAGAACAGGAGAGGATATAGGAGATCAAATAGGAGAGTTTATGGAGGTGGATGGTGTGGAGGGAGACATGGCAATGGGAAAATACATGCGTGTCAAAGTTAGACTGAACATTGAGAAGCCGTTGATGAGGAGAACAATGGTCGTTGTAGATGAGGAGAGATCGCAGAGATGGTGTCCTTTTGAATATGAATATCTTCTCGACTTCTTCTACATTTGTGGCATTATAGGGCACCTGCATAGAGACCCCTCACAAAATTTGAAGAGGGGGGAGGAAGCACAGTTTGGCAAGTGGTTAATATGGATCCTGCCAAGAAGGCATCCTTCTTTAAAGTGGAGGAATGTAATACCTCGAACCTCTTTATAGTTTTAGAGAAGCGCACTTGGCTGCTCATCTCGTGGACAGCGACAAGCAGCACTGCGGATGGTCTCCGTATAGAGGAAGACGACGGCAGAGAGGGAGCTCGTCCACTTGGATCGTAGGGGAAAGTGGGCCACTTGTGGAGTTCGGTGGAGAGGAGGGTTAAAGGGCTAAAAGGCTGTTCGGGGAAAAGGCTAGGAAGGCCACGCCCAATTCTCTCCCTCTCTCTAGTTTTTCTTAGAAAACATTTTCTTCTTATTTCTCTTGTTTGTTTGTTTTGTTTATTTAAAACAAGCTAAAACATAAGCTTCACAAAGAACCACAAGATCAAATGAAACCAAAGAGAAACCAAGATGGGAGAGGTAGATGATCTATTTCGGTTTGATTTGAATTTGGGTCCAAATTCACACAAGCTTCTCACAAATTCAAAAGAAAACAAAATAGAATGAAGGTGGTGGCAAGCTTTACATGGGCCATGCATGGGTATTAAATTCCACATTTATAATTGTGAAAACAACTATAATTTCATAGGGACATATAATAGACATGCTTCCAAATTTGAATTAAGGCCCCACAAAAGGAGTGTGGGCGTGCTTCCCCACATGTCCTAGATGGTATATAATCATGAATGAAGATAAAATGGCCAACTTAGTCTGTGTTTCCCACTAGATCAACATATAGCCAAAAATATATTCATACATGATCATATATTCAAATAAAAACCATATGGAAGCTTGTGAAGGAATTCTACTCACATAGCATGCAAATGTGGCCATGCGGCTTCCCATATCCAATATTGTGAAAACAACATATATCATATATGGAAGCATGTAGAAAGAAGTGGATCCACCCCAACACATGTGAGCTAGATTTAAATACCAATGAGAAATACAATATCTCATATATAATTAGGATGGTAGAATTTGGATAGAGCCATAAGAAAGGTGGTGGAAGAATAAAAGATATACCCCAACTCAACTTGGGCACCTAACAATATATCAAGAACCAACTATAATATATCAAGAGGAAAATACAATTAATAAACAAATGCACAATGAGAGGAAGAACTAAATGATAGGATTTTATATGATGCTCAAATGCAGTGTGGCACGGTGACATGAGCATGATATAATGAAGATGCAATAAATGACATGTAGGAAGTAGCAATATGTAGGCTAGACAAGTAGCATTACAATTGTTAGACAATTTGGATGCTACAAGGAAGAAGTGGGTTGAGCCAGGTGAAAGAAGGCTTAGTGGATGGAACAGTGGGGGTAGTGGGGGGAGTAGGATAGGTAGCGATGCCCCATTGTGGCGAAAGGAGGACAATGTTTCTAGCGAGAGTGGGAAAATTAGGGAGAACGGAGGTCAGGAGGTTACAAGTCCACTTAAGAGAACTAGTGGGGAAAAGAAGGGTGACAAGGGAAATGCCTCCAAACAGCTGAAATTTGGGGATACATGTTCAGAAGGTGTGGAGAAAGATCCGAGGGTCCCTATATGTTCAGATAAAGTGGGAAATGATAATAGAGTGGATGTGGCTCTAATGGTGATCGACAAAAGGAGCGGTGAGGGTAAGATGGGTGAAGAGGACAGTAAGCAAGAGGATGTAGGAGATAATGGCGACTTAAGCAAAAATGAAGGAAAGAGCTCATCGAAGGATCCAAGGTCTAGTATGAAAATATTCAAAAGAGTGAATCGTTCTAGCGTGGAGGAGAAGGTGATGAGTACAGGGAAGGGAGAAAGAAAGAGAGGTGGAGAGGACATGGATGTTGACGATGTGGTGAAACCGAAGAAAACATGTGAGGTGGAGGACATGCAGAATCTGAACAATGCTGATGCAACAAGCTGCCGGAACAGCTCCTCGAGTCCCATTGAGGATAGGTGGTTGGAATGGCCAGGGATTGGGGAATGGCCCGACCATTCGTGTTCTTATTGATCTCAATAAGGAGGACCCTAATATTTTGTTTGTTGCATAGACAAAAATGGAACAAAGTAAGTTGGAGTGGCTTAGGTGGAAGCTTGGAATGCCAAATATGATGATCAAAAACTACGAGGGTCGGAGTGGCGGCCTGGTGATGTTTTGGAAGAGAGAGGTTAACTTGAGATTAGTAGGGTTTGTTTCGAAGTATCATATATATACGGAGATAATAGAGGAGGATGGTTTTGTATGGAGGTTCACTGGCATATATGGTGATCCTCATTCGGAGGGCCAGGATAATACGCGGAGGCTTATGAGAACTCTAAAACATCAGAATGATAAACCATGGATTTTTATTGGTGAATTCCGTGAGATCCTCTATGCATGGGAGAAGGAGGGGGAGCACCACGCCCATAGAGTTGCGTGCACAGGTTTAAGGAGACACTAGAGTTCTACGAATTAGGAGATCTTGGATTTACAGGTGATGCTTTCACCTGGCGCAACCACAACCATGAAGCAGATAAGTATATCAAGGAAAGGTTAGATCATGCGGTTGCAACACAATCTTGGTGCAACCATTTCCCTTCCTTCAAGGTAGTAAATGGGGACCCAAGGCATTCAGATCACAAGCCTATTCTTGTGGATACACGGGGAGCAGAGAGAGCTAGGAGGTGCCCATATCGGGGAACTGTTCAAAGGTTTGAAGCTAACTGGTTGGAAGAAGAGGAGTTTGTGGACATTGTGAAGGAAGCATGGGAAGCGGAAGTAAATGTTAATCAGAAGGAGGTCGCAGGGGCGGTGAAAGGAGTGCTGTGGGAGTTAGTGTCGTGGAGTAGGAATACCCTGGGTGATCTAGAGAAGCAGATTAGTAAGGTGAAAAAAAATTAGAGGGTGGCGAAGGAAAGGTATCAGCCCTGAGCAAGTTAAAAGGGAAGAGCTACTGCATTTCAAACTAAGCAGGCTTGAGGACCAAAAAGAGATGTACTGGAAGCAAAGGGCTCATATCCAATGGATGAAGGGGGAGATAGAAACACAAAATTCTTCAACTTGGTGGCTTCAGAGAGGAAGAGGAGGAATAGGATTAAAAAACTTAAGAAGGAAGATGTGAGTGTAGTGGATGATGAAGGGGAATGAAGGAAGTTATTACTAACTATTTTGTAAACCTCTTTGCATCCAGTGCAGGTTCTCGTGTGGATGAACTCATAGGTCATGTCAGCCAACGAGTAACTCCAGCTATGAATGAAGTGCTTTACACGGAGTTCACACCGGAAGAAGTAAAAGAAGCTCTTAAGAGTATTGGAGATCTAAAGGCCCCTGGGTTGGACGACATGCCATCCATTTTTCATTGGGGAGAAGATGACAACAAAGGTGCTACATGTGTTAAACGGTGGCCTAATGCTGGAGGGTTGGAACAATACTTATGTGGTTTTGATACTAAAAATAAAATATCCTGGAAGCTGATGAGTGCATATTTGCATCATGTTTTACACTATTATTTTGCATTGTAGATGTAGGATCTTGGTATTTTATGGCGCTTGCACGCATATTTTATGTCTGTTTTCACCAGGATCAGGACAGATGATGGATCCAATGGACACAATTATTGGAGCAGTTCTACTGAGGAGAAAAGGAGTAAAAAAACATAAATAGCTTATTTGGGAAATATTAATAATACTAGAAGAAAACCCGAAGCGAACAAAGGAGACAGACGGTTCAACGACCAACCATACGACCGGAATAAATTTTCCGGCCATATAGTTCCGGTCGTATAGTTGGCACCACCACCGCCTCCTCAAATAGTTTCACCCCGTGCAACTGGATCAGAGAGACGACATACAGAACACCTAGAAATCGCCGAAACCTCACGTCTGGAAGGCATCTGGAGGGGGAACTCATCCACCGGGGATCCATCTTCGCCCAGTGCAGATCCGGGAGGCTAAGGCACTGATCTTCATCATCCACCGCTGCATCACCACCATCTCCATCCATCCCATCTACATCTTATCTAGATCTTGTTGTAATTTCTATACTCATTGTGGATTTATACAAGTACTATTCATCTATGATATATTCCATTGTTATTGCCATGATGTTGATTGCCTCCATGTCTGAGTAGATCATTAGTTCTTGGGGATATGGAGAAACCCTAGTATGATATTGGCATAATATAAAGTTTATTATGATATTCATCCCTGTGACCATGTGTTAGATTGTCTTCATCTTGATGTTGAGAGAAGTCGACCTCTCAATACTTGCCTCTCATGGGGACTTGATGGAGGAAACTACTTGTTGGTAGACGGAGGTGTGTTAGCACTTACAATGACTATAAAGCTGTTGGCACTCCTTACGTATCAACTTGGGAAACCAAGGAAACTCACGGAACACTATCCATGCCATGGGATACGTCCTACGGGATTACATCCCTTAATAGAACAGTAATTCAATTGATGTCGATTGCTGACTGCTGTGGTTATGAGGATGATGTGAGAAGCGGTTGCTGCCTATTTGTCCAAATACGGAGGTCCTCCCACACATACATAGTTGAGAATTTTCATGATAATAATCTTTATCTTAGCTCCTTATAATTCTAGTGGTGTATCCACTACTCCTTGAGAACATTTTTCCCCTATTGCAGTTCCAATCTCTCTTACACACGCGATACTTACTTTCTGTGTTCAGTTGTTTTACTTTACTTATTGTTGCTCTTATACCAAAAACCCCCAAACACCTTTCTACATAATACTCGCATTTTATCTTGTCACTTAGAACTTTATTTAGCATTTCTATTGTAATATTTATTTCAAGAGTTATTAGACTTCAGACTCCTACTCCCTGTGGGATCGATATCTTTATTTTGAAACTAGCTACCAACGATCTGCGCACTTGCAGCCATCAAGCTATTTTCTAGCACCGTTGTCGGGGAGCTAAGCCCTATAGGTCTTTTAGTTTCTGCTTATTGATGCGCTCGACTTTCAATGTAGAGCTCGTTGGGAACCCCAAGAGGAAGGTATGATGAGCACAACAGTAAGTTTTCCCTCGGTTATGTAACCAAGGTTTAATCGAACCAGTAGGAGCAAGGAAACACCCCAAAGGTGTTACTAGCTGAGCTTTGGCAGGGCGCACTACCGGTGCTAGTAGCAACGTGGAGACCTGCACAACACAACCACAGAACTTTGTCCCCAACTTGCGATGAGGTTGTCAATCTCACCGTGTTTCGTGGAAAACAAAGGATTAAACGTATCGAATGGAAGGAAGTAAAAGTTTGCAGAACGTAAACACAAAGCAGTAAACAGTTGTAGATTGTATGTAAAGAAAAAGGACCAGGATCCATAGTTCACTAGAGGTGGCTCTCCTTAGATAGATAACATGATGGGTGACAAATTATAGCGGGGCAATTGACAAACACCGAGAAAGCAATACATGCATATACTAATCATCTTGACTCCTCGGAGACTTGATTGGGCATTACAACATAATACATAGACCCATCCAACTGCATCTATGACTAATAATCCACCTTCAGGTTATCATCCGAACCCCCTCCAGTATTAAGTTGCAAGCAACAGATTATTGCTTTACGAACTGCGTGTAAAGTAAACAATACGATTGTTCTATGAACAAAAGATTGTTGTTTTCTCCCTAGTAGCAACAACACATCTAGTACCTTAGTGATTTCTGTCACTTCCCCAGATTACCAGAGGCATGAACCCACTATCGAGCATAAATACTAACTCTTGGAGTTGCTAGCATCTACTTGGCAAGATAGCTACTAACAACGGAAAGCATGCAAGATCTCAAATAACAAAGACATGATAGAATCAATAATCAATCTGAAATAGCATCTCAATATCCATCGGATCCCCGCAAACACAACATGTATGAATTACAAATAGATGATATTGATCATGAACGGAGCTCACAAGATCTAAACATGAAAGCACAAAGGAGGAGTAACCAACCATCTAGCTACCACATGGATCCGTAGTCCAAGGATGAACTACTCACGCATCACACCGGAGGCTTGCATGGTGATGAAGAAGGCCTCTAGGGTGAATTCCCCTCTCCGGCAGGGTGCCGGGAAGAGCTTCAGATCCCTCCCGATCTAGGGATGGAGATGACGGCAGCTACAGACTCTTTCTTGGATTTTTGATCGGGTCCTTAGGGTTTTCATCCCGAGGGTAATATATAGGCGGAAGGGGAGGCTGAGGGGGTGCCGGGAGCGGCCACACCACCCCCTGGCATGGGCCAGGCCTGGCCGCGTGGCCAGGTGGTGTGGTGGCCCCCAGTCCCTTCTCCGTCTCGTATTCGGGCACTTGATCACTTCCGGAAAATAGGCACTTTGGCTTTTGTCCCATCCAATTCCGAGAATATTCATTTTCTGACTTTCCTGGAACCAAAAACAGCAGAAACATGCAGCTGGCACTATGGCTCTTATTAATAGGTTAGTCCAAGAAATCATATGAAAGGTACTCCAAAGTTGGAACAAAACACAAGAAAGTGGATAAAACCAAGCATGCAACATCAAAAATTATAGATACATTTGCAATGTATCAACATCCCCAAGCTTAACTCCTGCTTGTCCTCGAGTAGGTAAGTGATAAAAATAAAGAATAATTTTTGAGGTGACATGCACCATCAAAGACTTGATCAAAGTATTTGCAAAACATTCAAAGCTGGGATCATAGTACTTCAATCATAACATGAAAGACAAAGTTCTAGCAATAAGCAAAGAAACTATGATGCAACATGAAAAGGCACAGACAAAAGATTCATGAATAACAATGCTTTGCAAGACGTTTGTTTGTTTCACATAAAGAAAACATAGCATAATAGTATTCAGCTTGTCCCTCAATATAGTAACAAATATAAATGCATAGGACACCTTCAAAGTTCATAAGAGTGACTAGATACAATAGTTTAAAACAAGCAATAACAAGTTATGCATCAATCAACTAGTCTTGGGACAATGCACATAGAACTAAGAATGGCCACTATGCTCTCAAAGTAGGTGCATAAAGATAGAAGGTGGAGACTCAATATAATGGTGGAAGAAAACCCTTTTGTAAAAGTAAGTTGGGATTCAAGTCTCATAAAGAGCTTCCAAAAATTATGGTACTTGTAGCTTTCAGCTCTCATTGCCCCTATCATAAGCATCTTGAAGGTGATTAAGGTTAAAGGGATACAACTAAGAGGATATGCTTGACAAGTTATAAAGCGAAATCTCATGCCCCCTACTTACGAAGACCGATCCTCATGCTACTCAACTTCAGTCACGAGTAAGCTCTTGTCATTGTAAGTATATGTGTTTCATTAAGAACCTCCAACGGGGTACCCCTTGCACATGATACGGGAGCTTTCCCATAATAAAAATGACAAGGCAAGCAGACAATGAGCATCTCAGCGATCTTTTTATTTGCTATTTGCATAGGTTTTTATTAAGGATGCTTCATAGAGTGTTCATTATGGTGATGCTGCAAGTTTCCACCATGATTAGGCATGGATTAGGCTAGTGGCCCAGGCGTTTCTCTAACACACATACAAACTCCATGATCTTACAAGTTCCACTTTTATTTCACACCCGCCGGGATCCGTAAGCAAAAGAACATGATATCAACGGGGTACAAAGTACAAGTGCAATATTGAAAGCGTTCCCCATGGTACATGGTTCTGCTAATTTCAACTTATAAAGCGCAAGCATATACGCAACAAACAAGGACCCAATGGTTCAAGTTTATTAGAGGCAATAAAGTAAAGTGTGCCATGAAGTTCGTGAGAGCTTTAATCACTAGTTTTCTCATAACAAGTGGAAGGTAAACAAAAACATGAATATACTTGGAATAGCATAAGCTAGTAGGTAGGTATGGTGGACTCTTTGGAATAACTTGGTTTAGGGATTTGGATGCATGAGTGGAACTCATACTTTGTTGTGGAGGCTTAGCAAAAGACTGGGAGCGACAAACTAAGAGAGCAATAATGGCCATAATCATGCAGAGCGACAAAACATCATTGATCAAAGCATAAAGTGATACTACAAGTTGAAAACTAAAGGATCATAAAGTCTATGGTGACTTTGGATAGTTATAACATGGTGTGAGCATGCGCCAAGTCAACCCAAAGAAAGCATCAAAGGAGAATACCACTATACTATGCTTTAATATGCTAAAACAACGCATGATTCATCCAAACCACATTAAGCAATCTCAATTGTTTATAACAAGTCATGCTACAGCAAAGAATACTAAGCATAAAGCCAAAACAATATCAAGCATGGCATGACAAAGCATAGGCCACAGTAAAAAACGAGCTCTTTTTACCACATAAGCATGAACTTTCCTACTCTTTTCCAAACCAAACCATACTATTTGCAAACCAAAGTATGAAAGAGGGAGTCCAACCAATTTATTCAGAAAACTAAGAAAACCAAGAAAACTAAAAACTAAAACGAAAACGAAAAATAAGACGCTCCAAGAAAAACACAACTGTGCATGAAACAATAAAAATGAAGCGTTTGGAAGAAACCTGGGATTTTTATCGATGAAGAAGGGGATGCCTTGGGCATCCCCAAGCTTTGATGCTTGTACTTCTTGGATATTTCTTGGGGTGACACGCGTGGCATCCCCAATCTTGAGATTTAGTCCATCCTTCATCTCATTACTCATTCCTTCCATACACCTGAATTTTTTCCTTCATACAAAACTTCACACAATCTCATTAGCAACATTAGTGCACTTAAGATAAATAAGTCTCAAGGTTCAGTTCTAACACCAAATAAACTTCCATTAGAACACTAGATACTGTAGCACTTTCCTCAAAAAGCTCAATTCCCCAAAAGAACTCAAGAAGGAACCAACAAGAAGCAAATGCAGAAAATGGCAGAAATCTGTCAAAACAGACCAGCAGGTAAAGACGAATTTTTTCGAAGACCTTCTGTTGCTCAAATCAAAAAGGGTTGAACTAACGAAAGTTAGATAACAACCTGGGGTAGAAGAACAAAACATTACAGCTCAATCCGACATACAGAGCTGTCTCACGAATGTTTACGGTGAAGCACAGAAATCTGTTTCGGGACAGCAACTTTCCCAATCATTACTTCTCTCTCATTAGAGGTTACTCTTGGCACAAAAAGAAAATAAAAAGGATAAGGAGATGTTATTACAGAGATAATAACTTCCAAGACTCTACTAAAACTCTTGGGTTATCTCCCAACAATTACTTTTCTTTAACGCTTTTAAGTTAGGCATAATTTTTTAGAAGATGCTCTCATAGGAAATATGAATTGAAGTAAAAGAGAGCATCAAGAAGCAAATTCAAAACACATTTAATTCTAACCCACTTCCTATGCATAGGAATCTTGTATGCAAATAAATGCACAAAGAACAAAGTGACAGGCATAGGAAGATAAAACAAAAGTAACTTCAAAACTTTTAGCACATAGAGAGGTTTTTCATTACCATAAAAACTTCTACAACCATATTTTTCTCTCTCATAATAATTTTCAGTAGCCTCATGAATAAACTCAACAATATAACTATCACATAAGGCATGCTTTTCATGATCTACAAGCACTAGAGATTTATTATAAATTTTTTCAAAAGAATCCTTGGGAACATAACATTCTCCCTCCTTTGATAAGCATGGGGGACAATCAAATAATGTAAGGGATAAAGAGTTACTCTCATTAGAAGGTAGGCATGGGTAGATCCATTCTTCCTCCTTTTGTCCATCACTCTACTCCTCTTTTTCATCTAATGAGCTTTCAGGTTCAGCAATTTCTTCTTCCATGGAGGTTCTAGCAGGCGGTGGTTCATCTATTACCTCAGCAGTCATAAAACTGTCCCCAAATAGGAAATTGAGTGAGCTATCCATAATGAAATAGTGATTGGAGCAGAGCTAGTCATAAAGGCAACTTAAGAAAGGAACTAAATTTTTTGTGTTTTCTAAAGAACAAAACAAGCAAACAAAGCAAAAAGAAACTAAGCAAAACAAAAACAACAAAGTAAAGAGATTGGTTATGAGAGACTCCCCTTGTGAAGATGTCCTTGATTCCCTGGCAACGGCGCCAGAAAAGATCTTGATGAGCCCGACTTTCAATGTAGAGCTCGTTGGGAACCCCAAGAGGAAGGTATGATGAGCACAGCAGTAACTTTTCCCTCAGTTATGAAACCAAGGTTTAATCGAACCAGTAGGAGCAAGGAAACACCCCAAAGGTGTTACTAGCTGAGCTTTGGCAGGGCGCACTACCAGTGCTAGTAGCAACGTGGAGACCTGCACAACACAACCACAGAACTTTGTCCCCAACTTGCGATGAGGTTGTCAATCTCACCGTGTTTCGTGGAAAACAAAGGATTAAACGTATCGAATGGAAGGAAGTAAAAGTTTGCAGAAAGTAAACACAAAGCAGTAAACAGTTGTAGATTGTATGTAAAGAAAAAGGACCAGGATCCATAGTTCACTAGAGGTGGCTCTCCTTAGATAGATAACATGATGGGTGACAAATTATAGCGGGGCAATTGACAAACACCGAGAAAGCAATACATGCATATACTAATCATCTTGACTCCTCGGAGACTTGATTGGGCATTACAACATAATACATAGACCCATCCAACTGCATCTATGACTAATAATCCACCTTCAGGTTATCATCCGAACCCCCTCCAGTATTAAGTTGCAAGCAACAGATTATTGCTTTACGAACTGCGTGTAAAGTAAACAATACGATTGTTCTATGAACAAAAGATTGTTGTTTTCTCCCTAGTAGCAACAACACATCTAGTACCTTAGTGATTTCTGTCACTTCCCCAGATTACCAGAGGCATGAACCCACTATCGAGCATAAATACTAACTCTTGGAGTTGCTAGCATCTACTTGGCAAGATAGCTACTAACAACGGAAAGCATGCAAGATCTCAAATAACAAAGACATGATAGAATCAATAATCAATCTGAAATAGCATCTCAATATCCATCGGATCCCCGCAAACACAACATGTATGAATTACAAATAGATGATATTGATCATGAACGGAGCTCACAAGATCTAAACATGAAAGCACAAAGGAGGAGTAACCAACCATCTAGCTACCACATGGATCCGTAGTCCAAGGATGAACTACTCACGCATCACACCGGAGGCTTGCATGGTGATGAAGAAGGCCTCTAGGGTGAATTCCCCTCTCCGGCAGGGTGCCGGGAAGAGCTTCAGATCCCTCCCGATCTAGGGATGGAGATGACGGCAGCTACAGACTCTTTCTTGGATTTTTGATCGGGTCCTTAGGGTTTTCATCCCGAGGGCAATATATAGGCGGAAGGAGAGGCCGAGGGGGTGTCGGGAGCGGCCACACCACCCCCTGGCATGGGCCAGGCCTGGCCGCGTGGCCAGGTGGTGTGGTGGCCCCCAGTCCCTTCTCCGTCTCGTATTCGGGCACTTGATCACTTCCGGAAAATAGGCACTTTGGCTTTTGTCCCATCCAATTCCGAGAATATTCATTTTCTGACTTTCTTGGAACCAGAAATAGCAGAAAACAGGCAGCTGACACTGTGGCTCTTGTTAATAGGTTAGTCCAAGAAATCATATGAAAAGTACTCCAAAGTTGGAACAAAACACAAGAAAGTGGATAAAACCAAGCATGGAACATCAAAAATTATAGATACATTTGCAATGTATCACTTATTTATTTTGTCTAAGTCTTGTTTTGAGTTACAGGTTTCCACCAACATGATGGAGTTTGAGCATATGAATAGTGCTAACCCAATCAACCACTTTGGGAAGCCCTATGATATTTATAAAAGAGACAACTCCAATGAGAAGACAAGGGGGTTTGAAATAAATCCTCTCCTACTCGGTATTCTACACAAGAAGCAATTTATTGGAGATGAAGAAGATACTGATCCATATCAGCATATTGCATGTTTCAAAGATATATGTGGCACTTTTCAATTAAAGGGATATACTGCTGATGAGGTAAGGGTTAAACTTTTTAGTCAGACTTTGACTAGTTCAGCTCTCTCATGGTATAGATCTCTACCCCCTGAAGCCACTACTACTTGGGATAATCTAGTGGATTCTGTGAAGCAACTTCTGTCACATTGGTGCAACATGCAATATGTTGCTTTCCTATGTGCTTTGGTATATATGACCATGCATGGTTTAATTTTACACATGGATACCCTAGAGACATTGCATGATGTGTGTTCTTTTCCTAAACCAGTACACACTGATATACATCCACTAGAGCCACTGATCCCATCACATGACCACATTGCATATATGTACACTGTTATTTTCCAAAACAACAATGATGATGATATCTCTCTACATATATGCATGACCACACACACATGCATATACTCAAGTGGATTTTGTGATAATGTACAACTTCTATCACACTGGTCCATGCATGCATGCAATGTGGAAGGCTCCTTTATTTAATTCATATGTGTCTCTATGACCCATATGGAATATCTCTCCTATAGAGTCATATTGCATGCATGTGTTCTTTTCCTAACCCACATTGATATGGCCACAAGAGTCATAGATATATCCACACCATGATGACCACATTGCATGTGTGTTCTTTTCCAATAATACCACACACTGATATCTACATATGACCACACACACTTTGTGATGCAACTTATGTCACACTAGTGCAACATGCAATGTGTGGAAGCTGCTTTTCCTATGTGTTTGGTCTCTGTGTCCATGGTTGTACACATGGAACCCCTAGAGTCATTGCATGTGTTATTTTCCTAAATAAACCACATTGATATCCACACTGCTATAGGTGTCATTGATCCACATATAACCACATTGCACATTGATATATATCTACATGACCACACACACTAGTGGATTCTGTGATGCAAAAAACTTTTGTCACACACACACACATACACACACACACATCATACACAGGTGCAACATGCATATGTGGAAGCTGCTTTTCTATGCGTTTTTTGGTCTCTATGAGACCATGCATGGTTTGACACATGGATCCCTTAGATGCTAGAGTCATTAATTAATTGCATGTGTGTGTTCTCTTCCTAAAAACCACATTGATATCCACACTAGAGTCATGATCTCTCCACATAACTATTGCATGTGCTCATTTCCAAAACCACATGATGATATCTACATGCATGACCCACACACATACTCTAGAGGATTCTGTGATGCAACTAACTTCTATCAGATTGGTGCAAACATGCATGCAATATATGTTGCTTTCCTATGTGTTTTTGGTCTATGTGACCATGCATCGTTTAATTTGACACATGGATCCCTAGAGACATCATTGCATGATGTGTGTTCTTTTCCAAATAAACCAGTACACACTGTCCACTAGCTAGAGTCACTGATCCATATCACATGACCACATTGCATATATGTACACTATTCTTTTCCAAAACCACAATGATATATCTAGCTACATGTACATGACCACACACATGCATATACTCAAGTGGATTCTATGATGATGCATAACTTGTGTCACACTAGTGTAACCATGCATGCAATGTGGAAGCTCCTTTATTAATTAATTCCTATGTGTTTTTGGTCTCTATGACGACCATGGATCTCTCCTAGATTCATATTTTACAATGATGTATTCTTTTCCTAACCCACATTATTGATTTGGCCACTAGAGTCATTGTTGATAGACCACATGATGACCACATTGCATGTGTTCTTTTCCAATAATATATACCACATTGATATTGATATGTTGCTAACGTATCCATAATTTTTGATGTTCCATGCTTGGTTTTATCTACTTTCTTATGTTCTGTTCCAACTTTGGAGTACTTTCTATACACTTTCTTGGACTAACCTATTAACAAGAGCCACAGTGCCAGCTGCCTGTTTTTTGCTGTTTTTGGTTCCAGGAAAGTCAGAAAATGAATATTCTCGGAATTGGACGGGACAAAAGCCAAAGTCAGTTTTCACCGAGGGACACAAGCAGCCAGAATACAAGACGGAGAGGGGCCAGGGGGCCGCCACACCACCTGGCCGCGCGGCCTAGCCTGGCCCGCACCAGGGGGTGGTCTGGCCGCCTCCGGCACCCCCTCGGCCCCCCTTTTGCCTATAAGATGCCTCCGATATAGAAACCCTAAGGACCCGATCAAAATTCCACAAAAGAGTTTGTAGCCACTGTCATCTCCATTCCTAGATTGGGAGGGATCTGAAGCTCTTGCCGGCACCCTGCCGGAGGGGAGAATTCACCCTGGAGGCCTTCTTCATCACCATGCAAGCCTCCGGTGTGATGCGTGAGTAGTTCATCTCTGGACTACGGGTCCATGTAGTAGCTAGATGGCTGGTTCTCCCCTTTGTGCTATGATGTTTAGATTTTGTGAGCTCCTTTTATGATCAAGATCATCTATTTGTAATTCCTACATGTTGTGTTTGCGGGGATTCGATGGATATTGAGATGCTATTTCAAATTGATTATTGATTCTATCATGTCTTTGTTATTTGTGATCTTGCATGCTTTCCGTTGTTAGTAGCTATCTTGGCCAAGTAGATGCTAGCAACTCCAAGAGTTAGTATTTATGCTCGATAGTGGGTTCATGCCTCTAGTAATCTGGGGAAGTGACAGAAATCTCTAAGGTACTAGATGTGCTATTGATACTAGGGAGAAATAACAATTCTTTGTTTATAGAACAATCGTATTGTTTACTTTACACGCAATGCATAATGCAATTATCTCTCACTTGCAACTTAATACTAGAGGGGGTTCGGATGATAACCTGAAGGTGGATTATTAGTCATAGATGCAGTTGGATTATGGTCTATGTATAATGTTGTAATGCCCAATCGAATCTCAAAGGAGTCAAGATGAGTAGTATATGTATGATTGCTTTCTCTATGTTTGTCAGTTGCCCCACTGTAATTTGTTCACCCAACATGTCATCTATCTTAAGGAGAGCCACCACTAGTGAACTATGGACCCCGGTCTTTTCTTTTACCATCAATCTACAACTGTTTACTGTTTTCTGTTTACTTTGTGCAAACTATTACTTTCTTCCACTCGATACATTTAATCCTTTTTTTTAGCAAAACCGGTGAGATTGACAACCTCATCGCAAGTTGGGGGCAAAGTTTTGTGGTTGTGTTGTGAAGGTTTCCATGTTTCTGCTGGCACCGGTAGTGCGCCCTGCCAAAGTCCAACTAGCAACACCTTTGAGGTGTTTCCTTGCTCCTACTGGATTGATAACCTTGGTTTCATAACTAAGGGAAAACTTGCTGCTGTGCTCATCATACCTTCCTCTTGGGGTTCCCCAACGGGCTCGATATATTTTGGGCTAAGCAACTGATTTTCTGGCGCCGTTGCCAAGGAGTCAAGGACATCTTCACAAGGGGAGTCCCTCATAACCCATCTCTTTACTTTGTTGTTTTTGTTTTTCTTAGTTTATTTCTGCTTTGTTTGCTTGTTTCTTTATCAAAAACACAAAAAAAAATAGTTTCCTAGTTTGCTTTCTTATTTAAAAACACAAAAAATGACTATTCTTGAAAACACTAAGTTGTGTGACTTCACTAGCACGAATAACAATGATTTTATGAGCACACCTATTGCTCCACCTGTTCCTGAAGCTACATTCTTTGAAATAAAACTTGCTTTACTCAATCTTGTTATGAGAGAACAATTTTCTGGCATTGGTAATGAAGATACTGCTGCTCATCTAAATAACTTTGTTGAACTTTGTGAGCTGCAAAAGCATAGGGATATAGATGGAGATATTATTAAGCTTAAATTGTTTCCTTTCTCTTTGAGAGGAAAAGCTAAAGAATGGTTGATTCTTGGACTAAATGCAAAGATGCTTTCATTGGAAAATACTATCCTCCTGCTAAGATTATATCTATGAGAAGTGAAATAATGAAGTTTACACAATCTGATAATGAACATGTTGCTCAAGCTTGGGAAAGAATGAAATCTTTGGTAAAGAATTGTCCCACATGGACTAACTGCTTGGATGATTATGCAAACCTTTTATGCAAGATTGAAATATTCTTCAAGAAATCTATTGGATTCTGCTGCTAGATGTACCTTTATGACCATTACTTTGGGTGCTGCAACAAAGCTTCTGGATAATATGATGGTTAACTATTCTGAATGACATACTAAGAGAGCTCCACAAGGTAAGAAGGTAAATTCTGTTGAAGAAACCTCCTCCTTGAGTGATAAGATTGATGTTATTATGTCTATGCTTGTTAATGGGAACACCCATATTGATCCAAATAATGTTCCCTTAGCCTCTTTGGTTGCTCAAGACGAGCAAGTTGATGTGAACTTTATAAGAAATAACAATTTTAGCAATAATGCCTATAGGAATAATTTTGGTAACAACAATTATAGGCCATATCCTCCCAACAATGGTAATGCTTATGGAAATTCCTACAACAATAATAGGAGTGCTCCCTCTGAACTTGAAGTTATGCTTAAAGACTTTATTAGTAAATAAACTGCTTTCAATAAAACTATTGAGGAAAAACTCTCTAATGCTGAAAGAAATATAGCATCTTTGGCTGAAGCTCAATCTTCTTTGAATAAAATGACTGCTAAACCTGAAACTAATGAGAATCCCTTTGCAGCCACTAATGTCATACAAGTTAGAATTGATGAAAATGTTAGACTATTAGCTGAATTGCATGCTAAGTGGGAAAGAGAAGATGAAATTGCTAGAAACATTAGTGTTTCTACTATCACTACCACTAGTGTTGAGGCTAGTAATAGCTCTACTACTTTAGATGATAATTATGATTTTGATCTTGATGGTTGCAACATCTCTGAAGTTATTAAGTTCCTACAAAAGCTTTCTAAAAGTCCTAATGCTAGTGCTATGAATATGGCCTTTACAAAACACATTACTGATGCTCTCATAAAAATTAAAGAAGAAAAGATGAAACATAAAGCTTCTATTCCTATGAAACAAGAAGATGGTTAGGAACCCATCATTACTATGAAAGTGAATGATTTTGATTTCAAAGTTTATGTGATCTTGATAGTAGTGTTTCTATTATGCCTAGAAGGATTTATGATATGCTTGATTTGCCACCATTGGAAGATTGTTATTTGAATGTCCCACTTGATGATAATGCTAAAAAGAAACTCATGAGGAGTATTAATGATGTTTTTATTATGGTTAACAATGCCTATGTCTCTGTTGATTTCTATGTTTTGCATGTTGAATGCAATGCTTCTTGTCCTATTACTTTGGGAAGACCTTTTCTTAGAACTGTTGGTGCCATCATTGATATGAAAGAAGGCACCATTAAATATTAACTTCCACTCAAGAAAGTTATAGAACACTTCCCTAAGAAGAGATAGAAGATTTCTTTTGCCTCTCCTATGATAACAAAATTTGCTCTTAATGCTTCTTCATTTGAGAACACTTGATTCTTTTTCTTGCTTCTTATGCCTAACTTAAAGGCGTTAAAGAAAATTACTTATTGGGAGATAACCCAAAAGTTTTAGATGAGTCTTGGAAGTTATTAATTCAGTAATAACCGCTCCTTATCCTTTTTATTTTCTTTTTGTGCCAAGAGTAACCTCTAATGAGAGAGAAGTAATGATTGGGAAAGTTGTTGTCCCGAAACAGATTTCTGTGGTTCACCGTAAAAATTCGTGTAAAATCTGTGTACGTCATTTTGAGGCGTGAATTTTTGTGCTTCTAACCCAGGTTGTTATATAACTTTCGTTAGTTCAACACGTTTCGATTTGAGCAACATAAGGTCTTCGAAAAAATTTGTATTTACCTGTTGGTCTGTTTTGAAAGATTTCTGCCATTATTTGCATTTGCTTCTTGTTGGTTCCTTTTTAAGTTCTTTTGGGGAATTGAGCTTTTGATGGAAGTGCTACAGTAGCTTGTGTTTATTTGGAAGTTTTATTGGTGTTAGGATTGAGCCTAAAGACTTATTATCTTGAGTGCACTAATGTTGCTAATAAGATTGTATGAAGTTTTGTATGAGGGAAAAATTTCAGGTGTATGGAAGGAATGAGTAATTAGATGAAGGATGGACTAAAGCTCAAGCTTGGGGATGCCACGTGTGTCACCCCAAGAAATATCCAAGAAGTACAAGCGTCAAAGCTTGGGCATGCCCAAGGCATCTCCTTCTTCATCAATAAAAATCATAGGTTTCTTCCAAACACTTCATTTTTATTGTTTCATGCACAGTTGTGTTGTTCTTGGAGCGTCTTCTTTTTCGTTTTGGTTTTGGTTTTTTGTTTGCTTGGTTTTCTTAGTTTTCTGAATAAATTGGTTGGACCCCCTCTTTCATGAATTGGTTTTCAAATAGCTTGGTTTGGATTGGAAAAGAGTAGGAAAAGTTCACGCTTAAGTGGTAAAGAGAGTTTGTTTTTTACTATGGCCTATGCTTTGTCATGCCATGCTCAATATTGTTTTGGATTTATGCTTAGTATTCTTTGCTGTAGCATGACATGTCATAAACAATTGAGATTGCTTAATGTGCCTTGGAATAATCATGCGTTGTTTTAGCATATTAAAGCATAGTATTGTGGTATTCTCCTTTGATGCTTTATTTGGGTTGACTTGGCGCATGCTCACACCATGTTATGACTAAACCAAGTCTCCCTAAGCCTTTATTATCCTTTAGTTTTCAACTTGTAGTATCACTTTATGCTTTGATTAATGATGTTTTGTCGCTCTGCATGATTATGGCCATTATTGCTCTCTTAGTTGGTCGCTCCCAGTCTTTTGCTAGCCTCCATAACCAAGTGTGAGTTCCACTCATGCATCCAACTCCTAAAACCAAGTAATTCCAAAGAGTCCACCATACCTACCTATTAGCATATGCTATTCCAAGTATATTCATGTTTTTGTCCACCTTCCGAATTAAACTTGTTATGAGAAAATTAGTGATTAAAGCTCTCACGAACTTGATGGCACACTTTAATTTTTTGCATTTAATAATCTTGAACCATTGCATCCATCTTTGTTGCGTATATGCTTGCGCTTTATAAGTTGAAGTTAGCAGAACCATGTATCATGGGGAATGCTTTCAACATTCCACTTGTACTTTGTACCCTGTTGATATCATGTTCTTTTGATTATGGATCCTGGTGGTGTGAAATAAAAGGGAAACTTGTAAGATCATGGAGTTTGTATTTGTGTTAGAGAAACGCCTGTGCCGCTAGCCTAATCCATTCCTAATCATGGTGGAAACTTGCAGCATAACCATAATGAGCACTCTATATGAAGCATCCTCAATAAAAACCTATACAAATAGCAAATAAAAAGATCGCTGAGATGCTCATTGTCTGCTTGCCTTGTCATTTTGATTATGGGATAGCTCCTGTATCATGTGCAAGGTACCCCGTTGGCGGTTTTCTATGATACATATGTACTTACAATGACAAGAGCTTACTTGTGACTAAAGTTGAGTAGCATGAGGTTCGGTCTACGTAAGTAAGGGGCATGCGATTTCAGCTTATAACTTGTCAAGCATATCCTCTTAGTTGTGTCACTTTAACCTTAATCACCTAAAGATTCTTATGATAGGGGCAATGAGAGCTGAAAGCTAATAAGTACCATAATTTTGGAAGCTCTTTATGAAACTTGAATCCCTACTTCCTTCTATGAAGGCTTTTCTTTTACTTTTATGTTGAGTCTCCACCTTCTATCTTTATGCACCAACTTTGAGAGCATAGTGTCCATTCTTAGTTCTATGTGCATTGTCCCAAGACTTGTTGATTGATGCATAGCTTTGATATTGCTTGTTTTAAACTATTTGTACCTAGTCACTCTTATGAACTTTTAAGGTGTCCTATGCATTTTTGTTTGCTACTCTATGAGGGACAAGCTGAATGCCACTATGCTATGTTTTCTTTATGTGAAACAAACAAACGTCTTGCAAAGCATTGTTATTCATGAATCTTTTGTTTGTGCCTTTTCATGTTGCATCATAGTTTCTTTATCTTATTGCTAGAACTATGTATTTCATGTTATGATCGAAGTACTTTGATCCCAGCTTTGAATGTTTACAAATACTTTGGTCAAGTCTTTGATGGTGCATGTCACCTCAAAAATTATTCTTTCTTTTTATCACTTACCTACTCGAGGACGAGCAGGAGTTAAGCTTGGGGATGTTGATACATTAAAAATGTATCTATAATTTTTGATGCTCCATGCTTGGTTTTATCCACTTTCTCGTGTTTTGTCCACACTTTGGAGTACTTTTCATATGATTTCATGGACTAACCTATTAACAAGAGCCACAATGCCAGCTGCCTGTTTTCTGCTGTTTTTGGTTCCAGGAAAGTCAGAAAATGAATATTCTCGGAATTGGACGGGACAATAGCCAAAGTGCCTATTTTTCTAGGAGACTCACGGAGCTAGAATACGAGACGGAGGAGGGCCAGGGGCTGGCCACACCCCCCCCCCCAGGCGCGGGCTGGGCCTGGCCGCGCCAGGGCATGGTGTGGCCAGCCCCTGGCCCTCCTCCATCTCGTATTCTGGCACCATGAGTCTTCCGAAAAAATAGGCACCTTGGCTTTTGTCCCGTCCAATTCCGAGAATATTCATTTTCTGACTTTCCTGGAACCAAAAACAGCAGAAAACAGGCAGCTGGCACTGTGGCTCTTGTTAATAGGTTAGTCCAAGAAATCATATGAAAAGTACTCCAAAGTGTGGACAAAACACGAGAAACTGGATAAAACCAAGCATGGAGCATCAAAAATTATAGATACATTTGCAATGTATCAACATCCCCAAGCTTAAGTCCTGCTCGTCCTCGAGTAGGTAAGTGATAAAAAGAAAGAATAATTTTTGAGGTGACATGCACCATCAAAGACTTGACCAAAGTATTTGTAAACATTCAAAGCTGGGATCAAAGTACTTCAATCATAACATGAAAGACGAAGTTCTAGCAATAAGACAAAGAAACTATGATGCAACATGAAAAGGCACAAACAAAAGATTCATGAATAACAATGCTTTGCAAGACGTTTGTTTGTTTCACAAAAAGAAAACATAGCATAGTGGCATTCATCTTGTCCCTCATAGAGTAGCAAACATAAATGCATAGGAAACCTTCAAAGTTTACAAGAGTGACTAGATACAAATAGTTTAAAACAAGCAATATCAAGGTATGCATCAATCAACAAGTCTTGGGACAATGCACATAGAACTAAGAATGGCCACTATGCTCTCAAGAAAGTGCTCATAGAATGTGTGGAGACTCAACAAGGAAATGAAAAGGTTTTGAATAGTATGAAAGGCTTCCAAATGCTGAAAGTATGGTACTCATTAGCTTTGAGCTCTCATTGCCCCTATCATAAGCATCTTTAATGTGGTTAAGGTGAAAGTGAGGTCCAATCTGAGTTATATGCTTGACAGACTATAAACTGAAAATCCCAAGTCCCTTGAGTATGAGGGCCGCTCCTCATGCTACTCAACTTTAGTTACCGGTAAGTTCTTGTCATCGTAAGTACGTGCGTATCATAGAGAACCGCCAACGGGGTACCCCTTGCCCGATAATACGGAAGAATCCCCATATCAAAATGACAAGGCAAGCAGACAATGAGTATCTCAGCAATCTTCTTATTTACAATGGGAAAATGGTTCTTTTTTCTCTCTTTCCTCTTTTCATAAAACTATTTTTTTTCTCAATAGCTATCTCTCTCTTTTTTATAAGAAGAATGCTTCATAGATATCATTATGGTTACGCTGCAGGTTTCCACCATGTCAGCATGGATTAGACCAGCGGCCCAATCGTTTCTCTAACACACATACATAACTCCATGGACTTACAAGCTCCCCTTTTATTTTACACCGACGACAACCGCAAACAAAAGAGCAAGGTATCAACTGGGTATATATTTACAAGTGTTGAAAGCGTTCCCCGTGACATCACGGTTCTGCTTATCCCCAACCTATAATTAGCAAGCATATAACTTTCATGGAGAGTTCACAATGGTTTAGGTTTATTAAGTGCAGGAAATAAAGTGTGCCATCAAGTTCGTGAGAGCTTTACTAACTAACATTCTCAAAACAAGCAAACATTTTATTCAGAAGAAAACAAGGCATATTGAATATGCATGGAAGTAGAAAATGATGCTAATAGGTAGGTATGGTGGACACTTTGGAAATATTTGGTTTTAGGGAGTTGTAAACACGAGTAAAACATACTCAATGTAAGTGAAGGCTAGCGGTAGTAAGGGAGCGATAAACGAGAGAGCAATAATGGCCATAATCATGCAGAGCAACAAAACATCATTGATCAAAGCATAAAGTGATACTACAAGTTGAAAACTAAAGGATCATAAAGGCTTATGGTGACTTGAGATAGACATAACATGGTGTGAGCATGTGCCAAGTCAACCCACATAAAGCATCAAAGGAGAATACCACTATACTATGCTTTAATATGCTAAAACAACGCATGATTCATCCAAGGCACATTAAGCAATCTCAATTGTTTATAACAAGTCATGCTACAACAAAGAATACTAAGCATAAAGCCAAAACAATATCAAGCATGGCATGAAAAAGCATAGGCCATAGTCAAAAACAAGCTCTCTTTACCACTTAAGCATGAGCTTTCCTACTCTTTTCCAATCCAAACCAGACTATTTGAACACCAATGCATGAAAGAGGGGGTCCAACCAATTTATTCAGAAAACTAAGCAAACAAAAGCAAACGAAAACCAAAAAAAAAACGAAAAAGAAGACGCTCCAAGAACAACACAAGTGTGCATGAAACAATAAAAATGAAGCGTTTGGAAGAAACCTGGGATTTTTATTGATGAAGAAGGGGATGCCCAAGGCATCCCCAAGCTTTGACGCTTGTACTTCTTGGATATTTCTTGGGGTGACACGCGTGGCATCCCCAAGCTTGAGCTTTAGTCCATCCTTCATCTCATTGCTCATTCCTTCCATACACTTGAAATTTTTCCTTCATACAAAGCTTCACACAATCTTTATTAGCAACATTAGTGCACTCAAGATAATAAGTCTTAAGGTTCAGTTATAACACCAAATAAACTACCATTAGAACATTAGCTACTGTATTACTTCCCTCAAAAATCTCAATTCCCCAAAAGACCTCAAAAAGGAACCAACAAGAAGCAAATACAGAAAATGGCAGAAATTTGTCAAAACAGACCAGCAGGTAAAGACGAATTTTTCGAAGACCTTCTGTTGCTCAAATAAAAAAGTGTTGAACTAACGAAAGTTAGATAACAACCTGGGGCAGAAACACAAAAATTCACGCCTCAAACATACGTTCTGAAATTTTACACTATTTTTTACAGTGAAGCATAGAAATCTATTTCGGGACAACAACTTTCCCAATCATTACTTCTCTCTCATTAGAGGTTACTCTCGGCACAAAAAGCAAATAAAAAGGATAAGGAGCGGTTATAACTGAAGTAGTAACTTCCAAGACTCATCTAAAACTTTTGGGTTATCTTCCAATAAGTACTTTTCTTTAATGCCTTTAAGTTAGGCATAAGGAAAAACTAAAATGGATATAATAGAAGTAAGCGGAGATAATCAAGGTGAAAACATTGTTTTGTTCAATGAAATCCTTTTGTTAACACGGTTGATCAGGTCTTGTTACCAAACCAATTTCATATGAGACAAAACTTTGTATTCCACTAATTATTAGGTTACCTCAACCTTGATAGCAATGGTCCCAATCATAATAGTTTCAAATTTTTCTCTTGGTATGGGACAATATATTTCTCCAACTTGAATGCCTTCAACATGTACAATTGAATTCAAACCATAAGTCCTTTCAATCTTATTGGGGAAATAGACAGTATGTTCCTTGTCATTAACATTGAAGGTCACCTTTCCTTGATTACAATTAATAACAGCCCCTGCAGTATTTAAGAAAAGGTCTCCCAAGAATAATAGACATATTATCATCTTCAGGCATAAAAGTTTGAGAGAATGCTCTCATAAGAAATATGAGTTGAAGTAAAAGAGAGCATCAAGGAGCAAATTCAAAACACATTTAAGTCTAGCCCACTTCCTATGCATAGGAATCGTGTATGCAAATAAATTTGCAAAGAACAAAGTGACGGGAATAGGAAGATAAAATAAGAGGAACTTCAAAACTTTCAGCACATAGAGAGGTGTTTCAATACCATGAAAACTTCTACAACCATATTTTCCTCTCTCATAATAATTGTTAGTAGCCTCATGAATAAACTCAACAATATAACTATCACATAAAGCATGCTTTTCATGATCTACAAGCACTAGAGCTTCATCATAAACATTTTCAAAAGAATCCTGAGGAACATAACATTCATCCTCCTTTAGTAAGCATGGAGGACAATCAAATAATGTAAGGGATAAAGATTTACTCTCATTAGAAGGTAGGCATGGGTAGATAATCCATTCTTCCTCCTTTTGTTCATCACTCTCCTCCTCTTTTTCATCTAATGAGATTTCAGGTTCATCAATTTCTTCTTCCATAGGATCCTGCAAGGCATTAGTCTCTTCCATTTTTCAGAAAGCATCTATTCATATATTCAAGAATATAACCGTTTTAATCCTTGTAATTATCAAAGCTAAATTTAAGTATACCATAAACCTCATACTTATAAGGTGAATCATCAATATTTTCAAGCAAACTAGCAAGTTCAAAAGCACCCTTCCAAGAAATAAATTCCTCAATTTGTTCCACATAATAAAGGTCATAATTTTCCTTAACATAGGAAGATATGGTAACATCATCATTATACTCACATTGAAAAGGGAGGTGTTTGTACCTCCTGCAGCAACAAGATTTATCAAAGCAATAAGTAACATTATAAGTAGAGCACACGTTTCTAGCAATGGTATACAATCTATCAATTTGTCCCCATAAGTGTTTCCCTTTTTGTGACAAGCGGTGTTCCTTATAATAATATTTTTCATCCTCCGTGAACCCACCTTGCCAATAAGATTCAGTTTCAAAGAAACCAACCTTTGACAACAAGCATGATAAAGCAAGACAATAACAGACCAACGAAAATAACAACTAGAGTAGGTACCAATTTTTTTGTATTTTTGATAAAGAAACAAGCAAACAAGGAAGAAATAAACTTAGCTTGAACAATAGTGAATCCAAATGAACTTGATAAATAAAGCTATTCTCCCCGGCAACGGCGCCAGAAAATAGTCTTGATGACCCACAAGTATAGGGGGTGTATCGCAGTATTTTCGAGGGAAGTTAAACCCAATTTATTGATTCGACACAAGGGGAGCCAAAGAATATTTATAAGCCTTAAAAACTGAGTTGTCAATTCAGCTGCACCTGGAAACAATCTTGCTCAGCAGTTTATCAGTAGCAATAGTTTTGTAGTAGGAATAGCAAAGTAACAGCAGTAGTAAAGCAAAGACAGTAGTAACAAAAGCAGTAAACAGTGGGATTTGAGTGCGGTAGGCATAGGGATGGATGGACGGGCGTTGTATGGACAAGACAACTCACATAGCAATCAGAACATAGGGCAATTGCAGATAAATAAGATAAAGCATCCAAGTACTAGACAATCCTAGGCATGTGTTCCATATATAGTCATACGTGCTCGCAATGAGAACTTGCACAAAATCTTTTGTCCTACCAGCCCGTTTGCAGCGGGGTCTCTAGGGAACTACTGGCAATTAAGGTGCTCCTTTTAATAGAGCACCGGAGCAAAGCATTAACACTCCGTGAACACCTGTGATCCTCACATCAAAGCCATTCCCTTCCGGTTATCCCGATTTCTGTCACTTCGGGGCCATTGGTTCCGGACAACAACGTGTGTATACAACTTGCAGATAAGACCAAGAACAATACTATCATAATGAATCAATAACATGTTCAGATCTGAAATCATGGCACTCGGGCCCTAGTGACAAGCATTAAGCACAACAAGTCGCAACAAAGTCATAAAGCACTAATAAAAGATACTAGGCACCATGCCCTAACAATCTGATGCCATTACATGAATGATCTCATCCAATCCCTACCATCCCCATAGCCTACAGCGGGGGATTACTCACTCATAGATGGGGGAAACATGGAGGGTCGATGGAGATGATGGTGACGATCGATGGAGATGGATCCAGGGGCACTTCCCCGTCCCGGCAGGGTGCCGGAACAGAGACTTTTTGTCCCCCGAATCTCCCCTTCGGTGGCGGCAGCGCAGCGGAACTTTTCGTGGAAAAACGTCGAACCCCCCGGAGTTTTTAGGTCAGAAGGCTTCTTATAGGCAAAGAGGGAGATCGAGGGGGTGCCTGGGGCCACCACACCATGCCCTGGCGCGGCCAGGCCCAGCCCGCGCCTGGGGGGGGGGGGGTGTGGCCAGCCCCTGGCCCTCCTCCGTCTCGTATTCTAGCTCCGTGAGTCTCCTAGAAAAATAGGCACTTTGGCTTTTGTCCCGTCCAATTCCGAGAATATTCATTTTCTGACTTTCCTGGAACCAAAAATAGCAGAAAACAGGCAGCTGGCATTGTGGCTCTTGTTAATAGGTTAGTCCAAGAAATCATATGAAAAGTACTCCAAAGTGTGGACAAAACACGAGAAAGTGGATAAAACCAAGCATGGAGCATCAAAAATTATAGATACATTTTTAATGTATCAACATCCCCAAGCTTAACTCCTGCTCGTCCTCGAGTAGGTAAGTGATAAAAAGAAAGAATAATTTTTGAGGTGACATGCACCATCAAAGACTTGACCAAACTATTTTGTAAACATTCAAAGCTGGGATCAAAGTACTTCGATCATAACATGAAATACATAGTTCTAGCAATAAGACAAAGAAACTATGATGCAACATGAAAAGGCACAAACAAAAGATTCATGAATAACAATGCTTTGCAAGACGTTTGTTTGTTTCACAAAAAGAAAACATAGCATAGTGGCATTCATCTTGTCCCTCATAGAGTAGCAAACATAAATGCATAGGACACCTTCAAAGTTTACAAGAGTGACTAGATACAAATAGTTTAAAACAAGCAATATCAAGGTACGCATCAATCAACAAGTCTTGGGACAATGCACATAGAACTAAGAATGGCCACTATGCTCTCAAGAAAGTGCTCATAGAATGTGTGGAGACTCAACAAGGAAATGAAAAGGTTTTGATTAGTTTGAAAGGCTTCCAAATGCTGAAAGTATGGTACTCATTAGCTTTGAGCTCTCATTGCCCATATCATAAGCATCTTTAATGTGGTTAAGGTGAAAGTGAGGTCCAATCTGAGTTATATGCTTGACAGACTATAAACTGAAGATCCCAAGTCCCTTGAGTATGAGGGCCGCTCCTCATGCTACTCAACTTTAGTTACCGGTAAGTTCTTGTCATCGTAAGTACGTGCGTATCATAGAGAACCGCCAACGGGGTACCCCTTGTCCGATGATACGGAAAAATCCCCATATCAAAATGACAAGGCAAGCAGACAATGAGTATCTCAGCAATCTTCTTATTTACCATGGGAAAATGGTGCTTTTTTCTCTTGGGTCTGTTCCCCACTTCCGTGCCCCTCTGCCTCAGCTTCTTCCTCTTCCTCTCCAACGACAGCGCCGCCGCCACCGCACTTGAGTAGTTGCGCCGCCGCCGCACTGCTTCCTCGCGCACCGGCGTCGCCGCCACCTCCACGCATCTCCTCTGCCATGGGGCCTCGCCAGTCCAGGCCACTGCCCTCCACCGCCGCTAGCGCCAGTGAGGATAGTGATCTTGATATGACAGAGGAGGAGCTCGCTGTCGCGGAGCAAGAAATGGAGGAGGACGCGGCGAATGCCGACCGCGGCGCCTGGGCTGGGTCCTAGGTTTGCCAGGATGATCTGGAATGGCTGTATCGCACCAGGCACATCCCGGAGGGCGTCACTGCACGCCTCGCCGCCGCCGAGCTTGCCCCCTCACCCAATCCGGGTGAGTATGTGGTGTTCTTATCCCACTTCCAACGGGGGTTCGGTCTCCCTGTTAGTGATTTTTTCCACGACTGGCTCAACACGTATGAGCTTCAGCCGCACCATCTTCCGGCTAATGCCATCACCTCTCTCTCCGCCTACGCTTCCACCATTGAGGGCTACACCGGACTATGGCCCACGAAGGAGCTCTGGATCCGGTTCTTTGGCCTCCGCCGGAACGTGATTCCGAACATAGAGCTTAATCCGGAGGACAAGCAGCTCACGCAATTCGGCGCAACCTCCATTTCTCCTAGGAAACAGTCAATCTTCCCCCGAGTCACGGGGCTTGACTCTTGCAAGGGATGGGCCTGGACCTTCTTTTATGTCCGGAACAGCACATCTGAGGATCTGATCCGGCTGCGCCCCTATGCTCTGGGTCCTCCTAATCCGGATCTATGGGACAAGGTCCCCAAGAAGCCCACTGTCCTGGTGAACCAAGTCAACAAGAGGTTCCAGGAGCTGAAGGATCTTGGATTGTGCAATGAGGACGCAATGATCATGTTTGTCCGCAACCGGATCTCCCCCCTCCAGAAACGCACGCATAAACTTTGTCACATGAGCTGGGGCCGCGACCCCAACCGGACCTCCTCGTTCGAGTTAAGCAACACCAAGATCTTCTGCCGGGTCAAGGCCCTCTTCACCACCCACAAGGACTTCTCTGCTGAGTGGACATGGGGGATCGAACACTTCTGCCGAGAGAAGCTTCCCCCTGCGGTAAGTCTCGTGCGCCAAACCTTTTCCGAATTAAATCATACGTCGGTTTTTATTGTAGGTTTAATCCTGTTGCCTTTTCTTTCCCTTAGATGTTTCTTCAGCAAACCATTGAGGATGGCACCGAGCCTTCTCTCAAATGGGTGCCTAACCGAGATACTTCGGACGAGAAGGAACCGGATCAGGAGATGTTCCTGCCAATGGCTGATGCGACCAAGCGGCACACCGGTAAACTCTCTTCCATTAGAGATTGGCCCGACGATGAAGATGATTTGGACGTTGAGGTGATGGAGGCATTTGACGCTATCCCCCTTTCTTATGCTTTTCCGGCATTAGCTAACCCCGGTGGGCAGATCCATGAAGATCCTCCCCTTGCCATGGGTGAGCCTATCCCGGTCGCACCGAAGAAGAAAAGGGGGGCCGCATCTGCTTCTTCCTCCGGACCTTCTCAGCTAGCTAAAAGGCGAAAGAAGTCCGCGGACAAAGCTGCCACCAAGCCTACAACCAAGGACATAACCCGGAGGGCTCAGAAGCCCAAGGAGCCTTTAACCTCGGATGAGTAAGCCACTTCTCCCTTTGCTATTCATTTATTCTTCCTTTGTTATAGTTTCTCATCGTTCATGATTTGATTGGCAGGGCCACGGTGGAGGTCCCTCAGAGTGGATCCGACATTGCTTCACCGCTCCGGCATAGCTCTTCTCCCCCTCGTGGCGATGATTCACGCCCGTTGAGCCCCATTCAGTAGGGTTCGGCAGCTGCTCCGGGTTCCAGCCCACCTCGTCAAGAGGAGGGCAACCTCGGAGCGAGGGAAACTGGCTCTGCAGAGGCAGCGGCAACCACCACTTCGGCTTCGCCGCAACCAGCTTCATCTGAGATACCCACAACACCTTTGCCAAAACAAAAATCAGTACCAGCATCAGCTCCAGCACCAGCAGCAACAACAAAGGCACCAGCAACAGCGCCAAGCTCCTCCGCCTCGTCCGAGTCTTCCAAGACTCGGCGAGAAGGCACCAGCAGCACCAAGGCAAGCACCAAGGCAGCACCCAAGGGCAAATCTGTTGCAGCAACTTCCACCTCACAGCAGCAACCCAAGGACAAAAAGGCTCCTGACACCGCCAGGGCAACGTAAACCGAGGCTGGACAGCGCACACTTGCGTCCATGCTCCCGAAAAATACTCCACCGCCGAAGGACGCCCCTGCCGAGCCAGCTGATGCGCAACTCGTTTTGCACACCAGCCCCACCATTGCCCAGGTTGAGAGGAGGGAAGCTCATGCTAAGGGTCTAGTGGCACCCCACATGCTCAGGGGCGAACGATACCCTCCGACCTTGATCGAGTTCGTTAACAACTGGAACAAGGCGGAGTTCGTCCACAATGACGATCTCTCGGAGAAGTTCGGTCCCGCCGAACTTGCTGCGCAAATGAATACCGCTGCCAAGGCAATTAACCTTGCAGGTCGGATGATGGAGGTACGTTATTTCACTCTTTCCTTAGCATTTAGTGATATAGCCATTAGTCCCCGAGCCTCCGGGGGAGTAACTTGTTAAGTTCGAATATGCACACACCTAGAGAACTAACGTAGCTCCTTAATATGCCATTTAGTGATATGCTCCTTAGAGAACTAACGTAGCTCCTTAATAACTTCGAATATGCACACACCTAGAGCTAGGTTAAGTTCCACTTTGCCCGAATCTTGTACACTTCGAATATGCACACACCTAGAGCCGGGTTAAGTTCCACTTGGCCCGGATTTTGTACACTTCGAATATGCACACACCTAGAGCCGGGTTAAGTTCCACTTGGCCCGGATTTTGTACACTTCGAATATGCACACACCTAGAGCCGGGTTAAGTTCCACTTGGCCCGGATTTTGTACACTTCGAATATGCACACACCTAGAGCCGGGTTAAGTTCCACTTGGCCCGGATTTTTTACACTTCGAATATGCACACACCTAGAGCCGGGTTAAGTTACACTTGGCCCGGATTTTGTACACTTCGAATATGCACATACCTAGAGCCGGGTTAAGTTCCACTTGGCCTGGATTTTGTACACTTCGAATATGCACACACCTAGAGCCGGGTTAAGTTCCACTTGGCCCGGATTTTGTACACTTCGAATATGCACACACCTAGAGCTGGGTTAAGTTCGACTTGGCCCAAATTTTGTACACTTCGAATATGCACAAGACTAAGCTATCTTTTTGTATTTTTTTCCGGTGACCACCAATTGCCAGAGTGCTGAGTTTCAGCGTCTCATGGATACTCACAAGATGCTGCGTGCAAAACATACTGCGCTTCTCGCCGAACACGATAAAAGAGGTAAGTTCTCTCCTTGGCTTTTTTCCACTTCTCTTTGTCTTTTTCCGCCGAGCTAATCCATCGTTCAGATTTCGCAACTGGGGTGGAGGCTGAGAATATCCTCATGAGAAAGAACTTGGACCAGATAAAGGGCAAGTTATTCTTGCTCAACCTTGCTATGCTTTCTATCTCCTTTTCTCCTTGGCTCAACAAATATTCATACCTCGGCTTTGTCGGGTCAACAAACTATTTCAGCCTCTCTTGAAGATAGTGTGCCCATGCCTGACATGATGCTGTATTTTCTCGAACAAGCAGGGCAGCACCAAGCTGAACTCAAGAAGAATTACGATGAGCTTGCCCTCCTCCGAACCAAAGATGAAGAAATTGCCAAGCTTAAGGCAGATATGAAGAAGCTCAAGGCGCAGCATAAATCCGAACTGGAGAAAGCAGGCCAAGATTTTACTGAAGAACGAGAGCGCCTAAACCTCCAGATCACCAAGGACCAAGAACTTCTCAAGGAGGCCGACATCAAGCTTGAGTCGGCGAATACTGAACTTGCGCAACTCCAGAAAAGACGTGATGACTGTACCAAGGAGCTCACCCGGATCCACAGCCACATTTCTTGTAAGTTCTTTTTCTTCATCCGTCATTGATTTCTCCGGGTTGCTTCACTTGTCTTTTCCATACTTGCTTCACCTGTCTTGTCTTCAGGCAAATTTCCAGAGGGCAATGCCATTGCAACGACTGCTGTTGCCAAGTTCCGCCAGCAGAGGGGTACCCCCATTGCTCCTAACGCTGGAGAAATTCCTTATGACATGGAGGACCTGCTGGTCAGCTTGTCTTCTCGCTTCGAAATTGTGAAGAATTATGGCAATGAAATTCTCGATGTGGCAATCCGGATCTTTAATGCCTTCTGGCCTGACGAAGATACTCCTGAGGGGACCGCAGTTCTCGTCAACAAGTTAATGGACTACGAAACCCAGCTCGATCTTTGGAGGGAATCTGCCGGACGCGCCGGAGGTGAGCTCGTTCTCCACTACGTGCTTACATGGTATGAGAAGATCAACCTCAATCTCCTTGAGTGTATGTGCACCGGATCAAGGTGGTCCACTGACCCGGATTGGATAGCTCGGCGCAAGGCTTGCGCTCAGATCCTCATCCAATACGCCCCCATTCATCAATGGAACGAGGGACCAAGCTTCCTTGGCATTGCCGATGATGAAAATGCTGAAGATGATTCGGGTGAAGATGAAGAGGACGAGGCTTCGGACGTCGAGGAAGACGAAGATGACGCTGAAGGCGAAGCTGGAGCTACACCGGCTGGCACCGAATTACCTCCTCCTGCTGCGAAAACACTTTAAAGTTTATCAGATCCCCGGTATGTCGGGTGCAATTGTATTAAGCACTCAAGTGATATTTTGCTACTAAGTTTTTATGCCGGATTAACTTGGGTGTTGTCCCCGAGTTTCATTTTCTTGTTCCTCCAATTTCTTTGCTCGGCTCGTGTCTACCTTGGTTTGGTTTTATGACTTACGAGTCCGAGCTTCAACAATTGACTTAATAATACTTGGAAACTTTAGGATTAGCTCAAAATAATTCAGCAAAGAAAATATAAGGTAAACACAAGGTTAGTCCGAATAACAAACGTCGGCTCAATTAAGTTTCTTTCCTTAGTCGTTTTCATGTGCTACGCAAATCCAAACTTGTTCTCTTGCTTGCCATGAAGCCAAATCTTGTTGGACAGCAGGAAGTCGAAGAGTTGGGTTTTTGGTGCTCACACACTACTAATCCGACTTAGGTAGAAGCAACTTACGCCAGCCGACATATAAATGATAAATACAGAAGGCAATAAATATTATTAAGGCAGTCCCCAAGTTACTGCTCGAGGTGCCAACATTTCATTGATAAGCTCATTGCCAGCATACATACCGACATATGAGAGATCCGGATACATACACTTATTTGCTAAGTGTAGAAATGACAAAGTAGCGCTAAATTCCATGGACGCTTAGATTCCTCGTTGGACCTGTCCGCCTTGTTCTTCTCCTGCAGTTTTGCATCTATGAGATAATATGAGTCATTGTGCAATGCTTTGCTCACAATGAATGGCCCTTCCCATGGGGGGATAACTTATGCATACCAGCAGTACGTTGTACCAACCAGAGTACCAGATCACCTTTCCGGAACACTCGGGGGTTTACTTTTCGGCTATGATAGTGTCGGAGATTTTGCTGATATATGGCGGATCTGGACAATGCCAATTCTCTTGCTTCTTCCAGCAGATCAACATCATTTTGCCGAGCTTCTTGCACTTTGGCTTCTGTGTATTGGCTGACCCTAGGCGAGTCATGCTCTATGTCGGCTGGTAATACAGCTTCTGCTCCATATACCATAAAATATGGCGTATAGCCTATTGACCGATTCGGAGTTGTTCTTAAACTCCATAGTACCACTGGTAGTTCTTCTATCCAGCACCCCGCCGATCTTTGCAGCGGCTTAATGAGCCGGGGTTTTATCCCGGATAATACCAATCCGTTGGATCTTTCCACTTGTCAGTTTGATGTGGGGTGAGCTACCGAGGCTACGTCTAGCCGCATCTTGTTATCTCGGCAGAAACATGCAAATGCTCCTTCAGCAAAATTTGTGCCATTATCTGTTATGATACTGTGAGGATAACCGTATCTCAAGATGATATCTTTGAGGAATGTCACGGCAGTAGCTCCATCACATTTTCTTATTGGCTTCACCTCAATCCATTTGGTAAATTTGTCAACCATGACCAAGATGTGGGTCATGTTACCTCTTGCTGGTTTGAAGGGGCCAACCATATCCAAACACCATACAGCAAATGCCCAGGTAATTGGTATGGTCTTGAGCTCCGACATTGGCATATGTGTCTTGGTGGCATACCTCTGACATCCATTGCATTTTCTTACCAAGTCCTATGCTTGTTCTAAGGCACTTGGCCAGTAAAACCCATGATGAAAAGCTTTTGCCACCAAGGCTCTGGACGAGGCATGATGCCCACATTCCCCTTGATGTATATCTCGGAGGATGTCCAGTCCTTCCTCCGGGTCAACACATCGCTGGATGACGTTAGTCACAATCCTTTTGTATAGCTCAGAATTGATGATCATGTATGCTTTTGCTCTCCTCTAAGTTTGCCTGGAAAGCACCTCCTCAGTGGGTAAGGTTCCATCTTTCAGGAATTGAAATATGGGCAGTGCCAAAGCTGGTACAGCTCACACTGGGAACACATCCTCATCAATTTCCATCTGATCCACCGGCATAACCTTAGCCAGATCACGCTGAGCAGTCCCCGGGTCTTGCGAAGCAGTCCCCTGGTTTGCCGAGGCAGTCCCCGATTTTTGCGAACCACTTCCCACGTCAATGTCCATGGGTACAGCTCCGGACTCTAGATCTTCCGGGACGTAGATTGAGTCGGTTTCTGGTGACGGCCTGATAGATGGTTTTCTGAGGTGTTCTAATGCTAGACCCGGTGGAATTGCTTGTCGGGTTGATCCGAGCTTCGATAATATGTCGGCAGCCTCATTCTCCACCCGGGGTACATGGTGAAATTCACATCCCTTAAAGTAACCAGATATCTTCTGCACATGAAATATGTACAGTGCCATGTTTGGATCAAGAGCGTCCCACAGCCCTGAAACTTGCCGAACTATCAAATCCGAGTCGCCAAAGCATTGTATCCGACGTATCCTAATTTATTTTGCCACTTCGAGCCCATGTAAAAGTGCCTCATATTCAGCGACATTGTTTGACGCTGCGAAGTAGATCTGCAGCACATATTTCAGCTGGTCCTTCTTTGGCGAGGTAAGCACAACTCCGGCGCCTAACCCGGTTTTTGTTTTTGACCCGTCAAAGTGCATTATCCAGTAGTTCGGATCTGGCAATAGTGGTTCATATTGTACTTCGGCCCAATCCACGAAAAAGTCCGTTACAGGGTGATATTTGGTCGCTTCTCTTCTATCATATTGTGGCGCATAAGGAGCTAGCTCAATTTCCCATTTTGCAATCCTGCCACTTGCATCCTTGTTACTCATTATCTCGGATATGGGAGCCTCACATATTACTTTGATGGGGTGCTCCTCGAAATAGTGCTTCAGCTTCTTAGCTGCCATATACACACCATATGCCACTTTCTGATAGTGCGGATAATTTTGCTTCGATGCGGATAATACCTCGCTTAGGTAATACACTGGCCTTTGCACTAACTTACCCTCTTCGTCGCGCTCTACCACAATTACTGCACTTACAACTTGGTTGGTTGCGGCTATATAGAGCAACATTGGCTCTTTTGATAGTGGAGAGGCTAACACTGGTGCAGTGGCTAACATTTTCTTTAAGTGGATAAAGGCTTCATTGGCCTGCGGCATCCAGATGAACTTGTCCGAATTTTTCATGAGTTGATAGAGAGGCAGCGCCTTTTCTCCCAACCGACATACAAACCAACTTAAGGACACTAGGCAACCAGTGAACTTTTGGACATTGTTAAGGCACTTCGGCAGTTCCATTCGCTCTATGGCCCAGATTTTAGTTGGATTAACTTCGATACCTCGGCTAGAGACAAGAAATTCGAGTAATTTTCCAGCCGGGACACCGAAGGTACATTTCTCTGGATTAAGCTTCATTCGGAACCTCCTTAGGTTCGCGAATGTCTGCCTGATATCGACAAGGAGCGTTTTGCTTTCCTTGGTCTTGATAACAACATCATCCACATATACCCGCACATTTTGACCAATTTGGTCATGTAAACATTTTTGCATACATCTCTGGTACGTTGCCCCTGCATTACGTAAACCAAATGGCATGGTGCGATAGTAATAAGCCCCATACGGGGTGATAAATGCAGTCTTTCTTTGATCACTTGGGTTCAGAGGTATCTGGTGAAAACCAGAATATGCATCGATGAATGACAACAACTCACACCCAGTAGTAGAATCTATGACTTGGTCAATCCTTGCCAGTGGGAATGGATCCTTCGGACACGCCTTATTCAGGTTCGTGTAATCGATACACATACGCCAAACCACTTCCACGTTCGGATCGTCTTTCTTCTTCTCCACCAGCACCGGATTAGACAGCCAATCCGGGTAAAGCACTTCCTTGATAAATCCAGCAGCCAACAATCGAGCTATCTCATCTCTTATGACCTTTCTTCTGTCTTTGGCGAAGCGGCGAAGAGGTTGCTTCACCGGCTTTGCTCCGGGTCTCACATTCAAAGAGTGCTTGGCCAACTCCCTCGGAACACCTTGCAAGTCCTGTGTGGACCAAGCAAAAATATCCCGATTCTCACGGAGGAAGTTGCCGAGCTCGCTTTCCTATTTGTCATTCAACCCGGCACCAATTGTGACGATGCGCTCTGGGAACATATCATCAACAAGCACTTTCTTGGTATCTTTTGTCGCTTGGAATGAAACACTACCATGCGGGTTACTCAGCGCCAGCATATATTGCTGCGCGGACTGAGTCAATGCTGCCACCTCTTGGATCTTTCTTTTTTCTTGCGCAATCACGAGTGACTCGGCCAGGTTAGATCCGGCAGACGCACACTCAATGGAACATCGGAAATCCCCAACTATGGTAATTACACCATTTGGCCCAGGCAGCTTCATCTTCAAGTAACTGATGTGACAGCTTGCCATGAATTTGTTCAGGGCAGGCCTGCCGAGTAACGCGTGATACGCACTTTCCAGATTGACAACTTCGAATTCCAAATTCTCGGTCCGGCAGTTATCTCTTGCGCCGAACAATACGTCTACCCGAACCTTACCTATGGGCTCACAAGAAATACCTGGCACAATACCATGGAAAGTTGTCCTTGTAGCTTGGAGCATGTTCTCCGTGATACCCAACTTGCGCATCGTGTCCACATACATGATGTTGATGCTACTACCATTTTCAATCAGAACCTTTGAGAACCTCACATTGATGCTTGGGCCAATCCGCATATGAACCAAGGCTAGGCATAAGCCTCGGATGATCTTTGATGATCCAAGTAATCTCCTGATCCGACCAAGGCATATACCTCGTCACGGCCGGCATTACTGCATTGACCTCCATATGTCGGTGCTGCAAGCTCTTTCTGTCTGTCTCTTCAGTGGTGAACACATAGTAACTCTGATGATGCTCTATGTACTCATTCCTCCCCTCGTTTCCGGGGTACCTCTGATCTGGTTCATGCTGGTCTTCCACTTGATGCACATCATCCCTTCTCTCATGGTTGTCATACCTCGGCGGAGGGGGAGGCAACATTAACTGTTGCGTGTTCGCTCCGGAGAGCAATTGTTGCCGGGGTAACTCCTGCTGAGGTTGATCATTCCGAGGTGCCTGAGCATTCCCCGAACCACCTTGTTCTATCTTTCTCATCCACTCACACTGCCTGGTTATGTGACCCGCTGGGTTACTCGGATTTGGCGTGTGAAATTTACACAGTTGATCCAGCATTGCCTCATAAGTATACCTCGAACGATCCTTCTTTTCTTGCCACAGTTTCTTCTGCTCTGGCGTCCAAGTTTTCTTTCCATCATTCCTTGGTGTCCATTGATGTCCTCCAGTTTTCTGACGTTGGTTCCTTCCCGCACCTGGATCTTGATTCACAGCTGCAACTTGTTGCGAACTGTACCGGTAATCTGGTCTTTCATCTCTTCTTTTACCTCGGTAATCATTTCTCCGGGGTGATCCGGCCCCATCTCGCTGGTTGTACTCTTCACTTGACTCGTTTAACATGAGCCTAGGCTGAGTCGGATCACCCAAGGCATATGAATCAGTAATTCGGATCGTTTCTGCCAAGGTAGTTGGCATATCTCTTTGCAACCTTTGCCATAGCATGCTTGCATATCTGCACCCCTGAGCAAACCAAGCTATGTCCTGCGACTCAATTACACCTTCACAAGAGTTTCGCACAGTGCACCAACGGGTTAAAAACTCCCGGTCAGTCTCATTCGGTCTCTTCTTGCACATTGCTAGGGTCTGTGGTCTGTTGGACCTCTGATACGTACTTGAGAAATTGCTAACAAACATTTCCTCAAAATCAATCCAACAGTTAATGCTTTCGGGCGGCAAATTGTTTAACCATACCCTCGCTGGCCCCTCCAACATTTGGGGTACATATCTCACAGCCCATCTCAAGTTGCCTGTAGCAATTTTTACAGCAGTTGCATAGTTAATCAACCAATCTTCTGGCTTAGTACTGCCGGGATACGTCTTAGTGCCTCTAGGTAACTAGAAGTTAGGTACCGGAGGTTCCTTCATGATCCGGGGCCCAAAGCATGCTGGACCCGGAGGACCTTGACATTCAATCTGCTCCGACCTATATAGTCGATCCAGTTTCAACCTGGCATCGTCAGGCATCAAGTTCCGGCTTCCCAATCTTGACCCTATCACGTGATAGTTCGGCCTGGGATACCCAACATTCACCATTTCCGAATCACCATCATTGTATCTATCTTGCTCCTGTGGAGCTGCTCTCTATTTCATCCCTTGGCTGGCATTGCGCTCTTGCCGTGGTATATTCCGCTGTTGCGGTTGCCCTGCACCTACCGAATTACGCTGTCCGACATTGCCGTTTACAGCATACCCTTGACCGGCATTGCCTTGGTCGCGGTTACCTCGGCCAGCTTCACCTCGGCTTACACTTCGTCGATCCTCATTTCTCTGTACCTCTTTTCCTTTCCCTGCCCTTGTCGGGTCATATGGGACTATCTGCTTATTCCTCCTGGCCGAGGTTACTACCACTTCTCTCCTAGGGACACCATGAGGAGACGATGCAGCTCCAGCGGATTTTTCCGGGTTACCCACCGCCGAATGAACGATCTTGGAGGCCCCAGCTCTCTCCGGGTTAGCCCTGAGCAATTCCTCATTTTGCCTGTTCGCGATCCGAACCAACTCATTGACCCTATCTTGCTGTCTTTGGTGGGCTTCACCCATCAGACCTTCTAACTCGGATGCAGCCGCATCTGCTGCCCTGAGGTTCTTTGCCAGGGTACTATACTTCGGCAGCCCCACGGACAAACAGTTTTCAGATTCCTCAATCCTAGTATCACCCTCTCTGTTCATTTCACTCATGAGATTTCTCCCCTTCACTTTTACAGCATCTACCTTATTTGCCTTGGCATACTCACGCAGTGTCATGTTCAACGACTGCTGAGCCGCAGCTATCTTTTTTGCACCCTCTAGTATTTTTTGCCTAGTCTCTTCTAGCTCGGCATGTGCCTGAGCCGGATCTACTGCTGCTGCTACTGGGTTTGCCAAGCTATCCATCGCTTGCTTCAGCACATTCTCTGGCCTCTCTAGAGGAGGACCCCTACCTTTCCTCGGTGCCTTAGGCGTTACCTCCGGATCTGGTGCTGGATCCTTGCTTGCACCAGCGCCAGGCGCGGTCATCATCACCTCAGCGTGGCTCGGGGAGCGAGTGATACGCGCCCCGCGTGCCGCACTAAGGGGTGGCTCGCCTCCTTCGATGACGTGCCGCGGATGAACGCATGACACATCGACAGCAACCTAGATCTTGTGCGCGTCGAGCTTAACGAAGAGGCCGTTGCACGGAAGAGGATTCTTGCCGAAGCAGCCAGCGTTGTCGCTGACGAAATCCAGCGCTCCAAAGCGCTGAACGAGCCCGGAGACGATGCGTTCGCCGGTGCCAACGAAGTTTCCCGTCCGGATCTTCACCCCTGCTAGTGCTGCTAGCCCCACGGTGGGCGCCAACTATCGTGGTGGTGTCATGGCAGATGCCATGGATAGGCTAAAGGTGGGGACTAAATGCACTAGGGAATCCAGGGAGGGATAGTGTGGTGAGTCCACACACAGTTGCTTTGTATTCGATTCACTTCCACTGTTTACAAGTGCTCCTTGAGCTGTATTGGGGAGGGGAGGAAGAAGAACTGTCTTACTCTCACGACTAGCTGGCCCTCAGGAACACACTAGTAAACCACAACCCACTAGAGATCAACCAGAAAAACCAACCCCTTCTACAGAGGCCCTAGCCCTCCTTATATAGGGATAGCCAGGTCTCCAATTAGGGCATACGTGGAGGCATATTCTAGGGAATATGCCTCTTCCTAAAATAGTAAGCCGACCGGGTCACTTTAGCCTAGCGTCATCCATGCAGAGGCTACATGAGCCTCTGTGGCGCCTGCGTCATCCGACATTGGCATCGTCACCTTTGTCGGCCACGCCTCGGTGGTCCTGGCCTCTGTCTGCTTTGCTCACGCTCTGCACACAGTGGTCATCCATTGACCAGCGAGATACCTTCCTTATCTTACAAGCTTGATATAACCCGGATCGTACCTAGTTGATCCGGCCACACCCGTACCTACATATAAGTTAGATACATCTTACCGACATACGGCATAAGTCGGTTGAGACCTAGTTAGGTGGACATCCCCTGGTCCGGGATACTCCGTGATTCGGCCTGCCTTGAGGTGACTCGGCCAACACTTGCTTTGACCTTGCCGTACCTCGGCTAACTCGGCCTTTATCCCCCAGCGTGACCCTACCCGAGGGTATCCCCCAACAACGATGCAAATGATAGAGATCAAATGCATGGACCATATCATCTCACTTTACACATTAGATGTTAGCATCTTATATTGCTAGTTTGGCGCTTTTTGTAGCATTGTAAGATGATCCCTCATTTAGATATCAAGATAAAAATGTGTTCTTCCTTAAGTATGCACCATTCTGTGGATCATGTTTCGAGACATCATGTGATGATTGGGTGTACTCGAATCTATGCTTTCATACGAACGGGTGTAAGACAGTTTTACACACGCGAATACTAAGGTTCTTACTTGGCGAGCCTAGCATGTACAGACATGGCCTCGGAACACGGACCGAAAGGTTAAGCATGAGTCATATAGTTGATATGATGCCCATATAGATGCTCGCCTTTGAAGCTACATCAACTCACGTGATGATCGGACTTGGTGTAGTGGATTAGGTTCATGTAATCACCAAAAGGACACGAGGGATGCCATTTTTGAGTGGGAGTTCATTAGTAATTTGGATTAGTTGAACTCACTCTATCATAAACTTAGTCTAAATAAACTTTACAAATTCTGTTGTAGATAGCACCACCTGCTTTTAATTTGAATGTGTTCATGGAGAAAGAGAAACTTGCTGTGAATGGTAGCAACTTCACCAACTGGGCTATGAATTTGAGGATTCTCCTCACTGCTGCACAAAAGTAATATGTGCTAGAGGCGCCGCTAGGCCCTCCACCAGCTCCTGATGCCCCTGACGAGGAAAAGAATGTCTATATGACTCGTCAGGAGGACCACAACTTAGTTCATTGTGGCATACTGTATGGGCTAGAGCCAGAACTTCGAAAGCATTTCCAAAATGGCAATGCCTTTGATACCATGGGAGAATTGAAAATGATTTTCGATACCCATGCTGCCGTAGTGAATTATAATGCTTCTGAAAAGTTCTTTAGCTGCATGATGGAGGAGAACAGCTCCATTAGTGAGGACGTACTCAAAATATCTAGGTACACCGATAAGCTTGTGTCCTTGGGAATAACGATTCCCATTGACTTAGGCATACATCGTGTTCTCCAATCTCTGCCACCTAGCTACAAGAGCTTCGTGATGAACTATAATATGCAGGGCATGAAGAAGTCTCTTCCCGAGCTTCCACTATAAGAAATGTGTTTACTAGTGACCTTTTCTTAACGACCCTGAGTTTTTTGGTCACAGATCTATGACCATTTCGAACCAACTGGTTGTAGGCCATTTGGGAGCGTCCAAATCCTGAAAAACAATGACCTTTTTTGTCAGGAAGGTCATATCTTGCTTAAACCAGTTGGTCATAACATAAATATCGCTGGTCCATGACCTTAACTTTGGACGACTATGACCAATTTAAATGGTCGTTATGCTGATACATGACAACTAGGCTGCCAACTAAGCAGTTTAGCCTATGTGTCATGTTCCCATTTCAAACTACGGTCAAAACGACGGACATGAAGATAGGGGATGAGATCGCTAAAACTTGCACTAGATTTCTAAAGAAACATCATAATGTGAGTCTAAAAATGATTTTTGCAAAAAATCATGAGCATTAGATCATGAACCTGTAGTTCAAACCGGACCCACTTCCTACCGATTCGGTAGAACATTTGTCATTTTCATCAGGGTTGGACGGAAATGTTTTAAAATCTCCGGTTTGGACATTGTTCATGTAAGGTGGTCTAGTATTTTTTTAAAAATGGGGTGGTAGCATTTTTGAATTGAACATTTGGTGTTGCTTCACAAAATGCTCCAATTTTGGCACTCAGAAAATGGAAAATGACTTTTCTGTGTGACGAAAAGGAAAACTTTCTCCTGTAACATTGTTTGCCATCCCAAGATGCACATGCGTGCATAATTTGGGCATATTATCACAAACTATACCGAGATTCTGACCATAGCATTGGTCGTTTGACCCAAAAGCCATGAAACCTCGCACAAGATATGTGATTTCAGTGAAGGTTTTTTCGAGATGCAATCAATATACCAAGTCAGCCAATCATAAAATAGAACAACACTACCCACGGATCACCCCACTGAAATATATCTCAACCGTCCATATTGCCTCCATCCAACACCCAAAATATCCACAGCCCCCTCCCCCGCTCCATAAAACATCCGTTTTTGGCACTAGGAAAATTGAAAATTGCTTTTTTGTGCAACAAAAACAAAACTACCTCTAGCAAAATTGTTCGCCACTTCAAAATGCATTTATGTGTATAATATTGGTATATTATCCCGAACTATGTCATGAATAAACCTGAATTGTAAGATGATGACGATAGGAATATAGCCAACCAATAAGAAAGCAGAAACCCATGTGCCACGGATCAACCTCTCTACTCAATCTTATCCATCCATAGCATGTCAATCCAACGCCTATAATGCAACCTCACATGGTCGCACCCCCACCGAATTAGGTCAGACCACCGATCCCACCCCACCCATCGCGTAGAGCCCCAAACAGACAAGTGCCCACCCACCCACCCACCAGTGCCGCCTCCACCCCGATACGATCCGCTCCCCATCCCCCTTCCTGGCGCCACATCGCCGACCACCCTCCTCCCCTCCTAACCAACTCCAATCCCTCACCCCATTTCCTTGCAAGTCATTTCTCTAGGTCGTCAAGCCGCTGGATCAGCTTGCCCCCGACCTCGATGCGGTTCTAGGAGTCTCTGGGCCGTAGGGGCAACATGCGGCAGGGTCAAGGGGTCTCCGGTGGGCTAGCTCTGACTGTAGATGTGTAGATCCGGTGATGGGGATCCACGAGAGCGAGATGGACCTGGCCCTACTCGTCAGCGATTTCTCGAGGGTAGGAGCTGGGTCTCCCACGGCAGCAGCGACAGTGAGTCGGGGATCTCCAGTTCCAGGTTGGTGAAATGATCTAGGCTCACCAGTTTCTTCTTAATTAGACGACCTGCATATTTTTCCTCGCACGCATCTTGGGCTCTACGGCTAATTATACTCGTATTTCTTTAATCTGGTCCTATTCTGGCAAGTCTAAAAACAGGAGATGTGATCATTGCGACGAGCCTGCACGTCCCTGTCCGAGGAGAACCACACGCTAGAGGTCAGTCAATCTTCGTACGCCACTGTGTATTTGCTTCCAGTTCCAAGTTGGTGAATCGATCTTGAGTGCGCAATCATGGGCTCAAAGAAAGAACGAAAATTCCCTTTGGTAGTGTACGCGTTTAGCTCTTCCTTCTTTAGAGCACAAGTGAAGCGATCAATGGCAATTCACAAACAAAACTATGTGCAATCATGCCATTATCCAAGTACACACTTTCTTGTATTTGGTCTTTTGGCTAATTTGCTTGCATGCTTTGCATTGTGAAGGAGTAACCTGTAGTAGCTAAAACATGGTAAGGAGTAACTAAAGGTAGATTATACAAATAAATAATTGTGTCTTGTTCAGATTTCAGTTTTGTGTCGTGTCCGTACATGTGCTTATTATTCCTGTTCTTGACTAGTTCCATGTCCTGTGATTTATACATATATTTTGGCTTGGTGTTATCTATCCCTGTCATATATTTTTGTACATGTGCTCCTTGATGTTATCTATCCTTGTCACTTAAAATCACTTCTATCCTAGTCGTAATTGTTTGCTAGCTTGATGGTAAGGCTAGCTTGATGTTTTGATATTACATTATCTGTGCAATATACACACATAGTACTAAATCAGCTACTATGTTTTACTTCTGTCCTCTACTCTGTTTTCCCTTAGCATTGGAAGCTCAGTGGTTCAGTTGATTTCTATTATTGTATATTTTGCACGCCTCTAGGCTATAATTGTACTAGTTAATGGATCATGTGCTAGTTATCATGTTCTATGATTTGAATTTGGGAAAGATCTGGGTCATTGCATTCTAGGGTTTCGTGTTAAGAATTGATGATTGGTTTCATGCTTTTTCCTTGTGCTAGGATGGGAGAGGACCAGGAGGACGAGGTGTACGAGGAGGAGCTCTGGACAGCGAGGAGGATGACGACAATGTGGTCTATGTTGGGATCCGAAGCACCGGGTTCAGACTTCCTGTTCAAGCCTGAGCTACATCGGGCAATCCAGGACCGTGGATTTTAGCACCCACCATAGGCAAGTCCAACCCATCATCGAGCATTACTTACTGGCCATCTATTTATTCATTGACATCTGCATCAGTAGTCCTCTTGGCCTGTAGGACTTAGGATTGGAGGCACTGATGTAGTACTGCATAATGATAGTCAGGAATCCCAATTTCTCTCATGGTTGAAACTATTTCCTCACGATTATGGAGTTATTGATTGATACTAGTAGTTCAAGTAAGATAAATTGGCCCAAATTGTGTCCTTCCCTTCATAGACATCACTACCGTTTTGTTCTTTGTAGCTAGTTGTATCATTTTCCTTGCGAATTTTCTTTGTTTGTTTAGACTACTACATACTAGCTTTCTAGTTCCAAAGTGCTAGAAACTTTGTCCACTGAAATACTTTGTGATGTAGTGAAACTCCAGTACTTTATTTCCATAGCATAGCAACTGAAATGATGTAAAACTAAAACTGTTTATACAATGGTTAAGCTAAATACTTCCTCATGTTTAATATTTATCAACTGAAGTACATCATGTGTCTCATATGATCCGATCACATATATCTTGTCATGTACCTCTCAAATTGACATTTTCTATTTTTGTACCATAGATAGAATTTGTACATTCACTTATTAGCTACGTTTCTAGTCTTTGTTTCGATGTAATTTTGGACAGGTTACTCTGCATGATGACCCTTATTTAACCGTGTGCTCTTTGAATTTGCACCAGAAGGTTTATTCATAGCCCGGGGTGAATGACGGGTTCATGGCTGCTTGTCTTTTGATGGTGCCTCCAATGGATTGATGTATATTTGTGATATGGCTATCATCTGGTGTCATGGGGTTGTTATAGTAGTTTGTTACTACTATATTTTGTTAGCTGGATACCTCACGTGTTTTGTGCATGATTGTAATGTATGCTGCTTTTGTCTGAAATTTAGTTACTGGATCATTTGGATCAAAAGAATTTCATGTATTCTTTTGTTCCTGATTAAATTATTGTTTGTTACATTGGAAACTTGGGAAAATAATAATTGATAAATCTAAGCAGTGTGAAATTGAACATGACAAGTGGGACCTCGTGACTTGCTCAAACTGTCAAGTGGGGCCTAGTACCTTTTGGGCTTTAAAAGGCCACGCCCAAATAATATTGGCAAAACCAATTTACAAAATCAAAACAAATATGCTATGAATAGACTGTATAAAGTTTCCATCCCAAATAGAAATGGACTGGAATAACAAAGCATGCCATCTAAAATTATTGGGCTCGGCCCATGTAAAATAGTGAATTGGGCTGGGCTGAATTTGATCAACAACCATCTGATTTGGTCATAGATTTGCCACATAGGACCGGCCACGTAGGATCTTACGTGGACAGTGTCGATAGCCTGTGACCAATTTTTTGGTCATAGGTTCCATGACCATTTATTTTGGTCATAGTTGTCCATGACCAATTCAATAAAAAGGTCGCTAGCTATCTATAGTGACGCTCGGTATGTGATCTACTGATTTTGGTCATAGAAAGGTCATAGATGGATTACTATGACCTTTCTATGACCAATATTTGGGGTCACCAGTTGGCACATTTCTTGTAGTGTTATGTCAATGCTTAAGACTGCAGAAGTGGAGATTAGGAAAGAACATCAAGTGTTTATGATCAATAGGACCACCGGTTCAAGAAGGACAAGAAAGGCAAGCACAAGGGAAAGAAGGGTGGCAAATATGTTGCCACATCTGAAAAGAAACCCCGAGCTGGCCCTAAGTCTGACACCGAGTGTTACTATTGCAAGGGGACTGGCCATTGGAAGCGCAATTGCCCCAAGTATTTGGCGGACAAGAAGTGCGGCAAGGCAAACAAAGGTATATGTGATATACATGTTATTGATGTGTACTTGACTAGTACTCGCAGTAGCAGCTGGGTATTTGATACAGGATCGGTTGCTAATATATGTAACTCGGTTTAGGGGTTGCGGAACAAGCGACAACTAGCAAGGGATGAGGTCAGGATGCGGGTCGGAATGGATCAAGAGTTGATGTGATCGCCGTCGGGACGCTACCTCTCCATATGCCATCAGGATTAGTTATAAACCTGAATAATTGTTATTTTGTGCCTGCACTAAGCATGAACATTGTATCCAGATTGTATTTGATGCAAAGTGGTTATTCCTTTAAATCTAAAAACAATGGATGTTCGATTTATAAGAATGATATCTTTTATGGTCATGCACCTGTGTTGAATGGTTTATTTCTATTGGATCTCCATAGTAATATTACGCATATTCATAATGTTAATGCTAAAAAGATTAAACTTGATAATGATATATTTACATATAAGTGGCACTACCGTCTAGGTCATATTGGCGTTAAACGCATGAAGAAACTCCATTCTGATGGACTTTTGGAATCACTTGATTTAGAATCATTTGATACATGTGAGCCATGCCTTATGGGCAAGATAACTAGAACACCATTTTCCGGTTCAATTTAACGGGCGATAGATTTATTGGAAATCATACATACTGATGTGTGTGGACCAATGTGAATGTCGGCGCGAGGTGGATATCGTTATTTGTTACTTTCACGGATGATTTGAGTAGATACGGGTATATCTATTTGATGAAACACAAGTCTGAAACCTTTGAAAAGTTCAAGGAATTTCAGAATGAAGTGGAAAATCATCGTAACAGAAAGATCAAACTTCTTCGGTCCAACCATGGAGGTGAGTATCTAAGTTACGAGTTTAGCACACACATGAAAGAGTGTGGAATAGTTTCACAACTCACGCCTGCCGGAACACCACAACGTAATGGTGTGTCGAAACGTCGTAATCATACTTTATTGGATATGGTTCGATCTATGATGTCTTTGACTGACTTGCCACTGTCATTTTGGGGTTATGCACTGGAAACAGCTGCATTCACTTTAAATCGGGCACCATCTAAATCCGTTGAAACGACACCGGACGAATTATGGCTTGGAAACAAACCTAAGTTGTCATTTCTTAAAGTTTGGGGATGCGATGTTTATGTGAAGAAACTTCAGCCGGATAAACTCGAACCCAAAGCGAAAAAATGCTTCTTCATAGGATACCCTAAGGAAACGATTGGGTATACCTTCTATCACAGATCTGAGGGAAGGTTTTTGTTGCCAAGAATGGATCCTTTCTTGAGAAGGAGTTTCTGGCGAAAGTTGTGAGTAGTCGGAAGGTAGATCTCGAAGAGGTTATTGAACCTTCTCTTCATGAAATGGCGAGTAGCACAACACCGGAAATTGTTTCGGAGTTGACTTCACCTAATGAAGAGAGAGCTAATGATATTGATCATGAAACTCCAAAAGAGGACACTACCGAACCTCGTAGGTCAAGAAGGACACGTGCAGCTCCTGAACTGTACGACAATCCTGTTGTGAATTTCATGGTTGATGAAATGGATGACCCTGCGACGTATGAAGAAGCGATGATGATCCCGAATTCCAACAAATGGCTAGAAGCCATGAAATCCGAGATGGAATCCATGTACGAGAACCAAGTTTGGACCTTGGTGGACTTACCTCACGATCGAAAGGACGTTGAGAACAAATGGATTTTCAAAAGAAAAACTGATGCTGATGGTAATGTGACCATCTATAAGGCTCGACTTGTCGCAAAGGGGTTTCGACAAATTCAAGGAGTTGACTATGATGGGACATTCTCTCTCGTAGAGATGCTTAAGTTGGTTAGGATTATGTTAGCAATTGCTGCATATTTCGATTATGAAATATGGCAGATGGATGTCAAAACTGCGTTCCTCAATGGTAATATTGAAGAAGAGTTGTATATGATACAACCTAAGGGTTTTGTCGATCCTAAGGATGCTAATAAGGTATGCAAAGTTCAGTGATCCATCTATGGACTGAAGCAAGCATCCCAGAGTTGGAATCTTCGCTTTGATGAGGTGATCATAGATTTTGGATTTGTTCAAACTTATGGAGAGGCTTGTATTTACAAGAAAGAGAGTGGGAGCAATGTGGCATTTCTGATATTATATGTGGATGACATATTATTGATTGGAAATGGTATAGATCTTTTAAACAGTGTTAAAAGTTATCTAAACAGCAAATTTTCGATGAAATACCTTGGTGAAGCGTCATATATATTAGGCATTAAAATCTATAGAGATAGATCAAGGCGCCTAATTGGGTTATCGCAGAGTACATACCTTGATAAGATATTAAAGAAGTTTAATATGGACGGAAGTAAGAAGGGGTTCTTACCTATGTTGCAAGGCAAGACATTGAGTAAGACTCAAAGTCCGGCTACAGCGGAAGAAAGAGAGATAATGGATAAGATCCCCTATGCCTCGGCCATAGGCTCTATTATGTATGCCATGCTATGTACAAGAACGGATGTGACACATGCTATTAGTTTTACTAGTAGGTACCAATCTGATCCAGGTTCGAAACACTGGATAGCGGTCAAGAACCATCCTCAAGTACTTGAGAAGAACTAGGGATATGATGCTTATATACGGAGGTGAAGAAGAGCTAGTCGCTAAGTGTTATGTTGATGCTAGCTTTGACACCGATCTGGATGACTCTAAGTCTCAATCCGGATACGTATTTCTCTTAAACGGAGAACAAGTTAGTTGGAGGAGTTCCAAACAACCTGTGGTTGCTGGATCAACGACGGAGGCGGAATATGTTGCTGCTTCAGAAGCGGCACATGAAGAGGTTTGGATGAAAGAGTTCATTAAGGAACTAGGTGTGGTTCCTAGTGCATTGGACCCGATGGTGATCTATTGTGACAACAATGGAGCCATAGCCAACGCCAAGGAACCAAGGTCTCACAAGAATTCCAAGCATATTAAGCGCCGGTTTCACTCCATCCGCGAGCATGTCAAGCATGGAGATATAAAGATTTGTAAAGTACACACGGACCTAAATGTAGCAGATCCGTTGACTAAGGCTCTCCCTAGGGCAGAACATGATCAACACCAGAACTCCATGGGTGTTAGATTTATCACTATGTGAACTAGATTATTATCTCTAGTGCAAGTGGGAGACTGAAGGAAATATGCCCTGAGAGGCAATAAAGTTGTTATTATGTATTCCTTATATATCATAGATGTTTATTTTGCATGGTATAATTGTATTGATCGGAAACATCAATACATGTGTGTTTAATAAACAAAAAGGGTTCCTAGTTATGCCTCTCTTATAGACTAGCTTGTTGATTAACAAGATGATCAAGGTTTCCTGATCATGGACATTGGATGTTGTTAATAACAAGGTCACATCATTTGTGAAATGATGTGATGAACATTCATCTGAAGTATAGCCTTACAATCAAGTCATTATTTTTATATTGCTATAACATCATACAAAGTAATCTTTATCCTTAGACCATGAGATCATGTTAATTGCTAACACCTGAAGAGTATCTTGATAACATCAAACGTCACACCGTAATAGGGTGACTATAAAGATGGGTTCAGTGCTACGAAGGTGTTATGTTGAGGCTCATGGATCAAGAGTGGAATTTGTCAATCCTGATGACAGATAGATATACTTTGGGCCCTCTCGGTGATATCACATTGAGATAGCTTGCAAGCAAGTGATGTGATCACTAGAATGTTATATCACGGGAACGAGAAAAGAGTGCATGTCGGTAACGAGATCAAACTAGGTATTTGGATACCGATGATCGAATCTCGGACATGTATTATATCATGAGACAAAGGGATTAAAGTACAAGCGTTAAAGGTTCTCACGATCACAGAAGTCATCATTGAATATGCAGGAGTCAGTATGGATCTCCAGGTCCCGCTTCTGATGATTGATCTGAGAGGAGTCTCAATAATGTCTGCATTATTCGCGAACCGTAGGGTGACACACTTAAGAGTTACCGGACACCATTTTGGAGCACATATGTTTCAGACGAAAGAATTGCAAAGCACAGCACCAGAAATTGTTTTGGGTGAAATTGTAGAAAGTGGTTCTGCATGTGATATTGAAATATTGCAAGGGGTTATATGTGAATGTTTTTAATTAAAATAATTACCAAATTCTGAATAAATTTAATAAAATAGTTTTATTAAATGAGAGAGCATTAAACTTAGAGAATTTTAATGCATTTAAAGTGGAGACTTTAAAGGGGAATGTGAAGAGGCATTTAAATGTGGAGGGGTTACCACCACATGAATGGGGGAGGTGAGGGGTCACCCCCCATGAGGTGCCGGCCATGGGGAGGGGTACACCCTCCTCCTATAAAAGGACACCCTCTCCCTCCTTCTTCCACACACCTCCTTGTGAAGGATCTCTCTCCCCCTCTAGAATTATTCCCTCATGGTCTCGGATTAGCGAGATACATGTTCTCGGTGGCATTTCGTCTGGAAGGAGTTGCTACTTCCGCTGGATCGCTGGAGCGAGGAGGTGGAGGTTGTCCGGTGGCTTGAACGTGTGTGCGAGTACGGATGCGCTACTGAGTTGCGGCGCTCGGACTTCCTCATGATCTTGAGATTGGCAAGTGTACGACTACATCAACCACGAGTTCCTACTCGTTAACAAAACTCGTTGTCTTCGAGTGTAAGTTCTCGATGGATGTATGTCCACCCGTTCCTTTGTACCTAGTAGATAGATCGTGGCGTGTAGTTCTCATCGTAGGAAATTTTTTGTTTTCTATGCTGCGGACCCAACACTTGGGTGCAATTCTTGTGCGCTACCTGGAGTACTAATCCTCCCAAAGCCAAGGACTAATCACAGGAGGAGGCGTCACCACCGTTCTTGACATTGCCCTAGGCATCGACCTATGTGAGTTGCAATCTATGCAAGGTGAGCGACGTGTTGGTTTCTCTACTTTAAAAGCTTGTGGAATGCTCACTAGGAGAGGTGGTGTTTACAACTTGCATATTGCTAGAGCTGCGCGTCTCTACCTGGCTCCTTTGCCTAATGGTCTTTTCTCTATCGAGGAAGGACGTTTGCTATATGACTTGTAGGTTGAGCAACACCAACCCGAGGAGGAGATTCTGGATGAGGATGAGCACCAAGGAGATGAGCAAGAAGAGGAGCAGCCACCAACCCGGTTTGCTACATACCAAGACTTCCAAGAACTTGGAGGAACTATGGAGAGGATGCATAACCTCTCCTTAAACCTCTGAGAAACAACTAGTAATTTATCAACTCAATTTGCGAACCGGCGTAACAAATTTTTCCCGCCACCACAATGATTTGAAGGGCTTGCAAAAGCTTAAGCTTGGGGAAGTTTCCTCATTATCTTTATTTGGCGTTCATTTGATTTTATTTATTTCGAGGTTATGTTTTTAATTTGAGTTTATAAGAACTCATGTTGGTTTCCCCAACACTTTATCTTTAGTTATTTCTATTTCATTTCGAGATTTTCTAGCCGAGCTTTGCCGCTAATTTTCTATTCTTTAATTCCCTCTCTTAAAAACAAGATCTTTCCATTCATCTTTATTTTCCCTCTTCCTTCCTTTCTATTCTCCTTGTGGATTTCACATATTTGCAGGAGAGTGACCGATTTTGAGTTTCCAAGAAACAAATCAAAAGGGAAGAGAGAACTGGAAGCAATCATGAGAGGTATGTCTTAAGAATCCCTACTTTTAAAGTTTGAGAAACCCATGTTAGTTAGTAGTAAATTTTAAGATATTATATTGGTGGAGTGAGTCTTTATATTGTAGAAAACTTTTGTTTGCATGGGTATTTAGTTGGGTGTGTTTTGTTCCAGCTCTTGTAGTTAACCAAGTCTTCCCTAAAAATTTGCTAAACAATTGTAATAAGAAAAAGTCTCACAATTGAAGGCTTGGGTGTTGTAGTGTTTAGTATTGAAGGCTTATTTCTAGAGACATTCAACACCACAGAAAATAATGATTGACTTCACAGCTCTCTTTAAAAGGATTTGTTCAATTGAATTAATGTTTAGAAGTTTTTGTGAGCATGCCAAAGTTTTAATTGTAAATCATAAGAATGATATAGCTTACGAACGATCTTCATGGAGGAAACTCCTAGATTTCGTCTATGAGTTGATTAAACATATGTAGTAGCAATGCTATAATGGGTAAGATTCTTGGCAATATCGAGTAGTTGTGTTGATGATGGAATCACTTCTCTGGCTGATATGAGTAATCATTGTGCAAAAGGAACAAAAACCTTGGTGATGCCACGAGTGTCCATCACAGCCCGATAAACTAATTAATTTTTTTGGCATGCTCTAAATTACTTAAAAACTGAAATTCTTGAAGGACAATGAATATAAAAGTAGTGCTTGTAAAGTCTTGACTTATTGATGTGGGAGAATTGAGATACTCTAGTGTATATGCTTTTCATGACAAACTCTCACAGTCTCAATTTAACATGATTATACTTTATTGTTCAAAGGCAAGCCTATGAGTTGATTACGTGACATGGAATAAGGTTTAGTCATTTGAATCATCGATGTTAACAATAATTTTGTTGCGCTATAAGGATGCATAAAAACCCGTATGATATGCTTGCCATTACTCTATCTATGCTGAAGTTTTTCAGATTTATGAAGTGGAGGAAACATGAGACTACCAATCATGAGTAAGATCATCATCTTGTTATTTCAGTTTAAATGTTGAGTTCCTTTTTGATTTTGGTTTTCTTGCTCAAGGACGATCAAGTTTAATCTTGGGGAGGTTGATGGTTGTGAAATATATCCATCTACATCCACATTTAAACTGGATATTATTCATACTTTTGATGAAATATATCTCTAAACCCTACCACTAATGCCTAATGATCAAAGGGGTATGCAATCCTTTCTTTATATTTTTCCCTGCGTAGATAATGAAGTTTGATGATGGGAATCACAACATTAAAGTCAAAGATACGAGATTTCCAACAACCCGAAGAAACTGATGGGTTTGTAGCATGGAAAAACAAAATTTTCTACCGCAAGAACGAACAAAACCCAGATCTAATCTAGATAAAAACCAAGATCTAATCTATTAGACATGTGCAACAAGATAGATCTGTACTAACCCTTGTAGATCTGAAAGCGTTACGAGATTGGATCTCGTGGTTGATGTAGTCGATCACTTGCCGATCTCAAGATCGAGTGGACAATCCTTCCGGCGCCGCGTTCCGGCAGCGCTTCCGCAATCAGTCACATGTGCGGAGTCAAAGCAGACCTTCCTCTCCTCGTTCTAGCGAGCAGCGGAGGTAGTAGATCTTCTCCACGGAATTCCAGCAGCACGACGGCATGGTGGTGGTGGTGGAGTAGAGAATTCTGTAGGGCTTCGCCGAAGCCTGGGCACAAGAAAGGAGGTGGAGAGAGGCAGCTGAGGTTTGGAGTAGAGGGGCCAGGGGGTGGCGCCTCCACCCCTCTATTTAAAGGAGGGAGGCGCCATGGGGAGGTGGAGTCCTTGTAGGACTCCCCTCTCCCTTGGCCGGCGGATTGGGAGGGGGGGGGAAGAGTCCTCCTCCCCCACTACTCCTTGTCTTGCCCCACAAGGATTCCTTGATCCTTTCTTGGTTTTCAAGCAAACTTCAAGAAATCTTCTAGAACCTTCCGGAACATTCCGAAACCTTCTAGAAACCCCATACAAATACTCCGGAACATTTCCTAACTTAGAAAATGATCTCCAATATATGAATCTTATTCTCCGGACAATTCTGGAGCTCCTCGTGATGTCCCGAATCCAATCCGAGACTCCGAACAACATTCGATCTCCAACACACATTCCATATCTACTTAAAACAACTTCGAACCTTAAGTGTGTCACCCTACGGTTTGTGAATATGTAGACATGAGAGAGACACATCTCCTATCAATAACCATCAGCGGGACCTGGAGATCCATAATGGCTCCCACATACTCAACGATGACTTCGTGATCGATAGAACCATTTACATACGAGACCAATTCCCTTTGTCATGCGATACTTAACTTATCCGAGGTTTGATCGTCGGTATCTCCATACCTGGTTCTACCTCGTTACTGACAAGTACTCTTTACTCGTTCCGTGATATGTCATCCCTTGTGACCCAGTCACATGCTTGCAAGCTAATCAGATGACATTCCACCAAGAGGGCCCAGAGCATATATATCCGTCATATGGATGGACAAATCCCAATCTTGGTCCATGCGCTTCAACACATACTTTCAGAATACCCAATGACACCTTTATAACCACCCAGTTACGAAGCGGTGTTTCATGTCATCAAAGTACCCATCCGGTGATGGTGATTAACATAACCTCATGGTCGAAGGATTGGGTTACTATGTATTTTAAAGCTTATAGCAAACGAACTTAATGACTTGATCTTATGCTATGCTTACTATGGGTGTGTGTCCATTACATCATTCTCCTAATGATATAACCTTGTTATTAATGACATCCAATGTCCATGATCAGGAAACCATGATCATCCATTAATCAACAAGCTAGTTTAACAAGAGGCTTACTAGGGACTCTTTTACGTTTACAAAACACACATGTATTAGTGTTACCTTATAATACAATTATAGCATGGGATGTAAACATTCATCATAAACACAAAGATATAATAATAACCACTTTTATTATTGCCTCTTGGGCATATCTCCAACAGTCTCCCACTTGCACTAGAGTCAATAATCTAGATTACATGGTAATATACCTAACACCCATGGCGTTCTGGTGCTGGTCATGCTTTGCTCTAGGGAGAGGTTTAGTCAACGGATCTGCCACATTCAGATCGGTGTGTACTTTGCAAATCTTTATGTCACCATCTCGGACAAACTCGCGAATAGTGTGGAAACGTAGCTTGATGTGCTTCAGCTTGCTATGTGACCTTGGCTCCTGTGCATTAGCTATGGCACCTGTGTTGTCACAGTAGATGGCCATCGGGTCCAGCGCACTGGGAACTACGCCAAGTTCAGTAATGAATTCCTTCATCCATATGGCTTGTTGTGCAGCCTCTGAAGCAGCTACGTATTCTGATTCAGTTGAAGATTTCGCCACAACGCTTTGCTTGGCACTCCTCCAGCTCACTGCAGCACCATTCAAAATAAATACGTATCCCGACTGTGACTTCGAGTCATCCGGATCGGTGTTCCAACTAGCATCGGTGTAACCGTTTACAACAAGCTGTTCATCACCTCCATAAGAAAGAACCATATCCTTAGTCCTCTTTAGGTATTCCGGGATATTCTTGACCGCTGTCTAGTGTTCCATTCCAGGATCACTTTCATATCTGCTAGTCAAACTAACAGCATGTGCTATATCCGGTCTTGTACACAGCATGGCATACATGATAGAACCTATGGCCGAGGCATAGGGAATATTATTCATTTTCTCTCTATCTTCTGCCGTAGCTGGACTTTGAGTCTTACTCAAGGTCTTACCTGACAACATGGGCACGAACCCTTTCTTGCTATCTTCCATTCTAAACTTCTTTAGAACTTTGTCTAAGTATGTACTTTGTGAAAGCGCTATTAGGCGTCTTGATCTATCTCTATAAATCTTGATGCCTAGAATATATGCCGCTTCGCCAAGATCCTTCATTGAAAAACTATTATTCAAATAGGCTTTGACACTATTAAGAAGTTCTATATCATTCCCAATCAACAATATGTCATCTACATATAGTACTAGGAATGCTACAGAGCTCCCACTCACTTTCTTGTAAATACAAGCTTGTCCATAAGTTTGTATAAACCCAAAGTTTTTGATTACTTTATCAAAACGTTGATTCCAACTCCGGGATGCTTGCTTCAGTCCATAAATGGAGCATTGAAGGTTGCATACCTTGTCAGCATCACTAGGATCGACAAAACTCTTGGGTTGTACCATATACAACTCTTCCTCAATGTCACCATTAAGGAACGCCGTTTTGACATCCATCTGCCAAATCTCATAATCGAAATATGCAGCAATTGCTAACAAAATCCTCACAGACTTTAGCTTCGCTACTGGTGAGAATGTCTCATCATAGTCAACTCCTTGAATTTGTCGGAACCCTTTCGCGACAAGTCGAGCTTTATAGACGGTAACATTACCAGCAGCATCTATTTTTCTCTTGAAAATCCATTTGTTCTCGACAGCCTTACGGCCATCCGGTAAGTCCACCAAAGTCCACACTTGGTTTTCGTACATGGATCCCATTTCGGATTTCATGGCTTCTAGCCATTTGTCGGAATCTGGGCTCACCATAGCTTCTTCATACGTCGCAGGGTCATCAGCGTTGTCCACCAACATGACGTTCAATGCAGAGTCATACCAATCAGGAGTGGTACGAACCCTCGTTGACCTGCGAGGTTCAGCAGTAACTTCGTTTGAAGTTTCATGATCATCATCATTAGCTTCCTCTCAAATTGGTGCAGGCGGCACAAAAACATCTTCCGGTGCTGCGCTACTCTCAAATCCGAGAGAAGGTTCAATAACCTCATCGAGTTCTACTTTGCTTCCAGTCACTTACTTCGAGAGAAACTCCTTCTCAAGAAAGGATCCATTCTTGGCAACAAAAACTTTGCCTTCGGATCTATGATAGAAGGTATACCCAATTGTTTCTTTAGGGTATCCTATGAAGACGCATTTCTCCGCTTTGGGTTCAAGCTTATCAGGTTGTAACATCTTTACATATGCTTCGCAACCCCAAACTTTAAGGAACGACAACTTAGGTTTCTTACCAAACCACAATTCGTACGGTGTCGTTTCAACGGATTTAGATGATGCCCTATTTAAAGTGAATGCGGTTGTCTCTAATGCATAGCCCCAAAATGATAGCGGTAAATCTGTAAGAGACATCATGGACCGAACCATATCTAAGAGAGTTCGATTACGACGTTCGGACACACCATTACGCTGTGGTGTTCCCGGCGGTGTTAACTGTGAAAGTATTCCACATTTCTTTAAATGCATGCCAAACTCATAACTTAGATATTCACCTCCGCGGTCAGAACGCAGAAACTTAATCTTCTTGTTACGATGATTTTCCACTTCACTTTGAAATTCCTTAAACTTCTCGAAAGTTTCGGACTTATGTTTCATAAAGTAGACATACCCATATCTACTTAAGTCATCCGTGAAAGTGAGAACATAATGATATCCACCACGGGATGCTACACTCATTGGACCGCACACATCGGTATGTATTATTTCCAATAAGTCTGTAGCTCGCTCCATTATTCCAGAGAATGGAGTCTTAGTCATTTTTCCCATTAGACATGCTTCACATCTTTCAAGTGATTCAAAATCAAGTGATTCAAGAAGTCCATCATAATGGAGTTTCTTCATACGCTTCACTCCAATGTGACAAAGACGACAGTGCCACATGTATGTAGAATTATCATTCAATTTTGTTCGTTTAGCTTCTATGTTGTGAACATGTGTATCACTACTATCGAGATTCAGTAAGAATAAACCATTCATCTCAGGTGCATTACCATAAAACATATTACTCATATAAATCGAACAACCTTTATTCTCTGACTTAAAAGAGTAACCGTCTCGCAATAAACAAGATCCAGATATAATGTTCATGCTTAACGCAGGCACCAAATAACAATTATTCAAATTTAAAACTAATCCCGAAGGTAGATGTAGAGGGAGCGTGCCGACGGCGATCACATCAACCTTGGAGCCATTTCCAACGCGCATCGTCACCTCGTCTCTCGCCAGTCTTCGCTTATTCCGCAGCTCCTGTTTTGAGTTACAAATATGAGCAACCGAAACAGTATCAAATACCCAGGCACTACTACGATTACTAGTAAGATACACATCAATAACATATATATCAAATATACCTTTCTTCTTGATGTTGCTATTCTTCAGATCCGCCAGGTACTTGGGGCAGTTACGCTTCCAGTGACCAGCACCCTTGCAGTAGAAGCATTCAGTTTTAGGCTTGGGACCAGCCTTGGGCTTCTTTGCAGGTGCGGCAATGTTCTTGCCGTCCTTTTTGAAGTTGCCCTTGTTCTTAGGCTTGCCATGTCTCTTGAAATTGGTGGTCTTATTGACCATCAACACTTGGTGCTCCTTCTTGATCTCCACTTCAGTAGTTTTCAGCATGGACGATAGTTCAGGTAACGTCTTGTTCATGCAGTGCATATTGTAGCTCATCACAAAGTTCTTATAACTCGGTGGCAGTGATTGGAGGAGACGGTGAATCCCTAACTCATTAGGAATCGATATCCCCAACTCTTGGAGCTTGTTTGCGTACCCAGACATGGTGAGCACGTGCTCGCTAACGGAGCTACCCTCTTCCATCTTACAGTTAAAGAACTTTTCCGGAGGCCTCATAGCTCTCCATGGCCGCGCGAGTCTCAAAAATCAGCCTGAGCTCCTTAATGATCTCGAACGGGTCGTGGTGCTCAAAACGCTTCTGAAGCTCCGCTTCTAAACCGTACAGGATGGCACACTGAACTGTGGAGTAATGATTTTTCCGAGTGGCGTAAACATTCTTTACGTCATCGGTGCAGGTGGGTCACCTAGCGGTGCTTCGAGCACATAGGTCAACTGACCAGCCCTGAGGACGATCTTCAGTCCACGGAACCAGTCCGTGAAATTGCTTCCATTGTTCTAAGCTTTTCTTTCTCTAGGAACGCATTGAAATTGATGGAGGGGGTCGCCATAATCTACAACAAATTTGCAAGTAGTTTAGACTAAGTTTATGATAAATTGAGTTCAAATTTAATTCTTAAATTAACTAGGTGAACTCCCACTCAAAACAACATCCCTCACATTGTCTTAGTGATTACACGAACCAAGTCCACTACACCAAGTCCGATCTTCACGAGAGAAGATGTAGTTTCGTCGGCGAACAATCTTCATGTTCATCATATCATTTATATGACTCATGCTCTACCTTTCGGCATTTCCGTGTTCCGAGACCATGTTTGTACATGCTAGGCTCGTCAAGATTAACCTTAGTTTCCGCATGTGCAAATCTGGCTTGCACCCGTTGTATGCACACGTAGAATCTATCACATCCGATCATCACGAGATGCTTCGAAACGACGAGTCTTAGCAATGGTGCCAACTAAGGGCGAACACTTTATTACTTGATATTTAGTGAGAGGGATCATCTTATAATGCTACCGTCGCGATCTAAGCAATACAAGATGCATAAAGGATTAACATCACAAGCAATTCATAATTAGTGTGATATGATATGGCCCTTTGTTCTTGCGCCTTTGATCTCCATCTCCAAAGCACGGACATGATCTCCATCATCACCAGCATTGCGTCAAGGTCAGTGGCGCCGCTTCATGGTTGTCCATCATCACTAGCAACTATTACAACTACTTGGAATAAAGCTATTACAAGATGAATAGACACGCAGGTCTTAACAAAATTAAAGACAACAATTAGGCTCCTACCGGTTGCCATATTACAACAAGGATCATTGCATAGATCAAATACAATCATAATCACATGATGCCCATATCACATCACAAAAACCCTGCGAAAACAAGTTAGACGCCTCTAATTTTCTTTGCATGTTTTACGTGGTTTGGGGCTTTCGAATAAGAACGGATCTTACCTACGAAACTGAACCACAACGTTGATACAAGTGCTATCAAGTGCAAAGTGTAAATTGGATCTATACTATGGTGAGAGAGACAGACACCCGCAAAGCCACTTGTGCAAAGCAAGTTACACGTCAAGCGTGGAGCAAGTCTCATGTGCGATGACATGTAAGGTTAGCCCAAGCCGCTTCATCCCACCATACCGCGAGATGCAAAGTACACAAAACAAAAGACGGCACGAGCACCAACGCCCACAAAACCATTGTGTTCTACTCGTGCAATAGATCTACGCATAGACACGGCTCTGATACCATTGATGGGTTCGTAGCATGGAAAAACAAAATTTTCTACCGCAAGAACGAACAAAACCCAGATCTAATCTAGATAAAAACCAAGATCTAATCTATTAGACATGTGCACCGAGATAGATCTGTACTAACCCTTGTAGATCCGAAAGCGTTACGAGATTGGATCTCGTGGTTGATGTAGTCGATCAGTTGCCGATCTCAAGATCGAGTGGACGATCCTTCTGGCGCCGCGTTCCGGCAGCGCTTCCGCAGCCAGTCACATGTGCGGAGTCAAAGCAGACCTTCCTCTCCTCGTTCTAGCGAGCAGCGGAGGTAGTAGATCTTCTCCACGGAATTCCAGCAGCACGACGGCGTGGTGGTGGTGGTGGAGTAGAGAATTCTGCAGGGCTTCGCCGAAGCCTGAGCACAAGAAAGGAGGAGGAGAGAGGCAGCTGAGGTTTGGAGTAGAGGGGCCAGGGGGTGGCGCCTCCACCCGTCTATTTAAAGGAGGGAGGCGCCATGGGGAGGTGGAGTCCTTGTAGGACTCCCCTCTCCCTTGGCCGGCGGATTGGGAGGGGGAGAAGAGTCCTCCTCCCCCACTACTCCTTGTCTTGCCCCACAAGGATTCCTTGATCCTTTCTTGGTTTTCAAGCAAACTCCAAGAAATCTTCTAGAACCTTCCGGAACATTCCGAAACCTTCTAGAAACCCCATACAAATACTCCGGAACATTTCCTAACTTAGAAAATGATCTCCAATATATGAATCTTATTCTCCGGACAATTCCGGAGCTCCTCGTGATGTCCCGAATCCAATACGAGACTCCGAACAACATTCGATCTCCAACACACATTCCATATCTACTTAAAACAACTTCGAACCTTAAGTGTGTCACCCTACGGTTTGTGAATATGTAGACATGACAGAGACACATCTCCTATCAATAACCATCAGCGGGACCTGGAGATCCATAATGGCTCCCACATACTCAACGATGACTTTGTGATCGATAGAACCATTTACATACGAGACCAATTCCCTTTGTCATGCGATACTTTACTTATCCGGGGTTTGATCATCGGTATCTCCATACCTGGTTCTACCTCGTTACTGACAAGTACTCTTTACTCGTTCCGTGATATGTCATCCCTTGTGACCCAGTCACATGCTTGCAAGCTAATCAGATGACATTCCACCGAGAGAGCCCAGAGCATATCTATCCGTCATATGGATGGACAAATCCCAATCTTGGTCCATGCGCTTCAACACATACTTTCAGAATACCCAATGACACCTTTATAACCACCCAGTTACGAAGAGGTGTTTGATGTCATCAAAGTACCCATCCGGTGATGGTGATTAACATAACCTCATGGTCGAAGGATTAGGTTACTATGTATTTTAAAGCTTATAGCAAACGAACTTAATGACTTGATCTTATGCTATGCTTACTATGGGCGTGTTTCCATTACATCATTCTCCTAATGATATAACCTTGTTATTAATGACATCCAATGTCCATGATCAGGAAACCATGATCATCCATTAATCAACAAGCTAGTTTAACAAGAGGCTTACTAGGGACTCTTTTACGTTTACAAAACACACATGTATTAGTGTTTCCTTATAATACAATTATAGCATGGGATGTAAACATTCATCATAAACACAAAGATATAATAATAACCACTTTTATTATTTCCTCTTGGGCATATCTCCAACAGAAACCAGGGGTCGTGAAGTGGAGACAGACGCTTTAATGACCAACTATACCGCCGGAATAAAATTCCGGCTATATAGTTCTGATCGTATAGTTTCCATCAACTCCGCTAGGTCAAACAGAACAACTTGCATGAAGGGACCCCTATATAAAGAGGCTTCGGGCAACGATAAAATGAGAGCCAGAGAGAAGAGCCACCCCTAGAACCCTGCATCCACAACACTGCATAGCCGCTGGAGGAATAGACATAGATCTAATCTCGAAACTCTTCTCCACCACCATAGCCATATTCCACCACTTGTAATAGTAGATCCCATTTTCGATTGGTGACACTATAAGACTATTTGCTATCAATCTCATGATTTCCATTACAATGTTTATGATTGTTGATTTATCTCTATGTGTGAGTAATTCTCCTTGGGCTAAGGGATTCGACCTAGCCATGTAGCTTTTATGCATGTTATTTATCATAGATGGGATCATGTATTAGTTTGTATGACATGATGATTATTGTATCCTCTCTTGCCTCAATCCAAGGACTTGTCAGGTGATGTCTACGCACTTCTATTCTTGTAGACAGTTGTTGGGCCTCCAAGTGCAGAGGTTTGTAGAACAGCAGCAAGTTTTCCCTTAAGTGGATCACCCAAGGTTTATCGAACTCAGGGAGGAAGTGGTCAAAGGTATTCGCTCTCAAGCCACCCTTCAATCAAGATACAAGAAGTCTCTTGTGTCCCCAATACACCCAATACACTTGTCAGGTGTATAGGTGCACTAGTTCAGCGAAGAGATAGTGAAATACAAGTGGTATGGATAATTATAAGTGGTAGCGGTGCTAGAAAATAACTTGATGGTGCGGAAAAGACTAAAGGCAAACTGAAATAAAGATGGAAGCAAGCAAACATGTAACAGATCTAGTTGCAAACGGAGTTTCAAAGCTTAGAAACAAGGCCTAGGGATCATACTTTCACTAGTGAACACTCTCATATAAATATCTTCTCTTTACGATACTACTCTTAACTACTCTCCGGTTGAACACTCTAATCGTTGGTAGGGCTATAACAGCACTCCTCAAAGTAAGCCTTTGCCATCTAGAAAACCCCACACTGTCACCTTTTTGTACTAGATGAGTCCAACAAACACCACAATTTCAAAAAGACATCCAACTCCAAATATAACTCATAACAAGTATTTGTAATCTCTAGCCTAAGTGCCACCATGGTGAGCACGTTGTCACTTTCACACACATGGGGAGAGCAGAGATCTAATAAAGCACTTGAGTAGCAGAATAGATATATAGATTACAAGCTCATGATCACAATATGATCATGCATAGAGAGAGATGAACACATAGCTACCGGTAGAACCCTTAGCCTCGAGAGAGAACTATTTCCTCCTCATCATGGGAATTAGAAATGGTGATGGAGATGGTGGTGGAGATGGATGGAGATGGCTCCGGAGGCACTTTCCCGTCCCGGCAGGGTGCTAGAACATAGACTTTCTGTCCCCCGAATCTCCCCTTCGGTGGCGGCGGCGCTGCAGAACTTTTCGTGGTTGGAGGCTTGATGATTTAGGGTTTATGCATCGGGAGGCTTCTTATAGGCGAAGAGGCAAGGTCGGTGGGCGGCCAGGGGGCCCACACCACCTGGTGGCGCGGCCAGGGCTAGCCCGCGCCACCACATGGTGTGGCCGCCCTGTGGCCCCTCTCCGTCTCATCTTCTGGCTCGGTGAGTCTTCCGGTAAAATATCGACTTTGGCTTTTGTCCGGTCCAATAACGAGAATATTGATTTCCTGACTTTCCTTGAACCAAAAACAGCAGAAAACATGCAACTGGCACTGTGGCATATTGTTAATAGGTTAGTCCAAGAAATCATATGAAAAGTACTCCAAAGTGTGGACAAAACACAAGAAAGTAGATAAAACCAAGCATGGAACATCAAAAATTATAGATACATTTGCAATGTATTAACATCCCCAAGCGTAACTCCTGCTTGTCCTTGAGTAGGTAAGTGATAAAAAGAAATAATAATTTTTGAGGTGACATGCACCATCAAAGACTTGATCAAAGTATTTGTAAAACATTCAAAGCTAGGATCATAGTACTTCAATCATAACATGAAAGACAAAGTTCTAGCAATAAGACAAAGAAACTATGATGCAACATGAAAAGGCACAAACAAAAGATTCATGAATAACAATGCTTTGCAAGACGTTTGTTTGTTTCACATATAGAAAACATAGCATAATAGTATTCAGCTTGTCCCTCAATAGAGTAGCAAATATAAATGCATAGGACACCTTCAAAGTTCATAAGAGTGACTAGATACAATAGTTTAAAACAAGCAATATCAAAGTATGCATCAATCAACTAGTCTTGGGACAATGCACATAGAACTAAGAATGGCCACTATGCTCTCAAAGTAGGTGCATAAAGATAGAAGGTGGAGACTCAATATAATGGTGGAAGAAAGGCCTTCATAGAAGGAAGTAGGGATTCAAGTCTCATAAAGAGCTTCCAAATATTATGGTACTTGTTAGCTTTTAGCTCTCATTGCCCCTATCATAAGCATCTTTAAGGTGATTAAGATTAAAGTGACACAACTAAGAGGATATGCTTGACAAGTTATAAGCTGAAATCTCATGCCCCTTACTTACGAAGACCAATCCTCATGCTACTCCACTTTAGTAACAAGTAAACTCTTGTCATTGTAAGTACATATGTATCATAAAGAACTGCTAACGGGGTACCCCTTGCACATGATACAGGAGTTATCCCATAATCAAAATGACAAGGCAAGCAGACAATGAGCATCTCAGCGATCTTTTTATTTGCTATTTGCATAGGTTTTTATTGAGGATGCTTCATAGAGTGCTCATTATGGTGATGCTGCAAGTTTCCACCATGATTAGGCAAGGCTTGGGCTAGCGGCCCAGGCATTTCTCTAACACACATACAAACTCCATGATCTTAAAAGTTCCACTTTTATTTCACACCGCCGGATCCATAAGCAAAAGAACATGATATCAAGTGGGTACAAAGTACATGTGCAATGTTGAAAGCGTTCCCCATGATACATGGTTCTGCTAACTTCAACTTATAAAGCGCAGCTTATACGCAACAAAGAAGGACCCAATGGTTCAAGTTTATTAAAGGCAAGAAAAGTAAAGTGTGCCATCAAGTTCGTGAGAGCTTGAATCACTAGTTTTCTCATAACAAATTTAATTTGGAAGATAAACAAAAGCATGAATATACTTGGAATAGCATAAGCTAGTAGGTAGGTATGGTGGACTCTTTGGAATAACTTGGTTTAAGGAGTTGGATGCATGAGGGGAACTCATACTTGGTTGTGGAGGCTAGCAAAAGACTGGGAGCGACAAACTAAGAGAGCAATAATGGCCATAATCATGCAGAGCAACAAAACATCATTGATCAAAGCATAAAGTGATACTACAAGTTGAAAACTAAAGGATCATAAAGGCTATGGTGACTTGATATAGTCATAACATGGTGTGAGCATGCGCCAAGTCAACCCAAATAAAGCATCCAAGGAGAATACCACAATACTATGCTTTAATATGCTAAAACAACGCATGATTCATCCAAGGCACATTAAGCAATCTCAATTGTTTAGAAAATTCATGCTACAGCAAAGAATACTAAGCATAAAGCAAAAACAATATCAAGCATGGCATGACAAAGCATAGGCCACAGTCAAAAACAAGCTATCTTTACCACTTAAGCATGAACTTTCCTACTCTTTTCCAATCCAAACCAAAATATTTGAAAACCAATGTATGAAAGAGGGGGTCCAACCAATTTATGCAGCAAACTAAACAAACCAAGCAAACGAAAAACCAAAACGAAAACAAAAAAGAAGGCGCTCCAAGAACAACACAACTGTGCATGAAACAATAAAAATGAAGTGTTTGGAAGAAACCTGGGATTTTTTTTGATGAAGAAGGGAATGGCTTGGGCATCCCCAAGCTTTGACGCTTGTACTTCTTGGATATTTCTTGGGGTGACACACGTGGCATCCCCAAGCTTGAGCTTTATTCCGTCCTTCATCTCATTACTGAATCCTTCCATACACTTGAAATTTTTCCTTCATACAAAACTCCACACAATTTTTGTTAGCAACATTAGTGCACTCAAGATAATAAGTATTTAGGTTCAGTTCTAACACCAATAAAACTTCCACTAAAACACAAGCTACTGTAGCACTTCCCTCAAAAAGCTCAATTCCCAAAATAACTCAAAAAGGAACCAACAAGAAGCAAATGCAAATAATGGCAGAAATCTGTCAAAACAGACCAGCAGATAAAGACGAATTTTTTCGAAGACCTTCTGTTGCTCAAATATAAACGTGTTGAACTAACAAAAGTTAAATAACAACTTGGGGCAGAAGCAAAAAAAATTACGCCTCAAAAGGACGTATAGAGATTTTACACAAATTTTTGCGGTGAAGCAGAGAAATCTGTTTCGGGACAACAACTTTCCCAATCATTACTTCTCTCTCATTAGAGGTTACTCTTGGCACAAAAAGCAAATAAAAAGGATAAGGAGAGGTTATTACAGATGTAATAACTTCCAATACTCATCTAAAACTTTTGGGTTATCTCCCAATAAGTACTTTTCTTTAACGCCTTTAAGTTAGGCATGATAGTTTGAAAAGATGCTCACATAAGAAATATGAATCGAAGTAAAAGAGAGCATCAAGAAGCAAATTCAAAGCACATTTAAGTCTAACCCACTTCCTATGCATAGGAATCTTGTAAAGAAACAAGTCATGAAAGCACAAAGCAACAAGCATAGTAAAGAAAAACAAGTGCAACTTCAAGACCTTCAACATAAAGAGGGGAAACTTAATATTATCGAGATGCATAGAGCCATGTTTCCTTCTCTCATAATAACTTTCAGTAGCATCATGAATAAAATTAACAATATAACTATCACATAATACATTTTTATCATGAGCCACATGCATAAAAGAATTAATACTCTCCACATAAACATAGTCATTATTATTAATTATAGTGGGACCAAATTCAACAAAATAGCTATCATTATTATTCTCATCACCATAATCATCAAATATAGGAGGCATATTGTAATCATAATTAATTTCTTCCTCAACAGTAGGTGGACTGAGAATCTCATACTCATCATTGTAATCATCATATATTGGAGGTTTTGTATCATCACAAGCAATAGAATAGCTATCTTCCAAAGCTAGGGAACTAAAAAGATCATTTTCATAAAGACTAGCTTCCCCAAGATTAGACTTTTCCATAGCATTAGCAATAATGGTGTCCAAAGAATTCATACTAACAATATTACTATTAGCATGAAAATAAAGTTCCATAGGTTTTTTAATTTTCTCTTCAAACACTTCATGTCCTAACTCAAGATAAATACTATAAAGCTCTCTAATTTTGTTGTTGTTTTCCATTAAGCCTAACTAGTGAAAACAAGAAACAAAAAGACAAAATTGCAGAATCTAAAGGAAATAACTTCGAGCACTCACACCAGAAAATAGGCGTTTGTCATAGGAGGTTACCTTTTACCTTACCTCCCCGGCAACGGCGCCAGAAAATAGCTTGATGTCTACACACTTCTATTCTTGTAGACAGTTGTTGGGCCTCCAAGTGCAGAGGTTTGTAGAACAGTAGCAAGTTTTCCCTTAAGTGGATCATCCAAGGTTTATCGAACTCAGGGAGGAAGTGGTCAAAGGTATTCCCTCTCAAGCAACCCTGCAATCAAGATACAAGAAGTCTCTTGTGTCCCCAACACACCCAATACACTTGTCAGGTGTATAGGTGCACTAGTTCGGCGAAGAGATAGTGAAATACAAGTGGTATGGATAATTATAAGTGGTAACGGTGCTAGAAAATAACTTGATGGTGTGGAAAAGACTAAAGGCAAACAGAAATAAAGATGGAAGCAAGCAAACATGTAACAGATCTAGTTGCAAACGGAGTTTCAAAGCTTAGAAACAAGGCCTAGGGATCATACTTTCACTAGTGAACACTCTCATATAAATATCTTCTCTTTCTGATACTGCTCTTAACTACTCTCCGGTTGAACACTCTAATCGTTGGTCGGGCTACAACAGCACTCCTCAAAGTAGCCTTTCCCATCTAGAAAACCCCACACTGTCACCTTGAGTACTAGATGAGTCCAACAAACACCACAATTTCATAAAGACATCCAACTCCAAATATAACTCATAACAAGTAATTATAATCTCTAGCCTAAGTGCCACCATGGTGAGCATGCTGTCACTTTCACACACATGGGGAGAGCAGAGATCTAATAAAGCACTTGAGTAGTAGAATAGATCTATAGATTACAAGCTCATGATCAAAATATGATCATGCATAGAGAGAGATGAACACATACCTACCGGTAGAACCCTTAGCCTCGAGAGAGAACTACTCCCTCCTCATTATGGGAATCAGCAATGGTGATGGAGATGGTGGTGGAGATCGATGGAGATGGCTCCGGGGGCACTTCCCCGTCCCGGCAGGGTGCCGGAATAGAGACTTTTTGTCCCCCGAATCTCCCCTTCGGTGGCGACGGCGTTGCGGAACTTTTCATGGCTGGAGGCTTGATGATTTAGGGTTTATGCATCGGGACGCTTCTTATAGGCGAAGAGGCAAGGTTGGTGGGTGGCCAGGGGGCCCACACCACCTGGTGGCGCGGCCAGGGCTAGCCCGTGCCACCACATGGTGTAGCCTCCCTATGGCCCCTCTCCGTCTCGTCTTCTGGCTCTATGAGTCTTCCGGTAAAATATCGACTTTGGCTTTTGTCCGGTCCAATTCCGAGAATATTGATTTTCTGACTTTCCTGGAACCAAAAACAGCAGAAAACAGGCAACTGGCACTGTGGCATCTTGTTAATAGGTTAGTCCAAGAAATCATATGAAAATTATTCCAAAGTGTGGAAAAAACACAAGAAAGTAGATAAAACCAAGCATGGAATATCAAAAATTATAGATACATTTGTAATGTAGCATCAGGTACCCAAGACCCCGAAGATTGAGCCAGGTATAGGGGGTATGAGTAATGACTAATCTGCAGGTTGGGAATCCCAGTGACAGAAGGGGTAGTACGGTTGTATGTGAGGGATTTACTTAGGATTAATAGTGACATCACTATGCATATCATTAGTTCTCTTTCTTCTATGGATGGGACTAGTAGGCTATTGCGATAATCGGTTGTAGAGGCATTAGAATTTATGGATGCACTACCCACATATAATTATCTTGCTCTAACAATTACATGCATACTTTATTACTATCTTTTATTCCCATCAGATGTTTTGCACAGCTACAGGTGAAACCGAAAGCACTAGGCCCTTTCTCTCCATCATCGACAACAACAAAAGACATCAAACTCTTGGTTCGGTAAAACACATAAAGAATTCGAAAGCTCCCGAAGGTCTGTTAAAGTTACTTCACTATGCTTTCGTTTCCCGAGGATTCAATAACCTAGATCTACTAGGAAAAAAAGGTCTACACTACATCCGTAATCCAGATCGAAGGTATCACGTGTCAGCAAGAGTCTTGACCTTGTTGTAGAACTCCATGGCCATGGAGTCGAGCTTCTCACAATCACCGAGCTCACGGCGGAGAGCGCTGGCACGAGCCTGCGATTGCGATGCAAAGGAGCACTCGAGGATTGTCCATGCCTCATGGGACGTCTTCGCAAAGACGATGACCCTGGCAATAGCCGGGGTTAGCGACCCCTGGATGGAGGAGAGTTTTTCCTGGTCTTGCACCGTCTAGACACGGTGCGCCGAGTTATAAACCGGGTTGTTCACGCTGTCTACCAGCGCGGGGGGTAAAGAAAAGAGCCATCGATGTAGCCGGGCAAGTAGTGGCTGCCAAGGAGCGGAAGGACGTGAGCACGCCAGAAAATGTAATTATCCAGCGACAGTTTTATGGTGATGAGGTGGCCAAAGTGGAACGGTGGCAGCAGCGAGCCTGACGTGAAGACTGCCGGAGGCATGTACGTCACAGAGGCAGAGACATCCAGCATCGGTGAAGGCGCCGAGGTGAAGCCCGCGGGCGATGCGTACGCCCCGAAGGTGGGAAGAGCCGCCATGGGTGTGGATCCTGCCGGAGGCACGGATGCCGGGAGGGCAGGGTGCATCGACGAAGGGCCTGACGCAGAAATCCCGGCCGTCCAAGCAGACGTAGGGACCGCCGGCGCGAGGGACAAGGGCAAGACGGCGGTGGCCGAGGAGACGGGCGATGAGGCGTTGGATGTGTGGACCGTCAGCGCGTGCCCCGACGATGAGAAGGCCAAGGGCTAGTTGGAGAAGAACGAGTCGACACTCCTCGTCCTGATCAGAGGCAACTGCATGGCGTCGGAGTCGATCAGGCGGGAGAGAAGGGCCACAAGGGAGACCGGGAGGTAGCCGACGTTGGAGGAGCAGGAGGCGGCAGCGCAAGACATGGCAGTGGTGGATCGGTGGAGGTGAGGGCGACGTAATCAGCGGCGGTGTCGGCTACGGTTTGGCAAAAGCGGTGGTGATAATCTAGTCATATACATGTGAGACAATAGTTTTGGAGTCGGAACCGGCACGACCCAATAGGGGTGGCATATCATATATATATAATGGGTGTGTTACAATTGTACAATATACGTACACATATACAAAAGCTATACACAGTCTAACAGGGCCATGGCAAATAATTAGGACCCACCAATCTTAACATAACCTCCATCCATATAAGATCATATTAGCGTCCGTGTGGCCCTAGGCTATTTTCTTGTTCAGAAACGTCGCACACCAGTAATTTCGGCCAACAATATTGCATTGTTTCCAATACCAGAGAAATACGTCTCATAAGAACTATTGACCTGAGGAAGAGGGGCATACACAAAGGTTGGCCCATCACAGTGGCCGAGGAGTAGGATGACACTATGAAACTGCTAGTAGTGTAGGTAACTTCAAGAGAAACTTAGGGATCATGTTGACATAGGTATGCCCAACGGATGCTCACCCTTGGCCTATCTGGTTTGGCCCAGCCAGAATGCCATGTGATGATCTAGTGGGATCTGCGAAGCCCATGATGATTCAGATGAAGCCGGACCCATGGAGACTTCGCGACACCCCGATAAACAAGTCAAGACTAGATAGGAAACCTTTAGGGTTACGCCCTCAAACTTGTAATCGGCTTGGATGATACCCGAGACCTAGTCACCGAGGAGGATCATAGAAACTCCCATACACCCATCAGATCTAATCTGCGCACCATGGCCATAGCCATCTCGGTGCCATTGTAACCCTTGGTTTCTCATCAATCAAAAGACAAGCATGAGTAGGGGTTTCCCTCTGGGGTCCTGAACCTAGGTAAACATTGTTTCCCCTTGTTTGTCTATTAGCCGACGAAGTCTCCTACGTATATCTTCTTCCTTGAAAACCCAAGTCCATAAACCATGGGCACTGACGTGATCACCCCACGGCAATTGGCATCATTTGTGGGAAACCTGTGCGCTGATGTCACGACTTTGGTGGCTCCATCTGATGGAAATATGCCCTAGAGGTAACAATAAATTGTATTATTCTCTATTTCATGTTCGTGATTAAGTTTTTTATTCTATTTTATAATTTTATTAGTTCTGGATAATGAGTATTTGGAGGAAAACCCTAATACATTTGTGGAATAATAAACACTATTTAGATATCCCTAGTATCGCCTCTAAGACTAGTTCATGTACCGTTGATAGTACCGGATTCCTGACTATGGGCAAAATGACAATGTGTTATGGAGTTGCCAGTGATATATGAGATCAGATTTGTTGGGAGAACAACGATGATGAATTAGACCCAACATAATCTACTGTGAAACACATCGTCAATATTGTTATCAGTAGTTTCTCATAAACAATGTATTACCTGTACTAAATATCATTTGACCGCGAGACACATGTGAACTTGGGTATAATATGAACATGGCAAGATTCTTTAAATGTTGCTCTTAATAGAGTAATCATAAAGTTGATACTTTCTCCTACCGGATGGTATGCCAATTATTCACATGGTGTGCTTGCAGGAATTGCTACTCCTGACCATGGAGAGATACACTCTGGGCCCACTGATGCATTATGGTGTTTGTCATCATCTGGCCAGACACATGATCAAGTTGTTGAACACATGAACATTGATAGTGCGGTATGATTAAAGAGTACATGTTCGGTAACGAGAATATCCTAGTGTTTCATCTCGGGCAATATAAACTATCGACGAAGCAATATGATATGTATCAGACATAATATAATGATTCACATGATAAAGATCTTCGTGTTATTTGTGGGGGGTTACTACATGTATCAAGACATCAATAGTAACCATTGTCATGGAAAGAGTTCCAGATATGTCCGCAAATATCCGAACCCATAGGGTCACACACTTAAGAGTTCAATGGCATTTATAATATGAGTGCGAATGAAGATTGAGTAGAGAAGTAAGTCCGAAGGTGTTCGGAGTGTCTCGGAATATATCAGAGGTGTCTGAAATATTGCCGAGAGTGTTCAAAATAAGTTTTGAGCATTAATGATATGAGACAAGGGTTCCGAGAGTGTCTCTGATAGTCTCGGAATGGTTCAGAGAAGTCCCAGATGATCCTGGAAGTGTCTGGAATGGTTTTGGGAGTGTCTGGAATGGTTCTGGACATATATGGAAAGTTTTGGAAGGAGCGGAAGGTTATGGAAGGTCCCAGTGATGGGTTCGTAGCATGGAAAACAAAAAATTTCTACCGAGAACGAACAAAACCCAGATCTAATCTAGATAAAAGCCAAGATATAATCTATTAGACATGAGCAACGAGATAGATAGGAACTAACCCTCGTAGATCTGAAAGCGTTAACGAGATTAGATCTCGTGGTTGATGTAGTCGATCACTTCCCGATCTCAAGATCGTGTGGACGATCCTTCCGGCGTCGCGTTCCGGCAGCGCTTCCGTAGTCGGTCAAGTGGACGATCCTTCCGGCGTCGCGTTTCAGCAGCGCTTCCGAAGTCGGTCACACGTGCGGAGTCGAAGCAGACCTTCCTCTCCCTGTTCCAGCGAGCAGCGGAGGTAGTAGATCTTCTCCACGGAATCCCAGCAACACGACGGCGTGGTGGTGGTGGAGTAGAGAATTCTGCAGGGCTTCGCCTATGCCTGTGCAGAAGAGAGGTGGAGGAGAGAGGCGGCATAGATTGGAGTTGTAGGAGAGGGCTGGGAGGGGGCGCCCCTGCCCTTCTATTTAAGGGGGGAGGCGCGCCTGGGGAGGGGGAGTCCTAGTAGGACTCCCCTCCTATGGCCGGCGGTGGGAAGGGGGGAGGAGTCCTCCTCCCCCACGAATCCGTGTCTTGCCCCACTAGGTTTCCTTTGACCCTTTCTTGGTTTTCAAGTAAACTCCAAGAAATCCTCTAGAACCTTCCAGAACATTCCGAAACCTTCTAGAACCCTCATACAAATACTCCGGAACATTTCCTAACTCAGAAAATGATCCCCTATATATGAATCTTATTCTCCGGACAATTCCGGATCTCCTCGTGATGTCCCGGATCCATTCCGAGACTCCGAACTACATTCGGTCTCCAACGCACATTCCATATCTACTTAAAACAACTTCAAACCTTAAGTGTGTCACCCTATGGTTCGTGAATATGTAGACATGATAGAGACACATCTCCTATCAATAACCTGGAGATCCATAATGGCTCCCGCATACTCAACGATGACTTCGTGATCGATTGAACCATTTACATACGAAACCAATTCCCTTTGTCTCGCGATACTATACATATCCGAGGTTTGATCGTCGGCATCTCCATACCTAGTTCTACCTCGTTACTGATAAGTACTCTTTACTCGTTCCGTGATATGTCATCCCTTGTGACCCAGTCACATGCTTGCAAGCTAACTAGATGACATTCCACCGAGAGGGCCCAGAGCATATCTATCCATCATATGTATGGACAAATCCCAATCTTGGTCCATGCGCTTCAACACATACTTTCAGAATACCCAATGACACCTTTATGACCACCCAGTTACGAAGCGGTGTTTGATGTCATCAAAGTACCCATCCGGTGATGGTGATTAACACAACCTCATGGTGGAAGGATTAGGTTACTATGCATTTAAAAGCTTACAGCAATACGAACTTAATGACTTGATCTTATGCTACGCTTACTATGGGTGTGTGTCCATCACATCATTCTCCTAATGATATAACCTTGTTATTAATCACATCCAATGTCCATGACCAGGAAACCATGATCATCAATTAATCAACAAGCTAGTTCAACAAGAGGCTTACTAAGGACTCTCTTATGTTTACAAAACACACAAGTATTAGTGTTTCCTAATAATACAATTATAGCATGGGATGTAAACAATCATCATAAACACAAAGATATAATAATAATCACTTTTATTATTGCCTCTTGGGCATATCTCCAACACCCAGAAGGTACCGGGTAACCCGGGTCATCTTAGGATGTCCGAAAGGTTCCATAATAGGTGCAGCCATGTTGCCGTAAATGGAAAGGAAAGTTACACTAGTCAAATTTGGACCTGCAAAAGGAAGCCATTTTTTACTAGGTTTGGATTGACCTACACCTACCGGAACTCGTCCAAACTTTGAGGCTGGGTCAAGGATGACCCGAGGGACCTTTTCTCCTGTAAAAGGGCACCAAGTGCACCCCAAGAGGGACTCAAGTCATGCCCTTATCCACCCAACCCTATGTCGCCTCCTCATGTCCAAAACCCTAGCCGCCGCTGTCATCCGCCCTAGACACGCCGCGCCTCGCACACTGCCGCCACCTCCCTCTCACATGGCAAGGACTCAAACCCTAGGGCGGGCGTGCCCTAGGTTCTTCTTCTACTATGACAATAGAGCGCTGCTCGATTTCTACCTCTGTTTGGATCTAATCTAGACAGGACTCCAGAAGCGTTGCCGGATCTTCATCGACATGTTCCTGCTTCGACTGTGTGTTCTTGATCACACCTTGATGCGGTGCCACTGATCTTGGACATGTGGATATCGGTGGAGGTGCGACACTTTGAGCACTTGATCGTGCAGATCTTCACAAGGAGAAATCTTCTCGCAACTAATCGACTAGCTGCGGGAATCGATGCACTGACTACTTTGACAACGACGTCTTCACTAGTGCATGTCCATGGGAGCCATTTGTGGGATAATAAATCTCCTCGCGACTTGCTAAGGCTTGTTGCGAAGATCGATGCCCGACCAACCTCATCATCGACAAACTTCCGCTAGTTTGATCTTCGAGGGTAAGGTCTGTTAGCTCCCCCTTGCATATGATCTTGGTTATGCGCCAGAAAACTTTTGCTTTGTGTAGCGCGTTGCGTAACAGTGGTATCAGAGCGGTCTATGCGTAGGCACAAGTACGTATAGAGGAATCATCGAATTCCAGTATTGTTAATCTCGTTCTTACTACCCAATTGTTGCAATTTGGATATTGGCATTATTGTGTGATTAGTAGCCCGAGCTGACTTTACGATCTTCGGATCAAGACTGGTTAGTGAAGTGTACTTCGGGTGCACAAAACAACTTTGTCGGGTGTCTGTTTCTGCAATAGTCGAGAGAAATTTTGCATACTGGGCTTATGTGAATTTGGTGAAGTTCACACGAGGGTCACGCGTATAGATAAAGTCTAGTGAAGCTTTGTACTATTTATAGCATGGTGGGGACACAACTCTAACAAGTCAAAAAGCAAGTCGATAGATGATGATGCTTACTTACCACGTAGGTAATGAATAGATCTCTACGCAACCATAGAGCCCCGTAAGCTAGCAAAGCGTGTTAGAGGCATCTAACTTGTTTTTGCAGGAAGTGATATGGTTTAGCAATGAGATGTTTGCAATGTGATGTACGAGATGTGTTATGTTGTAATATCGTTGGGCATGAGTGGCCAGAGCCGCATGAGTGGCCAGTGCCCAAAGCTTGTGGAGGTGTTAATGGCACCGGAAAATATTGATGATGGAGATCGTTAACGCAAAGTGCTATACCATATCGAATTGCATGTCATGTTAATCCTTTTATGCACTTTATTTGTTGCGTGGTAGTCGTAATAAATAGGGTGATCTCTCACTTAAAATTATCAAGGTAGCATGTGTTCTACCTAAGTTAGGAACCACATAACATGGGCTTCTAACTGGTGTGGGTCATGTAACATGGGTGCACCTAGCGACGTTCATAATGTGGGTGCGAAATTGTCGCACTACTGGTATACTAAGGTTCACTTGACATACTACCTAGAACGTCTAGAGTATGGAACACAAGAATCGAAAGATTAACAAGAATCATATGGTGATATGATTGTTATGATTACCTACCGGTCTTGTTCCCCGGTACGTGATGTTACATTGGTGTTGGGAAAACAAGTTCGTGCATCTTGAATCACTAAGTGTCAATCATGAGAGATATTGATTTTAGTGGGAGATACAAAATAATTAAGTTGTTAATTTTTAGTAGCTCATTAGTCATGAACTATTAATCTAAGTGAATTTGCATAGTTTGTAGTAGTCATTGGCATCCGTTATCCACCTTACACTTAGTTTGTTAATTGAGATAAAAGAAATATAGATATCTGCTAATTTTACTTTACATATTGGTACCATAATGTTAGAATGACAATTAAAGACGGGGGTCCTATTACATCCTTTTTGTAAACCCTCCCGTTCTCGATGCAATTTGAGCAAATAGCAATGGTTCCAATTAGTATCTACATCATGCTTGCCTCCATGAAACTTGATCTTCAAAAGATGTTTTGAGAATCTAAGTGTTCTCGGAACTGAAAAGATTGTTTCAGAAACAAGCAAGGAGTGAAAGATATTTTGATATCTAAAACCTTGTTTTCTTGCAAGATGATTGAGAATTATTCATGTGCAACATGTGCTCATATTGTATGAGTATATGCAAAGATTGAAGACGCTAGGCGCCTAAATCAATCAAAAGTTGAATCACTTATCTTGTTCTCATATCCCTCCTATCAAGCTATAGTAGCTTCGTCATGAATTACTCATGGTGGGATGGATAAAAAGGTATGGGTAAATTGTTTCCTATACTTAAAGATTGCTAAAAGTTTAATCCGTAAGAATGCTAGTCATGTGATGATAGTGAATAAAACATCAAGTTCAATAGTGTCAATACATGGGTGCTAGTGCTTGACTAACATGCCTACGATCATGTGCTAATGAAGTTGTCGCCACTATTGATGTTGGATGCTTCTTCTGTAACAAGAGGAAAAACCAAAAGAAAAATTGCAAAATTATATGGCAGAAAAGAAAGACTGGAAAGGTCTAGCTCAGGAGTATATAGATGATACACAAGTTATGGATGTATTCTTTGCTAGTTAACAATGTAATTATTGGGTATTGGATACTGAATTGGTTGGTATGAAGTGTCATACAGAGCAATGCAATGCAAGAACTGCAATGGCCTAAATAGCTAGCAAAAGGATGTAGTGATGATGCATGCCAAGAACAAAATAAAGTGTTATTGTGTTCATCGTCGGTCTCTTACCTAGCCTATGAGATTTACTGTAAGATCTTATTAATTGTTACATATCTCTAGCTTTATGAGAATAATGGTTATTCAACTTGAAGTTGTGACCCATAGTGGATGGATTAGTTATTATAAATCTTGAAGGTGATACACACATCATAACACTGACGCTAAATGTCGTAAGACAATGCTTGAATTTCACTTAATTGTGACGCCACCGTTTAGGTCATATTAGAAAGAAACACATGAAGAAAATCCATGTTGATGGACTTTGGGAGTCATTTGACTTTTAATCAATTAACACTTGTGAGACTTATATAAAATACTAAAACTCCATTCATAGACCAATATTGAACGGAGGGCTAACTTGTTGGATATCATACATGTTTGTGTGTATAGTCCATTATGTGTTGCTGCGTGTGGTGGATTCTTCTACTTCATATACTTTCACCAATGATTCAAGTGGATATATATGGGGATATCTATTTGTGAGAAAGAAGTATGAGACATTTGAAAATTGTTCAAAATTGTTTTGCATAAAGTGGAAAATCATCGTAACAACAAAATCAAGAGTCTATAATTGGATTATAGAGAAAAAATATTTGAGTTACGAGTTTAGCAAGCATCTAAGAGCTGAGGAATTGTTCCACAACTTGCACCTCTAGAAACACCATAAGAGTGTGGAGTGTTCTTGAGATGTAATCAAACCTTGCTTCACATGGTTCGATCTATGATGAAAGAAATAAAAATACCATTATAATTTTTGTGGATTATGCATTAGAAACTACCGCTTTACACTGAATAGTGCGCTATCATAATCCGTTGAAATGACACAATATGAGTTATGGCATGGGATCAAACCCAAGATGTCTTTTCTTAAATTTTCTGGTATGTTGGGCATATGTAAATTGTTTACAAACCAAAAATAGGATGTATGTGTCTTTGTAGGATATCCCTTGGTAACATTTGAGGATGAAACATTAGGTTGGGTAAAGTTTGTACTCAAATAGTAAGATTTGAGGATGAAACATTATTTTTGGATAATGATGAACCAACTACAAATAAGTGATGATGGGCCCTGACTCCATTAAATGGCTAGACGCCATAAAATCCAAGATAGTATCCATGTACGAAAATCAAGTTTTGATACTTGGTAGACCCTCTGGAAGGCATTAATCCTATCGAACATAAATGGAACTATAAAGAGATAGACGTGGATGTTCACTTCCATAGAAGCTCGACTTGTTGAAAAGGAGTTTACGACAATGTTCAAGGAGTTGACTATGATAAGATTGGATCTTCTGAAGCGATGCTTAAGTCTATTGGGATTATTCTAGTAACCACTACATATTCACAAGATATGTTAGTTGAATAACAAAATAAAATTTCTTTTCGAAGGAGTTTTAACCAAGGACTTGTATTGAAACGACCCGAGGGTTTTGTTAGTTTAAAAGATGCTAGATATTGGTGCAAGCTTCAATGGTAGAAGTTAGCATCACGGAGTTGGAATCTTCACTTTGATGAAATTGAAAGAGTTTAGTTTCATCAAGAACGGTGAAGATGCTTGTATGTTTACAAGAAATTAAGTGGGAGCGCTAAGACATATTTCTAATACTTTATGTGAACAACATATCGTTGATTGGAAATGATGTATCTTTTCTTGACACAAGTAAGATTTCACAAAAACTCTATTTGTGTGAAAGTCTTAGGCAAAACGGGATATTAGGCATGAATATCTATATAGATAGATTGAGGCGTCTAATATAGTTATGCCAAAGTACATAGATGAGCTACTGAATTGGTTCAATATGGAGATGGCAAGAAAGAGTTCTTGTTCCATGGAAAAGGTTGGAGAATGACTCAAGTGTTTTGACACTTGATGAGTAAAATTGCATGCATGTACACCATGATATGTACATAACCAGATATGTCTTATGCTATAAATTATTATCAGCACATACCACATTGATACATATGATGATCACATGGCAATAGTAAGTATATTCTTATGTACTTTAGAAGGACAAAGAATATGTTTTGTATGCATAAGTGACAAACGGTTCATTGTAAGGTGTTACATTGATACATGGCTTGTTACATATACAAATAATTTTATTTCAATTAGGCTATGTTAATTATAGAAGGTGGCACAGTTGGATGGAAGTAAGTTCCATGTTGGATTTGGATGAGTTCCAAAGTTAAATAATGGGTGACGGATACTACTACGAAAGGCTGAGTATGTCATTATCATGACAACGACAAAGGAGTGCGTTATGAGTCAAAAGGTTAATTTTTGAACTTAGTGTAGTTCTGAGTGTGCTAGTACTATGGAGATCTATTGTGAGAAAATAGAGGACACATAGTTCCGGCCGATGAACTAAGGTCCTGCTAGTTGACCATACATATACAAATGCCATCTCATTGAAAATGAGTGATGCATGAAGACACAAAGATTTGCAAATACACACGGACCTGAATTTGTCAGGTCCGTTGAGAAAGTTTACCACATGCAAAGCATCAAAGACACCAATATGCTATAGGTGTTAAGTGACTAGATTATTGACTCTAGTGCAAGTGGGAGACTGATGGAAATATGCCCTACAGGCAATACTAAATTGTATTATTCTATATTTCCTTTTCATGATTAAGTTTATTATTACGTGCTATAATTGTATTAGTTCTGGATAATGAGTTTTTTGAGCAAAACCATAATACATTTATGGAATAATAAACACCATTTAGATATCCCTAGACTCACCTCTAATACTAGTTCATGTATCATTGATAGTCCCGGTTTCCTAACTATGGGCAAAATGATAATGTGTTATGGAGTTGCCAGTGATGTTTGAGATCAGAGTTGTTGGGAGAACAATGACGATCGATAGACCCAACATGATATACCGTTAAACACATCATCAATATTGTTATCAGTAGTTTCTCATAAACAATGTATTACCTTCACTAAAGATCGTTTGACAGTGACACATATGTGTACTTGCGTAAAATATGGACGTGGCAAGATTCTTCAAACGTTTCTCTTAACGGAGTAATCATAAAGTTGATACTTGCTCTTATCGGATGATATGCCAATTATTCACATGGTGTGCTTGCGGGGATTGCTACTCATGATGATGGCGAGATACACTATGGGCCTACTCATGCACTACGTTGTTCCTCATCGTCTGGCCAGACACATGATCAAGTTGTTGAACGCATGAACATCGATAGTGCGGTATGAGTAAAGAGTACATGCCAGGTAACGAGAATAACCTAGTGTTTCATCTTGGGAAATGTAAAGTATCAACGAAGAAATACGATATGTATTGGACATAATACAACGGTTCAGATGATAAAGATCTTCGTGATATTTGTGGGGGTTACTACGTGTATCAAGACGCCAATAGTAATCATTGTTGTGGAAAGAGTTCCGGACATGTCCAGAAATATCGAAACCCATATGGTCACACACTTAAGAGTTCAATGGCATTTAGAATATGAGTGCGAATGAATATTTAATACAGAAGTAATTATGAAGGTGTTCGGAGTTTCTCAGAATATATCGGAGGTGTCCGAAATATTGCCGAGAGTGTTCGATATAAGTTTTGCGCATTAATGATATGAGAGAAGGGTTCCGAGAGTATCTCGGATGGTCTCGGAATGGTTTCAGGAGGCCTCGGATGATCCCGGAAGTGTCTGAAATGGTCCCGGGAGTGTCCGGAATGGTTCCGAACATATATTGAAGGTTTTGGAAGGAGCAGAAGATTTCGGAAGGTTATGGAATGTCCCAGAAGGTACCGAGGTAACCCGGGTCATCTTAGGATGTCTGGAAGGTTCCATAATAGGTGTAGCCACATTGCCATAATGGGCAAGGAAAGACTCGTCCAAACTTTGGGGTTGGGTCAAGGACGACCCAAGGGGCCTTGCTACTGATGGCTCAAGATATGTAGAGCTCGTTAGGAACCCTAATAAGAAGGTATGATGAGCACAACAACAAGTTTCCCTCAGTTATGAAACCAAGGTTATCGAACCAGTAGGACTAAGGAAACAACTCCAAGGTGTTTCTAGCAACTTGGAATCCTGCACAACACAACCACAGAACTTTGCCCCAACTTACAGTGAGGCTGTCAATCTCATTGGTTTTGCTGAAAACAAAGGATTAAACGTATAGTGTGGAAGATAGTAATTTCTTGCAGAAAGTAAACAATAGATGGTATATTAATGGTAAAGGAATGGACTGGGGTCCACAGTTCACTAGAGGTGTTTCTCCTTAAGATAAATAGCATGTTGGGTGAACAAATTACAGCGGGGCAATTGACAGATTGAGAAAGCATAACAATGCATATACTAGACATCTTGACTCCTACGAGATTTGATTGGGCATTACAACATAATACATAGACTGTAATCCAACTACATCTATGACTAATAATCCACCTTCAGGTTAACATCTGAACCCCTTCCAGTATTAAGTTGCAAGCAATAGATAATCGCATTAAGCAAAGTGTGTAAAGTAAACAATACAATTGCCCCATGGACAAAGGATTGTAGTTTTCTCCCTAGTAGCAATAGCACATCTACAACATTAGAGATTTCTGTCACTTCCCCAGATTACAAGAGGCATGAACCTACTATCGAGCATAAATACTCCCTCTTGGAGTTACAAGCATCTACTTGGCCAAGATAGATACTAGCAACGGAGAGCATGCAAGATCACAAATAACATAGACATGATAGAAACAATAATTTATCTGACATAGTATCTCAATATCCATCGGATCCCCGCAAACACAACATATAGGATTACAAATAGATAATCTTGATCATGAACGGAGCTCACAAGTTCTAAACATGATAGCACAAATGAGGAGAACCAACCATCTAGCTACTGTATGGACCCATAGTCCAAGGACGAACTACTCCCGCATCACTCCGGAGGCTGGCATGGTGATGAAGAAGGCCTCCGGGATGATCTCTCCCCTCCGGTAGGGTGCCGGGAAGAGCTTCAGATCCCCCGATCTAGGGAAGGAGATGGCGGTGGCTACAGACTCTTTCATGGATTTTTGATTGGGTCCTTAGGGTTTCTACATCGGGGTACTTTTATAGGCGACGGGGCAAGGTCGGTGGGCACCCGAGGGGCCCACACCATGGGATGGCGCGCCCTAGAGGGTGGCCGCACCAACCCTAGGTGTGGCCACCTCGTGGCCCCACTTCGGATGCCCTTCGGACTCTGTGTTCCTTCTGCTAAATATTGACTTTGGCTTTTGTCCCATCCAATTCCGAGAATATTTCCTTACTAGCTTTCCAAAAATAGCAGAAAATAGGCAACATGCACTGCTGCATCTTGTTAATAGGTTAGTTCCAGAAAATGTATAAAAATACCTCAAAGTGTAAACAAAACATAATAAAGTTGATACAAAACAAGCATGGATCAAAAAAATTATAGATATGTTTATTACGTATCAAGCATCCCCAAGCTTAACTCCTGCTCGTCCTCGAGTAGGTAAGTGATAAAAGAATAATTTTTGAGGTGACATGCACCATCACAATCTTGATCAAGGTATTTGTAAAGCATTGATAGTTGGGATCAAAGTACTCTAAACATGAGCATGAAAGATAGAGTTCTAACAATAAGACATAGCAACTATGTTGTAACATGAAAAGGTACAAACAAAAGATCATGAATATCAATGCACTGAAAGATATTTGTTTGTTTCACATATAGAAAACATAATAAGAGTGGTATTCAGCTTGTCCCTCATGGTATCGCAAAACATAAATGCATAGGACACCTTCAAAGTTCATAAGGGTGACTAGATACAAATAATTTAAGAACAAGCAATATCAAAGTTATGGATCAATCAACAAGTTTTGGGACAATGCACATTAAACTAAGAATGACCACTATGCTCTCTCAATTGGTGCATAAAGATAGAAGATGGAGACTCAACATAAAAGTAAAAAGGAAAGGCCCTTCAGAGAGGGAAGCATGGATTTCAAGTTTCATAAATAGCTTCCAAAAATTATGGTACTTATTAGCTTTCAGCTCTCATTGCCCCTATCATAAGCATCTTGAGGTGATTAAGGTTAAAGTGACACAAATATGAGGATATGCTTGACAAGTTATAAGTTGAAAATCTCATGCCCCTTGCTTACGAGTACTGAACCTCATGCTACTCAACTTTAGTCACAAGTAAGTTCTTGTCATTGTAAGTACATGTGTATCATGGAGAACCGCCAACGGGGTACCCCTTGCCCCATGACACAGGATCTTTCCCATATCAAAATGATAAGGCAACAGACAATGAGCATCTCAGCAATCTTTTTATTTGCTATTTGCATAGGTTTTTATTGAGGATGCTTCACAGAATGCTCACTATGGCTATGCTGCAAGTTTCCACCATGATTAGGCATGGCTTAGGCTGGCCGCCCAGGCGTTTCTCTAACACACATATAAACTCCATGAGCTTACAAGCTCCCCTTCTATTTCACACCACCGGGATCCATAAACAAAAGAACATGATATCAACTGAATAATAAGTGCAATGTTGAAAGCGTTCCCCATGGTATCATGGTTCTGCTAATTCACAACTTATAAAGTGCAAGCATATAAGCAACATAGATGGACACAATAGTTCAAGTTTATTAAGTGCAAGAAAATAAAGTGTGCCATCAAGTTTGTGAGAGCTTTAATCACTAATTTTCACCTAACAAAAGTTTAATTTGGAAGGTAGATAAAAACATGAATATACTTGGAATGGTGTAACACACCATGCATAGGAATTTATACTGGACTCTTTCGAATAACTTGGTTTTCTTGGAGGTTGGATGCATGAGTGGAACTCATACTTGGTACAGGTGGAGGCTAGCAAAAGACTGGGAGCGACCAGCTAAGAGAGCAATAATGACCATAATCATGCAAAGCGAAAAAACATTATTAATTAAAGCATAAACTGATATTACAAGTCAAAAACTAAATGATCATAGAGGCTAAGGTGACTGGCTCATAGTCTTAACATGGTGTAAGCATGTGCCAAGTAAACCCAAATAAACCATCAAAGGAGAAACCACAATATTATGCTTTTTATGCTAAAACAACGCATGGTTCTCTTAAGACACATTAGGAAATCTCAATTTTTTGGAACAAGTCATGCTACAGCAATAATCACTAAGCATAAGGTTAAAGCAACATCAAACAGGACATGATAAAGTCTAGGCCACAGTCAAAACAAGCTCATTTTGTACCACTTATAAGCATGAAGCTTCCTACTCTTTTCCAACACCAATCAACTTATTTGAAACAACATATGAATGCGGGGGTCCAATCGATTTATTTAAGCAAAACAAAAAAATAAAACTAAAAACAAAAACAAAGACGCTCCAAGAACAATACAATTGTGCATGAAACAATAAAAATGAAGTGATTTGGAAGAAAACCTGAGATTTTTATTGATGAAGAAGTGGATGCCTTGGGCATCCCCAAGATTTGACGCTTGTACCTCTTGAATATTTCTTGGGGTGACATGGGTGGCATACCCAAGCTTGAGATTTTGTCCATACTTCATCTCATCACATTATTCTTCCCTACACTTGAAAATTTCCTTCATACGGAACTTCACACGATCTTCATTAGCAACATTAGTGTATTCAAGATAATAAGTCTTTGAGTTTAGTTTCAACACAAGTAAAACTTCCATTAAAACACAAGCTACTATAGCAATTCATTCTGAAAGCTCAAGTGATCACATAGAACTCAAAGAGAAAGAGATTAAGAGGCAAATGCAAATAATGGCAGAAATCTGTCAAAACAGACCAGCAGGTAAAAACCGATTTTTCGGAAGACCTTCTGTTGCTCAAATAGAAAAGTACTAAACTAAGGAAAATTAGATAATAACCTGGTTCATAAGCACAGAAAATTACAGCTCAATCTGACGTACAGGGTTTTTTCATGATTTTTTACAGTGAAGCACAATAATCTGTTTCGGTGCAGCAACTTTCCCAAGTCTTACTTCTCTCTCATTAGAGGTTATTCTTGACACAAAAATCACAAAAAAAGGATAAGGAGAGGTTATTACAGAGGCAATAACTTCCAAGACTCAAGAAAACAAAAACTTACTAAAAGTAAAAATAATTTGGGTTATCTCCCAATAGTGCTTTTCTTTAACGCCTTTCAGCTAGGCATAGGAGCAAGATTCAAGTATTTTCGAATGAAGAAGCATTAAGATCAATACCAGAAATATCTTCAACGAGGAAAGGCATTTCATCCAAATAAGTTCTAGAGGATCCTCTCTCAATACTCTTGGGTTCACTATTTTCATCAAACGGGTTTTCAGGAACAATCCAATCAAAATTCTTTTCTAAGACTTCATGCATTCCTACAAGTTTAAAAGGTATTGGTATTTTAATTTCCTCTCCATTTTTGGGTTTGGTTTTGTCCAACTTTTCTAGTGTACCAATAACATCTATACATGAGCCTAGCATATTAAAACGATCAAATACATTTCTATCTTCCTTAACAACATCATTGAATTCTTTAAGCAAAGTTACTAGAATAAAATCTCTCTTTTCAGTATCCTCAATATCTTTAAGTTTGAGAAACATTACTTGCATCATGGGGTTAAGGTTAAAAAACCTAGCCTCCAACATGTGAACTAAAGAAGTTGCAGCAATTTCATAATTTGGAGCAAGTTCTGCTAAGGATCTTCCCTCAATATCCTCATGCTTGCTAACATGATTAAAGAATTCTTCAATATTATCTTTCCCAATTATAGAGCCACTACCTATTGAAAGGTCTTTCAGGGTGAACTAGGGATCAATATGGTGAGCTAAGAACAAGGTGACAACTACAGAAAGAACTAATTTTTTTGTGTTTTTGATTAAAAAAGCAAACCCAGTACAACTAATTTTTGTGTGTTTTTGATAAAAAGAAACAAGCAAACAAAGCAAAATAAACTAAGAAAGCAAAAACAAAGTAAAGAGACTGGTTGTGAGAGACTCCCCTTGCAAGAATCTTCATTCTCCCTGAAAAGTGATTGACGAGGAGGAAGAGATTGAAGCTGTCCTTAATTCCCCGGCAACGGTGCCAGAAAAGTGCTTGATGGCTCAAGATATGTAGAGCTCGTTAGAAACCCTAAGAGGAAGGTATGATGAGCACAACAGTAAGTTTCCCTCAGTTATGAAACCAACGTTATCGAACCAGTAGGAGTAAGGAAACAACTCCAAGATGTTGCTAGCAACTTGGAATCCTGCACAACACAATCACAGAACTTTGCCCCAACTTATAGTGAGGTTGTCAATCTCACTGGTTTTGCTGAAAACAAAGGATTGAACGTATAGTATGGAAGATAGTAATTGCTTGCATAAAGTAAATAGTAAATAGTAGATGGTATATTAATGATAAAGGAATGGACTGGGTTCCACAGTTCACTAGAGGTGTTTCTCCTTAAGATAAATAGCATGTTGGGAGAACAAATTATAGCGGGGCAATTGACAGATTGAGAAAGCATAACAATGCATATACTAGACATCTTGACTCCTACGAGATTTTATTGGGCATTACAACATAATACATAGACCGTAATCCAACTGCATCTATGACTAATAATCCACCTTCAGGTTAACATCTGAACCCCTTCCAGTATTAAGTTGCAAGCAATAGATAATTGCATTAAGCAAAGTGTGTAAAGTAAACAATACAATTTCCCCATGGACAAAGGATTGTTGTTTTCTCCCTAGTAGCAATAGCACATCTACAACCTTAGAGATTTTTGTCACTTCCCCAGATTACTAGAGGCATGAACCTAGTATCGAGCATAAATACTCCTCTTTGAATTTTAATGATATTGTCTTGGTACTACCTCCGACGTCATTGAATTTTGTAATACTAAAAATAAATGTGTCTCTACAAAAATTCCATCCGTCATTGAATTTATTTTTTTACGTCATCCGTCATTAAATTTGTGGGGGTCAAAAGCATGGTGCGAGTGCGATGTCATACTTTTTTTCCTCTTCGTATGATGTTAATTTGAAAAATACAAGTCATTTTTAATGATATTGTTTTGGTACTAACTCCAGTCCATATTAGTGTTCTTAAATTTGGCTAGATACGAATGCATCTAGCCTAAATACTTAACTATATACATATGAATCTAGACAAAGTTGAGAAAGTTAATATGGATCGAAGGGAGTATTCAAATTGTGCCTCTTTTTTCTCTAATGATATTAATTTAGAAAATGTGTCTGGTACCGCGTCTCTTTTCTATGGATTGGAAACATAGCAGACATCCTTCTCTCTGATAGCCTCTTCGATAAAACTTCATTTTTTTAGGTAAGATAAAACTTCATGTTGGAGTACAGATGGTATTTTTTCTCCTCTATGATTTTAATTTAGAAAAAAATTAGGCACTCTCAAACACTGGAGTGTGGGTTGAAGCTTGAAAGCACGATATGTCTTTTTTTTCTCCTATGATATCTTTACCTTTTTCTAATAATACGATAAATACGACAATATTTCTCCCAAATTTTGTCCATCGTTGAATTTGTCATAGGGATTGTTAAGATTTACCCCATGCTAACCGGAAAGGAAAGGAAAACCGGTTGAGCCATGTGTACTGGAACAGGCTCTAAGTGTGGGTTCGGTAATTGTGAGGGTCTCAAATGCCACTCACCACACTCGATGTAGAAGGAACGCTACTGCTGAGAAGGAAAGCTCTGCCGCCACCGGAGAAGTAGTGGGCGTGGGTAATGGTTGGGCACGTGGCCAGATGGTGAGTCAGGCGGGATCGGTTGTTCATTGGCTCGGTCGGGTCTGTGAGACAATAGTTTTGGGGTGGGACCCGACATAACTCTCTAGGGGTGGCCTATCACATATATATAATGGGTGTGTTACAATTGTACAGTATGCGTACACATATACAGAAGCTATACATAGTCTAACACCCTCCCTCAATCTTAGCCATTTCCTAAAAAATCTAGAAGGATAAGATTACGCCTACATGCCTCGAACCGTGGTAGAGGCAAAGGCTTGGTGAAGATGTCTACAAGTTGATCCTTTGAAGAGATGAAGGTGTTCTGTAGTCGCTTCTGTGACACACGTTCGCGTACAAAGTTTCCGAGCACTCCAGGCGATCGAGTTAGAGCCAAGGAACATAGCATAGCCCCCGTGGATCGCCTGTCATCTGGACTGCTAGCCTAGTCTGCATAAGAATACACCGAGAGAACCCCAGAGGGGTTCGACCAAATATGCAGCCCATGAGACACTGTGAGTCGTATATAGCGCAATATGCGCTTAACAGCAGACCAATGATTGTCGCGAGGCACCTGTAGATACTTACAAACTCTGTTGACAACATAAGAAATATCTGGTCTCGTGATCGTTAATTACTGGAGACCACCAACAATACTTCTGTACTCCGTCGCATCTAAAGAAGAAAGAAGCTCACCATCAACAACAGTGATCTTGTCAGTAGTAGACATAGGTGTGGTAGTCGTCTTGCACTTGAGCATCACAACCCACTGCAACAAATCCAAGGAATACTTCTTCTACGTCATAACAAGTCCATCAGCACGAGAAGTAACCTCCACACCAAGAAAGTAGTGAAGCTTCCCAAGGTCTTTGACAGCAAAATCAGCACCAAGACCATGAACAAGAGCATCGGTAACTGACTGAGAGGAGCTGACTAAAATAATATCATCCACATAAACCAGCAAGTATGACCTTAGGCTTCCATAGAAGAAATAATGATGAGTTAGCAGTGGACGGCGCTAAACCATGAGCACGAAGGGCTGTCGCAAGACGGGCATGCCAGGCACGAGGAGCTTGCTTCAAACCATAGAGCTCTTTGGTGAGACGACATATATGATCACGATGATCAGGATCAGAAAAGCCAGGCGATTGTTGCATATAAACCTCCTCCTCCAGTAAGCCATGAAGAAAAGCATTCTGCACATCAAGCTGACGAAGAGACTAACCTCGAGTAACTACAATAGAGAGAAGAAGCCTGATGGTGGTAGGCTTGACCACGGGACTGAAAGTGTCTTCATAGTCAAGACCATAGCGCTACCGAAATCCTCTAGCACCAAGACGCACTTTGTAGCGCTCAGTAGAACCATCAGAATGCTTCTTAACCTTGAAGACCCATTTAGAATCAATAACGTTGAATCACGGTGGTGGAGAACAAGAGTCCATGTCTTGTTGCAAAGAAGAGCGTGATACTCCTGCTCCATAGCCTCTCTCCAATGAGGGATGCTCATAGCAGCCTGGTATGTGTGGGGCTCGGAGGACGGATCCGCAATAGCAGCATTCATACATGCAGCAGGCCAACCAACAGTACCATTGGTGCGCTCCTTTGGGTGAAAATGCCACTGCGGCTGCCCATATGTGGACACAAAACAAGAGTCGTCGAGGTCGAGGGTGCATCCGACACGGGGATGGGTGACGATGACGGAGAGAGCCCAGTCGATGAGGGGCTGGGCAATAGCCACAACAATGGCCCAGTCGGCGAGAGACTGGGCGTCATGGAGCTGGACGACGTGCTAGGAACTGGTGAGGCCAACGTTGGCAGTGGGCTGCTCGGTGAGGGAGACAACCCGGGAGAGGCGGGCGACGACGGCGAAGCGGGCATAGCAGGCCGGGCGCTGGGTGTCGGTGAGTCGGGCATGGCAAGCCGAGCGCGTGGTGAGGCCGACCCAGGGGCAGTGGTCGACATAGTACACGGTGTTGCAGGCGGATCGTCCTGGCATGCATGGGCACGCAGACCGAGGCCATGCGGGGGCGCGGCACAATTAACGTGCGCATCGGATGGCGTCGGCAAGGGAGGTGCTGGTGCCTCCAAAATTTCCAAACGAGCCCCACGTCTAGTGCCTGCACCATGGTTAGGCAATAATACAAGAGAGTATGCAGCATCATCAAATTGGTCAGAGGCAATAGAGGATGAATGCATGGATGGAGGTTCAATGGTGGACACAGGGAGTTTGGCAAAGGGAAAAACATGCTCATCAAACACGACATACCGAGATATGTAGACACGATTAGTAGGAACATGAACACATTTGTAACCTTTATGAAGGGAACTATAGCCAAGAAAGACACACTTTTTTGACCTAAATTCCAGCTTGTGTTTGTTGTATGGGCATAGATGCGACCAGCAAGCACATCCAAACACTTTGAAGAATGTATAGTCAGGTTGTTCATTAAGGAGAAGTTCAATGGGAGTCTTCATGTTGAGCACACGTGTGGGAGTACGGTTGATCAGAAAACATGCAGTGGTAAAGGCATCACTCCAAAACCGAAAGGAAACAGATGCATGGGCCAAAAGAGTAAGACTAGTTTCGAAGATATGATGATTCTTACATTCTATGAAACCATTCTGCTGATGTGTATGTGGACATGCTAAACGGTGAGTGATCCCAAGCGATTGGAAATAGGAGTTGAGGTTGCAATACTCACCACCCCAATCCGACTGAACATGAACAATTTTATGCTTGAGAAGGCGTTCAACATGTTTTTAAAACTGAACAAAGATATCGAACTCATCAGATTTACGCTTAATAAGATAAAGCCCAGTAAAGCGACTATAAGCATCTGAAAACACAAGTTCTAGAGGATGTTTCACCTCACAACTAGACTCCAAAAAAGGAATTTGATCACTCTTCCCATGCCCACAAGCATCACACACTGCTACAATCTTTATTACTAAGCATGCTAGGAAGCTCATGACGACGCAAAACATGGCGAACATTAGGCGTGGCAGGATGACTAAGACGAGCCTGCCACTGAGGATGACAAAACACGAACTCCACTGAAAACCCAAGAGACGCCAGGATGGTCCAGACGATAGAGGCCCTAGCAAAGACGCCCACTAAGGAGCACGTCCCTTGTCTCCCAATCCTGAATAAAAAGATCAAAAGGATGAAATTCACAAACATTATTGTCATGGGTGAGTTTAGGAACAGAAAGGAGATTATGCGTCACAGATAGAACTCTAAGAATATTGCAAAGCTAAAGAATCCTATTTGCATGACTAGTGAGAAGAGATGCTTGACCAATATGAGAGATGTGCATACCTGCTCCATTGGCGGTGTGGACCTTGTCAGAGCTATGATAAGCCTCTCGTGAGTGAAGCTTGCCCATCTCATTTGTCAGGTGTACCGTAGCCCCAGAATCCATGTACCAGTAAGGATCGATGGAGTAGGATTGAGTGTGCCCCGGCTACTCCTGTGGCGCCAGGCGATCAGCCATGGCAACCTGACACGCGTTATTCCTTGTGTCCTTGCCATCATTGTCGAGGCTAAGGAAACTCTTCTAGAAACAACGATGGTACTTGGAGGCCCAGTGTCCGTCGCGCCCACGAAGTTGGCACACACGAAGCGCCCCCCCCCGGAGGAGCTCGATGACAAGGGGGGAACCAATGAGGGATGGTACGGTGCAACAGGTGCCTTGCCCAAGCCGGACGACGGGGCACCAGAGTCCTCCCTTGAAAGCATCGTTCATAGAGGGGGTGCCACGGCTGCGGTTAGCACGACGCGTTACTCAGTGAGGAGGAGGCGCGAGTAGAGCTTGTGCGCCATCATGGGGGACGAGTTTCCATGCTCGTTGATGATCCCGACCAAGCCACCATACTCCTCATCGAGGCCATTGACGATGAAGGAGTTGAACTCAAAGTCGGTGAGTGGTTGTCCAATGGATGCCAGCATGTTGATGCCTGTGAAATATAGCCATCTACATCCACATTTAAACTGGATATTGTTCATACTTTTCATGAAATATCTCTCTAAACCCTGCCACTAATGCCTAATGATAAAAGGGGTCTGCAATCCTCTCTTTCTATTTTTCCCAACGCAGATAATGACGTTTGATGATGGGAATCACAACATTAAAGTCAAAGATACGATATTTCCACCAACCCGAAGAAACTAGGGGTCGTGAAGTGAATACAGATGCTTTAACGACCAACTATACGGCGGGAATAAAATTCCAGCCGTATAGTTCCGGTCGTATAGTTGCCATTGACTCAGCTAGGTCAAACAGAACAACTTTTGTGAAGGGACCCCTATATAAAGAGGCTTCGGGCGACGTGAAAACAAGAGCCAGAGAGAAGAGCTGCCCCCAGAACCCTGCATCCACAACAATGCATAGCCACCAGAGGAATAGACTTAGATCTAATCTCAAAACTCTTCTCCACCACCATAGCCATAGTCCACCACTTCTAATAGTAGATCTCATCTTTTATTGGTGACATTGTAATACTATTTGCTATCAATGTCATGTTTTGCATTACAATTTTTATGATTGTTGATTTCATCTCTATGTGTGAGTAATTCTCCTTGGACCAAGGTCTTCGGCCTAGCCATGTAGCTTTTGTGCATGTTATTTATCATAGATGGGATCATGTATTAGTTTGTATGACATGATGACTATTGTATCCTCTCTTGCCTCAATCCAAGGACTTGTCAGGTACACAAGGCCCTGAAGATTGGGAACCCTAGTGACAGAAGGGGTAGTACGGCTATATGTGAGGGATTTACTTGGGATTAACGGTGACATCACTATGCATATCATTAATTCTCTTTCTTCTATGGATGAGACTAGTAGGCTATTGCTATAAGCGATTGCTGAGGCAATAGCATTTATGGATGCACTGCACACATATAATTATCTTGCTCTAACAATTACATGCATACTTTATTATTATCTTTTATTCCCATCAGATGTTTTGCATAGCTACAGGTGAAACCGAAAGCCCTAGGCCCTCTCTCTCCATCATCGACAATAACAAAAGACAACAAACTCTTGGTCTGAAAACACATAAAGAATTCTAAAACTCCCAAAGTTCCGTTAAAGTAACTTCACTATGCTTTCGCTTCCCAAGGATTCGTTAACCTAGGTCTACTAGGGAAGAAGAGCTATACTACATCCGTAATCCGGATCGAAGGTATCAACCCTTTTTCTAGCACCGTTGTCGGGGAAGCAATAGCTACCCTAGTGAGGTTAGTAGGAACCTTGCTAGTTTTAATTCTTGTTCTTCATTTTATTAGTTTGCTTTCAGTCTTTATTTGAAAAAAACAAAAAAATTAGTTGGTCTTTAAATTCTTGTTTTTACAATTATAAGTGTTTATTTAAGAAAACCCCAAAACATAGGAAATATGGCTGAAAAGAAGCTTGGGGAGTTTGCAACTTCCAAAAATGATTATTTTCGTACTCCTATTACCCAGCCAGCAATTATTGTTGATGATTATGAAATTAAGCCCCACTATTTAAGTTTGGCTCAACAGAATCAATTTGGAGGCTCTGCTATTGAGGACGCATGTATACACTTGAATACTTTCACTGAAATATGTGATATGTTGCGCATTAAATATGTTGACCCCGATGCGGTCAAATTGTGTTTATTTCCTTTCTCTCTAAGAGGAAGACCAAAAGAATGGTTGCTACCTTTGCCTAGAAATACTATTGTGTCATGGATGGAGTGTACTTCTTTATTTATGACTAAATTTTTCCCACCTGCAAAGATTATGCAACTAAGATCTAATATTACTAGTTTTAGACAGGAAGAGTGTGAGCCACTAGCGCTTGCATGGGAGAGGATGAAAGAATGCATGAGAAACTATCCTAGTCATGGGATGGAAGATTGGTTAATTCTCCATCTATTTTATAATGCTCTTAACCTTGTGTCTAAGTTTAAGCTTAATACTGCAGATGGAGGAACATTTATGGGCAAAAATATTACGGAAGCAAAGCAGCTGCTAGACAATATGCAAGACAAACATGCCCAATGGCATGTGGATAGATCAAACACGAAGAAGGTGAACTCCGTCTCACCACAAGAAAATAAAGATCTCAATGCTAAGTTGGATGAGCTCATATTAGCCGTAAAAGGTAAGGTAAACCAGGTAAGAGTTATCCCAGAATCAAATATTGAATAAATAGACTTCATAGCTCGTAATGATTACAACCCTACTTGGAAGAAGAATTATAATCCTAATTTTCAGAAATATTATTCTAGTCCTGCAGGTAACTCTAATAATAATATGGTATGTAGTAATGGTAGTATCCAAGAAACACTTAAGTCCTTTATAGATTCACAAAATGAGCAAAACAATATCCTTGTTAAAATAACATAGAACCATGATGCTATGTTTGGTAAATTATTTAACCAAGCTGTAAGTTTGAGGAATGATTTGCATGCCCTCCAAGAAAGAACAAGTATTATTGAGGCTAGCTAAGATACCCGAGAGTCAAACTCTCACTCGATCTAAATTTGTAGGTAAAGTTGAGCCCAATCCTGTTGAAGACCTCAAGATGATGAGAATCCAATGGGAGGAGCCAGAAGAACTTGATTATAGTAATGCCCCTTCACCAAGTTACACCATTGAACATCTTGTAAAAAGGATCAATGTCAAGATTTCGGTAAGCGAAGGAAATGAGGAAGCTATGTACCAACACTTCGTTAATTAGGTAGCAATAAAGGTACTCAGCTTGAGGAAGAATATAAGAACATTGCTGAAAATTACCTGTGGAACTTGATGATATATTTGAGCCTACTATTAAGATTAAAATTGTGACCAATGAGATAGCTGCACTTTGTGATCTAGGTGCAAGCGTTTCAACAATTCCAAAAACTCTTTTTAATAATTTAAATATTGGCTCCTTTGAAATCACCGAGTTAAAATTATATCTAAGAGATTATACCTACAAATATGTTGTAGGGATTAAAGAAAATACTTTAGTGTATATTAAAGGTTGTCCTACTCTTATTGATTTTGTTATAGTTGACATGCCTGAAGAAGCTACTACTCCTATTATATTAGGCCATCCATTCTTAAGAATTATTAAGGCTTTCATTAATCTATATAAAGGGAACATGAAGGTTCAATTGCCTTCGCAGGATCCTTTTGTTATTAATTTTCCCAAGAAGAAAAAATCCAAGCATGATGAAAAGGAGGCCATCACTTTGAAGGCCAACTATTTTGGAGTGGGTGTTCCACTCATCTGGCCTAAGTGAGCAACATCAAGGTCAAGCTATTTACCATAAAAGAGCGATTCATGCGAGGCAACCCATGTGAAATAAAGGTTTGAGTAAAGTTTTAAGTTTTAGTTTAAGTTTAATGTTTAATAAAGAGTACTAGAAAGCTCCAATTGAGGAGAAGAAGTTCGGTAGTACTATATATAGATGCTGATGTTGGTCGACAATTTTTACTGTCATTCTCTGTCAAAATCAAGGTGTTTCGCTAAGGTTTAGGATAAGAAAGATTCTCGAAGAAATAGAATTTTTTTGATGCCTACAGAAGGTTTAATGACCAACTATATGGCGGGAATAATTCCATCCATATAGCTTTGGCCGTCTGGATATCTTTGCCATCGACGAATTTTATTTCTAAATTACTGAAGGTTTAATGACCAACTATATTGCGAGAATAAAATTTTAGCCATATAGCTCTGGTCGTATAGTTATCGTTGCCTTTTTGCAAAATTTCTTTTATAGGTATAGAAGCTTTGATTACCAACTATACGGTGGGGATACAAATCTTGGCCATATAGTTGCGCCGCTAGGAAGTAACCCTAAATTTTTAACAACCGACCAACTATACAGCGGGAACTAATTGTTCTGGCCGTATAGTCCGGCCATATAGATGCATCCGACCACAAAATCGCACGGAAAGGTACCCCCAACACCAAAACTTCAATCCTTTTTCTCTCTTCTACCTCCAAACTCTCTCAAAACCTCAAGAGATCTACATCTCTACTTGATTTCGTTCGATTTCCTCGCACACAAGTGATCTACAGTATGTTTCTCCTTCGATCCTCCAATTACTTTTTGCAAATTTATTCTCGATCTATTAACATTATCAATCTAGGGTGAGACCTACTTTGAACTAATTGCCATGATTCTCTTGCCTAGATTATTATTTTGATGGGATTTTTTAGTGTGCTATGATGAGGAATATGTTATGCTTATTATTGTTGGATCAAAAAGTTTTATTTGTCTTTCTTTATTATTTTAGATGGTGAACACAAGGAGGCAAACTCGTACTCATGCTGCCGCTAGCGCTTCTCGGGCTGCCACTCAAGAACGCAAGGCGATACGGTTCAGAGATGAGCTCCAACGTGATCGCTTCAATAGGATCAACAACTAAGAAGTGAAGACAACCAAGTGGGCTTGCCCCATTATATTGAATCAACTCGGTATTTCTAATGACTTCAATTTACTTTGCAATAGAGTTGGCCTCCAAAACTTTATATTCAATGATATGCCTACTTATCGCCGGTTAACTATTGAATTTACATGTTCTTTGCAAAGCACCGATAAAGCATGGCATGGAGAGGACATGATTTGTTTCCGACTTATGAACAACAATTATACCTTATCACTAGATGAATGGCGCGCATGTTTTAATTTTCCAAACAATAATGCTAATGCTTTATGCGCATCCTTTATTGGCATGGACCCTTCCTCGGGAATTTATTATAATGGAATGAGTTTCACTTCTAGATTAAGCAAGGGTAAGAATATTCAACATCTTGCAATTTGCTATTTGTTCTATGTTATTGCTAACACCTTGCAGGCACGAAATGAGTTCACGAGACTAAATGAGGAGGACATCTTAGTCCTCGCAAAATCTCCTTTCAACAACTACGACTTGTCACTCAACTTGGGTGCAATTCTTGTGCGCTACCTGGAGTACCAATCCACCCAAAGCCCAGGACTAATCACAGGAGGAGGCGTCATCACCGTGCTTGACATTGCCCTAGGCATCGACCTATGTGAGTTGCAATCTGTGCAAGGTGAGCGACGTGTTGGTTTCTCTACTTTAAAAGCTTGTGGAATGCTCACTAGGAGAGGTGGTGTTTATTACTTGCATATTGCTGGAGCTGGGCGTCTCTACCCCGCTCCTTTGCCTAATGGTCTTTTCTCTATCGAGGAAGGATGTTTGCTATATGACTTGCAGGTTGAGCAACACCAACCCAAGGAGGAGATTCTGGATGAGGATGAGCACCAAGGAGATGAGCAAGAAGAGGAGCAGCCACCAACCTGGTTTGCTACATACCAAGACTTGGAGGAACTATGGAGAGGATGCATAACCTCTCCTTAAACCTCTGAGAAACAACTAGTAATTTATCAACTCAATTTGCAAACTGGAGTAACAAATTTTTCCCGCCACCACAATGATTTGAAGGGCTTGCAAAAGCTTAAGCTTGGGTAAGTTTCCTCATTATCTTTATTTGGCGTTCATTTGATTTTATTTATTTCGAGGTTATGTTTTTAATTTGAGTTTATAAGAAGTCGTGTTGGTTTCCCCAACACTTTACCTTTAGTTATTTCTATTTGATTTCGAGATTTTCTAGCCGAGCTTTGCTGGTAATTTTCTATTCTTTAATTCCCTCTCTTAAAAACAAGATTTTTCCATTCATCTTTATTTTCCCTCTTCCTTCCTTTCTATTCTCCTTGTTGATTTTACATATTTGCAGGAGAGTGATCAATTTTGAGTTTCCAAGAAGCAAATCAAAAGGGAAGAGAGAACTCGAACCAATCATGAGAGATATGTCTTAAGACTCCCCACTTTTAAAGTTTGAGAAACCCATGCTAGTTAGTAGTAAATGTTAAGATATTATATTGGTGGAGTGAGTCTTTATATTGTAGTAAACTTTTGTTTGCATGGGTATTTAGTTAGGTACGTTTTGTTCCAGCTCTTGTAGTTAACCAAGTCTTCCCTAAAAATTTGCTAAACAATTGTAATAAGAAAAAGTCTCACAGTTGAAGGCCTGGGTGTTGTAGTGTTTAGTATTGAAGGCTTATTTCTAGAGACATTCAACACCACAGAAAATAATGATTGACTTGATAGCTCCCTTTAAAAGGATTTGTTCGATTGAATTAATGTTTAGAAGTTTTTGTGAGCATGCCAAAGTTTGACATGTAAATCATAAGAATGATATAGCTTTATGTGTGTCAAACTTCATGGGATGCCAGCAACTCCGCTAACCTACGAACGAAAACTCCTAGATTTCGTCTATGAGTGGATTAAACATATGTTGTAGCAATGCTATAATGGGTAAATTCTTGGCAATATCGAGTAGTTGTGTTCATGATGGAATCACTCCTCTGGCTGATATGAGTAATCATTGTGCAAAAGGAACAAAAACCTTGGTGATGCCACGAGTGTCCATCACAGCTCGATAAACTAATTAATTTATTTGGCATGCTCTCCATTACTTTAAAACTCAAATTCTTGAAGGACAATGAATATAAAAGTAGTGCTTGGAAAGTCTTGACTTATTGATGTGGGAGAATTGAGATACTCTAGTGTATATCATTTTCATGACAAAGTCTCACACTCTCAATTTAACATGGTTATACTCTATTGTTCAAAGGCAAGCCTATGAGTTGATTACATGACATGGAATAAGGTTTACTCATTTGAATCATCGATGTTAACAATAATTTTGTTGCGCTATAAGGATGCATAAAAACATGTATGATATGCTTGCCATTACTCTATCTATACTGAAGTTTTTCAGATTTATGAAGTGGAGGAAACATGAGACTACCAATCATGAGTAAGATCATCATCTCGTTATTTCAGTTTAAATGCTGAGTTCCTTTTTGATTTTGGTTTTCTTGCTCAAGGACGATCAAGTTTAAGCTTGGGGAGGTTGATGGTTGTGAAATATAGCCATCCTCATCCACATTTAAACTGGATATTATTCATACTTTTGATGAAATATATCTCTAAACCCTGCCACTAATGCCTAATGATCAAAGGGGTATGCAATCCTTTCTTTATATTTTTCCCTGCGCAGATAATGAAGTTTGATGATGGGAATCACATCATTAAAGTCAAAGATACGAGATTTCCAACAGCCCAAAGAAACCAGGGGTCGTGAAGTGAAGACAAACGCTTTAACGACCAACTATACGGCAGGAATAAAATTCCGGCTATATAGTTCCCATCGTATAGTTTCCATCGACTCCGCTAGGTCAAACAGAACAACTTGCGTTAAGGGACCCCTATATAAATAGGCTTCGGGCAACGATAAAATGAGAGCCAGAGAGAAGAGCCACCCCTAGAACCCTGCATCCACAACACTGCATAGCCGCTGGAGGAATAGACTTAGATCTAATCTCCAAACTCTTCTCCACCACCATAGCCATATTCCACCACTTGTAATAGTAGATCTCATCTTCGATTGGTGACACTGTAAGACAATTTGCTATCAATCTCATGATTTCCATTACAATGTTTATGATTGTTGATTTCATCTCTATGTGTGAGTAATTCTCCTTGGGCTAAGGGTTTCGATCTAGCCATGTAGCTTTTATGCATGTTATTTATCATAGATGGGATCATGTATTAGTTTGTATGACATGATGATTATTGTATCCTCTCTTGCCTCAATCCAAGGACTTGTCAGGTACCCAATACCCCGAAGATTGAGCCAGGTATAGGGAGTATGAGTAATGACTAATCTGTAGGTTGGGAATCCCAATGACAGAAGGGGTAGTACGGTTGTATGTGAGGGATTTACTTGGGATTAACAGTGACATCACTATGCATATCATTAGTTCTCTTTCTTTTATGGATGAGACTAGTAGGCTATTGCTATAATCGATTATAGAGCCAATAGAATTTATGGATGCACTGCCCACATATAATTATCTTGCTCTAACAATTACATGCATACTTTATTATTATCTTTTATTCCCATCAGATGTTTTGCACAGCTATAGGTGAAACCGAAAGCCCTGGGCCCTCTCTCTCCATCATCGACAATTACAAAAGACATCAAACTCTTGGTCCGTTAAAACACATAAAGAATTCTAAAGCTCCCGAAGGTGTGTTAAAGTAACTTCACTATGCTTTTGCTTCCCGAGGATTCGATAACCTAGGTCTACTAGGGAAAAAATATCTATACTACATCCGTAATCCAGATCGAAGGTATCACGTGTCAGCAAGAGTCTTGACCTTGTTGTAGAACTCCATGGCCATGGAGTCGAGCTTCTCACAATCGCCGAGCTCACGACGGAGAGCGCTGGCACGAGCCAGTGATTGCGATGCAAAGGAGCACTCGAGGATTGTCCATGCCTCATGAGACGTCTTGGCAAAGACGATGATCCCGGCAATAGCCGGGGTTAGTGACCCCTGGATGGAGGAGAGGTTTGCCTGGTCCTACCCCGTCTAGACATGGTGCGCTGAGTTATAAACCGAGCTGTTCACGCTGTCTACCAGCGCGGGGGGTAAAGAAAAGAGCCATCGATGTAGCCGGGCAAGTAGTGGCTCCCAAGGAGCGGAAGGACGTGAGCACGCCAGAAAATATAATTATCCAGCGACAGCTTTATGGTGATGAGGTGACCATGATGGCAGTGGCGGCAGCGAGCCCGGCGTGAAGACTGCCGGAGGCATGTACGTCATAGAGGCAGAGACATCCAGCATCGGTGAAGGCGCCGAGGTGAAGCCCGCGGGCGATGCGTATGCCCCGAAGGTGGGAAGAGCCGCCACGGGTGTGGATCCTGCCGGAGGCACGGATGCCGGGAGGGCAGGGTGCATCGGTGAAGGGCCCGATGCAGAAATCCCGGCTGTCCAAGCAGACGTAGGGGCCGCCGGCGCGAGGGACAAGGGCAAGACGGCGGTGGCCGAGGAGACGGGCGAATAGGCATTGGACATGTGGACCATCAGCGCGTGCCCCGGTGATGACAAGGCCAAGGGCTGGTTGGAGAAGAACGAGTCGACTCTCCTCGTCCCGATCAGAGGCAACTGCATGGCGTCGGAGTCGATCGGGTGGGAGAGAAGGGCCACGAGGGAGGCCGGGAGGTAGCCGGTGTTGGAGGAGCAGGAGGCGGCAGCGCAAGACATGGCAGTGGCGGATCGGCGACGGGGAGGGCGACATAATCAGCGGCGGTGTCGGCTACGGTTTGGCAGAAGCGGTGGTCATATCATATATATATATATAATGGGTGTGTTACAATTGCACAATATAAGTACACATATACAGAAGCTATACACACTCTACCATGGCCGTGGAAAATAATTAGGACCCACCAATCTTAATGTAACCTCCATCCATATAAGATCATATTAGCGTCTGTGTGGCCCTAGGCTATTTTCTTGTTCAGAAACATCGCACACTAGTAATTTCGGCCAACAATATCGCATTGTTTCCAATACCAGAGAAATACGTCTCATAAGAACTATTGACCTGAGGAGTAGGATGACGCTATGAAACTGCTTGTAGTGTAGGTAACTTCAAGAGAAACTTAGAGAAACTTCAAGAGAAACTTCTCACCCTTAGCCTATCTGGTTTGGCCCAGCTAGAATCCCATGTGATGATCTAGTGGGATCTGCGAAGCCCATGATGATTCAGATGAAGCTGGACCCATGGAGACTTCGACACCCTAACAAACAAGTCAAGACTAGATAGGAAACCTTTAGGGTTACGCCCTCAAACTTGTAATCGGCTCGGATGATACCCGAGACCTGGTCACCAAGGAGGATCATAGAAACTCCCATACACCCATCAGATCTAATATGTGCACCATGGCCATAGCCATCTCGGTGCCATTGTAACCCTTGGTTTCTCATCAATCAAAAGACAAGCTGAGTAGAGTTTTCCCTCTGGGGTCCTAAACCTAGGTAAACATCGTTTCCCCTTGTTTGTCTATTAGCCGACGAAGTCTTCTACATATATCTTCTTCCTTGAAAACCCAAGTCCATAAACCATGGGCATTTACGTGATCACCCCACGGCAATTGGCATCATTTGTGGGAAACCTGTGCGCTGATGTCATGACTTTGGTGGCTCCATCTGATGGAAATATGCCCTAGAGGCAACAATAAATTGTATTATTCTCTATTTGATGTTCGTGATTAAGTTTTTTATTCTATTCTATAATTGTATTAGTTCTGGATAATGAGTATTTGGAGGAAAACCCTAATACATTTGTGGAATAATAAACACTATTTAGATATCCCTAGTATCGCCTCTAAGACTAGTTCATGTATCATTGATAGTCCCGGTTTCCTGACTGTGGGCAATATGACAATGTGTTATGGAGTTGCCAGTGATATATGAGATCAAACTTGTTGGGAGAACAACGATGATGAATATACCCAACATAATCTACCGTGAAACCCATCGTCAATATTGTTATCGGTAGTTTCTCATAAACAATGTATTACCTGTACTAAATATCATTTGACCACGAGACACATGTGAACTTGGGTATAATACGGACATGGCAAGATTCTTCAAATGTTGCTCTTAACAGAGTAATCATAAAGTTGATACTTCCTCTTACCGGATGGTATGCCAATTATTCACATGGTGTGCTTGTAGGAATTGCTACTCCTGACCATGGAGAGATACACTTTGGGCCCACTCATGTATTATGGTGTTTGTCATCGTCTGGCCAGACACATGATCAAGTTGTTGAACACATGAACATTGATAGTGCGGTATGATTAAAGAGTACGTGTCGGGTAACGAGAATAACCTAGTGTTTCATCTCGGGCAATATAAACTATCGACGAAGCAATATGATATGTATCGGACATAGTATAATGGTTCACATGATAAATATCTTCATGTTATTTGTGGGGGATTACTACATGTATCAAGACGCCAATAGTAACCATTGTCGTGGAAAGAGTTCCAGATATGTCCGCAAATATCCGAACCCATAGGGTCACACACTTAAGAGTTCAATGGCATTTATAATATGAGTGCGAATGAAGATTGAGTAGAGAAGTAAGTCCGAAGGTGTTCGGAGTGTCTCGGAATATATCAGAGGTGTCTGAAATATTGCCGAGACTGTTCAAAATAAGTTTTGAGCATTAATGATATGAGACAAGGGTTCCGAGAGTGTCTCTGGCAGTCTCGGAATGGTTCAGAGAGGTCCCAGATGATCCTGGAAGTGTCCGGAATGGTTCTGGGAGTGTCTGGAATGGTTCTGGACATATATGGAAGGTTTTGGAAGGAGCGGAAGGTTATGGAATGTCCCAGAAGGTACCGGGTAACCCGGGTCATCTTAGGATGTCCGGAAGGTTCCATAATAGGTGCATCCATGTTGCCGTAAACGGAAAGGAAAAATACACTAGTCAAATTTGGACCTACAAAAGGAAGCCATTTTTGACTAGGTTTGGATTGACCTACACCTACCGAAACTCGTCCAAACTTTGAGGTTGGGTCAAGGATGACCCGAGGGACCTTTTCTCCTATAAAAGGGCACCAAGTGCACCCCAAGCGGCACTCAAGTCATGCCCTCATCCACACAACCCTCTGTCGCCTCCTCATGTCCAAAATCTTAGCCGCCGCTGTCATCCGCCCTAGCCACGCCGCCGCCTGTCACACCGCCGCGGCCTTCCTCTCATCATTCCTCCTCCATGGCGAGGACTCAAACCCTAGGGTGGGCGTGCCCTAGGATCTTCTTCTACTATGACACTGGAGCGCTGCCCGAGTTCTACCTCCGTTTGGATCTAATCTAGACAGGACTCCAGAATCATTGCCGGATCTTCATCGACATGTTCCTGCTTCGACTGTGTCTTCTTGACCACACCGCGGTGCCGCTGATCTTGGACGTGTGGATATCGGTGGAGGTGCGACACTTTGAGCACTTGATTGTGCGGATCTTCACAAGGAGAAATCTTCTCGCGGCTAATCGACTAGCTGCGGGAATCGATGCACCGACTACTTTGACAACGACGTCTTCATTGGTGCATGTTCATGGGAGCCGTTTGTGGGATAATAAATCTCCTCTTGACTTGCTAAGGCTTGTTGCGAGGATCGACGCACGACCAACCTCGTCATCGACAAACTTCTACTAGTTTGATCTTGGTTATGCGCTAGAAAACTTTTGCTTTGTGTAGCGCGTTCCCTAACAGTGGTATCCGAGCAGTCTATGCGTAGGCACAAGTACGTATAGAGGAATCATCGAATTCCAGTATTGTTAATCTCGTTCTTACTACCCAATTATTGCAATTTGGATATTAGCTGTATTGTGTTATTAGTAGCCCGAGCTAACTTTACGATCTTCAGATCGAGACTGGTTTGCGAAGTGTACTTCAGGTGCACAAAACAACTTTGTCGAGTGTCTGTTTCTGCAATAGTCGAGAGAAATTTTGCATACTTGGCTTATGTGAATTTGGTGAAGTTCACACGAGGGTCATGCGTATAGATAAAGTCTGGTGAAGCTATTGTACTATTTATAGCGTAGTGGGGACACAACTCGAACAAGTCAAAAAGCAAGTCGATAGATGATGATGCTTACTTACCACGTAGGTAATGAACGGATCTCTATGCAACCATAGAGCCCCGTAAGCTAGCAAAGCGTGTTAGAGGCATCTAACTTGTTTTTGCAGGAAGTGATATGGTATAGCAATGAGATGTTTGCAATGTGATGTACGAGATGTGTTATGTTGTAATCTCATTGGGCATGAGTGGCCGGAGCCGCGATGATTGTCATAATATTATTGTAATAGCCATAGTTGTTTTTATTTTATTAGCTAGAGTAGCAATAGTAGTAAAATCAAGACTTGGCGATGATGATCAAGCAACGATGGACCTCGATGCTATGCCCAAAGCATGTGGAGGTGTTAATGGCACCGGAAAATGTTGATGATGGAGATCGTTAACGCAAAGTGCTATACCATATCGAATTGCATGTGGTGTTAATCCTTTTATGCACTTTATTTGTTGCGTGGTAGTCGTAATAAATAGGGTGATCTCTCACTTAAAATTATCAAGGTAGCATGTGTTCTACCTAAGTTAGGAACCACATAACATGGGCTTCGAACTGGTGTGGGTCATGTAACATGGGTGCACCTAGCGACGTTCATAATGTGGGTACGAAATTGTCGCACTGCTGGTATACTAAGGTTCACTTGACATACTACCTAGAACGTCTAGAGTATGGAACACAAGAATCGAAAGATTAACAAGAATCATATGGTGATATGATTGGTATGATTACCTACCGGTCTTGTTCCCCGGTACATGATGTAACATTGGTGTTGGGAAAACAAGTTCATGGATATTGAATCACTAAGTGTCAATCATGAGAGATATTGATTTTAGTGGGAGATACAAAATAATTAAGTTGTTAATTTTTAGTAGCTCATTAATCATGAACTATTAATCTAAGTGAATTTGCATAGTTCGTAGTAGTCATTGGCATCCGTTATCCACCTTACACTTAGTTTGTTAATTGAGATAAAAGAACTATAGATATCTGGTAATTTTACTTTATAGATTGCTACCATAATGTTAGAGTGACAATTAAAGACGGGGGTCCTATTACAACCTTTTTGTAAACCCTCCCATGCTCGATGCAATTTGAGCAAATAGCAATGGTTCCAATTAGTATCTACATCATGCTTGCCTCCATGAAACTTGATCTTCAAAAGATGTTTTGAGAATCTAAGTGTTCTCGGAACTGAAAAGATTGTTTTAGAAACAAGCAAGGAGTGAAAGATATTTTGATATCTAAAACGTCTTTTTCTTGCAAGATGATTGAGTATATGCAACATGTGAAACATGTGCTCATATTGTATGAGTATATGCAAAGATTCAAGACGTTAGGCACCTAAATCAATCAAAAGTTGAATCACTGATCTTGTTCTCATATCCCTCCTATCAAGCTATAGTAGCTTCGTCATGAATTAGTCATGGTGGGATGGATAAAAAGGTATGGGTAAATTGTTTACTATACTTAAAGATTGCTAAAATTTGAATCAGTAAGAATGCTAGTCATGTGATGATAGTGAATATAACATCAAGTTCAATAGTGTCAATACATCGGTGCTAGTGCTTGACTAACATTCCTACGATCATGTGCTAATGAAGTTGTCGCCACTATTGATGTTGGATGCTTCTTCTGTAACAAGAGGAAAAACCAAAAAAAAATTGCAAAATTATATGGCAGAAAAGAAAGCCTAGAAAGGTCCAGCTCAGGAGTATATAGATGATATACAGGTTATGGATGTATTCTTTGCTAGTTAACAATGTAATTATTGGGTATTGGATACCGAATTGGTTGGTATGAAGTGTCATACAGAGCAATGCAATGCAAGAACTGCAATGGCCTAAATAGCTAGCAAAAGGATGTAGTGATGATGCATGCCAAGCACAAAATAAAGTGATATTGTGTTCATCGTCGGCATCTTACCTAGCCTATGAGATTTATTGTAAGATCTTATTAATTGTTACATATCTCCGGCTTTATGAGAACAATGGTTATTCAACTTGAAGTTGTGACCCATAGTGGATGGATTAGTTATTATAAATCTTGAAGGTGATACACACATCATAACACTGACGCTAAATGTCGTAAGACAATGATTGAATTTCACTTAATTGTGACGCCACCGTTTAGGTCATATTAGAAAGAAACACATGAAGAAAATCCATGTTGATGGACTTTGGGAGTCATTTTACTTTGAATCAATTAACGCTTATGAGACTTATCTAAAATACTAAAACTCCATTCATAGACCAATATTGAACGGACGGCTAACTTGTTGGATATCATACATGTTGGTGTGTATAGTCCATTATCTGTAGCTGCGCGTGGTGGATTCTTCTACTTCATATACTTTCACCAATGATTCAAGTGGATATATATGGGTATATCTATTTGTGGGAAAGAAGTATGAGACATTTGAAAATTGTTGAAAATTGTTTTGCATGTAGTGGAAAATCATCATAACAACAAAATCAAGAGTCTATAATTGGATTATAGAGGAAAAATATTTGAGTTACGAGTTTAGCAAGCATCTAAGAGCTGAGGAATTGTTCCACAACTTCCACCTCTAGAAACACCATAAGAGTGTGGAGTGTTCTTGAGATGTAATCAAACCTTGCTTCACATGGTTGGATCTATGATGAAAGAAATAAAACTGCCATTATAATTTTTGTGGATTATGCATCAGAGACTACCGCTTTACATTGAATAGTGCGCTATCATAATCCGTTGAAATGACACCATATGAGTTATGGCATGGGATCAAACTCAAGATGTCTTTTCTTAAATTTTCTGGTATGTTGGGCATATGTAAATTGTTTACAAACCAAAATAAGATGTATGTGTCTTTGTAGGATATCCCTTGGTAACATCTGGGTATTCCTTCTACCTTAAAAGCAAAAGACAAAAGTGTTTGTTGCCAAGTACGACATATCTCTCGCAAAAGAAGTTCCTCATGAAAGTTTTTGAGTGGGAGGACAATAGAACTTGATGAGGTTATTAAATCTAAGCAAGAATAGAAATTAGCGCAGCACCGGAAAGTGTTCCATAGACGGCTATGGCGCCTGAGGCTCCCGCTCCTACAAAATGTTGTAGTCCCGGAAATCAAAGTTCCTATTGAACCAAATAGGTTGGGTAAAGTTTGTACTCAAATAGTAAGATTTGAGGACGAAACATTATTTTTGGATAATGATGAACCAACTACAAATAAGTGATGATGGGCCCTGACTCTGTTAAATGGCTAGATGCCATAAAATCCAAGATAGTATCCATGTACGAAAATCAAGTTTTGATACTTGGTAGACCCTCTGGAAGGCATTAATCCTATCGAACATAAATGGAACTATAAAGAGATAGATGTGGATGTTCACTTCCATAGAAGCTCGACTTGTCGAAAAGGAGTTTACGACAATGTTCAAGGAGTTGACTATGATAAGATTGGATCTTCCGAAACGATGCTTAAGTCTATTGGGATTATTGTAGTAACCACTACATATTCACAAGATATGTTAGTTGAATAACAAAATAAAAATTCTTTTCGAAGGAGTTTTAACCAAGGACTTGTATTGAAACGAACCAAGGGTTTTGTTAGTTCAAAAGATGCTAGATATTGGTGCAAGCTTCAATGGTAGAAGTTAGCATCACGGAGTTGGAATGTTCACTTCGATGAAACTGAAAGAGTTTAGTTTCATCAAGAACGGTGAAGATGCTTGTATGTTTACAAGAAATTAAGTGGCAGCGCTAAGACATATTTCTAATACTTTATATGGACAACATATCGTTGATTGGAAATGGTGTATCTTTTCTTGACACAAGTAAGATTTCACAAAAACTCTATTTGTGTGAAAGTCTTAGGCAAAACGAGATATTAGGCATGAATATCTATATAGATAGATTGAGGCGTCTAATATAGTTATGCCAAAGTACATAGATGAGATACTGAATTGGTTCAATATGGAGACGGCAAGAAAGAGTTATTGTTCCATGGAAAAGGTTGGAGAATGACTCAAGTGTTTTGACACTTGATGAGTAAAATTGCATGCATGTACACCATGATATGTACATAACCAGATATGTCTTATGCTATAAATTATTATCAGCATATACCACATTGATACATATGATGATCACATGGCAATAGTAAGTATATTCTTATGTACTTTAGAAGGACAAAGAATATGTTTTGTATGCATAAGTGACAAACGGTTCATTGTAAGGTGTTACATTGATACATGGCTTGTTACATATATAAATAATTTTATTTCAATTAGGCTATGTTAATTATAGAAGGTGGCGCAGTTGGATGGAAGTAAGTTGCATGTTGGATTTGGATGAGTTCCAAAGTTAAATAATGTGACGGATACTACTACGAAAGGCTGAGTATGTCATTGTCATGAAAACCACAAAGGAGGGCGTTATGAGTCAAAATTTTAATTTTTGAACTTAGTGTAGTTCTGAGTGTCCTAGTACTATGGAGATCTATTGTGAGAAAATAGAGGACACATAGTTCCGATCGATGAACTAAGGTCCCACTAGTTGACCATACATATACAAATGCCATCTCGTTGAAAATGAGTGATGCGTGAAGACGCAAAGATATGCAAATACACACGGACCTGAATTTGTCAGGTCCGTTGAGAAAGTTTACCACATGCAAAGCATCAAAGACACCAATATGCTATAGGTGTTCAATGGCATTTAGAATATGAGTGCGAATGAAGATTTAATCCAGAAGTAATTCTGAAGGTGTTCGGAGTGTCTCAGAATATATCAGAGGTGACCGAAATATTGCCGAGAGTGTTCGAAATAAGTTTTGCGCATTAATGATATGAGAGAAGGGTTCCGAGAGTATATTGGATGGTCTCAGGATGGTTTCAGGAGGCCTCGGATGATCCCGGAAGTGTCTGAAATGGTCCTGGGAGTGTCCGGAATGGATCCGAACATATATTGAAGGTTTTGGAAGGAGCAGAAGGTTTCGGAAGGTTATGGAATGTCCTAGAAGGTACCGGGGTAACCCGGGTCATCTTAGGATGTCCGGAAGGTTCCATAATAGGTGTAGCCACATTGCCATAATGGGTAAGGAAAGACTCGTCCAAACTTTTGGGTTGGGTCAAGGACGACCCAAGGGGCCTTGCTGCTGATGGCTCAAGATATGTAGAGCTCGTTGGGAACCCTAAGAAGAAGGTATGATGAGCACAGCAACAAGTTTCCCTCAGTTATGAAACCAAGGTTATCGAACCAGTAGGACTAAGGAAACAACTCCAAGGTGTTGCTAGCAACTTGAAATCCTGCACAAAACAACCACAGAACTTTGCCCCAACTTATATTAAGGTTGTCAATCTCACTGGTTTTGCTGAAAACAAAGGATTAAACGTATAGTATGGAAGATAGTAATTGCTTGCAGAAAGTAAACAGTAAACATTAGATGGTATATTAATGGTAAAGGAATGGACTGGGGTCCATAGTTCACTAGAGGTGTTTCTCCTTAAGATAAATAGCATGTTGGGTGAACAAATTACAGCGGGGCAATTGACAGATTGAGAAAGCATAACAATGCATATACTAGACATCTTGACTCCTACGAGATTTGATTGGGCATTACAATATAATACATAGACCGTAATCCAACTGCATCTATGACTAATAATCCACCTTCAGGTTAACATCGGAACCCCTTCCAGTATTAAGTTGCAAGCAATAGATAATTGCATTAAGCAAAGTGTGAAAAGTAAACAATACAATTGCCCCATGGACAAAGGATTGTTGTTTTCTCCCTAGTAGCAATAGCACATCTACAACCTTAGAGATTTTTGTCACTTCCCCAGATTACTGGAGGCATGAACCTACTATTGAGCATAAATACTCCTATTTGAATTTTAATGATATTGTTTTGGTACTACCTCCGACGTCATTGAATTTTGTAATATTAAAAAGAAATGTGTCTCTACAAAAATTCCATCCGTCATTGAATTTATTTTTTACGTCATCCGTCATTAAATTTGTGGGGGTCAAAAGCATGGTGCGAGTGCGATGTCATACTTTTTTTTCCTCTTCGTATGATGTCAATTTGAAAAATACAAGTCATTTTTAATGATATTGTTTTGGTACTAACTCCGGTCCATATTAGTGTTCTTACATTTGGCTAGATACAAATGCATCTAGCCTAAATACTTAACTATATACATACGAATCTAGACAAAGTTGAGAAAGTTAATATGGACCGGAGGGAGTATTCAAATTTTGCCTCTTTTTTCTCTAATGATATTAATTTAGAAAATGTGTCTGGTAACGCGTCTCTTTTCTATGGATTGGAAACATAGCAGACATCGTTCTCTCTGATAGCCTCTTCGATAAAACTTCATGTTTTTTTAGGTAAGATAAAACTTCATGTTGGAGTACAGATGGTCTTTTTTCTCCTCTACGATTTTAATTTAGAAAAAAATTAGGCACTCTCAAACAATGGTGCGGGGGTTGAAGCTGGAAAGCACGATATGTATTTTTTTTCTCCTATGATATCTTTACCTTTTTCTAATAATACGATAAATACAACAACATTTCTCCCAAATTTTGTCCATCGTTGAATTTGTCATAGGGATTTTTAAGATTTACCCCATGCTAACCAGAAAGGAAATGAAAGGAAAACCGGTTGAGCCATGTGTACTAGAACAGGCTCTAAGTGTGGGTTCGGTAATTGTGAAGGTCTCAAATGCCACTCACCACACTTGATGTAGAAGGAAAGCTCTGCCGCCACCGGAGAAGTAGTTGGCGTGGGTAATGGTTGGGCACGTGGCCAGATGGTGAGTCAGGCGGGATCAGTTGTTCATTGGCTCGGTCGGGTCTGTGAGACAATAGTTTTGGGGTGGGACCCGACATGACTCTCTAGGGGTGGCCTATCAAATATATATATATAATGGGTGTGTTACAATTGTACACACATATACAGAAGCTATACATAGTCTAACACCCTCCCTCAATCTTAGCCATTTCCTAAAAAATCTAGAAGGGTAAGATTACGCCTACATGCCTCGAACCGTGGCAGAGGCAAAGGCTTGGTGAAGATGTCTACAAGTTGATCCTTAGAAGAGATGAAGGTGTTCTGTAGTTGCTTCTGTGACACACGTTCGCATACAAAGTTTCCGAGCACTCCAGGCGATCAAGTTAGAGCCAAGGAACATAGCATAGCCCCCGTGGATCGCCTGTCATCTGGACTTCTAGCCTAGTCTGCATCAGAATACACGGAGAGAACCCAGAGAGGTTCGGCCGAATATGCAGCCCATGAGACAATGTGAGTCGTATATAGTGCAATATGCGCTTAACAGCAGACCAATGAGTGTCGCGAGGCGCCTATAGATACTTACAAACTCTGTTGACAACATAAGAAATATCTGGTCTTGTGATCGTCAAGTACTGGAGACCACCAACAATACTTCTGTACTCCGTCGCATCTGCAGAAGACAGAAGCTCACCATCAACAGAAGTGATCTTGTCAGTAGTAGACATAGGTGTGCTAGTCGTCTTGCACTTGAGCATCACAACCCGCTGCAAAAAATCAAAGGAATACTTCTTCTGCATCATAACAAGTCCATCAGCACAAGAAGTAACCTCCACAGCAAGAAAGTAGTGAAGCTTCCCAAGGTCTTTGACAGCAAAATCAGCACCAAGACCATGAACAAGAGCATCGGTAGCTGGCTGAGAGGAGATGACTAAAATAATATCATCCACATAAACCAGCAAGTATGACCTTAGGCTTCTGTAGAAGAAATAATGATGAGTCAACAGTGGACGGCGCAAAACTATGAGCACGAAGGGCTATCGCAAGACGGGCATGCCAGGCACGAGGAGCTTGCTTCAGACCATAGAGCTCTTTGGTGAGACGACATATATGATCACGATGATCAGGATCAGAAAAGCCAGGCGGTTGTTGCATATAAACCTCCTCCTCCAGTAAGCCATGAAGAAAAGCATTCTGCACATCAAGCTGACGAAGAGACTAACCTCGAGTAACTACAATAGAGAGAAGAAGCCTGATGGTGGTAGGCTTGACCACGGGACTAAAAGTGTCTTCATAGTCAAGACCATAGCGCTACCGAAATCCTCTAGCAACAAGACGCGCTTTGTAGCGCTCAATAGACCCATCAGAATGCTTCTCACCTTGAAGACCCATTTAGAATCAATTACGTTGAATCATGGTGGTGGAGGAACAAGAGTCTACGTCTCGTTGCGAAGAAGAGCGTGATACTCCTGCTCCATAGCCTCTCTCCAATGAGGGATACTCATAGTAGCCTGGTACGTGTGGGGCTTGGAGGACGGATCCGCAATAGAAGCAGTCATACATGCAGCAGGCCAACCAACAGTACCATTGGTGCACTCCTTTGGGTGAAAATGCCACTACGGCTGCCCATATGTGGACACAGAACAAGAGTCGTCGAGGTCGAGGGTGCAGCCGACACGGGGATGGGTGACGATGACGGAGAGAGCCCAGTTGATGAGGGGCTGGGCGACAGCGACAACAATGGCCCAGTCGGTGAGAGACTGGGCGTCATGGAGCTGGACGACGTGCTATGAACTGGTGAGGCCAACGTTGGCAGTAGGCTGCTCGGTGAGGGAGACAACCCGGGAGAGGCGGGCGACGACGGCGAAGCGGGCGTAGCAGGCCGGGCGCTGGGCATTGGCGAATCGGGCGTGGCAAGCCGAGCGCGTGGTGAGGCCGGCCCAGGGCCAGTGGTCGACATAGTACACAGTGTTGCAGGCGGATCGTCCTGGCATGCATGGGCACGCAGACCGAGGCCATGCGGGGGCGCGGCACAATCAACGTGCGCGTCGGATGGCGTCGGCAAGGGAGGTGTTGGTGCCTCCAAAATTTCCAAACGAGCCCCACGTCCAGTGCCTGCACCATGGTTAGGCAATAATACAAGAGAGTATGCAGCATCATCAAATTGGTCAGAGGCAATAGAGGATGAATGCATGGATGGAGGTTCAATGGTGGACACAGGGAGTTTGGCAAAGGGAAAAACATGCTCATCAAACACGACATACCGAGATATGTAGACACGATTAGTAGGAACATGAACACATTTGTAACCTTTATGAAGGGAACTATAGCCAAGAAAGACACACTTTTTTGACCTAAATTCCAGCTTGTGTTTGTTGTATGGGCATAGATGCGACCAGCAAGCACACCCAAACACTTTGAAGAATGTATAGTCAGGTTGTTCATTAAGGAGAAGTTCAATGGGAGTCTTCATGTTGAGCACACGTGTGGGAGTACGGTTGATCAGAAAACATGCAGTGGTAAAGGCATCACTCCTAAACCGAAAGGGAACCGATGCATGGGCCAAAAGAGTAAGACTAGTTTCGAAGATATGACGATTCTTACATTCTACGGAACCATTTTGCTGATATGTATGTGGACATGCTAACTGGTGAGCGGTCCCAAGCGATTGGAAATAGGAGTTGAGGTTGCAATACTCACCACCCCAATCCGACTGAACATGAACAATTTTATGCGTGAGAAGGTGTTCAACATGTTTTTGAAACTGAACAAAGATATCGAACTCATCAGATTTACGCTTAATAAGATAAAGCCTAGTAAAGTGACTATAAGCATCTGAAAACACAAGTTCTAGAGGATGTTTCACCTCACAACTAGACTCCAAAAAAGGAAGTTGATCACTCTTCCCATGCTGACAAGCATCACACACTGCTACAATCTTTATTACTAAGCACGCTAGGAAGCTCATGACGATGCAAAACATGGCGAACATTAGGCGTGGCAGGATGACTAAGACGAGCATGCCACTGAGGATGACGAAACACGAACTCCACTGAAAACCCAAGACACGCCAGGATGCTCCAGACGATAGAGGCCCTAGCAAAGACGCCCACTAAGGAGCACGTCCCTTGTCTCACAATCCTTAATAAAAAGATCAAAAGGATGAAATTCACAAAACACATTATTGTCATGAGTGAGTTTAGGAATAGAAAGGAGATTATGCGTCACAGATAGAACTCTAAGAATATTGCAAAGCTGGAGACTCCTATTTTCATGACTAGTGAGAAGAGATGCTTGACCAATATGAGAGATGTGCATACCTGCTCCATTGACGGTGTGGACCTTGTCGGAGCTATGATAAGCCTCTCGTGAGCGAAGCTTGCCCATCTCATTTTTCAGGTGTACCGTGGCCCTAGAATCCATGTACCAGTAAGGATCGATGGAGTAGGATTGAGTGTGCCTCGGCTACTCCTGCGGCGCCGGGCAATCAGCCATGGCAACCTGACACGCGTTATTCCTCGTGTTCTTGCCATCATTGTCGAGGCTAAGGAAACTCTTCTAGAAACAACGATGGCACTTGGAGGCCCAGTGTCTGTCGTGCCCACGGAGTTGGCACACACGAAGCCCCCCCCCCCCCCCCCCCCGCGGAGGAGCTTGATGACGAGGGGGGAACCAACGAGGGATGGTACGGTGCAGCAGGTGCCTTGCCTGAGCCGGACGACGGGGCACCAGAGTCCTCCCTTGAAAGCAGCGCTCACAGAGGGGGTGCCACGGCTGCGGTTGACACGATGCGCTACTCGGTGAGGAGGAGGCGCGAGTAGAGCTTGTGCGCCATCATGGGGGACGAGTTTCCGTGCTCGTTGATGATCTCGACCAAGCCATCATACTCCTCATCGAGGCCATTGACGATGAAGGAGTTGAACTCGAAGTCGGTGAGTGGTTGTCCAATGGATGCCAGTGTGTTAATGCATGTGAAATATAGCCATCTACATCCACATTTAAACTAGATATTGTTCATACTTTTGATGAATTATCTCTCTAGACCCTGCCACTAATGCCTAATGATAAAAGGGGTGTGCAATCCTTTCTTTCTATTTTTCCCTACGCAGATAATGACGGTTGATGATGGGAATCACAACATTAAAGTCAAAGATACGAGATTTCGACCAACCCGAAACACTAGGGGTCGTGAAGTGAAGACAGACAATTTAACGACCAACTATACGGCAGGAATAAAATTCCAGCCGTATAGTTCTGGTCGTATAGTTTCCATTGACTCAGCTAGGTCAAACAGAACAACTTTTGTGAACGGACCCCTATATAAAGAGGCTTCGGGCGACGTGAAAACAAGAGCCAGAGAGAAGAGCTGCCCCCAGAACCCTGCATCCACAACAACGCATAGCCACCAGAGGAATTGACTTAGATCTAATCTCAAAACTCTTCTCCACCACCATAGCCATATTCCACCACTTCTAATAGTAGATCTCATCTTTGATTGGTGACATCGTAAGACTATTTGCTATCAATGTCATGATTTCCATTACAATTTTTATGATTGTTGATTTCATCTCTATGTGTGAGTAATTCTCCTTGGACCAAGGTCTTCGGCCTAGCCATGTAGCTTTTGTGCACGTTATTTATCATAGATGGGATCATGTATTAGTTTGTATGACATGATGACTATTGTATCCTCTCTTGCCTCAATCCAAGGACTTTTCAGGTACACAAGGCCCTTAAGATTAAAATTGTGACCAATGAGATAGCTGTACTTTGTGATCTAGGTGCAAGCATTTCAACAATTCCAAAAAGTCTTTTTAATAATTTAAATATTGGATCCTTTGAAATCACCGAGTTAAAATTATATCTAAGAGATTCTACCTACAAATATGTTGTAGGGATTAAAGAAAATACTTTAGTGTATATTAAAGGTTGTCCTACTCTTATTGATTTTGTTATAGTTGACATGCCTGAAGATGCTACTACTCCTATTATATTAGGCCATCCATTCTTAAGAACTATTAAGGCTTTGATTAATCTACATAAAGGGAACATAAAGGTTCAATTGCCTTCGCGGGATCCTTTTGTTATTCATTTTCCCAAGAAGAAAAAATCCAAGCATGATGAAAAGGAGGCCATCACTTTGAAGGCCAACTATTTTGGAGTGGGTGTTCCACTCATCTGGCCTAAGTGAGCAACATGAAGGTCAAGATATTTACCATAAATGAGAGATTCATGCGAGGCAACCCATGTGAAATAAAGGTTTGAGTAAATTTTTAAGTTTAAGTTTAAGTTTTATGTTTAATAAAGAGTACTAGAAACCTCCAATTGAGGAGAAGAAGTTCGTTAGTACTATATATAGATGGTGATGTTGGTCGACAATTTTTACTGTCATTCTCTGTCAAAAACAAGGTGTTTCGCTAAGTTTTACGATAAGAAAGATTCTCGAAGAAATAGACTTTTTTTTTATGCCTACAGAAGGTTTAACGACCAACTATATGGCGGGAATAAAAATTCCAGCCGTATCGCTCTGGCCATCTAGATATCTTTGCCATCGACGAATTTTATTTCTAAATTACTAAAGGCTTAATGACCAACTATATTGCGGGAATAAAATTTCAGCCGTATAGCTCTAGTCGTATAGTTATCGTTGCCTTTTTGCAAAATTTCTTTTCTAGGTACAGAAGCTTTGACGACCAACTATACGGTGGGGATAAAAATCTTGGCCATATAGTTGTGCCGCTAGGAAGTAACCCTAAATTTTTAACAACCGACCAACTATACAGCGGGAACAAATTGTTCTGGCTGTATAGTCCGGCCATATAGATGCTTCCGACCATAAAATCGCACGGGAAGGTACCCCCAACACCAAAACTTCAATCCTTTTTCTCTCTTCTACCTCCAAACTCTCTCAAAACCTCAAGAGATCTACATCTCTACTTGATTTCGTTCGATTTCCTCGCACACAAGTGATCTACAGTATGTTTCTCCTTTGATCCTCCAATTACTTTTTGCAAATTTATTCTCGATCTATTAACATTATCAATCTAGGGTGAGACCTACTTTGAACTAATTGCCATGATTCTCTTGCCTAGATTATTATTTTGAGGGGATTTTTTAGTGTGCTATGATGAGGAATATGTTATGCTTATTATTGTTGGATCAAAAAGTTTTATTTGTCTTTCTTTATTATTTTAGATGATGAACACAAGGAGGCAAACTCGTGCTCATGCTGCCGCTAGCGCTTCTCGGGCTGCCACTCAAGAACGCAAGGGGATACGGTTCAGGGATGAGCTCCAACGTGATCGCTTCAACAGGATCAACAACTGAGAAGTGAAGACAACCAAGTGGGCTTGCCCCATTATATTGAATCAACTCGGTATTTCTAATGACTTCAATTTACTTTGCAATAAAGTTGGCCTCCAAAACTTTATATTCAATGATGTGCCTACTTATCGCCGGTTAACTATTGAATTTACAAGTTCTTTGCAAAGCACCGATAAAGCATGGCATGGAGAGGACATGATTTGTTTCCGACTTATGAACAACAATTATGCCTTATCACTAGATGAATGGTGCGCATGTTTTAATTTTCCAAACAATAATGCTAATGCTTTATGCGCATCCTTTATTGGCATGGACCCTTCCTCGGGAGTTTATTATAATGGAATGAGTTTCACTTTTAGATTAAGCAAGGGTAAGAATATTCAACATCTTGCAATTTGCTATTTGTTCTATGTTATTGCTAACACCTTGCAGGCACGAAATGAGTTCACGAGACTAAATGAGGAGGACATCTTAGTCCTCGCAAAATCTGCTTTCAACAACTACGACTTGTCACTCAACTTGGGTGCAATTCTTGTGCGCTACCTGGAGTACCAATCCTCCCAAAGCCAAGGACTAATCACAGGAGGAGGCGTCATAACCGTGCTTGACATTTCCCTAGGCATCGACCTATGTGAGTTGCAATCTGTGCAAGGTGAGCGACGTGTTGGTTTCTCTACTTTAAAAGCTTGTGGAATGCTCACTAGGAGAGGTGGTGTTTATTACTTGCATATTGCTGGAGTTGGGCGTCTCTACCCCGCTCCTTTGCCTAATGGTCTTTTCTCTATCGAGGAAGGACGTTTGCTATATGACTTGCATGTTGAGCAACACCAACTCGAGGAGGAGATTCTGGATGAGGATGAGCACCAAGGAGATGAGCAAGAAGAGGAGCAGCCACCAACCTGGTTTGCTACATACCAAGACTTCCAAGAACTTGGAGGAACTATGGAGAGGATGCATAACCTCTCCTTAAACCTCTGAGAAACAACTAGTAATTTATCAACTCAATTTGCGAACTGGAGTAACAAATTTTTCCCTCCACCACAATGATTTGAAGGGCTTGCAAAAGCTTAAGCTTGGGGAAGTTTCCTCATTATCTTTATTTGGCGTTCATTTCATTTTATTTATTTCGAGGTTATGTTTTTAATTTGAGTTTATAAGAACTTGTGTTGGTTTCCCCAACACTTTATATTTAGTTATTTCTATTTGTTTTCGAGATTTTCTAGCCGAGCTTTGTTGCTAATTTTCTATTCTTTAATTCCCTCTCTTAAAAACAAGATTTTTCCATTCATCTTTATTTTCCCTCTTCCTTCCTTTCTATTCTCCTTATGGATTTTACATATTTGGAGGAGATTGATCGATTTTGAGTTTCCAAGAAGCAAATCAAAAGGGAAGAGAGAACTGGAACCAATCATGAGAGATATGTCTTAAGACTCCCCACTTTTAAAGTTTGAGAAACCCATGCTAGTTAGTAGTAAATGTTAAGATATTATATTGGTCGAGTGAGACTTTATATTGTAGTAAACTTTTGTTTGCATGGGTATTTAGTTAGGTACGTTTTGTTCCAACTCTTGTAGTTAACCAAGTCTTCCTTAAAAATTTGCTAAACAATTTTAATAAGAAAAAGTCTCACAATTGAAGGCTTGGGTGTTGTAGTGTTTAGTATTGAAGGCTTATTTCTAGAGATATTCAACACCACAGAAAATAATGATTGACTTGATAGCTCTCTTTAAAAGGATTTGTTTGATTGAATTAATGTTTAGAAGTTTTTGTGAGCATGCCAAAGTTTGACATGTAAATCATAAGAATGATATAGCTTTATGTGTGTCAAACTTCATGGGATGCCAGCAACTCCGCTAGCCTACGAACGATCTTCATGGAGGAAACTCCTACATTTCCTCTATGAGTGGATTAAACATATGTAGTGGCAATGCTATAATGGGTAAGATTCTTGGCAATATCGAGTAATTGTGTTCATGATGGAATCACTCCTCTGGCTGATATGAGTAATCATTATGCAAAAGGAACAAAAACCTTGGTGATGCCACGAGTGTCCATCACAACCCGATAAACTAATTAAATTTTTTGGCATGCTCTCAATTACTTAAAAACTGAAATTCTTGAAGGACAATGAATATAAAAGTAGTGCTTGGAAAGTCTTGAATTATTGATGTGGGAGAATTGAGATACTCTAGTGTATATCCTTTTCATGACAAACTCTCACACTCTCAATTTAACATGGTTATACGTTATTGTTCAAAGGCAAGCCTATGAGTTGATTACATGACATGGAATAAGGTTTACTCATTTGAATCATTGATGTTAGCAGTAATTTTTTTGCGCTATAAGGATGCATAAAAACCTGTATGATATGCTTGCCATTACTCTATCTATGCTGAAGTTTTTCAAATTTATGAAGTGGAGGAAACATGAGACTACCAATCATGAGTAAGATCATCATCTCGTTATTTCAGTTTAAATGCTGAGTTCCTTTTTGATTTTGGTTTTCTTGCTCAAGGACGATCAACTTTAAGCTTGGGGATGTTGATGGTTGTGAAATATAGCCATCTACATCCACATTTAAACTGGATATTATTCATACTTTTGATGAAATATATCTCTAAACCCTGCCACTAATGCCTAATGATCAAAGGGGTATGCAATCCTTTCTTTATATTTTTCCCTACGCAGATAATGAAGTTTGATGATGGGAATCACAACATTAAAGTCAAAGATACGAGATTTCCAACAACCTGAAGAAACCAGGGGTCGTGACGTGGAGACAGACGCTTTAACGACCAACTATACGGCAGGAATAAAATTCCGGCTATATAGTTCTGATCGTATAGTTTCCATCGACTCCGCTAGGTCAAACAGAACAACTTGCTTGAAGGGGCCCCTATATAAATAGGCTTCGGGCAACGATAAAATGAGACCCAGAGAGAAGAGCCACGCCTAGAACCCTACATCCACAACACTGCATAGCCGCCGGAGGAATAGACTTAGATCTAATCTCCAAACTCTTCTCCACCACCATAGCCATATTCCACCACTTGTAATAGTAGATCTCATCTTCGATTGGTGACACTGTAAGACAATTTGCTATCAATCTCATGATTTCCATTACAATGTTTATGATTGTTGATTTCATCTCTATGTGTGAGTAATTCTCCTTCGGCTAAGGGATTCGATCTAGCCATGTAGCTTTTATGCATGTTATTTATCATAGATGGGATCATGTATTAGTTTTTATGACATGATGATTATTGTATCCTCTCTTGCCTCAATCCAAGGACTTGTCAGGTACCCAAGACCCCGAAGATTGAGCCAGGTATAGGGAGTATGAGTAATGACTAATCTGCAGGTTGGGAATCCCAGTGACAGAAGGGGTAGTACGGTTGTATGTGAGTGATTTACTTGGGATTAACAGTGACATCACTATGCATATCATTAGTTCTCTTTCTTTTATGGATGAGACTAGTAGGCTATTGCTATAATCGATTATAGAGCCAATAGAATTTATGGATGCACTGCCCACATATAATTATCTTGCTCTAACAATTACATGCATACTTTATTATTATCTTTTATTCCCATCAGATGTTTTGCACAGCTACAGGTTAAACCGAAAGCCCTAGGCCCTCTCTCTCCATCATCGACAACTACAAAAGACATCAAACTCTTGGTCCGGTAAAACACATAAAGAATTCTAAAGCTCCCGAAGGTCTGTTAAAGTAACTTCACTATGCTTTTGCTTCCCGAGGATTCGATAACCTAGGTCTACTAGGGAAAAAATATCTATACTACATCCGTAATCCAGATCGACGGTATCATGTGTCAGCAAGAGTCTTGACCTTGTTGTAGAACTCCATGGCCATGGAGTCGAGCTTCTCACAATCGCCGAGCTCACGGAGGAGAGCGCTGGCACGAGCCTGCGATTGTGATGCAAAGGAGCACTCGAGGATTGTCCATGCCTCATGAGACTTCTTGGCAAAGACGATGATCCCGGCAATAGCCGGGGTTAGTGACCCCTGGATGGAGGAGAGGTTTGTCTGGTCTTGCACCGTCTAGACACGGTGCGCTGAGTTATAAACCGGGTTGTTCATGCTGTCTACCAGCGCGGGGGGTAAAGAAAAGAGCCATCGATGTAGCCGGGCAAGTAGTGACTCCCAAGGAGCAGAAGGACGTGAGCATGCCAGAACATATAATTATCCAGCGACAGCTTTATGGTGATGAGGTGACCAAAGTGGAACGGTGGCGGCAGCGAGCCGGGCGTGAAGACTGCCGGAGGCATGTACGTCATAGAGGCAGAGACGTCCAGCATCGGTGAAGGCGCCGAGGTGAAGCCCGCGGGTGATGCGTACGCCCTGAAGGTGGGAAGAGCCGCCACGGGTGTGGATCCTGCCGGAGGCACGGATGCCGGGAGGGCAGGGTGCATCGGTGAAGGGCCCGACGTAGAAATCCCGGCTGTCGAAGCAGACGTAGGGGCCGCCGTCGCGAGGGACAAGGGCAAGACGGCGGTGGCCGAGGAGACGGGTGAATAGGCATTGGACATGTGGACCATCAGCGCGTGCCCCGGCGATGAGAAGGCCAAGGGCTGGTTGGAGAAGAACGAGTCGACTCTCCTCGTCCCGATCAGAGGCAACTGCATGGTGTCGGAGTCGATCGGGCAGGAGAGAAGGGCCACGAGGGAGGCCGGGAGGTAGCCGGCGTTGGAGGAGCAGGAGGCGGCAGCGCAAGACATAGCAGTGGCGGATCGGCGACGGTGTCGGCTACGGTTTGGCAGAAGCGGTGGTCATAATCAAGTCATATACATGTGAGACAATAGTTTTAGAGTGGGAACTGACATGACCCAATAGGGGTGGCATATCATATATATATATATATAATGGGTGTGTTACAATTGTACAATATACGTACACATATACAGAAGCTATACACAGTCTAACATGGTCGTGGCAAATAATTAGGACCCACCAATCTTAACATAACCTCCATCCATATAAGATCATATTAGCGTATGTGTGGCCCTAGGCTATTTTCTTGTTCAGAAACGTCGCACACCAGTAATTTCGGCCAACAATATCGCATTATTTCCAATACCAGAGAAATACGTCTCATAAGAACTATTGACCTGAGGAAGAGGGGCATACACAAAGGTTGGCCCATCACAGTGGCCGAGGAGTAGGATGACATTATGAAGCTGCTTGTAGTGTAGGTAACTTCAAGAGAAACTTAGGGATCACGTTGACATAGGTATGCCCAACGGATGCTCACCCTTAACCTATCTGGTTTGGCCCAGCTAGAATCCCATGTGATGATCTAGTGGGATCTGCGAAGCCCATGATGATTCAGATGAAGCTAGACCCATGGAGACTTCAACACCCTGACAAACAAGTCAAGACTAGATAGGAAACCTTTAGGGTTACGCCCTCAAACTTGTAATCGGATCGGATGATACCCGAGACCTAGTCACCGAGGAGGATCATAGAAACTCCCATACACCCATCAGATCTAATCTGCGCACCATGTCCATAGCCATCTCGGTGCCATTGTAACCCTTGGTTTCTCATCAATCAAAAGACAAGCATGAGTAGGGTTTTCCCTCTAGGGTCCTAAACCTAGGTAAACATTGTTTCCCCTTGTTTGTCTTTTAGCCGACGAAGTCTCCTACGTATATCTTCTTCCTTGAAAACCCAAGTCCATAAACCATGGGCACTTACGTGATCACCCCATGGCAATTGGCATCATTTGTGGGAAACCTGTGCGTTGATGTCATGACTTTGGTGGCTCCATCTGATGGAAATATGCCCTAGAGGCAACAATAAATTGTATTATTCTCTATTTGATGTTCATGATTAAGTTTTTTATTCTATTCTATAATTGTATTAGTTCTGGATAATGAGTATTTGGAGGAAAACCCTAATACATTTGTGGAATAATAAACACTATTTAGATATCCCTAGTATCGCCTCTAAGACTAGTTCATGTATCATTGATAGTCCCGGTTTCCTGACTGTGGGCAATATGACAATGTGTTATGGAGTTGCCAGTGATATATGAGATCAAAGTTGTTGGGAGAACAACGAAGATGAATAGACCCAACATAATCTACCGTGAAACACATCATCAATATTGTTATCGGTAGTTTCTCATAAACAATGTATTACCTGTACTAAATATCATTTGACCACGAGACACATGTGAACTTGGGTATAATACGGACATGGCAAGATTCTTTAAAGGTTGCTCTTAATAGAGTAATCATAAAGTTGATACTTGCTCTTACCGGATGGTATGCCAATTATTCACATGGTGTGCTTGCAGGAATTGCTACTCCTGACCATGGAGAGATACACTTTGGGCCCACTCATGTATTATGGTGTTTGTCATTGTCTGGCCAGACACATGATCAAGTTGTTGAACACATGAACATTGATAGTGCGGTATGATTAAAGATTACATGTCGGGTAACGAGAATAACCTAGTGTTTCATCTCGGGCAATATAAACTATCGACAAAGCAATATGATATGTATCGGACATAATATAATGGTTCACATGATAAATATCTTCATGTTATTTATGGGGGGTTACTACATGTATCAAGACGTCAGTAGTAACCATTGTCTTGGAAAGAGTTCCAGATATGTCCGCAAATATCCGAACCCATAGGGTCACACACTTAAGAGTTCAATGGCATTTATAATATGAGTGCGAATGAAGATTGAGTAGAGAAGTAAGTCCGAAGGTGTTCGTAGTGTCTCGGAATATATCGGAGGTGTCTGAAATATTGCCGAGAGTGTTCAAAATAAGTTTTGAGCATTAATGATATGAGACAAGGGTTCCGAGAGTCTCTCTGGTAGTCTCGGAATGGTTCAGAGAGGTCCCAGATGATCCTGGAACTGTCCGGAATGGTTCTGGGAGTGTCTGGAATGGTTCTGGACATATATGGAAGGTTTTGGAAGGAGCGGAAGGTTATGGAAGGTCCCAGAAGGTACCAGGTAACCCGGGTCATCTTAGGATGTCCGGAAGGTTCCATAATAGGTGCAGCCATGTTGCCGTAAACGGAAAGGAAAGATACACTAGTCAAATTTGGGCCTGCAAAAGGAAGCCATTTTTGACTAGGTTTGGATTGACCTACACCTACCGAAACTCGTCCAAACTTTGAGTCTGGGTCAAGGATGAGCCGAGGGACCTTTTCTCCTATAAAAGGGCACCAAGTGCACCCCAAGCGACACTCAAGTCGTGTCCTCATCCACACAACCCTCTGTCGCCTCCTCATGTCCAAAACCCTAGCCGCCACTGTCATCTGCCCTAGCCACGCCGCTGCCTGTCACACCGCCGCCGCCTTCCTCTCATCATTCCTCCTCCATGACGAGGAGTCAAACCCTAGGTTGGGCGTGCCCTAGGTTCTTCTTCGACTACGACACTGGAGCGCTGCCCGAGTTCTACCTCCGTTTGGATCTAATCTAGACAGGACTCCAGAATCATTGCCGGATCTTCATCGACATGTTCCTGCTTCGACTGTGTGTTCTTGACCACACCTTGATGCGGTGCCGCTGATCTTGGACGTGTGGATATCGGTGGAGGTGCGACACTTTGAGCACTTGATCGTGCGGATCTTCACAAGGAGAAATCTTCTCGCAGCTAATCGACTAGCTGCGGGAATCGATGCACCGACTACTTTGACAACGACGTCTTCATTGGTGCATGTTCATGGGAGCCTTCTGTGGGATAATAAATCTCCTCGCGACTTGCTAAGGCTTGTTGCGAGGATCGACGCACGACCAACCTCGTCATCGACAAACTTCCGCTAGTTTGATCTTTGAGGGTAAGATCCGTTACCTCCCCCTTGCATATGATCTTGATTATGCGCTAGAAAACTTTTGCTTTGTGTAGCGCGTTCCCTAACAGTGGTATCAGAGCAGTCTATGCGTAGGCACAAGTACGTATAGAGGAATAATCGAATTCTAGTATTGTTAATCTCGTTCTTACTACCCAATTATTGCAATTTGGATATTAGCAGTATTGTGTGATTAGTAGCCCGAGCTAACTTTACGATCTTTAGACCGAGACTGGTTTGTGAAGTGTACTTCGGGTGCACAAAACAAATTTGTCGGGTGTCTGTTTCTGCAATAGTCGAGAGAAATTTTGCATACTGGGCATATGTGAATTTGGTGAAGCTCACACGAGGGTCACATGTATAGATAAAGTGTAGTGAAGCTATTGTACTATTTATAGCGTAGTGAGGACACAACTCGAACAAGTCAAAAAGCAAGTCGATATATGATGATGCTTACTCACCACGTAGGTAATGAACGGATCTCTACGCAACCATAGAGCCCCGTAAGCTAGCAAAGCGTGTTAGAGGCATCTAACTTGTTTTTGTAGGAAGTGATATGGTATAGCAATGAGATGTTTGCAATGTGATGTACGAGATGTGTTATGTTGTAATCTCATTGGGCATGAGTGGCCAGAGCCACGATGATTGTCATAATATTATTGTAATAGCCATAGTTGTTTTTATTTTATTAGCTAGAGTAGCAATAGTTGTAAAATCAAGACTTGGCGATGATGATCAAGCAACGATGGACCTCGATGCTATGCCCAAAGCATGTGGAGGTGTTAATGGCACCGGAAAATGTTGATGATGGAGATCGTTAATGCAAAGTGCTATACCATATCGAATTGCATGTGATGTTAATCCTTTTATGCACTTTATTTGTTGCGTGGTAGTCATAATAAATAGGGTGATCTCTCACTTAAAATTATCAAGGTAGCATGTGTTCTACCTAAGTTAGGAACCACATAACATGGGCTTCAAACTGGTGTGGGTCATGTAATATGGGTGCATCTAGCGACGTTCATAATGTGGGTGCGAAATTGTCGCACTACAGATATACTAAGGTGCACTTGACATACTACCTAGAACGTCTAGAGTATAGAACACAAGAATCGAAAGATTAACAAGAATCATATGGTGATATGATTGGTATGATTACCTACCGGTCTTGGTCCCCGGTACGTGATGTAACATTGGTGTTGGGAAAACAAGTTCGTGGATCTTGAATCACTAAGTGTCAATCATGAGAGATATTGATTTTAGTGGGAGATACAAAATAATTAAGTTGTTAATTTTCAGTAGCTCATTAATCATGAACTATTAATCTAAGTGAATTTGCATAGTTCGTAGTAGTCATTGGCATCCGTTATCCACCTTACACTTAGTTTGTTAATTGAGATAAAAGAACTACAGATATCTGGTAATTTTACTTTACAGATTGGTACCATAATGTTAGAGTGACAATTAAAGACGGGGGTCCTATTACAACCTTTTTGTAAACCCTCCCGTGCTCGATGCAATTTGAGCAAATAGCAATGGTTCCAATTAGTATCTACATCATGCTTGCCTCCATGAAACTTGATCTTCAAAAGATGTTTTGAGAATCTAAGTGTTCTCGGAACTGAAAAGATTGTTTCAGAAACAAGCAAGGAGTGAAAGATATTTTGATATCTAAAACCTTGTTTTCTTGAAAGATGATTGAGTATATGCAACATGTGAAACATGTGCTCATATTATATGAGTATATGCAAAGATTGAAGACGTTAGGCGCCTAAATCAGTCAAAAGTTGAATCACTGATCTTGTTCTCATATCCCTCCTATCAAGCTATAGTAGCTTCGTCATGAATTAGTCATGGTGGGATGGATAAAAAGGAATGGGAAAATTGTTTACTATACTTAAAGATTGCTAAAAGTTGAATCCGTAAGAATGCTAGTCATGTGATGATAGTGAATAAAACATCAAGTTCAATAGTGTCAATACATTGGTGCTAGTGCTTGACTAACATGCCTACGATCATGTGCTAATGAAGTTGTCGCCACTATTGATGTTGGATGCTTCTTCTGTAACAAGAGGAAAAACCAAAAGAAAAATTGCAAAATTATATGGCAGAAAGAAAGACTAGAAAGGTCCAGCTCAGGAGTATATAGATGATATACAGGTTATGGATGTATTATTTGCTAGTTAACAATGTAATTATTGGGTATTGGATACCGAATTGGTTGGTATGAAGTGTCATACAGAGCAATGCAATGCAAGAACTGCAATGGCCTAAATAGCTAGCAAAAGGATGTAGTGATGATGCATGCCAAGAACAAAATAAAGTGTTATTGTGTTCATCGTCGGCATCTTACCCAGCCTATGATATTTATTGTAAGATCTTATTAATTGTTACATATCTCCGGCTTTATGAGAACAATTGTTATTCAACTTGAAGTTGTGACCCATAGTGGATGGATTAGTTATTATAAATCTTGAAGGTGATACACACATCATAACACTGACGCTAAATGTAGTAAGACAATGATTGAATTTCACTTAATTGTGACGCCACCGTTTAGGTCATATTAGAAAGAAACACATGAAGAAAATCCATGTTGATGGACTTTGGGAGTCATTTTACTTTGAATCAATTAACGCTTATGAGACTTATCTAAAATACTAAAACTCCATTCATAGACCAATATTGAACGGACGGCTAACTTGTTGGATATCATACATGTTGGTGTGTATAGTCCATTATCTGTAGCTGCGCGTGGTGGATTCTTCTACTTCATATACTTTCACCAATGATTCAAGTGGATATATATGGGTATATCTATTTGTGGGAAAGAAGTATGAGACATTTGAAAATTGTTGAAAATTGTTTTGCATGTAGTGGAAAATCATCATAACAACAAAATCAAGAGTCTATAATTGGATTATAGAGGAAAAATATTTGAGTTACGAGTTTAGCAAGCATCTAAGAGCTGAGGAATTGTTCCACAACTTCCACCTCTAGAAACACCATAAGAGTGTGGAGTGTTCTTGAGATGTAATCAAACCTTGCTTCACATGGTTGGATCTATGATGAAAGAAATAAAACTGCCATTATAATTTTTGTGGATTATGCATCAGAGACTACCGCTTTACATTGAATAGTGCGCTATCATAATCCGTTGAAATGACACCATATGAGTTATGGCATGGGATCAAACTCAAGATGTCTTTTCTTAAATTTTCTGGTATGTTGGGCATATGTAAATTGTTTACAAACCAAAATAAGATGTATGTGTCTTTGTAGGATATCCCTTGGTAACATCTGGGTATTCCTTCTACCTTAAAAGCAAAAGACAAAAGTGTTTGTTGCCAAGTACGACATATCTCTCGCAAAAGAAGTTCCTCATGAAAGTTTTTGAGTGGGAGGACAATAGAACTTGATGAGGTTATTAAATCTAAGCAAGAATAGAAATTAGCGCAGCACCGGAAAGTGTTCCATAGACGGCTATGGCGCCTGAGGCTCCCGCTCCTACAAAATGTTGTAGTCCCGGAAATCAAAGTTCCTATTGAACCAAATAGGTTGGGTAAAGTTTGTACTCAAATAGTAAGATTTGAGGACGAAACATTATTTTTGGATAATGATGAACCAACTACAAATAAGTGATGATGGGCCCTGACTCCGTTAAATGGCTAGATGCCATAAAATCCAAGATAGTATCCATGTACGAAAATCAAGTTTTGATACTTGGTAGACCCTCTGGAAGGCATTAATCCTATCGAACATAAATGGAACTATAAAGAGATAGATGTGGATGTTCACTTCCATAGAAGCTCGACTTGTCGAAAAGGAGTTTATGACAATGTTCAAGGAGTTGACTATGATAAGATTGGATCTTCCGAAACGATGCTTAAGTCTATTGGGATTATTGTAGTAACCACTACATATTCACAAGATATGTTAGTTGAATAACAAAATAAAAATTCTTTTCGAAGGAGTTTTAACCAAGGACTTGTATTGAAACGAACCAAGGGTTTTGTTAGTTCAAAAGATGCTAGATATTGGTGCAAGCTTCAATGGTAGAAGTTAGCATCACGGAGTTGGAATCTTCACTTCGATGAAACTGAAAGTGTTTAGTTTCATCAAGAACGGTGAAGATGTTTGTATGTTTACAAGAAATTAAGTGGGAGCGCTAAGACATATTTCTAATACTTTATGTGGACAACATATCGTTGATTGGAAATGATGTATCTTTTCTTGACACAAGTAAGATTTCACAAAAAACTCTATTTGTGTGAAAATCTTAGGCAAAACGAGATATTAGGCATGAATATCTATATAGATAGATTAAGGCGTCTAATATAGTTATGCCAAACTACATAGATGAGATACTGAATTGGTTCAATATGGAGACGGCAAGAAAGAGTTCTTGTTGCATGGAAAAGGTTGGAGAATGACTCAAGTATTTTGACACTTGATGAGTAAAATTGCATGCATGTACACCACGATATGTACATAACTAGATATGTCTTATGCTATAAATTATTATCAGCATATACCACATTGATACATATGATGATCACATGGCAATATTAAGTATATTCTTATGTACTTTAGAAGGACAAAGAATATGTTTTGTATGCATAAGTGACAAACGGTTCATTGTAAGGTGTTACATTGATACATGGCTTGTTACATATACAAATAATTTTATTTCAATTAGGCTATGTTAATTATAGAAGGTGGCGTAGTTGGATGGAAGTAAGTTGCATGTTGGATTTGGATGAGTTCCAAAGTTAAATAATGTGACGGATACTACTACGAAAGGCTGAGTATGTCATTGTCATGACAACCACAAAGGAGGGCGTTATGAGTCAAAAGTTTAATTTTTGAACTTAGTGTAGTTCTGAGTGTGCTAGTACTATGGAGATCTATTGTGAGAAAATAGGGGACACATAGTTCCGGTCGATGAACTAAGGTCCCACTAGTTGACCATACATATACAAATGCCATCTCGTTGAAAATGAGTGATGCGTGAAGACGCAAAGATATGAAAATACACACGGACCTGAATTTGTCAGGTCCGTTGAGAAAGTTTACCACATGCCAAGCATCAAAGACACCAATATGCTATAGGTGTTAAGTGACTAGATTATTGACTCTAGTGCAAGTGGGAGACTGATGGAAATATGCCCTAGAGGCAATAATAAATTGTATTATTATATATTTCCTGTTCATGATTAAGTTTATTATTACGTGCTATAATTGTATTAGTTCTGGATAATGAGTATTTGGAGGAAAACCATAATACATTTATAGAATAATAAACACCATTTAGATATCCCTAGACTCGCCTCTAATACTAGTTCATGTATCATTGATAGTACCGGTTTCCTAACTATGGGCAAAATGATAATGTGTTATGGAGTTGCCAGTGATGTTTGAGATCAGAGTTGTTGGGAGAACAATGAAGATCGATAGACCCAAGATGATATACCGTGAAACACATCATCAATATTGTTATCGGTTGTTTCTCATAAACAATGTATTACCTTCACTAAAGATCGTTTGACCGTGACACATATGTGTACTTGCGTAAAATATGGACGTGGCAAGATTCTTCAAATGTTTCTCTTAACGGAGTAATCGAAAAGTTGATACTTGCTCTTACCGGATGATATGCCAATTATTCACATGGTGTGCTTGCGGGGAGTGCTACTCCTGATAATGGAGAGATACACTCTGGGCCCACTCATGCACTACGATGTTCGTCATCGTCTGCCCAGACACATGATCAAGTTGTTGAACGCATGAACATCGATAGTGCAGTATGAGTAAAGAGTACATGCCATGTAACGAGAATAACCTAGTGTTTCATCTTGGAAAATGTAAAGTATCGACGAAGAAATACGATATGTATTGGACATAATACAACGGTTCACACGATAAAGATCTTCGTGTTATTTGTGGGGTTACTACGTGTATCAGGACGCCAATAGTAATCATTGTTGTGGAAAGAGTTCCGGACATGTCCAGAAATATCCGAACCCATATGGTCACACACTTAAGAGTTCAATGGCATTTAGAATATGAGTGCGAATGTAGATTTAATACAGAAGTACTGAAGGTGTTCGGAGTGTCTCAGAATATATCAGAGGTGTCCAAAATATTGCCGAGAGTGTTCGAAATAAGTTTTGCGCATTAATGATATGAGATAAGGGTTCCGAGAGTATCTCGGATGGTCTCAGAATGGTTTCAGGAGGCCTCGGATGATCCCGGAAGTGTCTGAAATGGTCCCGAGAGTATCCGAAATGGTTCCGAACATATATTGAAGGTTTTGGAAGGAGCAGAAGGTTTCAGAAGGTTATGGAACGTCCCAGAAGGTACCAGGGTAACTCGGGTCATCTTAGGATGTCCGGCTGGTTCCATAATAGGTGTAGCCACAATTTCCATAATGGGCCAGGAAAGACTCATCCAAACTTTGGGGTTGGGTCAAGGACGACCCAAGGGGCCTTGCTGCTGATGGCTCAAGATATGTAGAGCTCGTTGGGAACCCTAAGAAGAAGGTATGATGAGCACAGCAACAAGTTTCTCTTAGTTATGAAACCAAGGTTATCGAACTAGTAGGACTAAGGAAACAACTCCAAGGTGTTGCTAGCAACTTGGAATCCTACACAACACAACAACATAACTTTGCCCCAACTTACAGTGAGGTTGTCAATCTCACTGGTTTTGCTGAAAACAAAGGATTAAACGTATAGTGTGGAAGATAGTAATTTCTTTCAGAAAGTAAACAGTAGATGGTATATTAATGGTAAAGGAATGGACTGGGGTCCACAGTTCACTAGTGGTGTTTCTCCTTAAGATAAATAGCATGTTGGGTGAACAAATTATAGCGAGGCAATTGACAAATTGAGAAAGCATAACAATGCATATACTAGACATCTTGACTCCTATGAGATTTGATTGGGCATTACAACATAATACATAGACCGTAATCCAACTACATCTATGACTAATAATCCACCTTTAGGTTATCATGTGAACCCCTTCCAGTATTAAGTTGCAAGCAATAGATAATTGCATTAAGCAAAGTGTGTAAAGTAAACAATACAATTGCCCCATGGACAAAGGATTGTTGTTTTCTTAGTAGCAATAGCACATCTATAACCTTAGAGATTTCCGTCACTTCCCCAGATTACTAGTGGCATGAACCTACTATCGAGCATAAAGACTCCCTCTTGGAGTTACAAGCATCTACCTGGCCAAGATAGCTACTAGCAATGGAGAGCATGCAAGATCACAAATAACATAGACATGATAGAATCAATAATCAATCTGACATAGTATCTCAATATCCATTGGATCCCCGCAAACACAACATATAGGATTACAAATAGATGATCTTGATCATGAACGGAGCTCACAAGATCTAAACATGATAGCACAAAGGAGGAGAACCAACCATCTAGCTACTGTATGGACCAATAGTCCAAGGACGAACTACTCACGCATCACTCCGGAGGCTGGCATGGTGATGAAGAAGGCCTCCGGGATGATCTCTCCCCTCCGGTAGGGTGCCGGGAAGTGCTTCGGATCCCCCGATCTAGGGATGGAGATTGCGGCGGCTACAGACTCTTTCGTGGATTTTTGATCAGGTCCTTAGGGTTTCTGCATGGGGGTACTTTTATAGGCGAAGGGGCAAGGTTGGTGGGCTCCCGAGGGGCCCACACCATGGGACGGTGCGCCCTAGAGGGTGGCCGCGCCAGCCCTAGGTGTGTCCACCTCGTGGCCCCACTTCGGCTGCCCTTCGGACTCCGTGTTCCTTCTGGTAAAATATTAAATTTGGCTTTTGTCCCCTCCAATTTCGAGAATATTTCCTTACTAGCTTTTATGAAACCAAAAACAGCAAAAAATAGGCAACTGGCACTACGGCATCTTGTTAATAGGTTAGTTCCAGAAAATGTATAAAAGTACCTCAAAGTGTAAACAAAACATAAGAAAGTTGATACAAAAAAAGCATGGATCATCAAAAATTATAGATACGTTTATGACGTATCAAGCATCCCCAAGCTTAACTCTTGCTCGTCCTCGAGTAGGTAAGTGATAAAAGAATAATTTTTGAGGTGACATGCACCATCACAATCTTGATCAAGGTATTTGTAAAGCATTGATAGCTGGGATCAAAGTACTCTAAACATGAGCATGAAAGATAGAGTTCTAACAATAAGACATAGCAACTATGTTGTAACATGAAAAGGTGCAAACAAAAGATCATGAATAACAATGCACTGAAAGACGTTTGTTTGTTTCACATATAGAAAACATAATAAGAGTGGTATTCAGCTTGTCCCTCATGGTATAGCAAAACATAAATGCATAGGACACCTTCAAAGTTCATAAGGGTGACTAGATACAAATAATTTAAGAACAAGCAATATCAAAGTTATGAATCAATCAACAAGTTTTGGGACAATGCACATTAAACTAAGAATGACCACTATGCTCTCTCAATTGGTGCAAAAATATAGAAGATGGAGACACAACATAAAAGTAAAAAGAAAGGCCCTTCAGAGAGGGAAGCAGGGATTTCAAGTTTCATAAATAGCTTCCAAAAATTATGGTACTTATTAGCTTTCAGCTCTCATTGCCCCTATCATAAGCATCTTGAGGTGATTAAGGTTAAAGTGACACAAATATGAGGATATGCTTGACAAGTTATAAGTTGAAAATCTCATGCCCCTTGCTTATGAGTATTGAACCTCATGCTACTCAACTTTAGTCACAAGTAAGTTCTTGTCATTTTAAGTACATGTGTATCATGGAGAACCGCCAATGCGGTACCCCTTGCCCCATGACACATGAGCTTTCCCATATCAAAATGACAAGGCAACAAACAATGAGCATCTCAGCGATTTTTTTATTTGCTATTTGCATAGGTTTTTATTGAGGATGCTTCACAGAATGCTCACTATGGTTATGCTGCAAGTTTCCACCATGATTAGGCATGGCTTAGGCTGGCCGCCCAGGCGTTTCTCTAACACACATACAAACTCCATGAGCTTACAAGCTCCCCTTTTATTTCACACCGCCGGGATCCATAAACAAAAGAACATGATATCAACTGAATAATAAGTGCAATGTTCAAAGCGTTCCCCATGGTATCCAACTTCATATACTAGAAAGCATAACAATGCATATACTAGACATCTTGACTCCTACGAGATTTGATTCGGCATTACAACATAATACATAGTCCATAATCCAACTTCATCTATGACTAATAATCCACCTTCAGGTTATCATCCGAACCCCTTCTAGTATTAAGTTGCAAGCAATAGATAATTGCATTAAGCAAAGTGTGTAAAGTAAACAATAGAATTGCCCCATGGACAAAGGATTGTTGTTTTCTCCCTAGTAGCAACATCACATCTACAACCTTAGAGATTTCTGTCACTTCCCCAGATTACTAGAGGCATGATCCTACTATCGAGCATAAATACTCCCTCTTGGAGTTACAAGCATCTACTTGGCCAAGATAGCTACTAGCAATGGAGAGCATGCAAGATCACAAATAATAGACATGATAGGATCAATAATCAATCTGACATAGTATCTCAATATTCATCGGATCCCCGCAAACACAACATATAAGATTACAAATAGATGATCTTGATCATGAATGGAGCTCACAAGATCTAAACATGATAGCACAAAGGAGGAGAACCAACCATCTAGCTACTGTATGGACCCATAGTCCAAGGATGAACTACTCACGATCACTCTGGAGGCTGGCATGGTGATGAAGAAGGCCTCCGGGATGATCTCTCCCCTCCGGCAGGGTGCTGGGAAGAGCTTCGGATCCCCCCCAATCTAGGGATGGAGATGGCGGCAGCTATAGACTCTTTCATGGATTTTTGATCGGGTCCATAGGGTTTCTGCATCGGGGTACTTTTATAGGCGAAGGGGCAAGGTCGGTGGGTGCCCGAGGGGCCCACACCATGGGGCAGCGTGCCCTAGGGGTTGGTCGTGCCAGCCCTAGGTGTGGCTACCTCGTGGCCCCACTTTGGCTGCCCTTCGGACTCCGTGTTCCTTCTGATAAAATATTGACTTTGGCTTTTGTTCCGTCCAATTCCGAGAATATTTCCTTACTAGCTTTTCTGAAACCAAAAACAGCAGAAAACAGGCAACTGGCACTGCGGCATCTTGTTAATAGGTTAGTTTCAGAAAATGTATAAAAATGCCTCAAAAGTGTAAACAAAACATAGAAAGTTGATACAAAATAAGCATGGATCATCAAAAATTATAGATACATTTATGACATATCAGATGCCTATAAAAGGGCACCAAGGGGCACCCCAAGCGGCACTCAAGTCGTTTCCTTAGCCACCCAAGCCACCGCCGCCTCCTTTTGGCCAAAACCATAGCCGCCACCCTGCGCCCGCAGTCGTCGCGCGCCCTAGCCGTGCCGCCGCCGCCTGCCTCTCATCCTTCCTCCTCCATGGCGAGGACTCAAACCCTAGGGCAGGCGTGCCCTAGGTTCTTCTTCTACTATGACGCCGGAGCGTTGCCCGAGTTCTACCTCTGTTTGGATATAATCTAGACAGGACTATAGAAGCACTGTCGGATCTTCATCGACATGTTCCTGCTTCGACTGTGTGTTCTTGATCACACCTCGATGCGGTGCCGCTGATCTCTTGGATGTGTGGATACCGGTGGATGTGCGACACTTGGAGCACTTGATCGTGCGGATATTTACAAGGAGAAATCTTCTCGCGGCTAATCAACTAGCTGCGGGATCAACACACCGACTACTTTGACAACAATGTCTTCATCAGTGCATGTTCGTGGGAGCCGTCCGTAGGATAATAATCTCCTTGTGACTCGCTAAGGCTTGCTGCGGGGATCGACGCATGACCAACCTCGTCATCGATAAACTTCCGCTAATTCGATCTTCGAGGGTATGATCCGTTACCTCCCCCCTTGTATATGATCCTAGTTATGCGCTAGAAATTTTGGTTTTGCATAGTGCATTCTCCTACAGTGGTATCAGAGCAGTCTATGCATAGGCACGGGTATGGATAGAGAAATCGTCGAATTACGGCATTGTTAATCTCGTTCTTTCTACTGAATTGTTGCAATTTAGATCTTGGTGGTATTGTGTGATTAGCGGATAGAGGAATCATTCTTGCTACCCTAGGGCTAGGCGATGACTGCTGGAGGTCCAAGGCGTCGGTCAGGCGACGCCGGGGGGGGGGGGGAGGGGGGGTGTTCGGCGGCGGCTGAAGGAATGTCATGGCGGCCCACCAACGCAAAGCAGGATAAGGGTTGGGGTCGGGTCGGCATCGAGTTGGACGCGAAACCTAGGTGTCTAAATATTTATCATAAACATGAAATAAGATAATAACCATTTTAATATTGCCTCTCGGGCATATTCCTTTCAGGGGTTGCCTTCACCGACGCGACCTCCCTAGGGCTGGGCGATGACTGCTGGAGGTCTAAGGCGTCGGTCGGGCGACGCCGGGGGAGGGGGGGTGATTGACGGCGGCGGCTGAAGGAATGGAATGGCGGCCCACCAACACAAAGCAGGATAAGGGTTGGGGTCGGGTCGGCATCGAGTCGGATGCGAAACCTAGGTATCTACGGGCCGCGGAGGTTTTTTTCTCGGCCTTCGTAAAAACATTTATGGGCCGGGGTGTTTTGCGGCGTTTGTTCGGACCACTTTTTGTGACCAAAACCATAAAGTGACGGTTATTATATGGTTTTAGGACGCATAGGGGGTCCGCTAGAGATGCTCTTGCAGTGTTTTGAGATGTTTTTTGGGGGTTCCGAGGAATGTATGTGCAAATTGTTATTTATAGAACATGGGTAACATTTGTTCTTTATTACTGGCTCCGATCTAAACTAGTTGACTTCGATTTGTCTAGATTCGATTGTATCTAGACATGATTTAGTATTAGATACATTTGTATCTTGGCAAATTTGAGTCAACTAATTTGGATCGGAAGAGGGAGTAGATAACGAATATTTTTTTTTATTAGAATCATGTTTTGGCATATAGAGGCTTGCGGTCATGCCCATGCCATGCATCCTGCGAAACCATGGCAAGCGTATAAATCCCCTTGCGCCACCACCTACCGATCGGCCACCACGCAGCATGCGTCCTAGTACGTCGTTGCGATCGCACACAGCACGGAACAAACTCACATGGCACCATTCTCGACCGCCGTGAAGACAAGAGCGACGTGCGTGCTGCTGCTGCTGCTGCTCCTGTGGTCGGACGTGTGGCCAGGAACAGAAGAACGGAGCGTGGTGGGCCGAAACACGTTGGATCCGAGTAGCGGGCCATGACCAGAAGAAGAAGGGAGCGTGGTGGGCCGAAACACGTCCTCGCCCAGCGATCCGGCTCGCGACACACGGAGGCGAGCGAGGCTGCGCGTTTAGTCCCACACCGCTGGGTTAGGAACGCGTTGTGCTGCTTAAATACCGGGTTTAGTAGCCATTGCCAACCGTGATAGCTTGACGATCTCGCTATAATGGCGACATGACATTAATGGCGAGGGATGTCGCCAATCACCACCGGCTTCCAGCGCAGCCTGCCAAAGCTGCGGTCTATAAAAGACGGCCGCCGATGAGACGATGAACACCAAACCTTGCACGACAAAGCTCCACAAACATACCAGCATATAGGACGTGGCGTCGGCCTCTTTTTGTGTGTATGATTCCAGTCTTTTTTTACCTCCTGATTCCAGTCCTCCAATTATATGATTTTACCTATTTTGTAATATTAAAAAGAAATGTGTCTCTACAAAAATTCCATCCGTTTTATTTTTTTACTTCATTCGTCATTAAATTTGTGTGTTGGGAGGGGGGGTGTCAAAAGAATGGTGCGAGTGCGATGTCATAAAATTTTATTTTTTCCTCTTCGTATGATGTTAATTTGAAAAATACAAGTCATTTTTAATGATATTGTTTTGGTACTACCTCCGGCGTCATTGAATTTTGTAATATTAAAAAGAAACGTGTCTCTACAAAAATTCCATCCCTCATTGAATTTATTTTTTTACTTCATCCGTGATTAAATTTGTGGGGGGTCAAAAGCATGGTGCGAGTGCGATGTCATACATCTTTTCCTCCTCGTATGATGTTAATTTGAAAAATACAAGTCATTTTTAATGATATTGTTTTGGTACTAACTCCGGTCCATATTAGTGTTCTTCAATTTGGCTAGATACGAATGCATCTATCCTAAATACTTAACTATATACATATGAATCTAGACAAAGTTGAGAATGTTAATATGGACCAGAGGGAGTATTCAAATTGTGCCTCTTTTTTCTCTAATGATATTAATTTAGAAAATGTGTCTGGTACCGCGTCTATTTTCTATGGATTGGAAACATAGCAGGACATCCTTCTGTCTGATAGCCTCTTCGATAAAACTTCATGTTTTTTTAGGTAAGATAAAACTTCATGTTGGAGTACAGATGGTCTTGTTTTTTCCTCTATGATTTTAATTTAGAAAAAAATTAGGCACTCTCAAACAGTGGTGCGGGGGTTGAAGCTTGAAAGCAGGATATGTCTTTTTTTGTTCTCTCCTATGATATCTTTACCTTTTTCTAATAATACTATAAATACAACAACATTTCTCCCAAATTTTGTCCATCGTTTCGTTGAATTTGTCATAGGGATTGTTAAGATTTACCCCATGCTAACCGGAAAGAAAAGGAAAGGAAAACCGGCTGAGCCATGCGTACTAGAACAGGCTCTAAGTGTGGGTTTGGTAATTGTGAGGGTCTCAAATGCCACTCACCACACTCGATGTAGAAGGAACGCTACTGCTGATTAGGAAAGCTCTGCCGCCACCGGAGAAGTAGTGGGCGTGGGTAATGGTTGGGCACGTGGCCACATGGTGAGTCAGGCGGGATCGGTTGTTCATTGGCTCGGTCGGGTCTGTGAGACAATAGTTTTGGGCTGGAACCCGGCATGACTCTCTAGGGGTGGCCTATCACATATATATATGGTGTGTTACAATTGTACTACTAGAACAGGCTCTAAGTGTGGGTTCGGTAATTGTGAGGGTCTCAAATGCCACTCACCACACTCGATGTAGAAGGAAAGCTCCGCCGTAGCCGAGAACGAACGGTCCGCTACTGCCTATTACTGAGAAGGAAAGCTCTACCGCCGCCGGAGAAGTAGTGGGCGTGGGTAATGTTTGTGCACGTGGCACATGGTGAGTCAGGCGGGCTCGGTTGTTCATTGACTCGGTCGGGTCATGGAAAATAATTAGGACCCACCAATCTTAACATAACCTCCATCCATATAAGATCATATTAACATATGTGTGGTCCTAGGCTATTTTCTTGTTCAGAAACCTCGCACACCAGTAATTTTGGCCAACAATGTCGCACTGCTTCCAATACCAGAGGAAGATGTCTCATAAGAGCTATTGACCTGAGGAAGAGGGGCATACACGAAGGTTGGGCCATCACAGTGGCCGAGGAGTAGGATGACACTATGAGACTGCTTGTAGTGTAGGTAACTTCAACAGAAACTTAGGGGTCACGTTGACATTGGTATGCCCAACGAATGCTCACCCTTGGCCTATCTGGTTTGGCCTAGCTAGAAGCCCCTATGATGATCTAATGGGATCTGTGAAGCCCATGATGATTCAGATGAAGCCGAACCCATGGAGACTTCGACACCCCGACAGACAAGTCAAGACTAGATAGGAAACCTTTAGGGTTACGCCCTCAAACTTGTAATCGGCTCGGATGATACCCGAGACCTAGTCACCGAGGAGGATCATAGAAACTCTCATACACCCGTCAGATCTAATCTACGCACCATGGCCATAGCCATCTCGGCGCCATCGTAACCCTCGGTTTCTCATCAATCAACCGACAAGCAGGAGTAGGGTTTTCCCTCCGGGGTCCTGAACCTGGGTAAACATCATTTCCCCTTGTTTGTCTATTATCCGACGAAGTCTCCTGCGTATACCTTCTTCCACGAAAACCCGAGTCCATAAACCATGGGCACTGACGTGATCACCCCATGGCAATTGGCGTCATTTGTGGGAAACCTGTGCGCTGATGTCGCGACTTCGGTGGCTCCATCTGATGGATATATGCCTTAGAGAGAATAATAAATTGTATTATTCTCTATTTCATGTTCATGATTAAGTTTATTATTTCGTGCTATAATTGTATTAGTTCTGGATAATGAGTATTTGGAGGAAAACCCTAATACATTTGTGGAATAATAAACACCATTTAGATATCCCTAGTCTCGCCTCTAAGACTAGTTCATGAATCATCGATAGTCCCGGGTTCCTAACTATGGGCAAAACGACAATGTGTTATGGAGTTGCCAATGATATATGAGATTGGAATTGTTGAGAGAATAACGACGATGAATAGACCCAACATAATCTACCGTGAAACACATCGTCAAAATTGCTATCGGTAGTTTCTCATAAACAATGTATTACCTTTACTAAATATCGTTTGACGACGAGACACATGTGAACTTGGGTATAATATGGATGTGGCAAGATTCTTCAAATGTTGCTCTTAATGGAGTAATCATAAAGTTGATACTTGCTCTTACCGGATGGTATGCCAATTATTCACATAGTGTGCTTGCAGGAATTGCTACTCCTGACGATGGAGAGATACACACTGGGCCCACTCATGTACTATGGTGTTTGTCATCGTCTGGTCAGACACATGATTAAGTTGTTGAACAGATGAACATCGATAGTGCGGTGTGAGTAAAGAGTACATGTCGGGTAACGAGAATAACCTAGTGTTTCATCTCGGGCAATATAAACTATCGACGAAGAAATATGATATGTATCGGACATAATACAACAATTCACACGATAAAGATCTTCGTGTTATTTGCGGGGGTTACTAGGTGTATCAAGATGCCAATAGTAATCATTGTCGTGGAAAGAGTTCCGGACATGTCTGCAAATATCCAAACCCATAGGGTCACACACTTAAGAGTTCAATGGTATTTAGAATATGAGTGCGAATGAAGATTGAGTAGAGAAGTAAGTCCGAAGGTGTTTGGAGTGTCTCGGAATATATCGGAGGTGCCCGAAATATTGCCGAGAGTGTTCAGAATAAGTTTTGAGCATTAATGATATGAGAGAAGGGTTCCAAGAGTGTCTCGGATGGTCTTGGAATGGTTCTGAGAGGTCCCGGATGATCCCGGAAATGTCTGAAATGGTTTTGGGAGTGTCCGGAATGGTTCCGGACATATATGGAAGGTTTTGGAAAGGAGCGAAAGGTTATGAAAGGTTCCAAAAGGTATCGAGATAACCCGTGTCATCTTAGGATGTCCGGAAGGTTCCATAATAGGTGCAGCCACGTTGCCGTAACCGGCAAGGAAAGATACACTAGTCAAATTTGGACTTGCAAAAGGAAGCCGTTTTTAACTAGGTTTGGATTGACCTACACCTACCGGAACTCGTCCAAACTTTGAGGCTGGGTCAAGGACGACCCGAGGGGCCTTTTCGCCAATAAAAGGACACCAAGGGGCACCCCAAGAGGCACTCAAGTTGTGCCCTTATCCACCCAAGCTGGTGCCGCCTCCTCCTATCCAAAACCCTAGCCGCCGCTGTCGTGCGCCCTAGCCGCGTCGCCGCCATGCACACCGCCACCGCCTCCCTCTCATCCTTCCTCCTCCATGGACACTGCCACCGCCGTCTTCAAATTCTATGATTTTACCTATTTTGTAATATTAAAAAGAAACGTGTCTCTACAAAAATCCCATCCGTCATTGAATTTATTATTTTACTTCATTCGTCATTAAATTTGCGGGGGTCAAAAGCATGGTGCGAGTGCGATGTCATACATTTTTTCCTCTTCGTATGATGTTAATTTGAAAAATGCAAGTCATTTTTAATGATATTATTTTGTTACTACATTCGGTCCATATTAGTGTTCCTAAATTTATCTAGATACGAATGCATCTAGCCTTAATACTTAACTATATATATACGAATCTAGACAAAGTTGAGAACGTTAATATGGGCCGGAGGAACCGAGGGAGTATTCACATTGTGTCTCCTTTTTATCTTATTATATTAATTTAGAAAATGTGCCTGGTACCGCGTCTCTTTTCTATGAATTGGAAACATAGCAGGACATCCTTCTCACTGATAACCTCTTCGATAAAACTTCATGTTGGAGTACATATGGTCTTTTTTTAGGTAAAACACAATGTATTTTGTCAGCAAGCCGCCTCATTAAAAACCTTTCAGTCCCCTTAGGTACCCTGAAAGAAAAAGAGTACGTCTAGAACTTGCTGCTTCAAAGTCATATAGAGCTTACATTGTTCAGGAGGGTTTGCCAATGAAATCAGGGGGTTCATCGACCCAATTACATGAAATCTTAGAATTAAAGCACTCCCTAGCTATCTCATGAGCCACCTGATTAGCTTCTGTGGGACATGATTTGAATTCAACATTTCCAATAGATGTCGCCATATCATAATAGTCAGCATAGATTGTCGAAGACTCCGACCACCATGCTTGATCTCCAGAACAAGCTTGCATTGTTTCCATAGAATCGGATTCAGTAGTAACATTATTACACCCCAGCATGTTAGCCAGTATCAATCTCTCTTTCATCGCCCAAGCTTCAGCCATACCTGTAGTAGGAACATGTGGTAATATACGGCACGGAGCCGCTAAAAACATACCTTGATAATCTCTTAAAATGGCTCCCACTAATCCAGCCACATAAAATTACGCATCCACATTTAGCTTTACCTGACACGTTAGAGGGGGGATCCACCTTTTATCTGATGCCCGGTCCAGATGTTTAGTCATAGCAGCCTTTGCTGTGATTGACAATATGGACATCTTGCATTTGTATACCGGTGGGATGTCCTCATCTCTTGTTCTCCTTCGACGGATCCACCATAGATACCAACAAATGGTTGCAATTATTTCTTTAATCTTTACTGAATCGAACCCTGGCATAGTCTCCTCTGGTTGTCTGAGAAGTAGTTCAAGAACCACTAAGCCAGATCTATCAACCTGTGCCATTTCTTCAATTCTTTCTAGCAACCCTAAGCTGATCCAAATTTCTCTTGCAGCTGAACACTGAAAAAGGAGATGAAGCACATATTCCGCTCCTTGGTTACATAGGGGCATTCACCATTCTGAGTAATATATCTATTGGCAAGTACAGAATTTAGGGGGATGATACCATGAAGGGCATGCTAGATGAAGATTTTAATCTTACTCAGAAGTAGAAGTTTCCAAAGGATTTTCCAAACCGGGTAGTTGGCCAAACCTTCTGGTTGGGAAAGTACCCCCCGCACTAGGTCCAAATTGGTGATGCCATTGAACATAATATCCGGACCTGACAGTATATTGGCCATGTTTTGTGAAGTGCCAGGCTACAAAATCTTCAAAACCTTGATTATTGATAGGAATCTGCAAGATTCTGATTGCATCCACCGGGGAAAATAAGTTATGAAGGAGTTATTCATCCCAGCTTCATGTCAAAGGACTAATTAGTTCAGAAACCTTTGTATATACCGACCCTTGTCTTGGTGATATAACCCTCATGTTCGAGCTAGTAGGAATCCAAGGATCGGTCCATATATTTACTTTCTCCCCATTGCCTACTCTCTAGATATAACCTGATGCAGCCCGTCCTAGGGACGCTCCTACATCTACACCACCAAGTCCCCCAAGTGGACCCATGACTCATGTCCGAGCCAAACTCCTACAAGCTAAGATGAACTCGCTCCTCTCCTCATGCCAATTTGATACATCCTTAGATGGTGTGCTACTTCATGCAACTACTCTATGCATCCTCAGGTACGAAGCCCCAACACATCACCAAGCACCCAAGGATGGAGAACAAGGAGCAGGGCATGAGGCAAAAGCTGTTGGAGCTGCTCAGACCAGAGTCTCCGGTCTGTTGATACGTCCATTTTGCATCACTATTCTATGTCTTAATTCACTATTATTCATTGATATATTTCAAATTTAGAGGTGATACTTATGTTATTTAATCTGTTTTTGCATGGTTGATGACTTTTGGAGCATGGACCGCTGCAGTCAGGATTCTGATGGAAAAGGTGCTGTTTGGAGGCAAAATTTGCGAAGATCAGAAAATCCGGGAAAATATATGGAAAATTCTATTTTTCTAGAAGACTCAAGATGCCAGAAGATGGAGTGGAGGTGGGCCATAGGGGGCCCACACAACCCCATGGCGCGGGCAGGCCTAGGCCGCGCTAGGGAGTGGTGTGGCCACCCTGGCCAACTCCAGCCTATCCCCTCTGGCGTATATCTTCCTCTCGAAACCCTAAGACTCGGGGAGCGACCACAGAAAGATTTTGCCGCCTCTGCGGGGTGGAAAACACCGAGAGAGAAAGATCTCTCCGGCAGACAGATTTCTGCCGGGGGAATTCCTTCCCGGAGAGGGGAGATCGTCGCCATCAACACCACCATCAAGCTGGACTTCATTGGGATCATCATAATCATCACCACCATCATCACCATCGTCACCCTCATCACCATCTCCATATTTCTATAACCATTGCGTTGAATCTTGCTATAGTTCATCGGGGAAACTTTCCCGGTGTTGATTACCCTTTGTAGTTGATGCTATTGAGTGAACCATTGAATTATTGTTTATATTCAGATTGTTATACATCATTATTTCATCTCTGATCATGATCCATATGATGTCTTGTGAGTAGTTCGTTTTGTTCTTGAGGACATGGGAGAAGTCTTGTTGTTAGTAGTGGAGTTGCGTTGAGAAAGATTCAATAGATTGTTATTTAAGTTGTGGTGTACTTCTTCTAGTGGTGTCATGTGAACGTCGACTACATGACACTTCACCTATATGGGCCTAGGGGAATGCATTGTGTATTTGGCTACTAATCGTAGGGGTTGCCGGAGTGACAGAAACCTGAACCCCCGTTAGGAAACCATTGCACAAGGGACGTAAGGGTCTTAGAGTTTAAAGCTGTGGTTAGGTTTCTACCTTAATTACTTTTTTGTACTTACGGATGTTTGCAAGGGGGTTTAATCACAAGTATGTATTAAGCCTTGGATGGGACGGTACATTAGCACAAGTTCACCCACACAACACTTAGCAAGCTAGAGAAGATTAATCGACTATTTGAAGCGAAAGCACTTGACAGTCTTCCCATGTGTCCTCGAGAACGTTTGGTCATCTATAGAAATACAACCGGCTTGTCCTTTGCTGCATAAAGGATTGGGCCACTTGCTGCATTTATTCCTACTGTATTTTATTTACTCGTACTTTGTTTACTTGCGTTATCGAAAACCCCTAAAAATCCGTTTGCTAAGTATTTGCAGAGAATTCCTAATCCATACCACTAGCTAGCACCTTCTGCTCCTCATTGGGTTCGACACTCTTACTTATCGAAAATACTGCGATACACCCCCTATACTTGTGGGTGATCAAGACTATTTTCTGGCGCTGTTGCCGGGGAGTGAAGCGCTATTGGAGAGTGGAACTGGTAAAGGAAACTTCTACTGTGAGTATTGTTCACTTCTGCTAGTTTCTTTATTTTCGTTATGGATAATTCGCTGAGTTTCTTATTTGGTAATGCTACTACCACTGCTAATGTAGTAGATAAGCCACCACCTGCTGAGAAAGATGTTTTCAAAATACCTACAAGAATTATTGATCGTGTTATGGATAACTACTACGTTGGGGATGGAACTGTCCATCCCGGTGATCATTTGCTCTTTATACACGAATTATGCGGGTTGTTCAAGTGTGCAGGTATTACTACAGATCAAGTTAAGAAGAAGTTATTCTCATTATCACTGAAAGGAAGAGCCGAGGAATGGTATAAGCTACTGAAGAATGGTTAAGCTCTGGAATGGGAGGAAATAGTACCTCTCTTTTATTCAATGTTTTATCCTCCTAGTGAAATTCATAAAGATCGGAATCAAATATACAACTTTTGGCCTCTTGATGGAGAGAGTACTGCTCAAGATTGGGGGAGATTGAAGTTACTAATGCTCAAATGTCCCCTTCATGAGCTCCCCAACAATATTATTATCAATAACTTTTATGCAAGGCTCCCTCTACATGACAAGGATTTATTGCACGCTTCTTGTGCTGGATCATTCACTCGTATGGAAGAAGAAGTTAAATGGGACCTTCTAGACCGTATTCTAGACAATGCTGAAGCTTGGGAAAATGACAAAGGTAGAAAGTCAGGTATAAATTATGATTATGAATGCATTGAATCTTTTATGAAAACTGATGACTTTCGAAATATTAATAATGCTTATGGTCTTGATTTGCAAGTTATTACGAATTGCTTTAGAGCTTTTGCTTCGTATATTGAAATTCCAAAAAAGGGATGGAATAAGTACCATGCGTCTTATAAAGATATTGTTGACCATGTTCCTATTGGGAGCACTGAGTGTTGCATTATTGATCATATCCTACCTGAACCTTACATCGAGAAGATTCCCTTCCCAGATAAGGTAAAGGATCATCCTATGATAACTAATGTAATCACTAAAAGTGGAAAGAAAACTGTAAAACCTGATGAACAAATAAACATTGAACATGTCGTAGCAATTGTGAAAGACCTTGTTACTAAAAGCGTAGAAGATGGCACATAGTCTTCTGTGAGGGTGCTTCCAATATTTTTTCACATCCCAATAGATCTAAAAAGGCTAGTGTTCCTGTGCTTTTTGTTAGAATTGGTGATCATTGCTATTTTGGTTTATGTGATATTGGTGCAAGCTCTAGTGCTATTCCTTATGAGCTTTACAGAGAAATTATGCATGAAATAAGTCCTTGCAAGTTGGAGGAGATTTATTTGGTTATTCACCTTGCTAATAGAGAGACTATCTCTCCAATTGGCATTGTGCGAGACGTGGAAGTCCTTTGTGGTAAGATCAAGTATCCTGCTGATTTTCTAGTACTTGGTTCAGCTGCTAGTAAAACTTATCCTATCATTTTCGGTAGACCTTTCTTGAGTACTTGTGGTGCTATTATTGATTGCAAGAGGGAGAAAATCTTGACTAAGTTTGATGGGGAATCTATGAGTTTAATTTTTCGAAATTTACTAAAGAACCTTGCGAAGAGGAAACCCCTAATGAGGATTTTAGAGTTGAACAACTTGCTTCTATCTCTCTTGCTCCTAACAATGCTTTGAACCAATTTATGGAAGATCACGAAAGTGAGATCTTCATGGATGAAAGGAATGAGATTGACGAGATCCTCCGTCGTCAACCCAGGTTGCTTAAACATGACTTGCCTGTAGAAGACTTGGGTACCACTTTGCCACCTAAAAAGGACACGGTCTTCGATCTAAAACCTCTCCCTGATGATCTTAAATATGCTTTTATTGATGATAAAAAGATATATCCTGTTATTATTAGCGCTAAACTTTCAGGGGAGGAAGCAGAAAGATTATTGGAAGTTTTGAAGAAACACCGAGGAGCTATGGGCTATACTCTGGATGATTTGAAAGGGATTTCACCTACTATATGTCAGCATTCTATCAACATAGAACCAGATGCGAAGCCAGTAGTGGAGCACCAATGACGTTTAAATCCTCAGATGAAGGTAGTGGTAAGGAATGAGGTATTGAAACTCCTTGATGCTGGTATTATTTACCCTATTGCTGATAGTGAATGGGTTAGTCCTGTTCATTGTGTTCCTAAAAAGGGAGGTATTACCGTTGTCCCTAATGATAACGATGAGCTTATTCCTCAAAGAATAGTAGTAGGCTATAGGATGTGCATCGATTTTAGGATCAATAAAGTCACTAAGAAAGATCACTACCCGCTTCCTTTTATTGATCAAATGTTGGAAAGGTTGTCTAAAAAGACCCATTTTTGTTTTCTTGATGGTTATTCTGGTTTCTCTCAAATTGCTGTTAAACAACAAGATCAAGAAAAAACTACTTTTACTTGCCCTTATGGAACTTATGCTTATAGACGTATGCCTTTTGGTTTATGTAATGCTCCTGCTACTTTCCAAAGGTGCATGTCTGCTACCTTTCATGGCTTTTTGTGAGGAAATTGTAGAAGTGTTCATAGATGACTTTTCTGTCTACGGAACTTCTTTTGATAATTGTCTGCACAACCTTGATAAAGTTTTGCAGAGATGTGAAGAAACTAATCTTGTTCTTAATTGGCAGAAATGCCACTTCATGGTTAACGAAGGGATTGTTCTTGGGCATAAAGTTTCTGAAAGAGGAATAGAAGTTGATAGAGCTAAGGTTGAGGCAATTGAGAAGATGCCATGCCCAAGAGACATAAAAGGTATTCGTAGTATCCTTGGTCATGCTGGTTTCTATAGAAGGTTTATTAAAGACTTTTCTAGGATATCAAAACCCCTTACTAATCTTCTTCAAAAGGATGTACCCTTCGTTTTTGATGACGATTGTAAGGAAGCTTTTGAAACTCTTAAAAAGGCTTTAACAACAGCTCCTATTGTTCAACCACCTGATTGGAGTTTACCCTTTGAAATAATGTGTGATGCTAGTGATTTTGCTGTAGGTGCTGTCCTTGGGCAACATATTGATAAAAAGCTGAACGTTATCCATTATGATAGTAAGACTCTAGACGTTGCTCAAAGGAATTATGCTACTACTGAAAAGGAATTTCTAGCTGTTGTCTTTGCTTGTGATAAGTTTAGGCCCTATATTGTGGACTCAAAAGTAACTATTCATACTGATCATGCTGCTATTAAATATCTTATGACAAAGAAGGACGCTAAGCCTAGGCTTATTAGATGGGTACTGCTTTTATAAGAGTTTGATCTATATATAGTAGATAGAAAGGGTGCTGAAAATCCTGTAGCTGATAATTTATCTCGCTTGGAAAATGTCTGTTTTGATCCTATGCCTGTTAATGATAGTTTTCTAAATGAGCAATTAGCCGCAGTAGGGCTGAACTCGCGAGGAAGCCCTTGTATGCTGATTATGCTAACTTTATTGTCTCCAAGTATTTTCCTCCACCTTTTACAGCTCAGCAAAGAAGAAAGTTCTTTTATGATTTGAGGCATTATTTTTGGGATGACCCACACTTATACAAACAAGGGGTTGATGGTATTATGCGAAGATGTGTTCCAGAGTATGAACAAAAAGAGATATTGCGTAAATGTCATGGGAGCGCCTATGGAGGACATCATGCAGGAGATAGAACTGCACAAAAGGTATTACAATCAGGTTTCTACTGGCCTACCCTTTTTAAAGATGCAAGAAAATTTGTTTTATCTTGTTGGGGGGATACCCCCGGGTAGGGTCACGCCGGGGTATAAAGGCCAAGTTAGCCGAGGTTCGGGAAGGTCAAAGCAGATGCTGGCCGGGTCACCTCAAGTCAGGCCGAATCACGAGGTAATCCGGACCTGGGGGCATTCGCTTAACTTGGTCTCATCCGACTTAAGCAGTGAGTCGGAAGTGCATGTTGTACTTGTATGCAGGAACAGGTGTGGCCGGATGAACCATCATCCGGGTCACAGCAAGCTTCTAGGAGAAGGAAGGAATCTCGCTGGTCAAAAGGAGCCCCGGTACGCACTGCCTGAGCGAAGCAAGCAAGGACAGGACCACCGGGGCGTGGTCGACAAGCGTGACGACGCCCGTGTCGGCTGACGAGGGCGCCGTAGAGGCTCACGTAGCTAAAGCATGTGTGACGCAGGGGAAAAGCACCCCGGTCGGCTTACCACTTTGGGAGGAGGCATATTCTTAGGAATATGCCTCCACGTATGCCCTAGGCAGAAACCAAGCCTCCCCTATAAAAGGGGCAATAGGGCTTCTGTAGAGGGGGCTGGTCTTTCTACTATTTTGTTTGGGCTAGGGTTTCGGACGTAATCCGTGGGTGAGGGTAAGAGAGCTCCTTCTTCCTCCTCTCGCAAATACAGCTCTAGGAGCACTTGTAATCTTGGAAGGAAATCAATACAAACTTCTGTGTGGAGTATCACTCCACTATCCCTCCCTGGATTCTCCTAGCGTGTATTAGTCCCCACCTTTAGCCTATCCATGGCATCTGCCGTGACACCACCACGATAGTTGGCGCCCACCGTGGGGCTAGCGGCGCTAGCAGGGGTCAAAATCCAGACGGGAAACATCATCGGCACCGCGAGTGCATCGTCTCTGGGCTCGTCCAGCGCTTTGGAGCGCTGGACTTCGTCAACGACAACGCTGGCTGCTTCGGCACGGGCCCTCTATCGCGCAATGGCCTCTTCGTCAAGCTCGGCACGCACAAGGTCTATGTCGCTGTGGACGTGTCGCGTGTTCATCCGTGTCACGTCGTCAACGCGGGGAGCCACCCCTCACCGTGGTTCCCGGGACGCGTATCGCTCGCTCCCCGGACCATGTGGAGGTGATGATGACTGCGCCAGGTGTGGGCGCGAGCAAGGATCCAGCGCCAGATCCGGAGGTAACACCAAAAGCACCGAGGAAAGGTAGAGGTCCTCCACTAGAGAGGCCAGAGAACGTGTTGAGGGAAGCAATGGATAGCTTGGCAAACCCTGTAGTAGCAGCGGTAGATCCGGCTCGAGCGCAGGCCGAGCTGGAAGAAACTAGGCAGAAAATCCTAGAGGGCGCAAAGAAAATAGCCACGGCTCAGTAATCATTGAATATGACGCTGCGTGAGTACGCAAAAGCGAACAAAGTGGACGCAATAAAAGTGAAGGGGAGAAATCTCATGAGTGAGATGAACCGAGAGGGTGATACTGGAATTGAGGTATCGGAAAACTGTTTGTCCGTGGGGCTGCCGAGGTATAGTACCCCGGCAAAGAACCTCAGAGCAGGGGATGCAGCAGCATCCGAGTTGGAGGGTCTAACGGGTGAAGCCCGGCAAAGACAACAAGATAGGGTTAATGATCTAGTTCGGATTGCGAACAGGCAAAACGAGGAACTACTCAGAGCTAACCCGGAGAGAGCTGGAGCCTCCAAGATCGTCCATTCGGCGGAGGGTAACCCAGAGAAATCTGCTGGAGCCGCATCATCCCCTCATGGCGGCCCCAGGAGAGAGGAGGTAGTAACCTCGGCCTGACAGAACAAACAGATCGTCCCATATGACCCGACGCGGGTAGGGAAAGGAAAAGAAGCGCAGAAAAATGATGATCGACGGAGTGTGAGCCGAGGTGAAGCTGGCCGAGGTAACCGCGACCAAGGAAATGCCGGTCAAGGGAACGTTGTCAATGGCAATGCCGGACAGCGAAACTCGGCTGGAGCAGGACAACCGCAGCAGCGGAATATACCAAGGCAAGAGCAAAGTGCCGGCCGAGGTATGCAACAGAAAGGTGCTCCACGAGAACAAGACAGGTATAATGATGGAGATTCGGAAATGGCAAACGCAGGATACCCGAGGCAAGACTATCATGTGATAGGATCAGGATTGGGAAGCAGAGATTTGATGTTGGATGATGCCAGGTTAAAACTGGATTGACTGTATAGGTCGGAACAAATTGAATGCCAAGGTCCACCGGGCCCAGCATGTTTTGGACCCCGGATCATGAAAGAGCCGCCAGTACCCAACTTCCAGTTACCCAGGGGCACGAAGACATACGACGGCAGTACAAAGCCGGAGGATTGGCTGATAAAGTATGCTACCGCAGTTAAAATTGCCACTGGCAACCTGAGATGGGCTGTACGGTATGTACCCCAGATGTTGGAAGGCCCGGCAAGGGTGTGGTTGAACAATTTTCCACCAGGAAGCATCAACTGCTGGATAGATTTCGAGGAGATGTTCATCAGCAATTTTTCGAGTACGTATCAAAGGCCGAACAGGCCACAAACCCTAGCTATGTGCAAGCAAAGGCCAAATGAGATGGATCAAGAGTTTTTAACCCGGTGGTGCACTGTGAGAAATTCATGTGAGGGCGTGTTTGAATCGCAGGCCATAGCATGGTTTGCACAAGGGTGCAGGTATGGAAGCGAGTTGTGGATGAAGTTGCAAAGGAAAATGCCAGTTACGTTGTCAGAGATGATCCAGATTGCGGATTCGTATGCTTTGGGTGATCCGACTCAACCTAGGCTCGTATCAAATGAGTCAAACGATGAGTACTATCAAAGAGATGGGGCCGGATCATCCCGAAGGAATGACTACAGAGGAAAAAGGAGAGATGATAGACCGGATCATCGATATGGTTCGCACCAAGTTGTAGCTGTGAATCAAGATCAGCCCGGAGCAGGGGGCAGTCAACACCAAAAAACTGGAGGGCAGTGGACCCCAAGAAACGATGGCAAGAAGACTTGGACACCAGAGCAAAAGAAGTAGTGGCAAGAAAGGAAAGACCGTCCGAGGTACACTTATGAGTCGATGTTCGACCAGCCGTGTAAGTTTCACACGCCAAATCCGAATAACCCAGCGGGTCATACCACGAGATAGTGTGAGTGGATGCGCAAGATTGAACAGGGCGGTTCAGGGTATGCTCAGGCACCTCGGAATGATCAGCCTCAGCAGGAGTTACCCCGGCAGCAATTGCTCTCCGGAGCAAACACGCAACAGCTGATGTTGCCTCCCCCTCCGCCGAGGTATGATAACAATGAGAGAAGGGACGCGGTGCACCAAGTGGAAAATCAGCATCCGCCGGATCAGAGGTACCCCGGAAATGAGGGGAGAAACGAGTACAGGGAGCACCATCAGAGCTATTGTGTGTTCACCACTGAGGAAACAGATAGAAAAAGCTTGCAGTGTAGGCATGTGGAGGTGAATGCGGTGATGCCTGCAGTGACGAGGTACATGCCTTGGTCCGATCAAGAAATCACCTGGAGCATCAGAGATCATCCCAAGCTCATGCCAAGCCCTGGTTCGTATGCGTTGGTGCTAGATCCGACATTCATTGGACCTAGCATTAACGTAAGATTCTCAAAGGTGTTGATCGACAATGGCAGCAGCATTAACATCATGTATGCGGACACAATGCGCAAGTTGGGTATCTCGGAGAACATGCTGCAGGCCACGAGGACAACTTTTCATGGCATTGTGCCCGGCATTTCTTGTGAGCCCATAGGCAAAGTCCGGGTCGACGTCTTGTTCGGCATGAGGGATAACTGCTGAACCGAAAATTTGGAGTTCGAGGTGGTGAACTTGAAAAGTGCTTACCATGCATTACTCGGAAGGCCAGCCCTGAACAAGTTCATGGCAAGCTGTCACGTTAGCTACTTGAAGATGAAGTTGCTCGGACCAAACGGGGTGATAACCATTACAGGGGATTTCCGACGTTCGATGGAGTGTGCATTGGCCGGATCAAACTTAGCCGAGTCGCTGGTGATTGCGCAGGAAAAAAGAAAAATTCAAGAGGTGGCTGCGTTGGCTCAGTCCGCGCAGCAGTATATGCCGGCACTGAGTAACCCGCATGGAAGTGTCTCCTTCCAGGCCACGAAAGATACCAAGAAGGTTCCTATTGATGACATGTTCCCAGAGCGCACTGTAACGATTGGTGCCGGGTTAAATGATAAATAGGAAAGCGAGCTCGTCAGCTTCCTCCGTGAGAATCGGGACATTTTTGCTTGGTCCACACAGGAGTTGTAAGGTGTTCCAAGGGAGTTGGCCGAGCACTCTTTAAATGTGAGACCCGGAGCTAAGTCGGTGAAGCAACCTCTCCGCCGCTTCGCCGAAGATAGGAGGAAAGTCATTGGGGATGAGATAGCTCGGTTGCTAGCTGCAGGATTTATCATGGAGGTTCTCTACCCGGATTGGCTATCCAATCCGGTGCTGGTGGAAAAGAAGAAGGATGACCCGAACGTGGCAGTGGTTTGGCGCATGTCTATCGATTACACGAACCTGAACAAGGCGTGTCCAAAAGATCCATTTCCGCTGCCAAGAATAGACCAGGTCATAGACTCAACTGTTGGATGTGAACTGTTGTCGTTCATTGATGCATATTCAGGTTTCCACCAGATACCTCTGAATCCGGATGATCAAATAAAGACTGCATTTACTACCCCGTATGGGGCCTATTGCTATCACACCATGCCGTTTGGTTTACGTAATGCAGGGGCAATGTACCAAAGATCTATGCAAAAATGTTTGCACGACCAAATAGGTCAAAATGTACAGGTGTACGTGGATGATGTAGTTATCAAGACCAAGAAAAGCAAAATGCTCCTTGATGATATCAGGCAGACGTTTGCAACCTAAGGAGGTTCCGGATGAAACTTAACCCAGAAAAATGCACCTTCGGTGTCCCGGCTGGAAAACTGCTTGGTTTTCTGGTTTCCAGCCGAGGTATCGAGGTTAATCCAACTAAGATCCGGGCCATCGAGCGAATGGAACTGCCGAAGTGTCTTAACGATGTCTAGAAGTTCACAGGTTGCCTGGCCTCATTAAGTCGGTTTGTGTGTCGGTTGGGAGAGAAGGCATTGCCTCTTTACCAACTCATGAAAAAGTCGGATAAGTTTGTTTGGACGCCACAGGCCGACGAAGCCTTTACCCACCTGAAAAAAATGTTAGCCACAGCACCAGTACTAGCCTCACCACTATCGAAGGAGCCAATGTTGCTCTATATAGCCGCAACCAACCGAGTTGTAAGTGCAGTGATAGTGGTGGAGCGCGACGAGGAAGGTAAGTCGATGCAAAGGCCAGTGTATTACTTGAGCGAGGTGTTGTCAGCCTCAAAGCAGAACTATCCACATTACCAAAAGGTGGCATATGGCGTGTACATGGCCGGCAAGAAACTAAAGCACTACTTTGAGGAGCACCCTATCCGAGTCATATGTGAGGCCCCCATATCCGAGATAATGAGTAACAAGGATGCGAGTGGCAGAATTGCAAAATGGGCAATTGAGCTAGCACCTTATGCGTCGCAGTATGACAGAAGAGAGGCCATCAAATCTCAAGCTATGGCGGACTTCTTCGTGGATTGGGCCGAGGTACAATACGAACCGCCACTTCCGGATCCGAACTATTGGCGAATGCACTTTGACGGATCAAAGACCAAAACCGGGCTAGGTGCCGGAGTTGTACTCACGTCGCCGAAGAAGGACCAGTTGAGATATGTGCTGCAGATCCATTTCACCGCATCAAACAATGTCGCAGAGTGTGAAGAACTTGTGCATGGGCTTAAGGTAGCAAAAGAAATTGGAATACGTCGGATCATATCCTTTGGCGACTCGGATTTGGTGGTGCAGCAAGTGTCGGGAGTATGGGACACCTTGGATCCAAACATGGCGCTGTACAGATTTCATGTGCAGAAAATATCTGGTTACTTTGAGGGATGTGAATTTCACCATGTACCCCGGGTGGAAAATGAGGCTGCCGACATGCTGTCGAAGCTCGGGTCAACCCGACAAGCAATTCCACCGGGTGTGGCATTAGAGCACCTCAGGAAACCATCCATCAGGCCATCCCCAGAATCCGAGTCAATCTACGTCCCGGAGGACACAGAATCCGGAGCTGTGCCCATGGACGTGGACACAGGAAGTGGAGCGCTGAACCCGGGGACTGCCTCGGCAAATCCGGGGACTACGGTAAACCCGGGGACTTCTTCACAAGACCTAGGGACTGCTCAGCGTGGTCCGGGTGAAGTTATGCCGGTGGATCAGATGGAGATTGATGAGGATGTGTTCCCTGTGCGAGCAATACCAGCTTGGGCATTGCCTATATTTCAATTCCTGAGGGACGGAACGTTACCCACTGAGGAAGTGCTGTCCAGGCAAATACAGAGGAGGGCAAAGGCCTACACAATCATCAATTCTGAACTATACAAAAGAAGTGTGACAAATGTACTCCAGTGATGTGTTGACCCGGAAGAAGGACTTGAAATCATCCGAGATATACATCAGGGGGAATGCGGGCATCATGCCTCATCCTGATCCTTGGTAGCAAAAGCTTTCCGGCACGGATTCTACTGGCCGAATGCGTTAGAGCAAGCGAAAGATTTGGTGAGAAAATGTAATGGTTGTCAGAGGTATGCCACCAAGACACATATGCCAATGTCAGAACTCAAGACCATAACAATCACTTGGCCATTTGCCGTATGGTGCTTGGATATGGTTGGCCCGTTCAAACCAGCAAGGGGAAACATGACTCACATTCTGGTCATGGTGGACAAGTTTACGAAATGGATTGAGGTAAAACCTATAAGAAAATGTGATGGAGCTACGGCCGTAACGTTTCTCAAAGATATAATCTTGAGGTACAGTTATCCCCACAGTATCATAACTGATAATGGCACAAACTTTGTGGAAGGAGCATTTGCGCGTTTCTGCCGAGATAAGAAGATCCGACTGGACATAGCCTCGGTAGCCCACCCCGCATCGAACGGACAAGTGGAAAGATCCAACGGATTAGTATTATCCGGGATAAAACCCCGGCTCATTGAGCCGCTGCAAAGATCAGCGGGGTGCTGGATAGAAGAACTACCAGCGGTACTGTGGAGTTTAAGAACAACTCCGAATCAATCGACAGGCTATACGCCGTTATTTCTGGTATATGGGGCAGAAGCTGTATTACCAGCCGACATAGAGCATGATTCGCCTAGGGTCACCCAATACACAGAAGCCGAAGTGCAAGAAGCCCGGCAAAATGATGTTGATCTGCTGGAAGAAGCGAGAGAACTAGCACTGTCCAGATCTGCCATATATCAGCAAAATCTCCGATGCTATCATAGCCGGAAAGTGTGCCCCCGGGTCTTTCAGGAAGGCGATCTGGTGCTCCGGTTGGTACAACGTACTACGGGCATGCATAAGTTATCCCCCCCATGGGAAGGGCCGTTCATTGTGAGCAAAGCATTACACAATGATTCTTACTATCTTATAGATGCAAAGCCACATGAAAAGAACAAGGCGGACAGGTCCGGAGAGGAACCTAAGCGACCATGGAATATAGCTCTACTTCGTCCTTTCTACACTTAGCTAAAGAAGAGTATGCATCCGAGTCTTCTCATATGTCGGTATGTACGTCGGCAATGAGCTTATCAATGAAATGTTGGTACCTCGAGCAGTGACTCGGGGGCTGCCTTAATATTGTTTGTTGTTTTTCGCGCGTCAGCTGGAATAAGTTATTCTACTTAACCCGGATTAGTAATATGCGAGCACCAAGAACCCAACTCTTCGACTTGCTGCTGCCAACAAGAATTGGCTTCATGGCAAGCAAGAGAACAAGTTTGGAATTGCGTAGCACATGAAAAACGACTAAGGAAAAGAATTTATTCGAGCCGACGTTTGTTTTTCAAACTAACCCAATATTCATTTTCAAGTTATTATGCTGTTCTATTTTTGAGCTAAGCCTAAAAGTTTCCTAGTATTGTTAAGACAATTTTTCAAGCTCGGATTCGTAAGTTGTAAAACCGAACCAAGGTAGACACAAACCGAGCCAAGAGATTGAACGAACAAGAAAAGGAACTCGGGGACTATGCCCAAGTTAATTCGGCATAAGCACTTAGTAGCAAAATATCACATATGTTTGGAATACAATTCCACCCGGCATACTGGGGATCTCATAGGTTTTCAAGTTTTTTTTTACTTAGAAGCGGCGGGAGGAAGTTCGGCATCATCTTCGCCCTCTTCGATATCCGAGGCAGTGTCCTCTTCGTCCTCACCCGAATCATCTTCAACGTTCTCAACTTCTTCTTCGCCAGCGACTTCCAGGAAGCTCGGACCCTCAGTCCAGTCGTGAATTGGAGCATATTCGATGAGACTGTGGGCGCAAGCCTGGCGCCGAGCCACCCACTCCGGGTTATTGGTCCATCTGGATCCTGTGCACACGCGTGTAAGGAGGCTGAGATCAATCTTCTCGTGCCACGTAAGAATGTGGTGAAGGATAGTATCAGCTGCGGCACATCCGGCGGACTCTCTCCAGAGGTCGAGCTGGGTCTCGATTTCCGAAAGCTTTTCAGCGAGATGCGCAACTCGCTCTGGAGTGTCATCAGCAAGCCAGAACGTGTTGAAGATTCGGACTGAAACGTCAAGGAGATCTTTGCCGTAGTTTTTAATGATTTCCACGCGAGAGGACAGGCTGACCAATAGGTCCTCCATGTCTAAGGGAATGATCGCACCGTCAGGAGCGGCAGGAGTACCCCTCTCTCGGCGGAAATTGACAACAGCAGCACTCGCAATAGCAGTACCCTCTGGAAAGTGGCCTAAGAAACAAGGCAAAAGACGAAGTTGAAAAACAAGACGTATGAACTAACCCGGAGAAATAAGGCGGATAAGGGAAAAGAAATTACGTGAGATGTGGCTGTGAATCCGGGTCAATTCCTTGGTGCAATCATCACGCCTCTTCCGAAGCTGCTCAAGCTCAGCGTTAGCCGACTCAAGTTTGACGTCGGCCTCCTGAAGAAGCTCACGGTCCTTAGCAATTTGGAGGTTGAGGCGCTCACGCTCTTCGGTGTAGTCCTGGCCAGCCTTTTTTAGTTCTGTTTGATGCTGCGCCTGCATCTTCGCCATCTTAGCCTTCAGCCTGGCAATCTCATCATCCTTGGTCCGGAGAAGGGCGAGCTCGTCATCTTTCTTCTTCAGCTCGGCTTGGTGCTATCCTGCTTGTTCGAGAAAATGCAGCATCATGTCAGGCACGTGCACACTTTCTTCAAGCAATGTTGAAATCGTGTGTTGGCACGGGAGAGCCGAGGTATGAATGTTTGCCGAACCAAGGGAGAAAGGAGACAGAAAGCACGGTGAAGGCAGACAAAAAGGATGTACCCTTGATCCGCTCCAAGTTCTTCCGCATTATCTTGTTCTCAGCCTCCACCCCAGCTGCGGAAACCGAACAATCAAATTAATTCGGCAAACGAAATTGAAGAAAAATGAGGAAAGGATAAGGAAGAAATTTACCCCTTTTCTTGTACTCCGCGATGAGTGCAGCCTGTTTTGCGCGAAGATTCTTGTGCGTATCCAGCAAGCGTTGGAATTCAGCACTCCGGCGGTTGGTGGTCACCTAAAAGAGATACAGAAACTTAAGTCAGCCTAGTGCATATTCGAAGTGTACTAAAATCCGGGCCAAGTGGAACTTAACCCGGCTCTAGGTGTGTGCATATTCGAAGTGTACTAAAATCCGGGCCAAGTGGAACTTAACCCGGCTCTAGGTGTATGCATATTCGAAGTGTACTAAAATCCGGGCCAAGTGGAACTTAACCCGGCTCTAGGTGTGTGCATATTCGAAGTATACTAAGATCCGGGCCAAGTGGAACTTAACCCGGCTCTAGGTGTGTGCATATTCGAAGTGTACTAAAATCCGGACCAAGTGGAACTTAACCCGGCTCTATGTGTGTGCATATTTGAAGTATACTAAGATCCGGGCCAAGTGGAACTTAACCCGGCTCTAGGTGTGTGCATATTCGAAGTTATCATGGAGCTACGTTAGTTCTATAAAAGAGCATCTGGACAAGTAACAAGTTACTCCCCCGGAGGCTCGGGGACTAATGGTTATTATCTACAATTCGTAAAGGAGAAACGACGTACCTCCATCATTCGTCCAGCGAGGTTAATTGCCTTTGCGGTGGTATTCATCTGAGCGGAAAACTCGGCAGGGCCGAACTTTTCCGAGAGATCAGAATCCAGAACTACCTCTGCCTTATTCTAGTTCATGACAAATTCGATCAGGCTCGGGGGGTACCGTTCACCGGTGGGCATATGGGGCGTCACCAAGCCCTTTGCATGTGCTTCCTTCCTCTCCACCAAGGCAAGGGCGGGGCTGGTATGCAGGACCAACTGCTGGGCATCGGTTGGCTCGACAGGGGCGTCCTTTGCCACTGGTGTTTTCTTGGGAAGCATCAATACGAGGGTACGTTGCCCAGGCTCGACGGCAATGGGCTTGGCAGCGTCTAGAGCCTTCTTGCCCTTGGCTTGCTGGGAAGAGGAAGCTGTAGCAGCGGTTTTCAGAGGTTGAGAAGATTCGGAAGATGCAGAGGAACTGGGCGCTGGTACTCTCGTTGCCGGACTTGGTGCCGGCGCTGATGTTTTCGCAGCCGGAGTTGGTGTTGACGCCGGAGTTGGAGTTGGTGCTGGTCTAGTTGCTGGTACAGGAACTGGTGCGGGAGCCGACGTCGCCTCAGTGGCTGCTGGTTGCGGCATTGCCGAGGTGGTGGATGCCGTTGCTCCGGCTGGGCCGGTCCCCCCCCGTTCCAAGGTGACCCGGAGCGGCCGCAGAGCCCTCTGGAATAGGGCTCAGCGGACGTGACTCGTCGTCACGACGGGGTGAAGGGCTAGGCCGGAGAGGTGAAGAGATGTTGGACCCACTTTGAGGGACCTCCACCGGAGCCCTGCAAAATCAAACAACGTCAGAAGAAAAATTACGACGAAGTGAGGAAGAACAGGTTACAGAAGAAAGAATGACTTATGCATCCGAGGTTTCGGCCTCCTTGGGTTTCTGAGCCCTTCGTGCTGGGGCCTTGCCTGCTGGCTTGGAGGCGGTCTTGTCCCCGGACTTCTTTCGCCTTTTAACGGGCTGGGAAGGTCCGGAGGAAGAGCTTGAGAAGCCCAGCGCTTCTTCTTCGACGCCACCGAAACTGGCTCGCCCGTAGCGAGGGGAGGATCCTCGTGGATATGACCACCGGGATGAGCTGATGGCGAAAAAGCAAAAGAAAGGGGAACAGCCTCAACAGGTTCAATTATCTCGATATCCGAGTCATCTTCATCATCGGGCCAATATCTAATAGAAGAGAATTTACCCGTGGGTCGTTTCGTGGCGTCGGTCATGGGGAGAAACATCTCTTGGTCCCCCTCCTCCTCATCCGGAGTCTCCCGGTCTGGTGCCCACTTAAGGGTCGGATCGGTGCCGTCCTCCAGGGTCTGCTGAAGGAATAGCTGAGGAAAAGAACGAACAAAAGAGTCAAAAATGCAACAATAACTGACATGTAGTAGGTCCGGGGTAAGTTTGCAACATAAAACTTACCATGGGAGGAAGCCGGTCACGGCAGAAATGCTCAATCCCCCAAGTCCACTCAGAGGAGAAGTCCTTGTGAGTGGTGAAGAGAGCCTTAACCCGGCGATAAATCTCCGTGTTGCTCAGTTCGAAGGATGAAGTCCAGTTGGGATCGCGGCCGAAGCTCATATGGCACACTTTGTGGGTGCGCTTCTGGAGGGGGGAGATTCGGTTGCGCACGAAAGTGATCGTTGCATCCTTGTTGCGCAGCCCGAGCTCCTTCAGCTCCGCGAACCTTTTGTTCACTTGGTTGGCCAGGGCCGTAGGTTTCCTCGGAACGGCGTCCCACAGATCCGGGTTAGGTGGACGCGGTGTATAAGGGAGCAAGCGGATCAAATCTTCGATGCCTGTGTTTCGGACGTAAAAGAACGTCCGGGCCCACTCTTTGCAGGACTCTAACCCGGTGACCCGGGGGAAAACAGAAAACCTCTGGGGAGAGATGGAGGCCGCTTCGAACTGAGTGAGCCGCTTGTCCTCCGGATCTATGTGGATGTCGGGGATAACGTTGTGACGAAGTCCAAAAACCAGATCCACAGCTCCTTCGTGGGCCACAGTCCGGCGTAGCCTTCGATCATAGAAGCAAAGGCAGAGAGAGAAGTAATGGCATTGGCTGGAAGATGGTGCGGCTGGAGATGGTAGGTACTGAGCCAATCCTGGAAGAAATCGCTCACTGGCAGTCCAAAGCCCCGTTGAAAGTGAGACAAGAACACGACGAACTCCCGAGGATTGGGTGAAGGAGCTAGTTCAGCGGAGGCGAGGCGAGCGGCGACGCCGGCGGGGATGCGTCTGGTCCGATAGAGCCAGTCCAGGTCATCCTGGCAGACCCAGGAGCCAGCTCACGCACCACGGTCCGCCGTCGCGATGTCCTCCTCCATCTCTTGTTTAGCAATGGCGAGTTCTTCTTCTGTCATCTGCTCCACGAGGCCCTCGCTGGCGCTAGAGGTGGCGGGGGACAGTGGCCTGGATTGACGAGGACCCGTAGCGAGAGTTTTGCGTCGCAGCGACGGTGACGCAGAGGTGCAGCGGAGAAGCGCGGCGGCGACGCTGCTTTTTAGCAGTGCTCGCGGCGGCGCGGTCGCGAGGAAGACGAAGAGGAATAGAAACGGGCAGAGGGGTGTGGAGGGGGGAAATCCTAAGGGACGCACCCCTCCACTATTTAACCACTCCCACCAGGGGTGAGTGGGATCGCGTCCTGTGGACCGGCCACACGCAATGGCCGTGTATCGTCCGTCCGGACCAATCAGCGGGGAGCCACACGGAGGGCCACAGAGCGAAGAGGATCCTATGACATGATAGTGTGATGCGAAAACTGAGGAGGTAGGCATGACGTGACCCGCGCGCATTGATAACTGACAATTACTGCGGCGGTTACTATGCAGGCCCTTAAAATAAGAAGACAAAATGATTACCCTTCACATGGGATGGCTTACGAGAGAAGGAAACGAGACCCAGATGGAACTATGGTAACCTGGCCAGCGAGTAAAAACTTGGCATGTGCGAAGGGAAAGTAAAACCATGAGATCCGAGTTAAAGTGGTAACCCAGCCGGCAAGTGAAAACTTGGAATGCGCGAAGGGAATGTAAATCCATAAAATCCGAGGTAAAAGAGCTAACATGGAAATAGCGACCAAAGCTAGAAATTGAACCAGGTGTGGCCTTAGTGGCCAAGGCAGCTAAGACCGCACCAGCTTCGGGGACTAATGTTGGGGGGATACCCCCGGGTTGGGTCACGCCGGGGTATAAAGGCCAAGTTAGCCGAGGTTCGGCAAGGTCAAAGTGGATGCTGGCCGGGTAACCTCAAGGCAGGCCGAATCACGGGGTAATCCGGACCTGGGGGCATTCGCCTAACTTGGTCTCATTCGACTTAAGCAGTGAGTCGGAAGTGCATGTTGTACTTGTATGCAGGAACAGGTGTGGCCGGATGAACCATCATCCGGGTCACAGCAAGCTTCTAGGAGAAGGAAGGAATCTCGCTGGTCAAAAGGAGCCCCGGTATGCACTGCCTGAGCGAAGCAAGCAAGGACAGGACCACCGGGGCGTGGCCGACAAGCGTGACGATGCCCGTGTCGGCTGACGAGGGCGCCGTAGAGGCTCACGTAGCTAAAGCATGTGTGACGCAGGAGAAAAAGCACCCCGGTCGGCTTACCACTTTGGGAGGAGGCATATTCTTAGGAATATGCCTCCACGTATGCCCTAGGCAGAAACCGAGCCTCCCCTATAAAAGGGGGCTAGGGCTTCTGTAGAGGGGGCTGGTCTTTCTACTATTCTGTTTGGGCTAGGGTTTCGGACGTAATCCGTGGGTGAGGGTAAGAGAGCTCCTTCTTCCTCCCCTCGCAAATACAGCTCCAGGAGCACTTGTAATCTTGGAAGGAAATCAATACAAACTTCTGTGTGGAGTATCACTCCACTATCCCTCCTTGGATTCTCCTAGCGTGTATTAGTCCCCACCTTTAGCCTATCCATGGCATCTGCCGTGACACCACCATGACATATCTTGTGATGAATGTCAACGTGTTGGTAATATTTCTAGACGTAATGAAATACCTATGAATTACTCTCTAGTAATTGAACCTTTTGATTGTTGGGGATTCGACTTTATGGGTCCTTTCTCTCCTTCGAAGGGTTACACTCATATTCTTGTTGCCGTTGATTATGTTACTAAGTGGGTAGAAGCCATTCCTACGAAAAGTGCTGATGGAGAAACCTCTCTAAAAATGCTTAAGGATGTTATCTTTCCTAGGTTTGGAGTGCCTAGGTATCTCATGACTGATGGGGGTTCTCATTTCATTCATGGCGGTTTTAGGAAGGCCCTCGCTAAGTATGATGTTAATCATAGGATTGCTTCAGCTTATCACTCCCAAACTAGCGGGCAAGTAGAGTTATCAAATAGATAAATTAAATCTATCTTACAAAAGACTATTAATAGGTCTAGAAAAAACTGGGCTAAGAAGTTGAATGATGCTTTATGGGCTTATAGAACTGCTTATAAGAATCCCATGGGAATGTCTCCTTATAAAATGGTTTATGTGAAAGCTTGCCACTTACCCTTAGAATTAGAACACAAAGCATACTAGGCAGTGAAAGAACTAAATAGAGATTGTAAGCTAGCTGGTGAGAAAAGACTTTTTGACTTAAGCTCTTTAGATGAACGGAGGAGTGAAGCCTATGAGAATGCTAGGCTCTTTAAAGAAAAAGTTAAAAGATGGCATGACAAGCGAATACTTAAGAGAGAATTTCATGTTGGTGAGAAAGTTCTATTGTATAGGTCTCGTTTCAGATTTTTTGGAGGTAAGCTACTATCAAAATGGGAAGGACCTTTCATCATTGAAGAAGTATACCGTTCAGGAGCAATAAAAATTTCTTCTCTAAAAGATAATACTACACAAGTAGTGAATGGACAGCGACTCAAACACTATATTGCTGGAGATTCTTACAATGAAGATGTTGATGCCTTTCAAGTTATAACTCTAGATAAATTCATTGAGGACCAAATTCAGAGACCTGCAGAGTCTGTTTCCAACTAGGTAATAGTTCTAGTAAGAAAAGTTCCGCGAAAATACAATCCAACTATATTTTTGCAGTTTTCAGTCAATAAGGAAAGCTATGAAGCGAAAAAGGGACGGAACCGGAGCCAGGGTGGCCCACACCACCCCATGGCGCGGGCCCACCCCTAGCCGCGCCACCAGGTGGTGAGGCCACCTAGGACTCCGTCTCGGACCCGTTTTCTCCTAGTACCTTCCTTTTGATATGAAACTTCGTAATATATAACCGCTCGGATCTTCCGAGGTTCGTATATAGTGTTTTCGTTGTGTTTTTGTTTCGATCTGTTTCTGCCAGGTGTAATCTCATATTTGGAGCCACAATGTCTTCCCCTGGAACAACCAAGGGAGATCCCTTAGAAGATATCATCAACCCATATATGAGAGAATTGAAGATTCATCCCAAGGAGTTGTTGCTCGAAGGTGGGGAGGTCCGGACTAAGGAGGTTCAAGGCCCTAAAGGTGAAGGAAATCTGGAGGACAGGATGGAAGCATTGGAGCAAGAAGTCTTTAGGTACAGGAAGATGGCGGAGCGCGAAGTGGACATCATCCACAAGATTTGTTCCGAACTCATCGCCGAGCACTAAAAGGAGACCTTTGAACTCAAAGATGAAGTCTTTTCACTCCGCCAGACAACCAACGAACTGCAAGCACAGTTCTACGACGTTCAAAATCAAAACTGTGAGTATGAGGCTAGATTTAAACGCATAAGTGCTGTTGCAAGTTTCAGGATGTTGGAAACCACGATGTCCTTTGTTGATGGGAAGCCTTTACCCTGGAAGACGGACGAAGATGAGAAGATACCACCACCACCTAAGGAGTAATTCGTCATCAGGTTTGGCATCCCCTTGGGTTGTTCCAAGCTTGGGGGAGTGCCGCGGTATCATATCACTATCTTCTATCTTTTTACCTTGTTAGTAGAGTCATATCATGAATAGAGGGGTTATTTTGTAGTATGGTTTGCATTATGGAAGTGTCCCCCTCTCGTTAGATTTGTATCCCTTGGTGTGAGTTTCCATTATGGAGTACTAATGAGAAGTTCTATCATTCACTCTTTTGCATAGCTTATGATAGTTTTCAATTCGTGGTTATATGATTGATCTTGTTGTTAGTATTGGTAGCACTTTGGGATCATTGAGTTAATTCAGTTGGTTTTGGCAAACCTGGCTCGGTCAGTAGCAACACCCTTTTTGAGAGTTGAAGATAAAAAGATAGAAGTACTCTAGAGGAAAATAATTTCATCATCTTTCTTTCTTGATTTGCTCATAAGTCTAGTTTTCTCTAGTTAAGATCTTTTGTGCTTCCAAGGAAGATTGCATGTTTGTCTTTACCATTTGTATGTTTGTTTGTTTCCTTCAACTCTTATACTTGCTACCCAGCCTTGCTAGCCAAAAACCTGTACTGAGAGGAAATTCTTCTCGTGCATCCGCCTCCTTTAAACCAAAACCTTCGCCATTTGTGTCCACCATACCCACCTAGTAGCATTATTGCTATTCCAAGTAAATTCTTGTTTTATCTACCTCCCAAATTAAACTTGTTATGTGAAAATTAGTGATTAAAGCTCTCACGAACTTGATGGCACACTTTACTTTCTTGAATTTAATAAACTTGAACCATTGGGTCCTTCTTTGTTGCCTATATGCTTGCGCTTTATGAGTTGAAGTTAGCCGAACCATGTATCATGGGGACCGCTTTCAACACTTCATTGGTACTTGTACCTAGTTGATATCATGTTCTTTTGCTTATGGATCCCGGCGGTGTGAAATAAAAGTGGAACTTGTAAGATCATGGAGTTTATATGTGTGTTAGAGAAACGCCTGGGCCGCTAGCCTAAGCCATGCCTAATCATGGTGGAAACTTGCAGCATAACTATAGTGAACATTCTATGAAGCATCCTCAATAAAAACCTATGCAAATAGCAAATAAAAAGATCGCTGAGATGCTCACTGTCTGCTTGCCTTGTCATTTTGATTATGGGATAGCTCCTGTGTCATGTGCAAGGGGTACCCATTGGCGGTTCTCGATGATACGCATGTATTTACAATGACAAGAGCTTGCTCGTGACTGAAGTTGAGTAGCATGAGGATCGGTACTCATAAGTAAGGGGCATGAGATTTCAACTTATAACTTGTCAAGCATATCCTCTTAGTTGTGTCACTTTAACCTTAATCACCTAAAGATGCCTATGATAGGGGCAATGAGAGCTGAAAGCTAGTAAGTATCATAATTTTTGGGAGCTCTTTATGAGACTTGTAATCCCTGCTTCCCTCTTTGAAGGGCCCTTTATTTTACTTTGTAGTTGAGTCAGTAAACCTATTCCCTTCTATCTCGGCAAGTATTTTGAGTTGATGTGTTTCATTCATTCATACGATGATTTATGCATTCATGTTTCTTATGTTAATTGTTTTGCACATTGCTCTTATCTTGATGTTTACTACCTTGAAATCTTTCGTTGAAAAACCAACTATTTGTGAACTCCATCAAATTATCAACTATTCTTCGACCAAGAGCTAAGTTTGCCATTACCAATTATGATTCACTTTATGTATCTTTATTGTGTTTCCTTTACTCATTGCAAGTTGAGTTGTATAATAGTGAGTTGTCTTCTATTATGATCTATGTATTTGTTGAATGTGATGCTTCCTGTCCGTATTCTTTTATCGACCCTTCACTCCATAAACTTGAGGTCATGTTTATTGAGCTTAGTTTCGCTTGGGGACAAGCGAAGTCTAAGCTTGGGGGGAGTTGATACGTCCATTTTGCATCACTATTCTATGTCTTAATTCACTATTATTCATTGATATATTTCGTATTGAGAGGTGATACTTATGTTATTTCATCTGTTTTTGCATGGTTGATGACTTTTGGAGCATGGACCACTGCAATCAGGATTCTGATGGAAAAGGTGCTGTTTGGAGGCAAAATTCGCGAAGATTAGAAAATCCAGGAAAATATAGGGAAAATTCTATTTTTCCAGAAGACTCAAGATGCAAGAAGATGGAGTGGAGGTGGGCCACAAGGGGCCCACACCACCGCATGGCGCGGGCAGGCCTAGGCCGCGCCAGGGAGTGGTGTGGCCACCCTGGCCCACTCCAGCCTCTCCCCTCTGGCGTATATCTTCCTCCCGAAACCCTAAGACTCGGGGAGCGACCACAGAAAGATTCTGCCGCCTCTGCGGGGCGGAAAGCACCGAAAGAGAAAGATCTCTCCGGTAGACAGATTTCTGCCGGGGGAATTCCTTCCCGGAGAGGGGAGATCGTCGCCATCAACACCACCATCAAGCTGGACTTCATCGGGATCATCATCATCACTACCATCATCACCATCAGCACCCTCATCACCATCTCCATATTGCTGTAACAATTGCGTTGAATCTTGCCATAGTTCATAGGGGAAACTTTCTCGGTGTTGATTACTCTTTGTAGTTGATGCTATTGAGTGAACCATTGAATTATTGTTTATGTTCAGATTGTTATACATCATTATTCCATCTCTGATCATGATCCATATGATGTCTTGTGAGTAGTTCGTTTTGTTCTTGAGGACATGGGAGAAGTCTTGTTGTTAGTAGTGGAGTTGTGTTGAGAAAGATTCAATAGATTGTTATTTAAGTTGTGGTGTACTTCTTCTAGTGGTGTCATGTGAACGTCGACTATATGACACTTCACTTATATGGGCCTAGGGGAATGCATTGTGTATTTGGCTACTAATCATAGGGATTGCCGGAGTGACAGAAACCTGAACCCCCGTTAGGAAACCATTGCACAAGGGATGTAAGGGTCTTAGAGTTTAAAGCTGTGGTTAGGTTTCTACCTTAATTACTTTCTTGTACTTACGGATGTTTGCAAGGGGGTTTAATCACAAGTATGTATTAAGTCTTGGATGGGACGGTACATTAGCACAGGTTCACCCACACAATACTTAGCAAGCTAGAGAAGATTAATTGACTATATGAAGCGAAAGCACTTAACAGTCTTCCCATGTGTCCTCGAGAACGTTTGGTCATCTATAGAAATACAACCTGCTTGTCCTTTTCTGCATAAAGGATTGGGCCACTTGCTGGATTTATTCCTACTGTCTTTTATTTACACATACTTTGTTTACTTGCTTTATCGAAAACCCGTAAAAATCCGTTTGCTAAGTATTTGCAGAGAATTCCTGATCGATACCACTAGCCAGCACCTTCTGCTCATCGTTGGGTTCGAAACTCTTACTTATCAAAAATACTGCGATACACCCCCTATACTTGTGGGTTATCATCTGCGCACACGGGAGTCTCCGGTCTGCCAAAGTCTCCGGCCTGAAGACCCCGAAGACTCCGGCCCACCTCCGTTCTGACCCCTGAATCAAGCTCGAGGACCTTCTGTGTGCCCCTACGGAGATGGACCAGAGACTGACCAGAATCTTCGAGCCAGACCGGAGTCTCCAGTCCACCAAACCGGAGTCTCCATACCGAGCATCGCCAAGGATGTAAAAGTCCTTTGGGCCTTCGGCCCATGTACCCCTTAGTCCGTCCAGAACTTATCTATCATCCCTAAAGTACCCCTGACTTTGTGGCTGGCCTATATATAGTCCCCCACCTCTATTTTAAACCCTAGGCATGATATTTGGAATTAGGGGTTGTTTGGTTTAGAGGCTGTCATTTAGGGACGAGGATATCCCCAACCAGCTGGTTAGGGGTAGCCTTTTTTGTTTGGTAAAGTGGGATAAAAAGTGGTTAGGGATAGCCAGTCAAAATCTATTGGCCCAACTATTTTTTTCATTTTCTTTCACCTTGTCTTCTTCATCCGCCTCACCACTTCCCTAGCAGTGGCCACGACCACTGGTAGCTCGCCACCCTTTTACCCATGTCGACCCCGTGTCAACCTGCCTGCCTGCTCCCCCTCTGCTTGCCCACTCTGCCCGACGGCATATGGTATGGCCGCCCTCGTGTCGAGCCCATAGGCAAGAAAATATGGTTATTTTCTCTCGAGAGGAAGGGTGAACGAACAAGAAAACGCTTCGGAGGATCTATCCAAAAGTGGTTGAGCTCATCCAGCTCTTTTTGTGGGATATGCTCAACCACCATTTTGAGCCAAAATTGGTTATCCATATCCCCTCCACCCTCTAAACCAAACACTAGATAACCAAAAAAAGTGGATATCCCGTGTTATCCACTGGATAGCCACTGAACCAAACAACCCCTAGTGGAAACCCCTTGTGGATCTATCTAGTTCTTGCCTCATGCTCCTTTGACAAAGGAGCACCAAATATCCCAAACCTCATTGGAGTTTGCATCGCCTCCACGTTGTACAAGGCCTAGGCATTGGAGTCCCTTTACCTAGACGTCAAGATCTCACCAAGTCTCCCTACTCGTTGTGCCGGTTCGAGAGAGAGTTCTCCACCCGACACCGATCCTAGGGATTGCGTCGGACCGATCATGTATCATGGTTTTGTGTGAGTGTGTTCATTGTGTTCTTCGTGCGTGAGTTCGTCGTGTTCATCCGCCTCTCCTTCCCCCGCACCCCACCCTCTATTTGAAAGGGATTCATGAAAGGTCGGGCCACCCTAGAGGTTTGCCCTCAACATATTGGTATCAAGAGCTTCGTTGCTCATGAATTTCCCCACAAATTTTTCTTCTATCCACCAAAAATTTGAAAATCCCCAAAAAAGAGCCCCAAATTTTCCTTTGGATCGATCTCTTGATTTGGAGTGTTATTTGTGGTTTTTATCCGACCAAATCTTGTCTAAGGTGTTGGTCCAGCTTAATCCTGCGTTTTCCCAGCCCAATTTGGCCAATTTTTCGCGGATTTGAGGCCCGAAGGCGTGGATTTCCGCTCAAGAACACTAGCAGTTCGAGCTCTGCCTTCAGACCGGAGTTTACGGACCTGCAGACCGGAGTCTCTAGCCTACACCAGAGTTTCCGGCCTAAACACACCAGAGTTTCTGGCCTGGACCGGAGTTTCCGGCCCGAGACACCGGAGTCTCCGGCCCTGACGCCTGATTTTGACAATTTTGCCTCTTATCTTGCATTGGCTAATTTTCCTCTTGTTTGTTTGTGTCCGTGTGCATGTCGTTAACTAACAACAAGCTTCCACATCAACAACTTCCGCGCTCATCGACACCACGGCCCACGAACATCATCCTGCACCACCGACGTCAAGTTCATCATCACCAACAAAGGTATAGCTTGTGTCACCTTGTTAACCCCTATATTCCTTTGTGTGTACCTATCCCACGAGAGTGGCTCATCTTGTGTTTGCTTGAGCATTGTACATTTGTCCTTGGATAGTGAGAGTGCAAGAATAGCAAGTGTGACTAGGTAGCATCAAGGGAGAGGAAACAAAAGATATAAAGAAAAAGAAAAAGAAAAATAGTCTCCCATCGCAAAAAAGAGTCTCAAAGCTTGTAAGCAAGAGAGAAAGAAGAGCGCCAAAGGCAAGTGCACAAATCCGTTGCTCATTTTTCTTCTTTGCAAACGAGCCACGGTCACTCCTTGCATTGGCACGACAACGAGCGTAGTCTTCGTTAGGACATTTTGTTTGCTCATTTTCATAGTCGTGTCAATCCCAACAATCTCCACGTGTGTGTATATAGTCATAGGTTTCCGTCACCCTTTTGAGTTGTTGACCTTCGCCTTTGACTTGAGTTTTGTTGGATTTTACCCACTTTTGACTATCCCTTTTATTTTGGTTGGTTCTTTGGCATCCATAATCCTAACCTACCACCATTAAGCTTTTGAGAGTTAGTTCTTTATTTAGTGTGAGTTTTCTTTGCAATTCCACTTTGCACGCTTATAGCTCTGATACATTGCAAATATATCTAAAAAATTTGATGTTCCATGCTTGGTTTTATCCACTTTCTTGTGTTTTGTTCCAACTTTGGAGTACTTTTCATATGATTTCTTGGACTAACCTATTAACAAGAGCCACAGTGCCAACTGCCTATTTTTTGTTGTTTTTGGTTCCAGGAAAGTCATAAAATGAATATTCTCGGAATTAGACGGGACAAAAGCCAAAGTGCCTATTTTTCCGGAAGTCATCAAATGCCAGAATACGAGATGGAGAGGGGCCAGGGGGGCACCACACCACCTGACCGCGCGGCCCAGCCTTGCCCGTGCTAGGGGTGGTGTGGCCGCCCCTGGCACCCCCTCGGCCTCCCCTTCCGACTATAAGATGCCCTCGGGACGAAAACCCTAAGGGCCCGATCAAAAATCCACGAAAGAGTCTATAGCCGCCGTCATCTCCATCCCTAGATCGGGAGGGATCTGAAGCTCTTCCCGGCACCCTGCCGGAGAGGGGAATTCACCCCGGAGGCCTTCTTCATCACCATGCAAGCCTCCAGTGTGATGCATGAGTAGTTCATCCTTGGACTACGGATCCATGTAGTAGCTAGATGGCTGGTTCTCCTCCATTGTGCTTTCATGTCTAGATCTTGTGAGCTCTGTTCATGATCAAGATCATCTATTTGTAGTTCTGCATGTTGTGTTTGCGGGGATCCGATGGATATTGAGATGCTATTTCAGATTGATTATCGATTCTAGCATGTCTTTGTTATTTGTGATCTTGTATGCTTTCCGTTGTTAGTAGCTATCTTGGCCAAGTAGATGCTAGCAACTCCAAGAGTTAGTATTTATGCTCGATAGTGGGTTCATGCCTCTGGTAATCTAGGGAAGTGACATAAATCTCTAAGGTACTAGAAGTGTTGTTGCTACTAGGGAGAAAACAACAATCCTTTGTTCATAGAACAATCATATTGTTTACTTTACACGCAGTTCGTAAAGCAATAATCTGTTGCTTGCAACTTAATACTAGAGGGGGTTAGGATGATAACCTAAAGGTGGATTATTAGTCATAGATGGAGTTAGATGGCGGTCTATGTATAATGTTGTAATGCCCAATCAAGTCTAAAAGGAGTCAAGATGATTAGTATATGCATGTATTGCTTTCTTGATGTTTGTCAATTGCCCCACTGTAATTTGTTCACCCAGCATGTTATCTATCTTAAGGAGAGCCACCTCTAGTGAACTATGGATCCCGGTCCTTTTTCATTACATACAATCTATAAAGTGTTTACTTCTTTGTGTTTACTTTCTGCAAACTAGTACTTCTTTCCATTCGATACGTTTAATCCTTTGTCTTCCGCAAAACACGGTGAGATTGACAGCCTCATCGCTACTAGCACCGGCAGTGCGCCCGGCCAAGGCTCAGCTAGCAACACCTTTGGGGTGTTTACTTGCTCCTACTGGTTCGATTAAACCTTGGTTTCATACTGAGGGAAACTTGCTGCTGTGCTCATCATACCTTCCTCTTGGTGTTCCCAACGAGCTCTACATCAACCACACACCAGCACTTTTCTGGGCGCCGTGCATTGAGCCATCAAGCATTTTTCTAGCGCCGTTGCCGGGGAGTCAAGGAAATCTTCACAAGGGGAGTCCCTCATAACCAATCTCTTTACTTTTTTATTTTTGTTTTGCTTAATTTATTTTTGCTTTGTTTGCTTGTTTCTTTATCAAAAACATAAAAAAATTAGTTTTATTAGTTTGCTTACTTATTTGAAAAACACAAAAAAATTAGTTCCTATCCGAAGTTGCCATTATGTCTAGCCTTGCTCCAATCACTATGTCACCCGAGGAAGTGATTTTCACTTTTAAACAAGGAATTGAGGAATGTTTTGAAGAAGTGATGACCCACAAGTATAGGGGGTGTATCGCAGTATTTTCGAGGGAAGTGAAACCCAATTTATTGATTCGACACAAGGGGAGCCAAAGAATATTTATAAGCCTTAACAACTGAGTTGTCAATTCAGCTGCACCTGGAAACAATCTTGCTCGCAGCAGTTTATCAGTAGCAATAGTTTTGTAGTAGGAATAGTAAAGTAACAGCAGTAGTAAAGCAAAGACAGTAGTAACAAAAGTAGTAAACAGTGGGATTCGAGTGCGGTAGGCATAGGGATGGATGGACGGGCGTTGCATGGACAAGAAAATTCACATAGCAATCAGAACATAGGTCATTTGCAGATAAATAAGATAAAGCATCCAAGTACTAGACAATCCTAGGCATGTGTTCCATATATAGTCATACATGCTCGCAATGAGAACTTGCACAACATCTTTTGTCCTGACAGCCCGTTTGCAGTGGGGCCTCTAGGGAACTACTGGTGACGAGGGTTTAACTCATCAATGCCCATTGTTATGGACTTGGGTTTTGGAGAAGGAGGGAATGCTGGAGACATCTATCGGCTAGCAAACAAGCACACAGGGGACAAAGGATTTACCCAGGTTCAGGCCTCGTAGAGGTCCCTACACCTGCTTGTCTGCTCGTGGAATTATCGAAGGAGTCGAAAGTTACAATGGTGCGCAGATGCAATCTGGCGAGGGTTGTGGAAACTAGGGTTGCGTGTGTCCTTCTCGCTGCCCCCTCCTAGCCTTTATATAGATAAGCTAGGTCTCGGGTAGCAGGTCGAGTCGGTTACAAGTTAGGATTTTCCCCTTCAAACTTTCTATCTTTAGCTTCTTCTTGTCCTTCAAGCAATCGAGAGTCCGCAGGTTACTCGAGTCCTTTCATCTAGGCCTTGGCGACACCGTGGGTCTGTACGTATTTAGACCGTATATACCAAGCTCGAGTACCTGTAGGGTATACCCATGTCAGTAGCCCCCGAGTATCCAGTGGAATCGCAGATTCGACTGGGTACTTTTTGAAGTCTTCGAGTGCCTGAATGAGTACATTTTCAATTGCTTTCATTTATGTCATAGGGATTGTTGATATACGTGCCTGATATAGCCAAAGTATCGGTATCAGTTAACCACCTTAGGGTGAAACAACACAATCTACTCGAACTCGAGTCCCCGGACTCGAATCCGGAAAAGTGTTGGCGTAATTCGACTCAGGCCGCGGAGGTCTTATAGGAGTCGAATTCCAGTTATATGGCTGTGAGCACTTGACGCGTCCGTCAAGGCATGTTCATCGTGCCTGCAGGCACGGATATTTTTCTGGTAGTGCGTAGTGAAATGCGTTGCCAGGCCTTATTCAGGTCTTACCTTCACGCTATAAGCGCGGCATCCGAATTTTATCATCGCGGGGATGATTCGGGCAACCCAGGAGACGTAGTCTCTTTGTAGGGAAAATTATGAGGCGGTGTCGCCATGATCTGCGAGTGCGGATGTTATCAACACACAGTTTTTGTCCAAATAATCATAGGGTGCGTGGCCAGCGCTCCCTATGGGAGTAGCCCCCGAGTGCCTGGTTGAGTCGAAGACTCAGGCAGGGACTAAAGGATTTTTGCGACTGCTATCATCTTTGCTTGTTTGTTTCAGTCAAAGACTCAGGCAGGGACTAAAACACATTTGCAACTACTGTCGTCTTCCGCTTGCTTGTTTCAGTCGAAATTGTTTCCGGCGCTCCCTATGGGAGTAACCCATGTCCATAATTGAACCATGTTTCGAGTGGTTGGGTTTGAATTTGATTGCCTATATCCCTGCAATAAGAAAAGAAAAAATCGTAGGGTGCGCGGCCAGCGCTCCCTATGGGAGTAGCCCCCGAGTGCTTGGTGGAGTCGAAGACTCCAGCAAGGACTAAAGTAGTCGAAGTTTTCCGCTACGTAGCTGTTGATGACGTCAGTGGTGATGCTTGCATGACCTCAGTTGCCCGCGTGAGCGATTTTGACGGGACGTGACGAGCGGTGGGTCCCATTTTCTAACTTTGATTTGACTGGGCGTCCGTAATCTTATTATTAACTGTGCCTCCTCGATTTCCACGCATAATGGGAGCAGTGGAGGGACGGTTCACGCTTCCTCTTCTCCACGTGTCGAACGCGATGCGTGCCACACGCCCAGTAGGGTTTTTGTGAGCCATTGGATTGCATCTCCTAGGGGTTAAGTAGCGGTGCTACGGCGGTAATTTTCCATCTGCACTCTTTTCTTCCTCGCTGCCATCAGCATTGCTGCTACTCATCTGCTTTTCCCTGCGCTCATCTCCTCCTCAACTCTGGACCACCTCCGCTCATTTCCAAGTTATTTTCTGCGTTCTCATCGCCACCGTGCAATGGGAAAGAAGAAAGGAGGCGCCGCCGCTGAATCCGCAGCCACCATCACTACGACGAAGAAGAAGGGTGGCCCCGCTGCTGCGGGCACCAGTGCCGCCGCCGGCAGGAAAAAGAAGGTCGCGGGCACCCGCGTGACCAATGGCGCGTGGCGCCCCTCTATCATCAAGGCGTCGGATCTCTGTCTTCTTCGCCAAGACGGAGTTATTTCTGCAGCAGTCGCCGATGCGCGCGTCCCTAGCGGTGAGACCATTCTTGTGCCTCCCGCCGGTTTTCGAGTGATGTTTTTTGCATTTGTCATCCGCGGCCTTTCTTTGCCTCTCCTTTGTTTCTACGGGCTCCAGCTCCATCAGCTGTCCCCAAACTCAATTCTTCACATCTCCTGTTTGATCAATCTTTGCGAGTGCTGGCTCGGAATCGAGCCGCACTTTGGCCTTTTCAAACGCTTATTTAAGCTGAAGCGTCAGTCCACATCTGGCTCTCTAGTTTACGACGTAGGTGGTTTTCGAATCCATGTCGACCCGTCTGCCACCTACTTCGACATCAAGATCGCCAAGCCCGTCCAGGGATGGAGGGACAAATGGTTCTATGTTCGTGACCAGAAGGCCAAGGACGAGCACTTTGGACTCGCGCCTTTCGATCCCGCGACTCCTTGCAAGAAGATGCGTTCTTGGAAGAACGTGATCATGCCTTCCAAACTCGCGGAGATAGACGTGCTATATCAACACGTCTGCGACCTCGAGAGTCGCATGGGCACGGAAGAGGGAGGCTGCACCCTTGTCAGGACTTGGCTGCGTCGTCGCGTCCAGCCTCTCCAGGCCAGAGTCCATCCCATGTTTCAATGGGGTGGCGCTGATGATGCCACTCGCGTGTCTTCCGATGGCATGTCCGCGAGTGAGGTAGATAAGAGGGTGCGACTGGTCACGAAGTACACCTTCAAGGATGTGCTTCCGAATGAGCCGGTCGTTCCTCCTTTCAATGCTTTGAATCCTCCTCCTGAGGTACAGTTGTGCTACGCAGTAGCTTACTTTCGCGATTGCTTTTTCTGTTGCTTACCTGTTCTGTTTGCTGATCTTCACTATCTGTATGCAGGATTGGGCGGTGTCGCCTTGTATGCCTCCTCTCCCTGAGGGTATTATTCCTCGCGAAGCTTTGGAAGAGGACGAGTCTGAGTCGACTGTCCCTTCTGATGTGGAAGAGGAAGCCCCCAAGTCCGAGAGCCCGGATACTCGCAAGCATTCGCGCAGCGAGGACTCCGATGCGTCGACTCCTTCGACTCCAGAAGGCACAGCTGCTGGCGCGGAGTCACCAATTCCCGCCGTTCCTGTGAGGTCTGTGGCACCATCGTCTCGCAAGAAGATGCGATTGCCGAAGGAGTCTTCTTCAGAGTCGGCGGAGGCCACGTTTAATCTTGACAATTTTGACTGGTAAATTTGCGAGTTCACTAGTTCTTTTCTGTTTTCTTCTTGTTAGCTTTGCCCTGGAGTTTTCCTTTTCTCAATGTGAATTTGGTCTTGTAGCCAAGAGGCGTCGTCATCTTCTGGCGACGTCGAGTTTGGGAAGGAATCTGGAGTCGCAACCTCAAGGGCCAAAGTAGAGGTCGAGCGCGCTCCTTCTCCTCCGGCGGCGGCCCACTCCGGGCACAATTCTTCGAGCTCTCCTCACGTAGGGGAGCATCGAATAGTTGCTCGGATGACGGTTCAACAAACTTCTTCGGAGTCGCTAGAGGACCATGTAAGTACATCTTTCTTTCTTTTTTAGTGTGGAAGTCAACGCCTTCTGTTGCCCTCTTCTGACTCCTTGTTTTGTGTGACAGCTCCTTGTAAAGGAAGCTGCACGAGTGGCGGAGCAGGTGATGGCGATGGGTCGCCAGCATGCAATGCTGGAGACGCGTCACCGCGTGGCCAAAAGTGAGTGCTTCTACACTTAATCTTTTCGTCTTCTCTCTGTTTTGGTGTAATCGACTGATAGCCAATTGTTGACTGCCATGTAGCTGAGCATAATGCTTTACTGTGCAACATCGCCACGTTGGAGAAGACATTAGCCGCAACTGTGAAGGGGCGCGACGAGGCAATCACGGCTCGTGATGATTCCCAGAAGCGTGAAGAGGATCTGCGCGCCTCCTTTGCGGCCAGGGAAAAGTTGTTCGAAGAGCAACTGTTCTCAGTCGCCAAGGCTCTCTCAGGTATCTTTATTGGAGATATTTTATTGATGTTCCTATCTACATCTAGAGTTTTGCCGGTGGCACTAGAAGTTTGATCGATGTGTGTATTTTCGGTGTAGATGCTGGCGACTTGAATTTTGACCCGTGGGCCCTTCGTCGTGATGACGCTCTGGCCGGTGCGGTATCTGTGGTCGAGGACTGAAGCGCCGCCATCCAGGATACATTGTCCAAGGCCAAGGTCGCCTTTAGTCGCCTCCGAGAGGAGTTGATGCCGAAGGCGGAGCTAGTCGATAATATGGACAAGCTGGTGGAGTCACTCGCTGGGGGTGTGCCTGCTACCTACAAGAACTCCCTCCGGGCGGCTGGTGCGACGATGTCACTCGCCATGGTGCAAGCCCACGGAGTCGAGATAGATCCCTCTGCGGTGTTGAAGGCGATGCCTGTTGGCGCGGATGGTCAGCAGGTAGTCTTCGCTCCCTTTGCGACTGCTTGTGCCAAATATGGCCATTCCTTGATAAATATTGTTGCCAAGTATTCGGAGGAGCTCCAATGTGCGAAGAAGGCAGCGAAAGCTTCGGCCTCAGGGGCCGGCGGAAAGTCAGTGGCATCTGATACTGCCACGGACTTGATGAAGCCCCCGAAGCCGTCGAAGTCGAAGAAGCCAGCTGCTCCGTAGTTAGCTTGTCGTAATAATTGATCAGTTGCCTTTTTAGCCTAAGGACGTGCCTGCTGGCGAGTGTGTTTGTAAACACTTATGCTTATCTTGAATGCATCTGTTCCCCTTGCCTTTATGTTAATTTGGTCACCTTAATTGCTTTTGTCTTGACTTGTGGTAGGGTGCATCGAGTGGTCCTGTGGGGGGAAACCAGGATTCGCAATGTCTTGATGAGATAGTGGCACCGCCGCGCTCCAGGGTAAAGGAGTTGTCCTTGCTATCGCGACTTCGTGATCGCGTGAAGGAGCTGGAGCGTGAGTTGCCCCTGATCCGTGGTAACGCAGACGTGTGGAAGTCAAAGGCGGAAAAATCCGCCGCCCGCGAGCAATATCTGCTTGGCGAGGTGACGCAGCTGGGCGACCAGTTTAAGTGTTAGTTTGCTCGTCCTCATCTTTTCTTTTGTAGTTAGTCGCAATGGTACGTTGTACTCATGATGTTGGTGCTGCTTCGTGTAGTTGTTAGCGCACGCCATCCACAGGAGGAGAGGGATAGGATTGCCATCCGCCTTCATGATCTCACCTAGGAGCAACTTCAAGAGAGTGGATACTTCTGGGTAGATCATGATCGTGCGACTACATTGGCGACCCTGCAGGATCGCGCTTCACGAGTGCTGCTCTTCTTGAAGAAGTCGTAGTCGTGTTTGAAGAACATCTATCGGGCGATGTTCCCGTTGGATGACACTCCATCAAGCATGTTGGCTCTGCTGGCCAAATTTCAAGATATGTCCGTTGTTCGCGAGTGCGTGAGGCAGCAGTTGGTGGCTGGTGCCAAGGCTGCCCTCTCGATGGTGCGATTGCACGGGCCTGACGTGGATGTCGCCGCCATAGCTTCCGGTCCGCCAGCGCCGCTAGACGGATCTGCTTGGAATATGGTGCCGCACTATCAGGTGGTGGACCGTCCAGCAGAGGTGATTGTCGACTTCTTCGAGGAACAAACCAATGTTCTTCTATTGCAGCAGTAGCCAGATTTGTATCCTGCACATAAGTGTATTTGTGTTGTAAAGTTCATGTATAGGTTGTAGATATTTTATTGTTGAATGTGTATAAACAGCTTTGTTGGCGTGAGGTGCGTTGCACTATGCGAGTCCTTTTCGTTAGCCTGGCCATCCCTTTGTCAACCTACCAGGTGCGTTGCAGCTGGGTTGAGTTTTCGTTAAGGGGTTTGATTGATGTGCCAGCTACTCAGGATATCGCGTTTATTGGTTCGAAGAACAGATGTATGTAGGGTGGCGCAGCCCCCGACTATAAAATTGACAGAAGTGAAAAGAAAAAACACAGAGTTTTGGGGCACTTAGCTTTTATTTACATGAAGAACAGTACGAGGTACAATGTGTGGCTAAGTAGCCTTGGCTGAGTAGCCTTATTTGCGATGTAAAAGTAAAAAACAGCTAGGGGTAGAAGTGTCGCAGTTGTGCTACGTTCCAAGGGTTGGAGTATGCGACTCCTGTCTCTAAATCTTGAAGGCGATAGGCGCCACCTGGGATTACTTCTGTAATCACGTACGGTCCTTCCCAGGGGAACTCGAGCTTGAGATGCCCCTGCTGCTTCAGTCGCAAGACCAGGTCACCTTCGACGAAGGATCTGGGGCGAAGCCTTCTACTGTGGTAGTTGCGCAGGTTCTGCTGGTAGATCGTGGATCTTTCTGCGGTGATTTCATTTGCCTCATCGAGGAGGTCGACGGAGTCTTCAAGTGCAAGAGATGACTCTTGTTCGCTGTAAGGGACTACGCACGGCGCCTTGTACCGAACTTCGGCGGGTAGTACTGCTTCTGCTCTGTGCACCATAAAGAATGGCGTATAGCCCGTGGCGCTGTTTGGAGTTGTTCGTAGGCTCCAGAGTACGGATTGGAGCTCATCTGGCCAGCAACCCGCGGCCTGCTCGAGTGGTCGAAGGAGTCGCTTCTTGATGCCGCTACAGACGAGCCCGTTTGCTTTTTCCACGTAACCGTTGGTCTGTGGATGCGCGACTGAGGCGTAACTGATGTTGATCCCCAGGTTTCCGTAGAATTCTTGGAACTCTTTGGATGTGAAGTTCGTCCCATTGTCAGTGATGATGCTGTGCGGCACGCCGAAGTGGTAGACGATGGACTCGAAGAACTTGACCGTGTTGTGACCTGATTGCTTGGTCACTGGCATGGCCTCAATCCACTTGGTGAATTTGTCGACTGCGACCAAGAGGTAGACGTAGCCTCCTTGCGAGGACCTTGGGAGCTTGTCCACCATGTCGAGCGCCCATTGTGCGAAGGGCCAGGCCAATGGAATAGGCCGTAGTTCTGCGCCTGGTGCGTGTGGCTTGTCCGCGAATCGCTGACAAGCGTTGCACTTTGGGACTATGTCCTTGGCGTCGCGCATGGCCGTGGGCCAGTAAAATCCAGCTCATAGAGCTTTGGCGACGAGGGCGCGACTGCCGGCGTGGTGCCCGCAGGTCCCTTCATGGATGTCGAAGACGACTGCTCTTCCATCGGCCAAGGAGATGCATCGTTGTAACACGCCTGTGATGCTGTGTTTATACAATTCGCCGTTGATAATGGCGAATGCCTTGGAGCGTCGCGCGATGTGCCGTGCGTCTGTCGGGTCGTCCGGTAGGCGCTTACCGACGAGGTACGTAATGTACGACTGCGTCCAGGATTGTTCGATCATCATGACGCTCATTGGGCCCTCGTGTCTTGTGTCTAGCTCCAAGTCATCGAGTGTCATTGGCTCATTGGGTGGCGTAGCCCCCGAGTCCGTTGCTGTGCTTGTTTTCTTCTCTGCAGTCTTTGGCTTGATGGAGTGTTCGCAGATGCGCTCGAGAAATACCCCAGGTGGTATGGGGGAGCAGGTAGAGCCTATGTTGGCGAGTGCGTCCGCCTCCTCGTTGCTTTCTCGACCTACATGTTGCAACTCGCAACCATCGAAGTCTCCCTCGAGTGTATCGTAGAGGTTGCGGTATGCGATCATGTTGTCATTTAGTGTGTTGCACTCGTGCATTGTTTGGTTGACGACCAGCTTGGAGTCGCCATATATGATGAGCCTCTTTGCGCCGCAGGCTTTTGCCATCCTCATCCCGTGCAACAGGGCCTCGTATTCAGCCACGTTGTTTGAGGCTGTGAACTGCATTCGCAGGATGTATTTCAGCTTGTCCCCTTGAGGTGATGTCAGTATGACACCTGCTCCTGCTCCATCTTTCCGCTTGGATCCATCGAAGTGCATTGTCCAGAGGTAGGACATATCTGGCTTGTCCGGGAGTTGGTTTTCCATCCAATGCACGAGGAAGTCAGGGAGAACTTGCGACTTGATTGCGTCGCGCTTTTTGTATGTGATGTCTCGTGGAGACAGTTCGATTCCCCAAAGCGCGGCTTGTCCCGTGGCGTCGGGGTTATTGAGGATATGTCCCAATGGGGCGTCGCTGACTACCACGATTGGGTGTTCCTGGAAGTAATGGCGCAGTCGCCGAGCGGTCATGAAGACACCGTACGCCAGCTTCTGGTAGTGCGGGTACCGCTGTTTTGTTGGCGTGAGAACCTCGCTAAGGTAGTATACCGGGCGTTGTACGCCATGGACCTTGTTTTCCTCGGCCCGCTCGACGACGAGCACTGTACTAACCACTTGGTTGGTAGCGGAGATGTACAACAGTAGTGGTTCCTTTTCTCGTGGAGTCACCAGTACTGGCGAGGTGGATAATAGGCGCTTGAGATCTTCGAATGCTTCTTGCGCTTCATTGGTCCACTCGAATTTGTCAACTTTGCAGAGGAGCTGATAGAAGGGCAGTGCCTTTTCTCCCATTCGACTGATAAATCGACTGAGGGCCGCGATTCGTCCGGCTAGTTGCTGGACGCCTCTTATGTTCTTTGGCTTCTCCATGGCCAGTATGGCCTTTATCTTTTTCGGGTTTGCCTCAATCCCTCTCGCGGAGATGAGATAACCGAGCAACTGCCCAGATGGTACGCCGAAGGTGCATTTGTCCGGATTGAGCTTAATCCGGTAACGATCGAGATTGGTGAATGTTTCGCGCAAGTCGTCGATTAGAGAGGCTTCCTCCTTGGTTTTGATTACTATGTCGTCGACATAGACTTGGATGTTGCGACCCAGTTGCTCCTTGAGGCAAGCCTGCATGCACCGCTGGTAGGTGGCTCCCGCGTTTTTTAGCCCAAAGGGCATTGTGTTGTAGTAGAACACATCGAAGGGCATTGTAAACGCGGTATTCTCCTGGTCTTACTCCTTCATTCAAATTTGGTTATAGCCTGAGTAGGCATGGAGGAAGCAGAGGCGCTCACATCCAGCGGTGGAGTCGATGATTTGATCGATCCGTGGTAGCGGGAAGTGATCTTTTGGGCAGTGCTTGTTTAAAGAAGTGAAGTCCACGCACATCCGTAGGATATCCGTGTCCTTTTTTGGCACCAGCACCGTATTGGCGAGCCAAGTGCTTTCCTTGATCTCGCGTATGAATTTGGCCTTGAGCAGTCTGTTGATCTCCATTCAAACTGCATGCGCTCGTGGCTCAGATAGTCGCCTGATTGTTTGCTTGACTGGCCTTGCGTCGGGGTTGACGTTGAGTGCGTTCTCAGCGAATTCCCTGGGAACTCCTGGCATGTCCGCAGGACACCAGGCAAAAATTTCCCAGTGCTCACGGAGGAATTCGACGAGCGTGAGTTCCTATGCGGGACTCAAGGTTTTGGCGATGAGGGCCATTTTGGCGGGATCTGACGGATGGACCTGCACCTTCTTTGTGTGCACAGATGAGTCGAAGGAGAGATCAGGTGAGCTTGGCCTACTCCGGGGAGGCAGACTGTTGTCTGTCGTTTCCTTCAATCACGCGAGCTCCTCCTGCATGCCGAAGGACTAGGAGATTATGTTGAATTCCTTGTCGCAACTGTCAGATCGCTCAAAGATCCTGTTCATCGTGATGATGCCGTTGGGACCTAGCATTTTCATCTGTAGGTAGGCGTAGTGGGGTACCGCCATGAACCTAGCGAACGCGACGCGTCCGAGGATGCAGTGGTATTGTGAGGGCCAGTAGACGACCTCAAAGTCGATGCGCTCGCGCCGGAAGTTCTTTGGCGTGCCGAATATGACGTCGAGGTTGATTTTGCCCAGGGGTATACGCCTTTCCCTGGGACGATGCCGTGGAACGTTGTGTCTGATGCCTCCAAGAAGGTTAGAGGGATCCTCATTGCTTGCAATGTACTCGCGAATATGAGGTTGATGCCGCTTCCACCATCCATGAAGACGTGACTCATGTCGAAGCCTCCAATTTGCGCCTCGAGTAGGAGGGGGCAATGACCTGGGCGAGGTACTTGAGGCGGGTGGTCGCGTTTATCGAAGGTAATGCATGACTCACTGCCACTGAGGTACTCAGTGGTGGATGGTGGCGAGTGCATGGCCAAGTTGACTTGGCGAGTGATGGCTTTCTGCACCCTGTTGGAGGGGCGCCCCTTTTGGATCATCATGGTACCCATGGCCCGTGGGTACGGTTCTCCTCCGTGGTGCTGGTCCGGTGCAGCTCCGTTCGGGGGTGGCCCAGGTGGTGGTGGCGGTGCGCCATGTGCCACGGCGCCTGGAGCGGCTCCATAGCCTCTTTCGAGTGCGTTGCGGTTCATCCGAACCAATCCCTCGTGTAGCTTGAGGAACTCACGGCAGTCCTTGAGGAGGTGGCTGGACTTTGTCTTGTGGTCATGCTTATCGATGTAGAAGTGTACTGTGCATGGCCCGGACAGTTTGTCCTCGATGGAGGTCGCGGCTGCCTAGTCACGAGTGCGGCGTTGCCACACTTGCGTGGTTTTCCCGGAGTCGTGGTATCCGCCGCTGCGGTATCCGCTGTTGCGGTTGTCGTCGCGTCTATCAGCGTAGCCGGCTGCGACCATGTTGACGTCAAAACGATCGTCATAGATGCGCATGCGATGCTTGCCCCGGCGGTCACGTCTGCGTTCGAGTTCCGCCTCCTTGTCAGAGTGAGCGCGGTTTTTCACCGAATCTTCTCCATCGGCCCACCGATTCGCGATCTCCATCAGGTGGTCGATGGTCTGGGGCTTCGAGCGGCCCAGCTCCTCCCTGAGCTCTAGGCGGCAGACGCCACCGTTGAATGCATCAATCGCGCGGTCCTCCGAGATGTTTTCCGCGGAGTTCTTGATGATGGACCACCTTTGGATGTATGAGCGCAGCGATTCACCAGATCTTTGCTGGCAGCATCTCAGTTCTTCGATTTATCCGGGTCGTTTGTACGTGCCCTTAAAGTTGCGCACGAAGCTGTAAACCAGCTCATCCCAACTGCGAATGGATCTGCGTGGGAGGTTATTGAGCCATGCTCGGGCGGCGCCCTGCAGCTGTAGCTGCAAACATTGCATGGCAGTACTTCGACTGCCTCCGTCGAGCCTGACGGAGGAGATGTGATCCTCTAGCCAGATTTTAGGGTCTTGTAGACCGTTGAATTTCGGATTCTCCGACGCGAGTTTAAACCCTTTAGGCATTCTCTTCTGCCTAATGGATCTGCTGAAGCATCTGGCGCCGCAGAGCTCCCCATCTTCCTCTTCCGAGTCAGTCGACCGAGCACGTCGTGCCCTTGACTTGTCGATCTTGCGTTGCGTGAGGTCGTTGCGCGCATCGTAGTCACGATCGTGTCGCCATGAGCGACGGCGTCGAGACAGGTCGTGACTGTCATCGCTAGATGAGGGCGAGCAGTAGCGCTTTGTTAGCGCTTTGCCCTTTTTTGAGTCTGGTACCGGCTCCTTGTCGAGGGCAGACTCGATTAGCCCCAAGCCCGCGATCGTAGATTGGTGCATGGCAGTTCGGGGATCTCCAGCTGGCGGCTGGTTATTGAGGAGGTACATGGTGGTTGTTGTCACCGCAGCCTGCGGCGTCCTGGGAACCATGTTGCCTCTCGTGTCGACTGTCATAGAGCCGAAGTCGAGGACTTTCACGACCTCTATGTGTTCTTGCTCGGTGAGGTGAGCCATCCGCGACTGCCTCTTCTTGGCGAGGTACTCATTGCCTCTTGAGGAGGATCCTCCATAGGAGGAGAGCCTAGCGCGACGAAGGCTTGACTCGTCTGCTGCCTTTTTACGCGCCTCAAGTTGCACGATTACTTGTTTTTGGCGCTTGAATTCTTCTTTTAGGAGCCAGTGGTAGCCCATCAGCAGTTCCTGCGGGGACCCAAGGGGTAGAGGTGCACCTCGTAGGGCTTTGCGGCAGCGCTCCCACTCTTGCTCGTTGAGACTGATTACGACGCGTTCGCCGGTTTGCTCATTGATTATGCTGGGAGGTTCGACTGCTCCCCTGTTGGCGCCGTTACCGCTGTCGCCACCATTGCCACTGTTGGGTGGATCGGTGCCATTGCCGGTGTTACCGCCGTTACCGCGATTGGCGGAGGTGTCGCCTGCGTTAATGACGGTGCACATGAAGTGATTGGGGAAGCTGTTGCTTCCACAACTTTGAGATTTGGAACCATAGGTCCCATCTTCTGTGGCCAGATCGCTCAGATCGGAGTCGTGAATGCTATCGCTGATCGTGTTCCCGACTGCCACCGGAGCATTGAGCTCACTGAGGGTGCCGATCGATGGAGGGAACCATGATGCTGGAGCAATCGCCGGTGCTGTCGGTTGATTAGGCAGGCGAAGCGTGCCCATCTGACCAACTTGGAAGCGGAAGCTCCCAATGGCCAGGCTAATTCCATCGCCCACGGATTTGAAGGCCGGGCGGGTGGCCGGCGTGTGGACGGTGAAGTCGAAGGCGCCGAAGAGCTGGCGAATCTCCGCTGTTGCGGAGTTGTAGATTGCAGTTGATGGGGCCGAAGAAGCTGCAACATCAGCACTCCCGATTCCAACAGACGGCGCCAATTGACAAGGGTTTAACTCATCAATGCCCATTGTTATGGACTTGGGTTTTGGAGAAGGAGGGAGTGCTGGAGACATCTATCGGCTAGCAAACAAGCACACAGGGGACAAAGGATGTACCCAGGTTCAGGCCTCGTAGAGGTCCCTACTCCTGCTTGTCTGCTCGTGGAATTATCGAAGGAGTCGAAAGTTACAATGGTGCACATATGCAATCTGGCGAGGGTTGTGGAAACTAGGGTTGCGTGTGTCCTTCTCGCTGCCCCCTCCTAGCCTTTATATAGATAAGCTAGGTCTCGGGTAGCAGTCGAGTCGGTTACAAGTTAGGGTTTTCCCCTTCAAACTTTCTATCTTTAGCTTCTTCTTGTCCTTCAAGCAATTGAGAGTCCGCAGGTTACTCGAGTCCTTTCATCTGGGCCTTGGCGACACCGTGGGTCTGTACGTATTTAGATCGTATATACCAAGCTCGAGTACCTGTAGGGTATACCCATGTCAACTGGCAATTAAGGTGCTCCTTTTAATAGAGCACCGGAGCAAAGCATTAACACTCCGTGAACACATGTGATCCTCACATCAAAGCCATTCCCTTCAGATTATCCCAATTTCTGTCACTTCGGGGCCATAGGTTCCGGACAACAACATGTGTATACAACTTGCAGATAAGACCAAAAACAATAATATCATAATGAATCAATAACATGTTCAGATCTGAAATCATGGCACTCGGGCCCTAGTGACAAGCATTAAGCACAACAAGTCGCAACAAAGTCATAAAGCACTAATACAAGATACTAGGCACCATGCCCTAAGAATCCGATGCCATTACATGAACGATCTCATCCAATCCCTACCATCCCCATAGCCTACAGGGGGAATTACTCACTCATAGATGGGGGAAACATGGATGGTCGATGGAGAAGCGATGGTGATGATGATGGCGATGATCTCCTCCAATTCCATGTCCCGGCAGGGTGCCAGAACGGAGTTTCTGGTGTTGTTCCATGGAATCTGGTGGTGGCGGCGGAGCAGAACTCCTTCTGGAAAAACATCGAACGCCCCGAAGTTTTTAGGTCAAAAGGCTCCTTATAGGCGAAGAGAGAGGCCGAGGGGGTGCCTGGGGGGCCCACACCACTCCCTGGCGTGGCCTGGCCTGGCCCGCGCCACCAGGTGGTGTGGCCACCCCCTGGCTCTGCTCCGTCTCGTATTCTGGCTCCTGGAGTCTTCGGGTGAAATAGGATTTTTGGCATATTTTCCGTGATTTTTCCTGATAGTTGGTTTTCAGCACAAAAAGTAGACACCAAGGCAATTCTGCTGAAAACAGCGTCAGTCCGTGTTAGTTGCATTCAAATCACACAAGTTTAGAGGAGAAACAATAGCAAAAGTGTTCGGGAAAGTAGATACGTTTTGGACGTATCAACTCCCCCCAAGCTTAGCTTATCGCTTGTCCTCAAGCAATTCAGTTGAAAACTGTGTGCGATAAAAGAACTTTCACGAACACATTTGCTTCATATGATGTAAATATTCTCAGCAATGTGATCAACTACTTGGACAATTCGTAATAAAGTGTACGCAACCAAGTCTACTTAATAGTCTTTGCAAGCTATGAAGAGATTCCAACTCAAGAATAATAAGTAGCATGAAGCACAAACATAAGCAACATTACAATGCTCATAACAAGGTATGATAGAGTGGTATCTCGCTTGCCTTTGATTATGAATGCCAAGGCACCTCTGAAGTTCAAGTGATGACTAGAAGTAAATATATCAAGGATACACGCATCAAAGATCATAACACAAATAATCAAGTAATGGAACAAACACAAAGAATGACAAGTATGCTCTCAAGAAGGTGCTCAAAGAATATGTGGAGACTCAACAAGTAGAAGAAAAGGTTTTGAATAATTTGAAAGGCTTCCAAATGCTGAAAGTATGTTACTCATTAGCTTTGAGCTCTCATTGCCCCTATCATAAGCATCTTTAATGTGGTTAAGGTGAAAGTGGCACAACTAAGAGGATATGCTTGACAAGTCATAAATTGAAGTCTCATGCCCCTTACTTACAAAGACCGACCCTCATGCTACTCAACTTTAGTCACAAGTAAGCTCTTGTCATTGTAAGTATATACGTATCATAGAGAACTACCAACGGGGTACCCCTTGCACATGACACAGGAGCTATCCCATAATCAAAAGAACAAGGCAAGCAGACAATGAGCATCTCGGCGATCTTTTTATTTACTATGTGCATAGATTTTTATTGAGGATGCTTCATAGAATGCTCATTATGGTTATGCTGCAAGTTTCCACCATGATTAGGCATGGCTTAGGCTAGCGGCCTAGGCGTTTCTCTAACATACATACAAACTCCATGATCTTACAAGTTCCACTTTTATTTCACACCGCGGGGATCCATAAGCAAAAGAACATGATATCAACTAGGTACAAAGTACCTATGAAGCGTTGAAACCGGTCCCCATGATACATGGTTCTGCTAACTTCAACTCATAAAGCGCAAGCATATGCGCAACAAAGAAGGACACAATGGTTCAGGTTTATTAAGTGCAAGAAAATAAAGTGTGCCATCAAGTTCGTGAGAGCTTTACTAACTAACTTTCTCATAACAAGCAAACATTTTATTCGGAAGAAAACAAGGCATATTGAATATGCACGGAGGTAGCAAATGATGCTAATGGGTAGGTATGGTGGACACTTTAGAAATATTTGGTTTAGGGAGTTGGGAACTTGAGTAAGACATACTCAGTGAAAGTGAAGACTAGCAAAAGTAAGGGAGTGACAAACGAGAGAGCAATAGCTGCCATTATCATGCTTGCAACAAAACAGGACTACTCATGGCATGAAAGTGATTCAAGATCCTCAAGGCAAAATAATTCATTAAGGCTTAACTGATTATCACAGTCATGTGCATGTGTGAGCATGTGCCAAGTCAATTCAAATGAAACATTCAGAGGAGGATACCGCAGTGTCATACCAATTTATGAATAGAGCAATGCAAGCAAACATTCATAAGACATGCTACAAACTATTAGCGAGCTAGAGCTAATCATAATAAAGCAAGAACTACTAAGCATACAAAGATAACATACACCCTACTTGAACGGACTAAGCAAGCTCACAATGATGAGTATATGTACAAAATGAAAACAAATAGAGTTCGTTACCAACCTCTTACCACGCCTCAAGTTGTCATTGATCCTCATTATTTCTCTTCACTTGTGTGGCTTGAATAATAATATGAAACCAATATCCACTGAGGACTGCCGAACCCTATAGCAAACTCGCAAAAACCAAAGAAGAACGACAAATATTTTTGGTGTTTTCGATTTTTAAACAAGAACCAAAAGGGAAAAACAAAGCAAAGCAAAATCTTTTTGGGTTTTTCGAAAAGTTCAAACAAAGCAGGCAAAAAGAAGAAGCAAACCAAAGAGAAACAACAGAAATATTGTTGGTCCTTTTGTGTTTTTAGAAAGCAAAAGAAAAGAAGAACGAAAACTAAAAAGAGAACGAAAACATGAATATACAAAGTACCGACGCAACATGATATGGAGATGAGTGCGGTGTCGGCGTACCTCCCCCCAAGCTTAGGCTTTTGGCCTAAGTGGGTATCAATCCCAAGCTGGCCAGGATGAAGTGTCACCCTGGTACGACGAAGAGGTCCCCTCATCCTGGTGCGAACTCGAGTACGTCCCTCCGTAATGCGCGGAGTAATCATAGGAGGGCACATCCTCCTGGTGCTGCTCGTGGAAACCTAGCAAGCGAAGCTGCTCGTCCACCTCCTCCTTGGAGCGCAACCACGGTCTCCTATGAACACTAAACAAAGCAGGCTGTGGCAAAAGGATCTCCCTTTCATCCCCGTCAGTGAAAAGCATCCTATATACTAGATTGTTCAAATCAGAGGTAGCAGTGACAAAGTGATGAGTTTTCATGGCAACAAGGTCAAGCCTCTGTGGTGCCAGCATAACATCATAGGGATCCACTGAAAGACCTAATGCATTGACTATACGCGAGGCAATGATGCCCCCATAGATAGGGCCCATAGCAGCTAGGCGGCGAGCAATAAGCGAGCCAAGATTGTACCGAGTATCATTGTTAAGCACAGGAGCAAGGAATGCTAAATGATAGTTTGAGATATTACTTGTGTTCTCCCTACCCAATACACTAGTAGCAAGATAATATGCAAAGTATCTAAGAGCAGGGAGTTGGATATTTCTTATCTTTCCGCGCTGCGCCACGTGGTCATCATCATTGGTCACCCCTTGGTAAAGCTCCAACAAATTAGCGGGTCGCCCTTGAATTTTCTTCATGGTCCCTGTCATGCGCACACCTACAATACTGCAAAATCTCTCCAAAGGCCTGGTGAAGGGCAGATCATAGATTTTAAAAGAGACTGTAGACTGATAGGGTGTGTTAGTAAACGTGAAGCTCTCAACAAAAGTTTTGGTGAGTATAGCGTATTGCGCACTCTCATCTTGCATATATGAGGTCAAACCAACCCTCTCAATTAGTAGCAAGAAATCATCAAGAATACCTTCAGCTTGTAAGAAAGTAAAACAAGGAAAAGAGGATGGGTGAGCATCCCCATCATCCCTTTCACTGCCAATACAAGTTGCAATGAGATCTTCATTGTATGGTGGCCTAGCTTGAGAGGCTGTTCTTGAGGGCCTCGACCTCCTAGGTGCATCACTCTCAAATATCTCTCCAAAAGTATGGTTGTTCATGCTTGGTATTCTGAAATTTAAACACCTATTAAACAAGTGATTGCAAAGTAAATATAATGAAGGATTCTACTCATAGGGACTTGCAAGAGGCCTAAACATGCATCAAAACTATATCTCTAAGCATCAAACAAGCTTACAAGCCCTCATAACTAGTCACCTACAGCAGCAAAATACTCAACATATAATCCACTAAACACAAATCTACTTGGGCAAGGGGAGGAGTCACATACCAGGGAACAAATGCTCCAAATTTCAGCAAGAAATATGGGCTGAGCAAGGAGATCAAAAAAATCGAGAGAAAGCACAACAAGAACGCGATTTTGAGATATGAACTGGAGCTTACTCGGGAGAGAGAAGAAAGTGGCAGGTGAGAGAGTTAGTGGGGGGCCAGGGGTGGCCCACACCAGGGCATGGCGCCATCCAAGGCTGGCCGCGCCACCATGTGGTGTGCCTGCCTAGTGGCCCCCCGGTACCTCCCAGGTACTCCTCTGCCCCTTTTTCACGTAAAAATTTAATATGAATTTTCTAGAATTTTTCGAGACACTTTATTTTTGGGAAATTTTCAGAAATAGAAGAATGGTTTTTTTGACAAATAGATTTTTTTTATTTTGGAAACATGATGCAAGGACAAAACAAGGCTAGAACTACAGAAGTTCTAACATGCAAGCAACTAACAACAAAAATAAAACTAAACGAAAGAAAAAACTAAAATGCAAAGGATAGAAATAAACAGAGATAATCATAATGAAAACATTGTTTTGCTCAATGGAATCCTTTTGTTAACAAGGTTGATCAAGTCTTGCTACCAAAACAATGGCATATGAGACAAAACTTTGTACTCCACTAATGATTATATTACCTCAACCTTGATAACAATGGTCCCAATCATAATAGTTTCAAATTTTTCTCTTGGTATGGGAAAATATATTTCTCCAACTTGAATGCCTTCAACATGTTCAATTGAATTCAAACCATAAGTCCTTTCAATCTTCTTGGGGAAATAGATAGTATGTTCCTTGTCATTAACATTGAAGGTCACCTTTCCTTGATTACAATTAATAACAGCTCCTGCAGTATTAAGAAAAGGTCTCCCAAGAATAATAGACATATTATCATCTTCAGGCATTTCCAGCACAACAAAATCAGTTAATATCAAGCAATTGTGAGCCACCTGAACAGGTACATCCTCACATATACCCACACGAATAGTGGTAGATTTATCAGCCATTTGCAAAGATATATCAGTTGGTATTAATTTTTCAAGTTGAAGCCTCTCATAGAGAGAGAAAGGCATAACACTAACTCCAGCTCCCAAATCACACAAAACAGTTCTAACATAACTGTTCTTAATAGAGCAAGGGATAGTTGGAATCCCTGAGTCTCCAAGTTTCTTAGTAACCTTACCATTGAAGGAATAATTAGCAAGCAAAGTAGCAATTTCTTCATTAGGGATCTTCCTTTTATTCGAGACAATGTCCTTCATATACTTTGAGTAAGGAGGCAATTTAATAGCATCAATCAAAGGAATTTGCAAGAATAAAGGCTTCATCCACTCACAAAACTTATTATAGTGTTCATCTTCCTTTGACTTGTGTTTCTTACCAGGGAAAGGCATAGGTTTTTGGACCCAAGGCTCTCTTTCACTATCATGTTTCTTAGCAATAAAATTTTCTTTAGTGTATTTAGTATTCTTAGTGTGTTTTTCAGGTTCTTCTTCAACTTTTTCTTCATTAGGAACAACATTTTCTTCATTACCACTTTCAGTTTCAGCATCATAGATAGATATACTATTAGGATGTATAGCAGGTTCAGAGGGTTCTACAATAGTTTTATGTTTTTTTCCTTTTCCTACGAGTAGAACCACTATTTTCAGCTTGTTGAGAATCTTGCTCAATTCTTGGGTAGCAGCACCACTTCTAGTTCTAATTTCATAAGCATGTTTTTCTTTAGCAGCATTAACTAGCAAGTCATTTTGCACTTTAACGAGTTGATATATTTGAGTTTGAACCATTTGAAAGTGTTTAACAATCATTTTAACATCATTAGAGGTTCTTTCCACAATATCTTTCAACTCAACAATAGCACTAGTGTTTTCCATTAGATGATTTTGCACCCTTTTATTAAAGTTATCTTGCTTAACAATAAAGATATCAAATTCTTCTAAGCATTGATCAGGAGGTTTAGAGTAAGGGACATCACCTTCATCAAAGTGTTGGAGAGAGTGTACCTCAATAGTGGATGAGTAGGGAATATGCTTACATAATTCTTCTATAGGAGGTAAATTCTTGACATCTGCAGCTTTAATTCCCTTCTCCTTAAGACATTTCTTAGCTTCCTTCATCACTTCATCATTTAATTCAATAACTCCCCTCTTCTTTGATGTTGGAATAGGCATGGAAATAGATGGTTCAGGTATAGCTTGTTTAGGAGGAGTCCAATCTTCATAATTCTTGCTTATTTTAGCCATTAATTCCTCAGCTTCCATAGGAGTCCTATTCCTGAAAACACAATCAGCACAACTATCTAGGTATGTCCTAGATTCTTCGGTTAGTCCATTATAAAATATATCAAGAAGCTCATTCTTAGGTAATGGACTTCTAGCCTGTGCATGAATCAAAGCACAAAACCTTGCCCAAGATTCGGGCAATACCTCTTTTTCTCCATGTTTAAAATCAAAAAGTTCCTGCAAAATAGCATGTCTAGCACTGGGAGGAAAATATTTCTGCAGGAAAGTACTAATCAAGCACTCAGGGCTATCAATAGATCCCGGAGGTAAATTACTAAACCAAGTTTTAGCTTCTCCTTTCAGTGAAAAGGGAAAAATCTTAGCAACAAAGTAAGTACGCATCTTAATATCATCAGAAAACAAGCCACTCATGGTAGAAAGTTCATTCATATGTGCTACCACACTTTCATTTTTAGTCCCACAAAAAGGTTCTTTCTCGACAATAGCTATGTAAGATAGATCGAGAGAGAAATCATAATCTGCATCTATAATGTTTATGGGAGAAGCAGCAAACTTAGCATCAAGAGATAATTTGGGTCTAATAGTACGCCTCTCAAGGAGACTCTTAGCAACGCTCCTATCATGGGTATTTTTACATTCTTTAATAAATTCATCAGTCATCTCAACATAACCATCTTCAATATCATAACTCTCACTAGACTCATGTGAGCTAACAGGTGTGGTAGTGTCTTCATTAGGAGTTTCGGTATTTCCAGCTATAGTTCTAGCAATCGTAGCATCTAGGAAAGGACCTAATGAACCACTCTTATCAAGCACGGTAGAAGCAGCATCATAAGCATAAGAAGTTTCAGATTCAGCAGTAGTAGCAGTGTGTGTAGCATGTGTATGTGGTGGTGTAAGGAACTTACCCATAACAGACGGTGAATCAAGAGCAGCAGAGGTGTTTAGAACCGTACCTATGATGGATGGATAGCAGCGAACAATAGAGAATCCAAGTGAACTTGATAAATAAAGCTATGCTCCCCGGCAACGGCACCAGAAAATAGTCTCGATGACCCACAAGTATAAGGGGTGTATCGCAGTATTTTCGAGGGAAGTGAAACCCAATTTATTGATTCGACACAAGGGGAGCCAAAGAATATTTATAAGCCTTAACAACTGAGTTGTCACTTCAGCTGCACCTAGAAACAATCTTGCTCGCAGCAGTTTATCAGTAGCAACAGTTTTGTAGTAGGAATAGTAAAGTAACAGTAGTAGTAAAGCAAAGACAGTAGTAACAAAAGCAGTAAACAGTGGGATTCGAGTGCGGTAGGCATAGGGATGGATGGACGGGCGTTGCATGGACAATACAATTCACATAGCAATCAGAACATAGGGCAATTGCAGATAAATAAGATAAAGCATCCAAGTACTAGACAATCCTAGGCATGTGTTCCATATATAGTCATACGTGCTCGCAATGAGAACTTGCACAACATCTTTTGTCATGCCATCCCGTTTGCAGCGGGGCCTCTAGGGAACTACTGGCAATTAAGGTGCTCCTTTTAATAGAGCACCGGAGCAAAGCATTAACACTCCGTGAACACATGTGATCCTCACATCAAAGCCATTCCCTTTCGGTTATCCCGATTTCTATCACTTCGGGGCCATACGTTCCGGACAACAACGTGTGTATACAACTTGTAGATAAGACCAAAAACAATACTATCATCAATCAATAACATGTTCAGATCTGAAATCATGGCACTCGGGCCCTAGTGACAAGCATTAGGCACAACAAGTCGCAACAAAGTCATAAAGCACTAAAAAAAGACACTAGGCACCATGCCCTAACAATCTGATGCCATTACATGAACGATCTCATCCAATCCCTACCATCCCCATAGCCTACAGCCGGGGATTACTCACTCATAGATGGGGGAAACATGGATGGTCGATGGAGAAGCGATGGTGATGATGATGGCGATGATCTCCTCCAATTCCCTGTCCCGGCAGGGTGCCAGAACGGAGTTTCTGGTGCTGTTTCGTGGAATCTGGTGGTGGCGGCGGAGTGGAACTCCTTCTGGAAAAACGTCGAACCCCCCGAAGTTTTTAGGTCAGAAGGCTCCTTATAGGCGAAGAGAGAGGTCGAGGGGGTGCCTGGGGGCCCACACCACTCCCTGGCGTGGCCTGGCCTGGCCCGCGCCACCAAGTGGTGTGGCCACCCCCTGGCTCTTCTCCGTCTCGTATTCTGGCTCTTGGAGTCTTTGGGTGAAATAGGATTTTTGGCATATTTCCCGGGATTTTTCCTGATAGTTGGTTTTCTGCACAAAAATTAGACACCAAGGCAATTCTGCTGAAAACAGCGTCTGTCCGCGTTAGTTACATTCAAATCACACAAGTTTAGAGGATAAACAATAGCAAAAGTGTTTGGGAAAGTAGATATGTTTTGGACGTATCAAGAAGCTTGGTCTAGAATCTCTGGTCTACATGAAAAAACCGAGCCTAAAATGACTCAAAGTTTGTTCCTTAGCAGTTTTTACCTTGGGATTGGTCTTTGCTATAGATATGCTTTAGATGTTGTTGTGGGAGGATATTTCCTCCAATGTAATGAGGATGATGCTATTAATGCTATAAAGAAATTGATCCCCACTTACAACTTGCCTAGCCAAACTGATATTTCTTTCGCAAAAACATTTCCTAGATTGAATACTCTTGAGACTGGCACTGCTAGCTTAAAAGATTGCTATGATACGCTTAGGGAGCATGACAATTATGTTCCAATAAATTCTGAACCATCAAAGTGGCTCCCTACAGTAAAGATTGAGATAAACACTGAAACTTTTCAAGCTCTCTATGATATCATGTCTGAATTTTGTCTTATGCCCAAAGATATTTATAAATCTCTGAATACTTGGGGGCTTACTTAAGGAGGAAAAGAAATATCTCTTGCTAACAATACTACCATATTACCTCTTGGAATAGCTGAAGGAGTGTTTACAAAGATCCTTGGGAAAATGATTTCTACTGATTATCTTGTTATTGAATGTGCAGGAAAAGGACAAATTACACTTGGAAGGTCCCTATTAGAACTCCTTGGAGCAATAATAGATGTGGGAAAGGGGACCATGCACCTTTCTTCTCCACCAAACAATCATATCTTCCCCAAGGTAAGAACAAAAGTAAGAGAGGTAAGGGCAAGAAATTTGGTTTTAATACTTCTTCATTTGAGAACACTTGATTCTTTCTTGCTTCTTATGCCTAACTTAAAGGCGTTAAACAAAAGTACTTATTGGGAGATAACCCAAAAGTTTTAGATGAGTCTTTGAAGTTATTACCTCTGTAATAACCTCTCCTTATCCTTTTTATTTTATTTTTGTGCCAAGAGTAACCTCTAATGAGAGAGAAGTAATGATTGGGAAAGTTGTTGTCCCGAAACAGATTTCTGTGCTTCACCGTAAAAATTCGTGTCAAACCTCTGAACGTATTTTTGAGGCATGAGTTTTTGTTCTTCTGCCCCAGGTTGTTATCTAACTTTCTTTAGTTCAACACTTTTTGATTTGAGAAACAGAAGGTCTTTGAAAAAATTCGTCTTTACCTGCTGGTCTGTTTTGACAGATTTCTGTCATTTTCTGCATTTGCTTCTTGTTGGTTCCTTTTTGAGTTATTTTGGGGAATTGAGCTTTTTTAGGGAAGTGCTATAGTAGCTAGTGTTCTAATGGAAGTTTATTTTGTGTTAGAACTGGACCTTAAGACTTATTTATCTTGAGTGCACTAATGTTGCTAATAAAGATTGTGTGAAGTTTTGTATGAAGGAAAAAATTCAGGTGTATGGAAGGAATGAGTAATGAGATGAAGGATGGACTAAAGCTCAAGCTTGGGGATGCCACGCGTGTCACCCGAAGAAATATCCAAGAAGTACAAGCGTCAAAGCTTGGGGATGCCCAAGGCATCACCTTCTTCATCAATAAAAGTCCCAGGTTTCTTCCAAACGCTTCATTTTTATTGTTCATGCACAGTTGTGTTGTTCTTGGAGCGTCTTATTTTTCTTTTTCGTTTGGTTTTCGTTTGCTTTTGTTTGCTTAGTTGTCTGAATAAATTGGTTGGACCCCCCTCTTTCATACATTGGTTTGCAAATAGTTTAGTTTGGTTTGGAAAAGAGTAGGAAAGTTCATACTTATGTGGTAAAAAGAGTTCGTTTTTGACTATGGCCTATGCTTTGTCATGCCATGCTTGATATTGTTTTGGCTTTATGCTTAGTATTCTTTGCTGTAGCATGACTTGTTATAAACAATTGAGATTTCCTAATGTGCCTTGGATGAATCATGCGTTGTTTTAGCACATTAAAGCATAGTATAGTGGTATTCTCCTTTGATGCTTTATTTGGGTTGACTTGGCACATGCTCACACCATGTTATGACTATCTCAAGTCACCATAGACTTTATGATCCTTTAGTTTTCAACTTGTAGTATCACTTTATGCTTTGATCAATGATGTTTTGTCGCTCTACATGATTATGGGCATTATTGCTCTCTTAGTTTGTCGCTCCCAGTCTTTTGCTAGCCTCCACAACCAAGTATGAGTTCCACTGATGCATCCAACTCCCTAAACCAAGTTATTCCAAAGAGTCCACCATACCTACCTACTACGTTCTGCTATTCCAAGTATATTCATGCCTTTGTTTACCTTCCAAATTAAACTTGTTATGAGAAAACTAGTGATTAAAGCTCTCACGAACTTGATGGCACACTTTACTTTTCTTGCCCTTAATAAACTTGAACCACTGTGTCTTCTATGTTGTATATGCTTGCACTTATTTGTTGGGAATTAGCAGAACCATGCTTTCATGGGGAACGCTTTCAACATTGCACTTGGTACTTGTACCTAGTTGATATCATGCTCTTTTGTATATGGATTTCGTCGGTGTGAAATGGAAGGGGAGCTTGTAAGTGCATGGAGTTATGTATATGTGTTAGAGAAACGCCTGGACCGCTGGTCTAATCCATGCTGACATGGTGGAAACCTGCAGCGTAACCATAATGAGTTGTCTATGAAGCATTCTTCTTATAAAAAAAGAGTCCCATATTGAGAAAAAAAGAGAAAAAGAGAAAAAAAAGAGATTATGAAAAGAGGAAAGAGAGAAAAAAAGCACCATATTCCCATGGTAAATAAGAAGATTGTTGAGATGCTCGTTGTCTGCTTGCCTTGTCATTTTGATATGGGGATTCTTCCGTATCATCGGGCAAGGGGTACCCTATTAGCGGTTCTCTATGATACACATATACTTACAATGACAAGAACTTACCGGTGACTAAACTTGAGTAGCATGAGGAGCAGCCCTCGTATACAAGGGACATGAGATTTCTAACTTATACTTCATCAAGCATATAGACCATAGTTTGTTCACTTTAACTTTAATCAATTCAAGATGCTTATGATAGGGGCAATGAGAGCTGAAAGCTATAAGTACCATAATTTTTGGAAGCTCTTTATGAGACTTGAATCCCTACTTCCTTTTATAAAGGCCTTTCTTCCACCATTATATTGAGTCTCCACCTTCTATCTTTATGCACCTACTTTGAGAGCATAGTGGCCATTCTTAGTTCTATGTGCATTGTCCCATGACTAGTTGATTTATGCATAACTTGATATTACTTGTTTTAAACTATTTGTATCTAGTCACTCTTATGAACTTTGAAGGTGTCCTATGCATTTATATTTGCTACTCTATTGAGGGACAAGCTGAATACTTTTATGCTATGTTTTCTTCATGTGAAACAAACAAACGTCTTGCAAAGCATTGTTATTCATGAATCTTTTGTTTGTGCCTTTTCATGTTGCATCATAGTTTCTTTGTCTTATTGCTAGAACTTTGTCTTTCATGTTATGATTGAAGTACTATGATCCCAGCTTTGAATGTTTTACAAATACTTTGATCAAGTCTTTGATGGTGCATGTCACCTCAAAATATTATTTTTTCTTTTTATCACTTACATAATCGAGGACCAGCAGGAGTTAAGCTTGGGGATGTTGATACATTGCAAATGTATCTATAATTTTTGATGTTCCATGCTTGGTTTTATCCACTTTCTTGTGTTTTGTTCCAACTTTGGAGTACTTTTCATATGATTTCTTGGACTAAACTATTAAAAAGAGCCACAGTCCCAACTGCCTGTTTTCGGATGTTTTTGGTTCCACGAAAGTCAGAAAATGAATATTCTAGGAATTGGACGAGACAAAAGCCAAAGTGCCTATTTTTCTGGAAGTCATCAGATGCCAGAATAAGAGATGGAGAGGGGCCAGGGGCCAGAGGCCACCACACCAACTGGCCGCGCGGCCTAGCCTGGCCGTCGCTGGGGGTGGTGTGGCCGCCCCTGGCACCCCCTCGGCCTTCCCTTCCGACTATAAGATGCCATCGGGATGAAACCCTAAGGGCCCGATCAAAAATCCACGATAGAGTCTGTAGCCGCCGACATCTCCATCCCTAGATCGGGAGGGATCTGAAGCTCTTCCCGGCACCCTGCCGGAGAAGGGAATTCACCCTGGAGGCCTTCTTCATCACCATGCAAGCCTCCGGTGTGATGCGTGAGTAGTTCATCCTTGGACTAGAGATCCATGTAGTAGCTAGATGGCTGGTTCTCCTCCTTTGTGCTTTCATGTCTAGATCTTGTGAGCTCCATTCATGATCAAGATCATCTATTTGTAATCCTACATGTTGTGTTTGCGGGGATCCGATGGATATTGAGATGCTATTTCAGATTGATTATTGATTCTATCATGTCTTTGTTATTTGTGATCTTGCATGCTTTCCGTTGTTAGTAGCTATCTTGTCCAAGTAGATGCTAGCAACTCCAAGAGTTAGTATTTATGCTCGATAGTGGGTTCATGCCTCTAGTAATCTGGGGAAGTGATACATTGCAAATGTATCTATAATTTTTGATGTTCCATGCTTGGTTTTATCCACTTTCTTGTGTTTTGTTCCAACTTTGGAGTACTTTTCATATGATTTCTTGGACTAACCTATTAACAAGAGCCACAGTGCCAGCTGCCTGTTTTCTGCTGTTTTTGGTTCCAGGAAAGTCAGAAAATGAATATTCTCGGAATTGGACGGGACAAAAGCCAAAGTGCCAATTTTTCCGGAAGTCATCAGATGCTATAATATAAGACGGAGAGGGGCCAGGGGCACCACATCACCTGGCCGCGCAGCCCAGCCTGGCCCGTGCCAGGGGGTGGTGTAGCCGCCTCCGGCACCCCCTCGGCCCCTTCCGCCTATAAGATGCCCTCGGGCTGAAAACCCTAAGTACCCGATCAAAAATCCATGAAAGAGTCTGTAGCCACCGTCATCTCCATCCCTAGATCGGGAGGGATCTAAAGCTCTTCCAGGCACCCTGCCGGAGAGGGGAATTCACCCTGGAGGCCTTCTTCATCACCATGCAAGCCTCCGGTGTGATGCGTGACTAGTTCATCCTTGGACTATGGATCCATGTAGTAGCTAGATGGCTGGTTCTCCTCCTTTGTGCTTTCATGTCTAGATCTTGTGAGCTCCGTTCATGATCAAGATCATCTATTTGTAATTCTGCATGTTGTGTTTGCGGGGATCCGATGGATATTGAGATGCTATTTTAGATTGATTATTGATTCTATCATGTCTTTGTTATTTGTGATCTTGCATGCTTTCCGTTGTTAGTAGCTATCTTGGCCAAGTAGATGCTAGCAACTCCAAGAGTTAGTATTTATGCTCGATAGTGGGTTCATGCCTCTGGTAATCTGGGGAAGTGACAGAAATCTCTAAGGTACTAGATGTGCTGTTGCTACTAGGGAGAAAACAACAATCCTTTGTTCATAGAACAATCGTATTGTTTACATTACATGCAATTCGTAAAGCAATAATCTGTTGCTTGTAACTTAATACTGGAGGGGGTTCGGATGATAACCTGAAGGTGGATTATTAGTCATAGATGTACTTGGATGGCGGTTTATGTATAATGTTGTAATGCCCAATCAAGTTCCAAAGGAGTCAAGATGATTAGTATATGCATGTATTGCTTTCTCGATGTTTGTCAATTGCCCCGCTGTAATTTGTTCACCTAGCATGTTATCTATCTAAGGAGAGCCACCTCTAGTGAACTATGGATCCCGGTCCTTTTCTTTACATACAATCTATAAACTGTTTACTTCTTTGTGTTTACTTTCTACAAACTTTTACTTCTTTCCATTCGAAACATTTAATCCTTTGTTTTCCGCAAAACACGGTGAGATTGACAACCTCATCGCAAATTGGGGACAAAGTTCTGTGGTTGTGTTGTGCAGGTCTCCACGTTGCTACTAGCACCGGTAGTGCGCCCTGCCAAGTCTTAGCTAGCAACACCTTTGGGATCTTTCCTTGCTCCTACTGGTTCGATTAAACCTTGGTTTCATAACTGAGGGAAACTTGCTGCTGTGCTCATCATACCTTCCTCTTGGGGTTCGCAACGAGCTCTACATCATCATTGCTCCAGCATTTTTTTGGCGCCATACACAGAGCCATCAAGCATTTTTTTAGCGCCGTTGCCGAGGAGTCAAGGACATCTTCACAAGGGGAGTCCCTCATAACCAATCTCTTTACTTTGTTATTTTTGTTTTGCTTTGTTTGCTTGTTTCTTATTCAAAAACACACAAAAATTAGTTTTACAAGTTTGCTTTCTTTTCAAAAACACAAAAACATTAAGTCTCCTTTAGTTGTCATCTCTTCCTTAGCTCACCATGTTGATCCCCAAATTCACTCTGAAAGACCTTTCAATTGGTAGTGGTTCTATAATTGGGAAAGATAATATTGAAGAATTCTTTAATCATGTTAGCAAACATGAAGATACTGAGGATAGATCCCTTGCAGAACTTGCTCCAAACTATGAGATTGCTGTAGCTTCTTTAATTCACATGTTAGAAGCTAGGTTTGTTAACCTCAACCCCTTAATGCAAGTAATGTTTCTTAAGCTTAAAGAAATTGAAGACCCTGAAAAGAGGGACTTTATTCTAGAAACTTTGTTTAAGGAGTTCTACGATGTTGCCAAGGAAGCTAGGAAAGTCTTTGAACGTTTCAATATGCTAGGCTCATGTGTAGATGTTGTTGGTACACGAGAAAAAATGAACAAAACCGAACTTAATGGGGAGGAACCTAACATACCAACACCCTTTAAACTAGTGGCAATACATGATGCCATAGAAAAGAATCTTGATTGGATTGTTCCTGCAAACCCTTTTGATGAGAATAGTGAACCTAAGAGCATTGAGAGAGGATCCTCTAGAACTTATTTGGATGATATACATTGCCTTGTTGAAAATATTTCTGGTAATGATCTTCATGCTTCTTCATTTGAGAACACTTGATTCTTTCTTGCTTCTTATGCCTAACTTAAAGGCGTTAAAGAAAAGTATTGATTGGGAGATAACCCAAAAGTTTTATATGACACTTGGAAGTTATTAGTAATAACTGCTCCTTATCCTATTTATTTGCTTTTTGTGCCAAGAGTAACCTCTAATGAGAGAGAAGTAATGATTGGGAAAGTTGCTGTCCCGAAACAGATTTCTGTGCTTCACCATAAAAATTTGTGTAAAATCTCTATACGTCCTTTTGATGCATGAATTTTGTGCTTCTGCCGCAGGTTGTTATCTAACATTTGTTAGTTCAACACTTTTTGATTTGAGCAATATAAGGTCTTCGAAAAAATTCGTCTTTACCTGCTAGTCTGTTTTGACAGATTTCTGCCATTTTCTGCATTTGCTTGTTGTTGGTTCCTTTTTGAGTTCTTTTGGGGAATTGAGCTTTTTGAGGGAAGTGCTACAGTAGCTAGTGTTCTAATGGAAGTTTATTTGGTGTTAGAACTGAACCTTAAGACTTATTTATCTTGAGTGCACTAATGTTGCTAATAAAGATTGTGTGAAATGTTGTATGAAGGAAAAATTTCGGGTGTATGGAAGGAATGAGTAATGAGATGAAGGATGGACTAAAGCTCAAGCTTGGGGATGCCACGCGTGTCACCCCAAGAAATATCCAAGAAGTACAAGCGGCAAAGCTTGGGGATGCCCAAGGCAATCCCCTTCTTCATCAATAAAAATCCTAGGTTTCTTCCAAATGCTTCATTTTTATTGTTTCATGCACAGTTGTGTTGTTCTTGGAGCGTCTTCTTTTTCGTTTTCGTTTTGGTTTTTAGTTTTCTTTTTTTTGCTTAGTTTTCTTAATAAATTGGTTGGACCCCCTCTTTCACACATTGATTTGCAAATAGTTTGGTTTGGTTAGGAAAAGAGTAGGAAAGTTCAAGCTTATGTGGTAAAAAGAGCTCGTTTTTGACTGTGGCGTATGCTTTGTCATGTCATGCTTGATATTGATTTGGCTTTATGCTTAGTATTCTTTGCTGTAGCATGACTTGTTATAAACAATTGAGATTGCTCAATGTGCCTTGGATGAATCATGCGTTGTTTTAGCATATTAAAGCATAGTATAGTGGTATTCTCCTTTGATGCTTTATTTGGGTTGACTTGGCGCATGCTCACACCATGTTATGACTATCTCAAGTCACCATAGCCTTTATGATCCTTTAGTTTGCAACTTTTAGTCTCACTTTATGCTTTGATCAATCATGTTTTGTCGCTCTGCATGATTATGGACATTATTGCTCTCTTAGTTTGTCAGTCCTAGTCTTTTGCTAGCCTCCACAACAAAGTATGAGTTCCACTCATGCATCCAGCTCCTTAAACCAAGTTATTCCAAAGAGTCCACCATACCTACCTACTACGTTATGCTATTCCAAGTATATTCATGCCTTTGTTTACCTTCCAAATTAAACTTGTTATGAGAAAACTAGTGATTAAAGCTCTCACGAACTTGATGGCACACTTTACTTTTCTTGCCCTTAATAAACTTGAACCACTGTGTCTTCTATGTTGTATATGCTTGCACTTATTTGTTGGGAATTAGCAGAACCATGCTTTCATGGGGAACGCTTTCAACATTGCACTTGGTACTTGTACCTAGTTGATATCATGCTCTTTTGTATATGGATGTCGTTGGTGTGAAATGGAAGGGGAGCTTGTAAGTCCATGGAGTTATGTATATGTGTTAGAGAAACGCTTGGGCCGCTGGTCTAATCCATGCTGACATGGTGGAAACCTGCAGCGTAACCATAATGAGCTGTCTATGAAGCATTCTTCTTATAAGAAAAAGAGTCCTATATTGAGAAAAAAGAGAAAAGAGAAAAAAGAGATTATGAAAAGAGGAAAGAGAGAAAAAAGCACCATATTCCCATGGTGAATAAGAAGATTGCTGAGATGCTCGTTCTCTGCTTGCCTTGTCATTTTGATATGGGGATTCTTCCGTATCATCGGGCAAGGGGTACCCCGTTGGCGGTTCTCTATGATACACATATACTTACAATGACAAGAACTTACCTGTGACTAAACTTGAGTAGCATGAGGAGCGGCCCTCGTATACAAGGGACATGAGATTTCTGACTTATACTTCGTCAACCATTGTCTCTTCAAGATGCTTATGATAGGGGCAATGAGAGCTGAAAGCTATAAGTACCATAATTTTTGGACGCTCTTTATGAGACTTGAATCCCTACTTCCTTCTATGAAGGCCTTTCTTCCACCATTATTTTGAGTCTCCACCTTCTACCTTTATGCACCTTCTTTGAGAGCATAGTGGCCATTCTTAGTTCTATGTGCATTGTCCCAAGACTAGTTGATTGATGCATAACTTGATATTTCTTGTTTTAAACTATTTGTATCTAGTCACTCTTATGAACTTTGAAGGTGTCCTATGCATTTATATTTGCTACTCTATTGAGGGACAAGCTGAATACTATTATGCTATGTTTTCTTTATGTGAAACAAACAAACGTCTTGCAAAGCATTGTTATTCATGAATCATTTGTTTATGCCTTTTCATGTTGCATCATAGTTTCTTTGCTTATTCCTAGAACTTTGTCTTTCATGTTATGATTGAAGTACTATGATCCCAGCTTTGAATGTTTTACAAATACTTTGATCAAGTCTTTGATGGTGCATGTCACCTCCAAAATTATTCTTTATTTTTATCACTTACCTACTCGAGGACAAGCTGGAGTTAAGATTGGGGATGTTGATACATTGCAAATGTATCTATAATTTTTGATGTTCCATGCTTGGTTTTATCCACTTTCTTGTGTTTTGTTCCAAATTTGGAGTACTTTTCATACGATTTCTTGGACTAAGCTATTAACAAGAGCCATAGTGCCAGCTGCCTGTTTTCTGCTGTTTTTAGTTCCAGGAAAGTCAGAAAATGAATATTCTCGGAATTGGACGGAACAAAAGCCAAAGTGCCTATTTTTCCGAAAGTCATCAGATGCCAGAATACGAGACGGAGAGGGGCCAGGGGGCCACCACACCACCTGGCCGCGTGGCCCAGCCTGGCCCGCGCCAGGGGGTGGTGTGGCCGCCCCTGTCACCCCCTCGGCCTCCCCTTCCAACTATAAGATTCCCTCGAGACGAAAACCCTATGGGCCCGATCAAAAATCCACGAAAGAGTTTGTAGCCGCCGGCATCTCCATCCCTTGATCAAGAGGGATCTGAAGCTCTTCCCGGCACCCTGCCGGAGAGGGGAATTCACCCTGGAGGCCTTCTTCATCACCATGCAAGCCTCCGGTGTGATGCGTGACTAGTTCATCCTTGGACTATGGATCCATGTAGTAGCTAGATGGCTGGTTCTCCTCCTTTGTGCTTTCATGTCTAGATCTTGTGAGCTCCGTTCATGATCAAGATCATCTATTTGTAATTCTGCATGTTGTGTTTGCGGGGATCCGATGGATATTGAGATGCTATTTTAGATTGATTATTGATTCTATCATGTCTTTGTTATTTGTGATCTTGCATGCTTTCCGTTGTTAGTAGCTATCTTGGCCAAGTAGATGCTAGCAACTCCAAGAGTTAGTATTTATGCTCGATAGTGGGTTCATGCCTCTGGTAATCTGGGGAAGTGACAGAAATCTCTAAGGTACTAGATGTGCTGTTGCTACTAGGGAGAAAACAACAATCCTTTGTTCATAGAACAATCGTATTGTTTACATTACATGAAATTCGTAAAGCAATAATCTGTTGCTTGCAACTTAATACTGGAGGGGGTTCGGATGATAACCTGAAGGTGGATTATTAGTCATAGATGCAGTTGGATGGCGGTTTATGTATAATGTTGTAATGCCCAATCAAGTTCCAAAGGAGTCAAGATGATTAGTATATGCATGTATTGCTTTCTCGATGTTTGTCAATTGCCCCGCTGTAATTTGTTCACCTAGCATGTTATCTATCTAAGGAGAGCCACCTCTAGTGAACTATGGATCCCGGTCCTTTTCTTTACATACAATCTATAAACTGTTTACTTCTTTGTGTTTACTTTCTACAAACTTTTACTTCTTTCCATTCGATACATTAATCCTTTATTTTCCCAAAACACGGTGAGATTGACAACCTCATCGCTAGTTGGGGACAAAGTTCTGTGGTTGTGTTGTGCAGGTCTCCATGTTGCTACTAGCACCGGTAGTGCGTCCTGCCAAGGCTTAGCTAGCAACACCTTTGGGGTGTTTCCTTGCTCCTACTGTTTCGGTTAAACCTTGGTTTCATAACTGAGGGAAACTTGCTGCTGTGCTCATCATACCTTCCTCTTGGGGTTCCCAACGAGCTCTACATCAGCATTGCTCCATCATTTTTCTAGCGCCATACACAGAGCCATCAGGAAGTGACAGAAATCTCTATGGTACTAGATGTGCTGTTGCTACTAGGGAGAAAACCACAATCCTTTTTTCATAGAACAATCGTATTGTTTACTTTACACGCAGTTCGTAAAGCAATAATCCATTGCTTGCAACTTAATACTGGAGGGGGTTCGGATGATAACCTGAAGGTGTATTATTAGTCATAGATGCAGTTGGATGGCGGTCTATGTATAATGTTGTAATGCCCAATCAAGTCTCAAAGGAGTCAAGATGATTAGTATATGCATGTATTGCTTTCTCGATGTTTGTCAATTTCCCCGCTATAATTTCACCCAGCATGTTATCTATCTTAAGGAGAGCCACCTCTAGTGAACTATGGATCCCGGTCCTTTTTCATTACATACAATCTATAAACTGTTTACTTCTTTGTGTTTACTTTCTGCAAACTATTACTTCCTTCCATTCGATATGTTTAATCCTTTGTTTTCCGCAAAACACAGTGAGATTGACAACCTCATCGCAAGTTGGGGACAAAGTTTTGTGGTTGTGTTCTACAGGTCTCCACGTTGCTACTAGAACCGGTAGTGCGCCCTGCCAAGGCTCAGCTAGCAACACCTTTGGGGTGTTTCCTTGCTCCTACTGGTTCGATTAAACCTTGGTTTCATACTGAGGGAAACTTGTTGTTGTGCTCATCATACCTTCCTCTTGGGGTTCCCAATGAGCTCTACATCAACCACGCACCAACACTTTTCTGGGCGCCGTGCATTGAGCCATCAAGCTCTCACTTGTGGTTTCTAGTTTGGTGCAATCCCCAAGGTGAGGTTGAAGGTTCCCCCCACCACATATTTCTCTCCATATACATCCCTTTGTGTTTTGCATGATGGATAGGCACGGTGAGTCGAGCCAACCACCTTCACAATAAGAAGAACATGGACCGTACATGACACGCGGAAGCCACTTCATCTTCCAACAAGAGTTCCGTGATCGTTGCCAAGCTCTCGAGACACATCAAGACAAATAATTTGGCGAGATGCAAGACGAGTTCAATAACATCGACAACCACTTCGATGGCCTTGAAAGGCAAATGCACACAATGCATCATAACTTTGGCCATCAAAATTAAGCGCTCCAACGCTCCGTTGTCAAAACGAACAACAAGCTTCGTGTCCTCATTGACGGAATGTCAAGACCACATTCATGCGCATCAAGCTCTTCAAGTTCTTAGCGTCGTCATGCTCATCTTCAACAAGATATTCATCCAAGTGCTCCAAGATGCAATGACGCCCCCGTGGTTGAAGATGGAAGTTCTTCAAACTATGTACCTTCCCCACGACACGCCGCAACGTCAAGCTATGATGGTGACTTCTCTTCAAGGCCTTAAGCGCGACGTGAAGCACACCATCATTATGCAAGGGCACTAGTGATCCAACAAGCACAACCACATGAAGAACCACGAGTGGAACCTCGAGTCCAACCTCAACTACATCGCTATCATCACTGTGACGTTATTGCAACTACAAGTGATGACTCCAACTTGGAGGATCAAGCTCACCCGTCATGAAGCTCTCCAAGATCCTCATCTTCGTCATCGCCATCATGAACGTACACACAGACACCATGGTCACCATGACGAGCCTCCTCCGCATCACCAAGACTTGGAGCGTCAAGTGGTACATGTTGAGCGACGACCACCACGTCATGAGGCTCAAGACCATGATCTTCTCCATGAGAACCATGCGCCTAATCCACATCAACAACCGAGGAACAAGCCTCCTCTTTGTCATCAACCGCGTCATGAGGCTCCACATCCTCAACACCATCACGAGGCCCAAGCGCCTCAACCCTGTCAACAACCGCGCCAAGATCAAGATCAAGCTCCACAACAACAACATCAAGAGCAAGCTCCTCAACAAGGTCGCGAGAATCAAGTTCCACATCCTCAACCGCAAGCATATCATCAAGGTCACCAACCTCATCATAATGACTGCAATGATGAAGAAACCTTCGGCAAGCTCAAGTTCACAATGCCCAAGTTTACCGGATCCAATGACCCTGAAGAATACCTCTCATGGGCACTCAAAGTTGACAAGATCTTCCGCATGCACAATTATAGCAACGAGAAGATGGTCGCCATGGCTTTGCTTGAGTTTGATGATTACGCCAACCTTTGGTGGGAGCAAGTTCAAGTTGCTCGTGACACAAGGCAAGAGCCATCAATCACAACGTGGCATGACATGAAGGCTCATATGAGATCCCGCTTTGTCCTAGCGCACTACACGTGCGACCTCTTCAACAACCTTCAATCGCTTTGTCAAGGGACAAAGACCGTGGAAGCGTACTTCAAGGAAATGGAGCTCAACATGATCCGCGCCAACATTGAAGAGCGCAATGAGTAAACTATGGCACTTTTCCTTATTGGCTTGAACCACCCAATCAAGCGCATCATTGAGTTCCAAACATACAACAACATGGTTGAGCTTGTGCACATCGCAATAAAGGCCGAACGTCAAGTACAAGAGGACATCAAGTACAACAAGCCCAAGACATATTTCACCTACAAGCAAGCTTCAACTGCTATGACAACAACCTTCAATGGAAGCTCCTCAAGTACCTCCAAGCCTTCCTTCAAGCCCACACTTCCTTAAGGAAAACTACCCCCAAGTGGCAAACAAGCAAAGAGTCACACACCTTTCAACGGTGAATGCTACAAGTGTGGAGGCAAAGGACACAAGTCAGCCAAGTGTGCAAACAAGAAAGTTTTGTTCATCCATGACAATGGCGATGAAGAGTACTTGAGTGAAGATGAATTTGATGCCCGAGTCAAGGAAGCAATGGAAAGGCAACGAGTGGAAGATGAACACGAACTCCTCAGGTGTGAACATGATGCAAGCCCAACGCTTGTCGTCACAAGGATCTTGACCACTCAAGCACAAGAGCATGAAGACCAACGCTCAAATATGTTTCAAACATGAGCCGACATCAATGGTGAAAGGGAAATGGACGTCGCCTAGAGGGGGGTGAATAGGCGTTTTAAAAATATTACGGTTTAGGCTCTAATAAATGCGGAATAAAACTTAACGTTTAATTTATCAAGCCAAAACCTATATTCACTAGGTTCACTAAGTGCACCAACAACCTATGCTAAGCAAGATAAACAACAAGGTGATAGCAAGATATAATACTTCAAGCACGAAGGCTATCACAATGTAAATTGCATAAGTAAAGGGCTCGGTTGAGATATAACCGATGGACGCGGAGACGATGATTTGTTTCCCGAAGTTCACTTCCAAAGAAGCTATGTCTCCGTTGGAGAGGTGCGGGGAGCAATGTACTTCGAACGACACAAGTGGCTCACCTCGAGGTGTGGTGGCATGATGCTCACCCAATGCCACACAAGGCCTCACCCCAAGATGCGAAGGCACGCAACCTACCGACACCACAAAAGGCTCACCATATTCTCCCGTGAGTTCGCCACAAAGGCCTAATCACGTTCCACTATGGGACACTTGAGGGCGGTCACCGAACCCGTACAAGGTTCGGGCAATCTCGACAACTCAATTGGAGGCTCCCAACAACAATGCCACAAAAGTCAACAAGGCCACAAAAGGCTACAAGACCACAAAATGTCAATCAATCCAACCACACAACCGTCTAGGGTTCCAAGAACCCAAGAGAAACAAGCCCAAGGGCTTGAACTCACCGAATCTCCGAGGAGAACTCAAACCTATGCACCAAATGCAAGAGGCAAGTCCTTCACTCTCAAATTCCACCAAAGCTACAAAAGCTATTGCGGGAATAAGGGAGGAAGAACACAAGAGGCGAACACAAAACTCTCCAAGATCTAGATCCCAAGGATTCCTTCACAAAGAAGGGATTTTTCTTGGTGAGGCTTGTAGATCTAGATCTCCTCTCTCAAATCCCTCAAAAGGATGCAAGAATCATAGGAGGGGGAAGGGGAGAGGACCAGCTCTTCAAGGTCAACAATGGAGGAGAGAGAAAGCCAAAACCAAGAAGAACAAGTGTGGGCCAAAGGGGAAAGGGGAGCTCCTTTTAAAGGGCTCCCCGATCTGCCCGTTACCCACAGAATCGCGCACAACCGGTAGTATGGGTGGCTGGTACTACCGGTGGCACTCAGCCAACGGTCCAAAAACGAGGTGCGAACAAACACAAAAACGAGGCCGGCCGGTACTACCGGTGGGTCACCGGTACTACCGCCTGGGCTGGTACTACCGCCCAAGATTCCGACCGAAGTTCCGACAAATACGCACACCAAGACAGAGAGGGTACAGAACCAAAATTGGGGTTGCCGGAAGTTGGGCCGGAATTAACACCGGTACTACTGGCAGAATTTCTGCCCGAGCGGTACTTCTGGCGTCTGGCTGATACTTCCGGTCAGAGAAACTTCAGAACCAGAAATGCCACAACTTTTGCATCCGAACTCCAAACGAGACGAAACCAATTTTGTTGGAAAGATAATGACGCGTAGAATCCAACAAAAAGGAGCCGGAAAATATTGATAGTACGGAGACAATTTTGCTGGAAAGATAACGATGCGTCGAAATATTGGATATCACCAAGGGAGAAAATACCATGAATATATATGTGATATACCTCCCAAGGTGTGGAGCCGGAAAACCCGCAAGATCAAAAACACAATAAGGTATGCAAGGGGAATCCGTTTTTGATGAATTAGAGCTTGTTATGAAGAACAAGCTCTAGATCCTCAAATGGACAAGAACCAAACAATCAACCAAGAAAGATGATGCTTATGTATGCAAAGGTTTGGGCTCTCTCCAAAACATACGAACGAGTCACCCACTCGAGAGCCCCTCTTGATAGTACGGCTATCTATCCTAAACCCGGTCTCCCAACACTACAAGAGACAGGTAAAATAGAAACCCTATCAAGATCATACCTTTGCCTTGAGCATCCCACTTGAGCTTGATGTAGACGATCTTGTCACCTTCAAGATGGAACACCTTTCTTGATTGTAGTTGCTTGCACTTGCTTGATGAAGTCTTGAGACATGCTCCCCCATACTCCATGGGGAAGCCTCTTCTTCGGACTTGTCTTCATCACTCCATGAACGCCGAGGATGGCAAGCTCCAAGCATGATATCTTCTAGAGATGGCGCACCGTGAGCTTGCACAACAAATCTTAATGATGATGTCTTGAAGAAAGCCATGAGGAACTCCATCTTCTTCTTCAAGGCATACTTGATCTTCTTCTTCTATTTGATTCCAATAGGCACAAAGCCCTTGGACGATGCTTCTTATTTTTCATCCTTGAAACCAACACATGGTCCAAGCAATGCCAATGGACAAACCTACAAGTGAAACTCAATTTGCACATTAGTCCATAGGGATTGTCATTAATTAGCAAAACCACACATGGGGGCATACATGCCCTTTAAAATAGCAAATCTATCAAAGTGATCATCGATGGAGGGAGTTGCCACAACCTTGCTAGCAATGAATTGTGTGAGAAGCTCAACCTCACCCTCCATCTACACAAGCAACCCTACCACATGCAATGGCTAAGTGACCAAGAGTCTGTGAAGATCAAGCATACCGTATCGGTCCTGATACATTGCAAATATATCTATAATTTTTGATGTTCCATGCTTGGTTTTATCTACTTTCTTGTGTTTTGTCCACACTTTGGAGTAATTTTCATATGATTTCTTGGACTAACCTATTAACAAGACCCACAGTGCCAGCTGCCTGTTTTCTGCAATTTTTGGTTCTAGGAAAGTCAGAAAATGAATATTCTCGTAATTGGACGGGACAAAAGCCAAATTCATTATTTTACTGGGGGACATCTGGAGCCAGAATACGAGGCGGAGAGGGGCTGGGGCCCGACCACACCACCTGGCCGCACGGCCAGGCCTGGACCGCGCCAGGGGGTGGTCAGGCCACCCCAGGCACCCCCTCAGCCTCTCCTTCCGCCTATATATTGCCTCTGATACGGAAACCCTAAGTAGCCGATGAAAATTCCATAAAAGAGTCTGTTGCCATCGTCATCTCCATCCCTAGATCGGGAGGGATCTGAAGCTCTTCTCGGCACCCGGCCGGAGAGGGGAATTCACCCTAGAGGCCTTCTTCATCATCATGCAAGCCTCTGGTGTGATGCGTGAGTAGTTCATCTCTGAACTACGGGTCCATGTAGTAGCTAGATGGCTGGTTCTCCTCCTTTGTGCTTTCATGTTTAGATCTTGTGAGCTCCGTTCATGATCAAGATCATCTATTTGTAATTATGCATGTTGTGTTTACGGAGATCCGATGGATATTGAGATGCTATTTCAGACTGATTATTGATTCTATCATGTCTTCGTTATTTGTGATCTTGCATGCTTTCTGTTGTTAGTAGCTATCTTGGCCAAGTAGATGCTAGCAACTCCAAGAGTTAGTATTTCTGCTCGATAGTGGGTTCATGCCTCTAGTAATCTAGGGAAGTGACAGAAATCTCTAAGGTACTAGATGTGCTATTGTTACTAGGGAGAAAACAACAATCCTTTGTTCATAGAACAATCATATTGTTTACTTTACACGCAATTCATAATGCAATTATCCGTTGCTTGCAACTTAATACTAGAGGGGGTTCGGATGATAACCTGAAGGTGGATTATTAGTCATAGATGCAGTTGGATGGTGGTCTATGTATAATGTTGTAATGCCCAATCGAATCTCAAAGGAGTCAAGATGATTAGTATATGCTTGTATGCTTTCTCGATGTTTGTCAATTTCCCTGCTGTAATTTTTTCACCCAGCATATTATCTATCTTAAGGAGAGCCACCTCTAGTGAACTATGGTCCCCGGTCCTTTCTTTTACAATAAATCTACAAATTGTTTACTGCTTTGTGTTTACTTTCTGCAAACTATTACTTCCTTCCATTCGATATGTTTAATCCTTTGTTTTCAGCAAAACCGGTGAGATTGACAACCTCATCGCAAGTTGGGGACAGAGTTCTGTGGTTGTGTTGTGCAGGTCTCCACGTTGCTGCTGGCACCGGTAGTGCGCCCTGCCAATGTTCTGCTAGCAACACCTTTGGGGTGTTTCCTTGATCCTACTGGATTGATAACCTTGGTTTCGTACTGAGGGAAAACTTGATGTTGTGCTCATCATACCTTCCTCTTGGGGTTCCTCAACGAGCTCGATATAATTTTGGCCATCAAGCATATTTTTTGGCGCTATTGCTGGGGAGTCAAGGACATCTTCACAAGGGGAGTCCCTCATAACCAATCTCTTTACTTTGTTGTTTTCGTTTTGCTTAGTTTATTCATGCTTTGTTTGCTTGTTTCTTTATCAAAAACACACAAAAAATTAGTTCCTACTATAGTTGTTATTTTCGTTGGTCTGTTATTGTCTTGCTTTATCATGCTTTGTATCAGTGGTTGGTTTCTTTGGAACTGAATCTAATTGGCAAGGTGGGTTCACGGAAGAACAAAAAAATATTATTATAAGGAACACCACTTGTCACAAAAAGGGAAACACTTATGGGAACAAATTGATAAATTGTATACCATTGCTAGAAACGTGTGCTCTACTTATAATGTTACTTATTGCTTTGATAAATCTTGTTGTTGTAAGAGGTATAAACATCTCCCTTTTCAATGTGAGTATAATGATGATGTTACCATATCTTCTTATGTTAAGGGAAATTATGACTTTTATGATGTGGAACAAATTGAAGAATTTATTGCTTGGAAGGGTGCATTCGAACTAGCTTATTTGCTTGAAAATACTGATGATGCACCTTATAAATATGAGGTTTATGATAGACTTCAATTTTTCTTTGATAATTACAAGGAATAAAATGGCTATATTCTTGAATATCTTAATAGATGCTCTCCACCAGCGGAAGAGACTAATGCCTTGCAGGAGCCTATGGAAGAAGAAATTGCCGAAATTGGAAGCTCATTGGATGAAAAAGAGGAGGAGAGTGATGATCAAGAGGAGGAAGAATGGATCTACCCATTCCTACCTTCTAATGAGAGTAACTCTTTACCCCTTACAATATTTGATTGTCCCCCATGCTTACTAAAGGAGGATGAATATTATGTTCCTGAGGATTCTTTTGAAAATGTTTATAATAAAGCTCTAGTGTTTGTAGATCATGAAAAGCATGCTATATGTGATATTTATATTGTTGAGTTTATTCATGAGGATACTAAAAATTATTATGAGAGAGGAAAATATGGTTGTAGAAGTTTTCATGGTACTGCAACACCTCTCTATGTGCTAAAAGTTTTGAAGTTACTCTTGTTTTATCTTCCTATGCCTGTCACTTTCTTCTTTGCGAATTTATTTGCATACAAGATACCTATGCATAGGAAGTGGGTTAGACTTAAATGTGTTCTGAATTTGCTTCTTGATGCTCTCTTTTACTTCAATTCATATTTCCTATCTGAGCATCTTCTCAAACTATCATGCCTAACTTAAAGGCGTTAAAGAAAAGTACTTATTGGGAGATAACCCAAAAGTTTTAGATGACTCTTGGAAGTTATTACTTCAGTAATAACTGCTCCTTATCCTATCTATTTGCTTTTTGTGCCAAGAGTAACCTCTAATGAGAGAGAAGTAATGATTGGGAAAGTTGCTGTCCCGAAACAGATTTCTGTGCTTCAATGTAAAAATTCGTGTAAAATATCTGTACGTCCTTTTGAGGCGTGAATTTTGTGCTTCTGCCCCAGGTTTTTATCTAACTTTCGTTAGTTCAACACTTTTTGATTTGAGCAAGAGAAGGTCTTCAAAAAAAATCGTCTTTACCTGCTGGTCTGTTTTGACAGATTTCTGCCATTTTCTGCATTTGCTTCTTGTTGGTTCCTCTTTGAGTTCTTTTGGGGAATTGAGCTTTTTGAGGGAAGTGCTACAGTAGCTTGTGTTTTAATGGAAGTTTTATTAGTGTTAAAACTAAACCTAAAAGACCTATTATCTTGAGTGCACTAATGGTACTAATAAAGATTGTGTGAAGTTTTGTATGAAGGAAAATTTTCAGGTGTATGGAAGGAATGAGTAATGAGATGAAGAATGGACTAAAGCTCAAGCTTGGGGATGCCACGCGTGTCACCCCAAGAAATATCCAAGAAGTACAAGCGTCAAAGCTTGGGGATGCCCAAGGCATCCCCTTCTTCATCAATAAAAATGCCAGATTTCTTCCAAACGCTTCATTTTTATTGTTTCATGCACAATTGTGTTGTTCTTGGAGCGTCTTCTTTTTCGTTTTCGTTTTGGTTTTTAGTTTTCTTGGTTTTCTTAGTTTGCTGAATAAATTGTTGGACCCCCTCTTTCATACATTGGTTTTCAAATAGTTTGGTTTGGTTTGGAAAAGAGTAGGAAAGCTCATGCTTAAGTGGTAAAGAGAGCTTGTTTTTGACTGTGGCCTATGCTTTGTCATGCCATCTTGATATTGTTTTGGCTTTATGCTTAGTATTCTTTGTTTTATAATGACCTGTTATAAACAATTGAGATTTCTTAATGTGCCTTGGATGAATCATGCGTTGTTTTAGCATATTAAAGCGTAGTATAGTGGTATTCTCCTTTGATGCTTTATTTGGGTTGACTTGGCGCATGCTCACACCATGTTATGACTATCTCAAGTTTCCATAGACTTTATGATCCTTTAGTTTTCAACTTGTAGTATCACTTTATGCTTTGATCAATGATGTTTTGTTGCTCTACATGATTACGGCCATTATTGCTCTCTTAGTTGGTCGCCCCCAGTCTTTTACTAGCCTCCACAACCAAGTATGAGTTCCACTCATGCATCCAACTCCCTAAACCAAGTTATTCCAAAGAGTCCACCATACCTAACTACTAGCGTATGCTATTCCAAGTATATTCATGTTTTTGTTTACCTTCCAAATTAAACTTGTTATGAGAAAACTAGTGATTAAAGCTCTCACGAACTTGATGGCACACTTTACTCTTGCCCTTAATAAACTTGAACCATTGTGTCGTCTATGTTGTATATGCTTGCACTTATTTATTGGGGATTAGCAGAACCATGTTGTCATGGGGAACACTTTCAACATTGCACGGGTACTTTGTACCTAGTTGATATCATGCTCTTTCGTCTATGGATGTCATCGGTGTGAAATGAAAGGGGAGCTTGTAAGTCCATGGAGTTATGTATATGTGTTAGAGAAACACCTGGGCCGCTGGTCTAATCCATGCTAACATGGTGGAAACCTGCAGCGTAACGATAATGATCTATCTATGAAGCATTCTTCTTATAAAAAGAGTCCGATATTGAGAAAAAAGTGAAAAAGAAAAAAAGATTATGAAAAGAGGAAAGGGAGAAAAAAGCACCATATTCCCATGGTAAATAAGAAGATTGCTGAGATGCTTGTTGTCTGCTTGCCTTGTCATTTTGATATGGGGATTCTTCCGTATCTTCGGGCAAGGGGTACCCCGTTGGCGGTTCTCTATGATACACATGTACTTACGATGACAAGAACTTACCGGTGACTAAACTTGAGTAGCATGAGGAGCGGCCCTCGTATTCAAGGGACATGAGATTTCTAACGTATACTTCGTCAAGCATGTACACCATAATTTTTTCAATTTAACCTTAATCACTTCAAGATGCTTATGATAGGGGCAATGAGAGATGAAAGCTATTAAGTACCATAATTTTTGGAAGCTCTTTATGAGACTTGAATCCCTACTTCCTTCTATGAAGGCCTTTATTCCACTTATATATTGAGTCTCCACCTTCTATCTTTATGGACCTACTTTGAGAGCATAGTGGCCATTCTTAGTTCTATGTGCATTGTCCCAAGACTTGTTGATTGATGCATACCTTGATATTGCTTGTTTTAAACTATTTGTATCTAGTCACTCTTATAAACTTTGAAGGTGTCCTATGCATTTATGTTTGCTACTCTTTGAGGGACAAGCTGAATGCCACTTTGCTATGTTTTCTTTATGAGAAACAAACATACGTCTTGCAAAGCATTGTTATTCATGAATCTTTTGTTTGTGTCTTTTCATGTTGCATCATAGTTTCTTTGTCTTATTGCTAGAACTTTGTCTTTCATGTTATGATTGAAGTACTATGATCCCAGCTTTGAATGTTTTACAAATGCTTTGATCAAGTTTATGATGGTGCATGTCACCTCAAAAATTATTCTTTCTTTTTATCACTTACCTACTCGAGGACGAGCAGGAGTTAAGCTTGGGGATGTTGATACATTGCAAATGTATCTATAATTTTCGATGTTCCATGCTTGGTTTATCTACTTTCTTGTGTTTTGTTAACACTTTGGAGTACTTTTCATATGATTTCTTGGAATAACCTAATAACAAGAGCCACAGTACCAGCTGCCTATTTTCTGCTGTTTTTGGTTCCAGGAAAGTCGGAAAATGAATATTCTCGGAATTAGACGGGACAAAAGCCAAAGTCATTATTTTACTGGGGGACATCTGGAGCCAGAATACGAGGCGGAGAGGGGCTGGGGCCCGACCACACCACCTGGCCGCACGGCCAGGCCTGGACCGCGCCAGGGGGTGGTCTGGCCACCCCAGGCACCCCCTCAGCCTCTCCTTCCGCCTATATATTGCCTCTGATACGGAAACCCTAAGTAGCCGATGAAAATTCCACGAAAGAGTCTATAACCGTCATCATCTACATCCCTAGATCGGGAGGGATCTGAAGCTCTTCCCGGCACCCTCTCGGAGAGGGGAATTTACCCTGGAGGCCTTCTTCATCATCATGCAAGCCTCCGGTGTGATGCGTGAGTAGTTCATCTATGGACTAAGGGTCCATGTAGTAGCTAGATGGCTGGTTCTCCTCCTTTGTGCTTTCATGTTTAGATCTTGTGAGCTCCGTTCATGATCAGGATCATCTATTTGAATTCTGCATGTTGTATTTACGGGGATCCGATGGATATTGAGATGCTATTTCAGATTGATTATTGATTCTATGATGTCTTTTTATTTGTGATCTTGCAAGATTTCCGTTGTTAGTAGCTACCTTGGCCAAGTAGATGCTAGCAACTCCAAGAGTTAGTATTTATGCTCGATAGTGGGTTCATGCCTCTGGTAATCTGGGGAAGTGACAGAAATCTCTAAGGTATTAGATGTGCTATTGCTACTAGGGAGAAAACAACAATCCTTGATTCATAGAAAAATCGTATTGTTTACTTTACACGCAATTCATAATGCAATTATCCATTGCTTGCAACTTAATACTGGAGGGGATTCAGATGATAACCTGAAGGTGGATTATTAGTCATAGATGTAGTTGGATGGCGGTCTATGTATAACGTTGTAATGCCTAATCGAATCTCAAAGGAGTCAAGATGATTAGTATATGCTTGTATGCTTTCTCAATGTTTGTCAATTGCCCCGCTGTAATTTGTTCACCCAGCATGTTATCTATCTTAAGGAGAGCCACCTCTAGTAAACTATGGACCTCGGTCCTTTCTTTTACAATCAATCTACAAATTGTTTACTGCTTTGTGTTTACTTTCTACAAACTATTACTTCCTTCCATTCGATATGTTTAATCCTTTATTTTCAGCAAAACCAGTGAGATTGACAACTTCATCGCAAGTTGGGGACAAAGTTCTATGGTTGTGTTGTGCAGGTCTCCATGTTGCTGCTGGCACCGGTAGTGCGCCCTGCCAACATTCAGCTAGCAACACCTTTGGGGTGTTTCCTTGCTCCTACTAGATTAATAACCTTGGTTTCGTACTGAGGGAAAACTTGTTGTTGTGCTCATCATACCTTCCTTGGGGTTCCCCAACGAGCTCGATATATTTGGGGCCATCAGTCCCCTTCGGCATTGGTACTTACAAAGACACGGGGGAGTGCGATGTGGTTCGTTTGACAGTTTGCCACATGCTACTTGGTCGACCATGGCAATTGGACAAGGCTTCTCTACATGATGGTCGCACCAATGTGTACACCTTCAAATGGCTCAACAAAACATGTGTTTTGCAACCAATGACTCCTAGCCAAATAATTTCGGACAATGCAAAGGCTTTAGCGAGGGTGCAAAGCACAACACCTACTTGTGAGAAGAGCGGTGAGCGAGAGAACCACCTCATAGTGAGTGAGAGCCACAAGCCAAACTTGAGTGAAAAAACTAAGAGTGTTCTCCTTGCCACCAAAAGTGAGATGAGAGATGTGCGGAACAACCCATCCATCTTGCACTATGTCCTCATTTGCAAGGGACTAGCGCAAGGAACTAATGAATTAACCAATGTTCCTCCATCTTTGATGATTGTTTTGCAGGAATTCAAGGATGTGTTCCCCGAAGAGCTCCCACATGGACTACCTCCTCTTCACGGCATCGAACATCACATTGATCTCATCCCCAGCGCACCACTTCCAAACTATGCCGCTTACCGCACAAACCCAGAGGAGACAAAGGATATTGAATGTCAAATCAACCAACTTGTCTCCAAAGGTTTGATCCAAGTTAGCACTAGTCCAAGTGCGGTACCTATGATTCTTGTTCCAAAATCGGATGATATGGTACGATTATGCATGGACTGCCATCCAATCAATGCTATCACCGTGCGTTATCGACATCCTATACCACGTCTTGATAACATGCTTGACGAGTTGTGTGGAGCCATGATTTTCTTGAAAATTGATCTTCATAGTGGCTACCATCAAATACGCATGGCGGAAGGTGATGAGTGGAAAACCGCCTTCAAGACCAAACTTGGTCTCTATGAATGGTTGGTCATGCCATTTGGCTTATCTAATGCCCCATCCACCTTCATGCGCCTCATGAATCATATTTTGCGTTCTCTCATTGGAAAATGTGTTGTTGTCTATTTCGATGATATACTTGTGTATATCAAGTCACTTGAGGACCATGTTACACATGTCAAGGAAGTTTTGCAAATCCTTTGACATGAAAACCTTTATGCTAATCTTCCCAAGTGCACTTTTGCTAAAGACAGGTTGATTTTTCTTGGATTTGTCGTTTCTTTGAAGGGCATTGAAGTTGATGTTTCCAAGGTCAAGGACATACGAGATTGGCCCATCCCCACAAATGTGAGTGAACTCCAAAGTTTTCATGGGTTGGCCGGTTTCTATCGTCGCTTTGTGAAAGACTTTTCTACCATTGCTTGTCCTCTCAACGAGTTGATCAAAAATAATGTCACATGCGCATGGGGAAAAGCACAACAAAAAGCTTTTGATGAACTTAAAAAGAGGCTCAGTGAAGCACCTCTTCTTGCATTACCGGATTTCACAAAAACTTTTGAGATAGAGTGTGACTCTAGCGGTATTGGCATTGGAGGAGTCCTTATGCAAAACAGACGTCCTATAGCCTACCATAGCGAGAAACTTGATGGTGCTTGCCTTAATTATCCAATTTATGACAAAGAGCTTTTTGCCTTAGTTCGTGTTCTTCAAGTTTAGCAACACTACCTATGGCCTAAAGAATTTATCATACATTCCGACCATGAGTCGTTGAAATATCTCAAAGGCCAAGCTAACTTGAGTAAGAGACACGCTAAGTGGGGAGTTTATGGAGTCTTTTCTGTACATTTTCTAGTATAAGAAGGGAAAATATAATGTAGCTGCGGACGCTTTGTCTCGCAAGCACACAAACCTTCTTACTCGAGTTGAAATCAATGTGTTGGGTCTTGATGAAATCAAAACTTTGTATTCTTCCAGCTCATTCTTTGAACCAATTTTCGCAAAGTGTTCCATTGACAAAGGAGTTGATGATTTCTATTTGCATAAGGGCTTTCTATTTAAACAAAACAAGCTTTGCATTCTGAAGTCGCCGCTCCAACTTTTTCTTCTCCAAGAATCTCATGGTGGAGGCCTCATGGGTCACTTTGGCCATGACAAGACATTCGACATGCTCTACACTCACTACTTTTGTCCCAAGATGAAGCGCGACATGGAGCGCTACGTTCAACGATGCACGACATGTGTTCAAGCTAAGTCGGAAGCTAACCCTTATGGTCTTTATATGCCATTGCATATTCCTCATACACATTGGTCCGACATTAGCATGGATTTTGTGTTAGGATTGCCTAGGTCTAAGCATGGTCATGATTCTATATTTGTTGTCGTGGATTGCTTTTCAAAAATGGCACACTTCATACCTGCCATAAGACCGATGATGCTCCACATGTTGCAAATTTGTTTTTCAGGGAAATTGTCCGTCTTCATGGTGTGCCAAGAACAATTGTCTCCGACCGTGATGTCAAATTCATGAGCTACTTATGGAAGACCCTCATGGCCAAGCTCGGCGTCAAGCTCCTCTTTTCATCCGCATCGCATACTCAAACCGATGGCCAAACCAAAGTTGTCAACCGAAGCCTCGAGACTCTCCTTCGTGTGTTGATCAAGTAAAACCTCAATGATTGGGAGGAATGCATCCCACACGCCGAGTTTGCCTACAATCGTGCCAAGCACTCAACAACCAAGATGAGTCCCTTCATGGTCGTCTATGGTTTCAAGCCCCTCACCGCGCTCAACATCCTACCACTACCTCTCCATGAGCGCACCAACATGGACGTTGAGAAGCGCGCACAAGCTACGAAGAAGCTTCATGAAGAGACTAGATCTACTATCGAACAACAAGTTATTCGTCAAGCTTCAAGGTTAAACAGGGACAAGAAGGAGATGATCTTTGAAGAAGGTGACCTTGTGTGGATACACTTGAGCAAGGACCGCTTTCCCAAGGAACGAGATTCCAAGCTCAAACCAAGAGGATATGGCCCTTCAAGGTCCTCAAAAGAATCAATAACAATGCCTACATCATCAACATCCCAACCTCCAAGTACCTTGCAAGCAACACATTCAATGTCAAGGACCTCTCACCCTACAATGGATATGTTCAAGATGATACCCATGAAGAGTCGACGACGACTATTTCCCAAGGGCGGGGAGCTGATGTAGCCCGTCCTACGGACACTCCTACATCTACACCATCAAGTCCCCCAAGTGGACCCATGACTCGTCCCCGAGCCAAACTCCTACAAGCTAAGGTGAACTCGCTCCTCTCCTCGTGCCAATTTGATACATACTTAGATGGTGTGCTACTTCATGCAACTACTATATGCATCCTCAGGTACGAAGCCCCAACACATCACCAAGCACCCAAGGATGGAAAACAAGGAGCAGGGCGTGAGGCAGAAGCTACTGGAGCTGCTCAGACCGGAGTCTCCGTCTACACACACCGGAGTCTCCGGTCCGCCAAAGTCTCCGGTTTGAAGACCCCGGAGACTCCGGCCCACCTACGGTCTGACCCCCAAATCAAGCTCGAGGACCTTCTGTGTGCCCCTCCGGAGATGGACCGGAGACTAACCGGAATCTCCGGCCCAGACCGGAGTCTCCGGTTCACCACACCGAAGTCTTCGGACCGAGCATCGCTAGGCATGTAAAAGGCCTTTGGGCCTTCAGCCCATGTACCCCTTAGTCCATCCAAAACTTATCTATTATCCCTAAAGTACCCCTGACTTTGTGGTTGGCCTATATATAGTCCCCCACCTCTATTGTAAACCCTAGGCATGATATTTGGAATTAGTGGAAACCCCTTGTGGATCTATCTAGTTCTTGCCTCATGCTCCTTTGACAAAGGAGCACCAAATATCCCAAACCTCGTTGGAGTTTGCATCGTGCCTCCGTGTTGTACAAGGCCTAGGAATTGGAGTCCCTTTGCCTAGACGTCAAGATCTCACCGATTCTCCCTACTGGTCGTGCCAGTTCGAGAGAGAGTCCTCCGCCCGACGCCGATCCTAGGGATTGTGCCGGACCAGTCACCGCCAGTGTGAGCTATTGGTGTGTATCATGGTTTTGCGTGAGTGTGTTCATCGTGTTCTTCGTGCGTGAGTTCTTCATGTTCATCTGCCTCTCCTTCCCCCGCACCCCACCCTCGATTTGAAAGGGATTCATGAATGGTCGGGCCACCCTAGAGGTTTGCCCTCAACATAACCTCTCTTGAATGTAGTAAGGCCAGCTAGCAGACTTTGCCAAGTAAATGATGCACCCGATTTAGGACCTGCTTTAAGAATATCTCCATCAGGGTAATATTTAGCCCTAAGAACCTTTGCACATAGAGAATCTGGGACAATAATTAACCTCCAAACCTGCTTAGCAAGCATTGCCAAGTTAAAAGAGTGAAAATCTCTGAATCCCATGCCACCATCTTTCTGAGGATAATAGAGTTTCGACCATGCAAGCCAGTGCATCTTCTTACTATTCTCATCATCTCCCCACCAGAATCGAGAGATAGAATCCATAATCTTCTTACACACTCCTTTTGGTATTTGGAACACAGACATGGCATAGACTAGGATTGCTTGTGCCACAGCCTTTAATAGGATTTCTTTCCCTCCAATAGATAATAGTTTCTCCTTCCATCCATTAATACGTTGAATGCTCCTCTCTGCAAAATGCAGAAAGTAGTCACTCTTATCAGCACCCACCAACGCTGGCAATCCTAGAAATTTATCCATCAAAGCCTCAGTATCAATTTGAAGAGCCTCACATATTTCTGCCCTTATTAGTGTATTGGTATTAGGGGAGAAAAAATACTAGACTTTGCCACACTCATCAATTGTCCCAAGTTTGCACAGTAAGTATCCAGAACATGTTGCAAGGAAGTTGCATTAGACAAATCTGCTTTCATGAGGATTAAGGAATCGTCAGCAAAGAGTAAATGTGAAACTGGCGGTGCATGTCTGCATACCTGCACCCCATTGATGCCACCAACTTATTCTTAATGCAACATTAAACTCGATTACCCTTCTACACATAACAAAAACAAATAGGGAGATAGAGGGTCCCCGTGGAGCATCCCCCTTGTGGGGATAAACATCTCAGCCTCTTCTGAATTAAACCGAACTTGATACCGTACAGAGGTAACATAGGCCATCATCAATGTAATCCATCTCTCAGCAAACCCCAAGAGTCTCATCATATTTTCCAGGAAGACCCCTTCCACTCTATCATATGCTTTATGCATATCCAACTTGATCTCACAAGATCCATTCACACCTGATCTCTTATTCTTAATTGAATGAACACACTCATAAGCCACCAACACATTATCGGCAATAAGTCTACCAGGGACAAATGCACTTTGCGCAGGGGAAATTACCTCAGGAAGGATTTCCTTCAACATCAGAGCTAGCAGCTTTGATATAATTTTGTAGATCACATTACATAAGCTTATTGGCTGATATTGAGTAACCAACTCCGGATTATCAATCTTTGGAATCAGGACCATGGTGGTATCATTCCACCCTTCAGGTATAACACCGGAATTTAAAGCCTGCATAATCTCCATTGTAATCTCCTCTCCAAATAAAGGCCAGAATTTTTTGTAGAACACTACATGTAGCCCATCTGGACCAGGAGCCTTGAAATTGCCAATACTGAACACTGCCTTCCTCACATCATCAGTAGTAAAGGGTGCAGTTAACTTCTCGTTCATCGGTTGAGTAACCTTCTGTTGAACTTTTTGAAGAAAGTCTAGGTCTGTTTCCTGTACCTCCGAAGCAAATAGGTTAGAAAAATAATTAAGAACAAACGATTTCAGTGATTCAGTACCTTCCACCCAGGAATCAACATCATTTTTCAGTTTTTAATGAAATTCCTCTTGCGGCGGGCCGTAGCAAGATTATGAAAGAAAGATGTATTTCTATCACCAAATTTCAGCTAGTTTGCTCTAGATCGCTGCATCCAGTGGACTTCCTCCTATTCGAGGAGTAATTCAATAAGACCAACCATTTCCTTTGAAAGTGTCTTGTTTTCAAAAGTATTTGGCTCACTCATTGGTTTATCAAATTCTTGTTGCGCCCTACAGGAGACGTTTCCTAGGTTGTTTAAGAACAGAGTTGTCCCACACATGTAAAGAACCATGAAGGTGTCCAAGCTTGGAGACGCCTCCTGTTGGGACAGCCGCTGACACATCTAGCCACGCCTGCTGAACAACTTCTCCAAACCCCTTCTCTTGCAACCACTTGGCCTCAAATCGTTTAGGCTTTGATCGCTGGTTTGTTTGCATTGATTGATATTCTGTTTCTAAAAGAATTGGCCTGTGATCAGATTGAGCATATTCCATATGCCTCAGCATTCCATCTGGGTGCATGTTCATCCAATGTCCATTCACCACAACACGATACAACCACTCCCTGATCCCCCTCATTTCTAGGTGAAGGGATCTCCCACAAAGCCCAGATCCTCTAGTCCACAATCAGCAAGGGCATCTCTGAACACCTGCATATAGGCATGTGGTCTTGGGTTTCCACCATCTTTCTCATGCGAGTACAAGATCTCATTGAAGTCACCTATAATTGCCCAAGGAAGATCGTATTGGGCATTCAGCTCACGAATTGTATCCCAGGTTTTATACTTATCCTCCCACTTGGGCTCCATAGAGCCCCGTCAATCTCCAAGTCCTCTCCGGGCTCTCAACTATACGAACGTCGATATAATTAGGAGCCGAGAAAATTTGTTGAACAACGATTTCTTTTCTCCACAGAAGCAAGACCCCACCGCTTCGACCATCACTCAGATTAACTATTTTGAAATCCATCTTTAACCTTCTCCTAAGACAATTTGCCGGATATTTGTCTAAGTGTGCCTCCGAAAAGAATAACACATTGGGACTGCACTGCCTTTGGACGTCCAAAAGCGCTCGAACTGCCAGGTCAGACCCCAACCCACGGCAGTTTGCTCCTAATATCCTCATTGGACCCAGTGGTACTCCTCCCTGGAGCCCGCCGATACTAAATTTTCAGAGTCTTTTTTCTCATCGTCAGTTCTCATCCTTTTCTGATCTCTCAAAGGGTTGGGACTAGTAGGCGCTGCAGGACCAAAGTGATTAACCATCTCTCCCACTCTACCCTTATTATCAAATGGAACCAAGGAACTATCCATGCTCAGTCCTGCCATATCCGATGTATTCCCGGGCTCAGTCATTGGAGCCCTTTTGCTGCTCATATCATGTTCGTCCACTACCATGAGATCATGGTCATCATCATCATGTTGTTCTTTGTAGCTAGAACCAAACCTGCCAGAGGGGCCTCGGCTAGCTGAGAAACCACCTCTACCAGAGCCACGGCGACCGCCTCTGCCACGAGCCGGCCTGTTTCCCACCTGCATACTCCATTCCGCTCTAAGATTTTTGTAGACAAACGCCTTAGGCGGATGCACCCCATCTCCATGATCCTTGAATTCATGATCTAGGAGACCACACACCTAAGACCAATTTGGTAAATTCTCATATTTAACCAAGTATAACTCCCTTTTATTAGCTCTGATCATCGAGACCACCAATTTCAGCGGCTTCCTTACATCAAGCTTGACCCTTGCCCGATAGAAGTTGCCCTCAAAGTCATTAGAACTTCCTTTCATCGCAATCCATTCTCCCACTTTAGATGCCAAAGATTTTACCATTGGGGCATAGGCTACCGGCAAGCCATGAATCTGGATCCATATTTTAGTGTGAAATAACTCAATGGAAGAGGGTTTGGTGTATCCATCATATGGGGAAATTAGCATAGGGTTGCCGCGGAATTGCCATGGCCCCCATGCATCTCCCTCTCCCAATCACCAAGGCAAGAGCCTCTACGATTTTAATTTAGAAAAAAATTAGACGCTCTCAAACAGCTACCTAGATGGACCGCAGCATGTATAAATCTAACCGTATATTGGTGTATGAGAATTGGGTTGGCTAAGCGGCAGCATAGCACCTCCCGACGATGATTCCTCCGTCGCGCTCAGATCTCCGGCCTACCCCATCAGCAGATCTTGTTTATTTTTCCAAAGGAAATTATGGGATGAGATTGAGAGTGAAACACGCATGAACGCTCGTGCGCAATGGGATGAGGCGTGCTTTTTGGGGGGCAAGGTCATCGCCTTCAACACGGCCTCGAGATGGCTCGGGATGTCTTGCAGACGAGCGTGTTTAGTCCCACACCGCTAGGTTACCAATGCCCTGTGCTATTTAAATACCGGGTTCAAGACCTCTACCTCGCCGATGAAGCATCATTACAACCGTTATTAGCAGCCGAGGCAAGAGCTGTCACTACCTGCTTGGGTCGGGACTATCCTGAAGGCCTGTAACCCTAGGTCTCCTCTGGAAGGGTGCGGGGGGGGGGGGCAAAAGTGGGATGTGGCGTGGGTCTCTTTTTGTTGAACCAGCTTCTCTTTCTTTAGTAATAACACTTCGACGCAATAAAGATGGGGCCAAAAACGCAGCCGCCGCTCCGATATATCACAAGGACAACACCGACCACACGAACAGGCCCAAACACTGACACAGGAGGCCGAGGCCACCCAGAGCTCATCATGACCGTCACTGCCGAGGCCTCCGTGCATGCAGCTCAACGCCGCCAACCACGAACTCGCTACATTGGTCCTCACTCCATTGGCCCCGATATCTACGACGAGGCCATATATCACAAACACAGCCTCACAAACCATATATAGTAGCCCAGCTTAACCATGTCATACATTCTTGGAAGCACAGGCTTGAACACAGCTAGATGTTCTTAACACTACGTCATCATATGGATCCTAAATGGCATAAACGACACGATTAAGTGATGTCAACCTTTCACAAAATGTGCTCATGTCTTGCCACATAAGTACAACTCTAATGACCATAACATGACTGGGCAGATTGCCTATCCAGCAACTAGAGTCTGATGACACCATTTGGTTCTAATCTGATTAAAACAAAAATAAAACAGATATAACATCTATTCTGCCTGCTGAAACTCTGTCTTCAGTTTCCATAGGTGGAAAATCTCAACACAATGGAGAGATAATCTTTCTTTTTGACCAAAAGAGGAGACAATCTCCAAGGAGGAAAGATGCTCGAATCTTTGTTTTGATCTATCGTTTCCTCGACCACCTAGGCGCCACTTCCTCATCGCTTTCACTGTCGTCGTCTCAGAAGACGCTCCTGATATACATGTCCCCAGATTGGGACCTGCTTCCATCTGCTCCAAAATTCCCAGTGTTGTTGTTGTCATGGCCCCTGCTTCCCGGGTCCGACCCTGCCTCATACATGTCGCTCCTACCACCGCCTGGCCTTCTCTGGTCCCGTTTCGCTAGATGGGGAGGTGGCGGCGGCATGAAGGGAGCCATGCCAATGGGACGGTTTGGCCTCCCAGGCCCGCCCATTCCATGCCGCCCATGAGAGGTCCTCGACCAGGGCCCATCATCATATCAAGGCCCATGGGGAAGAGGCCACTAGGCTATGGAGGCCTTCCAAGGAAGACCATGACAGAACCTTTGGGGAAGTCACCAGGGAACCTTGGGCCACCAAATGGTGGGAAATCGCATGGCATGTGGAAAGGATCAGGCATGCCAAAGCCATCATGTGGCATGCCCAAAGGTTAAGAAATGTGGTAGGCAAGCGGAGCTGTGCCACCCATTGGTCGCACTCCGTAGCCATCTCCAGCTAGTTGTAGGCTCGTAAGTCCAAATGCATCCTTTGGCTGCACCAAGTAATGAATATTAGCCACATGGTTCAGCTGATATGAAGTCCACTAAGACACCGACTCCTGGTGTGCATAGCAAGAAGAATATCCTGATTAGGAAACTAGAGCTTAACCTGTAACCAACTCAGATGGTACCCGAGACCTAGCCGTCCCATATAAAGGCTAGGAGGAGGCGCCAAGGAGGAGATCCAATTCGCAATTATACCACCCATATCTTACTCCAGATCCAATCTGCACATCCACCTTGGTGACATTGTAACTCTCATCATCATCATCAATCAAGAATAGACAAGCAGTAGTAGGGTATTACCCTCCAAGGGCCTGAACATGGGTACACTCGTGTCCCTATTGTTTGTTAGCTGACAAAGTCACCAGCGCACACCTCCTTCCTCAAAAACAAAATCCATAAACCATGGGCATTCTCGTGGAGACCCCACGTCAGCATCCCACTCCATCAGGGATCGGGATAAGACACCACACATCCAGGACCGCACAGCCTAGATCAGGCCCCGGGGTCCCAAATTTGGCCTAGGAGCCCAGCCGCGCTTGCCCCTGCGACCCAACACCACTTCGTCCCAAGCACCGTCGCTCGATGTCTTGACCGCCCCCCACATGCTGATGCCCACAAGTATAGGGGATTGCTGAAATCTTCGATGGGAAGTATTACCTAAATTTATAGTTCGACTCAAGGGGAATACAAGAATACCAATAAGACTTTACAATTGAGGCGTCACTCTCAATCACACTTGTGTATCAATAAACTTGCAAAGAAAGTGGTGATTTATGGTAGTTGATTCAAAGAAGTAAAACAAAGTAGTAGATGTAGCAGTAGATTTCTAGTTTTCACCGGAAGTAATGTAGTGAAACTTTCAGTGGCTAAAACACAGGCATGAGGTGATAGCGGGGTGCTCCATGAATGATATCCATCATATAATGTATCCTGGTACCATGGAATTTATCTCTAATTCAGTTGTGTGTAGGTGTGTGTTCCAAACATAATCATGCATGTAAGTTTGCATAATAACTTTTGTCCTGCCTGCCCATTTCACCGGGGCCAACTTGGTACTACAGGCAATTAAGATCTACCGTTTCAAATATACTGGAACAAAGCATTAACACTTCATAAACACACGGTATCCTCAAAATATCATATATCCCATTGTTTCCCTAATTGTCACTTTGGGGTCCGCAGGTTCAACATAATAATAGGTAACACACTTTGCAAATACATACCAAACTCAAATATATGATGGGGCAATAAAATTTTAGTACTGAAATCATGTCACTTGGGCCCTAGAAACAAGCATTAAACATAGCAAAAGTGTACCAACACTCATACAAGAATGTCTACAAGACAAACACCTCAAATCTCAATACATATGTATGATTACATGATGGATCTCATCCAATCCCCATCCACCTCACATGCCCACGTGGAATTACTCACACATGATGATGGGGGTGAACTCATGGTCATTGGTGATGATGTTGATGATGATGGTGATGGAGAAGACCTCGAAATCCCACTCTCTAGGGCGGAGAGCAAGACCAGTCTGACCCCCCAAAATGAAGATCATGGCTCTGGCGGTGCTCTGTTTCGCAAAACACCCCTTACTTCTAGATACCTAGGGTTTTCAGGTATATATGGGGGTACACCAAAGGAGGGGCCGAGGTGATGCTTGATGGCTCTGAAATATAGCCATCTACATCCATATTTAAACTAGATTTTACTCATGTTTTTGATGAAATATCTCTCTAAACCCTGCCACTAATGCCTAATATTCAGAGGGGTATGCAATCCTTTCTTTTATATTTTTTCTGCATAGATAATGTCGTTTGAAGATGGGAATCACTACATTAAAGTCAAAGATATGAGATTTCCAACAACCAGAAGAAACCAGGAGCCATAAAGCGGAGGTAGACGCTTTAACGACCAATTATACGACCAGAGCAAAATTTTGGCCATATAGCTCCAGTCGTATAGTTGGCACCGCCACCGTTAGGTCAAACAGAACAACGTTCATGAAGGGACCCCTATATAAAGAAGCCTCGGGCAACGAGAAAACAAGCCAGACATCGCCAAAAGTCTCTGCCATAGATCACCAGCCGCCTCCAGATCTCAAAACCCTTCTCCATCTCCATAGCCATATTCCACCAGTTGCAATAGTAGATCTCTTCTCCGATTGGCGACATTGTAAGACTATTCTATCAATCTTATGATTTTCATTACAATGTTTGTGATTGTTGATCTCATCTCTATGTGTGAGTAATTCTCCTTGCGCTAACGGCTTCGGCCTAGCCATGTAGCGTTTGTGCATGTTATTTATCATAGATGAGATTGTGTATTAGTTTGTATGACATGATGATTATTGTATCCTCTCTTGCCTCAATCCAAGGACTTGTCAGGTACCCCAAGACCCCGAGGGTTGAGCCAGGTATAGGGAGTATGAGAAATGACTGGTCTGCAAGTTAGGAACCCCAGTGACAGAAGGGGTAGTACGGCTGCATGTGAGGGATTTACTTGGGATTAACGGTGAGATCACTATGCATATCATTAGTTCTCTTTCTTCTATGGATTAGGCTAGTAGGTTATTGCTATAAGCGATTGCGGAGGCAATAGCAATTATGGATGCACTGCCCACATATAATTTATCTTGCTCTAACAAGTACATGCATACTTTATTTCTATCTTTTATTCCCATCAGATGTTTTGCGCAGCTATAGGTGAAACCAAACGCCCTAGGCCCTCTCTCTCCATCATCGACAACAACAAAAGACGCAAGCTATTAGTCCGGTAAAAACACAAAAGTAATTCTAAAACTCCTGAAGGTCCGTTAAAGTAACTTTACTATGCATTCGCTTCCTGAGGATTCGATAACCTAGGTCTACTAGAGAAAAAGAAGCTATACTACATCCGTAATCCGGATCGAAGGTATCAACCCTTTTTCTGGTGCTGTTGTGGGGAAGCAATAGCTACCCTGGTGAGGTTATTAGGAACCTTGCTAGTTTTAATTCTTGTTTTTTATTTTGTTAGTTTGCTTTCAGACTTTATTTGATAAACCAAAAAAAATAGTTAGCCTTTAAATTCTTGCTTTTACTATTATAATTCTTTGTTTAAGAAAACCCAAAAACATAGGAAATATGGTTGAAAAGAAGCTTGGGAAGTTTTCTACTCCCAACAATGATTATTTGCGTACTCCTATTACTCAGCCAACAATTGTTGCTGATGACTATGAAATTAAGCCCCATTACTTAAGTAGGTATGCACTTGAATACTTGCACTGAAATATGTGATATGATGCGTATTAAAGACGTTTACCCCGATGCAGTCAAATTGCTTTATTTCCTTTCTCTCTAAGAGGGAGAGCAAAAGAATGGTTGCTATCTTTGCCTAGAAATACTATTACATCATGGGTGGGACATACTTCTCTATTTATGACTAAATTTTTCCCACCTGCAAAGGCTATGCAACTCAGATCTAATATTACTGGCTTTAGACAGGAAGAGCGTGAGCCACTAGCGCTTGCATGGGAGAGGATAAAAGAATGCTTGAGAAACTGTCCTAGTCATGGGATGGAAGATTGGTTAATCCTCCATTTATTTTATAATGCTCTTAATCCTGTGTCTAAGTATATGCTTGATACTGCAGCTGGAGGAACGTTTATGGGTAAACATATTACCAAAGCAAAGCGGCTGCTAGACAATATGCAAGACAGTCATGCCCAATGGCATGTGGATAGATCAAACACGAAGAAGGTGAACTCCATTTCACCACAATAAAATGAAGAACTCAATGTCAAGTTGGATGAGCTCATACTAGCCGTAAAAGGTAAGGAAACCCAGGTAAGAGCCACCCCTAAAACAAATATTGAAGAAATAGACTTCATAGCTCGTAATGATTATAACCCTGCTTGGAAGAAGAATTATAATCCTAATTTTCATAAACATTATTCTAGTCCTGTAGGTAATTTTAATAATAATATTGGAACTAGTAATGGTAGTATCCAAGAAACACTTAAGTATTTTATAGACTCACAAAATGAACAAAACAATATTCTTGTTAAAATAATGGAGAACCATGATGCTATGCTTGGTAAATTATCTAACCAAGTTGTTAGTTTGATAAATGATTTGCAGGCCCTCCAAGAAAGAACGAGGATTGTTGAGGCATAGCTAGGTAAGATAACCGAGAGTCAAACTGTCATTCTAGCTAAATTTGCAGGTAAAGTTGAGCCCAATCCTATTGAAGAACTCAAAATGATGAGGATCCAAATGGAGGATCCTGAAGAGCTTGATTATAGCAATGCTCCTTCACCAAGCTAGACCATCGAAGACCTCGTAAAGAGGATTAACATCAAGATTCTAGCAAGTGAAGGTAACGATGAAGCCATGCATCAACACTTTGTTGATCAAGTAGTAATTAAGGTATGCGAGCTTGAAGAGGAATATAAGAAAATCACTGAAAAGTTATCTGTTAAACTAGATAACATATTTGAGCCTACTATTAAGATTAAATTGGAACCAATGAGATAGCTGCACTTTATGATCTAGGTGTAAGCGTCTCAACAATTCCAAAGATTCTTTTTAACATGTTAAATCTTGGCTCCTTTGAAATCACTGAGTTAAAATTGCATCTAGCAGATTCTACCTACAAACAAGCTATAGGAATTAAGGAGAACACTCTAGTTTACATTAAAGGTTGTCCTGCTCTCATTGATTTCGTTATTGTTGACATGCCTGAAGATACTATTGCTCCTATTATATTAGGCCGTCCTTTCCTAAGAACTATTAAGGCTTTGATTAATCTACATGAAGGAAATGTGAAGCTTCAATTGCCTTCACGGGATCCTTTTGTTATTCATTTCCCAGAAAAAAGAAAGCCAAGCATGATGAAAAGGAGGCCATCACTTTGAAGGCCAATTACTTTGGAGTGGGTGTTCCACTCATCTAGCCTAAGTAAGCAACATTGATGTCAGGCTATTGACCATAAAAGAGCGCTCCATGGGAGACAACTCATGTTAAATAAAGGTTTGAGTTAAGTTTTTAGTTTTAGTTTAAGTGTATGTTTAACAAAGAGTGCTAGAAAACTCCATTTGAGGAGAAGAAGTTCGATAGTACTTGAAATCCTGCTTTATTCATGCTATTGTTGGTCGACAATATTTACTGTCAATTTTCTGTCATAAACAAGGTATATCACTAAGTTATAGGAAAATAAATAGTTTTCGAAGAAACAAAAAAAATTGATGCACACAGAGAGTTTAACGACCAACTATATGGCGGGAATGAAAATTCCGACCGTATAGCTCTGATCATATAGACATCTTTGAGATCGACAGTTTTTCTTTAAAATGTACTAAGAGTTTAACGACCAACTATACAGCGGGAATGAAAAATTCGGTTGTATAGCTCCGATCATATACATATCGGTGCCTCCGTACAAATTCTTTTCTAATGTACTGAGAGTTTAACGACCAACTATATGACGGGAATAAAAATTCTGGCTGTATAGTTCCGATCATATAGATATCGATGCCTTTGTATATTTTCTTTTGTAGGAACAGGCAGTTTGATGACCAACTATACGGCGGGAACATTTTTTTCCGGCCGTATAGTTGCGCCCGTATAGCTACGCCGCTAGGAGGAAACCCTAATATTTTGACAGAAGGCCAACTATACGGCGGGAACACAATATTTTGGTCGTATAGTTGCGCCCATATAGTTGTGTCCAACCACAAAATCGCACGAGAAGGTACCTCCAACTCCATAGCTTCAATCCTTTTTCTCTCTTCTACCTCTAAACTCTCTCAAAACCTCAAGAGATCTTCATCTCTGCTCTACTTTATTTGATTGCTTCGCACACAAGTGATCTACGGTATATTTCTCCCCTGATCCTCCAGTTACTTTTTGCAAATTCATCTTCGATATATTGTCATTATCAATCTAGGGTGAGACCTACTATGAACCAATTGCCATGATTCTCATGCCTAGATTATTATTATGAGGAGATTCTTTAGTGTGCTTTGATGAGGGATATATTGTACTTACTGTTGTTGGATCAAAAAGTTTTATTTTTTTCTTTCTTCAATGTTTTAGATGATGAACACAAGGAGCCAAACTCGTGCTCGTGCCACCACTAGCGCTTCTTGGGCTGTCACTCAAGAACACATGGGGATACGGTTCAAGGATGAGCTCCAACGTGATCGCTTAAACGGGATCAAGAATTGTGAAGTGAAGGCCGCCAAGTGGGCTTGCCCCATTATATTAAACCAACTCGGTATTTCTGATGACTTCAATTTACTTTGCAATAGAGCTGTCCTGCAAAACTTTGTGTACAAGGATGTGCCCAGTTATAGCCGCTTAACCATTGATTTCCTAAGTTCGTTGCAAAGCACCATTAAACAATGGCAAGGAGAGGATACTATTTATTTCCAACAACAACTACACTTTAACTTTAGATGAATGGTGCACATGCTTTAATTTTCCAAATAATGATGTTAATGCCTTACACGCATCCTTTACTGGCTTAGAACCTACCCCTGAACAATACTATAATGGAATGAGTTTCACTTCTAGAGTGAACAATGGGAAGAATATTCAACATCCTGCAATTCGCTATTTGATCTATTTTATTGCTAACACCTTGCAGGCACGTAATGAGTTCACGAGACTCAACGAGGAGGACATCCTAGTCCTTGCAAAGGCTACTTACATCAACTGTGGCTTGTCACTCAACTTGGGTGTCATCCTTGTGCGCTACTTGGAGCACCAAGCCTCCCAAAGCCAAGGACCAATCACAGGTGGAGGCGTTATCACCATGCTTACTACCCTAGCCATCAACCTAGGTGAGTTGCAACCCGTGCTAGGTGAGACACATGTTGGTTTCTCCACTTTGAAAGCTTGTGAAATGCTCACTAGGAGAGGTGGTGTTTATTACTTGCATATTACTGGAGCTGGGCGTCTCTACCCTGCTCCTTTGCCTAATGGTCTTTTCTCTATCGAGGAAGGATGTTTGCTATATGACTTGCATGTTGAGAAACACCAACCCGATGAGGAGATTTCATAGAGGATGAGGACCAAGAGGAGGAGCAAGAAGTTCCTTACCAAGAGGAGCAGCCGCAAACCCGGTTCGCCACATACCAAGATTTCCAAGGACTTAGAGGGACTGTGGAGAGGATGTATAGCCTCTCTTTGAACCTCCGAGAATCAACTAGTAACCTCTCAACTCAATTCACGAATTGGAGTAATGACTTTTTCCCGCCACCACAATGATTTGAAGGGCTTGCAAAAGCCTAAGCTTGGGGAAGTTTCCTCATGTATCTTTATTTGGCATTTATTTGCTTTTATTTATTTCGAGGTTGTTTTTTTATTTGAGTTTATAAGCACTCGTGTTGGTTTCCCCAGCTCTTTATTTTCTAGTTCTTTCTATTTGCTTTTGAGATTTTCTAGCCGAGCTTTGCCACCAATTTTCTATTCTTTAAAGTCTCTCTCTCTCTTAAAAACCACAAAAAGATTTCTCCATTTTTCCATTTTTCCCTCTTTCTTTTCTTTGCGACTCGAGGTTTTCATGTATTTGCAGGAGAGTGATCGACTTCGAGTTTCCAAGAAGCAAATAAAAAAGGAAGAGAGAAGTAGAACCAACATGAGAGGTATGCCTTATGACTCCCCACTTTTGAAGTTTGAGAAACCCATGCTAGTTAGTAGTAAATGTTGAGATATTATATTAGTGGAGTGAGTCTTTGTATTGTAGTAAGATTTTTCGTTTGCATGGGTATTTAATTGGGTACATTTTGTTCCAGCTCTCGTAATTAACCAAGTCTTGCCTAAAAATTGCTAAACAATTGTAATAAGAAAAAGTCTCACAATTAAAGGCTTGGGTGTTGTAGTGCTTAGTCTTTAAGGTTTATTTCTAGAGACACTCAACACCGCTGAAAATTTTGATTGACTTGATAGCTCTCTTTGAAAGTATTTGTTCGATTGAATTAATGTTTAGCGGGTTTTGTGAGCATGCCAAAGTTTGACTTGTTAATCATAAGAATGATATAGCTTTATGCGTGTCAAAATTCATGGGATGCCAATAACTCCGCTGGCCTACGAAAGAATCTTCATGGAGGAAATTCCTAGATTTCAGCTATGAGTTGATTAAACACTTGTAGCAGCAATGCTATAGTGGGTAAGATTCTTGGCACTCCCGGGTAGCAATAATCATGATGGAATCACTCCTCTGGATATTATGAGTAATCATTATGCAAAAGGAAGAAAAAACTTAGTGATGCCATGAGTGTCCATCACAGCCTGATAAACTAATAAAAATCTTTGGCATGCTCGCAGTTACTTAAAAACTGAAATTCTTGAAGGACAATGAATAGAAAAGTAGTGCTTGAAAAGTATTGATTTATTGATGTGGGAGAATTGATATACTCTAGTGTATATGCTTTTCATGACAACTCTCACACTCTTAATTTACATAATTATACTTTATTGTTCAAAGGCAAGCCTATGAGTTGATTACATGACATGGAATAAAGTTTACTCATTTGAATCATCCATGCTAACAATAATTTTGCTGCACTATAAGGATGCATAAAACCCGTATGATATGCTTGCCATTACTCTATCTATGCTGAAGTTTTTCAGATTTATGAAGTGGAGGAAACATGAGACTACCAATCATGAGTAAGATCACCATCTCGTTATTTCAGTTTAAATGTCGGGTTCCTTTTTGATTTTGGTTTTGTTGCTCGGAGACGATCAAGTTTAAGCTTGGGGAGGGTGATGGCTCTGAAATATAGCCATCTACGTCCACATTTAAACTGGATATCACTCATATTTTTGATGAAATATCTCTCTAAACCCTGCCACTAATGCCTAATATTCAGAGGGGTATGCAATCCTTTCTTTTATATTTTTCTGCATAGATAATGTCGTTTGAAGATGGGAATCACTACATTAAAGTCAAAGATACGAGTTTTCCAACAACCAGAAGAAACCAGGAGCCGTAAAGTGGAGGCAGACGCTTTAACGACCAACTATACGATTGGAGAAAAATTCTGGTCGTATAGCTCCGGTCGTATAGTTGACGCCGCCACCATTAGGTCAAACAAAACAACTTTCGTGAAGGGACCCCTATATAAAGAAGCCTCGGGCGACAAGAAAACAAGCCAGACCTCGCCAAAAGTCTCTGCCATAGATCACCGGCCGCCTCCAGATCTCAAAACCCTTCTCCATCTCCATAGCCATATTCCACCACATGTAATAGTAGATCTCTTCTTCGATTGGCAACATTGTAAGACTATTTCTATCAATCTTATGATTTTCATTACAATGTTTGTGATTGTTGATCTCATATCTATGTGTGAGTAATTCTCCTTGGGCTAAGGGCTTCGGCCTAGCCATGTAGCGTTTGTGCATGTTATTTATCATAGATGGGATCGTGTATTAGTTTGTATGACATGATGATTATTGTATCCTCTCTTGACTCAATCCAAGGACTTGTCAGGTACCCAAGACCACGAGGGTTGAGCCAGGTATAGGGAGTATGAGTAATGACTGATCTCTAGGTTGGGAACCCCAGTGACAGAAGGGGTAGTATGGTTGTATGTGAGGGATTTACTTGGGATTAATGGTGACATCACTATGCATATCATTAGTTCTCTTTCTTCCATGGATGAGACTAGTAGGTTATTGCTATAAGCGGTTGCGGATCGAATAGAAATTATGGATGCACTTCCCACATATAATTTATCTTGCTGTAACAAGTACATGCATACTTTATTTCTATCTTTTATTCCCATTAGATGTTTTGCGTAGCTACAGGTGAAACCGAACGCCCTAGGCCCTCTCTCTCCATCATCGACAACAACAAAAGATGCAAGTTATTGGTCCGGTAAAAACACAAAAGGAATTCTAAAGCTCCTGAAGGTCCATTAAAGTAACTTCACTACGCATTCACTTCCCGAGGATTTGATAACCTAGATCTACTAGGGAAAAAGAAGCTATACTGCATCCGGATCGAAGGTATGAATGATCCATGACCAAAAGGGCCTGGGTGGCGTGCCCACCCTCACTGGGCGTGCCACCTGGTCTCTTTTGGGTCTCGTGGCTCTGTTCGCTTGATTCCAAGGTCCCGGGCTTCATTATTTGGTGAAAAACTGACGTGGTATTTTTTCTCGATTTTATTTCCTGCAAAAACTAATAGAAAGAAGACTTTTGCTAAAAATAGCATTAAATTCAGAAGTTTTATCCAAGTATGGGAAGATTCCGGATCAAATCATCGAGCAAAGTACTTGGAAAAGTAGATACATTTGGGATGTATCAGCTCCCCCAAGCTTAGCTCGTTGTTTGTCCTCAAACAACTCAAACATAGTGTAGAAGCGATAAAATATTTTGACAAGAACTTTGCTCTATTCATGCATAACACTTTTAACATGGCAAATATTTGAAACATAACTTTATCAATGAATAGCAAAGTAATAATGAGAGCTTACTATGTTGGTGTACAAATGATCATATATGGTACAAAGGAGATAATATATGGTAACACTATTTGAGCATGATTACCTAATAGTGGCAACGAAAAAAGTTCTCACATCGCATTTGGTTGAATCATCTGTAAGGTTTTTGAGGCCTTTGATTCTTTCAATTATTGACAAGTAATTCATCATGCTTGCATCATGAACTAAATACTTTGGGGACGTTGTATCCTTCGAGTCTTTCAACATTTAAACTCTCATAGAAGACCCATACATGAGTAAGTAGCTAGTATCTTTAGTTGACAACAGGTGGAGTCGAATAGGATAGGTGATTTTTTGGTATGTTTCTTGCACATTTGCATGAGTGGCAGGAGTTTGGTTGCCACTTTTTGGGCTTGCAAGTCTTTTTTTCATTCAGCTTTGAGTGGATTTTTGTATCCATAGTGCATCAACAGTTTTTGTCACAAGCATTTGAACGAATAAGCATCTCTTAATTTTTTCCTTGCTTGGTGGGCACTTCTTAGTTTCATCCTGTTTTCATCCGTAGAAGAGCCAACCCATTGGGATATTCATTTGTTTCCAGGATAGGGGTTTAAAGGATGGGTGCCCACCAACACAATGATAGCCATGTTGGTGGAATTGGTTTTAAGGCTAGCGGAAAGGCTTAGTTTTCAACTAGAGATACTATTAACCCAATAACATGATTCGATGATGAGATTCACAATTTTAAAGATTAGACTATCATACAAGCCTCAACCTCCATATTTCAAAGGCACACGGGAATATAAATATTCATCATTGAATATGTGCCACGTCCACATGAACAAGCATAATCGGATGCATAGACTTTTGTTTACAGCTACTATCATGCAATCAAGTTAAAATAATGTTTCTTAATAGCATCTCATTTGCCTCATTATATAGCCAAAAGGGCACAAACAAAGTAAACATTCATTACCACTTCCCTAAGTATTGATGAAACTTTGCTCAAGCATCTGCTAATGTTAACTTGCATGCATAAGTACAACAAAGGAGTCATACCTCTTTCATTAATTCATACACATTGATTCATCATTGTTGTTCTTCCTCTCCCATCTTGAACTACACAACATGCTCATATATTTCGAAATAAAACAAATAGATATGGATTGGTTCATTCCGGACTTCATTTTCATCAATTTCAAAAATATTACTGCAAGTTTTTCAATCAATCACTTCTCATGAACATAGTGGTTTATAGTGTCTTTGATCCATATTTTATCATAGCATTGAATTAGCGATCATTTACAAGTCAGCTAGCCACTTTTAATGTTAAAGATTGAAATCTGCCAACAAATTATTGTAGTGATGCAGCACAATATTTCCCTACTTAAGCATCCCAGGATTTTTTGCCAATTTTTGTGTGGGGGGGGATGAAAAGTTACAGCTTCTGTATAAATTTCAGCCTAATCAGAGTTACAGGTAAAGAAAGAAAAATAGAACAGTGAACAACATCATGCAGATTCCTGCAACTCCTTCTCCGTGCGATTTTAAAAAAAATGAAAATCTTTTTGTGGTTTTCAATTTTAGACACCATAAGGAATCAACTTAATGGCAAGCTAACTACATAAACAAACAAAATCTTTTTGGGTTTTCGGTTTTATGAAATGAAACTACAAACTCACATAACTTAAACAATTCTAGCATGGTATATACAGTGAAAAAGGAAGGGAGGAAATCATACTCCCCCAAGCTTTGGTGAAATCTAGTAGTCCGGATAGTTGGGATCATGCCCCTAACCGTATTGTCCACCTTCATAATATGGTGGTTGTTGCTCCCATGACGGCCACTATGGCGACGTGTCCTTGTCCTCCTGTTGAGAAGAGGAGCCTTCTATGGCTTGATAATCGGGTGTTGCAGGCATGCCACCCCAAGTGGTATGTGCTGGAGGTTGAGGGTAACCCCCATATTGCTGGTGAAGATGATTCAGCAGCTCCTCCCCATTTGTACTCGTTGACAAGGGCTGTCCACTTCCCTCTTAACCTATCAAAATAATCAATACGAGGAAGCAAGGTGGATTCCAACCTACCAAGGTTAACCATATATTGATACATCATGTGACCCATGCCATATTCCCTTAATATCCCCATGCGAACCAACATGTTAGTATCTAAAAGAATTGGTCCCAGAACTGGAGTTCCCATGTATTCAAATTTCCTTTCATTCTTAAGGTATTCAAAAACTAATGTGGCTATTGCTCCAGCATGAAGAGGTTTGGTGCTATTATGTTTTACATCATAACAAGGTTCTAGCAATAATCACACCCAAGTTGTATTCCGGAGCTACACCTTCCTTAGCACATTTTAATTAGTAAATTATGGGGCCCGTGCATCCCGTTGAGTTCTTTCTAGCAAGAAACCCTCTAATAAGAAACAATGCAAAATATCTTAATGCAGGGTGCTTAATATGAGTAAACTTTCCTCTATGAATATCCTCAGGCACATCTACAATTATACTCTTCCAAAATGAACGGAGGCTCTCATCAGAATCAGCAGGAATAGCTTCCCATTTTCCCTCATTAGGGACATGTATGGCATTACAGAATTCCTCTAAGGGCATGATTAACCTTTAACCCTTCATGACAAACCTCACATCAAAAGTGTCGGGAGTTTGTTTACCTCTGCTGCTTACCTTCCCTTTGGTTTGTACAAACCTGGAGGTGGCTAGGAACTCACTACTCAGCTCATAGTAGGTTGATTGAGGATGTCTTGCAAAGTCCTCTAGCTTGGTTTTCTACAAGAAATAAGTAAAATCTTCCTATATGGATAATGCCTTCACCGCATTGGGATCAGGCCATTCGGTAGCCTTCACCTTCAAGGCCTCTGCCTTAAAGATCATCTCATCTTCCCATTGTTGCTCTTCATCATAATTTGTTAAGGCTCTTGAGCCTTTCCTTGGCCTCAAACTCCTCATGAGGCTTTTGCCCTTGTTCATGGTGGATGAGAGCTTGCAGCACTAAGAATAAAAATCACCAAACAATTAGATGTATCAAGTTATAAGCATTCAGAGATACTACAAAAGGTTTCTACCAAGCATTACTATAAATCATTTCCACTAGAAAGCTTCAAAACCATGGATTTTCATGCATGAGATGTAGCACCAAGAGCAACATTTTTCTCACAATATAAAGCATTATATCAAGGATAACTTGGATGACTGGTGGAGTCACATACCAATGAGCAATCCTTCCAAAGGAATTCGAAAATGGCTGCCAAAATTTGGAGATCGAGAAATGGGCAGCAAGGGAGTAGAGGAAAAAATCAAGTGCTACCTGGTCAGGTTCTGAGAGGAAATGAAGAACCTGGGAGGTTGGAGACCACCTAACTCCTCCTGGGGGGCCACAAGGGCAGGGGCGCGCCGATGAGTGCATATTTGCATCATGTTTTACATTATTATTTTGCATTGTAGATGTAGGATCTTGGTATTTTACGGTACTTGCGCGCATATTTTATGTCTGTTTTCACCAGGATCAGGACAGATGATGGATACAATTCTTGGAGCAGTTGTACTATGGAGAAAAGGAGTCAAAACAACATAAATCGCTTATTTGGGAAATATTAATAATACTAGAAGAAAACCAGAAGTGAACAAGGGAGGCAGAAGGTTCAACGACCAACTATACGGCAGGACCAAATTTTCCGACCATATAGCTCCGGCCGTATAGTTGGCGCCGCCTCCGCCTCATCAAGTAGTTTCACCCCGTGCAATTGGTTCGAGGAGATGACATAAAGAACACCCAGAAATCACGAAAACTTCACCTCCGGATGGCATTTGGAGGGGGAACTCATCCGCCAGGGATCCATCTTCGCCCTGCGCAAATCCGGGAGGATAAGGCATCGATCTTCATCAACCACCGCTGCATCACCACCATCTCCATCCATCCCATCTACATCTTGTCTAGATCTTGTTGTAATTCCCGTACTCATTGTGGATTTATACAAGTACTATTCATCTGTGATTGTTTCCATTAGCATTACTATGATGTTGATTGCCTCCATGTCTGAGTAGATCTCTAGTTCTTGGGGAGATGGAGAAACCCTAGCATATGATTGAGATGAGATAGAGATTATTATGGTATACATCATTATGTGTATGTGTTAATTGTCTTTATCTTGATGTTGGGAGTTGTGCACCTCCTTAATATTTGCCTCTTATGGGGACTCGATGAAGAGGATTACTTGTTGGTAGACAGAGGGATGATAGCACTTACTATGACTATAAAGTTGTTATCAATCCTTACGTACTAACTTGGGGGTATCAACCATGGGAGAGATCCCTTAATAGCGCAGTAACTCGATTGATGTCGATAGATGTCTGCTGTGGTTATGAGGATGATGTGTGCAGCGGTTGCTAGCAATTGTCCGTATATGGAGCTCCACCCACGTACATACACATTATTGGAATATTCGTTATAATAATCTTGATTGCTTAGTCTAAATTGCTAGTGGTGTATCCACTATTCCCCAAGAACGCATTTTTCCCTATTGTAGTTCTAAAGTTCTATTACACACGCGATTCTTACTTTTTGTATTAAGTTTTGCTTTACTTTAAATTACCATGTTCAACCAAAAACCCAAAAACAACTATACTTATCTTGCATCTTAAAGTTATTTCGTAAGTACTTCGTTTAGTTATTGTTAAAAGCATTTTAGTCTTTTGCCTACTGCTCCCTGTGGGATCGATATCTTTATTTCAAACTAGCTACAAACGATATGTGCACTTACAGTCATCAAGCTATTTTCTGGCGTCGTTGCCGGGGAGCTTAGTGCTATAAGTCACTTTACTTTTAGTTATTTACTTTCATTGTACTAATTTTACGTGAGTTACAGGACCGCAACAATGGACAACACTCACCATTTAAACCAGCTTGAGGTAGGAAGGAAAATTGGTTTGCCCATGGACACCTTTATAGCTGTCAATAAAAGCATAAATCCGAATGGAATCGAGATCCACCCTTTATTATTTGAATTATTGCATTCTAAGAAATTTGCAGGAACCAATGAAGAAAGTCCATATGGACACTTACAATTCTTTGAAGATGTTCCCAATTCCTTTATTTTTGACGGCTGTAATCTCGATATGGTTAAAACCTAGTTGTTTAGACAAACTCTCTCTAATAATGTTTGCGACTGGTACAGATCTTTTTGTGCAGAAGCACCAAGGACTTGGGAGGAATTCACAACCAAATTCCTATCAAAATATTATTCTGAAAGCAAAGCTCACGGGATGAGAGGTATTATTATCAGTTTCAAAAATAATCCTAGTGAGGGCTTATATGAAGGATATATAAGGTATAGAAGTTACCTAGATAATTGCACCCATCATGGTTTGCCTGATTGGTTAATCACTCATACCTTTTATGGAGGGCTAAATATTGAAAATAGGATGAATCTAGACACTGCTTCTAATGGCAGTTTTCTATCTTATACCTATGATGAAGCTTGGAAACTAATAATAAAAATGAGAGAAGCAATGGAAAATCTTAAAGAAAATATTACAAATATTTTTTCAGAATATGCTTGCATTAACGATTTCCTTGCAGATGAGAGGACATATGCAATGATTAAAACCCTCGGTATTGATTCTTACTCAGTAAAGAAAATTATTGAGAATTATGCAGGACACTTGTAGGTACCCATGGAATGGGAAACCCGTAAACCCCTTGAAGAAAATAAGCATGCAAGAGCACTGATGGAAGAGTTCTCCTAAATACTTATTCAAGGGATCGTCGAAAAAAGGCAAAAAGAGGAAGAACGAATAAAGAAGAGATCAAAGAAACCAGAAAGGAACCCCGAAGCTACCAATATAAATAATGTTATATTAAAGGATCTTATGGAAGCACGAATAGTGGAAGATGAAGTGTTTATGCTAGACCTTGAAACCTTAGAATTCATCAAAGGTAAGCTTCGAGGTAACGAAACTTCTAAACCAATGACCCCTATATATTATGGATAAACTTTCTTATATGGAATTTGTGAGCCAATTTCCACTATAAATATTATGCCTTCATCGCTTTATGAGGAACTCTGCTATAATCTAAATAATCTGGATGTGGAACCGGTAGCCACTACTATTAAATTGTCCAATAGAACCAATATAAAACTGGAAGGAGTAATCAGAAATATCTATGTCTTTATTGGGTCGCTCATGTACCCCCTTGACTTTCATATTGTTGATATGCCTCGAGATTCTTTTTGTCTTATCCTTTTAGGCAGGCCTTTTATTTTCATCACCAAAGCCCGAGTTGATAATAAGAAGGAGACTATTTCACTGAAGTCTGGAGAAGAGGAAATGACATTCCACTTCGCCAAACTAAAGAAGAGGCCATATGAAGTGGAGGATATCAAGGAAGAGAAGACGATTGTCGAGCTAGCGATAATTCATTTCTGTACTCCAAAGGATGAATTGGAGAGGAGTCTGATAAATTGGGAGGAAGCACTAGATGATGAGGAGAAAGAAGACATGGATGATTACCTTGATTCATTCTGAAGCACAAAATCCACATGACTATGAGGAACTGGTAAGAAAGGAGATGAAGAGCCTCCACCAATAGAATTGAAAAAACTTCCAGATGATATGAGGTATGAGTTTTTAGATAATGAAAATAAATGTCCTATTATTATTAGTAAGAATTTATCGAAAAATGAAACAAATAAACTCATTTTAGTTTTGGTTAAGCATCATGAAGCTTTTGGATATACATTGAGTGATATTAAAGGAATAGATCCATCTATCGTAACACATAAGATTACCATGCTTGATGATGCTGAACTTGTAGTAGATACACAAAGAAGGCTTAATCCGAATATGAAGGAAGTAGTAAGAAAAGAGGTTATACGCTTACTAGATGCTGGCATAATATATCCTATTTCCGACTGTAAGTGGGTTAGCCCAGCTTATTGTATACCAACACAAGGTGGTCTTGATCCTGCTATGAATGAGGATGGTGAGGTAGTTCATATAAGGCCCATAGTAGGATATTGTATTTGTATTGATTTTAGGAAGCTAAACTGTGAGACACAAAAGAATCATAAACCTATACCATTCGTGGATAAATTTTTAGAAAGACTTAGTAATAATTCTTACTTTTGTTTTCTTGATGGTTATTCTGGATATTCTCAAATTGCCATACTGTCGGAAGATCAAGAGAAAACAACTTTCACTTGTCCTTATGTCACATATGCTTATAGATTAATTTCGTTTGGCTTATGTAATGCAGCAACAACTTTTCAGGAGTGTGTTCTAAAGATTTTTGATGATTTAGTTGAGAAGACTATGGAAGTTCTAACAAATTATTTTGTTGTTTGTGGAACAACTTTTGATAATTGCCTCTACAATCTAACCAAAGTCTTGCAGAGATGCAGGTAATAAAACTTGGTTTTGAATTGGGAACAATGTCGTTTCATGAAAAGAGAAGGTAAAGTTTCTGGGCATAAAGTTTCGGAGAAGGAAATAGAAATAGATAGAACTAGTATAAATGCTATAGAAAATCTTCCAATACCTTAGGACTTTAAAAATCTAAAAATGTTTCTGGGACATGTAGGTTTTTATAAGCGGTTTATAAAGGATTTTGCTAAGATAGCTATGCCCCTCACCAATCTTCTTGATAAAGAAACTCCATTCTACTTAGATCATGAATGCATTGCAGCTTTTGATAACCTTAAGAATAAACTAGTTTCAACACCTATTATGGAATCTCCAATATGGGATGAACCTTTTGAAATCATGTGTGATGCTAGTGACTATGCTTTAGGGGTTGTGTTGGGACAGCGAGATGGAAGAATTTGAATGTTATTTATTATGCTAGTAGACCTCTTAATAAGATTCAGAAACACTATGCTACTACATAAAAAGAGTTTCTATCTATAATTTTTGCTTGCGACAAATTTAGATCTTACATAATTAATTCTAAGGTACTAATTCATACGGATCACCAAGCTTTGCATCACCTCCTTGTGAAAAAGGATGCTAAGCCCAGGTTGATTAGGTGGGTTTTATTACTACAATAATATGATTTGCAAATACTACCTCTATTCGGGATTATAGGTCCCGCGAGCTTTTTTATATTGTTTGAGATTATAAGGGCTATCTCATTTGTTAGTCTCTCTTGTCCAATGCATGTTCTCCTTTTCCTCTCACTTCTCTCATGCATGTAAGACTATTGGTGCATGCATATATTAATGAGAGAGGGTTATGAAGTGTCTTGGTATTAGCAACTTGGACCTTAGGACTAATAATCCCAAACACATGTAGTAGTAGATAGGAGGGGTAAAGATAACCCGGTAGCAGATCATCTCTTTAGGATGGAGGGAATAATCAATAACCCCGTGCCTATGAATGAATCATTTTTGGGAGAATATTTAGCAAACGTTGAAATCGCTAATCCTTGGTATGTAGATTATGCTAATTATCTAGCAACAAAATTTATACCTCCTGGTATGTCAAGAAATCAAAGAATGAAATTCTTTAATGATCTTAAATGTTACTTTTGGGACGATCCGTATCTATATCATCATGGACTTGATGGAATGATACGGAAGTGCGTTCCTAACCATGAGATGAATGCGATATTGAAAGCTTGTCATGACAGTCCGTATGGAGGGCATCATGCAGGTAAGAGAACTGTTGCAAAGTACTTCAATGTGGATTCTATTGGCCCACCTTGCTAAAGGATGCACACAAGTATGTGGAATACTGTGATGCTTGCCAAAGAAGAGGTAATATAGGTAGGAGACAAGAAATGGCAATGAATTATAGTCTCATAATTGAACCCTTTGATGTATGGGGAATGGATTACATGGGACCATTTATAGAGTCTAATGGTTAGGCTAGCCCTAGTGGGAGTATCATGGTAGATATTGTATCATAGCACGTAAAACTATAAATCATAATGCATGTAAATCTTGTACATAATTCTGAGATTCTACAAATAATTAAATATAGTACTACTATGATACCACCACATGATACCATGCACTATAGAGGTAATATCATACACTAGTATCATATGCATGATACTAGTAGTATGATACGCCCACTATGACCAGTCTTATACTCATATTCTTGTTGTTGTTGACTATGTTACTAAATGGATTGAAGCTATTCCAACAAATCATACAGATGCAGCTACCTCAGTAAAGATGATCAAGGATGTCATATTTCCCAGGTTTGGAGTTCCTAGATTTTTAATTACTAATGGTGGTTCTCATTTTATGAAGGGAACTTTCAGGAAAATCCTCAGCAAGTATGGAGTAACTCATCGCGTTGCCTCACCATATCATCCTCAAACGAGTGGACAAGTGGAACTCTCTAATAGAGAATTGAAGACCATACTCGAGAAGACAGTGGACAAATCAAGAAAAGATTGGTCATACAAGTTAAATGACACTCTATGGGCATACCGTACTGCGTTTAAAAATCCAATGGGTATGACACCTTATAAGATGGTGTACGTAAGGCATGCCATTTACCTTTAGAATTGGAACACAAAGCTTTCTAGGCAATCAAGAACCTAAATTATGATCTTAAAGCAGCTGGAGAAAAGCATTTATTAGATATTCATGCTTTAGAGTAGTTTAGAAGTGAAGCCTACGAGAATGCTAGGTTGTTTAAGAAAAAATTGAAAATATGGCATGATAGAAAAATAGAGAATAAGACTTTTAAAAGTGGACATAAAGTGTTGCTCTATAATTCTCGTCTTAAGTTGTTTCTAGGAAAGCTCAGATCAAAGTGGGAAGGCCCATATATAGTTGAAGAAGCTTACTCATCAAGAGCAGTGAAGCTCCAAGGAAAAACACCCTCTCTTGCATGGGTGGTAAATGGACAACGTTTGAAGCATTATCAAGTAAGAGAAGATATAAGTGCAGTCACCATAGAATTGATCGCTCCAGAAGAAGTGATTAAGCAAAAATATACAAGGAATGGCAACTTCAAGAAGAAGGGATTCAAGAAGGAATGAGCAATGCTACGGTCAAGCTATTGACCATAAAAGAGTGCTTCATGGGAGGCAACCCATGCGAAATAAGGTTTGAGTAAGTTTTTAAAATTTAGTTAAAAGTTTTATTTGGATATTGTGCCAAACAAGAAACGTTTGATGCTCTAGCAAAGAAGAAGGAAGATTGCTAAAGCCAAAATTGGTCAGAAATCTAAGCTGACATTTTTCTGTCAAAATTTGATATTTCGTTAAGTTTCAGATTAATAAAAATCCCATGAGAAGAAGAATTTTTTTGGTGGACACAGAAGATTTAACGACCAACTATACGGTGGAAATAAAAATTCCAGCCGTATAGTTCCGGTCGTATAGTTGTTGCGATATCACCCCTTCCATCCACAAAAGGTACTGAGAGTTTAACGACCAAATATACGACCGAAATTAAAAATTCCGCCCGTACAGTTTCGGTCGTATAGTTGTCAACACCTTTGACAAAATAATTTCCGAAGTATTGAGAGTTTAACGACCAACTATACGGCTGTAATTAAAAATTCCGTCTGTATAGTTGCGGTCGTATAGTTATCGATCCATCTCCAAAAAAAATATTTCGAATACAGAGAGTTTAACGAACAACTATACGACGAGAGTAAAAATTCCCGCCCGTATAGTTCTGGCTGTATAGTTGGTTCCACCGTAGATGGAAATCTATAGTCCGTTCATAACTATACGACGGGAGCTATACGGGTCGCGCCCGTATAGTTGCTCGTTACGCAAGGCGGCTAGGGTTTTGGACCCCACCTTTTAAAGTTAATCGTATCTAACCTTTTTCATTAAGTTTTTGCAGAGCCACAACCTCCAGCCTCGAAAGATCTTCACCATCCCTATACAAGCCCATTAACAACATCCGTGCAGCGAAGCCATACAACCCTTCCATGTCAACAAGATCTGGAAGAAGAAAGAAGAGAAGCTCGTGAAGAGGATCAAAGAAACAGAATTCAAAGGCTTGTCATCATCATCTGGCCCGGAGATCAAGCCTCTCCCAAATTGGGAGGACATGTTCCTGCAAAGGATGGAGATGATGAGACAAGTTGAGCAGGGAAGGAACAAGGATGAGTACCTCCCTAATCCTTATGTTACAGCATAGGATCCTATTATAAACCTCCTCTTGGTCCATCACCTCTTAAACCTAAGAAGGTGCGGCAAGATGAGATTCATGATAAGATCTGTGAGTTCGAAAAGGCTTCTAAGGCATGCGTTGAAACAATTGGAGAAGGGATTGACTCCTACTTGATGATGAGCAAAGACCTTGAGAAGAAGGTCGATGCAATCGATGGTAGAGTTGGTTTCTTGATTAAAACTGTCTTTGAGTTGATAGATAAGAAGAAATTCCTCAAGAGGAAAATGTTTAAGCTCCAATATGACATGGCCGAGCTCAGCATTCGCTATGCAAGCATAGTTAAAGAGGGCAACATAAAAGAAGAAGGCGACACTCTTTCTACCCAAGAGGAGGAATAGGTACCCACAAGGAGTTAATTGATCCCGCCTGGCTTGACTCCAAGCTTGGGGAGATCTTTAAAGACCTTGTAATCTTTCTTATAATTTTTATACTATCGTTTTTGCATTAGTTCAAACTAGAAATAAAGTTTGCATCATTAGAATCCCCTTAAGGAATAGTCGATCCCTTTAATGAAATTCCGAGTTTATTATTATATATGGAGCAATATTGAGTTTGTGTTTGCTTTAATGATATATGAATGGCTTGAGTATGATTTTACTTACACTTGATGATAACAATAGGAGTCTTCCACACCATTGGTATTAATGGAACACATAAAGATAATTTGGTCAATATTCTGTAAGTCTACGGTTTGATTTACAAAAGAAAAATTATCTATACAATTAAGTTAAAAAAGAAACCTTGAACAAAGGAAATGAAAGTGCTATCAAAATAGAGTGAGGACAAGTCGAGGTAGAATCTCCAAGTCATAAGAATGCTTCATATACATTTGGAATTTGATAATTGAGATCGTTAAACTTTGAATTCCTACATAAGGTGGAATATATGGCTAGCTCCTTTGAACAACACTTAAAACAAAAGTGTGAGCATATATGCAAAAGAAAAGAAAAGAAAGAAGAAAAAGAGCGAGTGTGTAAAGAGAAAATAGGCATATACCATTGTATTGTAGAATGACAAAGAGATACTTTTGAGATTTTGAATCCCAAGTGAATACGATTGGTCCTAAACCACTTGGGACTACCTTGTTAACTCATTTGGTTGAACCAGATACTTTTACATTATGTTGAGATTCATCTTTTATGAATTGTTGTCGTCGGATTGATGACAAGTACGCCATGAGGGGATCCTCGAGGCATGTGGAAGAGAGGGATGTGAGACGTACGGTGTTCCAGGATGGTGAGCACACAAGTTTACCCAGGTTCAAATCCGCCGGCTTTGGACGGATCCTACTCCTGCTAGCAATCTAGTAATACGACAGAGCCGAAATATGGGTTACAAGGGTTTCGCCTCTGCGAGTTGAGATCGTAGACTGTTGTGAGGGTGCCCTAAAGGCTTTCCCTAGGACGTCTTATATAGATATCCGGCCTAGGGTTTACAGGAGAGACCTATACGGCTACGACTAAGAGTCGGTTACATAGTACATCTTGAGCTACAAGTAACATAACAGGCCTATGTCGGTAAGCCTTCTAGACCTTCCCGTAGCAGACTGGACTCCGTCTCTTCTCCCTGACTGGGCTGCCTGTGAAACAAAGCTCTAGCCCGAAGTGGGCCACCCTGGTCAGTGAGGCACAGTGAGGATACCGGGAGAGTATATCCCCAACAGCAGCCCCCGGAAGCCTCCAAGATCCAGAGTCGGATTTCATCATCATCTAGCTTGATCTCCGGCTTGCAGAATCTTGAAGGGTTCCTAAAACTTCAAAAGAAAAGATAGAATCCGGGTCTCAAAATGACTCGGACCTATGAATACATTATTTGGTTTTCCAGCTTGAAATTCAAACTAAGCCAGAACTTGGTCTCTGACGTAACCTGACACCAGTCATGGTCAAGTCACGTCACTGAAAGACATTCCCGTCAACATGATTGTTGGTGGGTCCGCCCTTTGCGGAACCAAGGTGTCATTTTAATGCGTACGCGGAGATCGATGCGGCATAATCATCGCGGGGAAGTTACCCAGCTCCTTCCGAGACATGTGGCATGTTTTTACTATCGCGTTTACACGAATCTTGGCACAGCTAGAGGATATAAGTGGTTACGATTTCTTCCCCTCTTCTTCACCATCACTTGCACACCTTCCTTCCTCTCAACGCCTCCCACGCACATAGCTCCTCTGCCTCCCCAAAATCGTCCAGCGCCACCCATCCCAGGTCACCGACACACCGAAAAATGGCTGAGGCTTCATCCTCTGGCACGGCGGCGATGGCAGGAACGGTGTCAGCAGCGGAGAAGGAGAGCTTTCGTGGGGTTTGGATCCCCTGTGTCTTGGACGATTGATGGCCCAAAATAAATCGAGCTCGTTGGGGAACCCCAAGAGGAACGTATGATGAGCACAGCAGCAAGTTTTCCCTTAGTACGAAACCAAGGTTATCAATCTAGTAGGAGCAAGGAAACACCCCAAAGGTGTTGCTAGCTGAGCCTTGGCAGGGCGCACTACCGGTGCTAGTAGCAACGTGGAGACCTGCACAACACAACCACAAAACTTTGCCCCCAACTTGCGATGAGGTTGTCAATCTCACCGGTTTTGCTGAAAACAAAGGATTAAACATATTGTATGGAAGGAAGTAATAGTTTGCAGAAAGTAAACACAAAGCAGTAAACAGTTTGTAGATTGAAAGTAAAAGAAAGGACCAGGGTCCATAGTTCACTAGAGGTGGCTCTCCTTAAGATAGATAACATGCTGGGTGAACAAATTACAGCGGGGCAATTGACAAACATCGAGAGAGCAATACATGCATATACTAATCATCTTGACTCCTTTGAGATTTGATTGGGCATTACAACATTATACATAGACCGCCATCCAACTGGATCTATGACTAATAATCCACCTTCAGGTTATCATCCGAACCCACTCTAGTATTAAGTTGCAAGGAACGGATAATTGCATTACGAATTGTGTGTTAAGTAAACAATATGATTGTTCTATGAACAAATGATTGTTGTTTTCTCCCTAGTAGCAACAGCACATCTAGTACCTTAGAGATTTCTGTCACTTCCCCAGATTACCAGAGGCATGAACCCACTATCAAGCATAAATACTAACTCTTGGAGTTTATAGGATCTACTTGGCCAAGATAGATACTAACAACGGAAAGCATGCAAGATCACAAATAACAAATACATGATAGAATCAATAATCAATCTGAAATAGCATCTCAATATCCATCGGATCCTCGCAAACACAACATGCAGAATTACAAATAGATGATCTTGATCATGAACGGAGCTCACAAGATCTAAACATGAAAGAACAAAGGAGGAGAACCAGCCATCTAGCTACTACATGGACCCGTAGTCCAGAGATGAACTACTCACGCATTACACCGGAGGCTTGCATGATGATGAAGAAGGCCTCTAGGGTGAATTCCCCTCTCTGGCAGGGTGCCGGGAAGAGCTTCTGATCCCTCCCAATCTAGGGATAGAGACGACGGCGGCTACAAACTCTTTCGTGGATTTTTGATCGGGTACTTAGGGTTTCTATATCGGAGGCATCTTATAGTCGGAAGGGGAGGCCGAGGGGGTGCTGGAGGCGGCCACACCACCCCCTGGCGCGGGTCAGGCGTGGCCGCGCAGCCAGGGGGTGTGGCCAGGCCTCAGCCCCTCTCCGTCTCGTATTCTGGCTCCGTGTGTCCCTCCGTGAAAAACTGACTTTGGCTTTTGTCCCGTCCAATTCCGAGAATATTCATTTTCTGACTTTCCTGGAACCAAAAACAGCAGAAAACAGGCAGCTGGCACTGTGGCTCTTGTTAATAGGTTAGTCCAAGAAATCATATGAAAAGTACTCCAAAGTGTGGACAAAACATAAGAAAGTAGATAAAACCAAGCACGGAACATCAAAAATTATGGATACGTTTGCAACGTATCAACATCCCCAAGCTTAACTCCTGCTCGTCCTCGAGTAGGTAAGTGATAAAAAGAAAGAATAATTTTTGAGGTGACATGCACCATCATAAACTTGATCAAAGTATTTGTAAAACATTAATAGCTAGGATCATAGTACTTCAATCATAACATGAAAGACAAAGTTCTAGCAATACAACAAAGAAACTTTGTTGCAACATGAAAAGGCCCAAACAAAAGATTCATGAATAATAATGCTTTGCAAGACGTTTGTTTCACATAAAGAAAACATAGCATAGTAGCATTCAGCTTGTCCCTGATAGAGTAGCAAATATAAATGCATAGGACACCTTCAAAGCTTATAAGAGTGACTAGATAAAAATAGTTTAAAACAAGCAATATCAAGGTTATACATCAATCAACAAGTCTTGGGACAATGCACATAGAACTAAGAATGGCCACTATGCTCTAGGTGCATAAAGATAGAAGGTGCAGACTCAACATCAAAGTAAAAGAAGGGCCTTCATAGAAGGAAGTAGGGATTCAAGTCTCATAAAGATCTTCCAAAAACTATTGTACTTATTAGCTTTCAGCTCTCATTGCCCCTATCATAAGCATCTTGAAGGTGATTAAGGTTAAAGTGACACAACTAGAGGATATGCTTGACAAGTTATAAACCGAAATCTCATGCCCCTTACTTATGAAGACCGAACCTCATGCTACTCAACTTTAGTCACGAGTAAGCTCTTGTCATTGTAAGTACATATGTATCATAAAGAACCGCCAACGGGGTACCCCTTGCACATGATACAGGAGCTATCCCATAATCAAAATGACAAGGCAAGCAGACAATGAGCATCTTACCGATTTTTTTATTTGCTATTAGCATAGGTTTTTATTGATGATGCTTCATAGAGTGCTCATTCTGGTGATGCTGCAAGTTTCCACCATAATTAGGCATGGCTTAGGCTAGCGACCTAGGTGTTTCTCTAACACACATACAAACTCCATGATCTTACAAGTTCCACTTTTATTTCACACCGTCGGGATCCATAAGCAAAAGAACATGATATCAACGGGGTACAAAGTACAAGTGCAATGTTGAAAGTGTTCCCCATGATACATGGTTCTGCTAACTTCAAATTATAAAGCGAAGGAATATACGCAACAAAGATGGACCCAATGGTTCAAATTTATTAAATGCAAAAAGGTAAAGTGTGCCATCAAGTTCGTGAGAGATTTAATCACTAGTTTTCTCATAACAAGTTTAATTTGGAAGGTAGACAAAAACATGAATATACTTGGAATATCATAAGCTAGTAGGTAGGTATGGTGGACTCTTTGGAATAACTTAGTTTAAGGAGTTGGATGCATCAGTGGAACTCATACTTGGTTACGGAGGCTAGCAAAAGACTGGGAGTGACAAACTAAGAGAGCAATAATGGCCATAATCATGTAGAGCGACAAAACATCATTGATCAAAGCATAAAGTGATATTACAATTTGAAAACTAGAGGATCATTAAGGCTATGGTGACTTGCGATAGTCATAACATGGTGTGAGGATGTGCCAAGTCAGCCCAAATAAAGCATTAAAGGAGAATACCACAATACTATGCTTTAATATGCTAAAACAACGCATGATTCATCCAAGGCACATTAAGCAATATCAATTGTTTATAACAATTCATGCTACAGCAAACAATACTAAGCATAAAGCCAAAACAATATCAAGCATGGCATAACAAAGCATAGGTCACAGTCAAAAACAAGCTCTCTTTACCACTTAAGCATGAACTTTCCTACTCTTTTCCAAACCAAACCAAACTATTTGAAAACCAATGTATGAAAGAGGGGGTCCAACCAATTTATTCAGCAAACTAAGAAAACCAAGAAAACTAAAAACCAAAACCAAAACGAAAAAGAAGACGCTCCAAGAACAACACAACTATGCATGAAACAATAAAAATGAAGCGTTTGGAAGAAACCTGGGATTTTTATTGATGAAGAAGGGGATGCCTTGGGCATCCCCAAGCTTTGACGCTTGTACTTCTTGGAAATTTCTTGGGGTGAGACGCGTGGCATCCCCAAGCTTGAGCTTTAGTTCATCCTTCATCTCATTACTCATTCCTTCCAAACACCTGAAATTTTTCCTTCATACAAAACTTCACACAATCTTTATTAGCAACATTAGTGCACTCAAGATAATAGGTCTTTAGGTTCAGTTTCAACACCAATAAAATTCCATTAAAACACTAGCTACTGTAGCACTTCCATAAAAAAGCTCAATTCCCCAAAAGAACTCAAAAAGGGACCAAAAAGAAGCAAATGCAGAAAATGGCGAAAATCTGTCAAAATAGACCAGCAGGTAAAGATGAATTTTTTCAAAGACCTTCTGTTGCTCAAATCAAAAAGTGTTGAAATAACGAAAGTTAGATAACAACCTGGGGCAGAAGCACAAAAATCATTCCTCAAAAGGACGTTCAGAGATTTTACACAAATTTTTACAGTGAAGCATAGGAATCTGTTTCGGGACAACAACTTTCCAATCATTACTTCTCTCATTAGAGGTTACTCTTGGCACAAAAAGCAAATAAAAAGGATAAGGAGTGGTTATTACTGAAGTAAGAACTTCCAAGACTCATCTAAAACTTTTGGGTCCTCCCAATAAGTACTTTTCTTTAACGCCTATAAGTTAGGCATAAGAATTTCGATGATGCTCACATAAGAAATATGAATTGAAGTAAAAGAGAGCATCAATGAGCAAATTCAAAACACATTTAAGTCTAACCCACTTCCTATGCATAGGAATCTTATACGCAAATAAATTCACAAAGAACAAAGTGACAGGCATAGGAAGATAAAACGAGAGTAACTTCAAAACTTTCAGCACATAGAGAGGTGTTTCAGTACCATGAAAACCTTTACAACCATATTTTCCTCTCTCATAATAATTTTAAGTAGCCTCATGAATAAACTCAATAGTATAAATATCACAATAAGCATGCTTTTCATGATCTACAAACACATAATTTTTATCAAGCTCAAAAATAGTGGGATTAAAACCTGCATACCCACTTTTAACAATTTTATAACAAGATGACTGATCAATCTCATTTTCAATAGTAGTACAATTAATATTATCAACCAATATAGGACCATCATCTGAGCTTTATTATAAACATTTTCAAAAGAATCCACAGGAACATAACATTCATCCTCCTTTGGTAAGCATGGAGGACAATTAATTAATGTAATGGGTAAAGAGTTGCTCTCATTAGACGGTATGCATGGGTAGCTAATCCATTCTTCATCCTTTTCTTCATCACTCTCCTCCTATTTTTCATCTAATGAGCTTCCAGTTTCAGCAATTGCTTCTTCCATAGGCTCCTGCAAGGCATTAGTCTCTTCCATTGGTGGAGAGCATCTATTAAGATATTCAAGAATATAGCCATTTTTCCTTGTAATTATCAAAGCAAAATTTAAGTATATCATAAACCTCATATTTATAAGGTGTATCATCAGTATTTTCAAGTAAATAAGCAAGTTCAAATGTGTCAACACCCGGATTTTTAATCCCAGATGGCCGTTATGCCATACCTCGCAATCCCAGGATTACCATTTTTGCGATTCATGACGGATTGGATATCGCAGTACATCATCCATTACAAACCATACATAAGGTCTTACACAAATAAGGATCTCAGGATCCAGTCTTAATACAACAAGCAGCAGAAATAAAAGATAAGCGTAGCGGTGGGGTCCATCTTTAGGGGCACAGGCAATGCTGACGAAGGTAGATAGTCCTAATTATCATAGCTGTCCTGCTATCCATCATCTTGATAGTCTCCTTCATAGTCTAGCCATGAGAATAGCCAGGGACAAAAGCCATGAGTACTCTTTAAGTACTCGCAAACTACCACTAACAAGTAGTATAGTTCTAAGTTAAAGTGCTAAGTCTAGGTTTAACTATAAAGTTAAGTTTGAAACCTAAGCTAAGTTCTGAAGCAAAGAAAGATAAAATAAATTTCTAGAATCACTTAAGTTGGGAAGCTATTGTCATAAACACAACCCTATTGTGATCAAGTCAAGATTCATCATTCCTTTAATAAGTCATTTGGAAAACATCTGACAACGAAACAGTATGGCCATTCCAACTGTCCATCACCGTGGACGCGGCTATCCGAATAGTTTGACATTCTGCAGAGGTGGTACCCTTTCACCACAAGATTCGATACATCTGTCAGGGATAACCCAGAATCATCATACTTAGTATGCAGATAATCAAACATAACCTTCCCTTTACACACCCTAGTATAAGCACCTCTCCTATGAGCATGGCCTCCCAACCATGACCATCAGTCATCTTGGGCACTGCATAGGCGGACAACATTGAGAGGTAGCCTCAGCTCAGACCTCTCCCGCGAGGGAACTAATACTAATGCATATAAATTTCCAGCTAAGCCTTACCCAGTTTAGGTAGTGTGGTTATACGGTAAATTTGGAAGGGTATCGCATCCGAATCCAACCATCAGTTTTATAAAAATGTTAACGCTCATGCCTCACAATTTTCATCATCATAAACCATTTGTGTTTCTCAACACATTTCAAAACATCTCAATTCATCATTCCAAGGTTTTCATAATTCATTTTTACCAAGTGTTCCCATCTAAAGTGACTCAAGTTTTTATCTACTCCAAACAACTAAGTTAAGAGTGTTCACTAAAGTGGAAATGTTGGGATCAATCTAATGCCATAGAATGACATCTAAAGGATTCTATATAGGTCAAGTTTTATACTCTTTATGCTACCTTTAAAACAAGTAAAGAACTTTGGGTAAAGTAAAGGAAGTAAGGCTTGAAAATAATACTTGGATTAAGTACTAGTCAAGGTGGTATAACTCAAGTATGCCTAAAGCATCTTTGATAAACCATCTAGTTTAATTCTAGCTTGCTAACAATATCTTGCCTTGCTTGGTGCAGTGGTTGAAGTTTTCTTCTTCTTCTTCTTGGTAGAACTCCTCCTCCTCGAAAGCTTGGTTGGTACTATTGTCTATAAATACATACGGAGTACACAATCACCAAACAATACTTAACTAGTCTAATTAGCATTCTAAGACACACCTTTGATGATCTATTATCATCGCAAACATCACAAGTTTAATTCAATAGTTTCATCCTTTTTATTTTAGAAAAATAATTTCTACTCATTGAAAAATTAACTAAGATTTAATATTCACCACTTAAAATATGGGATCATGTGGACACATGTCATCACCACATATCCTAACATGTGGGAATGTGATTTAAGGGTTGGATCATAATTACTTTGGTTTAAGTTCATTATTCAATGGTTTAAAGTGACTAGAAATGCCTATATAGCATTATTTTGGTACTAGTCCAAAGTCACTGCATGTAAACCTTAATATTATTATATAATCAGATAGATATAGTGAAATGTGATTTTTGAGAGTTGGAATCAACTCAAAATCTACCTTGGTTGATTTTAGAAAAATGTTGGAAGGTGCAATTGCTTCTGTTTTATTATTTTTACTAGGAGAGATCTATAACTCTAATTGAATTAAATCTAATGGGCTTGGATAGATAATTTCAATACCTTTCAGTCAAAATTGGTTTCATGCAATTTGGATTTGTAAATCTCTCTGAAATGATTTTCAAACTAGGGGATAGAACTAAGTTTAAACTAAAAAGGAAAATCCTAATTCAAACTAACTGGATCGCGCGGGAAATGCTAACGGGCCGGCCCAGTGTCACTCCGCAGCGTGGGGCTCAGCTGACAGGGGGTCCACCAGTCAGCGGCTCATAACACGCGAAGCGGTACGGGGCAATGTGGGGCGTTGGATTAGAGTGGGGATCAACGGCTGTGGATCGTCATCATCGACGGACCTGTCGCCAGCGAGCTCTAACCTAGCGGCTCGGTGGGGGTGCATAAGGGGCGTACCAGGGCTCCAGCGACGACGGCGAGGCGGGCAAACGGACTGGTGGTCGACAGCGACCTCGGGGACGGTCGAGGCAGCTCCGGGGGTAGTCGCAATCAGCGGTGCCCTTCTACTCTAGAGGCGGCCTGCTCCAGTACAATTCCGGCGAGCTGCTGCTCCCCGTGCTCTGGCTAGAGGTGTGGGATGATCAGTGAGGTGAGGGGAGTGGAGTGGTGTGCTGCAAATGGCTAGGGGTGCCCTCCTTTTATAGGCTCGACGGCGAGACCGAGAGGGATGGGCAGGCGACGGTGGCGACATGGCTACGGGCTGCTAGCGGCATGGATGAGGGTGGTGATCGACGCGCGGTCTCCTGGCGGTGCTCTAGGAACTTAATGCGGGCTTAGGGGCGGTGGTATGCGGTCGGGGGCAGCTGGCACTCTGAGCGGCAGAGGCGGCGGTGTCCACGGCGAGCGGTGGCTGTGGTGCGTTGGGCAGCGAACGGGCATGTCCGGCATGTTCCCTAGGTCGTGGCGGAGCGATGGGCGCGGGCTGCGGTCGAGCGGCAGCTTGGGCACGCGTATCGGGCGCGTGCTCAGCATGGCACGGTGGCACTAGGCACGGCGTTTTCTCGGTAGTCCATAGCTGGGCCTAGCTCGGGGAGGGGACAGTGGGCGGCGGTGAGGTACTGGCTAGCTGCTAGACATCGCGAGAGAGGGGGAGGTGGTCTTCTGGGGTGAGGGCATGGTCGGTCGGCGAGGTGGGGCTCGGCTTGGCATGGCCATGCCACTAGGGGGTAGGGGATGGGGTTTAAATGGCCTGGTTAGACTAATTGGGGACAGAGGGAGAGTTTTGAGGAAAAATGGGTACAAAACCCTGTTGCAAATAGTGAGCTATGTTTAGAGTTTAATTCTGCTTGCCAACTGTTTGATGAAATGGCCGCATGAAATTTCTTTTTTAATCTTGAAAATATTTTTGGTGGGTGTGCTAGGCATAAGCTTGAGACTCTGTGGGTGCTTGGGTTTTGAAAATTGAGCTTGTTTGAGTAGTTTTTGAAATAGTGGGATCTTCCCATATGAAATAGGTTCAATTTTGAACTATCATTTAAAATTAGTATTTGAATGTTTTGAGCATATCACAAAGTGGGCCTTGGTACCTCATTATGTGTACTAGCAAGGGGTGTAAAGATCCACAAATGTTTCTGTTAAGTTTTGAGTACTAGGAATAGCCAAAGTAGGCATGATAGTAAATTTGGCCAAAATGACCATTCACTTCAATTATTCATTTTGAGTTGTTTTTCTTTGGGGAAAGTTTGGGAATGATTTAGATGATGTTATTTCACCTAAGAATCATTTTACAAGAAATGAATTATAGAACCATGGCAATTCAAAACAACTCCTACTTTAAATGCACATACACATGAATGCTTTCATACTTTGAATTGGAAAAGTTTTTGTTAACCCTAAATTTGATGAATTGGATCTTGATAAGCTTGGATTAAAGTTTTGGGATGTTACAAACCTTCCCCCTTAAACAAAATCTCGTCCCGAGATTTACAAAGAAAACTAGGAACTAAAGAGATCTGGTAACTCTGTCCTAATGTAATCTTCGCGCTCCCAAGTGGCTTCCTCCTCGGTATGGTTTGCTCCACTAAATCTTGAGAAACTTGATACTCCTAATCCTGGTGGTTTTGTAGGCTTCTTCTAAGATACGGATGGGCACTTCCCAATAGGTCAGGTCATTGTTGATCTCTATAGCTCTATGATCGATGTTCTTGAAAACTTCAGTCTTCTCGGGCACTTCCAAGCATTTGCGAAGTAACGAGATATGGAACACATTGTGGATGGCTGACATCTCTTCAGGCAGTTCCAGTTGATACGATACTTCTCCTCGACGGTTCAGAATCTTGAAGGGCCCGATATATCTGGGGGCTAACTTTCCTTTCAGACTAAAGCGTTGAGTTCCCTTCAATGGTGAAACCTTGAGATACACAAAATCTCCGACATTGAAAGTCAGGTCTCTCCTTCTCTTGTCAGCAAAACTCTTTTGTCTAGATTGGGCGGTCTTGAGGTGCTCACGGACTTTGTGAACCTTCTCTTCCGCTTCTCGGAGAATGTCGGGTCCAAAGATCTGACTCTCTCCTACTTGCGACCAATTCAAAGGGGTATGACACTTTCTTCCGTATAGGAATTCAAATGGTGCCATCTGCAAACTAGCTTGATAATTGTTGTTATATGAGAATTCTGCGAAAGGCAGGCAGTCTTCCCATTTTGATCAGTATTCCAACACACAAGCTCTAAGCAGATCCTCTAGGATCTGGTTGACTCTCTCAGTCTGTCCATCAGTTTGTGGGTGATAAGCGGTACTGAAGTTCAACTTGGTTCCCAATCCTTCTTGGACTTTCTACCAAAATCTTGAGGTGAACTGGGTTCCTCGATCTGATACGATGGTCTTGGGGGTTCCATGCAGACTAACAATCCTAGCAATATGTAGTTATGCTAACTTCGCACTCTGGTAGGTAGTCTTGATAGGTATAAAGTGGGCTACCTTGGACAATCTATCAACTATGACCCAGATTGAGTCATTTCCCCTACTAGAAGTAGGCAAACCGGTGATAAAATCCATTCCTACGGAATCCCATTTCCATTCCAGAATCTGCAATGGTTGCAACAGTCATGCAGGCCTCTGATGCTCTGCTTTGACTCTTTGACAGATGTCACATTTGGTGATGTAGCTTCCGATTTCTCTCTTCATCTTGTACCACCAAAATTGCTCTTTCAAATCCTGATACATCTTCGTTCCTCTGGGGTGGATAGAATAAAGAGTATCATGAGATTCCTTCATGATAACTTGCTTCAGCTCCGAATCTGCTGGCACACAGATACGTCCTTTGTACCACAGTACTCCTTCTTCGTCTTCAGTGAATCCAGGTACCTTTCCTATACCAATACAATGTTTGATTCCGTCGATACTTTCATTCCCCTTCTGGGCTTCCTTGATCTGGCTAATCAAAGTAGGTTGAAGTTCAATGCTATAAGAATCCTTTGCTAACTAATTCAGTTCTGAACTGCTCCAACTCTTCATACAAACTTGGCTGCTTCTCCTTGATCATGGTGTTTAGCCTACATAGCAATCTGCTAAGAGCATCCGCTACCACATTGGGTTTTCCGGGGTGATAGTGAATGTCAAGGTCATAATCCTTGATTAACTCTATCCATATCCTTTGCCTCATATTCAGCTCCTTTTGAGTGAAGATATACTTCAAGCTCTTGTGATCTGAGTAAATCTCACAGCGATTACCCATCAGATAATGATGCCATGTCTTCAATGCTAGAACCACAGCTGCTAGCTCAAGATCATGGGTCGGATAGTTCTTCTCATGCTGCTTTAGTTGTCGAGACAGATACGCGATGACTTTGCCTTCTTGCATCAGCACACATCCTAGACCAATCTTGGATGCATCACAATACACATCAAACGGCTTCTTGATGTCTGGCATGATCAATATTGGGGCTGATATCAATCTCTTCTTCAGCTCCTGAAAACTGGCTTCACATTTGTCGGTCCATTCAAACTTCTTGTCCTTCTTCAACAATTGGGTCATGGGTCTAGTGATGCTTGAGAACCCTTCTACGAACTTGCGGTAGTATCCCGCTAATCCGAGAAATGCACAGACTTGGGTTTGAGTGGTTGGGGCTTCCCATTCTTCAACATCTTTGATCTTGGCGGGATCAACAGAGACTCCTCCGGCAGACACAATATGTCCTAGGAATCCTACTTCTTTCAGCCAAAACTCACACTTGCTGAACTTGGCATATAATTGATGCTCTCTCAAGGTTTCTAGGATGATTCTCAGATGTTGCTCATGGTCTTCTTCTGACTTGGAGTAGATAAGAATGTCGTCGATAAACACAACTACAAACTTATCTAGGAAATTCATAAAGATCTTATTCATGAGATTCATGAAGTAAGCAGGGGCATTGGTTAATCCAAAAGACATAACCGTATACTCGTATAAACCATAGCGAGTAATAAAGGTGGTCTTCGGAATATTCGTTGCACGAATCTTAAGTTGGTGATAACCAGTGCTAAGATCAATCTTTGAGAATACCTGGGCTCTAGTCAATTGATGAAATAGATCCTCTATCTTTGGCAATGGGTACTTGTTCTTGATGGTGACGTCATTCAACTTTCTGTAATCTGTGCACAAACGATTGCCTCCATCTTTCTTGTCGACGAATAACACTGGTGATCTCCATGGCGATGCGCTTGGTTGAATCAAGCCTTTTTCTAACATGGCATCCAACTGCTTCTTCAGTTCCACTAACTCTGAGGGGTTCATGCTATAGGGTCTCTGGGCTATGGGTCTGGTTCCGGGGATTAGTTCGATAATGAACTCAATCTCCCTATCTAGGGGCATACCTGGCAATTCATCTGGGAATACGTTGGGGTATTCACAGACTACTCTGACTTGATAAATGGTATACGTTGGGGTATTCACAGACTACTCTGACTTGATCAATGGCGGGCAGGGCTACACTCTTGTTGCACTTGAATTGACGGGGTAAGGTTTCAGAGATATGCTCTACTGTTACTCCATAACTATTGGTCATGGTGATGGCTTTCTTAGCATAGTCTATCAGTCCTTTATGCCTTGACATCCAGTCCATACCTAGTACTACTTCCAATCCTTTGGTTCCAAGTACAATTAGGTTGGCATAAAAATCTATCCCATGTATTCTGATAGGCACAGCTTTGCGAATTTTTCTAGCTTTGGTTGTTGAACCGGGGATTTGAACTATCATGACATGCTTCAGGTTGGTTGGGTGAATCTTACTAGTGCATGAAAATTCTTCGGTGACAAATGAATGCGATGCTCCCCAATCAAACAATACTCTTGCTAAGACTGAGTTGACAGAAAACATACCCAACACTACATCTGGCGCTTCCTGAGCTTCTTTTGCGTTCATGTGGAAGAGACGGCCGTTGCGGTTGTGAGGGTTCCCTGGGGCAAATCTTCTTCCTAGTTGAACACAACGCTGCTGTTGAGCTGGGGCATTCACATTGGCATTGGCGGCAGTCTTCTTGGGACACTCATTGGAGTAGTGACCCTTCACTCCACACTCGAAACAAGTGATCTGGGACTTGTCCTTGACTGCGACAGGCATAGCATTGCTGCCAGTTTTGGGTGTAGTGTTGTTGTTGTTGTTGTTGTTCTTGGGAGGTGCACGGTTGAAATTGTTGGCATTGCCGGAGTTGTGATTATTTCCTCCGGACTTCCCATTGCCTCCGCTATGGTTGGGGTAGCTTGGGCGAGACGTTGAGGGTCAGATATTCCTTGGTGCATATCCTGGTGAAGGGTTGGGACAGTACTTCTGGTGACTGCTAGATCCAGATTGCTGCATCACACGGCGTTTGCGGTTATCGTTTGCCTCGTTAACCTTCCCTTCCATCTGAATGGCAGAGTCAACTAGTTCTTCGAGATCCTAGAATGGATGTTGACGAGGACAGTTTGCATCTCATCATGCAGTCCATTCAAGAATCTCTCCTTCTTCTTGGCCTCCGTGTTGATCTCATCAGGTGCATATCTGGCAAGTGACAGGAATCTGTCACGGTATTCTACCACAGTCATTCTTCCTTGCTTCAATTCGTGGAATTCATCTCTCATCCGTTTGACTAGACCTTGCGGCACGTGGGTGCGGCTGAACTTGACTTTGAATGCTTCCCATGTCATAACTTGACCATGGTTCATCAGGCGGATACTGTTCCAACAAGCTCTTGCATCTCCCGCCAGATAGTGGGTGGCGAAGAGAACTTTCTCGTTTTCATCAACTCTTGCAACTTCTAAGTTGTTTTCTATTGTCTGCAACCAGTCATCAGCATCTAATGGGTTTTCAGATTGGTTGAAGATTGGGGGATTGGTATTCTGAAAATTCTTCAGCTTGGATCCTTGATGATCCTGATTTCCATGTCCCTGGTTGTTGAGAACCATCTGGGCGATCTGCTTCAATGTTGCTAAGTTGGCTTGGCGCTCTGCCCTGCTTTCTTCACGGTCTCCGATGAGATTTTGCAAGATCTGCAGCATTGGGTCTTGCGACGAGCTGCTCCCTCCTTGGTTTCCACGAGTCATCTAAAGATTGAGATAGATATAGGGGTAAGAGGGAAAGTTCTAAGGTTCATGGTTTTGGTTTCAAACTAAAACTCTGAGTTTGACTCAGGTTTTTCAACTAACTTCATTTCATTCATGTAAACAAGCACACGATACAACACACACCACAACAATCAAAGGGAAAACAGATGGTTTGAAGAACCATTCTGCAAGCTACGATACAGTGGGACCGATACATCTCATGCTATGACAGTGCTCTAGTGCATCTACTCGTCGTCGATGAAGTCGGAGTCCTTGTCATCAGTGTAGAAGTCCACAGCATCCTCCTCCAGAAAGTCATCATCGTTGCTGAGATAAGAATCCATGTCTCCATGGATGTCTTCACCCTCCTCTTCCTCTTCCTTTGCTGCAATCTGAGCTTCCTTCTCCTTGATGGTCTTCTCGAGGTCGGCCACCTTCTTGCAAAGACGCGCGATGGTGCGATCCTTCTTTGCACGCTGGTAGCGAAGAGACTGGCGATCCTGGAGCAGTAGTGCGAAAGTCTGGGCCTTCTGGTCGGCAATGGCACGGTTCTGGTTGGCTAACTCCCTGGCATTGTCTAGTTCATGTTGTTTGTCGTGCAGCAAGAAGTCAAGATTCTCCACTTGATGCCTCAACTCTGGGTGACTTGGCATCTCCATCAGCATCCCCATGAAGTCACGTCTTGCATAGTGGGCAAAATGGGTTCCTTGGAATTTGTTGACGCTGAGGGCACATAGACGTGCGAGAGCTTCATGCATTGCCATGGCTAATCCATCTAGCCAGTTGTTCTCTCTCACTGAGAACTGAATTCTTCCAGAAGTTGGTGCTTCGATGCTTCCTCTAAGGTCAGTGGTGACTAGCCACTGTAAATCTCCTCCTGGGGGTCCTGAAAGATGAGCTTCCAAGAAACTCCGGATGTGGGTGTCCTAGTAACTCCGATAGTGAATCCAGATCCCTCTCGAAGATTAGCTGACCTCCGTTTCCAAACTGGTAGAACTTGTTGAACTGAGTCTCCATCTACAAGAATTTAGGATGAGGAAGTTAATGAAGTGATCAAGTGTTTCAAATTTTAAGTAGTAGTGTAAGAATTTTGAGGAACATGAGTTTTTGAGAAAGAATGAATTCACAAGGATAAGAGAGGAGCTAGTTTTTCGTAAATACTCACTTTGGTTTTGAAACAAAGTTTTTGTCAGATGTCCATTCTAACTAGGGTCTCCTATGGTCAGGATGGCTCTGATACCAACTTGTCAACACCCAGATTTTTAATCCTAGATGCCCGTTATGCCATACCTCGCAATCCTAGGATTACCATTTTTGAGAGACATAACGGATTGGATATCACAGTACATCATCCATTACAAACCATACATAAGGTCTTACACAAATAAGGATCTCATGATCCAGTATTAATACAACAAGTAGCGGAAATAAAAAATAAGCGTAGCGGTGGGGTCCATCTTCAGGGGCACAGGCAATGCTGACGAAGGCAGATAGTCCTAGTTATCATAGGCGTCATGCTGGCCATCATCTTGATAGTCTCCTTCATAGTCTGGCCATGAGAATAGCTAGGGACAAAAGCCATGAGTACTCTTTAAGTACTCGCAAACTACCACTAACAAGTAGTATAGTTCTAAGTTAAAGTGCTAAGTCTAGGTTTAACTATAAAGTTAAGTTTGAAACCTAAGATGAGTTCTAAAGCAAAGAAAGATAAAATAAAGTTCTAGAATCACTTAAGTTGCGAAGCTATTGTCATAAACACAACCCTGTTGTGATCAAGTCAAGATTCATCATTCCTTTAATAAGTCATTTGGAAAACATCTGACAACGAAATAGTATGGCCAGTCCAACTGTCCATAACCGCGGACGCGGCTATTCGAATAGTTTGACACTCTGCAGAGGTGGTACACTTTCACCACAAGATTCGATACATCTGTCAGGGATAACCCTGAATCATCATACTTAGTATGCAGATAATCAAACATAACTTTCCCTTTACACACCCTAGTATAAGCACCTCTCCTATGAGAATGGCCTCCCAACCATGACCATCAGTCATCTTGGGCACTGCATAGGTGGACAACATTGAGAGGTAGCCTCAGCTCAGACCTCTCCTGCGAGGGAACTAATACTAATGCATATAAATTTCCAGCTAAGCCTTACCCAGTTCAGGTAGTGTGGTTGTACGGTAAATTTGGAATGGTATCACATCTGAATCCAACCATCAGTTTTATAAAAAGGTTAAGGCTCATGCCTCAACATTTTCATCATCATAAAACATTTGTGTTTCTTAACACATGTCAAAACATCTCAATGGAATGATTCATCATTCCAAGGTTTTCATAATTCATTGTTACCAAGTGTTCCCATCTAAAGTGACTCAAGTTTTTTATCTACTCCAAACCACTAAGTTAAGAGTGTTCACTAAAGTGGAAATGATGGGATCAATCTCATGCCATAGAATGACATCTAAAGGATTCTATATAGGTCAAGTTTTATACTCTTTATGCTACCTTTAAAACAAGTAAAGAACTTTGGGTAAAGTAAAGGAAGTAAGGCTTGAAAATAATACTTGGATTAAGTACTAGTCAAGGTGGTACAACTCAAGTATGCCTAAAGCATCTTTGCTAAACCATCTAGTTTAATTCTAGCTTGCTAACAATAGCTTGCCTTGGTTGGTGCAGTGGTTGAAGTTTTCTTCTTCTTGGTAGAACTTCTCCTCCTCGAAAGCTTGGTTGGTATTATCGTCTATAAATACATACGGAGTACACAATCACCAAACAATACTTAACTAGTCTAATTAGCATTCTAAGACACACCTTTGATGATCTATTATCATCACAAGCATCACAAGTTTAATTCGATAGTTTCATCCTTTTTATTTTAGAAAAGTAATTTCTACTCATTGAAAAATTAACTAAGATTTCATATTCACCACTTAAAATATGGGATCATGTGGACACATGTCATCACCACATATCCTAACATGTGGGAATGTGATTTAAGGGTTGGATCATAATTACTTTGGTTTAAGTTCATTATTCAATGGTTTAAAGTGAATGCTTTGAATATACTTAGTATGTAGACCAAAAGATCAAGGAGGTTTAGGAGTCATAAACCTCAGGGTACAAAATCAAGCTCTTTTACTGAAGAATATTCATAAATTCTACAACATGGCTGATATACCATGGGTTGATCTCATTTGGAAAGCTTACTATCAAGGTGACTCTGCCCCACATTCAATGAATCATATTGGTTCTTTCTGGTGGAGAGACTGTATGAATTATGTGGATATTTATAGAGATTTGACTCACTTCAAAATTGGCAATGGAAAAACTATGCTGCTATGGAAGGATCTATGGAAAGGTGAATGCTTTGAAGATAGATACCCACACCTACACTCTTTCTGCCACAATGATACTCTGACCATGGCCAAGGCCATCACTGCAGCTGATAATGATTTCTATGAACTTTTTTAACTCCCCTTATCCATCATTGCTCATGAGGAGTTTACTGATATGTTGGAGAATATCAGAAGCATAAACCACACAGACGACCATGATTCATGGTATTTTCCTGGGGGAGACTTTCAAAATCAGAAATATCTACAGAGCACTCATTGGGGCATACCCTACACCAAAACCCATTTTGGATATTTGGAAATCATGCTGTCTTCCAAGACACAAATTTTTTGCTTGGCTGCTACTGAATAAGAGGCTAAACACCAAGGATTTAATGACAAGAAAAAACTTCTTTGTGGAATTCAATGATTGTGTTATATGTGACATCTGTCCTCAGGAAACCCTGCAGCATCTATTTTTTGAATGTAGTTTCAGCCAAGGGTTCTGGTGGGCCTTGGGACTTGAATGGAACACAGATATGGAGATTCATCAGATGATCAATGATGCTAGAAGAAGATTCAGTCCCAACTTTCTTATGGAAATTATCATCACTGGATGCGGGAATATATGGGCGCAAAGAAATGGTTATATTTTCAGGGACCTAAATCCCTCAATCACTAGATGTATTTCTTTTTTAAAGCAACCTTTACCTTGACTATGCATAGAGCTAAACCTATTCTCAAGGAAGGTATGCAAGAGTGGCTTGACACACTATGAACGTAAACAGCTATAACATTTTCATTGATTGAGCCTGGCTCAATCTTCTGTACATTATAAAATTTATAAAATGACACAGTAGGGGACTTCCCTACTGTTTTTGTCAAAAAAAATGGTTTAAAGTGACTAGAAATGCCTATATAGCATTATTTTGGTACTAGTCCAAAGTCACTGCATGTAAACCTTAATATTATTATATAATCAGATAGATATAGTGAAATGTGATTTTTGAGAGTTGGAATCAACTCAAAATCTACCTTGGTTGATTTTAGAAAAATGTTGCAAGGTGCAATTGCTTCTGTTTTATTATTTTTACTAGGAGAGATCTATAACTCTAATTGAATTAAATCCAACGGGCTTGGATAGATAATTTCAATACCTTTCAGGAAAAATTGGTTTCATGCAATTTGGATTTGTATATCTTTCTGAAATGAATTTAAACTAGGGGACAGAACTAAGTTTAAACTAAAAAGGAAAATCCTAATTCAAACTAACTGGGTCGTGCGGGAAACGCTAACGGGCCGGCCCAGTGTCACTCCGCGGCGTGGGGCTTAGCTTACAGGGGGGTCCACCGGTCAGCGGCTCATAACGCATGAACCGGTACGGGGCAATGTGGGGCATTAGATTAGAGTGGGGATCAATGGATGTGGATCGTCATCGACGACGGACCTGTCACCGGCGAGCTCTAACCCTAGCGGCTCGGTGGGGGTGCATAGGGGGTGTACTAGGGCTCCAGCGACGATGGCGAGGCGGGCAAAAGGACTGGTGGTCGACGGCAAGCTCAAGGACGGTCGAGGAAGCTCCGGGGGTGGTCGCAATCAGCGACGCCCTTCTTCTCTAGAGGCGGCCTGCTCCGGTACAATTCCGGCGAGCTGCTGCTCCCCGTGCTCCGGCTAGAGGTGTGGGACGATCAGTGAGGTGAGGGGAGTGGAGTGGTGTGCTGCAAACGGCTGGGGGTGCCCTCCTTTTATAGGCTCGACGGCGAGACCGAGAGGGATGGGCAGGCGACGGTGGCGACATGGCTACGGGCTGCCAGCGGCATGGCTGAGGGTGGCGATCGATGCGCGGTCTCCTGGCGGTGCTCTAGGAACTTAATGCGGGCTTAGGGGCGATGGTATGCGGTCGGGGGCAGCCGGCGCTCTGAGCGGCAGAGGTGGCGGTGTCCACGGCGAGCGGTGGATGTGGTGCGTTGAGCAGCGAACGGGCATGTCCGGCGTGTTCCCTAGGTCGTGGCGGAGCTATGGGTGCGGGCTGTGGTCGAGCGGCGGCTTGGGCACGCGTGTCAGGCGCGGCGCTCTGGCGCGTGCTCGGCATGGCGCGGTGGCACTGGGCACGGGGTTTTCTCGGTGGTCCACATTTGGGCCTGGATCAGGGAGGGGACAGTGGGCAGCGGTGAGGTGCTGGCTAGCTGCTAGACATGGCGAGAGGGGGGAGGTGGTCTGCTGGGGTGAGGGCATGGTCGGTCGGCGAGGTGGGGCTCGGCTTGGCATGGCCATGCCACTAGGGGGTAGGGGATGGGGTTTCAATGGCCTGGTTAGATTACTTGGGGACAAAGGGAGAGTTTTGAGGGAAAATGGGTGCAAAACCCTGTTGCAAATAGTGAGCTATGTTTAGAGTTTAATTCTGCCTGCCAAGTGTTTGATGAAATGGCCGCATCAAATTTCTTTTTTAATTTTGAAAAGATTTTTGGTGGGTGTGCTAGGCATAAGCTTGAGACTCTGTGGGTGCTTGGGTATTGAAAATTGAGTTTGTTTGAGTGGTTTTTGAAATAGTGGGATCTTCCCATATGAAATAGATTCAATTTTGAACTGTCATTTAAAATTAGTATTTGAATGTTTTTAGCAGATCACAAAGTGGGCCTTTGTACCTCATTATGTGTACTAGCAAGGGGTGTAAAGATCCACAAATGTTTCTGTTAAGTTTTGAGTACTAGGAATAGCCAAAGTAGGCACGATAGTTAATTTGGCCAAAATGACCATTCACTTCAATTATTCATTTTGAGTTGTTTTTCTTTGGGGAAAGTTTGGGACTGATTTAGATGATGTTTATTTCACCTAAGAATCATTTTACAAGCAATGAATCACAGAATCATGGCAATTCAAAACAACCCTAATTTAAATGCACATACACATGAATGCTTTCATACTTTGAATTGGAAAAGTTTTTGTTAACCCTAAATTTCATGAATTGGATCTTGATAAGCTTGGATTAAAGTTTTGGGATGTTACAAAATGCACCCTTCCAAGCAATAAATTCTTCAATTTGTTCCACATCATAAAAGTCATAATTTCCCTTAACATAAGAAGATATGGTAACATTATTATTATACTCACATTGAAAAGGGAGGTGTCTATACCTCCTACAGCAACAAGATTTACCAAAGCAATAAATAACATTATAAGTAGAGCACACGTTTCTAGCAACGGTATCCAATTTATTAATTTGTTCCCATAAGTGTTTCCCTTTTTGTGACAGGCGGTGTTCCTTATAATAATATTTTTGTTCTTCCGTGAACCCACCTTGCCAATAAGATTCATTTTCAAAGGAACCAATCATTGATAGAAAGCATGATAAAGCCAGATAATAACAGACCAACGAAAATAACCACTATGGTAGGAACTAATTTTTTTGTATTTTTGATAAAAAGAGACAAGCAAACAAAGTAGAAGTAAACTAAGCAAAAAAAATAAAGTAAAGAGATTGGTTATGAGGGACTCCCCTTGTGAAGATGTCCTTGAATCCCCGGCAATAGCGCCAAAAAATATGCTTGATGGCCCAAAATATATCGAGCTCGTTGGGTGATGGCTCAGTGTCGGCGCCAGGAAAAGGCTAGTGCTATGTTGATGTAGAGCTCGTTGGGAACCCCAAGAGGAAGGTATGATGAGCACAACAGCAAGTTTCCCTCAGTTATGAAACCAAGGTTTAATCGAACCAGTAGGATCATGGAAACACCCCAAAGGTGTTGCTAGCTGAGCCTTGGCAGGGCGCACTAGACCTGCACAACACAACCACAGAACTCTGTCCCCAACTTGCGATGAGGTTGTCAATCTCACGTGTTTTGCTGTAAACGTATCAAATGGAAAGAAGTAATAGTTTGCAGAAAGTATACACAAAGCAGTAAAAGATTGTAGATTGTATGTAAAAGAAAAAGGACCGGGATCCATAGTTCACTAGAGGTGGCTCTCCTTAAGATAGATAACATGCTGGGTGAACAAATTACAGTGGGGCAATAGACAAACATCGAGAAAGCAATACATGCATATACTAATCATCTTGACTCCTTTGAGACTTGATTGGGCATTACAACATAATACATAGACCGCCATCCAACTGCATCTATGACTAATAATCCACCTTGAGGTTATCATCCGAACCCCCTCTAGTATTAAGTTGCAAGCAACAGATTATTGCTTTACGAATTACGTGTAAAGTAAACAATATGATTGTTCTATGAACAAAGGATTGTTGTTTTCTCCCTAGTAGCAACAACACATCTAGTACCTTAGAGATTTCTGTCACTTCCCCATATTACCAGAGGCATGAACCCACTATCGAGCATAAATACTAACTCTTGGAGTTGCTAGCATCTACTTGGCCAAGATAGCTACTAACAACGGAAAGCATGCAAGATCACAAATAACAAAGACATGATAGAATCAATAATCAATCTGAAATAGCATCTCAATATCCATCGGATCCCCGCAAACACAACATGCAGAATTACAAATAGATGATCTTGATCATGAACGGAGCTCACAAGATCTAAACATGAAAGCACAAAGGAGGAGAACCAGCCATCTAGCTACTACATGGATTCGTAGTCCAAGGATGAACTACTCACGCATCACACCGGAGGCTTGCATGATGATGAAGAAGGCCTCTAGGGTGAATTCCCCTCTCCGGCAGGGTGCCGGGAAGAGCTTCAGATCCCTCCCGATCTAGGGACAGAGATGATGGTGGCTACAAACTCTTTCGTAGATTTTTGATCGGGTACTTAGGGTTTCTATATCGGAGGCATCTTATAGTCAGAAGGGGAGGCCGAGTGGGTGCTGGAGGTGGCCACACCACCCCTTTGTGTGGGCCAGGCCTGGCCGCACAGCCAGGTGGTGTATCCAGGCCTCAGCCCCTCTCCGTCTCGTATTCTGGCTCCTTGTGTCCCTCGGTGAAAAACTGACTTTGGCTTATGCTTAGAGATGAGCGCTTACGCTTCTTTGTGCGAGGGGTATCTCGGCATCAGGCCGAGTCTCATTCTCTTCCGGTTTTATTTCCATACCCGGAGAAACTCTATCACTGTCGGTAATCCATACCCGGAGAAACTCTATCACTGCCGTTGCCGGGGAGTGAAGCGCTATTGGAGACTGGAACTAGTAAGGGAAACTTCTACTCTGAGTATTGTTTACTTCTTCTAGTTGCTTTATTTTTGTTATGGATAATTCGCTGAGTTTCTTATTTGGTAATGCTACTACCACTGCTAAGGTAGTAGATAAGCCACCACCTACTGAGAAAGATGTTTTCAAAATACCTACAAGAATTATTGATCGTGTTATGGATAACTACTATGTTGGGGATGGAACTGTCCATCCCAGTGATCATTTACTCTTTATACACGAATTATGCGGGTTGTTCAAGTGTGCAGGTATTACTATAGATCAAGTTAAGAAGAATTTATTCTCATTATCACTGAAAGGAAGAGCTGAGGAATGGTATAAGCTGCTGAAGAATGGTCAAGCTCTGGAATGGGAGGAAATAGTGCCTCTCTTTTATTCAAAGTTTTATCCTCCTAGTGAGATTCATAAAGATCGGAATCAAATATATTTGGCCTCTTGATGGAGAGAGTACAGCTCAAGCTTGGGGGAGATTGAAGTTACTAATGCTCAAATGTCCCATTCATGAGCTCCCCAACAATATTATTATCAACAACTTTTATGCAAGGCTCCCTCTACATGACAAAGAATTATTGGATGCTTCTTGTGCTGGATCATCCACTCGCATGGAAGAAGAAGATAAATGGGACCTTCTAGACCGTATTCAAGACAATTCTGAAGCTTGGGAGAATGACAAAGGTAGAAAGTCAGGTATAAATTATGATTATGAATGCATTGAATCTTTTATGGGAACTGATGACTTTCAAAATATTAAAAATGCTTATGGTTTAGATTCTCAAGCTATTGCTTCTTATTTTAAGGCTTTTGCTTCCTACATTGAAGTGCCTAAAAAGAAGTGGAATAAGTATCATGAACCTTATAAAGATGTTGCTAAAAGTGTTCCTGCAAGAAATACTGAAGTTTATACTGCCAATCATGTTTTACTTGAACCTTATATTGAGAAAATGCCTTTTCCAGTTAAGGTAAAGGAACATTCTATGATAGCTAGTATGGTTAATGAAAGTATGAATAAGGCTGTTGAACCTGATAAAAAATGGTTGATGAACCTATAATAGCAAATGTGAAAGACTTTGTCACTAAGTATGAGAAAGGGGGACACACTATCCTTTGTAAGGATACCTCTAATATTGTTTCACATAGTAGTGTTATGAGAGCTAGTATTCATGTGTTTTCTGTTAGAATAAGTGATCATTGCTATGATGGTCCTTGTGATAGATATATTGTTAAGTTTATGCATGATACTGAAAGTTATTATGAGAGAGGGAAAAGTGTTCTTATGCATCTCAATAATATCAAGTTTTCTCGTTTTATGCTGAACGTTTTTATGTTGCACTTCTTTTGCCTTCTTATGCAAGTTGCCTCTAGTTTCAATAACTTGTTTGTTTACAAAATCCCCTTGCATAGGAAGTAGGTTAGACTTAAAAGTGTGTGTTTTTTGCTTCTTAATGCTCTCTTTCACTTCAATTCATATCCCTATGAGAGCTTCTTCAAAATTATCATGCCCATCTTAATGGCTATAAAGAAAGAGCTTTATGGGAGACAACCCAATTTGTTTTTGCTTTTAGTTTGTTTTTATTTATTTGAGTCTTGGAAGTTATTACTTCAATAATAACCGCTCCTTATCCCTTTTTTTTGGTTTTTGTGTCAAGATCAACCTCTAATGAGAGAGAAGTAATATTTGGGGAAGCTGCTGCCCCAAAAACAGATTTTTGTGCTTCACCGTAAACATTCGTGAGAGATCTCTGTATGTCGGTTTGAGCTGTAATTTTTTGTGCTTCGGAACCAGGTTGTTATTTAACTTTCGTTAGTTTTGCACTTTTTTATTTGAGCAACAGAAGATTTTCGAAAAAAATGATCTTTACCTGCTGGTATGTTTTGACAGATTTTGCCACTCTTGCATTTGCTTCTTTATTCGATTTCCTTTTTGAATTCTTTTTGGGTTTTCGGAAGGAGTTGCTACAGTAGCTTTTGTTTAGATGGTTTTCAGTTGAAGTTGGACTCAAAAGGTTTTATCACTTCACTTTTACTAATGTTGCTAATGAGAACTGTGTGAAGTTTTGTGTGAAAGAAATTTCCAGGAAGTGGAGATAATGGTATAATAAGGAAGAGAAGGGTTTTATGACTCAAGCAATAAGTATATGAAGATATAGATATCGATATTATTCAAGTGATGACTCCGGAAGAATCTACTAGATACCAAATTCAGAGACCTGCAGAGTCCGTTTCCAACTAGGTAACAGTTCTGGTAAGAAAAGTTCCGCGAAAATAGAATCCAACTATATTTTTGCAGTTTTCAGTTAATATGGAAAGCTACGAAGCGAATAAGGGACGGAAATGGAGCCAGGGTGGCTGGCCACTAGGTGGTGAGTCCACCCCGGACTCCGCCTCCGACTCGTTTTCTCCCTGTACTTTCCTTTTGATATGAAACTTCGTAATATATAACCCCCCGAGGTCCGTATATCGTGTTTTTGTTTCGAACTGTTTCTGCCAGGACTTACTCTTTGAAGGTTTAGAAGCACAATGGTGTCTGCCAAGGATAAAGGGAAGGAGCCCATGGAGGAAGACCTTCAAGACCCCGGGCAGGAAAAGGAGATCAAGAGTGAAGGTGAAGAGGAGGCAAAGCACACCGGCACTACCATTGCAAGCATTGGAGTGGTGGCAAATCCAGCCATTGGAGGGAAGCCTCCTCATCACCGTTCAGATCCCTGGTCACTTCCTCCACGCACCAAGAATCCTTTCCATACCCTTATCCATGAGCATCAATACCAGAATATGCCCAAAGGGAAATTACCCTCCAATTGGGATTTGCCTCGTTCGAGCCATGCAGGAAAAGAAGACTTCAAGGAAGAAGAGTGGGGAAAGAATAGCAAGAGCTGGAATTCTCAACACGACATGATCATGAGCCGCATTGAGCAAAACTTGCAAATGATTCGTAATCTCACCTTCGAGATTGAGGACTTGGGGAAACAGATCAAAGAGCTCATCGAGAGAATACCACCACCACCAAAGGAGTAATTCGTCATCAGGTTTGGCATCCCTTGGTTTGTTCCAAGCTTGGGGGAGTGCTACGGTATCATATCACTATCTTCTATCTTTTTACCTTATTAGTAGAGTCATATCATGAATAGAGGAGTTATTATGTAGTATGGTTTGCATTATGGAAGTGTCCCTCTCTCATTAGATTTGTATCCCTTGGTGTGAGTTTCTGTTATGGAATATTAATGAGAAGTTCTATCATTCACTCTTTTGCATAGTTTATGTTAGTTTTCAATTCGTGGTTATATGATTGATCTTGTTGTTAGTATTGGTAACACTCTGGGATCATTGAGTTAATTTAGTTGGTTTTGGCAAACCTGGCTCGGTCAGTAGCAACACCTTTTTGAGAGTTGAAAAGAAAAAGATAGAAGTACTCTAGAGAAAAAATAATTTCATCATCTTTCTTTCTTGATTTGCTCATAAGTCTAGTATTCTCTAGTTAAGATCTTTTGTGCTTCCAAGGAAGATTGCATGTTTGTCTTTATCACTTGTATGTTTGTTTGTTTCCTTCAACTCTTATACTTGCTACCCAGCCTTGCTAGCCAAAAATCTGTACTGAGAGAGTATTCTTCTCGTGCATCCACTCCTTTAAACCAAAACCCTTGCCATTTGCGTCCACCATACCTACCTAGTAGCATTATTGCTATTCCAAGTAAATTCTTGTTTTGTCTACCTCCCAAATTAAACTTGTTATGCGAAAATTAGTGATTAAAGCTCTCACGAACTTGATGGCACACTTTACTTTCTTGCATCTAATAAACCTGAACCATTGTGAACTCTCCATGAAAGTTATATGCTTGCAAATTATAGGCTGGGGATTAGCAGAACCATGCTGTCACGGGGAACGCTTTCAACACTTGTAAATATATACCCAGTTGATACCTTGCTCTTTTGTTTGCGGATGTCGTCAGTGTGAAATAAAAGGGGAGCTTATAAGTCCATGGAGTTATGTATGTGTGTTAGAGAAACGCCAGGGCCGCTGGTCTAATCCATGCTGACATGGTGGAAACCTGCAGCGTAACCATAATGATATCTATGAAGCATTCTTCTTATAAGAAAAGAGAGAGATAGCTATTGAGAAAAAGAAAAGAAAAAAAGAGATACTATGAAAAGAGGAAAGAGAGAAAAAAAGCACCATTTTCCCATGGTAAATAAGAAGATTGCTGAGATACTCATTGTCTGCTTGCCTTGTCATTTTGATATGGGGATTCTTCCGTATCATCGGGCAAGGGGTACGCCGTTGGCGGTTCTCAATGATACGCACATACTTACGATGACAAGAACTTACCGGTAACTAAAATTGAGTAGCATGAGGAGCGGCCCTCGTACTCAAGGGACTTGGGATTTTCAGTTTATAGTATGTCAAGCATATAACTCAGATTGGACCTCACTTTCATCTTAGTCACCTAAAGATGCCTATGATAGGGGCATTGAGAGCTGAAAGCTAGTAAGTATCATAATTTTTGGGAGCTCTTTATGAGACTTGCAATCCCTGCTTCCCTCTGCGAAGGGCCTTTCTTTTTACCTTGTAGTTGAGTCAGTAAACCTATTCCCTTCTATCTCAGCAAGTATTTTGAGTTGATGTGTTTCATTCATTCATATGATGATTTATGCATTCATGTTTCTTATGTTCCTTGCTTTGCACGTTGCTCTTATCTTGAAGTTTGCTACTTTGAAAGCTTTCTTTGAAAAACCAGCTATTTGTGAACTCCAGCAAATTATCAACCATTCTTTGACCAAGAGCTAAGTTTGCCATTACCAATTCTGATTCACTTTATGTATCTTTATTGTGTTTCCTTTACTCATTACAAGTTGAGTTATATAATAGTGAGTTGTCTTCTATTATGATCTATGTATTTGATGAATGTGATGCTTCTTGTCCGTATTCTTTTATCGACTCTTCACTCCATAAACCTGAGGCCATGTTTATTGAGCTCAGTTTCACTTGGGGACAAGCGAAGTCTAAGCTTGGGGGAGTTGATACGTCCATTTTTCATCACTATTCTATGTCTTAATTCACTATTATTCATTGATATATTTCGTATTGAGAGGTGATACTTATGTTATTTCATCTGTTTTTGCATGGTTGATGACTTTTGGAGCAAGGACTGCTGCAGTCAGGATTCTGATGGAAAAGGTGTTGTTTGGAGGCAAAATTCGCGAAGATCAGAAAATTCAAGAAAATATACGGAAAATCCTGTTTTTTCCAGAAGACTAAGGATGCCAGAAGATGGAGTAGAGGTGGGCCACAGGGGGCCCACACCACCCCATGGCGCGGGCAGGCCTAGGCCGCGCCTAGAGGTGGTGTGGCCACCCTGGCCCACTCCAGCCTCTCCCCTCTGGCGTATATCATCCCCACGAAACCCTAAGACTCGGGGAGCGACCACAGAAAGATTATGCCGCCTCTACGGGGCGGAAAACAGCGAGAGAGAAAGATCTCTCCGGCAGACAGATTTCTGCCGGGGAAATTCCTTCCGGAGAGGGGAGATCGTCGCCATCAACACCACCATCAAGCTGGACTTCATCGGGATCATCATCATCACCACCATCATCACCATCAGCACCCTCATCACCATCTCCATATTGCTGTAACAATTGAGTTGAATCTTGCATAGTTCATAGGGGAAACTTTCCCGGTGTTGATTACTCTTTGTAGTTAATGCTATTGAGTAAACCATTGAATTATTGTTTATGTTCAGATTGTTATACATAATTATTCCATCTCTGATCATGATCCATATGATTTCTTGTGAGTAGTTCATTTTGTTCTTGAGGACATGGGAGAAGTCTTGTTGTTAGTAGTGGAGTTACGTTGAGAAAGATTCAATAGATTGTTATTTAAGTTGTGGTGTACTTCTTCTAGTGGTATCATGTGAACGTCGACTACATGACACTTCACCTATATGGGCCTAGGGGAATGCATTGTGTATTTGGCTACTAATCGTAGGGGTTGCCAGAGTGACAGAAACCTGAACCCCCGTTAGGAAACCATTGCACAAGGGACGTAAGGGTCTTAGAGTTTAAAGTTATGGTTAGGTTTCTACCTTAATTACTTTCTTGTACTTACGGATGTTTGCAAGGGGTATAATCACAAGTATGTATTAGTCTTGGATGGGCGGTACATTAGCACAGGTTCACCCACACAACACTTAGCAAGCTAAAGAAGATTAATCGACTATATGAAGCGAAAGCACTTGACAGTCTTCCCATGTGTCCTCGAGAATGTTTGGTCATCTTAAGTAATACAACCGGCTTGTCCTTTGCTGCATAAAAGATTGGGCCACTTGCTGCATTTATTCCTACTGTCTTTTATTTACTCGTACTTTGTTTACTTGCTTTATCAAAAACTCCTAAAAATCCGTTTGCTAAGTATTTGCAAAGAATTCCTGATCCATACCACTAGCCAGCACCTTCTACTCCTCGTTGGGTTCGACACTCTTACTTATCGAAATACTATACTTGTGGGTCATCAGTGTCCGCCGTTCCTTCGTCCGTCACTCCCACTATGATGGGTTCAGCCGGACGGCTTGTATGTCTAGGAGATGGCATTCTTTGACGGTCCTCCTCCCGACGTTTCTCTTTATCTTCTTCCCTGTGATAGTTCGATTCTCACCAGGGAGGATTTTGCGGATACATTGCAGCGATCACTTCTTGCTCCGCGGCTCGAGTAACATTGTGCCAGTCACGTGCGGTTATGTGGCGCTGCCCTGAAGATCCAGTTCTTGAGTAGTTGTCTTCCCGACGGTCAGAACGGTGATGCTGTTCCAGAACCCGTTGGGGCCTTACGCCATTCCAGGCCGGATCCATGCGACATTGGTTAGATTGAGAGACCAGTTTTCCGCTCCCGGATTTCACGACCTTCTGCTGCTCTAGACCCTTGGTGAGTAGCTTTATGCCCAACCGTACTTGTTTTGGGCCTAGATTATTTGCCAGGATATCTCGAGCTATGACAGTGTTTTGTACTGGTGTTGGGTACACTAGATCTCCCTTGATGTCGATTCGAGGCATCCCTAGGTCTCCCTCAAAGAGAACCTTGTGGATTCCCGGAAATTGATTGTCATGTGTGTGGTGGTTCCGGGTCTTCTGATGCTGCAGAGAGATAAACTTCTCCGCAGTAGCTATGCGCTTCTTCTCTTCCTCGATGGTGTTGGCTTCATTCAGGAGTACTTGGCGACGTGTTTCTAGGGCATGAGCCCTTTCTTACATCTCTTCAGCAGTAAGTTATGCAGCTGTAGGGATAGGTGTAGTTAATGCAACATCGATGAGTTTACAGGAACCTACAGTGACCACGTGTCCATCCACCGAAGCTTCTTTGGGATCTTCTGGGATAAGTGGTCCATCCGAGTCTTCCTCATATTCCTCGGCAATCACTTCATCTGTTGGAAGTTCTTTTGTCGGGGTCTTGTTCTTCTTGTTCTTCTTCTTTGCCTTCTTGGCAGTGCCGGTAGCAATGACAGCTTTGGGTCCGTTTCCCGGAGTCAAACTCTGATCGGTACTTCCGGACATCTGGATGTCAGGATTGCCTCCGAGATCCATGTCACCCTGTGCTTTGGGAGAGTTTTCTCCGGATCCTTCATCCATAGCTTCTCCTTCTTCTACATCTTTGGAGTTGAACTCCTCTTCATATTCCACGAAGAACTTTCAAAAATCCGTCGACATCATCGAGTCATCCGAAGATGCCCGTAAGTCAGTGTTTGTCCCGATCGCCTCCAGCACCAATTCTTCTTTGTCTCCAGCATCGGCAGAGCCGGATCCGGATCCAACATATCCGACAAAGTGTGATGCGTGCATCCTGAGGTAGTTGTGGCTTTCCTCGTGGGCTTCCTCGAAAATTTTGATGGTCTCGAGAACTTCATCCACGTTTGCACCTTGCATCATCATGCACCTCAACGTATGCCTCAGGAAAGGTTGATCTGTTTCGGCATTTCTAGAGCCGGAACCAAGGTTGTTGTCTTGCTCCTCCTGGATTTTGACCTCTGCGGGTGGATCGATCTGGGATTCAGCCTCGCTAGGGAGATCCACTCCAGATTTGACTTGCACTGTAAGAACTGCTTTAGGTTCAGCTTTCTCCACTATCTCCGCAACAGGTGCGGTCTGGGTGGGATTAGGGTTTCCGAAGATCCAGATATTTGTCGCCTCTGCGGACAAAGTGGACCCAGAGATTTCTTCTGCCTCTATCATCACCGCTAGGGTGGGTAGGGCAGGTTCAGTGAATCTGATGTACACATCGATCTCGCCAAAAGACATGATGGTGTAGGCAGTCACGACCTCCCTAGATGGAATCTAGGTCTCGTCAAGAACGACAAGAGGGAAGTCGCTAGCGTAGAGAGTGCGACTGACGGTGATGGTCTTGCCGATTCCGATTCTTGCAGATTCTGTTCGGAACAAAGATCCGAAGCTCACTTGCCCCACGGTGGGCGCCAACTGTCGTCAGCTTGATGACAAGTACGCCATGAGAGGGTCCTCGAGGCGTGCGGAAGAGAGGGGTGTGAGACGTGCGGTGTTCTAGGATGATGAGCACACAAGTTTACCCAGGTTCGAATCCACCGGCTTTGGACGGATCCTACTCCTGCTAGCAATCTAGTAATACGACAGAGCTGGAATATGGGTTACAAGGGTTTCACCTGTGCGAGTTGAGATCGTAGACTATTGTGAGGGTGCCCTAATGGCTTTCCCTAGGACGGCTTATATAGATATCCGGCCTAGGGTTTATAGGAGGTTTATAGGAGAGACCTATCCGGCTATGACTAAGAGTCGGTTACAGAGTACATCTTGAGCTACAAGTAACATAACATGCCTATGTCGGTAAGCCTTCTGGACCTTCCCGTAGCCGTACTAGACTCCATCTCTTCTCCCTGACTGGGCCGCCCGTGAAGCAAAGCTCTAACCCGAAGTGGGCCACCCGGAAAGTATATCGCCAACAGCAGCCCCCGGAAGCCTCCAAGATCCAGAGTCGGATTTTATCATCATCTAGCTTGATCTTTGGCTTGCAGAATCTTGAAGGGTTCCTAAAACTTCAAAAGAAAAGATAGAATCCGGGTCTCAAAACAAGTCGGACCTATGAATACATTATTCGGTTTTCTAACTTGAAATTCAAACTAAGCCGGAACTTGTTCTCTGACGTAACTTGACACCAGTCATGGTCAAGTCACGTCACTGACAGACATTCCCGTCAGCACGATCGTTGCTGGCTTCGCCCTTTGTGGAACCGAGGCGTCGTTTTAATGCGTGCACGGAGATCGAGGCGGCATAATCATCGTGGGGAAGTTACCCAGCTCCTTCCACAATGTGTGGCATGTTTTTACTGTCGTGTTTACATGAATCTTGGCGCAGCTGGAGGATATAAGTGGTTACGGTTTCTTCCCCTCTTCTTCACTAGCACTTGTGCCCCTTCCTTCCTCTCAATGCCTCCCACGCACAGAGCTCCTCTGCCTCCCCAAAATCCTCCAGCGCCGCCCATCCCAGGTCACCTACACACCGAAAAATGGCTGAGGCTTCATCATCCAGCACGGCGGCGACGGCAGCAACAATCTCAGCAGAGGAGAAGGAGAGCTTTCACAGGGTTTGGATCCCATGTGTCTTGGACGACGCTAAGCTCCGCGTCATTGAGAACAAAGGACTCCTCCATGCTGGCGACTGGGCGACTGGTGGAGCGGCTACGGCCAAACCGTCCCTACTCCTCGCGCCGACGAGCGGGTGCACTTCGGCACCCACCTCAACAGAGGTTTGAGCTTTCCACCCTCAGACTTCTTTTTTGAGGTAATATATTATTACGGAGTTCAACTCCACCATCTCCCCCAAACTCTCTTAGAGATGAGCACTTACGCTTCTTTGTGCGAGGGGTATCTCGGCATCAGGCCAAGTCTCATTCTCTTCCGGTTTTATTTCCATACCCGGAGAAACTCTATCACTTCCGGTAATCCATACATTACCAGGACTCTTAGCTTTTCTTTTAGGAGAGAACGCGTCTATCCCCGGATTAAGGCTAGCGAGTCGGTAAAACAGTGGCCATCCACCTTTTTCTATCACAAGGATATTCCTACTCCTGGCAAAGCTACTGCTTTACCGGATTTTGTTGATGGTGCCGCCACGCCCCAAGAGTCCTGGGACGCAGATGCGCCGACTCTCAGTGATGATCTGCTTCTCGCTAAGAGGCGGATTGAATATCGGATGAAGCACAAGGGCCTTAAGGGGTCCGACTTGATTCACTGCTGGCTGGCACGCTGGATCTAGCATCTCCAACACCATGGAGACCGTCTTATGCACTCCATCATGGCATCCAAGAAGGACACCCTCCGGATTTGCCCCCGTCCTTACTCGTAAAAGGACTATGAGTCCCAAATCAGATGGTTGATAAGGGAGCGGATCGAGAGGAAGATCCCGGAGCTATCTTTGGACATGCATACGATAGATAATCCCGTAGTTCCAGTAAGCTTCCAGCAATAACTCGAATTATGTGTTCATCTTCACATTATTGTCTCTTTTCACAATATTGAGATATTTCTTCTTTTCAGCTTGTTGAACTCCCCGAGTCGGACCTTACTCCTCTCGAGGGGTATCCTCCTGAGATCTCTCAGGTTGATGGAGAACTGGTTCCACTGCCGGAGACCTTTACTCAAAAGCGTAAGGCTCCGACACTGGCTATTGGTACTAAGGAAGTGCCCATTGTGAAGAGGTAACTTTCCTCACAAGGTTTCTGTATTTTATTTTTTAATTCTTTCTGAGGTGTAATCGTTCTTTGTTCTATTACTTCCTCAGAGCACAGCTCACCAAGGGCAAGGGAAAAGGGGCTCGTCGAAGCCTCTGCACCAGTCAAAGCTGAACTTGACTTCTCCTGCCACAGAGCCTCCGACTCCTGCCCCTCAGCCTTCTGCAGCGCCGGAGATTACTCCATCTTCGATCGTCATAGAAGATCCGGCTCAACAAGCAGAGCCAGCGATCCTCGGCTCGCAAACTTACGTCACCATGGGTGACTCAGGTTTCGATAAGGGCATCATCACCATCTCCATCCATCTCATCTACATCTTGTCTAGATCTTGTTGTAATTCCCGTACTCGTTGTGGATTTATACAAGTACTATTGATCTGTGATTGTTTCCATTACCATTGCTATGATGTTGATTGCCTCCATGTCTGAGTAGATCTCTAGTTCTTGGGGCGATGGAGAAACCCTAGCATATGACTGAGATGAGATAGAGATTATTATATTATACATCATTATGTGTATATGTTAATTGTCTTCATCTTGATATTGGGAGTTATGCACCTCCTTAATATTTGCCTCTTATGGGGACTCGATGAAGGGGATTACTTGTTGGTAGATGTAGCGATGATAACACTTACTATGACTATAAAGCTGTTATCAATACTTACGTACTAACTTGGGGGTATCAAGGAGAACTCATAAAGCCATGTACATGCCATAGGAGAGATCCCTTAATAGCGCAGTAACTCGATTGATGTCGATTGTTGTTTGCTGTGGTTTGAGGATGATGTGTGCAGCGGTTGCTGGCAAGTTGTCCATATACGGAGCTCCTCCCACATACATACACATTATGAGAATATTTGGTATTATAATATTGATTGCTTAGTCTAAATTGCTAGTGGTGTATCCACTATTCCTCGAGAACGCCTTTTTCCCTATTGTAGTTCTAAAGTTCTATTACACACGTGATTCTTACTTTCTGCATTAATTTTTGCTTTACTTTAAATTACCTTGTTCAACCAAAAACCCCAAAACAACTCTACTTATCTGGCATCTTAAAGTTATTTCTTAAGTACTTTGTTTAGTTATAGTTACAAGCATTTTAGTCTTTTGCCTACTGCTCCCTATGGGATTGATATCTTTATTTCAAAACTAGCTACAAACGATCTGTGCACTTGCAGTCATCATGCGCCCACCCCTGCTAGGCGTGCCACCAGGCCTTTCCATGCCCATGTTTGCTTTCTGGCAGTATCCTTTGGCAGGCTAGATCCTCTATGCAGAAAAATGACCTGGGATTTTTTTCGTAATTTTTGGAAAATATTTTGTGTAAACTTTCCTGAACTAAAATATCATCAAAAACAGACAAAAAATAATTAAAGTAACTAAATTTAAGTGAAGGATTTCAAGTAAACTATAATACTACTACAAAAACAACTTAAATGGTGATCACCATCCCATCATTATCATGTTAAAAATGAGGTTGTTCAAGTCTCATTAATACTATGATAAGGATAGAAATAATGGTTCACTTTATTGTTTTTGAGAGGATGGATCATTATTATTTCATGCTTAGGCTTAGCAGGAGGAACAGGAATCTCAAAACTTCCAATTATAAGAACTTTTGGTTCAATGGCATTAACACCTCTCTTGGGTAACTCAATAGAATTCTTCTTTGGAAAATATATAGTGTGCTCCTTCCCTTTCACATTAAATGTTACTTTGCTTTCAGTACAATTAATCACAACCCCTATAGTATTTATAAAAGGTTTACCAAGAATAATAGATAAGTTATCATCTTCAGGCATATCTAATATAACCAAATTTGTGGGGATCTGCACATTAGCAATCATAATAGGAACATCCTCACATATACCAATAGGAATAGCAGTAGATTTATCAGCCATTTGAAGTGAAACTTTAGTAGGTACCAACTTGTTTAAATTAAGTTTCTTATAAAGTGACAAAGGTATGACACTTACTCCAACTTCAAGATCACATAAGGCATATTTGGTGCATGGAATAGTTGGAATACCTAGATCCCCTCTCTTTTGAGGTAGTTTTCCCTTAAAAGAATAGCCAGCAAGCATGGCAGTAATAGCTTCATTTGGTATATTTCTTTTATTAGTGACAATATCTTTCATATATTTGGAATAAGGAGGTGTTTTAGCATCAACTAAGGGAATTTTCAAGTATAAACCTTTTATCAATTCAATGAACTTATCAAACCTTGCATCATCCAAAGTTTTCATTACTTCTTGGGGATATGGTATGGGTCTTTGTACCCATGGATCCCTTTACCTTTTGGTTGTGGTGGAGGTTTCTTCTTATTATTTTTATCCCTTGATGATTTGGGGTCCTCACTTATAATAGGCTCAGATTCTTCATTATTCTCCTCTTCTTGTGATTCTTCATTTGGTTGGGACATTTCCACATCATCTTCTTCATTATTATTGTCCTCGGTTTCAACATTAGATAGAGATACATCATTTTCTTGATCTTCAGAATTCCCATTATCTTCATTTTCATTGGGAGATTTTCTTGCAATTGACTTCTTCTTAAGAGCCTCTTTCCATTTCCTTTTTGGATGTCCATCAGCATAATTAGGATCCTGAGTGCTACAGCCTCCCCTTGTATTAACTCCACAAATTTTCCTTTTCTCACTAAGAAGCTTTTCATATAACTTATTTTGAAGAGAAATCATTTGTTCAACTTGATTATTCATTGATGAATCCAAAATTGAGGCAAAGCTAAGTATATAAATTATTCATATTATCACTCATTACATGCTACATCTATCTACAACTACGCCTATTATGTATTGATTCCTAGTTCTCATTCATTTCCACATGAAGTTTGCACATTAGTAGTTTTATTAGGATTTTGTTACCCTTTTCTTGTCTTTGATTTGTGTGTAGGTTCTATGGAGAATCATGGATAAAAGGAGCCAAGAGGATTCAATATGGAGGAGTTGCAGGCACTAGACTTAGCCATTTGAGGGGAGGAAAAAGTGAATTTTTCCATCAATTCCAAATGATGATCCAAGTCCATGGTATTGTAGCCCTTGTCCATACAAATCCAACGGGCCAAAGAACACCTCAATCAGAGTCCGTTTGAAGAAATGGCAGCCAAAATACTACATAGTACCGAAGGTATTACGAGCACTGGTAAGGGCGGAGCCCGCCCATACCGTACGGCCGTACCACCCTCCGACGGCTTTGTTTCGTCAAACGGAACAACATTTTTGAAGGCCCAATGGGTAGATTCGGCCCCTAGCTCCTTCGGTTCGCAAAACCGACCTCCAGATGCCTATTTAAAGAGGGGAAACCCTAGATCAAGAGAAAGAATCTATCCACGCCTAAGGGGTGGAGCCCTGCCACTCCGCCACCTCCATAGCTGCCGCAAACAAGATCCACATCTCCACACCATCAAGCAAGAGGAGGATAAGGTGGCTCCCCCACCTTCACCATGTGCACCGTTCGTCATCATCATCATCTCCAACAGCGTCTCCATCTCTCTCCCTTGTTTTAGATCTTGTAATTGTAAGATTGAACATGGTTGTGACTTCACTAATATATTCATCTATGTGTTTGTTGTTCATACATGTGTGAGTGATTGAACATTAGGTTCTATGTTGAGGTTTGATCTAGTGCACTAAGTTAGAATGTGTTTGTGATGCAAGTATTCAATTACACGAGTTATGAGATGAGTTCATGTGATCCCTTGGTCTGGAAGTGTACGTTTGCCTTGCGAGTGACATGCGAGAATCATGCATACTACACACAGTGTGACAGATCGGTAATCAAGTGGGGAACATTTATTTGTTGAAGGAATCTCTTATAGATAATGGATTCGCACATATATTCGCCCATCTAGTACTAGTGAGACCGAAGCCTAGAAACCCTCTCTCATTCCATTCAATCCTACAACTACGACCTCCTTTAGTTTAGTTCTTGTTCTAGTTTACTTTCAGCACTTTATTTACCTTATTACTAGTTACTTTAAATCTCTCTTGTTTACTATTACTCTAGCAACTTATAGTGTAGACTATTTCCCAACACCGTTTTAGGTGTGAACGTGGCTGCATTGACAACACAGTTGCGGGGTTGTGTGGTTTCCATCCTGCAAAGCTCCTTTGGGATCAACTTTCTAATAAATAGTTGCCACTACTAGTACTGCAATAACCCTGTTGTTGGACGTAGGAAACGAGTCATCAACTTGGCGCCGTTGTCAGGGAGCAAAGCATTTGGTTATTACCTACCCACTCGCACATAGTTTATTTCCATTTGTTTCTATTTACTACTTTTACTTATTTGAAAAGAACAAAAAAATATAAAACCAAACCCCCCAAAAATATAAAACAAAAATTATAAAATATTTGCTACTAATCATGTCTTCTGAGATTACTATTTTAGAACATATTGCAAACGGGTAGAAGAGACGAAAAGAATCCTTGTACATGGTTTCCAAAGAAGAAGATGGTGCGTACAATGAAGAACTAGTAACTACTAAAGATATGCAGGTATACGATATGTATTATCAGGTAATCTTCTGTGCTCACACATTATGTTCTTCATATCAAATAATATGTCTTCACTGTATGTGTGCCGGGTATTTTTGTTTTCAATGTTCTCATACCTATGATGAATCTATGGTGTCTTACAATAGTAGTGATGCTAATAGGGAAGTTATAGAGTATGTCCTTTATGAAGATGCCCATGAACTACTCCAAAAAATAATGATACTTATGATGAGTAGTGATAATGAATTTTTACAAATGGCATACAAAACCTTGCAATATATTATTGAGTATTGTCAAGGAAATCTTAGTGAGAATGCACTTATGTTGGAGAGTAAGGCACGGTGTAAAGCGGTAGTGCCCAAAGATAATCATTTGCAGGAATCACAAGATGAAAATGAGGAGCACAAAGGTGAGGTTGACAAAGATTGGTACACTACAGATACTTTGTTTGATAATGATGCCTCCCTCTCTAGTAATGATTCTTATAATGCTAAAACCGATTGTAATTTATCCACGGAGGGCTTGTGCCTAGACACTCATGAGGAGAGCATTATTAATGATGAACTATAGATAGGACCTTGCTATGAATCTTTCAGTGCTAATGTGCATGAACCACTTCATGTTGCAAAGGAAGAATTTTATGAAGTGTTCCCCTACAATGGTAACCAAGATAAAAATTTAAATGTTATAATTGAATCTCTATTTCTCTCATTGTAGCTACATAAGGAGGAATGCTTACAAATATACCTGGGCATTTTCTGGGCCGGGATCGGGCCGGGCCTAACAAAGCCCGCCCGTGCAAAACCCAGGCCCGAGCCCGGCCCAGCCCGGCTGTCGGGCCTGAATCTTGAGCCCGAGCCCGGCCCGCCGTGTACATAATATCCAGGCCGTCGGGCCTCGGGCCAGGCCCTTCCCTATTTCACCCATTCCTCTAGCCCGAGCCCGGCCCATGAGTTTGTCGGGCCTCAATTCTGCAGCCCAGGCCCGGCCCGCGGGCCTGAAAAGCCTGGCCTGGCGGGCTTTTTTCGGGCCTGGCTGCCCATGCCTAGATATGCTCACAAATCTTGGTGCATCAACACTCGCTTGATAGCAAGAACCTATTTGTCTATATGATGTCGATGCACCACAAGAGGGTACGACTCCGACTATACTTTTCTATGAGATGCTCCAACCCTCAGATGGAGGTAAGTACCATCACACCATGGGTTGATATCCCTTGGGATCCAGGTGGGTAATTTAATAGTGCATCTAAACCTGGTTGTATGGATTTAAACAAAGCACTTCCCGGGAGGCGACCCGGAAGTTTGTAGGTGTCTTTCTTAATTTTGTGTCTTGAGTTTAGTTGCATTCATGTTGCATTGGCACTTGTATATATTTGCATGATTGCCTATTAGAGTCTGCTTGGGACTATTTTCACAAGGTAGATTTTTTTGTTGCTCTAATCATGTGTTGCATATCTTGGTTAAATCTTCTCAACAAAAATATATGCTTGCTTTTTTTGGTTACTGAACTAACGTTTCAAGTCTATAATAAAATTTTCGGAGAAAATAACTTATTCCGGAGCTCACAACGAGCATAATGAGCAGCCGTATGGGCGGATCCATTCGTGTCGCGCGCCCGTACTACTCCTGTGACAAATTGGAAGAAACAGAACTTTTTTCAGAAAAGTGATTGCAAGCATAACGAGCATCGATATGGTGGGCTGCGTCGCTACCGCCCGCCCGTACCAACCTTGTTACCAAGAGAAGGAAACAGGAAGACGACCCAGAGGTTATAACGGCCACTAGTACAGGCGCATCCCGCCCGTACCGCTCGGTCGTACCAACTTTGACCGTCTCCTTCAACAACAACAAAAGAGAAGATAAGGTGCAGTACGGGCGGAGTCCGTCCGTACCACGCACCCGTACCAAGAAGCAGCACCACATAGTGAGGGCAGGGACGAGTACCAAAAGGTTACAACCCCTCAAATCTTTTTATTTCGACTATCTAAGGTTAGTGGGGTTACCTTCTACATGTTCCTTTGTACTTAATTTTCTTTTACCCACCTTCGAAACTCCCTATCCTATAATTCTCTATAGTGTTTCATGTTTATTTTATTTTTCTTCTCGCGGTTGGATGAACAAACTCCGTTCATACACCGAATCGTTTTCTTTTACTTTGTTTGTTATTTTCGCAGGGACTTGAACCTTGTGTGATGACGTGCATGGTTTGTGCCAACCATGCAAATACTTGCACACGCCACTTGGTTGTTTCAACTCGGTGCTTCAATAAGGAAGTGTTCATTGAACCAAAGGTCTATGCCCATCAAAAGTGAGGTTATTCGTACTTCAACAATAAAGTGTGTCATCGTTGCTTTGCTCAAGCTTGGGGAGGTAACTACTTCTCGCACTCCCTTTTGATAACTATATTTTCTCTTTTCTTATGGTGTAATCTATTCAAGATTGGTTCTTGCAAAAGTTCTAGCTTGGGGAAGTTACTTCTGCATGTGTAGAGTCATGTGCAATGTTCTTGTTTGATGGAACTTTTTGTGCAATCATGTATCCCGTTGTTTTTGAATGCTTGCTTAGGTAAGTTCCGTTTCATGTTTATAAAATGGATGCACTTGATTTTTTTAGGATTCATAAGAGTTGAGTTAGAGCTTTGATTCACTATGTTAAAATCTTTATCCAGCTTGAGAATAACTTTGTGATCCCCTAGAATACATTTCCATGATCTCTACACTTAAATCCTTTGTCTCCCACTTTCGAAGTTCGAATTTTTTTTATCTTAGTTGGTTGATTTGCTAAGATGCCATGCTAGTGGGAGTAATTGAAAATAGTTAGAGTAAAGCTTTTTATTGGTATGGGTAATTAGTTGTGGAAGCTTGTGCTCTAGTTCTTTTAGCTAATATTGCCAAACAAGTACAATAAGAAAAAGTCTAAAATTTATGACTTATTTGATAAATGATTGTCTTGAGAGTTTACCCTTGAAGATACTTAACCCCGTAGATGTTTTGATAGACTTGACGACACTCCTAAAAGGAGTTGCTTGATTGAAATGAAGTCTAGCGGTAATTGTGATGCATGCCAAAGCTAACCTTGTGCATCAAACTGTGGTACTACTTAAAGAGTTCTATGTTTCTCATGCACACATTTGGATGCCAACAACTCCACTGGCCTACGAACGATATATGGTACAACCCCTGATTTCGGCTATGAGTTGATGACATGGGTGGCATAAATGTCACCATAATGGTCAAAAGTATTGGTACTCTCAAAGGTTGTGCAAGCTATTGTAAAAGAAACACTCAACGATCCTTGAAGACAAAAAATGATGATCCACATAACAAGTCCTTGGCATGGTCTCATTACTACTTTATGAATTTCCATGAAAGAAAATGATTGGACTAGAAGTGTTTTGATAGTCTTGATTTACTGATGTGGGTGTTAATAAGACACTTCACTATTCTGCTACTTAGGACATGAACTCTCTTACTCAATTTTGCTATTAAAACATCCTAGTATTCCTTGGCAAGCTGAGAGTTAACAAGAAGAATTGGATTGATTGTTACACTTCTAGTTATTTATACTTATATTAAACTCTACTTTGATTGTCTTGATTTACCGAAGCTTGTATAGTGTTCTTGTCATCCCTCTAACTTTGATGAGCCTTCTAAATGGATAAAGTGCTGGACGCATATGACTACCAACCGTAAGTGAATTCATAATCTCGTTGAAGCCCTTACTTTACAAAGTGAGGAGATACAAAACATAAAAAGCATAATAGGAGGATACAAATGTGCTTTCAAAGCTAGATTCACTCTTGACATGGAGCATTGAGGTTTAATTGATCTTTTATAGATTGACTTAACTAAGCTTGTGTTGCCTTGTATGAATATGTCCTTTCTTGCAGGGAAAATAAGGATACACGGCATCGATCTTCTACATCTGATATTATACTTTTGTTTCAATTTTTACCTCATTTTTGTTATCGACTCGTGCCTCATGAACATGATGACCTTATCCATAAGACACCATCTTGCTCGGGGACGAGCAAGAGTCTATCTTGGGGAATTTGATGAGTCCAAAATTAAGGCATATCTAAGTATATAAATTATTCATATTGTCACTCATTACATGCTACATCTATCTACAACTACGCCTATTATGTATTGATTCCTAGTTCTCATTCATTTCCACATGGACTTTGCACATCAGTAGTTTTATTAGGATTTTGTTACCTTTTCTTGTCTTTGATTTGTCTGTAGGTGCTACGGAGAATCATGGATAAAAGGAGCCAATAGGATTCAGTATGGAGGAGTTGTAGGCACTAGACTTAGCCATTTGAGGGGAGAAAAAAGTGGACTTTTACATCAACTCCAAATGATGATCCAAGTCCATGGTATTGTAGCCCTCATCTATACGAAACCAACGAGCCAAAGAACACCTCAATCAGAGTCCGTATGAAGAAATGGCGCCAAAATACTATGGAGTACCGAAGGTATAACGACCACTAGTACGGGCGGAGCCCGCCCGTACCATACAGTCGTACCACCCTCTGACGGCTTCGTTCTATCAAACAGAACAACATTTGTGAAGGCCCAATGGGTAGATTCGGCCCCTAGCTCCGTCGGTCGCAAAACCGACCTCCAGATGCCTATTTAAAAGGGGAAAACCCTAGATCAAGAGGAAGAATCCATCCACGCTTAAGGGGCAGAGCCCTACCGCTCCTCCGCCTCCATAGCCGCTGCACACAAGATCCACATCTCCACGCCATCAAGCAAGAGGAGGAGAAGGAGGTGCCCCCACCTTCACCGTCTGCACCGTTCATCGTCATCGTCATCATCTCCAACAACGTCTCCATCTCTCTCTCCCTTGTTTTAGATCTTGTAACTGTAAGATTGAACATGGTTGTGAGTTCACTAATATATTCATCTATGTTTTTTGTTAATACATGTGTGATTTATTGATTAGGTTCTAGGTTGAGGTTTGATCTAGTATGCTAAGTTAGAATGTGTTTGTGATCCAATTATTCAATTACACGAGTTATGAGATGAGTTCATGTGATCCCTTGGTCTGGAAGTGTACGTTTGCCTTACGAGTGACACACGAGAATCATGCATACTACACACAGTGTGACAGCCCGGTAATCAAGTTGGGAATGTTTATTTGTTGAAGGAATCTCTTGTAGATAATGGATTCGCACATATGTTCGCCCATCTAGTACTAGTGAGACCGAAGCCTAGAAACCCTCTCTCATTCCATTCAATACTACAACTACGACCCCCTTTAGTTTAGTTCTTGTCTAGTTTACTTTCAATACTTTATTTACCTTGTTACTAGTTACTTTAAATCTCTCTTGTTTACTATTACTCTAGCAACTTATAGTGTAGACTATTTCCAAACACCATTTTGGGTGCGAACATGGTTGCATTGACAACACAGTTGCGGGGTTGTGTGGTTTCCATCTTGCAAAGATCCTTTGGGATCAATCTTTCTAACAAAATGTTGCCGCTACGGGTACTGCAATAACCCTGTTGTTGGATGCAGGAAATGAGTCATCATTCATCATTTTGCAATGCTTAATAGTCATCTTCAGAGAGGCAACACAAGAGCCTACCCTCTCATGTAAAACATTTATCTTCTGAGAGTTCTCTATTATTTCCCTTTCAATGTTGTGACCATATGTTTCTTGATGAGGAACAAAGTTGCTAGAATGATCAACATAAGATATTTCAGTAGGAGGTGATACCTTTCCACTGCTTTCAAAAGAGCATATAGCATGAACTTGAATAGGGAAACATGGTTTATCAATAGGGAATTTAAAACCCTTATCAAAAAGTTCCTTTAAATGAGAGGATTTAATACCCTTTTCCTTCATAGATTTATGATCTTCTTCCATATACTCATTAGGTAACATGAGAATACCTTTCTTGTTATCAGTCTTCTCACTTTTCTCTTCTTCTTCAATATGCCAATCATGATAGTTCTGAGTAATAGTATTCAGTAACTCCTTAGCTTCCTCAATAGTCCTGTCCCTGAAAATATTTCCTGCAACACTGTCTAGATAGGTTCTAGAGCTTTCAGTTAGTCCACTATAAAATGTATCAAGCAATTCATTATCCTTAAAACCATGTGCAGGACATCTCCTTCCAATAGCACAAAATCTCCTCCAAGCTTAGGGAATACTTTCTTCTTCATGTTGTGTGAAGTTACTAATTTCAACTCTCATAGCATGTATTTTACCATCAAAGATATACTTATGGAAAACACATATAGGCATGCTTCCTTACTAGTAATGGACTTAGGAGCTAATGATTTATACCAGGTTTTTGCATCTCCTCCTAAGGAAAAGGGGAGTAGTTTTAAGAAATAATAACGTTGTTGAATCTCAGTTTTTTCAAATAAGCAAGCAGTATCTTCTAGATTCATTAAATGCTCATATGGAAATTCTTCTTCTTTACCATAGGACTTAGATGCTTCCACTCTTTCTATTATTTCAAGGTCAATTTCAAAATCATAATCTTTATCTTTAATGAATATTGTAGGTTCTTTGTATTTACTAGCAACAGGAAATAGTCCTCCTAGAGAAAAAGTACTCAGAGTTTCTTCAAATTTTTATCCAAGTCATCCAGATCAAGACTCATAAAAGCTTTAGTGAATGCAATATCCTCTTCACTAGGTGTCCTTTTAGAACTAGTCGCATTAACTTCTTCATTGACATGTTCATCTTCATCATATTCAGATTCCATATCATCATTGGACAAGGACTTAGATAAGTCAGGCGTCCCCTCTTTATCTTGGCCATCATCCAAGAAATCTTTTTCATTATTACTAGACATCCTAGACAATGGTGGACTTGCTAGGATAGTAGTTTTCTTTTTAATGGCAGGAGTAGCAACAACATTAGGTGAAAAGTTTGTCCTAGAGGGCAAATCCGTACCTCTTCTTATAGTAGAAGGCATAGTATCCTTCTTAGTAGCATCTTTACTCTTTACCATGATGAGAGACAAGTAAGTACAACAAGTAAATGGTAAAATATGGTCTTACCAATAAATCTAGGCTCCCCGGCAACGACGCCAGAAAATGTCTTGATGCCCACAAGTATAGGGGATCACTGAAATCTTCGATGGGAAGTATTACCCAAATTTATAGTTCAACTCAAGAGGAACACAAGAATACCAGTAAGACTTTAGCAATTGAGGCGTCACTCTTAATCACACCTGTGTATCAATAAACTTGCAAAGAAAGTGGTGATTTATGGTATTTGATTCAAAGCAGTAAAACAAAGTAGTAGATACAGTAGCAGATTTCCAGTTTTCACCGGAAGTAATGTACGTAGTGAAACTTTCAGTGGATAAAACATAGGCATGAGGTGATAGCGGGGTGTTGCATGAATGATATCCATCATATAATGTATCCTATTACCATGGCATTTATCTCTAATTCAGTTGTGTGTAGGTGTGTGTTCCAAACATAATCATGCATGTAAGTTTGCATAATAACTTTTGTCCTGCCTGCCCATTTCACCGGGGCCAACTTGGTACTACAGGAAATTAAGATCTACCTTTTCAAATATACCGGAACAAAGCATTAACACTTCATAAACACACAGTATCCTCAAACTATCATATATCCCCTTGTTTCCCTAATTGTCACTTTAGGATTCACAGGTTCAACATAATAATAGGTAACACACTTTGCAAATACATACCAAACTCAAATATATGGGGCAATAAAAGTTCAGTACTGAAATCATGTCACTCGGGCCCTAGCAACAAGCATTAAACATAGCAAAAGTGTACCAACACTCATACAAGAATGTCTATAAGACAAACACCTCAAATCTCAATACATATGGATGATTACATGATGGATCTCATCCAATCCCCATCCACCTCACATGCCCACGTGGAATTACTCACACATGATGATGGGGGATGAACTCATGGTCGTTGTTGATGATGACGGTGGTGGAGAAGAACTCGAAATCCCACTCTCCAGGGTGGAGAGCAGGACCAATCTGACCCCCAAAACGAAGATCGTGGCTCTAGCGGTGGTATGTTTCGTGAAATGCTCTGTACTTCTGGATACCTAGGTTTTTCATGTATATATGGGGGTACACCAAAGGAGGGGTCGATGCGATGCTCCACGGCCAAAAGGGGATGGGTGGCGCGCCCACCCTCACTTGGCACGCCACCTGGTCTCTTTTGGGCCCCGTGGCTCCGTTCGCTTGATCAAGGTCCCAGGCTTCATTATTTTGGTGAAAAACTGACGTGGTATTTTTGTTTCCTAGGAAAACTGACAAAAATAAGACTTTTGCTAAAAGCAACGTTAAATTCAACAGTTTTATCCAAGTATGGGAAGATTCCGGATCAAATCATCGAGCAAAGTACTTGGAAAAGTAGATACATTTAGGATGTATCCCCTGCTGTAGGCCACCGGAGACCGCCAACTGATGTAGCAAGCGTATTTTCCTCACAAGGGTGACTCAGGGGTTTATATCGAACTCTTGGGGATCTTAGACTATAACCTTTTTCTAGCCTCTTCCAGCAACCTACAAAACAAAAAAATGTCTTGTGCCCCCAACTCCACCATGTGGTCATCAAGCACAAGGTTTCGTATTAGTAAAACTTAAATAAAACAATAAAGTAAATGGATGGTAAAGTAATCTATAACTTCAACAGGAAAGTAAAAACAGTAAAGTTCTTTTTGGATTTTTGTTTATACTTGCAAAAGTAAGTGTTTTTGTGTTTTCGAATTTAATTCTTGTCGAAAATGTAAAAGGCGGTAAAAGTAAGTAAAAGTGGATTCTTATACTCCCTCCGACCCAAATTAGTTGACTTGGTTATGTCTAGATTTGGAGGTATCTAGCACTAAAACAAGTCTAGATACATTCGAATCTAGACAAATCTAAATCAACTAATTTGGGTCGGAGGGAGTACTAAAAAGTGGATCCAGGTTCATGGATTCACTTATCTACTCTCTCATAAAGTGTGGTGGACATAAAATAACTCACAAATGATATAATATTGCTAAAACTTCATTATGTGTTTGATTAGAATGGATATGGGCTAATATAAAGATGATGCAACACATCTCACTTATACTCCTCTAGAAAAGGAAAGCTCCATGCAATCTAGATTTAAGAATAAACATAATATAGGCTTAGATACTTTGACATGATTGAATAAAAAATGTGCTACTTTGAGCAAACAAGAACATCTTTGTTATCACTAGATGATTATAACACACACATTCACTTTATCCCTAGTGAGGTAACAAAATAAAGGTAAAAACCATAGTAGATATTGAAATTTCTATCACTATCCAATCACTACCACCATGTTACTCCATCTAATACACACACGTTCCTCCACACATGCCCTTGCATACAAGTTTGATCAGAACAAACACTTAAGTACCTAATATGCATCTACCAATATATCATAAACATAATAGGATTCCAATTCAAATATCATCTCATAAAACAAAGATCCACCACATAGGAATTACATATATGACCATAATCATGTAAAACAATTCATATGGTTCTAAACAATGGTATCACAAGAGATAGATAGATCAAGATACTTCCACAAACCCATAGTCCCGAGATGGTCTACTCCCTTTTCATCATGGAGACGGTGATGATGATGTTGGAGATCTAACCAGGGATGGCTTTGGCGGCGATTCCCCCTACAATTTTTGTTGGTTCTGGTTTGTTTCATGGTTTCAGTGTTTCTGCTCTTCCTCTTCCGAGATCACATCAAGGACCCTTTTTATAGAAGGTTTTAGGTCAAAACGAAGATAATAGAGGTGGAATCGATGGTATCCGAGGCTCGATGGTAGGATTGCATGAGTAGCGTAGCTAGGGGTGTGGGCCGTGCCACCTCTAGGCTCAGATGGGCCTTAGGCCTCCCTTCTGGTGGTCCAAGCACTCCAGCTCCTTGCCTTGATGAAAAACTGATTCTCGAAAAATCCTAGGTTCATTTGACTTTATTAGGGTCCCTGAAAGTTAAAAATATGCAAAATAGGTTTTTCTTGTCCTACAGAGTTATAAACCAAATAAATGGGATCATTGGTAAATCTCCAAAAATCAATTTAAAACTTGGATATAACATTGTATATGATGCAAATATGTTGGAATATATGGCAATAAACTACATAATTCATGTATGCATTTTACATGCATCACCAACCATAGCTGGGACGAACGCCATCTTCATCATCACACTGCTCCGCTGCCAAAGCCCGCCGCATGACTAGATAAATGTCCGGGTAAGGGAAGACTTTCATCGGCACCACGTGGGCTTTACCTATCAGCGACGGAGGAGGAGGGAAGGAGGTAGGTAGGCGCGGTGGAAGGTTTGGGCCCCTGGTCGCCCGCGGGGTCGAGGCAGGAGCGATTAGGTTTTTTTATTTGCTGCTAACTGTGTCCTGGGGAAGAAGAGTAAACCTTTTATTATTGAAGGTTGTAACTGAAACAAAACGACAATAGAAATAGAGAAAGACGAGGAAGCTAGATGCCCACAAAATTAGCATGATCCGCACGCAATAGTAGGACGTTGTAACAACAAATATAAAAGAAGTATACATCACTATTTATATTCATAAAGTTCATCTTTCTGAATTTAATGTTGTAAAAAATGTATTTAATGTCCTTCGCTGTGTTGTAGCCACTAGGAGGATCTCATCATACTCCATCGTCGTAGGAGGTCGTAGACCGGATGCGGCACGGAAGGCATGTCAGGCCAAACAAGCCCCACAAGCTCCGCCTTGCACTGCATTGTCATGGTCACCGCCACCGTGTCTACCAACAAGGCCATTCCATCACCTACCGCATCATCCCCGTCGAGCCCAACTCCGTCGTCCCACTCCACCAGGGATCAGGAGAAGCCACCACATAGCTAGGCCCGCATGGCCCAGATCGGGCCCCGAGGGGCCCAAATTTGTCCCAAGAACCCAGTTGTCGGTTGCCCCTGCGACCTGCCACCACATATTCCCCAAGCGCTACCGCCCGACGTCGGCCATGACTGCCCCCACCTGCTGCAGGCCACCGGAGACCACCAACCGTAGCAGGGATGAATACCATCTTCATCAGCACACCTCCCCGCTACCAAAGCCAGCATGACCAGATAAACGACAGGGTCAGGGCTGGCCGACGCCGACACCACGTGGGCTTTGCCGAGCAGTAGGAAAGGAGGGGGGAAGTATGAAGGGAGGCGCAATGGAGGTGTTCTATAAAAAGACTAAAACATCTTACATTTTGAAACTGACGGAATAGCGTCTTTATTGTATTATAAAAGTTAATAATTTGTGGAAAACGATAGGACTCCCCCGGGGGATCGAACGAAACGATCCCCTGGGTCATTCGTGCACTAGACCCACCAAAGCTTCGTCCCGTTTCACTATAGAACTGTCGCGGTCGCTGCAGGCCACGCGCGCCGCTTCTTGCGCCAGACCTCGCACGTGCGCCTCCGCCGCAGACCTCGCAGCACGCTCCGCCATCTCCACCGCCAGAGCTCCCCGCGCCCCACCTGCATCTGCCGCCAGAGCTCGCACGCGCGCACCGCCTCCGCCGCCAGAGCTCGCCGGAGGTCGCTCGCGCCGCTGCAGCTGTTCGCACCTTCTCCTTGCTGGAGCTCACCGCGTGCCGGTCGGAGCTCGCCGCCCTCCTCTAAAGCTCACCGGAAAGCCGCCGCCGACCTCCACCCGGCAAGCATGACCGCACAACCGCGCCGCCATAGCCCAGACGCCATGGCTCCTGCGTGGTAGACGGTGTTTTTGAAGTGGAGCCACGACACAGTGCTATACAGGCAGGACGACGATGCTACTGGAAGTGGTCATCATTGCTACAGATGAAGGGCTGCGATGCTACCGACAAATGGATGCGTTTTGACATTTTGCTACAGGGCGATCTTACAATAGTAGCAAGTTTTTGCTATTTTTCTTCTATGTTTTTGCTATAATAGCACAAAGTATTTGCTACGATATTTTTGACGAAAGTCCTCACCAAAGTCGGTTTTGCTATGGCAGCCACCAGCGAGGTCGTTCTTTTTGCTACATTAGCAATTTTTTTTGCTACCACCGTTTTGTGGTTTTGCTATAATAGTGTAAAGTTTAAGCTACACGCTCTCCGGTGAGGTCTACCGGCGAGAGCCTCCGGCGAGTCTCCGGCGAGGTCGGATATGCTACATTTGTACAACTTTTTTGCTACACGGTCGCCGACGAGGTCTCCGGCGAAATCTTCGACGAGGTCCAGTCTGTTTTTCTATTTTCTGGACTGAACCGTTTTTTGCTACATGTAGCAAAAGCGGAACATTTTTAGCAAAAAGGGTTATTTTATAGCAAAAGCGGGAGGAAAGTGTTGTTTTGGGGACACGTGTCGTGCTATCGACCCAGGGAATCCGGGGCAAATATCCCCCGGGACGCGTAACACTGTCTTATTATATAAATTTGGTCAAACTTTGCACCGTTTGACTTTAAAAAAATATATATGTCTTTTTTTGAAACTCGAAGGTGGTATTGAATAAACAGGATAGTTTAATCAGAACACATATGACACCAATTGAAGAAAAAGTAGAAAACTGGAACTATGGTTCACGCAAGACAAAAGAGAGAGGTTACACCATCTATCGCTGCAACACTTTTCTGAATATTAGTCAATCTGCACCCAAACACTTACCAGCTTCAGCTTCGTACAAAAAATGCGTGAGACGATATTTGTCACTTCTTCGTAGAACACTGGATTTTAGCAATCTTGCCCGCGCGCGCGTGCGGGCATTCCTGCTCCCATGCATGCTCTAGGTGGCGGGCACCGGACGATTCCACCCACGCGGCTGTGCTCCCGTGAGAGAAAAAAATCAGCACGTCGAGTTGGGCTGCGATAACACGTTGGATTTACGTGGTGGGCCGTGAACAGAAGAACGGCGCGTCGTGGGCTGAAAGATGTGTATGAGCTCAGCCATCCAGCTCGGGACATCTGCACACGAGCGAGGCTGCGCGTTAGTCCCACACCGCTGGGTTAGAAAGAAACTGTGCTACTTAAATACCGGGTTCAAGACCTTCTCCTCGCCGATGAAGCATTATTGCAACTGTTATCAGCAGCCGAGGCCAGAGCTGTCACTACCTACTTCGGCCGGTACTTTCCTGGAGGCCTGTAACCCTAGGTCTCCTCTGGAAGGGTGCGGGGGGCCAAAAGTGGGATGTGGCGTCGGTCTCTTTTTGCCGTGCAGCTCAACGCCGCCAACCACGAATTCACTGCATTGGCCATTGTCCCCGATATCTACGACGAGACGAGGCCATATATCACAAACACAGCCTCACAAACCAAGCTTAATCAGGTCATACATTCTTGAAAGCACAGGCTTGAACACAGCCGGATGCTCTTAACACTGCGTCAGCATATGGATCCCAACTGGTATAAACGACACGATTAAGTGACTAATCTCAACCTTTCACAAAATGTGCTCATGTCTTGCCGCATAAGTACAACTGTAATGACCATAACATGACTGGGCAGATTACCTATCCAGCAACCAGAGTCTGATGACACCATCTGGTTCTAATCCGAGTAAAACAAAAATAAAACAGATATAACATCTACTGTGCCTGCTCAAACTCAGTTTTCAGTTTTCAGTTTCCACAGGTGGAAAATCTCAGCAGAGGAGAGATAATCTTTCTTTTTGACCAAAAGAGGAGACAATCTCCATGGATGAAAGATGCTCGAGTCTTCGTTTTGCTCTATCGTTTCCTCGACCGCCTGGGCGCCGCTTCCTCGTCGCTTTCACTGTCGTCGTCTCGGAAGACGCTCCTGCCATACCTGTCCCCAGATTGGGACCTGCTTCCATCTGCTCCGGAATTCCCAGTGTTGTTGTTGTTGTTGTTGTTGTCATGGCCCCTGCTTCCCTGGTCTGACCCTGTCTCGTACCTGTCGCTCCTGTCACCGCCTGGCCTTCTCTGGTCCCGTTTCGCAGGACGGGGAGGTGGCGGCGGCATGAAGGGAGCCATGCCAATGGGACGGTTTGGCCTCCCAGGCCCGCCCATTCCCATGCCGCCCATGAGCGGTCCTCGGCCAGGGCCCATCATCATCTCAAGGCCCATGGGGAAGAGGCCACCAGGCTGTGGAGGCCTTCCGGGGAAGACCATGCCAGGCATAGGACCTCTGGGGAAGTCGCCAGGGAACCTTGGGCCGCCAAATGGTGGGAAACCGCGTGGCATGCCGAAAGGATCAGGCATGCCAAAGCCGCCGCCGAAACCAAAGCCGTCACCCATCATGTTGGGAGGGAAGCTACGCGGTCCCATCATTGGTCCGCGCGGCATTGGCATTTGAGGCGGCCACATCATTCCTCTTCCTCTTGCCCTTGCTTGCAATTCTTGGCCATTGTTTTCGTCTTCTTCCTCGCTTTCCTCTTCCTCGTCTTCTTCGTTTTCATCATACAGAACAATATCTTGATTGTCAGTTGCATCGTCAGCACTAACTCCCTTTGCCTTCTCCTCTTCTCTCTTGGCCTCTGCTGCAACTAGCATAGCCTAAAAAAACCCATTTTCAAATATCAGCCAGTGCACATGACATCACCGCAAACAATGAAAAATAAAGGGAAATGCAACATGTGATTGCCAAATTGTTGAAACACGCATATCAAAAAGTGAATTAGACCTTTTTGCAAAGGAGCCAGCCAGCTTTCAATTATATCATACACAATTACTCACTTGTAACAAAAAATATTTTCAAGCAAAAATAGTAGTGATCACCGCAAAATAGTTGAGTTGTGCACTGTTACTTCTACAAGAACTCATACTGTATGCAAACCATACCCCTAACAACAATTGAAAAAGAGTGCAACACGTCGGTATTAAATTTCAGTTAATTTCAAAAATGCAAATTTATCCTTTCTGTAAAGAGATATATGTTGGTGGTACATTCCAACTTCCAAAATCATCTTGCCAGCTAAAATCCTATGTGTGCACTCTGCAGATTTTAATAGTATGTGGTTATCGGTTCCTCCATGATTTAAGTATTTAACTGGTTATTAATAGAACATCAGTCTATCTCCAAGTACTTAATGAAAATGGTTAAGGCATACACATAAATTTGACAAGAGCAACTGGATATACATAGTCATCTAAATCATGTCCAGTGAGCAGTAATCCTAGCTCAAAACAAAACATTTATATCCCACAACGGAACATTTGTACTCGTGATTGTTTTAGCTGACATGTCCACTAGTAAGAAACAAGCAAATGGCAATGCAACATGACTAATAGGCAAGAAATGCATGGCCTACCGTAAGTTCACTGTCCGGCTCCAGATAAAGCAGAGAAGCCAATTGCTCACCAATGAAAGGCTCTAATTCTTGGCAATCTCGACTGATCTGCAACATTCAAAGGTGAATAAACCAGGGAGGAATATAGGATACTTTGAAACAGCCAAGGCCAACACACATTTGGGACAAGGTTATGTGATGTACCTTAACAGGAAGATTGTCATTGTATGGATTGCGAAGATGATGGGTTTTTTGAAATGACAATTCACAAAGCTGCAGTACAAAAACTGTTGTAAATAGTATATCAAGATGGTAGAAGATAGACTGGGCAAAGGTTAAAAGACATCAAATATTTCCACGTCACATGGTGTAGTTCATAACTATTGCACTTGTAAGCTCTAAGGTCCTGAAGAGGACCAACCTACAACAATGGATGATAGCAAAAACAAACATAGAATGGAGAAGAAAACATGTACCTTCAGCCATTGTAAAGAGAAGTTCCGGCCGTAATGCGCTGTTCCATTAGCAGATTTCCAATTTCCACCACCAATGTAGCCACCAATCCTAGAAGTCATCTTTGCACAGCCCTTGAGAAGCATAACATAATTAGAGCTAAATATGTACCTCTTATCGAATGGCTTCAAAGTAGTATTCTCAACGATGAGTTCATTGATGAAAAAAAATATTATAGTTAGCATTTATAGCAAAGACGGAACCTCCATTTTACCTGGAAATTACGGGTTCTATTGATTGAGAATATTAAAATAACATTCTCCATGGATTCAAAAGCTTCATTTAGTTTAGCCTCATTGCTTCTTTGAGTAGCCCAGATGCCCTGCTGAACTGATATTTCCAGGTTCTCCCGATTGCAACTCTTAACAATGAAGTACCTGATTTTCCAAATTAACCAACCCAAGACTGATTAGAGAACTGTTGTAGTAATATTAAACAACAAACAGAACTTCTATCAGAAGAAGCATTCTGTTGTGGGTGAGGGAGATGCAAAATACAGGTTAACCCTTAACCATAACAAAAGATCAGATAATAAATACTGAAATCATTCATCCATAAGATATGTATGAACAACTGAAAATTGACTATGACTCACATCATCAAATAGTAGAAGGTCAACCCGTCATACTTTTATTCCCGGAGCACAATAACTCCAAATTCCAAATTAAATCATAGATGCAGATATGGATTTACTCTTGTTAGGTTCACAAAACATGTATATTTAGGTATATTTGCTGGACAAAAAATATATGGCTTCGCAATTATAGAATCTTGCATGAAATGTCAGCTCTTTCAATATTATAACATCATCTAGAAATAGAAAAGACTAACTAATAGACAAGACAATACAAGTTATTCACAGAAAGCATTCAGAATAACTCAAAGTGATATACATTTGAGTTATATGTAAAATGTTACATTCCATATGTCAATTATCGTCTGTATTCCATATGACAACCAAGTACACCTTATTATCAAATCTCAGAAGTCAGAACATATAACATAATATGTCTGTTTTATGATATATTCTATGGTATCTAAAACTATGTATATATATTGTTTTCACAAAGTATACTTAAAGCTTTACAAGATTAACTAGAAACTCCACACACACCTAGATGACCCTTGTGGAAGGGGTGTTGCAGGTCTGGTGGTTTGATTGGACAAGCCACTTGGAACACCTTGAACCTGGTCATTTGTATTTGGCTTCTGCTGCGGAAGCTGCTGCTTCTGTGGGGGCTGTTGATTCATCGTTTGAGCTTGTTGTGCAGCAGCTGGTTGTGTTCCAGTGGTAGCACTTTCTGTCAAATTTTGGTTAGGTAATCCTGAACCTTGTGAAGGTCGAGGCCTCTCCCCCTGCTGATTAAAATTATTGCTCCTGTTCTGATTAAACTTGTTGAAATTATAAGAGCGCATCTGCAAAATCTTTGCGACAACTTCCTCAACAGGAGGTGGTGGTCCAGGTAGCTTGACATGCTTGTAACGGCAATTTGGGCCATTAGGGCAAAATCCCATCTTGTACCTGCAAACGGCCATGAGATACACACATCAGATATGACGAATGTCTATACTTGGCCCCTTTTTTTGCACTTTAACAGTACATGACTACACAAAAACAGCTCATTAGGGTCATAGTGCATTTTGCATTAGCACCTTGCATGCTGCATAATACCATGCTCTACAGGCAATACTGTCATTTTCTGTTGCAACAAACTGTCAAGTACAATGCATTCCACAATATTATGTCAGTAGGTTCAATCGATGGCGATCAAAACCAAATTCTAGTTGCCTAATATCCCGAAACTGAATTGAACTATAGGAGAACAATCGAGGACTGAGACTAATCCAGGGGGTTATGAACAGAGCAACACAAGGCCAATACTTCCCAATCACCGAAGGCAATGGGCACTCAACTCAGTAGCTCCCTGAGTTAACAGATGGTAATAGCTAAATTCGACCAAAATTGATCGGACATACATCTCCAAGAGCTAGAACCAACCCATCAGACTGACAAAAATTAACTGCTTCCCAATCAAATGCAAAATTTAGCTTGCGGGGTATCCATGTGAATTGGGGATCTCACATGTTGCACTCTTTGACGTCGTCGTAGGAGTGCTTGTAGGCGCAGTCGGCCTCTCGACACTCGCCGAAATCGCGGAAGAAGCGGCAGACCGGCATGCGCGCCTTGTCGAACTGGTGCAGGAACCCGCACGCGTCCCCCTTCATGCACAGCCCCCGCAGCCAGTGCCGGCACACCGTCTGCCTGTAGCTCCCGCGCCCGCGGCCCCGCCCGTGCCCGCCACCATCCGCGCCGCCGCCTCCGCCACTAGCGCCGGGGTCGGCCGAAGAGGACGCTAGCCCGCCAACCGCCGGGGCCGGGTCAAGGCCGCCCTCGAAGTCGAAGCTGAGGCCGCCGTCGCCGTCGTCCATGAGGGGGGGTTAGGGTTTGAGGTTTTTTCTCAGGTAGAGAGCAGGGTTTCTTCAGAATTTGGAAGCACAAGTGCTTGAGACTGTTGGATATTTGATCTTGTATTTCTAAGCCGTCAGATCTTTGTCTAGATTTTTTTTAGGTTAATTGCTTATAACCGTACGATTTGCGGCAAGGGTTTCATGTTTGTGGATATGATTTTGCGAAACCACAGGTTGGAAATATTTTCCTTTACCACCCAAATTGCCCGTTTGAGAAGGTTAGGGGAAGAAACTCGCACTTGGGCCCGCTAGTCAACGCCTACGTGGACGTTGTCACACATGGGCATGTACTCCACCTTCCATGAGGTCCTCAACTCTGATTTATCCCGCTCTCTGCACATATGCATATCAATGCTGATCAAGGTGAGATGCTCGTGCTTTGCATCTTTGTCGACCAACGTCGGAAGAGGTCTTCACACCCCTCATCCCATGTTGCGATTAGCGTCACTATCCCAAAATTGTCGTCAATCGTCAAACAAAGTATTGGGTCAACGATTGTAGGGTATGGTATGACTGTCGCCGTTGGTATTTGTGTCCGACGGTGGCTTCAGAGGTGCCCTCTCCTTCCCGTCGAGTGGATCGAAGTCATTGGTGGCACATCCAAAGGTGAACCATGAAAATCGCACTGCACATTTTGTGAAGTTCTTCGCGTGCCATAGGCCCATGGCGTGCTTGAGGACCAACTTCGTTTGAGGGTCATTGATGAGTGTAGTATATCGTCATTTCTAGGAGTTTAATTCTCATGTTCTTGAGTTTACCTTACATTGTCCAATTACCCGCTACACTTTAGAATTTGTTCCATGTTTTTTGTTATGTAGGATTACTAGGCTTATTTAACTCTCGTGGATTTGCCACTGTGATAGGAGACAAAATGGAACTACTTTACTGAAGTTAGGGAATGACCTAGATGTTGATGATCCATAAGTATAGGGGGTGTATCGCAGTATTTTCGAGAGAAGTGAAACTCAATTTATTGATTCGACAAAAGGAGATCCAAAAAAATATTTATAAGCCTTAACAACTGAGTTATCAATTCAGCTGTACCTGGAAATAATCTTGCTCACAGTAGTTTATCAGTAGCAACAGTTTTGTAGTAGGAATAGTAAAATAGCAGCAGTAGTAAAGTAAAGACAGCAGTAACAATAGTAGTAAACAGTAGGATTCGAGTGCGGTAGGCATAGGGATAGATGGACGGGTGTTGCATGGACAAGACAATTCACATAGCAATCAGAACATAGGGCAATTGCAGATAAATAAGATAAAGCATCCAAGTACTAGATAATCCTAGGCATGTGTTCTATATATAGTCATACGTGCTCGCAATGAGAACTTGCACAACATCTTTTGTCCTGCCAGCCCGTTTGCAGCGGGGCCTCAAGGGAACTACTGACAAATAAGGTGATCCTTTTAATAGAGCACCGGAGCAAAGCATTAACACTCCATGAACACATGTGATCCTCACATCAAAGCCATTCCCTCCGGTTATCCTGATTTCTGTCACTTCGGGGTCATTGGTTCCGGACAACAACGTGTGTATACAACTTGCAGGTAAGACCATAAACAATACTATCATAATGAATCAATAACATGTTTAGATCTGAAATCATGGCACTCGGGCCCTAGTGACAAGCATTAAGCATAACAAGTTGCAACAAAGTCATAAAGCACTAATAGAAGATACTAGGCACCATGTCCTAACAATCTGATGCCATTACATGAACGGTCTCATCCAATCCCTACCATCCACATAGCCTACAGCGGGGGATTACTCACTCATAGGATGGGGAAAACATGTATGGTCGATGGAGAAGCGATGGTGATGATGATGGCGATGATCTCCTCCAATTCCCCGTCCCGGCAGGGTGCCAGAACGGAGTTTCTAGTGCTGTTTCGTGGAATCTGGTGGTGGCGGCGGAGCAGAACTCTTTTTAGAAAAACGTCGAACCCCTTGGAGTTTTTAGGTCAGAAGGCTTCTTATAGGCGAAGAGGGAGACCGAGGGGGTGTCTAGGGCGGCCAGACCACCCCCTGGCGCAGCATGGGCTTGCCCGCGCGGCCGGGTGGTGTGGCCTGGGCCCAGCCCCCTCCGTCTCGTATTCTGGCTCCAGGAGTCTTCTGGTGAAATAGGATTTTTGGTATATTTTTCGGAATTTTTCCTGATAGTTGATTTTCTGCATAAAAAGTAGACACCAAGGCAATTCGGCTGAAAACAGCGCCAGTCCGCGTTAGTTGCATCCAAATCACACAAGTTTAGAGGAGAAACAATAGCAAAAGTGTTCGGGAAAGTAGATACGTTTTGGACGTATCAACTCCCCCCAAGCTTAGCTTATTGTTTGTCCTCAAGCAATTTAGTTAAACTGAGTGCGATAAAAGAAACTTTCACGAACACATTTGCTTCATTTGATGTATATATTCTCAGCATGTGATCAACTACTTAGACAATTCATAAAGAGTATGCAACTAAGTTTACTTAATAGGCATTGCAAGCTATGAAAAGATTCCAACTCAAAAATAATAAGTAGCATGAAGCATAAACATAAGCAATATTACAATGCTCATAACAAGGTATGATAGAGTGGTATCTCGCTTGCCTTTGATTATGAGCCAAGGCACCTCTGAAGTTCAGGTGAAGACTAGAAGTAAAGATGTCAAAGATACAAGCATCAAAGTCATAACACAAATAATCAAGTAATGAGACAGGCACAAAGAATGACAACTATGCTCTCAAGAAAGTACTTATAGAATATGTGGAGACTCAATAAGGAAATGAAAAGGTTTTGAATAATTTGAAAGGCTTCCAAATGCTGAAAGTATGGTACTCATTAGCTTTGAGCTCTCATTGCCCCTATCATAAGCATCTTTAATATGGTTAAAGTAAAAGTGAGGTCCAATCTGAATTATATGCTTGACGGACTATAAACTGGAAATCCCATGTCCCTTGAGTACGAGGGCCGCTCCTCGTGCTACTCAACTTTAGTTACCGGTAAGTTCTTGTCATCGTAAGTATCTGCGTATCATAGAGAACCGCCAACGGAGTACCCCTTTGCCCGATGATATGGAAGAATCCCTATATCAAAATGACAAGGCAAGCAGACAATAAGTATCTCAGAAATCTTCTTATTTACCATGGGAAAATGGTGCTTTTTTCTCTCTTTCCTCTTTTCATAAATCTGTTTTTTTTCTTTTTCTCAATAGCTATCTCTCTTTTTTTATAAGAAGAATGCTTCGTAGATATCATTATGGTTACGTTGCAGGTTTCCACCATGACGGCATGGATTAGACCGGCGGCCCAGGCGTTTCTCTAACACACATACGTAACTCCATGGACTTACAAGCTCCCCTTTTATTTCACACCGACGACATCCGCAAACAAAAGAGCATGGTATCAACTGGGTATATATTTACAATTGTTGAAAGCGTTCCCTATGATAGAATGGTTCTGCTAATCCCCAGCCTATAATTTGCAAGCATATAACTTTCATGGACAGTCACAATGGTTCAGGTTTATTAAGTGCAGGAAATAAAGTGTGCCATCAAGTTCGTGAGAGCTTTACTAACTAACTTTCTCATAACAAGCAAACATTTTATTCGGAAGAAAACAAGGCATATTGAATATGCACGGAAATAGCAAATGATGCTAATAGGTAGGTATAGTGGACACTTTGGCAGGTTTTAGGGAGTTGGAAACATGAGTAAAACATACTCAGTGAAAGTGAAGGCTAGCAATAGTAAGGGAGCGACAAACGAGAGAGCAATAGCTATCATAATCATGCTTGCAACAAAACAGGACTAATCATGGCATGAAAGTGATTCAAGATCCTTCAGGCAAATAATTCATCGAGGCTTAACTGATTATTTCAGTCATATGCATGCGTGAGCATGTGCCAAGTCAATTCAAATGAAACATTCAGAGGAGGATACCACGGTGTCATACCAAGTTATGAATAGAGTAATGTAAGCGAACATTCATATGACATGCTACAAACTATTAGCAAGCTAGGACTAATCATATGAAAGCAAGAACTACTAAGCATCCAAAGATAACGTACACCCTACACGAACAGACTAAGCACGCCCACAATGATGAGTATATGTACAAAAATGAAAACAAATAGAGTTCGTTACCAGCCTCTTACCACACCTCAAGTTGTTATTAATCCTCATTATTACTCTTCACTTGTGTGGCTTGAATAATAATATGAAACCAATATCCACTGAGGACAGCCGAACCCTGCAACAAACTCACAAAGCCAAAGAAGAACAACAAATATTTTCGGTGTTTTCGATTTTTAAAGCAAGAACCAAAAAGGAAAAACAAGCAAAGCAAAAACTTTTTGGGTTTTTCGAATAGTTCAAACAAAGCAAAAAGGGAAAAGCAAACCAAGGCAAAAAGGAGAAGAAGCAAGCCAAAGAGAAACAGCAGAAATATTTTTGGTCTTTTTGTGTTTTTAGAAAGCAAAAGCAAAGAAAGAACGAAAACTAAAAAGAGAACGAAACATGAATATACAAAGTACCGACGCAAAATGATATGGAGATGAGTGCGGTGTCGGCGTACCTCCCCCCAAGCTTAGGCTTTTGGCCTAAGTGGGTACCAATCCATGTACGAATTGAAGGAGTTATGCCCTAGAGGCAAATAATAAAGTGTATTATTTGATATATCTCCTGTATGTTCATAATACGTTTCATATTGTGCTACAACTGTATTAATACGAAACGTTAATACACGTCTGGTATGTAAAGAAACCGTGTCTCTAGTTACCTCTAGTGAACTAGTTCATTGGTCATGAGGATGGTCTGTGTTTCAAGATCATAGGCATTTATGTCAACTGACAATGAGGTCATGTTATTAGTTGAATAACATGATAGACAAACATCCGACCATTATATCTTAATGAGATCTAGTTACAATGTTCACCATTGATGATAAAACACAGAGAACCTCGCAACCTGATCCTTTGACTGTGAGGTAATACAAATCACCATTCTGGAAGAAGCTTAGATGGTTATCAAGAATCATCTCGTAACAGGGTGATCGAAAAGGTGCCACTCAGGTTTTCCAAAGGGATGCGTAGGGGAGTACATATCAAGACTAGGATTTGTCTAGTCCGTGTAACGGACAAATACATGTGGCCATCTCGGTGACATTGCATTAATGAAGCTTGCAAGCATGTGACTAGGTCACAGAATGCAATGACATGAGAACGAGAAAACAAGTTCATCAGTAACGAGATCGAACTAAGGTATGCATATACCAAAGATCAAGTCTCGGATGAATTACGTATCGAGTGACAAAGGGAATGGGGAACGACTATCTCAGGGTTCGAGCGATTATATTCGTGAAATGCATGGGGGTCACATGGCCATCCAGGTCCCTCTGTTGATCATTGATATGAGAGTGGTCTCTATCATGTCCGAAGTGTTTCCGAACCGAAGGATGCCACGCTTAAGGGTAGGGACGCTTAGGGTAGATGAGGCATCGTATGAGAAATAAAGAGAGATAGACCGGAATAGTTTCGGTAACATCCGATGGAGATCGGAAAGGGGTACGGAAGTTGTTCCGGAGTGAAGAGATAATATAATATGTATATTTGAATGTTAATTGGAGAATTATATTAAATATATATTTTATTTTATTTTTGAAGGCACTATATTGCTAATGGGCCTCACCCGAAGGGAGGCCCAAGTGGGCAAGGCGCCTAGGGAGTGGGGGCCAGCCGGCCTAGGGCTGGTGGGCCGCCCTAGTGGGGCCCACCTACGGCCGGCGGCTGCCCCATGGTGGCCGGCGGGTGTGGGGATTAGTCCCACACCGCCTGGCCCCTGGGTGGTGCGCCCCTCTCCTACTATATAAAGGGGTCCCCCTCCCCCTTGAAGAACACCCATTCCTCTCATTCTCTCTCTCATCTGCCGAGGACTTCCCCGTAATATTGGGGAGGACCTCGTAGTTGAGTTCTCCACCTTCACACTACCGTCGTGTGATCGTCAATCCGGCATCTACTTCTTCTGCTGCTCGGCTGGATCGAAGACCGATTGACGTCCCCTACACCGGACGTGTGACGAACTTAGGAGGCACCACACTTGGGGTGTTGCTCGTCTTCATCAATATACGCCTTCCTGCGTAAGGCGTGCCTCTCTCTGCAAAGGTATGAATATTGTATTCCTTCTCCGTTACTTATGTCTACATAGTATAGATCCTGGTATTAGTGTTCGAGTAGATAGAATTTTTTTGTTTTCTGCTACGGAACCCTTTAGTGGTATCAGAGCGGGTCTATGGGTAGACATGTCGTGCGGATAGAACACATAGCAATATGTGGGCATTGATTCTCTAGTTGATACCCTCTTTAGTGTTATTGTTCATATCGCGGTACTGTTTGATGAAGCGGCCCCCAACCGACCTCACGTGGTGATTCACGAGACTAGTCCACATATCAAAGTGGCTTAGGGGGGTGTCTGTCTCTCTACAGTAGTTGATATGGCATTGACATTGGAGGGCCCTAAAAAAGGAAGAAGAACGGCAATCATTGAATCCATGTTGTGGCTCAACATTCGTAGGTGGGAAAGGGTTCTACTACGAAAGCCCTAAAGCCGCGTAAAACATGCAATAGTTAATATAGAAGCGTCTATCTTTATTATTGCATAGGGGCAAGTATTATAACATGGCAATGACAAGTTTGTGAAACTCTCATTGAAGCTGTTAATGATAATCATAGAGCTATAACCATGTCATAACACTTCACTTTAGAAGTATTTCTTATTGTGCTAGTATACTTACTAGACGGTAGCATAATAAGATAATCCCTCATAGTATTCCAGTTATCGTATTCCCCTTGTGTGTGCACCACCAATAAAGTTCTTCGGTATGAGGCGATCCAGGGTTACAGGCCTAGTTGTCAAACATATCTACGTTCGCATATAGTGGGTGTAAGCCACGTTGCACTGCAAATACACACGAGTTGGGACTGGCGAGCCTAGCACGCTAGAGAAGCGTGGCCTCGGAATACAAGAGACCGAAAGGTCGAGCATGAATCACATGGTTGATGTGATCGACATTAGGGAATGTCCACCTTTGATACTGCACTGATGGCCGTGACGATCGGGGGAGGTGCAAAGGATAGGGATCATGTGATCACTGAACGAGTAGAGGGATGTTCGTTTAAGTGGGAGTTCTTTTAGTTAAAACTTGAACTCAATATTATGAAAATAGTCTAAATACTTTGCAAATCCTTTGTAGATGTCTCGCCCACCCACCTTCAACCTTAGCACTTTCCTCGAGAAGGATAAGCTGAAAACTGATGGAACCAACTTCACCGCATGGTTCCGCAATCTTAGGATCCTCCTAGTCCCCTACAAGTTGACTTATGTCATCGAGGCTGAGCTTCCGGCTAAGCCTGCAGATTCCGCCTCTGAGGACGAAAAGAATGTCTGGCAGTCCAAGGCGGATGATTTCTCCCTCATCCAGAGTGGAATGCTCTATGCCATGGAGCCGGAGCTTCAAAAGCATTTTGAGAAGATGAATGCTTTTGAGATCATTGAGGATCTCAAGGCTGTCTTTGCTCCACAGGCTCATGCAGAGAGGTATGATGCTTCTGAGCTCTTCTTCTCTGCTAAAATGGAAGAGCACAACAGTATTAGTGAGCGCATGGTCAAAATGTGTGGCTATGTTAAACGTTTAAACGCCCTGGATTGCAAAATCCCGGAGGAACTCGCTATAGATAGGGTGATGCATTCGCTGCCCCCTAGCTATAAGGGTTTTGTGATGAACTACAACATGCAAGGGATGAGTAAGACCCTTGCTGAGGTGTTCGCCATGCTCAAAACTACTAAGGTTGAAATCAAGAAGGAGCACACGGTGCTGATGGTCAACAAGACCACCAACTTTAAGAAACCGGGGCAAAAGGGAAAAGGTAAGGATAAGAAGCCTAAGAGGGATGGCAAGTTTGTTCCCAACACCTCAAAGGCTGCCAAGCCTGGCCCTAAGCCCGGCACTTCGTGCTTATACTGCAAAGGGGATGGGCATTGGAAACACAACTGCCCCAAGTACCTTGAAGACAAGCGAGCTGGCAAGATAGCCATTCCGGACAAAGGTATATATGATATACATGTTATTGATGTATTCCTTACAAGCGCCAGGAGTAACACCTGGGTATTTGATACCGGATCTGTTGCTCACATTTGTAACTCTCAGCAGGATCTGGAGAGTAGGAGGCGCCTGGGGAAGGATGAGGTGACGATGCGCTTCGGCAATGGTTCGAAAGTCGAAGTGATGGCCGTCGGCACCCTGCATCTACGTCTACCATCAGGATTATTGTTGGTTTTGAATAAATGCTATTATGTACCCGCACTGAATATGAATATTGGGAGTGGGTCTTGCTTGTTGCAAGACCGTTATTCGTTTAAATCAGGAACAAATGGTTGTTCAATTTATATGAATGATGTTTTCTATGTTCATGCACCTGTACGTGATGGTTTATTCTTACTTGATCTTGATTGTGATACACACATCCATAGTGTTGATGCTAAACGTTGTAAGCACAGTAACGATAATTCCATGTACATATGGCATTGCCGTCTTGGTCATATTGGCGTAAAGCGCATGAAGAAGCTTCATTCAGAAGGGCTTCTTGGATCATTGGATTTTGAATCCCTTGATACATGTGAGCCATGTCTCATGGGCAAGATGACCAGGATACCATTCTCCGGTATAATGGAGAGAGCGATAGACCTACTTGGGATCATACATACGAATGTATGTGGACCAATGAGTGTCTCAACCCGCAATGGTTATCGTTACTTTGTTACCTTTACTGACGACTTAAGCAGATATGGATATATCTACTTGATGAAGCATAAGTCTGAAACCTTTGAAAAGTTCAAGGAATTTCAGAAAGAGGTAGAGAATCAACTTAACAAGAAAATCAAGCACCTTCGATCAGATCGAGGAGGTGAGTATTTGAGTTGTGAGTTTAACATGCACTTGAAGGACCGTGGGATTATCCCACAGCTTACGCCAGCCGGAACACCACAGCGTAATGGTGTGTCGGAACGTCGTAACCGAACCCTATTGGATAGCGTACGGTCCATGATGTCTTTAACTGATTTGTCTGTGTCTTTTTGGGGATACGCGTTAGAAACCGCCGCTTTTATTTTAAACCGAGCACCATCCAAATCCGTGGAGACAACCCCATACGAGATATGGCATGGCAAGAAGCCATTGTTGTCATTTCTGAAAGTTTGGGGTTGTGAGGCTTACGTTGAGAAACTGTAGCCTGACAAACTCGAACCCAAATCGGAAAAATGTATCTTTGTAGGATACCCAAGGAAAACCATTGGGTATACCTTCTACAACCAAGCGGAAGGCAAAAAGTTTGTCGCAAAAACTGGCACCTTTCTCGAAAAGGAGTTTCTTGCAAAAGGAGTGAGTGGAAGGAAAATTGAGTTAGATGAAATTGTTGACCCTTCTCTCCGTATTCTGAGTAGCGCAACGGAAGCTGTTTCGAAACTGCTCTCCAGTATGGAAGAAGAGCCCACTGATGCTGATCAAAACAATGACATCGAGACTCCTGAGGTTCGCAGGTCTACAAGGGTTCGTGCCACTCCAGATTGGTACAGTAGCCTTGTAATGTCTGTCATCTTAGATGATCAGGAAGAACCTGCAAACTACAAAGAAGCTATGGATAGTGCTGACTCCGAGGAATGGCTAGAAGCCATGAAATCCAAAATAGGATCCATGCATGAAAACCAAGTTTGGACCTTGGTGGATCTTCCAGAAGGCCGCAAGGCCGTGGAAAATAAATGGATCTTTAAGAAAAAGACAGATGCGAATGGTAATGTGACCATCCACAAAGCTCGACTTGTCGCAAAGGGTTTTCGACAAATTCAAGGAGTTGATTACGACGAGACTTATTCTCCCGTAGTAATGCTTAAAGCTGTCAGGATTTTAATAGCAATTGCTGCACATTTCGACTATGAAATTTGGCAGATGGATGTCAAGACCGCATTCCTCAATGGTCACATTGATGAAGAGTTGTATATGATGCAACAAGAAGGTTTTGTCAATCCTAAGGATGCTGGAAAGGTATGCAAACTTCAACGATCCATTTATGGATTGAAGCAAGCATCTCGGAGCTGGAACCAACGTTTTGATCAAGTGATCAAGAGTTTTGGGTTTGTCCAAAATCAACAAGAGTTCTGTGTTTACAAGAAAGCGAGTGGGAGCTCGGTTGTTTTCTTAGTAGTATATGTGGATGACATATTACTCATGGGAAACGATGTGGATCTTATGAATAGCGTGAAAGCGTATTTAAGTAACCAATTTTCCATGAAGGGTCTAAGTGAAGCTGCATACATATTAGGAATCAAGATCTATAGAGATAGATCAAGGCACCTAATAGCATTGAGTCAGAGTACTTACATAGATAAGATTTTGAAGAGGTTCAAAATGGAAAACACCAAGAGGGGTTTTACACCTATGATGAAGAATTGCAATTTGAGTATGACTCAATGTCTTGTAACGGACGATGATAGAGAAAAGATGTCTTTCATCCCCTATGCTTCAGCAATAGGATCTATCATGTATACAATGCTTAGTACCCGACCTGATGTGGCATTGGCTCTTAGTTTGATGAACCGATATCAGAGTAATCCAGGACCAGATCACTGGACAGCCGTGAAAAATATCCTAAAGTATCTGAGAAGAACAAAGGATATGTTCCTGATCTATGGAGGAAATGATGAAGCTCTAAACGTAACAGGTTACGTAGATGCGAGCTGGAATTCAGATCATGATGACTCAAAGTCTCAAACAGGATTTGTTTTCTTGGTGAATGGTGGGGCGGTAAGCTGGAAAAGCAAGAAGCAGCCGGTGGTGACACAATCTTCAATGGAGTCTGAATACATTGCTGCAGCTGATGCAACAAATGAAGTTGTTTAGCTAAGGAATTTTGTCATTGAACTGGGAGTTTTTCCCAATGCGCAAAACCCCGTGACGATCTATTGTGATGACACGGGAGCTATTGCAAATGCAAGGGAACCAAGAACTCATTCCATGGCTAAACACATCAAGCTTAGATTTCACGTCATCCGGCAGAACGTTGACGAAGGTGAAGTCAAGATTTGCAAAGTAGATATGGAAGTGAATGTAGCAGATCCGTTGACGAAAGCTCTCCATCTAGACAAGGATGAACAACACCGAGATTCCATTGGTGTTAGATTCCTACCTATTGTAAACTAGTTTTGTTTATACTCTAGTGCAAGTGGGAGACTGAAGGAGTTATGCCCTAGAGGCAAATAATAAAGTGTATTATTTGATATATCTCCTGTATGTTCATAATACGTTTCATACTGTGTTATAACTATATTAATACGAAACGTTAATACACGTGTGGTATGTAAAGAAACCGTGTCTCTAGTTACCTCTAGTGAACTAGTTCATTGGTCATGAGGATGGTCTGTGTTTCAAGATCATGGGCATTTATGTCAACTGACAATGAGGTCATGTTATTCGTTGAATAACATGATAGACAAACATCCGACCGTTATATCTTAATGAGATATAGTTACAATGTTCACCATTGATGATAAAACACAGAGAACCTCGCAATCTAATCCTTTGACTGTGAGGTAATGCAAATCACCATTCTGGAAGAAGCTTAGATGGTTATCAAGAATCATCTCGTAACAGGGTGATCGAAAAGGTGCCACTCAGGTTTTCCGAAGGGATGCGTAGAGGAGTACATATCAAGGACAGGATTTGTCTAGTATGTGTAACGAACAGATACATGTGGCCATCTCGGTGACATTGCATTAATGAAGCTTTCAAGCATGTGACTAGGTCACGGAATGCAATGACATGAGAACGAGAAAACAAGTTCATCAGTAACGAGATCGAACTAAGGTATGCAGATACCAAAGATCAAGTCTCGGATGAATTAGGTATCGAGTGACAAAGAGAATGGGGAACGACTATCTCACGGTTCGAGCGATTGTATTCGTGAAATGCACGGGGGTCACATGGCCATCCAGGTCCCTCTGTTGATCATTGATATGAGAGTGGTTTCTATCATGTCCGGAGTGTTTCCGAACCGAAGGATGTCACGCTTAAGGGAAGGGACGCTTAGGGTAGATGAGGCATCGTATGAGAAATAGAGAGAGAGAGACCGGAATAGTTTCGGTAACATCCGATGGAGATCGGAAAGGGGTCCGAAAGTTGTTCCGGAGTGAAGAGATAATATAATATGTATATTTGAATGTTAATTGGAGAATTAATATTAAATATATATTTTATTTTATTTTTGAAGGCACTATATTGCTAATGGGCCTCACCCGAAGGGAGGCCCAAGTGGGCAAGGCGCCTAGGGAGTGGGGGCCAGCCGGCCTAGGGCTGGTGGGCTGCCCCACTGGGGCCCACCTAGGGCCGGCGGTTGCCCCATGGTGGCCGGCGGGTGTGGGGATTAGTCCCACACCGCCTGGCCCCTGGGTGGTGTGCCCCCTCCTACCATATAAAGGGGTCCCCCTCCCCCTTGGAGAACACCCATTCCTCTCATTCTCTCTCTCATCTGCTGAGGACTTCCCCGTAATATTGGGGAGGACCTCGTAGTTGAGTTCTCCACCTTCACACTACCGTCATGTGATCGGCGATCCGACATCTACTTCTTCCGCTGCTCGGCTGGATCGGAGACCGGTTGATGTCCCCTACACCGGACATGTGACGAACTTCGGAGGCACCAAACTTGGGGTGCTGCTCGTCTTCATCAATATACGCCTTCCTGCATAAGGCGTGCCTCTCTCTACAAAGTATGAATATTGTATTCCTTCTCCGTTACTTATGTCTACATAGTATAGATCCTGGTACTAGTGTTCAAGTAGATAGAATTTTTTTGTTTTCTGCTATGGAACCCTTCATGAATAAGGGTTCCAAGCAGGCGGGTCATGATAAGAATGATCATAGTTGGGCCCGTGGGAAGAAGAAGAAGAAGCTCCCCAATCATAAGCAGGCTGCTGATATGAAGACTCCCCCTCATTCGAGGGCTGGACCGAATCATCCGTGACCTCCCTCCTAGTATCCTGCTCCTGTTGGGAGAGCTCTCCCAAGTACGTGTCAAGGTCCTCCTCAGTGAGGGACCATCCTACCCTGTTATCAAGGTTAAACAAAATAGGTGCAGGCAAAAGAACAACACGCTCGGACTTGCTCTTTCTCCAACCAGCTTTGAGAAAGGTTATTTCATAAGACAACTCACTCACACTAGCCCACGAGGAAACAAATTTATGCTGTATCATGGAATTAAGATCAAGCCTTTCTATGGGAAACTGTAGGTTGATGACCTACAAGTATAGGGGGTGTATCGCAGTATTTTCAAGGGAAGTGAAACCCAATTTATTGATTCAACATAAGGGGAGCCAAAGAATATTTATAAGCCTTAACAACTGAGTTGTCAAATCAGCTGCACCTGGAAACAATCTTGCTCATAGCAGTTTATCAGTAGCAATAGTTTTGTAGTAGGAATAGTAAAGTAGCAGCAGTAGTAAAGTAAAGACAACAGTAACAATAGCAGTAAACAGTAGGATTTGAGTGCGGTAGGCATAGGGATGGATGGATGGGCGTTACATGGACAAGACAATTCACATAGCAATCAGAACATAGGGCAATTGCAGATAAATAAGATAAAACATCCAAGTACTAGATAATCCTAGGCATGTGTTCCATATATAGTCATACGTGCTCGCAATGAGAACTTGCACAACATCTTTTGTCCTGCCAGCCAGTTTGCAGCGGGGCCTTAAGGGAACTACTGACAATTAAGGTGCTCCTTTTAATAGAGCATCAGAGCAAAGCATTAACACTCCGTGAACACATGTGATCCTCACATCAAAGCCATTCCCTCTGGTTATCCCGATTTTTGTCACTTCGGGGCCATTGGTTCTCGACAACAACGTGTGTATACAACTTGCAGATAAGACCATAAACAATACTATCATAATGAATCAATAACATGTTCAGATCTGAAATCATGGCACTCGGGCCCTAGTGACAAGCATTAAGCATAACAAGTCGCAACAAAGTCATAAAGCACTAATAGAAGATACTAGGCACCATGCCCTAACAATCTGATGCCATTACATGAACAATCTCATCCAATCCCTACCATCCCCATAGCCTACAGCGGGGGATTACTCACTCATAGATGGGGGAAACATGGATGGTCGATGGAGAAGCGATGGTGATGATCTCCTCCAATTCCCCGTCCCGGCAGGGTGGCAGAAAGGAGTTTCTGGTGCTATTTCGTGGAATCTGGTGGTGGCGGCAGAGCGGAACTCCTTCTGGAAAAACGTCGAACCCCCCTGAATTTTTAGGTCAGAAGGCATCTTGTAGGCGAAGAGGGAGACTGAGGGGGTGTCTGGGGTGGCCAGACCACCCCCTGGCGTGGCCAGGCCCAGCCCGCGCTGCCAGGTGGTGTGGCTGGGCCCCAGCCCCTCTCCGTCTCGTATTCTGGCTCCAGGTGTCCCTCGGTAAAATAAGGACTTTAGCTTTTGTCTCGTCCAATTTCGAGAATATTCATTTTCTGACTTTCCTGGAACCAAAAGCAGCAGAAAACATGCAGCTGGCACTGTGCTCTTGTTAATAGGTTAGTCCAAGGAATCATATGAAAAGTACTCCAAAGTGTGGACAAAACACAAGAAAGTAGATAAAACCAAGCATGGAACATCAAAAATTATAGATACATTTGCAATGTATCATAGGTCTAGATGATGAGGCACCAAACCATGCAATGCTAGTAAACGAGAAGCAATGAGCCCCCACAAATTCCACCTTTCTCGCGGTTGGCGGCAAGATGGAAAGCTATCAAAGCACCCAAGTTGTAAGACCTATCTCGTTTAAGAGCATCAGAGATAAATGCTAGATCATACGAAGATAATTTATTGGCAGTTTTCCTACCAATAACACACTTGGCAATAAAGTAGGCAAAGTAGCGAATGGAGGGGAGATGAATGTTACAGATTTTTCCACTCTCCTTTGAGAAGCTGCTCCCTTGGCAAATTTCTGCGTATAAATCCATGAGTAGTGCAGGTCGCTCTTTAATCCTTCCACATGATCCCCACTGAGGTACCTTAATAGCTGCACAAAAGTCATCGAGAGAAAGATCAACAGCAATATTGTAAATTTTGTAGTGGACCATGGGGTTAGGCAAAGAGTAGCTAAATTGAAATTCATGCACCATAGACATGGTTAGCTTCACAAATTGACAAGGTTCATCTTCCAAAAAGTGCTCCAACCCTGCATTAAAAACCAAAGTGTGGAAATCTTGGAGAATTCCTGCAGCTCTCATGAACTCAGAGCATGGGTAAATGGAAGGAAAAACTTCCTCCTCCCGGTGAACCTTCATGACCTCAGGCACCCATAGTTCATGTTGGTTTAGTTGATGCTCATTCATCTTCTATTTTGAAATTTAAACACCTATTAAACAAGTGATTGCAGAGTGAATATAATGAAGGGTACTACTCATAGGGACTTGTAAGAGGCCTAAACATGCATCAAAACTATATCTCTAAGCATCAAACAAGCTTATAAGCTCTTGTAACCTGTCACCTACAGCAGCAAAATACTCAAGATATAATCCACTAAACACAAATCTACTTGGACAAGGGGAGGAGTCACATACCAGGGAACAAGTGCTCCAAATTTCAGCAACAAAGATGGGCTGAGCAAGGAGATCGAAAAAATCGAGAGCAAACACAGCAAGAACATGATTTTGAGCAATGAACTAAAGCTTACTCGGGAGAGAGAAGAAAGTGGCAGGTGAGAGAGTTAGTGGAGGGCCAGGGCTGGCCCATATCATGGCATGGCGCCACCCAGGGCAGGCCGCGCCACCAGGTGGTGAGCCTGCCTGGTGGGTCCCCCTGGTACCTTCCAGGCACTCCACTGCCCCTTTTCTCATGTAGACACTTTATTTTTGGGCATTTTTCAGGTATAGAAGAATGATTTTCTGACAGGCAGATTTTTTTTTGAATGATGCAAAGACAAAACAAGGCTAGAACTACAGAAGTTCTAAGACACTCTAACATGCAAGCAACTAACAACAAAACGGAAGACTAAACGAAAACAAAAACTAAAATGGATAGAATAGAAGTAAACGGAGGTAATCATAGTGAAAACATTGTTTTGTTCAATGAAATCCTTTTGTTAACAAGGTTGATCAGGTCTTGTTGCCAAAACAATTCCATATGAGGCAAACTTTGTATTCCACTAATGATTATGTTACCTCAACCTTGATAGCAATGGTCCCAATCATAATAGTTTCAAATTTTTCTCTTGGTATGGGACAATATATTTCTCCAACTTGAATGCCCTCAACATGTTCAATTGAATTCAAACCATAAGTCCTTTCAATCTTCTTGGGGAAATAGACAGTATGTTCCTTGTCATTAACATTGAAAGTCACCTTTCCTTGATTACAATTAATAACAGCTCCTGTAGTATTAAGAAAAGGTCTCCCATGAATAATAGACATATTATCATCTTCATGCATTTCAAGCACAACAAAATCAGTTAATATCAAGCAATTATGATCCATTTGAACAAGTACATCCTCACATATACCAACATGAATAGTGGTAGATTTATCAGCCATTTGCAAAGATATATCAGTTGGTATTAATTTTTCTAGTTGAAGCCTCTTATAGAGAGAGAAAGGCATAACACTAACTCCAGCTCCCAAATCACACAAAGCAGTTCTAACATAACTATTCTTATTAGAGCAAGGGATAGTTGGAATCCCTGGGTCTCCAAGTTTCTTAGGAACCTTACCATTAAAGGAATAGTTAGCAAGCAAAGTAGAAATTTCTTCATTAGGGATCTTCCTTTTATTCGAGACAATATCCTTCATATACTTTGAGTAAGGAGACAATTTAATAGCATCAATCAAAGGAATTTGCAAGAATAAAGGTTTCATCCACTCACAAAACTTATTATAATGTTCATCTTCCTTTGACTTGTGTTTCTTATTAGGGAAAGGCATAGGTTTTTGGACCCAAGGCTCTCTTTCACTATCATGTTTCTTAGCAATAAAATCTTCTTTAGTGTATTTTAGTATTCTTAGTGTGTTTTTCAGGTTCTTCTTTAACTTTTTCTTCATTAGGAACTTCAGTTTCTTCATTACCACTTTCAGTTTCAGCATCAGAGATAGATATACTATTAGGATCTATAGCAGGTTCAGCGGTTCTATAATAGTTTTATGTTTCTTTTTCCTTTTCTTACGAGTAGAGCCACTATTTTCAGCTTGTTGAGAATCATGCTCAATTCTTTTGGGATGCCCATCAGGATATAGAGGATCCTGGGTAGCAGCACCACTTCTAGTTCTAATTTCATAAGCATGTTTTTCTTTAGCAGCATTAACTAGCAAGTCTTTTTGCACTTTAATGAGTTGATCTATTTGAGTTTGAACCATTTGAAAGTGTTTAACAATCATTTTAACATCATTAGAGGTTCTTTCCACAATATCTTTTAACTTAACAATAGCTCTAGTGTTTTCCATTAGATGATTTTGCACCCTTTTATTGAAATTATCTTGCTTAACAATAAAAATATCAAATTCTTCTAAGCATTGATCAGGAGGTTTAGAGTAAGGGATATCACCTTCATCAAAGTGTTGGAGAGAGTGTACCTCAATAGTGGATGAGTAGGGAATAGGCTTACATAATTCTTCTATCGGAGGTAAATTCTTGACATCTGCTGCTTTAATTCCCTTCTCCTTAAGACATTTCTTAGCTTCCTTCATCACTTCATCATTTAATTCATTAACTCCTCTCTTCTTTGATGTTGGAATAGGAACTGGAATAGTTGGTTCAGGTATAGTGGCTTCAGGTATAACTTGTTCAGGAGGAGTCCAGTCTTCATAATTCTTACTTATTTTAGCCATTAATTCCTCAGCTTCCTTAAGAGTCCTATTCCTGAAAACACAATCATCACAACTATCTAGGTATGTCCTAGATTCTTCAGTTAGTCCATTATAAAATATATCAAGAAGCTCATTCTTAGGTAATGGACTTCCAGCCTGTGCATGAATCAAAGCACAAAACCTTGCCCATGATTCAGGCAATATCTCTTTTTCTCCCTGTTTAAAATCAAAAAGTTCCTACAAAATAGCATGTCTAGTACTAGGAGGAAAATATTTCTACAGGAAAGTACTAATCAAGCAATCAGGGCTATCAATAGATCCAGGAGGTAAATTACTAAACCAAGTTTTAGCTTCTCCTTTCAATGAAAAGGGGAAAATCTTAGCAACAAAGTAAGTACGCATCTTAATATCATCAGAAAACAGGCCACTCATGGTAGAAAGCTCATTCATATGTGCTACCGCACTCTCATTCTTAGTCCCACAAAAAGGTTCTTTCTCAACAATAGCTATGTAAGATAGATCAAGAGAGAAATCATAATCTTTATCTTTAATGTTTATGGGAGAAGCAACAAACTTAGCAATAGGAGACAATTTGGGTCTAATAGTACGCCTCTCAAGGAGACTCTTAGCAGTACTCCTATCATGGGTGTTTTTACATTCTTTAATAAATTCATCGGTCATCTCAACATAACCATCTTCAATATTATAACTTTCACTAGACTCAGGTGAACTAACAGGTGTAGTAGTGTCTTCATTAGGAGTTTCAGTATTTCCAGCTATAGTTCTAGCAATTGTAGCATCTAGGAAAGGACCTAATGAACCACTCTTATCAAGCACAGTAGAAGCAGCATCATAAGTATCAGAAGTTTTAGATTCAGCAGTAGTAGCAGTGTGTGTAGCATGTGTATGAGGTGGTGTAACGAGCTTACTCATAACAGATGGTGAATCAAGAGCAACAGAGGTGTTCAGAGCCATACCTCTTCTTGTAGTGGATGGTAAAATAGGAACTTTGCCATCACAAGACTTACCCATGATGGATGGATAGCAGCGAACAATAGAGAATCTAAGTGAACTTGATAAATAAAGCTATGCTCCGCGGCAACGGTGCCAGAAAATAGTCTTGATGACCCATAAGTATAGGGGTGTATCGCAGTATTTTCGAGGGAAGTGAAACCCAATTTATTGATTCGACACAAAGGGAGCCAAAGAATATTTATAAGCCTTAACAACTGAGTTGTCAATTCAGCTGCACCTGGAAACAGTCTTGCTCACAACAGTTTATCAGTAGCAATAGTTTTGTAGTAGGAATAGTAAAGTAGCAACAGTAGTAAAGTAAAGACAGCAGTAACAATAGCAGTAAACAGTAGGATTCGAGTGCGGTAGGCATAGGGATGGATGGACGGGCGTTGCAGGGACAAGACAATTCACATAGCAATCAGAACATAGGGCAATTGCAGATAAATAAGATAAAGCATCCAAGTACTAGATAATCCTAGGCATGTGTTCCATATATAGTCATATGTGCTCGTAATGAGAACTTGCACAACATATTTTGTCCTGCCAACCCGTTTGCAGCGGGGCCTCAAGGGAACTACTGACAATTAAGGTGCTCCTTTTAATAGAGCATCGGAGCAAAGCATTAACACTCCGTGAACACATGTGATCCTCACATCAAAGCCATTCCCTCCGGTTATCCCGATTTCTGTCACTTCGGGGCCATTGGTTCCGGACAACAACGTGTGTATGCAACTTGCAGGTAAGACCATAAACAATACTATCATAATGAATCAATAACATGTTCACATCTGAAATGGCACTCGGGCCCTAGTGACAAGCATTAAGCATAACAAGTTGTAACAAAGTCATAAAGCACTAATAGAAGATACTAGACACCATGCCCTAACAATTTGATGCCATTACATGAACAATCTCATCCAATCCCTACCATCCCCATAACCTACAGCGGAGGATTACTCACTCATAGATGGGGGAAACATGGATGGTCGATGGAGAAGCGATGGTGATGATGATGGCGATGATCTCCTCCAATTCCCCGTCCCGGCAGGGTGCCAGAACGGAGTTTCTGGTGCTGTTTCGTGGAATCTGGTGGTGGCGGCGGAGCGAAACTCCTTCTGGAAAAACGTCGACCCCCCTCGGAGTTTTTAGGTCAGTAGGCTTCTTATAGGCGAAGAGGGAGACCGAGGGGGTGTCTGGGGCGGCCAGACCACCCCGTGGCGCGGCCTGGGCTTGCCCGCGTGGCCAGGTGGTGTGGCCTGGGCCCAGCCCCCCTCCGTCTCGTATTCTGGCTGTGGGAGTCTTCTAGTGAAATAGGATTTTTTGGCATATTTTCCGGGATTTTTCCTGATAGTTGATTTTCTGCACAAAAAGTAGACACCAAGGCAATTCTGCTAAAAACAGCGCCAGTCCGTGTTAGTTGCATCCAAATCACACAAGTTTAGAGGAAAAACAATAGCAAAAGTGTTCGGGAAAGTAGATACGTTTTGGACGTATCAGATGTCGCTTAGAACGGGTCAATAGACATACTCAAAACATATATAGCTTTGGATTGAAAAAATACGGAAGTAAACTACTCCCTCTGTTCCACAATATAAGATTAGACATACTCAAAACATATAGCTTTGGCTTGAAAAAATGTGGAAGTAAACTACTCCCTTCGGTCTTATATTGTGGAACAGAGGTTGTTTAATTTATCAAGAACATAATCTATATATGCTAGGCTCAACAATGTGCCCCATTACTTATGCTAAACAAGATGTAAATAACTATACAAGATAGATAACTGCATATGTAGTAGAAGAGCTCAATTATAGAGATAGCTGAGGTATGTAGAGACAAAGATGTATCCGGAAATTCACCTCCAATAGGAAGATAATCTCCGTTGGAGACGTGTGTTGCACAATGCACTACAAGCGCCACCAAGGCTGGTCTTATTCTCGTCGAGCCTTCCCACAATGATAAGTGTATCGATTCACTAGGGGTCCCATGAGGGCGCTCATCAAACCCTTACAAAATGCTATCTCCAAGTTTGCCTAGACCACCCTGTATTCTAGATGTTGGCAGAAAGTAATATTCAAATACCGCTCCATCGTGAGGCAAAGGAACCCCAAAATTATTTTTAGCGATAATAATCATTGTCTTACTATATTTTCTAATGGGGAGAGTGAGGGAGTGTGAGTGAAGAGGAAGAGGGGGACATATACTAGCGATCCTAGGGCAACGCCGAGGACGAGGAGCAATATTGTGTATGGGATGCGAGCATCCAGCACTAGGGACGCTCGGACGAATAGGACGACATTGAGGGGTTTGGGTCGAAATTTTCGGAGAGGAGGAAACGAACTCAAGATCTAAAATCCTCGGCGAAAGATGAAGCAATCCCAAGATGCCAAGTAGGAGCGACTTGTTTGAGAGAGAGAGAGAGAGATTATCATGAAGACCATCAAGGAGGAGCTATGGTGGCGCACGGGTCAATTGAGTTCCCTCATTATCTAGTTCTATCTTATATTTTTTTCTTATATCGATAAAAAACAAAGAAAATAACAGCCACCACCCTACCCTTGCCATGCATTTGCCCCTAATATGATGCTCATTCCACCTAGCGCTAATCTTGTTATTAAAAAAAACAGCTAGCGCTAATCTGACACGCCACAAGCATGTATGCTCCCCCGTCGCACCACCGATTCCTGGTCCATTAATCCAAATCACCGAACAAGATTAAAAATCGTGATTTTGGCGCATGGATCGTGACTGTGTTCCTAGTTCCTGCAGTAGTTTCTACTGAGTACTACTACCAGCTGGAAGCTGCACGTTCCAGCAGAGGAACGAACGTTGCACCTGTGTGGACGCTCGGAGCGGGTTGAACACGACATCTTCTTGTTCCGTCCGTTCGCGATGGCAGTTTGTGATTCTGTGGAACAACTCATTCAGATAAGCTCTGCAAGAAGTCAGTAATAATCCACACGAAGCAAATTGATCTTCGATTGGCGTCTCCTATCCAGGCCACGACCCTGGTGTGGTGTGTAAGATTAAATCATATTCAAAACATTGATAAAAGGTGTGACCCTGATATGATGCTCATATCACATCAATGTGGCTATTAGGCGTGCGCTGACTGTCGCTGCTCGGGACAATGGTTTGACTTCCGACTGCTTATCTGAAGGGACTCGGGACTACGCTCTCCTTCCCCTACTAGCATCGGTCCAGCGTGTTGTGTATCCTACCACAGACTGTGGGGAGAAGGCAACACCCCGTTCTACGACACTTTCTGATCCGGAGAGCTTTCTCTGAAGAGACTTCTCCAAGATCCAGCGCATACAATTCCCGGCAGGCGGCAGGGGATGATCTAATGTGGGCAACGTGGTGAGACTGGTACACCGGCTTCAAGGTTTTCAACTTGTTTCTTCCAACATGTAAACTGAATGTGGCGGCACCATCAATAAAGTGCCAAAATTCTCTCTAGAAAAAAGGTTGCTGGCAATTTCATCAAAACGATCGGACCGTGCGCATTTGGGGCTTGCTAAGAAATACTGCTGGACGTTCATGTGGTTTTGCTCAACTTTTGTCAAAACATGCGGATATGTGTTACACTAGCTCCAAAACCAAAGACACGTGAGAGCAAGAAATACACACATACCATGCACAGGGCTACAGGCAGGCATGCTCTAAGCATGGTACGCGTGCTGAGCAATCTGAAAAACACAACCTCCCTCGGAAGAAGAATTCACAACTCAAACGATGAGATGAGAACAAGGTGGTACACAGGAGATGAACCAGCATGACAGCAAATAAAAATAGAAAATAAGATCGATCTGGGTTCACAACAAAACACTGTGCTGTCGCAAACAACCCATGATATGATAGCACAGCTGGGACTTTCCCGCACGAGCAGCATCTATGCATCCGTCAGTCAGTCGCCCTATCACGGTGCGCCGGGTGACTTACCCAAGGACGGCTTGCTTGGGGAGTTGATGGTGACGATGACGTCTTCTCCGGTGGATTCCTCCATGCTGCCATACAAGCCGTGATGCAAGGCTTTAGCAGATAGGCTATCACCCTCTTGGTTTCTGGCTGCAGCTAAGCTGGTGGATTCCTGGGAGCTCTCAGGCCAACTGAGCAAACCGCCGTGCTCTCCGCTCAGTGTCAGCAATGGTGAGCTTCTCTGCAGATTGGCCTCCGCTAACAGCCTCCCTGCTTCAAAGATGATAACCCTAGCTCGTGCTTGCACCTGATAACTGTTGGCTGCATAGCAGTAGTCCAAATCGTTCATGCCTGTGAACAATCAAACAACCTTATGTCGTCAATCAGAAGATAACAAAAAAACATATGAGTTGACCTTACAGATAAAAAAAAAACAAATCACTGCTCAATCGATGAAAATGTAAAGAACCTGAAGGCTGTAGACCAAGTAACTCCAAGTCGATGTTTGACGGCAGTAGTACTCCTGGAGATACGATGTTATTTTGGTTCTCTGCCTTCACAAGTCCTTCTAGTAAGATGCCAATTTGATTATGCTCGAGTACAATGTCTTCCCCCTCGGTGTACAAGTTCATGGTAGATCCTTTGGCAATGAGAAGCCTCGTCTCATGCGTTGTTATTCTCTCAAATACACGTGGGATCAAAAGCTTAGCAACGACTAGAGCGCTTTCCTGCAATTTCCATGTATGAATGATTTAGGGACTAGCGGATATTAGAGCCCTTCACCATTGTTCTCTAAAACAACATACAGATTATTTCACACAAGAAACATTGTCATGTCCGACACTCGAGAAGGACCATGTCATGTGGCCAGATGTAAACACGGTAATTGATTTAGGTGAAGAGAGGAGGAAAGACCAACAGCCAAGCGACAATGCCTCTGTAAGCTCATTTCAAACTGGTGGACCATGCTTTAAGCAAATTTCGTCCGCAAGAGTGTTACATAATAATATAAATCATTTGAGACAAGGGCACATGACAAGGCAGCTAGGTGCTACTTTCCCTTTACTGTAATAATCAAGGAAACTAGAAAAAACGAATTATTATGTTGTGATACTAGTAGAATTGCACAAATATAAGCTTTCAGTTGGTCTGTTTATCTGTCCCTATTTTGCCTTTACTGTAATAGTCAAGGAAACTAGAAATTTCACCATAATACAAATTGTGACCAAATAACAGAACCTCCAGAATTCAAATATGTCATGCCATTGTTAAAACCACAACCAGACTTTCTTATAAATAAAAGTTAAAACTATTTTTCTGTGTGGATGCCACATGGTGGCAGACTAGCAGGGGAAGTGAGTTAGATACTTGGATTGCCACCTCATAACAAGACAATTGCTGATAACTTAGTGTTTTATCATTCTGAATATACTCTAGGTGTTGCATGCCAACGAAAACCAACTGGGTTCCTCTAGTTTTTCAAAAATCTGAACTCTTTCAAATTGGAGGTTGGGTTGTAACAAGAAGCAATTCTACCAAGACTGGGTCAAAGAAGAAGAAAAACGCCGCTCATCTGCCAGGTTCAGGTTTCTCGCTTGGTAACCGGCAACTATGTGAACCGTGGTGATACTAAGTAAAATTCAAAAGACATTTGCTTCTGTCCCCTCATAGAGTTCAGAAATAAACAGCAAAAATGCAGATGCTGGAGATGTATAAGAATCAGTGAATTCAATAAACACAGTAGACAGTACTATTGTGCCAATTGTTTCTTTTGTGCGTTTTCTCGAAAAAAGAAAAACTTACCTGCCATAGTAAAGCCTCAACAGAAGGATCTGACCGACGCAACTGATCTATCTTTTCAGCTTCAATGAAGAAACAACGCATAAAAGAATCGGCAATCATGTCACAGATATAAGGCTTTCCAGTTAGCACCTCGTATAGACCCAAAGTGCTTCCATGTGATAAAATTGGATTCAATGAATACATGCTGCTTAGCCTCTGACTTGTCCACTGTAAAAAAAAAGGAGGAGTCAACACAGTAAAGTAATATACTCAAAAAAATATAATATTGTGGTCTTGAAGCAGAAAGTTTACCTTTACTAGTCCGGTCGAAACAATCCATATACCAGTTGCACTTGAGCCTTCCATATAAAGGGCTGTGTCATGTCCTTTTAGTGTTTCTTTTGTATCGTGTAACAAAGGAGCACGCACAACAGTAGGCAGCACGCCGACTAAAGGATGAGTGTCTAAAAGGTCGCCAACACTTGGCATTTTCACTAATGGTGGATTCCTCTTAAGCTTCTTCAAGTCTGTCTGAGAAGTGAAGAATTAGCATATTTGTTTTGATTTGTGAAGAAATCGCAACGTCATTAATCTTTAATTGGGAACAATGAAAGACAAGTCAAACACTCTCACTACCTACAAAGCATCATCCAGTTGTATCATTTCCTTTTCTTCCAGTAACCCAGTCTTCCGTAGGTTTTGAACATACTCACTCAAGTGTGTCAATACCGAATATGTTACTTGTCGGGTCTTCAGCACACAAAGCAGCTGAAAAAATGTGAAACGGATTCAGAATCCAGGCATTTTCACCAATGGGAAAATCCTTCTATTTATTCATATAGTAAGTTTTATTAGTCCAGAAATATGGCATGAAGTATTAGGAAGTTTTAGAAACCTAGGGCTTATTTCGACAGAGGGGAGTTCCACAGGAACTTTGCATGAAACAAAACAATAATCCACAAAAAATCCTAAAACATCCTTCAGTTCCAAACTCCCAATCACAAGCTAACCATTTACAACTACTCAACCTTGCAATGCCATTCAAGCACATGAAAAGTCTCTAAATACCAAACTAGTGCCACTTCAGTTGAGATGATGTGTTTTCTCTAGTTTTGCAAAAATATAACTGCTAGTTGAATGAATTGTCAAGATATTGTGTTGGGACTGAAGGCTACGTAATAGCTGAGTCATCAATTAATAAAAGCACATTGTAATACAAACCTGAGGGAATGTACAGCGAACTTCTTCCAGGAACTTTTTAGCTTCCTCTCCCACGGCATTACTTTCATCAATAAAACTCTCGCAATCTCATTATCACCTGATGAAAGAAGTATACAAATATTTACTGAAACCTGGCCAAAGAGATTAGGATCATACATTGCAAGTTGAACTCCACATATCTAGAAAACAGATTCAGAAGAGAAAAGAGAAGTTAATTGAAATTATTGAGAAAGATTACTTCAGACAGGCTTTGCATGGTAACTACAAAGTAAACCTTTTCCAGTTCAACATTAATAAGCTAAAATGGTCTGAACCATCCGCCCATCTGTACCATGACATAGCTGATTGATTCTACAGTAAAATAGTAGTATGTCTGTGCCAAGTAACAAATACTACTTTCTGTCCCCAAGTATGAACTAAAAAAACGTTACCAACAGGGGAATGATTCCTCCCTTGGCTATACGTTGTTAGATAGATATGAGACCTCTCCGTGCTTTTTCAGCACGAATAGCACCCCTGAGGAGTCATTCGAACTCGGGTGGGCGGGTTCAGCACCTTGAACTCCAGCCAATGAGCCAGCGCTCAGTTCTCAAGTATGAACTCCAACAATGTGGCACCTACACTAAGAATATGTTTCACACGTAACATCAGTCATATGCACAACATACTGTGACAGAACTTCATGTACTAAATTCTGGAATGTGTAGCCCAAAGAAATGGTAAACAACAAGCACAGAAAAACATATAAATTTAATTCCAAGTGTTTACCAAGAAAATCATGTAGTTGTCTCCAATTCTATGAGCACGAAGAAATGCAGGACAGATGTAACATCCTGACTCCAATCGTTGTACAGTGAAATATGTGATAAGCCTGTGTGGCAACCTGATTGAAGAAAGGAACCTATAGTAATTTGGGAAATGGACATTGGACTGCAAACTGTTCCAATCGCATAATGGTCGGCTAGAAACAAGATCCATAGCTTCATCAACTGATCGCATCAAAATATTTGCTGTAGCTTGAGTTATCCGTCCCTCTTCAAGCATTAACCAGTAAGTGGCTTGCACACCTGAACACAATATTTACGAAAATTCTTGTGTTAATTAATTGCATTTAGCATGAAACTGAACATTTCCATAAACAGATAGAGAGAAAGATAGAGTCATGGATGAAATATTAAGTCAATTGTCTACAGCAAAAACAGATAAGAAAACAAAAGGATGTCAAGTTCGAGAACATAAATGGAATACTCAAAAGAAAAAAAGTTAACAAAAAATGATAGAGGTTCTCAGCAACAACAATAAGTAATGGCGGCCACTCAATGTACCAAATCAAGGGCATTTTGTCCTTATAAAAGACCATTTACAAGGAGAAGATAGCCTATCCATTCTGGTTACCAACATTGCAAAAGGTTTGTGTTAGAGCTCCTTATCTTCAGTTGTTCCCTAGGCCAAGAGGACCTTGAGGGCCAACCTGAGGCCAAGGGGCATGCGCCATATACAGTTGGCAAACAGAGGGCTTAGGGGAAGAAAGATTAGGGAGTATATAGCTAAGCTATAAAGAGGAACCCCTATGAGGAATAAAGCAAGCAAAAAACTGAAGAATAGTTCTTCTACCTTGCCCCAGGAGCGAGAAACTCTCCCTAACCCTAGTAACACAACAGAGAGTGTCATGTAATAAGATTGCATACGATTTAAAAGACGCACTCGGATATCCGTTAAGTTTATGTGATCATGCTTGTCAGCATTTGGATGCACGCGTCCATCCTCCAAGTTACTCAAGCATGTGATGTATTTCTTCACTATAACCCAGTCAGCAGGTCCAAGTTCTTCATCATCCCTGAGATCACCAAAAGCCTCTAATGCCTTGTTTAGCATTTCATGTCTTGTATAATTCAACATACGAAGCTGTGGCAGTAATCAGATTAGAAATGTCATACGAAACTTGAACAGAACAAGACCATAGTAAATATATATTTATCGATCACATGTGAAACCAAAAAGGATAGCTGTTTCAGAAAGCAACAACGCAACAGTCACATAAACACCTTGGAGTTGATGAATACAAGGCTTAACTGGAAATGGTAATCAAGGCTCAGAACAAATTTTGAACTTACAAGTGGGTTCGACTAAAAAATAAACTATTTTTATGGCATTCTTTTGTAAGATGGTATATTCCATCAACCTTTAATTCATAGGCACTAGAACCCATATTTATAACACATTGAAAATTTCTAATACATATGAGCACACATGCAAGCAAATTCTTCAATTCTAAGGTTAAAAAAAAGGTGAAAAGTTGTAAAGCTAACCTTTGTTGCTGACAGTTTGTCCATACCAAGCACGTGCAATAAAAATTGTGTCGTAGAACCATTCAATATCAATGTCAGAAACACAATGCCACCAGTGAAGAACACAAACTGTAAAATAATGTAATAAAATAAGCATTGCTCAATTAAGCATTTCAGTTTTTTTCAGGAAATATTATAAGAACCTACCATGGTCCCGACTTCTGGTTTCAGAAGATGTTGAGCTGCATCACTAGCACGTTGGTAAGAAATAGTTCAGTAGTATCTCAAATTATAATGTTGGATTACTGTTTTGAAGAATAATTAGACGAGTGATAACGAGAGACAAATGAGGTGGTCAATTGGTGCAAGAACAAAATAACTTACTTTAACAGACAGTGCTAGTGATAGAGAAACAGCACCTCGCAGCCCTGACCAAACAAGAACAGTGGCTTCTTTGAAGTCCAAACCATATCCAAAGTAGCCCAACAATGGATAACAAACATCGACAACTACAACCCGTGCCATCTGAACAAAGACATAGAGCAGAAGAAGAACCCCCCATGAAGTTCCTGTAAGAACAAGAGATAAAAAAGAATTTATAAACCACTGCACAAAAATGAAGTGATACGCAAGAGGGTAGGGGTGGCGCCAATTGAAGAGAAGCTTGTCCAACACAAATTAAGGTGGTTTGGGCATGTCCAACAGAGGCCACCAGGAGCACCGGTTAACAGAGGGATTCCAAGGGGTTTTCATAATGCAAAGAGGGGTAGAGGGCAACCAAAAGTTGACATGGGAGGAGGCAGTTGTGGCGCCCCGCAAAAACCACTACTAGAAAATCGCGGTGTTTTTGTGCATTGCATCATCATGACCGCATGCTCATGTCATCATGCCACCTTGCATTTGAGCATCGTCATGTCATCTTGCATTTGTTTGCATAAAACTATTTTCGAAAAGTCTGTTTTTGTTTTCTAAACGCCCCGTCTTGATTTCAAATTAAAACCCGGGTCTCCGGAATATTTTGTTTCGTCTACCAACGGTTTTCAAAAGCCCCGTTTTAAATAATAAAATATTTCTTTTATTTTTAGGAGGCAGCCCGCCAGGCCCGAAAGCCTGACCGGCCACCTCCAAACCCTAGTCTAAACTATCTAGACCTATTTCTACCCAACCCTATTCTACCCAGCCCCCCTCCACATCACCCCGGCCATCCACAGCTCGCCACCTCACCGAGCCCTCCACCTCATCCCTCCTCCTGGCCCACCTCCCCTCACCAACGCGCGCACACACACAGCCCGCCCACTCCCACCTGCCGCCAGCCTGGCCCACCCCACGACCGCCGCGCCCTCTTTCCCTCACCTGCACGCACTCCCACACCCCGGCCCCACCCGCGCTCCGCGCCGACCCGCTCTCTCTCTGGGCGCAGCGGACATGCGCCCCGCGCCTTTTCTCTCTCCCCTCGCCTCTCGCTTTTTCTCCCCCGCTCCGGCCCTCTGCCTCTCGCCGCCGGCCTCTTCCTCTGCAGCCGCGCGGCCTCCTCCTTCTCGCCTCGCTCCGGCGCCCGCCGCCGCCCTCTACGCCTCCCCGTGCTTCGAGCCCCTCCGCCAGATGCGCCGCCGTTCCCCGGCCAGGCGTCTCCTCGCCGGCCCCGCGACGGCAAGCCGCCGCCACCGTCGGTCCCTCCTCTCCAGCCCCGCCTCCGGCCGTCTCCCTTCCCCAACCCCACGCCGAGGCCGCCCTTCGCCGCCTCGCTTGCCAAGCGCCGCCGCCCTGGGCCCGCCTCGCTTCTCCGACCCACCTCGTCCCACGGCTCCGCGTCCTCCCCAGAACGCCGCCGCTCAACCTCCTCGCCGGCCGTGTCCGCACCGGCCTCGCCTCCGACCCACCTCGCCCCGCGGCCGCCCACGAAGCCGCCGTCTCGTCTCCCTCCGTGGCCGCGGTTGACCTCGCCCCTGCCCAAGCGCTCCGTCAACCACAGCGGAGCTTCCCCATCGACTCCACCGCGCGTTCCCACCCTCTCCGCAGCACATGCGGAAGCCAGCGCCCTCCTCCACACTTCTCCATGTCGGACCCGCCGTTGCGACCCCGCGGCTCTCGCTGCTAGGTGATGTTCGTGAGCAGTATTGGTAGGCCGGTTGCTGTGCTCCATCGATAGGTTTTTTTCTATGCGCGCTCCTCGGGCGAACGTTGAGGCCTTTTTCTTTTGTCCTATGCTCAGGTACTGTAGCTGTCGATGTTAGAGGCCCGCATGCTTGTGAACCTCTAGCTCGTCGCCGATCGATGCCGAGTACCGTTTTGCCAAGATCTGCAGCATGTACAGGGACGGAAGAGGATCTTGTGCACACACATGAACACCTCTGTCTTGGACAAGATCTGCCACACGGACCCGAGACCGAACCCTGAAGACCTTCGATCCCGAAGTCCGAAGATCGAACCATGAAACCACGCTAGACCCCTCGGCGCGCCATGGTCTCCCCCGGAATCGCCAAGATCGACCGCCGACAAGACCGACGCCAAACTCCAAGACCTTCTACACGGATCCGAACATCGAACCCCCGGTACGACAAGACCGTCGACATGACCCGAAGACCACGGATCCGGAGAATCCCTGGACGACGAGCTCTTCTACCTGAACCGACCACAGATGCGACAAGTACTTCTTCCCGGATCCGATGCCCGAGGACCGGACGCCAAGATCGCCATGGGACGCCAAGTTCTTCACCCCGAACGCCAAGACCGACACCGACCAGGGCGAACCCGATGATCATCCGACGCCAAACCAAGTCCTTCGACAACCTCCGTTGTCCGAGAACGTTCCCGCCGAGACCGATCCCCGTCGAACCCTGTCGAACCCCGAACCCCCGGAACCCAAGATCTTCTGAACCCAGATGTGTGAACCTTTTCCTGAGCCCCTATTTTATAAATGCTATATATAAAACCTGTTGCATAATAATTGTTCATCTCGCATGCATATCATAATCATGCCGGATCTTCTGCCGTAGTAATAAATATTGCATCCGGTGTTTCTTCTAGTGTTTGCTTCTTCGCGGACTAGGACGATGAGTTGATGCGAGTATCGACAAGTTCTCCGGTTATGATCCGTCGGCAGTGTTCCCCAGGCGAGCATCCTCCCTCTTTCTACCTATTTTGTATTTATAGTCTTTACTTCCTCCTGTTGATCTATTGCTATCCGTGTCGCGATGCTTTAGCTTTCCGTATCCCAGTTATATCCCGTTCAGCCTTTATATTGCCTTGGACACCTCCTATTACCTGTGTTTGGTAGATAGCTGGCCTTGCGAGTCGTAGTCGCTTACTCAGGTGTGATCTCGTGTTGTCAAGTACCACAGTTGTTGGAATGCTGGCAGATGTTAATGGTGGAGATGCTTACCGGTGGAGATGATCATGACTTTAAATACAACTATTAAAATGCTAGATATAACTAATGCAGAGGCATCGGTGGGCAATAGATGTTATTTGGTTCTTCCACGCTCACTTGTGTCCCGTAGGACCCCGAGTACTTGATACCTGTTCCTTGATTTTTCGCACTATCCACATCCGGGAGGCCTTATGGACCCCCCTGAGCCAGAGCTTGATTCATTTCTATTTCTTGGGGCCACAAAGTAGTTTGGGGCTTTATTACTATCCTATACTTATGCCATGTTACTGATTTATTTAAGATTGTGTGTGGAGCACCTGTACTGTTTTGGACCGCGCCACGTTTTCGCGGTATCGACAAGCCCAGTCACACTTTTGGGTTCCCAGTTCGTTTACAGCCGTCGTCGCAAACCCTGGGTCTGTTCCGGAGCCGGCCAACTTCATTGCGGGTAGCTTAGTGGGGTGGCCCCCTGAAATATTTCTGAATCCTGTGATCGCTTTGTCGTGAATGCCTCGTTGGGTTTTGAGTTGGTTTTTCCGAGGTTGATCGAGTGTGTGTTGCTATTTGTGCACCCCTGCAGGGTAAAACTTTCTGAAAGCCGTGTCCGCGGTTATGGACGACTTGGAGCACAGTATCTCGATCATAGACAAGCATAACTAAAGTAGTGCTATAAATTTGACTTAATATGTGACTAGTAATCAGCGCAAGTATAACGGGATGTATATTAAAAATGCCAACAGCTGGTGGATCTGGGTTGTTTTGTGACATGCTATATGCCTAGTAAGTATTGCAACTCCAATGGAATGTGATAAAAGTGTCAACAACTGTGGGTTTTGGGGATTCCTCAGGACAATTATATCTGACTAGTAAATGTCCCAACTACAACAGAATGGTAATTAAACTGGCCACTACTTATGCTATCAGGACAGCCCACGCTATCTATATCTGACTAGTAAGTGCTTCAATTATAATGGAATGATTAAAACTGCCAACTGTGTGAGTTCCTTGGTCCGACTTCCTCGTTTGGTCTCGAGGGGGAAATACCAGGATGGGTTTGTTTGGTGTTAGCTTCAGGTTGGATCCGAACAGGTCTTTCTTACCCCTCTCTAATAGCCGCCAGTGATACCGAGTCTCTATAGGTTGTTTAGTGTCGCTGCGCTGCCGCTTCAGCCCACCATACCTATGTAGGCGAGAGCCGCCGAATTCTAGCCTCGCCGTGTACTGGCCTCAGTACTGACGCTCCTCTTTTTCCTTTGCCCTTTGTCGGCACCCCTTTTGTTTTAGCAGGTTTGAGATCGACGTCGTTAGCAGGGTTACCCTTCCGGCTTGGCCTGGGCAGGGTTATGGACGCCATTGGTTATTCTTCAGGGCTCTTAGCCCCATTTGCATCTTGTCCGTAGTCGGACGCTCTATCGTTTTCAAGGTGATTTGGATCTTTGTATTGTATATCTGTATTCTTGACTCAGGGAGTCGCTGTTGTATATATATCTGTTCTGTGGGTTCCATCGAGGACTGTTGTGTAATGTTATTACTTCGTTTTCCACCCGCACGAAAGTGCCTGGTGGGCGTCCTTGAATCGTTTCTATGCGGGTTTGGCGGAAAGGGCTAAAACTTGCATAGGGCCGATTTGAGGGTGTTACAGCAGTTAAAAGGGATATGAAGGACTGGAATGTCCCTAGAGATTTGATTTTTGATAGGGCTGCATGGAAATCAGCAATCCATGTGCCCGAACCTTGATTTACTTCTTTTGTTCTTTTTTACTTGCCTTTTTTTCATTAGTTTTTGTTTGACTTGCACTTTTCTCTAGTTTCCATTTGGGTTTCATATCTAGCCTACCCCAACTTGGTTGGGACAAAAGGCTTGGTTGTTGTTGTTGTTGCACAAAAATGAATTCAAACAAAAAAATATAGTACATATAAGTTGCTTTTAAGAAGTTGCAAACTATGATCAAACTGAAATTCTACCAACTAATATGACTTTTTTCCAGTCACAAAAAGAAAAATGTGACTTTTCCAGTCACAAAAATAAAAATGTAAGCAAACACCAATCGTGCTGCCCCAAAATGTGTAGGTTAAAACAAGACGTCTTAGTAGAACTATTGGCTAACTAAGATGTCAAAGTGTTTATCCACATGGTCTGTTGGTTGCAATTGCAGATTAACTGCATTCATAGTTCAGCAGATGAGCCCTAAAATGACAGTATCATGGTTTTTAAGGCGTCTTAAGGCGACCTAGGGGCGCTCTGACGCCTAGGCGGGCGCTTTGGACGCCTAGGTGCCTAAAGCGGCCAATTTTGCAAGGCGGAGGAGGGGCACCTGGACGCCTAGGCGACGCCTTTAAAACCATGGACAGTATAATCAATAAGCAGGACAAAGGAGTGAGTTATAAAAGAATTTAGTACAATGACTATGTCAACAATTCCTTACCATGGCGCGTATAAAAAGCATGCATAGCACCAGCACAGGCTGAAATAATGCCATGTGATGAAAACTACGAACAAAATGCTTTTATAATAAACCAAAGAGACGGTTCGATGAAAAAGTAGAAATGCTTCCTTTTTTGCGTGAAAACAAAAATTAGATAAAGATAATTGAAGATGAATACCATTCCTCTCAAAATGGACATTATCTTGTAGTACACCATCTGCAATAACAACCCCACTGAGGGTAATACGCATGTAAGAAACACTATGTGGTGTCAATATAAAGCAAAACATCAACCAAAGAAAAGGAAGCATAGTTTGGTTTAACCAGGAAAGCCAGGAGTATAGAAGTTGGAAAAATGATGATACCTTAGGATGAAAATAAGCGTGTTCGCAACATAGGCAACTATTTCCCTGAATACAAGTAAAACATCAGTCAGATACAAGTAGGCATGTATCTCATAAAATATGAAAGCATACATAAATCCATTATCGCTTAAATGAGAATTCAAAATGATACTTAATTTAGTGTCAATTGAAGAGAGATGAAAAAAAAATTGTAACCAAATAACCACATTATTCCTCGGAAAACGAAGGAGATAGGAATAACAATGACATTGTGAATGATGTCAGTTTACCAAAAGCACTCTGAGCTGATGGCTTTCTCCTCACACTAAGGTGGGGGTGGCCAGTGAGGTGGAGATGGGATGGTTGACGTGGCCATCGAGGCTAGGTGGAAATCAATGAACTTGCAGTGTGTGAACACATAGTCGCGTGGTTGATCTACAAGAATACGTTGACGGCAGAAAGTGATTGGTGGGCGTGGACATTCTTATTTTTCAGTTGATGTTGAAGTCAATTTAGAAAAGAGCACAGTGATAGAGCCAACAGACATTAAGGAAAAGAGTGCTATAAGAGCTAAAGTAAAGCACAGTGCAAAGGAATGCATTTTCTTTTTTAGAAGGGCAGAGAGTGGGGGACGAATGATTCTCTGAAAAAGGGTAGGGTTAGGCTACAAAGAGACATCTGAAACTTTCTAGAGTTTTATATGTTGTTTTCATTGCGAAATGTTGGGCTTGGGTGAGACAGTAAAGCTTGAGGGTGTGACTTTTAGTCTCACTGTTTGTCGCCAGTTACAGACTCTAAAGTCCTGCTAAGGCTACTTCAGGATGATGATGGTAATACATGGCTATTAGCACAAATTTTATTAAACTAGGTGTGTGATTTGCAAGGAAAAACAGAGTAGAAGAGTAATGCGTTGGGCATCAGCAAACTTGTCAACTCTAATGAAAATCTACGAAAGGCCAGGTAATGCTAACATAAAAAGGAACATCGCCAGCTATCAAGATCATCTGTTGAGAATCTTCAATATTTTCGGATAGTATAAATTGATATATGTTGCAAAAAAAATACCAGAAATCATGCAAGCTTCGCTGACTGTCACCCTTAAAAGCAGTTTTTGCAAAAGCTGCATAGAACCTGCCAGACATGGTTAAGTTAACGCCGGAGTCTGAAGGAACAATATAAAAGAATATGCCAATAAGATGTGGAGACAAGTTTTACTAACATTCCCAAAGTCATGACGGTCAAAATACCAGAGAGCTCCAGTGCATCTTGCGCCTGATACGAACAGTATTAGCAAAATAAAATAGCATCCAAAAATAGTTCAAAACTAGTCATTTCAATATCAAGATTAATGGGTGGCCTTTTTTTTGCAGAAAACATGACAAAAAACAGTTCATGATGCACAAGCATTGAATAACAAACTGACAATAATCTTCCACCAAAAAATAAACTAACAATAATGAATATTGATATCTAATTACCCTAAACACAAAATTGATAGCTGATACGGAATTGAAGCATGATAATCTTCAGCTCAGTGATACATAGTCAATAGCTTGAAGAGCTGGAAAGGAGGTAAACTGATGCTACTATGCGAAAATGATAATTTATCCATTTCTCAGCATACCAAAATCTATATCCGTGTTCCTTGCAAGTTTTACAGTAATAACAACAATGCTCTTCTTTCACAACACATACTCAGTTCTACCAACATCGCTTAACCTGTCCAAATCTTCACCCAAGTTATTCAAGTATGCATCAGAAATAACAACATTAACAGCATTTTTATCGCAACACAAGCCCTCTGATAAACACCTAAATGCTTAATACCAAGACATTTAAAAAGCACATGTCATAGCAAAACAAATCAGATCAGATGGAAACTGTGAACCTCTGTTCAGTTCCTAGGTACCTATATCACGGTACTTTCATATATGCATATCTAGAAGTTAGCTTAGATTATCAGTACAGCAACATCATGAGCAATATTGCAAAAGAATGTACCGCGAAACATAATTGTAGGACTGACACAAAGGCTCTTTTGGTTTGGTGTGAACTATTTCAAGAAACTGAACCAGTCATAGCCTTGATAACAATAGGCGGAAGCATGAGAGCTTGAATATGTTCTTTCAGATGAAAACTGTGAAGCTCTCTAAATCCTCAATTTCTACGTAGGTACTTTGCTATATGCATATATAGAAGTTAACTCATGTTACCAGTAAAACAGCATCACAAGCAATATTGCAAAAGGAGGTACACAGAGAGATAGTACTAGGACTGATTTTCTAAGACTATTTCCATATCCTGTGAACTATTTCACAAAACTGAACCAACCGGACCCTCCAAAAAACAAAAGGCAGGAAGATGTTCTTTATCTTACAGTATAGAAAGCAAGATAGCTGACAGCAAGAGTAAGTGTCATCTCTAAGATTGTATCGTTGAAAATACAGCCCAGCCATAGTAATGATATGATCCCAGATGCAAGTCCCAGAGCAACACTGCTCAAAGTAGATACCAATTAGCATTATAAGCATGCTAGGCATATTGAGTAACTCGCATTAAAAGAACTTTATACATACGCTCCAAGTGAAACTTCTGATAAGATCATTATTGACTCTGCATTGAAGCTTCTTCCAAGCACCATCCGATAGAATAACTGATAGACAACAACAGAAATCCTGTAGAATAATGTGTGGCCATTTAGCGTGAACTGCTAATCAACTAAGAAAAGCGTGTAATGGCTCATAATGCAATTTTACAACATCCAAAAAGTTATTTTTACTTGGATTCCTAACACCTTAGCTATCCACCATGTACTTGATGAACACAAATACACAATGACTATGTCAACCCCATTACAGAGGTCAGATATTCAGTTCATAGGCTTTTTTGATTATTGAGGTCATAGTAAGTTAAATAAGTCCTGATTTTAACTACAGTTGATAAAACAACAAAATTACATTTGCACATGGCATGAAAAGCTTTATCACATATTTTTTATGCATTTGTAATAGTGCCATGGGTTGGAAAAGAAAAATAGCCATGGATTTTAGTATTTTTGTGGGAGGAATCTCCCCCTCATTGAAGGAGGCACAAATTTCCTTGTACACTAGGTTCTCCAGAGCCATTGACAAAGGTGGTTCAACCTTTCAAATTAAATGCAGTGTGTGTGTCGAGTCTCACAAATAACTGTTCTACTAACATGCTGATAGCACGGTGGTAAGACCCCCAGGAAGCCAATTGCACCGCAAAGATACTTTAGATTTAACCTTGAAGAACAAAGTCTAGTGAGCAAAAAAAAAAAATCCAACCAGTTGAACTTTAGAACAAAAACATGCAATCTATCTATTTGAGTTACAGGTTGTGTTTTGGTTCTCATAATCAGAGTTGCTCTGAAAAAACTAACATTCAAACATAAAAGCATGTTTACAAATGAAATGAAATGCAAACACTTCTGCATTTTCTTGAAAAAAGAAAAGGAAAGTATACGCATCGTTCATCAAGGATTCTCCCTCGATAATTGTGCTGAGTTTTTTACTTGTTCCGAGCTCTTTTAGATGTGCAACCACAGCAACAGGATCGGTGGCACTAAGCAGGCCACCGAGTAACAATGATATTTTCCAGTCCCAATCATATGGAAAAGTAAGCTGTGACAATGAACTAGCTAGTATCAAACTAATCAAAGTACAAATGCCAATGGTATATCTGTCCATTTTAGATTTAGGTACACACCTTTAGAGCAGTGCCAAGTAAGAATGTTGACATAGCACACCAGGACCAGCAAGTAAGATCATCTGTACCATGCATTTCTACAAAATAAACATTTCACAACTTTTATACACATCAAACAAATATATGCAACTGTTGTGCTATATCACAGTTCACAGCAGACAATTGGCAGGGGAAGAGATCAACAAGATTAGCACAATCAAATACAGGATAAAGAGGGACCATCTACAAGATGAAGACTACTTTTGAATGATTAAACAAGGAAGGGGTTGTGTATATAAAGAGCACGCTTCTTCCCCACAACTCATATTTTATCATTGATTATCAGGGGAAGAGATCAACATAAACACAATCGGATACATGGTAAAGAGCAACCATAATGAAGATGAAGGGTTCTTTTGAATGATTAAACGAGGAAGTGGTTGAGGATGTAAAGAGCATGGTTCTTCACTGCAACTCAACTTTTAATTAACCCACTCAGATTTCATCAGATGGGCAAACTTGAAAATCTGACCTTAATTTGGTGTGCTTCCATCGAAAAGGCGCTTTCAAACAGAAGGGCTGGAAGGAAAGCAGCCAGTAGAAGATCAGGGTTTATGTTAGCCCCTGCAATTTTTTAAGCACGATACACAAGTGATTAAATTAGAAACATAATCAAATTCTCAAACACTTGTCGCATGAGTTTCAATGCTGAAATAATATATCCATGGTGATGAAACTCACATATACGAATGCCAGCTCCCAGTTTTCCTAGACCGCCTGATGTCCCTTATTCTGGATGTCAGTAAGAAAATAGTATTCAAAGACTGTCCCGAAATTATCTTTTCGAGGAAAATCAGCATCTTACAACTCATTTATTTTCTAGAGGGGAGAGTGATTGAGTGAGAGTGAAGAGGGGGAAGACCTAGTGATCCCAGGGCGACGCCGACGATGAGGAGGGCGATGGTGTAGGGGACGCGGGTACCGCGGAGGAGGTGGCGGCAGGCGGCGCCCAGCACGAGGGACACTCCGGCGAAGAGGACGGCATCGTCGGGCTTGCCGGCGGTCACCATTGTTGGAGATCCGAATTCACCGTCACGGTCCAAGGAATTCAGAACCGATGGCGCTGGTCGGCTCTATCCCGTGCTCACTCCCATCTCTCTCGTACTCTACCGAGCTGCATCGGAGCCGTCGGAGGAGGTAGAAGGGGATCAGCGAAGCCGTTGCGTGGAGACAGCCTGCTGGGCTGCACTCGGGTGAGGTAGGTGGCCAACCCCTGATAGCCCAAAAGGCCCAGGGGCCAGGCCCGTGTCGCCCGTGCCCATCTCTTCCCTCACGAAAAAAACCCTCCTCCGATCTACATCAACCGCCGTGCTTCCTCCATCCAACCGGCCACGCCGCCGCGCGCTGCCTCCCTCAACTCCGGCATCTGGTCCGATCCGTGCGCGTACGCCCATCCTCCTCGCCTTTCGTTCCTCTGCTCAGGTGAGCCCTTCGCAGTTCCCGGCCCAAAGGTTTCGCGCGGTAAACGATGTTCCCCGCGCTCTTTTCCCTCTCTCCTCCCCTTCGCGGCCAAACCCTAGTGTCTACGACGCAGCGGCCGGCGAGAGGAGCAGAGGAGGGAGCGCGCCGAGGGGCACCCACAGTTGGAGTAGTAACTTTTTTTTTGGAGGATGCGCTTGATTGCTAGACTAGGCTTTAGTCATTCCGGTACGTTACAGACATTTCATCACACGGAACGTAGGGAATAATATTCAGACGTATGACTTGGATTCATCAGTTTGAACTGAAATTTTGGGCCCCCTTGGCTTCTTAAGGTTATATAGCAAGCAATATTACCATAAGGATGTTCCTTGGGTCTAAGCATAGCAAAATTTAACTATATCTTCCTCTGCTTCATTGGTGGATATGCTCTGCTGATATATCCTGTAAAACGTTTTGGTGAAGCAATGGAGTCCAAAACTGCACTTACGTGTTTCGTGAACTGTGCTCTGGAACTCCGTAATTGGCATTGGGGCTTTTTGTTTGTAGCAGCACTCTTTTTTGTGAAACCGTTCATGGTAGCAATCAAAGAGACTGATAGAAATATGCTGAATCATCATTGCATTTATGTGACAGCCTAATCTCACATCAATTCAGTTATTTTTCCTCTAGCTATGTGTTTATCTGCGCATTGGATTTCAAGATTGATTTTAGTTTAAGCCAGTGTGGTTGTCAACTAGTTTAAGCCAGTGTGGGTGTCAACTTTGTATCCATACCTCCACTTGTTCATGACATGTTTGTAGCCACGCTTGACTTTTTTTCCTGTATGCCTATCCATCAAGATGGTTGTGGTGAATTTGGTACGACCTTCTGTTCAGTATGTGTAGTATAGTTGATGTATAAAGGGACTTCATATTTCTGTGCACCTCCTGTTCAAAATTTGTTTCCCCATTGGTGTAGCCTACAATAGATTGTTATATCCTCGGTTACCTGATATTGACTCTGAAATGCATCTCTAGCAGAGGCAGTCGCTGTTGGCATAATGGAAGGACCATCCGACGACCAAGTTACTTTGGGCCCTCAAGATTCTTATCTAAACAGCTCAGCTGCATCTGCGGATACCACTAGCAGCAGCTCGCAGCATGTTGCAAAGCTCCAGAAGCTGCTTTATCGGAGAATGCTGATCGGGGTGAACGATGGACGCTATTTCCTTGGCCTGTTTCAATGCATCGACAAGCAAGGGAATATAATCCTCCAGGACTCTGTGGAGTACCGGAGCGCACGCCATTCTTCTTCGCTTCCAATGGAACAGCGGTGCCTTGGGCTCATCCTGATTCCAGCGGCTTGCCGTTCATCGTGCCATGTCGATTGCTTTATTGAAGAGCAGATGTCCCTGATGTCCTTGGGCACGTGAATGATGCTTCTGATTTTTTTTGTTCCGAATCTGTGTCTGGAAACCTTCTTACTGTGACTTTATATGTAATCAATCATTTCATATTGGAGATTCCCTGCATATTTTTTTGTTATTTAAGCTGGAATCCTTTAGGTGTTCTGGTAATCTCATTTTAGTTCCATAAAACAAAATAGTGCTATACTGGTAGTGCTTAAATATTCTGCCAGTGTCAATGAACAGGAGGATTCTGTACATTAGCTTTGGTGTAGGACTGTAAGGGCATGTACAATGTGACAGCTTATTCGGATGCTTGGGTGGAGAAAAAAGAGGAAATCAATCCGTGCTTGGGTGCAGAAAAAAGAGAATCAATCCTCCAATCTTAGGCGCTTGTTTCTCTAACCGAGTACTTCTGATTCTTATTCCACAGGCCTAATTCAAATGAAGCGCCTGGCGCAATATTTTGCGCCGACTCCAGTAATTAAGTGTCGATGACTGGGGATTGTATGATATAACTGCTGACTGGCTTCTACGTTGTACATGCTCTAACTGATCTTACATATACGAAATTGTCAAGTGATTTAACCCTAACCAATGCATACATGATCTCAGTGTTAATTTACTTCTACTGTAAAGGTTCATGATAACTGTTAAATGTCTTGTAGTGAATTAACACTTGCAATTCTGGAAGTAGTCGGACACTAGTGCAGAGGGTAGTAACAAAAATATTGCAAACAAAAATGAAATCTCTGCAGTGCCATGTTCCAGTCTCAGATTTACATTAAAATGTTGTACAGTAATACATATGAAGCAAATCAATGCCCACTAGCCCTAAAAAAAAGTTTACAGCGGTTGTTGGTTTGACATCCTATCCAAGTTTGTATTTTCTCTGAGAAAAAACATACAGCTAATGAACACATGTGCCATCAAGCCATTTCAGAGAAGGACTGAGTGTCGGCACAACAGTCCTGAACTTGTCGTTAACTGCATTTCCTTTGATGTCAAGCTGCACCAAGTTCACGGATTTGAAGAACAGTATGGCGTCCCAGAATTCCTCCACGTCAACGTTTTTCTTTCGGCACTCTTCAAAGGCTTCACATGGTTGGACTTTGTGTGAAAATGGAGACGAGCAGATATACCGTGTAGTGTCAATCGGGTGAGCTCCAATTTGATTAAAAGACAGATCCAGCGCTTTCAGAGAAATTATCTTCGTCAGGGGTTCAAGTGATGTGAAACTACTGATCTGGTTGTTGCTGATGTTCAGGCACACAAGCTGCTGCAAAGCCTCCAAACCTGATAAGATCAAGAATTTAGTCTTTTGTAGCCATTACACCGTACTCAAATACACTGATAATAGCCTACAATTTCAGCAAATTATCTATGAAGATACAACTAGTTTGACGCAACTGTCAGTTTCATTTCCTTTGCAGGTACCGGACTCCTATCACACTGATCAATATAAAAAATGCTTCTAAAGTACAGACTAGAGTCACAAGATTTCAAGATCTAACCTTCAACTGATCTGAGACTGTTATGGCTTAGGTCCAGCATTTGAACCCACAACATGCGGTCAGTAAATCCAATGCGTGTTAAAGACAATCTGCAGAGTTGCACATGGTTTAATGGAGCTGAATTCGATTTCACTTGGACTGAACAGTACTTCGTGAAAGTCTCCGTACTGCATGTTAACTGCAGGAAAATGACAAGTTAGATAGCAGCACGTTCTATGCTACATGATCTGTTCCATAATGTAGTATGTTTTGGCAAACTAAATTAATTTGGCAAAAGATACTATATTATGGAACAGAGGGAGTACAAAATAAGGCTCATCCAATGATGATGATAACATGAACGGAACATCTATTACGTACAAATTGCAAAATGCTAACTAATCATACTCCACCCTTTTCATTAGCAATATTAACCTATAACTTGAGTGGTCGTAGTTCAAAAAGGTATTAAAATACCACATGATTGGTCACATTCAGATAAGCTCAGAGTATCAAGCTGTCAAAGCATGAATACATTTACTTGGATTACTAGATGTTCTCAAAGATTATGCAGATGATTAGCATATACATTTATTAATTGGCTTCGAACAATAAAGTTACAACAGCAAAATAGTGCTACCAAACTTTCTAATGAACTAACCAAATCTACATAGTCTAGTCCAGGGGATAAAACAATAGGAAGTATACCGTGAAAATTGCACTTACTTCACCCTAGTACCTCATTAATATAAGCAGGGAAAAAGAAAGATGTTAAACAATGTGGGATAGGGAGAAATTTGTAGTAAGCATCAACAAATTTAAAATGCCAAAATGGTGCCCATGTTCTTAGGTGGGCGGTTTTGCAACATTCTTCATAACAACCAAGTAAGCTGAACAATAATAAATTGTTTAGGCCTTACAATAAACGTAAGTGTTCAAAAATAATCCATGTTACCTGATCCATTAGGACTAAGCTTCGCTCGTCTTCATAATATCTTTTATGTGATGGATCCAAGTTAATCAAGTCACTGAAGAGCCCTAGTGCCTCATCACAGTACCCCTTCCTTTCTATCAGAGAATTTCCACGGGACTTTATTGCAGCACAAGCAAGTAGTAGACGTGCTAATGTTAACTTGGCAAACTTGCTGCAAAAGAAATTATGATGTGAAAACAGAGGTAGAATTGATTAAGCAACTGTTGCAGAAGTAGCGTAGAGCCTAACCTATTCTCATCAGGTAATTCTCTGAAAAGGTCAATTTGATCAGATAGTCCTTCCAAATGCCATTTTGAGTTCTCTTGAACCACGGTATTCGTGATATTTAGCTGATCAAAAGCCACACAACTGGGGTTTCCATCAGATCGGAATGATTCTGAGCAACTCCAGGAGATTGGTTCATGAAACAAATCGATATCATGTGATTTATCATCATTGTTGCTTAGTTCAATAGTAAATGTAAAATGCACAGGACAATTGCAGTGGGAGCCACTTCTAGATACAATATCATCTGAGCAGGGTATGCATACTTCAACAGAAAACTGCTGTGAACTGCTACATTTTTTGTCTGTAATTTCAAGATATGTAACCCAACAGTTTGAATGTCCAGAGTCTGTTACCGAGAGGGGCCTCCACTGAATATCCTTTCCAATCACCAATTCAGAATTCAACTTCACATTTGATGGATTTAATCCTTTGATAGGCTCATCGAAATAGAGAACAATGGGTATAATCCTGTCCTTCAATGAGTAACAACAAATGGAGCTCGCGGAAGACACCATATTTAGGTCGTCACTTTTCCTGATCGGAAATAAACTGAGCTTTGCGTCATTGCAGGGCCATGATGCAATCAGCTGTGGGTTTTCTGGACTAGATGTCTGAGCTAAGAGCCAGAGGTGATAAAACCATCCGCTCTGATCACTTGGATCTGTAAAAAGTGCCTGGGTAACAAGATCAAACTCTTCCTTAAAAATCTTCTGCTTTGACTCAAAACCTTTGCTCTGTTGAATTAGCAGATTGGACAGAAGTATACTGCAATACACAGAGTGAGACATTGCAGCATGTAACACAAGAAGAGATACGATAAACAGTACTCACCAAAATCAGTGGGTAAAAGTAATACTATACACGGATTACGGGCAAATAACTAAGACCAAGGTAACACATTGTGCTCAGAACATGTCGCACCAAATAAAGAGAGTAAGCATCTTCAGCATACCAATATTCAGTCATAAAATACTAAATCATCAAGTTTGTTTGCTACTCCTATTTTCCATGACATGCTCCAAATTTCTAGGGATCAAATACACTTGCGCATCATTCACTACAGGAAAAACATAATTTTGGAGTAGCTTAAGTTCTCAATCAGTCAGTAACTGGACATGTGGGAAGAGCATTTAGAACTGACGTCCACTAACAATTACGTACCTGCGATTATGCCATGCCGAGTAATTACTGAAGTTGTCACAAATCTTAACCATTGTGTACTTAAGCTCATCCTCTTCTGGCACCCCTGTAAATTTTGCAAGGAACCTGTGCAGAGTGGAAATCAGTCCAAACATCATCTTCATCATGAAGTTTCCAGTGAAAATAGATTTACCTGCGGTAATTCCACCCATGAAAATTCCTCGCATCCACCTTTAGTAGTTTATCCAAGAGGCCAAATTCACGCTTGGAATCCACTGGGGTAAGCTTTTGATTTAGCAACCACTTACGGTGATACCACGCTCCGTAGGATTTCGGATTTGCCCTCAAAGCAGCCTCCACCTTCAATATTCCACATTTGAGGATCACCAAGCAATCAAGTTCACATCAACACAAAACAACCAAAGCGCAAAACAAAAGAGAACTACGGTTTTTTTGCAAACTGATTTCTTGTCAAAGCGCTCACTGAAGAGCGTAGGAATCTTAGTCGATGGATCAGAGCTTACCACTCTGAGCTCATTATCGACAGAAGACTTGATGGCCTCCGGGTCAGAAAGCTCCTTGAGGCTGTGCTGCAACGCAAGCTTCCGGTAGTTCCACGCAGTGTAGGCCTCCGGGTTGATCTCGAGAAGCTTGAAGCTCAGCCCGAGGGCCTCCTCGGTGTACCTACAGACCCCAGCCATGCAAACAGATTCATTGCGTCACTAAGCACGACTGTGAAAAAAACTGAATTTAGTAGTATCTTCTGCTACATTTGCTCCCCATGTTGATAAAGAAACAAGGGCGAAATCTACAGCAGCTGACACGAGGATCTAATCGAATCTACTACAGAGGACATCAAGGATCAAATCGTCCCTCGCTGCGGTGGAGTAAGCGACTGGTCAGAGTTCGATCTCGCGAGAGCGAGGCGGGGCCCTAGAGCGAGGAACAGTAGCGGGAGGAGGAGGAGGCTTACGTGGAGGTGTGGTGGTTGTGGAGGACCTGGGCCTGCAGTTCCCGGAGCTTGGCGGCCTTCGCCGCCGCCGCCGCGCCGTCCTCCGGCTTCTTCGGCCGCCGAGGCTGGCCGTGCATCTCGTTCCTACTCCGGTGACGGCTGAGGTCGCGGGGAGTTGGATCTCGAGCGGCAGCGAAGGGCTGTCCCACCTGTCAGTAAGGTCGTGAGGGATTTTATATTTTGCCCCCATTTACTTGGATACTTTACGATTTGCCCTCCATTGCACTGAGCTTTCTTTTTTGCCAAACTGCCGCATCTCCCAGCTTCTCCTATAGTCCTATGGCGATCATGTCACGCGCATTTAAAATCCAAAATCCACTTCAGCCATCATGAATCATTAGCCGCATAAATTCGTCCAAATCGCCATATTCAACCAAATCGAAAATTGCAGACAATTAGAGGAGAAAGGGACGAGCCAAGAGTCAATACAAGAGAAGGGACCGGTGACCAGCCACTTCGTCTCCGACGGCCGGAGCCCCTAACCCTAGCCCTCAGCAGAGGGGGAGAACGAGATGAGCAGGTCTCGTACCTAGCGTCGCGTGGAAGAGCTCGCCTTTTCCGTGGAATCCCGCCGCCCACCGCCGTCTCTACCTCCGGCCGCCGATGTGTCTTGCTTGGAGCGGGCCGAGCTGCTCTGTTCGAACAGGGGGCAAGTACGAGAACAAAGGGGACAAGACTCGATCGCTCCAGGTCAAACAGATTGCAGGGCATTTTTGCCATTGGACGTGGGCCCAGCCTATCGAGGGGCAAATCATAAAGTACAAAATAATTTTTTTTCAAAATGGGGAGCGGAGCCCATTTTTATTTATTATTAGAACCACAATGTTTGGCAAAGACCATTACAAAGATCATACAAACCGGAACCATCAAAACAAAACACTGAGTAGAAACGATAACCGTATCGTCAGCTCCCCAACGAGATCTATGAAACACTATCTACATGTTTCGACCCCGCCCCATGGTCACCCACGCTATTGCCACTTGCCAAGAGAATCTGGAGTGCCTTGGCGCGACGGCTCAAACTCAAGCAAAAGGAGCCCTAGAACCGCACAACATATCCACAGAGCGGTGCCCACGTACCCACTCCAGATGTCGCCGTCTTCATAATCTTCCGCCAACCTGTCGTCAGCATGTAGATCGATGCGCTGACTCTCGCCGCACCAGCCACCGACACCACCTTGGTGCCAAGCAACACCACCACCCGCGCGCTAGCCGCTCCACCCCTCATGCCGCTTCCATCCAACGTTGCTCCACAGCCGATGCTCCCATGAGAGAACGTGATATCGACACCGCGGCACCGCCATCGCATGACCCAAAGATCTTAGGGTTTCCCCCGAAGCAGCACGAGTGAGGTCGACACTAGTTTCCCGACGATGCCTTCATCAAGGTCATGGCGTGGTAGCGCCGCCATCGCCCGCCAATCAGCACGGCTTTCACCGGCACCTAGGTCTTCCCGCCTTGCAGCCGGGACTAGATGATGGATCGCGAGATCCGCTAAACCAGCCTCAGGCCGACCACCTTCGATGGAGAAGTAGGCCGCCTCCGCCATCATACTCGTGTCTCTGGACTGATCCCAACCTCGATGGTGTCGTCGTCAGAGTTGTCGAGATGCAACAGGAAAGGGAAGCCCATCCGAACCTATAAGGGCCATATCGGCCCACTGTTAGCCCTGCCTACAGCTGTGTCGCCGCCACTATCAACACACCAGAGATCGGTGATACATAGCAAATGTATCTATAAATTTTGATGTTTCATGCTTGGTTTTATCTACTTTCTTATGTTTTGTTCCAACTTTGGAGTACTTTTCATATGATTTTTTGGACTAACCTATTAACAAGATACCACAGTGCCAGTTGCTTGTTTTCTGCTATTTTTGCTTCCTGAAAGTCAGAAAATGAATATTCTCGGAATTGGACGGGACAAAAGCCAAAGTTGATATTTTACCGGAAGACTCACGGAGCCAGAAGACGAGACGGAGAGGGGCCATAGGGCGGCCACACCATGTGGTGGCGCGGGCTAGCCCTGGCTGCGCCACCAGGTGGTGTGGGCCCCCTGGCCGCCCACCGACCTTGCCTCTTCGCCTATAAGAAGCCTCTCGATGCAGAAACCCTAAATCGTCAAGCCTCCAGCCACGAAAAGTTCCACAACGTCGTCGCCACCGCAGGGGAGATTCGTGGGACATAAAGTCTCTGTTCCGGCACCCTGTCGGGACGGGGAAGTGCCCCCGGAGCAATCTCAGTCGATCTCCATCACCATCTCCGTCACCGTTGCTGATTCCCATGATGAGGAGGGAGTAGTTCTTCCTCGAGGCTAAGGGTTCTACCGGTAGCTATGTGTTCATCTCTCTCTCTATGCATGATCATATTGTGATCATGAGCTTTGTAATCAAGTAGATCTACCTTGCTACTCAAGTGCTTTAATAGATCTCTACTCTCCCCATGTGTGTGAAAGTGACAGCGTGCACACCATGGTGGCACTTAGGCTAGAGATTACAAATATTTGTTATGAGTTATATTTGGAGTTGGATGTCTTTATGAAATTGTGGTGTTTGTTGGACTCATCTAGTACTCAAGGTGATAGTGTGGGGTTTTCTAGATGGGAAAGGCTTACTTTGAGGTGTGCTGTTATAACCCTACCATCGATTAGAGTGTCCAACCAGAGAGTAGTTAAGAGTAGTATCGTAAAGAGAAGATATTTATATGAGAGTGTTCACTAGTGAAAGTATGATCCCTAGGCCTTGTTTCTAAGCATTGAAACACCGTTTGCAACTAGATTTGTTACATGTCTGCTTGCTGCTATCTTTATTTCAGTTTTACTTTAGTCTCTTTCACGCCATCAAAGTATTTTCTAGCACCGTTATCTTATATCCATACCACTTGTATTTCACTATCTCTTCGCCGAACTAGTGCACCTATACACCTGACAAGCGTATTGGGTGTGTTGGGGACACGAGAGACTTCTTGTATCTTGATTGCAGGGTTGCTTGAGAGGGAATACCTTTGACCACTTCCTCCCTGAGTTCGATAAACCTTGGATGATCTACTTAAGGGAAAACTTGTTGTTGTTCTACAAACCTCTGCACTTGGAGACCCAACAACTGTCTATAAGAATAGAAGTGCGTAAACATCAAGCTATTTTCTGGCACCGTTGCTGGGGAGGTAAGGTAAAAGGTATTCACACCGGAGGATTAAAGAAGAAGAACCTCCCACGGCAAACGCCTATTTTCTGGCGCCGTTGCCGGGGAGGTAAGGTAAAAGGTACTCACATCCGGTGTGAGTGCTCGAAGTTATTTCCTTTAGATTCTGCAATTTTGTCTTTTTGTTTCTTGTTTTCACTAGTTAGGCTTAATGGAAAACAACAAAAAAATTAGAGAGCTTTATAGTATTTATCTTGAGTTAGGACATGAAGTGTTTGAAGAGAAAATTAAAAAACCTATGGAACTTTATTTGCATGCTAATAGCAATATTATTAGTATGAATTCTTTGGATACCATTATTGCTAATGCTATGGAAAAGTCTAAGCTTGGGGAAGCTAGTTTTTATGAAAATGATCTTTTTAGTTCCCCAACTTTGGAAGATAGCTATTCTATTGCTTATGATGATACCAAACCTCCAATATATGATGATTAGAATGATAAGTATGATATTTGCAGTCCACCTACTATTGAGGAGAAAATTAATTATGATTACAATATGCCTCCTATATTTGATGATGATGATGATGATGAGAATAATAATGATAGCTATTTTGTTGAATTTGCTCCCACTATAATTAAAAAGAATGACTATGATTATGTGGAGAGTATTAATTATTTTATGCATGTGGCTCATGATAAGATTGTTTTATGTGATATTTATATTGTTAATTTTATTCATGATGCTACTAAAAGTTATTATGAGAGAGGGAAACATGGTTTTATGCATCTCAATAATATTAAGTTTACCCTTTTTATGTTGAAAGTCTTGAAGTTGCACTTGTTTTTCTTTACTATGCTTGTTGCTTTGTGCTTTCATGACTTGTTTCTTTACAAGATCCCTATGCATAGGAAGTGGGTTAGACTTACATGTGTTTTGAATTTGCTTCTTGATGCTCTCTTTTACTTGAATTCATATTTCTTATGTGAGCATCTTCTCAAACTATCAAGCCTAACTTAAAGGCGTTAAAGAAAAGTACTTATTGGGAGATAATCCAAAAGTTTTAGATGAGTCTTGGAAGTTATTACCTCAGTAATAACCACTCCTTATCCTTTTTATTTGCTTTTTGTGCCAAGAATAACCTCTAATGAGAGAGAAGTGATGATTGGGAAAGTTGATGTCCCGAAACAGATTACTGTGCTTCACCGTAAAAATTCGCGTAAAATCTCTAAACATCTTTTTGAGGCGTGAATTTTTGGCATTCTGGCCCAGGTTGTTATCTAACTTTCGTTAGTTCAACACTTTTTGATTTGAGCAACATAAGGTCTTCGAAAAAAATCGTCTTTACCTGCTGGTCTGTTTTGACAAATCTCTGCCATTTTCTGCATTTGCTTCTTGTTGTTTCCTTTTTGAGTTCTTTTGGGGAATTGAGATTTTTTAGGGAAGTTATACAGTAGCTAGTGTTCTAATGGAAGTTTTATTGGTGTTGGAGCTGAACCTAAAGACTTATTATCTTGAGTGCACTAATGTTGCTAATAAAGATTGTGTGAAGTTTTGTATGAAGGAAAAATTTCAGGTGTATGGAAGGAATGAGTAATGAGATGAAGGACGGACTAAAGCTCAAGCTTGGGGATGCCACACGTGTCACCCCAAGAAATATCCAAGAAGTACAAGTGTCAAAGCTTGGGGATGCCCAAGGCATCCCCTTCTTCATCAATAAAAATCTCAGGTTTCTTCCAAACACTTTATTTTTATTGTTTCATGCACAGTTGTGTTGTTCTTGGAGCGTATTTGTTTTTCGTTTTCGTTTTCTTGGTTTGCTTAGTTTTCTGAATAAATTGGTTGGACCCCCTCTTTCATACATTGGTTTTCAAATAGTTTGGTTTAGTTTGGAAAAGAGTTGGAAAGCTCATGCTTAAGTGGTAAAGAGAGCTTGTTTTTTGACTGTGGCATATGCTTTGTCATGCCATGCTTGATATTGTTTTGGCTTTATGCTTAGTATTCTTTGCTGTAGCATGACTTGTTATAAACAATTGAGATTGCTTAATGTGCCTTGGATGAATCATGCATTGTTTTAGCATATTAAAGCATAGTATTATGGTATTCTCCTTTGATGCTTTATTTGGGTTGACTTGTCACATGTTCACACCATGTTATGACTATCTCAAGTCACCATAGCCTTTATGATCCTTTTGTTTTCAACTTGTAGTATCACTTTATGCTTTGATCAATGATGTTTTGTTGCTCTACATGATTATGGCCATTATTGCTCTCTTAGTTTGTCGCTCCGAGTCTTTTGCTAGCCTCCACAACAAAGTATGAGTTCCACTCATGCATCCAACTCCTTAAACCAAGTTGTTCCAAAGAGTCCACCATACCTACCTACTAGCTTATGCTATTCCAAGTATATTCATGCTTTTGTTTACCTTCCAAATTAAACTTGTTATGAGAAAACTAGTGATTAAAGCTCTCACAAACTTGATGGCACACTTTACTTTTATTGCCCTTAATAAACTTGAACCATTGTGCCGTCTATGTTGTATATGCTTGCACTTATTTGTTGGGAATTAGCAGAACCATGCTGTCATGGGGAACGCTTTCAACATTGCACTTGGTACTTGTACCTAGTTGATATCATGTTCTTTTGTATATGGATGTCGTCGGTGTGAAATGAAAGGGGAGCTTGTAAGTCCATGGAGTTATGTATATGTGTTAGAGAAACGCCTGGGCCGCTGGTCTAATCCATGTTGACATGGTGGAAACCTGCAGCATAACCATAATGAGCTGTCTATGAAGCATTCTTCTTATAAAAAAAGAGTCCTATTGAGAAAAAAGAGAAAAATAAAAAAAAAGATTATGAAAAGAGGAAAGAGATAAAAAACACCATATTCCCATGGTAAATAAGAAGATTGCTAAGATGCTCGTTGTCTTCTTGCCTTGTCATTTTGATATGGGGATTCTTCCGTATCATCGGGCAAGGGGTACCCCGTTGGCGGTTCTCTATGATACACATGTACTTACGATGACAAGAACTTACTGGTGACTAAACTTGAGTAGCATGAGGAGCGGCCCTCTTATTCAAGCGACATGAGATTTCTAACTTATACTTCGTCAAGCATATACACCATAGTTTGTTCACTTTAACCTTAATCACCTTCAAGATGCTTATGATAGGGGCAATGAGAGTTGAAAGCTAGCAAGTACCATAATTTTTGGAAGCTCTTTATGAGACTTGAATCCCTACTTCCTTCTATGAAGGCCTTTCTTCCACTCATATATTGAGTCTCCACCTTCTATCTTTATGCACCTATTTTGAGAGCATAGTGGCCATTCTTAGTTCTATGTACATTGTCCCAAGACTTGTTGATTGATGCATAACTTTGATATTGCTTGTTTTAAACTATTTGTATCTAGTCACTCTTATGAACTTTGAAGGTGTCCTATGCATTTATATTTGCTACTCTATGAGGGACAAGCTGAATGCTATTATGCTATGTTTTCTTTATGTGAAACAAACAAACGTCTTGCAAAACATTGTTATTCATGAATCTTTTGTTTATGCCTTTTCATGTTGCATCATAGTTTCTTTGCTTATTACTAGAACTTTTCTTTCATGTTATGATTGAAGTGCTATGATCCCAGCTATCAATGTTTTACAAATACTTTGATCAAGTTTATGATGGTGCATGTCACTGGTACATTGCAAATGTATCTATAATTTTTGATGTTCCATGCTTGTTTTTATCTACTTTCTTGTGTTTTGTCCACACTTTGGAGTACTTTCTATACACTTTCTTGGACTAACCTATTAACAAGTGCCACAGTGCCAGTTGCATGTTTTCTGCTGTTTTTGGTTCTAGGAAAGTCAAAAAATCAATATTCTTGGAATTGGACTGGACAAAAGCCAAAGTTGATATTTTACCGGAAGACTCATGGAGCCCGAAGCAGAGGCGGAGGAGGGCTAGGGCCTGGCCACACCATATGGTGGCGCGGGCTAGCCTTGGCCGCGCCACCAGGTGGTGTGCCCCCCTGGCCACCCACCGACCTTGCCTCTTTGCCTATAAGAAGCCTCCCGAGGCATAAACCCTAAATAATCAAGCCTCCACCCACGAAAAGTTTCGCAGCGCCGCCGCCACCGAAGTGGAGATTCGGGGGACAGAAAGTCTTTGTTCTGGCACCCTGCCAGGATGGGGAAGTGCCCTCAGAGCCATCTCCATCGATCTCCACCGCCATCTCCATCACCATTGCTGATTCCCATGATGAGGAGGGAGTAGTTCTCTCTCGAGGCTAAGGGTTCTACCGGTAGCTATGTGTTCATCTCTCTCTATGCATGATCATATTGTGATCATGAGCTTGTAATCTATAGATCTACCTTGCTACTCAAGTGCTTTATTAGATCTCTGCCCTCCCCATGTGTGTGAAAGTGACAGCGTGCTCACCATGGTGGCACTTAGGCTAGAGATTACAAATACTTATTATGAGTTATATTGGAGTTGGATGTTTCTATGAAATTGTGGTGTTTGTTGGACTCATCTAGTACTCAAGGTGACAGTGTGGGGTTTTCTAGATGGGAAAGGCTTACTTTGAGGTGTGCTATTATAGCCCTACCATCGATTAGAGTGTCCAACCGGAGAGTAGTTAAGAGTAGTATCATAAAGAGAAGATATTTATGAGAGAGTGTTCACTAGTGAAAGTATGATCCCTAGGCCTTGTTTCTAAGCATTGATTCACCGTTTGCAACTAGATCTGTTACATGTTTGCTTGCTTCTATCTTTCTTTCAGTTTGCCTTTAGTCTCTTCCACGCCATCAAGTTATTTTTTAGCACCGTTTTCTTATAGCCATACCACTTGTATTTCACTATCTCTTAGCCGAACTAGTGCACCTATACACCTGACAAGTGTATCGGGTGTGTTGGGGACACAAGAGACTTCTTGTAACTTGATTGCAGGATTGCTTGAGAGGGGATACCTTTGACCACTTCCTCCCTGAGTTCGATAAACCTTGGGTAATCCACTTAAGGGAAAACTTGCTACTGTTCTACAAACCTCTGCACTTGGAGACCCAACAACTGTCTACAAGAATAGAAGTGCGTAGACATCAGTCACCTCAAAATTTATTCTTTCTTTTATCACTTACCTACTCGAGGACGAGCAGGAGTTAAGCTTGGGGATGTTGGTACATTGCAAATGTATCTATAATTTTTGATGTTCCATGCTTGGTTTTATCTACTTTCTTATGTTTTGTTCCAATTTTGGAGTACTTTTCATATGATTTCTTGGACTAACCTATTAACAAGATGCCATAGTGCCAGTTGCCTGTTTTCTGCTGTTTTTGGTTCCAGAAAGTCAGAAAATGAATATTCTCGGAATTGGACGGGACAAAAGCCAAAGTTGATATTTTACCGGAAGACTCACGGAGCCAGAAGACGAGACAGGGAGGGGCCACACCATGTGGTGGCACGGGCTAGCCCTAGCCGCGCCACCAGGTGGTGTGGGCCCCCTGGCCGCCCACTGACCCTGCCTCTTCGCCTATAAGAAGCCTCCCGATGCAGAAACCCTAAATCGTCAAGCCTCCAGCCACGAAAAGTTCCACAGCGCCGCTGCCACTGCAGGGGAGATTCGGGGGACAGAAAGTCTCTGTTCTAGCACCCTGCCAGGACGGGGAAGTGCCTCCGGAGCCATCTCCATCGATCTCCACCACCATCTCCATCACCATTGCTGATTCCCATGATGAGGAGGGAGTAGTTCTTCCTCGAGGCTAAGGGTTCTACCGGTAGCTATGTGTTCATGTCTCTCTCTCTCTATGCGTGATCATACTGTGATCATGAGCTTTGTAATCAAGTAGATCTACCTTGCTACTCAAGTGCTTTAATAGATCTCTGCTCTCCCCATGTGTGTGAAAGTGACAGCGTGCACACCATGGTGGCACTTAGGCTAGAGATTACAAATACTTGTTATGAGTTATATTTGGAGTTGGATGTCTTTATGAAATTGTGGTGTTTGTTGGACTCATCTAGCACTCAAGTTGATAGTGTGGGGTTTTCTAGATGGGAAAGGCTTACTTTGAGGTGTGCTGTTATAGCCCTGCCATCGATTAGAGTGTCCAACCGGAGAGTAGTTAAGAGTAATATCGTAAAGAGAAGATATTTATATGAGAGTGTTCACTAATGAAAGTATGATCCCTAGGCCTTGTTTCTAAGCATTGAAACACCGTTTGCAACTAGATCTGTTACATGTTTGCTTGCTGCTATCTTTATTTCAGTTTTACTTTAGTCTCTTTCACGCCATCAAAGTATTTTCTAGCACCGTTGTCTTATATCCATACCACTTGTATTTCACTATCTCTTCGCCGAACTAGTGCACCTATACACCTGACAAGTGTATTGGGTGTGTTGGGGACACAAGAGACTTCTTGTATCTTGATTGCAGGGTTGCTTGAGAGGGAATACCTTTAACCACTTCCTCCCTGAGTTTGATAAACCTTGGGTGATCCACTTAAGCGAAAACTTGCTGATGTTCTACAAACCTCTACACTTGGAGGCCCAACAACTGTCTACAAGATAGAAGTGGGTAGACATCAATCGGCCGCCGCCAGCCCGCACACCACGCCTTCCGCCACGTCAGCGCCTTACCCACACGCCGCCGCACGCTGGAGATCCGACGGCCACAACGGGGCGGCGAAACAGCCCCACCATGGCTCCAAACGGCCGCACCATGCCCCAACGCGTGGGATCTAGCCCGCATCTTCACCTAGGCGGGCGAGAGGACGAAGGATCCCTACCGACGCCGGCTAGGCTTTGCCCGGTCGCACCCTCTGGTAGCGGCGGAGGAAGGGGAGAGAGGTGGAGGGGCTTGGGACAGTGAGATTTAGGGTTCCCTCCGCCGCAACCACATGGGGACGGGATGGGCAAATCATCGAGTACGTAAAGTAAATGAGGACAAAAAGTAAAATTTTCCCTTCCCATTCTCGTAGCAACAATCCGATTATGTAACTGAATAGCAACTAGTAGCAATTTTTTAAATGATTCTTTCCCCTAGCGTCTCAACCTAGGGTTTCTCTTCTCCAGCAGCCATAAACCGCCATGAGTTTGCATCTCCGTCCCGATCTCCCTCGTGGTTTCTCCATGGATGATCGAGGTGAGTCGAGCGGCCCACAGCAGGGTGAGAAGGATGATGTTGAAGATCTACTTGGTAGATTGAATCTACATGAGGAGGAGGCGGAAGAATTTGTCTGGGAAGATGAGGCTCATGATCCAGCTGAGAAGGCAAAGTGGTTGGCAATCTATAAAGTTCATACATCAAGGGGATTCAGTCCAAATGTGCTATATGCTGATATGAGATCGACCTGGAACCCTGCTAAAGATGTAGCCTGGAAGAAGGTTGATGAAAATATGTTCACATTTCAGTTTGGCTATCTCGGGGATTGGAACAAAGCGATCCTAGGAGGACTGTGGTTGTTTTGAAACAAATATGCTCTGTTGATTGAAGAGTATGATGGATTTCAGAACCCTAGATCCATTGTACTAGACAGATTGGCGGTATGGGCTAGGGTTCTTGAACTACCTGATAATTACTTGAAGGAGCAAGTAATCAAGGGAATGTGTAGACCTGTTGGGGAGATAAAGGAAGTTCAATTAAAGCTTCCTGCAGGATTTGTAGGGGAATATTTCCGGGTGAGAGTGAAAATTGATGTAAATAAGAAACTCTTCCGCTTTGTGTCTATCACTAAGGATAGAAATAAAGAGTGGTATCACCTGAAGTATGAGAAGCTCCCGATCTTTTGTGGAGTTTTTGGCTTACTTGGCCATTGGCATGAACAGTGCGGAACAGAGGAGCATGATGAGTCAAAACTCGAGTGGGGTGCTTTTATTCTAGCTGATGGAGGTCGGGGACGTGGCCATGGACGAAGTGCGGGACATGGCCAAGGAGATAAATACCCACCAATGGGTAGAGGGAGAGGGCGTGGTTCAATGCATGCACATTATAGTGGTTACCAGGCAACATCCAATGAGGAAGATGGGGAAATCAAGGATGATGTTGAGATGTGGGATGGAAACCCTTGTCCAGAAAGAGGTTAACATTTGAGGGCAATCTAAATGTTGATGATCCTTCACGGAACCTAGCTCCTGGGGCTACGGTAGCTGGGATGGTTGGTCTGTTTGACACTACTAGTAAAGATAATGATGATAATACTGGTTTGGGTACACCGGGGAAGGTGCAACCGCCAAAACGCTTGAGGAAGGAAGATGAAGCTCATAACAACCTGATATCGACGACCTCTAACCAAGGGGTCAACCAGACGCAATGAAACTTTTAAGTTACAAATGTCGTGGCCTGCAGAAGGCGACGACCGTGACAAAGCTTCTAAATATTCAGAAGCGGTATGATCCTAATGTTCTATTTCTTATGGAGACTCACTTGGATGATTTCCCTGCGGAGTGCCTACGAAAGAGGCTTCAGATGGATCATAAAGAGGTGGTTAGGAGTAATGGTCGTAAAGGAGAATTAGCTTTATACTGGAAAAAGGATGTGGTACTCTCGCTTCGTTATAAGCGTGAATGTTACATTTATGTTTTTATTGGAAAAGGGATGTCGTTACTGGAAAACGTATGATGGTTTACTGGTTTTTACGGTGAACCTAAATGGTCAGATAAGCACTTGTCATGGGAAAGAATTAGAGAGTTGGAAGGAATAAGTTCCATACATTGGTTAATCATGGGTGACTTAAATGAGATATTGTATCCCTTTGAAAAGGAAGGTGAGAACCCTCGTCCGACTAAGTTCATGCAAGCTTTCAGAGACGTGTTATATGACTGTGGGCTCATGCATATTGGCTACATCAGTGAAAAATTCACTTGGCACCAAGGAGGATTCAGGGAGAGGCTAGATCGTGGCCTAGCGAATGCAGGATGGAAGGCAAAGTTTGAAGATGTAGTGCTACAGAATCTCGATTACGGTGAGTCGGATCATCGGCCCATCATGGTGGCTCTAGGAAATGATGAGGTATAGGAGAGGAAAGGGCCGTATGTGTATCGGTTTGAGACTAGCTGGCTTAAAGAGCCAAAATTCCATGAGATGGTGGAAGAGGCCTAGGAAGCCTCGTAGTATGTAATTCAAAACAAGTGCTTGGCGGGCAAACTACCTTTGGTGCATGAGAGATTGCACAGATGGGATCGAAGCATCTTAAAGGCTCCGACGAGGAAGGTAAAGAATGTTTAGAAGGAGCTAGAGGATATTACACGTGGAGATTTAACTGATGAAAATATTCAGCATGAAAGAGAGCTAGCTGTGGAAATTGATAAGCTACTAATGCAAGAAGAAGTCCATTGGGCACATCACAGCCATGTTTATTGGTTGCATTCCGGTGATAGAAATACTAGGTTTTTCCACCAGTTTGCTTCGGCAAGGAGGGCTAGAAATAGAATTAAGACATTGAAGGATGATAATGATGAGTGGCAGGATGATCCATCTTATTTGAATCCATTGATCTCACAATACTTTGCAGGCATGTTTACTACTGAAGTAGATGGACCGGACCCTAGCTTGTTTGCAAAGGTAATGCCTCGAGTTACATCAAATATGAATGCAGAGCTAATGAAGGCTTATACAGTAGAGGATGTGAAGCGAGCTCTGTTTTATATAGGGTATATGAAGGCACCAGGTACCGATGGCTTGCCCTCCTTTTTTAAAAGTTGAAAGATCACGAATGTCGCCTAGAGGGGGGTGAATAGGCGATTAAAAACTTCTACGAGAGGGTCTTAACAATGGCAGAATAAAACTAGCGTTTTCTTTTGTTAAGCACAAAGCCTAGATATACTAAGGTTCACCTATGTGCACCAACAACATATGCTAAGCAATACAAGCAACAATACGATATCAATATAGATTACTTCAAGCATGAAGGCTATTACAATGTAAATTGCATAAGTAAAGAGCTCGGGTATAGAGATAACCGAGGCATGCAGGGACAACGATGTTTTACCGAGTTCCTCCCAACAAGGGAGTACATCTCGTTGGAGGGGTGGGCGGTACTAAGACCACCAACTCCACAAGAGGCCTCACCCTATTATCCCGAGCACCCACCACGCGGGCAAGCACCCATTCCACTATGGAACACTTGAGGGTGGTCACCAAACCCGTACAAGATTGGGGCTATCTCTACAACTTAATTAGAGGCTCCCAATAATCGCTACCAAGGCCTCAATCTTGGGGGAGATTCACAACTTAATTGAAGACCCCAAGAACATGCCACAAAGGCCACATAACCGTCTAGGGTTCCAAGAACCCAAGAGGGACAAGCTTCAATGAATATCACCGAACAAATCCTCCGGGGAGAACACAAATCAATGCACCCAATGCAAATGACAAGAACACCACAAAGATCCCCCAAATCTTCACTCTCAGGTTCCAACAAGGCTACTAAAGCAATTGGGGGAACAAGAGAGGAAGAACACAAAGGGGAACACAAAATCCCCCAAAGATCTAGATCCCAAAGATTCACTCACAAAGATGTGATTTGGTTTGGTCAAAATGTAGATCTGGATCTCCTCTATCTTCCCCTCAAATATTGGCAAGAATCATTGGAAGGGGGGTCAATAAATCAAGCTCAAAGATATGTCAAAGAATAGGCAAAGGCTTGAGAAAATTGTAGGAAGAAGAAGCAATTGAAAAGGGGGAAAAGGGGCTTTTTATATGGGGCCAAGGATCTGCCCATTGGGGCCTTTTCTGCCATGTGCTGGTAGTACCGGATCAAGCCGGTCCTATCTCACCGACCTAGGCGAGCGGTTAACGCAGCAGCAGTGACAACCTGGGTGAGCCAGCAGCCAACACAACATCGATGAGGGCGAGCGAGTAGGGGATCGGGACGTGGCTGCGCGCGACACTACTAGGAAATAACTTATAGATAGACAAGATATTCAGTGCTATGTGGCACAGATATATATCAGTGGCGCACTAGAAAAAATGCGCCACAGAAGTTTGGCACTTCAGTGGCACACGAAACCAATATGCGCCACACAAGTCCATATTTCTGTGGCGCATATTTTCGTGTGCGCCACTGAAGTGCCAAACTTCTGTGGCGCATATAGACGTATGTGCCACAGAAGGTTGATGGGACCAAGCAGCAAAAAAAGCGAGAGAAATTTCTGTGGCGCATATGTCCATATGCGCCACAAAAAGTGATGTTTCTGTGGCGCATATAGGTGTATGCGCCACAGAACAAGCATATAGGGGGGAAAACAGATCCCCCCCCCCCCCGTGGATCGCCTTTTCAGTTTTGTAAAAAATAAACAAAAATGATAGAAACTTCAAAAAAATAATTCCTTTAAGTTGCAGTTAGATTTTAAGGTATAGATCTAGACAAAATTGAAAAACATGAATTTTGATGTATTTTGCAAAAATAGGCCATGGCACCGTAAAACGGCTCTAACTTTTGCATACGACGTCGGGAAAAAATCTTTAACCTATCAAAATGATCGTCTCGAAATTCCCTACTCGATTTCAATGTTGGAAGCCGTTGAAGATTTTGTAGATTCCCCAAATTCCAAAAGAGTAAAAAGTTATGGCAAACAGAAGATTTTTTCCTACAAAAAAATAAAAAAAGGGGAGAAACTTCTGTGGCGCATTTCCCCCATATGCGCCACAGAAGTCTTGGGCGGGATTCGAAATTTGAATCCCGCTGGCGCCCTTCTCCCTCCCTTTTTCCTTTTTCTTCCCCTCCCCACTTCTTCTCCCCTCCCCACTTCTGCTCCCCTCCACACTTCTCCCCTCCCCACTTCTCCTCCTCCTCCTCCTCCACCACCACCACCAACTCCGGTGACTAACTCCGACGACCACCACCACCTCCTCCACCACCAACTTCGGCGACCTCCGGTGACCTCCTCCTCCACCACCAACTCCGGCGACCTCCTCCTCCTCCTCCACCACCACTTCGGCGACCTCCTTCTCCTCCTCTTCCACCACCAACTCCGGTTACCTCCTCCTCCTCCTCCACCGCCACCAACTCCGGCAACCTCCTCCTCCTCCACCACCAACTCCGGCAACCTCCTCCTAGCCCTCCTCCTCCAGCCACCACCACCACCAACTTCAGCCAGATCTAGATCTGGCTCGGTTTTTTTTTGAAATTTGAAAAAAACTTCTATGGCGCATATTGGCCATATGCGCCACAGAAGTTTGAGATATGGCCCACCTTTTTTTGAATTTTGGAAAAAAAACTTCTGTGGCGCATATTGGCCATATGTGCCACTGAAGTTTGAGACTTCTGTGGCGCATTTTGAAATGTGCCACAGAAGATAGTTATCAGTGGCGAGGTATCAGTGGTGACTAGGAAATGCGCCATGGATAGTGAAAAAAGGTGCGCCACTGATAAGCTATTTCCTAGTAGTGCGGGAGCGATCAAGGCCAGCGAGCGGCAGCGCAGCTGGGCCAGCCCAGCGAGCAACGAGCGAGGGAGCTAAGGCGAGCACGAGAAAGCGAGGCAGGGGGTCAGGGCGAGGTGGGGCGAGCGGGCGAGAGCGAGTGCAGGAGCGGGCTAAGCAAAGCGGCGCACGAGCTGGGTTAGTGAGCAGAGCAAGCTGGGCAGCGCGACAGCTGGTTGGGCCTGGGAGCTGGCTGGGCCGACTGGTAGTACCGGTTGGCCGGCCCGGTACTACCACTGAGGCCCGGTAGCACCGGCCAGCAATACCGGGGGAGACAAAGAGTTGGGCCGTGCACGTGATACGTTGCAAACGTATCCATAATTTTTGATGTTCCATGCTTGGTTCTATCTACTTTCTTATGTTTTGTCCACACTTTGGAGTACTTTTTATATCATTTCTTGGACTAACCTATTAACAAGAGCCACAGTGCCAGCTACCTGTTTTCTGCTGTTTTTGGTCCCAGGAAGTCAGAAAATGAATATTCTTGGAATTGGACGGGACAAAAGCCAAAGTCAGTTTTTCACCGAGGGACACACGGAGCCAGAATACGAGATGGAGAGGGGCCAGAGGGCGGCCACACCACCTGGCCGCGCGGTCCAGGCCTGGCCGTGCCAGGGGGTGGTGTGGCCAGCCCAGGCACCCCCTCGACCTCCCCTTCCGACTATAAGATGCCTCCGATACAAAAACCCTAAGTACCCGATCAAAATTCTACGAAAGAGTCTATAGCCGCCGTCATCTCCATCCCTAGATCGGGAGGGAACTGAAGCTCTTCCCGGCACCCTGCCGGAGAGGGGAATTCACCCTGGAGGACTTCTCCATCACCATGCAAGCCTCCAGTGTGATGCGTGAGTAGTTCATCTCTGGACTCCGGGTCCATGTAGTAGCTACATGGCTGGTTCTCCTCCTTTGTGCTATCATGTTTAGATCTTGTGAGCTCTGTTCATGATCAACATCATCTATTTGTAATTCTGCATGTTGTGTTTGCGGGGATCCGATGGATATTGAGATGCTATTTCAGATTGATTATTGATTCTATCATGTCTTTGTTATTTGTGATCTTGCATGCTTTCCGTTGTTAGTATCTATCTTGGCCAAGTAGATGCTAGCAACTCCAAGAGTTAGTATTTATGCTCGATAGTGGGTTCATGCCTCTAGTAATCCGGGGAAGTGACAGAAATCTCTAAGGTACTAGATGTGTTGTTGCTACTAGGGAGAAAACAACAATCCTTTGTTCATAGAACAATCGTATTATTTACTTTACACACAATTCGTAATGTAATTATCCGTTGCTTGCAACTTAATACTGGAGGGGGTTCGGATGATAACCTGAAGGTGGATTATTAGTCATAGATGCAATTGGATGGCGGACTATGTATAATGTTGTAATGCCCAATCAAGTTTCAAAGGAGTCAATATGAGTAGTATAAGCTTGTATGCTTTCTCGATGTTTGTCAATTGCCCCGCTGTAATTTATTCACCCAGCATGTTATCTATCTTAAGGAGAGCCACCTCTAGTGAACTATGGACCCCGGTCCTTTCTTTTACTATCAATCTACAATCAACTGTTTACTGCTTTGTGTTTACTTTCTGCAAACTATTACTTTGTTCCACTCGATACGTTTAATCCTTTGTTTTCAGCAAAACCGGTGAGATTGACAACCTCATCGCAAGTTGGGGACAAAGTTCTGTGGTTGTGTTGTGCAGGTCTCCACGTTGTTGCTGGCACCAGTAGTGCGCCCTGCCAAAGTTCAGCTAGCTACACCTTTGGGGTGTTTCCTTGCTCCTACTGGATTGATAACCTTGGTTTCATAACTGAGGGAAAACTTACTGTTGTGCTCATCATACCTTCCTCTTGGGGTTCCCAACGAGCTCGTTAATACACGAGTCAGCAAGTACTTTTTCTGGCGCCGTTGCCGCGGACCGAAGAAGAAGAAGCTCCCACGTCAACCACGCGCCATCAAAAGCTACTTTTTCTGGCGCCGTTGCCGGGGAGTCAAGGACATCTTCACAAGGGGAGTCCCTCATAACCAATCTCTTTACTTTGTTTTTTTGTTTTGCTTAATTTACATTTGTTTTGTTTGCTTGTTTCTTTATCAAAAACACACAAAAAATAGTTTTACAAGTTTGCTTTGTTTATTAAAGAACACAAAAAATGACTACTCTTTAAAATACTAAATTGTGTGACTTCACTAGCACCAACAACAATGATTTTATGAGCACACCTATTGCTCCACATGTTCCTGAAGCTACTTTCTTTGAAATAAAACCTGCTTTACTCAATATTGTTATGAGAGAACAATTTTCTGGTATTGATAGATGTTGCTGCTCATCTAAATAACTTTGTTGATCTTTGTGAGATGCAAAAGCATAGGGAAATAGATGGAGGTATTATTAAGCTTAAATTGTTTCCTTTCTCTTTGAGAGGAAAAGCTAAAGAATGGTTGAATTCCTTAACTAGGAATAGTATTGATTTTTGGACTAAATGCAAGGATGCTTTCATTGGAAAATATTATCCTCCTGCTAAGATTATGTCTATGAGAAGTGAGATAATGAAGTTTAAACAATATGATAATGAACATGTTGCTCAAGCTTGGGAAAGAATGAAATCTTTGGTAAATAATTGTCCCACTCATGGACTGACTGCTTGGATGATCATCCAAACCTTTTATGTAGGATTGAACTATTCTTCAAGAAATCTATTGGATTCTGCTGCTGGAGGTACCTTTATGACCATTACTTTGGGTGTTGCAACAAAGCTTCTGGATAATATGATGGTTAACTACTCTGAATGGCATACTGAAAGAGCTCCACAAGGTAAGAAGGTAAATTATGTTGAAGAAACCTCCTCCTTGAGTGATAAAATTGATGTTATTATGTCTATGCTTGTTAATGGGAAAGCCTATATTGATCCAAATAATGTTCCTTTAGCCTCTTTGGTTGCTCAAGAAGAGCAAGTTGATGTGAACCTTATAAGGAATAATAATTTTAGCAATAATGCCTACAGGAATAATTTTGGTAACAACAATTATAAGCCATATCCTCCCAACAATGGTAATGCTTATGGAAATTCCTACAACAATAATAGGAGTGCTCCCTCTGAACTTGAATTTATGCTTAAAGACTTTATTAGTAAACAAACTGCTTTCAATAAAGCTATTGAGGAGAAACTCTCTAATGTTGAAAGAAATATAGCATCTTTGGCTGAAGCTCAATCTTCTTTGAATAAAATGGCTACTAAACCTGAAACTAATGAGAATTCCTTTGCAGCCACTAATGCCATACAAGTGAGAATTGATGAAAATGTTAGACTATTAGCTGAATTGCATGCTAAGTGGGAAAGAGAAGATGAAATTGCTAGAAACATTAGTGTTTCTACTATCACCACTAGTGTTGAGGCTAGTAATAGCTCTACTACTGTAGATGATAAATTTGATTTTGATCTTGATGGTTGCAATATCTCTGAAGTTATTAAGTTCCTACAAAATCTTGCTAAAAGTCCTAATGCTAGTACTATGAATATGGCTTTTACAAAACACATTACTGATGCTCTCATAAAAATTAAAGAAGAAAAGATGAAACATAAAGCTTCTATTCCTATGAAACAAGAAGATGGTTGGGAACCCATCATTAATATGAAAGTGAATGATTTTGATTTCAAAGCTTTATGTGATCCTTATAGTAGTGTTTCTATTATGCTTAAAAAGATTTATGATATGCTTGATTTGCCACCACTTGAAGATTGTTATTTAAATGTCCCACTTGATGATAATGCTAAAAAGAAACTCATGGGGAGTCTTAATGATGTTCTTATTATGGTTAACAATGCCTATGTCCCTGCTGATTTCTATGTTTTGGATGTTGAATGCAATGCTTCTTGTCCTATTACTTTGGGAAGACCTTTTCTTAGAACTGTTGGTGCCATTATTGATATGAAGGAAGGCATCATTACATATCAACTCCCACTAAAGAAAGGTATAGAACACTTTCTTAAGAAAAAGAGAGAGGATTTCTTTTGCCTCTCCTATGAAAACAAAATTTGCTCTTAATGCTTCTTCATTTGAGAACACTTGATTCTTTTTCTTGCTTCTTATGCCTAACTTAAAGGCGTTAAAGAAAAGTACTTATTGGAAGATAACCCAAAAGTTTTAGATGAGTCTTGGAAGTTATTACCTCTGTAATAACCCTATCCTTTTTATTTGCTTTTTGTGCCAAGAGTAACCTCTAATGAGAGAGAAGTAACGATTGGGAAAGTTGCTGTCCCGAAACAAATTTCTGTGCTTCACCATAAAAATTCGTGTAAAATCTCTGCACATCCTTTTGAGGCGTGAATTTTTGTGCTTCTGCCCTAAGTTGTTATCTAACTTTCGTTAGTTCAACACTTTTTTATTTGAGCAACAGAAGGTCTTCGAAAAAATTCGTCTTTAACTATTGATCTGTTTTGACATATTTCTGCCATTATTTGCATTTGCTTCTTGTTGGTTCCTTTTTGAGTTCTTTTGGGGAACTGAGATTTTTTACGGAAGTGCTATAGTAGCTAGTGTTTTAATGGAAGTTTTATTGGTGTTAGAACTAAACCTAAAGACTTATTATCTTGAGTGCACTAATGTTGCTAATAAAGATTGTGTGAAGTTTTGTATGAAGGAAAATAATTTCAGGTGTATGGAAGGTATGAGTAATGAGATGAAGGATGGACTAAAGCTCAAGCTTGGGGATGCCACACGTGTCACCCCAAGAAATATCCAAGAAGTACAAGCGTAAAAGCTTGGGGATGCCCAAGGCATTCCCCTCTTCATCAATAAAAATCTCAGGTTTCTTCCAAACGCTTCATTTTTATTGTTTCATGCATAGTTGTGTTGTTCTTGGAGCGTCTTATTTTTCATTTTCATTTTGGTTTTTCGTTTGCTTTGTTTTCTTAGTTTGCTGAATAAATTGGTTGGACCCCCTCTTTCATGCATTGGTTTTCAAATAGTTTGGTTTGGATTGGAAAAGAGTAGGAAAAGTTCATTCTTAAGTGGTAAATAGAGCTTGTTTTTGACTATGGCCTATGCTTTGTCATGCCATGCTTGATATTGTTTTGTATTTATGCTTATTATTCTTTGCTGTAGCATGACATGTTATAAACAATTGAGATTGCTTAATGTGCATTGGAAGGATCATGTGTTGTTTTAGCATATTAAAGCATATTATTGTGGTATTCTCCTTTGATGCTTTATTTGGGTTGACTTGGCACATGCTCACACCATGTTATGACTATCCAAAGTCACCATAGCCTTGATGATCCTTTAGTTTTCAACTTGTAGTATCACTTTATGCTTCGATTAATGATGTTTTGTCGCTCTGCATGATTATAGCCATTATTGCTCTCTTAGTTTGTCGCTCCCAGTCTTTTGCTAGCCTTCACAACCAAGTATGAGTGCCACTCATGCATCCAACTCCTAAAACCAAGTTATTCCAAAGATTCCACCATACCTATCTACTAGCTTATGCTATTCAAGTATGTTCATGTTTTTATCTACCTTCCGAATTAAACTTGTTATGAGAAAACTAGTGATTAAAGCTCCCACGAACTTGATGGCCCACTTTACTTTTCTTGCCCTTAATAAACTTGAACCATTGTGTCGTCTATGTTGTATATGCTTGCACTTATTTGTTGGGGATTAGCAGAACCATGTTGTCATGGGGAACGCTTTCAACATTGCACTTGTACTTTGTACCTAGTTGATATCATGCTCTTTTGTCTATGGATGTCGTTGGTGTGTAATGAAAGGGGAGCTTGTAAGTCCATGGAGTTATGTATATGTGTTAGAGAGACGCCTGGGCCGCTGGTCGAATCCATGCTGTCATAGTGGAAACCTGCAGCGTAACCATAATGAGCTGTCTATGAGCATTCTTCTTATAAAAAATGAGTCAGATATTGAGAAAAAAGAGAAAAGGAAAAAAAGATATGTGAAAAGAGGAAAGAGAGAAAAAAGCACCATATTCCCATGGTAAATAAGAAGATTGCTAAGATGCTCGTTGTCTGCTTGCCTTGTCATTTTGATATGGGGATTCTTCCGTATCATCGGGCAAGGGGTGCCCCTTTGGCGGTTCTCTATGATACACATGTACTTACGATGACAAGAAATTACCTGTGACTAAACTTGAGTAGCATGAGGAGCGACCCTCGTATTCAAGGGACATGAGATTTCCAACTTATACTTCATCAAGCATGTACACCATAGTTTGTTCACTTTAACCTTAATCACTTCAAGATGCTTATGATAGGGGCAATGAGAGCTGAAAGCTATTTAGGACCATAATTTTTGGAAGCTCTTTATGAAACTAGAATCTCTGCTTCCTTCTATGAAGGCCTTTCTTCCACTTTTATATTGAGTCTCCACCTTCTATCTTTATGCACCTACTTTGAGAGCATAGTGGCCATTCTTAGTGCTATGTGCATTGTCCCAAGACTTGTTGATTGATGCATAACCTTGATATTCCTTGTTTTAAACTATTTGTATCTAGTAACTCTTATGAACTTTGATGGTGTCCTATGCATTTATATTTGCTACTTTATGAAGGACAAGCTGAATGCTACTATGCTATGTTTTCTTTATGTGAAACAAACAAATGTCTTACAAAGCATTATTATTCATGAATCTTTTGTTTGTGCCTTTTCATGTTGCAACATAGTCGCTTTGTCTTATTTCTAGAACTTTGTCTTTCATGTTATGATTGAAGTACTATGATCCCAGCTTTGAATGTTTTGCAAATACTTTGATCAAGTTTATGATGGTACATGTCACCTCAAAAATTATTCTTTCTTTTTATCACTTACCTACTCGAGGACGAGCAAGAGTTAAGCTTGGGGATGTTGATACGTTGCAAATGTATCCATAATTTTTGATGTTCCATGCTTGGTTCTATCTACTTTCTTATGTTTTGTCCACACTTTGGAGTAATTTTCATATGATTTCTTGGACTAACCTATTAACAAGAGCCACAATGCGAGCTACCTGTTTTCTGCTGTTTTTGGTCCTAGGAAGTCAGAAAATGAATATTCTCGAAATTGGACGAGACAAAAGCCAAAGTCAGTTTTTCACTGAGGGACACACGGAGCCAGAATACGAGACGGAGAGGGGCCAGAGGGCGGCCACACCACCTGGCCATGCAGGCCAGGCCTGGCCGCGCCAGGGGTGGTGTGGCCAACCCAAGCACCCCCTTGGCCACCCTTCCCACTATAAGATGCCTCCGATATAGAAACCCTAAGTACCCGATCAAAATTCCATGAAAGAGTCTGTAGCCGCCCTCATCTCCATCCCTAGATCGGGAGGGATCTGAAGCTCTTCCTGGCACCCTGCCGGAGAGGGGAATTCACCCTGGAGGCCTTCTTCATCACCATGCAAGCCTCTGGTGTGATGCGTGAGTAGTTCATCTCTGGACTACGGGTCCATGTAGTAGCTAGATGGCTTGTTCTCCTCCTTTGTGCTATCATGTTTAGATCTTGTGAGCTCTGTTCATGATCAAGATCATCTATTTGTAATTCATACATGTTGTGTTTGCGGGGATCTGACGGATATTGAGATGCTATTTCAGATTGATTATTGATTGTATCATGTCTTTGTTATTTGAGATCTTGCATGCTTTCCGTTGTTAGTAGCTATCTTGGCCAAGCAGATGCTAGCAACTCCAAGAGTTAGTATTTATGCTCAATAGTGGGTTCATGCCTCTAGTAATCTAGGGAAGTGACAGAAATCTCTAAGGTACTAGATGTGATGTTGCTACTAGGGAGAAACCAACAATCCTTTGTTCATAGAACAATCATATTGTTTAATTTACACGCAATTCGTAATGCAATTATCCGTTGCTTGCAACTTAATACTGGAGGGGGTTCAGATGATAACCTAACGGTGGATTATTAGTCATAGATGCAGTTGAATGGCGGTCTATGTATAATTTTGTAATGCCCAATCAAGTTTCAAAGGAGTCAAGATGAGTAGTATATGCTTGTATGCTTTCTCGATGTTTGTCAATTACCCCGCTGTAATTTGTTCACCCAGCATGTTATCTATCTTAAGGAGAGCCACCTCTAGTGAACTATGGACCCCGGTCCTTTCTTTTACTATCAATCTACAATCAACTGTTTACTGCTTTGTGTTTACTTTCTGCAAAATATTACTTTCTTCCACTCGATACGTTTAATCCTTTGTTTTCAGCAAAACCAGTGAGATTGACAACCTCATCGCAAGTTGGTGACAGAGTTATGTGGTTGTGTTGTGCAGGTCTCCACATTGCTACTGGCACCGGTAGTGCGCCCTGCCAAAGTTTAGCTAGCTACACCTTTGGGGTGTTTCCTTGCTCCTACTGGATTGATAACTTTGGTTTCATAACTGAGGGAAAACTTACTGTTGTGCTCATCATACCTTCCTCTTGGGGTTCCCCAATGAGCTCGTTAATACACGAGTCAGCAGCGCGCAGGGCTGAGCGATAGTGGCATGCGGTACTACTGCTTGGCCCACCAAAAAAACCCTTTTCTTTTTAAATCAAATAAGAGGCAGATATTCAAACTATGATAACTTTAGTTTGGTAACTCCAATCTGAAACCAATTTTGTTGGAAATATTGGATATCACCAAGTGAGAATGTATCAAGTATTATAATGTGAGATACCTCACTTGGTGAGAATCCGGAAAACCTCCAAGAACAAAATCACAATAAGATATAAAAGGGAGATCCAATTTTGATGAACTACAGCTTGTATTGAGCACAAGCTCTAGAGCCAAACATGGATAAGATCCAATCAACAACCAAGAATGATGATGCTAAGAATGCAATGGTTTGAGCTCTCTCCGAAAGATATGACCAAGCTACTCACTCGAGAGCCCCTCTTGATAGTACAGTTATCTATCCTAAACCCGGTCTCCCAACTACCAACATGAGATCGGCAAAAGGGAAAACCTATCAGGATTACCTTTGCCTTGAGCAATCCACTTGAGCATGATGTAGACGATCTTGTCCATCTCAAGATGTACACCTTTCTTTATTGCTCTTGCACACACACTCACTTGATGAAGACTTGACATATGCTCCACCATACACCATGGGGAAGCCTCTTCTTTGACCTTGTCTTCATCGATCCATGGCCACCTTGGTATGACTCCAAAAGGCCCAAAGCCCTTGGTCAAAGCTTCTTCTTTTTCATATCTTCCACCTTGAAGCTAACACATGCTCCAAGTGATGCCAATGGACAATTCCTATAAGTACAACTTAATACAAACATTAGTCTGTAAAGATTGTCATTAATTACCAAAACCACACATGGGGCCCACATGCTCTTTCAAAAGTGTTGGCATATTCTCGATGAGGCGCTAATGGCTGAGGTTTTGGAAGCAATTCAGAATAAGGAAATCCCTGAAGGATGGAACAACACGATTATTGTTCTAATTCCTAAAGTGGAAACTCCAGAAAAAATAAGCCAGTATGAACCCATTAGTTGGTGTAATGTTCTGTACAAAGTGATTTTTAAAATGATTGTTATTTGATTGAAGGGTATTCTTGATGAAGTAATCTCTAAGGTCCAAAGTGCATTTGTAACTAGAAGATTGATTACGGATAATATTATTTTGGCGTATGAGAGTCTTCATACCATCAAGAATAAGAAGAGAGGGAAGGAAGGATTGTGTGCAGTTAAACTACACGCACAAAGCTTACGATCGTGTTGAGTGGGTGTTTTTGGAGCGCATGTTAATGTGGTTGGGTTTCCATAGGAGGTGGTGGATCTCCTAATGGTACATGTTCGCTCAGTTAAGTACAAGGTACATTTTAATGATCAGCTGACGGATGAGTTCTGTCCTACGAGGGGTCTTCATTAAGGAGATCCCCTCTTACCCTATTTATTCCTTATTTGAGCAGAAGGTCTATCTAGTGCTTTGCCTCATGAAGAGGAGGTTTGTGGTATAGAAGGTGTACGGGTGTGAAAAAATGCACCATCGGTCTCTCACTTACCTTTTGCTGATGATTCCCTAATACTAAGATAATACGACTAATGCAACCTCATTAAGATGAGTACTAATCCAATATTGTGCCAGTTCGGGACATATGGTGAGTGAATCGAAGTGCAGTATCTTCTTTAGTCCCTATACTAATGTTGAAAGCTATCATTCAATCTATCATGTCTTTGCTATGGTGGTGTTCAAGATACCCATGCAACTTTGCATAGAGATTAATAATGCAATGGAAAGTTTCTGGTGGGGAGACATGGATGAACATAAAATGATGCATTGGTTTGCATGGTGGCGAATGTGTGTACCTAAAAAGATGGGAGGTATGGGATTTCGTGATCTACATTCTTTTAATCTTACTTTGTTAGCTAAACAGAGTTGGAGGTATTACATAATTCTGAATCTCTTTGTTTCCAAGTGTTGAAGGCTAAATATTTTCTAGATGGAAGCCTAACGAAGGCAGTGCCAAAGAAGGGATCTTATTTTGTTTGGCAGAGAATTGTTGCAGGTCTCCAAACCTTCAAGAGGGGGCATATCTGGCATGTGGGCTAGGTACGCAAATAAATATATGGGATGATCAGTGGGTTCCTTCTAGCCTGACTAGGAAGGTGTGCACAGTTCGCAGACAGAGCTTGATACGTTCTTTGGAGGATCTTATAAATCAATATACAAATGTGTGGGATGAGTCCCTTATTCGGGAAAATTTCCAATATGTTGATGCTGAACGAATTCTAAGTATACCAATCTCTGCTCATTTAACCCAAGACTTTATTGCTTGGCATAGAACAAAATCCTTTATTTTCTCGGTGAAATCTGCTTATTACATTGAGTGGGAACACCAATATGGTGCAAGAGTGAGAAGGAGAGATGGCCAAGGGGCATCAAAACCAAACCCGGTGTGGGAGAACTTGTGGGACCTAAATGTACCAAGTAAGGTGAAGATATTTCTTTGGAAATCTCTTCATGGTGCAGTCCTAGGTATGGATATTCTAGCATCAAGACATATAAAAGTAAATCTGTAATGTCCAATATGTCAAATTGGACCAAAGGATATAAATCATTTGTTATTCTCTTGAGAAAGAGCTTGCGAGGTCTGGTCTGAAATGGGGGTAATCGACATCATTGAGAATGCCCTGCAGATTGATAGATTGGGATCTATTTTACTGGAAGCTCTCTTGTGCAATACGCCAAAGGACTTGTCCGTACTAGACAATCTGAGTATGAGAGAATATCTGCTCTTGGCTGTTAGTATATCTAGTGGCAAAGGCGGGAGAAAGTGAAGGGGAATTGTGTGTCTTCACCTGGTAGCTCTTCCTTTACAATTGCAGCTCTAATGACAAATTTTGGAGCAGAAAAACCCAATGCAAGAGAGAAGGAAGTGGTTTGGAATAAACCAGATAAAGGGACTTTAAAACTGAATATCGTTGCATCTTTCTATGTGGACGGGATAGGAGTAGCAAGGGCTGTTCTTCGGAACTCTAAAGGAGAAGCATTGGCGGGTTTGGCTTGTCCAATGGAGAACCTTCTTGATCCAACAATAGCTGAAGCTTTAGCTCTACTTAAAGGGTTGGATCTTCTGCAACGTCTCAGATGTGATTCTGCTAACATTGAATCTGATTCGTTAGAATTAATCCAATCATGCAATGGGGCTAGTGAGATATAGGGTCCTTATGCTGCAGTTTTAGCGGAATGCTTCTTGAAGGCAGGTGCTATGAAGGAAGTGAAATTTTAATACTGCTTAAGGAAGGCTAATCAAGTGGCTCATAATATGGCAAGTCATGCCTGGAGTTCGAAGAGTACCTTTATGTGGGATGGTGACCCACCTGATTTTATTAAACCCCATGTAATAAAGGATGTAATTCTTTTCTGAGAGGCTGCAAGTTGCAGACGCACTCTTTTTTCTTACCAAGGTACCTAAGAGGACTGGAAGGTTTTAATGAGGCGGCTTGCAGACCTAATATATGATGTTTCACAAAAATAGCAATTGGTTTTATAAAATATAAATATATTTTGGACTTGCAAAAATTCTAAAAGTCACAACTACATAGAGAATGGAATTAGCCATAATATTTTACAATCCACTTTTAGCTTCATATGTTGCATGTTCGTTTTGTCATACTAGTGCACACATGGATAGGCTACATAGTATGGTATAAGTTACTGGCTTGTGGACCAGACCCTATTATCATACTTGATGTCATTAGATCTATATATGACTGAATCCTATAAATTTCATGAAAAATATTATTTTCACAACCCCAAAAATTATTTTATTCTATTGCTCTTCCACCCTTCTCTAGGAGCCTGTCAGAGATTTCCTTCGACTGTGCCTATTTTCATGTGTTATAATGCTGTGTTTTTTCTATGGTTTATGCAAGTTCGTCGACCGGTAGGGCTCAATGCCCTTTGTACATGGTTTTGATTTAGTTTTTGCTACTCCCTCTGATCCATAATAAGTGTCGTAAATTTAGTACTAATTTAGTACAAAGTTTGTATCAAGCCTCCGGCACTTATTTTGGATCAGAGGGAGTAACTAATTGTGAAACTTTATTTCATGTAGTTGAAATGTAGGGTTAGTGTCAGTTCCACGCTGAAACCGTATGTGTGGTTTTAATAATCAAGGGTAGTCTCTATGGGCTAGTGTTTTCATTGAGTTATACTTGTAGGGATTGTCCATAGGCAATGTTTGAACCATATGTTACCTAAAATTGTTATTTAAGGAGCAATCCGAAGATTTGTCAAGTAAGAGTTGTACCTATGGAAAATATGTCTTGAAGAATAAGATTGAGTGAGCTCTCATGTGTACCTTCAAGACATCATCATTATGGTTCGAGGTTAATCAAGTCAAAGTGCAAGTTCAAGTTGATCCATCTCAAAGAGATCAAATTCTTAAATCTTGTGTTTCATATGGTAGTCATGGATATGTGAAATTATGCTTATTATGGGAGAGCAATTTGTGAGTCTTCATCAAGAAAGCACAAATAATAAAGGTGTTCCAATTGAGGAGGACAAGATCATAATCATCAAGCTCAAGTGAAATGTGTAATACAAAGTTATGAATTTGATAGATTTTCTCCTTTACCGGTCTAATATTGTTAGTTTGGATACTGGGTTATAGGATAGTCAGCTGTTCAAAGTGCATGTGTGTTCACATGCTTGGTTTTGGTAATTAATGACAATCTTTATGGACTTATGTTTGCATTGGGTTTTACTTGTAGGATTTGTCCATAGGCAATGCTTGAACCATATGTTGGTTTCAAGGTTGTGAGAAGAAGAAGAAGATCAAGTGATGACCAAGGTGTTCAAGGAGTGATCCAAAGATTGGTCATGTGAGAGTTGAGCCTATAGCAAGTGTGTCTTGAAGACTAAAGTTGGAGTGATATCTCATATGTACCTTCAAGACACCAACATAATGAAGAAACAAGAAATGATGTGCAGGTTTAAGATGAGCCATCTCGAAGAGATCATTTGCTTGAATCTTGCCATCCTATGGTGATCATGGATATGGGAAGATGGTATGCCCAAAAGAGAATCTCTACCATAGTGGAGTATGGGGAGCAATTTGCAAGTCTTCACCAAGCTAGCGCAATCAAGAAAGGTGTTCCATCTTGAGGTGGAGAAGATCGTCATCATCAAGCTCAAGTGGAATATGCGCAAGGCAAAGGTATGTTCTTGATAGGGTTTCCTTCTTACCGGTCTCACGATGTTAGTTGGGGCGACCGGTTTATAGGATAGATAGCTGATACGTCCATTTTGCATCACTATTCTATGTCATAATTCACTGTTATTCATTGATATATTTCGTATTGAGAGGTGATACTTATGTTATTTCATCTGTTTTTGTATGGTTGGTGACTTTTGGAGCATGGACCGCTGTAGTCAGGATTCTGATGGAAAAGGTGCTGTTTGGAGGGAAAATTCGCGAAGATCAGAAAATCCGGGAAAATATACGGAAAATCCTATTTTTCCAGAAGACGAAGGAAGCCAGAAGGGGGGCAAGAGATGGGCCACAGGGGGCCCACACCACCCCCTGGCACGGGCCAGCCTAGGCCGCGCCACCAGGTGGTGTGGCCGTCCTGGTCCACCCCTAGCACTCCCCTCTAGCGTATATATTCCTCCCGAAACCCTAAGACTCGGGGAGCGACCACAGAAAGATTCCACCGCCTCTTCGGGGCAGAAAACACCGAGAGAGAAAGATCTCTCCGGCAGACAGATTTCTGCCGGGGAAATTCCTTCCCGGAGAGGGGAGATCGTCGCATCAACACCACCATCAAACTAGACTTCATCGGGATCATCATCATCATCACCACCACCATCATCACCATCAGCACCCTCATCACCATCTCCATATTGCTGTAACAATTGAGTTGAATCTTGCATAGTTCGTAGGGGAAACTTTCCTGATGTTGATTACTCTTTGTAGTTGATGCTATTGAGTGAACCATTGAATTATTGTTTATGTTCAGATTGTTATACATCATTATTCCATCTCTGATCATGATCCATATGATGTCTTGTGAGTAGTTCGTTTTGTTCTTGAGGACATGGGAGAAGTCATGTTGTTAGTAGTGAAGTTGTGTTGATAAAGATTCAATAGTTTGATATTTAAGTTGTGGTGTACTTCTTCTAGTGGTGTCATGTGAATGTCGACTACATGACACTTCACCTATATGGGCCTAGGGGAATGCATTGTGTATTTGTATACTAATCGTAGGGGTTGCTGGAGTGACAGAAACCTGAACCCCCGTTAGGAAACCATTGCACAAGGGACATAAGGGTCTTAGAGTTTAAAGTTGTGGTTAGGTTTCTACCTTAATTACTTTCTTGTACTTACGGATGTTTGCAAGGGGTATAATCACAAGTATGTATTAGTCCTAGGAAGGTCGGTACATTAGCACAGGTTCACCCACACAACACTTAGCAAGCTAAAGAAGATTAATCAACTATATGAAGCGAAAGCACTTGACAGTCTTCCCATGTGTCCTCGAGAACATTTGGTCATCTTAAGTAATACACCCGGCTTGTCCTTTGCTGCATAAAGGATTAGGCCACTTGCTGTATTTATTCCTACTGTCTTTTATTTACTCGTACTTTGTTTACTTTTCTTATCAAAAACCCCTAAAAATCCATTTGCTAAGTATTTGTAGAGAATTCCTGATCCATACCACTAGCCAGCACCTTCTGCTCCTCGTTGGGTTTGACACTCTTACTTATCGAAAATACTGCGATACACCCCCTATCCTTGTGGGTCATCAATACTATTTTCTGGCGCCGTTGCCGGGGAGTGAAGCGTTATTGGAGAGTGGAACCGGTAAAGGAAACTTCTACTCTGAGTATTGTTTACTTCTGTTAGTTGCTTTATTTTCGTTATGGATAATTCGCTGAGTTTCTTATTTGGTAATGCTACTACCACTGCTAAGGTAGTAGATAAACCACCACCTGCCGAGAATGATGTTTTTAAAATACCTACAAGAATTATTGATCGTGTTATGGATAACTACTATGTTGGGGATGGAACTGTCCATCCCGGTGATCATTTGCTCTTTATACACGAATTATGCGGGTTGTTCAAGTGTGCAGGTATTACTATAGATCAAGTTAAGAAGAAGTTATTCTTATTATCGCTGAAAGGAAGAGTTGGGGAATGGTATAAGCTGCTGAAGAATGGTCAAGCTCTGGAATGGGAGGAAATAGTGCCTCTCTTTTATTCAAAGTTTTATCATCCTAGTGAGATTCATAAAGATCAGAATCAAATATACAACTTTTGGCCTCTTGATGGAGAGAGTACAGCTCAAGCTTGGGGGAGATTGAAGTTACTAATGCTCAAATGTCCCATTCATGAGCTTCCCAACAATATTATTATCAACAACTTTTATGCAAGGCTCCCTCTACATGACAATGATTTATTGGATGCTTCTTGTGCTAGATCATTCACTCGCTTGGAAGAAGAAGCTAAATGGGATCTTCTGGACCGTATTCAAGACAATGCTGAAGCTTGGGAGAATGACAAAGGTAGAAAGTGAGGTATAAATTATGATTATGAATGCATTGAATCTTTTATAGGAACTGATGACTTTCAAAATATTAAAAATGCTTATGGTCTAGACTCTCAAGCTATTGCTTCTTATTTTAAGGCTTTTGCTTCCTATATTGAAGTGCCTAAAAAGAAGTGGAATAAGTATCATGAACCTTATAAAGATGTTGCTAAGAGTGTTCCTGCAAGAAATACTGAAGTTTATACTGCTAATCATGTCTTACCTGAACCTTATATTGAGAAAATGCCTTTCCCAGTTAAGATAAAGGAACATTCTATGATAGCTAGTATGGTCAATGAAAGTGCAAATAAAGCTGTTGAACCTGATAAACAAATGGTTGATGAACCTATAATAGAAAATGTGAAAGACTTTGTTACTAGATATGAAGAAGGGGGTCACACTATCCTTTGTAAGGATACCTCTAATATTGTTTCACATAGTAGTGCTATGAGAGCTAGTATTCCTGTGTTTTCTGTTAGAATAAGTGATCATTGTTACGATGGTCCTTGTGATAGCTATATTGTTAAGTTTATGCATGATACTGAAAGTTACTACGAGAGAGGGAAATGTGTTCTTATGCATCTCAATAATATCAAGTTTCCTCGTTTTATGCTGAAAGTTTTTATGTTGCACTTGTTTTGCCTTCCTATGCTAGTAGCCTCTGGTTTTAACAATTTGTTTGTTTACAAAATTCCCTTGCATAGGAAGTGGGTTAGACTTAAATGTGTGTATTTTTGCTTCTTAATGGTCTCTTTCACCTCAATTCATATTCTTATGTGAGCATCTTCAAAATTATCATGCCCATCTTAATGGCTATAAAGAAAGAGCTTTTTGGGAGACAACCCAATTTGTTTTTGCTTTTAGTTTGTTTTTGTTTCTTTGAGTCTTGGAAGTTATTACTTCGGTAATAACCTCTCCTTACCCGTTTTGTTTGGTTTTTGTGTCAAGATCAACCTCTAATGAGAGAGAAGTAAGATTTGGGGAAGTTGCTGTCCCGAAACAGATTTTTGTGCTTCACCGTAAAAATTCATGAGAGATCTCTGTATGTCGGATTGAACTGTAATTGTTTGTGCTTCTGCCCTAGGTTGTTATTTAACTTTCGTTAGTTTTGCACTTTTTGATTTGAGCAACAGAAGATGTTCGAAAAAATTGATCTTTACCTGTTGGTCTGTTTTGACAGATTTTGCCACTCTTGCATTTGGTTCTTTATTCGATTTCCTTTTTGAATTCTTTTTGGGTTTTCGGAAGGAGTTTCTACAGTAGCTTATGTTTTGATGGTTTGAGTTGAAGTTGAACTCAAAAGGTTTTATCAATTCTCATATACTAATGTTGCTAATGAGAACTGTGTGGAGTTTTGTGTGAAAGAAATTTCCAGGAAGTGGAGATAATGGTGCAATGAGGAAGAGAAGGGTTTTATGACTCAAGTAATAAGTGTATAAAGAAGAAGATATCAATGTTATTCAAGTGGTGACTCCGGAAGAATCTACTAGATACCAAATTCAGAGACATGCAGAGTCCTCTTTCAAATAGGTAACAGTTCTGGTAAGAAAAGTTCCACGAAAATACTATCCAACTATATTTTTGCAGTTATTAGACAATAAGGAAATCTAAGAAGCGAAAGAGGGACGGAAAGGCCCTCCCCTGACTGCGCCACAGGTGGTGAGTCCACCCCGGACTCTGTCTCCGACTCGTTTTCTCCCAGTACCTTCCTTTTGTTATGAAACTTCGTAATATATAATCCCCCGGATCCCCGAGGTTCGTATATCATGTTTTCGTCGTGTTTTTGTTTCGATCTGTTTCTGCCAGGACATAATCTTTGAAGCTTAGAAGCACAATGGTGTCCGCCAAGGATAAGGGGAAGAAGCCTATGGAGGAAGATCTCCAAGAGCCCGGTCAAAAGGAGGAGATCAAGAGTGAAGGTGAAGAGGAGGCAAAGCACACCGGCACTACCATTGCAAGCATTGGAGTGGTGGCAAACTCTACCAGGACTATGCCAATTGGAGGGAAGCCTCCTCATCACTGTTCAGATCCATGTCACTTCCTCCGTGCACTAAGAATCCTTTCCATACCCTTATCCATGAGCATCAATACCAGAATATGCCCAAGGATAAATTACCCTCCAATTGGGATTTGCCTTGTTCTAGCCATGCAGGCAAAGAAGACTTCAAGGAGGTAGAGTGGGGAAAGAATCGCAAGAGCTGGGATTCTCAACCCGACATGATCATGAGCCGCATTGATCAAAACTCACAGCTTATTCGTAATCTCACCTTCGAGATTGAGGACTTGGGGAAACTGATCAAAGAGCTCATCAAGAGGATGCCACCACCACCAAAGGAGTAATTGGTCATCAGGTTTGGCATCCCCTTGGTTTGTTCCAAGCTTGGGGGAGTGCCACGGTATCACATCACTATCTTCTATCTTTTTACCTTACTAGTAGAGTCATATCATGAATAGATAAGTTATTATGTAGGATGGTTTGCATTATGGAAGTGTCCCCTCTCTCGTTAGATATGTATCCCTTGGTGTGAGTTGCCGTTATGGATTATTAATGATAAGTTCTATCATTTACTCTTTTGCATAGCTTATATTAGTTTTCAATTCGTGGTTATATGATTGATCTTGTTGTTAGTATTGGTAGCACTTTGGGATCATTGAGTTAATTTAGTTGGTTTTGGCAAACCTGGCTCGGTCAGTAGCACACTATTTTTGAGAGTTGAATGAAAAAGATAAAAGTACTCTAAATAAATATAATTTCATCATCTTTCTTTCTTGATTTGCTCATAAGTCTAGTATTCTCTAGTTAAGATCTTTTATGCTTCCAAGGAAGATTGCATGTTTGTTTTTATCACTTATATGTTTGTTTGTTTCCTTCAACTCTTATACTTGCTACCCAGCCTTGCTAGCCAAAAACTTGTACTGAGAGGGAATTCTTCTCGTGCATCCAATCCTTAAACCAAAACCTATGCCATTTGTGTCCACCATACCTACCTATTAGCATTATTGCTATTCCAAGTAAATTCTTGTTTTATCTACCTCCCAAATTAAACTTGTTATGTGAAAATTAGTGATTAAAGCTCTCACGAACTTGATGGCACACTTTACTTTCTCGCATCTAATAAACTTGAACCATTGTGCCCATCTATGTTGCGTATATGCTTGTGCTTTGTGAGTTGTGAATTAGCAGAACCATGCTGTCATGGGGAACGCTTTCAACATTGCACTGGTACTTTGTACCTAATTGATATCATGTTCTCTTGTCTATGGATGTCGTCGGTGTGAAATGAACGGGGAGCTTATAAGTCCATGGAGTTATGCATGTGTGTTAGAGAAACGCCTGGGCCGCTGGTCTAATCCATGCTGACATGGTAGAAACCTGCAGCGTAACCATAATGAGTATCTATGAAGCATTCTTCTTATAAAAAAAGAGATAGAGATTGAGAAAAAAGAGAAAAGAAAAAAAATATACTATGAAAAGAGGAAAGAGAGAAAAAAGCACCATATTCCCATGGTAAATAAGAAGATTGCTGAGATACTTGTTGTCTGCTTGCCTTGTCATTTTGATGTATAACAATCTGAACATATCATCGGGCAAGGGGTACCCCGTTGGCGGTTCTCTATGATACACATGTTCTTATGATGACAAGAACTTACCGGTGACTAAACTTGAGTAGCATGAGGAGCGGCCCTCGTATTCAAGGGACATGAGATTCTCAATTTACAACTTGTCAATGCATATCCTCATATTTGATCACTTTAACCTTAATCACCTAAAGATGCCTATGATAGGGGCAATGAGAGCTGAAAGCTAGTAAGTATCATAATTTTTGGGAGCTCTTTATGAGACTTGCAATCCCTGCTTCCCTCTGTGAAGGGCCTTTCCTTTTACTCTTTAGTTGAGTCAGTAAACCTACTCCCTTCTATCTCAGCAAGTATTTTGAGTTGTTGTGTTTCATTCATTCATATGATGATTTATTCAGTCATGTTTATTATATTCCTTGTTTTGCACATTGCTCTTATCTTGATTTTTACTACTTTGAAAGCTATCTTTGAAAACCAGTTATTTGTGAACTCTAGCAAATTATCAACTATTCTTCGACCAAGAGCTAAGTTTGTCATTACCAATTATGATTTACTTTATGTATCTTTATTGTGTTTCCTTTACTCATTGCAAGTTGAGTTATATAATAGTGAGTTGTCTTCTATTATGATCTATGTATTGATGAATGTGATGCTTCTTGTCCGTATTCTTTTATCAACTCTTCACTCCATAAACCTGAGGTCATGTTTATTGAGCTCAGTTTCGCTTGGGGACAAGCGAAGTCTAAGCTTGGGGGAGTTGATACGTCCATTCTGCCAGGGAAATTCCTTCCCGGAGAGGGGAGATCGTCGCCATCAACACCACCATCAAGCTAGACTTCGTCGGGATCATCATCATCATCATCACCACCATCATCACCATCAGCACCCTCATCACCATCTCCATATTGATGTAACAATTGAGTTCAATCTTGCATAGTTCATGGGGAAACTTTCCCGATGTTGATTACTTTTTGCAGTTGATGCTATTGAGTGAACCATTGAATTATTGTTTATGTTCAGATTGTTATACATCATTATTCCATATCTGATCATGATCCATATGATGTCTTGTGAGTAGTTTGTTTTGTTCTTGAGGACATGGGAGAAGTCATGTTGTTAGTAGTGGAGTTGTGTTGAGAAAGATTCAATAGTTTGATATTTAAGTTGTGGTGTACTTCTTATAATGGTGTAATGTGAACGTCGACTACATGACACTTCACCTATATGGGCCTAGGGGAATGCATTGTGTATTTGGATACTAATCGTAGGGGTTGTCAGAGTGACAGAAACCTGAACCCCCGTTAGGAAACCATTGCACAAGGGACGTAAGGGTCTTAGAGTTTAAAGTTGTGGTTAGGTTTCTACCTTAATTACTTTCATGTACTTACGGATGTTTGCAAGGGGTATAATCACAAGTATGTATTAGTCCTAGGAAGGTCGGTACATTAGCACAGGTTCACCCACACAACACTTAGCAAGCTAAAGAAGATTAATCAACTATATGAAGCGAAAGCACTTGACAGTCTTCCCATGTATCCTTGAGAACGTTTGGTCATCTTAAGTAATATACCCGGCTTGTCCTTTGCTGCATAAAGGATTGGGCCACTTGCTGCATTTATTCCTACTGTCTTTTATTTACTCGTACTTTGTTTACTTGCCTTATCAAAAACCCCTAAAAATCCGTTTGCTAAGTATTTGCAGAGAATTCCTGATCCATACCACTAGCCAGCACCTTCTGCTCCTCGTTCGGTTCGACACTCTTACTTATCAAAAATACTGTGATACACCCCTATACTTGTGGGTCATCAATAGCGGTACTATCAAGAGGGGCTCTCGAGTGAGTAACTTGATCATATCCTTCGTGAGAGCTCAAACCTTTGCATACTTGGCATCATATTTCTTGGTTCTTATTTGGATCTTATCCATGTGAGGTTCTTGAGCTTGTGGTAATATTCATAACAAGATCTAGTTCATCGAAAACGGATTTCATATGCATTCTCTATTGCGTTTTTGATATTGGAGGTTTTACCGGATTGTCTTTTAGAGATTGGTAAAACCTTACATTATTTGGTTCTTATCCATGAGAGTATTTAGAGCTTGTGTTAATCTTCATGACAAGCCCAAGTTCATCGAAAACGGATTTCATATGCATTCTCTATTGTGTTTGCGATGTTGGAGGTTTTACCGGTTCGTCTTTTTGAGAGAAGGCAAACCTTTCATTATTTGGTTCTATCCTCCATTCCTGTACTATTATGTTTCCCTGCATGATCTTGTATAGTTTGTTGTCCTCTTTACAACAAGTCCAAGATCATCAAAATCGGAGTGCGGATGCAAAAGTTATGGTTGTTTCCGTATTGTTGTTTCTGTCGGTTTTGCCTTGGCCAGAATGTCCGGAGTGAATAGGCCGGAATGTCCGGCCCGCGCGCTCCACGGCTGTAACGGTTGGATTTTGGAGGACCTATATAAGGGGCCCTTCTTCCCCAATGTTTACCTAACCTTTCTTGCAAGTTTCCCCTCCATTGCTGACCTTCTTGAGCTTGCTATCTCTCAATCCTCCATTGATTCTTGCATATTCTTGAGGGATTTGAAAGAGGAGATCTAGATATACAACCCCACCAATCAATCTCTCCTCTAAGTGAGGGGAACATCTTAGGATCTATATCTTGGAGTCTTTTGTGGATTTCCTCCATTGTTGTTCATGTCTTATTCCCCCATAAGATTTTGTAGCTTTGGTGGAATTTGGGAGTGAAGGACTTGATCACTTCTTGTGTTCTTGCCATTGCATTTGGTGCATTGGTTTGAGTTCTCGTGAGGATTCGATTGGGTGAAAGGTGAGAGGCCTTTTACTCTTGGGTTCTTGGAACCCTAGACGGTTTACTTGTAATTGCAGGTTTGTGGATTACTTGGGGCCTCCAATTAAGTTGTGGAGCTTTCCCCCCAAGCTTGTTTGTTGGGAGCCTCCGATTGAGTTATGGAGACGTGCCCCAATCTTGTGAGATGTTCCGGATTGCCACCGACAGGTGCACCGATAGTGGAAGTGTGGATCAGTCCCGTTGGGGTGAGATTCACAGGAGAACAAGGGATGCCTTTTGTGGCGTTGGTGGTTTGAAACCACCCCCTTTCCAAATGAGACGTACTCCATTGGGAGGAACTCGGTAAAACATCGTCGTCTCCACGTGCCTCGGTTATCTCTATACTCGAGCTTTTACTTATGCACCTTACTTTGTGATAGCCTTCGTGCTTGAAGTCTATATCTTGCTATCACATAGTTGCTTGTCTTGCTTAGCAAAGTTGTTGGTGCACATAGGTGGACCCACTACTAGAGAAAGGCTTATGGATAGATTTATTATCAGTGGAGCATTGTTTTGAATATGCTCCACTAATAATTATCAGTGGCGCATTTAAAAATATGCTCCACTGATATTATTTATAACCAATGGCGCATATCACAAATAATGCGCCACTGATAATGTGGGCCCGGCACTCTGGAGGCCTGTGGACCAAATATCAATGGCGCATATGGATATATGCGCCATTGATATAGTATTATCAGTGGCGCATATGCCATATGCGCCATTGATATTCCCCTCACCAATGGCGCATGTAGATGTAAATGCGCCACTGGTAACTAAGTGGGCCCCACCATCCTGAAAGGTGGCAGAAATATCAGTGGTGCATTTGGTATATGCGCCACTGATACTTGGTACACCAATGGCGCATATAGTGTTAAATGCGCCACTGATAAGTCTTAGGCCCACCACTGGAAAAGGTGGCAGACTTATCAGTGGAGCATTTAGTGCAATATGCGCCATTGATAACTTCGTCTAGATCTACAAGTTGGCCTCCACCACCACCATTCCATTCTTCTCCACCCACCACCCCAAACTAGATCTAGCTCGTCCTCCTCCTCCCCACCACCTCAATTTCTCCATTCTTTTCTCCATTCTTGGTTGTTGAACCTACCTTGCTTCATAGTTTTGTGAGGGGAAGCCTCCTCCAACATCCATCTTGTTCTCCAACAACAACCACACTATCTCGTCGTGGACTTGGCTCGGTAACGATTCTACTAGGCGAGTTGTTGGAGGACATGCATGTGGATGTTTTGTGTGGAGTGTGGACGTCGGTGCGGTGTGTATGTGTGTGCATGCTTATGTTTATGAAGCCTTCTTATTAATTGCGAGAGGGATGGTGTGTTTGCATGGATGTGGTGCATGAATGTTTGCAGGTGATGAAGAAGAAAGCATGTTGCTTGCTCTAGTGGTGTATGGATGTTTGCTGAAATGTCGATTAATTTCCGTTTCGGTAAATTTTTGCACTATCCATATGTCCCATTTTTAGGAGATGTCATGCCGAATTTTTCCGGCAGCCATGCATGCATGCATGTGTGTGTGTGCATGATGGTGATGTGGTTCTAAGATACTCTCTCTTTTTGCTCTATACCGCGCAGGAAACCATGGTTAGACACATGAGCGAAGGTCGAGCAACTAGATACAATAAACGCGCGGTGGCCGACATGATTCTGAACAAGAGGACCTACATAAGATGTCCGTGTCGAACATGCAATCTCGGGAGCTTGGTTGACCCTGATTCCGGAGACCTGGAGAATCACCTGCTCACACGTGGTTTCGTGCGCGGCTATGATTCTGAAGATGACGAGGACGTCAACGATCCTGAAGACGAGGGCGGGCATGATGATCATCACGAAGGAGATGCCGGCGACGGACATGATCATGATCATGAAGGAGATGTCGGCAGCGGCGGACATGATGATCAACACGAAGGAGATGATGAAAGTGATGGGCATGATGATCATCACGAAGGAGGTGTCGGTGGAGAAGACACAGACACACATACGACACGGCTAACCTCGGTCTTTCTGGACCCTCATGTTCAGGAACTGCTTCTCAGGGAGACGAGCAACACCAAAGCTGCTGCCAGGGAGAAAGCCAAGCTAGCACAGATGGAGATAGACGGGAAAACTCCATTGTATCCTGGGTGCCGGCCCGAGGATACCCGCTTGAACATAACGCTCAAGGCTCTGGAGATGAAGGCAGAAAGCAAATGGACCGACGTAAGCTTCAACAAAAACATGAGATTCTGGCAAGAACGTCTTCCCAAGGGGAACACGTGTCCAACTAGTATCGAGGAGGCCAAGAAAATCGTATGTCCTCTCGACCTACCGTATGTTAAGTACCACGCCTGCATTAATGACTGCGCACTTTATCGGGACGAGTACAAGGATAGAACCACATGTCCGGTGTGTGGCCAAGGACGATACAAGAGAGGGAACAAGAAAGTTTCTCGGAAAGTGGTATGGTACTTTCCTATCACTCCCTGTCTGCAGCGGTATTTTGTGGACCCTAAGGAAGCAAAGCTCATGCAATGGCACGCGGAAAGGAAGAAGCCGGCCGAAGATGATCCACATAAGGGAAAGATCCTCACACACCCTTCGGACGCTAGCCAGTGGAACGCAGTGGACATTGACTTTCCAGACTTCGGGGGCAATCCGAGGAACGTCGGGCTTGGTATGAGCACTGATGGACTCAGTCCGTTTAGCAATCAGAGTAGCACACATAGCACCTGGCCCGTGTTTCTATGGCCGTACAACCTCCCTCCCTGGCTATGCACCAAGCAGAGATACGTACACATGTGTATTCTGATTCAGGGGCCTAAACAAGCAGGTATTGACATGCATCTGTATCTCGGGCTACTGAAAGAAGAGTTAGCCACGCTGTGGGAGACGCCAGCCCATACGTGGGACGCATACACAGGAGATTATTTCCCTATGAGAGCCGCGCTACTCACGACGGTGCAGGACTATCCAGGTTACGCATACGTGTCTGCCCAGGTGAACCACGGACACAAAGCATGTGTCAAGTGCATGGATAAGACCCCGCATCTCCAGCTACCAAGGGATCCCGGGTCATCGAAGACCGTGTTCCAACGGACTCGAATGTGGCTTCGAAAGGATCACGCGTGGAGAAAGCATAGAGATATGTTCGATGGCAAAGTAGAGCTCGAAAAAGCCCCACGTCCGAGGAGCGGAGAAGTGATCCAAGATATGTTGGACAACTGGGAAGAGTGCCCTTTGCCTGGAAAGAAGCGTCCGAGGACGAAACCGCTGCATGGTGTGTGGAAAGCTAGGCCTGTTTTCTGGGACCTGCCATATCGGAAATACCTCCACACGCCCCATAGCCTTGATGTCATGCACATCACGAAGAAAGTGTGCGAGAGTCTGCTTGCCACTATCATCAACATGCCGGATAGGACCAAAGACGGGCCGAAAGCAAGGAACGACCTGATGGAACTTGGCATCAAGGAAGAACTTCATGAGACGCTGCCGCCCGATGATGATGATGAGATGGCGCCTGAAGATACTCAAGGTCACCGAAAGGGTTAAGAGGGGAATCGTAGTGTTTCACATAGCTGGTCAACCAATTCTGAGTGAGGAGCTGATCAAAAATGCAAGTAGAGCGATGGCTAACCTGCAACATGGTATTCTATATCTAGAGGAGTGCCTTCTTAAAGAAGCAAATCCATCGTACCCTGTTTTCATGGTCAATGTTTCAACAGGCGCGGGCTTCGTCGATAATGCCCCCGCAGATATCTTCTTCATATCGTATGAGGACATCTTCAAGCTTTTCCATGGCAAGCATATGAACTATAACTTGGTCCGCCTATACGCGCTCCATCGGGCGATGAAGGTCAACAGAGAGAAGACCCCTGGCGTCGCGATAGTGGACCCCTACTTCATGCGTGATAGCCAGTTGGTGAATCCAGTGACCCGGGCCAGCGCAAGGAACTACCTCCAAAATTTCATGGTGGACAACAAGAGTGGAAAAGAGCTTATTTTGCCTTTCTTTCCTGAGTAAGTGCACACACTTGCTCGTCGCCGTAACTTGTCCTTTCTTAGTTTTCGGTTGCTCTTTTTCCAACATTGTTTCGTTTCAATTGTTTTGCGCAGAGACAAATACTGCACACTGATCCTCATTCACCCGAGTTATTCGCTAGCCACGTACTTGGACTCGGGGAGCGAGCAAAAGAAGAAAGACTACACCAACATAAGGAGTCTTCTAGATGATGCTCTCGAGGTATACACCGAAAATGGAGGCGAATTCAAGAAGGGGCGGGAAATTTCAGGGATGGCAGACATGTGTTCAAACACGTAATGAAGTTTGCATGCGTCAAGCAGCCGGATAATAGTGTCAAGGAGGCCTACTACGCCCTCCATCACCTGCGGGCGATCGTCCGGGATGCGCACATCATTACGTTGCCATCTAGTCTCCGAGCATGGGCCAAAGCTAAGGCAAGAATGGATGATGATGAACTTGAGGACGACTTCTTACGCATCCAGACTCAGATTGCGACCATCGTGCAAGAAGATGTCATCACAAGGGGGCCTTATCCTACAAAAGAGCGTTCAGTAAGCGTGAGATCGAAGCACGGCTTGTGGCGCAGGGTGACCGTAGGACATGGACAACGAAAGACGGCTACAAACCGTTCCCGGTGCCGTGTAAAATAAAGTATTCATGATGTAGTGTTCCTAGCTAGCTAGCGCTCAACCGATTTGTGTATCTCGTGTGTGTGTGTGTGTCATAAAATTTAACTTGCCTTAGCTCGAAACGGTCGTTGATGGACTTTGTTTACTTATTACCATATGTATGAAACTTAATAGCTTGCCTTAGATCAAAATCTTCTTTTTTGTGGAGATGCATGTGATGAACATTTTAATTCTTTCTGTTGCATGATATAATACTTATATGCCTTGTGTATAGAGATGCCGTGCTACGTGGTGTTCAGAGGGAGGGTCCCAGGAGTCTACGACGAGTGGGAGGATTGTCATAAGCAAGTGAACAAGTTCAGTGGCAACAGATACAAAGGATACCCGACGAGAGAGCAGGCAGAAGCTAGGTGGAGGAACCACCTCCTTGGAGAGCAGAGAGGCATGAACCAGATGAAGACCTTGATGATCGTGCTCCCTGTCTTGCTCATCACCGCCATTGCGGTTGTACTCTACTCAGTCCTTTAGTAGTTTAGGACTTGGCTAATGATCATGATGATCAACTTGTTGTAATGTGTAATGTATGAGAAGATGAGATCAATTTGTTCTAGACTTGTATAATATTCGGGCACTTGTCACTTTGTCAGGTTCTAATTGATGTGATGATGTATAATTCTAGTGGTATTATTATCTTTGTTTTTACACTATTGTGTATCTGTATAAATACCTGTATATGTACCTGTATATGTACCTGTATAAATACCTGAGAGCCCTGTATTGTGTATACCTGTACGAAACATCAGTGGCGCATATTTTATTCATCCAGTGGCTAATATAGTATCGGTGGCGCATTTGGCTATATGCGCCACTGGTACAATATCAATGGCGCATATTGTATATGCGCCATTGATATCTAATTATCAGTGGCGCGACACTAGTGGCGCATTCCATATGCGCCACTGATAGCAAAAAATATGCTCCACTGATAAGCAATTTTCCACTAGTGACCATAGTATATATAGGTTTTGTGCTTGACAAAGTAAACGCTAGTTTTATTCCGCCTTTGTTAAGCCCATCTCATAAAAGTTTAAAACCGCCTATTCACCCCCTCTAGGCGACATTATGTCCTTTCAGCTGTACTATCAAGATGGACTCTCAAGTTACTCATCATATCTTTTGTAGAGAGCTCAAACATTTGTAAGCATCATATTTCTTGGTTGTTACTTGGTTTTTATCCTTGTGAGGTTTTATAGCTTGTGGTTATCTGCGTGACAAGATTGATCTTACCAAAAGGGTTTCTGGATGAAAGTCTTATTGCATTTTTGGTTTTGGATGCTTTACATGTTCATCTCTTTTAGAGAGCTCAAACATTCCATCTTGTAGTTTATCCTCCTTTGTTGTACTATGATGGTTCTCTACATGATCGTTTAGAGCTTGTTTTTATCTTCAGAACAAGCCCAAGTGATCTTTTTGGTTTGTTGTTTTTGCTGAGTTTTGCCTCCCCCCTCGAAATTTGGCTAAGGACCAAGTAGTGGGACACTCAGTAGGGGGCGGAAGTTTTCCCAGGAAATTCTTTTTGTACCCCCGGAATGAGGGTGCAAAATTTCCTTCACCAGGCCGAAATTTCCCGTGGTGAAGGGGTTCCGTGGCAGAAAACAAAACAAAATCCTATAGTGAACGCACCTAGCCAAGATCTATCTATGCAGATGTAAGGTAACGAGAGATGATTCATTGTTCATACCTTTGAATACCGAAAGCGGTTAACGCAACGCGGGGAACGTGGATGGCATAGTCGTACTCACCCAACCTCAAGGTCGTGAAGCTTCTCGCAAGTCACCCTAGTCCTTGTACGACGTAGCCAACCTCAAGGTGGTGTCAACGTCCAAGATCCAAGCCCCAATCAATAGCACCACAAGTGGCGGTGCCTCGTGGCCTTACATACATCCGATGTAGACATGTCTCTCGGGTTCCGGTCCAACAAAGCAGCGGAAGAAGATTGATCCGGACCGAGTCCAACAACACGCCGACGTGCGTATGGTGGAGAAACCCTTATCCCCGTATGTAGTTCCTATCTTGGAAACCACATGTGAGGGAGAGGGAGAGAAAATAGGCAAAGCCAATTAATGAGATGTATTTGGGGATAGGGGTGCCCATCTTTATATAGGTGGAAGGGAGACACTATCTCCCTCAAAGTCCTGGGGTGGGACTAAGCATGAGGGAGGAGGTGGCGGTCAGCCCCCCACATGGGACCCACATGGTGGGAGGGTCCACTAGGACCGGCGACCCCCTCTTAGGACTCCTCCGGTGAGGCCCAATTAGGTGGGCTGCCCCATAAATCCATTTTAACATATATTTTTAATATTAATTCATTTATTTAATATTAAATACATATTATTTAATACCTATCATTCCAAAAAACCTTTTGGACCCCTCCGATCATCATCGGATATCCCCAGAACCATTCCGGTATCACCCCGGAACTATTTCAGAGTTCTCTCTCTTTTCTCCTACGATCTCGAATCAATCCCTAAGCGTCATCTACCCTTAAGTATGACACCCTATGGTTCGGTAATACGCAAACATGATCAAGACACTCTCCGATCAATGACCAACATCGGTATCTAGAAACACATGATGGCCCCCATGCATTCCACGAATAACTTGATCGTTTGAACCTTGAACGTCGAGTCTCATTCCCTTTGCTCTATGATACTTAGTTTATCCAAGATCTGATCTTCAGTATCTACATGCCTAGTTCGATCTTGTTACTGACAAACACATTTACTCGTTCATGTGATATTACATCCCCGTGACCTAGTCACATGTTTGCAAACTTATAGATGTAATCACATCGAGTGGGCCTAGGGTACCTATCCATCACTCGAATGGGCGAATCCCGACTTGATGCATATGCCTCAACCTATTCCTTTGGAATACCCAATACACACCTTTATGGTCATCCAGTTATGGTCATGACAGTTGATGTGATCAAAGAAGCCATAGGAGATAGTGATTAAATATGATCTCATGGTCGAATGACTGAGTTAGTACACTTTGCTAGATATCAAAATGTTGAACTTTATGACCGGATCACATTGCAATACTAGGATTGGGTGTTGTCCATCACTTCATTCATCTAATGAAGTGACCTCATTGTTAGTTGTTGTGGTAAAATCCATGATCGGGAAACCTCGATCATCATCTGCCCAACGAACTAGTCTAGAGGATACTAGGGACATGGTTTGTTTATATATCACACCTGTTTTATTAATACAGTTCTAGCATGATACAAAACTATTACGAACTAATGAGATATGTCAATAAAAACATCTTTATTATTGGACTCTAGGGCATATCTCCTCCGAGAGGGGGAATTTCTGTGGTAAAATGGCTTTAATTATCATATTTCGTGGGGACCTATAAAAGCCCCCTTCTTCCCCATTTGTTGGTTGTTTTCTCCCCTTCTCTCCCCACCATTATTGACCTTCAAGAGCTTTCCCTTACTCTTTTTTCACTTATATTTATTAGATCTTTTTTAGGGAAAATAGAGGATATCAAGATCTACATTTCTGCCAATCAATATATCCTCTAAGTAAGGGGACCTATTGAATCCAGATCTCCGAGTCTTTTGTGGATTTCATACTTTGTTCTTCCTCTCATGTTTCTCCATATCATTAGTTGTTGTGGTGGGATTTGATAGAAAAGGTTGAGAACTTGTTTTCTTGCCATTGCATTTTGTGCATCAGTTTGAGTTCTCCACAGAGAATTAGTTGGTGAAAGTATGAGAAGCTTATTGCTCTTGGGTTCTTGGAACCCGAAGCTTATTCCCAGATCTTGCTCCTCTCAGATTCTTGGGACTCTAGACGGCTTGGTGGTGCCGCAGAGCTCAATCATTGTAGTGTAAAGCTCGACGCAGGATTACTTGGGAGACTCCAATTGGGTTGTGGAGATTGCTCCAAGCTTATACGGGTTCGATGACCGACCTCAAGGGTCCCATAGTGGATCATGGCATCTTGCATTGTGCAAGAGCGCAAGGACATTACAATGAGCCATTGTGGCGCTTGGGGAGAACACCTCTCCAACGGAGACTAGCTTCCTTTGGGAAGTGAACTTCGAGATACATCGTCATCACCGTGCGTCTCGATTATTCCTATATCCAACCTCTTTACTTATGCAGTTTATTTCGTGATGGCGTTCGTGCTTGAAATTATTTATCTTGCTATCACGTAGTTGCTTGCCTTGTTTAGCATAAGTTGTTGGTCGTGGTGCACATAGTTGAATTTTAGCATATTTAGTTTTTGAATTTGATAAATTAAATATTAGTTTTATTCGGTATTTATTAGAGTTAAAACCGTAATAATTTTTAAACGGCCATCCAACCCCCCTCCCCCCCTTTTCTTTACGGCCAAAGAGGTAGCGAGGAGGACATAGTGCGGCGATCGACAATGCAAAGGACATGGAGAGAGGGGACCATTCTGTACGACGACCACAATGGGGTTGTGAAAAAAAATAACTAACCCTCATAAAAATTTCAGCCAAAAATGAATCGTGCTAGAAAATAATTTTGAAACCAACCATTTTTCTTAACGGCCCACACCGAAGCATTGAGGTTGCACAACTCGATACCACTGGTCAAGAAGTTCGTCTTGAGGTTCCAATATTGTTTGGCACTTGAATCCGACGTGGACAGTGTCAACGCTTTGAACCAGGGCATTTGGATGCCTAAGCTGAACGTCATGATGTGTGACCTTAACCCTTGCGACCTCAACACCACGGTTCATGACACTGAGCTTAGAGATCTCAACTCCTCGGTTCAAAGCATTGACCCTGTCCCCGTTGGATACAAGCACCAAAGTACCAAATCATGTCGGAACCTCAACACCTTGACTCGTGGCATCAATAACAATGCCCTGGTGTAGGGAGTGAACAAAAGGTTTAAATATGAAAATATTTTCCAAGATGGTTTATTTCGTGTTAAACTTTCAGTTGAGTCCAGCCTTGTTTGGGCAATGTTTAACACCTAAATTTGGGAACATTATCGTTTTTATTTCATCCAGTGACAAGCTGGCTGCCATAACTGCAAGATCATTTTTCATCCTTGCCGGTATAGTAATGGCGAAATGCGCACGAGAAGTCTTTGACATCGCAGCCCTCGTCGCATAACTTCCGGTAACTGCAGAAAGTAGTGCTTAGTCATGCGTGAAAAAAGAGGTGAACTGTGAGGTTCTCTGAATTTTTTGGTAATGTTATTTGGTCAATACTCTTACATCTCAAGTGCTTCAGAGCCCATGGGACATTTGAAGCCAACACCAGATGCAGAGTCCATGGCCAAATCCAGATCTTTAGCCTGCAGAGGAATGTAAATGATCAAGTACGAGCCCTGTTCAATATGATATTATTCAGATAGCTACAACTTATTTTGTTAAGGGGAAACCTATCGAACACATATTGATGTGAGTACAAGGTTTGACGAGGAATGCTCAAGCAGAACATTTTTTGTTGCATTCGAATCATACCATTAGTTTGGAGGTGAAACCACCATCATAATTCCTCGACGAAGGCACGCCTGCCATTACTCCAGGAACTGGGTTATATGTGTCACTGTTGAAGTTAGCCCCAAAAAGAGTGTACAAAGTTATAAACTTCAGATGATGCAACTTATAAGTTATGAGCTGAAGATTAGAAAACTACTTTCAATGGTTCCTTGCACCTGAATACAACATTATGCTCCACTGCCACAATTTAATGTTTGGAGAAGTAAAGCTCGTCTTATACTGCATCTCAAACCACAACAGAATAGGTGAGAAGGACAGTACCTACTCCAGCAGCGAGCGCTAGAGCAATTGAATATGTCTGTGAGAGTGCTTGCTTTGATCCCAAGATTCTGACCAAGAGCAAAGGCCTCGGAGACCCCAAGCATACTGATAGCCATAGCCATGTTGTTACATATCTTTGCAGCCTTAAAAATCCATATCAAAGTGAGTTGGAATCATCTGTGCATCAATAATTATGTAGGGAAATCTCCATGAAAAGCTAGACTAAGTCAAACTTACCGAGCCATTTCCAGCCCCACCACAGTAGATAAGCTTTTTTCCCATTGCAAGAAGTAATGGCTTCGCTGCTACATATGCTTCCTCTAAACCACCCACCTATATATTATTTCTTTCCACCAAGTAAGACTCAAGCCCTTTTATCTTCTAATATAATTGTTTGACCTGACAAAGTCTCAGTATTTTCCTGGTGGTAATAATAAGTCATGGGAGCCAAGGAATTATACCATGAAAGTCAGTGTCCCGGCTTCTGCGGCAGGAACACCTCCGGACACAGGAGCATCCAACATCATCGGCTTTTGGACATAGCCTGAAGATATAGAAAAGGCACACATGCATAACTCAAATGTTCACTAACAGTTTTACTGGGGACAAAACAAATAAAGAAAGGAAAGATAGCAGTTGGTTTCAGCTTCTCTACATGTAGACTAAAGTATTCAAGTTTTCAGCTGCTAATTGAAGATAGCGGTTTTGTATGATGGCAGATCATAACCTTTCTTTCCTTTCAGATTGCATCTTGACATGTCCATGGAAATCTTTCTTGATGTTTGTGGATCAACTGTAGATGAATCTATGTATAACCATGGTCCAAGGAGGCCCCCATTACCGAGCAAGCCGCTCCGCCCATTGTATACGTCTAATACCTGAAAAGAACCTGTGAGCAATCAAAATTTGATTTGCTGAAGGATTTGAATGTATATTTGAGTTACAGTGCTACCATCTTCTCTTAATAAAGGATACTAAATCTTTAGCTCTGCTCTACGACATTGCTTCAAGAAGGATATTACCTCTACTTGTTTATAGCATGATCCAGGTGGTGAAAGGAACTAGAGAAAAAGAGTGATCTCTTGGTATAACCAACTCACATGGGAAGAGGAAGGCAGCATGGTAATTACGACATCGCTCGACTCGGACACTTCAAGCGGCGACTGTTTCGTGGGAATTCCATCGTCTGAGAACCTCTTCATGGCATTCTCGTTGCTGAATATCACAGATTCAATGTTTGTTGGATGGTCTAATGGTAGTTTGAACTTAGAAGGCAACCATAGAATGACTCATTAGATTAAGGTACTCGGATTTTTTTAATTTTAAATATGAATTAGTAAGCAAACCAATGTTGATGACAAAAAACGGAAGTAGGTAAGCAGGGGCTTACACATCATGAACAGACACTCTGTATCCAGCATTTATCAGGTTTCTTGCCATATGAGAGCCCATATTCCCGAGTCCTATGAATCCAACACTCTGCAACAATGCAACACAATGTTGACGTCTATCTAACTATCTTAAATCAGAAGGATGCATTGAACAAAGATCATGAGCTCTTTCCATTTTAACTGAGCTCTGCTAAAATTTTAGAGCTGATACAGCAGAGAAACGAGTTGTGCATTTGGACGTGGATGCTGCAAGAATTAAAGAAGGCAAGATGCGTATAGGGCATAGAGGGAGAACCTCCATGTGAGACGGAATCGCAGCAGAGGAGAAGGCCCGGAGCCGGAGGCAGTTCTTCCAGCCCCATCCCTGTACCTTAGAACCAACTCTCCGCCATCCAACACCACCCAATCCCATGCTCGCCGCTCTCAACTAGTGCTAGTCGAACCTGGACTGTTCGCTGCACAAAACACAAGCGGAGTATCAGAACCGATCCATGGGTCATCATCATCAACAAGTGGAAAACGGAATCGAGATTCGCCAAAATCCAACGCCTAACGCCCGATTTCTCAGTTGCCCATCTCGCGGAACACGGGGAATCGAGTGACCGGAAGAACAGGGAGGAGGAGAAGCGGGACTGCGGGAGCTTACCGGTGGGAGAACAGCAGGTAGTGAGGTGGGAAGGGATTCCGGCGTGGCGTGGCGTGCGCGTCATGTGCATATCGCTTCGCCGGCGCCGAGTCATCACACATCACACTCTCGGACTGATCGGAAAGAGACAGACTCAGAAAAAAGAGACAGACTCGCACGCCACGTCTTCTCTGTCCTTCAGCTAGGGACGCAGAGCCTAATTTTCGCACGGGTTTCGTTTTCTAGTCTGTTTTAGAGAATTCATACGATTTGAAGGAACCGATCAGAGAAGGATAATGCTACTAAATAATTTATTCGGAAAATTAGTTAGCATTATCCAACAGTTTTTTTAACCGAATAACCTGATTTTAACTGAAATTATAGCATAGTAAATGGTTAACGAGTTACTGAGTGTGTCAGTGAAAGCGCTCACTTACGTAGTCATAGTAACAAATATTTTTTAGACGGTAGGCTCGAGCAGAACCCGACTTTAAATTAATAAAACCATAACTAGCAGGGTACAAACAATGTTCGAAACCTAACACCAACATAGCGGCACAAAACACCACACAAAGTTCATGAGCTTCAAGCTCCACACTCCACGCATACCAGCACCCCACTAATGCCGCACAAAGACCACCGTAGGCAGCACGTGCCAACGCACAGTACGAGAACGGATACAAGAGATGATCATCGAAGGGGATCATGTAGCGTCCTCTCGAAGTGTGATGTAGGGTTGACGAATCCTCACAATCGTCAGATCCATTGCCTCGTGATCTTGTCTTCTAGATAATGGCTTTCACACCTGAAGATACATAGACAATTTGTATAAATCATTAGCCGGGTGGGCCAGGAAACCCTCCCCACTAGAGAATTTGTTGCGTATGTTCCAAAGTGTCCAACATAATGCCACGCAAGAAATCGTGAGCACTCTTCTAACTTGACCCGAGTGTTGCTAAAGGAACCTAAAGACGTCGTACAGGAAAGCGGTTCCCTAACCGTGCTCCACATAAATTCCGCAAGGCAGCACGAGAAGAAAATATGGTTTGTGTCCTCATACTCCCCACACAAAGCACATCCGCTAGTGGAGGGGCCCCATTTGCCAAATGTTCCAGTTCGAGGGCAGTCGCCTCCTCAAAAGCTGCCACACGAACACTCACACGTTAAGAGGGATGGAGATTCTCCAGATTTCGCTGAAGTATTGCTCGGGGTGCCCTGGCACAGTTTACGATAAAGGGACCGAACCGATAACCTCCCTGAGGGCTCTAACATCCAGCGGAATTCATCCGGTTCGAGAGAAATCCATACCCCGTCGATCTCTCTATGCAGATTGTCCATGGGCAATGCGCCCGAAACCCAAAGCCCTCCTTAACGGGATTAGCCAGCCATGAGCCATCTACGCTTTGGCCATCAAAATCCCAAGGTCCTCAGCAATAGCAAACAACTCGGGGAGTCGACCCCTCAGGGGCCCGGGCCCCTGCCACCAGTCCTCCCAGAGTCAGGTAGAAGCACCGTTGTGAACCTCATGTTTTCCCCCAAGAAGAAGAGGTGCTTTACTTTCTGGATCACATTCCCTAATTGTGACCCTGGGCGATGAGTATCCACCACTGGGAGGTATTTCCCCTAGATATATTTAGCTCTAATAATGTCTGACCAAAGCTCGTGAACACTGGAGTAGAGTTTCCAGATCCATTTAACTATAAGACACACATTCATCGGCTTGGTGTCTATGATGCTAAGGCCCCCCAAGGCTTTCGGTTTGCATAGAGCCGACCGCCTGATGCAATGGTATTTCATCTTCGTGTTGTTCCCTTCCTTGTAGAAGCAGGCACGAGGTTTATCCTTCCCCCAATGGATCCCATCTCCAAACAGACACATTCCCATAGCGGGAGGTTCGAGAGACAGGCGCTGATGAGCGTAAGCCTCGCGACTGAGGACATAAATTTGCCCATCCATGGGTCTTCCCTATTAGCCACTTTTCCCAGCGGAGGACCCAAATCCACTACCGTAAGGGACCTATCACTAATGGGGAGGCCAATATAGGTAACGAGCCATGTTTACAGTTAAGCAGATTGGAAATCTGCTACCCCTCCTCATCTGAGGCGCCCAAGACCATAACCTTAGTCTTATGGGAGTTAATCCTAAGATGACATGATCTCAAAGCGGAGGAGAATAAATTTGAGGTTGGCTAACGCCATAGTAACAAATATGGAGTCTAAACTTAATAGGACTGTCGTTGGATTGAAGACAAGTACGCCATGAGGGGGTCCTCGAGGCATGAGAAAAAGTGGGGTGTAAGACGTACGGTTGTCCGGGATGGTGAACACACTGCTTTACCAGGTTTAGATCCGACTACGATGGTCAGATCCTACTTCCTGCTAGAATCCACTATAATGGCAAAGCCGAAGGTTTACAGAGGATTACAAGGATCATTATTATCTTTGTGAGTTGTGAGATTTGTTGCCCTTAAGTCTAGCCCCTAGGTCAGCTTATATTAGTCATCCGACCTAGGGTTTATAGGAGAAATCTATCCGGCTACGATACAGAGTCAGTACAAAGTACAACTTGGATTACAATTCTATCTACATGCCTAAGTTGGTAAGTCTTCTGGACCTTCCCATAGCCAAATGGGCCTCCATCTTCTTTCCCTGACTGGGCCACCCGTGGAGCAAAGCTCTAACCCGGAGTGGGCCACCCTGGTCAGTGAGTAGTAGTGGGTATGTCCGGAAAGTATATCCCCAACTGTAGCTCCCGGAAGCCTCCAAGATTTAAAGTCAGATTTCTTCGTCTAGCTTCAATGTTCTTTGGCTACATAATCTTGAAGGGTTCCGGAAACTCCAAATAAAAATTATAGGATCCGAGTCATTGTAAGTAGAATTTGTTGGTTCATCATTATCATTCACGTGCTCGTTTTCAAACTAGGCCAAAAAAATCTTTGGTGACATAACCCGACAACGTTTAAGGTCTTGTCATGTCACTGACATTTATACTGTCAGCGTGGCTGTTAGTGGGTCCAGCATCGCGCGGAACTGAGGTGTAGATGATGCAGCCCAACATATGGCATTCACCATTAGTCCACATCATGATACACCGACCATACCTACAAAGGTGAACTCCTTCCATAGCATGTATTCCTTTTGTTATCACATGAGTGGGATCCTACATGAGATGAGTGCCTATTGTATGAGCATGCTTATGACCATGATGAATATAGAAGAAGACAAGGATGCCCCAGGAGCCAAGAATCCCAAGCAAGAAGCATGGGAGAGGAGGCGGAAGAAGCTTTCGGCACCAAGCCCGGTGCCACCTGATCCGCCGCCATCCCGGTGTCAGGCCTAGCGCGCCGACCCTACCACAGGAACCACTTTGGTCCATCGGACTAGCTGGCGCACTATCAAAAGACACACCTATATACTGTTCCGGCGCTCGCCGACCACTCCGGTGCCCCCCCTCCCCCCCCCGATCGATCCGGCCCCAGAACCGGGGTCGTCAAACTTACCGCTGAAACCGCTTATTGATGCGCTCGACTTTCGACGTAGAGCTCGTTGGGAACTCCAAGAGGAAGGTATGATGCGCACAGCAGTAAGTTTTCCCTTAGTTATGAAACCAAGGTTTAATCGAACCAGTAGGAGCAAGGAAACACCCCAAAGGTGTTACTAGCTGAGCTTTGGCAGGGCGCACTACCGGTGCTAGTAGCAACGTGGAGACCTGCACAACACAACCACAGAACTTTGTCCCCAACTTGTGATGAGGTTGTGAATCTCACCGTGTTTTGTGGAAAACAAAGGATTAAACGTATCGAATGGAAAGAAGCAAAAGTTTGCAGAAAGTAAACACAAAGCAGAAACAGTTTATAGATTGTATGTAAAGAAAAAGGACTGGGATCCATAGTTCACTAGAGGTGGCTCTCCTTAGATAGATAACATGCTGGGTGAACAAATTACAGCGGGGCAATTGACAAACACCGAGAAAGCAATACATGCATATACTAATCATCTTGACTCCTCTGAGACTTGATTGGGCATTACAACATTATACATAGACCGCCATCCAACTGCATCTATGACTAATAATCCACCTTCAAGTTATCATCCGAACCCCCTCCAGTATTAAGTTGCAAGCAACAGATGATTGCTTTATGAACTGCGTGTAAAGTAAACAATACGATTGTTCTATGAACAAAGGATTGCTGTTTTCTCCCTAGTAGCAACAGCACATCTAGTACCTTAGATATTTCTGTCACTTCCCCAGATTACCAGAGGCATGAACCCACTATCGAGCATAAATACTAACTCTTGGAGTTGCTAGCATCTACTTGGCCAAGATAGCTACTAACAACGGAAAGCATGCAAGATCTCAAATAACAAAGACATGATAGAATCAATAATCAATCTCAAATAGCATCTCAATATCCATCGGATCCCCGCAAACACAACATGTATGAATTACAAATAGATGATCTTGATCATGAACGGAGCTCACAAGATCTAAACATGAAAGCACAAAGGAGGAGAACCAGCCATCTAGCTACTACATGGATCTGTAGTCCAAGGATGAACTACTCACGCATCACACCGGAGGCTTGCATGGTGATGAAGAAGGCCTCTAGAGTGAATTCCCCTCTCTGGCAGGGTGCCGGCAAGAGATTCAGATCCCTCCCGATCTAGGGATGGAGATGACGGCAGTTACAGACTCTTTCGTGGATTTTTGATCGGGTACTTAGGGTTTTCGTCCTGAGGTCAATATATAGGCGGAAGGAGAGGCCGAGAGGGTGACGGGAGCCACCACACCACCCCCTGGCGCGGGCCCAGCCTGGGCGCGCGGCCAGGTGGTGTGGCCGGCCCCTGGCCCTTCTCCGTCTCGTATTCTGGCACTTGATCACTTCCGGAAAAATAGGCACTTTGGCTTTTGTCCCGTCCAATTCCGAGAATATTCATTTTCTGACTTTCCTGGAACCAAAAACAACAGAAAACAGGCAGCTGGCACTGTGGCTCTTGTTAATAGGTTAGTCCAAGAAATCATATGAAAAGTATTCCAAAGTTGGAACAAAACACAAGAAAGTGGATAAAACTAAGAATGGAACATCAAAAATTATAGATACATTTGCAATGTATCAACATCCCCAAGCTTAACTCCTGCTCGTCCTCGAGTAGGTAAGTGATAAAAAGAAAGAACAATTTTTGAGGTGACATGCACCATCAAAGACTTTATCAAAGTATTTGCAAAACATTCAAAGCTGGGATCATAGTACTTCAATCATAACATGAAAGACAAAGTTCTAGTAATAAGCAAAGAAACTATGATGCAACATGAAAAGGCACAAACAAAAGATTCATGAATAACAATGCTTTGCAAGACCTTTGTTTGTTTCACATAAAGAAAACATAGCATAATAGTATTCAGGTTGTCCCTCAATAGAGTAGCAAATATAAATGCATAGGACACCTTCAAAGTTCATAAGAGTGAGTAGATACAATAGTTTAAAACAAGCAATAGCAAGTTATGCATCAATCAACTAGTCTTGGGACAATGCACATAGAACTAAGAATGTCCACTATGCTCTCAAAGTAGGTGCATAAAGATAGAAGGTGGAGACTCAATATAATGGTGGAAGAAAGGCCTTTTGTAAAAGGAAGTAGGGATTCAAGTCTCATAAAGAGCTTCCAAAAATTATGGTACTTATAGTTTTCAGCTCTCATTGCCCCTATCATAAGCATCTTGAAGGTGATTAAGGTTAAAGTGACACAACTAAGAGGATATGCTTGACAAGTTATAAACCGAAATCTCATGCCTCTTACTTACGAAGACCGATCCTCATGCTACTCAACTTCAGTCACGAGTAAGCTCTTGTCATTGTAAGTATATGTGTATCATTAAGAATCGCCAACGGGGTACCCCTTGCACATGATACGGGAGCTTTCCCATAATCAAAATGACAAGGCAAGCAGACAATGAGCATCTCAACGATCTTTTTATTTGCTATTTGCATAGGTTTTTATTGAGGATGCTTCATAGAGTGCTCATTATGGTGATGCTACAAGTTTCCACCATGATTAGGCATGGCTTAGGCTAGCGGCCCAGGCATTTCTCTAACACACATACAAACAAGTTCCACTTTTATTTCACACCGCCGGGATTCGTAAGCAAAAGAACATGATATCAACGGGGTACAAAGTACAAGTGCAATGTTGAAAGCGTTCCCCATGGTACATGGTTCTGCTAATTTCAACTTATAAAGCGCAAGCATATACGCAACAAAGAAGGACCCAATGGTTCAAGTTTATTAGAGGCAATAAAATAAAGTGTGACATCAAGTTCGTGAGAGCTTTAATCACTAGTTTTCTCATAACAAGTGGAAGGTAAACAAAAGCATGAATATACTTGGAATAGCATAGCTAGTAGGTAGGTATGGTGGACTCTTTGGAATAAGTTGGTTTAGGGAGTTGGATGCATGAGTGGAACTCATACTTTGTTGTGGAGGCTAGCAAAAGACTGGGAGCGACAAACTAAGAGAGCAATAATGGCCATAATCATGCAGAGCGACAAAACATCATTGATCAAAGCATAAAGTATACTACAAGTTGAAAACTAAAGGATCATAAAGGCTATGGTGACTTTGGATAGTCATAACATGGTGTGAGCATGCGCCAAGTCAACCCAAATAAAGCATCAAAGGAGAATACCACTATACTATGCTTTAATATGCTAAAACAACGCATGATTCATCCAAGGCACATTAAGCAATCTCAATTGTTTATAACAAGTCATGCTACAGCAAAGAATACTAAGCATAAAGCCAAAACAATATCAAGCATGGCATGACAAAGCATAGGCCACAGTCAAAAACGAGCTCTCTTTACCACTTAAGCATGAGCTTTCCTACTCTTTTCCAAACCAAACCAAACTATTTGAAAACCAATGTATGAAAGAGGGGGTCCAACCAATTTATTCAGAAAAATAAGCAAACCAAGAAAACGAAAAACCAAAATAAAAACGAAAAAGAAGACGCTCCAAGAAAAACACAACTGTGCATGAAACAATAATAATGAAGCGTTTGGAAAAAACCTGGGATTTTTATTGATGAAGAATGGGATGCCTTGAGCATCCCCAAGCTTTGATGCTTGTACTTCTTGGATATTTCTTGGGGTGACACGCGTGGCATCCCCAAACTTGAGCTTTAGTCCATCCTTCATCTCATTACTCATTCCTTCCATACACCTGAAATTTTTCCTTCATACAAAACTTCACACAATCTCATTAGCAACATTAGTGCACTTAAGATAAATAAGTCTCAAGGTTCAGTTCTAACACCAAATAAACTTCCATTTGAACACTAGCTACTGTAGCAATTCCCTCAAAAAGCTAAATTCCCCAAAAGAACTCAAGAAGGAACTAACAAGAAACAAATGCAGAAAATGGCAGAAATCTGTCAAAACAGACCAGCAGGTAAAACGAATTTTTTCGAATACCTTTTGTTGCTCAAATCAAAAAGTGTTGAACTAACGAAAGTTAGATAAAAACCTGGCGCAGAAGCACAAACAATTACAGATTAATCCAACATACATAGCTCTCTCACGAATTTTTACGGTGAAGCACAAAAATCTGTTTCGGGACAGCAACTTTCCCAATCATTACTTCTCTCTCATTAGAGGTTACTCTTGGCACAAAAAGCAAATAAAAAGGATAAGGAGAGGTTATTACAGAGGTAATAACTTCCAAGACTCATCTAAAACTTTTGGGTTATCTTCCAATAAGTACTTTTCTTTAACGCTTTTAAGTTAGGCATAAGAAGCAAAGAAAGAATCAAGTGTTCTCAAATGAAGAAGCATTAAGACCAAATTTTGTTTTCATAGGAGAAGCAAAAGAAATCTTTTCTCTCTTTCTAGGGAAGTGTTCTATACCTTTCTTGAGTGAGAGTTGATATTTAATGGTGCCTTCTTTCATATCAATGATGGCACCAACAGTTCTAAGAAAAGGTCTTCCCAAAGTAATAGGACAAGAAGCATTGTATTCAACATCCAAAACATAGAAATCAACGGGGACATAAGAATCGTTAACCATAATAAGAACATCATTAAGACTCCCCATGAGTTTCTTTTTAGCATTAGCATCAAGTGGGACATTCAAATAACAATCTTCAAGAGGAGGCAAATCAAGCATATCATAAATCCTTCTAGGCATAATAGAAACACTACTATCAAGATCACACAAAACTTTGAAATCAAAGTCATTCACTTTCATATTAATGATGGGTTCCCAACGATCCTCTTGAAGGGAATATGCCCGAGAGGCAATAATAAAGTGGTTGTTATCTTATTCCACGTTTATGATAAATGTTTATTTTGCATGCTAAAATTGTATTGATCGGAAACATCAATACATGTGTGTTTAATAAACAAAAAGGGTTCCTAGTTATGCCTATCTTATAGACTAGCTTGTTGATTAACAACATGATCAAGGTTTCCTGATCATGGTCATTGGATGTTGTTAATAACAAGGTCACACCATTAGTGGAATGATGTGATGAACATTCATCCGAAGTATAGCATTACGATCAAAGTCATTATGTTTATATTGCTATAACATCATACGAAGTAATCTTTATCCTTAGACCATGAGATCATGTTAATTGCTAACACCGGAAGAGTATCTTGATAACATCAAACGTCACACCGTAACAGGGTGACTATAAAGATGGGTTCAGTGCTACGAAGGTGTTATGTTGAGGCTCATGGATCAAGAGTGGAATTTGTCAATCCCGATGACGGATAGATATACTCTAGGCCCTCTCGGTGATATCACATTAAGATAGCTTGCAAGCAAGTGATGTGATCACTAGAATGTTATATCACGGGAACAAGAAAAGAGTGCATGTCGGTAACAAGATTAAACTAGGTATGGAGATACGATGATCGAATCTCAGACATGTAATATATCGCGAGACAAAAGGATTAAATTACAAGCGTTAAAGGTTCTCACGATCATAGAAGTCATTGTTGAATATGCAGGAGTCGGTATGGATCTCCAGGTCCCTCTTCTGACTATTGATCTGGGAGGAGTCTCAATCATGTCTGCATTATTCGCGAACCATAGGGTGACACACTTAAGAGTTACCAGACACCATTTTGGAGAACATATGTTTCAGATGAAAGAATTGCAAAGCGCAGGAATTGTTTCGATAGAAACCGGAAATTGTTTCGGGTGAAATTGCAGAAAGTGGTTCTGCATGTGATATTGAAATATTGCAAGGGGCTATATGTGAATGTTTGTTAATTAAAGTAATTAACAAAATTCTGAATAAATTTAATAAAAGTGTTTTATTAAATGAGAGAGCATTAAACTTGGAGAATTTTAATGCATTTAAAGTGGAGACTTTAAAAGGGAATGTGAAGAGGCATTTTAATGTGGAGGGGTTACCACCGCATGAATGGGGGAGGTGAGGGGTCACCCCCCCATGCGCCGGCCATGGAGAGTAGGGGCACCCCCTCCTCCTATAAAAGGCCACCCATTCCCTCCTTCATCCTCACACCTCCTTGTGAAGGATCTCTCCCCCCCTCTAGAATTATTCCCCCATGGTCTCGGATTAGCGAGATACATGTTCCCGGTGGCATTTCGTCTGGAAGGAGTTGCTGCTTCCGCTGGATCGCTGGAGCGAGTAGGTGGAGGTTGTCCGATGGCTTGAACGTGCGTGTGAGTGCGGATGCGCTGCTGACTTGCGGCGCTCGGACTTCCTCACGATCTTGAGATCGGCAAGTGTACGACTACATCAACCACGAGTTCCTACTCGTTAACAAAACTCGTTGTCTTCGAGGGTAAGTTCTCGTTGGATGTATGTCCACCCATTGCTTTGTACCTAGTAGATAGATCTTGGCGTGTAGTTCTTATCGTAGCATTTTTTTGTTTTCTATGCTGCGGATCCAACAGCGGTATCAGAGCCTGATCAATGCGTAGGTGCTTTGCACGGGTAGTACACATATGTTGATATGTGGGCGATGATGATCATGTTATTGCATCTTCTATGTATTTTGGATATTGGTGGCATAGTGGGATGAAGCGGCCCGGACCAACCTTACATGTCATCGTACATGAGACCGGTTCCATGACTGACATGCAACTAGTTTTGCATAAGTGGATGGCGGGTGTCTGTCTATCCTACTGTAGTCAATATCTGATTTACAACGAGTTTCTAATAATTTGGTTATCCTCGTTGTGGTTCATGTTCGTAGGTAAGAACGGTTCTATCTCCGAAAGCCCTAAGCCACGTAAAACTTGCAATTGATAAATTAGAGGCGTCTAGTTTAGATCGTTGCTAGGCTAGTGTCTTGATATGGTATTGTTGTAAGTAGATGTATGATAGATACTCTTACAACACACTCAACGTGTAAGTTCCATAGACCTTGGCCTTACACACAAAGGAATGATAGAGATCATACCACGATGCAAGTGATAGAGATCAAATGCATGGACCATATCATCTCACTTTACACATTAGATGTTAGCATCTTATACTCCTAGTTTGGCGCTTTCTATAGCATTGTAAGATGATCCATCTTTTAGATATCAAGATAAAAATGTGTTCTTCCTTAAGTATGCACCGTTCTGTGGATCGTGTTTCGAGACATCACGTGATGATCGGGTGTACTCGAATCTACGCTTTCATAGGAATGGGTGTAAGACCGTTTTACACACGCGAATACTAAGGTTCTTACTTGGTGAGCCTAGCATGTACAGACATGGCCTTGGAACACGGACCGAAAGGTTAAGCATGAGTCATATAGTTGATATGATGCCCATATAGATGCTCGCCTTTGAAGCTACATCAACTCACGTGATGATCGGACTTGGTGTAGTGGATTTGGTTCATGTAATCACCAAAAAGGCACGAGGGATGTCGTTTTTGAGTGGGAGTTCATTTCTAATTAGGATTAGTCGAACTAAATTTATCATAAACTAAATCGAAGTGAATTTGCATAATTTGTTGTAGTCATTGGCATCTATTCACTACCTTATGCTTAGTTTTTATTTGAGATAATAGAACTATAGAATTCTGGATATTTACTTTATGAACTGGTATCGTATTGTTTTGAATGTCAATTTAAACTTTAGAAGTCATATTGCAAACTTTCAGCAAACTCTATTTACTCCATGAAGTTTAATAAGTAGTATTAAATCAAGAGTAAGAATTCAATGCTAGTATCTAAAGTATCATGTTTGCCTCCATGATTATTGATATTCAAAAAGTTGTTTTAATATCAAGATTATATTGGAGCTGAAAATTGTTTCAGAAACCATCATGTGTGAAAGATATTGTGATATCTGAAACAATGTTTTTGGTTGCATTATGATAGAGTATAATTTATAAAAATACATGTTCTCATATTGTATGAGAATTTGTGAAGGATGGAGATGCTAGGCATCCAAATCTACCAAAAAGGTTTTGGGAACTGATATTATACTCGCGATTCTTCCTTATAGGCTATAGTAGCTTGATCATGAAAGTTGTCATGATAAGGATGAATAGAAGATGTAAGTAAAATGTTTACTACACTAATAGATTACTAAAGAATGGATTTTTGAAAGAATGCCAAACATTTGATGATGGTGATCCACTTCAAAGTGCAAGTCCAAAGGTATTAGTATTTGACTATATACAAGCTTTGTACCATGTGTCATGTTGATGACACCACTATTGATGTTGATAGGTTCTTTTAAAAGAAAAGGAATTGCTGAAAGAGAATCTATAAAATATTTGGCAGAAAATAAAAGGTTGGAGATGTCCAACTTAGGTATATAGAAGATATACATGTTATGGCTGTATTCCTTGCTTGTTAAACAATGCGGTTCTTAGGTATTGGATACCGGTATTGGATACCGAAATGGTTGGTATGAAGTGTCATACAGGACAACACAATTCATGAACTACAATGGCCTAAGTAACTAGCAAGAGAATGAGTGATGATGTTCATCGAAAACAAATAAAGTGTTATTGTGTTTTTCGTTGTCGTCAAACCTAGACTTCAAGATTTGTTTTAATAATTGTTATTTTGTTCCGGTATTATGAGAACAATGGTTGTTCAAATAATTACCGTATTCCATAAAGGATGGATAAACTTTTACAAGTCTAGTGGGAGAAATCACATCCATAAACACTATTGCTAAAATGTCGCAAGACAAATGATTGAAAGATCATTTATGAAGTGACATCGCTGTTTAAATTATATTTGAAAGAAAACATGAAGAAACTCCATGTTGATGGAATTTTGGAGTCTTTGATTTTGATCAATTGACGCATGTGAGACTTTCCTCGAGATAATTGAAACTCCGTTCATAGGCCAAAGAGGAACGGATGACTAGCTTATTGGAAATTGTGCATGCTGATGTGCATAGTCCATTATGTGTAGCCGTATGCGATGGATCTTTTTGCTTCATATGCCTTCTCCGAAAATTTGAGTGAATATATCTTATATTTACTTAATAAGGAAGAAGTATGAAACATTTGAAAATTGTTCAAAGACTTTCAAGATGAAGTGGAAAATCATTGTAACAAGAAAATAAAGAGTTTATGATTCGATCATAAAGGAAGATATTTGAGTTACATGTTCAGCAAAAACACCTAAGACTTGAGGAATTGTTCCATGATTTGTGTTTCCCGATAAACCATAGGAGTATGGCATATTCGAGAGATGAAATCAAACCATGTTTGACATGGTAAGATCAAGGGTGTCATTTATAAAACTGCCATTTGGTTTTAAGGATTGAAGCTTTAGAGACTACCTCTTTTACACTGAAAATGGCACCATCGTGATCCGTTGAAATGACACCATATGAGTTATGGTTTGGGATAAAACCCGAATTGTCTTTTCTTAAATTTTGGTATGCTATGCATAAGTAAAATGTTTACAACCAAAGTCGGATAAACACGTCTTTGTAGGTTATCCCAAAGAATTTGTTGGGAATTTCTCCATAACACCGAGGACAAAAGTGTTTGTCGCTTGGAACGTCAAGTTTCTTGAGAAGGAACTTTTCGTGAAAAGTTAAGTGGGAGGACAATAGAACTTTGATAAGGTTGTTGAACCTTAGCTATATGTGCTAAGTAGCACAGCGCCGGAAAGTTTACCGGTGGCGGCCACAATGCTCATGGCTCTCGTGATTACAAAAGGTGTGATCTCGGAGATTAGAGTTCCTATAGAACTGTGTGGGTCGGTAAGAATCCAATAGTAAGATTTGATAAGAAAGTCGTTATTGTTTTGACAATGATGAACCGACTACATGCAAAGAAGCGATGATGGGCCCTGACTCCATAAAATGACTAGAAGTCATAGAATCCGTGATAGTATCCATACACGAGAAATCAAGTTTCTGAACTTGGAAGACCCTCCGGAAACGCGTGAAGCCTATCGGTCGTGTTTGGATCTATAAAGAAATAAGACATGGATGTTTAACATCTATGAAATAGTCGACATGTCGGAAAGAAGTTTACGACAATGTTCAAGGAGTTGACTATGACAAGATTTGATCTTTCATAGCGATATATAGTCTTGACGGATTAATGTAGCAACCACTACATATAATTTGGTATATGGTAGTTGAATAAACAAAACAAGGTTCTTCTAATAGAACGGTAACCTAGGACGTGTACATGACATGGTCCGAAGGGTTTTGTTAATTCAAAGGGTGCTAAAAGGGCATGCAAACTTCAATAGTTGAAGTAAGCATAGCGGAGTTGGAATCTTCACCATGATGAAACTGTTAAAAGAGTTTAAATTCATCGGAGATGATGAAGATGCTTGCATTTGCAAGAAATTAAGTGGGAGCGCTGAGACATATTTCTAATACATTATGTAGAGGACATATTGTTGATTGGAAATGATGTATCTTGTATTGACACAAGTTAAGAATTTCATTAAAATGAGATTTCGATGAAAGACTTGGGCAAACCCGGAATATTTGGCATCAATATCTATATGGATAGATTGAGGCGCTAATATGGTTGTGCCAGACATACATATATGAGATATTGAAAGGGTTCAATATGGAAACAACAAGAATGGTTCTTGCTGCATGGAAAGGATTGTATCGAAATTCAAGTGTTTCAACACTTGGTGAGTAAAATCACATGAAGATTTTGATCGATTATACCATGATATGTATATATCCAGAATGTCCTATGCTTTAAATGTTATGAGAACATACCAGAATGATTCATGCGATGATCATTGCACAGTAGTAAAGATATTCTTATGAGCTTTGGAAGAACTAAGAATATATCATGTATAAGTGACAAATAGTTAAAGGTAGTTCATTGTAAAGTGTTACATTGATACTAGTTTTGTCACATGATACAAATTAAATTTATCTCAATTTAGACTATGGGTGGCACAATGTAATAATGGAAAGGATGTTCCATTTGGATGAGTTCCAAAGTTGAGACATTGTGACAGATACTACAACAAAAGGTTAAGTATATAACTGCTATAGTAGCAGCAAAGGAGGGCATTTGTGTTAAGTAGTTTGTTATCAAACTAGGTGTGGTTCAAAGTGGGCTAATACTATGAAGATATATTGTGTGACAATAATATCAACATTTTTTAACCCGAACGGACTAAAGGTCTCACCAGAGGACCAAATTTATACAATGCCATCTCATTTGAGAATGAGTGATGCGTAGAGACGCAAAGACATGCAAATACACACGGACCTGAAACTGTCAGATCCGGAGATTATGTTGACCACTAGCAATCACGTATATGCAACACCAGAAAGCCATAGGTGTTCAATACGCAAAGTTTTTCAAACTAGATTATTGACTCTAGTGCAAGTGGGAGACTGAAGGGAATATGCCCGAGAGGCAATAATAAAGTGGTTGTTATCTTATTCCATGTTTATGATAAATGTTTATTTTGCATGCTAGAATTGTATTGATCGGAAACATCAATACATGTGTGTTTAATAAATAAAAAGGGTTCCTAGTTATGCCTCTCTTATAGGCTAGCTTGTTGATTAACAAGATGATCAAGGTTTCCTGATCATGGACATTGGATGTTGTTAATAACAAGGTCACACCATTGGTGGAATGATGTGATGAACATTCATCCGAAGTATAGCATTACGATCAAAGTCATTATGTTTATATTGCTATAACATCATACGAAGTAATCTTTATCCTTAGACCATGAGATCATGTTAGTTGCTAACACCAAAAGAGTATCTTGATAACATCAAACGTCACACCGTAATAGGGTGACTATAAAGATGGGTTCAGTGCTACGAAGGTGTTATGTTGAGGCTCATGGATCAAGAGTGGAATTTTTCAATCCCGATGACGGATAGATATACTATGGGCCCTCTCGGTGATATCACATTAAGATAGCTTGCAAGCAAGTGATGTAATCACTAGAATGTTATATCACGGGAACGAGAAAAGAGTGCATGTCGGTAACGAGATCAAACTAGGTATGGAGATACCGATGATCAAATCTCGGATATAATATATCGCAAGACAAACGGATTTAGTTACTAGCGTTAAAGGTTCTCACGATCACAGAAGTCATCGTTGAATGTGTAGGAGTCAGTATGGATCTCCAGGTCCCGCTTCTGATTATTGATATGAGAGGGGTCTCGATCATGTCTGCATTATTCGCGAACCGTAGGGTGACACACTTAAGGGATACCGACACCATTTGGAGCAAATATGTTTCAGATAAATATTTAAGAAAGCGCTAGAATTATTTCAAAAGACACCGAAACTGTTTCAGGTGAAATTGCTGAAATTGGTTCTGCATGTAATATTGAAATGTTGCAGGGGGTTTTATGTGAATGTTTGTTAATTAAAGTAATTAACACAATTCTGAATAAAAATAATAAAAGAGTTTTATTAAATGAGAGAGCATTAAATTTGGAGAAATTTAATGCATTTAAAGTGGGGACTTTAAAAGGGAATGTGAAGAGGCATTTTATTGTGGAGGGGTTACCACCACATGAATGGGGGAGGTGAAGGGGCACCCCCTTGAGGCACCGGCCATGGGGAGGGGCACCCCCTCCTCCTATAAAAGTCCACCCTCTCCTCACTTCTCACTCACACCTCTTGTGAAGGATCTCTCTCCCCCTCTAGTATTATTCCCCCATGGTCTCGGATTAGCGAGATACATGTTCCCGGTGGCTTTATCTGGAAAGGCGTTGCTGCTTCCGCTGCTTTGCTAGAGCGAGGGACAGAGGTTGTCGGGTACCGGACGTGTGTGCGATCACGGATGCACCGTTGCTTTGCGGTGCTGGACTTGGTGCTGCTGGAGCTGGATCTGATGGACGTGCTGGAGCCGGACCTGCTGGACTTCCTCACGATCTTGAGATCGGAAAGTGTACGACTACATCAACCACGAGTTCCTACTCGTTAACAAAACTCGTTGTCTTCGAGGGTAAGTTCTCGTTGGATGTATGTCCACCCGTTGCTTTGTATCTAGTAGATAGATTTTGGCGTGTAGTTCACATCATAGGATTTTTTTTGTTTTCTATGCTACAGACCCAACACCTCTTGCTTTATAGGAATAGAAGCTTTATGTTTCATCTTTTCTTCTTTAATCTTTATGAGAGCATCAGTAATGTGTTTTGTAAAAGCCATGTTCATAGCACTAGCATTAGGACTTTTGGCAAGCTTTTGTAGGAACTTAATAACTTCAGAGATATTGCAACCATCAAGATCAAAATCAACTTTATCATCTAAAGTAGTAGAACTATTACTAGCCTCAACACTAGTGGTGGTAATAGTTGAAACACTAATCTTTCTAGCAATTTCATTTTCTCTTTCCCACTTAGCATGTAATTTAGCTAATAGTCTAACATTTTCACCAATTCTTACTTGTATGGCATTAGTAGCTGCAAAGGGATTCTCATTAGTTTCAGGTTTAGCAGCCATTTTATTCAAAGTAGATTGAGCTTTTGCCAAAGATGCTATATTTCTTTTAGCATTAGAGAGTTTTTCCTCAATAGTTTTATTGAAATCAGTTTGTTTACTAATAAACTCTTTAAGCATAACTTCAAGTTCAGAGGGAGCACTCTTATTATTGTTGTAAGAATTTCCATAAGCATTACCATTGTTGGGAGGATATGGCTTATAATTGTTGTTACCAAAATTGTTCCTATAAGCATTATTACCATAAGCATTATTGCCAAAGTTGTTATTTCTTATGAAGTTCACATCAACTTGCTCTTCTTGAGCAACCAAAGAGGCTAAAGGAACATTATTTGGATCAATATGGGCTTTCCCATTAACAAGCATGTACATAATAATATCAATTTTATCACTCAAGGAGGAGGTTTCCTCAACAGAATTTACCTTCTTACCTTGTGGAGCTCTCTCAGTATGCCATTCAGAATAATTAACCATCGTATTGTCCAGAAGTTTTGTTGCAGCACCCAAAGTGATGGTCATAAAGGTACCTCCAGCAGCTGAATCCAATAAGTTCCTTGAAGAATAGGTCAATCCTGCATAATTTTTTTGGATGATCATCCAAGCAGTCAGTCCATGAGTGGGACAATTCTTTACCAAAGATTTCATTCTTTCCCAAGCTTGAGCGACATGCTCATTATCAAGTTGTTTAAACTTCATTATTTCACTTCTCATGGATATAATCTTAGCAGGAGGATAGTATTTTCCAATAAAAGCATCTTTGCACTTAGTCCAAGAATCAATACTATTCCTAGTTAAGGAATTCAACCATTCTTTAGATTTTCCTCTCAAAGAGAAAGGAAACAATTTCAGCTTAATAATATCACCATCTATATCCCTATGCTTTTGCATCTCACAAAGTTCAACAAAGTTATTTAGATGGGAAGAAGCATCTTCATTACCAATACCAGAAAATTGCTCTCTCATAACAAGATCGAGTAAAGCAGGTTTTATCTCATAGAAAGTATTTCAGCCACAGGTGGAGCAATAGGTGTGCTCATAAAATCATTGTTGTTGGTGCTAGTAAAGTCACACAACTTAGTGTTTTCAAGAGTAGTCATTTTTTTGGGTTTTCAAATAAGAAAGAAACTTGTAAAACTAATTTTTTTTTGTGTTTTTTGAAGAACAAAACAAGCAAAAAGAAAACTAAGCAAAAAAAAACAACAAAGTAAAGAGATTGGTTATGAGGGGCTCCCCTCGTGAAGATGTCCTTGACTCCCCGGCAACGGCGCCAGAAAAGATCTTGATGCGCTCGACTTTCGACGTAGAGCTCGTTGGGAACCCCAAGAGGAAGGTATGATGAGCACATTAGTAAGTTTTCCCTCAATTATGAAACCAAGGTTTAATCGAACCAGTAGGAGTAAGGAAACACCCCAAAGGTGTTACTAGCTAAGCTTTGGCAGGGCGCACTACCGGTCCTAGTAGCAACGTGGAGACCTGCACAACACAACCACATCACTTTGTCCCCAACTTGCGATGAGGTTGTCAATCTCACCGTGTTTTGCGGAAAACAAAGGATTAAACGTATCGAATGGAAAGAAGTAAAAGTTTGCAAAAAGTAAACACAAAGCAGAAGCAATTTATAGATTGTATGTAAAGAAAAAGGACCGGGATCCATAGTTCACTAGAGGTGGCTCTCTTTAGATAGATAACATGCTGGGTGAACAAATTATAGCGGGGCAATTGACAAACACCGAGAAAGCAATACATGCATATACTAATCATCTTGACTTCTCTGAGACTTGATTGGGCATTACAACATTATACATAGACCGCCATCCAACTGCATCTATGACTAATAATCCACCTTCAGGTTATCATCCGAACCCCCTCCAGTATTAAGTTGCAAGCAACAGATCATTGCTTTATGAACTGCGTGTAAAGTAAACAATACGATTATTCTATGAACAAAGGATTGTTGCTTTCTCCCTAGTAGCAACATCACATCTAGTACCTTAGAGATTTTTGTCACTTCCCCAGATTACCAGAGGCATGAACCCACTATCGAGCATAAATACTAACTCTTGGAGTTGCTAGCATCTAGTTAGCCAAGATAGCTACTAACAACGGAAAGCATGCAAGATCTCAAATAACAAAGACATCATAGAATCAATAATCAATCTCAAATAGCATCTCAATATCCATCGGATCCCCGCAAACACAACATGTATGAATTACAAATAGATGATCTTGATCATGAACGGAGCTCACAAGATCTAAACATGAAAGCACAAAGGAGGAGAACCAGCCATCTTGCTACTACATGGATCTGTAGTCCAAGGATGAACTACTCACGCATCACACCGGAGGCTTGCATGGTGATGAAGAAGGCCTCCAAGGTGAATTCCCCTCTCCGGCAGGGTGCCGGGAAGAGATTCAGATCCCTCCCGATCTAGGGATGGAGATGACGGCAGCTACAGACTCTTTCGTGGATTTTTGATCGGGTACTTAGGGTTTTCATCCCGAGGGTAATATATAGGCAGAAGGAGAGTCCGAGGGGGTGCCGGGAGCCACCACACCACCCCCTGGCGCGGGCCCAGCCTAGCCGCGTGGCCAGGTGGTGTGGCCAGCCCTGGCCCTTCTCCGTCTCGTATTCTGGTACTTGATCACTTCCGGAAAAATAGGCACTTTGGCTTTTGTCCCGTCCAATTCCGAGAATATTCATTTTCTGACTTTCCTAGAACCAAAAACAGCAGAAAACAGGCAGCTGGCACTGTGGCTCTTGTTAATAGGTTAGTCCAAGAAATCATATGAAAAGTACTCCAAAGTTGGAACAAAACACAAGAAAGTGGATAAAACTAAGCATGGAACATCAAAAATTATAGATACATTTGCAATGTATCACTTGTCTACGCACAGAATCGGGTTTGATGCCCTGGAATATTCCCTCTACCTACCCCTTCGCCCCTAGTACTATAAATATCCCCCTGTGGCTCAGATCTAGATAGAGAATTAATATTGAGTAGATTTGGCTTAGCCTCCATCTTTCCATAGGGGAGACCTCTATAGCATCTACACCAAGACCTAGGTTGTACAAGACCCTCGTCGTATGGGCGCTCTTTCTACCTCTTGATCTATATTGTGTTGATCTCTCCCTTTGGGTGTTTATCGATTGCAATCTCTTCATGGGTAGATTCTAGCGACTCCAAATTTGATCTTTCCTTTGTGGATCTCTACCTAGCGGTCTCTTTCACGAGGATTCTATCGAGTTGATGATTTGGAACAAAGAGGACAACCGAAGCATGTGTGTTTTGCGTGTGTTTATATATTTACCTTGCATTCACGTGAGTTCATCGTGTTCATCGCCTTTCCCCCTCACTCCTCGCCTAAAATCCGTGAAGATCGGGCCACCCCAAGGGTCAATCCCAAAGGAACTCGCAACACCAACATAAGTGTCAATCATTGATGTATGCTATGACGTGAATCGCCTCAATCACCTATGATGTGTTGCTTCTTGTGAATCTACAGATAATATTGCATCTTCTCATTCAGGACCTCGAAGTATTTCCCTTGGTTCTTGAACTTTGTGACTCCCCAAAGGCCTCCTCCCACCTATACTCGGTGCGCTTAGTTGTTTATCATAGTCTTTGTTTTTCATGTCCAAACAACAGTAGCATGCGTTGCTCAATGTGAGAGGGAACAACCTCCCCAATCTGCATGTCCGTGGGCGAGCCCGACACGGTGCAAGCAAACTCTGAGGAACCCCCTACCTAAGAAAGGGAGGCCCTCTTATGTGTCTCTTCAACATGGTCTTCTCCTCAGAGCTAGGCACACCAGAGTCCTTCAGCTCCTCCAATGCCAAAGGCACAACAACCACTTCCTAGTGGTTGGTCATGGCTTACACCACCGGAAAGCCATCCTTCGAAGACAAAAGCATGGAGGTGAAGGCGAGAAATGACGTTGGATTGGCCGTATCCCTAAGATAGAAGCAACCAAAGAGATCAAATGCCCCCACTGCCGGCGAAGCCAACATTAATCTCAGCCAGCGGAGGCAGCGCTGGAGACGTCAGCACCACCGTTGACACGAAAATGACACAGATCTTACATCTTGAAATTGAAATCTTTAGTTAATTATAGTCTTTTGAGGTACATACTTTACTTCTATCGGTAAGTAACCTATTCGGGTCGTTGCCTAACAGAGCTTCCAACAATTAACTGATGCACTGATGTTGTTTGATTTGGACTCCTAGATGCACCAATGCAATTTGCATATTGTAGTTGCATTTTGATCATTTTCTTCTTCAGGTATGATGCCTTCTAGGTGGACTGAAATTCAGTTCGAGAAGAACCATGGCTTGTGGTCCTAGTGCTTCTAGGCACCCGAGGAGAAGGATCCGGCGAGGAGGAGAAGCTGACGAGGAGCACCGAGGCTGGAGGTGCTATCCTAGCCTTCTCCCTAGCCACAACGAGAGATGGGGCGACTGCAAGTTGGGGCGAGATCGTGGACCTGGGCGACTGCTCATGTGCTGGGCAAGGTGCCATGCAAGCACCTGGGTGGCGACGCGGTGAAGGGAGGCACGATGTTAGGTCCTAGGCGGCGATGCGGGGGAAGGGAGGAGACATGGTAGGCGTACAAGTCCTAGGCGACGACAGGAGGAAGAATGGAGGCGCGGTGCTTGGTCCTGTGAGGCGATGTGGTGAAAGAAGGGAAGAATGGAGGCGCGGCGTTGGTCCTGTGCGGTGATCCAAAATAGTCGAGTCGTCGTTTAATATTCTCTGTATCTTAAAAAAGGTTGTCATGGATTTATGTAGATTTACATATATCGATACACTAAGGGGCTGTTTGGTTAGACTACAATCTGACTTTTGTATTTTGGCTTATATAAGGCACAAAAGCTAAGCCAAAAAAGACAAAGTAAAAAGCATCTTTTTAGGACAAAAAAAAAAGCATGAAGCCACAAGTAAATCCAACGAACGGCCTCTAGATACATGTGTATTTAAACAAACCTACGACTATCATTTTCGACAAGGGAGAGCACTTCGTTCTTCTGTTCCGTGATCCATGAATACTCTTCGTAGATGTTTGGGACGTCAAACCATACATCAGGATCTGAGAGCTGACGCCCGCAGGTACCTGCAGTTAAAATCTACTATCTTTCTCCATTCTCCAACCAATCAATCACTGATGGGTTTGTTGAAGAAAAAAAAAACTCATGGGTGGCTCTCGCACCTATCGGTGGCCTCCACAAAACAGAACCTGGCACATGTACATCTACTGCGTACTTGTAGCACAGTTTGGTAGCACGCGTGGGCAAAGTGATTGGTTGTTCCACTCGGCCCGGCCTGCGCCACTAGCCACTCAGGGTGCAGGTGGGACTGCCCGCGGAAGGCCCGTATACGCCCGCACAGTCCCATACAATTTAAGTGAGTGTCCCGCGCGTGCCCGCGAAACTTATGCGGGTGTCCATTATCCCACGTATATCCACATATATCCGTGAAATATGACTAGATATATTTAAATTTAGACAAATGTAAAAATATTAATTTGGATCGAAATGTTTTTTTTGATGTTCGCTCGATCGCGAGCTTCCCACGGAAACCCATCAATTTTTCTTGTTTACCCACGGATGTTCCGCGTGTCTTTTATATGGGCTTGGGTCGTGGGCTCCGTGGACAGCCCACTCCCGCCTGCACCCTGACTAGCCACTCGCCAATGGCCACACTTCCCAAATCAGTACATTTCTCGGTTCAGTCTGTCGGGGAGACAGGACAGACAGACCGGTGTAGAAGGACGATATAGTATTTACAAATGCTTCCGGTCAAGCAGCACTCCTCCGGAATCATCCGTCCACGGTCCACCTGGCTGCCCCTCGTCGCCAGAGATCTAAAAAGAAGAGATCTCCACGATCATTTAACCTAACACGAAACATCTAGCGATCCACCTGGCCCAGTGGGATCAGACCGATCGGTGCCTGTGACAAGTCTGCCGATAATTGGTCGCCTTCGTCGGTCGATATACTAGCATCGAATGGATCATGGCGTAGGCTGATGAGGTGAGGGAAGTCGATCGTACGACCGATACCGTGCCCGGCGCGGCGTCTTCGTGCCATCTGATTGGAGCGTCGTAAGATAATTGGTGGACCAACGTAGTAGTACATGCGGTAGGGCCCGACGATGCGGTGTGATATGGGTGGGCAGGTCGCTCTTGCTGGTGCTTCTCTCAGGGCCCGGGGCGCACCACACCGTCACTTTTCCCTAGCACCACTTTGCTTGTATTTTTTGATACAAAATGAGATATTCACTTTTCCTCGGAGGAAGCAGAGAATGGCTTGTTTTGCGACAAGTATCCGGATTTATGGAGTACAAGAAGTACAAAATGCCCCAAACGTACGTGATAAAAATTACATTTAGGCCAAAGAAAACCGTCCACGCAACGCCGCCGGTGTTGAGGAGGGAGGTGTCACCGAGGAGTGCCAACACCTCCCTCACCCACTCCGGGTGGTGTCTCTGGGTGAAAACCTAGTTCGGGTAGTCCGGCCAGCGATGGTGGTATCTACGACATCGTTTTTTTCTTGGAAGCATCGTTTTTGGAGACATGGACTTGGGGAGCACGTAGGTTCTGTTGCTGCTTTTCGGGTTTAGCTTTCAGGGCACAATGTACGCCATCACCAGCGACTAAAAGATGATGCGTCTCAGGACTGGGCTAACCAAGTCCTGCCACCCCCTGCTGACTCTTAGACGCTCAAGGGTGGCCGGTACATCAATGAGGAGATTTCAGAGGCAGTATTGTTCAGAGGAGGTTGGTTCCGTGACGTGGCTTGTGGTTCAGTTTGGGTGTGGCCCTTGTATTGTCGTTGTTGTAGCGTGTGCGGCTAGTCTTGGATTAACGGTGTGGTGTAGCCATTTTTGGCGTTGTGTTTCGGTCGTCGGTCGCTTCTTCTATATAACAAATGTCTAGTCTCTTCTTCTATGCAACAAATATGTCTCCCAGGTCATGTCCTCGTTTTTTGGGTTCAGTTTATAGAAAAATTTCAACAACACAATAGACAATACCAAATACTTCGCACGGTTTAGCTAAAAAGTAAGCCGAGGAGACGAGCGTGCAACCCTCTCCCCCTTCTCCCACCCTCCCTAGTGCTACAGTTTCATGAGCGAGCTCCACCGTTAACCGGGCTCTTCCCGGGTTCTCTCCGCCGAAATAGCCGGTCGGAGATGGACGGGAAGTGGCGCCGAAGTAGCTAGGAGTAGGGTTTTTGGCTAGATGCCGGTAGTGGGCTCTTTGCCCGTTGTCTGAGGCGGAGCCATGGCTTTGTGCATCTAGATCCGTGGCTTCCTAGGGTTCTCCGTTGTTCTCCTTGTTGTCCTTGGTGGGTGGGAGGCGTCGGCGGCGACCACCATCTCTCCGCATAAAGCTGCGCTGGATGCTGCTGTGGGGATTCCTCTCCCAGATCTGGAGCTCTCTCCGGCTGGCCGTGGTGGCGGGGGGAGAGGGCTGGTGCTGGGATGGAGGCTGTTGGCTGCAACATCTTCGAGTTACCCCTAGCTGCAGGTGGGCGGTGCCAGGGGTCGCTAGATCTCCTCCCTCCTGTCGCTCCAGTGGATGGAGCTTGAGGTGGAAGGAGCAATCGATGCGGCTCGGTCTTTGGCCCTAAAAAAAGTCTTGGTTCTGCTTTCCAACGTGGAAGGCGATGCCCCGGCATCTTCCTCGGCCGGCCGTGGCGGTGAGGGAGGAAGTACTGTGGGCAGATGGTGCGCGTGCTTCTCTTTCCCGGCCGGCCGTGGAGGCGAGGGGGTCGTGGAGCTGCGCATCGTCTTCGTCCTCCCTGTGTGGCTGGCGGAGCAAGCTTGTGCTGCGGCGGGTGCCCGTCCCCGGCTTTCTTGGATGACCATGGTGGCTGTCTTGGAGGCGGGATCTTAGGTCCCTGCAGCGGCGGGTCTGTCTTGGAGCTTCTCTCTGGCGATTATGGGTGGCTTCATGTCCGTCACCGTGCCGGACCCAATGGCAGTAGGGCTGCCGCTCCGCTGCTGCTCGCCTCTGCGTTTTAGCCCTCCTCTGCAATCCGCCCCAAGTGGTGTGTCCCCGGCGGCATCGTTGAAGGCCGGCGTTGGAGGGGGTCGTCAATCTGGAAGAAGTAGTCTAGGGGCCTGATCGTTTTTTAAGCTTTCTTAGGGTCATCTGTGCGTTTTGTTTGGGCCTCTGTGCAATTTTTTACTTTTCTGGCCTTCTTGTATCTTCCAGAGATGATTCTATGCAGCAATATATCAGGTGCTCGACACCCGTCTTCGGTTAGAAAAAAAAGTAAGCCGAGTAAGTGCAATAGTGGATATAACGATATTGATTTGGTGTTAAATGTTTTATTCTTTCCACAAACTTGGTCAATGCCTACAAAGTTTGGCCCTCCCTATAATAAAGTTAATATGTATATTGCATTTGTATCCATCATATAGTGTGGTGGAATGACTCTCGTGCCTCAGTAAAAAAAAATACCTCCATCAATGGGGGAGGAAACATAACAGTGATGATTAAACAAATAAAAGAAACACACATGCTTGTTGCATGCTTGAGTAGAGATTACAGCATCGCAGATCTTAAGACTTACATCTCTCGAGCTTCCTAAACTAATCCATTTCGTAATAAGGGGTGTTACCAAATCTGGCCACGATGACTTGTTAATTCATACGAGAATCATAGCGCGGACGCAGTGGGTGTTCTGATTGGCCCACACGCGCACGTACGTAGCCGTGCGCTGGATCCTTGGTTACAGGAGGCCGCCGAGGGAGAGTGTGAGGGTGGCCTGGAGGTCGAGCCGCCAGAGGTAGCAGCCGGCGTCGAGCCGCCAAACGTCGCAGGGCGCCACGAGGGAGCCGCGGCGAGGGCAAGCGTCGTACGTGACGCGCACGCGGCAGGTGAAACCGGCGCAGGTGCCCCACGCCGGCACGGCGGCGCCGTCCCTGGCGGCGAGCACCACCCCCGCGTCTGAAGCGGGCGGCGGGGCGGTGGCCGCGTCGCCTGCGGACACCGCACGGTTGAAAGCCATGTTCATCCATGTGACGCGCCCCCACTGGTCGGACACAAACGCCGGAGCCTCGTCACCGCCGCCGCAGGCCGCGGCGGACGGCGGCTCGCCGTCGCGCCATGTTCCCGTCACGCTCTCGATGGTCACGCACGACGCCACTGGCCGCAACGCCTGCAGAGCTGCAACGTGCCTCACGAGGTCGTGCGCAGGCGCCAGATCCGCCTGAGGAGGCATCGCCGGCGGTGGAGGAGTCGACGAGTCCACCGACGTCGTCCCCGACGAGGACGAGGACGGTGAGGAGAGAGGCTTGTGCTTTTGCGTCGCCGGCGCAGCGGTCGTCAGCACAGCCACAGGTGTAGCCTTCTTGGGCTTCCGTCCCCTCCTCCCACGGCCGCCTGCAGCAGCCTTCCGCTTCCCCTTCCCTGCAGCACCCAAGGCGGCCGTCACCGGCGTCGGCGTCGGCGCAGCAGGCGCCATTGCCGCCGGCTTGGGCGCGATGGGCCTGAACTTGAGCATGATGTTCCCCATCTGCCACGCCTCGTGGCCCGTAGCTCCGTCGTACCTCGGCGCCAAGCAGCACCCTCCCTTCCTCTCCATGGTCCAACCACCGAGCACGTTCAGATAGTACAAAAGCGGAACGGCAGCGACTAGTCTGTGTTGCTTTCTTGGCTGGTGGTGCGAGAAGACCACGGCGTGGAGCGTGGGGGTTTAATACAAGCGGAAGAACGGACACGCGTCGCATACGGCTCGACAGTGGGAGTGGGCAAGGAGGGACAGGTAGGGGGCGTACGTGGGCGAATGGGGGACGCGCGGGTCGCGGATTGGACGGGGACGCGCGGGACGCGTGGCCGCGGGGCGGGACCGGGCGTATCTCGCGGCTGGATCGCGCTTGACGTCACCGCGTCAACAAAAGCGAGACCGAGCCAATCCGTCGCCGCCTCGTCGCCTGGCGTGGCGCGCGACCAGGGGACCGGTCGGGATTGGTGGTGAGGCGGGGCCCGGCCGGGGGCGCGGCAGCGTCAGGACGATGAGAATCGAGCGCCCGGGTCGGGTCTGCTGCGGTATGATCAATAATGCCACCGTTGTGAGCGATGGTGATGGGTCCCGGGTTATCTGGTTGCGTAACATAACACCCTTGGACCTACAAGCAACTGGCGACGTAGAGCCACGTATATATATGCCTATAGTTGTTGTTTAAAGGCAGATCTGTACATCGAATTCATCCTCGAAAAGAGTTGGAACTTATTATGTCGCATTGGATGGGAAACATTTCTCGTCTTGTTTGGTTGACTGCATAAATTGATTTTTTTCTCGGCTGGTACAAAAGAGAGATGTTTGGTTGTCCACATGAGCTCGCATATTATTACAAAGTTCTAAATCCGGTGAGCTTGCCAACATTACATACGAGCATAGAGGAATCAGAACCACAAGGGCTTGACGATCACTACAATGAGGAGGACGACGATGATGAATCTGATCTTACCCTCTCGTCCATAAATTGCTCCTTCTTCCATGCCAAAACATGATCAGCCATAGACAAAGCTTGGACAACCATTGCCTTCATCCGCCATAGCCAACGGTTGAACAACTATAGCATGATCATCCAAGAAACTATTGTACTCCTCCACTGCCTCCTCCATAGTTGCATACCCTATGTAGTTGTTGTTGGAGAATCCACAAACTTGATATTGGCAGATCCTCTATGAACTGCACACTCTACGCACCACGTACCACTAACAAGGCAGAGAAAGAACAAGTAAGGTACACCATAAGATGCATCAATGTGATCATAACAAACGATTAACAAGTTCACACCACTTCATAAACTAAGGGGAGCATGCATGATCATCACCAAAAGAGGATTTGTAAGTTCATCCTACTACTACGGTGTTATCCTACCACCACATCAAAAGTGGGTATCGTTCTACCACCGCATTAATAAGTTCAATGTGACATAAGGGGTTAGTATATACCACTTCATCACCAAAAAATACACGCCATAAGCAGTTTTGAAGCCCTTGCGGTCCAAAATCTACATCATTAGCAACACCAACATGGATGCCTCCCAACCCCTAGGTCACGAACCCAACCCTCTACGGCTTGGCGTAGTACTTGGCAAGGTAGGTCCTCATCAATAACACCCTGTGTGGCTCCACCATGCGGACAAATCTCGTGTCATGAGCTTTGTTGTCCATCAGGTGGCTAAGTGCCTCCATTAAGGACTCCTCCGTGAAGCCAACAATCTCCATGGCAACATTGTATAGGTCTAGGTGCATATCCATGGGCTAGTTGTCCCTATCACTTGTGCAACACGCTTCATGGCATCGCTGATGTTGGCGAAGGCCATCAGTTCATCATCGACGAGGGCAACCTTCTTCCTCTTTCTTGTGGCAGGTGGAGGGGCACCAGATGGCTTGTTAGGGCCATCGAGGATGATGGTCTCGGATTCCTAGGTGTCAGCATAGTCAGGAGTATATGTACCTAGGGGCTCACTTGTCTCTCGAGCGCAATCCTCGCGCACCTCCCACCCTTCCCACGAGCCTAGGATAGATGCCCACCCTCGCACGTGCGTCTCCCGACCGGAATCGTGCATCTCCCACATATCCTTGCTGGTTCTCACGCGTCTCCCGCATATTCTTGCTGGTTCTCACGCGTCGCCTAGCCACACATCACTCAGGTCGACGTTAGACCGCATAACTCGTTGGCAGCCCACCACCATGCTAGCCCCGACTAAGTAGCTCGTCGCCCAAGGGATCCTCACGTTGTCGCGCGGCAGATGGCCGTCGAGCTCCTAGAATTCTTCTCGCTGCCGCACCATGAGCAGATCACCGTCCACCATCCCACATAGTAGCTTGTTGGCCGCTCGCCCAACCCAGGAGAGCGTTGGCTAGAACCTCTAGACCTAGTGTTGGAATCTCATAGGCCATCACCTCTAGATTGCTCATAGCGCAGGTTAACAACCCAGATTCGATGCTCATGTCCTGGTTGGTCCCTACACCTCACCCTATAATTGATTGCATCAGCATTTCAACCAGCAACAGTTCACAACAGCAACAATAGTTCAAATCAACAACAGTTCATATCATCAGCAATTCAAACTAACAGTAGTTCTAGTTGATGGATGTAGCAGTTCATAGCAGCAGTAGTTGAAGCAGCTATTCATAGTAGTAGGTTAAGCAACAACAATGGTGGTTCTAGACCTGAATTTTAGTCCTCCCGAAGAATATAACACAGGTATATTCTGATGATCTGCAACCATGGACATCATTAATTAGAATTTACACATTTATTACATTTTCAGTAGTTATGCAAGCATGGATCAATCAAGTACTGAATTTAAATTTGCATGATTGAAAGTTTGAATAGCTAACAACTCTCAATTTTGACGTATTTAGAGTATAGATAATAAAATGGCAGTAGGCCACATATACTCCATGTACTCCTAATACTCCATGTGAACCTACTAATACTCCTAATACTTCTTGTGAACCTACTGATACTACTCATAATCACTCATATTCCATGTGAACCTACTGATACTCCTAATAATCCATGTGAACATGTTGATAATCCTAATAATCCATGTGAACCTACTGATTTTTAACTAGACCTAAACAATAGCATAGCAAGTGAATTAAACTTAGATCATAGATATATTACCTTCAAGTAAAAAAAGAAACTCTAAGAAACATAATGCAATTTTTTCTTTCCCATATTTTGTGGGAGTGATTTTGTCTGACCACTACCAACACTAGAGAAAATAAACTTGTAAACTCTGATTGGACAGAAATAATAATATTTATTCTTACACTAACAGAAATAGTACTCCTTATTCTTGCACTAATTGAAAAAATGATAATGCACTCTTTGTTCTTGCACTAACTGAATTTGTGTACTCCTAGATGCGGAAATGGATGAACAACAAGAGCAACACGATCAAGATCCCGAAGTGTATGAAGAATAAGAGCAAAATGTGGAAATGGATGAACAACGAGAGCAAGATGTAGAAATGGATGAACAACAAGAACAATATACGGAAATGGATGAAGAACAACAACAAGATGCGGAAATGGAAGAACACGAATAACAAGGTGGTGGTCAGCGATAAGTGAGGCATAGAAAATCACTAAGTGATAGGGATAGATATGCTGCTTATGTAGAAATGCATGCACTGTGTATGAGTACTGGTGGAAAGTTTAAAATGAATGATAAGATATACATAGCTGCATTTTTCAAGGTAGATCTCAAATTATACAAAGAATATGGAAAGTGGCTATGCGAAACATTGTTGAGGGTTTGGAGGTCGATGTTTCAAACAAGGGGAAAGAAAAGTGTGGAAGAAAACCAATCCATATGGATCTATCCATTGTCCCGACCATCCCACTAAACAAGAGATCAAAAATCAGATCCCTCACTTGGAAATTGGGAGTAAGCCCGAGTACATTGTACCCAAGATTCAAAATGAAGCACTCGATGAGGCAATCAAATTCTTTGAAGTCATCTCTGAATAAGAAGGAGAGGCTAGAATTTTTCATCTCGATGCTTGATGAAAGAACTAGAGGAGATGCAACCCCAAAATTTACCAATATGCACAATATGGTGCATATTGATGAAAAATGGTTCTACATGACCAAGAAAGGCAGGAATTATTACTTGCTTCTTGAGGAACATATCCCTATAAGAGCTATTCACAACAAAAATTGCATGGGAAAAGTAAAGTTCCTAAATGTTGTTGCTAGAGCAAGGTTTGATAGTGCAGACAGTGTCACATTTTGAGGAAAAGGTATATGATCATTTGTAAAGGAAATACGAACAAGAAGAAGAAGTGACAATAGACCGAAAGGGACACTGGAGATAAAGTCAATCAAAGTCAACATGGATGTGATGAGAGAGTTCCTAATTGAGAAGGTATTGCCTCCTATTGTAAATGCTTGGCCCAAGGAAGATGTTTGAAAGAAAATTCCGATCCAACAAGACAATGCAATACCTCACATTCTCCCTAGTGACCAAGCATTCAAAGAAGTTTGTGGGAGAAATTTCGGCTAAAACTAGACTGACCATGAAGCAGATTCAACACATAACAAAAAAACCTAGATTTGAATGTGCTTGATCTTGGGGTTTTCAGGTCTCTATAGTCTCTAACTGATACCAAAAGACCTAAACTCTACAAGATTCCATTCAAGGTGCATGGCAAGAATTTGATGAGTACGAGGTTTCTAAGCTAAACAATATTTCCCTAAGTCTATAGACATGCATGATTCAAGTCATGAACCATGGAGGAGGAAATGGGTGTGATGCCCCTCATGTGAACAAAGAAATATTAGAAAGTCTAGGTTTGCTACCGAAAATTCTTAAGATTCTAGCGGTAGTTTATACAAATTCCAAACAAATCCTACATGCAACAAAGGAACAAGAGGCAAATGAATAAGTGACAAGTGAATCAAGTGAAGCAAGTGAAGAAAAGGCAAAGGAAAAAGAAGCAAGCACCAATTGACAAGAAGCAAGTGAACAAATGACAAGCAAACAAGAGGCCAAGGAACAAGCGACACGTGAACAAGTGAAGCAAGCAAAGAATAAGCAAAGAAAAAATAAGCAAGCACCAATGGAACAAGTGACAAGCATACGTGTGAAGCAAGCGAAGAAGAGGCAAAGGAAAAAGAAGCAAGTACCAAATGCATAATAAGTAAGCGAAGAAGTGAGCAAGCGTAGAAAGTGAGCAAGTGAGAAAGTGAACAAGTGAAGAAGTGTTTGTGTGCACTGATGTTGTTTCTTAAACACCATGTTGTTATGTGTTTATCTAGCCTACTGAATCAAGAAGTACTCCAAGAACAACATTAGTACTAGTGCAAGTACTACTGCAAGAAATATGTGTACACAAACCAAAATAATTTCCTTTAGTATCCCATCAAAAGGAAAAGAATAATTTGGGTACATTGTTCATTTGCAAGCTCAAACATTCCATCATAAGGAAAATAAGTCTTTTGTCCAGAAAATTATAAAGTGTAGCACAACAACTGGACAATGTATATTGAAGATCCTCTAAATTTTCAAATTAAAGTAGCACAACAAAGATAGCAAATACATAGAGGAATATCTTTCTCTGTCCCTCTTAGCAAGCAACAATACTACTCCAATTACTATACCATCCATATCAGTAAGTAAATTAATCTACAAGGAGTACTATACAATAAAATTTATCCATGTTAACAAGTAAATTCTATCTAGTGCACTTAAAGCAAGCAATGATAGTGCACTGCAAGCAAGCAAGAACCGCAAGCAATGATACTCAAATTCTAACTAGTCCACTAAAATCAGGTAAGCAGTGCCTTAAAACAGCAATGCAAGCACAAGGGCTAGTGTAGAAACAAATATCAAGGGCTAGTCCAACAATTTTCTAGCTAGTTAGGGAGTAAAATATGGAGTACTCCAACAATTCCTTCAATAGTCCATCACAAGGGGAAAACATGGAGTACTCCTAAACTTTCTATGCTACTAAAAATGGAGCAAGTACAACATAAGCAGTCAATTTAATACTGAATTTAACAATTTTGTGCTACTGAATTTAACAAGCTTTGAATTTAACAATACTCAAACCAGCCAATCAACATAAGCAAATTCAGTACTCTATACATATAAGCAGAAGTCTACTTTTGTGCTATACTACACATATAAGGAGAAATACCACAAGCACAAGTACCACACGCAATAGTCACAAAATAACTGAATTTTGTCTAGGCAAGCAAAACTAAAAAAATGCATGAATAAATTATTAGAAGAATTGTGTGAACATAATGCCGGATGATTCCCATTGTCTAGGCAATCTAACAAAATATCTAAATCTTGACAACAACGGAATGTGCTTTCAAGAAAAGGGTTGTAAAATCATTCAGCCTGATGTAGGTACATACTCACAAGGTCATTTTACAAGTTTCTTCCTTTTGGAGAACTAGTGATGCCCACAAGTCAGTGGAAAATAGAACAAGTTCTTAAATATGAAGACTGGATTGATTCCAAAAGTGCAGGGCAAAATGGGAACCTTAAGATTTTTTCACACACACAAAAAAATTGTACGGGACAACCTCCAACATCTTATATTCCCGATCGGTGGGAGTACAAGCAACTGGTGACGTAGATCAATACTAATCAAGCCACGTATATGCCTATAGTAGTTGTATAAAGGTAGAAGTGCACATCGAATTCATCCTAGAAAAGTGTTGCAGCCTATTAGGCCCGCCCTTTCTTGCCTTGTTCGGTTGAATGGGTTGGTTTAATCGATTCTAATCCATGTCAATCCCGTTCAATCCCCTATGCTCGGAGAAAACACCCTTGTGGGATTTGAACCCTAGGAATTACCCTTGCAACCATATCATCCCTTAAGGACATGTTTGGTCGCCTGCATGGGTTTCACGTCTCACTAGAGGTAGATCCTAGAGAGAAAGGCCCTAGAGAAATGGCTAAAAATCATGTCCTTCACCTTGTTTGGTTGTCCACAATTTATTAGGTTACATTGGACGGGAAATATTTCTCACCTTATTTGGTTGACTGTATATATCAATTTTGGCTTGGCTGGTGCAAAAGAGAGATGTTTGGTTGCCCACATGAGTTTGCATATTGTTACCAAGTTCTAAATTTGGTGATCTTACCAACATTATGTACGATTATAAAGGAATCAGAACCGCAAGATCTTGACAATCACCACAATGAGGACGATGATGATTAATTTGAGCTTACTCTCTCGTCCATGAATTGCTCCTTCTTCCAATTCCAAAACATGATTAGCCATAGGCAAAGCTTGGACAACCACTGCCTCATCCTCCATAGCCAATGGATAAAGAACTATAGGATGATCAGCCAAAAAACTATTGTACTACTCCACTGCCTCCTCCGTAGTTGCATATCGTTTGTAGCTATTGTTAGAGAATCCACAAACTTGTTATTGGCAGATCCTCCATGAATTATACACTCCAGGCCACCGACCTCTGAACACCACATACCACTAACAAGACCGAGAAGGAATAAGTAAGGTACACCATCATATGCATCAATGTGATTATAACAAACGATTAACAAGTTCACACCACTAGTAGGCTAATATAAAATCCTCAAGGAAAGTTAGAGTATTGTACCAGTCACTATTTATCATATAACCGATGAGTCCAAAATTGAAGCATATTTACCTCTTGTTTTTATATAAGTAGAGTAGGTTTTTAGTATTTACTATGCTCGCGTGTATCTTTTGTCTTTGTTTCAATAGGATCCCGTTTTACTAAGTCGTTTGTGAACATATCAATTGGGACTGTCATATTATGCAGTAATATGATATTTCTAGGTGATAAATGTCATTTAATTGATTTTTTCTCGCACCTGGGAGAATAGCAAACATGGAGGAAGGCTACATATGGTTTGATGAGCACTGGTACGGGCAGAGCTTGCCTATATCATCCACCCGTACCATGTATCAAAGCATCCGCCTCATTAAATACTCTCATCTTGCAAAGACATATATGAGATCCGATATTCACAGAAACCACCAGTCTCAAAATACCATGCTAGAGAGGGATCTAGAGTAGGAACTAAGAGAGAGAAAAATCATTGTTGCTATGCGGATCATCGGAGGACATCTCATCATCCCCTTCATCATCTACCGTTGCATCTCTATCACCATTACCATTTCCCTCTTCCTTACTTTAGATCTTGTTGTAATTCCAAATACAATTGTGGTTTGCACTAGATTTATCTTCATACTTTTATCCATCCATTTGAATATGATGATGGTGTTCATTCCTTACATATGTGAGTAGTTCCCTTTGTTCTTGGGGATATGGAGAAACCCTACCATTATTATGAAATGAAATAAAGATGATCTATTATTTTGCTCCATGATCCATTGATCTATGATGTTGTGTTTGATCTCTCTCGTTAGATGGTATGTGTAGTCGGCCACATATCATTTTCCTCCGGGTCTAAAGAGAGGGTGATACCCTTGTGACGTGTATGGGAGTATGGCCAGTGCCAAGTGGTGACAGTAAACATTGGCTTATAACGATATTCATGGGGAAACCCCTTAATTGTGGTGGTCTGTACGAGTGATTACTCTTAGGCATCACAGTGGTTTTTTAGAGGTGACCTCATTACCTGACTCAAGAAAGCGACTGCCCACGAGTCTTGTAGTGAACATCTTATTATTGAGCTCTCTCCACACATATCCTGGCGAAACAATTATGTTATCCTAATTATGATTAATTACTCCATGCTAGCGGTGTATCCTAAATCTTCGAGAACAATTTAGCATTATTGAGTTCCAACACCATTCCCCAACGCTTTCTTTACTTGTATTATTATTTTCTTGCACCCCAAAACAAAACATTTCAAACATCCTTTACTTGAGATCAAAGGCATCTTACAAGTATATTTTGATAGATAGTGACAAGGGGCATAAAGAGCTAAACCAAATAGCTCTTTATGGGTATAATACTCTTATTTTAAAACTAGCTACAATCGATCTGTGCAGTTGTAGTCATCAATAACCTAGGAAATTACTGTAGCATAAGTTGTTTAAACTTATTTTTTAAGCCATGCTTTTGATCACAAAGTGATTGTTGTATTTGTATACCGTACATTTTTAGTCTACAAATTAGTTTGAATAAAATTAAACATAAATCATATGTCTCTTAATAAGACAAATTAGAGTACTGTAGCTTCTCCAAATAAGACAAATTAGACAAACTAGAATGCCATCGGCGTAACACTGAATCAACCAAACCTATGTCGCGATTCGTTTGGCCTGAAAGTCATGAAACCTTAAACATGATAGATCATTTCTAAAAAGGAATTTTTGAGATATTTGCAATATTCCAAGTTTCATATTTTTTTCTTGCAACTATGTCACATAATATGACACTAGTGAACGTTTTATATTGTTTCTATCATTTTTGAATTTTTTATGCCCATTTCAAACTATGGTCAAAACGGCAGGCATGAAGATTCTTAGCTCGGAACTGAGACTCTCTAAACTTGCAGTGGATCTCTGATAAAATAGCATATTATGAACCTAAAAATTATTTTTTCGAGAAATCATGAGCATTAGATCATGTACCTGTAGTTCAAATTTGACCCACTTCCTACCAATTCAGTAGGAATTTATCTTTTACATGAGGGGTGAATGAAAAGACTTATGATGCCATGGTTGGGACATTACCCATGGAAGGTGGTATAGTGTTTTTTTTGAAAAATAGGGTGCTACCATTTTGAAACTTTTATTTGGTGGTTGCTTCACAAAACACCCTATTTTTTACACTCGGAAAATGGAAAATAGCTTTTTTGGTACGACAAAAAAGAAAACTTCCTCTTGCAGCATTGTTCGCCATCCCAAGATGCACATGTGTGCACAATATAGGGGCATTATCACTAACTATGCTGCTATTCTAGTCATAACACTGGTTCTTTGGCCTGGAATCTATGAAACCTCGAACATGATGCTCATTTCTCATAAGGAATTTTTGAGATATTTGCAATATTACAAGTTTGATATTTTCTCTTGCAACTATGTCACATAATATGGCACCACACAATTTTTTTACATTGTTTGGATATTTTTGAATTTTCTTATACCCGTTTCAAACTATGGTCAAAACGGCGAGCATGAAGATTTTAGCTTAGGGCTGAGCCTCGCTAAACTTGCAACGGATCTACGATGAAATAGCATATTGTGAACCTAAAAATGATTTTTTCAAAAAATCATGAGCATTATATCATGTACATCTAGTTCAAATCTGACCTCAGTTTCTACCGATTCGATAGAAATTAGTCTTGTTCATGAGGTGTGGATGGAAAGGTTTAAGATATCCCGGTTGGGACATTATACATGAAATGTGGTCTAATTTTTTTGAAAAATGGGGTGGTACCGTTTTGAGACTTTCGCTTGATGGTTGCTTCACAAAAATCCCCGTTTTGGCATTCGAAAAATAGAAAATGTGTTATACGAAATATATGTAATGTTTACTTAATTTTATTCAACGTAAATGTGTAATATTTGAGTTTATATAGATAGATATTATTTTTCTGCAAATTTTGATATATTATTTGTATTTTTCTGAATTAAAATGCTTAAGTTATGACTTTTCTATGATTAATATGACAAAATGGAAAAAGAGCTATGCCGGCGATATTGTGTGTGAAACCTATGCCACCTACGTGTCGTCGGCGTAGATTTGACGCCATCGCGTCGCTGTCACGGCCAAGCTCCTACTCCCACGGGTGTCGTCGGCCTATCTCTTCCTACGCCGAGGACAAAGCTGGGCCGACGGCCTCGTTGATGGACTGCCCAGCTCGAGGCCTATGCCGATAGCCCTTACTAAAAGACGTCGGCACCTTGACATGTTCCTCTAGTGCCCGAGGAGAGGGTTTCCAGCTTTACAGACGTGACCTTGATGGTGACCGGTACTGACGTAGATTATGTTGTTCGTTGTCACAAGTGATCCATCTACCAACATCATTTGTGACACCCAAAGCTCTCAATTGGTGGATGCCTTTTTTTGTGAAATTCCACCGTACTAGTAAAAAGAGATGTAAAAGTAATAAAATTATAAATAGGTCATTGGACCACCCAGTGATGCACTCGACTTTCGACGTAGAGCTCGTTGGGAACCCCAAGAGGAAGGTACGATGAATACAGCAGCAAGTCTTCCCTTAGTTATGAAACCAAGGTTTAATCGAATCAGTAGGAGCAAGTAAACACCCCAAAGGTGTTACTAGCTGAGTTTTGGCAGGGCGCACTACCGATGCTAGTAGCAACGTGGAGACCTGCACAACACAATCACAGAACTTTGTCCCCAACTTGCGATGAGGTTGTCAATCTCACCGTGTTTTGCGGAAAACAAAGGATTAAACATATCGAATGTAAAGAAGTAAAAGTTTGCAGAAAGTAAACACAAAGCAGTAAAAGATTGTAGATTGTATGTAAAGTAAAAGGACCGGGATCCATAGTTCACTAGAGGTGGCTCTCCTTAGATAGATAACATGCTGAGTGAACAAATTACAGCGAGGCAATTTACAAACACCGAGAAAGCAATACATGCATATACTAATCATCTTGACTCCTCTGAGACTTGATTGGGCATTACAACATAATACATAGACTGCCATCCAACTGCATCTATGACTAATAATCCACCTTCAGGTTATCATTCGAACCCCCTCCAGTATTAAGTTGCAAGCAACAGATTATTGCTTTATGAACTGCGTGTAAAGTAAACAATACGATTGTTCTATGAACAAAGGATTGTTGTTTTCTCCCTAGTAGCAATAGCACATCTAGTACCTTAGAGATTTCTGTCACTTCCTCAGATTATCAGAGGCATGAACCCACTATCGAGAATAAATACTAACTCTTGGAGTTGCTAGCATCTACTTGGCCAAGATAGCTAGTAACAACGGAAAGCATGCAAGATCTCAAATAACAAAGACATGATAGAATCAATAATTAATCTGAAATAGCATCTCAATATCCATCGGATCCCCGCAAACACAACATGTATGAATTACAAATAGATGATCTTGATCATGAACGGAGCTCACAAGATCTAAACATGAAAGCACAAAGGAGGAGAAACCAGCCATCTAGCTACTACATGGATCCGTAGTCCAAGGATGAACTACTCACGCATCACACCGGAGGCTTGCATGGTGATGAAGAAAGCCTCCAGGGTGAATTCCCCTCTCTGGTAGGGTGCCGGGAGGAGCTTCAGATCCCTCCCGATCTAGGGATGGAGATAACGGTGGCTACAGAGTCTTTCGTGGATTTTTGATCGGGTACTGAGGGTTTTCGTCCCGAGGGAAACTTATAGTCGGAAGGGGAGGCCTAGGGGGTGCCGGGAGCGGCCACACCACCCCCTGGCGCGGGCCAGGCCTGGCCGCGCGGCTAGGTGGTGTGGTGGCTCCCTGGCCCTTCTCCGTCTTGTATTCTGGCACTTGATCCCTTCCGGAAAAATAGGCACTTTAGCTTTTGTCCCATCCAATTCCAAGAATATTCATTTTCTAACTTTCCTGGAACCAAAAACAGCAGAAAACAGGCAGCTGACACTATGGCTCTTGTTAATAGGTTAGTCCAAGAAATCATATGAAAAGTACTCCAAAGTTGGAACAAAACACAAGAAAGTGGATAAAACCAAGAATGGAACATCAAAAATTATAGATACATTTGCAATGTATCAACATCCCGAAGCTTAACTCCTGCTCGTCCTCGAGTAGGTAAGTGATAAACAGAAATAATTTTTGAGGTGACATGCACCATCAAAGACTTGATCAAAGTATTTGCAAACATTCAAAGCTGGGATCATAGTACTTCAATCATAACATGAAAGACAAAGTTCTAGCAATAAGAAAAGAGACTATGATGCAACATGAAAAGGCACAAACAAAAGATTCATGAATAACAGTGCTTTGCAAGACGTTTGTTCGTTTCGTATAAAGAAAAAATAGCATAATAGTATTCAGCTTGTCCCTCAATAGAGTAGCAAATATAAATGCATAGGACACCTTCAAAGTTCTTAAGAGTGAGTAGATACAATAGTTTCAAACAAGCAATAACAAGTTATGCATCAATCAACTAGTCTTGGGACAATGCACATAGAACTAAGAATGGCCACTATGCTCTCAAAGTAGGTGCATAAAGTTAGAAGGTGGAGACTCAATATAATGGTGGAAGAAAAGCCTTTTGTAAAAGGAAGTAGGGATTCAAGTCTCATAAAGAGCTTCCAAAAATTATGGTACTTATAGCTTCCAGCTCTCATTGCCCCTATCATAAGCATCTTGAAGTGATTAAGGTTAAAGTGAACAAACTATGGTGTACATGCTTGACGAAGTATAAGTCAGAAATCTCATGTCCCTTGTATACGAGGGTCGCTCCTCATGCTACTCAAGTTTAGTCACCGGTAAGTTCTTGTCATCGTAAGTATATGTGTATCATTGAGAACCGCCAACGGGGTACCCCTTGCCCGATGATATGGAAGAATCCCCATATCAAAATGACAAGGCAAGCAGACAACGAGCATCTCAACATTCTTCTTATTTACCATGGGAATATGGTGCTTTTTTCTCTCTTTCCACTTTTCATAGTATCTCTTTTTTTCTCTTTTTCTCTTTTTTTCTCAGTATAGGACACTTTTTTATAAGAAGAATGATTCATAGACAGCTCATTATGGTTACGCTGCAGGTTTCCACCATGTCAGCATGGATTAGACCAGCGGCCCAGACGTTTCTTTAACACACATACATAACTCCATGGACTTACAAGCTACCCTTTCATTTCACACCGATGACATCCATATACAAAAGAGCATGATATCAACTAGGTACAAGTACCAAGTGCAATGTTGAAAGCGTTCCCCATGAAAGCATGGTTCTGCTAATTCCCGACAAATAAGTGCAAGCATATACAACATAGAAGACACAATGGTTCAAGTTTATTAAGGGCAAGTAAAGTAAAGTGTGCCATCAAGTTCGTGAGAGCTTTAATCACTAGTTTTTTCATAACAAGTGGAAGGTAAACAAAAGCATGAATATACTTGGAATAGCATAAGCTAGTAGGTAGGTATGGTGGACTCTTTGGAATAAGTTGGTTTAGGGAGTTGGATGCATGAGTGGAACTCATACTTTGTTGTGGAGGCTAGCAAAAGACTGGGAGCGACAAACTAAGAGAGCAATAATGGCCATAATCATGCAGAGCGACAAAACATCATTGAACAAAGCATAAAGTGATACTACAAGTTGAAAACTAAAGGATAATAAAGGCTATGGTGACTTGAGACAGTCATAACATGGTGTGAGCATGTGCCAAGTCAACCCAAATAAAGCATCAAAGGAGAATACCACTATACTATGCTTTAATATGCTAAAACAACGCATGATTCATCCAAGGCACGTTAAGAAATATCAATTGTTTATAACAAGTCATGCTACAACAAAGAATACTAAGCATAAAGCCAAAACAATATCAAGCATGGCATGACAAAGCATAGGCCACATTAAAAAAAAGCTCCTTTTACCACAAAAGTATGAACTTTTTCTACTCTTTTCCAAACCAAACCAAACTATTTGCAAACCAAAGTGTGAAAGAGGGGGTCCAACCAATTTATTCAGAAAACTAAGCAAACCAAGCAAACTAAAAAACAAAAACGAAAAAGAAGACGCTCCAAGAAAAACACAACTGTGCATGAAACAATAAAAATGAAGCGTTTGGAAGAAACCTGGGATTTTTATTGATGAAGAAGGGGATGCCTTGGGCATCCCCAAGATTTGACGCTTGTACTTCTAGGATATTTCTTGGGGTGACACACGTGGCATCCCGAAGCTTGATCTTTAGTCCATCCTTCATCTCATTACTCATTCCTTCCATACACCTGAAATTTTTCCTTCATACAAAACTTCACACAACCTCAAGGTACAGTTCTAACACCAAATAAACTTCCATTAGAACACTAGATACTATAGCACTTCCCTCAAAAATCTCAATTCCCCAAAGGAACTCAAGAAGGAACTAACAAGAAGCAAATGCAGAAAATGGCAGAAATCTGTCAAAACAGACTAGCAGGTAAAGACGAATTTTTTCGAACACCTTCTGTTGCTCAAATCAAAAAGTGTTGAACTAACGAAAGTTAGAAAACAACCTGGGGCAGAAGCACAAACAATTACAGATCAATCCGACGTGCAGAGCTCTCTCAGGAATTTTTACGGTGAAGCACAGATATCTGTTTCGGGACAGCAACTTTCCCAATCATTACTTCACTCTCATTAGAGGTTACTTTTGGCACAAAAAGCAAATAAAAAGGATAAGGAGAAGTTATTACTGTTGGAGATATGCCCAAGAGGCAATAATAAAAGTGGTTATTATTATATCTTTGTGTTTATGATGAATGTTTACATCCCATGCTATAATTGTATTATAAGGAAACGCTAATACATGTGTGTTTTGTAAACATAAGAGAGTCCCTAGTAAGCCTCTTGTTGAACTAGCTTGTTGATTAATTGATGATCATGGTTTCCTGATCATGGACATTAGGATGTGATTAATAACAAGGTTATATCATTAGGAGAATGATGTGATGGACACACACCCATAGTAAGCGTAGCATAAGATCAAGTCATTAAGTTCGCATTGCTATAAGCTTTTAAATGCATAGTAACCTAGTCCTTCGACCATGAGGTTGTGTTAATCACCATCACCGGATGGGTACTTTGATGACATCAAACACCGCTTCGTAATTGGGTGGTCATAAAGGTGTCATTGGGTATTCTGAAAGTATGTGTTGAAGCGCATGGACCAAGATTGGGATTTGTCCATCCATATGACGGATAGATATGCTCTGGGCCCTCTCGGTGGAATGTCATCTAGTTAGCTTACAAGCATGTGACTGGGTCACAAGGGATGACATATCACGGAACGAGTAAAGAATACTTATCAGTAACGAGGTAGAACTAGGTATGGAGATACCGACGATCAAACCTCGGATAAGTATAGTATCGTGTGACAAAGGGAATTGGTTTCGTATGTAAATGGTTCAATCGATCACGAAGTCATTGTTGAGTATGTGGGAGCCATTATGGATCTCTAGGTCCCGCTGATGGTTATTGATAGGAGATGTGTCTCTGTCATGTCTACATATTCACGAACCGTAGGGTAACACACTTAAGGTTCGAAGTTGTTTTAAGTAGATATGGAATGTGCGTTGGAGACCGAATGATGTTCGGAGTCTCGGATTGGATCCAGGACATCACGAGGAGATCCGGAATTGTCCGGAGAATAAGATTCATATATTGGGGATCATTTTCTAAGTTAGGAAATGTTCCGGAGTATTTGTATGAGGATTCTAGAAGGTTTCGGAATGTTCCGGAAGGTTCTGGAAGATTTCTTGGAGTTTGCTTGAAAACCAAGAAAGGGATCAAGGAGTTCTGGTGGGGCAAGACAAGGAGTCGTGGGGGAGGAGGACTCCTCCCCCCTCCCCAATCCGCCGGCCATAGGAGGGAGGGGAGTCCTACAAGGACTCCCCCTCCCATGGCGCCTCCCCCCTTTAAATAGAGGGGTGGGGGCGCCACTTCCAAGCCCTCCTCCACAACTCCAAATCTTCGCCGCCTCTCTCCTCCTCCTTTCTTCTGCACATGCATAGGCGAAGCCCTGCAGAATTCTCTACTCCACCACCATCACCACGCCGTCGTGCTGCTGGGATTCCGTGGAGAAGATCTACTACCTCCGCTGCTCGCTGGAACGAGGAGAGGAAGGTCTGCTTCGACTCCGCACGTGTGACCGACTGCGGAAGCGCTGCCGGAACGCGGCGCCGGAAGGATCGTCCACACGATCTTGAGATTGGCAAGTGATCGACTACATCAACCACGAGATCTAATCTCGTAACGCTTTCGGATCTACGAGGGTTAGTACATATCTATCTCGTTGCACATATCTAATAGATTAGATCTTGGCTTTTATCTAGATTAGATCTGGGTTTTGTTCGTTCTTGCGGTAGAAATTTTTTGTTTTCCATGCTACGAACCCATCAGTGGTATCCGAGCCGTGTCTATGCGTAGATCTGTTGCACGAGTAGAACTCAATGGTGTTGTGGGCGTTGGTGCTCGTGCCGTCTTTTGCTTTGTGTACTTTGCATCTTGCGGCATGGTGGGATGAAGCGGCTCGGGCTAACCTTACATGTCATCGCACATGAGACTTGCTCCACGCTTGACGTGTAACTTGCTTTGCACAAGTGGTTTTGCGGGTGTCTGTCTCTCCCACCATAGTATAGATCGAATTTACGCTTTGCACTCGATAGCACTTGTATCAACGTTGTGGTTCAGTTTCGTAGGTAAGATCTGTTATTTTTCGAAAGCCCCAAGCCACGTAAAACATGCAAAGAAAATTAGAGGCGTCTAACTTGTTTTTGCAGGGTTTTTGTGATGTGATATGGCCATCATGTGATTGTGATTATATTTGATGTATGCAATGATGCTTGTTGTAATATGGCAATCGGCAGGAGCCTAATGGTTGTCTTTAATTATGTTAAGACCTGCGTGTCTATTCATCTTGTAATAGCTTTATTCCAAGTAGTTGTAATAGTTGCTAGTGATGATGGGCAACCATGAAGCGGCGCCACTGACCTTGACGCAATGCTGGTGATGATGGAGATCATGTTTGTGCTTTGGAGATGGAGATCAAAGGCGCAAGAAGAAAGGGCCATATCATATCACACTAATTATGAATTGCCTGTGATGTTAATCCTTTATGCATCTTGTATTGCTTAGATCGCGACGGTAGCATTATAAGATGATCCCTCTCACTAAATATCAAGTAATAAAGTGTTCACCCTTAGTTGGCACCGTTGCTAAGACTCGTCGTTTCGAAGCATCTCGTGATGATCGGATGTGATAGATTCTACGTGTGCATACAACGGGTGCAAGCCAGATTTGCACATGCGGAAACTAAGGTTATCTTGACGAGCCTAGCATGTATAGACATGGTCTCGGAACACGGAATACCGAAAGGTAGAGCATGAGTCATATAAATGATATGATGAACATGAAGATTGTTCGCCGATGAAACTACATCTTCTCTCGTGAAGATCGGACTTGGTGTAGTGGACTTGGTTCGTGTAATCACTAAGACAATGTGAGGGATGTTGTTTTGAGTGGGAGTTCACCTAGTTAACTTAAGTATTAAATTTGAACTCAATTCATCATAAACTTAGTCTAAACTACTTGCAAATTTGTTGTAGATTATGGCGACCCCCTCCATCAATTTCAATGCGTTCCTAGAGAAAGAAAAGCTTAAGAACAATGGAAGCAATTTCACGGACTGGTTCCGTGGACTTAAGATCGTCCTCAGGGCTGGTCAGTTGACCTATGTGCTCGAAGCACCGCTAGGTGACCCACCTGCAGATGATGCTACCGATGACGTAAAGAATGTTTACGCCACTCGGCAAAATCATTACTCCACAGTTTAGTGTGCCATCCTGTACGGTTTAGAAGCGGAGCTCTAGAAGCGTTTTGAGCACCACGACCCGTTCGAGATCATTAAGGAGCTCAGGCTAATTTTTGAGACTCGCGCGGCCATGGAGAGCTATGAGGCCTCCGAAAATTTCTTTAACTGTAAGATGGAAGAGGGAAGCTCCGTTAGCGAGCACGTGCTCACCATGTCTGGGTACGCAAACAAGCTCCAAGAATTGGGGATATCGATTCCTAATGAATTGGGGATTCACCGTCTCCTCCAATCACTGCCACCGAGTTATAAGAACTTTGTGATGAACTACAATATGCACTGCATGAACAAGACGTTGCCTGAACTATCGTCCATGCTGAAAACTGCTGAAGTGGAGATCAAGAAGGAGCACCAAGTGTTGATGGTCAATAAGACCACCAATTTCAACAGACAGGGCAAGCCTAAGAACAAGGGCAACTTCAAGAAGGACGGCAAGAAAGCTGCCGCACCTGCAAAGAAGCCCAAGGCTGGTCCCAAGCCTGAAACTGAGTGCTTCTACTGCAAGGGTGCTGGTCACTAGAAGCGTAACTGCCCCAAGTACCTGGCGGATCTGAAGAACGGCAACATCAAGAAGAAAGGTATATTTGATATATATGTTATTGATGTGTATCTTACTAGTAATCGTAGTAGTGCCTGGGTATTTGATACTGGTTCGGTTGCTCATATTTGTAACTCGAAACAGGAGCTGCAGAATAAACGAAGACTGGCGAGAGACGGAGTGACGATGCGCGTTGGAAATGGCTCCAAGGTTGATGTGATCGCCGTCGGCACGCTCCCTCTACATCTACCTTCGGGATTAGTTTTAAATTTAAATAATTGTTATTTGGTGCCTGCGTTAAGCATGAACATTATATCTGGATCTTGTTTACTGCGAGACGGTTACTCTTTTAAGTCCGAGAATAAAGGTTGTTCAATTTATATGAGTAATATCTTTTATGGTAATGCACCTGAGATGAATGCTTTATTCTTATTGAATCTCGATAGTAGTGATACACATGTTCACAACATAGATGCTAAACGAATAAAATTGAATGATAATTCTACATACATGTGGCACTGTCGTCTTGGTCACATTGGAGTGAAGCGTATGAAGAAACTCCATTCAGATGGACTTCTTGAATCACTTGATTTTGAATCACTTGAAAGATGCGAAGCATGTCTAATGGGAAAAATGACTAAGACTCCATTCTCTGGTAAAATGGAGCGAGCTACAGACTTATTGGAAATAATACATACCGATGTGTGCGGTCCAATGAGTGTAGCATCGCGTGGTGGATATCGTTATGTTCTCACTTTCACGGATGACTTAAGTAGATATGGGTATGTCTACTTTATGAAACATAAATCCGAAACTTTCGAGAAGTTTAAGGAGTTTCAAAGTGAAGTGGAAAATCATCGTAACAAGAAGATTAAGTTTCTGCGTTCTGACCGCGGAGGTGAATATCCGAGTCATGAGTTTGGCATACATTTAAAGAAATGTGGAATACTTTCGCAGTTGACACCGCTGGGAACACCACAACGTAATGGTGTTTTCGAACGTCGTAATCGAACTCTCTTAGATATGGTCCGATCTATGATGTCTCTTACAGATTTACCGTTATCATTTTGGGGCTATGCATTAGAGACAGCCGCATTCACTTTAAATAGGGCACCATCTAAATCCGTTGAAACGGCACCGTACGAATTGTGGTTTGGTAAGAAACCTAAGTTGTCGTTCCTTAAAGTTTGGGGTTGCGAAGCATATGTAAAGAAGTTACAACCTGATAAGCTAGAACCCAAAGCGGAGAAATGCGTCTTCATAGGATACCCTAAAGAAACAATTGGGTATACCTTCTATCATAGATCTGAAGGCAAAGTTTTCGTTGCCAAGAATGGATCTTTTCTTGAGAAGGAGTTTCTCTCGAAGGAGGTGACTGGAAGGAAAGTAGAACTCGATGAGGTTATTGAACCTTCTTTCGGATTTGAGAGTAGCGCAGCACCGGAAGATGTTTTTGTGCCGCCTGCACCAATTGGAGAGGAAGCTAATGATAATGATCATGAAACTTCAAACGAAGTTACTGCTGAACCTCGCAGGTCAACAAGGGTTCATACCACTCCTGATTGGTATGACTCTGCCTTGAACGTCATGTTGGTGGACAACGCTGATGACCCTGCGACGTATGAAGAAGCTATGGTGAGCCCAGATTCCAACAAATGGCTAGAAGCCATGAAATCCGAAATGGGATCCATGTACGAAAACCAAGTGTGGACTTTGGTGGACTTACCGGATGGCCGTAAGGCTGTCGAGAACAAATGGATTTTCAAGAGAAAAACAGATGCTGATGGTAATGTTACCGTCTATAAAGCTCGACTTGTCGCGAAAGGGTTCCGACAAATTCAAGGAGTTGACTATGATGAGACATTCTCACCAGTAGCGAAGCTAAAGTCTGTGAGGATTTTGTTAGCAATTGCTGCACATTTCGATTATGAGATTTGGCAGATGGATGTCAAAACGGCGTTCCTTAATGGTGACATTGAGGAAGAGTTGTATATGGTACAAACCAAGGGTTTTGTCGATCCTAAAGATGCTGACAAGGTATGCAAACTTCAGCGCTCCATTTATGGACTGAAGCAAGCATCCCGGAGTTGGAATCAACGTTTTGATAAAGTAATCAAAAACTTTGGATTTACACAAACTTATGGAGAAGCTTGTATTTACAGGAAAGTGAGTGGGAGCTCTGTAGCATTCCTAGTACTATATGTAGATGACATATTGTTGATTGGGAATGATATAGAACTTCTTAATAGCGTCAAAACCTATTTGAATAATAGTTTTTCAATGAAGGATCTTGGCGAAGCGGCATATATTCTAGGCATCAAGATTTATAGAGATAGATCAAGACGCCTAATAGCGCTTTCACAAAGTACATACTTAGACAAAGTTCTAAAGAAGTTTAGAATGGAAGATAGCAAGAAAGGGTTCGTGCCCATGTTGTCAGGTAAGACCTTGAGTAACACTCAAAGTCCAGCTACGACAGAAGATAGAGAGAAAATGAATAATATTCCCTATGCCTCGGCTATAGGTTCTATCATGTATGCCATGCTGTGTACAAGACCGGATATAGCACATGCTGTTAGTTTGACTAGCAGATATCAAAGTGATCCTGGAATGGAACACTGGACAGCGGTCAAGAATATCCTAAAGTACCTAAATAGGACTAAGGATATGGTTCTTTCTTATGGAGGTGATGAACAACTTGTTGTAAACGGTTATACCGATGCTAGTTGGAACACCGATCCGGATGACTCGAAGTCACAGTCGGGATACGTATTTATTTTGAATGGTGCTGCAGTGAGCTGGAGGAGTGCAAAGCAAAGCGTTGTGGCGAAATCTTCAACTGAATCGGAATACATAGCTGCTTCAGAGGCTGCACAAGAAGCCGTATGGATGAAGGAATTCATTACTGAACTTGGCGTGGTTCCCAGTGCGTTGGACCCGATGGCCATCTACTGTGACAACACAGGTGCCATAGCTAATGCACAGGAGCCAAGGTCACATAGCAAGCTGAACCACATCAAGCTACGTTTCCACGCTATTCGCGAGTATGTCCGAGATGGTGACATAAAGATTTGCAAAGTACACACTGATCTGAATGTGGCAGATCCGTTGACTAAACCTCTCCCTAGGGCAAAGCATGACCAACACCAGAACGCGATGGGTGTTCGGTATATTACCATGTAATCTAGATTATTGACTCTAGTGCAAGTGGGAGACTGTTGGAGATATGCCCAAGAGGCAATAATAAAAGTGGTTATTATTATATCTTTGTGTTTATGATGAATGTTTACATCCCATGCTATAATTGTATTATAAGGAAACGCTAATACATGTGTGTTTTGTAAACATAAGAGAGTCCCTAGTAAGCCTCTTGTTGAACTAGCTTGTTGATTAATTGATGATCATGGTTTCCTGATCATGGACATTAGGATGTGATTAATAACAAGGTTATATCATTAGGAGAATGATGTGATGGACACACACCCATAGTAAGCGTAGCATAAGATCAAGTCATTAAGTTCGTAATGCTATAAGCTTTTAAATGCATAGTAACCTAATCCTTCGACCATGAGGTTGTGTTAATCACCATCACCAGATGGGTACTTTGATGACATCAAACACCGCTTCGTAACTGGGTGGTCATAAAGGTGTCATTGGGTATTCTGAAAGTATGTAAGCGCATGGACCAAGATTGGGATTTGTCCATCCATATGACGGATAGATATGCTCTGGGCCCTCTCGGTGGAATGTCATCTAGTTAGCTTACAAGCATGTGACTGGGTCACAAGGGATGACATATCATGGAACGAGTAAAGAACACTTATCAGTAACGAGGTAGAACTAGGTATGGAGATACCGACTATCAAACCTCGGATAAGTATAGTATCGCGTGACAAAGGGAATTGGTTTCGTATGGAAATGGTTCAGTCGATCACGAAGTCATCGTTGAGTATGTGGGAGCCATTATAGATCTCCAGGTCCCACTGATGGTTATTGATAGGAGATGTGTCTCTGTCATGTCTACATATTCACGAACCGTAGGGTGACACACTTAAGGTTCGAAGTTGTTTTAAGTAGATATGGAATGTGCGTTGGAGACCGAATGATGTTCGGAGTCTCGGATTGGATCCAGGACATCACGAGGAGATCCGGAATTGTCCGGAGAATAAGATTCATATATTGGGGATCATTTTCTAAGTTAGGAAATGTTCCGGAGTATTTGTATGAGGATTCTAGAAGGTTTCGGAATGTTCCGGAAGGTTCTGGAAGATTTCTTGGAGTTCGCTTGAAAACCAAGAAAGGGATCAAGGAGTCCTAGTGGGGCAAGACAAGGAGTCGTGGGGGAGGAGGACTCCTCCCCCCCCAATCCGCCGGCCGTAGGAGGGAGGGGAGTCCTACAAGGACTCCCCCTCCCATGGCGCCTCCCCCTTTAAATAGAGGGGTGGGGCACCACTTCCAAGCCCTCCTCCACAACTCCAAATCTCCGCTGCCTCTCTCCTCCTCCTTTCTTCTGCACAGGCATAGGCGAAGCCCTGCAGAATTATCTACTCCACCACCATCACCACGCCGTCGTGCTGCTGGGATTCCGTAGAGAAGATCTACTACCTCCGCTGCTCGCTGGAACGAGGAGAGGAAGGTCTGCTTCGACTCCGCACGTGTGACCGACTGCGGAAGCGCTGCTGGAACGCGGCGCCGGAAGGATCGTCCACACGATCTTGAGATTGGCAAGTGATCGACTACATCAACCACGAGATCTAATCTCGTAACGCTTTCGGATCTACGAGGGTTAGTACATATCTATCACGTTGCACATATCTAATAGATTTGATCTTGGCTTTTATCTAGATTAGATCTGGGTTTTGTTCGTTCTTGCGGTAGAATTTTTGTTTTCCATGCTACGAACCCATCAATTACAGAGGTAATAACTTCCAAGACTCAACTAAAACTCTTGGGTTATCTCCCAACAAGTACTTTTCTTTAACGCCTTTAAGGTAGGCATAAGAAGCAAAGCAAGAATCAAGTGTTCTCAAATGAAGAAGCATTAAGACCAAATTTTGTTTTCATAGGAGAAGCAAAAGAAATATTTTCTCTCTTTTTAGGGAAGTGTTCTATACCTTTCTTGAGTGCGAGTTGATATTTAATGGTGCCTTCTTTCATATCAATGATGGCACCAACAGTTCTAAGAAAAGGTCTTCCCAAAGTAATAGGACAAGAAGCATTGTATTCAACATCCAAAACATAGAAATCAACAGGGACATAGGAATCTTTAACCATAATAATAACATCATTAAGACTCCCCATGAGTTTCTTTTTAGCATTAGAATCAAGCGGGACATTCAAATAACAATCTTCAAGAGGAGGCAAATCAAACATATCATAAATCCTTCTAGGCATAATAGAAACACTACTATCAAGATCACACAAAGCTTTGAAATCAAAGTCATTCACTTTCATATTAATGATGGGTTCCCAACCATCCTCTTGTTTTATGGGAATAGAAGCTTTATGTTTCATCTTTTGTTCTTTAATCCTTATGAGAGCATCAGTAATGTGTTTTGTAAAAGCCATGTTCATAGCACTAGCATTAGGACTTTTAGCAAGCTTTTGTAGGAACTTAATAACTTCAGAGATGTTGCAACCATCAAGATCAAAATCAACTTTATCATCTAAAGTAGTAGAACTATTAGTAGCCTCAACACTAGTGGTAGTGATAACACTAATGTTTCTAGCAATTTCATCTTCTCTTTCCCACTTAGCATGTAATTCAGCTAATAGTCTAACATTTTCATCAATTCTTACTTGTATAGCATTAGTAGCTGCAAAGGGATTATCATTAGTTTCAGGTTTAGCAGCCATTTTATTAATCAATGAAGATTGAGCTTAAGATAGAGAAGATATATTCCTTTCAGCATTAGAGAGTTTCAATTGTAAACTAGGAATTTCCCTATTTCGACTCTCAAGTTGATGGCTAATGTTCTTCAAAATGATAGATTATTCCTCCATAGTTTTAGTAAATAGCTTATTTTGCTCGTATTGCATTTACATGAAGTTTTTAGTGGCTCTTTCAACTTCTAAGATTCTTCCTTCACTAGGTAATTCAGATTGACCATTGTTGGGAGGATATGGCTTATAATTGTTGTTACCAAAATTGTTCCTATAAGCATTATTACCATAAGTATTATTGCCAAAGTTGTTATTTCTTATGAAGTTCACATCAACTTGCTCTTCTTGAGCAACCAAAGAGGCTAAATGAACATTATTTGGATCAATATGGGCTTTCCCATTAACAAGCATAGACATAATTATATCAATCTTATCACTCAAGGAGGAGGTTTCTTCAACAGAATTTACCTTCTTACCTTGTGGAGCTCTCTCAGTATGCCATTCAGAATAATTAACCATCATATTGTCCAATAGTTTTGTTGCAGCACCCAAAGTGATGGTCATAAAGGTACCTCTAGCAGCAGAATCCAATAGGTTCCTTGAAGAATAGTTCAATCCTGCATAAAAAGTTTGGATGATCATCCAAGCAGTCAGTCCATGAGTGGGACAATTCTTTACCAAAGATTTCATTCTTTCCCAAGCTTGAGCAACATGCTCATTATCAAGTTGTTTAAACTTCATTATTTCACTTCTCATGGATATAATCTTAGCAGGAGGATAGTACTTTCCAATAAAAGCATCTTTGCACTTAGTCCAAGAATCAATACTATTCCTAGTTAAGGAATTCAACCATTCTTTAGATTTTCCTCTCAAAGAGAAAGGAAACAATTTCAGCTTAATAATATCACCATCTATATCCCTATGCTTTTGCATCTCACAGACTTCAACAAAGTTATTTAGATGGGAAGCAACATCTTCATTACCAATACCAGAAAATTGTTCTCTCATAACAAGATTGAGCAAAGCAGGTTTTATCTCAAAGAAATTATTTTCAGCCACAGGTGGAGCAATAGGAGTGCTCATAAAATCATTGTTGTTGGTGCTAGTGAAGTCACACAACTTAGTGTTTTCAAGAGTAGTCATTTTTTTTTGGGTTTTCAAATAAGAAAGCAAACAAGTAAAACTAATTTTTTTGAAGAACAAAACAAGCAAACAAAGCAAAACGAAAACTAAGCAAAACAAAAACAAGAAAGTAAAGAGATTGGTTATGAGGGACTCCCCTTGTGAAGATGTCCTTGACTCCCCGGCAACGGCGCCAGAAAAATCTTGATGCGCTCGACTTTCGACGTAGAGCTCGTTGGGAACCCCAAGAGGAAGGTACGATGAATACAACAGCAAGTCTTCCCTCAGTTATGAAACCAAGGTTTAATCGAACCAGTAGGAGCAAGTAAACACCCCAAAGGTGTTACTAGCTGAGCTTTGGCAGGGCACACTACCGATGCTAGTAGCAACGTGGAGACCTGCACAACACAACCACAGAACCTTGTCCCCAACTTGCGATGAGGTTGTCAATCTCACCGTGTTTTGCGGAAAACAAAGGATTAAACATATCGAATGTAAAGAAGTAAAAGTTTGCAGAAAGTAAACACAAAGCATTAAAAGATTGTAGATTGTATATAAAGTAAAAGGCCCGGGATCCATAGTTCACTAGAGGTGGCTCTCCTTAGATAACATGTTGGGTGAACAAATTACAGCGGGGCAATTGACAAACACCGAGAAAGCAATACATGCATATACTAATCATCTTGACTCCTCTGAGACTTGATTGGGCATTACAACATAATAATAGACCGCCATCCAACTGCATCTATGACTAATAATCCACCTTCAGGTTATCATCCGAACCCCCTCTAGTATTAAGTTGCAAGCAACAGATTATTGCTTTACGAACTGCGTGTAAAGTAAACAATACGATTATTGTATGAACAAAGGATTGTTGTTTTCTCCCTAGTAGCAACAGCACATCTAGTACCTTAGAGATTTCTGTCACTTCCCCAGATTACCAGAGGCATGAACCCACTATCGAGCATAAATACTAACTCTTGGAGTTGGTAGCATCTACTTGGCCAAGATAGCTCCTAACAACGGAAAGCATGCGAGATCTCAAATAACAAAGACATGATATAATCCATAATCAATCTGAAATAGCATCTCAATATCCATCGGATCCCCGCAAACACAACATGTATGGATTACAAATAGATGATCTTGATCATGAACGGAGCTCAAAAGATCTAAACATGAAAGCACAAAGGAGGAGAAACCAGCCATCTAGCTACTACATGGATCCGTAGTCCAAGGATGAACTACTCACGCATCACACCGGAGGCTTGCATGGTGATGAAGAAAGCCTCCAGGGTGAATTCCCCTCTCCGTAGGGTGCCGGGAGGAGCTTTAGATCCCTCCCAATCTAGGGATGGAGATGACGGCGGCTACAGACTCTTTCGTGGATTTTTGATCGGTTACTTAGGGTTTTCATCCCGAGGGCAACTTATAGTCGGAAGGGGAGGCCGAGGGGGTGCCGGGAGCGGCCACACCACCCCCCGGCGCGGGCCAGGCCTGGCTGCGCGGTCAGGTGGTGTGGTGGCTCCCTGGCCCTTCTCCGTCTCGTATTCTGGCACTTGATCCCTTCCGGAAAAATAGGCACTTTGGCTTTTGTCCCGTCCAATTTCGAGAATATTCATTTTCTGACTTTCCTGGAACCAAAAACAGCATAAAACAGGCAGCTGGCACTGTGGCTCTTGTTAATAGGTTAGTCCAAGAAATCATATGAAAAGTACTCCAAAGTTGGAACAAAACACAAGAAAGTGGATAAAACCAAGCATGGAACATCAAAAATTATAGATACATTTGCAATATATCACCCAGCAACGACTACAAACACTAGCACGAGCCGAAGGCGTGCCACCATCCTCGCCCCTCCATCACCGGAGTTGGGCGAACTTGTCTTATTTAGGGATGGCAATGGGTACCCATGACCCGCATACCCGGCAGGTAAAAACCCATTAGAAGTACGGATATGGAAGAAAAATTTACCTATGGATATGTAAATGGGAAAATTCCATATCCATTGGGTACAACGGGTATGGGTATGGGATCGTAGAACCCATACCCGCATAGCCATCTACCCATCCAAAATTTGATATGTGGGGTCTCCGTAATGTTTTAACGTACTTACTTTCTCTAATGATGCATTGATGCTAGATAGGTCATCTCGCGCTTTCAAGTTCCACGATTGCTCGTATGCTAGCTAGGATCGCTCCACCTCATGCCACGAGACAACCGTAGCCCACATCTTCTTTATGTGATCACATTCTGATTCTCGAGCGATCAATATTGATCTCATATTTCTCCAACCATTAGAACTTCATAAATGGCCAGGGTTGCCGCTAGACTATTGGAGCCAACAATCCAGGTTTGATTGCTATATATTATGTGTATTTGTTTATAATTTCTTACTATTTTTCCTCGATTTTATGTGTAATAAAGACGGGTACTTTTACCCGCGTGTCAACACCGGATTTTTAATCCCAGATGCCTGTTATGCCATACATCGTAATCTCGGGATTACCATTTTTGTGAGACATAACAGATTGGATATCACAGTACATCATCCATTACAAACCATAATAAGGTTTTACACGAATAAAGGATCTCATGATCCAGTCTTAATATAACAAACAACGGAATAAATAATAGGCGTAGTAGTGGGGTCCATCTTCAGGGTCACAGGCAATGCTGACGATGGGATATAGTCCTAGTTATCATAGCCGTCCTGCTGTCCTTCCTCTTGGTAGTCCTCTTCATAGTCTGGCCATGAGAATAGCCAGGGACAAAAGCTATGAGTACTCTTTAAGTACTCGCAAACTATCACTAACAAGTAAAGTAGTTCTAGTAGGAATGCTAACTCTAGGTTTGTTTGCAAGGTTAAGTTTGAAACCTAAGCTGAGTTTAGAGACAAAGAAAGATAAAATAAAGTTCTAAATTCAATTAAGTTGGGAAGCTACTTTCATGTTCACAACCCTGTTGTGGTTAAGTCAAAATCATCATTCAATCATAAGTCATTTTGAAAGCATGTGACGACGGAACAGTATGACCACTCCAACTGTCCATAACCGTAGATGCGGCTATTCGAATAGTTTGACACTCTACAGAGGTGGTACACTTTCACCACAAGATTCGACACATCCGTCAGGGATAACCTTGAATCTTCATACTTAGTATGCGGATAATCAAACATAACCTTTCAATTACACACCCTAGTATAAGCACCTCTCCTATGAGCTTGGCCTCCCAGCCATGGCCACTTGCCATCCTGGGCACTGCATAGGTGGGCAACATTGAGAGGTAGCCTCAGCTCAGACCTCTCCCGCGAGGGAACTAATACTAATGCATATAAACTTCCGGCTAAGCCTTACCCAATTCAGGTAATGTGGTTGTACGGTAAATTTGGAATGGTATCGCATCCGAACCCAACCATCAGTTATTATAAAAGGGCTAAGGCTCATGCCTCAAAATTTTCATCATCATAAATTATTTGTGTTTCTCAACACATGTCAAAACATCTCAATAGAATGACTCATCATTCCAAGGTTTTCATAATCATTTTCACCAAGTATTCCTATCTAAAGTGATCAAGTTTTGGTTTAGCTCTAAACTACTAAGTTAAGAGTGTTCACTAAGGCATGATACTAATCTTCAATCTCATGCCCTAGAATGACATCTAAGTCTAACTAGATAGGCCAAGTTTTATACCTTTTATGCTATCTATAACAAATTAAAGAACCTTGGTAAAGTAAAACAAAGTAAAGCTTGTAAGAAAACTTGGGGTAGATATAAGTCAAAATGTATAACCAAAGCATGCCTAAAGCATTTGCTCAAGTTAAGGGGGCAAGTGTTAACTTGCTTAATTCTAGCTTGCCTTGGGTAGTGCAGTTGTTGAAATTCTCTTCCTCCTCCTCTTGGTAGAATTCCTCCTCCTCGTAAGCTTGGTCGGTACTACCGTCTATAAATACATACGAGATACACAATCACCAGACAATACTTAACTAGTCTATTTAGTACTCTAAGGCACTCATTTGATGATCTAGCATCATCACAATCATCACAAGGTTTAATGAACTAGTTTCATTTATTTTATTTGAGAAAAGTAATTTCTACTCATTGAAAATAACTAAGATTTAATATTCTCCAATTAAAATATGGGATCATATGGACACATGTCATCACCACATATTCTAATACATGGGAATATGATTTAAATGTTGGATCATATCTTAATAAGTTTAAGTTTAATATTTAATGATTTAAAGTGACTAGAAATGCCTAAATAGCATTATTTCGGTACTAGTCCAAAGTCACTGCATGCAAACCTTAATATTATTACATATTCAGATAGGTATGGTTAAATGTGATTTTTGAGAGGTGGAAACAACTCAAAAGCTATTATGGTTGATTTTATAAAAATGTTTGAATGTGGAAAAGCTTCTGTCTTATTATTTTTACTAGGACAGATCTCTAATTCTAATTGATTTAAATCCAACGGGCTTAGATAGAGATTTAAAGTACCTTTCCAACAAAATTGGAATCACTCAATTTGGATTTATAGAACTCTCTGAATTAATTTCAAACCAAGGGACATAACTAAGTTTCATTTAAAATAGAAAAATCTAAATTTGAATCTGCGGGCTTAGGCGGGAACACTAACAGGTCGGTCCAGATTCACTCCGTGGCGCTAAGGACTGCTGACAGGGGGGGTCCCGCCTGTCAGTGGCTCATTAAACGCGAAGCGATACGGGGCATTGTGGACCGTAGGATTAGAGCTAGCATCTACGACGTGAGTCGATGACGAACACGTCGCCGGCGAGACGGAAACCTAGCGACGCGACAGGGGAGCAGTGGGGGCATACTAGGGCTCCAGCAAGCCTGGCGATGGGGGCGTTTGAACGTGGAGATGACGAGGACTCAGGCGAGGTCACGGCAGCTCCGGGGGTGGATGGAATCGACGGGGGCGTCTCCTCCTCTGCTGCGGCTATCTCCGGCGAAATTCCGGTTGTTGGCTGCTCGAGTGGCTCCGGCGAGTGGTGGGGAAGGACCAGTGGTGAGAGGGGAGTGTGAGAGTGTGAAGAAATGGTGCCGGAGAGGCTCCCTTATATAGGCTCTACGAGACGGCAGAGAGGTGTGGGCAGAGCTCGTCGGTGATGACAGCACATGGGGCTATCAGCGTGGGCGAGGTAGGCGGACGATGGGTGGTTCCCTGGCGGTCAGCTAGGGCTTAATGGCGGTGCTAGGGGCGGTGGATTGCGGTCGGGAGCGTCTCGCGCTCTGAGAGATAGAGGCGGTGCTCAACATGGTTTTCGGCGACTGTGGGTCGAGCGGCAGGGTACGGGCGTGTCTGGCGGGGTGAGGTGGTCAAGGCGGAGCGGCGTGCGCGGGCTGTGGTCGAGGCGCGGCATGTGGCGCTCTGCGGGGACATCGCTCTGGTGTGCGCTGGCGCGACGCAGAGACTTGGTGCGTGGCTTGGCCTCGGTGGTACAGGGGTTAGCAGTGGCCGTGGGGTGGACCGTGGATGGCGGTGAGGTCACACCTCCCTTCCTGGAGCGGCAGATAGGGGCTGGTGGTCTCCTGTGGCTTGGGCACGGTTGGCCGGCGAGCATGGCCACGGGGTGGCGCGGCACTGTTGCCCTAGGCCATTTGGTAGGTCCTTGATGGCCTGCTTAGGGCTAGGGGAGACAAAGGAATTGAATTGGGTTCAAATGGCTTGACAAATTTTGATCAAAAACAGTGATAGTTAGGCCAGTTTGATTCTGCTCACCAAGTGTTCAACACAATGGCCGCAAGAATTCAACTTTTGAATTTCGAAATGAAATTTGGTGGAGTTGTTTGTCACATGCTTAAGCATCTCTGGTTGCTTGGGATTTTCAAATGGAGTTCATTTAGATGGTTTTTGAAAAAGTGTGATCTAGACATACACTTGGTTCCATTTTCAAATGTCGTTTAAATTTAGAGTTTGAATGTTTTTGGAAGATCATAAAGTGGGCATTGGCACATCTGTACTTGTACTAGCAAGGGGTGCAAAGATCCACAATTGTTTCTGTTTGAAATTGAGTGCTAGGAACACCCAAAGTGGGCTATTTGATTAAAATGGCAAAAGTGACCATTTCCATTATTTAATTCTTTTTTATTTCTTTTTCTTTGGTTTTTGCTTGGGAAAGATCTAGATGATGTGTAATTCACCTTAGAGTCATTTTACAACCATTAGAACAAACAATCATGGCATTTCTAAACAACTCTATTTAATGCAGCACACATATGCATGCTTAATTATTTTAAATGAAAAAAAGGTTTTATTAACCCTAAATTGGATGATTTGGATCTTAATAACCTTAGATTAAAGTTTTGGGATGTTACACCGCGGGTACCCATTTACCCTGTCAGGTGAAGGGTATAGGAAAAAGTTGTACCCGTTGACGGGTATGGGTGCAGGTGATGGGTAAGATTAGAATGGACGGGTAAGGGTATGGGTGGCTCCACCCATACCCATACCCTGCGGGTGCCATTTTCCCGTATTAGAGGTTGTTGTAGTAATAGACGCGAAGTAATCGTGCTAAGACCCAAAAGAATTAGCGCACCAGAGCATCAACCATCGCCGAACATGACAACTGTAAATGGAAGAGACTGACATGAAACCATACCGACGAATACGATAAACGACCGGATCCAAGAGATTTGCCGGGCACACGATTCTACGCGCCCTCCGTCGACGCTAGATACCCCACCGGAACGAGGATAGGACGCGAAGGATCTTATTCTAACTTTACGACGTAGCTGTCACCTCAATGGCGACGTCGCCGGACCGCTCCGCCTCTCATAGCCTTGGGGTCTTGGAGGCATGGCTTGCGGACCACGGTTTCTCGCCGTCCCAAGGGTTTCCTAGTTTGGTTTTAATCTGCCGCCGTCTCCCTCTCGTGAGACCTAACGTACCGGTTTCGTGGTGGATGCGTGTTCTTCATTTGTGCGTTCTGCGTTTCCCCTCTTGCTTGTAACCTAGAGGCATGAAAGATTTCAGAAGAAAAAATTATTGTACTACTTTTAGCTATTCAGGCTTTCGGAGGTAGTGCAATTTTTCAGCAGAGAACATGCAAATCTTAAAGCAAGCGCAGCTATTGACAGTTGGTATGACACTGACACATGCAGCTAGCTAGCATGGAACTGTTTCGGCGATCATGCAAAGAAAACCTCCATTTTACATGGAGCCAGCCCTCTTTCCATTGCCACCATATACTACTTGGGAATTTTGAAGACACCATTCCTACCTACATGATCGGCAGGTAACGGAGCTCGTTGCCAACTGCTCTACAATTAATGGCGTCCACGGTGCCATGCTCCGCCGGCCTCGCGTCTCAGCCGCCACGACACCGCATCTGCAGGTTCCAGCAGCAGCAGCGGCCGTGCAGCAGCCTCGTTTCATCAGGCAATCGATCAACCCATCTCTTCTCTTGTATTGGACCGTCTATCTGTTGTCTTCTTATTTAGGTGGAACTTGCTGTAGCTAGAAGAGATGGGCAGATTAGATCTATGAGTGGTGGGGTGAGCATGGCCATGGATGGCGGGGCACAGCATGGAGCCCCGGTTGCAGTGGTCACCGGGGCGTCGCGAGGGATCGGGAGAGCCATAGCTGTGGCTCTTGGCAAAGCAGGTTGCAAGGTAAGCAGTACCTGTAGTAGTAGTAGTTTGTATGTTGGGATTAGCAATCGAATAAGAAACTAGATTGATTACCAATCTTAGAGAAAAATCTACTACTAGTAGTGTAATGTAGGGTAGTCGGTCGAGATGTCGTGTACACTACTACCCATAAGTCATAACTCATTGGAGTCTTGGAGCTAAACTTGTGCTTTTGTTTGTATAATTAAATAAGGTGGTTGTGAACTATAGCAAGTCTGGCACGGAAGCTGAACAAGTGTGCAGAGAGGTGAGTATACATGTAGTCCTCACTTATCGACACTTTTTTCTCGCCGCGCACGTTATCCTTGTGCCAAACACATGTGATCCGTTCAGATTGAGGAGTACGGTGGGACAGCCATCTCCTTCTCCGCCGACGTCTCCATGGAAGCCGAGGTCGAATCCATGATGAGAGCGGTGAGTTGTTGTAGGCCGTTACTCAGGCCAATAGAATAACAAACAATGTGAATATATATATTTATGTGACGACTGACGAATGGAATTCATGGCTTGTGCTGTTCTTTGTTGCACCCATGATGAATCGATGTGGGATGTTGCCACAGGCAATTGATACCTGGGGGACCCTGGACGTGCTGGTGAACAATGCAGGTTAATTCTGCGTGCTGATTTTGATCTCTCCATCTGGCCTGCACAGCTAGCTAGCTAGCTAACTAGCCCAATTTCATTTGGCACTTGACCACGGGTATGGGTTACGTTCTTGATGAGCAGGAATCACACGAGACGCGCTGCTAATGCGCATGAAGCGGGCGCAGTGGCAGGAAGTGGTGGACGTGAACCTGACAGGCGTGTACCTCTGTGCCCATGTGAGGGAGATCTAATTTCTTCTCTAGGCGTCCGTAACCGGCACCACCCAAACATACTAAGTTTCTTCTGCTGCTATCCCGTTTCAGGCCGCCGCGGCAGTAATGATGAAGAGGAAAAAGGTACAGAGATCAAGACACGCGCACCCCAGAAAAAAGTTTCTTCTCTGTTTCGAAAGATTTTTCTTCTATCTGTATGATCAGAAGGTTGGAAACAGTTTTTCTTGACTGGTCGATGGATTTGCCCCACCCCAGGGAAGGATCATCAACATCGCGTCTGTCGCCGGGATGATCGGCAACGTCGGGCAGGCCAACTACTGCGCCGCCAAGGCCGGGGTCATCGGGCTGACCAAGGCCATGGCCAGGGAGTACGGCAGCAGGAACATAAACGCAAGTACTAGCTCGCTGCAGCCATGTCATCCCATGGCAGCCGCGCAGGCCAACCATGCATGCATGCATGCAAGAACAGACAGACACACGCATGGTAACTCAACTAGCCTGTCTGAAGCTTTGCTTTGCCTGCAGGTGAACGCGGTCGCGCCGGGCTGGGTGGCGTCTGACATGACCGCCAAACTGGGCGGTGACATCGAGAGGAAGGCGCTCGAGATGATACCGTTAGGTAACTAACTTGGTCTAGTACTGTTCCATCTGGAGATTTTGCTCTGAATTTTGATTTGGTTCTCCTACTTCTGCTGCTGCTGATGGATATATTTGCAGGACGGTTCGGCAAGCCAGAGGAGATCGCTGGTCTGGTGGAGTTCCTGGCGGTTCACCCGGCCGCAAGCTACGTGACCGGGCAGGCAAGTTTCGAATTGGTTTCGAGATAGTATGTGATCATGTCATCCGTATGGACGATGTGTTAACGTACTTCTGGGCGTGTGCACTTACTGAAGATTTACAGACTTGTTTAATCTGCTACTGCAGGTGCTCCCGGTTGATGGTGGACTCTCCATTTAAGTGCAACTAAAGCAGAACCACGGCAAGGTGCAGGAAAGCAAGTTGGGACCATCAAATAAGCACGGTGCTCCATGCCTTTGTGCCAGACTTGTAAAACAGTAACTACTCTTTTGTTGGGTAGAAAAGGTTGTAAAACAGTAACTACTCTTTTGCTGGAATGATACCGTGAAAGCTATTGTCCCGACTTCCGCAGCACCTCCGGACACAGGAGCATCCAACATCATCGGCTTTTCAGCATAGCCTGATAATACAGAAAAGGCACACATGCATAGCTCAAATCTTCACATAGATTTGTAATATTAATTCTTACCAGGAAAGAAAAGAAAGGAAAGTTTCGTCATCTTCCAAATGTAGGCTGAAGTATTCAAGTTTTCAACTGCTATATGTCGATTGTGGCTTTGTATGATGGCAGGATCTTGACCTTTCTTTTCTTTCAAGTTTCATCCTGACATGACCATGGATATGTTTCTTGAGATGTTTGTAGATCAACCGTAGATGAATCTATGTATAACCATGGTCTTGACTCGGACACTTCAAGTGGCGACTGTTTTGTGGGAATTCCATCCTCTGGGAACTTCATCATGGCATTCTCATTGCTGAATAGTAGTATCATAGAAGACCAATTTTGATCAAGGAATAAACGGGTGAACTTTCGATCACAAAAATGGAAGTAGGTAAGTATACGGGCTTACACATCATGAACAGACACTGTGTATCCAGCCTTTATCAGGTTTATTGCGATATGGGAGCCCATGTTTCCGAGTCCTATGAATCCAACACTCTGCGAAGTATCAACAACGTATGCAACACAATGTTGGTGTCTATCTTGAAATCAGAAGGATGCATAAAAAAAGGAAGACGAAAACTTCTTCCGTTTGAACTAAGCTCTGCTCAATTTTTCAGTTGACAGCATGACTCAGATAGACAAACTTATTAAGCATTTGGATGTGGATAGTACGAAAGAAAGAACGCCAGCTGCGTATACAACACAGAGGAGAAAGAACCTTCATGTGAGATGGGACCGCAGAAGTCTCGGAGGCTTAGCCAAAAATAATACTACTACTAACATATATGCACTATTTTCATCTACCATTTTACACGTTGTGACATATATCATTGACTAAGTCCAGATATTTTTCTAATTCTTTTTAAAACTCACAAATATGTTCAAAATTTTCAAAATACAGGAGCACTAGACCTCAGGAGCCAAAACTCTCCACTCAGTTATTCACTACTTCATCCGCATCGATCTTTCCCAATAAATTCATATATCCAGAGAGGACAAAATCAAACCAACGATGAGACAAGAAGCACAACAGCTAGGCGAACTCAAGAAATGCCTTAGTTGCGTTCTCATCAAATGGAAGGATAGATACATGTATCCTCCATCTTGTAGTGGTGGACCATTAAGAGCAACGTAGGCTCGAGCACGCCAAAGCTCTAACAAGTTCTTTTTCTTAACATAAACAGCACATCCATCTAAAAAAAAGCACACGTACAAGTACTGAATACATATCTTTTAACTGGGATAGCACCCATAATGCTACCGGCTGCTTGCACGGATGCTCGGACTTGCTTCACTGTAGCAACAACCACAGAATCACTCACAAGCATAACATCCAACAAATAGCATGCACATGATGTGTTGAAATTCATGTCACTTCACTAGAGGCCAAACTCTTTTAAGACCTAAGAACACATAAACTAAATGATAATGATGCACCCCTCATCACTATTGTGCTCTTATTCGTCGCTCTCGTCGTCACTCTCGTCGTCACTCTCCAATTCCATGAAAGGAAACCCAACATCTTTGTGACCACCCAAAAAGCCACCAGCACAGGGGTGTACAGGATCTTTGGCACGATCTTTACACCCATAACAGTGAGCTTCAAAAGAAGACAAGCGCATTACTCAATGACCAACAGAAAACAAAAGGAAAAAAAAATACAAAATGAACTTGTAAAGAAAGTACAAACGTATTAGCAGATTTTTTTTTTAAAGATACCTTGGTGAAGATCTTCGGATGGATGCAAGTCCTTCTCATCCAAAGGTGTGCAGAGGTAAACATGATTCTCATCCTTAAGATCCGGGTGTACTTCCGCAAAGAAATTAGTAAGTTTACCATCTATCTCTTTCACAACAAAATTGAAATGGAGAAACCCTTCCCCACACTCATCAATAAGGTTTCTTTGCTTAATTTCCACTAATTCAAGATCAGTACACTGCAGTAAATAATAAGGAACCAACTCAGATAAATAGTAAATTGTATTTCAGTTCTACAGCTAGCTTGCATAATGAGCTAAATCAGTAGGCTACATTATAAAAGAAAAATAACACTACTCGTTATTGTGGGTGGATTCACTCAAGTACAAAACATCATTTCTGTTTTGAAAACAGAATAAAAGTACCAATAATATAACTACTACACATCAGTCTAGATCAGTATAGCAACTATGGTTCAGATAAGTAGTAAACTGCATCTTCATTCTTAAAACAGAACAAGAGTAGCAATAATCAACCCGGATGTTTGGGTCAAGTCAGCCAGGACTTTCAATGCAGCGAATAAATGGAGCCCAAGAGGTGCTGTGGTGCGACATAATGAATGGTAATCAGCAGCTACTTCAATGAATGGATCACAACATTTGATTCACGTATTTAACATGGCATGGGTGCAAGACAAAAAACTCATAAACCTGGCCGGAATTATAAGTCTTAATCTCCTTAAAACAATGTTACATAGACGTGGGGGGACTAATACTATAACGTAACTTTCTAATTATCGCTAATGATAGTTAATGAACTCAAGAAAACCCAGAAATATTACATAACGGGAGATTTGCTACTTGACACTCAAGCTGCAATGAAATTACATGACAGGAGTACTGAACTCACAACAGGTACTAGTAATGCCCTCAGTGGCTTATCTTTTGCTCGCCGACTTGTGTATCCATGGCTCAGCAACAAGATAGCGACGAGGTTGGCGACGCACACAAAGAACATGCTCTTCATGCATGGTTGGTTCTAAGCTAGCATGAAAAAATCGCGATTGTTTGAAATGTGTTCCAAGAATGTTCCCCCATCTAGCAGTGAGGTACTAGATGTAAACGTTTTCTCACTTCCAGAAAATGCGCCCTCCAGGCTACACAAAAAGTAAAACAGGGCTGGTTCACATGAAATTTTCGAAAAAAAACAGAAACAGGGTTGGATTAAAGGGTTCAAAGCCCTGGAACAGGGTAGCCGTTGGCAATCAGAAGACAAGGAAGTAACTTTGGCTATCGTTTGGGTCTGTGTGGGTCCAATCCCAAACTAATGCATGGCATATACACTGGCTATACGTTCACAGAAATCGGCTCTATAAATATGTTCCGAATCTTGGAAAAACCAACGACACAGCAATTATGCAGTATAGACATGGAAAGTAAGTAAAGACACTTATTACTGCTCAGTGTGAGTGTGACCTGCATATTATTTTTCCTGGCATATGCTTGCAGCGCTATCATCAAACTATTCCGGTCATGTTCATCTATCCGCTTAAGCCTCTCCTCCGAGTTTGTGGCATCGCCCTGCTGCTGAACTGGCATTTTGCAGCAGCAACACAGGCCTCACGCAGCTCATCAAGAGTAAATTCGGAATGTCTAGGAGTGGGATCATCCCAGGTCTCCAAATCTTTGTTAATGCTGCATGAGATAGAAAAAACACAGAATTGCTTAACCGTTGCTGGAAGAGTTGTAATTCAAAAGCACACATGGTAATAAAGTTGTTTCAGCAAATTTATAAATCAAAATAGAATATATGTTGATTACTAGGAATGTCTTATCTAAATCAGAATTAGCAGCAAAATAGTAAATCGACATGTGCATATAGTGCACATATTGTCTTCTCCCTCCAACTTGAGATTCATGCAATGGATATTGTAGTGACTATAGATGATTAGATATGGCTATAATTGCTGATCTTGCTGCTGTTTCTGTTGGTGGCAAAAATATTACTCCCTCCGTCCTGAAAAGGATGTCACAAATTTATCTAAATTCGGATGTATCTATATACTAAATAGTGTCTAGATACATCTGAATTTAGTCAAATTTGCGACATCCTTTTCAGGATGGAGGGGGTAGAAGTTATCTAAAGCGGCTATGGCAGCCAAAATAAAATGGAAAAAAGCATGTAAATACGGGTTTTCTTTGAAGTTGTAAGTGTAGCTAAGTATTCCTTTTAACCTTAAATTTTTGGGGCTGTGTGAATCTAGTCCATAATCTCCCAATGTGCACAAAACGGCCCTAGAACAGTTCACAGGTTTAGGGTGTTGAGGCCCTACATAGTGCATTGAACCATTCAGCTACCTAGCATAGGCATGGCAATATCTTCTGCATGTTATTGCCTTTTCATCGTTATACTTGCAACCCCAATAAACTCGACTCTTCCTTCATGCCACTAGCTTGGACTGAATCAATCGCCTAGGTGATGCTATGTGAAAAAATTGGAACTATGGCAATCTCTAATATGCACTGAACCATCACCTCACTGATGCTATATATAGAGCACAGGCAAGCATAATTAAAAGGAAATTTTCAATCCCCGCAAAACTGAGCGATTCAAATATCATGGACTAGACTGACACAACGTAAAAATATGTGTGTCCCCTTTTCTCCTTTGTTTTGGTTATAACTTGCGCTGCCGCTATTGTTGCTGCTCCCGGCCAACAAATTTGCTTTTACAAATATACTCATGAAAGATATAAACAACAATAAGTGAAAGTCTGTTTAGTTTTAAACTGAGTTACATCAAAGATTAAGCATTCAAAACAATTACGTCCAAATAAATCGGATGCTGCACACACATGTAGCATGTGCCATCACAGTCGAAATCCGGAGAAGTAGTTGATTCGAAATCCAGAGCAGTTGTCGTACTTTCCAGCGACATGGCCACCAATCTCCCGACTAATCCTTCACATATGAATATAAATTAGCAACAATTCCCAAAGAGCATAGAGATCGCGAGTGGAACGCACCCCCAACCCGGTCAATCAATAAGAGCACTGGAAATTAGCTGAGTAGCTTTCAAGGTGCCTACTAGCAGTTTGTTCATGCATTCTCTATTTCAGCTGCCAGTTGTAATACCTTAGGTATTCCACGTTTCATCTATCTAATAACATTCTGGGATGCTCCAAAAACCAAACCAGGGAACACATTCAAAAGTAAGAAACAGAATAAAGAAAAAAAATACTCGAATATTAATATGTATTAATTTGACAAACCAATAAGAGCAATTACGCATCCAGATATCACAATCTTCGATTCTTGTTTTGGCAAGGCATGAAAACTACTAACGAAAGGGAAAAGGCAATTTGCCATGTTTGCTGACCTGTGACGATGGCTGCAGTCCAATTCGACGGCGCTCAGGTCCTCCTCCGAGCCAGCTCCCCGTGTCCTCCACTCCTGCCTTAGGGAACTCCCTCCTGCAAATCCAATAAACCTTGTTTCAGCTTCAGATACAGGTGTGGAAATGCTGCAAAAAGGGCATCTAACTGAAAAACTTAAGGTTGACTGCGCGAATGGAAGGAGCTCATGAACCTACAGCACGAGCGATCAAGCCGGCCTCGCCACCTCCCCGTCGAAGTGGAGGCGGTTAATCGTAGATCCGGAAGCGCTGGGACACTGCGGCAGCTCCGGCGGGAACCGAGGCCGGCGGCGTCTAGGGTTCCTCCGAGCAGCGCGAGCCCGAGCGGGGGGCGGCGCGCAAGTGTGAAGTGGGTGTCGCGTCCCCGCTTCCACGGAAATGCTAAATGCCGCCCGCTGCGGCGCAGGTGGCTGGCGCCGCACAGGGGCTTCCCTTCTGGGCCGGCCCAGTTTTGCTTCAGTCATTTTCTTTCCTTTTTGTTTTTTCTTTTGCTATTTTTTGTTTCCTTTTCCTGTTTTCTTTTTGGTTTTTCTGTTTTTCTTTTTTTCCGTTTTGTAAGTTTAGATTTTGGTAAACTCTTCATTATTTTCGAAAAATATTCATGTTTTTAAAAGAATGTTCATAATTTCTCAAAACCATTATTTAAAAAAATCTGCACATTTTTTTCATGATTTTTGAAATTGGTCCATGGTCTTTGAAACTTTTGCACATGATTTTCCGAAAAATGTTCATGACTTTTTGAATAATGTTCATGATTTTTTTAAATGTTCACGTTTTTAGAATTTACTTTTTACAAAATAGAAATTTGTTTTAGATCTAAATATTTAGCAGCGGGTGAAGTAATGGGCTGCCCATCTGGCGCTTGCTTAAGGCGGCGATCGTTGGACGTGCCGTGTCAAGCGACATATAGCACGCCCTCAGTTCCAGGCTCTAGCCTTCTAGGTCAAGTCGTGACGACCCCCAACAGGACCTGGGTTGGGCCTTTGCACCATGAGAGCTTTCTTTTTAATGTTACTAGCTTCTAAGATCTCTATTAGGGATATTAAAACTAAGACAAGAGGAAGCTCTCTCATGACTTGAAGACTTTCGGCCATCCGATCTACCTAAATGGACATTTTCGACCGTCGGATTTAATTTAGTTTCTGAGTTGGGTGAATTATCCCGGGGACGCTACTCTGCGCGTCAAATTAGCAAACTGACGTGAGTTTGGCCAAAAACCCGCGCTAAAGCCCACCTAATCGAGGTTTAGCTGAACTGTCCATTTCTAATCGAGGCATCGAGCGAACAGTCCGAGAGATTCCAGACCTTCACTGCCTGACCATGATCAACTGCTCCCGATGTCAATCACCGTGCTCCTCCCGACCTCTGGGCGAACTCTAGGTCTCGCCGCCATGCCATATTCGATTACTTGCGGTAGAGGTTCATCCATGGAACCTTGGTGAGTTGGTGGATCGAACTGGATATTAAATCGATGGAAATTAAAACTAAGACAAGAGGGAGCTCTCTCATGACTTGGAGACTTTCGGCCATCCGATCTACCTAAATGGACATTTTCGACCGTCGGATTTAATTTAGTTTCCGAGCTGGGCGAATTATCCCGGGGAAGCTACTCTCCGTGTCAAATTAGCAAACTGACGTGAGTTTGGCCAAAAAACCCGCGCTAAAGCCCACCTAATCGAGGTTTAGCTGAACTGTCCATTTCTGATCGAGGCATCGAGCGAACAGTCCGAGAGATTCCAGACCTTCACTTCCTGACCATGATCAACTGCTCCCGATGTCAATCACCGTGCTCATCCCGACCTCTGGGCGAACTTTAGGTCTCGCTGCCATGCCCATATTCAATTACTTGCGGTAGAGGTTCATCCATGGAACCTTGGTGAGTTGGTGGATCGAACTGGATATTAAATCGATGGAATCGTTTGCAGGGTAGATGGAAGGGCCAGTCGATCGGCGTGGTAGCGGGCAGGGATTTCTTCGCATACCCATCAGCCGCCCAAGCCCTTGATTTGGTCGAGATACCCGTCTGGTGAAGGTGAAGATTCTGACCAAACTCTTGCATGAAGTGATGGAGACAACCAGCGGCACGGATGTGTGTCTCTCATCCCTTGTTCCTTCTCCAGTCCATGGTGCATAACCCCTTTCCACACCCTGATTGGTCACTTGCAAATTTGATTGTCTAATTTATTCGTACCGTACTATACTAATCGACTGCTGGAAACACATTACAAAGTTACTGGGTTAAATAGCATAGCACGTTCATGTTGCATTCGTGGATGTACATGACTTTTATACCATGGATGGTGATAACACATGATTTCTGGCTTCTGCGGATGGCCTGTGTCAGCCTCTCAGAGATGCTAGAGCACAACAATATCATCTGCCACCAACACTTCCTCCACAACAACCACCTCAAGAACACAATGTATAGTTATTTATTTGGATGTATTCAGCTGCAGATTTGATGACTTGGGGCAACGGATCAATATACCTAGCTGCATGATACTGCTGCCTTTGCAACAAATAAGTTTGCTGATTTCTTCTCCATGTGTTTTGTCGTACAATGTGACATGCTGCATTGTCGTAAGGTCTTTACTGGTTTATGGAAATAAGTACAAAGAATGATTTTGTAATATGAAGGCTATTGATTTGTATGGAGAAGAGATGCCTGTGCTGAAGGATATTGAAAATGTTATGTGTGCTGGTACTGCATATACAAAAATGTTGGAAAATATTTGTTGGGTGGTGTGGTCTAATGTGAGTACACTCATGCTATTTGGAAAATTTAAAGTATGATGATTGAGAAGTAGATGCTGCATTCGTAGTGAGTCATTACAGTACAACTAGGCATTTGACGTTTTAGTTTCTCTCGGTAGAGTTTTGGGATTAACATTTCTATTAGTTCAGGCTTAATATTTTTTAGTCATACTTATTTATGTTCCTTCATACAGGTCCATCATCCATGCCTTTTCTTTGTTTCGAAGTACGCTATGCACAATATTCCCTTATCGAATCATGTTTAATTTCCTTTCACGTGTGACTGTTCATTATTGTGTGTTAAGTTGTATCTATCTCTACATACGAGGGACGCCTGATTACAAATAGAACAAAAAGCTCTTGTATAAAGTGGTTTATTCGTGTGTCTTGGATAAGGTTCAAGGTTAGAGTGAACCTTTTCTGTAAGTAATTAACCAAACTTTGATTCTGTATATCAAAAGCATATGTGTGTGATAACCAATGGGTGACGAGAACTCTAGATTTTGTGTGGGAACATGTCATATTTTAAGTTTTGTCCTTATTTCCTAATTTAATTTGTGTCAACTTCAGTCTATTGGAACATATCATATATTTTCTTTTGTGCTGGTTCGCTGATCTAATTAACTTTGTAATTCAGTTCAATATATATCACTATCTAACTCCTAGAATAACTTCTACTGATTTTTTCCATTCTGCATGTGAGTACACACATTGAGAAGTGCAAGGAGTATACATCTTTTCGATTAAGCGGAGGTAAAATTTCAATGATGAAATTTTGTTCATAATTTTTTAATATATAAACACGTAACCTGCTTTGTTCATTTGATATACGTACTCGAGGTGTCAAGTAGATGATATGCAATTTTATTTTAAGTTATGCACTAATCCAAGAAACACCACATAACTTCTTCGCTTCTTCGCTTCTTAGAAACATATATACCATAAAGCAATCATTATAGCATCTACCAAACATTGTTGTTCCTTCTAAGATTTACATAGATATCGGTCCTAGGTTGGAATAGATAGAATTAGAAACATGAGCATATTCATAAAATAGTCTACCACTAGCCCCGCATGGTACACCGAGTTTGGAGTGGAAATTAGATTCCTTATTAGTCAGTATAACCTGCATTTTCTAAATGTGACATTGATATGCATCAGCATGCTTTCAGTTGTTCCTTTTTTTTAAAATTAGGTTTATTTTACACTAGAAAATGGCAACATGTATTAACTAAGAATAAAAAGGTTTAATCTTTTATGATAGGAAAATCCCTGCCTTTGAGTTGTCCATAATTTACCGCTTCACTCTAAAAAAGATGCACTGACATATTTTCGTACAAGTTGCTATTTTTATAAGAAAAATAAATTAAAGATGCCATACTATCAATAGTTAGCTTTCCTTTGAAAGCATATCCACGTGTGTTACCTTTCACTTTCATGACTATAGTTAAGTGTGTTTCTATTGCTTTCTTAATTAGCAAACTATCACAAGGAAAAACCTTGCAGCGTTCTTCCCTTGCACCAACACTCTTATTTCTATATATTTCCGTAAATTAGGTATGAACTTGTTTGCGAGATATTTTAGAGCAGACAACATAGATGGATGTGTTGTGGTCATTTCTGCTTGTGTTAGCGCTGATGCATAATTTAAGTGGTGTAGCCGAGTGAAAAACGATGGAGAGCTACTTGGAGGTGGATATTCGAGCAGAGTGCTTGACTTGGGGAGCTTATAGTGTTACTTAAACTCTTTTTAATTTTGTGATATTATTTTTCTAAAACTTGTATTAGATAATGATGGTGTGATGTGTAACAACATGGCATGCATATGTAGTGACTAAACAAAACAATGTCAAAAAGTGATAGTGTTCTGTGGAAATGTATTCCTTCACGTTCAATAGTTTCCGAAGATCCAGTCCGTTCAACTTGATACAACATCCTAGCACGGCCACCATTTGAATACATAAAGACTTGCCTTGACCAATTGAGTTATTTCAACGTTAATATTTGTGTTATAAATATTTTTGTAAAACACTTTTTTATTCATTCAAAATTGAAAGTTTGCACTTAAATTTCATATACTTAAATTCCTATCTTTCCATCATAAAAATAGACGTCCACAACACTGGCCCGAATATCCCTAGGGGAAGCTACTTTGCAGATCAAATTGGCCCACTGTGGTTAATTGGCGCCAAAATCCCCTTAAATCCCATCTATTCCGATACCAATCGAGAAAAAATGTTTGCCACGAGCGACTGCAAGCAACCTCTGATTGATTCCAATCCAAAACTGAAAAAAAGAAGAGAGGGAATCTGCAGAGGAGGCGAACAGGCGACGCGGGAAACGCGCTGAATCGCTAGGCGATGTGGCCATGCTGGAGGCAGCGAAGCGTTTTCCAATTGAGGTACCGAAGTGTCTCCAGTCGATTGGATTTCATCCGCTAGCGTGCAATTAAAGGGTGGAGCTAAACTGTCCTCCATAGAAGCCATTAACAACGATCAAGCTATGCACATGTCGGCGGCCGATCGTGTTGGTCAGTTACAATGCCTCTGCATACTCGGCATTTACTTCACGCACCTACATATACTCTCATACCTTCCACTGCCCCTCCACCGTCCACACTCTGGCAGAGTGACAGCAACCAGCCATCCTTGTCCCTTTAGGGGTCACCGATCTATTTTCCTTTTTATTCTTCTTGTTTCCCTCCCGCCCCTCTGATTTCTTCTATGAATTTTATATTGTTTCCTTTCTCATCTAATAACTATAGACTGCCTATTGGCACAATACTTTTTTACTACGAATTGATGAAGTTACTACAGCTGAAAAGATTAGAGATTGGTTCTGTTTGCGTTTGTGGCCATCGGATCATGTCATCTGCCTCTTTCTGGTCGTTGGATCTCGCCTGGGCCGAGTATCCCTTGGGGACGCTCCTCTACGTATCAAGTAGCCTTCCTCCGGTTAACTGGGCCTCGAATGCAGCCCGTTAGTTCCAATCAATTTTATTTACCTGGTACCAAAGCAAAACAAAAACGTAGAGGATTGGGGACTTTTGCCGACACGATTCCGCGGGGGAGGACACAGGAAATTTGATAGTGCGGCTGATCCGATCGAGCGTGGAGAATTGGGGCTTGGACTGACACGATTCGACAGGGAAGATGGCAGTCAATGCACTCCTTTGACCATGCGTTGGATCCCAGCGAACGTGGAATACTGGGTGCTTCTACCGACACGATTTGATATGACCTCTATTCATATATAAAATAAAGGGCTTAAGAGAATCTTTAGAGGTATCCCATATGACATCCGACAACGGAGTTAGACAGCCGTATAAGGGGCGTAGGATGTTGAGACACCTATGGGGGAGGGTGTCCACCCTGTTGAAATATTCCCTAGAGGTAATGATAAAGTTATTATTATTCATATTTTCTTGTTCGTGATAATGTTTATTATCCATGTTATAATTGTATGTATCAGAAACTAAATACACCAGTGGATAAATAAATAACATAGAGTCCCTGGTAAGCCTCTCATACTAGTTTGTTAGTCAATCGATGGTTAAAGTTTCATATACCATGGACATGGATGTCACTTGATAATGGTATCACTTCATTAGAGAATGATGTGATGGATAGGACCCTTAATAATAAACATAGCTTCTGATCACAGTGTCTAGTTTGTTTGCTATCACTTTATGAATATGTCAAGTATAGTTTCCTCGGGCCATGAGATTATATCACTCTCGGGCATCGGAGGAATACCTTGTGGACATCAAACGTTACTCCGTAATTGGGTAATTATAAAGGTGGATTTCAGATATCTTCGATGATGTCTGATGGGTTACGTGAATCAAGATTGGGATTTGTTTCTTCGTATGATGGAGTGTAAGATATCTCTCGCCCCTCTCGATGGTATAGCATCCAAGAGCTAAATGACTAAAGTAGTTGGTCACATGGATCCTATACCACGATGTGAGTAAAGAGAACTTGCCGGTAACGAGATTGTACAAGGTATAGTGATACCGACTACCGAATCTCTGACAAGTAATATATTGCGATACAAAATAAATTGTATACCAGATTGTTTGAATCTTTGACATTGTGGTTTAGCCAAAAAGAACTTCGTTGAGTGTGTAGGAACCACTATGGACATCCCGGTCGCTCTAATGGTTATTGATCGGGGAGTTGTATCGCTCATGTATACATATTCTCGAACACATCGGGTCACACACTTAACCAACGATGTCGTAGTCTTCGTTGAGAATATGTATGGTGTGAATCAAATGTTATTTTGAAGTCTCGCATGAGATCCTTGATATCACGGGGAGCTTCAGAATTATCTGAAGGTGGAGAAAATTATATAACACTTCCTATTTGGGGTATCGGGAAAAGTTTGAAAGTTTTTTATTTGATAGAACCTTCCAAAATGTTCCCACAGAGTCCATGGTGAGTCGACATATAATTTCACGATTCATATAGAAAGGTTGATACAAAATTGTACTGGTTGAATCAAGTGCCTAGTGTTAGCCCCAACCTTGCTACCTGAATCGTGGCAATATCTCTCTTCTTCATATTTTGTCGAGATATTTGCATATACAACGATTCTTTATTTGATCTTACTTGATGTTTGTTTGGTTTAACTTCTTGTTGCAACGAGAAAAAGAGAAAAGGTGCCCATAAGATCTTATTGTATGTCCATGAATATCTTGCGCATTTGATTTGCTCTTGTAGGCACTCGTTTTCCTTGTGTGTCTTTATATGAAACTTTATAGCTATGAATACTTAAACTTTTTTTGTTCATTTAGGTTGTAGGTGGATCTAGGTTATAACACAGGTTCTAATTAGATTTTCAGGTGTTTATTCTATACTAGAAGGACCTCACGCACGTTGTTGCGCGTGTTTTCCACGTGTTGGTTTTTGTATTTTTGATTTTAGCTCCATGTCAAGGGTCCATTTCTTATTTTGTTAAGTGCAACGAAGAAAATGCCGATATGTACGATGAAAGCACACTATTAAATGTACATATATTTGTGGGTGAAAGTCAAGAGTGAGAAGAAAACAATACGATAAGAGCAATGCTACTATGACACAAATATGGTAATCCTTTCGTCTTAAAATAGATGTCTCGAGTTTGTTAAAATTTGAATGAATCTATATACTAAATAGTGTTTAGATTCATCTAAATTTTGATAAATCTGAGTCGTCTAATTTGAGACAGAGGGAGTAATACATACTCTATACATGAATCTACATGGCTGCTATGGGATAAATAACACATACCCTTTAGCAACTTGATTTTTTATATTTGAACACTATACGATGTGAAGGGAGCGTGAATGACAATCATGGCTATCATTGTCATACAAAAATATCACTGCTTGATATTACTGTAATACAATGGTTGCCAAAATTCCAATATAAGATGAGATGAGCAGCTAAACACTAAGCGTGGTTAGAGAAGTTGTAGCTGTGACATAGATGGTACTTATTAGAATTTTGGAGTTTGTATCCGGTGTGAACAGGGGTAAAGGAATTATATCTAATTCTAGTTTGTCAAAGATTTTTCTCTTGATATTTGCCAGCAATAGGATTTCTCTAATAAACATTCCATAGGAAATATTCAGGAGAGTTTGCCACCTTGGAAAAAAAACATTGCTATCACAAAGATGGGACATGCTGAGGAAAAGGTAGAGCGGACATCCATGGAGACTTCCGTACCGCGTGGTTGCCAAGTGCAGATGATTGGCGAGTTGTCTTGCAAGCGAGGGGCACCTCGGTGACACAACACCTTCAGTCAGGCAACCAGCTCTGGCTCCATGGCTCAATGCCGGGCACCTTGGAGCCACCGAACGTTGAGCCAAAATCTTGGCTTAGCTGGCACATGAAACACCTAATGGCAGCATGACTGCAAACATAAGGGAATAATGAGAAATTTTGAATTGGTTGCCAAAGAATGAGTTGCAAACATGAATTATAAAAATACGTCTGGACTAAATAAAAAATGTTTTACACCAGCAAGAGTAGCTTCATTAGCATCTTCCCTACAAATGTAAAGTGCTTGCAGAAGGGCGGATTACACACATAAAGCTGGGCTACACGTGAACATGAATATGTTTGTCTGAGATAAGATGGACAAACTAAACATTTGAACCAACAACCAATAATATCACCAGCAGATGTAAAATAGTGTTCCCACATTTTGGTAGAAGCAAACTTGTTGTTCTTCATATTCCTCAAAACAAACATTCCCTACAAAAACTTTTTCACATGATATTTCTAACCAAATGAAACAGCTCGAATATATACTTTTGCTCATTTAGACTAATGGATATTTTTAGAACATACTCCCTCCAGTCACAAGCATGTGATATTTTCAATGTCGACGGTCTCCAAACATATCTTTGACTGTTGATTTCTATTGTTATATGTGTACATGATCTATTAACCGAAAGTTGGAGAGTGATAGTTAGGGGGGGGGCATGGAGGGGACATGTATTGTCTGGGCTTATCACGACTAGATCTATGGGTGCCAAGTGGATGAAGACAACTTGGGAACTGGAGCATCAAGAAGGCTCGCAGAAGAGAACGAATAGTGCATCCTCGGATCCTACTATTACCGCTGAACTGGCCGAGGAATGTGCCCAGGAGGATTTTCATGGGATGGTCAACGTCATGGACGACTGCCACTACGACCTGGCCCTCTCACCTCACTGCTCTTCCTTGTACGAGGAGAGAAAAAAGAAAGGGGGGCAACCGATGGAGTTGACCTCATGGAAAGGAGAATGTACGACGCGTCGTCCACCAGATCCGGCATTCCCACGTGTGGTGCATAGCTGCGCCACTTCCCGTGTGCTCCTCTTGGCTTACTTCGGTGGCGAGTCAAACTCGGCAGCTGATGGCTCGTGATTGATGAGCTCGTTGGGGAACCCCAAGAGGAACGTATGATGAGCACAGAAGTAAGTTTCCCTCGGTTATGAAACCAAGGTTATCGAACCAGTAGGAGCAAGGAAACACCCCAAAGGTGTTGCTAGCTGAGCCTTGGCAGGGCACACTACCGGTGCTAGTAGCAACATGGAGACCTGCACAACACAACCACAGAACTCTGTCCCCAACTTGCGATGAGGTTGTCAATCTCACCGGTTTTGCTGAAAACAAAGGATTAAACGTATTGAATGGAAGAAAGTAATAGTTTGCAGAAAGTAAACACAAAGCAGTAAACAGTTTGATTGTAGATTGAATGTAAAAGAAAGGACCAGGGTCCATAGTTCACTAGAGGTGGCTCTCCTTAAGATAGATAACATGTTGGGTGAACAAATTACAGCGGGGCAATTGACAAACATCGAGAAAGCATACAAGCATATACTACTCATCTTGACTCTTTTGAGATTCGATTGGGCATTACAACATTATACATAGACCGTCATCCAACTGCATCTATGACTAATAATCCACCTTCAGGTTATCATCCGAACCCCATCCAGTATTAAGTTGCAAGCAACAGATTATTGCATTACGAATTGCATGTAAAGTAAACAATACGATTGTTCTATGAACAAAGGATTGTTGTTTTCTCCCTAGTAGCAACAACACATCTAGTACCTTAGAGATTTCTGTCACTTCCCTAGATTACCAGAGGCATGAACCCACTATCGAGCATAAATACTAACTCTTAGAGTTGCTAGCATCTACTTGGCCAAGATAGCTACTAACAACGGAAAACATGCAAGATCACAAATAACAAAGACATGATAGAATCAATAATCAATCTGAAATAGCATCTCGATATCCATCAGATCCCCACAAACACAACATGCAGAATTACAAATAGATGATCTTGATCATGAACGGAGCTCACAAGATCACATGAAAGCACAAAGGAGGAGAACCAGCCATCTAGCTACTACATGGACCCGTAGTCCAGAGATGAACTACTCACGCATCACACCGGAGGCTTGCATGATGATGAAGAAGGCCTCTAGGGTGAAACCCCCTCTCCGGCAGGGTGCCGGGAAGAGTTTCAGATCCCTCCCGATCTAGGGATGGAGACGACGGCGACTACAGACTCTTTCGTAGATTTTTGATCGGGTACTTAGGGTTTCTGTATCGGAGGCAATATATAGGCGGAAGGAGAGGCCGAGGGGGTGCCTGGGCTGGCCACACCACCCCCTGGCGCAGCCAGGCCTGGCCCGCGCGGCCAGGTGGTGTGGCCACCCCTTGGCTCCTCTCCGTCTCGTATTCTGGCTCCGTGTGTCCCTCGGTAAAATACTGATTTTGGCTTTTGTCCCATCCAATTCCGAGAATATTCATTTTCTGACTTTCCTAAAACCAAAAACAGTAGAAAACAGGCGGCTGGCACTGTGGCTCTTGTTAATAGGTTAGTCCAAGAAATCATATGAAAAGTACTCCAAAGTGTGGACAAAACATAAGAAAGTAGATAAAACCAAGCATGACACATCAAAAATTATAGATACATTTGCAATGTATCAACATCCCCAAGCTTAACTCCTGCTCGTCCTCGAGTAGGTAAGTGATAAAAAGAAAGAATAATTTTTTAGGTGACATGCACCATCATAAACTTGATCAAAGTATTTGCAAAACATGGATAGCTGGGAACATAGTACTTCAATCATAACATGAAAGACAAAGTTCTAGCAATAAGCAAAGAAACTATGATGCAACATGAAAAGGCACAAACAAAAGATTCATGAATAACAATGCTTTGCAAGACGTTTGTTTGTTTCACATAAAGAAAACATAGCATAGTGGCATTCATCTTGTTCCTCATAGAGTAGCAAAACATAAATGCATAGGACACCTTCAAAGTTCATAAGAGTGACTAGATACAAATAGTTTAAAACAAGCAATATCAAAGTTATGCATCAATCAACTAGTCTTGGGACAATGCACATAGAACTAAGAATGGACACTATGCTCTCAAAGTAGGTGCATAAAGAAAGAAGGTGGAGACTCAACATAAAAGTAAAAGAAGGGCCTTCATAGAAGGAAGTAGGGATTCAAGTCTCATAAAGAGCTTCCAAAAATTATGGTACTTGTTAGCTTTAGCTCTCATTGCCCCTATCATAAGCATCTTTAAGGTGATTAAGGTTAAAGTGACACAACTAAGAGGATATGCTAGACAAGTTATAAACCAAAATCTCATGCTCCTTACTTACGGAGACCGAACCTCATGCTACTCAACTTTAGTCACGAGTAAGCTCTTGTCATTGTAAGTACATTTGTATCATTAAGAACCGCCAACTGGGTACCCCTTGCACATGATACAGGAGCTATCCCATAATCAAAATGACAAGGCAAACAGACAATGAGCATCTCAGCGATCTTTTTATTTGCTATTTGCATAGGTTTTTATTGAGGATGCTTCATAGAGTGCTCATTATGGTGATGCCGCAAGTTTCCACCATGATTAGGCATGGCTTAGGCTAGCGGCCCACATGTTTCTCTAACACACATACAAACTCCATGATCTTACAAGTTCCACTTTTAGTTCACACCGCCGGGATCCATAAGCAAAAGAACATGATATCAACGGGGTACAAAGTACAAGTGCAATGTTGAAAGCGTTCCCCATGATACATGGTTCTGCTAATTTCAACTTATAAACCACAAGCATATACGCAACAAAGAAGGACCCAATGGTTCAAGTTTATTAAATGCAAGAAAAACTAAAGTGTGCCATCAAGTTCGTGAGAGCTTTAATCACTAGTTTTCACATAACAAATTTAATTTGGAAGGTAGACAAAACATGAATATACTTGGAATAGCATATGCTAGTAGGTAGGTATGGTGGACTCTTTGGAATAACTTGGTTTAAGGAGTTGGATGCATGAGTGGAACTCATACTTGGTTATAGAGGCTAGCAAAAGACTGGGAGCGACAAACTAAGAGAGCAATAATGGCCATAATCATGTAGAGCGACAAAACATCATTGATCAAATCATAAAGTGATACTACAAGTTGAAAACTAAAGGATCATCAAGGCTATGGTGACTTTGGATAGTCATAACATGGTGTGAGCATGCGCCAAGTCAACCCAAACAAAGCATCAAAGGAGAATACCACAATACCATGCTTTAATATGCTAAAACAACGCATGATTCATCCAAGGCACATTAAGAAATATCAATTGTTTATAACAAGTCATACTACAGCAAAGAATACTAAGCATAAAGCCAAAAAAAATACCAAGCATGGCATGACAAAACATAGGCCACAGTCAAAAACAAACTCTCTTTACCACTTAAGCATGAGCTTTCCTACTCTTTTCCAATCCAAACCAAACCATTTGAAAACCAATGTATGAAAGAGGGGGTCCAACCAATTTATTCAGCAAACTAAGAAAACCAAGCAAACGAAAAACCAAAACAAAAACGAAAAAGAAGACGCTCCAAGAACAACACAACTGTGCATGAAACAATAAAAATGAAGCGTTTGGAAGAAACCTGGGATTTTTATTGATGAAGAGGGGGATGCCTTGGGCATCCCCAAGCTTTGACGCTTGTATTTCTTGGATATTTCTTGGGTTGGCATGCGTGGCATCCCCAAGCTTGAGCTTTAGTCCATCCTTCATCTCATTACTCATTCCTTCCATACACCTGAATTTTTTCCTTCATACAAAACTTTACACAATCTTTATTAGCATCATTAGTGCAATCAAGATAATAAGTCTTTAGGTTCAGTTACAACACCAATAAAACTTCCATTAAAACACTAGATACTGTAGCACTTCCCTCAAAAGCTCAATTCCCCAAAAGAACTCAAAAAGGAACCAACAAGAAGCAAATGGCAGAAATCTGTCAAAACAGACCAGCAGGTAAAGACGGATTTTTTCAAATACCTTCTGTTACTCAAATCAAAAAGTGTTGAACTAATGAAAGTTAGATAACAATCTGGGACAGAAGCACAAAAATTCACGTCTCAAAAGGACGTACAGAGATTTTACACGAATGTTTACAGTGAAGCACAGAAATCTGTTTCGGGACAACAACTTTCCCAATCATTACTTCTCTCTCATTAGAGGTTACTCTTGGCACAAAAAGTAAATAAAAAAGTGAAGGAGCAGTTATTACAGAATTAATAACTTCCAAGACTCATCTAAAACTTTTGGGTTATCTCCCAATAAGTACTTTTCTTTAACGCCTTTAAGTTAGGCATAAGAGTTTGAGAAGATGCTCACATAAGAAATATGAACTGAAGTAAAAGAGAGCATCAATAAGCAAATTCAAAACACATTTAAGTCTAACCCACTTCCTATGCATAGGAATCTTGTATGCAAATAAATTCACAAAGAACAAAGTGACATGCATAGGAAGATAAAACGAGAGTAACTTCAAAACTTTCAGCACATAGAGAGGTGTTTCAGTACCATGAAAACTTTTACAACCATATTTTCCTCTCTCATAATACTTTTCAGTAGCCTCATGAATAAACTCAACAATATAACTATCACATAAAGCATGCTTTTCATGATCTACAAACACATAATTTTTATCAAGCTCAAAAGTAGTGGGATTAAAACCTTCAAACCCACTTTTAACAATTTTATAACAAGATGATTGATCAATCTCATTTTCAATAGTAGTGCAATTAATATTATCAACCAATATAGGACCATCATCTAGAGCTTTATTATGAACATTTTCAAAAGAATCCATAGGAACATAACATTCGTCCTCCTTTGGTAAGCATGGGGGACAATAAAATAATGTAAGGGGTAAAGAGTTACTCTCATTAGAAGGTAGGGATGGGTAGATCCATTCTTCCTCCTCTTGATCATCACTCTCCTCTTCTTTTTCATCCAATGAGCTTCCAATTTTAGCAATTTCTTCTTGCATAGGCTCCTGCAAGGCATTAGTCTCTTCCATTGGTGGAGAGCATCTATTAAGATATTCAAGAATATAGCCATTTTCTACCTTGTAATTATCAAAGCAAAATTTAAGTATATCATAAACCTCATATTTATAAGGTGAATCATCAGTATTTTCAAGCAAACTAGCAAGTTCAAATGCACCCTTCCAAGCAATAAATTCTTCAATTTGTTCCACATCATAAAAGTCATAATTCCCTTTAACATAAGAAGTTATGGTAACATTATCATTATACTTACATTGAAAAGGGAGGTGTTTATATCTCCTACAGCAACAAGATTTATCAAAGCAATAAGTAACATTATAAGTAGAGCACACGTTTATAGCAATGGTATACAATTTATCAATTTGTTCCCATAAGTGTTTCCCTTTTTGTGACAAGCGGTGTTCCTTATAATAATATTTTTGTTCTTCCGTGAACCCAACTTGCCAATAAGATTTAGTTTCAAAGAAACCAACCATTGATAGAAAGCATGATAAAGCAAGACAATAATAGACCAACGAAAATAACCACTATAGTAGGAACTATTTTTTTGTATTTTTGATAAAGAAACAAGCAAAAAAGCAGAAGTAAACTAAGCAAAACAAAAACAACAAAGTAAAGAGATTGGTTATGAGGGAATCCCCTTGTGAAGATGTCCTTGACTCCCCGGCAACGGCGCTAGAAAAATACTTTGATGACTCGTGATTGATGAGCTCGTTGGGGAACCCCAAGAGGAAGGTATGATGAGCACATAAGTAAGTTTCCCTCAGTTATGAAACCAAGGTTATCGAACCAGTAGGTGCAAGGAAACACCCCAAGTGAAGATCTGGACGGGAAACCTCATCGGCAACGGCGAGCGCATCGTCTCCGGGCTCGTTCAATGCTTTGGAGCGTTGGACTTCGTCAGCGACAATGCTGGCTGCTTCGGCAAGCGACCTCTTCCACGCAACGGCCTCTTCATCAAGCTTGGCGTGCACAAGATCTATGTCGCTGTCGATGTGTCGTGCATTCACCCGCGGCACGTCGTCGAGGGAGGCGAGCCACCCCTTAGCGCGGCTCACGGGGCGCGTATCAATCGCTCCCCTAACCACGCCGAGGTGATGATGACGGCGCCTGGCGCTGGCGCGAGCAAAGATCCGGCACCAGATCCGGAGGTAACACCCAAGGCACCAAGGAAAAGTAGAGGTCCTCCACTAGAGAGGCAAGAGAACATGCTGCAACAGGCGATAGATAGCTTGGCAAGTCCCATAGCACCTGTGGTAGATCCGGCTCAGGCACAGGCTGAGTTAGAGGAGACTAGGCAGAAAATACTAGAGGGTGCGAAAAAGATAGGAGTGGCTCAGCAGTCATTGAACATGACACTGCGTGAGTACGCAAAGGCAAATAAGGTAGATGCTGTAAAAGTGAAGGGGAGAAACCTCATTAGTGAAATGAACAAAGAAGGTGATACTAGAGTTGAGGAATCAGAGACCATTCTGTCTGTGGGGCTGCCGAAGTACAGTACCCCAGCAAAGAACCTCAGAGCAGCAGATGCAACTGCGTCCAAGTTAGAGGGTTTGACGGGTGAAACCTGGCAAAGACAGCATGATAGGGTCAATGAGTTAGTTCGGATCGCAAACAGACAAAATGAAGAGTTGCTCAGAGCTAATCCGGGAAGAGCTGGGGCCTCCAAAGTCATTCATTCAGCAATAGGTAACCCAGAGAAATCTGCTAGAGCTGCATCGTCTCCTCATGGTGGCCCAAGAAGAGAGGAAGTGGTAACCTCGGCAAGGAGAAACAAACAGATAGTCCCATATGACCCGGCAAGGGCAGGGAAAGGAAAAGCAGTGCAGGGAAATGAGGATCAACGAAGTGTCAGCCGAGGTGAAGCTGGCTGAGGTAACCGTGACCAAGGCAATGCCGGTCAGGGAAACGCTATGAACGGCAATGCCGGACAACGCAACTCGGCGGGTGCAGGGTAACCGCAGCAGCGGTATACCATGGCAAGAGCGAAGTGCTGGCCAAGGTATGCAACAGAGAGTAGCTCCACAAGAGCAAGATAGATACAATGATGGTGATTCGGAAATGGTGAACGCAGGGTACCCTAGGTCGGACTATCACGTGGTAGGGTCAAGGTTAGGAAGCAAGAACTTGATGCTTGACGACGCCAGGTTAAAACTGGATCGGCTTTATAGGTCGGAGAAAATTGAGTGTCAAGGTCGTTCAGGTCCTGCGTGTTTTGGGCCCCAGATCATGAAGGAGCCTCCGGTACCTAACTTCCAGTTACCCAGAGGGACAAAAACATATGATGGTAGCACCAAGCCAGAGGATTGGTTGATCAACTACGCAACGGCGGGGAAAATTGCTACAGGCAACTTGAGATGGGCTGTGAGATATGTACCTTAGATGCTGGAAGGACCATCAAGGGTATGGCTAAACAATTTGCCACCTGGTAGTATCGAGGAAATCTTCGTAAGTAACTTCTCAAGCATGTATCAGAGGCCGAATAGGCCACAGACTCTAGCAATGTGCAAGCAGAGACCGAATGAAACATACCGTTGGTGCATAGTGCAAAACTCATGTGAGGGCGTGATTGAGTCACAGGCCATAGCTTGGTTTACGCAAGGGTGCAAATATGCAAGCATGGTGTGGAAAAGGTTACAAAGGGATATGCCAACTACACTGGCAGAAACAATCCGGATTGCTGATTCATATGCCTTGGGTGATCCGACTCAACCCAGGCTTGTGTCAAACGAGTCAAGTGAGGAGTACTACCAGCGAGATGGAGCCGGGTCATCCCGGCGGAGTGACTACCGGGGTAAGAGAAGAGACGATAGGCCAGATTACAGATACAGTTCGCAACAAGTTGCAGCTATTAATCAAGACCAACCCGGAGCAGGGAGTAATCAGCGTTAGAAAACTGGAGGGCAATAATGGACTCCAAGAAATGATGGCAAGAAAACTTGGACGCCAGAGCAAAATAAACAGTGGCAAGAAAAGAAGGACCGGCCGAGGTATACGTATGAAGCAATGCTGGATCAACCGTGTAAATTTCACACGCCAAATCCGAGTAACCCGGCGGGTCACATGACCCAGCAATGTGAGTGGATGAGAAAGATAGAACAAAGTGGTTCGGGGAATGCTCAGGCACCTCAGAACGATTAGCCTCGGCAGGAGTTGCCCCAACAACAATTACTCTCCGGAGCGAACACGCAATAGTTAATGTTGCCACCACCTCCGCTGAGGTATGAAAATCATGAGAGAAGGGACGCAGTGCATCAGGTGGAAAACCAGCATCAACTAGATCAAAGGTATCCCGGCAATGAGGGGAGAAATGAATACAGAGAGCATCACCAGAGTTACTGTGTGTTCACCACAGAGGAGACAGATAGAAAGAGTTTGCAGCATCGACATATGGAAGTGAATGCGGTAATGCCCGCAGTGACGAGGTATATGCCTTGGTCGGATCATGAAATCACGTGGAGTATTAAGGATCATCCCAAGCTCATGCCTAGTCCCGGTTCGTATGCACTGGTGCTGGACCCAACGTTCATCGGGCCAAATATCAATGTGAGATTTTCCAAGGTGCTGATTGACAATGGCAGCAGCATCAATATTATGTATGTGGATACAATGCGCAAGTTGGGTATCTCGGAGAACATGCTCCAGGCCACAAGAACAACTTTCCATGGCATTGTGCCAGGCATTTCCTGTGAACCCATTGGCAAGGTCCGGGTAGACGTGCTATTCGACACAAGAGATAACTGCCGAACTAAAAATTTGGAGTTTGAGGTGGTGAACCTAGAAAGTGCGTATCACGCGTTACTCGGCAGGCCAGCCCTGAACAAATTCATGGCAAGTACTCACACTAGTTACTTGAAGATGAAGTTGCCCGGGCCAAATGGAGTAATTAACATAGCAGGAGATTTCCGACGCTCCATTGAGTGTGCGTCAGCCGGGTCTAACCTGGCCGAGTCACTCGTGATCGCACAAGAGAAGAGAAAGATCCAGGAACTGGCGACATTGGCTCAATCCACACAGCAGTATATGCCGGCATTGAGTAACCCGCATGGAAGCGTCTCATTTCAAGCAACTAAGGATACCAAGAAAGTGCCCGTTGATGATCTGTTCCCAGAGCGCACCGTAACAATTGGTGCCGGGTTAAATGACAAATAGGAAAGCGAGCTCGTCAACTTCCTCCGTCAGAATCGGGATATCTTTGCTTGGTCCACACAGGACTAGCAAGGTGTTCCGAGGGAGTTGGCCGAGCACTCTTTGAATGTGAGACCCGAAGCAAAGCCAGTGAAGCAACCTCTCTGCCGCTTCACCGAAGATAGGAGAAAAGTCATTGGAGATGAGATAGCTCAGCTCCTAGCAGCTGGGTTTATCATGGAAGTGCTTTACCCGGATTGGCTATTGATACATTGCAAATGTATCTATAATTTTTGATGCTCCATGATTGTTTTTATCCACTTTCTTGTGTTTTGTCCATACTTTGGAGTACTTTTCATATGATTTCTTGGACTAACCTATTAACAAGAGCCACAGTGCCAGCTGCCTGTTTTCTGCTGTTTTTGGTTCTAGGAAAGTTAGAAAATGAATATTCTCGGAATTGGACAGGACAAAAGCCAAAGTGCCTATTTTTCCAGAAGACTCACGGAGCCAGAATATGAGACGGAGGAGGGCCAGGGGCTGGCCACACCCCCCAGGCGCGGGCTAGGCCTGGCCACGCCAGGGCCTGGTGTGGTGGCCCCAGGCACCCCCTCGACCTCTCTCTTCGCCTATAAGAAGCCTTCTGACCTAAAAACTTCGGGAGGTTCGACGTTTTTCCAGAAGGAGTTCCGCTCCGCCGCCACCACCAGATTCCACGAAACAGCACCAGAAACTCCGTTCTGGCACCCTGCCAGGACGGAGAATTGGAGGAGATCATCGCCATCATCATCACCATCGCTTCTCCATTGACCATCCATGTTTCCCCCATCTATGAGTGAGTAATCCCCCGCTGTAGGCTATGGGGATGGTAGGGATTGGATGAGATCGTTCATGTAATGGCATCAGATTTGTTAGGGCATAGTGCCTAATATCTTTTATTAGTGCTTTATGACTTTGTTGCGACTTGTTGTACTTAATGCTTGTCACTAGGGCCCGAGTGCCATGATTTCAGATCTGAACTTATTATTGATTCATTATGATAGTATTGTTTATGGTCTTATCTAGAAGTTGTATACACACGTCGTTGTCCGGAACCTATGGCCCTGAAGTGATAGAAATCGGAGTAGCCGGAAGGGAAAGGCTTTGATGTGAGGATCACATGTGTTCATGGAGTGTTAATGCTTTGCTCCGGTGCTCTATTAAAAGGAGCACCTTAATTGCCAGTAGTTCCCTAGAGGCCCCGCTGCAAACGGGCTGGCAAGACAAAAGATGTTGTGGAAGTTCTCATTGCGAGCATGTATGACTATATATGGAACACATGCCTAGGATTGTCTAGTACTTGGGTGCTTTATCTTATTTATCTGCAATTGCCCTATGTTCTGATTGTTATGTGAATTGTCTTGTCCATGCAACGCCCGTCCATCCATCCCTATGCCTACCGCACTCGAATCCCACTGTTTACTGCTTTTGTTACTACTATGTTTACTTTGCTACTATTGTTACTTTACTATTCCTACTACAAAACTATTGATACTGATAAACTGTTGTGAGAAAGATTGTTTCCAGGTGCAGCTAAATTGACAACTCAGTTGTTAAGGCTGATAAGTATTCTTTGGCTCCCCTTGCGTCGAATCAATAAATTGGGTTTCACTTCCCTCGAAAATACTGCGATACACCCCCTATACTTGTGGGTCATCAATACTATTTTCTGGCGCCGTTGCCGGTGAGCATAGCTTTATTTATCAAGTTCACTTGGATTCACTATTGTTCAAGCTAAGTTTATTTCTGCCTTGTTTGCTTCTTCCTTTATTGAAAATACAAAAAAATTAGTTCCTACTCTAGTTGTTATTTTCGTTGGTCTGTTATTGTCCCTCTTTATCATGCTTGATGTCAATGGTTGGTGTCTTTGAAACTGAATATTATTGGCAAGGTGGGTTCACGGAAGATCAAAAAGATTATTATAAGGAACACCGCTTGTCACAAAAAGGGAAACACTTATGGGAACAAATTGATAGATTGTATACCATTGCTAGGAACGTGTGCTCTACTTATAATGTTACTTATTGTTGTGATGAGTCTTGTTGCAGAAAGAGGTATAAACACCTCCCTTTTCAATGTGAGTATAGTGATAATGATACCATATCTTCCTATGCTAAAGGAATTTATGACTTTTATGATGTGGAACAAATTGAAGAATTTATTGCTTGGAAGGGTGCTTTTGAACTTGCTAGTTTGCTTGAAAATATTGATGATTCACCTTACAAATATGAGGTGTATGGTATGCTTAAATTTTTCTTTGATAATTACAAGGATGAAAATGACTATATTCTTGAATATTTTAATAGATGCTTTCCACAAATGGAAGAGACTAATGCCTTGCAGGATCCTATGGAAGAAGAAATTGATGAACCTGAGATCTCATTAGATGAAAAAGAGGAGGAGAGTGATGAACAAAAGGAGGAAGAATGGATTAGCTACCCATGCCTACCTTCTAATGAGAGTAACTCTTTATCCCTTACATTATTTGATTGTCCCCCTTGCTTACTAAAGGAGAATGAATGTTATGTTCCCGAGGTTTCTCTTTATAGTGTTTATAATAAAGCTCTAGTGCTTGTAGATCATGAAGAGCATGCTTTATGTGATAGTTATATTGTTGATTTTATTCACGAGGCTACTGAAAATTATTATGAGAGAGGAAAATATGGTTGTAGAAGTTTTCATGGTATAGAAACACCTCTCTATGTGCTGAAAGTTTTGAAGTCACTCTTGTTTTATCTTCCTATGCCTGTCACTTTGTTCTTTGCGAATTTATTTGCATACATTATTCCTATGCATAGGAAGTGGGTTAGACTTAAATGTGTTTTGAATGCTTCTTGATTCTCTCTTTTACTTCAACTCATATTTCTTATGAGAGCATCCTCTCAAACTTTTATGCCTGAAGATGATAATATGTCTATTATTCTTGGGAGACTTTTTCTTAAATACTGCAGGAGCTGTTATTAATTCTAATCAAGGAAAGGTGACCTTCAATGAACACATTGTCTATTTCCTCAAGAAGATTGAAAGGACTTATGGATTGAATTCAATTGAACATGTTGAGGGCATTCAAGTTGGAGAAATATATTGTCCCATACGAAGAGAAAAATGTGAAACTATTATGATTGGGACCATTGCTATCAAAGTTGAGGTCACATAATCATTAGTGGGATACAAAGTTTTGTCTCATATGGAATTGTTTTGGTAACAAGACCTGATCAACCTTGTTAACAAAAGGATTTCATTGAACAAAACAATGTTTTCACCATGATTATCTCCGCTTACTTCTATTCTATCCATTTTAGTTTTTGCTTCTTATGCCTAACTTAAAGGCGTTAAAGAAAAGTACTTGTTGGGAGATAACCCAAGAGTTTTAGATGAGTCTTGGAAGTTATTATCTCTGTAATAACCGCTCCTTATCCTTTTTATTTGCTTTTGTGCCAAGAGTAACCTCTAATGAGAGAGAAGTAATGATTGGGAAAGTTGCTGTCCCGAAACAGATTTTTGTGCTTCACCGTAAAAATTCCTGAGAGGGCTCTATACGTCGGATTGAGTTGTAATTGTTTTTGCTTTTTCCCCAGGTTGTTATCTAACTTTCATTAGTTCAACACTTTTGATTTGAGCAACAGAAGGTCTTCGAAAAAATTAGTCTTTACCTGCTGGTCTGTTTTGACAGATTTCTGCCATTTTCTGCATTTGCTTCTTGTTGGTTCCTTTTTGAGTTCTTTTGGGGAATTGAGCTTTTTGAGGGAAGTGCTACAGTAGCTAGTGTTCTAATGGGAGTTTCTTTGGTGTTAGAACTGAACCTTAAGACTTATTTATCTTAAGTACACTAATGTTGCTAATAAAGATTGTGTGAAGTTTTGTATGAAGGAAAAATTTCAGGTGTATGGAAGGAATGAGTAATGAGGTGAAGGATGGACTAAAGCTCAAGCTTGGGGATGCCACGCGTGTCACCCCAAGAAATATCCAATAAGTACAAGCGTCAAAGCTTGGGGATGCCCAAGGCATCCCCTTCTTCATCAATAAAAATCTCAGATTTCTTCCAAACACTTCATTTTTATTGTTTCATGCATAGTTGTGTTGTTCTTGGAGCGTATTATTTTTTGTTTTCGTTTTGGTTTTTAGTTTGCATGGTTTGCTTAGTTTGCCGAATAAATTGGTTGGACCCCCTCATTCATACATTGGTGTTCAAATAGTCTGGTTTGGATTGGAAAAGAGTAGAAAAGCTCATGCTTAAGTGTAAAGAGAGCTTGTTTTTGACTGTGGCCTATGCTTTGTCATGCCATGCTTGATATTGTTTTGGCTTTATGATTAGTATTCTTTGCTGTAGCATGACTTGTTATAAATAATTGAGATTGCTTAATGTGCCTTGGATGAATCATGCGTTGTTTTAGCATATTAAAGCATAGTATAGTGGTATTCTCCTTTGATGTTTTATTTGGGTAGACTTGGCACATGCTCACACCATGATATGACTATCTCAAGTCACCATAAGCCTTTATGATCCTTTAGTTTTCAACTTGTAGTATCACTTTATGCTTTGATCAATGATGTTTTGTCGCTCTGCATGATTATGGCCATTATTGCTCTCTTAGTTTCTCGCTCCCAGTCTTTTGCTAGCCTCCACAACAAAGTATGAGTTCCACTCATACATCCAACTCACTAAACCAAGTTTTTCCAAAGAGTCCACCATACCTACCTACTAACTTCTGCTATTCCAAGTATATTCATGCTTTTGTTTACCTTCCACTTGTTATGAGAAAACTAGTGATTAAAGCTCTCACGAACTTGATGGCACACTTTACTTTTTGCCCCTAATAAACTTGAACCATTGGGTCCTTCTTTGTTGCGTATATGCTTGCGCTTTATAAGTTGAAATTAGCAGAACCATGTTTCATGGGGAACACTTTCAACATTGCACTTGTATTCTGTACCCCGTTGATATCATGTTCTTTTGCTTACGGATCCCGGCTGTGTGAAATAAAAGTGGAACTTGTAAGATCATGGAGTTTGTATGTGTGTTAGAGAAATGCCTAGGCCGCTAGCCTAAGCCATGCCTAATCATGGTGGAAACTTGCAGCATCACCATAATGAGCACTCTATGAAGCATCCTCAATAAAAACCTATGCAAATAGCAAATAAAAATATCATTGAGATGCTCATTGTCTGCTTGCCTTGTCATTTTGATTATGGGAAAGCTCCCGTATCATGTGCAAGGGGTACCCCATTGGCGGTTCTTAATGATACACATATACTTACAATTACAAGAGCTTACTCGTGACTGAAGTTGAGTAGCATGAGGATCGTTCTTCGTAAGTAAGGGGCATGAAATTTCGATTTATAACTTGTCAAGCATATCCTCTTAGTTGTGTCACTTTAACCTTAATCACCTTCAAGATGCTTATGATAGGGGCAATGAGAGCTGAAAGCTATAAGTACCATAATTTTTGGAAGCTCTTTATGAGACTTGAATCCCTACTTCCTTTTACAAAGGCTTTCTTCCACCATTACATTGAGTCTCCACCTTCTATATTTATGCACTACTTTGAGAGCATAGTGGCCATTCTTAGTTCTATGTGCATTGTCCCAAGACTAGTTGATTGATGCATAACTTGTTATTCTTTGTTTGAAACTTTTGTATCTAGTCACTCTTATGAACTTTGAAGGTGTCATATGCATTTATATTTGCTACTCTATTGAGGGACAAGCTGGATACTTTTATGCTATGTTTTCTTTATGTGAAACAAACAAACGTCTTGCAAAGCATTGTTATTCATGAATCTTTTGTTTGTGCCTTTTCATGTTGCATCATAGTCTCTTTGCTTATTGCTAGAACTTTGTATTTCATGTTATGATTGAAGTACTTTGATCCCAGATTTGAATGTTTTACAAATATTTTGATCAAGTCTTTGATGGTGCATGTCACCTCAAAAATTATTCTTTCTTTTTATCACTTACCTACTCGAGGACGAGCAGGAGTTAAGCTTGGGGATGTTGATACATTGCAAATGTATCTATAATTTTTGATGCTCCATGCTTGTTTTTATCCACTTTCTTGTGTTTTGTCCACACTTTGGAGTACTTTTCATATGATTTCTTGGACTAACCTATTAACAAGAGCCACAGTGCCTGCTGCCTGTTTTCTGCTGTTTTTGGTTCTAGGAAAGTCAGAAAATGAATATTCTCGGAATTGGACGGGACAAAAGCCAAAGTGCCTATTTTCCAGAAGACTCACGGAGCCAGAATACGAGACGGAGGAGGGCCAGGGGCTGGCCACACACCCCCCAGGCGCGGTCTAGGCCTGGCCGCGCCAGGGCCTGGTATGGTGGCCCCAGGCACCCCCTCGACCTCTCTCTTCGCCTATAAGAAGCCTTCTGACCTAAAAACTTCGGGGGGTTCGACGTTTTTCTAGAAGGAGTTCCGCTCCGCCGCCACCACCAGATTCCACGAAACAGCACCAGAAACTCCGTTCTGGCACCCTGCCGGGACAGGGAATTGGAGGAGATCATCGCCATCATCATCACCATCGCTTCTCCACCGACCATCCATGTTTCCCCCATCTATGAGTGAGTAATCCCCCGCTGTAGGCTATGGGATGGTAGGGATTGGATGAGGTCGTTCATGTAATGGCATCAGATTTGTTAGGGCTTAGTGCCTAGTATCTTTTATTAGTGCTTTATGACTTTGTTGCGACTTGTTGTGCTTAATGCTTGTCACTAGGGCCCGAGTGCCATGATTTCAGATCTGAACTTATTATTGATTCATTATGATAGTATTGTTTCTGGTCATATCTACAAGTTGTATACACACGTCGTTGTCCGGAACGTATGGTCCCGAAGTGACAGAAATCGGGGTAGCGGGAAGGGAAAGGCTTTGATGTGAGGATCACATGTGTTCACGGAGTGTTAATGCTTTGCTCCGGTGCTCTATTAAAAGGATCACCTTAATTGCCAGTAGTTCCCTAGAGGCCCCGCTACAAACGAGCTGGCAGGACAAAAGATGTTGTGCAAGTTCTCATTGCGAGCACGTATGACTATATATGGAACACATGCCTAGGATTGTCTAGTACTTGGGTGCTTTATCTTATTTATCTGCAATTGCCCTATGTTCTGATTGTTATGTGAATTGTCTTGTCCATGCAACGCCCGTCCATCCATCCCTATGCCTACCGCACTCGAATCCCACTGTTTACTGCTTTTGTTACTACTGTCTTTGCTTTGCTACTACTGTTACTTTACTATTCCTACTACAAAACTATTGCTACTGATAAACTGATGTGAGCAAGATTGTTTCCAGGTGCAGCTGAATTGACAACTCAGTTGTTAAGGCTGATAAGTATTCTTTGGCTCCCCTTGTGTCGAATCAATAAATTGGGTTTCACTTCCCTCGAAAATACTGCGATACACCCCCTATACTTGTGGGTCATCAGCTATCTAATCCGGTGCTGGTGGAAAAGAAGAAAGATAATCCGAATGTGGCAGTAGTTTGGCGTATGTGCATCGATTACACGAACCTGAATAAGGCGTGCCCAAAAGATCCATTCCCACTGCCAAGGATAGATCAAGTCATAGATTCTACTGCTGGGTGTGAATTGTTGTCATTCATATATGCATATTCTGGTTTCCACCAGATACCTCTGAATCTGAATGATCAAATAAAGACTGCGTTTATCACCCCGTATGGGGCTTATTGCTATCGCACCATGCCTTTTGGTTTACGAAATGCAGGGGCAACGTACCAAAGATGTATACAAAAATGTTTACACGACCAAATCGGCCGAAATGTGCAAGTGTATGTGGATTATGTGGTTATAAAAACCAAGGAAAGCAAAACGCTCCTTGATGATATCAGGCAAACGTTCGCGAAACTAAGAAGATTCCGAATGAAGCTTAACCCGGAGAAATGTACCTTCGGTGTCCCGGCTGGAAAATTGCTCGGATTTCTTGTATCCAGCCGAGGTATCGAATTTAACCCAACTAAAATCCGAGCCATAGAGCAAATGGAACTGCCGAAGTGTCTTAACGATGTCCAGAAGTTCACTGGTTGCCTGGCATCTTTAAGTCGGTTTGTATGTCGGATGGGAGAAAAGGCATTGCCTCTCTATCAACTAATGAAAAAAGTGGACAAGTTCGTATGGATGCCGTAGGCCAATGAAGCCTTCATCCAATTAAAGAAAATGTTAGCCACTGCACCAGTGTTAGCCTCTCCACTATCAAAAGAGCCAATGTTGCTCTATATAGCCGCAACCAACCGAGTTGTAAGTGCAGTGGTAGTGGTAGAGCGCGATGAAGAGGGTAAGTCAGTGCAAAGGCCAGTCTATTACCTAAGCGAGGTATTATCCGCATCAAAGCAAAAATATCCTCATTATCAGAAAATGGCGTATGGTGTGTATATGGCAGCAAAGAAGCTAAAACACTACTTTGAGGAACACCCAATGAAAGTGATATGTGAAGCCCCATATCTGAGATAATGAGCAACAAGGATGCAAGCGGCCGAATCGCAAAATGGGCAATTGAGCTAGCCCCTTATGCTCCGCAATACGATAGGAGAGATGCGATCAAGTCTTAGGCTATGGCCGACTTTTTCGTGGATTGGGCCGAGATGCAATACGAACCACCGTTACCAGATCCGAACTACTGGAGAATGCATTTTGATGGATCGAAGACAAAAACCGGGTTAGGCACCCAAGTTGTACTAACCTCGCCAAAGAACGACCAGCTAAAGTATGTGCTGCAAATCCATTTCGCGGCATCAAACAATGTCGCCGAGTATGAAGCACTTGTGCATGGGCTGAAAGTGGCAAAAGAAATTGGAATACGTAGGATCCAATGCTTTGGTGACTCGGATTTGGTAGTTCAGCAAGTCTCGGGGCAATGGGACGCTCTTGATCCAAACATGGCATTGTACAGATTCCATGTGCAAAAGATATCTGGGTACTTTGAGGGATGCGGGTTTCACCATGTACCCTGGCTGGAAAATGAGGCTGCCGACGTATTGTCGAAGCTCGGATCAACCCGACAAGCAATTCCACCGGGTGTAGCACTAGAAGACCTCAGAAAACCGTCTATCAGGCTGTCCCTAGAAACTGACTCAATCTACATCCCGGCAGATCCGGAGTCCGAAGCTGTACCCATGGACATTGACATGGGAAGTGGTTCAGGAAACCCGAGGACTGCTACGCAGAACCCGCGGACTGTGCAGCGCGACCCGGCCGAGGTTATGCCGGTGGATCAGATGGAAATAGATGAGGATGTGTTTCTAGTGCGAGCTATACCAGCTTGGGCATTGCCCATATTTCAATTCCTGAAGGATGGAACCTTGCCTAGTGAAGAGGTGCTTCCCTGGCAAATTCAGAGGCGCGCAAAGGCATACACAATTATCAATGTCGAACTATACAAGAGAAGTGTCACAAACATCCTCCAACGATGTGTTGACCCGGAAGAAGGGCTTGACATCCTCCAGGATATACATCAAGGGGAATGTGGGCATCACGCCTCATCCAGAGCTTTAGTGGCAAAAGCTTTCCGGCATGGGTTCTACTGGCCAAGTGCCTTAGAACAAGCAGAAGATCTAGTAAGATAATGCAATGGTTGTCAGAGGTATGCAACCAAGACACATATGCCAATGTCGAAGCTCAAGACCATACCAATTACCTGGCCATTTGCCGTATGGTGTTTGGATATGGTTGGCCCGTCCAAACCAGCAAGAGGAAATATGACCCATATCTTGGTTATGGTGGACAAGTTTACGAAGTGGATTGAGGTAAAACCGATAAGAAAATGTGATGGAGCCACAGCCGTGACATTCCTCAAAGATATCATTCTGAGATATGGCTATCCTCACAGTATTATAACAGATAATGGTACCAATTTTGCTGAAGGAGCATTTGCACGATTCTGCAGAGATAAAAAGATCTGGCTGGACGTTGCCTCGGTAGCCCACCCCGCATCGAACGGACAAGTGGAGAGATCCAATGGATTAGTATTATCCGGGATAAAACCCCGGCTCATTGAGCCGCTGCAAAGATCAGCAGGGTGCTGGATAGAAGAACTACCAGCGATACTGTGGAGTTTAAGTACAACTCCGAATCGATCAACAGACTATACGCCATTCTTTCTGGTATATGGGGCAGAAGCTGTATTACCAGCTGACATAGAGCATGATTTGCCTAGGGTCACCCAATAAACAGAAGCCGAAGTGCGAGAAGCCCGGCAAAATGATGTTGATCTGCTGGAAGAAGCGAGAGAATTGGCATTGTCCAGATCCGCCATATATCAGCAAAATCTCCGACGCTATCTTAGCCGGAAAGTTAACCCCCGGGTCTTCCGGGAAGGTGATCTGGTACTCCGGTTGGTACAACGTACTGCTGGCATGCATAAGCTATCCCCCCTTGGGAAGGGCCATTCATTGTGAGCAAAGCATTGCACAATGACTCGTATTATCTCATCGATGCAAAACCACAGGAGAAGAACAAGGCGGACAGGTCCAGCGAGGAATCTAAGCGTCCATGGAATGTAGCTCTACTTTGTCCGTTCTACACTTAGCAAAGAAGTGTGTGTATCCGAGTCTCTCATACATCGGTATGTATGCCGGCAATGAGCTTATCAATGAAATCGTGGCACCTCGAGCAGTAACTCGGGGACTGCCTTAATAATATTGGTTGTCTTCTGTGTTTGTTATTTATTCTTATGTCGGCTGGTTTAAGTTGCTTCTACCTAAGCCGGATTAGTAGTGTGTGAGCACCAAAAAACTCAACTCTTCGATTTGCTGCTGTCCAACAAGATTTGGCTTCATGGAAAGCAAGAGAACAAGTTTGGAATTGCGTAGCACACGAAAAACGACTAAGGAGAATAACGTAATTGAGCCGACATTTGTTATTTGGACTAACTTTATGTTTACCTTGTTTTTACTATGATGAATTATTTTGAGCTAGTCCTAAAGTTTCCAAGTATTGTTAAGTCAATTTTTGAAACTCGGACTCGTAAGTCACAAAACCGAACCAAGGTAGACACGAGCCAAGCCAAGAAATCGGAGAAACAAGAAAATGAAACTCGGGGACTACGCCCAAGTTGATCCAGCACGAGCAATTTAGTAGCAAAATATGATCAGTGTGCTTAATACATTTGCACCCGGCATACCGGGGATCTGATAAACTTCAAAGTATTTGTTGGTGATCAAGGAGTAGTAGGAGGAGGTAACTCGGCGCCAGCAGGTGGAACTCTGGCCTCGGCTTCAGCATCATCTTCATCTTCTTTGACGTCCGAGGCTTCGTCCTCTTCCTCCTCACCCGAACCATCTTCGACATATTCGTTGTCGACAGCTTCGAGGAAGATTGGTCCCTTATTCCATTGATGGATGGGGGCAAACTGAATGAGGCTATGGGCGCAAGCCTTGCGCCGAGCTATCCAATCCGGATCATTGGACCACCTTGATCCGGTGAGCATGCGCTCAAGAAGATTCAGATTTATTTTCTCATACCACGTGAGCACGTAGTGGAGGGCGGTTTCAGCTCCGGCGCGTCCAGCGGATTCCCTCCAAAGGTCAAGTTGGGTCTCGCCTTCCATTAACTTGTTAATTAGAGTAGTGGATCCCTCCGGAGTATCTTCAGCATGCCATAGGGCATTGAAGATTCGGACTGCTGCATCTAGGAGACCCGAACCATAGTTCTTCACAATCCCGACGCGAGAAGATAAGCTGACCAGCAGGTCCTCCATGTCATAGGGAATATTTTCAGCGCCAGGACCAGTTGGGGTACCCCTCTTTTGGCGGAACTTGGCAACAGCAGTAACCGCAATAGCATCGTCCTCTGGAAATTTGTCTGGAAACAAGACAAGTGAAATAAGAAAAGGAGGTTGACCCGGAGAGATTCATGTCGGCTGAAGGAAAAGAACTTACGAGAAATATGGCTATGGACCCCGGTCAGCTCCTTGGTGCAGTTATCACGCCTCTTCCGGAGTTACTCAAGTTCAGCATTTGCCGACTCAGGCTTAACGTCGGCCTCCTTCAGCAGTTCTTGATCTTTGGCAATTTGGAGGTTGAGACGTTCTCGCTCTTTAGTAAAATCTTGGCCAGCTTTATCCATATCGGTTTTGTGGAGCGCCTTGAGCTTTTTCATTTCTGCCTTGAGCTTGGAAATTTCATCATCTTTGGTTCGAAGGAGGGCGAGCTCATCATCCTTCTTCTTAAGTTCGGCCCGATGCTGCCCTGCTTGTTCGAGAAAATGCAGCATCATATCAGGCACGGGCACACTATCTTCAAGAGATGCTGAAACAATTTGTTGACCCGGCAAAGCCGAGGTATGAATATTTGTCGAACTTAGGAGAAAGGAAAGAGAGCGCATAAGAAGATTAATCGAAGTGACTTACCTTTTATCTGCTCCAAGTTCTTCCTCATGATGGTGTTTTCGGTTTCCACTTCGGCTGCCCAATCCGAATAACAGATTAGTTCGGCGGGAAAAGACAAAGAAAGATGGGGAAAAGCCAAGGAGAAAACTTACCCCTTTTCTCGAACTCAGCGAGAAGTGTAGAATGTTTCGAGCGCAGCGCCTTATGTGTGTCTAGGAGGCGCTGAAACTCAGTGCTCCGGCGATTGGTAGTCACCTAAAAAGAGCAAGGATAGCTTAGTCATGTGCATATTCGAAGTGTGCAAAATCCGGGCCAAGTGGAACTTAATCCGGCTCTAGGTGTGTGCATATCCGAAGTTACGAAGGGGCTACGCTAGTTCTCTAAGGAGCATCCGACCGAGTAACAAGTTACTCCCCCGGAGGCTCGGGGACTAATGGTTATATCACTAATGTTTAGTACATGTTAAAGAAAAGACAAGCTAGCGTACCTCCATCATCCGGCTGGCAAGGTTGATAGCCTTGGCGGCTGTGTTCATCTGTGCGGCAAACTCGGCAGGCCCAAATTTCTCTGGGAGATCGTCGTTATGGACGAACTCCGCCTTGTTCCAGTTTTTGATGAACTCAATCAAGGCCGGAGGATATCGCTCTCTGCTAAGCATGTGGGGCGCAATTAAACCCTTGGCATGGGCCTCCCTCCTCTCAACTTGGGCAGCAGCGGGGCTGGTGTGCAATGCAAGTTGCGTGCTAGCTGGCCCGGGGGAGACATCCTTCTTCGGGGGAGTTTTCTTCGGAAGCATGGACGCGAGTGTACGCTGTCCAGCCTCGATAGATGCTGCACTGGCGGCCTCAGAAGTTTTCTTGGCCTTAGGCTGCTACTGAGAGGTTGAAGTTTGAGCCGCGGATTTGGTCTTGGGCGCAGCCTTGGTGTTAACCGGGCCTTCTCGGCAAGTCTTGGAAGACTCGGACAAGGCGGAGGGAGTTGGTGCTGGTGCTGGTACTTGTGCTGCTATTGTTGGTGCTGGCGCTGGTGCTTGTCTTGGCGGGGGTGCTGTTGGTACCTCGGAGGTAGCTGGTTGTGGCTGAGCCGAAGTGGAGCTAGGAGCATCTGCTGCCTCGGTAGAGCCACTTCCCCCTGCTCCGAGGTTGCCCTCCTCTGGATGAGGTGGGCTAGAACCCGGAGCAACCACGGAACCCTCCTGAATGGGGCTCAACGGGCATGTATCATCGCCACGAGGGGAGGAAGGGCTATGCCGGAGGGATGAAGAGATGCTGGATCCGCCCTGAGGAACCTCCACCGCAGCCCTGCCGAATCAAGCGATGAATGATAAGTTATAAACAAGGAAAGTCATGTGAATAGCAAGCCACAAAGCAGAGAATTGGAAGAAGAAGAAAATGACTCACTCATCAGAAGTCAATGGCTCCTTGGGCTTCCGAGCCCTCCGAGTTATGGCTTTAGTCACAGGCTTGGTGGCGTCTTTGTCTGCGGACTTCTTTCGCCTCTTGGTTGGCTTAGAAGGTCCGAAAGAAGAAGCAGAAGCAGCAGCATGTTTCTTTGACGCGGCCGGGACAGGCTCGCCCGTGGCGAGAGGAGGATCTTCGTGGATCTGCCCACCCGGGTTAGCTAATGCCAGGAAGGCGTAAGAAAGGGGGACAGTGTCAAATGCTTCCATCACCTCAACGTCGGAATCATCTTCATCATCAGGCCAATCTCTTAAGGAAGAGAATTTACCGGTAGGTCGCTTGGTCGCATCAGGGAATGTCAGGAACATTTCTTGATCCGACTCTTCCTCGTCCGGGGCATCTCGATCCTTCGCCCGTTTGAGAGAGGGCTCGGGGACATCCTCGAGGGTTTGCTGAAGAAACAACTAAGAAGAAAATGCAAAGGGGTCAAACAAACAACAAATTCCGACATATGATATGACTCGGAAAAAAAATTGGCTCACGAGATTTACCGTAGGAGGAGGCCTGTCTCGGTAGAAATGCTCTATCCCCCACTCCCAATCAGCGGAGAAGTCTTTGGCGGTCGTGAAAAGGGCCTTGCCCGGCGAAATATCTCGGTGTTACTCAATTCAAATGAGGAGGTCCGGTTGGGGTCAAGGCGCCAGCTCATGTGGCAAAGCTTGTGAGTGCATTTCTGGAGAGGGGAGATTCGGCTGCGGACGAAAGTGATCATTGCATCCTCGTTGTGCAGCCCCGTGTCCTTTAGCTCCTTGAACCGCTTGTTGACTTGATTCGCCAGTACAGTAGGTGTCTTGGAGATCCGGTCCCACAGATCCGGATTAGGAGGACCCGGAGTGTAGGGGCGCAACCGGATTAGATCTTCATTCGTGCCATTTCTGACATAGAAGAAGGTTCGGGCCTAGCCCTTGCACGAATCAAGCCCCGTGACCCGGGGAAAGACGGATTGTTTCCGGGGACAAATAGAAGCAGCACCGAACTGCGTAAGATGTTTGTCCTCCGAGTCAAGCGCCTTATTCGGAATCACGTTCCGGTGTAGACCGAAAAACCGGATCTAGAGTTCTTTAGTGGGCCACAATCCGACATACCCCTCTATGGTGGAGGCAAATGAAGAAAGGGAAGTGATGGCGTTCGCTGGAAGGTGGTGCGGTTGAAGTTTGTAGATATCAAGGAAATCATGGAAGAAATCGCTAACGGGGAGGCTGAACCCACGCTGAAAATGGGAGAGGAACACCACGAACTCACCCGGATTTGGTGAGGGAGCGAGCTCCTCGGTGGCGAGGCGGGCCACCACACCCTCAAGGATGCGTCGGGTGCGGTATAACCAATCTAGGTCGTCCTGGCACACCCAAGAGCCAGCCCAGGCGCCGCGTTCAGCGTTCTCCGCCTCTCCTCCATCTCCGCCTCCACGACGGTGAGCTCCTCTTCAGTCATGTCCAAATCGCTGTCCTTACTGGCCCTATCGGGGGTGCGCGGCAGTGCCTTGGATTGGCGTGGACCCGTGGCGGTGGAGCTGCGCGGGAGCGGCAGCAAGGCAGGTGCAAGGAACAGTGCATCAGCGGCGCTGCTAAGGAGGTGCGGCAGCGGCAGCGTTGTCGCTAGGAGGAGGAAGAAGAAGAAGAGGCAGAGGGGCGCGAGAATGGGGAAAAATACCAAGGGGCGCGCACCTCCCCTATTTAACCATGCCCCAGCTGGGGTAGTGGGATTGTGCGGTGCGGCAAGGCCACATGCTGTGGCCGTGTATTTGCCGGGTCAGCCAATCAGAGGCGAGCCACAGGAAGGACCACAGGGTGCATGGAATCCCACGACGTGACATGGTGATATAGTTAACGAGGAGACAAACACGACGTGACGTGTGCAATAGTAACACCTGACATTAACTGTAGCAGTAACTGGCGCACCCTTAAAATGAGGCAAAATAATGATTATCCTTCACGTGGGACGTGGGGAAGCGTACGAGAGAAGGAAGGATAACCCGGATAACCAAAGGGCGACCCGGCCAGCGAGTGAAAACTCGGAATGTGCCAAGGGAAAGTTAGCCCGTGGAATCCGGACTATGAGATAACTCGGCAAAAGGAGCAAAAGGTTCGGTAAGTTGAACCTGTCGTGGCCTTAGCAGCTGGAGCTGCTAAGACCGCACCAGCTTCGGGGACTAATGTTGGGGGGATACCCCCGGGTAGGGTCACGCCGGGGTATAAAGGACGAGTTAGCAAGGTACGGCAAGGTCAAAGCAAGTGCTGGCCGAGTCACCTAAGGCAGGCCGAATCAATGAGTAACCCGGACCGGGGGATGTCCGCCCAACTGAGTTCCGGCCAACGTATGTCGTATGCCGGCAGGATTTATGTAACTTGTATGCAGGTACCAGTGTGGCCGGATTAACCAGGCATGATCTGGGTTATATCAGGCTTGCAAGAGACGTAAGGTATCTCGCTGGTCAAAAGGTGGCCACTGTACGCTAGAGCATGAGCGAAGCAGACAGAGGGAAGTACCACCGAGGCGTGGCCGACAAGGGTGACGCTGCCTGTGTCGGATGGCGCTGGCGCCGCAGAGGCTCACGTAGCCTCTACATGGCTTACGATGGCGAAAAGTGACCCGGTCGGTTTACTATTTTGGGAAGAGGCATATTCTATGGAATATGCCTCCACGTATGCCCTAATTGGAGACCTAGCCACCCCTATATAAGGAGGGCTAGGGCATCTGTAGAGAGGGTTGAGTTTTACTGGGTTGATCTCCTCTTGGTTGGCATTTGGGTGGTGAGTTCCTGAGAGCAAAGTAGTGGTGAGAGTAAGAGAGTTCCTTCTTCCTCCTCTCCCCCATACATCTCAAGGAGCATTTGTAACTCATCTAGCTTGAATAATACAAAGCATCTATGTGTGGAATCACCACACTATCCCTCCCTGGATTCCTCTAGTGCATATTGTCCCCACTTTTAGCCTATCCATGGCATCTGCCATGACACCACCACGACATTGTTCTTTTCCTGTGGCTGTGCATCAATAAGATAGTAGGAATCATTGTGCAAGGCTTTGCTTACAATGAAAGGTCCTTCCCATGGAGGGGATAACTTATGCATGCCAGCAGTGCGTTGTATCAACCGGAGTACCAGGTCACCTTCCTGGAAGACTCGGAGGTTTACTTTCCGGCTGTGATAGCGTCTAAGATTTTGCTTATATATGGCGGATCTATACAAGGCCAGTTCTCTCGCTTCTTCCAGCAGATCAACATCATTTTGCCGGGCTTCACGCACTTCGGCTTCTGTGTATTGGGTGACTCTTGGCGAATCATGCTCCATGTCGGCTGGTAATACAACTTCTGCCCCATATACCAGAAAGAATGGCGTATAGCCTGTTGATTGATTCAGAGTTGTTCTTAAACTCCACAGTACTGCCGGTAATTCTTCTACCCAGCGCCCCACTGATCTTTGCGGCGGCTCTATGAGCTGGGGTTTTATCTCGGACAGAACTAGTCCGTTGGATCTTTCCACTTGCCCGTTTGATGCGGGATGGGCGACTGAGGCGACATCTAGCCAGATCTTTTTTCTCGGCAGAACCTCGCAAATGCTCCTTCAGTGAAATTTGTGCCATTATCAGTTATGATGCTATGGTGATAGCCATATCTTAGGATTATATCCTTGAGGAATCTTACTGTTTTTGCCCCGTCACATCTCTTAATTGGCTTCACTTCAATCCACTTGGTAAACTTGTCGACCATAACTAGGATATGGGTCATTCCTCCTTTAGCCGGCTTAAATGACCTTACCATGTCTAGGCACCATACAACAAATGGCCAAGTAATGGGGATAGTTTTGAGTTTCGACATTGGTAAATGAGTTTTCGTGGCATATCTCTGACAACCATTGTATTTTCTCACCAAATCCTCTGCTTGCTCCAAAGCACTTGGCCAATAAAATCCATGCCGGAAAGCTTTCGCCACTAACGCTCTTGATGAGGCATGGTGGGTGAATATCTCGGAGTATGTCAAGTCCTTCCTCTGGGTCAACACACCGCTGCAGCACTGTCGTCACACTCCTTTTATATAATTCGGCGTTGATAATAGTATAGGCCTTTGCTCTCCTTTGGATATGCCTTGAGAATATCTCATCATCCGGCAAAACTCCTTCTTTTAGGAAATCATATATTGGCTTGGCCCAAGCTGGTATAGCCCGGACGGGAAATGGTTCTTCATCAATTTCCATCGCATCCACCGACATAACTCCTTCCTGATCTGGTTGAACTGCCCCCGGGTTCACTGAGACAGTCCCGGGGTTTGCTGAAGCAGTCCTCGGGTTTGTTGAGGTGCCTCCCCAATCTATCTCCATAGGTGCAGCTCCTCATCCGAAGAGTGTCGGGATATAGATCGAGTCCGATTCAGGCGATGGTGTGATGGATGGTTTTCTCAAGTGCTCCAAAGCAACATTTGGCGGGATTGGGTGCCGAGATGAGCCTAACTTGGACAGCGTATCGGCCGCCTCGTTTTCAATCCGAGGTATGTGATGGAATTCACACCCTTCGAAACATTCACTTATCTTTTGAACATGGAATCTGTATAGGGCATGTTAGCATCCAAAGCATCCCATTTTCCTGACACCTGTTGCACCACCAAATCCGAGTCTCCAAAGCATTGTATCCAACGTATCCCTACTTCTTTTGCTACCTTGAGACCATGTACCAATGCTTCGTATTCGGCAACATTATTCGAGGCACTGAAGTGGATTTGAAGGACATATTTCAGTTGATCTTTCTTGGGCGAGGTAAGCACTACTCCGGCGCCCAACCCATCTTTCAGTTTTGATCCATCGAAGTGCATCCGCCAATAATTGGTGTCCAGCAGAGGTGGCTCATATTGCATCTCAGCCCAGTCCACAAAGAAATCCGCCACAGCTTGCGATTTTATCGCATCTCTTCTGTCAAACTGCGGTGCATATGGGGCTAACTCAATTGCCCATTTTGCTATCCGGCCACTTGCATCTTTGTTACTCATAATCTCTGATATGGGTGCCTCACATATCACTTTGATGGGATGTTCCTCAAAATAGTGTTTGAGTTTCTTGGCCGACATATACACGCCATACGCCATCTTTTGATAGTGTGGGTAATTCTGTTTTGAAGCAGATAATACCTCGCTCAGATAATACACCGGTCTTTGTACTGACTTTCCTTCTTCCTCGCGCTCCACTATGATTACAGCACTTACGACTCGATTGGTCGCGGCTACGTAGAGCAACATTGGCTCCTTGGGTAGTGGTGTTGCTAGGATCTGTGCAGTAGATAACATCTTTTTCAGTTCTCTAAACGCAATGTCCGCATGTGGCGTCCATGTGAATTTGTCTGCCTTTTTCATTAACTGGTAGAGGGGCAAGGCCTTCTCTCCCAACTGACATACGAATTGGCTTAACGATGCCAGGCAACCAGTGAACTTCTGCACATCGTTAAGGCATTTTGGCAGTTACATTCTCTCTATGGCCCGGATTTTCATCGGGTTAGCTTCGATACCTCGGCTAGACACTAGAAAACCGAGTAACTTTCCTGTGGGCATACCAAAGGTGCACTTCTCCGGGTTAAGCTTCATCCGGAACCTTCTTAAGTTGGTGAATGTCTGCCGGATGTCATCAAGGAGTGTATTTCTTTCCTTAGTCTTTATCACCACATCATCCACATAAACTTGCACGTTCCGACCTATTTGTTCATGTAAGCATTTTTGCATGCATCGTTGGTACATTGCTCCTGCACTATGTAGTCCAAACGGCATAGTGCGATAGCAATAAGCCCCGTACGGGGTAATAAACGTAGTCTTTATTTGATCATCCAGATTTAGGGGTATCTGGTGGAAACCAGAATACGCATCAATGAATGACAATAGTTCACATCCGGCTGTTGAGTCTATGACTTGATCTATTCTAGGGAGTGGGAATGGATCTTTGGGACACGCCTTATACATGTTCGTGTAATTAATGCACATGCGTCATACCACGGCCATGTTCGGATCATCCTTCTTCTTTTCCACAAGCACTGGATTAGGGAGCCAATCCGGATAGAGTACTTCCATGATAAACCCGGCTGCTAGGAGCCTAGCTATCTCATCCCCAATGACCTTCCTTCTATCTTCGGCAAAATGTCGGAGAGGCTGCTTTACCGGTTTAGCCCCGGGTCTTACGTTCAATGAGTGCTCGGCCAACTCCCTTGGCATACCTTACAGATCCTGAGTAGACCAAGCAAAGATATCCCGATTCTCACGGAGGAAGTTGACGAGATCGCTTTCCTATTTGCTGCTTAACTCGGCACCAATGGTTACGGTGCGCTCTAGGAACTGATCATCGATTGGCACTTTCTTTGTATCCTTGGTTGCTTGGAATGACACGCTTCCGTGCTGGCTTGCCAGAGCTGGCATATGCTGCTGCGCAGATTGAGCCAATGCCGCTACTTCTAGTATCTTTCTTTTTTCCTGAGCTATCACGAGTGACTCAGCTAAGTTAGATCTGGCTGAGGTGCACTCGATTGAACGCCGGAAGTCCCCTGATATAGTTATCACACCCCTTGGTTCGGGCAGTTTCATCTTAAGATAGCTGATGTGAGTACTTGCCATGAACTTGTTCAGCACATGCCTGCTGAGTAACGCATGATAAGTGCTCTCCAGATTCACCACTTCGAACTCCAAATTTTTAGTCCGGCAATTATCTCTCGTGCCGAATAACACATCAACCCGGACCTTACCAATTGGATCACAGGAAATACCTGGCACAATGCCATGAAAGGTGGTCCGCGTTGCTTGCAACATGTTCTCTGTCATTCTCAACTTGTACATGGTATCCTTGTACATAATGTTGATGCTACTGTCATTGTCAATTAGTACTTTGGAAAACCTCACATGGAGATTCGGCCCAATGAACGTTGGATCCAGGACCAGTGCATAGGTACGAGGGCTAGGCATGATCTTTGGGTGATCCTTCATACTCCACATAATCTCCTGATCCGCCCATGGCATATATCTCACTACTGCCGGCATTACCGTGTTTACCTCCATATGGCGGTGCTGCAAGTTTTTTCGGTCATTTTCTTTCATGGTAAACACACAGTAACTTTGATGATGCTCCCTGTACTCGTTTCGTCCCTCATTCACGTGGTAACCTTGACCTGTTGCTGATTATTGTCTACTTGATGTACCGCATCCCTCCTTTCCTAATTTTCGTACCTCGGCGGAGGTGGTGGCAACATTAGTTGCTGTCCATTTCCCCCTGTTAGTAATGGTTGTTGTGGTGCCTCATTCCTAGGTGCTTCATTTCGAGGTGCCTGAGCATTCCCCGAATTTCCCTGCTCTAACTTCCTCATCCACTCACATTGCCGGATCGTGTGATTTGCCGGACTATTCAGACTTGGTGTATGGAACTTGCAAGGTTGATCCAACATAGACTCAAATGTATACCTCGGTCTATCTTTCCGCTCTTGCCATTGCTTTTTCTGCTCCGGGGTCCAAGGCTTCTTCCCTTCACTTTTCTGTTGCTAGTTTTGCCCTCTAGTTTTTTGGCGCTGGCTGGCACCGGCATTGGGTTGGTCCCGGTCTACCGCTGCCACCTGCTGCGAGTTATATCTGCAATCCGGATGCTCGTCCCTTCTCTTTCCTCGAAAATCAGTTCTCCTCGACAACCCGGAGCCATCTCGGTTGTAATATTCCTCGTTTGCCTCGCTTGACATTAGCCGGGGTTGCGTTGGATCTCCCAAGGCATATGAATCTGCGATCCGGATTGTCTCAGCCAAAGTGGTTGGCATATCTCGCTCCAGCCTCTGCCACAACATACTTCCATATCTGCATCCCTGGGCGATCCACGCAATTGCTTGTGATTCAATTACTCCCTTGCATGAGTTACGCACGTTGCACCACTGGGTCAAGAAATCCTGGCCTGGCTCATTCGGTCTTTGCCGGCATAACGCCAGAGTATGTGGCATGTTGGGCCTCTTGTAGGTGCTTGAAAATTGCTAACAAACAACTCCTCAAAATCCAGCCAACGTTAACACTTCCCGGTGGCAAATTGTTCATCCAAACTCTCGCTGGTCCTTCCAACATTTGTGCCACATCCCTCACTGCCCATCTCAAATTTCTAGTTGCGATCTTGACCGCCGTCGCGTAATCAATCAGCCAATCCTCTGGCCTAGTACTACCATCGTAGGTTCTGGTTCCTCTGGCCAGCTGAAAGTTCGGCACTGGCGGCTCCTTCATGATCCGGGGCCCAAAGCATGCCGGACCAGGAGGACCTTGTACCTCGATTAGCTCCGACCTGTAAATTCTATCCAGTTTCAGCCTCGCATCATCTAGCTGCAAGTTCCTGCTTCGCAAACTTGACCCAATTATGTGGTGATCCGGTCTGGGATATCCGTCGTTGATCATAGCTGAATAACCATCATTGTATCTTTCCTAATCCGGACAAGCATTCTATTGTTGCGCTGCTTGTCCCGCACTTCCCTCTTGCCGAGGTGCGTGCTGTTGCTGATGCCGAGGTACATTTTCCCCGTTCCCATAGGATCACGCTGTCCGGCATTGCCGTTGGCAGCATTCCTTTGACCGGCATTGCCTTGGTCGCGGTTACTCGGCCAGCCACACCTCGGCTGGTACTGTGCGATCTTCATAAACTTGCGCTGCTTTGCCTTTTCTGGCCCTCACTGGATCGTAGGGGACCATCTGTTTGTCCCTTCTCCTAGATTTTACCACCTCCTCTCTCCTAGGATTATGACCCGGAGATGATGCGGCTCCCCCGGATCTTGCCGGGTTATTCCTAGCCGAATGAACCACGTGTGATGCCCCCGCTGGTACCGGGTTCGCCCTGTTCATTTCTTCATTTTGCTGGCAAGCAACCCTCAGCAAGTGGTTCACCCTCTCTTGTTGCCTTTGCCAGGCCTCTCTGGTTAGACCTTCTAACTCGGACGCGGCCACATTTGCTGCCCTAAGGTTCTTTGCCGGGGTACTGTACCTCTCTAGCCCTCTTGTTACTATCGTGATTGTCTGACCCGACCTAGGTTCGTATTCCTTGTCAATCTCAGTAATCAGGTTTCTACCTCGGATCTTCACTCCATTTATGTGGTTTGACTTTGCATATTCTCTCAAAGTAATATTCAAGGACTACTGCAGCTCTGCTACTTTCTTTGCCCCAGCTAACATTTTCCGCCTAGTTTCCTCTAACTCAGCTTGCGCCTGAGCCGGATCCACCACAGGTGCTATCGGCGTTGCTAGGCTATCTATTGCCTACTGGAGCACATTCTCTAGCCTCTCTAGTGGGGGAACCTAGACCTAGTCTGCTTCGGCATGACTTCCGGCTCTAGCGTCGGGCCCTTGCTTGCTTCCGTGTCTGGCGTGGTCATCAGGACCTCAACGCTGCTGGTGGGGCGAGTGATACGCACACTACGAGCTACGCTGGGAGATGGTTCGCCTCCTTCGACGATGTGCTGCGGATGAACACAAGACTCATCCACACCGACATAGATCTTATGCGTGCCAAGCTTGATGAAGACGCCGTTGCGCGGAGGGGGGTGCCTGCCGAAGCTTCCTGTGTTGTCACTGACGTAGTCTAGCGCTCCAAAGCGCTGAACCAAGCCGGAGATGACGCGCTCTCTAGTGCTAGAGATGCTTCCCGTCCAGATTTTCACCCCTGCTAGCACCGCTAGCCCCACGGTGGGCGCCAACTGTCGTGGTGGTGGCATAGCAGATGCCATGGATAGGCTAAAGATGAGGCCAATGTGTGCTAGGGGAATCTAGGGAGGGAGAACGTGGTGATTCCATGCACAGATATTCTTGTATTCTCTCTATCATTGGTGTTTTCAAGTACTCTTCAAGCTATTGGTGAGAAGGAGACTATGTCTCTTACTCCCCACAAGCTAGCTCTAGAGTTCTATCTTAGACAGAGAAACTGATCAATCCCCTTCTATGGAGGCCCCGATGCTCCTTATATAGGGGATCCCATGTTACAATGTTAGGGCACACGTGGCAGCATATTCTCTGAATATGCCCCTTGGTTAAAGCTAGATGCTTCTTTATTCTCTTTAACAGCTCATCCGGGCTTTGGACGTAACCCGCAATGTAATCCTTGTCTTTAAGCGTCACTAGACACGGGCTACGTCAGCCGACATTGCCCGCGTCACCTTGGTCGCCCCTGACCCGCTGGTCCTCCTCTCTACTTTTCTTCGCTCATGGTACAGCTAATAAAGCCACCTTTTGACCAGCGGGGGATCCCTTCCTTCTCTTGGAAGCCATATGATAGTCCGACTAGCATGTGGCTAACCCGGCTACGAGGGTACCTGCATGATAGACAGATAAACATGGCTGGCATATGTTTTATGTCGGTCGGGCTACGGCTGAGAAGATGCTCTGCAGGCCGAGTTACTCCATGGTTTGGCCTACCTTGAGGTGACCCGGCCAGCACTTGCTTTGACCACGCCGTACCTCGGCTAACTCGGCCTTTATACCCCGACGTTGCCCTACCCGGGGGTATCCCCCCAACCCCATCACACAAGACAGGACATGGCCAAGGCTGCTAGTCAATGTTACAACCGACGCCACCACACAAACCCTAGACTAGATGTGCATAAGCAGCACCAGCGCCCACCACCCATTGCTTCGTCGTTACAACATGACCCAACAGCCGTCAGCCACCACCCGTCGAGTGAAACCATGCGACTAAACACCGCAGCAGAGGATCCTCCTTGGTCGACAAACCTTGCCAAAAGGGTATCCGAACTAGCACGACGCCGAAGCTCCAAGGATCTGCTCGCAAGAGTCAAAGAGTGCGCCACCACCAAGCGTGCCACCCAGGGCCATACCACCAAGAACAACGCCTCCAATGAGGGAGCGATGTCTGCAACACCGTCGTCATCCGATCTGGCAAGCCAGATCTAGGTTTTCACCCGGGGAACTGAACCACGAGGGATAAGGGATGAACCGATGCTTCTCGACAACGCCCCCAAGAGGGTAACGATGCCCGAAGGCGCCGCTGTCATCAGCACCAACAAAGGTTGAGCAGAGCTTTTGTCCGAAGCGCCACGGTCACCACTCACGCACCGGCGCAACCTCCACGACCCGACATCAAGATCTTGTCATCAACGACTCTACATCAGCTCGAGCACCCGATTGGCCCGCCAACTTGCCAGGGAAGGCCACCACATGATGCAGGTTCCAAGGCGATGAAGCACCGCCCGAGGTGGGAACCTCGTCGCATGAGCACCCGTGCACCGGCCAGCTTCAATCAACTCCGTGGGTGCCGAAAATAGCAGCACAATGCCGATGCACACCTCAACTCGCCGCCCATGTTAGCAGAGCTGCCACACCGCAAAGCGCATCGCCCGTCCATCGCCGCCGCCAACAGGGAGGTGGAGCAGCACGAAGACGGCATCGTTGCTGTATGCGGGGGGAGGTGGGAGGAGATGGGCGCAGCAAGGCCAGTCGCCGCCACCGGGCCAGACCCACCGCGGACGACCAACACGTAGCGTGCCCTTCGCATCGCCAAGGGCACCGCCCCGTGCCGCGCCATGTCGGCATTCTCCACCACCCAGCTGGTATTCGGCCCCGGCGACAAAGAGCTCGCTACCGCGCCGATAGACCCACCCACGATGGCCGAGGTCGACCTCCTATAGCAGGGGAAGAGGGGTGTACAGGCTGTGGACAGCCGCGGTGGCCTCCGCACGAGCTCGGACACTCGGACCCAAGCTGCAGTCGCTCGCAAGCATAGCGTCCCGCACAACCAAGGTCAGGCCTTGAGGGCCCGTAGCCACCCAGATGTAGGCCCAAGCAAGGCCCAGATCGGAACTACACTGGCGTCGTCGCCGCCCTCCGGCCTCAGCGCCGCCGCCTCAACCACAACACCAAGGACCCCTACCACGAGCTGCCTTCCTCCCCATCGCACCGCGTCGCTCAATCCGCGCCGCCACCTCCGACCCAGGCCGGCCGGGGGCCGTAAGGGCTCAGACCGACGCCCACAGACCCGTTCCGCCATGGCCGTCAACCGCGTCATCTCCGGCCACCGGCGCCGGTGCGTCGCCACAGCACCCAGCCACTCCCGCGCGCACCCCGTGCAGCGCCTCCACATCGCCTCGCGTCGAGCGACCAGATTCGAGCGGCATGGGAAGGAGAAGCCCCGCCGCCACCTTCCCTGGACGCGCGGGGCTTCACCGGCGCCTCCTCCGGTGGCGGCGGCGCGGGGAAGGGGGAGGGGTGTTGGAGGCGCGGCGGCTAGGGTTTCCTCGTGTCGCCAGAGAGGGCGACGCGGGGGCAAGCGCCTAGAAATCACTCTTTCTGCGCATGTACCAGAACTGAACAGATGGAACAGAAACTGAACGCACAAATGCAATAGATGGTCGGTCAGTGGCATGACTGGACTACAAACAAAAATATGGGAAGAAATATAGGGAGGATAATAAGTCGAGGAGCAGCCCTTCGGTGGAAGACGTGAAGCACAGAGGGGATCAGGAGAGGAGACGGTTGACGGACATGACTTTGGTTAAACATGCGATTAGATCCGACGGCCACTGACTGATGGATGACATGGAAGGCTGTGGTGACAAAAGACTATCATTAATGATAGATAGTGGGGTTTAGCTTTATAAGAAAGTATAGATACCTTGGATCTCATGCAGCACATCGTGACCGACATGAACCAGGTACTCTCATACCTGTCCATTGGGTCGTGCCCTCATGGGCCGGCACGTGGTCACGCGTGCTTTGGCACGTTACGGGACGGCCCGGCATGCCACTTAACAGGTCGTGCCCGGCCCGTGACCCATCTAGAGTCGTGCCTCGGCTCCTACCCCAAGCCACGTGTCGGCACGGCACAGCCCGTTAAGAGTTTTTATTTTATTTTTATACTATTATATGTATAGTTTTATATTAATTTTGATAAAATATAGTATAAAAAGTTCTTAATGGGCCGACCCGTTAGGCCCGTTTAGCTAACGTGCCGTGCCTGGGCCTCAAGGTGAAGCCCACGGCCCGTTAGCTTAACGTGCCCAGGTGGGCCGTGCCATGCCAGGCGCCGCTAAGTTCTTAGCGGCCGTGTCGTGCCGTGGGCCGGCCCGTTGGCGAGGTATGGGTACTCTAGGCAAATAAAGGGATCACATGACATGACAGAGGTGTAAGGATAAGTCAACGGGCATAATTCATATTTCTGAATTCATCTTTAAGATATGCTTAGTTTATTTTACTGATCGTTGGACGAAGGCCCTTCTCCTCGCTTGCAGCTATCAGAACAGTGAAAATTGAAGTTGATTACCGAGGTAGCATAACCACGCCATTGGTCAGTTCATGCATTAAGCCCCAGGTTATCTTCTCAACTACTTTAATGAATGAAAAAACAGTCCATAGCACATGCCACTGTAGACTTGACTCTAACCACACCCCACTGTACTCCTCTTAGCCACTCTACACATAGATTGCTAGTCCAATCTCGATCCCCATTGCATCGAGGCCGCCACACCCTCCACCACCCCTGCCTCCTTTGCCATTCCCCTCCCAGGTGGCCGCGGCTCCATGAAGTTTGCGCAGCTCGGGCATGGATTTTACAGTCTCTTTCCAATCTTCCACGCTGGATACACATTTATTTCTGATTCCATGTATCTCCCAAACAACAATGTCCTCTTCCCAAATCTTCTCTCCCTAGACTCTCAACCTCCCAAAAATCTCAAATTCCACACTGATTTCTATACCAAATCAAGGGAAGTTGGAATTCGGAAGCCTAAATTCACCGCCCATTCCATTCCCTCCACTAGATTTCGAGCACGAGCTTCTTCAGTTATGGATCAGGCTTGAGCATGTCCATGCTCATCGGCTATAGGACGAGCTCGTATGTGCTCTCTGATTCAAAATCGCCACCCTCCCTCTGTGGTGTCTCTGCTCGACGTCGGGGAGAGAACGCAATCTCGTCGTCCTGCTGTTCACGGCGGCTCCTGGCCGCGAGCACCCTGCCACATCAGGCACGCCGCTGGCGACGATGTGGATCTGAGGGAGGCGGTGTGGATAGGGGATGGTCGTGGGTGCGGTCGGGTAGCTGGGCGATGGAGTAATAGAGAGTCTACCGGTTATATGGCAACATAAGTGGTGGCACTCCCCGTAATTTGTCCAAACTCGCAGGGGTAAAACCGTTTAATTAAAAATCAGAACGAAATCCTGCCAAAGGAACCTATCTTAGGAATTACAGTACTCCCTCCCACCCATATTAGTTGACTCTAATTTATCTAGAGAAGGATGAATCTAGCACTAAAACTTAGATGGATGTAAGTCAGAGGCGGCTCTATATTTTTTGGGACCCTTGGGCGAAGCCAACGAAAGGATCCCTAATGACAATATATATATGTATGTATAACTAGATATATAGACGATATATGTGCTAATTTTACTTGCAAAATATTTAAAAGTATATAACAACACGTTCATAGTCGAGATGTCTATAAATAATTGTCAAGCACTAAAGCATTTGGATAGCAATCTATGGCTGTAATGAATTGAAGAATCTCATATGCTGACATCAAATTATCTAGCAAAGTTACTTGCAACACCTTTAACTCAGAGAAAAAATCATCAAGATCGATATCACAAGAATTCTTATGAGTAAAAGTTTCTACAAAAGTAGTGCATAATTTCCGTAGATTACTATCATCCATGGACTTCAGATTCTTTGAGTTAAATAAGAAACCAAACACCTTTTAAAATTCCTTCAGCTACTCAAATCGACTATTCAATGAAGCAATTATAGTGTCAACAATGACAAAAAATTCCTTCAACTACTCAAATCGACTATTCAATGAAGCAATTGCAGTGTCAACAATGACAAGAAAGTAAGAAACTCTAAAAGATTCAATAGCTGACAATTGTAATTCTTCTTCTTCATCATTGATTTCATCAAAATACTTCTTCCTTTTACTTTGATGTTTTGTACGACACTTTCAATGCTAGTATCGAATCCTTCAACTCTGAACTTCTGTAAAAATTCAATGACCCCTTCAATGTGTTTGATAGTAGCATCAACACACACATTTTTTCCTGTAACTTCTTGCTAACCATATTTATAGAAAATAAAACCTCATGCCAAATAACCATACCAACTAAAGTCTCAAATTTCCCAAGTGCTTTGTACAATGATTGAGCATCACTAAACGTGGCTGGATCATCAGTATAAGCCGTTCCTTCAAAGCTGATCTTACTTGGGCAGTTTGGAACCTTATAGGTTGCACACTCTTTATTCGACTCTCCTAATGAGTATCTGACAATGGTCTGAGAGTCATATTTGGAACATTATCAAGCAAAATCTTCCACCTCTTAGTAGAACGTGCAAACAATACATATATATGTTGGATAATACCGAAGAATGAAATAGCTTGTTCGCATGATTTTGCCATATCCCAAAGTGTGAGATTCAAACTATGACATGCACATGGTATATATAATGCTTTTGGGTATACTGTAAGCAAACGATTTTGAACACCTTGCTTTTTTCCCTTCATGTTGGAACCATTGTCATAACCTTACCCCCTCACATTAGCAACATCCAAGTCAAGAGCATCCAATGTATTCAATAATACATTAAAAAGCCCCAATCATGATGTGTCATCAACCTTTATGAATCCTAGGAAAAACTCCTGCACACTCGGGTTGTCACTTGATATATTGACATAACGCACAATTAGCGTCATTTGTTCTTCATGGTCACATCCGGGGTACAATCCAAGATAACAGAGAAATAGTTGGCATCCTTGATGACCTTTAACATAACCTTTCTCATAGCATCGACAAGGAGCGAGATCAACTCATTTTTAATGTTGTGGTGGCCACGATAATGATGATGCATTTCATTGTTTTGAATGCGCCTAATATGTTCTTGCATCACATGATCAAATTTGGCAATCATTTCAATCGTGCTTAGAAAATTTCCATTATTATCTTGATACAACTTCTCATTTGATCCTCGAAAGGCCAAATTATGTTTTTCAAGAAACTTCACTACATCAACTATTCTTTGCAAAACCTATCGCCAATGCTCTTTTTCCTCTGCAACCAACCGTTGCATGTCATCATCAATTGTTTGCTTTTTGCTTAACCTCAACCTTAGTTGATTCCATGTATTCATGTTTGTCAAATGCTCAACACTCTTCTCATGATCTTTGAGTCTTGGTCTAAGATGCTACCAATCCCTCAATCCATCAGATTCTAGCAAGGACTTACTCTTATTTGATTTGAACAACTTGCAGCAAAAACAATAAACTTTGTCACCTCTTTGGAATAAACCAACCACTTTCTATCAACAATCTCACGATTGGCTAACTTTCTGGAGTAGTATTCATAAGAAAAATGTCTACCTTTGTCATCCTTAGGGAACTCTAGACCCAATTCTCTCACGGACCCTTTTCAATTAAAATATCCCTTTTGCAATTATCAAGATTATCCCATGTCCTAGGTGAAGGAGTTATGCCCTAGAGGCAAATAATAAAGTGTATTCTTTGATATATCTCCTATATGTTCATAATACGTTTCATACTGTGCTATAATTGTGTTAATACGAAACGTTAATACACGTGTGGTATGTAAACAAACCGAGTCTCTAGTTACCTCTAGCGAACTAGTTCATTGGTCATCAGGATGATCTGGGTTTCAAGATCGTGGGAATTTATGCCAATTGACAATGAGGTCACGTCATTGGTTGAATGACATGATAGACAAACATCCGATAGTTGTATCTCAATGAGATCTAGTTACAAAGTTCACCATTGATGATAAACGAATGAAACCTCGCAAACTGATCCTTAGAATGTGAGATAATGCAAATCACCATTCTGGAAGAAGCTTAGATGGTTATCAAGTATCATACCGTGATTGGGTGATCGAAAAGGTACCACTCAGGTTTCCCGAAGGAGCGTGTAGAGGAGTACATATCAAGACCAGGATTTGCTAGTCCATGTAACGGATAGATACATATGTGGCCATCTCGGTGACGTTGCATTAATGAAGCTTGCAAGCGTGTGATTGGGTCACAGAATGCAACGACATGGGAATGAGTAAACAAGTTCATCGGTAACGAGATCGAACTAAGGTATGGAGATACCAAAGATCAAGTCTCGGATGAACTAGGTATCAAGTGGCAAAGGGAACGTGAAATGACTATTCATGGTTCGAGCGATAAGATTCGTGGAATGCACGGGGGTCATCATGGGCATCCAGGTCTTGCTGATGATCATTGATATGAGAGGATTCTCAATCATGTCCTGAGTGTTCCCGAACCGAAGGATGTCACGCTTAAGGGTGGAGGCGCTTAGGGATAGATGAGGTACCGTAGGAGAAATAGAGAGAGAGAAACCGGAATAGTTCCGGGTAACATCCGATGGTGATCGGAAGGAGTTCCGGAGTAAAGGAATATGATAATATATTTATTTGAATGTTAATTGGAGAATTAATATTAAATATATATTTTATTATTAAAGGCTTCCTAATGCTAATGGGCCTCACCCGAACGGAGGCCCGATAGGGCAAGGCGCCTAGGGAGAGGGGGCCGACCAGCCTTGGCTTGGTGGGCCACCCAAGTAGGGCCTACCTAGGGCCAGTGGCAGCCCCTAGGTGGCCGGTGGGTGTGGAGTTTAGTCCCACACTGCCTAGCCCCAGGGTGGTGTGCCCCCCTCCTACTATATATAGGGGTATCCCCCACCCCTTTGGAGGCATCCAATTCTCTCATTCTCTCTCTCATTTTCCTTTGAGGACTTCTCCGTAATATTGGGGAGGACCTCGAGGGATTTGAGTTCTCCACCTTCACACTACTGTCGTGTGATCTTCGGTCCGGCATCTTCTTCTTCCGCTGCTCGGCTGGATCGGAGCCCGGGAGACGCCGCCTACACTGAACGTGTGTAGTACTTCGGAGGCACCACACTTGGGGTGCTTGGAGCTTCTCGGCTTCATCAATATATGCCTTGCTGTATAAGGTGTGCCTCGGTCTTCAAAGGTAGGAATACTGTATTCCTCTTCCGTTGCTTATGTTACATAGTATAGATCCTGGTATTAGTGTTTGTGTAGATATTTTTTTTCTGCTACAGAACCCTTAAGTGGTATCAGAGCGGGTATATGGGTAGACATGTCGTACGGATAGAACACATAGCAATATGTGGGCATTGATTCTCTAGTTGCTACCCTATTTTATGTTCTTGTTCATATCACGACACTATTTGATGAAGCGGCCCCCAACCGACCTCACGTGGTGATTCACGAGACTGGTCCACATATCAAAGTGTCTTAGGGGGGTGTTTGTCTCTCTACGGTAGTTGATATGGCATTGACATTGGAGGGCCCTGAAAAGGGAAGTAAAACGGCAATCATTGAATCCATGTTGTGGCTCTACGTTCATAGGTGGGAAGGGGTTCTACCGTGAAAGCCCTAAAGCCGTGTAAAACATGCAATAGATAAAATAGAGGAGTCTATCTTTGATTTGCATAGGGGCTAGCGATGTGACATGTCAATGACAAGTTTATGAAACTTCCATTGGAGCTTTCGATGTTGATCAAGATGCTGCAACCACATCATGACACTTTACTTTATAAAGTACCTTTGTGTACATCTTGTTATGCTGGTATGATAGTATATACAACGGTAGCATAACAGGATAATCCCTCAAAGAATTCCAGTCTTTGTATTCCCCTTGTGTGTGCACCACCAAGAAAGTTCTCCGTTATGAGGCAGGCCGTGACGATTGGGTGTCACACATATCTGTGTTCGCATACGGTGGGTGTAAGCCATGTTGCACTGCGGATACACACAAGTTAGAACTAGCGAGCCTAGCATGTGTAGACATGGCCTCGGAATAAAAGAGACCGAAGGTCGAGCATGCATCACATAGATGATGTGATCGACATTGGGGAATGTCCACCTTTGAAACTGCACTGATGGCCGTGAGATCGGGGGAGGTGCAGCTGATTGGGATCATGTGATCACTGAAATGAATAGAGGGGTATTCATTTGAGTGGGAGTTCTTTTCTTTTAGTTTAAGAACATGAATTAAAACTTGAACTCATAATTATGAACATGGTCTAAACACTTTGCAAATCCATTGTAGATGTCTCGCCCACCCACCTTCAACCTTAGCACTTTCCTCGAGAAGGACAAGCTGAAAACTGATGGAACCAACTTCACCGCATGGTTCCGCAATCTTAGGATCCTCCTAGTCCCGTACAAGTTGACTTATGTCATCGAGGCTGAGATTCCAGCTAAGCTTGTAAATTCCGCCTCCCAGGACGAAAAGAATGTCTAGCAGTCCAAGGCGGGTGATTTCTCCGTCATCTAAAGAGGAATGCTTTATGCCATGGAGCCAGAGCTTCAAAAATGTTTTGAGAAGATGAATGCCTTTGAGATCATTGAAGATCTTGATACGTTGCTAACGTATCCATAATTTTTGATGTTCCATGCTTGGTTTTATCTACTTTCTTATGTTTTGTTCCAACTTTGGAGTACTTTCTATACACTTTCTTGGACTAACCTATTAACAAGAGCCACAGTGCCAGCTGCCTGTTTTCTGCTATTTTTGGTTCCAGGAAAGTCAGAAAATGAATATTCTCGGAATTGGACGGGACAAAAGCCAAAGTCAGTTTTTCACCGAGGGACACCCGGAGCCAGAATACGGACGGAGAGGGGCTAGAGGGCGGCCACACCACCTGGCCGCGCGGCTAGGCCTGGCCCGTGCTAGGGGGTGGTGTGGCCAGCCCAGGCACCCCTTCGGCCTCCCCTTTTGCCTATAAGATGCCTCTGATACAGAAACCCAAAGTACCCGATCAAAATTCCATGAAAGAGTCCATAGCCAACGTCATCTCCATCCCTAGATTGGGAGGGATCTGAAGCTCTTCCCGACACCCTTCCGGAGAGGGGAATTCACCCTGGAGGCCTTCTTCATCACCATGCAAGCCTCCGGTGTGATGCGTGAGTAGTTCATCTCTGGACTACGGTCCATGTAGTAGCTAGATGGCTGGTTCTTCTCCTTTGTGCTACCATGTCTAGATCTTGTGAGCTCCGTTCATGATCAAGATCATCTATTTGTATTCTACATGTTGTGTTTGCGGGGATCCGATGGATATTGAGATGCTATTTTAGATTGATTATTGACTCTAGCATGTCTTTGTTATTTGTGATCTTGCATGCTTTCCATTGTTAGTAGCTATCTTGGCCAAGTAGATGCTAGCAACTGCAAGAGTTAGTATTTATGCTCGATAGTGGGTTCATGCCTCTAGTAATCTGGGGAAGTGACAAAAATCTCTAAGGTACTAGATGTGTTGTTGCTACTAGGGAGAAAACAACAATCCTTTGTTCATAGAACAATTGTATTGTTTACTTTACATGAAATGCGTAATGCAATTATCCATTGCTTGCAAATTAATACTGGAGGGGGTTCGGATGATAACCTGAAGGTGGATTATTAGTCATAGATGCAGTTTGATTACGGTCTAAGTATAATGTTGTAATGCCCAATCGAATCTCAAAGGAGTCAAGGTTGAGTAGTATATGCATGATTGCTTTCTCGATATTTGTCAATTGCCCCGCTGTAATTTGTTCACCCAGCATGTCATCTATCTTAAGGAGAGCCACCACTAGTGAACTATGGACCCCGGTCCTTTCTTTTATCATCAATCTACAACTGTTTAGAACTTTCTGTTTACTTTCTGCAAACTATTACTTTCTTCCACTCGATACATTTAATCCTTTGTTTTCAGCAAAACCAGTGAGATTGACAACCTCATCGCAAGTTGGGGGCAAAGTTCTGTGGTTGTGTTGTGCAGGTTTCCACATTGATGCTGGCACCGGTAGTGCGCCCTGCCAAAATCCAGCTAGCAACACCTTTGAGGTGTTTCCTTGCTCCTACTGGATTGATAACCTTGGTTTCATAACTGAGGGAAAACTTGCTGATGTGCTCATCATACCTTCCTCTTGGGGTTCCCCAATGGGCTCGATATATTCTGGGCTAAGCAACTGATTTTCTGGCGCCGTTGTCGGGGAGTCAAGGACATCTTCACAAGGGGAGTCCCTCATAACCAATCTCTTTACTTTGTTATTTTTGTTTTGCTTTGTTTGCTTGTTTTTTTTTATCAAAAACACACAATTTTTTTTACTGGTTTGCTTTCTTTATTAAAAACAGAAAAAAATAGTTCCTATATTAACTTGCCATTATGTCTAGCTTTTCTCCAATCACTATGTCACCTGAGGAAATGATTTTCACTTTCAAACAAGGAATTGAAGAAAGTTTCAAAGAAGCTTGGTCTAGAATCTCTGATCTACATGAAAAAACTGAACCTAAAATGACTCAAAGCTTGTTCCTTAGCAGTTTTTACCTTAGAATCACTCTTTGCTATAGATATGCTTTGGATGTTGTAGTGGGAGGAGATTTCCTCCAATGCAATGAGGATGATGATGTTAATGCCATAAAGAAGTTGGTCTTTACTTACAACTTGCCTAGCAAATCTGATTCTTCCTTCATAAACATATTTGCTAGATTGAATACTCTTGAGACCAGCACTACTAGTTTGACAGATTGCTATAATACACTTAGAGAGCATCATAACTATGTTCCAATAAATTCTGAACCCTCAAAATGGCATCCCACAGTAAAGATTGCTATAAATAATGAAACTTTTCATGCTCGCTGTGATATCATGTCTGAATTTTGTCTTATGCCCAAAGATATCTATGAATCTTTGAATCTTTGCGGGCTTTCTAAAGGAGGAGAAGAAATATTTCTTGCTAATAATGCAACAATATTACCCATTGGAATAGTTGAAAGAGTGTTTACAAAGATCCTAGGGAAAATGGTTTCTACTAATTATCTTGTTATTGAATGTGTAGGAAAAGGACAAATCACACTTGGAAGATCCCTATTGAAACTCCTTGGAGCAATAATAGAAGTGGATAAGGGCACCATGCACTTTGCTTATCCACCAAGCAATCATATGTTCCCCAAGGTTAAGAATAAAAGTAAGAGAGGTAAGGGCAATAAATTTGGTTTTAATGCTTCTTCATTTGAGAACACTTGATTCTTTTTCTTGCTTCTTATGCCTAACTTAAAGGCGTTAAAGAAAAGTACTTATTGGGAGATAACCCAAAAGTTTTAGATGAGTCTTGGAAGTTATTACTTCATTAATAACCGCTCCTTATCATTTTTATTTGCTTTTTGTGCCAATAATAACCTCTAATGAGAGAGAAGTAATGTTTTGCAAAGTTGCTGTCCCGAAACAGATTTCTGTGCTTCACCGTAAAAATTCGTGTAAAATATTTGTACGTTGTTTTGAGGCGTAAATATTTTTGCTTTCTGCCCCAGGTTGTTATCTAACTTTCATTAGTTCAACACTTTTTGATTTGAGCAACACAAGGTCTTCGAAAAAATTCGTCTTTACCTGCTGGTCTGTTTCGACAAATTTCTGCCATTATTTGCATTTGCTTCTTGTTGGTTCCTTTTTGAGTTCTTTTGGGGAATTTAGCTTTTTGAGGGAAGTGCTACAGTAGCTTGTGTTTTAATGGAAGTTTTATTGGTGTTAAAACTGAACCTAAAGACTTATTATCTTGAGTGCACTAATGTTGCTAATAAAGATTGTGTGAAGTTTTGTATGAAGAAATTTTTTAGGTGTATGGAAGGAATGATGTAATGAGATGAAGGATGGACTAAAACTCAAGCTTGGGGATGCCACACGTATCACCCCAAGAAATATACAAGAAGTACAAGCGTCAAAGCTTGGGGATACCCAAGGCATCCCCTTCTTAATCAATAAAAATCCCAGGTTTCTTCCAAACACTTCATTTTTATTGTTTCATGCACAATTGTGTTGTTCTTGGAGCGTATTCTTTTTCATTTTTGTTTTTGTTTTTCGTTTGCTTGGTTTTCTTAGTTTGCTGAATAAATTGGTTGGGCCCCCTCTTTCATACATTGGTTTTCAAATAGTTTGGTTTGGATTGGAAAAGGAGTAGGAAAAGTTCAGGCTTAAGTGGTAAAGAGGGCTTGTTTTTGACTGTGGCCTATGCTTTGTCATGTCATGCTCGATATTGTTTTGGCTTTATGCTTAGTATTCTTTGATGTAGCATGACATGTTATAAACAATTGAGATTGCTTAATGTGCTTTGGAAGAATCATGCGTTGTTTTAGCATATTAAAGCATAGTATTGTGGTATTCTCCTTTGATGCTTTATTTCAGTTGACTTGGCGCATGCTCACACGATGTTATGACTATCCCATGTCACCATAAGCCTTTATTATCCTTTAGTTTTCAACTTGTAGTATCACTTTATGCTTTTATTAATGATGTTTTGTCGCTCTGCATGATTATGGCCATTATCGCTCTCTTAGTTGGTCCCTCCCAGTCTTTTGCTAGCCTCCACATGTACCAAGTATGAGTTTCACTCATGCATCCAACTCCAAATAAAACCAAGTTATTCCAAAGAGTCCACCATACCTACCTATTAGCATTACTGCTATTCCAAGTATATTCATGTTTTTATCTACCTTCCGAATTAAACTTGTTATGTGAAAATTAGTGATTAAAGCTCTCACGAACTAGATGGCACACTTTACTTTCTTGCACTTAAGAAACTTGAACCATTGTGCCCATCTATGTTGTGCATATGCTTGCGTTTTGTAAGTTGTGAATTAGCAGAACCATGTTACCATGGGGAACGCTTTCAACATTGCACTTTATTTAGTTGATATCATGTTCTTTTGCTTATGGATCCCGGCGGTGTGAAATGAAATGGATCCCGGCGGTGTGATGACCCACAAGTATAGGGGGTGTATCACAGTATTTTCGATAAGTAAGAGTGTCGAACCCAACGAGGAGCAGAAGGTGTTGGCTAGTGGTATTTATCAGGAATTCTCTGCAAATACTTAGAAAAACGGATTTTTAGGGGTTTTCGATAAAGTAAGTAAACAAAGTACGAGTAAATAAAAGACAGTAGGAATAAATGCAGCAAGTGGCCCAATCCTTTATGCAGCAAAGGACAAGCCGGTTGTATTACTTAAGATGACCAAACGTTCTCGAGGACACTTGGGAAGACTGTGAAGTGCTTTCGCTTCATATAGTTGATTAATCTTCTTTAGCTTGCTAAGTGTTGTGTGGGTGAACCTATGCTAATGTACCGCCCCATCCAAGACTAATACATACTTGTGATTATACCCCTTGCAAACATCCGTAAGTACAACAAAGTAATTAAGGTAGAAACCTAACCACATCTTTAAACTCTAAGACCCTTATGTCCCTTGTGCAATGGTTTCCTAACGGGGGTTCAGGTTTCTGTCACTCCGGTAACCCCTACGATTAGTAGCCAAATACACAATGCATTCCCCTAGGCCCATATAGGTGAAGTGTCATGTAGTCGATGTTCACATGACACCACTAGAAGAAGTACACCACAACTTAAATAACAATCTATTGAATCTCTCTCAACACAACTCCACTACTAACAACATGACTTCTCCCATGTCCCCAAGAACAAAACGAACTACTCACAAGACATCATATGGATCATAATCAGAGATGGAATAATGATGTATAACAATCTGAACATAAACAATAATTCAATGGTTCACTCAATAGCATCAACTACAAGGAGTAATCAACACCGGGAAAGTTTCCCCTATGAACTATGCAAGATTCAACGCAATTGTTACAGCAATATGGAGATGGTGATGAGGGTGCTGATGGTGATGATGGTGGTGATGATGATGATGATGATCCCGATGAAGTCCAGCTTGATGGTGGTGTTGATGGCGATGATCTCCCCTCTCCGGGAAGGAATTCCCCCGCAAGAAATCTGTCTCCCGGAGAGATCTTTCTCTCTCGGTGTTTTCCGCCCCGCAGAGGCGGCGGAATCTTTCTACGGTCGCCCCCGAGTCTTAGGGTTTTGGGAAGATGATATACGCTAGAGGAGAGAGGCTGGAGTGGGCCAGGGTGGCCACACCACCTGCTGGCGCGGCCTAGGGCTGCCCACGCAAGGGGGTGGTGTGGGCCCCCTGTGGCCCATCTCCACTCCGTCTTCTGGCATCCTTAGTCTTCTGGAAAAATAGGATTTTCCATATATTTTCCCGGATTTTCTGATCTTCACGAATTTTGCCTCCAAACAGCACCTTTTCCATCAGAATCCTGACTGCAGTGGTACATGCTCCAAAAGTCATCAACCATGCAAAAACAGATGAAATAACATAAGTATCACCTCTCAATACGAAACATATTAATGAATAATAGTGAATTAAGACATAGAATAGTGATGCAAAATGGACGTATCAACTCCCCCAAGCTTAGACTTCGCTTGTCCTCAAGTGAAACTGAGCTCAATAAACATGGCCTTAGGTTTATGGAGTGAAGAGTCGATAAAAGAATACTGACAAGAAGCATCACATTCATCAAATACATAGATCATAATAGAAGGCACCTCACTATTATATAACTCAACTTGTAATGAGTAAAGGAAACACAATAAAGATACATAAAGTGAATCATAATTGGTAATGGAAAACTTAGCTCTTGGTCGAAGAATAGTTGATAATTTGCTAGAGTTCACAAATAACTGGTTTTTCAATGATAGCTTTCAAAGTAGTAAACATCAAGATAAGAGCAATGTGCAAAACAAGGAACACAAGCAACATGGTTGAATAAATCAACATATGAATGAATGAAACACAACAACTCAAAATACTTGCTGAGATAGAGAGGAAGTAGGTTTACTGACTCAACTACAAAGTAAAAGAAAGGGCCCTTTGCAGAGGGAAGCAGGGATTGCAAGTCTCATAAAGAGCTCCCAAAAATTATGATACTTACTAGCTTTCAGCTCTCATTGCCCCTATCATAGGCATATTTTGGTGGTTAAGGTAAAAGTGACACAACTAAGAGGATATGCTTGACAAGTTATAAGTTGAAATCTCATGCCCCTTACTTATGAGTACCGACCCTCATGCTACTCAACTTCAGTCACGAGCAAGCTCTTGTCATTGTAAATACATGCGTATCATTGAGAACCACCAACAGGGTACCCCTTGCACATGACACAGGAGCTATCCCATAATCAAAATGAAAAGGCAAGCAGACAGTGAGCATCTCAGCGATCTTTTTATTTGCTATTTTCATAGGTTTTTATTGAGGATGCTTCATAGAATGCTCACTATAGTTATGCTGCAAGTTTCCACCATGATTAGGCATGGCTTAGGCTAGCGGCCCAGTCGTTTCTCTAACACACATATAAACTCCATGATCTTACAAGTTCCACTTTTATTTCACACCGCCGGGATCCATAAGCAAAAGAACATGATATCAACTAGGTACAAGTACCGATGAAGTGTTGAAAGCAGTCCCCATGATACATGGTTCTACTAACTTCAACTCATAAAGCGCACGCATATACGCAACAAAGAAGGACCCAATGGTTCAAGTTTATTAAATGCAAGAAAATAAAGTGTGCCATCAAGTTCGTGAGAGCTTTAATCACTAATTTTCACATAACAAGTTTAATTTGGGAGGTAGATAAAACAAGAATTTACTTGGAATAGCAATAATGCTACTAGGTAGGTATGGTGGACTCAATTGGCAAAGGTTTTGGTTTTAAGGAGGTGGATGCATGAAAAGAAATCCCTCTCAGTACAGGTTTTTGGCTACCAATGCTGGGTAGCAAGTATAAGAGTTGAAGGAAACAAACAAACATACAAGTGATAAAGACAAACATGCAATCTTCCTTGGAAGCACAGCAAATCTTAACTAGAGGATACTAAACTTATGAGCAAATCAAGAAAGAAAGATGATGAAATTATTTTTCTTTAAAGGTACTTTTGTCTTTTCTTTCAACTCTCAAAAAAAATAGAGTTGCTACTAACCGAGCCAGGTTTGCCAAAACCAACTAAATTAAATCAATGATTCCAAAGTGATACCAATACTAACAACAAGATCAATCATATAACCACAAATTGAAAACTAATATAAGCTATTGTTGGGGATATACTTTCGGGGTATCCTCACAGTTCCTCACTGACCAGGGTGGCCCACTTCGGGTTAGAGCTTTGCTTCATGGGCGACCCAGTCAGGGAGAAAGACGGAGTCCAATCCGGCTAAGGGAAGGCCCAGATGACTTACCGACTTAGGCCCATAATGTTACTTGTAATTCAAGATGTACTCTGTAACTAACTCTTAGTCGTAGCCGGATAGATCTGTCCTGTAAACCCTAGGCCGGATATCTATATAAGCCATCCTAGGGAGATCCTTTAGGGCACACCTCAATAGTCTACAATCTCAACTCGCACAGGCGAAACCCTTGTAACCCATATTCCGGCTCTGCCGTATTACTGGATTGCTAGCAGGAGTAGGATCCGTCCAAAGCCGGCGGATTCGAACCTGGGTAAACTTGTGTGCTCACCGTCCCAGAACACCGTACGTCTCACACCCCTCTCTTCCGCACGCCTCGAGGACCCCCTCATGGCGTACTTGTCCTCAATCCGACGACAGTTGGCGCCCACCGTGGGGCAAGTGAGCTTCGGATCTGCGTTCCGAGCGGAATCTGCAAGAATCGGAATCGGCGAAACTATCATCGTCGGTCACATCCTCTACGCCAGCGATGTCCCTCTCATCGTTCTCGACGAGACTTGGATTCTGGCTAAGGAGGCTGTGACTGCCTACACAATCATGTCTTTTGGCGAGATCGATGTTTACATCGGTTTCGCTAAACCTGCCCCACCCACCCCAGCGGTGATGATAGAGGCAGAAGAATCTTCTGGGTCCCCTTTGTCCGCGGAGGCGGCAAAGTTCTGGATCTCAAAAAATCCTAATCCCACCCAGCCCGCACCAGCTGCGGAGATAGTGGAGAAATCCGAGCCTGAAGATGACCTAGCGGTTCAAGTCCAATCTGGAGTGGATCTCCCTAGAGAAGCCGGATCCCAGATCGACCCACCCGTGGAAGTCGAAATTCAGGAGCAGCATAACAATGACACTGATTCCGGCTCCGATGACGCCGGGACATACAGGCCTTTCTTGAGGTATACACTGAGACGCATGATACTGCAAGGCGAAAGCACGGATGCAATCCTCGAGACCATCGAGAGTTTTGACATGGCTAATCGCGAAAGCCGCAGGTACCTCAGGAAGCATGTGTCGCACTTCGTCGGATACGTGGGATCCGGATCCGGCTCTGTCGATGCTAGAGAGAACACTGACTCTGTGCTGGAGGAAATTGGAACAAACGCCGACATACCCGCATCCTCGGATGAATCGATGACATCAGCAGATTTCCGAAAGTTCTCGCGGATTTTTAAGAGGAGTATAACTCCAAAGCTGCAGAGGAAGGAGAAGCCATGGATGAAGGATCCGGGGAACACTCTCCCAAAGCGCAGGATGACATGGATGTCGGAGATAATCTCGAAGTCCAGATGTCCGAAAGTACCGATCAGAGCTTGACTCCGGGAAATGGACCCAAAGCTGTCTTTGTTACCGGCGCTGCCAAGAAGGCAAAGAAGAAGAACAAGAAGAACAAGACCCCGGCAAAAGACCCTCTGATAGAGGAGGTGATTACCGAGGAATACGAAGAAGACTCAGATGGAGCACTTATCCCAGAAGAGCCGAAAAAAGAAGAATCGGTGGATGGACACGTGATCACCGAAGGTGCGCATAAACTCATTGATGCTGCACTAACCACACCTATCCCTACAGCTACAGAACTTACTGCGGAAGAGCTGGACGAAAGGGCCCAAGCCCTAGAAGCCCGTCGTCAACAACTCCTGGATGAAGCCAAAAACATCGAGGGGGAGAAGAAACGCATGGCAACTAAGGATTGCATGTCTCGGTTGCATCAGAAGACCCAGAAACGTTACACAGGTGACGGTAAGTTTCCGGAAGTGAACATGGTCCTCTTTGAAGGAGATCCAGGGATGCCTCGTCTCGACAGCAAAGGAGACCTGGTGTACCCAACGCCGATACAGAACACTATCGCAGCACGAGATATCCTGTCCAATAACCCAGGCCCAGAACAGGTTCGATTGGGCATCAAGCTACTCACCAAGGGTCTGGAGCAACAGATGGCTGTGAAATCCGGAAGTGGAAAACTGGTCTTGAAATCCGACCAATGTCACACGGACTCAGCCTGGAATAATATAAGGCCCCAGCATGTTCCGGAACAACGTCAACGTTCCGACTGACGGGAAGATAACCACTCCAGAACCGGATCGTCAGGACAGCATCACAGAACCGCACGTGACTGGAGCAACGTCGCTCTAGCGGCTGAGCAAGAGGCCATTGCTGCACTGTATCCGAGGAATCCTCCCCGACGAGAGTCAAACGATCGAAGGGGAGAAGATAAAGAGAAACATCGGGAGGAGGATCGTCAAAAAATGCCACCTCCTAGACATGCAAGCTGTCCGACTGAGCCTCACCATGGTGGGAATGACGGACGAAGGAACGATGGAAACCATGCTGGGACAAGCCGGTAGGGGGCTCGTCGTAGTCAAGATCCTCCCCAGAACCGGAATAATGACGCTCCGGACGGAGGCCAGCGATCAGCCGGAAACAATCTAGCTGCCCCACCCTCTCCACCAAGTAGTCATCACAACGGCTCCCAAGGAGGGCAAGGAGGACGACGAGGCGGAGGAGGTGGTGGCAGAAGCCGAAGTCTGGCTCCAAGGCACCGCAGCCACAGTCGGCATTTGGGACGATCTCTATCCCCAAACGACGCAAGGCACAATATCAATTCCAACATAGAGGCGCGGCGCTACGAAAACGATGATATCTACATGGGCCCAAAGTGCTTCGGACCACGCATCAGAGCTACAAGATTCCTGGAAGGATTTGCTATCTCAAGGCATATCCAAGCCTACGACAGCATTGCTCGGCCAGATACCTGGCTTCAGGATATTTTCCAAGCTTGCTGCATCGCCAAAGGCGGAAATAGCCTGGTCGCAACCCGATATCTCCCACTTATGTTGCGGAAGACGGCGCGACCATGGCTCAATGAATTTCCAGAGAACACCATCCATAACTGGTATGACATGCAAAGTGCGTTCTTTCGGAATTTCGAAGGCAAATATCAGAGGCCCTGTACGGTTGGAGACCTACAGCGTTGCACCCAGAAAGCCAGAGAAACTTGCCGGGATTACCTCGGACGATGGATCGACACCAAGAACTCCTGTGAAGGAGTAAACGATCAAACCACGATTGAAGCTTTCATCGCAGGACTCCCAATTGGTCTACTATGTCACCGCTTAAAGTGTGACAAGGTCACTAACTTGGGAGAGATGATAGAAACAGCGAGCAAGTATGCAGACGCGCTGACGATGATGCAGAGGGATTACTCAATGTCCTAGCTGTGCCTCAGTCGGCAAGACAACCAAAGCAACAAGCTCAGAAGCGCAAAAATACCTCGGAAGAGAAACCCAGCGCAGAAACAGCGGTGGTTACTACTGTTTCCGGGTCTGGAGGACGAGGAGGACGTGGCGGAGGCCGCGGGCGTGGCCGTGGGACTTCAAGGGTCCAAGGTAGAGGAGAACAACAACCAGGAAAAACCTACTCTTGGGCCGACATTGCTAATAACCCATGTGTGCATCACCTAGACGCCAATGGGGGCTCGTCCCACACCAACGCTGAATGTCGTTTCAATGACGACATCAAAAGAGATGATACCGCGGGCTACAAAGCTAAGCGGGAGAAGGGAAAGAAAAATCCTGAAAAAGACAAAGAGACCAAGGAAGATTCCGACATGGAGGAAGCTGATGCTTCAAATCCCAAGCCGGAAGGGAAGAAGACTTTTCCCACCAAGAAGGACACTTACGTCACTTTCCTCGGATCTCAACCAGCAAAGGTCAAGAAAGCAGTTCTCCACAAGCTCAATGCAACAGTTCCGGCTGTCCCCCAATATCTGGACTAGTCGGAAGTGGCAATCACATTTGACCGCGCTGATCATCCGCCTAAGTTACACAGGTGAGGAAAATACGCCTTAATCGTCAATCCACTTAGTGACGGTTATGGTTTCTCCAAGACCCTCATGGACGGTGGTAGCAGCATCAATATTCTCTATGTCGAAACACTACGCCGGATGAGGATCTCGGAAACCCAGCTGAACCATAGCTCTGTGATCTTTCACGGAGTTGTCCCAGGAAGACATGCTAATTCCCTAGGAGAGATTACTTTGGATGTTACCTTTGGAACTCCAAAGAACTATCGGACAGAGGCACTTTCCTTCGAAGTGGTCCCGTTCAAGAGCGTGTACCACGCTATATTCGGATGTCCGGCTTACTGGGCTTTCATGGCTCATCCGTGTTACATTTACAATATGATGAAAATTCCAGGTCCCAACGGTGTGATCACCATCAGGGGAGACCCGAAGAAAGCGCGAGAGTGCAAGGATGGAAATGCCGCCTTTGCTGAAGCCATGCTGCCCGTCCAGGAGTACTAGGAGATCAAGAAGAGCATAGATCCGTCCGAGATGCCCGCAATGAAGAAGGAGGTGACAAAGCCAAATCTAGAGTTCAAGGCATCAGAAGAGACGAAGAAAGCGCCGTTGAAGGATGATGACCCCTCCAAGGTGACCTAGATAGGCGTAGGCCTAGGTAGCGCATAGGAAAGCGCGCTCGTCAAGTTCCTCCAAGCAAATCAAGATATCTTCGCATGGCAGCCATCTGACATGACCGGAGTACCTAGGGAACGCTAAACCTTTCAAATAGTCCCTACGATGGTTTGGCGATGAAAAGCGTAAGGCAATAGCTAAGGAACTAGCACGGCTCGAGTTAGCCGGATTCATAGAAGAGGTCATCCACACTGAGTGGTCAGCCAATCCTGTAATGGTCCCTAAAAAGGACACCACTGATTTAAGGATGTGTGTTGATTATACTGCCTTGAACAAGGCTTGTCCAAAAGATCCATTCGCTCTGCCTAGAATTGATCAAGTTATTGATTCTACGGCAGGCTCGGAACTCCTCTGTTTTCTCGACGCATATTCTGGTTATCACCAAATCCGGATGAAGGAATCTGACAAAGTCAAAACTTCATTCATAATCCCCTTCGGAACCTTCTGTTTTGTTACGATGCCCTTTGGGCTGAAGAACACAGGAGCTACGTACCAGCGCACGATGTAGCGTTGCCTCCATGACCAACTCGGACGCAATGTACATGCATACGTGGATGATATCGTGGTAATGTCCAAAAAGAAGGAAACGCTGATTTCCGACTTGGAGGAAACATTTGCCAATCTACGAAAATACAATATCATGCTGAACCCGAAGAAATGCTTCTTTGGAATACCAGCCGGAAAATTGTTAGGTTTCATCATGTCTCAGAGAGGCATAGAGGTGAACCGAGACAAAATCAAGGCTATACTCAATATTTCCAGGCCAACTCGCCTGAAGGACGTACAAAGGTTAACTGGTTGCATCGCTACGGTCAGTCGATTTGTAAGCCGGCTTGGTGAAAGAGCTGCACCATTATACAATACTCCTGAAAAAGACCAAGGATTTTGTTTGGACTGACGAAGCTGAAGCTGCACTACAAGATTTGAAGAAAGTACTCTCATCTGCTCCTATCCTTGCAACACCGGAACCTAAGGAGCCGATGTTGCTCTATCTAGCTACGACAAATAAGGTCGTTAGTATCGTCATGGTGGTGGAGAGACCATAGGAAAATCAGGAACACCTGGTGTAGCGTCCGACTTACTTTGTCAGCGAGGTCCTGACATAATCAAAACAGCGGTATCCACACTATCAAAAGTTGGCTTACGGTGTTTTTGTAGCATCACGTAAGTTACGACACTACTTTCAGGAGAATCCAATTACAGTGGTGAGCACAGCTCCCATGAGAGATATAATCAACAACAGTGATGCCACAGGATGCGTCGCCAAATGGGGCATAGAGCTTTCAGCTTTTGATATTGAGTATAAACCTCGGACAACAATCAAATCCCAGATCCTTGCTGACTTTGTTGCTGATTGGATAGAGACGAAAGAGAACATGATCCTCCCTGAGTCGGAATATTGGACCCTCGTTTTCGATGAGTCTAAGGCTCGAGGGGGCTCGGGGGCTGGCGTGGTGCTCAAATCACCCTAAGGAGATAAACTTTTATACGTGTTGCAGATCCACTTCACAGCGACAAACAATATTGCCGAGTATGAAGCACTGCTGCATGGAATCCAGATTGCTAAGGATATTGGCATCCGACGTTTGATGTGTTACGGAGATTCAGATCTTGTTGCTCAACAAGTGTCGGATATTTGTAATGCAAATAAACACATGGCAGCATATAAAGCTGTCGTGGATGATCTATCTAAATCGTTCGAAGGGTTTGAAGTTCAACACATCCCTCGAGCAGAAAATGAGGAAGCATACGCACTATCTCGGATAGGTTCTGCGCGGAAAGAGGTCCCGGATGGCCCTTTTTTTAGAGCACCTCAAAGTTCCCTCAATAAAGGGAGTAGATGAGGAATATCCGACCAAATCCGACTCACCTTTGATAGCAGTTCTAGCTATAATTACCAGCTAGACTCAACCCTACCTCGATTATTTGGTAGATGGCAAATTACCCGAAGACGAGGTGCTAAGCCGCCAGATTATCCGACGGGCAAAAGCCTATACTATTGTTAAAGGTGAGCTCCATAAACGGAGTGTTTCTGGGGGTTTTCAGCACTGTGTATCTCCGGAAGAAGGAGTGGAAATCTTAAGAGAAATCCACGGAGGCGAGTGTGGTCACCACGTTACAGCCAAATATTTAGTGGAAAAAGCTTTTAGACACGGGTTTTTCTAGCTTATAGCTCAGGCAGATGTCAAACGATTAGTCAAGACGTGCAAAGGCTACCAAAAGTACGCCAAGCAAGCTCATGTTTCGGCTGATCAGCTGCGAACAATACCTATAACATGGCTCTTTGCGGTCTGGGGGATTGATATGGTAGGACTATTTAAACGAGCTCCAAGTGGATTCACTCACCTCTTAGTGATGGTGGATAAATTCACCAAATGGATTGAGGCTAAACCTGTCACTAGTTGTGATGGAGCAACAGCCAAAAGATTTCTCGAGGATGTTATAATCCGGTATGGTTATCCACATAGCATTATCACGGACAACAGGAGTAACTTCTCTATGGGAGAATTGGCTAAATTCTGCAACGAGCAAAATATCCGGCTTGACATTGCATCAGTCGCACATCCACAGGCTAACGGACAAGTCGAAAGAGCAAATGGTTTAATCCTACAAGGCCTAAAACCGAGAATCGAAGCACCACTACGACGTGCTGCGGGGGCTTGGGCAGAGGAGTTACCCTCTGTAATATGGAGTTTACGAACGACTCCGAATAGGTCAACCGGATACACACCTTTCTTCTTGGTCTATGGCGCAGAAGCAGTTCTTCCTAGCGATTTGATTCACACTTCTCCTAGAGTGGCCGCGTATATCGAAGAGGATGCCGAGATTTCTCGACAAAACGATCTCGACTTAGTCGAAGAAGTTCGCGTCGTTGCTGAAATGAGATCTACAGCCTATCAGCAGAAGTTACACAAGTATCATAGCCAAAGAGTCCGAAATAGATCTTTCAATAAAGGTGATTTAGTTCTCTAGCTTGTGCAACAAAGAAGGCACAAACTTGCCCCAGTATAGGAAGGGCCCTTTTTAGTTAGTCGAGTATTGCACAATGGATCGTACTACTTAACTGACATGAGGCCAGTCAAAGAAAGACCTGCTACTAAGAAGAGAAAGAGAGTTGGAGGCAGAAATCCGGATGAGTTAGACAGACCGTGGAATATTGCTCAGCTACGTCCCTTTTATTCTTAGTTTATCCTTCTTTGTAATCATATATATGTACATGTTCTATGAGAAATAAAAGTTTTGGTTGCCTCAAGTTTTTCTGAGAAGTTTTTACCATCTTATTTCCGAATGATCATGTCATAATCAAAAATCCTAGAATGCTTGAAAGTACTTTATGCTCATGTTCATTCTGGTTTAGATTTCTGATTCGAAAATTGCTACCTTTGGGGATAACTCTAAAGTTTATAGTCTTTACTTTGGATATTTGTCTGATTGCTGGATGCGGGCATTTTCCGAGTAGTGAATTGTTGGTACTGGAAGCCGGCTTTGTTTCCGAGTTTAAACTGGTTTAGAAATTTAGCTCCGTTGCTCGGCAAAGTTTCCGGCAGAAGGTTTAGCCGGCTCACAAAAGGGACGAGGCGGAAAGCCAGATAAACGATAAGTATAGATGAAAAAATACTAGTGCTTGTGTAAACATTTTAGGCACACAAAAAAATTTAAATCCAAAAAGTGTTGAATAGATCAAAAGCTTAGCACTAGCAAAGTTAAAGTACTGCATATTTACAGACGCATCATGTTTTTTCGGAATAATACAAAAATTTCTGATCTATGATGCAGGAGGAGATGAAGGAGCTACCGGCTCACTGGTTACGCCGCCTTGGTATCGTTCTGAGATATCCGCATCCGAGGTGGTGCGTTCATCGTCGGAAACTTCTGCGGATTCTTCTGGAGGAGGAGGCGGAGTATCCACGCGGGTGAAGAAAGGGGTCTCGCAGCTGGTCAGGTCAGCCATGTGACACCCATATCCGACGCATGAGTGCATGATGGCTTGAAGGTCCTGCTCCTGGCCGTCCTCATCTACTTTGCAGTACCCTCTGGTCACTTGCCATATCTCCATGTTTCCATGGTGGCTCATGACCATGGTGAGAGCATTCTGCGCCGCAGTCCGCGCGTAGGACATGTTCCAATCCCGAACAAGTTGCGGCATCTCCTTTGCCTTGTCCTGCACCTGAAAATCTGACATGCTGTGCATGTCCGGAATCTTGAGAGCTTCGCTGATGTCCTCAAGGGATTGGCGGAAGTCATGAAGCAGGTCACCGACTTGGGTAAGCCGGTGGGTGCGGGGCTCGGTGGAAGAAGAGTCTGTCAAGTTCAGAGGACCTATACACAAAACAATTTAAGAAAAATCCGACAATGAAAGAAGTCAAAGAAAAAGACAAGTCAGACAGGTGGAACGTACCGAAAATGACGTCGTCAATTTTGGTATTTTCCTCCCGAAGACTCTAAAGTTCAGCCCGGAGCGCCTGGGAAAAGTCCCTCTCTCTGCTAAGCTCATTCTTGAGGTCCGAGATTATGTTATCTTGAGCGGCGATCTTGCGATCACGCTCTTCAGTCGCCATGGAGGAGGATTCAAGGACTTGAGCTATACTCTTTTCATGGTTTGCCTTGAGCTGGTCCAGCTCTTGGCGAAGCTCCTTGTTCTCCACCACCAAGGTCTTGAGGATCTCAGCCTCTTCAATCATGGTGCAGGATTGTTTCACCAGCGCTGAAAATCAAAAAGAACAACAGTTCAGAAAAATTCGACATTGAAAATAACAAAGACAAGGTTTGAGTCTCGGAATGATTACCTTCGGCCTCATCCTTGGCAACTTTAAGTTCAACATTTTTAAGCTGGAGAGCTTTAATCTCTCTCCGCTTATCACAGACATTCTTCAGTAAATCCTGGTTATAGGAACATACTTTCTGTAAGTCAGAATACCCAAAGTCAGAAAGCTACTTAAGAACTCGGGCTAATATTTTTGCTAATATCAGAAACGAGCCTTGGGGGCTACACTAGTTCGTTCTTTGGCATCCTAATGAAGCATAAACCCGGATTATATATCCTACTTCATGCTTGGGGGCTAGAGGATATGATATAAAATAAAGGAAAAACAGGAGTTGGAATTCCGACTTACATATTGTTCGCGAGTGAGTTTATCCAAACCCGCGTTCACTTCAGCGGCCACCTTTTCGGTGAGAGTTAGAGGAATCACTGGGGCTGTTGGAAGCTCACCAGTCCTAATCCTCTCGTCGCGAAGGCGGACCTGGGCGAGAAGGTCGGAGAACTTGACGTCCTCTGCTTCTTGCGCTTCTTCTTCGGCGGATAAAGTACTTTTCTCCAGGCATTGCCTAGCGATCCGCTGGATTTCTTCAGCAGATTTCCGAGACATGCCAAACTTGGCAAGTCCCGGATTGCTGATAAGGTTTTCGGCGAAGGTTTCTGCCGAGGTATCATTACCGAAAGAGGGTTCACCCTTATCTAGATCTGACTCACCCATGGTGACGTCAGTTTGCGATTCAGGGATCGCAGGCTCCGTCGAAGGAGCCGGATCTTCTGCGACGACCGGGGAAGGAATGGTCGCCGACGTTGCAGAAGGTTGAGGGGTAGGAGTCGGAGGAGCCACAGCGGGGGAAGCTATGGACAGCTTCGTCTGTCGCAGGGGCTTCGAAGAAGTTCCCTTGCCCTTTCCCTTGATGATCGATTTTGCTCTGAGAATGTAGTAAAGTGGGAAACATTACATCTCAAAAAGTAATTTGAGTAAAGTACAAAGGCGGAAGTTGTGATTGAAAGTTACCTCTTCACGACGGGCACCTCCTTTGTGCCAACAGCCACTGTCGGAGCTTTGCGCTTCTTGAGCGCAAGATCCAGCAATGGGACCACCTCTGTCTCCTGAGAAAACTCAGGAGGATATCCTTCGAGCGGAGCAAGTTCCGACTTGGGGAGGTCGGCAAGCTGAAAATAAAAAGACATATCAGCATTGAAGTGTAACTCAAAGGTTGAAAGCACACAAAAAGGAGTACTGATGGAAGCTTACCAGCACTACTGGGTTTTCCGCCGTATGCATATCCAGAGAAACCTCCGGGATCCTCCTCTCGATCCGCTCCCTGATCAGCCACTTGATCTGGCTTATGTAGCCCTGAGTGGTGTAGGATTTGGGCCTGATGCGGAGGGAGTCTTTCTTGGATGACATGATGGAGTGCATCAGTCGATCCCCATGGTACTGAAGTGGCTGGATCCGGCGTGAGACCCAGCATTGGACCAAGTCGGATCCCTTCAGTCCCTTGTGTTTGATCAAGTATTCGATTCGCCTCTTAGCGAGGATCAGATCGTCGGTGAGAGCCGGAGCAGCCTCGTCCCAAGAAGGTTGGGCCGTGGCAGCTCCGTCAACAAAAGCCGGCAAAGAAGTAGCTTTGCCGGGAGCCGGAATATCCCTATGATAGAAAAACGTGGTTGCCCATTGTTTGACCGAGTCACTAGCTAGAATTTTGGGATACGCGCGCTCGCGTCTAAGCGAAAAACTAATAGTGTCGGTGATGTAAGGAACACCGGTGGTAATGGAGTTTCTCCGGACATGAAAATAGTACCGGAAAAGAGTCAAACTCGGCCTAATGCCGATAAAACCCTCACACAATGAAGCGTATGGGCTCATCTCTAAGAGAGAGTTGGGAGGAAGATGATGGAGTTGAACTCCGTAATGATCAATCACCTCGGAGAAGAACTCCGGGAGGAAACGACAAACCTCTGTCAAGGTGGGTGCCGAAGTGGACCCGCTCGCTGTCGCGCGGGTTGGGGACGGTTTCCTTGAAGCCGCTCCGTCAGTCACTGGCGGCAAGGAGCCCTTCCTTCTCCATGTTCTTGAGACCCTCGTCGTTGAGCGCGTAGGGAATCCAGAGCCCGCGAAAGCTCTCTTTCTCCGCCACCGCTTCCTCCGTCGCCACCACCGCTGCTGCCACCAACGGTCGTGCTGATGGAATGCCTGTCAGATGACCTGACTTGACCATGACTTGTGTCAGGTGGCGTTAGGAACCAAGTTCCAGCTTAGTTTGAAATCAAGCTGGAAAATCCGAGTAACCTGTTGATAGGTCCGACTTATTTTTAAGACCCGGATCGTATTTTTTTGTGAAGTTTCAGGAACCCTTCAAGATTGTACAAGCCGAAGATCAAGCTAGACGATGATAAATCCGACTTTGGATCTTGGAGGCCTCCAGGGGCTGCTGTTGGGGATATACTTTCCGGGTATCCTCACAGTTCCTCACTGACCAGGGTGGCCCACTTCGGGTTAGAGCTTTGCTTCACGGGCAGCCTAGTCAGGGAGAAAGACGGAGTCCAATCCGGCTACGGGAAGGCCTAGAAGACTTACCGACTTAGGCCCATAATGTTACTTGTAATTCAAGATGTACTCTGTAACCAACTCTTAGTCGTAGCCGGATAGATCTCTCCTGTAAACCCTAGGCCGGATATCTATATAAGCCCTCCTAGGGAGAGCCTTTAGGGCACACCACAATAGTCTACAATCTCAACTCGCACAGGCGAAACCCTTGTAACCCATATTCCGGCTCTGCCGTATTACTGGATTGCTAGTAGGAGTAGGATCCGTCCAAAGCTGGCGGATTCGAACCTAGGTAAACTTGTGTGCTCACCGTCCCGGAACACCGTACGTCTCACACCCCTCTCTTCCGCACGCCTCGAGGACCCCCTCATGGCGTACTTGTCCTCAATCCGATGACAACTATGCAAAAGAGTAAATGATAGAACTTCTCATTAATAATCCATAACGGAAACTCACACCGAGGGATACATATCTAACGAGAAAGGGGACACTTCCATAATGCAAACAATACTACATAATAACTCCTCTATTCATGATATGACTCTACTAATAAGGTAAAAATATAGAAGATAGTGATATGATACTGCGGCACTCCCCCAAGCTTGGAACAAACCAATGGGATGCCAAACCTGATGACGAATTACTCCTTTGGTGGTGGTGGTATCATGCTCTTAGTTGATGTGAGGAAATCTTCCAGCATCTTACGAAGCCTATCATTCTCCCATTGAAGCATGTCCACCTTCCTCTTCAAGTATCGATACTTATCGCAGAATTCTTTAGTGACTCGTAGGGCTTCCGTTGATGCAGGGCAAGTGACTGAAGGTACCAACCCTTGCTTGGGGTCTCGAAGGTCTTCCTCCATAGGCTCCTTGCCTTTATCCTTGGCGGACACCATTGTGCTTCTAAGACTTCAAAGTGTATGTCCTGGGAGAAACAGATCGAAACAAAACACGACGAAAACACGATATACGAACCTCGGGAGATCCGAGGGATTATATATTACAAAGTTTCATATCAAAAGGAAGGTACTGGGAGAAAACTAGTCGGAGGCGGAGTCCGGGGTGGACTCACCACCTGGTGGCGCGGCCAGGGGTGGGCCCACGCCACAGGGTGGTGTGAGCCACTCTGGCTCCGTTTCCATCCTTTTTTCGCTTCGTAGCTTTCCTTATTGACTAAAAACTGCAAAAATATAGTTGGATAGTATTTTCGTGGAACTTTTCTTACCAGAACTGTTACCTATTTGAAGACAGACTCTGCAGGTCTCTGAATTTGGTATCTAGTTGATTCTTCTGGAGTCATCACTTGAATAACATCAATATCTTCATCTTCATACACTTATTACTTGAGTCATAAAACCCTTATCTTCCTTATTACACCATTATCTCCACTTCCTAGAAATTTCTTTCACACAAAACTTCACATAGTTCTCATTAGCAACATTAGTATAAGTGAAATGATAAAACCTTTTGAGTCCAACTTCAACTGAAAACCATCAAAACATAAGCTACTATAGCAACTCCTTCTGAAAACCCAAAAAGAATTCTAAAAGGAAATCGAATAAAGAAGCAAATGCAAAAGTGGCAAAATCTGTCAAAACAGACCAGTAGGTAAAGATCAAATTTTTAGAAAATCTTATGTTGCTCAAATAAAAAAGTACAAAACTAAAGAAAGTTAAATAACAACATGGGGTAGAAGCACAAATAATTACAGCTCAATCCGATATACATAGATCTCTCACAAATTTTTACGGTGAAGCACAAAAATCTGTTTCGGGACAGCAACTTCCCCAAATATTACTTCTCTCTCATTAGAGGTTGATCTTGAAACAAAAACCAAACAAAATGGATAAGGAGCGGTTATTACCGAAGTAATAACTTCCAAGACTCAAAGAAACAAAAACAAACTGAAAGCAAAAACAAATTGGGTTGTCTCCCAAAAAGCTCTTTCTTTATAGCCATTAAGATGGGGATGATAATTTTGAAGATGCTCACTCATGAATATGAATTGAAGTGAAAGAGAGCATTAAGAAGCAAAAATACGCACATTTTAAGTCTAACCCACTTCCTATGCAAGGGAATTTTGTAAACAAACAAGTTGTTGAAACCAAAGGTAACTTGCATAAGAAGGCAAAAGAAGTGCAACATAAAAACTTTCAGCATAAAATGAGGAAACTTGATATTATTGAGATGCATAAGAACACTTTTCCCTCTCTCATAGTAACTTTCAGTATCATTGATAAACTTAACAATATAGCTATCACAAGGACCATCATAGCAATGATCACTTATTCTAACAGAAAACACAGGAATACTAGCTCTCATAACACTACTTTGCGAAACAATATTAGAGGTATCCTTACAAAGGATAGTGTGTCCCTCTTTTTCATATTTAGTAACAAAGTCTTTCACATTTTCTATTATAGGTTCATCACCCTTTGTTTATTAGGTTCAACAGCTTTACTTGTACTTTCATTAAACATACTAGCTATCATAGAATGTTCCTTTACCTTAACCGGGAAAGAGATTTTCTCAATGTAAGGTTTAGGTAAAACATGATTAGCAGTATAAACTTCAGTATTTTTCGCAGGAACACTCTTAGCAACATCTTTATAAGGTTCATGATACTTATTCCACTTCTTTTTAGGCACTTCAATATAGGAAGCAAAAGCCTTAAAATAAGAAGCAATAGCATGAGAGTCTAAACCATAAGCATTTTTAATATTTTGAAAGTCATCAATTCCCATAAAAGATTCAATGCATTCATAATCATAATTTATACCTGACTTTCTACCTTTGTCATTCTCCCAAGCTTCAGCATTATCTTGAATACGGTCCAGAAGATCCCATTTAGCTTCTTCTTCCATATGAGTGAATGATCCAGCACAAGAAGCATCCAATAAATCCTTGTCATGTAGAGGGAGCCTTGCATAAAAGTTGTTGATAATAATATTGTTGGGGAGCTCATGAATGGGACATTTGAGAATTAGTAACTTCAGTCTCCCCCAAGCTTGAGCTGTACTCTCTCCATCAAGAGGCCAAAAGTTGTATATTTGATTCCGATCTTTATGAATGTCACTAGGAGGATAAAACTTTGAATAAAAGAGAGGCACTATTTCCTCCCATTCCGGAGCTTTACCATTCTTCAACAGCTTATACCATTCCTCGGCTCTTCCTTTCAGTGATAATGAGAATAACTTCTTCTTAACATGATCTGTAGTAATACCTGCACACTTGAACAACCCGCATAATTCGTGTATAAAAAGCAAATGATCACTAGGATGGATTGCTCCATCCCCAACATAGTAGTTATCCATAACACGATCAATAATTCTTGTAGGTATTTTGAAAACATCATTCTCAGCAGGTGGTGGCTTATCTACCACCTTAGCAGTGGTAGTAGCATTACCAAATAAGAAACTCAGCGAATTATCCATAACGAAAATAAAGCAACTAGCAGAATTAAACAATACTCACAGTAGAAGTTTCCTTTACCAGTTCCACTCTCCAATAGCGCTTCACTCCCCGACAACGGCGCCAGTAAATAGTCTTGATGACCCACAAGTATAGGGGGTGTATCGCAGTATTTTCGATAAGTAAGAGTGTCGAACCCAACGAGGAGCAGAAGGTGCTGGCTAGTGGTATGGATCAGGATTTCTTTGCAAATACTTAGCAAACGGATTTTTAGGGGTTTTCAATAAAGCAAGTAAACAAAGTACGAGTAAATAAAAGATAGTAGGAATAAATGCAGCAAGTGGCCCAATCCTTTATGCAGCAAAGGACAAGCCGGTTGTATTACTTAAGATGACCAAACGTTCTCGAGGAAACATGGGAAGACTGTCAAGTGCTTTTGCTTCATATAGTTGATTAATCTTCTTTAGCTTGCTAAGTGTTGTGTGGGTGAACCTGTGCTAATGTACCGCCCCATCCAAGACTAATACATACTTGTGATTATACCCCTTGCAAACATCCGTAAGTACAACAAAGTAATTAAGGTAGAAACCTAACCACAACTTTAAACTCTAAGACCCTTACGTCCCTTGTGCAATGGTTTCCGAACGGGGGTTTAGGTTTCTGTCACTCCGGTAACCCCTAAGATTAGTAGCCAAATACACAATGCATTCCCCTAGGCCCATATAGGTGAAGTGTCATGTAGTCGACGTTCACATGACACCACTAGAAGAAGTACACCACAACTTAAATAACAATCTATTGAATCTCTCTCAACACAACTCCACTACTAACAACATGACTTCTCCCATGTCCTCAAGAACAAAACGAACTACTCACAAGACATAATATGGATCATGATCAGAGATGGAATAATGATGTATAACAATCTGAACATAAACAATAATTCAATGGTTCACTCAATAGCATCAACTATAAGGAGTAATCAACACCGGGAAAGTTTCCCCTATGAACTATGCAAGATTCAACGCAATTGTTATAGCAATATGGAGATGGTGATGAGGGTGCTGATGGTGATGATGGTGGTGATGATGCTGATGAAGTCCAGCTTGATGGTGGTGTTGATGGCGATGATTTCCCCTCTCCGGGAAGGAATTCCCCCAGCAAAAATATGTCTGCCAGAGAGATCTTTCTCTCTCGGTGTTTTCCACCCCGCAGAGGCGGCGGAATATTTTTGTGGTCGCCCCCCGAGTCTTAGGGTTTCAGGAGGATAATATACGCCAGAGGAGAGAGGCTAGAGTTGGCCAGGGTGGCCACACCACCTGCTGGCGCGGCCTAGGGCTTCCCGCACCAGGGGGTGGTGTGGGCCCCCTGTGGCCCATCTCCACTCCGTCTTCTGACATCCTTAGTCTTCTGGAAAAATAGGATTTTCTGTATATTTTCCCGGATTTTCTGATCTTCGTGAATTTTGCCTCCAAACAACACCTTTTCCATCAGAATCCTGACTGCAGTGGTCCATGCTCCAAAAGTCATCAACCATGCAAAAACAGATGAAATAACATAAGTATCACCTCTCAATACAAAACATATCAATGAATAATAGTGAAATAAGACATATAATAGTGATGCAAAATGGACGTATCAACCACCACCTGCAAAGAATGATGTTTTTAAAATACCTACAAGAATTATTGATCGTGTTATGGATAACTACTATGTTGGGGATGGAACTGTCCATCCCGGTGACCATTTACTCTTTATACACGAATTATGCGGGTTGTTCAAGTGTGCAGGTATTACTACAGATCAAGTTAAGAAGAAGTTATTCTCATTATCACTGAAAGGAAGAGCCTAGGAATGGTATAAGCTGCTGAAGAATGGTCAAGCTCTTGAATGGGAGGAAATAGTACCTCTCTTTTATTCAAAATTTTATCCTCCTAGTGAGATTCATAAAGATCGGAATCAAATATACAACTTTTGGCCTCTTGATGGAGAGAGTACAACTCAAGCTTGGGGGAGATTGAAGTTACTAATGCTCAAATGTCCCATTCATGAGCTCCCCAACAATATTATTATCAATAAATTTTATGCAAGGCTCCCTCTTCATGATAAGGATTTATTGGATGCTTCTTGTGCTGGATCATTCACTCGCATGGAAGAGGAAGCTAAATGGGATATTCTGGATCGTATTCAAGACAATGCTGAAGCTTGGTAGAATGACAAAGGTAGAAAGTCAAGTATAAATTATGATTATCAATGCATTGAATCTTTTATGGAACTGATGATTTTCAAAATATTAAAAATGCTTATGGTCTAGACTCTCAAGCTATCTCTTCTTATTTTAAGGCTTTGGCTTCCTACATTGAAGTGCCTAAAAATAAGTGGAATAAGTATCATGAACCTTATAAATATGTTGCTAAGATTGTTCCTGCAAGAAATACTGAAGTTTATACTAGTAATCATGTTTTACCTGAACCTTATATTGAGAAAATGCCTTTCCCAGTTAAGATAAAGGAACATTCCATTATAGCTAGTATGGTTAATGAAAGTACAAGTAAAGCTGTTGAACCTGCTAAACAAATGGTTGATGAAACTATAATAGCAAATGTAAAAGACTTTGTTACTAAATATGTAGAAGAGGGACACACTATCCTTTGTAAGGATACCTCTAATATTATTTCACAAAGTAGTTTTATGAGAGCCAGTGTTCCTATGTTTTCTATTAGAATAAGTGATCATTCCTATGATGGTCCTTGTGATAGTTATATTGTTAAGTTTATGCATGATACTGGAAGTTATTATGAGAGAGAAAAAGTGTTCTTATGTATCTCAATAATATCAAGTTTCCTCATTTTATGCTGAAAGTTTTTATGTTGCACTTCTTTTGCCTTCCTATGCTAGTAGCCTCTGGTTTCAACAACTTGTTTGTTTAATAAATTCCCTTGCATAGGAAGTGTGTTAGACTTAAACGTGTGTATTTTTGCTTCTTAATGCTCCCTTTCATCTCAATTCATATTCTTATGTCAGCATCATCAAAATTATAATGCCTATCTTAATGGCTATAAAGAAAGAGCTTTTTAGGAGACAACCCAGTTTATTTTTGCTTTCAGTTTGTGTTTGCTTCTTTGAGTCTTGGAAGTTATTACTTCGGTAATAACCTCTCATTATCCTTTTTGTTTGGTTTTTATGTCAAGATCAACCTCTAATGAGAGAGAAGTAAGATTTGGGGAAGTTGCTATCCCGAAACAGATTTTTGTGCTTCGCCGTAAAAATTCGTGAGAGATCTTTGTATGTCGGTTTGAGATGTAATTTTTTTTGCTTCTGCCCCAGGTTATTATTTAACTTTAGTTAGTTTTGCACTTTTTGGTTTGAGCAACAGAAGATTTTCGAAAAAATGATCTTTACCTGCTGGTCTGTTTTGACAGATTTTACCAATCTTGCATTTGCTTCTTTATTCGATTTCCGTTTTGGATTCTTTTTGGGTTTTCGGAAGGAGTTGTGACAGTAGCTTATGTTTTGGTGGATTTCGGTTGAAATTGGAACTAAGAGGTTTTATCACTTCACTTTTACTAATGTTGCTAATGAGAACTGTGTGAAGTTTTGTGTAAAAAAATTTCCATGTAGTGGAGGTAATGGTGTAATAAGGAAGAGAAAGGTTTTATTACTCAAGAAATAAGTGTATGAAGATGGATATATCGATGTTATTTAAGTGGTGACTCCGGAAGAATCTACTAAATACCAAATTCAGAGACCTGTAGAGTCCGTTTTCAAATAGGTAACAGTTCTAGTAAGAAAAGTTCCACGAAAATACTATCCAACTATATTTTTGCAGTTTTTAGTCAATAAGGAAAACTACGAAGCGAAAGAGGGACGGAAATGGAGCCAGGGTGGCTCACACCACCTTGTGGCGCGGGGCCACCCCTGGCTGCGCCACCAGGTGGTGTGGCCACTCCGGACTCTATCTCTGACCCGTTTTCTCCCAGTATCTTCCTTTTGCTATGAAACTTCGTAATATATAATCCCCCGGATCCCCCGAGGTTCGTATATCGTGTTTTCGTCGTGTTTTTGTTTCGATCTGTTTCTTACAGGTAGAATCCCAGTTTTGGAGCCACAATGTCTTCCTCTGGATCAGCTAAAGATGATTCCTTAGCGGATATCATCAACCCATACATGCGTGAGTTGAAGATTCATCCTAAGGAGTTGTTTCTTGAAGAAGGGGAGGTACGGATAAAAGAAGTTCAAGGCCCTAAAGGTGAAGGAAGTCTGGAGGACAGGATGGAAGCGCTGGATCAAGAAGTCTTTAGGTACAAGAAGATGGCAGAACGCGAAGTGGATATCATCCATAAGATTTGTTCCGAACTCATCGCCGAGCACCAAAAGGAGACTGCTGAGCTCAAGGATGAAATCCTCTCACTTCACCAAACAACCAACCAACAACAAGCACAGCTCTACGACGTTCAAAATCAAAACTGTGAGTATGAAGTTAGGTTTAAACGCATAAGTGCTGCTGCTAGTTTCAGGATGATGGAGACCAGGATGTCTTTTGTTGATGGGGAGCCTTTACCTTGGAAGTCCGACAAAGATGAGAGAATACCACCACCATCGAAGGAGTAATTCATCATCAGGTTTGGCATCCCCTTGGTTTCTTCCAAGCTTGGGGGAGTGCCGCGGTATCACATAACTATCTTCTATCTTTTTACCTTTTTAGTAGAGTCATATCATGAATAGAGAAGTTATCATGTAGGATGGTTTGCATTATGGAAGTGTCCCCTCTCTCGTTAGATCTGTATCCCTTGGTGTGAGTTGCCGTGATGGAATATTAATGCGAAGTTCTATCATTTACTCTTTTGCATATCTTGTATTAGTTTTCAATTCATGGTTATATGATTGATCTTGTTGTTAGTATTGGTATCACTTTGGGATCATTGAGTTAATTTAGTTGGTTTTGTCAAACCTGGCTCGGTCAGTAGCAACACTATTTTGAGAGTTGAATGAAAAAGATAAAAGTACTCTAAAGAAATATAATTTCATCATCTTTCTTTCTTGATTTGCTCATAAGTTTAGTATTCTCTAGTTAAGATCTTTTGTGCTTCCAAGGAAGATTGCATGTTTGTCTTTATCGCTTGTATGTTTGTTTCCTTCAACTCTTATACTTGCTACCCAGCCTTGCTAGCCAAAAACCTGTACTGAGAGGGAATTCTTCTCGTGCATCCATTCCTTAAACCAAAACCTATGCCATTTGTGTCCACCATACCTCACCTATTAGCATTATTGTTATTCCAAGTAAATTCTTGTTTTTATCTACCTTCCAAATTAAACTTGTTATGTGAAAATTAGTGATTAAAGCTCTGACGAACTTGATGGCACACTTTATTTTCTTGCACTTAATAAACTTGACCCATTGTGCCCATCTATGTTGCGTATATGCTTGCGCTTTGTAAGTTGAGAATTAGCAGAACCATGCTGTCATGGGGAATGCTTTCAACATTGCACTGGTACTTTGTACCTAGTTGATATCATGTTCTTTTGTCTATGGATGTCGTCGGTGTGAAATGAAAGAGGAGCTTGTAAGTCCATGGAGTTATGCATGTGTGTTAGAGAAACGCCTGGGCCGCTGGTCTGATCCATGCTGACATGGTGGAAACCTGCAGCGTAACCATAACAAGCATCTATGAAGCATTCTTCTTATAAAAAAGAGTCCGATATTGAGAAAAAAAGAGAAAAAGAAAAAATATTATGAAAAGAGGAAAGAGAGAAAAAAAGCACCATATTCCCATGGTAAATAAGAAGATTGTTGAGATGCTTGTTGTCGGCTTGCCTTGTCATTTTGATATGGGGATTCTTCCGTATCATCGGGCAACGGGTACCCCGTTGGCGGTTCTCCATGATACACATGTGCTTACAATGACAAGAACTTATCGGTGACTAAACTTGAGTAGCATGAGGAGCGGCACTCGTATTCAAGGGACATGAGATTCTCAATTTACAACTTGTCAAGCATGTCCTCGTATTTGATCACTTTAACCTTAATCACCTAAAGATGCCTATGATAGGGGCAACGAGAGCTGAAAGCTAGTAAGTATCATAATTTTTGGGAGCTCTTTATGAAACTTGAAATCCCTGCTTCCCTCTGCGAAGGGCCTTTCTTTTACTTTTTAGTTGAGTCAGTAAACCTATTCCCTTCTATCTCAGCAAGTATTTTGAGTTGTTGTGTTTCATTCATTCATATGATGATTTATTCAATGATGTTTCTTATGTTCCTTGTTTTGCACATTGCTCTTCTCTTGGTGATTACTACTTTGAAAGCTATCATTGAAAACCAGTTATTTGTAAACTCCAGCAAATTATCAACTATTTTTCGACCAAGAGCTAAGTTTGTCATTACCAATTATGATTCACTTTATGTATATTTATTGTGTTTCCTTTACTCATTGCAAGTTAAGTTATATAATAGTGAGTTGTCTTCTATTATGATCTATGTATTGATGAATGTGATGCTTCTTGTCCGTATTCCTTTATCGACTCTTCACTCCATAAACTTGAGGTCACGTTTATTAAGCTCAGTTTCGCTTGGGGGCAAGCGAACTCTAAGCTTGGGAGAGTTGATACGTCCATTTTGCATCACTATTCTATATCATAATTCACTGTTATTCATTGATATATTTCATATTAAGAGATGATACTTATGTTATTTCATCTATTTTTACATGGTTGATGACTTTTGGAGCATGGACCGCTGTAGTCAGGATTCTGATGGAAAATGTGTTGTTTGGAGGCAAAATTCGCGAAGATTAGAAAATCCAGGAAAGTATACGGAAAATCCTATTTTTCCAGAAGACGAAGGATGCCAGAAGGAGGAGTGGAGATGGGCCACAGGGGGCCCACACCACCCCCTAGCGCGGGCCACCCTGTGTCACGCCACCAGGTGGTGTGGCCGCCCTGTCCTACCTCTGGCTCTCCCCTCTGGCGTATATAATCCTCCCGAAACCCTAAGACTCGAAGAGAGACCACATAAAGATTCTGCCGCCTCTACAGGGCGGAAAACACCGAGAGAGAAAGATCTATCCGGCAGACAGATTTCTGCCAGGGGAATTCTTTCCTGGAGAGGGGAGATCGTCGCCATCAACACCACCATCAAGCTGGACTTCATCGAGATCATCATCATTATCACCACCACGATCATCATCACCACCCTCATCACCATCTCCATACGGCTGTAACAATTGCGTTGAATCTTGCATAGTTCTTAGGGGAAACTTTCCCGGTGTTGATTACTCTTTGTAGTTGATGCTTTTGAGTGGAACCATTGAATTATTGTTTATGTTCAGATTGTTATAGATCATTATTCCATCTCTGATCATGATCCGTATGATGTCTTGTGAGTAGTTCGTTTTGTTCTTGAGGACATGGGAGAAGTCATGTTGTTAGTAGTGGAATTGTGTTGAGAAAGATTCAAAGGTTTGATATTTAAGTTGTGGTGTACTTCTTCTAGTGGTGTCATGTGAACGTCGACTACATGACACTTCACCTATATGGGCCAAGGGGAATGCATTGTGTATTTGGCTACTAATCGTAGGGGTTGGCGGAGTGACAGAAACCTGAACCCTTGTTAGGAAACCATTTCACAAGGGACGTAAGGGTCTTAGAGTTTAAAGTTGTTGTTAGGTTTCTACCTTAATTACTTTCTTGTACTTACGGATGTTTGCAAGGGGTATAATCACAAGTATGTATTAGTCCTAGGAAGGTCGGTACATTAGGACAGGTTCACCCACACAACACTTAGCAAGCTAAAGAATATTAATCAACTATATGAAGCGAAAGCACTTGACAATATTCCCATGTGTCCACGAGAAAGTTTGGTCATCTTAAGTAATAAAATCGGCTTGTCCTTTACTGCATAAAGGATTGGGCCACTTGCTGCATTCATTCTTATTGTCTTTTACTTACTCGTACTTTATTTACATGCATTATCAAAAACCCCTAAAAATCCGTTTGCTAAGTATTTGCAGAGAATTCCTGATCCATACCACTAGCCAGCACCTTCTGCTCCTTGTTGGGTTTGACACTCTTACTTATCAAAAATACTGCGATACACCCCCTATACTTGTGGGTCATCAGGCGGCTGGTCTAAGCCATGCCTAATCATGGTGGAAACCTGCAGCATAACCATAGTGAGCAATCTGTGAACCATCCTAAAAAACCTATGCAAATAGGAAAGAAAAAAAAGAGCCTACGCAAATAGGAAAAAAAGGATCGCTGAGATGCTCATTGTCCGCTTGCCTTGTCATTTTGATATGGGGAATCTTCCGTATCATCGGGCAAGGGGTACCCCATTGGCGGTTCTCTATGATACACATGTACTTACAATGACAAGAACTTACCTGTGACTAAAGTTGAGTAGCATGAGGAACGGTACTCGTAAGTAAGGGGCATGAGATTTTCAGCTTATAACTTGTCAAGCATATCCTCATATTTGTTCACTTTAACCTTAATCACCTAAAGATGCTTATGATAGGGGCAATGAGAGCTGAAAGCTAATAAGCACCATAATTTTTGGAAGCTCTTTATGAAACTAGAATCCCTGCTTCCTTCTATCAAGGGCCATTCTTTTACTTTTATGTTGAGTCTCCATCTTCTATCTTTATGGACCTATTCAGAGAGCATAGTGGCCATTCTTAGTTTAATGTGCATTGTCCCAAAACTTGTTGATTGATTCATAACTTTGATATTGCTTGTTTTTAAATTATTTGTATCTAGTCACCCTTATGAACTTTGAAGGTGTCCTATGCATTTATGTTTTGCTACACTATGAGGGACAAGCTGAATACCATTCTCATTATGTTTTCTATATGTGAAACAAACAAACGTCTTTCAAAGCATTGTTATTCATGAATCTTTTGTTTGTACCTCTTCATGTTACAACATAGTTGCTATGTCTTATTGTTAGAACTATATCTTTCATGCTATGTTAAAATACTATGATCCCAGCTATCAATGTTTTACAAATACCTTGATCAAGATTATGATGGTGCATGTCACCTAAAAAATTATTCTTTTTTATCACTTACCTACTCAAGGACGAGCATGAGTTAAGCTTGTGGATGTTGATACGTTGTAAACGTATCTATAATTTTTGATGTTACATGCTTGTTTTATATCTACTTTCTTATGTTTTGTCCACACTTTGGAGTATTTTTACACATTTTCTCGAACTAACCTATTAACAAGATGCCATAGTGCCAGTTGCCTGTTTTCTGCTGTTTTTGGTTTCAGAAAAGCTAGTAAGGAAATATTCTTGGAATTGGACCGGACAAAAGCCAAAGTCAATATTTTACCCGAAGCAACACGAAGTTCAGAGGGGAGACGAAGTGGCACACCAGGGCGGCCACACCCGGTGGTGGCGCGGCCTGGGGGGCGTGCCACCAAGGGGTGTGGCCCCCTTGGGCTCCACTAACCTTGCCCCTTCGCCTATAAAAGCCTCTCGGGATGAAAACCCTAAGCACCCGATCAAAATTCCACGAAAGAGTCTATAGCCGCTGTCATCTCCATCCCTGGATCAGGAGGGATCTAAAGCTCTTCCCGGCACCCTCCCGGAGGGGAGAGATCACCCTGGAGGCCTTCTTCATCACCATGCCTGCCTCCGGTGTGATGCGTGAGTAGTTCATCCCTAGACCGTGGGTCCATGTAGTAGCTAGATGGTTGGTTCTCCTCCTTTGTGCTACCATGTTCAGATCTTGTGAGCTCCGTTCATGATCAAGATCATCTATTTGTAATCTTACATGTTGTGTTTGCGAGGATCTGTTGGATATTGAGATGCTATTTCAGATTGATTATTGATTCTATCATGTCTATGTTATTTGTGATCTTGCATGCTTTCCGTTGTTAGTAGCTATCTTGGCCAAGTAGATGCTAGCAACTCCAAGAGGGAGTATTTATGCTCGATAGTGGGTTCATGCCTCTAGTAATCTGGGGAAGTGACAGGAATCTCTAAGGTACTAGATGTGCTATTGCTACTAGGGAGAAAACAACAATCCTTTGTCCATAGGGCAATCGTATTGTTTACTTTACACACTTTGCTTAATGCAATTATCTGTTCCTTGCAACTTAATACTGGAGGGGGTTCGGATGATAACCTGAAGGTGGATTATTAATCATAGATGCAGTTGGATTACGGTCTATGTATAATGTTGTAATGCCCAATCAAATCTCATAGGAGTCAATATGATTAGTATATGCATGTATGCTTTCTCGGTGTCTGCGGTGACCCAGCATACCATTGCATGATGTAGTACACTATTATCGTTGACATAACACCAATGAAACACCGTTCACTAGTCTTACATCCCTCAGAGTGGTACAACAGAAACAAGCAGGTCCAAGACATGACTATAGATTACAACTCGACTCTTTACAAAAGATCCAGAGAACACTCTAGGTTAAAGAGAGAGAAAGAACTTCTTACAAAGAAGAACCAGAAACAATAACTCAGAACTATCTAGTAACTAAGACTAGTATCTAAACTATTTTGCTTGCCATTGCTTCTACTGCAATGCTCTACAGGAATAGGTTTTATGGCTAGAGAATCTACTCCTATCTAAACCAACACTTTATCTTCACTTCAGCTGATGTATATGTTGACTTTATTGAAGAACTTGAGTTGTCGATGATGGTTTCTTGAGCAGAAATTGATGTTGACGTCGTCTTCAATGGCTTAGAACCTAGCAAGGGTTAAGAAGGTATGGTTGAGTACGAGCGTACTCAGCAAGTTCACTAAAAAGAAGTGTATGATGCACTATCTCTACAGCCACAGACCATAGGTCGTAGGTAATGCAGGTTTTCGTAAACATTTCTTCAAAGGTTGATTTTATTCTGAAAACTATATCCAACAGGCTTCACAGGTTGACCAGAACTTCATGGAGTTCCTTTCCTGCCGCGTTCGTAGCTCCTTCCCGGAACAGGGAGTAACATGTCACAATTCTTACACTCTGCAGAGGTGCGTCACTTTTTCCACAAGAGACCATAAGCTTTGTTGCACAACCGGGAGTATGTCCCCGTTCAAACTTCCTTGGTTTGAGGCCCAACTTAAGATCCAAACCAATCGCTGCCCTCTCTGCGACCCCATATGTCTACACGATCCTCCGGGGCTGACTACAGCTCCGTTATGCCGCCAACTAGGGCAAGTTATAACCATGGGAGTTCCCGGAGACTCTGTAAGCAGCTCTGATTGGCGGTCACCATTAGCTATGGTGAACTCCGACCCAGACAGCCTGCACAGATAATCTAGACACCTAGCTCGTGGGGAACTAAGGGGTCCCACCCATGTGCTGGATTCTCTGGAACTCCACGAGAAATCAATAGCCTCACAATAAGGTCATCTTGCCTCCATATGAAAGGGAGAAGATACAGTTGACTTCTCTGTCACATTCCAAATCTCATGGCTGACGCGTAATATATGGTGCTAGAATCACTAGAGACATTGGTTGTTAAGTCCTAGATGGTACATTACTGTGCAATGGCGTTTCCATTGCCAGTTATGATAGATTAGCTGATCACCCTGGATCAATAACCGATATTTCTAGTTAACTGTGAAAATAGTGTTTTCGACCTTTTTGAAATGCAGGTGATGACATAGTTGAGTTACAAGCATAGAAAATAATCAAAGGACATGAGCAAGTTGTGAACTTGCCTTTTGTGATTGCAAGATTATGCACTCACGGTCTTCAAGACAATAGAAGATCCAAAATCTGGAAATAGCATCATTGGTCTGGTAAGGACTAATGTTTAAAAAAGAAAGATGCAACGATGCATAAGTAATGTAATGCAATTTGAGAAACGCGAATCCCCAGAATAGTCGAATCTAATCTAGGGTTTGGAAACTAGAAATGAGTTCTTTAGAATGTGTTGCACTTTTATAACAGATTTACACATGTGCTTCTTATTAAGGCTTGTGAGTGTGTGTGTGAAATAATAAGTAAATAATATACTTTATTTTTATGAACAAAGGATTGTAGAATATTAGTTAAGTGATAGAAAAATAATTTAAACAAGTTTGTAGAATTTAAAAAATACACATGTGCTTCTTATTAAGGCTTGTGTGAGGGTGTGTGAAATATTTTGTTTGTTTTTATAAGAATTTTGGTATATTATTTATATTTTTTTTCTTATTTACTAATATTAAAATATGATTTTTTAAAGTTTTATTACTTATAAAATATTTATTAAACAATATTTATTTAAATAAATAACACAATAATATTTGATAATAAGGTTAAATTATAGATTTTATTTTTCTAAACATTTTGATATATTATATACATTTTTTTGAATTATAAAACAAAAGATATAGAATTAACAAGATTTAATCCTTTTATTAAATTTCTGGAATTATATTTATATTTAAACTTATTTGTTTTATCTAATTTTCTAAACAGACAATACTTTTTATACTAACACTAAACCTAGCCATAGACACTGACTAATGGGCCCGTGGCCACGTCATCTGTCACAAAAGATAAACATTTCTTACACCCAACTTAATCTACCCCAGAGTCATAGACAGGTGGGCCATTCGCCACGTCACATGCCACGTGGGTAAGACGGGTCAAACTGGTTGTGTGTGATGCAAGTGAGACGTCATGTTGACGTCATTTCGCCAGTGACATTCCGATGACGAGCAGCGGCGGTGATGTAGTGCAAACCAGCAAGCATAATTGGTATCATTGGAAAGAGGGGCTTATGGCGAACCAAATAGTGGCAGCGGCGTCATCAAATGGTCATCGGAAGATGGCCGGCGACAAGCTTATACGACGGCGCGGTTCGGACGCACGTGGATAGGGCGATTCAGATCATTACAAAGAGCGGGAGGGGTTTGGGAGGATGCAGGAGCTCACCACGAACGCCGTGGAGAAGTCGGTGAGGCCGGAGACAGTTAGGAGATGACGAATCAACGACAATGGCCGCGGTGGCCGGCATGATGCCGAACTCGATTCCATGCTGCCCACCGCATGCCTACCTGCAGAGCTTGTCGAAGAGGAACAAGGAGACCTCAGCGCATCCAGAGGTGGCTTCATCGAGGCATGGGGTGCTCGGAAACGGCGGGAACGATGATCTCCGACGAGCGGTGTCTGGCGGCTAGGGTTTCAACCCCCTTCTGTGGAGAAGATGAGAGAAGGAATGGGGATGAGGACGAGACAGGGTGTCGCGGTGGCGGTCTTATCCCCTCCCGGGCGACGACAGCACGCATCACGGCGGTCGAAGCGGGCTAACGCCGGTGATTGGCATCGGGTGGCGCTGGAGCTTCTACAGAGCTGCTTGTGACATCAAGGAAGACGACGACGAACAGTTACCTGGGCCAGGCTGGTGTTGGGCTTTGGCCGAGCGAGCGAAAACTGCCTGCTGCTGCTCGCGAGCGTCACATAAACACGAGGAGGATTGGGATGTGGGCCGGTTCTGTTGGCACTCTTTTTTTTATGATTATCTATTTCTATTTTTATAAAGTCTTTCCAAAAATGATTTTCTCAAGGTTTGAAATACCTTGAACATTTGTAATTCCTAAAGAATATTATAATGACCAATTATAATCAATTTATTCTACAAATCTAATTGTGTTCACAAAATGTGTTATTATATGCAAGGTTCTTTTATTTAATAAGGTAAATATAATTTAGGGTTTTAAGGTTTATTTCCTATAAGAAAATCTTATAGAAATGATTTATATTACCACTAAAATAATGTATTAGTAGTGGTTCAAGAGGCTAATGATTTATGATGGTGAGTGATAGTCATGAAATATTTAACCTCTTTTAATAACCATATTAGATGTTGGTTTAAACCCTGGGTTTATAATATGGTGATCAGAGGTCCAAGGTTCCCCCCACTTGGAAATTTCACCAAAACCAATCCTACTTGATTTATAGAGATTAGAATTACTATATAACAACCTTGGTTAGGTCATTAGGAATCAATAACAATCATTGGTAGAGAATCACTAAAGTTTATTTGAATATAGGTACATAGGTTTTGAGAGGTTTTAATAACCCATATTCTATTATGGATAGGGACAAAAATCAAGGTTTAGGGATACTACTTCTAAATCTATGAGTGGGTTTGATATCTCCACATGGAGTGAGATATTGGAATTACTTAGTAATATGATCATGACAATTCTACCACTCTAGATTTCTATTAGGGTTTAAGATAATTAGGTAGACAAGGCTTCTCAAACACTCGCTTGGTTCTCTAATTACCCCTTGGAAACTTTTAGTTACCCAAGAAGTATTGTTCAGTAGTTACCTAGGAATAGGAAATGGTTTCATTATCCATTTGATTCTAGGGTCCTGAATAATACAGTAGACATGGGTCTTGTCATGGCTTGATATATTATTGGTTAAGGCTTCTAAAGAATCCTTACCTTAATACCTTAAGGATATCTTGAGATAAGGAATTCCTTTCCTAAATATACTCCATATACCTTTCTAATCTTATTCACAAAGATCTCATCTTTCTGAATAAGACAATCAACTGATTCCACCATATCCATCATCATATGATGACATGGTCATGTCACTTCAACAATACTCCATTCTTAATCCTAGTATATAACTTCTCTCAATTAACTACAATTGATGCACCTACCAATGTAGCTACTGCTAACTCCATCTATTAACTTCCTTAACTTCATCCTACAACTACTTCCAAGGTTTGCAAGACTACAATCCTTACTATACATACAAAGGATATCAATCCTTTGAAATAGGTATAGTACGACTCCCATAATACCAATTGTCCTTATATTAACTTGATTAATCTATTATACTTCCAACTACTCCATACAACTCATCAAATACTTCATCATACTCTAGCTTGACTTCTAATGATCAAGCTAAATGATTCAGCTTACTAGGACTTACCTAATTTGGTATACTCACAAGTCTTCTTTAATACCTAATCATCTATTCTCAAGTGCCTTGAGAATAATGACCACCATCCTTTGATCATACAAAGCTTAGGCTTCTAATTGTTTAGGTACTCAATCCTTAAGTTTAGGTACTGCTTCTAGTTAACTCATGAGTGAGTTTACTCCTCCAACATCAAATGGTTTGATCTCCACTAAGGATCGCATTCCATTGATGATGGTACACTTAACCATATCTAGTTCTTCCTTCAGATTAACTTAAGGTTAAATAGGATTGTCATATATTAACATTACACTAAGGTTATGTAATGGATAGTCTTTGCTTGACTTTCTTTTCCACCCTATTTGTAATAAGAGTCAATGTTTAAGAACTACCATGATTCTCATGGCAGAAATAACTATGGTAAACAAGTGTTTCCAGATTTAGTTATAGGGTTTCTCTTTCTTAAGTTGTCTACTTAACTTGCTATTCAAGGTTTGGGGTATGGAATACCATGTAATGATCTCTAAAAGATCAAGTACTCCTTATTAAGTATTGTGTTATGACTTAGTTTATTACATTTGATCTACCCTTAGATCAAATTATATTACCCCAAGATAAGGTTTTAGCAAAGGTCATATTGAAACTTATCGCAGTCAACTTGATGATCTACTTCAGTTCCACCAAGTTAAGAGAAGCTTCAATCACTTTGACAAGTTTTATTTAAAAGCGTGAAAATTATCTGGATTTTCTATGCATGAATGCAATGCACACACCTGTGTTCATCTTATTTCTAAGCTCTAATGCTAGGGTGTCACAGTGTCTGCCAATTGCCCCGTTGTAATTTGTTCACCCAACATGTCATCTATCTTAAGGAGAATCACCTCTAGTGAACTATGGACCCCGGTCCATTCTTTTACCATCTATTTACTGTTTTCTGTTTACTTTCTACAGGCAATTACTATCTTCCACACAATACGTTTAATCCTTTGTTTTTAGCAAAACCGGTGAGATTGACAACCTCACTGTAAGTTGGGGCAAAGTTCTGTGGTTGTGTTGTGCGGGATTCCAAGTTGGAAACAACACCTTGGGGGTGTTTCCTTGCTCCTACTGGTTCAATAACCTTGGTTTCATAACTTAGGGAAAACTTGCTGGTGTGCTCATCATACCTTCCTCTTGGGGTTCCCCAACGAGCTCGATATATTTTGAGCCACCAATCCTTTTTTTGGTGCCGTTGTCGGGGAGTCAAGGACATCTTCTATTTATATGGATAACGTTTTCTATGTTCATGCGTCTATGAGTAATGGTTTATTCTTACTAGATCTTGATTGCAATACTCACATCCATAATATTGATGCTAAACATTGTAAGCATAATGATGATAATTCCATGTTTTTGTGGCATTGCCGTCTTGGTCACATTGGCGTAAAGCGCATGAAGAAGCTTCATTCAGAAGGACTTCTTGGATCATTAGCTTTCGAATCTCTTGATACATGTGAGCCATGCCTTATGGGCAAGATACTAGGACACCCTTCTCTGGCACGATGGAGAGAGCTGCAGACCTACTGGGAATCATACATACGTATGTATGTGGACCAATGAGTGTCTCAACGTGCAATGGTTATTGTTATTTTGTTACCTTTACTGATGATTTGAGTAGATATGGATATATCTACTTAATGAAACACAAGTCTGAAACCTTTGAAAAGTTTAAGGAATTTCAGAAGGAAGTAGAGAATCAACTTAACAAGAGAATCAAGCATCTTCGATCGGATCGGGGAGGGGAGTATTTGAGTTATGAGTTTAACATGCACTTAAAGGACTGTGGGATAATCCCACAGCTTATGCCGGCCGGAACACCACAGCGTAATGGTGTGTCGGAACGACATAACCGTACTCTATTAGATAGTGTGCGGTCCATGATTTCTTTGACTGATTTGTCAGTATCATTTTGGGGATATGCGTTAGAAATCGCTGCTTTTATTTTGAGCCGAGCACCATCCAAATCCGTGGAGACAACCACATATGAGATATGGTATGGCAAGAAGCCAATGTTGTCATTTCTGGAAGTTTGGGGATGTGAGGCTTACGTCAAGAAACTACAGCCTGACAAACTCGAACCCAAATTGAAAAAATGCATCTTTGTGGGGTACCCAAGGGAAACAATTGGGTATACTTTCTACAACCAGGCCGAAGGCAAAACGTTTGTTGTGAAAGCCGACACCTTTCTCCAGAAAGAGTTTCTCGCTAAAAGAATTGGTGGAAGCAAAATTGAGTTAGATGAAGTTGTCGACCCTTCTCTCCAAATTCCGAGTAGCGCAACGGAAGCTATTCCGAAACCGCTCTCCAACATGGAGGAAGAGCCCAATGATGATGATCAAAACAACGACATCGAGACTCCTGAGGTTCGCAGGTCTATAAGAGTTCATGCCACTCCTGATTGGTATAGTAGCCTTGTGATGTCTGTCATCCTAGATGAACAGGAAGAACCTGCAAACTACAAAGAAGCTATAGATAGTGCTGACTCCAAGAAATGGCTAGAAGCCATGAAATCCGAAATAGGATCCATGTATGAGAACCAAGTTTGGACCTTGGTAGATCTTCCGGAAGGCTGCAAGGCCGTGGAAAATAAATGGATCTTTAAGAAAAAGACAGATGCGGATGGTAATGTGACCATTCACAAAGCTCGACTTATCGCAAAGGGGTTTCGATAAATTCAAGGAGTTGACTATGATGAGACTTACTCTCCCGTAGTGATGCTTAAGGCTGTCCGGATTTTACTAGCAATTGCTGCTCATTTCTACTATGAAATTTGGCAGATGGATGTCAAGACCGCATTTCTCAATGGTCACATTAATGAAGAGTTGTATATGATGCAACCGGAAGGTTTTGTTGATCCTAAGGATGCTGGAAAGGTATGCAAACTTCAGCGATCCATTTATGAATTGAAGCAAGCATCTCGGAGCTGGAACCAACGTTTTGATCAAGTGATTAAGAGTTTTGGATTTGTCCAAAATCAACAAGAGTTATGTGTTTACAAGAAAGCGAGTGTGAGCTCAGTTGTATTCCTAGTAGTATATGTGGATGACATATTACTCATGGGAAACGACATGGATCTTATGAGAAGCGTGAAAGCATATTTGAGTAGTCAATTTTCCATGAAGGATCTAGGTGAAGCTGTGATGGACCAAGATATCTCGAGCTCGTTGGGGAACCCCAAGAGGAAGGTATGATGAGCACAGCAGCAAGTTTCCCTTAGTTATGAAACCAAGGTTTAATCAAAACAGTAGGAGCAAGGAAACACCCCAAAGGTGTTTCTAGCTGAACTTTGGCAGGGCGCACTACCGGTGCCAACAACAACATGGAGACCTACACAGCACAACCATAGAATTCTGCCCCCAACTTACATTGAGGTTGTCAATCTCACCGGTTTTGCTGAAAACAAAGGATTAAACGTATTGTATGGAAGAAAGTAATAGTTTGCAGAAAGTAAACAGAAAATAGTAAATAGTTGTAGATTGATGATAAAAGAAAGGACTGGGGTCCATAGTTCACTAGTGGTGGCTCTCCTTAAGGTAGATAACATGTTGGGTGAACAAATTACAGCGGGGCAATTGACAAATATCGAGAAAGCAATCATGCATATACTACTCATATTGACTCCTTTGAGATTCGATTGGGTATTACAACATTATACATAGACCGTAATCCAACTGCATCTATGACTAATAATCCACCTTCAGGTTATCATTCGAACCCCCTCCAGTATTAAGTTGCAAGCAACAGATAATTGCATTACGCATTGCGTGTAAAGTAAACAGTACGATTGTTCTATGAACAAAGGATTGTTGTTTTCTCCCTAGTAGCAACAACACATCTAGTACCTTAGAGATTTCTGTCACTTCCCCAGATTACTAGAGGCATGAACCCACTATCGAGCATAAATACTAACTCTTGGAGTTGCTAGCATCTACTTGGCCAAGATAGCTACGAACAACATAATGCATGCAAGATCACAAATAACAAAGACATGATAGAATCAATAATCAATCTGAAATAGCATCTCAATATCCATCGGATCCCCGCAAACACAATATGTAAGAATTACAAATAGATGATTTTTATCATAAACCGAGCTCACAAGATCTAAACATGATAGCACAAAAGAGGAGAAGCAGCCATCTAGCTACTACATGGACCCGTAGTCCAGAGATGAACTACTCACGCATCACACTGGAGGCTTGCATGGTGATGAAGAAGGCCTCCAGGGTGAATTCCCCTCTCCTGCAGGGTGTCGGGAAGAGCTTTAGATCCCTCCCGATCTAGGGATTGGGCTACAGATTCTTTCGTGGAATTTTGATCGGGTACTTAGGGTTTTTGTAACGGAGGCATCTTGTAGGCGAAAGGGGAGGCCGAGGGGGTGCCGGAGGCGGCCAGACCACCCCCTGGCGCGGGCTAGGTTGGGCCGCGCGGCCAGGTGGTGTGGCGGCCCCTGGCCCTGTTGGGTCCGCAGCATAGAAAAAAAAATTCCTACGATGAGAACTATACGCCAAGATCTATCTACTAGATACAGAGCAACGGGTGGACATGCATCCATGGAGAACTTACCCTCGAAGACAACGAGTTTTGTTAACGAGTAGGAACTCGTGGATGATGTAGTCGTACACTTGCCGATCTCAAGATCGTGATGAAGTCCTTCAGGTCCAGCAGCTCCAGCACCATCAGGTCCAGCACCGTCAAGTCCAGCACCGCAAAGTAGCGGTGCATCCGTGATCGCACACACGTTCGGTCCACCGAACAACCTCCGCCACCTCGCTCCAGCGATGCAGCGGAAGCAGCAACTCCTTTCCAGATAAAGCCACCGGGAACATGTATCTCGCTAATCCGAGACCATGGGGAATAACTAGAGGGAGAAGAGAACCTTCACGAGGAGGTGGTGCGAGATGAGAGGAGGGAGTGGGGGGGGCCTTTTATAGGGAGAGGGGGGGCAGCCCCTCACCATGGCCGGCGGCCAAGGGAGGTGCCCCCACCTCTTCCACATTCATGTGGGTGGAGCTCCCACTCACATAATTAGCCACCCACTCAAAATTCCACTCACCTCCATTAAATTTCCACCAAATTTAATGCAAGTTCTCATTAAATAAAACACTTTTATTTATTTTATTCAGAATTTTGTCAATTACATTAATTAACAAACATTCACATAAAACCCCTGCAACATTTCAATATCACATAATTTTGGGGGTGGCTAGCTGGGTCGGATCGGCCCGGTTTGGCTGCCCCCTAAAAATAAATAACTATTTTATTATTTAAAATGGGGCTTTTGAAATCCGTTGGTAGACGAAACAAAATATTCTGGAGACCCGGGTTTTATAGTTTGAATAAAAGACGGGGCGTTTAGAAAACAAAACCAAACTTTTCAAAATATAGTTTTAGACAAAACCATGCATGATGACATGACAATGCTCAAATGCAATGTGGCATGATGACATGAGCATGCGGTCATGGTGATGCAATGCACAAAAACACAGCGATTTTCTAGTAGTGGTTTTAGCGGGATGCCACACTTTTTGTGCCAAGAGTAACCTCTAATGAGAGAGAAGTAATGATTGGGAAAGTTGCTGTCCTGAAACAGATTTCTGTGCTTCACTGTAAAAATTCGTGTAAACTCTATGTACGTCCTTTTGAGGCGTGAAATTTTGTGCTTCTGCACCATGTTGTTATCTAACTTTCGTTAGTTAAAAACTTTTTGATTTGAGCAACAAAAGGTCTTCGAAAAAATTCGTCTTTACCTGCTGGTCTGTTTTGACAGATTTCTGCCATTTTCTGCATTTGCTTCTTGTTGGTTCCTTTTTGAGTTCTTTTGGGGAATTGAGCTTTTTGAGGGAAGTACTACAGTAGCTAGTGTTCTAATAGAAGTTTATTTGGAGTTATAACTAAACCTTAAGACTTATTTATCTTGAATGCACTAATGTTGCTAATAAAGATTGTGTGAAGTTTTGAATGAAGGAAAATTTTCAGGTGTATGGAAGGAATGAGTAATGAGATGAAGGATGGACTAAAGCTCAAGCTTGGGGATTCCACGCGTGTCACCCCAAGAAATATCCAAGAATTACAAGCGTCAAAGCTTGGGGATGCCCAAGGCATCCTCTTCTTCATCAATAAAAATCCCAAGTTTCTTCCAAACGCTTCATTTTTATTGTTTCATGCACAGTTGTGTTTTTCTTGGAGCGTCTTCTTTTTCATTTTTGTTTGCTTGGTTTTCTTAGTTTTCTGAATAAATTGGATGGACCCCCTCTTTCATACATTGGTTTGCAAATAGTTTGGTTTGGTTTGGAAAAGAGTAGGAAAGTTCATGCTTATGTGGTAAAAAGAGCTCGTTTTTGACTGTGGCCTATGCTTTGTCATGCCATGCTTGATATTGTTTTGGCTTTATGCTTAGTATTCTTTGATGTAGCATGACTTGTTATAAACAATTGAGATTTCTTAATGTTCCTTGGATGAATCATGCATTTTTTAGCATATTAAAGCATAGTATAGTGGTATTCTCCTTTGATGCTTTATTTGGGTTGACTTGGCGCATGCTCACACCATGTTATGACTATCTCAAGTCACCATAGCCTTTATGATCCTTTAGTTTTCAACTTTTAGTATCACTTTATGCTTTGATCAATGATGTTTTGTCGCTCTGCATGATTATGGCCATTATTGCTCTCTTAATTTGTCGCTCCCAGTCTTTTGCTAGCCTCCACCACCAAGTATGAGTTCCACTCATGCATCCAACTCCTTAAACCAAGTTATTCCAAAGAGTCCACCATACCTACCTACTAGCTTATGCTATTCCAAGTATATTCATGCTTTTTTTACCTTCCAAATTAAACTTGTTATGAGAAAACTAGTGATTAAAGCTCTCACGAACTTGATGGCACACTTTACTTTACTTGCCCTTAATAAACTTGAACCACTGGGTCCTTCTTTGTTGCGTATATGCTTGCGCTTCATAAGTTGAAATTAGCAGAACCATGTTTCATGGGGAATGCTTTCAACATTGCACTTGTACTTAGTACCCCGTTGATATCATGTTCTTTTGCTTACAGATCCCGGCGGTGTGAAATAAAAGTGGAACTTGTAAGATCATGGAGTTTGTATGTGTGTTAGAGAAACGCATGGGCCGCTAGCCTAAGCCATGCCTAATCATGGTGGAAACTTGCAGCATCACCATAATGAGCACTCTATGAAGCATCCTCAATAAAAACCTATGCAAATAGCAAATAAAAAGATCGCTGAGATGCTCATTGTCTACTTGCCTTGTCATTTTGATTATGGGAAAGCTCCCGTATCATGTGCAAGAGGTACCCCGTTGGCGGTTCTTAATGATACACATGTACTTACAATGACAAGAGCTTACTCGTGACTGAAGTTGAGTAGCATGAGGATCAGTCTTCGTAAGTAAGGGGCATGAGATTTCGGTTTATAACTTGTCAAGCATATCCTCTTAGTTGTGTCACTTTAACCTTAATCACCTTCAAGATGCTTATGATAGGGGCAATGAGAGCTGAAAGCTATAAGTACCATAATTTTTGGAAGCTCTTTATGAGACTTGAATCCCTACTTCCTTTTACAAAGGCTTTCTTCCACCATTACATTGAGTCTCCACCTTCTATATTTATGCACTACTTTGAGAGCATAGTGGCCATTCTTAGTTCTATGTGCATTGTCCCAAGACTAGTTGATTGATGCATAACTTGTTATTCTTTGTTTGAAACTTTTGTATCTAGTCACTCTTATGAACTTTGAAGGTGTCCTATGCATTTATATTTTCTACACTATAAGGGACAAGCTGAATACTATTATGCTATGTTTTCTTTATGTGAAACAAACAAACATCTTGCAAAGCATTGTTATTCATGAATCTTTTGTTTGTGCCTTTTCATGTTGGATCATAGTTTCTTTGTCTTATTGCTAGAACTTTGTCTTTCATGTTATGATTGAAGTAATATGATCCCAGCTTTGAATGTTTTTACAAATACTTTGATCAAGTCTTTGATGGTGCATGTCACCTCAAAAATTATTCTTTCTTTTTATCACTTACCTACTCGAGGACGAGCAGGAGTTAAGCTTGGGGATATTAATACATTGCAAATGTATCTATAATTTTTGATGATCCATGCTTGCTTTTATCTACTTTCTTGTGTTTTGTCCACACTTTGGAGTACTTTTCATATGATTTCTTGGATTAACCTATTAACAAGTGCCACAGTGCCAGTTGCCTATTTTCTGCTATTTTCGGTTCCAGGAAAGTCAGAAAATCAATATTCTCGGAATTGGACCGGACAAAAGCCAAAGTTGATATTTTCCCGGAAGACTCACGGAGCCAGAAGGAGAGTCGGAAAGGGGCCACAGGGTGGCCACACCACCCCATGGCGCGGGTCCCCCCAGGCCGCGCCAGGGCATGGTGTGGGCCCCCTGGCCGCCCACCGACCTTGCCCTCTAGCCTATAAGAAGCCTCCCAAGGCATAAACCCTAGATAATCAAGCCTCCAGCCACGAAAAGTTCTGCAGCACCGCCGCCACCGAAGGGGAGATTCGGGGGACAGAAAGTCTTTGTTTCGGCACCCAGCCGGGACGGGGAAGTGCCCCCGGAGCCATCTCCATCGATCTCCACCACCATCTACATCATCGTTGTTGATTCCCATGATGAGAAGGGAGTAGTTCTCTCTCGAGGCTAAGGGTTCTACCGGTAGCTATGTGTTCATCTCTCTCTCTATGCATGATCATATTGTGATCATGAGCTTTGTAATCAAGTAGATCTACCTTGCTACTCAAGTGCTTTAATAGATCTCTGCTCTTCCCATGTGTGTGAAAGTGACAGCGTGCACACCGTGGTGGCACTTAGGCTAGAGATTACAAATACTTGTTATGAGTTATATTTGGAGTTGGATGCCTTTATGAAATTATGGTGTTTGTTGGACCTATCTAGTGCTCAAGGTGACAGTGTGGGGTTTTCTAGATGGGAAAGGCTTACTTTAAGGTGTGTTGTTATAGCCCTACCATGGATTAGAGTGTCCAACCAGAGAGTAGTTAAGAGTAGTATCATAAAGAGAAGATATCTATATGAGAGTGTTCACTAGTGAAAGTATGATCCCTAGGCCTTGTTTCTAAGCATTGAAACACCGTTTGCAACTAGATCTGTTACATGTTTGCTTGCTTCCATCTTTATTTTAGTTTGCCTTTAGTCTCTTTCACGCCATCAAAGTATTTTCTAACACCGTTATCTTATATCCATACCACTTGTATTTCACCATCTCTTTGCCGAACTAGTGCACCTATACACCTGACAAGTGTATTGGGTGTGTTGGGGACACAAGAGACTTCTTGTATCTTGATTGCAGGGTTGCTTGAGAGGGAATACCTTTGACCACTTCCTTCCTGAGTTCGATAAACCTTGGGTGATCCACTTAAGGGAAAACTTGCTGCTGTTCTACAAACCTCTGCACTTGGAGGCCCAACAACTGTCTACAAGAATAGAAGTGCATAGACATCAGTCCTCTCACCATGTTCTTCAGCCCAAGTTGGCGTAGTGCTTGAAAATTTAGATGCCCAAAGCGAGCGTGCCACTTCCATGCCAATTCATATTGTCCATGAGACAAACTGGGTCGGCACGTGCTATATCAAGGATATACATCCTATTTCTTGCCCTTTTTTACTTTCAACAGCAAGATCCTCTGCCGATCATACCCCCATAGGTATCCATTTCAAGCACAATCTTGCACCCTCGTTCTTCAAGATGACCTAGACTTATGATGTTGCTCTTGAGCTTGGGTATATAGTACACATCGGTTAACACCTTATGATGACCACTTTTTGAAACAAACAGAACTGTACCCCGTCCATGAATTTCAACTATCGTTTCATCACCGAAGCGCACTGTTTCTCCTACCATGGGATATAGTTCAACAAATTGAGACTTTTCCCCGGTCATGTGATTACTGGCGCCAGTATCTAGGTACCAAATACTGATGCCGATCTGTCATCTCTTTCTGTCATGAAGATATACTTTTTCTTTGACAAGGGTGACCGTTTCTGCAACTTGCGCCCCTGAAGGTTTCACTACCTCCTCATGTAGTTCGCACACTTCCAGCATCATCAGGCCATCACCATCATCACCCTTTTCAGCAATTAAAGCTTTCTCTTGTAGGGGCTTTCGGTAGTCAGACTTGAAGTGCCCATGAATACTACAATTGTGACACTTTACTTTCTTGATGTCAAATTTTCTCTTTGGCTGAGCTGCGCCCTCCTCTTGCTCTCCATTGCCTTTCTTGGGTGCTTTCGGTTTCCACTGCCTTTTGCCATTTTTGCCTGAATTGTTACTCGAGCTGCCATGTTTTTCTTTTGACCAGGCCTCCCATTGCTGCTTTGTGAGCATCAGATGTTCACCCTCCTCTGAATCATTGACACTCATGCGAACCCTTGTGTTGTGAGCTTTGAATCGGCCGACTAGATCTTCTATTGTCAGAGTCTTCAGATCCAAACACTGCTCAATCGACGTGATGATCGGTATATAACGTGATGGGGCTGCACGCAAGAACCGCCTCACTACCGACACATCTTCTAGCTTCTCCCCATACCCACGGATCGAGTTCACCATGGCAACAACCCGGGTTGAAAACTGATCTATGCTTTCGTCAGATCCCACGCTCAGATTTTCATAGCTCTTCATCAGAGATTGGAGATTCGCCTCTTTTACTCGATCATGGCCCTCATGCAGTACCTTGATCGTTGCCCATGCCCCCTTCACCGTTTTCTTTCCGACTAGATGTTGCATGACGTCCGGAGGTACCACAGAGTACAGAGCAGTTAGGGCTTGACGATCCTTCACGTACTTCGGCCCACCCTTGACATACTTACCGCCGTCGGGATCTATTGCTTCCCAGTTCTCCTGCGTCTCCATGGCAACCTCCATGTTTATCGCCCAGAGGGCGTAGTCCGCACGATCCAGTTAGGGGTATAGCGCCACCCCCACCATCGCCCGTTCTTTCGGCGCTGCAGCCGCCGCGCTGCTCTCCCTTCCTTGCGCACCACCAACGCCATGACCTCTCGTGTTCTTTCCGAGGATCACGAATGTAGTACCGAGGCTCTGATACCAACTGACAAATTTCCTCCGATGGGCAACCTCTCTACTCCATGGGCAACTTTTAGACTAACTATATCCATGGGCAACCTCTCTACTCCTCTAGGTGGCAAATTTCCTCCGATGCAAACGCCTCAAAGATCTGCTCCGATGTTTCTATTCTTGCGCTTGCGACTCTGAAGTCCGCCAACCTATGACTACTGCACAGATCAAAGCTGGTATCAGAGCCTCGCACGTCGTGGTCTGTGGAAATAGACAGTGGTAGCAAGGTAAACATGTATGAATTCAGTCAATGTTACACTAGAGAAAAAGTGACGAAGTGAACCTTTAAAACTTTTGGTGATAAACCTGAATGATGCCAGATTCTGGATGCTGCCTATCACCACTGTTTTCCTAGCAGCGTTATTGCCACATTCAGCATGCTGACCTTCATTCACAGGCTGAGGCTGAGTCTGACCCAACCGTTGGTTCCGCCTCATAGATCTCCACTTCAAGTACTCTACTAGCAGTGACTTCGTACTGATTGCAATCCCGAACCCAGTGGACGAGGAGAGTAGGATCGTAAGGAGTGGATTCACTCTTAGCTGCAAGATTTGTGATAGTATCAAGAGGTGAGTCAAGCGCATTATATGCACCAGTTGTAATTAAGGAAGAAGCTTCATACCACGTTGTAAAAGAAATGAGAAAAGAGGATCACCTCACGTATATATCATTCCTTTGTAGGTTGAAAATGGTAAGGAACTTTCCGTCGGTTTTCGAAGAAAATGAAAATGGAGAGTTAAAACCGGAAACGGAAGCGATATTTGGTGGAGGACAAAAAAAAGGAATATTATATACGGAAACTAAAAAGTAAACGAGAGAGCCATTCCCAGCGAAAACGAAAACGATAAGGAAATTCCGGATAAACAAATAAGAAAACTTCCGAAATAGCCAGACTCATGTACAAAATAGTACCTTGCATCGTGATTTCTATTACAAAATATATAAGAGGATCACCTCCTATATATCATTCCTTTAGACCATGTAAGACTCAAGACCCTCTATATAATATATTCCCCATGTTCCATAATATAAATCTTTTTAGCAAGCTGTTTATATTATGGAACAGATGGAGTAATTGTTTGACCCAACAAAGTCTCATATTTTTTCTGGTGGTAATAAAAAGTTATGGGAGGCAAGGAATGATACCGTGAAAGTTAGGACACGATTTGGATTCAAGGGTAATATATTAATATCGCGAAGATAGCAATTACACCCGGTCTCTGTAACAACACAGTGCCCTAATGGCAATAAAAATGCACAAAACTAAAAAAGTAAAGCGAAATTATAAAAAATCTCACTACAGTGATCTATTCCTTTTAACAACAGACTAAACACCACCAGGACAACACCAGAAATCCAACTTCTCCAAAAACGACTCCACCAAGAGGAAACAGTGTGCAGACGCCGTTGTCACCCGATCATAGATCATAGGTTTTCACCCTAGAGAAAAACCCGAGCTCTCAAAACAATGCCTTCAACAAGACTATTGCCAGACACGACCAATTAAGGTTAGACCTTGGGTTTTCACCATGAAAGGTTAGACACTGAACTTCTCCTCACTCCCACTTTTCGATGTAGCTTCTACAAGTCATGAATCACCAAGCCAATTTATCATGGCCACCAAGACTCGAACAACCATTACTAGTTCTCAGATCTCGGCTTTCATGACATCCTCCGCAAACTGCCTTTACCATGGAACTAAAGACATTTCCCACGATGGCAACAAACTACATAGCTTCGTCTCGCTCCATCTGAAACCAAACGGTCAGAAAACACTATTGCACGCAACCAAATCCCTGATCCGGTAATCTCCAGGCATGATTCGCCTAAGGTAGTTCGTCGATGGAGCCTTCCGGGACTCGAAACTCCGGCCAGATCAATGAAGGCAGGAATCAAGCAGATCAACGTCTTGACATGAGAGGAACCCTATGACCATCGCCTTTATTAGAACAAGTATCACTTCATAATTGGGTGATTATAAAGATGGCTTTCAAGTATCTCCAATGGTATTGTAGTGTTGCATGAATCAAGAGTGGGAGTTATCACTCCAAGTGTTGGAGAGATATCTCTGGGCCCTCTCGATAATGTAGCACCATAAAGTTTGCAAACATGTGACTAATGGTTTTAATCATAGGGATTCTACATCACGGAAAGTGTAAACAAAACCTACCGGTAACGATATTGAACTAGGTATAGTGATATCGATGATCCAATCTCGGGCAAGTAATATATCACAAGACAATGAGAACTGGATACCAGATTAATTGAATCCTCGACATTATGGTTCAACTGATAAAAGAACTTCGTTGAATATGTAGGAACCAATATGGACATCTCGTTCCTGCTAATGGTTATTGACTGGAGAGGTGTCGTGATCATGTCTCCATGTTCTCGAACCCATCAGGTCAGCCACTTAACGTTTAGTGTCGCTAGGTTTCATCGAGGTAATAGATGGTTTGATCAAATGTAGATTCAGAGTCTCGTATGAGATACTCGATATAACGAGGAGTTCTGGAATGGTCCGGAGGTAGGAAAAAAGTATATGAGTGGAAGGTTTTGGTTCCTGGATTAATTCGAGATAGTTTCAAAAATATTCATGATTGACCTAGAAGGTTCCAGAAGGTTCTGGAGTGGGTCCCACCTATTCATAAGGGTACATGGCACTCTAGTCTACATGGTCCAGGGCGCCACAGCCCTACAATGGACCATGCGCCCCCCTACTTGGGGAAACACTAGCTGCCCCAAACCCTAGGAGAGGAGGGGAGGGCTCCCTCCTCTGGCCGCTACCCCTCCCTTGGAGGAGGGACAAGGGCTGGTCAGCCCCATCCCCCTGGCCACCTATATAATGATGGGTAGAGGAGGCACAACATATACCCTTGAAGGCGCTGCCTCCCTCTTCGCCTCCCTCTCTCTCCCGCGTAGACGCTTAGCGAAGAGATGCACAACTTCTCCACCATATATCCAAGCATTGTTGTTATTCTACTAGGACATCACGAAGCTCTTCTCACTCGCTTGTAGGATTAATAAGGAGTGACATAGGTATGACTACTCGGGTACCTATGATTTGCTATCCAGGCCCGAAGAAAGGCTTACGGCCCATGAAGAGTCAATATGATGGCCCAAAAGGAGCAACCAACAAAGGTTGTAGTTGTATTAGGAAAGAGGAAAGAGGACCGATATCGTGTTGGTATTGTAATCGCGTATATATAACCTATCCGCACAGCTTTGAGACCCGGTCTATTATATATAGGACGAGAGAAGCCTAGGTAAAGGATATCGAACAATCCCCAAGCAATTTGTAATAGTGTGATTCACCAAATATTCAGGCGACTTTGACTCCATTGTTCTTCTAACATCTGATGAAATCCCCAGCACTCTCTTTTGCACAAAAACCCTAAGTCCTTCCTCATGGACATTGCCGAGATCACACCTCATCAATTGGCGCCGTCTGTGGGAAACTTGAACGCTGGAACGATGGATTCGGCAGAACTCCCTTTTCCAAGAAGCAACCCAACAAAAGTGGTTCCACGCCCTCCCACCCCTATGGTAGTACCCGCTGAATTCAACAGCGGATCCGATCTAATCATCAGAAGCTTCCACTTCCAAGTAGAAGACCCCCAAGAATCACACCCTTTGGCACCGATTACATCATAACTGTCGGTAGAAAAGACTGCGCTTACAGCGATACCAGCATTATCTGTCAGATCCTCCATGTAGTTCACGGCAGAAATCGAAGCACCAGAAGAAAACAAGCAAGATGAGATAGATCTGGGGGATCTTGATGGTCTTTACGATAATCTCTCCTTCGGATGAGAGCCCCCATTAACTCCACCACACAGAACAAGCCCAGCAAACTCTGAACCTGAGGAAAGCACTGAAAGCATCGATTTCGTGATAAGGATGGCCGAAATCTACCCAGAACAGAAAACAATGGATTTCACTGACCCACCCGACAACATCTCCCTCGGTTCAGATGACATTGACACAAGCCCATACATGACGTGCCACCAAGTGTGCATGGTCAACAGGAATACCTCGACACCACGCGATTCTAACGGTAACCCTATCCTCGACCCCAATGATATTTTATCGGATGACAATGCAGGAAACCACATCAACGAAGGGGGCCACATAAACGGGAGAGAAGCAACGAACAATCACATAGTCCCAGGAGGAAGAGTAGAACCAAACGGGGAAGAAAGGCGAACTCTTTGGCTACCAGCGGTGGCATGGAAAAAGGCCAGGGAAGCAATTTCGGGTGCAGTTCCAATGACAGCCGACGCCTCACACGAAGATTTATTAGCATATCAATACTTGCTTCACCATAAGAAGAGAGACCTACTAAGGATGCAGAGGCAAATCGACAAAAGAAAGAGGTTAGCCGATGAATCCAGCATACGACGGGCACAACTAAGCTCTACCCAAAGGTCTGGGAGAACCGCCAGGAAGGGGAACATCTCGATTGTAGAATATACCCGAAACAGAAAGGAGCACATTGATCCGAGACCTTGATCTATCGTTTATATCGGTAGATCAAGCAGGAAACATCAAAGCAAAAATAGCTCAAGCAGCTATTGTGGCCGCACAAACATACCTGATCACAACTCAACCCGCACCCGACGATCCTCGTGCAGATCTTCACCATTCCACCCTGATGAACCTCAGCATGGTAGGAGCAACTCTCGCACAAGCAAAACAAGGAATTACGCATCAAGCCGATAGATCCCTGCGCCATCATAGCATCCCTCGGCAAGCAGGGCACACCCGACGATCGCGATCCCCACATCAGGAACATCTTTCAGGACTAGAGCCGTGAAGTAACACAAGAGACAAACACCGCAACCGAAGATACCACGACGGTGACAAAGAAGATGACTGATGGCCCAAAATATATTCGAGCTCGTTGGGGAACCCCAAGAGGAAGGTATGATGACCACATCAGCAAGTTTTCCCTCAGTTATGAAACCAAGGTTATCAAACCAATAGGAGCAAGGAAACACCTCCAAGGTGTTGTTTCCAACTTAGAATCCTACACAACACTACCACATAACTTTGCCCCCAACTTATAGTGAGGTTGTCAATCTCACCGGTTTTGCTGAAAACAAAGGATTAAACGTATTGTGTGGAAGATAGTAATAGCTTGCAGAAAGTAAATAGAAATAGTAAATAGATTGTAGATTGATGGTAAAAGAATGGACCGGGGTCCATAGTTCACTAGTGGTGATTCTCCTTAAGATAGATGACATGTTGGGTGAACAAATTACAGCGGGGCAATTGACAAATATCGAGAAAGCATACATGCATATACTAATCATCTTGACTCCTATGAGATTTGATTGGGCATTACAACATTATACATAGACCGTAATCCAACTGCATCTATGACTAATAATCCACCTTCAGGTTATCGTCCGAGCCCCCTCCAGTATTAAGTTGCAAGCAACAGATAATTGCATTAAGCAAAGTGTGTAAAGTAAACAATATGATTGTTCTATGAACAAAGGATTGTTGTTTTCTTCCTAGTAGCAGCAACACATCTAGTACCTTAGAGATTTCTGTCACTTCCCCAGATTCCTAGAGGCATGAACCTACTATCGAGCATAAATACTCCCTCTTGGAGTTGCTAGCATCTACTTGGCCAAGATAGCTACTAACAACGGAGAGCATGCAAGATCACAAATAACAAAGACATGATAGAATCAACAATCAATCTGAAATAGCATCTCAATACCCATCGGATCCCTGCAAACACAACATGTAGGATTACAAATAGATGATCTTGATCATGAACGGAGCTCACAAGATCTAAACATGATAGCACAAAGTAGGAGAACCAACCATCTAGCTACTACATGGACCCGTAGTCCAAGGATGAACTACTCACGCATCACACCAGAGGCAGTCATGGTGATGAAGAAGGCCTTCAGGGTGAATTCTCCCCTCTGGCAGGGTGCCGGGAAGAGCTTCAGATCCCTCCCGATCTAGGGATGGAGATGAGGACGGCTATAGACACTTTCGTGGAATTTTGATCGGGTCCTTAGGGTTTCTGTATCGGAGGCTTCTTATAGGAAAGAGGGGAGGCCGAGGGGGTGCCTGAGGCGGCTGTACCCCCACAGGCGCGGGTCAGGCCTGGCCGCGTGGCCAAGGGGTGTGGCCCCCTCGAGGCCCCTCTCTATCTTGTCTTCTGGCTCCGTGTTCTCCTCGGTGAAATATTGACTTTGGCTTTTGTCCCGTCCAATTCTGAGCATATTCATTTTCTGGCTTTTCTAGAACCATAAACAGCAGAAAATAGGCAACTAGCACTGTGGCATCTTGTTAATAGGTTAGTTCCAGGAAATGTGTAAAAATACTCTAAAGTGTGGACAAAACATAAGAAAGTAGATATAAAACAAGCATGTAACATCAAAATTTATAGATACGTTTCCAACATATCAACATCCCCAAGCTTAACTCCTACTCTTCCTCGAGTAGGTAAGTGATAAAAAGAAAGAATGATTTTTTAGGTGACATGCACCTTGATAATCTTGATCAAGGCATTTATAACATTGATAGCTGGGATCATAGTACTTTAACATAGCATGAAAGATATAGTTCTAACAATAAGACATAGCAACTATGTTGTAACATGAAAAGGTACAAACAAAAGATTCATGAATAACAATGCTTTGAAAGACGTTTGTTCGTTTCACATAAAGAAAACATAATGATAATGGTATTCAGATTGTCCCTCATAGTGTAGAAAAACATAAATGCATAGGACACCTTCAAAGTTCATAAGGGTGACTAGATACAAATAGTTTAAGAACAAGCAATATCAAAGTTATGCATCAATCGACAAGTCTTGGGACAATGCACATTAAACTAAGAATGGCCACTATGCTCTCTTAATAGGTGCATAAAGATAGAAGATGGAGACTCAACATAAAAGTAAAAGAAAGTCCTTCATAGAAGGAAGCAGGGATTCAAGTCTCATAAAAAGCTTCCAAAAATTATGGTACTTATTAGCTTTTGGCTCTCATTGCCCCTATCATAAGTATCTTGAAGTGATTAAGGTTAAAGTGAACAAACTATGGAGTATATGCTTGACAAAGTATAAGTTGGCAATCTCATGTCCCTTGAATACGAGGGCCGCTCCTCATACTATTCAAGTTTAGTTACCGGTAAGTTCTTATCATAGTAAGTACATGTGTATCATAGAGAACCACCAACGGGGTACCCCTTGCCCGATGATACGGAAGAATCCCCATATCAAAATAACAAGGCAAGCAGACAATAAGCATCTCAGCAATCTTCTTATTTACCATGGGAAAATGGTGCATTTTCTCTCTTTTCTCTTTTCTCATCTTTTTTTCCTTTTTTCTCAATCTCTATCTCTTTTTTTATAAGAAGAATGCTTCATAGATTGCTCATTATGGTTACGCTGCAGGTTTCCACCATGATTAGGCATGGATTAGACCAGTCGCCCAGGCGTTTCTCTAACACACATATATAACTCCATGGACTTACAAGATCCCCTTTCATTTCACACCGACGACATCCATAAACAAAAGAGCATGATATCAACTGGGTACAATGTACAAGTGCAATGTTGAAAGCGTTCCCCATGACAGCATGGTTCTGCTAATCCCTAATGTATAAGTGCAAGCGTATACAACATAGATGACACAATGATTCAAGTTTATTAGGGGCAAGAAAAGTAAAGTGTGCCATCAAGTTCGTGAGAGCTTTAATCCCTAATTTTCACATAACAAGTTTAATTCGGAAGGTAGATAAAAATATGAATATACTTGGAATAGCAAGCGCTAATAGGTAGGTATGGTGGACTCTTTGGAATAACTTGGTTTTATTTGGAGTTGGATGCATGAGTGGAACTCATACTTGGTTATGGAGGCTAGCAAAAGACTGGGAGCGACCAACTAAGAGAGAAATAATGGCCATAATCATGCAAAACGACAAAACATCATTAATTAAAGCATAAAGTGATATTACAAGTCGAAAACTAAAGGATCATAGAGGCTATGGTGACTTGGTATAGTCATAACATGGTGTGAGCATGAGCCAAGTCAACCCAAATAAAGCATCAAAGGAGAATACCACAATACTATGTTTTAATATGCTAAAACAACGCATGATTCTTTCAAGGCACATTAAGCAATCTCAATTTTTTATAACATGTGAAGCTACAGCAAAAATCACTAAGCATAAAGCCAAAACAATACCAAGCATGACATGACAAAGCATAGCTCACAGTCAAAAACAAGACTCCTTTTTACCACTTAAGCATGAACTTTTCCTACTCTTTCCCAATCCAAACCAACTTATTTGAAAACTAATGTAAGAATGAGGGGGTCCAACCAATTTATTCAAGCAAACTAAGCAAACAAAAACCAAAAACAAAAGCGAAGATGCTCCAAGAATAACACAACTGCGCATGAAACAGTAAAAATGAAGTGTTTAGAAGCAACCTGAGATTTTTATTGATGAAGAAGGAGATGCCCAAGGCATCCCCAAGCTTTAAAGCTTGTACTTCTTGGATATTTATTCGGGTGGCACGGGTGGCATCCCCAAGCTTGATATTTTGTCCATTCTTCATCTCATTACATCATTCTTTCCCTATACCTGAAAATTTCCTTCATACAAAACTTCACACAATCTTCATTAGCAACATTAGTGCACTCAAAATAACAAGTATTTTGGTTTAGTTTCAACACAAGTAAAACTTACATTAAAACACAAGCTACTATAGCAATTCCCTCAAAAATCTCAATTTTCCCAAAAAGAACCCAAAAGGAATCAACAGGAAGCAAATGCAAATAATGGCAGAAATCTGTCAAAACAGACCAGCAGAGAGAAACTGATTTTTTCAATGACCTTCTGTTGCTCAAATCGAAACGTGTTGACATAAGGAAAGTTGGATAAGAACCTGAGGCATAAGCACAAAAAATTACAGCTTAAACCGACCAACATAGATTTTTCATGAATTTTTACAGCGAAGCACAAAAATCTGTTTCGGGACAGCAACTTTCCCAAGCATTACTTCTCTCTCATTAGAGGTTACTCTTGGCACAAAAACCACACAAAAATGATAATGAGGGTTTATTACAGAGGTAATAACTTCCAAGACTCAACTAAAACTTTTGAGTTATTTTCCAATAAGTACTTTTCTTTAACGCCTTTAAGTTAGGCATAAGAAGCAAGAAAAGAAACAAGTATTCTCAAATGAAGAAGCATTAAGAGCAAATTTTGTTTTCATAGGAGAGACAAAAGGAATCTTCTCTCTCTTCTTAGGGAAGTGTTCTATACCTTTCTTGAGTGGAAATTTATATTTAATGGTGCCTTCTTTCATATCAATAATGGCACCAATAGTTCTAAGAAAAGGTCTGCCCAAAATAATAGGACAAGAAGCATTGCATTCAACATCCAAAACATAGAAATCAATGGGGACATAGGCAATTTTAACCATAATAAGAACATCATTAACACTCCCAATGAGATTCTTTTTAGCATTATCATCAAGTGGGACATTTAAATAACAATCTTCAAATGGTGGCAAATCAAGCATTTCATAAATCTTTATAGGCATAATAGAAACACTACTATCAAGATCACATAAAGCTTTGAGATCAAAATCATTCACTTTCATATTAATGATGGGTTCCCAACCATCTTCTAATTTCATAGGAATAGAAGCTTTATGCTTCATCTTTTCTTCTTTAATTTTTATGAGGGCATTAATAATGTGTTTTGTAAAGGCCATATTCATAGCACTAGCATTAGGACTTTTAGCAAGCTCAAAATTAATAATTACTTCAGAGATATTTCAACCATCAAGATCAAAATTATAATTATCATCTAAAGTAGTAGAGCTATTGTTTCCCATATTTCCATTGGGTTTACTAGCTTCAACATTAGTGGTAGTGATAGTATAAATACTATTTCTAGCAATTTCATCTTCTCTTTCCCACTTAGCATGCAATTCAGCTAATAGTCTAAAAAATTTATCAATTCTAACTTGTATGGCATTAGTAGAAGCAAAGGGATTTTCAATAGTTTTAGGTTTAGCAGCTATTTTATTAATCAAAGAGGATTGTGCTTCAGACAAAGATGATATATTTCTTTCAGCATTAGAAAGTTTTAATTGCAGACTAGGAATTTCCCTATTTAAACTCTCAAGTTGATGACTAATATTTTTCAAAATAGTAGATTGTTCCTCCATGGGTTTAGTAAATAATTTATTCTGCTCATATTGTGTTGGGTCTGCAGCATAGAAAAAAAATTTTCCTACGATGAGAATTATATGCCAAGATCTATCTACTAGGTACAGAGCAACGGGTGGACATACATCCATCGAGAACTTACCATCGAAGACAACGAGTTTTGTTAACGAGTAGGAACCCGTGGTTGATGTAGTCGTACACTTGCCGATCTCAAGATCGTGATGAAGTCCAGCAGGTCCGGCTCAAGCACGTCCATCAGATCCAGCTCCAGCACCACCAAGTCCAGCACCGCAAAGCAGCGGTGCATCCGTGATCGCACACACGTCCGGTACCCCGACAACCTCCGTCCCTCGCTCCAGCAAAGCAACGGAAGGAGCAACTCCTTTCCAGATAAAGCCACCGGGAGCATGTATCTCGCTAATCCGAGACCATGGGGGAAGAATACTAGAGGGGGAGAGAGATCCTTCACAAGGAGGTGTAAGGAAGAAGGAGTGAGAGGGGGGCCTTTTATAGGAGGAGGGGAGGGTGTCCCTTCACCTCCCCCATTCATGTGGTGGTAACCCCCTCCACATTAAAATGCCCCTTCACATTCTCTTTTAAAGTTTCCACTTTTAAATGCATTAAATTTCTCCATATTTAATGCTCTCTCATTTAATAAAACTCTTTTATTAATTTTATTCAGAATTTTGTTAATTACTTTAATTAACAAACATTAACATAAAACCCCCTTCAACATTTCAATATTACATACAAAACCAATTTCAGCAATTTCGCCTGAAATAGTTTCTGTGTCTATTGAAATAATTCCAGCGCTTTCTTAAATATTTATCTGAAACATATTTGCTCCAAATGGTGTCGGTATCCCTTAAGTGTGTCACCCTATGGTTCACGAATAATGCAGACATGATCGAGACCCCTCTCCGATGAATAATCAGCAGTGGGACCTAGAGATCCATACTGACTCCCACATATTCAACGATGACTCTTGTGATCGTGTGAACCTTTAACGTCGTAACTAAATCCCTTTGTCTCGCGATATATTACATGTCCGAGATTCGATCATTGGCATCCAAATACCTAGTTTGATCTCGTTAGTGACATGCACTCTGTTCTCGTTCTCGTGATATAACATTCTAATGATCACATCACTTGCTTGCAAGCTATTTCAATGTGATATCACCGAGAGGGTCCAGAGTATATCTATCCGTCATCGGGATGGACAAATCCCACTCTTGATCCATGAGCCGCAACATAACACCTTCGTAGCACTGAACCCACCTTTATAGTCACCCTGTTACGGTGTGACGTTTGATGTTATCAAGGTACTCTTCCGGTGTTAGCAATTAACATGATCTCATGGTCTAAGGACTAATATTACTTCGTATGATGTTATAGCAATATAAACATAATGACTATGATCGTAATGCTATACTTCGGATGAATGTTCATCACATCATTCCACCAATGTTGTGACCTTGTTATTAACAACATCCAATGTCCATGATCAGGAAACCTTGATCATCTTGTTAATCAACAAGCTAATTTATATGAGAGGCGGTACTAGGAACTTTGTATTTTGTTTATTAAACACACATGTATTAAAGTTTCCAATTAATACAATTATAGCATGCAAAATAAACATTTATCATAAACATGGAATAAGATAATAACCACTTTATTATTGCCTCTCGGGCATATTCCCTTTAGTCTCCCACTTGCACTAGAGTCAATAATCTAGTTTGAAAACTTTGCGTACTGAACACCTATGGTTTTCTGGTGTTGCATATACGTGATTGCTAGTGGTTAACATAATCTCCGGATCTGACAGTTTCAGGTCCGTGTGTATTTGCATGTCATTGCGTCTCTACGCATCACTCATTCTCAAATGAGATGGCATTGTATAAATTTTGGTCCTTTGGTGAGACCTTTAGTTCATTCAGGTTAAAATATGTTGATATTATTGTCATACAATATATCTTGATAGTATTAGCTCAATTTGAACCACACCTAGTTTTATAACAAACTACTTAACACAAATGCCCTCCTTTGCTGCCACTATTGCAGTCATATACTTAGCCTTTTGTTGTAGTATCTGTCACAATGTTTCAACTTTGGAACTTATCCAAATCCATCATGGAACATCCTTTCCATTACATTGTGCCACCCATAGTCTAAATTGAGATAAATTTAATTTGTATCTTGTGACAAAACTAGTATCAGTGTAACACTTTACAATGAACTACCTTTAACTATTTGTCACTTATACATGATATATTCTTAGTTCTTCCAAAGCTCATAAGAATATCTTTACTATCTTCCAATGATCATCTTATGAATCATTCTGGTATGTGCTCATAACATTTAGAGCATAGGACATATCTAGATATATACATATCAAGGTATAATCGATCAAAATCTTCATGTGATTTTACTCACCAAGTGTTGAAACACTTGAATCTTGATACAATCATTTCCATGCAGCAAGAACCTTTCTTGTTGTTTCCATATTTAACCCTTTCAATATCTCATATATGTACGTCTGGCATAACCATATTAGCGCCTCAATCTATCCATATAGACATTGATGCCAAATATTCCGGTTTTTCCCAAGTCTTTCATCAAAATCTTATTTCAATGAAATTCTTAACTTGTGTCAATACAAGATACATCATTTCCAATCAACAATATGTCCTCTACATAATGTATTAGAAATATGTCTCAGCGCTCCCACTTAATTTCTTGCAAATGCAAGCATCTTCATCATCTCCGATGAATTTAAACTCTTTTAACAGTTTCATCATGGTGAAGATTCCAACTCCACTATGCTTACTTCAACTATTGAAGTTTGCACGCCCTTTTAGCACCCTTTGAATTAACAAAACCCTTCGGACCGTGTCTTGTACACGTCCTAGGTAACCATTCTATTAGAAGAACATTTTTTGTTTATTCAACTACCATATACCAAATTATATGTAGTGTTTGCTACATTAATCCGTCAAGACTAAATATCGCTATGAAAGATCAAATCTTGTCATAGTCAACTCCTTCAACATTGTTGTAAACTTCTTTCCAATATGTCGACTATTTCATAGATGTTAAACATCCATGTCTATTTCTTTATAGATCCAAACACGACCGATAGGCTTCACGCCTTTCAGGAGGGTCTTCCAAGTTCAGAAACTTGATTTCTTGTGTATGGATACTATCACGGATTCTATGACTTCTAGTCATTTTATGGAGTCAAGGCCCATCATCGCTTATTTGCATGTAGTCGGTTCATCATTGTCAAAACAATAACGACTTTCTTATCAAATCACACTATTTGATTCTTACCGACCCACATGGTTCAATAGGAACTCTAATCTCTGAGATCACACCCTTTGTAATCACGGGAGCCATGAGCATTGTGGCTGCCACCAGGACACTTTCCGGCACTGCGCTACTTAGCACATATAGCTAAGGTTCAACAACCTTATCAAAGTTCTATTGTCCTCCCACTTAACTTTTTATGAAAAATTCCTTCTTAAGAAACTTGATGTTCCAAGTAATAAACTCTTTTGTCCTTGGTGTTATAGAGAAATTCCCAACAAATTCTTTGGGATAACCTACAAAGACGTGCTTATCCGACTTTGGTTGTAAACATTTTACTTATGAATAGCATACCAAAATTTAAGAAAAGACAATTCGGGTTTTATCCCTAACCATAACTTATATGGTGTCATTTCAACGGATCACGATGGTGCTCTTTTCAGTGTAAAAGCGGTAGTCTCTAAAGCTTCAATCCTTAAAACATAATGGCAGTTTTATAAATGACACCCTTGATCTTACCATGTCAAACATGGTTTGATTTCATCTCTCGAATATACCATACTCCTATGGTTTACCGGGAAACACAAATCATGGAACAATTCCTCAAATCTTAGGTTTTGTGCTAAACATGTAACTCAAATATCTTCCTTTATGATCAAATCATAAACTCTTTTATTTTCTTGTTACAATGATTTTTCACTTCATCTTGAAAGTCTTTGAAATTTTTTCAAATGTTTCACACTTCTTCCTTATTAAGTAAATATATAGATATATTCACTTAAATTTTTTGAGAAAGCATATGAAGCAAAAAGATCCATCGCATATGGCTACACATAATGGACTGCGCACATCATCATGCACAATTTCCAATAAGCTAGTCATCGGTTCCTCTTTGGCGTATGAACGGAGTTTCAATTATCTCGAGGAAAGTCTCACAAGCATCAATTGATCAAAATCAAAGACTCTAAAAATCCATCAACATGGAGTTTCTTGATGTTTTCTTCCAATATAATTTACACAGCGATGTCACTTCATAAGTGATCTTCAATCATTTGTCTTGCGACATTTTAGCAATAGTGTTTATGGATGTGATTTCTCCCACTAGACTTTGTAAAAGTTCATCCATCCTTTATGGAATACGATAATTATTTGAACAACCATTCTTCTCGTAATACCGGAACAAAATAACAATTATTAAAACAAATCTTGAAGGCTAGGTTTGACGACAACGAAAACACAATAACACTTTATTTGTGTTCGATGAACATCATCACTTATTCTCTTGCTAGTTACTTAGGCCCATTGCAGTTCATGAATTGCGTTGTCATGTATGACACTTCATACGAACCAATTCGGTATCCTATACCGGTATCCAATACCTAAGAACCACATTGTTTAACAAGCAAGGAATACAACCATAACATGTATATCTTATATATACCCAAGCTGGACATTTCCAACTTTTTCTTTTCTACCAAATATTTTATAGATTCTCTTTCAGCAATTCCTTTTCCTTTTAAAAGAATCTATCAACATCAATTGTGGTGTCATTCACATGACACATAGTACAAAGCGTATATAGTCAAATACTAATACCTTTGGAATTGCACTTTGAAGTGGATCACCATCATCAAATGTTTGGTGTTCTTTCAAAAATCCATTCTTTAGTAATCTATTAGTGTAGTAAACATTTTACTTACATCTTCTATTCATCCTTATCATGACAACTTTCATGATCAAGCTACTATAGCCTATAAGGAAGAATCGCGAGTATAATATCAGTTCCCAAAACCTTTTTGATAGATTAGGACGCCTAGCGTCTCCAGCCTTCACAAATTCTCATACAATATGAGAACATGTATTTTGCTAAATTATACTCTATCATAATGCAACCAAAAAAAATTGTTTCAGATATCACAATATCTTTCACACATGATGGTTTCTGAAACAATTTTCAGCTCCAATATAATCTTGATATTAAAACAACTTTTGAATATCAATAATCATGGAGGCAAACATGATACTTTAGATACTAACATTGGAATCCTTACTCTTGATTTAATACTACTTATTAGACTTCATGGAGTAAATAGAGTTTGCTGAAAGTTTGCAATAGGACTTATAAACTTTAAATTGACATTCAAAACAATACGATACCAGTTCGTAAAGTAAATATCCAGAATTCTATAGTTCTATTATCTCAATTAAAACTAAGCATAAGGTAGTGAACAGACGCCAATGACTACAACAAATTATGCAAATTCACTTCGATTTAGTTTATGACAAATTGAGTTCGACTAATACAAATTAGAAATGAACTCCCACTCAAAAATGACATCCCTCGTGCCTTTTTGGTGATTACATGAACCAAATCCACTACACCAAGTCCGATCATCACGTGAGTCGGTGTATCTTCAAAGGCGAGCATCTATATGGGCATCATATCAACTATATGACTCATGCTTAACCTTTCGGTCCGTGTTCCGAGGCCATGTCTGTACATGCTAGGCTCGCCAAGTAAGAACCTTAGTATTCGCGTGTGTAAAACTGTCTTTCACCCGTTATATGAAAGCATAGAGTCGAGTACACCCGATTATCACGTGATGTCTCGAAACACGATCCACAAAACGATGCATATTTAAGGAAGAACACGTTTTATCTTGATATCTAAATGAGGGATCATCTTAAAATGCTACTAAAACGCCAAACTAGCAATATAAGATGCTAACATCTAATGTGTAAAGATGATATGGTCCATGCATTTGATCTCTATCATTTGCATCGTGGTATGATCTCTATCATTCCTTTGTGTGTAAGGCCAAGGTCTATGGAACTTACACGTTGAGTGTGTTGTAAGAGTATCTATCATACATCTACTTACAATGATACCATATCAAGACACTAGCCCAGCAATGATCTAAACTAGACACCTCTAATTTATCAATTGCAAGTTTTACGTGGCTTAGGGCTTTCGGAGATAGAATCGTTCTTACCTACGAACATGAACCACAACGAGGATAACCAAGTTATTAGCAACTCGTTGTAAATCAGACGTTGACTATAGTAGGAGAGACAGACACCCGCCAGCCACTTATGCAAAACAAGTTGCATGTCAGTCGTGGAACCGGTCTCATGTATGATGACATGTAAGGTTGGTCCGGGCCTCATCCCACTATGCCACCAATATCCAAAATACATAGAAGATGCAATGACATGATCATCATCCCCCACATATAAACATATGTGTACTACCTGTGCAAAGCACCTACGCATAGATCAGGCTCTGATACCACTGTTGGGTTCGCAACATAGAAAACAAAAAATTTCCTACGATGAGAACTATACGCCAAGATCTATCTACTAGGTACAGAGCAACGGGTGGACATACATCCATAGAGAACTTACCCTCGAAGACAACGAGTTTTGTTAACGAGTAGGAACCCGTGGTTGATCTAGTCATACACTTGCCGATCTCAAGATCGTGATGAAGTCCAGCAGGTTCGGCTCCAACATGTCCATCAGATCCAGCTCCAGCACCACCAAGTCCAGCACCACAAAGCAGTGGTGCATCCGTGATCGCACACACGTCTGGTACCCCGACAACCTCCATCCTTCCCTCCAGCAAAGCAGCGGAAGCAGCAACTCCTTTCCAGATAAAGCCACCGGGAACATGTATCTCGCTAATTCGAGACCATGGGGGAATAATACTAGATGGGGAGAGAGATCCTTCACAAGGAGGTGTAAGGAAGAATGAGTGAGAGGGGGGACTTTTATAGGAGGAGGGGAGGGTGTCCCTTCACCTCCCCCATTCATGTGGTGGTAACCCCCTCCACATTAAAATGCCCCTTCACATTCTCTTTTAAAGTCTCCACTTTTAAATGCATTAAATTTCTCCAAATTTGATGCTCTATCATTTAATAAAACTCTTTTATTAATTTTATTCAGAATTTTGTTAATTACTTTAATTAACAAACTTTAACATAAAACCCCCTGCAACATTTCAATATTACGTGTAGAACCAATTTCAGGAATTTCGCCCGAAACAGTTTCGGTGTCTATTGAAATAATTCCAGCGCTTTCTTTAATATTTATCTGAAACATATTTGCTCCAAATCTTGTCGGTATCCCTTAAGTGTGTCACCCTACGGTTCGCGAATAATGCAGACATGATTGAGACCCCTCTCCGATCAATAATCAGGAGTGGGACCTGGAGATCCATACTGACTCCCACATATTCAACGATGACTCTTGTGATCGTGTGAACCTTTAACGTTGTAGCTAAATCCCTTTGTCTCGCGATATATTACATGACCGAGATTCGATCATTGGCATCCAAATACCTAGTTTGATCTCGTTACCGACATGCACTCTTTTCTCGTTCCCGTGATATAACATTCTAATGATCACAACACTTGCTTGCAAGCTATTTCAATGTGATATCACTGAGAGGGCCTAGAGTATATCTATCCGTCATCGGGATGGACAAATCCCACTCTTGATCCATGAGCCTCAACATAACACCTTCGTAGAACTGAACCCACCTTTATAGTCACCCTGTTACGGTGTGACGTTTGATGTTATCAAGATACTCTTCCGGTGTTAGCAATTAACATGATCTCATGGCCTAAGGACTAAGATTACTTCGTATGATGTTATAGCAATATAAACATAATGACTCTGATCGTAATGCTATACTTCGGATGAATGTTCATCACATCATTCCACCAATGTTGTGACCTCGTTATCAGGAAACCTTGATCATCTTGTTAATTAACAAGCTAATTTATATGAGAGGCAGTACTAGGAACTCTGTATTTTGTTTATTAAACACACATGTATTAACATTTCCAATTAATACAATTATAGCATGCAAAATATACATTTATCATAAACATGGAATAAGATAATAACCACTTTATTATTGTCTCTCGGGCATATTCCCTTCATATTGCATTTGCATGAAGTTTTTAGTGGCTCTTTCAACTTCTACAATTCTCTCTTCACTAGGTATTCCAGGTTTACCATGATAACCATAAGTATTATTAGGAGGGTAAGGCCTATAGTTATTATTACCATAAGAATTGTTGCCAAAATTATTATTTCTAATAAAGTTCTCATGTCTACGCACTTCTATTCTTGTAGACAGTTGTTGGGCCTCCAAGTGTAGAGGTTTGTAGAACAACAACAAGTTTTCCCTTAAGTGGATCACCCAAGGTTTATCGAACTCAGGGAGGAAGTGGTCAAAGGTATTCCCTCTCAAGCAACCCTGCAATCAAGATACAAGAAGTCTGTTATGTCCCCAACACATCCAATATACTTGTCAGGTGTATAGGTGCACTTGTTTGGCGAAGAGATAGTGAAATACAAGTGGTATAGATAATTATAAGTGGTAACTGTGCCAAAAAATACTTTGATGGCGTGGAAGAGACTAAAGGCAAACTGAAATAAAGATGGAAGCAAGCAAACATGTAACAGATCTAATTGCAAACGGTGTTTCAATGCTTAGAAACAAGGCCTAGGGATCATACTTTCACTAGTGAACACTCTCATATAAATATATTATCTTCATGATACTACTCTGAACTACTCTCCGGTTGGACACTCTAATCCATGGTAGGGCTATAACAGCATACCTCAAAGTAAGCCTTTCCCATCTAGATAACCCCACACTATCACCTTGAGCACTAGATGGTTCCAACAAACACTACAATTTTCATAGAAACATCCAACTCCAAATATAACTCATAACAAGTATTTGTAATCTCTAGCCTAAGTGCCACCATGGTGTGCACGCTATCACTTTCACACACATGGGGAGAGCAGAGGTCTATTAAAGCACTTGAGTAGCAAGGTAGATCTATAGATTACAAGCTCATAATCTCAATAAGATCATGTATAGAGAGAGAGAGAGAGAGAGAGAGAGAGAGAGAGAGAGAGATGAACACATAGCTACCGGTAGAACCCTTAGCCTCGAGGAAGAACTACTCCGTCATCATCATCGGAATCAGCAACGGCGATGAAGATGGTGGTGGAGATCGATGGAGATGGCTCCGAGGGCACTTCCCCATCCTGGCAGGGTGCCGGTAAAGGAAATATGCCCTGAGAGGCAATAATAAAGTTGTTATTATGTATTCCTTGTATATGATAGATGTTTATTTTGCATGCTATAATTGTATTGATCAGAAACGTCAATACATGTGTGTTTAATAAACAAAAAGGGTTCCTAGTTATGCCTCTCTTATAGACTAGCTTGTTGATTAACAAGATGATCAAGGTTTCCTGATCATGGACATTGGATGTTCTTAATAACAAGGTCACAACATTTGTGAAATGATGTGATGAACATTCATCCAAAGTATAGCATTACGATCAAGTCATTATGTTTACATTGCTATAACATCATACGAAATAATCTTTATCCTTAGACCATGAGATCATGTTAATTGTTAACACCGGAAGAGTATCTTGATAACATGAAATGTCACACCGTAACTAGGTGACTATAAAGATGGGTTCAGTGCTACGAACATGTTATGTTGAGGCTCATGGATCAAGAGTGGAATTTGTCAATCCTGATGATGGATAGATATACTCTGGGCCCTCTCGGTGATATCACATTAAGGTAGCTTGCAAGCAAGTGATGTGATCACTCGAATGTTATATCACGGGACCGAGAAAAGAGTGCAAGTCAGTAACGAGATCAAACTAGGTATTTGGATACCGATGATCGAATCTCGGACATGTATTATAACAAGAGACAAAGGGATTAAATTACAAGCGTTAAAGGTTCTCACGATTACAGAAGTCATCGTTGAATATGCAGGAGTCAGTATGGACCTCCAGGTCCCGCTTCTGATTATTGATCTGAGAGGAGTCTCAATCATGTCTGCATTATTCGTGAACCGTAGGGTGACACACTTAAGATTTACCGGACACCATTTTGGAGCACATATGTTTCAAACGAAAGAATTGCAAAACGCAGGAATTGTTTCGATAGAAACCAGAAATTGTTTCGGGTGAAATTGTAGAAAGTGGTTCTGCATGTGATATTGAAATATTGTAAGGGGTTATATGTGAATGTTTGTTAATTAAATTAATTAAAAAAATTCTGAATAAATTTAATAAAAGAGTTTTATTAAGTGAGAGAGCATTAAACTTAGAGAATTTTAATGCATTTAAAGTAGGGACTTTAAAGGGGAATGTGAAGAGGCATTTTAATGTGGAGGGGTTACCACCACATGAATGGGGGAGGTGAGGGGTCACCCCCCATGCGCCGGCCATGGGGAAGGGGGTACCCCCTCCTCCTATAAAAGGCCCCCCTCTTCCTCCTTCTTCCTCCCACCTCCTCGTGAAGGATCTCTCTCCCCCTCTAAAATTATTCCCCCATGGTCTCGGATTAGCGAGATACATTTCATCTGGAAGGAGTTGCTGCTTCCGTTGGATCGCTGTAGTGAGGAGGTGGAGGTTGTCCGGTGGCTTGAACGTGTGTGCGAGTGCGGATGCGTTGCTGAGTTGCGGCGCTCGGACTTCCTCATGATCTTGAGATCGGCAAATGTACGACTACATCAACCATGAGTTCCTACTCATTAACAAAACTTGTTGTCTTCGAGGGTAAGTTCTCGATGGATGTATGTCCACCCGTTTCTCTCTACCTAGTAGATAGATCTTGGCATGTAGTTCTCATCGTAGGAATTTTTTTTCCTATGATGCGGACCCAACAGTGGTATCAGAGCCTGATCTATGCGTAGGTGCTTTGCACAGGTAGTACACATATGTTTATATGTGGGTGATGATGATCATGTTATTGCATCTTCTATGTATTTTTGTAACACCCTCAGATCGACCCTATGCAAGTTTTAGCCCTTTCCGCCAAACCCGCATAGGAACGATTCAAGGACGCCCACCAGGCACTTTCGTGCGGGTGGAAAACGAAGTAATACCATTACACAACAGTCCTCAATGGGACCCACAGAACAGATATTTACAACAACGACTCCATGAGTCAAGAATACAGATATAATATACAAAGATTCAAATCACCTTGAAAACGATAGAGCGTCCGACTATGGATAAGATGCAAATGGGGCTAAGAGCCCGGAAGAATAACCAATGGCGTTCATAACCCTGCCCAGGCCAAGCCGGAAGGGTAACCTTGCTAACGACGTCGATCTCAAACCTGCTAAAACAAAAGGGGTGCCGACAAAGGGAAAAGGAAAAAGAGGAGCGTCAGTACTGAGGCCAGTACACGGCGAGGCTAGAATTCGGTGGCTCTCGCCTACATAGGTATGGTGGACTGAAGCGGCAGCGCGGCAGCACTAAACAACCTATAGAGACTCAGTAATACTGGCGGGTATTAGAGAGGGATAAGAAAGACCTATTCGGATCCAACCTGATACTAACACCAAACATACCCTTCCTAGTATTCCCCCCCTCGAGACCAAACGAGGAAGTCCAGCCGAGGAAAACGCACACGGTTGGCAGTTTTATTTAATCTTTCCATGGCAGTTATTCCACTTACTAGTCTTCTCACATACACGTCAAATTATAACAGTAAACTTTAGTTGTAGTTGTGTATGATCGAGAAACTGTGCTCCAAGTCGTCCATAACCGCGGACACGGCTTTTCAAAAAGATTTAACCCTGCAGGGGTGCACCAAAGTATCCACACGCACTTCGACCCTTTTTGCCAGATCAATTAACATACACCCATCGGTATATGTCGGCGGGGCCTAAGTCATGACGTTTCCCAGACCCAAAGCAAGTACATGGGGGGCCACCCCACTAAGCTACCCGCAACGAAGTTGGCCGGCTCTGAGGCGGACCCAGGGTTTGGGACGACGGCTGTAAACGACTGGGAACCCGAAAAGGGGACTGGGCTTGTCGATACCGCGAAAACATGGCGTGATCCAAAACAGTACAGGTGCTCCGCGCACAAATTAAATAAAGCAGTAACATGGCATAAGTACAGAATAGTAATAAAGACCCAAACTAGTTGTGGCCCCCGGTACAGTACATTGAAATCAGGTAGTAAGCCGATGGGGGTGCCCACACACCCCACCTGTGGTTAGCGCGCTCGATCTCGGAACAGGTGTCAAGAACTCGGGTCCTAGGGGACACTAGTGAGCGGTTAAGAACCAAATAATTACTATTACCCACCGGTGCCTCTGCATTAATCTACCAACCACATTAATTAACAAACTGTAATTAGAATCCTGATCAGCTCCACCATTAAACATCTGCCAACCTCCCCACAACTGTGGAACATCGACATCGCGAAGCAACACCTGAGCAAGCAACTACGACTCGCGGGGCCAACTGTTTAACAAGCAACAGGTAATAGGAGGTGTCCAAGGCTATATATGGCTGCAGGAATATAACTGGTACGGAACACTAAAGCATCGCGACACGGATAGCAATAGATCAACAGGAGGAAATAAAGACTATAAATGCAAAATAGGTAGAAGGGGAAGAGATGCTCGCCTGGGAAACACTGCCAAAGGATCATATCCGGAGAACTTGTCGATACTCGCATCCACTCATAAGGCTAATCCGTAAAGAAGCAAAGCACTAAAAGAAACACCGGATGCAATATTTAATACTACGGCAGAAGATCCGGCATGCTTATGATATGATGCAGATGCAGTGCAATTGGGCAGTATTAAGCGGAAATGGGGTCCCGACAATTAATTAGGTGATTCAAGTTATTTAGCAACCCCACAATTTAAATGTTGTATTAACAAGGCAAAACATGGCATCGGTTCGCTACACCAATTTAAATGGAGTCCAGAATAAGACAAAGATATCCCGCATAAACACTCCCTATTTAATTATGCGGTGAATCGGCATAATTCCCCTAACCCACATGATGCGATGCGAACATGAACCATTAATATGCACAATATATATATATCATTATAAAAATAGGGTTCTTAAAAGGAAAATAGGTCACACATTAGAGATCGAAGGTCTTGGGGTTGGGGTTCGGATTCGCGGGATCGGTCTTCGGATCCGAGAGGAAGAAGATCGCCGGGTGCGGTCTTCGGGTCCGAGAAGGAGTTCTCGGTGCTCCGTGTGGTCGATCTTTGGGTCGCCGGGTCCCTGTTGACGAAATTGCCGTACCATGACGGAGAGCTCGATGCCTCGGGTTCGAGCCGCCTGTCTTCGATGCATCTCATTCTTCGGTCGCGAAGATCTTACCGTCCTACTTTTGGTGGTGGTCATGAGCATCAAAGGGCAACTTGGATTACAGCGAGGGCGTCTCATACGCACATACATGACAGAAACCTACAGAGCACAAGGATATGACACAGTAGCAGCAATGCTAGTGTAAACATAGGGCACGCACACGATGGCTGCAGCCGGAACTCGCTGAGATGGGCCTCGCGGGATGAGGAGGCCGCGAGGTCGAGGGGGCCGCAGGCGCGCGGGGTAGGAGACGCGGGGCCGCTCGGACCGGCGAGCGCGGGACCGGGCGCTGGCGGAGGACGCAGGGGTCCGGGCTTCCGCGCAGGACGGCGGGGTGGAGGAAGCAACGACGGGATGCGGACGACGAGGCCGAGGGGCCGGCGAGGTGGGCGGCGCGTAGAGGCGGTGGAGGCCGAGGCCGGTGGCGGGGCTTGTGGCCGAACGCGGGAGGAGGGGCACCAGGGCCGCGGCTGCGGGGGTCGCCGGACTGGCAGAGGAGGCCGCGCGGGGGCCGTGGTGGCGCATCTGGTGGCGGAGACGGGCGGGAGAAGAAGGGGAGGCGGCGGTCAGCGGGGAGCACGGAGTCATGGACGACGGCCGGTGACGAGGGCGACCGGTTGCGCGGCGGCGGGCCGGAGGGTCGTGGCCGAACGCGGGAGGAGGGGCGGTCGACCGGAGCGTGTTGAGGCGGGGAGGGGATGGAGGCGGCCGAGCTCGAGCGCCAGGGGCGGGGCGAGACTAGGGAGGAGGAGGCCGACGCCGATGATGGGGAGCCGCGGCAGGACGCGCCGGGGCGAGGAAGGCCGGCAGGGAGGCGGGGTTCCAGGCGGCAGGACGGGGTCGACCGGTGAAGGCGGGGCTCTGCCTCTTGGGAGGATGAGGAAGGGAGCCGGGGCAACAGGGGAAGGAGAGAGGAGACGGGTAGCGAGGCGAGGTGGTGGGGTCGGGCGACCGCGGGTGGAATTCCCGAGGCGGTTGTCTACACGGGATGAGGGGCTGGCGAGCGACGCGGTCGCGTCGTGGGGTAGGTCCAGGTGGGGTGGTGTGTGCGTGGCGATAGGGATTGGGTGGAGGGAGCGACCAGGTGGTGGTGGGACACGGGGCCAGGGGCGGTGGTCTGCGCGTTGGGGCGGTGGGGTTGGGCCAACAGGCGGGAGCCGGGTGGCCTGCACGTGTGGTGTGTGTGACCCAGGTGGGGCTGGGCGGGTGAGGTGTGCGTGTGTTTCTGTGCGTGGAGGCAGGGGTGGTGCATGTGGTGGCGGGGTAGGTGGGGCTTTCCCGGGAGAGAGAGGGAGTGGGCCAGCTCGCGGGGAGGCAGGTGGAGACCGGCTCGGTCGGGCGGTGGATGGTGGGGTGGGGTGCCCAGGTGGGCCTGGTCGAAAGGGGCAGTGGGGAGGTGAGCGGGAGATGAGGTGGTCAGGTGGGATGATGTGGCGAACAGTGATGGGCTGGGATGAGGTGGCCGGGGGCTGGGTAGATTAGGATTAGGTAGGGATGGTTTAAACTTAGGGTTTGGAGGTGGCCGGCCGGGCTTTCGGGCCTAGCGGGCTGCCTCCCAAAAATAAACAAATAATTTTATTATTTAAAACGGGGCTTTTGAAAACCGTTGGTAGACGAAACAAAATAATCCGGAGGCCCGGGTTTTATTTGAATACAGACGGGAGGGATTTAGAAAACAACACTATGCTTTTGGAAAATAGTTTTATGCAAACAAAAATGCAAGATGACATGACGATGCTCAAATGCAAGGTGGCATGATGACATGAGCATGCGGTCATGGCGATGCAATGCACAAAAACAACGCGATTTTCTAGTAGTGGTTTTTGCGGGGCGCCACAATTCGACACCACTAACAATGGATCTCGCCCTCGAGATCCGCCTCATGGTACCGGGAAGAAGGTCGGCGATCTGAATCTTCTCGCTTCATGTAGATCCTCGCGACACCACTAACAAGAGTCCTTGTTCGTGATCATCGAGAGAACACTCCGGGAACAAAAAGGCGAAGATAGAGGTATCAACAAATAAAGCCACCTTTAACTCCGATAGAAAGAGAGAGCCGATGTATTCTCATCCACTTCAATGTACACGAGCAAATAGAGTGAGTAGTCGGCATGGGGGCCAATCCATCACGCACCCAAACTATTACTCCGCACAATCAGTAGAAAAGCGTACAACCATCCTTGGAATCAGACTGAAGATCTCGACAATCGAGGCTTGGAAATAAAAGAGGTAGTGCAGGCGCTGCATCGGATCTGGCGTAGATGATGACGTCGTCTCGGAAAACACCGGAAGGCACAAGAAGGAACAGAGAGAAGTCCAACAGATGAAGGATTCTTCGGATAGCATGAAGACCGGATATAGAAGCACCGTTATGAAAGAAGGAAGCAAAACCCTGAAGGTACGATGGAAACCCAACCACGAGAAATCCTGGACTAGAAGAAGGGAAGAGAACAAATTTAAATCACGCAGAAGTAAGAGGATAACAACAGAGGGATAAGGAGTAAAAACAGACCTAACCAGATCTATCCAACCGATTTTCCAAATTAGTTTTGACACTCTACTTCGGCCGTTAGCTAGGTTATCCTACAGGCTAGACTTGTGGGGCATCACAACTGCTGAGCTCTGATACCACTCTGTAACACCCTCGAATCGGCCCTATGCAAGTTTTAGCCCTTTCCGCCAAACCCGCATAGGAACGATTCAAGGACGCCCACCAGGCACTTTCGTGCGGGTAGAAAATGAAGTAATACCATTACACAACAGTCCTCGATGGGACCCACAAAACAGATATTTACAACAACGACTCCATGAGTCAAGAATACAGATATAATATACAAAGATTCAAATCACCTTGAAAACGATAGAGCGTTCGACTACGGACAAGATGCAAATGGGGCTAAGAGCCCTAAAGAATAAACAATGGCGTTCATAGCCCTGCCCAGGCCAAGCTGGAAGGGTAACCCTGCTAACGACGTCGATGTCAAACCTGCTAAAACAAAAGGGGTGCCGACAAAGGGCAAAGGAAAAATAGGAGCGTCAGTACTGAGGCTAGTACACGACGAGGCTAGAATTCGGCGGCTCTCGCCTACATAGGTATGGTGGACTAAAGCGGCAGCGCGGCAGCACTAAACAACCTATAGAGACTTTGTAATACTGGCGGCTATTAGAGAGGGATAAGAAATACCTATTTGGATCCAACCTGATACTAACACCAAACATACCCTTCCTAGTATTCCCCCCCTCGAGACCAAACGAGGAAGTCCAGCCGAGGAAAACACACACGGTTGGCAGTTTTATTTAATCTTTCCATGGCATTTATTCCACTTACTAGTCTTCTCACATACACGTCAAATTATAACAGTAAACTTTAGTTGTAGTTGTCTATGATCAAGAAACAGAGCTCCAAGTCGTCCATAACCGCGGGCACGGCTTCTCGAAAAGATTTAACCCTGCAGGGGTGCACCAAAGTATCCACACGCACTTCGACCCTTTTTGCCAGATCAATTAACATACACCCATCGGTATGTCGGCGGGGCCTAAGTTATGACGTTTCCCAGACCCAAAGCAAGTACATGGGGGGCCACCCCACTAAGCTACCCGCAACGAAGTCGGCCGGCTCCGAGGCGGACCCAGGGTTTGCGACGACGGCTGTAAACGACTGGGAACCCGAAAAGGGGACTGGGCTTGTCGATACCGCGAAAACGTGGCGCGATCCAAAACAGTACAGGTGCTCTGCGCACAAATTAAATAAAGCAGTAACATGGCATAAGTACAGAATAGTAATAAAGCCCCAAACTACTTGTGGACCCCGGTACAGTACTTTGAAATCAGGTAGTAAGCCGATGGGGGTGCCCACACACCCCACCTGTGGTTAGCGCGCTCGATCTCGGAACAGGTGTCAAGAACTCGGGTCCTAGGGGACACTAGTGAGCGGTTAAGAACCAAATAATTACTATTACCCACCGGTGCCTCTGCATTAATCTACCAACCACATTAATTAACAAACTGTAATTAGAATCCTGATCAGCTCCACCATTAAACATCTGTCAACCTCCCCACAACTGTGGAACATCGACATCGCGAAGCAACACCTGAGCAAGCAACTACGACTCGTGGGGCCAACTGTTTAACAAGCAACAGGTAATAGGAGGTGTCCAAGGCTATATATTGGCTGCAGGAATATAACTGGTACGGAACACTAAAGCATCGCGACACGGATAGCAATAGATCAACAGGAGGAAATAAAGACTATAAATGCAAAATAGGTAGAAGGGGAAGAGATGCTCGCCTGGGAAACACTGCCAAAGGATCATACCCGGAGAACTTGTCTATACTCGCATCCACTCATCAGGCTAATCCGTAAAGAAGCAAAGCACTAAAAGAAACACCGGATGCAATATTTAATACTACGGCAGAAGATCCGGCATGCTTATGATATGATGCAGATGCAGTGCAATTGGGCAGTATTAAGCGGAAACGGGGTCCCGACAATTAATTAGGTGATTCAAGTTATTTAGCAACCCCGCAATTTAAATGTTGTATTAACAAGGCAAAACATGGCATCGGTTCGCTACACCAATTTAAATGGAGTCCGGAATAAGACAAAGATATCACGCATAAACACTCCCTATTTAATTATGCGGTGAATCGGCATAATTCCCCCAACCCGCATGATGCGATGCGAACATGAACCATTAATATGCACAATATATATATATCATTATAAAAATAGGGTTCTTAAAAGGAAAAGAGGTCACACATTAGAGATCGAAGGTCTTGGGGTTGGGGTTCGGGTTCGCGGGATCGGTCTTCGGATCCGAGAGGAAGAAGATCGCCGGGTGCGGTCTTCGGGTCCAGGAAGGAGTTCTCGGTGCTCCGTGTGGTCGATCTTTGGGTCGTCGGGTCCCTGTTGACGAACTTGCCGTACCATGACGGAGAGCTCGATGTCTCGGGTTGGAGCCACCTGTCTTCGATGCATCTCATTCTTCGGTCGCGAAGATCTTACCGTCCTACTTTTGGTGGTGGTCATGAGCATCAAAGGGCAACTTGGATTACAGCGAGGGCGTCTCATACGCACATACATGACAGAAACCTACAGAGCACAAGGATATGACACAGTAGCAACAATGCTAGTGTAAACATAGGGCGCGCACACGATGGCTGCAGCCGGAACTCGCTGAGATGGGCCTCGCGGGAGGAGGAGGCCGCGAGGTCGAGGGGGCAGCAGGCGCGCGGGGTAGGAGACGCAGGGTCGCTCGGACCGGCGAGCGCGGGACCGGGCGCTGGCGGAGGACGCAGGGGTCCGGGCTTCCGCGCAAGACGGCGGGGTGGAGGAAGCAACGACAGGATGCGGACGACGAGGCCGAGGGGCCGGCGAGGTGGGCGGCGCGTAGAGGCGGTGGAGGCCGAGGCCGGTGGCGGGGCTTGCGGCCGAACGCGGGAGGAGGGGCACCAGGGCCGCGGCTGCGGGGGTCGCCGGACTAGCAGAGGAGGCCGCGCGGGGGCCGTGGTGGCGCATCTGGTGGCGGAGACGGGCGGCAGAAGAAGGGGAGGCGGCGGTCGGCGGGGAGCACGGAGTCATGGACGACGGCCGGTGACGAGGGCGAACGGTGGCGCGGCAGCGGGCCGGAGGGTCGTGGCCAAACGCGGGAGGAGGGGGCGGTCGACCGGAGCGTGTTGAGGCGGGGAGGGGATGGAGGCGGCCGAGCTCGAGCGCCAGGGCGGGGCGAGACTAGGGAGGAGGAGGCCGACGCCGATGATGGGGAGCCGCGGCAGGACGCGCCGGGGCGAGGAAGGCCGGCGGGGAGGCGGGGTTCCAGGCGGCAGGGCGGGGTCGACCGGTGAAGGCGGGGCTCTGCCTCTTGGGAGGATGAGGAAGGGAGCCGGGGCAACAGGGGAAGGAGAGAGTAGACGGGTAGCGAGGCGAGGTGGTGGGGTCGGGCGACCGCGGGCGGAATTCCCGAGGCGGTTGTCTACACGGGACGAGGGGCTGGCGAGCGACGCGGTCGCGTCGTGGGGTAGGTCCAGGTGGGGTGGTGCGTGCGTGGCGATAGGTATTGGGTGGAGGTAGCGACCAGGTGGTGGTGGGACACGGGGCCAGGGGCGGTGGTCTGCGCGTTGGGGCGGTGGGGTTGGGCCAACAGGCGGGAGCGGGGTGGCCTGCACGTGTGGTCTGCATGACCCAGGTGGGGCTGGGCGGGTGAGGCGTGTATGTGTTTCTGTGCGTGGAGGCAGGGGTGGTGCATGTGGTGGCGAGGTAGGTGGGGCTTGCCCAGGAGAGAGAGGGAGTGGGCCGGCTCGCGGGGAGGCAGGTGGAGACCGGCTCGGTCGGGCGGTGGATGGTGGGGTGGGGTGCCCAGGTGGGCCTGGTCGGAAGGGGCAGTGGGGAGGTGAGCAGGAGATGAGGTGGTCAGGTGGGATTATGTGGCGAACGGTGATTGGCTGGGATGAGGTGGCCGGGGGCTGGGTAGATTAGGATTAGGTAGGGATGGTTTAAACTTAGGGTTTGGAGGTGGCCGGCCGGGCTTTCGGGCCTAGCGGGCTGCCTCCAAAAAATAAACAAATAATTTTATTATTTAAAACGGGGCTTTTGAAAACCGTTGGTAGACGAAACAAAATAATCCGGAGACCCGGGTTTTATTTGAATACATACGGGAGGGATTTAGAAAACAACACTAGGCTTTTAGAAAATAGGTTTATGCAAACAAAAATGCAAGATGACATGACGATGCTCAAATGCAAGGTGGCATGATGACATGAGCATGCGATCATGGCGATGGAATGCACAAAAACAACGCGATTTTCTAGTAGTGGTTTTTGCGGGGCACCACAATTTTGGATATTGGTGGCATAGTGGGATGAAGCGGCCCGGACCAACCTTACATGTCATCGTACATGAGACCGGTTCCACAACTGACATGCAACTAGTTTTGCATAAGTGGCTGGCTGGTGTCTGTCTCTCCTACTATAGTCAATATCTGATTTACAATGAGTTGCTAATGATTTGGTTATCCTCGTTGTGGTTCATGTTCGTAGGTAAGAACGGTTCTATCTCCGAAATCCCTAAGCCACGTAAAACTTGTAATTGATTAATTAGAGGCGTCTAGTTTAGATCGTTGCTGGGCTAGTGTCTTGGTATGGTATTGTTATAAGTAGATGTATGATAGATACTCTTACAACTCACTCAGCGTGTAAGTTCCATAGACCTTGGCCTTACATACAAAGGAATGATAGAGATCATACCACGATGCAAATGATAGAGATCAAATGCATGGACCATATCATCTCACTTTATACATTAGATGTTAGCATCTTATACTGCTAGTTTGGCGCTTTTTGTAGCATTGTAAGATGATCCCTCATTTAGATATCAAGATAAAAAATGTTATCTTCCTTAAGTATGCACCGTTCTGTGGATCGTGTTTCGAGACATCACGTGATGATTGGGTGTACTCGAATCTACGCTTTCATAGGAACGGGTGTAAGATAGTTTTACACACGCGAATACTAAGGTTCTTACTTGGCGAGCCTAGCATGTACAGACATGGCCTCGGAACACGGACCGAAAGGTTAAGCATGAGTCATATAGTTGATATGATGCCCATATAGATGCTCGCCTTTGAAGCTACATCAACTCAAGTGATGATCAGACTTGGTGTAGTGGATTTGGTTCATGTAATCACCAAAAGGACACGGGGGATATCGTTTTTGAGTGGGAGTTCATTAGTAATTTGGATTAGTTGAACTCACTCTATCATAAACTTAGTCTAAATAAACTTTACAAATGCTATTGTAGATGGCACCACCTGCTTTTAATTTCAATGTGCTCATGCAGAAAGAGAAACTTGCTGCGAATGGTAGCAACTTCACCAACTGGGCTATGAATTTGAGGATTCTCCTCACTGCTGCACAAAAGCAATATGTGCTAGAGGCACCGCTAGGCCACCCACCAGCTCCTGATGCCCCTGACAAGGAAAAGAATGTCTATATGACTCGTCAGGAGGACCACAACTTAGTTCATTGCGACATATTGTATGGGCTAGAGCCAGAACTTCGAAAGAGTTTCGAAAATGGCAATGCTTTTGATACCATGGGAGAATTGAAAATGATTTTCGATACCCATGCTGCCGTAGAGAGTTATAATGCTACTGAAAAGTTCTTTAGCTGCATGATGGAGGAGAACAGCTCCGTTAGTGATCACGTACTCAAAATGGCTGGGTACGCCAATAAGCTTGTGTCCTTGGGAATAACGATTCCCATTGATCTAGGCATACATCGTGTTCTCCAATCTATGCCACCTAGCTACAAGAGCTTCGTGATGAACTATAATATGTAGGGCATGAAGAAGTCTCTTCCCAAGCTTCTGTCAATGCTTAAGACTGCAGAAGTGGAGAATAGGAAAGAACATCAAGTGTTGATGATCAATAAGACCACCGGTTTCAAGAAGGACAAGAAAGGCAAGCACAAGGGAAAGAAGGGTGGCAAATCTATTGCTGCACCTGAAAAGAAACCCCGAGCCGGCCCTAAGTCTGACATCGAGTGTTACTATTGCAAGGGGACTAGCCATTGGAAGCACAATTTCCCTAAGTATTTTGCCGACAAGAAGTCTGAAAAGGCAAACAAAGGTATATATGATATACATGTTATTGATGTGTACTTGACTAGTACTCGCAGTAGCACCTGGGTATTTGATACGGGATCGGTTGCTAATATATGTAACTCGGTTCAGGGGCTGTGGAACAAGCGACAACTAGCAAGGGATGAGGTCATGATGCGGGTCGGCAATGGATCAAAAGTTGATGTGATCGCCGTCGGGACGCTACCTCTTCATTTGGTGCCTGCACTGAGCATGAACATTGTATCCGGATCGTGTTTGATGCAAAGTGGTTATTCCTTTAAATCTGAAAACAATGGTTGTTCGATTTATAAGAATGATATCTTTTATGGTCATGCACCTGTGTTGAATGGTTTATTTCTGTTGGATCTCGATAGTAATATTACGCATATTCATAATGTTAATGCTAAAAAGATTAAACTTGATAATGATATATCTGCATATATGTGGCACTGCCGTCTAGGTCATATTGGCGTTAAACGCATGAAGAAACTCCATTCTAATGGACTTTTGGAATCACTTGATTTTGAATCATTTGATACATGTGAGCCATGCCTTATGGGCAACATGACTAGAACGCCGTTTTCCGGTTCAATGGAACGGGCGACAGATTTATTGGAAATCATACATACTGATGTATGTGGACCAATGAGTGTGTCGATCCGAGGTGGATATCGTTATTTTGTTACTTTCACGGATGATTTGAGTAGATACGGATATATCTATTTGATGAAACACAAGTCTGAAACTTTTGAAAAGTTCAAGGAATTTCAGAATGAAGTGGAAAATAATCGTAATAGAAAGATCAAATTTCTTCGGTCTGACCGTGGAGGTGAGTATCTAAGTTACGAGTTTAGCACAGACATGAAAGAGTGTGGAATAGTTTCACAACTCACTCCTGCCAGAACACCACAACGTAATGGTGTGTAGGAACGTCGTAATCGTACTTTATTGGATATGGTTCGATCTATGATGTCTCTGACTGACTTGCCACTGTCATTTTGGGGTTATGCACTAGAAACAGCTGCATTCACTTTAAATCGGGCACCATCTAAATCCGTTGAAACGACACCGTATGAATTATGGTTTGGAAACAAACCTAAGTTGTCATTTCTTAAAGTTTGGGGATGCGATGTTTATGTGAAGAAACTTCAACCGGATAAACTCGAACCCAAAGCGAAAAAATGTGTCTTAATAGGATACCCTAAGGAAATGATTGGGTATACCTTCTATCACAGATCCGAGGGTAAGGTTTTTGTTGCCAAGAATGGATCCTTTCTTGAGAAGGAGTTTCTCGCGAAAGGTGTGAGTAGTCGGAAGGTAGAACTCAAAGAGGTTATTGAACCTTCTCTTCATGAAATGGCGAGTAGCACAACACCGAAAACTGTTTCGAAGTTGACTTCACCTAATGAAGAGAGAGCTAATGATATTGATCATGAAATTCTGAAAGAGGACACTACCGAACCTCGCAGGTCAAGTAGGACACGTGCAGCTCCTGAACTGTACGGTAATCCTGTTGTGAATTTCATGGTTGATGAAATGGATGACCCTGCGACGTATGAAGAAGTGATGATGAGCCCGGATTCCAACAAATGGCTAGAAGCCATGAAATCTGAGATGGAATCCATGTACGAGAACCAAGTTTGGACCTTGGTGGACTTACCTCACGATCGAAAGGCCGTTGAGAATAAATGGATTTTCAAAAGAAAAACTGATGCTGATGGTAATGTGACCATATATAAGGCTCGACTTGTCGCAAAGGGGTTTCAACAAATTCAAGGAGTTGACTACGATGAGACATTCTCTCCCGTAGCGATGCTTAAGTCAGTTAGGATTATGTTAGCAATTGCTGCATATTTCGATTATGAAATATGGCAGATGGATGTCAAAACTGCGTTCCTCAATGGTAATATTGAAGAAGAGTTGTATATGATACAACCTAAGGGTTTAGTCGATCCTAAGGATGCTAATAAGGTATGCAAACTTCAGCGATCCATCTATGGACTGGAGCAAGCATCCCGGAGTTGGAATCTCCACTTTGATGAGGTGATCAAAGAGTTTGGATTTGTCCAAACTTATGGAGAGGCTTGTATTTACAAGAAAGTGAGTGGGAGCAATGTGGCATTTCTGATATTATATGTGGATGACATATTATTGAATGGAAATGATATAGATCTTTTAAACAGTGTTAAAAGTTATCTAAACAACAAATTTTCGATGAAAGACCTTGGTGAAGCGTCATATATATTAGGCATTAAAATCTATAGAGATAGATCAAGGCGCCTAATTGGGCTATCGCAGAGTACATACCTTGATAAGATATTAAAGAAGTTTAATATGGACGTAAGTAAGAAGGGGTTCTTACCTATGTTGCAAGGAAAGACATTGAGTAAGACTCAAAGTCCGGCTACGGCGGAAGAAAGAGAGATGATGGATAAGATCCCCTATGCCTCGGCCATAGGCTCTATAATGTATGCCATGCTATGTACAAGACCGAATGTGGCACATGCTATTAGTTTGACTAGTAGGTACCAATATGATCCAGGTTCGGAACACTGGATAGCGGTCAAGAACATCCTCAAGTACTTGAGAAGAACTAGGGATATGTTTCTTATATACGGAGGTGAAGAAGAGCTAGTCGCTAAGTGTTATGTCGATGCTAGTTTTGACACTGATCCGGATGACTCTAAGTCTCAATCTGGATACGTATTTCTCTTGAACGGAGCAGCAGTTAGTTGGAGGAGTTCCAAACAACCTGTGGTGGCTGGATCAACGACGGAGGCAGAATATGTTGCTGCTTCAGAAGCTGTGCAGGAAGCGGTTTGGATGAAAGAGTTCATTACAGAACTAGGTGTGGTTCCTAGTGCATTGGACCCAATGGTGATCTATTGTGACAACAATGGAGCCATAGCCAACGCCAAGGAACCGAGGTCTCACAAGAATTCCAAGCATATTAAGCGTCGGTTTCACTCCATCCGCGAACATGTCAAGGATGGAGATATAAAGATTCGTAAAGTACACACGGACCTAAATGTAGCAGATCTGTTGACTAAAGCTCTCCCTAGGGCAAAACATTATCAACCCCAGAACTCCATGGGTGTTAGATTTATCACTATGTGAACTAGATTATTGTCTCTAGTGCAAGTGGGAGACTGGAGGAAATATGCCCTAAGAGGCAATAATAAAGTTGTTATTATGTATTCCTTATATATGATAGATGTTTATTTTGCATGCTATCATTGTATTGATCGGAAACGTCAATACATGTGTGTTTAATAAACAAAAGGGTTCCTAGTTATGCCTCTCTTATAGACTAGCTTGTTGATTAACAAGATGATCAAGGTTTCCTGATCATGGACATTGGATGTTGTTAATAACAAGGTCACAATATTTGTGAAATGATGTGATGAACATTCATCTGAAGTATAGCATTACAATCAAGTCATTATGTTTACATTGCTTTAACATCATACAAAGTAATCTTTATCCTTAGACCATGAGATCATGTTAATTGCTAACACCGGAAGAGTATCTTGATAACATCAAACGTCACATCATAACTGGGTGACTATAAAGATGGGTTCAGTGCTACGAAGGTGTTATGTTGAGGCTCATGGATCAAGAGTGGAATTTGTCAATCCCGATGACGGATAGATATACTCTGGGCCCTCTCGGTGATATCACATTAAGGTAGCTTGCAAGCAAGTGATGTGATCACTAGAATGTTATATCACGGGAACGAGAAAAGAGTGCATGTCGGTAACGAGATCAAACTAGGTACTTGGATACCGATGATCGAATCTCGGACAAGTTTTATAACAAGAGACAAAGGGATTAAATTACAAGCGTTAAAGGTTCTCACGATCATAGAAGTCATCGTTGAATATGCATGAGTCGGTATGGACCTCCAGGTCTCTCTTCTGATTACTGATCTGAGAGGAGTCTCAATCATGTCTGCATTATTCGCGAACCGTAGGGTGACACACTTAAGAGTTACCGGACACCATTTTGGAGCACATATGTTTCAAACGAAAGAATTGCAAAGCACAGGAATTGTTTCGATAGAAACCGGAAATTGTTTCGTGTAAAATTGCAGAAAGTGGTCCTGCATGTGATATTGAAATATTGCAAGGGGTTATATGTGAATGTTTGTTAATTAAAGTAATTAACAAAATTCTGAATAAATTTAATAAAAGAGTTTTATTAAATGAGAGAGCATTAAACTTAGATAATTTTAATGCATTTAAAGTAGGGACTTTAAAGGGGAATGTGAAGAGGCATTTTAATGTGGAGGGGTTACCACCACATGAATGGGGGATTTGAGGGGTCACCCCCCATGCGCTGGCCATGGGGAAGGGGGTACCCCCTCCTCCTATAAAAGGCCCTCCTCTTCCTCCTTCTTCCTCGCACCTCCTCGTGAAGGATCTCTCTCCCCCTCTAGAATTATTCCCCCTTGGTCTCGGATTAGCGAGATACATGTTCCCGGTGGCATTTTGTCTGGAAGGAGTTGCTGCTTCCGCTGGATCGCTGGAGCGAGGAGGTGGAGGTTGTCCGGTGGCTTGAACGTGTGTGCGAGTGTGGATGCGCTACTGAGTTGCGGCGCTCGGACTTCCTCATGATCTTGAGATCGGCAAGTGTACGACTACATCAACCACGAGTTCCTACTCGTTAACAAAACTCGTTGTCTTCGAGGGTAAGTTCTCGATGGATGTGTGTCCACCCATTGCTCTGTACCTAATAGATAGATCTTGGCGTGTAGTTCTCATCGTTGGAAAACTTTTGTTTTCTATGCTGCGGACCCAACAGCCAGAACATATACTTTCTGTCCCCCGAATATCTCCTTCGGTGGCGGCGGCGCAACGGAACTTTTCGTCGATTTCTGATTGACGATTTAGGGTTTCTGCATCGGGGGAGATACATAGGCGAAAGAGGCAAGGTCGATGGCCGGCCAGGGGGCCCACACCATGCCCTGGCGCGGCCAGGGGGCCCCGCGCCTAGGGGTGGTTTGGCCACCCTGTGGCCCCTCTCCGTCTCGTCTTCTGGCTCCGTGAGTCTTCCGGTAAAATATCAACTTCGACTTTTGTCCCGTCCAATTATGAGAATATTCATTTTCTGAATTCCTGGAACCAAAAACAGCAGAAAACAAGTAGTTGGCACTATGGCATCTTATTAATAGGTTAGTTCCAGAAAATGCATAAAAGTATCTCCAAATGTAGACAAAACATAAGAAAATAGATACTAAACAAGCATGGAACATCAAAAATTATAGATATGTTAGCAACGTATCAACATCCCCAAGCTTAACTCCTGCTCATCCTCGAGTAGGTAAGTGATAAAAAGAAAGAATAATTTTTGAGGTGACATGCACCATCACAAACTTGATCAAAGTATCTGTAAAACATGGATAGCTGGGATCATAGTACTTCAACATAGCATGAAAGATAAAGTTCTAGCAATAAAAATAGCAACTATGTTGCAACATGAAAAGGCATAAACAAAAGATTCATGAATAACAATGCTTTGCAAGACGTTTGTTTGTTTCACATAAATAAACCATAGCATAGTGGCATTCAGCTTGTCCCTCATAGAGTAGCAAACATAAATGCATAGGACACCTTCAAAGTTCATAAGAGTGACTAGATACAAGTAGTTTAAAACAATCAATATCAAAGTTATGCATCAATCAACAAGTCTTGGGACAATGCACATAGAACTAAGAATGCCCACTATGCTCTCAAAGTAGGTGCATAAAGATAGAAGGTGGAGACTCAACATAAAAGTAAAAGAAAGGCCTTCATAGAAGGAAGTAGGGATTCAAGTCTCATAAAGAGCTTCCAAAAATTATGGTACTTGTTAGCTTTCAGCTCTCATTGTCCCTATCATAAGCATCTTTAAGGTGATTAAGGTTAAAGTGACACAACTAAGTGGATATGCTTGACAAGTTATAAACCGAAATCTCATGCCCCTTACTTACGAAGACCGAACCTCATGCTACTCAACTTTAGTCACGAGTAAGCTCTTGTCGTTGTAAGTACATATGTATCATAAAGAACCACCAATAGGGTACCCCTTGCACATGATACAGGAGCCATCCCATAATTAAAATGACAAGGCAAGTAGACAATGAGCATCTTAGCGATCTTTTTATTTGCTATTTGCATAGGTTTTTATTGAGGATGCTTCATAGAATGCTCATTATGGTGATGCTGCAAGTTTCCACCATGATTAGGCATGGCTTAGGCTAGCGGCCCAGGCGTTTCTCTAACACACATACAAACTCCATGATCTTACAAGTTCCACTTTTATTTCACACCGCCAGGATCCATAAGCAAAAGTGTTGGAAATATGCCCTAGAGTCAAATAGTAGTAAGGACTATTATCATATTTCATATAGTTTATGATTAAGTTTTATATCATGCTATAACTATATTGAGTGGAAACATCAATACACGTGTGATATACAAGCAACCAGGGGTTCCCAGTGAAACTCTAGTCACTGGTTCATTGGTCAATAGATGATCATGTTTCCTGATCATGTGTCATTTATGCCAGTTGGAAATGACGCCATCTCATTCTGAGAATGAGATGATGAACCAATACCCAAACTAAACATCGTGACCCGATCATGTCACGAAGTTCAAGTTACGATGATTAGAAATGGATCCTCGTAGACTATTCCTTAGACCGTGAGGCTATATCAATCACTGTCTCCCAAGAGTGCTTAGATATCATCAAACGCCATCTAGTAATACGGTGGTTACAAAGGTGTGTTCAGGTACTCGGAGGAAACCGTAGAGGCAATATATGTCAAGAGCGGGATTTTTCCGTCCATGTGATGGGAAGATACTCAAGGGCCCACTTGGAGAAGTTATATCCAATAGCTGTGCAGCGTGTGATTTGATCACAGGGGATATCACTTGCCGGAACGAGTCAAGTAGCATTGTTCAGTCTCCAGATTGAACACGACATGGTGATGTCAATGATCAGATCTCGGGCAATGCAAGTATCGAGTGACAAAGGGAATAAGACACGACTGTCCCGGTTCAAATGACAAAAGATCTTCGTGGAACGCACAGGGGTCACATGGCCATCCAAGTCCCTCTTTTGATCATTGGTGCGGGAGTGTCCCGACCATGTCTGGATTGTTCCCGAACTGTGGGGTATCACGCTTAAGGGCTTGATGATGCTTAGAGAGTGTTTATAGGATCGGTAGAATCACCGAAGAATAGTAGGGAGAAAACCGGAAGGGTTTCGATAAGTCCGGAGGTTGTCCGGAGTGGAGATGGAAGGTGTTCCATGGCCATGGAGATTGAATAATATGTGAATGAATGTTAAATGTTGATTTAATCATTTATTCATAATTATTTAATAAAGAGAAAAATCAATTTAATGGTTAAAGGCTTAATGGGCCAATTTCCGGAGGGAGAGGGCCCATTAGGGGAAAGGAGAGAGGGAGAAGGGGCAAGGGGGCTGGCCGGTTGGGCCTAGCCCCCCGCGCGGGGCCCACTAGGTGGCAGCCACCCCTCCCCACTCCTCTCCTTTAGTCCCACCCCGGGACTTTGAGGGAGGGTGTACCCCCTCCTCCCCTATATATAGTGGGGGTATTTGGCCAAATTAAATACACCAATAATCAATAAAGGTCTTCTCACTTTTGGGAGGACCTCTAGTTGATATTTTCTCTCTCCCTCTCTCTCTCGTGACCGTGGTCCCAAGTCTGGACTGCACGAGCGAGAGACATCTTCACCGCGGAGCGCCGTCGCGCTGCGGGATTCGGATCCGGGAGCTCTACTTCCGCAACTGCTACTGGATCGGGGAAGCATGAGTCATCGTCACGCACCGGACATGTGTAACTCCCCACGAGGTGTCGCACTTGAGGCACTCAAGTCGTTGGAGCGAAGGAGCGCAAGGACATCATCACGACCTTGAGGTCCGCTTTGGCTCATCTACATCAACCACGCTCTCCTGAGCGTTGACAACGCTTTTCGGTCTTCAAGGGTAAGTTCGTGAAAAGCCCCTCCCGTTACTGTATTACTAATAGATAGGTCCTGACAGCTTCCGAGGTTCAGCGGCGTAGGATAAATTTTTATTGTTTTCATATGCGGAACCCCTACAGTGGTACCAGAGCCAGGTCTATGCGTAGTAATGCTAGTACGGGTAGAACACACGAGATGTAGCATGTGGGCATTGACTCAACAAGGAAAACGAAAAGGTTTTGAAAAGTTTGAAAGGCTTCCAAATGCTAAAAGTACGGTACTCGTTAGATTTGAGCTCTCATTGCCCCTATCATAAGCATCTTTAAGTGGTTTAGGTTAAAGTGACACAACTAAGAGGATATGCTTGACAAGTTATAAATTGAAGTCTCATGCCCCTTACTTACGAAGACCGATCCTCATGCTACTCAACTTCAGTCACGAGTAAGCTCTTGTCATTGTAAGTATATACGTATCATAGAGAACCGCCAATGGGGTACCCCTTGCACATGATACAGGAGCTATCCCATAATAAAAATGACAAGGCAAGCAGACAATGAGCATCTCAGCGATCTTTTTATTTACTATGTGCATTGATTTTTATCAAGGATGCTTCATAGAATGCTCATTATGGTCATGCTGCAAGTTTCCACCATGATTAGGCATGGCTTAGGCTAGCGGCCCAGGCGTTTCTCTAACATACATACAAACTCCATGGTCTTACAAGTTCCACTTTTATTTCACACCGCCGTGATCCATAAGCAAAAGAACATGTTATCAACGAGGTACTAAGTACCGTTGCAATGTTGAAAGCGTTCCCCGCGATACATGGTTCTGCTAACTTCAACTTATAAAGCGCAAGCATATACGCAACAAAGAAGGATGCAATGGTTCAGGTTTATTAAGTGCAAGACAATAAAGTGTGCCATCAAGTTCGTGAGAGCTTTACTAACTAACTTTCTCATAACAACCAAACATTTTATTTAGAAGAAAACCAGGCATACTTAATATGCACGGAATAGCAAATGATGCTAATAGGTAGATATGGTGGACACTTTAGCAAACAGACATAGGGCAATTGCAGATAAACAAGATAAAGCATCCAAGTACTAGATAATCCTAGGCATGTGTTCCATATATAGTCATACGTGCTCTCAATGAGAACTTGCACAAAATATTTTGTCCTGCCAGCCCGTTTGTAGCGGGGCCTCAAGGGAACTACTGGCATTTAAGGTGCTCCTTTTAATAGAGCACCGGAGCAAAGCATTAACACTTCGTGAACACATGTGATCCTCACATCAAAGCCATTCCCTCCGGTTATCCCGATTGCTGTCACTTCGGGGCCATTGGTTCCAGACAACTACATGTGTATACAACTTGCAGGTAAGACCAAAAACAATACTATCATAATGAATCAATAACATGTTCAGATCTGAAATCATGGCACTCGGGCCCTAGTGACAAGCATTAAGCATAACAAGTCGCCACAAAGTCATAAAACACTAATAAAAGATACTAGGCACCATGCCCTAACAATCTGATGCCATTACATGAACGATATCATCCAATCCCTACCATCCCCATAGCCTACAGCGGGGGATTACTCACTCATAGATGGGGGAAACATGGATGGTCGATGGAGAAGCGATGGTGATGATGATGGCGATGATATCCTCCAATTCCCCGTCCCGGCAGGGTGCCAGAACGGAGTTTCTGGTGCTGTTTCATTTAATCTGGTGGTTGCGGCAGAGCAGAACTCCTTCTGGAAAATCGTTGAACCCCCCCTGAGTTTTTAGGTCATAAGGCAACTTATAGGCGAAGAGGGATACCGAGGGGGTGTTTGGGGCGGCCAGGCCTGGCCCGCATGGCCAGGTGGCGTGGCCAGTCCCTAGCCCCACTCCATCTCGTATTCTGGCTCCGTGAGTCTTCTGGTGAAATAGGATTTTTGGCATATTTTCCGGGATTTTTACTGATAGTTGATTTTCTGCACAAAAACTAAACACCAAGGCAATTCTGCTGAAAACAGCGTCAGTCTGTGTTAGTTGCATCCAAATCACACAAGTTTAGAGGAAAAACAATAGTAAAAGTGTTCGGGAAAGTAGATATGTTTTGGACGTATCAACTCCCCCAAGCTTAGCTTATTCCTTGTCCTCAAGCAATTCAGTTGAAAACTAAGTGCGATAAAAGAAACTTTCACGAACACATTTGCTTCATATGATGTATATATTCTCAGCATGTGATCAACTACTTAGATAATTCATAATAAGGAGTATGCAACTAAGTTTACTTAATAGGCATTGCAAGCTATAAAGAGATTCCAACTCAAAAATAATAAGTAGCAAGACACGTAAACAAAGCAACATTACAGTGCTCATAACAAGGTATGATAGAGTGGTATCTCGCTTGCCTTTGATTGAATGCCAATGCACCTCTGAAGTTCAGGTGAAGACTAGAAGTAAAGATATCAAAGGTACAATCATCAAGGTCATAACACAATTACTCAAATTTTGAGACAAGCACATTATACTAAGAATGACAACCATGCTCTCAAGAAAGTGCTCATAGAATTTGTGGAGATTCAAGAAGGAAAACGAAAAGGTTTTGAAAAGTTTGAAAGGCTTCCAAATGCTGAAAGTACGGTACTCGTTAGCTTTGAGCTCTGATTGCCCCTATCATAAGCATCTTTAAGTGGCTAAGGTTAAAGTGACACAACTAAGAGGATATGCTTGACAAGTTATAAATCAAAGTCTCATGCCCCTTACTTACAAAGACCGATCCTCATGCTACTCAACTCCAGTCATGAGTAAGCTCTTGTCATTGTTAGTATATACATATCATAGAGAACCGCCAATGGGGTACCCCTTGCACATGATGCAGGAGCTATCCCATAATAAAAATGACAAGGCAAGCAGACAATGAGCATCTCAACGATCTTTTTATTTACTATGTGCATAGATTTTTATCGAGGATGCTTCATAGAATGCTCATTATGGTTATACTGCAAGTTTCCACCATGATTAGGCATGGCTTAGGCTAGCAGCCCAGGCGTTTCTCTAACATACATACAAACTCCATGATCTTACAACTTCCACTTTTATTTCACACCGTCGGGATCCATAAGCAAAAGAACATGATATCAACGAGGTACTAAGTATCGGTGCAATGTTGAAAGCGTTCCCCACGATACATGGTTCTGCTAACTTCAACTTATAAAGCGCAAGCATATACGCAACAAAGAAGGACGCAATGGTTCAGGTCTATTAAGTGCAAGACAATAAAGTGTGCCATCAAGTTCTTGAGAGCTTTACTAACTAACTTTCTCATAACAAGCAAACATTTTATTTGGAAGAAAACAAGGTATACTTAATATGCACGGAATAACAAATGATTCTAATAGGTAGATATGGTGGACACTTTGGTAATATTGGTTTTGGGGAGTTGGATGCACGGGTAAAGCTTATACTCGGCGCAAGTGAAGGCTAGCAATAGAGAGGGAGCGGCAAACGAGAGAGCAATAACTGTCATAATCATGCTTGCAACAAAACAGAACTAATTATGGCATGAAAATGATTCAAGACCCCTGAGGCAAAATAATTCATTGAGGCTTAACTGATTATTTCAGTCATATGCATGCGTGAGCATGTGCCAAGTCAATTCAAGTGAAACATTCAGAGGAGGATACCACAATGTCATACCAATTTATGAATAGAGCAATGCAAGCAAACATTCATATGACATGCTACAAATTATTAGCGAGCTGGCGCTAATCATAAGAAAGCAAGAACTACTAAGCATCCATAAATAACATACACCCTAATGAACAGACTAAGCATGCCCAATGATGAGTATATGTACAAAAATGAAAACAAATAGAGTTCGTTACCAGCCTCTTACCACACCTCAAGTTGTCATTAATCCTCATTATTGCCCTTCACTTGTGCGGCTTGAATAATAATATGAAACCAAATTCCACTGAGAACTGCTGAACCCTACAACAAACTCACAAAACCAAAGAAGAACAACAAATATTTTTGGTGTTTTCGATTTTTAAAACAAGAACCAAAAAGGAAGAACAAGCAAAGCAAAAATCTTTTGGTTTTTTCAAATAATCAAAACAAAACCAAACGGAAGAAGCAAACCATGGCAAAAAGAAGAAAAACCAAACAAAGAGAAACAACAGAAATATTTTTGGTCTTTTTGTGTTTTAGAAATCAAGAACAAAAACTAAAAATAGAACGAAAAACGGATATACAAAGTATCGACGAAACATGATATGGAGATGAGTGTGATGTCGGTGTACCTCCCGCCCAAGCTTAGGCTTTTGGCCTAAGTGGGTATCAATCCCAAGCTGGCCAAGATGAGGTGTCTCCATGGTACGACGAGGAGGTGCCCTCGTCCTGGTACGAGCACGAAGAAGCTCCACCGTAGTGTGTAGAGTAGTCGTAAAAAGGTACATCCTCCTGGTGCTGCCTGTGGAAACCAAGCAAGCGGAGCTGCTCGTCCACCTCCTCCTTGGAGCACGACCATGGCCTCCTGTGAACACTGAACAAAGTATATTGCGGCAAAGGAATCTCCCTTTCATCCCCGTCAGTAAACAACATCCTGTATACTAGATTGTCCATATCAGAATCAGCAGTGACAAAGTGATGTGTTTTCATGGCAGCAAGGTCAAGCCTTTGTGGTGCTAGTATAGTATCATTTGGATCCACAGAAAGCTCTAATGCATTGACCATACGTGAAGCAATGACGCCTCCATAAATAGCCCCCCTAACAGCTAGGCAGCGAGCAATAAGAGAGCCAAGATTGTATCGAGTATCATTGTTAAGCGCAGCAGCGAGGAAGGCCAAATGATAATTGGAGAAATTACTCGTATTTTCCCTACCAAGAACGCTAGTAGCAAGATAATAGGCAAAGTATCTAAGAGCAGTGAGTTGGATGTTTCTTATCTTCCCGCGCTGAGCTACGCGGTCGTCGTCATTGGTCACACCCCGATAGAGCTCCAGTAAATCAGCGGGTCGCCCTTGAATCTTCTTCACGGTCCCTGTCATGCCTACACCTATAATACTACAAAATCTTTCTAATGGCATGGTAAAGGGCAGATTATAAATTCTGAAAGAGACAGTTGACGGATAGGGGGTGTTAGTAAAAACGAAACTCTCAACAAAAGTTTTGGTGAGCATAGCGTATTGCTCACTCTCATCTTGTATGTATGAGGTCAAACCAACCCTCTAAATCAGTAGCAAGAAATCATCAAGAATCCCTGCAGCCTTTAAGAAAGTAAAACAAGGAAAAGTAGATGGGTGAGCATCCCCATCATCTCCTTCATTACCAATGCGAGGTGCAATGAGATCTTCGTTGTATGATGGCCTAAACTGAGAGGCTGATCTTGAGGGCCTTGACCTCCTAGGTGTATCCCTCTCAAATATTTCTCCAAAGGTATGGTTGTTCATCTTTGATATTCTGAAATTTAAACATCCATTAAACAAGTAGTTACAAAGTGAATACATAATATAGGGTACTACTCATAGGGACTTGTAAGAGGCCTAAACATGCATCAAAACTATATCTCTAAGCATTGAACAAGCTTACAAGCTCTCAAAACCTGTCACCTACAACAGCAAAATACTCAAGATATAAACCACTAAACACAAATCTACTTGGACAAGCGGAGGAGTCACATACCGGAGAACAAATGCTCCAAGTTTCAGCAGCAAAGATGGGCTGAGCAAGGAGATCAAAAAATCATGGGCAAGAACAGCAAGAATGCGATTTCGAGCAAAGAGCTGGTGTTTTCTCTAGAGAGAGAAGACTGAGGCAAGTGAGAGAGTGAGTGGAGGGCCAGGGGTGGCCCACACCATGGCCAGGCGCGCCCCTGGACAGGCCGCGCCACCAGGTGGTGTGCCTGCCTGGTGGCCCCCCTAGGTCACTTCAGGCACTTCTCTGCCTCTTTTTTCACATAAAAATTTAATATGAATTTTATGGAATTTTTCGAGACACTTTATTTTTGAGCAATTTTCAGGTATAGATGAATAATTTTTCTGTAGAAAAGTGATTTTGGAAAGATGCAATGCTAAACAAAACAAAAGCTACATAAGTTCTAAGACACTCTTAAAATGCAAGCAACTAGCACAAGAAAGGTAAACTAAACGAAAACAAAATCTAAAATGGATAAAGTAAAAGTAAACGGAGATAATCATGGTGAAAACATTGTTTTGTTCATTGAAAATTCCTTTGTTAACAAGGTTGATCAGGTCTTGTTACCAAAACAATTTTATATGAAACAAAACTTTATATTCCACTCAATGATTATGTTACCTCAACCTTGATAGCAATGGTCCCAATCATAATAGTTTCAAAATTTTCTCTTGGTATGGGACAATATATTTCTCCAACTTGAATGCCCTCAACATGTTCAATTGAATTTAAACCATAAGTCCTCTCAATCTTCTTGGGGAAATAGAAAGTATGCTCCTTTCATTAACATTAAAAGTCACCTTTCCTTGATTACAATTAATAACAGCTACTGTAGTATTAAGAAAAGGTCTCCGAAGAATAATAGACATATTATCATCTTCAGGCATTTCAAGCACAACAAAATCAGTTAATATCAAGCAATTATGAGCCACTTGAACAGGCACATCCTCACATATACCAACAGGAACAGTAGTAGAATTATCAGCCATTTGCAAAGATATATCAGTTGGTATTAGTTTTTCCAGTTGAAGTCTCTTGTAGAGAGAAAAAGGCATAACACTAACTCCTGCCTCCCAAATCACACAAAGCAGTTCTAACATAACTATTTTTAATAGAGCAAGGAATAGTTGGAATCCCTGGATCTCCAAGTTTCTTTGGAACCTTACCATTAAAGGAATAATTAGCAAGCAAAGTAGAAATTTCTTCATTAGGGATCTTCCTTTTATTAGAGACAATATCCTTCATATACTTTGAATAAGGAGGCAATTTAATAGCATCAGTCAAAGGAATTTGCAAGCATAAAGGTTTCATCCACTCACAAAACTTGTTATAGTGTTCATCTTCCTTTGACTTGTGTTTCCTATCAGGAAAAGGCATAGGTTTTTGGACCCAAGGCTCTCTTTCACTACCATGTTTCTTAGCAACAAAATCTTCTTTAGTGTATTTAGTGTTCTTAGTATGCTTTTCGGGTTCTTCTTCAACTTTTTTCTTTATCAGGAGCATCATTTTCTTCATTACCACTTTTAGTTTCAGCATCAAAGACAGATATACTATTAGGATCTATAGCAGCTTTAGGAGATTCACAATAGTTTTATGTTTCTTTTTTCCTTTTCTTAGGAGAAGTACCACTATTTTCAACTTGTTGAGAATCCTGCTCAATTCTTTTAGGATGCCCCTCAGGATATAGAGGATCATGGGTAGTAGCACCACTCCTAGTTCTAATTTCACAAGCATGTTTTTCTTTAGCAGCATTAACTAGCAAGTCTTTTTGCACTTTAATAAGTTGATCTATTTGAGTTTGAACCATTTTAAAATGTTTAACAAGCATTTTAACATCATTAGAAGTTCTTTCCACAATATCTTTTAGTTCAACAATAGCTCTAGAGTTTTCCATTAAATGATTTTGCACCCTTTTATTAAAATTATCTTGCTTACCAATAAAAATATCGAATTCCTCTAAGCATTGATCAAGAGGTTTAGAGTAAAGAATATCACCTTCATCAAAGTGTTGGAGAGACTGTACCTCAATAGTGGATGAATGGGGGATAGGCTTACATAATTCTTCTATAGGAGGTAAATTCTTGACATCTGCAGCTTTAATTCCCTTCTCCTTAAGACATTTCTAAGCTTCCTTCATCACTTCATCATTTAGTTCAATAACTCCCCTCTTCTTTGATGTTGGTATAGGCACAAGAATAGTTGGTTCAGGAGGAGTCCAATCTTCATAATTCTTGCTTATTTTAGCCATTAATTCCTCAGTGTCCTTGGGAGTCCTATTCCTGAAAACACAATCAGCACAACTATCCAGGTATGTCCTAGATTCTTCAGTTAGTCCATTATAAAATATATCAAGAAGCTCATTCTTAGGCAATGGACATCCAGCTTGTGCATGAATAAAGCACAAAACCTTGCCCATGATTCAGGTAACATCTCTTTTTCTCCCTGTTTAAAATCAAAAAGTTCCTGCAAAATAGCATGTCTAGCACTAGGAGGAAAATATTTCTGCAGGAAAGTACTAATCAAGCAATCAGGGCTATCAATAGATCTAGGAGGTAAATTATTAAACCAAGTTTTAGTTTCTCCTTTTAGTGAAAAAGGGAAAATTTTAGTAACAAAGTAAGTGCGCATCTTAATATCATCAGAAAATAAATCACTCATAGTAGATAGCTCAGTCATATGTGCTACCGCACTCTCATTCTTAGTCCCACAAAAAGGTTCTTTCTCAATAATAGCTATGTAAGATAAATCAAGAGAAAAATCATAATTCCTTATCTTTAATGTTTATGGGAGAAGCAGCAAACTTAGCATTAGGAGACAATTTGAGTTTTATAGTACGCCTCTCAAGGAAACTCTTAGCAGCACTCCTATCATGGGTGTTTTGACATTCTTCAATAAATTCATCGGTCATCTCTATATAACCGTCTTCAATATCATAGCTCTCTGTAGACTCAAGTGAACTAACAGGTGTAGTAGTGTCTTCATTAGGAGTTTCAGTATTTCCAGCTATAGTTCTAGCAATCGTAGCATCTAGGAAATGACCTAATGAACCACTCTTATCAAGCACTGTAGAAGCAGCATCATAAGTATCAGAAGTTTCAGATTCAGCAGTAGTAGCAGTGTGTGTAACATGTGTATGTGGTGGTGTAACAAGCTTACTCATAACAGATGGTGAATCAAGAGCAATAGAGGTGTTCAGAACCGTACCTCTTCTTGTAGTGGATGGTAAAATAGGAACCTTGCCATCACGAGATTTACCCATGATGGATGGATAGCAGCGAACAATAGTGATTCCAAGTGAACTTGATAAATAAAGCTATGTTCCCCGACAACGGCGCCAGAAAATAGTCTTGATGACCCACAAGTATAGGGGGTGTATCGCAGTATTTTTGAGGGAAGTGAAACCCAATTTATTGATTTGACACAAGGGGAGCCAAAGAATATTTATAAGCCTTAACAACTGAGTTGTCAATTCAGCTGCTCCTGAAAACAATATCGCTCACGACAGTTTATCAGTAGCAACAGTTTTATGATAGCAATAGTAAAGTAACAGCAGAGTAATAGCAATAGTAAAAGTAAACAATAGTGACAGTAGAAGTAAACAGTAGGATTCGAACGTGGTAGGCATAGGGATGGATGAACGGGCATTGCATGGACAAGACAATTAACATGGCAAACAGACATAGGGAAATTGCAGATAAACAAGATAAAGCATCCTAGTACTAGATAATCATAGGCATGTGTTCCATATATAGTCATACGTGCTTGCAATAAGAACTTGCACAACATCTTTTGTCCTGCCAGCCCGTTTGCAGCGGGGCCTCAAGGGAACTACTGGCAATTAAGGTGCTCCTTTTAATAGAGCACCGGAGTAAAGCATTAACACTCTGTGAACACATGTGATCCTCACATCAAAGCCATTCCCTCCGGTTATCCCGATTTCTGTCACTTCGGGGCCATTGGTTCCGGACAACAACATGTGTATACAACTTGCAGATAAGACCATAAACAATACTATCATAATGAATCAATAACATGTTCAGGTCTGAAATCATGGCACTCGGGCCCTAGTGACAAGCATTAAGCATAACAAGTCGCAACAAAGTCATAAAGCACTAATAAAAGATATTAGGCACCATGCCCTAACAATCTGATGCCATTACATGAACGATTTCATCCAATCCCTACCATCCCCACAGCCTATAGCGGGGGATTACTCACTCATAGATGGGGGAAACATGGGTGGTCGATGGAGAAGCGATGGTGATGATGATGGCGATGATATCCTCCAATTTCCCGTCCCGACAAGGTGCCAGAATGGAGTTTCTGGTGCTGTTTTGTGGAATCTGGTGGTGGCGGCGGAGCAGAACTCTTTCTGGAAAACGTCGACCCCCCTGAGTTTTTAGGTCAGAAAGAAACTTATAGGCGAAGATGGAGACCGAGGGGGTGTCTAGGGCGGCCAAACCACCTCCTGGCGCGACCAGGTGGTGTGGCAAGGCCCCAGCCCCACTCCGTCTCGTATTCTGGCTCCTTGAGTCTTCTGGTGAAATAGGATTTTTGGCATATTTTCCAGAATTTTTTCTGATAGTTGATTTTCTGCATAAAAACTAAACACCAAGGCAATTCTGCTGAAACAACGTCAGTCCGTATTAGTTGCATCCAAATCACACAAGTTTAGAGGAAAAACAATAGCAAAAATATTCGAAAAAGTAGATACGTTTTGGACGTATCAAGGAGGAGGAGTGAGAAGGGGAGGAAAAGTGTGGAGGAGAGGAGGAGTAATGTAGAAAATAGAGGGAGAAGGAGTGTTGGCGGTATTCAAATTTCGAATCCCGCCCAACAATTATGTGGCGCATATTCGAAATACGCGCTACATAATTGTCTCCGCCTTTTTTATTTTTTTGCAGAAAAATCTTATTTTTAAATAACTTTTTAGTCTTTCGAATTAGAGGATTCTGTAAAATCTAGAACGGCCTTTGGCAAATTAATTTGAGTAGGAAATTTCAAGACGATCGTTTTGATAGGTTAAAGATTTTTTCCCGATATCATATGCAAAAGTTACGGCCGTTTTACCGAGACATGATCTTTTTTTTACAAAATATATCGAAATTCATGTTTTTCAGTTTTCCCTACAACTATACCCTAAAATATAACTACATCTCAAAGATTTTTTTTTAGTTTTTATCATTTTCGTTTACTTTTTACGAAACTGGAAAGGCGATCCACCGGGGGCGAGGGGGCGAGGGGGTGGGCTCTATTTTTCCTTTCTGTGGCGCATATGGAATCATCACTTTCTGTGACGCATATAGACATATGCGCAACAGAAACTTGGTCACTCATTTTTTGTGGTGGGTCTCATATGATTTTCTGTGGCGCATATTCCTCTATGCGCCACAAAAACTTGAATTTCCGTGGCGCATTTGGCAATATGCGCCACAGAATCGTGACCACCCATACATAGAGGTGGGTTCCACCATATTTCTGTGGCGCATGGACCATTATATGTGCCATAGAATGTTGAGATTTCTGTGGCGCATTAGGTTTGGATGCGCCAGTGGATATATTCTGTGGCGCATGCCCCAAAATATGCGCGAGGGAAAGCTTTTTATCTATAGCTAGTTTCCTATTAGTGTTTCGGTTGCTAAGGGGACAGGTGCTCAGCGCTGGCGTTCTACCAATGCCTCCAGTGCCAGTCGACGTGGCCCGATCTGCGTCCGTCTTCCAGAACTTCTAGTCTGTCCTCACACCGGAGGAGAGGGACAACCCCTAGTGGCATTCCGACAACCACGACAGGTGGACTATGTTTTTTGAACAACAGCGCGCGGACCACACCGCCGTGGCGCCGGCCTGTCGCCGGAGAATAACAATCACAGTGGCCGGCGGTGGTGGTAGAGCACCCCAGGGTGCATGCTCGCCTGGGTGCTTGATTACATCGCCGCCGGGAACCACCCATGTCCGGCCATGCCACCGTCGCAACCGAATTAAGTTCCGCTACTGGCTCCAAGCTTGGGCTCCGTACCGGAATCGACCTCCTCCTCTCACTACGGCGCCCTGCTAGACGACCCAGAGGAGTACCATCAGCCTGTTTGTCGACCTGGTGGGCATGGCAGCCAGTAGTTCAGTCTTTTTTCTTGTTTGTTTTAATTTTGTGTAAATATGTGTGAACTGCCTGTAAAGTCATCGTTAATTTCGTATTTTAACGAATTTGCCAATTACTTCGAATGTTTGAACTTTTGTATGGGGGGCACCGTTGGGAGCCAGCACCCCCCAAATCTGCGATCTATCCGGCGCCTCCCATACAGGCCCAAAAACAGTGGCGCCGAATGCCGTATGGGGGACGAGTGGAGATGCTCTTGCTACTCTCAAGAATGGGCTCATGTAGCAGCATCAACAGTAATCCTCAACTGGTGGCCTCATCTCTAACCTAAATTTTCAAAACCTAGAGACTGTTGGACGCAAGATCTTGACCATACGTTTGTTGGAGATTCGGTTGTGAGACCCATAGAAAGATCCGTCATTTTCGTAACTTAGTTGTCTCTTATCTGTAATTTAGTCGTCGTTCTATGTAACTTAGTCCGGTGTGCTGTAACTTACAAAACTAGTACCGCTGCTCCCCCCATGGGTGGGACCCGCCAGCACATGGGAGGCCTCTGATTAGCTGGGGGCACTGTTCTCGATGGGTCTTGCGACCCCCCTTCCCATGTAGTATTTCCGGCCTCATCTATAGTTCCTACTACAAGTCCTGATTTATCACATGTTGAGGTAAAACAATTAGAACCACATTGTTTGGCTAAAGCCATTACAAAGATAATACACACCGGAACCACCAAAACTAAACACTGAGCAAAAACGATAACTGTATCGCCAGCTTCCGAACGAGATCTATCAAACCCCTATCAACCTGTTTCGACCCCCCCCCCCCATTGTCACCCACACTGTTACCACTCGCCAAGAGAAGGTGGAATGCCTTGGCACGACGGCACGAACTCAAGTGAAGGGAGTCCTAGAACCGCACAACATATCCACGGAGTTGCGCCTACGCACAGGCTCCGGATGTCGCCGCCTCCAAAATCTGTTGGAGATATGCCCAAGAGGCAATAATAAAAGCGGTTATTATTATATCTTTGTGTTTATGATGAATGTTTACATCCCATGCTATAATTGTATTATTAGGAAACACTAATACTTGTGTGTTTTGTAAACATGTAAGAGTCCCTAGTAAGCCTCTTGTTGAACTAGCTTGTTGATTAATAGATGATCATGGTTTCCTGGTCATGGACATTGGATGTCATTAATAACAAGGTTGTATCATTAGGAGAATGATGTGATGGACACACACACACATAGTAAGCGTAGCATAAGATCAAGTCATTAAGTTCGTACTGCTATAAGCTTTTAAATGCATAGTAACCTAATCCTTCGACCATGAGGTTGTGTTAATCACCATCACCGGATGGGTACTTTGATGACATCAAACGCCGCTTCGTAACTGGGTGGTCATAAAGGTGTCATTGGGTATTCTGAAAGTATGTGTTGAAGCGCATGGACCAAGATTGGGATTTGTCCATCCATATGACGGATAGATATGCTCTGGGCCCTCTCGGTGGAATGTCATCTAGTTAGCTTGCAAGCATGTGACTGGGTCACAAGGGATGACATATCACGGAACGAGTAAAGAGTACTTATCAGTAACGAGGTAGAACTAGGTATGGAGATGCCGAAGATCAAACCTCGAATAAGTATAGTATCGCGTGACAAAGGGAATTAGTTTCGTATGTAAATGGTTCAATCGATCACGAAGTCATCGTTGAGTATGTGGGAGCCATTATGGATCTCCAGGTCCCGCTAATGGTTATTGATAGGAGATGTGTCTCTGTCATGTCTACATATTCACGAACCGTAGGATGACACACTTAAGGTTTGAAGTTGTTTTAAGTAGATATGGAATATGCGTTGGAGACCGAATGTTGTTCGGAGCCTCGGATTGGATCCGGGACATCACGAGGAGATCCGAAATTGTCCAGAGAATAAGATTCATATATTAGGGATCATTTTCTGAGTTAGGAAATGTTCCGGAGTATTTGTATGAGGATTCTAGAAGGTTTTGGAATGTTCCGGAAGGTTCTAGAAGATTTCTTGGAGTTTGCTTGAAAATCAAGAAAGGGATCAAGGAGTCCTGGTGGGTCAAGACAAGGAGTCGTGGGGGAGGAGGACTCCTCCCCCCCTCTCCAATCCACCGGCCAAGGGGGTGCTAGGACTCCCCCTCCCAAGGCGCCATCCCTCCTTTAAATAGAAGGGGGAGGTGCCACCCCTTGCCCCTCCTCCATAACTCTAAATCTCCGCCGCCTCTCTCCTCCTCCTTTCTTATGCACAGGCATAGGCGAAGCCCTGCAGAATTCTCTACTCCACCACCACCACCACGCCGTCGTGCTGCTAGGATTCCGTGGAGAAGATCTACTACCTCCGCTGCTCGCTAGAACGAGGAGAGGAAGGTCTGCTTCGACTCCGCACGTGTGACCGACTGCGGAAGCGCTGCCGGAACGCGGCACCGGAAGGATCGTCCACACGATCTTGAGATCGGCAAGTGATCAACTACATCAACCACGAGATCTAATCTCGTAACGCTTTTGGATCTACGAGGGTTAGTACCGATCTATCTCGTTGCACATGTCTAATAGATTAGATCTTGGCTTTTATCTAGATTAGATCTGGGTTTTGTTCGTTCTTGCGGTAGAATTTTTTTGTTTTCCATGCTACGAACCCATCAAAATCTTCCGCCAACCCGCCGTCAGCAATGTGGTTCTAATTGTGTGCATCGCTTGATGCAGAGGCCGGGGCTCCACTCCCCATTTCAAAAAAGGTAAAACAGTTAAACATCCAGAAGTTGGTTTACTTTCATCCTCCATGCTTTCTCAAAGATTATTTCACCTTACATGTTTTTGTTTTGTTTTGTTAGAGATGGGTATCGGGTTCTCTCGTAGGCAGGGATACATTTGGTGCTGTGAATACAGAGCCGAAAAATGGTTTCCTTTTCTCTCAAGATGAGATTAAGTACAACAACAAACAATTTCTCTTTGATAGCGCTGTAATTATAGTCACTTCTTGTTCCAACTCTCGTATCTCCTTGGAGAACTGAACAGGAGATTATAATCCCTTAGCCCTAAAATAAGTGACTTAGTTTTGATTAGATATGCATAAATCTAGACACTAAAACACGTTAAGATTCAAACGTATCTAGACAAAGTTACGTCACTTATTTTGTGACGGAGGGAGTACAAAATAACAAGACACTAGCATTCAACAAATAAGAAGGTTAAGTTTTCCTCCATTTTGTTAGAGATATTGTGTGCAAAATTTGGTGCATGATGCAATGGTTGGCATCCAGGCACCATAGCTATAGTGTTATTTCTTAGGGACCATTAAAGGTTGGATGGATCAATAGATTGCATGAGATTCAGTTGTTGTTCTTTTCTTCGTTTAGTTCTGAAGAAGAGTACAACAATCATCTAGAGGGTCCTCCCGAGTCACTCCCCTCCCGAGAAACTCCAGAGGCGGCAACCCCAAACCCTAGAGCTCCCCTCCATATCTTGACGCTCCTGGCCGCTGCTACCACCAGCAGTGGCGGCGCCCATCCGGTTGGAATTGACAGAGGGATAGAGAGGTGTGCTCGGCTGCTACACATGGAAGGTAGTGCAGCGTGATGGAGGGCACATGGTGGCGCGGCCAGGCGGCTGGTGCCTGAGGTCCAGCGGAGCGGCGATGAGGAGGTGGCGACGCGTGGCCGGGATGGACGACGGTAACCGCGGGTGCAGTCTGCGGTGCGCGATCTGGGGCTCTGCTGGGTCTCGATCTGTACCTCATGGGCCCCGATCTAGACTGGCGGCGCCCAAGTTGGGCTTTTGGTGCGGGGGTCACTCGATCCTCAACCGAGTCTTCCTGCTACTGCCTTGTGTGCTGCTCTCGTTCTAGATGCTGACCGGCGGCGTGGGGCCAGCGAGTCTTGAGAATAATGGAGGTGGTCCTAGGGTTTCTCTCGCCGAGCATGATCTGGCCGAACTAGACCGAACCATGTTGTATTTCAGTCTATGCCGAACTATGTTTAATTTCATGCCGAACTATGTTTTAATTTAACGCCGATCTGTATTTATATTTATGCCGAACTACGCCGAACTCTGTTTGAATCTTAGCCGACTTTGGACGAAAACTCGCCGTATTTGCGTCACCTGGAAACACGGGTGGGAAACGGCCGTGTTCCCAGGCAACATGAACTGCAATCTGTGATGCAACAAAGAATGATCTCGGGCGGCATATAGCATTCGCTTATAGTTTCTTCTGTACATTGAAAATCCCTTATTCCGAGTATACTGCGTGGAAGCCCACATGGTCTAGCTGCAGCCCAGCTGATTAAATAAAAAGAAAACTGCAGCCCAGCCTGCCTTTCCTAACAGCGAGCCCACTTCGCATGCAAGGGGCCCTGGTCCTTGCACGACCAGAACGCTTCAGGCAGGCCACTCCGAAGACGGAACGGGTACGACGGGGTGGCTGGGCCGCTCTGTCCTTCCTACATATCCTCCGCGGTGTTCCCCTTCCTCGCGAAAACCAGGACGGGAGCTCGGTCGGATCCGGCGAAGTCGACCGCAGCCCTCGTTCACAGGTGAGCAAACGCGGCGAGTTGCCTTCTGCACCTTCGTTAAAACCGCCGCCTCCTGCTCCCCCTCGTTCACGCTGTTGCAGCATTTACCCTCGTTTAGCTGAAACTAGGTTCATTGGATTGCAGGAGCCAGGAGGGGTTCCTAATGCAGCCGGAGCGGAGGACACGGGGAGCCGGCACGGCCCTCCTAACAGGTACGGTGAGCAAGCCTCTTCGTTGATTCAACTGGTCGGGGATGATTCCGGCGCGCGATCTCTCCTCTTTCTTGTGCGCTGATCTGGTCTGAGAATCGCTGCTAATTCGCGTTTATTTATGACGAAGCAGCAGAGGAGAGGTTGGCGAACTTGCTGCGGAAAACCTCCCCAACTACTCCTTCGATGAAGTTCGGTTTAAAAATTGAACATACTTCCACTTTTTTTATATCCTTCACGAGTGTATATCTTCAGAACTTCAACACTTCAACTAATGATTATGTGTTTTTTTTCCCACTCATGCAGGTTTGACACAAGGTTGGAGACCTGGAATGATCCCACACCAAGGGAATCAGAATTTAGTGTGGATGATCTTCGTGCGGCTTTTATTAGGGCTGCCAAGCGCAGTTCCAACCTTATGATGGCTGTTAGGAAGTCGTCGCTTACGCTTAGTGAGGAGCAGCTTAGGCAAAGAGAAGAGCAGGATCGCAAATTCTTGATGGTAGCACTGGGAGTCTATGCCAAGGCATACAACATGCAGGTCATACCCATACCAATCGATAATTTCTCTTCTGGTTATTCTTCCATCACAATACTTGCTGCTGTGTTAGTTCATATTGCTACTACTTCTATTCTGTTTTTTAAATGGACTTGTAGTTCACTACTCCCTCTGTCCGATAATACAAGATTTTATTATAATCAACAATAGAGTACTCCCTCCGTTTCATAATATAAGATGTTTTAGCTTTATGAAGGGAGTGTATCTAGACTGTTTTAGTGCGTAGATTCATTTAGATTTGGAATGAACCTACACACTAAAAGTGGTCTAGATACACTCTCTTCACAAAGCTAAAACATCTTATATTATGAAACGGAGGGAGTACTTGTCTAAACCAACTCACATTAGTTAGCTATTGTACGAAATCTTTACTGTTGTATTAATTAATTGTTACTACTCTTATTCAGTTTTTCAGAATGGACATGCGGCTTAATAGGTTTATCCACCCACAATAATGGGTGTTTTTTTAATTCTTTTATAGGTTATACTACTGATTTAGCTCATTATTGAAGCTAGCACTAGCAGCATGATTGAAATGCAATTTACTATTTATTTGAAGTGGGGCTGTTCTATTTTTTTTTTTGACAATTTGACATACATCTATATTATATTGCAGCCTACTGAACTTGAATTTGTGGAAGTGAAAGAAAGAAACCTTATTGATGAAAGCGGGGCAGGATATTTGCATTTCAACTTTTTAGTGAAAGGACTAGATGGTAAAAACACAATGTATTTTGCTGAGGTGCATTATGATCTCGAAGATGAGGATGATGTTTTTCTTTGCACGCCTTTGGGGGAGGATGACTTGAAGCCATCAGAAAAGAATGACCAAGGTATATGTCTTCATTTTGTTATGCTGATACACTGGAGCTCTCACTTTGATGGTCATTTTTTCATATTATTTTATATTTGTGTTGTCCATTAACTAATGCACTTTTCATTCTTTTTAAGCTCTCTGTAAAGCGTGTCAACATGAGGCTAAAGATCTTATACATCCCAGTTGTGGTAGCTTTCTAGGTGGGCACAGGAGAGTTTGTTCGCTGCTGCGGTGGGACAGCACTGATGACGAAGATGATGACTGTGAAATGATTTAGTGGGAAGTTTGTGTTATTCAGTTGTGTTAAGGGGAGAGTTGTTAATTTACGTGCATGTAAGGAAGAATGTAGCAAAGTGAGATGATCTGTAAAAGGAAAGACTTATTGTGTGATGCGGTTTCTTCTTCTTTTGTACTCAGAATCCTACTCTCCAATCTCCGTGGTGCAATTTAATGTATAGTAGGAAGTCTGTGTCTTCAGTTCTTATGTTCGTCTCGATTTATTTTCCATGAGTGCTTTGAAAAGTACTAGCAAATATCGAAAGCAGATGTACAACGCAGAACCTGCAGCACAAATATGTGGTTCTAGCAATGCACATGCTCTCTGGCATTACATACATAATGGATATACAATCCTGTGGTTATGAGTTCAGACAAATCGTGTCAAGGCCGAACAAATTCTCACACTCCGAAGAAATCATTCGTTAAAGCTTCTCACAAGCAAGCTAAGGAGCTCTCCCAATACTATGCCTATATTACCGTGGAACATAACAACTATAACTGGACTCACTTCTCTGATGTAATTCTGTAGGTATAGCGATCTATTAAGCTTAGACTGAAGATACCACAAATTTAATGCCAAACTGCTAGACTAACTACATCCATGTGGCATGTTGCCTCTGATGCACACGCCACGAAGATTTGTTCCGATGTTCTACCACACAATTCAAAGCTAGCTATTCACACACATTGGCTGATCGCACGTCTTGATCTGGAGAAATAGACATCAAGATCAGTGGTAAGCATATAAATAAATCTCCAGTCAAAGTTTTCACTAGACGAAAATTGACGAAGGGAACATTAAAACTTTGTTGTTGGTAATAAACCTGAATGATCAGACCATGTTATTGCCAGATTCCGGATGCTGCCCCTGTTGCTGCCTATCACCATTGTTTTCAATAGCAGCGTTATTCCCAGATTCTGGATGCTGACCTCCGTTCACAGGCTGAGGCTGAGCCACCCATTGGTTCCTCCTCCTAGACCTCCATCTCAAGTACTCTACTAGCAGTGAGTTTGTACTAATAGCAATTCCGAACCCAGTGAACGAGGAGAGTAGGACCGCAAGGACTGGATTCACTCTTAACTGCAAGTTTTGTGATAGTTTAGAGGTGTAACAAACACATGCATCAGATGTAATTAAGGACAAGTTTCATACCACGTTGTAAAAGACATGAGCAAACAGGATCACAATAGCAAACTGGAAGGAAGCATAGGCCCATAGGTAGCTTTTGGTCACTGCATGAACAAATAAGAATCACATTAGAATGTTAACATAAAGTCCACTAAATAACAGATTAATAGCCCTGGGCAAATTGGCACAACAGTTTTACTGCAGAAATACTGGAATCAAATGGAGTACCACCATCGTTTTCCATTATCCATTTTCACTCATTACGCAAGTCTTAACAAATTCAATGTTGACCTGAAGCTAGAAACACGTAGCAGCTAGCTACAAGAATTTGGGTCTACCTCGGCATAGGAAACACTGAAAAACCTGTTTACTATATCAACAAAATGTTATTTAAACAAGCCGAGCTTTGTAAGGTTTTGGGTCTGTTTTTCCTCATTAACTTCGATCAACTCTCTTCTTCTTAATGGCATTGATGGAACTCTCTGTCCTCTTGATGAGGTTTGCAAAACAAATCAATTTCCTGATGTTGTAAATGTTTCTCTAAATAGCAGAAATGGCAAAGATAGAGTATACATACTTACCCATAGTGGACGCAATCATGGAAGAGAGGAGGCCCAACACGCACGAGAAAGGCAAGGAAATTGCTAGTGCACGTGACTGCAACTCAGTAACCTATTCCAGTGAAAGAATAAATGACATTTAGATGGATTCCACAAAAATGAAAAAACACGTGGAGTTGCATTCAAATGAACTAGTAAAGAAAGAAGCAAGGGAACACACACCAGAAGTTGTTCCAAGAAACAGAAGTACGCAAGCATGCTAACCATCACCAAAATTGGAATGTCCTGCCAAAACCTGCTACAGATTCAAGTGTCAGATTTTGTCAAACATGAAAAATCATTGATCAATATATATTGTATTAATGTTTTCTAACTTATAAGAGTGAACAAAGCACGTGGAAAGAATGGTAAATACATTCAAAAAATAAGTTTCCCCTAGGCTGATTCCCAAAGCTGGGCATAGGAAGAACAGTATACTTGCCTCGTAGTAATAAATATAAAATATTTGTGAGTCAACATATTGTCTTAACTTCTTAAGTATCCTTACCTATATTGTTGAGACGCTCTTTGCTGAGCACCATTTACTAGTCGCCTGTTAACAGTTTGAGTTGGTATTCTCAACAAAGTCACAGGCAGATTCTGAACTTCCTGTCTGCAAACATCACATATCTTGTTTCCCTTGATGCTAAACCATTTGACAGCACAATCTTGGTGTGCCAGGGCAAGTTCTCCTTTGCAGCTGCACTCCATTTTAAGTGTTTCCCCTCCTTCGCTGAGTTCAACAAAACAAATTCTGCAGACTGCTTCTTCTTCGGGAATATCTTCACCTTCATCTCCAGGAGCTGACAAAGGATGCACTCGAATGAACATATGCTGGTTTTCGAAGTAAATGATCTATAGAAATGTCAGACTAAATAATAGAAAATAGTACATACCATCTGCCGTTTCATCAATGACATCATTTGGTGCAATCGTATCAGCTGGAACAGGTCGTGGAGTTATTGGAATCACACGGATGACACCTAATGAATCAGCTCTCCTTAAACTCCTATTTTTGCGATTGCCTGGTACTGAAAGTGACCGTCTAATTTGTGCTTGAACTTCTGGTTGCTACCAACATCATAAAACACATTTAAACAATAAGTTAGCACCTTAGGAAAACTGCAAAAGTGTGAGGTCTCATTTCCATCTGGCCCATGTAGGTACTGGGGAGGATAGAAAGAGAATATATTTATATACTTACTGTTGTAGTTGGCTGGTTATCTATCTGAATTCCCGGAGGAGAAGCTTTATCTGAAGTTGCTACAGGTGTAACAGGCAACGAATATGTGCGTTTTGCCGACAACGAGTTAATGACCTTTCTGAAAGAAAAAGATCTTGGAGTTGGATTATCCTGCGACCCTTCTGATCCTGTCCCAGGAACTAGAAGGATCGTCCGATCACCTTCCTGTGCTGAATTCCTTAGCCTGAAACTCTGCTGGGGAATGGTGTTCTTGATCGATGATTTTGGCCTAGCTGAATTAGGCCTTGGAGGCAACCCAGCTCTTGTCGAACTGGGGCTGGCGGATATGTTAATTCTCGTTGAAGTAGGTATTTGGTTATCCAGCGTCCTAAGTGGTATTTGCAAAGAAAGGTTTGGCCTTCGTGAATTAATCCCCTGCGCACTTTGGGCATTGTCATCCTGGTTCGGTACCTGCGTGGTCAAGCAAACAGTACTTTCAACAACCTATGTTCAGTAAAACTTAATCGAGCTAGTAGTAAAAGTAATGGAGTAGGAATAAGAGAAGGGTAGCAATCTTTCCATGTAAGATGCATGGACCAAATGACGATTCTTTATCCCATACACTTCATCAAGTTCATCTTAGTTTCTAGACATATGGAGTAGTCCATGAGGAGATTGGCTTGTAGTAAATGCCTAGCTGACTGGTCATATCGTTGCCAATGCATGTAAAGACAGATGATGCTGGTGTTCCATTCATATGGCAAGTAGGCAACAATGCACCCAACTAGCTATGAAAAACAATCACACTAGTAGCTACATCGACACATACAGCAAGACATTTCATTTTTCTTAGAAATGGGGAGCAGAGCCCCGGCCTCTGCAAACAAGACATTTCATGCTTTCAGAACTGTAATTTCTTCTGAAAAAAGGCCAGGAAACCCCATACTAGAAGTCTAGAAGCTACTACTACTACTACAATTCTAGCTCGTGTGTGAGGACAGTGACAGATATGGAAACCAAGGTAGGCAGGAATGAACAGTTTATCACAACTGAAGAAAGCCGCCCTAGTAGCGGAAAAAATGAAGAAAAAGTGGGTCTCCCTGGTAATTCAATCAAGTTGCCTAAAATTCAGAAACGCACAAAGATTCGCCGAGCTGAACCGCGATTCACTAGCAGAGCTCGAGCATGATAACACAATTAAGCGCCGAATCTAACTGGAGCACGCGGAAACAACTTATCAGACGGAGAACCGGCCCGCCGTCCCAGCACAGCACGGAGGCGAGCAATCAGCAGAGCGACACCAAAAATTACGCAGAAAAAAGCAACAGGAATACTCGGGTAGGCAGAGAACAGCAAGTCGGAGGAGTGGTTTGCGGCGGGATCTCACCGGTCGATCGCCGGAGGCCGGCGGCGGTCCCGCGGCGCCGTCCATGGGATGGGATGGGCGGGCGGTTCGATGCTTTGGAGGACAGCGGGAACTGGGCGAGCGAGGAAGGGAGGGAGAAAGAGAGAGGCCGGCAGGTGGAGTGCTGGACCGCTGGTGTTGGCGTTGCGTTGCGCCGTTGGGCAGCACTCCAAAGGGGAAGTCTGGCCGGAAAATTAGTTGGCACTTTTGTTAATGGTCTTTTATCTCTTCGGCCCCTGCGTTTCCTACTTATCTCTGTGTTGATCTCTTCGTCAGGGGCATACATAATTGAGACGCTCCTCCCAAGTGTCAGCAAGTGGTAGATACATTATTCTTTTTCAAAATGAAGAGTAAAAACCCCGGCCTCCCTCGAGTGGTAGGTCCATACTATGTTTCTTTCTGAAGAAAAGGAATGTAAGTGTAGATACACATTCACACGATGTCTGCTGAAGTCTAGAGCGTGAAGCTTCAAAACCGGCAAAACTTCACACGATCTATCTATATACTAAAACATGTCTATATATATATATATATATATATATATATATATATATATATATATATATGTGAATCTAGACAAATTCACGTCGCTTATTTGAGACGGAGAGAGTAGCGTACTATACGATGATGCCGTATGTACACTTCTCTTGGGAATATAGTATTGGTAATGGTATTATCGCTATCATACATCTGTATATATTCTCCGCCAGCACAGTAGGCCCTAGTGAGTAGTGAGAGTCAAGCATGCTGGCTGAATGGATTCCCTCCCAGTTGGTGACCCGTGCTTTTTGAATGGTTCCTTCTTCCTGTCAGGCTCGAGCTTATCATTTTATTAGAGTCGTATATAAAAACCCAGAGCCACCGGACTAATAAAAAAAGTAGGAGGAGGAGGAGGAGGAGGAGGGAACATCAAGGCTAGGAAATGAAATTGCCTTTCTTTTCCTTCCTTTTGCCGAAAACGACCCTCGTACCCGCCCACGTAGAAAAGAAAGCGAGCTGTGCGAGTGAAATGAAGAGGGAAAAAGGTGGGTGGGTTTCCACGTCCGCGGCCACGGGCGCCGGAGAAAATCCGGGACAAACTCCGAACGAGCGTCCGTGCGCCGTTCTCAAACGAGGTGACGTCCGGAGTAGGATCGTTCGCGGTGGAGGTAGGCGCGCGTCGCGTCAGTTGGGCCTGCGTCTGAAACGCACGGGGCGAGGAGACGACGAGAGGCGAGCGAGTGTTCAAAGACGGCGGCGCTTTTTCGTACGTATCCCCGTGCGTGCATGTGCATGATTCGAAAATCCCGAGCGATCGACGATAGGTATGTCTTTTCTGACGATGTACTATACAAGATGGATTCGACGTACACCTCAGTTGAATGACGCTGTAAATTGACAGGAACCATCGAGAAACTGTGATAACGCCATCCAAATCATTTGTCCGTACATATGGTACGTCAGACGGATTTTTTTTCTTTTGGATATATTAATTCGTCGACGAATCGGTTCAACCGAGGGAGTATATATCAACCGCTTTGAACTCTGACGCTGCAGATCGCGCACAACCGGGGAGGATCGATCGATCGAGCATACTGTACGTGCTGACACGCATGGTCGGACTACTACTACTAGACTTCACTTGATTAATTGATCTGATCTGGAGTCAAGCAGAGTCACCATGCTCGGGGAGGGAGTGGTCGACTGATTCATCGGCGTTTTCTGGAACCTGACGCCGGATCGAGCAACTGCTTCGTATATCGATGGTGATATCCACGTGGCACCATCCCATCGGTCGGCACAAGTGTACATGTCTTAGCTGCTAAACAATGTATGTTAATAGTATACGTGCACGGTTGGCAACGGCAGTGGATGTTAGTATACTAGCAGGCCAGCGGCGATTAATTAACGTATCGTGTTTGGACAGGCAATGGCACACTTTTGTTGGTAAACACTCGATGCTTCCTGCCTATTTCCCGGGGTTGGAAAGCAAGCTAGCTAGCTAGCACGATGACGATGAGACGTAGACAGCGTTAGGAATTTAAGGGCCTCCATGAATGGTGATGATGAAGATGAGACGATGAGGGTATACGGTTAGAGGCTCTGGATACCGTTTCGTCGTTCCCTCACAGTGATCGATACGTCACCTTACTACCGAATACGTAGGACCAGCTGCGGGAAACACGTCACGGAATTCTTCCTTTTTTCCAAGCGAGCACCGGCCAAGTCTGATAATCCATGGAGTATAGTTGTTTCCATTCAGATCGATGTGAAGTTGCTCTCGTGGATGGACACCCGCCTCGCTGTGCAACAACGTCCTCCTGATCACCCCCCCCCCCCCCCCCCCCCCCCCCCCCCCCCCCCCCCCCCGGGTAAAGACCCCTAAAGGCTTGATCACTCATCCGACTAGCCCCCGGTGAGTTTTTTAGGGTTGTCACTTTGCATACACATGACGACCTGATGTGTAAAATTGAGACTAGAGAGTAGTGGTCGCCACTGTCAAGCGAGACAGTCTGACACATGAGAATGGGGCAAGAAAACATGTTGTACATTAAAAGACTATTCTACTCTTGCTTCAATCAACGATTGATTCTAATACTGCCAAACTTGCGCCTGTGGCTAACTCAACTCGCATGACTAGTGGTAACTAAATTCTCGATCCATCCCAAGCCTGTAGGCCACCAATCTGGGGCATACTGCTATGCACGGTGTTTGTTCGACCTAAATATACCAAAGTGTTCTCAAGGAGGCTAACTTATATATCATTCCAATTTAAGTTGGAAGTGTTTAATACGCGGATAGGAAATGGTGACCGCCTTCAAACTCATTGAGATAGAGTAAATTGGACCCGTCCTTTCAATCACACTTGGGTGTGATGCTCAACTCAAAGCCATATATAGCTTTGAGATGACGTTAAATTTGAAAATACAATTCACAAACCCGCATTGTAGGATGATGTGTGGACAAAGATATGTAACTAGATGGATACAATTGTCGTTTTCACACCATTGTTGAATACCCTCAAGTAGCATAGTGTGTATCAAATCATCTACCAAGTTCTCACATATCCAGTATATGATTAAAGAATACATGGTTGTGAAGCATGCATGATAAGCTGCACAACCCCGAAGTAGCAACCCCACGCATTTCGAGAGATAGAGTAGTCGTAACAAATTCCGTACAATACATCTCAAAATCCAATCTTTGTTTATCACAGTAGTTTAATATATAAGAGAGTGGAGATATGGTGCACATGGACACCGGTTATCCCTCTTTTAAAGAAATCAAAAAATCAAATTTCTACGTTTCAAAAAATTCTGAAAATAAATTTAGGATGTAGCAAGAGATGTATACCACAAACGTGTAAACTATCAATTGGAAATAATGTGTATTTTGAGATACACATAAACGACAAGACCGAATCTAAGTATCATATTTTCATATCTTAAAAATAGAAGACTTTATCATTTTCATATAGCCCATAATAATGAGAATTTCACACATCGTCTTTTAGCAGGACCATGCAAGCTTTTGTTGGTAAAAACTTGATACTTCCTAGCTAGTTCCTGTTGTTGGAAAGCAAGCAAGCTAGCACCGATGTGGATCATGAGACGTAAACTAGTTAGAAATTTAAGGGCTTGAAGAGTGATGATGATGATGAAAATAGGAGTGTATAGTTGGGAATTGGGTGGCAAAATTTTCATTTCTGTCGTAGCTGATAGTGATCGATGCGCCGCGTGTTTGTCAAATGCATAATACCGGGAAAGCGTCGTGAATTCTTCATTTTCACAAGCAAGAAGGGTGTAGTTATCATGATCAGTGAGGCGATGAAGCTTTAGGACGGGCCATGGGTGCTTAGTTTTTGGCTTTGGTTCACGATACCGAGAAAACCTTTATCGCTGACGCCTTGCAACACTGTATCCCATTTCCGTAGCTATGAATGTACGACCTTGGATGTGATAGGAAACTTCCATGACAAAGACCGTGTAAGCTCCGAGGTCCACAGAGCAATCTCGAGTCACTTGGCCACTACATCCCATATGGGCTTTGTTTCCGAGGACATAATTTGTACCTCTGCCTGCCAAGAAGACAATATATAGTTGGTTCTCAACAAGCGTCATTCGGTAAACCTTTCGTCCGCAATGCCCTATGCTCCAAGGATGTGGAAGTGGGATAATCAGATCCGGATTTATTAAGAAGTAAAAAAAGAGAGTTTAGAGTCTAAAATGAAAATCAATGCGATGTATCCCCCTTATTTCACTTGTCCCACTTCCACATCCCCTACTATGCTTCGAGTGAAGGAATATAATAGCGTGCAGTGTGTAGACTATCCTTAAGTATAGAATGTGCACTTTATATTTCTATTTTTATATCCTCGGGCACACTAGGCCCTAGTGAGTACTGAGTAGTGATATTCAAGAATGCCACATTGACACTCGGTTGGGAAAGCAAGCAAAGCACGCTGACTGGTTCCTCATTTCTTCTCCCAAGCTGAGCAAACTTACAAACATAAGGACGACCATGATCGGAGTACTGAGTAGTGATGAAAATTCAGCGCCACTGGACTAACAAATGGTAAAATCGCTCGCCATTTGCCAAAAGACCCTTGTACCCGCCCCATAGAAATCGTGTAGGAGGGAAGAAGGAGAGCAAACTTGCAAAAGGTGCCTCTCATCGTCAACGGCCGGCGTTAATTATACAGTTCCATCCGTTTGAATCATTACAAAGCCGACGTTAGTTAACCTTCTCTCAACCTTAAGCTTGACCTTAACTATCTTGGCTAATGGCCAGCTTGACCTTATATCATCCCTACTTGGGTTGGACTTGGACATGTCTTTAATATGTAGACAGACATTGAGGGTCGCCATCAAAATCATTGGGATAGAGTAAATTGGATTGGTCCTTACACTTGGGTGTGATGCAATCGCGGCTCAAATTGTATAATTTTGAAATGGCATGAAACTGCAAATACTAATGCACAAACTCGTATTGTAAAATGATGTGTGGACATAAATATATATAACTAGATGGATACCATTGCCGGTGTTACACCATTGTTGAATACTCAAGTATCCAATATATAATTGAGAATACAAGTCTGGAAAGTTAGCGTGATGAGTTGCACAGCCCGGAAGTACGTAACAACTCCATGCATTTCAATGGATTGAGTAGTTGTAGCAAATTCAAGAAAACAATATCTCAATGCCGCCGACCCTTTGTTTGTCACAATTGTTTACAGTAATATATTGAGAGAACACTGCACATGGTTGATTACATGAACAGTATATGTTGTATCCGGTATGTGTTGCTACCGTGCTTCTAGAACGTCCTAAGCTAGTTGCTCTGGAACCCTAGCTAATTGGTTAGCAAAGTTTGACCTAATTTCATGAAACAGTGAGTAAAGTTTGACCTAATTTTATTAAATAGTTAGGATGCAAAATCTTAGCAAGAAGATGAACCTGTCATCAAAACTCTCGGTGGTTTCTGATATATATTAATTGACCCTTCCCTCATGGGTACCTCCAAGAGTTTTTTCGTAAAACTTTCAAAGCGACCTACAATTGGTTATCTGGTGTGCACTCAACCCGTATTTAGCTGACGCAGATTTAGGATTGTTTTTTTGCTTAAATCTATCTAATGTCCAATAAATCCGTGTTGACTAATTTGAAATAGAGGGTAGTATAGACGCACTCCTTCCCCGTAGGAAAAGAGTGCGAGTGAAATGAAAAAAGACAGTTTCTCCACTGTCCACATTCGCGGCCACGGGCGCCGGAGAAAACCTACTAGGACGAGCTCCGGAACTTTGGAACGAGCTGAACGATACCTTCCTGCACCGCATCCATGCGTCGTTCTCACATGAGGTGATCACCGGAGAGGGATCGATCGCGCTGGACCGCGCTCATGGAGAGGCGTGCAGTGGTGGTAGGCGCACGTCAGTTGGGCCTACGTCTGAAACGCACGAAGAGAGGACAAGAGGCTGAGCATAGTTGAAACATGGTAAGGCCATTCCGTACTTATCGACCATGCCGGATGAGACTCCGAGCGAGTGATGGGTATGCCTCGACGACGATAAATACGGGATGGATTCTACGTAGGGAACGTTACAAAACACGCCGGAATTTGACAGGAGTAGGAACCAACAAGAGGTTGATGTCGCATGTCTCTGATCATATGTCTCTGATGGCCATAGGTACGTTCGTCGACGAATGGGTTCAACAGGGTATTCATATGATGACGTTGGAGGATCGATCGAGCATGTCATGTGCTGACACTGCACACATGGTTTAGCCTGCAGGAGATTGTCTAGGCAGTGCCCGGTTGGGCAGTGCAAGGCTCAAATAGTCTTTGGGCCAATTTTTATACTCCCTCCGACCCATATTAGTTGGATATATCTAGATTCAGATGTATCTAGTACCAAAACATGTGTCTAGCTACATTCAAATCCAGATAAATTCGAGTCAACTAATATGGGTTGAAGGGAGTAGCTCATTTGGTAGCATGCATACCTTTTGTCGACATCAGTAGAGAGACAAGGCCCATGTGTACACGACAACTGCTGAATTGTTAGATAAATAGTTAGATTAGGTTTAACAAAGATTGTATTTTAAATGATGGCATAGGTGGGTAATTACTTTTAGTTTTAGTGTTACAAAATAATATCTGAAATCTAGCAGCTCTAGTTATATATTTTAATAGATCGATGGTTAGAACTCTCTGATTTTTATGGAATTTTCTATTCTATTTCTTAATTTCTAATAGCCCTGTAGTGTACTTTTTATATATAATAATATATTATTTGTCAAAAACAGATCAATGCTCAGAAGAATGTTTTGTGTTGCCAATAACAGATTGGTGCAAAGAAAATGTGTCTCTTGCTAGGAACAGTTATACTTCACCCACATAATTTGTTAAAGAGATGGAGCAATGCATTAATACACTTACAAATGATTCAAAAAATAATGCAGTGTCCACATGATTCTAAGAATATTAGGATAACCTTTCAATTGCTCAACTCGTGAAGAAATCTATTATGACCAGTTCTTAATTGCTCGCTCATGAACAAATCTTGCAAAAGATGAATACTCCGCACAGTGAAATAAACTTCACACTCGCCTACTGCCGAGAAAACTTCACTATCGGGCTATTCTGAACCCACACAAAAATTCCTTCACCAATTCTTCAAAAGTAATAGGAACGATGAGTTTGTCTCCCCATCGGTTACGTGTTTATAGGGCCAAAGGCAACGTTACAATATTCTAGTTTTGGTAAGGGGAAACACCACCAAACAGTCACCGTGATTGACTCAACCATAATGCGATCGTGGTGGTTAATATCTTGCCTCCTATACCGATCGTGCTTTATATTGATAGCCACAATCAGTGCACAATAATAATGGCAAGATTTCCTAATATTCCCACTTAATCAAAACTTGTACAAGTTTAGATTATACTTAAACTTTTCTAAGTCCCTATAAGATAAAGCCTTGGTGAAACAGTCCGCGACTTGGTCACGTGTCGAGATAAACCGTATGTCAAGAAGTTTTTATGCAACTCTTTCTCTCACGAAGTGAAAATCAATCTCTATGTGTTTGGTCCTTGCATGAAAAATTGGGTTTGCAGATAAGTATGTGACGTCCATATTATCTCTTCTCCACTTTAGTTTCCGCTAGGGTCGGGAGGCACTGGGATGTTACATAGGGTCACGGCCAATTTTCATCCTTGTTTGATGGGCGACTCTGGTGGCGACCCCGTCGCCATCACTAAGGGCCGGATAGCAGGAAGATTCTGGGCACTGGCATGCGCCGACGATGAAGAAGAATATATGGTGGTCTCTGATGTCTACGCACTTCTATTCTTATAGACAGTTGTTGGGCCTCCAAGTGCAGAGGTTTGTAGAACAGCAGCAAGTTTTCCCTTAAATGGATCACCCAAGGTTTATCGAACTCAGGGAGGAAGTGGTCAAAGGTATTCCCTCTCAAGCAACCCTGCAATCAAGATACAAGAAGTCTCTTGTGTCCCCAACACACCCAATACACTTGTCAGGTGTATAGGTGCACTAGTTCGGCGAAGAGATAGTGAAATACAAGTGTATGAATATAAGACAACGGTGATAGAAAATAACTTGATGGCGTGGAAAAGACTAACGGCAAACTGAAATAAAGATGGAAGCAAGCAAACATGTAACAGATCTAGTTGCAAACGGTGTTTCAATGCTTAGAAGCAAGGCCTAGGGACCATACTTTCACTAGTGAACACTCCCATATAAATATATCATCTTCATACCTACCTACTAGCATATGCTATTTCAAGTATATTCATGTTTTATCTACCTTCCGAATTAAACTTGTTATGAGAAAACTAGTGATTAAAGCTCTCACGAACTTGATGGCACACTTTTCTTTTCTTTCCCTTAATAAACTTGAACCATTGTGTCGTCTATGTTGTATATGCTTACACTTATTTGTTGGGTATTAGCAGAACCATGCTGTCATGGGGAACGCTTTCAACATTGCAGAGTACTTTGTACCTAGTTGATATCATGCTCTTTTGTCTATGGATATCGTCGGTGTGAAATGAAAGGGGAGCTTGTAAGTCCATGGAGTTATGTATATGTGTTAGAGAAACGCTTGGGCCGCTGGTCTAATCCATGCTGACATGGTGGAAACCTGCAGCGTAACCATAATGAGCTGTCTATGAAGCATTCTTCTTATAAAAAAAGAGTCATATATTGAGAAAAAAGAGAAAAGGAAAAAAAGAGATTATGAAAAGAGGAAAGAGAGAAAAAAGTACCATATTCCCATGGTAAATAAGAAGATTGCTGAGATGCTCGTTGTCTGCTTGCCTTGTCATTTTGATATGGGGATTCTTCCGTATCATCGGGCAAGGGGTACCCCGTTGGTGGTTCTCTATGATACGCATGTACTTACAATGACAAGAACTTATCGGTAACTAAAATTGAGTAGCATGAGGAGTGGCCCTCGTATTCAAGGTACATGACATTTCTAACTTATACTTCGTCAAGCATATACTTCATAGTTTGTTCACTTTAACCTTAACCACTTCAAGATGCTTATGATAGGGGCAATGAGAGTTGAAAGCTATTAAGTATCATAATTTTTGGAAGCTCTTTATGAGACTTGAATCCCTACTTCCTTCTATGAAGGCCCTTCTTCCACTTATATATTGAGTCTGCACCTTCTATCTTTATGCACCTACTTTGAGAGCATAGTGGCCATTCTTAGTTCTATGTGCATTGTCCCAAGACTTGTTGATTGATGCATAGTTTGATATTGCTTGTTTTAAACTATTTTTATCTAGTCACTCTTATGAACTTCGAAGGTGTCCTATACATTTATGTTTGCTACTCTATGAGGGACAAGCTGAATACCACTATGCTATGTTTTCTTTATGTGAAACAAACAAACGTCTTGCAAAACATTGTTATTCATGAATCTTTTGTTTGTGCCTTTTCATGTTGCATCATAGTTTCTTTATCTTATTGCTAGAACTTTGTCTTTCATGTTATGATTGAGTATTATGATCCTAGCTATCAATGTTTTACGAATGCTTTGATCAAGTTTATGATGGTGCATGTCACCTAAAAAATTATTCTTTCTTTTTATCACTTACCTACTCGAGGACGAGTAGGAGTTAAGCTTGAGGATGTTAGATACGTTGCAAACGTATCCATAATTTTTGATGTTTCATGCTTGGTTTTATCTACTTTCTTATGTTTTGTCCACACTTTGGAGTACTTTCCATATGATTTTTTTGGACTAACCTATTAACAAGAGCCACAGTGTCAGTTGCCTGTTTTCTGCTATTTTTGGTTCCAAGAAAGTCAGAAAATGAATATTCTCGGAATTGGCCGGGACAAAAGCCAAAGTCAGTTTTTCACCAAGGGACACCAGGAGCCAGAATACGAGACGGGGAGGGGCTGGGGCCCGACCACACCACCTGGCTGTGCGGACTGGGCCTAGCCACGCCAAGGGGTGGTCTGGCCGCCCCAAACACCCCCTCGGTCTCCCTCTTCACCTATAAGTTGCCTTCTGACCTAAAAACTCAGGGGGGTTCGACAATTTTCCACAAGGAGTTCTGCTCCACCGCCACCACCAGATTAAACGAAACAGCACCAGAAACTCCGTTCTGGCACCCTGCCGGGACAGGGAATTGGAGGTGATCATCGCCATCATCATCACCATCGCTTCTCCATCGACCATCCATGTTTCCCCCATCTATGAGTGAGTAATCCCCCGCTGTAGGCTATGGGGATGGTAGGGATTGGATGAGATCGTTCATGTAATGGCATTAGATTGTTAGGGCATGGTGCCTAGTATCTTTTATTAGTGTTTTATGACTTTGTGGCGACTTGTTATGCTTAATGCTTGTCACTAGGGCCCGAGTGCCATGATTTCAGATCTGAACATGTTATCGATTCATTATGATAGTATTGTTTTTGGTCTTACCTGCAAGTTGTATACACACGTAGTTGTCTGAAACCAATGGCCCCGAAGTGACAGCAATCGGGATAACCAGAGGGAATGGCTTTGATGTGAGGATCACATGTGTTCACGAAGTGTTAATGCTTTGCTCCGGTGCTCTATTAAAAGGAGCACCTTAATTGCCAGTAGTTCCCTTGAGGCCCCGCTGCAAACGGGCTGGTAGGACAAAAGATGTTGTACAAGTTCTCATTGAGAGCACGTATGACTATATATGGAACACATGCCTAGGATTATCTAGTACTTGGATGCTTTATCTTATTTATCTGCAATTGCCCTATATTCTGATTGCTATGTGAATTGTCTTGTCCATGCAACGCCCGTCCATCCATCTCTATGCCTACCGCACTCGAGTCCTACTATTTGCTACAATTGTTACTACTGTCTTTACTTTACTACTGCTGTTACTTTACTTTTCCTACTACAAAATTGTTACTACTAATAAACTGCTGTGAGCAAAATTGTTTCCAGGTGCAACTGAATTGACAACTCAGTTGTTAAGACTTATAAATATTTTTGGCTCCCCTTGTGTCGAATCAATAAATTGGGTTTCACTTCCCTCGAAAATAGTACGATACACCCCCTATACTTGTGGGTCATCATCATGCTACAGGAAAGAATACTAAGCATAAGGCCAAAACAATATCAAGCATGGCATGACAAAGCATAGGCCACAGTCAAAAACAAGCTCTTTTTACCACTTAAGCATGAGCTTTCCTACTCTTTTCCACTCCAAACCAAACTATTTGAAAACCAATGTATGAAAGAGGGGGTCCAACCAATTTATTCAGCAAACTAAGAAAACAAAGCAAATGAAAAACCAAAACGAAAACGAAAAAGAAGACGCTCCAAGAACAACACAACTACGTATAAAACAATAAAAGTGAAGTGTTTGGAAGAAACCTGAGATTTTTATTGATAAAGAAGGGGATGCCTTAGGCATCCCCAAGCTTTGATGCTTGTACTTCTTGGATATTTCTCGGGGTGACACGCGTGGCATCCCCAATCTTGAGCTTTAGTCCATTCTTCATCTCATTACTCATTCCTTTCATACACCTGAAATATTTCCTTCATACAAAACTTCACACAATCTTTATTAGCAACATTAGTGCACTAAAGATAATAAGTCTTTGGGTTCAGTTCCAACACCAATAAAACTTCCAAAAACACAAGCTACTGTAGCACTTCCCTCAAAAAGCTCAATTTCCGAAAAGAACTCAAAAGGGTAGATGATGGCAGAAGCAAATGCAAAGAACAAATAGAAAGAAGCAAATGCAAATGATGGCAGAAATCTGTCAAAATAGACCAGCTGGTAAAGACGAATTTTTTCAAAGACCTTCTATTGCTCAAATCGAAAGTGTTGAACTAACGAAAGTTAGATAACAACCTGGGGCAGAAGCACAAAAATTCACGCGTCAAAACGATGTACAGAGATTTTACACGAATTTTTACAGTGAAGAACAAAAATCTGTTTCGAGACAGCAACTTTCCCAAGCATTACTTCTCTCTCATTAGAGGTTACTCTTGGTACAAAAAGCAAAAAAAGGATAAGGAGCAGTTATTACAGAGGTAATAATTTTTAAGACTCATCTAAAACTTTTAAGTTATCTCCCAATAAGTACTTTTCTTTAACGCCTTTAAGTTAGACATGATAGTTTGAGAAGATGCTCACATAGGAAATATGAATTGAAGTAAAAGAGAGCATCAAGAAGCAAATTCAAAACACATTTAAGTCTAACCCACTTCCTACATAGGAATCTTGTAAAGAAACAAGTCATGAAAGCACAAAGCAACCAGCATAGGAAAGCAAAACAAGTGCAACTTCTAAATTTTCAACATAAAGAGGGGAAACTTAATATTATTAAGATGCATAAAACCATGTTTCCCACTCTCATAATAACTTTCAGTAGCATCATGAATAAAATTAACAATATAACTATCACATAAAACATTCTTATCATGAACCACATGCATAAAAGAATTAATACTCCCCACATAAACATAGTCATTCTTATTAATTGTAGTGGGAGCAAAATCAAGAAAATAGCTATCATTATTATTCTCATCACCATAATCATCAAATATAGGAGGAATATTGTAATCATAATTAATTTTCTCCTCAATTGTATGTGGACTGAAAATATCCTATTCATCATTGTAATCATCATATATTGGAGGCATAGTATCATCAAAGTAAATTTTCTCCTCCATGCTTGGGGGACTAAAAAGATCATGTTCATAAAAACAAGCTTCCCCAAGCTTAGACTTTTTCATAGCATTAGCAATAAAGGTGTTCAAAAAATTCATACTAATAACATTTCTATTAGCATGCAAATAAAGTTTCATAGGTTTTTTTAATTTTCTCTTCAAACACATCATGTCCTAACTCAAGATAAATAATATAAAGCTCTCTAATTTTGTTGTTGTTTTCCATTAAGCCTAACTAGTGAAAACAAGAAACAAAAAGACAAAATTGCAGAATCTAAAGGAAATAACTTCGAGCACTCACACCAGAGGATGTGAGTACCTTTTTACCTTACCTCCCTGGCAAAGGCGCCAGAAACTAGCTTGATGTCTACGCACTTCTATTCTTGTAGACAATTGTTGGGCCTCCAAGTGCAGAGGTTTGTAGAACAGCAGCAAGTTTTCCCTTAAGTGGATCACCCAAGGTTTATCGAACTCAGGGAGGAAGTGGTCAAAGGTATTCCCTCTGAAGCAACCCTGCAATCAAGATATAAGAAGTCTCTTGTGTCCCCAACACACCCAATACACTTGTCAGGTGTATAGGTGCACTAGTTCGGCGAAGAGATAGTTAAATACAAGTGGTATGGATATAAGACAACAATGATAGAAAATAACTTGATGGCGTGGAAAAGACTAACGGCAAACTGAAATAAAGATGGAAGCAAGCAAACATGTAACAGATCTAGTTGCAAACGGTGTTTCAATGCTTAGAAGCAAGGCCTAGGGATCATACTTTCACTAGTGAACACTCTCATATAAATATATCGTCTTCATGATACTACGCTGAACTACTCTCCGGTTGGACACTCTAATCCATGGTAGGGCTATAACAGCACACCTCAAAGTTTGCTTTCCACATCTAGATAACCCCCACACTGTCACCTTGAGCACTAGATGGTTCCAACAAACACCACAATTTCATAAAGACGTCCAACTCCAAATATAACTCATAACAAGTATTTGTAATCTCTAGCCTAAGTGCCACCATGGTGTGCACGCTGTCACTTTCACATACATGGGGAGAGCAGAGATCTATTAAAGCACTTGAGTAGCAAGGTAGATCTACTTGATTACAAAGCTCATGATCACAATATGATCATGCATAGAGAGAGAGAGATGAACACATAGCTACCGGTAGAACCCTTAGCCTCGAGGAAGAACTACTCCCTCCTCATCATGGGAATCAGCAATGGTGATGGAGATGGTGGTGGAGATCGATGGAGATGGCTCCGAGGGCACTTGCCTGTCCCAGCAGGGTGCCGGGACAGAGACTTTCTGTCCCCCGAATCTCTCCTTCGGTGGCGGCGGTGCTACGGAACTTTTCGTGGATTTCTGATTGATCACTTAGGGTTTTTGCATCGGGGGAGATATATAGGCGAAAGAGGCAAGGTCGGTGGCTGGCCAGGGGGCTCACACCATGCCCTGGCGCGACCTAGGTGGACCCGTGCCCAGGGGTGGTGTGGCACCATGTGGCCCCCCTTCGTCTCTCTTTCTGGCTCCGTGAGTCTTCCGGGAAAATAGCGACTTTGGCTTTTGTCCGGTCCAATTCCGAGAATATTCATTTTCTTACTTTCCTGGAACCAAAAACAGCAGAAAAAAGGCAACTGGCACTGTGGCATCTTGTTAATAGGTTAGTCCAAGAAAGTCTATGAAAAGTACTTCAAAGTTGGAACAAAACATAAGAAAGTAGATAAAACCAAGCATGGAACATCAAAAATTATGAATACGTTAGCAACGTATCAGTCTCGCAGTGCACCGAGTGGTACCTCGTGTCCTCACCAAGATCGACGGGGTGTTCGTCTAGGGCGGAAAAGCGACTTGAGAAAAGAGTTCTATAGGGCAGAGCATGACGAGAGGCAGTAATGGAATGGGCAGGAGTGCCATCACCAATGGTAAGTCCTAATGTTCAGCCTAATGGTTGTTGTAGGTCATCGCCGGAGGTTTTTGTCGACGATCGCCTCTGGAGCCTTCTACATTCGTTCTCGACGAGGAGGGATTCAAAGCGGGCGAATGGATTGCTGTCTTCAGGAGGAATAGGACGAAGAGAGATCAACGTCAATTATCATCGTCTAAAGCGCCGGTAAGTCATCACTAGCGATCATCCCGGAGATCAAAGCAGTTTCTGGATCACGCTAATTACGGTAGATTCAAATTCATGTTTCGGTCGGAATCAACGGGGCAAAAGGCCCCTTTTGTTTCCATATCAAGCAAGGGTCGTAACTTGGGCCATGAGGGCCCTATTTACGATGCCATTGGATTAGAAACGGGACAAGTAATATCTCGGATAAAACTTTGTCAGCCCAAACCCATGAGCCGGGTTTTAGGGTTGAGGTGGTCTGCGTCGACGGGATTCACACATGTTGTTCCTTCCTCTGACGTACTCATCTGCTCCGAGCCGCCAAGTACATCCATGGCGGGGAGAGGGGGGGTCCAACTTCCAACCTGGGTATGGTGGAGGCAACGCCGGTAGAGGTGCTCGTTCAGCAAACAACCAGGGCAGTTTTCACAGGCAGCAGCCTCAATTTGAGAGGGGAGAAGGATTCGGTAATGGTCGTAGAAGTGGTTTTCAAGGGCAGCCCTATGGCGCTAATGGTGGGGGATCTGGAGGTTTCGAGGGCCTCCCTCCACATCAGCTCTGTAATATGGACTCGAGTTTTCTGCATGGACAGAACCAGAACCAGAATCAATTTCGTGGCGTAGACAACAGATGGTAGCAGAATGATGGTTGGGCCGAGATCAAAGTAACTTCGGATCAGCTTCTTTTAGAGGGGACTTTGGGGATTTTGACGAAGGTTTTTACGAAACTCGTCGGAACTATGGCAGTACTTTCAATGGGAATAACGGTTACAATGGTAATCAGCGCTATAATAGACCGGTTCGGCAGTCTGGTTACGGTGGTCGATATAGAGGTGGTCATGCTGGATGTGTGAGATATGGGGGCCGTGGTTCTGGAGGCCGGACTCCCACTGATCAGCAGGATACAGTACATACTCAGGAGGCGGCGGCTGTCGCGACACAACTTCTGATTGCAGCAGCAAAGGCACAACAACCCATATTAGTTCCCTTGTCGGTAGCGGCTCAAGGGACTCAAGAGGCTGGCCAGCTTCAAGGACCAATCATACCTACTACAGGGATTTCCATCCATGACACAACCAAGTGTTCTAAAAAGAAAGATAAGTCTGAGGGGATACTGTGTTTCAAGTGTGAAGCTACTGGTCACTTTGCAAGTGACTATAAGGCTGTTCTTTGCTTGTATTGTGACTCAGCGAAGCACAAATCGGCTGTGTGTCCTAAGCACCAACCGCAGTCATGTATGGGCTGTGTAGGGATGCTCTTCTCTTTTTTGAGATCCCTAGGTCTGAGGGTGTTGTCTCTAAAAGGCAGAGCGGCAAAGAAGGTAAAATCAGGATTGGCGGTGGTGTTCTCTCTGTTCAACAAGTGGTCAAGGAGCTTGATTGGGTGGTTCCTGGTAACAAGCAGTGGGATGTAGTTCCTATTGGAGATAATATTTTTGGAGTCGTGTACCCAACAAAGGCAGATTTAGCAAGAGCAAGGAAAATCAATGACATCAAGGTGGAAGGCACTTCATGTACTATGTATTTTGAGGATCTTGAGGAGCAAGAGGATGCAACTTGGCATTTTGACGATGTTTGGGTTCGAGTCAGAGGTTTCCCAAAAGATCTAAGGGATGATTATCTAGCCCTTTTCGTCAGTAGGTTCACTTATTGGTAAGACCAAAGAAGTAGATATGGCCTTCACCCGTGAACATAAAGTTGTTCGTATGTTTGTCCAATGTTATAATCCAACGCTCATTCCAGCAAAAACATCCTTTTCTTTTGGTGGGGATGGTTTTGATATATTTTTTGAGGTGGAAGGTGCTGGTCCTTTATTTCATATGGATATGGAGATGAAAGATGCTAATGATGACCCAGATAATGAGGGAAATAAAGACAAAGGAAATGATGGTACGGGTGATGGTGATGGTACTGATCAGTTGAGCAATTCAATCTTAAAGGACGTTAACAACACTGGACCGGATCAGCATACAGGGTCAGCAACAAACACAAAACAAGTCTCCATCTCGCCGCAGAACCTCGTAATTGGATCGTATGCTTGGGATTTTTCTAATTGTGCATTGCCACCTAGACCTCTGGGTTTTTTATCAGCTCGAGGTTCTCGGGTAGGGGAGCTTGTTACTCCTACAAACTTTCGTTCTATGGGCCATGAGGGAGCCTTTGGTCAGTCTCTTAAGTGGGGTGACCGTGTTGAGGTTCAAGAAGAAGGGCTGCCATCAGCGCTGGCTGTTTCTCCATCAGGTACCAAAGGGCACCATGGCATTTTCAATGCTGAGATTGGGATGGAGAGATATGAAGGGGTTGGGTCATTTTCTGGAGTGGAGAAGACTGCGCGGCAGAATGTTGCCATGGTAGATTTTCTGAGCAGTCACGGGGCCGCAGCAGAGCTTGACTGTCAGGATACGGCGCTGCAGAACACTGCTTTGGTAGAAAAACAGAGTGTTTTCGATGCCACGGAAGATCTCTTACCTCGTTTTGCCGCCACTGTCGACACGACTATCAACTCAGCTCCGTTTCTGCTTGTTCCTGAGGCGGACTTGGGCTATATGAAGGTAGAAAAGGCTGGACGCAACAGTGGAGTGAAAGGGACATGAGTTTTCCTCGGAGGTCGATGTTCCATGCAAGAGTTGATCAAATTTGGCGGAATTCCTGAGCCTAATGATGCGGGGTGCGATCTAGTGATCGCATTCGTGCACAACCAAACTCTGATGCATCTCAGCAGGAAAGGGCAAAGCTTATGGCGCAGCGCAAGGATGATGTATACTCTTCAGGTACAAGCAAATTTCCTAGTTGTTCTATTGCTTCTATTCCGAATAATGTTATTATTGATAGGGCTACTAAACTAGGAGTAAGTTTGGGGGCCTCGGATAGTCATGTGTTAGAGTCTATAGATTTAATAAAAGGTGTAGATCTACATAGAACGTTAATCATGCTTAAGAAAAAAAGAGGAAATTGTTAATAATGAGGTTGATGACGTTCGTAGCTCAATTATCAATGAGGCAAGAGATTTAAGTGTTGACCTTGGTGTGGAGGAACAAAAAGGTTCCGGGGATCATAAGGATTCCAACACATGGGGTATTAAGGTCCCAAAGGCAGCTAAACAGAAAAATTAGGAGACGACCACTGTTCGTAGGAGCAGCAGGCTAAGTAAGAAATAGTTAAATGAAAGGGATTAATTGGAACAGTGATGGGTTTCGGGACACATCAAAACACTCTTTTGTTCATGCATCGGCTAGGGAGTTTAAGCTTGATTTTATTGCTATTCTTGAGAGTGGGAGGTCTAATTTTTCAACACCATTTTTAAATCACTTGGCCGGAGGTTTAGATTTTATCTGGTATTATGTTCCACCTCAAGGGAGGTCGGGTAGTATTCTAGTGGGTATTAATGTTTCCTCGCTAGGTGTTAAGGATGTGACTTTGGGAGATAGATGTGTAAAATTTCATATTCGTAACAAAGTTGATGGTTTCGAGTGGAACCTTGTGGCCGTTTATGGGGCTGCTCAAGATACACATAAAGCTGAGTTTCTTGCAGAGTTAGTCCGAGTATGTGAAAATAGCACGCTGCCATTGTTGGTCGGGGGGATTTAAACATCATTCATAGATAAGAGGAGAAGAATAATGATAATTTTAACACCAGGTGGCCCTTTATTTTTAATGCTATTATTGAAAGTTTAGACTTGAAAGAAATAGCATTGTCGGGGAGACAATTCACTTGGGCCAGCCGGAGAGATACACCAACTTACGAGAAACTGGACAAAGTTCTTACTAATATAGAGTGGGAACAAAGGTATCCTCTAGTGAGTGTTCGAGCATTGACTAGATCGGGTTCGGATCATACCCCCCTCTTACTTGACTCCGGTGTTCAGGCACATATTGGGAACAAGTTTAAGTTCTCTTTCGAGCTCTCATGGCTGCGCCAAGAAGGCTTTGTAGACATGATCCGTAGGGAGTGGAACTCTACGCCATATGGGAGCTTCCCTATGGAGATCTGGCAAAATAAAATCTGTCATATTAGAAACTTTCTTCGGGGATGGGGTAGAAATATGAGCAACGCTTACAAGAAAGAAAAGGAACGCCCGCTCCTTTTAATTGATAGGATTGACCGCAAAGCAGAAACCATACCCCTCACTGACGCGGAGAGAGAGTCGATGACGTGGGCAAATGAGCAAGTCTGAAAACTAAGAAGAGATGAGGAGTCCCAGTGGGCTCAACGGGCTAAGGTTAAACATGTACAGGAAGGCGGTAATAATACCAAATATTTTCACTTAATTGCCAATGGTAAACATAGGAGGAAGAAGATCTTCCAACTAGAGCAAGATGAAGGTATAATTGTCGGGGAGGAGAATCTCAAAGTTTATATCACCGAATTTTATAAGAAATTATTTCGGGCATCGACTAAAAATAATTTCTCTCTTGTTGAATCAGAAACAAATGACATACCACAACTTCATCCAGAGGAAAACTCTATTCTTACATCTGAATTCAAAGATGAAGAGGTGTACGAAGCTATTATACGAATGGATAAAAACAAAGCTCCGGGACCAGATGGTCTGCCTGCGGAGTTTTATCAAGTTTGCTGGTCCATCATTAAAGATGATCTCATGCGGATGTTTAGAGATTTCCATTCAGGTGATCTACCTCTTTTCCAACTAAACTTCGGAACTATTATTCTGCTACATAAGAAAGAGAATGCGATACAAATTCAGCAGTATAGACCAATATGCCTACTCAATGTGAGCTTTAATATTTTCACAAAAGTAGGAGCAAATAGAGTTATGAGTATTTCCCATAAAGTCATTAGGCCAACACAAACCGCCTTCATGCCGGGAAGACATATCCTTGAAGGGGTAGTAATCCTTCACGAAAAAATTCATGAACTCCATCGAAAAAAGCTAGATGGAGTTCTTCTGAAAATAGATTTTGAGAAAGCATATGACAAAGTTAATTGGGATTTTTTACAACAAACACTTCGCATGAAAGGTTTCGACCCCATATGGTGTGATTGGATTAATTCCATAGTTAACAAAGGTAGTGTTGGCGTTAGAGTTAATGATGCCATAAGGCATTATTTCCAAACTAAAAAAGGTCTTAGGCAAGGTGACCCTATGTCACCTATTCTCTTCAACCTTGTGGCGGACATGTTAGCGATTTTAATCGCTAGAGCCAAAGAAGATGGGCAAGTCAATGGATTAATCCCTCATTTAGTTGACGGGGGAATCTCACTACTCCAATTTGCTGATGATACAATATTTTTTATGGAACATAATCTGGAGAAAGCTTTAAACATGAAATTAATCTTGTGCATTTTTAACAACTTTCCGGATTAAAGATTAACTTTCAGAAGAGTGAAGTTTTTTGTTTTGGAAGGGCGAATAAAGTTGAAGGACAATACATGGAATTTTTTGGTTGTGAGGAGGGCACTTTCCCTTTTAGATATTTGAGAATTCCAATACACTTCAGAAAACTAAGAAATGGCGAGTGGAAGCCGGTAGAGGATCGCTTTGAGGTAAAGCTCAATAGTTGGATCGGTAAGCTTCTATCATATGGTGACCGTCTTGTACTTATTAATTCAGTGCTTACTAGTTTGCCCATGTTTATGCTATCTTTTCTCGAGATTCCCATAGGGGTGTGTAAGAGATTAGATTTTTTTAGATCGAGATTTTTCTGGCAGAGTGATGGCCACAAAAGAAAGTATAGACTATCCAAGTGGAAGATCATCTGTCGCCCGAAAGATCAAGGGGGCTTGGTATCGAGGTTTTACAGGTAAAAAACAAGTGTTTACTCAACAAGTGGTTGTTTAAACTCTTAAATGAAAATGGAGTTCGGCAAGAACTCTTACAAAATAAATACCTGCACTCGAACACCTTATCTCAAGTAAAAATTAAAGCTGACGACTCACCTTTTTGGAAAGTCTCATGAGGGTTAAACAAGAATTTTTGGACAGGGATCCTTTTTGGTGGAGAATGGCCTTGATACGCGTTTTTGGGAAGATATTTGGCTAGGGAATAAGCCTCTTGCTCAATAATATTCGTCTCTCTATAATATAGTCTCGCATAAAAATGTAACTATTGCAACAGTTCTATCCGGGGTTCCCCTTAATTTAGCTTTTAGGAGAAACCTTACATGTGATAAATGGGCGAGATGGTTGCACCTTCTGGGTCGTTTGATAGAAATTAATTTGACTAATGAAGACGACAAATTTGTTTGGAACCTTACCTCATCTGGCATATTTTCAGTGAAGTCAATGTATCTCGATTATATGAATGGACATACTCTTTTTCTTTGAAAATATTTATGGAAAATTAAAGTGCCACTAAAAATAAGGATTTTTATGTGGTTCTTGCATCAGAAAGTTATTTTAACTAAAGATAATTTGATTAAGAGAAGGTGGACAGGGAATAAATCTTGTTGCTTTTGCGATGACGAGGAAATTATTTAACATTTATTTTTTGATTGCGCACTTGCAAAAGTTGTTTGGTGTGTCCTTCATATAGCTTTTGGGCTTGCACCTCCACGGAACATCAATAATTTATTTGGGAATTGGTTGCAAGGAAATGATAAACGCACAAAGATTCAGATCAGAGTTGGCGCGTGCGCCTTGCTATGGGCTATATGGCATGTTCGCAATGATCTAATCTTTAACAAGACCAAACATGCTTCTTTTTTGCAGGTTATCCCCCTTGCTACTCACTGGACCCGATCATGGTTATGTCTGCAGCCGGTGTCGCACCGACATGCCATGGAGTTTGGATGCAACCATTTGGATTTGGTTGCGCAGGATTTGTTCAGCCGATGCGGTTGGCGGCTTGATCACAGGATCACATGTTAATCCATTGGCGTGCCGCTCTTGTTTCTTTTTTTAGATGGCTAATTCATGCCGAAACCTTGTCTGATCATTGAGATGTAATAATTTGTATACTCAGGAGATACTGAATGTTTTGGTTTCAATAATTAAATAAAGGCCGTATGCCTTTCTTCAATGCAGAGGCCGGGGCCATGTCCCCATTTCGAAAAAATAAGCATGGTACCTCCTTAATCTTGATGCCAAATTCCTTTAAGAGTGTTTCTACCCATATGACTTCAGCTTTAGCATTTGCTAGAGATTTGTATTCGGCTTCTGTGCTTGATCTGGATACTGTTGGTTGTTTCTTGGCACTCCATGATATGAGGTTTGGTCCAAGAAAAAGAGCAAATCCTCCGGTGGACCTTCTATCATCAACGCACCCTGTCCAGTCTGCATCTGAAAATGCACTAATCAAAGTGGACTTTTTAAAAGTAAGTCCAGTGGTTAGAGTATCTTTAATATGTCGTAAAATTCTCTTGACAACTGTCCAGTGAACTGTGGTAGGGGCATGTAGATATTGACAAACTTTATTAACAGAAAAGGAGATATCGGGTCTTGTCAAAGTTAAGTATTGTAAAGCACCTACCACACTTCTGTATTTTGTGCTGTCTTCAGAACCTAGAGCGTCTCCTTCATGAACAGATAATTTTTCTAATGTAGACAAGGGTGTAGGAGAAGACTTACACTTGTCCATACCAAGTTTTGCTAGTAAATCAGAGGCATATTTTTCTTGAGTAAGAACCAGACCATCATGAATTTTCTTAACTTCAATGCCCAAGAAGAAATGTAAATCTCCTAAATCCTTAATAGCAAAGTGAGCATTTAAATCACAAACAAGTGTGGATATAGCTTGATGAGATGAGCTTGTAACTATAATGTCATCCACATAAACAAGAACATAGACCATGATACCTGCTTTGTCGTAAATAAATAATGATGTGTCACTTTGGGAGGGGCGAAAACCTAGTTGCTGAAGCTTGGTGCTCAAACGTGAATACCATGCTCTCGGGGCCTGTTTAAGACCATACAAGGCTTTGTCCAATTTACAAATATGGTGGGGAGCATTAGCATCTTCATACCCAGGCGGTTGTTTCATGTATACCTCCTCTTCCAAAACGCCATGAAGAGACGCATCTTGGCATCGAGTTCGCGAAGACTCCAGCCCTTAGAAACAACAATAGACAAAACAAGGCGAATAGTAGCTGCTTTGACAATAGGGCGAAAGGTATCCTCGTAATCTATACCGTAGCGTTGTTGAACCCCTTAGCGACCATGCGTGCTTTATAACGATCAATAGAGCCATCTGCATTTTCCTTGATTTTATAGACCCATTTGCAATCAATTATATTTTTGTTACCGTGATGAGATGGGACAAGGTGCCATGTCTTGTTATGAACAAGTGCACCATATTCTTCATCCATTGCCTTGCGCCAGTTCTCATTGTGTAGAGCCTCCTGTAGGTCTTGTGGTTCTCCTGTAGCACACAAAAAACAATACCGTATTGTACCATCAGTATATTTTTTAGGTTGTGAGATACCTTTTTGAAGTCTTGTACGTGCAGCCGGAGGAGCAGCAGAATCAGGTGGTGCAGAGGATCCAGCCCTGGGTAGATTTGCTGTAGCAGGGGCGACAGGCGTCGTACGTTGCTGCCCGAGAGCAGTCCCGCTCTCCGCGTGAGGACGCGCGTCCAGGTGGGACCTGTTGTCGCTAGTAGAGGAAGCGGACGTCTCGAGCGAGGAGCTAGGGTGAGGCCGGCTGTTACCATGAGTATATTTTTTAGGTTGTGAGATACCTTTTTGAAGTCTTGTACGTGCAGCAGGAGGAGGAGCAGAATCAGGTGGTGCAGAGGATCCAGCCCTGAGTAGATTTGCTGTAGCAAGGGCGACGGGCGTCGTACGCTACTGCCTGGGGCAGTCCCACTCTCCGCGTGAGGACGCGCGTCTAGGTGGGACCCGCTGTCGTTAGTAGAGGAAGCGGACGTGTCGAGCGAGGAGTCTGGGTGGGTCCGGCTGTTGAGGGAGCGTGGCGCGGGTGCGTTCTCTGCGGATCCAGCGCGAGCTGCGCGTCTAGTTGGCCCCGGCCATCAAGTGGAGAAGGCAGGGACGTGTTGTCCGGCCCGTGCGCGCGACTGGGTGGGCCTAGCAACGGACCAGCGCCGGATTCGCGAGTTGATGATGCCGGAGATGATTCCGCTCCGGGATCCACGTGCACACACGTATTATCTCCGGATTCTGCGCTTATCAGCCTATCACTCCGGGGATCGGTGCTGGTCGATGTTGCGTCAACTTCGTTCTCTGGCATAAAATGAGGCTCCGTTTCTTGTTCATTTTGACTCGTATCTGGACCGTTTTGCTCCATATTTTCAGTAGTGATATGCAAAGGACCACTAGCAGCAGGTAAAGGTGTACAATTATTAGTCATATAATCAACACCATTCATACCCTCATTTGTGAGACGAAGATGATTTGGAAGAAGTAAGATTTCTTTTCGGAGGAGGACACCAGCGTTGGGACGAAGAGATGCAAAAGGGAAGATATTTTCATCGAAGACAACATCTCGAGAAATGTAGACTCGGCCAGTAGAGACATTTAAGCATTTCACACCCTTGTGCCAAGAACTATATCCAAGGATCAGAAGGATAATTTGCGGGAGTTGTAGGGACGCAAATTTGGCCAACATGCATAATCGAAAACGCGAAGGGATTTATAATCAGGTGTTGTTTTAAAGAAAATTTCGATTGGAGTAGCATTGTTAATGACTTTGCTTGGCATGATATTAATAAGATACATGGCTGTGACAAATGCCTCGTCCCAAAATTTAAGAGGCATGGATGCGTGAGCTAGAAGTGCAAGACCAACCTCAACTATATGTCGATGTTTGTGCTCGGCCGAACCATTTTGTTGATGTGCATAAGGGCAATACACATGATGTGTGATACCGATATTTTGGAAAAAAGGATTTAATTTCTCATATTCTCCTCTCCAGTATGTTTGCATAGTGATGATTTTCTTGTAAATTTTCTCTCGACAAGATTCATGAAATTTTGAAAAACATCAAAGACATCAGATTTCTTTTTGATAAGATAGATCCAAGTGTACTTGCTAAAATCATCGATAAAGCTCACATAATATTTGTAGCGACCAACAGAAGTGGGTGCAGGACCCCAAACATCCGAGAAAATTTGTTGTAAAGGAACGGTTGAAACACTTGTGGAAATATGATAAGGGAGTTGATGACTCTTAGCTTTTTGACATGAATCACAAATAGTGTCAACACTAGTTTGTTTTGAATGCGGAAGACAAAATATTTAGAATGTGATCAACAACTAAACGAGATGGATGACCGAGGCGACTATGCCACCTTGTAGTGGATGGCTTGGTGGCGACACAAACTTGCTTCGTCGGGGAATGAGATGATGATGACACGATTGGGTAGAGGCCACCTTCACACCGTCCTTTAAGAAGAATTTTCTCCGTGGCTCGATCCTTAATCAAGAAATACCAAGGGTGAAATTCGAGAAAGGCATCATTATCAAGAGCAAGTTTATGAACAGTCGTACTAGGAACATGAAGAATATTTTTGAGATGAAGATCACAATTTGAGGTTTGAATAGATGTATGACCAATATGACTAATATGCATACCTTCACCATTTGCCGTGTGAATCTTGTCCTTACCATGATATTGATCACCGATGATTAGTTTCTCAAGATTGTTTGTGACGTGGTCCATTGCTCCGGTGTCGGGATACCAATTGGTATCAACACCATAAGCGGCATTTGCTTCTTTCTCAACAAGTGGACGCGGTATGACCATCTTTCTTGCAAATTTGACACACGATGTCGTTGTAGCGGTTCTCGTTGTTGTAGCGAGGTGGAGCTCCACGTCCACGTCTTCTTCCTCCTTGTGAGGGATGGCGGCCACCACCTCCACCATCCCTCCTTGCTTCATCACGGCCGCGAGGGCGACCGTTGTAGTTGTCGTTGTAGTTGCCGCGGTTGTAGTTGTTGGTGTAGTTGCCGCGGCTGTTGTAGTTGTCGGTGTAGTTGCCGCGACCGTTGTCGTTGTATCTCCCACGACTACTGTCACGGCTTGCTAGATTTTCCGAGGATTCAAACCTCTTGTGATCACCGCCATCTCCTCTACCAGAAAGCATGTTTTGACACGAATCAATCGCACGAATTAAACCATGGAGATCACCCATCGTGCACTTTGCCATTGCTTGGACCGTGGAGAACAGCCCATTGTATTCTTCGTCGAGTCCGTTGAGGATGAGGTCGACGAGTTCATCTTCTTCAATGACACGGCCGGCGGCGATGAGCTCGGTGGCGAAGCCTCTCATCTTGGCCACGTACTCATCGGCGGTCATGCTCAGCTTCTTGGTGTTGGAGAGGGCGCCGCGAAGATGAGTGACGTTGGCCTTGGTCCTTGAGATGAAGAGGTCGTTGACGAGATCCCATACGTCGGCGGAATGCTCAAGACCGACGCATTGGGCAAGAATTTCAGGAGAGAGCGTGGTTAGAAGAAAGCTGAGGACCTGTTGATCTCGTGTGAGCCACGTAACGTATGCCGTGTTAGGCACCGATGTGGTCTTCCCGTCCTTCTCAACTTGCAAAGTCTCCGGCGGTGCTTTCTCCGTCTTGTCCACAAGGCCGAGCACTCGTGCTCCACGAAGTGCCGGCAAAATTTGTGCCTTCCATAGGAGATGGTTTGATAGGGTGAGTTTTTCAGCTGGAGGATTTCCAATGGGTGGAGAATTGGAGGAGGTAGCCATGGTGTTTTTTTGGGGGGTGGTTCTTCGTCGGAAGGAGGAGGCCGACGGGATCTTGTTTGTTTTTGTTTTTCTCTCTCGATGTCAAGGAAGAGCCCAGCGCTCTGATACTATACCAAAAGTAATAGGAACGATGAGTTAGTCTCCCCATCGGTTACGTGTTTATAGGGCCAAAGGCAACGTTACAATATTCTAGTTTTGGTAAGGGGAAACACCACCAAACGGTCACCGTGATTGACTCAACCATAATGTGATCGTGGTAGTTAATATCTTGCCTCCTATACTGATCGTGCTTTATATTGATAGCCACAATCGGTGCACAATAATAATGGCAAGATTTCCTAATATGATGTGTGTTGGGGGGGGGGGGGGGGGGGCGTTGGCCCCCTGAAGTGGGCATAGCTCCTCCACGGCACTCGCCATAGTAAAAACAACCTCACAATCACTGCAGTAATATGAATATTTTACCAGGGTAATATGGAGTACCTACCAAGTCAATCGTCATCAGAGTAAAATCTAATGTACTCCGTAGTATCTTTATCAGGGAATATCCGCATTGCAGACCATGCAACGCGTGTAGAGATACTTAACCTGCTGGTTCATGCAGGCGGGGTGGAAAATATGGTGGCACGGCAGCACCGCGACCTCCTCCCTGACGGTGAAGTCATCGAGGCAAATGGCGTAGGTCGAGTAAGCGCTCTCCGCCTCGTACTCCACCCCTCCAGATGGATAGGAAGTTGCCGGTACCCTTATGCGGGCTGTCCTATGAAGAAGAACAACCATCGTGCATAGTACGCCCTAGCCGCGAGTGCCAACGGCCCCCCTACATGCCCGCCTATGAAGATGGCTAGGTCCCTAAGCAGGGCTCCGTCGGACTGCGTGGTTGCGATGCAGGGATGCATATGTGCAGTTAATAAAATATTATTTAGAAAATTAGAGCAATTAAAGATTGTAGTATTTCATCGGACAAATTGACGAAGACTTTCTTTGATGGAGTATGATGGTATGGGACTTTGTAGTAATCATCTATGGCAATTCGGAATGAAGATCGATCTTTCTAAAATAACCATGATTAAGATCTTTGAGCAACAGTAGCACGATGACCATATGGTAGTACTTGAACGATGGCCGGTGTTGCACTACTTTTGAATACTCTCAAGTAATATACCGTGCATTATATCATCTGCCAACTCGGAACTAACTTCTCGCATATCCAATATATAACTGAAGAATATAAGACTCCAAAGCAAGCATGATGAATTGCACAACCCGTAAGTAACGATTGCATGCATTTGAGTGATAGAGTAGTTGTAGCAGATTTGGAGAATAATATCTCAGAGCAGATCTTTTGTTTGTCACAATTTTTGTGGTAATATAATATACTCCCTTCATTTTAAAATATAAGATGTTTTAGCTTTATGAAAGAAGTGTATATAGTCTCCTTTTAGTGTGTATGTTCACTCTAAACCTATATGAACCTACATACTAAATGGGGTCTAGGTCAGTTCTTTAACAAAGCTAAAACATCTTATAGCTTGAAAGCGGAAGGAGTATAAGTGAACACATAACATGATTTATTAGGTGAATAGTACACGGTGTAGCAAGTATATGTTGCTACCATGCTTCCAGAACGTCCAAGCTACTCACTCTGGAAGACGGGCTAATTGTTTAGCATGTCTACATCGCGCCCTACGATTTGATGCGTTGTGGTACCAAAAGAAGTTCAAATTAAACCGAGCCTTAGCCGGGATGGTTGGGTTGTGTTCATACCTGCCCCACCCGCAAGATTTTGAGTTCGAGTGCCAGCACTGCTCCCTCGTCGTACACACCTAAAAATCTTTTATTGAAATGTTTGGAGGGCCCCTTCTAACCCTTAAGTCGCATTTTTTAATTTGGTCGCATTGTGACATTTCTATTCCATTTCCGTAACTATATGTGCTTGGTTTCGTAGAAATAACTCTTGAAGTTAGCTCCAAGATCCATAGACCACAATCTTGTTTGGCATGTTACTCAAAGAAAAGGCCCAAGCACCAGCCAAATATGTTAATCGATGGAGTATACTCCCTCCGTTTCGAAATATAAGGTATTTTATCTTTATGAAGTGAATGTATCTAGACCCCTTTTAGTGTGTAGGTTCACTCCAAACCTCTCCGAACCTAAACTATAAAAGTGGTCTATATACGTTAGCTTCACAAAGCTAAAACATCTTATATTTTTAAACAGAGGGAGTAGCTCTTAAAATTACACTGTACTGTTTTGGTCTAGATCTCAATGAAGTTGCTACCGTTACTCTTGGATGTCCACCCACCTTGCCGGTAATCCATGATGTCCTAATCATGTGGACTTCGCCGCCGGGCTGCGGAAACACGCTGCACCTCAAGGGGATGGTGTCCCCTAAAGGCATGGTGCCTCGTCTAGCTAGCCTTCGGTGAATCTTGTAGGGCTGCCACTCCGCACATGCATGCCCTTGTGCGTCAAATTGCAAATAGGGCCCGGTGATCACCTTTTTCGAGCAAGGCAAATGGACATTGTCATTCGGAGAGGAGAATGGGACCAAAAAGCACTATCATACATTAAAATATCATTCTACCCTCGAGTAAATCAATAGAAGTTCATAATACCACCACATCGGGAAATCTAGCTAACTCAACTTGCTTGACTAGTGGTAAATAAATTCTTGATCCTTCCCAAGCCTAGTTGTATACCCCCATTTGGCCACCAAGTTGGTGCATGCTGCCATGCTGCATGGTTAACTCAACTTGCTTGACTAGTGGTAAATAAATTCTTGATCCTTCCCAAGCCTAGTTGTATACCCCCATTTGGCCGCCAAGTTGATGCTGCATGGTGTTTCGTCGATCTAAACTATACCAAAGTGTTATCACGGAGGTTAACTTATGGCAACTTATATATCATCTTAGTTTAGGTTGGACATGTCTTTAGTATGCGGATATGCATTGGTGGTAGCCATCAACCTGAGTTTGAGTAATTTCGATATGTCCTTTTCAACTACACTTGGGTGTGAGTGATGCAATCTCCATATTTTTAGCCACACTTGGGCGTGATGCAATCTCCATATAGCTTTGAGATCACATTAAATATGAAAATATAAATGCACATAACCATACTGCAGGATGACGTGGGGACACAAATAGGTAACTAGATGGAGAGCGGAGATTTTTGGCTCCTGAGCTCCAATGCTCTTGTTATTTAAAAAATTCAAAATCATATTTGTGAGTTTTTTTAAAATAAAAATCCGGATGTAGTCCATGATTTATCCCATAAATATGCAAAATATCAATTTCAAATACTTTTGTATTCTCATTTGTGCAACCTACTTGCTCCGGAAGACTGGCTTATAGTTTAGCCTGTTTGCACTGTGTCCTTGTAGCACTCTCATGGATGGTCATGATGGGATGGAGCTGATGTCTGTCGACCGTGCCTAGAGAGAGGCACATGATGGAGGCAGGCCAGTGTTAGTTGGACCCGAGTCAGATCACACAGACGCGGAGAGGACTAGCAGCAAACGAGGGTTCAAAGCTCCACGAGAAAGATTCAACCGTGTGCCGTGAATATTTTAGGGATTCTTTGGATCACATATTACAAAACACATGAATAAGAAGAACAGAGAAGTTTTATAGGATTGGAGGTACAAAACAAAAAATTGCAAAAAAGAGGAAAGTTGCAAGAATAATCATTTGGATGGAAGTATGGAAAAGGAAAACTTAAAAAAAGTGTTTCACTTCTATGTGATTGAGTGTAAAAAAGAGGTTAAATAGACCCATGCACCAAATTGCGAATGAGGCCCGTCACTGTCTTCCGGCCATACAAATGGCATCATCATTGGGAAAGGAGAATTGGACCAAAAATAAATGACGTACATTAAAATACCATTCTAAATCAACGGTGGATTCTAGTACTACCACGTTGAGAAGTCGAACTAACTCAATTCTTGATCTTTTCGAAGCCTAGTTGTATACCCCAGTTGGCCGCCAATTTGGCACATACTATCATAAACAGTGTTTCTTCGACCTAAACTATACCAAACTGTTCTCATGGAGGCTAACTTATATACTCTCTCCGATCAAAATTAATTGATTCATATTTGTCTAATTTTGGATGTATCTATTTATGTTTTAGTGCTAGATACATCTGAATCTAGAAAAATCTAAGTTCATTAATTTGAATCGAAGGAAGTATCATCCCAGTTTAGGTTGGACGACTCTTTAATATGCAACTAGGCATTGGTGGTGGTCATCAAACTAAGATAGAGTAAATTGGATTTGTCCTGTTCAGCCACACTTGGTTTGATGCAATCTCCATATTTCAACCTCTCTTGGTTGTGGTGCCTCTCCATATAGCTTTGAGATGATGTTATATTTGAAAATATAAATGCACAAAACATATTAGAGGATGATGTGTGGACATAAATATGTAACTATATGGACATGATTCCCTGGTAATATATAAGAGAATAGCTCCAAAGAGAAGGTAATCCTAATATAATCTTTTGAAAACACTACCTTTATTTAAAAAATCCACTTATAGATCAGGTTCCCCACCCCTCCCGACACCAGCAAGTCCGGCCAGAGAGAAAAGTAGGACTTCTCATATCTCCTGCAGTTGATCCCAAGACCATCCACATTTTGGCACCAATTTAATGAAAAAAATAGTTTTAGTTGAATCAGTATAAAAAGTTGTAGTCTATAGACCGGTGCAAACAATTAGATGGGGCCCAACTAAATTTAGGGAAACTCCATTTCCTCTCTTCCTCACATGGATGATCATTTGTTTTTCTAATTTTTTGTAATTAGGGTATGGGCCGAACGAACAACGTGAATCGTTTTTCCTATTTGACACAAGGAATTTGTTTCCCGATAGAAGGAACCCATAGGGGTTCCCAATTTCATTAGAAATTGGGGTGAGGCAACACCGTTCAAAGTTTGTAACATACCCAGAAAACCAAGGAAACAAAAAGAGACAAACCCCCTTTTGCCTATAAAATAACTGGAAAGAAATTTTAAAAATAAGCATAGTTGCTATCATAAGGACAAAACCAAGAATCCCTACAACAAAGGTATGGAAACCTGAACTTCATGACAGAGTCTATTCCATGAAAACAAAATCCATGGCAAATTTTCCCATGCAACCTAAAATGTTACACACCACACAAGAAGTAATGAGAGCCTTTAGGGTAGACACCACCATCACATAGCTAGCCTCCTATTTTACAGGATCCCAGCCATGTTGTCACTCGAAGATCTCATAAGTCACCATGGCTAACTTGCTAGATCTCAGTCATAGAAGTTTGCGCAAAGCGCTTTTCACAACAACAACAACAGCAGCAGCAGCAGCAGCAGCAACAACAACAACAACAACAACAACAACAACAACAACAACAACAACAACAACAACAACAACAACAACAAGAACAACAACAACAACAACAACAGCAGCAGCACAAGCAACAACAACAACAACAACAATAACAACAACAACAACAACAACAACAGCAGCAGCAGCAGCAACAACAGTAACAGCAACAGCGGCAGCAGCAGGACAAGTAACAACAACAACAACAACAGCAGCAGCAGCAGCAACAGCAGCAGCAGCAGCAACAACAACAACAACAACAACAACAACAACAACAACAACAACAACAACAACAATAACAAACAACAACATCAACATCAACAACAACAACAATAGCAACAACAACAACAGCAATAACAATAACAACAACAACAACAATCATTACCACATTCCTTTCAATCCTAGTAAAGGAAACAAACCATTGTTTATATAATTATTGATCACATCTTGCAATCAACGAGAAAATCAGTTCACATGAAACAATAAGCCACACTAGTGGGACATGTGGGATGTCAAAACTAGGATTTGATCCTAGGTGGATGGACAATACTACAAGCCTTCGGTAGCCACCCAAGTAGTATTTGTCTTAGAACAAGGGGTATTTGGTAAACGAAGACAATACCACTCTTGGATAAAAAATATACCGCTCTATGCTCAGAGTGAAGTGATATACTATATCATACTGAATGTACACTTCTCTTAGGGATATAGAATGTGCACTTCACCATAAATTTCTATATATTCTTCGCAGGCACACTAGGCCTATTCTTCGCGGGCACACTAGGCCCTAGCGAGTAGTGAGAGTCAAGCATGCTGAATGGATTCCCTCCCGGTTGGTCTCCAATGCTTTATGAATGGTTTCTTTCTCTCAGACTTGAGCTTATCATTTTATTATAGCTGTATAAAAAGCCAGAGCCACCGGACTAATAATAAAAAGGAATAAAAACAGAGAAGGAGGGAACATAAAAGCCTACAGTTTGAAATTACCGTTCATATCCTTCCTTTTGCCGAAAACGACCCTCGTACCCTCTTTTTTTTTGCGAACTAACGACCCTCGTACCCGCCCACGTAGAAAAGAAAACGTTGTGCGAGTGAAACGAAGAGAGAAAGGCGGTTTTGCACGTCCGCGGCGACGGGTGCCGGAGAAAATCCGGGACGACCTCCGGAACTTTGGAACGCGCTGACTGAGACCTGCCTGCACCGCGTCCGTGCGCTGCTCGACCAGCTGGTGAGGAACGCCAGTGAGCTCTGGTTCCTGGTGCACCGGTCCTAGCGAGCGATCACGCGGTGGAGGTAGGCGCGCTCGTTAGTCGTCAGTTGGGCCTGCGTCTGAAACGCACGGGGAGCGGACGAGAGGCGAGCGCATGGTTCAAACTCGGCGGCGCTTTCCGTACGTATCCCCGTGTGTGTGACACCGAGCGGCCGATAGCTCTGTCTCGACGACGATATATACAAGATGTATTCTTGCAACTCTGGGATTCCACAGGAGCCAACGGGAAGTTCGTCGGAATCATTTGTCCGTACGTACGTACTTTTTGCCGGTACTACTACACGTACGTTTTGTAGCTTGTTACAAAGTATGTCGAGGAATTCTTCGACTGATCCTTTTTTGAAGATTAATTCGTCGACGAGTCGATTCAACGGGGTACGAGAACGAGTTGTTAGCATAAAACTACCACAATTCGAGCAAAATTCCGGAACAGTACCACTTTACGTTCTCGCTATAAAAATCTACCGGATTTTGAGTCGGTTTTCTCAAATAGCACTAAACACAACTTAAACTCGAAGCGGACAAAGTTTGTGTTGCTCGGAGCAGAAGGGGCAGCGATTCTTCATCGCCTGCTTCTCTGGAGGAGAAGACTTGGAAATTGTTGTGGAAGATCAAAGCCCCTGGAAAAATGAAAATCCATCTGTGGAGACTTGCGCATGACTATCTCCCGACCGGGGAACAACTCTGTCGCCGCCAAATTCTGGCTGATGCTGGCTGCACTTTTTGTGGTACAGACGAGCATGTGGCACATGCTCACCTCATGTGTGGTTTTGCAAGAGAAGTTTGGCGTCAGATTAAGGAGGTTTCTAGTCTGCACCTTTTTCGCCGTGATTTTATGTCACCAAAGCTTTGGCTTTTTGACTTCTTGTCGAGAGCTAAGGACCTGGAGGCTACTACTCTGGCGGTGGGCTGTTGGCACATCTGGGAGGCGAGGAACGATGTGAGAAACAATCAGGTGGTGCCCAATCCTAAGCAGACAAGTTTGAGGGCCATCGCGTACATTGATATGATTAAGCAGAACTGCTTTAAACCTACTCCGGGTACAAGGCGTGTGACTACCCAGCCACAAAAATGGTCTCCGCCGCCTCCGGGAAGGTGCTGGTGAATGTGGATGCTGCACTCTTTGTCGATCGAAGGTGTATGGCTATGGGCGCTGTCCTTCGGGATCATAATGGGTCATTCATCGTGGCTGCGAGTGAGCCCCTAGTCGGCTTCTCTACCCCTGAATTGGAGGAGGCCCTAGCTCTTCGGCGAGCTATGTTGATTGCTCGGGAACAAGGGGTGCATCAGGTGATCTTTGAGTCGGATTACCTGTCTCTGATCAAATGGCTTAAATCCTCAAATCAGGATCGCTCTCAAGTGGGCTCAGTGGTGATGGACATCAGGTACTTGGTGGCTGGTTTCTCTTTAGATGCTTTCCGGCATTTTTCGCGTGTAGCTAATGAGGCGGCACATATTCTGGCTAGGTCTTGTAATTTCTCTAGCCCAAGTTCCCTTTATTTTTCTGTAGAGATTATTCGGGAAACTCTTTGTACTGATGTGCTGTGATCAATAAAATGCCGTGATTCTCAAAAAAAAAACTTAAACTCGAATTGACACAGTTTCTGACAGGTGGGACCCACCTATAAGGCTAACTGGCAAAATCTGAGCAATTATTAGACGGAAAGTATCTAAAAACTAAAGAAAAAACAAAATCATATAAAAAACAAAAAAAAAAACAAAATCTCCGGTGGCCATTGTGCTGCCCGCTGCCGGCCATCAGCCCGTGCCCGCTCGTCGTCGGACCTTGAGACCTAACGGCCAGGCTCCGCCCCGCCGCCGGCCACCCTGCCCCCTCCTGGCAACCCCTCGCCTCGCGACGCGCCGCCAAGGCTCCCGCCCAGAGCTCGCGCACCCCGCCTCCCCGCGTCGCGCCACCGAGGCTCCCGCGCGAAGCTCGCCCACCCCGCCTCCCGGCGTCACGCCGCCAAGGCTCCAGCCGCCACACACCCCACCCCTTCCCGCCCCGCCGTGCTACAGAGCTCGCCGCGCCTCCCTGTCTCTTGCTGGACCACGCCGCCCTGCGCCTCCCACCGCTCGTCGAAGCTCGCCGCGCTGCCCAGCTGTCCCACCATGCTCCACGGCTCGCATGCCCGCGCCTCCTTGACACTCGCTAGAGCACGCCGCCCTGCGCATAGCTCGCTAGAGCTCGCCGCCCTGCTTGCCCTGCCGTGACCATGGGCGAGCACGTGGCATGGTGGCGGCAGCGCGGCGCGAAACGGGTGGCCCAGCGTGGGACGGGCGGCTCCAGCGGAGAGCTCCGACGATGGGACGGGGCGGGTTCATTGGGCTAGTGGGTTTCATTTTATTTTGTTCTTTTTTTCGAGTATCTAGATTTTCTAAATTGGGCTGACAAGTGGGGCCTAGTCCAGCTCATCAGTTTGGTCCTGACAGGTGGGCCAGCCACGTCAGAAACCGTGTCAATTCGTGTTTAAGTTGTGTTTAGTGCGATTTGAGAAAACCGACACAAAATCTGGTAGATTTTTGCTACGAAAACGTAAAGTGGTAGTTTAGGAATTTTACCACAAAGTGGTAGTTTTATGCTTAACAACTCGCACGGAAACTAAAATAAAATAAGTCTAGAGACGGCCACGTCGACATCGATAGATCGATCTGTTTCTTGCTATCGATGGCACATTGAATTATGACGTTGCAGATCACACACTGACGACACTGCAGAGGACCTGACGCCAGAGCATATGCAATTGCCTCACCAGTTGCGTCGATGGTGATCTGACCCTCCATGTGGCACCATCCGACTGATGGTCGAAAAATACATATTTCTTAGAGCAAGGACAATAATATAGCTAACAAGCTGACTATATGAGGTTGCCATGTCATCAAGAGCTAGCTTGTATAATAGTGTTGGTTATAAGAGCATCTCCACTCGGGGGCCTCAAAGGCCCACCATAGCGTTTTGGGGGGCGCCGGCGCGAAATTTCGAGCCCTACCGCGCTCCCCATTTTTTGGCGCTGGTGCGGCCCAGTTATTTACCCGGCGGCCCCAGACCAAACCCAATGTACAGGAGGCAAGCGGGGGCGCCGGATGGACGCGTGGCAGGGCGGGTGGCGGGAAGATTAGGCGGGAGCGCGCGCCAAACCGCGCCGGTCAAATCTGGCCCGCGTGGCAGCCGCGTAGAGCCGTTCTTCCTCGCCATCAGCGCCGAGTAATGGTGCTGCTCGCCGCAGCCTTCCCAGCCAACGGCAAAGGACGGTGCAGCCGACGCGTCCCGTCAAAGGGGCAGGACAGTGATGTCTACGCACTTCTATTCTTGTAGACAGTTGTTGGGCCTCCAAGTGCAAAGGTTTGTAGAACAGCAACAAGTTTCCCTTAAGCAGATCACCCAAGGTTTATCGAACTCAGGGAAGAAATGGTCAAAGGTATTCCCTCTCAAGCAATCCTGCAATCAAGATACAAGAAGTCTCTTGTGTCCCCAACACACCCAATACACTTGTCCGGTGTATAGGTGCACTAGCTCGGCGAAGAGATAGTAAAATACAAGTGGTACAGATATAAGACAACGGTGCTAGAAAATAGCTTGATGGCATGGAAGACACTAAAGACAAACTAAAATAAAGATGGCAACAAGCAAACATGTAACATATCTAGTTGCAAACGGTGTTTCAATGCTTAGCAACAAGGCCTAGGGATCATACTTTCACTAGTGAACATTCTCATATAAATATATTATCTTCATGATACTACTCTGAACTACTCTCTGGTTGGACACTCTAATCCACGGTAGGGCTATAACAGCACACCTCAAAGTAAGCCTTTCCCATCTAGATAACCCCACACTGTCATCTTGAGCACTAGATGGTTCCAACAAACACCACAATTTTATAGAGACATCCAACTCCAAATATAACTCATAACAAGTATTTGTAATCTCTAGCCTAAGTGCCATCATGGTGTGCACGCTATCACTTTCACACACATGGGGAGAGCAGAGATCTATTAAAGCACTTGAGTAGCAAGGTAAATATACTTGATTACAAAGCTCATGATCACGATATGATCATGCATAGAGAGATAGATGAACACATAGCTACTGGTAGAACCCTTAGCCTCGAGGAATAACTACTCCCTCATCATCATGGGAATCACCAACAGTGATGGAGATGGTGGTGGAGATCAATGGAGATGGTTCCGGGGGCACTTCCCCGTCCCGGTAGGGTGTCGGAACAGAGACTTTTTGTCCTCCGAATCTCTCCTTCGGTGGCGGCGGCGTAGCGCAACTTTTCGTGGATTTCTGATTGACCCCTTAGGATTTTTGCATCGGGAGGCATCTTATAGGCGAAGAGGCAAGGTCGGTGGGTGGCCAGGGGGCCCACACCATGCCCTGGTGTGGCCAGGGTGACCCGCGCCTAGGGGTGGTGTGGCCACCCTGTGGCCCCTCTCCGTCTCGTCTTCTGGATCCGTGTGTCTTCCGGTAAAATATCGACTTTGGCTTTTGTCCGGTGCAATTCCGAAAATATTCATTTTCTGACTTTCCTAGAACCAAAAACAGCAGAAAACAGGCAAATGACACTATGGCATCTTGTTAATAGGTTAGTCCAAGAAAGTGTATGAAAAGTACTCCAAAGTGTGGACAAAACATAAGAAAGTAGATATAAACCAAGCATGGAACATCAAAAATTATAGATACATCTGCAATGTATCAACATCCCCAAGGTTAACTCCCGCTCGTCCTCAAAATATTTGTAAAACATTGAAAGATGGTATCAAAGTACTTCAACATAGCATGAAAGATAAAGTTCTAACAATAAGACATATCAACTATGTTGCAACATGAAAGGGTACAAACAAAAGATTCATGAATAACAATGCTTTGCAAGACGTTTGTTTGCTTCACATAAAGAAAACATAGCAAAGTGGCATTCAGCTTGTCCCTCATAGAGTAGCAACATAAATGCATAAGACACCTTCAAAGTTTATAAGAGTGACTAGATACAAATAGTTTAAAACAAGCAATATCAAAGTATGCATCAATCAACAAGTCTTGGGACAATGCACATAGAACTAAGAATGGCCACTATGCCCTCAAAGTAGGTGCATAAAGATAGAAGGTGGAGACTCAATGTAAAAGTGGAAGAAAGGCCTTCATAGAAGAAAGCAGAGATTCAAGTTTCATAAAGAGCTTCCAAAAATTATGGTACTTATTAGCTTTTAGCTCTCATTGACCCTATCATAAGCATCTTGAAGTGATTAAGGTTAAAGTGAACAAACTATGAAGTATATGCTTGACAAAGTATAAGTTGGAAATCTCATGTCCCTTGAATACGAGGGCCGCTCCTCATGCTACTCAAGTTTAGTCACCGGTAAGTTCTTGTCATCGTAAGTACATGTGTATCATAGAGAACCACCAACGGGGTACCCCTTGCCCGATGATACGGAAGAATCCCCATATCAAAATGACAAGGCAAGTAGACAACGAGCATCTCAGCAATCTTCTTATTTACCATGGGAAAATGGTGCTTTTTTCTCTCTTTCCTCTTTTCTCATATCCTTTTTTTCTTTTTTTCTTTTTTCTCAATATCTGACTCTTTTTTATAAGAAGAATGCTTCATAGACAGCTCATTATGGTTATGCTGCAGGTTTCTACCACGACGGCATGGATTAGACTAGCGGCCCAGGCGTTTCTCTAACACATATACATAACTCCATGGACTTACAAGCTCCCCTTTCATTTCACACCGACGACATTGTGGTGACCCAGCATACCACTGCATGTGTAGTATACTATAGTCGTTGATATGACACTCACGGAACACCATTCCGTAAATATCACACCCCTAAGAGTGGTATAGCAGAAACATTGCGGGTACATATTACAAACATACACACTTTATTATTACAAACCAAGAGTTCTCAAACTCCAAATATTATGAAAGTACAACCAAACTTAAGTAGTTTCAGCGGAAGATATAAAAACCAAACTCATACTTCAAATTGAGTTCAACAACTTATTCTATATAGTTCTTGCTGCCCGGCTCAATTGGTTACTAATAACTAAGGCAACTACTCGGACTCGTTGCCCTCCACTCCATAGCGTACCTCGTAGTCCACCCCTTCAACTTCTCTGGACAGGTCGGGTTCCTCGTAGCAGACGTCCTCTTGTCCATCAGCTACGTACATTGAAGTGTCTTCTGGATTCTCAGAGTCTAAGCAGGGGTTCAAAGGAAAGAGTGAGTAACAGCGTTACCGAGCAAGTTCATTATATGCACGGTGGCAAGTTTGATGCTCTATCTACCACCTCGGACGATACGTGCTTGGTACTATGCAATTTTCGTAAACATTTCTTCAAAGATTGATTTTATTATCAAAAAATATGCCCATCAGCCTTCACAGGTTGACCAGAACTTGGAGTTCCTTTCCTGCCGCGTTCGTAGCTCCTTCCCGGAACAGGGAGTAACATGTCACAATTCTTACACTCTGCAAAGGTGCGTTGCTTTACCCATGAGAGACCAACTCCTTGTTGCACAACCGGGCGTACTTTCCCATCCACAATTCCATGATGTGGGGCCCAATGGGTGATCCAAGCCAATCACTGCCCTCTCCGCGACCCCATATGTCTGCACGATCCTCCGGGGCTGACTACACCTCCGTTAAGCCTCCAACTAGGGCAAGCTATAACCCTGGTGAGTTCCCGAAGACTCTATGAAGTGGTGATGCCCCTGGCAAGCTCCATAAAGGGCCTGACTATACCTCCGGCAGCCACTCATAAATAATCTAGATACCAAAATCGTGGGGCCTAAGGGTGCCCACCCATATGTTGGATCCATACCAGGAATCCCAACATCACGATAAGGTCATCTTGCCTCCATATGAAAGGAATAAGATATAGTTGACTTCTCTGTCCCATTCCAAATCTCATGGTTAACGCGTATTATACGGTGCTAGAATCACTGATGTCATGGGTTGTTGAGCCTATGCGACTTATACAATTGGAATCCCTAAGTTCCATTGCTTATCTTTATCATCACTTAGGATGATACTACATTTTATTTATTAGAGAAGATATCATTTTCATTCTCCCGATCATAGATGATAACACACAATTTGCAATATCTTTGATAAAGACTCTTCAAAGGACATAAGCAAGTTATGAACTTGCCTTGTGACTGCATGGTAGTGAAGTCGGATGCTTCCACCTGAGCTTGAGCTCCGGTTTCTACAAAGAACCATTATTGCCCGATAAGGATAATATTTAAAGAAACAATATGCCATGCATAGTAATGTCATGCAATGATTTATTATTTGCTTCCTTGCATGTCTTACCCTTTTAGTATAAGCTTACTATTGTATTTAATCCATAAAAGATAATATTATTCTATGAATTTATTTTATTTAAATATTTTATGAAATTCCTTTAAGGAAATAGGATTTATTTTTATCACACCAAATTCACTTTGCAAAAATACAAATTAGTATTTTTCTACAATAATATATTCATTTAGGTTCTAAAAGTGAATTTTATTCAATTTTAGGTGTTTCCCATTTTTTTGTAAAATTCAAAAGTAATTAACATCCTATTATTAATAACCCTAAATTTTAATGGCCAAATATTCTATTGATTATTTTTATTCAATAGAACATATTTTTGTGAGTTCATAGATATATTATTTGTATTTTTAAGATTTTTATTTATTTATTTAGAGTTATTTTTATCTCAGGGGTATATTTGTAATTATTCCCTTTTTTTAAAAACCCTATTAATATACGGGCCTGGCCCACTGGGCTGGCCCGGCCCAACTTAACCCGGCCCACCTGGCCTGGTTACACTCACCAGAGTAGTACTAGGCTGCCCTCAGGCCCAGTACCCCCCTCGCACGCACACTCCTCTCCCCTCTCTCACTCTCTCGCGCACACGACCATCTCCTCCGTCTACCGCCGCCGCGCACGATTTCGGCCGAATCCGGCCACTATTGCTGCCGCCACGGTGCAGGGTGACTCGGTCGAGGATGCTGCTTCATCTTGTCCAAGCAGATCCGCGATTGGCGCTGTCTCCTGGCCGTGCTGACCCCTGCCCTAGGCTAGGGTTAGGGTTGGCTGCGCTAGATCATCGGCGATAGTGCGCGGGTTCTTCACGGAGTTCCCCGCTCTTCTCCGGTGAATCTAACGTGCGGTTGTTGCGGGTTGTAGCGCCCCTTCGGGGTGCTCCCCGTGTCGCCGTTCCTGCTTCGCCACCAATCAACCTCTGCTTCCTCTTCGGTTCTTTTTGCGAGGCCCTTTAGTGGTAAATCCCTAATTGATTTCATGGTTCGTTTAGGGTTCATCCCTCTGGTCTGAGCATAATACCCTTCTTAAGACTGATTGTAGTGGATATGTTGTCCTAGACGTTTATCTACTGATGCTAGTGTTGTGAATTTTACTGTGGTTACATGATTCTAGTACTGACAACGGTTCTGTCAATACTATTCACTTGATCTTTGTACACTAGTTGTGTTGATCTTCTAGATTGGAGTTAATATAATACTCCTATGCTTCTCTGATTGAATAGATGCAACCATGAGTATGATTCCTGAGTGTTTATTCTAGGAAAGTGATTAGTTACTTTTCTGCAAGTTTTCCGATGAATATAAGTGAAGCATTGGGTTGGTTTTAGATGTGACATTTGTGACACCTTCATTAGAATGGTACACAAATGTCATACTTATATTACCCAAATCTTTCTTGTGTCCAAGTATGGCTGGTTTAATGAATGAAAAGCTTCTGCTGGCTTTATTATCCTAAGATGCTTCAGTCTGTTAGCCAATGATGCTGGTCTGAGGCATAGCTAGGTAAACTTAAGTGTATTTCTAGTTGTCCCTCATATATATGCTCTGATGCATGGTATCAGCTAATGATTCTTGAATTCTTTTAAGGAATTGATTGATTTCCTTACTGTCAAACATTGATCCTTAAGATCCTAGGATTCAGAGGTGCTACTCCATAGGAGATGTGCCCTAAATCTAGGTCTAAGACTGTTGTTTATTTATAAATGTGGAGAATTGAGTATATATCCAAGATCTATGATGCAAAGGCTGAGATCTTGGATTTGTTGGTAAGGATCTGTCATTGGCTTTCATTTAAATGCTTCTAGGATGGATCTAGACCCCACTTGGGTGTTTTTCTGAGAAGTTTAAGTAAAAATCATATGCTCATATGCTTCTATGATGATCTGATCATGTGGTGATGTTATCTGAACTCACCAGATTTCTTGTTGATTGATGATGTTGTGATGTAGCTTGCTACTTGATCTTGCTCTGCACCCCCTGGTGCTGCTCTATTAACTTGATGCTTGACCTCTCTTTCCACCTGCTCCGCCCCTCCTTATGTTACCATCAGGTAGAGATCTGATGATTGATTTGGTAATTTTTGGTGGAGAAATGGGCTATGGTTTCAGTAGTTTCTATTACTACGAGTGTATGCTTGAGAAGAAGAACTAAGCTTCTGTGTTTCCCCTACGGCTGGTGCTCTATGTGGTACCTTGTACTACTACTGGTAGCTTGACAGCACACCCCATGCAGTCAGTCGACTAAGCTATGTGTGTGTGTGCTGTGCATGTGAATCAACTCAAGTAACTTGGTTGTTACTCTTGCCTATTTACTAATTGTCAGCCTGGTGAAGCCTATGTGTTTATCCACTTGACTTTTACTGTAACTTTTGCTATTAACTGAGAAGAACAGATACTTCACTATTGGGGAAAATCACCCTTCTGTGTACTCAATGATGTACCATGAATAGTGCACTTCACTATTCAACACTGAGAGTAAAATTATCTTGCTAACCCCTAATTTTCCTTTCTAGTTGTTTTTCTTATTTGCAGGAACAAGATCTGGACTTACACGATTAGTGTAGGATAGTTAGTTAATATAGGTTATTCTTGTAACCTTCTTTGTAATTCTTTTGTAAAGGACCTTGTAAAGATGTTATTACAAGTTTAATAAAGTTAATTTCTGTTCTGTGTAATCTTATACCCTTGATGTATTTGTCATCCTTCGTGACCTCATTATAAAAATAGAGAAATGAGCATTATTTCTTATTTAATTATTTTTCCTTGACATTAAATCTTATTGTGGATTACTATTTCTTTATTAAAACCAAACAATGTTAATAGGTTTTCTTTTTGAAAACACAAGAATATGAATAACTCCAAACATATACATACTTTCAATTTGACTTGAATTTCAAATTTAAATCCCAAGTAATCTCCCCAAATTCTTAATACTCCCTAAAGATCATGTCAAAATTCATAGCAATCACTAACAAGAGCTATAACTACCTCTAGTTAGTGAAAGAAACTCTGATCCCTTTAGTGTTTTGTTTGGCGAAAAATTTACCCAGATTTTTTACAGATGCATGCATGCACAAACTTATATTCCTATTTCTACCCTTCGTTGGATGCTAATACTGGGATGTTACAGACTTCCTTCCTTAGATTAAACTTCATCCTGAAGTTTACAGATGATACCTGAATAACTCTGAATATGCTTCCCTCAAATCATCTTCCTTCTCCCAGGTAGCTTCTCGTTCTAGGTGATGTTCCCACTGTATCTTGCAATACTTGATTGCCCTGTTTCTTAACCTTTTCTAGTTTTCTTCTAGAATCTTACAGGGTTTCTCAACATAGGTCAAATCTGCTTGTAACTCAATCTCTTGATGAGTGATGGCATCATCTGGGACTTTAAGACATTTTCGAAGTTGTGAAACATGGAACACATTGTGAACCTAAGTTAACCTCTTTGGTAACTCTAAAGCATAAGCTATTGTTCTATTCTGGCTTAATATTTTGAATGGCCCAATGTACCTTGGACTTAATTTCCCTTTGACTCTGAACCGCTTTACTCCCTTCATCGGACTTACTTTGAGATATACCATATCTCCTACATCTGGATGCCATGATCTACGACTTTGATCAACATAACTCTTTTGTCGACTTTGAGCTATCTTCAATCGATCTCTAATGATATCGATGATATCTAGCGTTTCTTTGATATAATCTGGTGCAAATTCTTTACTACTACCAGGTTCATACCAGCATATAGGTGATCTACACCTTCTTCCATATAATACTTGATAAGGTGCTGCCTTCAGACTACTCTGATAGCTATTGTTGTAAGAAAATTCTACCAATGGTAAATGATCTTCCCATGAACCTCCAAAATCTAGTGCACAAGCCCTAAGCATGTCTTCTAAGATTTGATTGGTCCTCTCTGTCTGGCCTCCTGTTTCTGGATGATAAGATGTGCTTAAATCCAACTTTGAACCTAGTGCTGCATGTAATTGTTTCCAAAATGATGATGTAAACATAGATCCTCTATCAGACACAATTTTCTTGGGTACACCGTGCTTACTCACAATTTCTTTGACATAAACTTCCACTAATTTCTCAGCATTATCTTTTTGATTCAGTGGAATAAAATGAGCACGTTTTGTGAGTCTATCGATAATCACCCATATCATATCCTTCCGTTTCGGTGTCATGGGTAACCCTGTGATAAAATACATCCCGATTTCTTCCCACTTCCATTCTAGAATTTCCAAAGGCTGTAATGGTCCTGCTGGACTTTGATGTTCTGCTTTAACCCTTTGGCAAGTATGACATTCCAATACATATTTTGCAATATCCCTCTTCATATTATTCCACCAGAACAATTCCTTTAAATCCATGTACATCTTTGTACTACCCGGATGTATGGAATATGGTGTTTCATGGGCTTCTCGAAGTATCACTTCTCAAATCTCTGACACATCGGGTACACAAAGACGGTTTTGAAACCATAAGGATCCATAATCTCCTAAGTGAAAAACTGAGGTTTGACCTTGAGAGGATTCTTCAAACTTCTTCAGTAATGAAAGGATCTTCACCTTGATGTCTATAAATTTCATGTTGAAGATCACTACTATGTTCTTCAATTACTCGCATAGTAGCTAATCCTCCAAGAACTGTTGTACTTATAACTTGTATTTACATCCTTTCCAAATCCATATGTAGTTCTTTCGGCAGTTCTCTATTCAAAGGTTGTATATCTGTACTTTTCCCACTTAAAGCATCTGCCACCACATTTGCTTTTCCAGGGGTATAATTGATTGCTAGATCATAATCTTTAATCAACTCCAACCACCGCTTCTGCCTCATATTAAATTCCTTTCGAGTGAAGAAATATTTGAGACTTTTGTGGTCAGTATATAACTCACATCTTGCCCCATAGAGAAAATGTCTTCATCCCTTTAAAGCAAACACTACTGCTGCTAACTCTAAATCATGGGTTGGATAGTTCACTTCATGTGGTTTCAATTTCCTAGATCCACAATCAATTACCTTATGATCTTGCATAAGCACACAACCTAATCCTTCCTTGGATGCATCAGAATATACTATGTAATCTTTTCCTGGTTCTGGAATTGCTAGGATTGGTGTGGTTGTTAATCTGGTTTTCAACCCCTGAAAACTCGCCTTCGCACTTCTCATCCCATATGAACGGTGTATTCTTTCTTAACAATTTGGTCATTGGTCCAGCTATCTTGGAAAAACCTTCAATGAACCTCCGATAATATCCAGCCGTACCTAGGAAACCTCGGATTTGCTTCACATTGGTTGGTGCTTTCCAATCCAGTACTGATTGAACTTTGGACGAATTTACAGCAATTCCGTCCTTACTGATCACATGACCAAGAAACTCTACTTCATCCAACCAAAATTCACACATGCTGAACTTAGCATAAAGCTTATGTTCTCTTAAGATTTGTAATGCTACTCTCAAATGTTCTGCATGTTCTTCTGTATCTTTGGAATATATCAGAATATGTCGATGAATACTATGATAAACTTGTCCAAATACGGCATGAAGATTTTGTTCATCAAATTCATGAATATTGCTGGTGCATTAGTCAAACCAAAAGGTACGACTAAATACTCATGATGTCCATACATTGACACAAATGTTGTTTTAGGAACATCTTCAGGTTTAATTTTTATCTGGTGGTATCCTGATCTTAGATCAATTTTGGAGAATACTCCTGCTCCCTTTACTTGGTCAAATAAATCTTGTATTCTTGGTAATGGATACTTGTTCTTGATAGTGACATTGTTGAGATTTCTATAATCCCAACACATTCTCCGTCCACCATCTCGTTTATCCACAAAGATCACTGGAGTTCCCCTTGGAGATACATTTTCTTGTATGAATCCTTTCCGGGCTAATTCATCAATTTGCTCTTTAAGCTCTTTTGATTCCTTTGGCCCCATATTATATGGTGCTTGAGCTATTGGTGTTGTACCAGGTATCAAGTCAATAGTGAACTCTATCTCCCGATCAGGTGGCATTCCTGGTAGTTCTGCTGGAAAAACATCTTGAAACTCCTTCACCACTGGAATATCTTCTAATTTGGCCTCCTTCATTGAGTTCAACTAAAGATCTACGATGATATGACTATGTTTATCTGCCTGATAAAATATCCTTCCTCCACTTGGAGATCTGATTGAAACGGTTTTCTCTTCACAATTGATCTGAGCTCCATAGTCTGTCATCCAATCCATTCCCAACACTACTGCTATTCCTTTTAATGGAATAACCTAAAGATCTGCATAATAGGTTTGACCACAAATTGAAATGACTTGGTTTTGTTTAATATGTCTAACTACCACAATCCCTCCGGCGGTAACTACGGTCATAGGTTTTTCTAACGGTGCCCTTCTAATCCTGAATTTATCATAAAACTCTTCAGATATGAAAGAAGTAGTTGCACCAGTATCGAATAAAACTTTTCCGGGATTTGTGAGAATATTGAGCGTACCTATCACCGCCTGATTTGAGTTATCCACCTCCTCCAGGGTTGCACAATTCAGCTTTCCCGTAGGTCTACCCCTCTTGCCATTATTATTTTTGGCATAGCTTCCACCTCGGTTAGGCTGTCCACCTCCTCCTCCACTGGCTTGTCCTCCCCCGTTTATGGGCCAACCACAGGGTGGTTTGTTTGGACAATCAGGCTTAATATGACCCTTTAGTCCACATCCATAACAAATTATCACTGGTTTCTGCCAATCCTTGCTGATATGTCCTGGAAGTTTGCAATTATGACATATAACATTCCTTCTAGGGTTGAATTGTCCTCCAGTGTTGTTGATACTCTTGTTGTTGTTGTTGTAGGGTCGGTTGCTGGGTTGAAACTCCAGATTAGTTTTGGGTTTACTTGCCTGAATCCTCTTTGTCTCCTTCTTTGCTCTCTTCCTACGGTCCTCTTGGACATTTTTTAATCATCTCCAAAAGTGATAGCTGCATCAAGAAACTGTTGAAAATTTTGAGTGTTGGCAAGCCTCAACTTCATCTTCACAAATGGATTTAGTCCATGCATGAACCTCTTCTTCCTACCTGCCTCCGTACTAACTTCTTCAGCAGCATAACGAGATAAATCACTAAACTCTCGAATATACTTCATGACACTAGAGTATCCATGTTGCAGTTCTTCAAACTCCCTACGCTTCAACTCTATGATGCTCTCCGGAACATGATATTCACAGAATCTTTGTTTAAACTCCTCCCAATTGTACTCTCTTCCTGGAGGTTGCATTGCTAGCTGACTCTCCCACCATGACGCTGCAGATCCGGTCAATAAGTGCGTTGCATACCTCAACTTCTCTTCCTCATTGCATCCTACAGTTCTCAACTCTCTTTCGGTATCTGTTAACCAGTCCTCTGCATCCATTGGTTCTGGAGCGGATGCGAAAGGTAAAGGCCTGGTATCCTGGAAATCCAAAAGACTAACACCACGTCCTTGAGGTGCCCTTGGTTGTCCCACATGGTCTACTAACCCCTCCATGAATTTATTCTGGGACTCTTGCATCATTTGCATGTACTGCATAAAGTATTGCTCCATCAATGGTCTCATTGGTGGTGGTGGTGGTAAATTCGCTTGCATTCTGGCGTCTTCATCCGCTTTTTCTTTGGCTTCGTGCTCCATGCACTGCTGCTCAGTCTCATTTTCTACACCCGTTTCCATACCCCTCTAGTCTTGTAACATAAGCGAATACTCATAATTACATCATGCATATGTGTTCTGAGCTCAACTTCATGCACAGAACTAGTCACACAATGAAAAACAAGATCCAAATAAGAACCAAATATGCATTACACACATATTCTACATTTCAAGCAATATAGTTTATAGAACGTGATTACAAGCCCTTACTCATTAAACATTACAAGCTCATGTGGTACTATCTGACTTATTTATTTACAATAAGTCCTCCAACTCCAACTCTCATCTCCTGCAGAAATGTTCCTAATCAAAGTCACACTCCCAGAAGTTGTGTCGTTCATCATACATATCTGGAGTACAACCGTGCTATCGTGAAGTACGACGCACCGTCTGTGGAACGGCTTGCCTTTTCGACAGACGATATTTAGTATCAGAAGTCTCCGGACTTGACACATCATTCAGCTGAAGTGTATCCATACCTTCCAACTCGTTTGGAGTATCTACCGAATCATACTCATCACTTTCTTCTTCACCCATCTCCTGCATCCCGATTCTGGAGGAATCAACAGAATATTCCCCTTCTAGTGCCCCCCAAGTACTCTGTTGGGTACGATAGTCCTCGGCTATGACTGGATAATGCACATTATCTGAAGTAGGATAATCCTCGAACACCCTTTCTTCAGGATCTTCCTCCTCGGACTATACATCTTCCACTTGGATATCTCTTCCATCGACGGAATAAGATCTTACGCCCATGCGACTAGTCTATCTGATATCTCCACCTGAATCTTCCATAGAAATAGGATTCCCGGCAGATCCATCCATTGATCCGTACCTCCAGCCTTCAGAATTCCCAATAGGTAATTCCGAGTCCTCGGCTCCCCAAGAACTCTGTGGTACTGGATGGCTAGTGCCCTCATCAGGATATCTAATAGGTTCTGGTCTCGGTGAATAGGGATATGGTGTAAAAGATGCTGGATCTATAGGTATATCCTTAAAAACTGGGTTAACCCCATCCACTGCTTCATTTTCCAGCTTAGATGCTAACTTCTCCCTTCTTTCCGGATTTGTTAAATCCTCTAGCATATCAACCTGATCTTCTACAATAACTTGATGTGTCTTATTCAAAGACCCAACCATCAGTCGATATAGATCCACAAACTTAGAAGCTAGTTTTGGATGCTTCCTTACTAAAGTAAGGTTATCTGGTTCTGGTTCTTCGTCTATGGAGTCATGAGGAATCACAGAATATGTGCTTCCAGCTAACTCTTCTTCTTTATGTTCCCAAACATTGGCTATTGCCTCCACAATATCAACATGGTATGCTACTAGATGACTTCTACCTTCTCCCATAGGTAAATTGTGATATAAACCAAGCTTCTTTGGTAGTTGGATGCTAACGCGATATTTGGCTAACATTCGCCCATCATGGTAGGTAAGGGTATTGACTGGAATATTAGTTGTGCAACCAAAAACCTTCAGAAGTTCTCGAAGTTGTTCAGTTAAAGTCCCCTGATAATCATCGAGAGTCTCTTCTTTCCTTGCCAAAGTCCGTTTTGGAAACTTTGGTGCCATTTCAACTGTATAGATATAAATATAATTAGTATCCATTAATTATAATGATGCATCATAATAAAGAATTATCACAGTAAAAAATATAACGAAATATTCCTAGTTGAATATTCATCATATAATCTAGAGAACTCTTTACCGTTGCTCCTAGACTCCTACAGTTATTTACTAAGTTTCCAACCTAGGGTCAAAGCAATTGCTCTGATACCAGCTGCGGTGACCCAGCATACCACTGCATGTGTAGTATACTATAGTCGTTGATATGACACTCACGGAACACTGTTCCGTAAATATCACACCCCTCAGAGTGGTACATCAGAAACATCGCGGGTCCATATTATAAACATACACACTTTATTATTACAAACCAAGAGTTCTCAAACTCCAAATATTATGAATGTACAACCAAACTTAAGTAGTTTCAGCGGAAGATATAAAAACCAAACTCATACTTCGAATTGAGCTCAATAACTTATTCTATATAGTTCTTGCTTCTCGGCTCAATTGGTTACTAATAACTAAGGAAACTACTCGGACTTGTTGCCCTCCACTCCATAGCGTATCTCGTAGTCCACCCCTTCAAATTCTCTAGACAGGTCGGGTTCCTCGTAGCAGACGTCCTCTTGTCCATCAGCTACGTACATTGAAGTGCCATCTGGATTCTCAGAGTCTAAGCAGGGGTTAAAAGGAAAGAGTGAGTAACAACGTTACCCAGCAATTTCATTATATACATGGTGGGAAGTTTGATGCTCTATCTACCACCTCGGACGATACGTCCTTGGTACTATGCAATTTTCGTAAACATTTCTTCAAAGATTGATTTTATTATCAAAAACTATGCCCATCAGCCTTCACAGGTTGACCAGAACTTCATGGAGTTCCTTTCCTGCCGCGTTCGTAGCTCCTTCCCGGAACAGGGAGTAACATGTCACAATTCTTATACTCTGCAAAGGTGCGTTGCTTTACCCATGAGAGACCAACTCCTTGTTGCACAACCAGGCATACTTTCCCGTCCACAATTCCATGATGTGGGGCCCAGTAGGTGATCCAAGCCAATCACTGCCCTCTCCACGGCCCCATATGTCTGCACGATCCTCCGGGGCTGACTACACCTCCGTTAAGCCTCCAACTAGGGCAAGCTATAACCCTAGCGAGTTCTCGAAGACTCTATGAAGTGGTGATGCCCCTAGCAAGCTCCATAAAGGGCCCGACTATACCTCCGGTAGCCACTCATAAATAATCTAGATACCAAAATCGTGGGGCCTAAGGGTGCCCACCCATATGTTGGATCCATACCAGGAATCCCAACATCACGATAAGGTCATCTTGCCTCCATATGAAAGGAATAAGATATAGTTGACTTCTCTGTCCCATTCCAAATCTCATGGTTAACGCGTATTATACGGTGCTAGAATCACTGATGTCATGGGTTGTTGAGCCTATGCGACTTATACAATTGGAATCCCTAAGTTCCATTGCTTATCTTTATCATCACTTAGGATGATACTACATTTTATTTATTAGAGAAGATATCATTTTCATTCTCCCGATCATAGATGATAACACACAATTTGCAATATCTTTGATACAGACTCTTCAAAGGACATGAGCAAGTTATGAACTTGCCTTGTGACTGCAAGGTAGTGAAGTCGGATGCTTTCACCTGATCTTGAGCTCTGGTTTCTACAAAGAACCATTATTACCCGATAAGGACAATATTTAAAGAAACAATATGCCGTGCATAGTAATGTCATGCAATGATTTATTATTTGCTTCCTTGCATGTCTTACCCTTTTAGTAAAAGCTTACTATTGTATTTAATCCATAAAAGATAATATTATTCTATGAATTTATTTTATTTAAGTATTTTATTTAATTCCTTTAAGGAAATAGGATTTATTTTTATCACACCAAATTCACTTTGCAAAAATACAAATTAGTATTTTTCTACAATAATATATTCATTTAGGATTCTAAAAGTGAATTTTATTCAATTTTAGGGGTTTCCCATTTTTTTTTGTAAAATTCAAAACTAATTAACATCCTATTATTAATAACCCTAAATTTTAATTGCTAAAAATTCTATTGATTATTTTTATTCAATAGAACATATTTTTGTGAGTTCATATATTATTTGTATTTTTAAGATTTTTATTTATTTATTTAGAGTTATTTTTATCTCAGGGGTATATTTGTAATTATTCCCTTTTTTAAATAACCCTATTAATATACGGGCCTGGCCCACTGGGCTGGCCCGGCCCAACTTAACCCGGCCCACCTGGCCTGGTTACACTCACCAGAGTGGTACTGGGCTGCCCTCAGGCCCAGTACCCCCCTCGCACACACTCCTCTCCCCTCTCTTACTCTCTCGCGCACACGACCATCTCCTCCGTCTGCTGCCGCCGTGCACGATTCCGGCCGAATCCGGCCGCTGTTGCCGCCGCCACGGTGCAGGGTGACTCAGTCAAGGACACTGCTTCATCTTGTCCAAGCAGATCCGCGATTGGCGCTGTCTCCTGGCCGTGCTGACCCCTACCCTAGGCTACGGTTAGGGTTGGCTGCTCTAGATCATCGGCGATGGTGCGCCGGTTCTTCACGGTGTTCCCCGCTCTTCTCCGGTGGATCTAACGTGCGCTTGGTGCGGGTTGTAGTGCCCCTTCGGGGTGCTCCCCGTGCCACCGTTCCTGCTTCGCCGTCGATCAACCTCTGCTTCCTCTTCAGTTCTTTTTGCGAGGCCCTTGAGTAAGATTGGCTACTTCTCATCTGTGCTCCACTCTGCCTTGCTCGATACCCTCTATGCGCCTTTAGTGGTAAATCCCTAATTGATTTCATGGTTCGTTTAGGGTTCATCCCTCTAGTCTGAGCATAATACCTTTCTTAAGACTGATTGTAGTGGATATATTGTCCTGGATGTTTATCTACTGATGCTAGTGTTGTGAATTTTACTATGGTTACATGATTCCAGTACTGACAACGGTTCTGTCAATACTATTCACTTGATATTTATACACTAGTTGTGTTGACCTTATAGATTGGAGTTAATATAATACTCCTATGATTCTCTGATTGAATAGATGCAACCGTGAGTATGATTCCTGAGTGTTTATTCCAGGAAAGTGATTAGTTACTTTTCTGCAAGTTTTTTGATGAATATAAGTGAAGCATTGGGTTGGTTTTAGATGTAACATTTGTGACACCTTCATTTGAATGCTACACAAATGTCATACTTCTTTTACCCAAATCTTTCATGTGTCCAAGTATGGCTGGTTTAATGAATGAAAAGCTTATGTTGGCTTTATTATCCTAAGATGCTTCAGTCTGTTAGCCAATGATGCTGGCCTGAGGCATAGCTAGGTAAACTTAAGTGTATTTCTAGTTGTCCCTCATAGATATGCTCTGATGCATGGTATTAGCTAATGAATCTTGAATTCTTTTAAGGAATTGATTGATTTCCTTACTGTCAAACATTGATCCTTAAGATCCTAGGATTCAGAGGTGCTACTCCATAGGAGATGTGCCCTGAATCTAGGTCTAAGACTGTTGTTTATTTATAAATTTGGAGAATTGAGTATATATCCAAGTTCTATGATGCAAAGGCTGAGATCTTGGATTTGTTGGTAAGGATCTGTCATTGGCTTTCATTTAAATGCTTCTAGGATGGATCTACACCCCACTTGGGTGTTTTCTGAGAAGTTTAAGTAAAAATCATATGCTCATATGCTTCTATGATGATCTGATCATGTGGTGATGTTATTTGAACTCACTAGTTGCTAGTTGATTGATGATGTTGTGATGTAGCTTGCTACTTGATCTTGCTCTACACCCCGTGGTGCTGCTCCAGTAACTTGATGCTTGGCCTCTCTTTCCACCTGCTCCACGCCCTCCTTATGTTACCATCAGGTAGAGATATGATGATTGATTTGGTAATTTTTGGTGGAGAAATGGGCTATGGTTTCAGTAGTTTCTATTACTACGAGTGTATGCTTGAGAAGAAGAACTAAGCTTCTGCGTTTCCCCTACGGCTGGTGCTCCGTGTGGTACTGTGTATTACTACTGGTAGCTTGAGAGCACACCCCATGCAGTCAGTCGACTAAGTTGTGTGTGTGTGTGTTGTGCATGTGGATCAGCTCAAGTAAGTTGGTTGTTACTCTTACCTGTTTACTAATTGTCAGCCTGGTGAAGCCTATGTGTTTATCCACTTGACTTTTACTGTAACTTTTGCTATTAACTGAGAAGAACATATACTTCACTATTGGGGAAACTTACCCTTCTGTGTACTCAATGATGTACCATGAATAGTGCACTTCACTATTCAACACTGAGAGTAAAATTATCTTGCTAACCCCTAATTTTCCTTTCTAGTTGTTTTTCTTATTTGCAGGAACAAGATCTGGACTTACAAGATTAGTGTAGGATAGCTAGTTAATATAGGTTCTTCTTGTAACCTTCTTTGTAATCTCTTGTAAAGGACCTTGTAAAGATGTTATTACAAGTTTAATAAAGTTAATTTCTGTTATGTGTAATCTTATACCCTTGATGTATTTGTCATCCTTTGTGACCTCATTATAAAAATAGAGAAATGAGCATTATTTCTTATTTAATTATTTTTCCTTGACATTAAATCTTATTGTGGATTACTATTTATTTATTAAAACCAAACAATGTTAATAGGTTTTCTTTTTGAAAACACTAAAATATAAATAACTCCAAACGTATACATACTTTCAATTTGATTTGAATTTCAAATTTAAATCCCAAGTAATCTCCCCAAATTCTTAATACGGCCTAAAGATCATGTCAAAATTCATAGCAATCACTAACAAGAGCTATAACTACCTCTAGTTAGTGAAAGAAACTCTGATCCCTTTAGTGTTTTGTTTGGCGAAAAATTTACCTAGATTTTTTACAGATGCATGCATGCACAAACTTATATTCCTATTTCTACCCCTTGTTGGATCATAATACTGGGATGTTACAGACATCCATAGACAAAAGAGCATGATATCAACTAGGTACAAAGTACAAGTGCAATGTTGAAAGCGTTCCCCATGACAGCATGGTTCTGCTAATCCCCAACAAATAAGTGCAAGCATATACAACATAGACGACACAATGGTTCAAGTTTATTAAGGGCAAGAAAAGTAAAGTGTGCCATCAAGTTCGTGAGAGCTTTAATCACTAATTTTCTCATAACAAGTTTAATTCGGAAGGTAGATAAAATCATGAATATACTTGGAATAGCATTTGCTAATAGGTATTTATGGTGGACTCTTTGGAATAACTTGGTTTAAGGAGTTGGATGCATGAGTGGAACTCACACTTTGTTACAGAGGCTAGCAAAAGACTGGGAGCGACAAACTAAGTGAGCAATAATAGCCATAATCATGCAGAGCGACAAAACATCATTGATCAGAGCATAAAGTGATATTACAAGTTGAAAACTAAAGGATCATTAAGTCTATGGTGACTTGGGATAGTCATAACATGGTGTGAGCATGTGCCAAGTCATCCCAAATAAAGCATCAAAGGAGAATACCACAATACTATGCTTTAATATGCTAAAACAACGCATGATTCTTTCAAGGCACATTAAGCAATCTCAATTGTTTATAACAAGTCATGCTACAACAAAGATCACTAAGCATAAAGCCAAAACAATATCAAGCATGGCATGACAAAGCATAGGCCACAATAAAAACAAGCTCTCTTTACCACTTAAGCATGAACTTTCCTACTCTTTTCCAATCCAAACCAAACTATTTGAAAACCAATGTATGAAATAAAACTAATAAAACCAAGCAAACCAAAAACCAAAAATAAAAACAAAGACGCTCCAAGAACAACACAACTGTGCATGAAACAATAAAAATGAAGTGTTTGGAAGAAACCTAGGATTTTTATTGATGAAGAAGGGGATGCCTTGGGCATCCCCAAGCTTTGACGCTTGTACTTCTTGAATATTTCTTGGGTTGACACAGGGTGGCATCCCCAAGATTTAGCTTTTGTCCATTCTTCATCTCATTACATCATTCTTTCCATACACCTGAAATTCTTCCTTCATACAAAACTTCACACAATCTTTATTAGCAACATTAGTGAACTCAAGATAATAAGTCTTTAGGTTCATTTTCAACACCAATAAAAATTCCATTAAAACACAAGCTACTGTAGCACTTCCCTCAAAAATCTCAATTCCCCAAAAGAACACAAAAAGGAATCAACAAGAAGCAAATGCAAGTAATGGCTGAAATCTGTCAAAACAGACCAGCAGGTAAAAACCAATTTTTTAGAAGACCTTCTGTTGCTCAAATAAAAAAGTGTTGAACTAACGAAAGTTAGATAACAACCTGGGGCAGAAGCACAAAAAATCACAGATCAAACCGACGTTCAGATGTTTTACACGAATTTTTACAGTGAAGACCAAAAATCTGTGTCGGGACAACAACTTTCCCAAGCATTACTTCTCTCTCATTAGAGGTTACTCTTGGCACAAAAACCACACAAAAATGATAAGGAGCAGTTATTACAGAAAAAATAACTTCCAAGACTCAACTAAAACTTTTGGGTTTTTGATGACCCACAAGTATAGGGGGTGTATCGCAGTATTTTCGATAAGTAAGAGTGTCGAACCCAATGAGGAGCAGAAGGTGCTGGCTAGTGGTATGGATCAGGAATTCTCTGCAAATACTTAGCAAACGGATTTTTAGGGTTTTTTTGATAATGCAAGTAAATAAAGTACGAGTAAATAAAAGACAATAAGAATGAATGCAGCAAGTGGCCCAATCCTTTATGCAGCAAAGGACATGCCGGTTGTATGACTTAAGATGACCAAACGTTCTCGAGGACACATGAGAAGACTGTCAAGTGCTTTCGCTTCATATAGTTGATTAATCTTCTTTGGCTTGCTAAGTCTTGTTTGGGTGAACCTGTGCTAATGTACCGACCTTCCTAGGACTAATACATACTTGTGATTATACCCCTTGCAAACATCCGTAAGTACAAGAAACTAATTGAGGTAGAAACCTAACCACAACTTTAAACTCTAAGACCCTTACGTCCCTTGTGGAATGGTTTCCTAATAGGGGTTCAGGTTTCTGTCACTCCGGCAACCCCTACGATTAGTAGCCAAATACACAATGCATTCCCTAGGCCCATATAGGTGAAGTGTCATGTAGTCGAAGTTCACATGACACCACTAGAAGAAGTACACCACAACTTAATTAACAAACCATGGAATCTTTCTCAACACAACTCCACTACTAACAACATGACTTCTCCCATGTCCTCAAGAACAAAACGAACCACTCACGAGACATCATATGGATCATGATTAGAGATGGAATAATTATGTATAACAATCTGAACATAAACAATAATTCAATAGTTCACTCAATAGCATCAACTACAAAGAGTAATCAACATCGGGAAAGTTTCCCCTAAGAACTATACAAGATTCAACCCAATTGTTACATCGATATGGAGATGGTGATGAGGGTTCTAGTGATGATGATTATGATGATCCCGATGAAGTCCAGCTTGATGGTGGTGTTGATGGTGACGATCTCCCTTCTCCGGGAAGGAATTCCCTCGGCAGAATTCTGTCTGCCGGAGAGATCTTTCTCTCTCGGTATTTTCCGCCCCACAGAGGCGGCGGAATGTTTCTGTGGTCGCTCCCCGAGTATTAGGGTTTTGGGAGGATTATATACGCTAGAGGGGAGAGCCAGGGGTAGACCAGGGCGGCCACGCCACCTGGTGGCGTGACCTAGGGTGGCCCGCGCCAGGGGGTGGTGTGGGCCCCCTGTGGCCCATCTCTGCCTCCCCTTCTGGCTTTCTTCGTCTTCTGGAAAAATAGGATTTTGCATGTATTTTCCCGGATTTTGTGATCTTCACGAATTTCGCCTCCAAACAGCTCCTTTTCCATCAGAATCCTGACTGCAGCGGTCCATGCTCCAAAAGTCATCAACCATGCAAAAACAGATGAAATTACATAAGTGTCATCTCTTAATATGAAATATATCAATGAATAACAGTAAATTATGATATAGAATAGTGATGCAAAATGGACGTATCAACTCCTTCCAAGCTTAGACTTCGCTTGTCCCCAAGCGAAACTGAGCTCAATAAACATGACCTCAGGTTTATAAAGTGGAGAGTCGATAAAAGAATACGGACAAGAAGCATCACATTCATCAATACATAGATCATAATAGCAGACAACTCACCATTATATAACTTAACTTGCAATAGGTAAAGGAAACACAATAAAGATACATAAAGTAAATCATAGTTGGTAATGGCAAACTTAGCTCTTGGTCGAAGAATAGTTGACAATTTGCAGGAGTTTCACAAATAACTGGTTTTCAATGATAGCTTTCAAATAAGTAAACACCAAGATAAGTGCAATGTTCAAAACAAGGAACATAAGAAACATGATTGAATAAATCATCATATCAATGAATGAAACACAACAACTCAAAATACTTGCTGAGGTAGAAGGGAGTAGGTTTACTGACTCAACTAAAAAGTAGAAGAAAGGCCTTTTGTAAAGGGGAGTAGGGATTTCAAGTTTCATAAAGAGCTTCCAAAAATTATGGTACTTACTAGCTTTTAGCTCTCATTGCCCCTATCATAGGCATATTTTTGTGATTAAGGATAAAGTGACACAACTAAGAGGATATGCTTGACAAGTTATAAATTGAAGTCCCATGCCCCTTACTTACGAAGACCGATCCTCATGCTACTCAACTTCAGTCACGAGCAAGCTCTTGTCATTGTAAGTACATATGTATCATAGAGAACCGCCAACGGGGTACCCCTTGTACATGATACAGGAGCTATCCCATAATCAAAATGACAAGGCAAGCAGATAATGAGCATCTCAGCGATCTTTGTATTTGCTATTTGCATAGGTTTGTATTGAGGATGCTTCATAGAATGCTCATTATAGTTATGCTACAAGTTTCCACCATGATTAGGCATGGCTTAGGCTAGTGGCCCAGGCGTTTCTCTAACACATATACGAACTCCATTATCTTACAAGTTCCACTTTTATTTCACACCGCCGGGATCCATAAGCAAAAGAACATGATATCAACTAGGTACAAAGTACCAATGTAGTGTTGAAAGCGTTCCCCATGATACATGGTTCTGCTAACTTCAACTCATAAAGGGCAAGCATATACGCAACAAAGAAGGACCCAATGGTTCAAGTTTATTAAATGCAAGAAAGTAAGGTGTGCCATCAAGTTCGTGAAAACTTTAATCACTAATTTTCACATAACAAGTTTAATTTGGAAGGTAGATAAAAACATGAATTTACTTGGAATAGCAATAATGCTAATAGGTAGGTATGGTGGACACAAATGGCATAGGTTTTGGTTTAAGGATTGGATGCACGAGAAGAATTCCCTCTCGGTACAGGTTTTTGGCTAGCAAGGCCGGGTAGCAAGTATAAGAGTTGAAGGAAACAACCAAACATACAACTGATAAAGACAAACATGCAATCTTCCTCGGAAGCACAAAAGATCTTATCTAGAGAATACTAAACTTATGAGCAAATCAAGAAAGAAAGGTGATGAAATTATATTTCTTAGAGTACTTTTATCTTTTTCAAAATAGTGTTGCTACTGACCGAGCCAGGTTTTCCAAAACCAACTAAATTAACTCAATGATACCAATACTAACAACAAGATCAATTATATAACCACGAATTGAAAACTAATATAAGATATGCAAGAGAGTAAATGATAGAACTTCTCATTAATACTCCATAACGGCAAATCACACCAAGGGATACATATCTAATGAGAGAGGGGACACTTCCATAATGCAAACCATCCTATACGATAACTTCTCTATTCATGATATGACTCTACTAAAAAGGTAAAAAGATAGAAGATAGTGATATGATACCGCGGCACTCCCCCAAGCTTGGAACAAACCAAGGGGATGCCAAACTTGATGACGAATTACTCCTTCAGTGGTGGTGGTGTTCTCTCATCTTTGTTGGACTTCCAAGGTAAAGGCTCCCCATCAACAAAAGACATCCTGATCTCCATCATCCTGAAACTAGCAGCAGCACATATGCGTTTAAACCTAACCTCATACTCACAGTTTTGATTTTGAACGTTGTAGAGTTGTGCTTGCAGTTGGTTGGTTGTTTGGTGGAGTGAGAGGATTTCATCCTTGAGCTCAGCAGTCTCCTTTTGGTGCTCAGCGATGCGTTTGGAACAAATCTTATGGATGATATCCACTTCACGTTCTGCCATCTTCTTGTACCTAAAGACTTCTTGCTCAGCGCTTCCATCATGTCCTCCAAACTTCCTTCACCTTTAGGGCCTTGAACTTCTTTCATCCGTACCTCCCCTTCTTCAAGCAACAACTCCTTCGGATGAATCTTCAACTCACACATGTATGGGTTGATGATATCCGCTGAGGAATCTTCCTTGGCTGATCTAGAGGAAGACATTGTGGCTCCAAAACTGGGACTCTACCTGTCTGAAACAGGTCGAAACAAAAACATGACGAGAACACGATATACAAACCTCGGGAGATCCAGGGGATTATATATTACGAAGTTTCATAACAAAAGGAAGGTACTGGGAGAAAACGCGTTGGAGACGGAGTTCGTGGTGGCCACACCACCTGGTGGCACGGCCAGGGGTGGGCCCGTGCCACAGGGTGGTGTGAGCCACCCAGGCTCCATTTCCGTCCCTTTTTCGCTTCGTAACTTTCCTTGTTGGATAAAAACTGCAAAAATATAACTAGACAGATCTTTCGCGGAATTTTTCTTACCAGAACGGTTACCTATTCGAAAACGGACTCTGCAGGTCTCTGAATTTGGCATTTAGTAGATTCTTACGGAGTTACCACTTGAATATCATCAATATATTTATCTTCATACACATATTACTTGAGTCATGAAACCTTTCTCTTTCTTATGACACCATTTTCTCCACTAACCTGGAAATTTCTTTCACACAAAACTTCACACAGTTCTCATTAGCAACATTAGTATAACTGAAGTGATCAAACCTCTTAGGTCCAGTTTCAACTGAAAACCATCAAAACATAAGCCACTGAAACAACTCCTTCTGAAAACCCAAAAAGAATTCAAAAAGGAAACCGAATAAAGAAGCAAATGCAAGAGTGGAAAAATCTGTCAAAACAGACCAGCAGGTAAAGATCAATTTTTTTGAAAATCTTCTGTTGCTCAAATCAAAAAGTGCAAGACTAACGAAAGTTAAATAACAATTTGGGGCAGAAGCACAAACAATTACAGCTCAAACCGACATACAGAGATCTCTCATGAATTTTTACGGTGAAGCACAAAAATCTGTTTTGGGAAAGCAACTTCCCCAAATATTACTTCTCTCTCATTAGAGGTTGATCTTGACACAAAAACCAAAAAAAGGATAAGGATAGGTTAATACGGAGGCAATAACTTCGAAGACTCAAAGAAACAAAAGCAAACTAAAAGCAAAAATAAATTGGGTTGTCTCCCAAAGAACTCTTTCTTTATAGCCATTAAGACGGGCATGATAATTTTGATGATGCTCACGTAGGAATATGAATTAAAGTGAAAGAGAACATTAAGAAGAAAAAACACACGTGTTTAAGTCTAACCCACTTCCTATGCAAGGGAATTTTGTAAGCAAACAAGTTGTTGAAACCAGAGGATACAAGCATAGGAAGGCAAAACAAATGCAACATAAAGACTTTCAGCATAAAACGAGGAAACTTGATATTATTGAGATGCATAAGAACGCTTTTCCCTCTCTCATAGTAACTTTCACTATCATGCATAAACTTAACAATATAACTATCAAAAGAACCATCGTAGCAATGATCACTTATTCTAACAGAAAACACAGGAATACTAGCTCTCATAACACTACTTTGTGAAACAATACTAGAAGGATCCTTAAAAAGGATATTGTGTCCTTCTCCTACATATTTAGCGACAAAGTCTTTCACATTTGCTATCATAGGTTCATCATCCATTTGTTTATCTGGTTCAACAACTTTAATTGTACTTTCATTAACCATACTAGCTATCATAGAATGTTCCTTTATCTTAACTGGGAAAGGCATTTTCTCAATGTAAGACTCAGGTAAAACATGATTAGCAATATAAACTTTAGTATTTCTTGTAGGAACACTCTTAGCAACATCTTTATATGGTTCATGATACTTATTCCACTTCTTTTTAGGCACTTCAATATAGGAAGCAAAAGCCTTAAAATAAGTTGTAATAGCTTGAGAGTCTAGACCATAAGCATTTTTAATATTTTGAAAGTCATCAGTTCCCATAAAAGATTCAATGCATTCATAATCATAATTTATACCTGAATTTCTTCCTTTGTCATTCTCCCATGCTTCAGCATTGTCTTGAATATGGTCCAGAAGATCCCATTTAGCTTCTTCTTCCATGCGAGTGAATGATCCAGCACAAGAAGCATCCAATTAATCCTTGTCATGTATAGGGAGCCTTGCATAAAAGTTATTGATAATAATATTGTTGGGAAGCTCATGAATGGGACATTTGAGCATAAGTAACTTCGATCTCCCCCGAGCTTGAGCTGTAATCTCTCCAACAAGAGGCCAAAAGTTGTATATTTGATTCCGATCCTTATGAATCTCACTAGCAGGATAAAACTTTGAATAAAAGAGAGGTACTATTTCCTCCCATTCAAGAGCTTGACCATTCTTCAGCAGCTTATACCATTCCTTAGCTCTTTCTTTCAGCGATAATGAGAATAACTTCTTCTTAACTTGATCTGTAGTAATACCTGCACACTTGAACAACCCACATAATTCGTGTATAAAGAGCAAATATCACCGGGATGGACAGTTCCATCCCCAACATAGTAGTTATCCATAACACAATCAATAATTCTTGTATGTATTTTAAAAGCATCATTTTCAGCAGGTGGTGGTTCATCTACTACCTTAGTAGTGGTAGTAGCATTACCAAATAAGAAACTCAGCGAATTATCCATAACGAAAATAAAACAACTAACAGAAGTAAACAATACTCACAGTAGAAGTTTCCTTTACCAGTTCCACTCTCCAATAGCGCTTCACTCCCTGACAATGGCGCCATAAAATAGTCTTGATGACCCACAAGTATAGGGGGTGTATCGCAGTATTTTCGATAAGTAAGAGTGTCGAACCCAACGAGGAGCAGAAGGTGTTGGCTAGTGGTATGGATCAGGAATTCTCTGCAAATACTTAGCAAACGGATTTTAAGGTTTTTTTGATAATGTAAGTAAATAAAGTACGAGTAAATAAAAGAAAATAAGAATAAATGCAGCAAGTGGCCCAATCCTTTATGCAGCAAAGGACAAGCCGGTTGTATGACTTAAGATGACCAAACGTTCTCGAGGACACATGGGAAGACTGTCAAGTGATTTCGCTTCATATAGTTGATTAATCTTCTTTAGCTTGCTAAGTGTTGTGTGGGTGAACCTGTGCTAATGTACCGACCTTCCTAGGACTAATACATACTTGTGATTATACCCCTTGCAAACATCCGTAAGTACAAGAAAGTAATTAAGGTAGAAACCTAACCACAGCTTTAAACTCTAAGACCCTTACGTCCCTTGTGCAATGGTTTCCTAACGGGGGTTCAGGTTTCTGTCACTCCGGCAACCCCTACGATTAGTAGCCAAATACACAATGCATTCCCCTAGGCCCATATAGGTGCAGTGTCATGTAGTTGACCTTCACATGACACCACTAGAATAAGTACACCACAACTTAATTAACAACCCATTGAATCTTTCTCTACACAACTCCACTACTAACAACATGACTTCTCCCATGTCCTCAAGAACAAAATGAACTACTCACGAGACATCATATGGATCATGATCAGAGATGGAATAATGATGTATAACAATCTGAACATAAACAATAATTCAAAGGTTTACTCAATAGCATCAACTACAAAGAGTAATCAACACCGGGAAAGTTTCCCCTAAGAACTATGCAAGATTCAACCCAATTGTTACAGCGGTATGGAGATGGTGATGAGGGTGTTGGTGATGATGATGATGATCCCGATGAAGTCCAGCTTGATGGTGGTGTTGATGGCGAGGATCTCCCCTCTCCGGGAAGGAATTCCCCCGGCAGAATTCTGTCTACCGGAGAGATCTTTCTCTCTCGGTGTTTTCCACCCCGCAGAGGCGGCGAAATCTTTCTGTGGTCGCTCCTCGACTATTAGGGTTTCAGGAGGATTATATACACCAGAGGAGAGAGCTAGGGGTGGACCAGGGCGACCACACAACCTGGTGGCACCGCCTAGGGCGGCCCGCGCCAGGGGGTGGTGTGGGCCCCCTGTGGCCCATCTCTGCCTCTCCTTCTGGCTTTCTTCGTCTTCTGGAAAAATAGTATTTTCCATGTATTTTCCTGGATTTTCTGATCTTCGCGAATTTCGCCTCCAAACAGCCCCTTTTCCATCAGAATCCTGACTGCAGCGGTCCATGCTCCAAAAGTCATCAACCATGCAAAAACAGATGAAATTACATAAGTATCATCTCTTAATATGAAATATATCAATGAATAACAGTAAATTATGATATAGAATAGTGATGCAAAATGGACGTATCAGTTATCTCCCAAGAAGTACTTTTCTTTAACGCCTTTAAGTTATGCATGATAGTTTGAGAAGATGCTCACATAAGAAATATGAATTGAAGTAAAAGAGAGCATCAAGAAGCAAATTCAAAGCACATTTAAGTCTAACTCACTTCCTCTGCATAGGAAACTTTAAAAGAAATAAGTTATGAAAGCACAAAGCAATAAACATAGTAAAGCAAAACAAGTGCAACTTCAAGACTTTCAACATAAAGAGGAGAAACTTAATATTGTTGAGATACATAAAACCATGTTTCCCTCTCCCGTAAGAACTTCAGTAGCATCATGAATAAAATTAACAATATAACTATCACATAAAACATTATTATCATGAGCCACATGCATATAATCATTATTACTCTCCACATAAGCATAGTCATCCTTATCAATCGCAGTGGGAGCAAATTCAACAAAATAGCTGTCATTATTATTCTCATCACCATAGTCATCAAATATAGGAGGCATATTGAAAGGATCGTATGGGCACCTAGAGGGGGGGTGAATAGGTGCTACTCCAAATTTTACTCTTAATCAAATTAGGGTTCGACACAAAAGGTAAATTCTCTAGATTATGCAACTAAGGTGAATTTACCTATATGTCAACTAGCACAGAACTATGCAAGAACTAGAGATGTAAAGTGCGGTAAATGATAGAGGTAACCAAAGTGGAGCGCTCGGAGACACAAGGATTTGTTTCCCGTAGTTCCTTCCTTTTGAGGGGAAGTACGTCTACGTTTGGAGAGGGGGTGGTATCAAACCACCAACGCCACGAGAGGCCTCCCTTGTTCTCCGATGAACCTCACCCCAAAGGGTTCGATTCACCTTCCACTATAACGGCAACCTTCGAGGTGGAAGCCGGCACCTTTACAACAAGTTTGAGGCACACATCCACAACCTAATTGGAGGCTCCCGAATACAAGAAAGTTGTCAAACAATCAAAGACAACCTTGTAAGACCAAATCACAAGCTAGGGTTTCCAACGAAACCCTAGAACAAGGGGCCCTCAAGTGAATGAGGGGGAAATGGAAATATCTCTTGGTGAAGTAGTAGATCAAGGCCTCCTCCTTCGATTCTCCAAAGATCAACGACTTTGGATGGTTGAGTGAAGAGTTCTTGTGGATTTGGGGGCTCAAATGGTGATGCTTTTCTTGAAGTGAACAAGCAGCTTCCAAGATAGAAGAAGGGGCCTATTTATAGGGCCCCTGGAATTAGAGCTGTTGGGAGCCACTTACACTGGACAGTCCGGCAAATACAAGCCGGACACTCCGGTTGACACCCACCGGATACTCCGGCCTGGCAAAGTTTCCGGCCTGTGTCCGCACCGAGTTCGGGAGGAGTCCGATGAGGCATTCTGAATGTCCAGGAAGACCGATAAGCCCCCAGGGCCGGACAATCTGGGGCAAACTCACTAGAAACTCCGGCCAGAGAAGATTCCGGCCAGATTCCGGACCGTGTCCGTGAGGAGTCCGATATGGTGTTCTGAATGTCCAGGAAAGACGCCCACATCCTAGGGGCGGAAAGTCCGGACAGATCCAACCGGACAATCTGGCCAGGGGCGGACACTCCGGTGAAGATCAGCCGGACAGTCTGGTTGGGACAGGTTTCTTAGCACAGACAGGATCCAGGGGAGCTCTTTTCCTTAAGGCAACAACTCTCAACTATGTGATATCTCCTGCAACATTTAACAACAGATTAACCTATCCAAGTGTTGTCAACAAACATCAAAATAATAGGAAGGGCATAAATTCCCTTTCAATCTCCCCCTTTTTGGTGTTTGATGACAACCCAAGGATTTGCAAACAGGATAGGTAATAAAATTCACAATAGGAGATATACAAAAAATAGTGAGGCTCCCCCTAGATGTGTGACCATTTTAGCTTTGCGTTTTAAGACAATCACACACCCTAGGATCACATCCTCACAAGGTTTTGTAGCTAACAAGGTATGACATGATAATAACCACTAGAATGATAAGCTAGGCATAACAAAGTCGTTAACAAAACCGGGTAAGCATGTCACAACATACAACTGAGTTCAACACAACATAGTACTCAAACAAGTAAAGTAAGATAGCGAACACGAGGCTTCAAAGAGGCAAATCGAAGTAACGTGAAGCACTTGTGTACCCATGCAAATCCCGGTAGCAACCTAATAAAGGGGCTGCTTCTCCCCCTTTGGCATCGAGACGCCAAAAAGGGAAAAGAGCACAACTAAAACATCCCCAAAGCCAACTCTAGCCACTGAAGTCGTAGTCGGCATCCTCCTCCTCATCCTCATCCTCGTCGTCATCCTCACCCTGATGATCACCCTGAGTCGAGCTCTGACCGTGAGGGTGAGAATAAGAAGTCACGTCCTCAAACATGGATCGATCCACACGACCCTGACTCCAGTGACCGTAGGAAAGAGTGACATCTCATGCCTGCTGCTGAGAGGGATCAACATCCATAGGCTGGTTGATCCGCTTGAGTTCCTTCATGATATTCCTGTTAGCCTTATATGCCTCATATTGTCCATGGTGAATGTCAATGTTCTGGCATAGGAGAAGCTTCTTCCACCAGGAGGCCTTCTTCACCTTCTTGTGTACTTCCTCCTTAGAGGTGGTGAAGCGATATGCATTGCTGGCATGCTTCATGCGAGGGCCATGGGTCACAGCCTCCGGTACCTCCTCATAATCACTGTTAGAATCATCTGCATCCATCACATCATCCTCAAATATGTCCTGAGCAGGGGGGTAGCCACGAGGAGCCTTGGTGGGGGGGGCAGCCTTCCTCTGTAGCTTGGCAGGAAGGTGTGGAACAAGATCAGTGTAGAGCAATGGAGTTGCTGGAGCCTGAGCAGCAATGAGCTTCATCACATAGGGATCAAACAGAGGGCACTTCTTGTCAGTGATGCACTTGTACAAGTCCTGATAGATGAAATCCATGACATCAATAGCACCACCTTGGTGGTCAGGACCATGAGTATACATAGAGTGAGCATGTGCCATAAGATTTATTTCTGCACCTCTCATCTCATCCTTGTTGCCCGCCTTGGGAGTGAGTGTATGGCGAAACATGCGAAGCAGAATGTTGTAGATGAGCTTGATGTTGATGGTTTGGCCAGCCACACCATTCTGAGAGTAGATTGGGGCCAACCTCTGCTTGTCATATGCCTGACCATGAACATGCATTCTGAGACCACTGGGAGCATTGGGATTGAAAGGCAATCCAAGAATCTGTGCAAACTGAGCCATGCTGGAGCGGCACCTAGTAGTGCCAGAGATCCACTCAAGGGGAATATCCGTAGTGTCCCCAAAGACCACTGTAGCATAGAACTGCTGGACCAACTCAACATTATAGTCTTCTTTTACTTGAAAGATGGTGTGCAGCCCCATCTTCTCTGTCACCCACAGAGCGTCCTCAAAGTACATGTGTGCTTGGAGCTTCTCGAGATCCAACCACTGCATGGGGCACACAGCAGTCCTGATCCCACAAAACACCTCAGAAAAAAGTAGGGCTTGTTCATTTCTCCAGAAGCGATCATCATCCGAGGTGCGAGGCAGAGAGTATAACTGCTGGACTCTCATCTCCACAAACTCCTCGGTACCCAAATCTGCCAGAGTGGTCAATGCTTCAAACCTCATGCGCTTGGCTTCATCCCTTTTCAGTTTTCTGACATTTTCCTGTTTTGCTGCAGCATGGTCACGAGCAGCCTGTCTCACCATAGAAGGATCTACATGAACGTCAAACTCTTCATCACGGAACCTGCGAGGATGTGCCTGCTTAGCAGCCCGAGGCCGGCGAGGACGAGAACCACCTGTGAGATCAGAGTAGAAGGATAGCATATGGGGTAAGCACACTTGTCCAGAAGATACAAACATGTAGTAGTAGTCAAAGTAATGCAGGAGCTGAACTGGCAGAAAACACCCGGACTGTCCGGCAAAATCATCCCGGAGACTCCGCCACAACCGAACATTCCGGTGCGCAATAACCAGACATTCCGGTCGGCCGGAGTGTCCGGCCCGTACACGCCGGACATTTCGGCTGGAGTCTTGACGATTTTAGGGGCAGTTCGAGTGTGTTCAACCATTGCAGATCGGGATTGCTAGGACCACTACCAGGACTAGTATTGCACGCTATATGATGTATCCATGGATCTAGGTGAGACATAGCCCCCAAAAGTTCATCTAGATCAAACCCTAGGTATGGGAAGGGGAGGGGCACTATACCAACATCCATGGTGTCCTTCACCGGAGGGGAATGGATCCCAGCGGCAAAGGGAAGAGAATGGCCGGTGGCAACGGCTGGATCCGGGGTGGAGGAGCCCTCCCGGTGGAGTCCTTGGTCGGGGGCAGCAGGCAGAGAGCAAGAGGGAGTCGAGGGGAAGAAGGAGGACTGAACCGTCCACTTCTCCCCGACCCCCTATTACGATTTGGAAACTGCCGGGGCCGGAGTGTCCAGGTGATATTCACCGGAGTGTCCGGCCCGGCCGGAATGTCCGGAGTGAATCAAGCGGAGAGTCCGGTCTGGTCGGATACTCCGGTTGGTTCAGAGCGGACAGTCCGGCCTCCCCGCGACCAAAAACCCCAGTTTCAAGTAGTGGACAAATGTGTGGCTAGAGGAGCATGTTTAGAGATGAGGAAAGGCCTGGGATTCAGATGATGTACTGTGAAGAACCAAGAAAACATTGTTTTTCAAGAAAAAGTCAAATTAAGTTCCAAATCAAACGGACCAAGAACCAACTCTTCAATAAGAAGAGGGCGATGGCCAAGGCCATCATGTAAGAGTTTGTGGCATGACACCGCGAAGAATTATCCTTAGGTTCATAGCCACTACTCATCAATGAAACTCACATATCACAAAATGATATTAATAGTATTGAATTTATTAATGTTGGCATTATGGGGGAGGGATAGTCCAATGTATTAGGACCGCACTCCCCCTATCTCCATGCCTGCACCTACACCAAATATGGGTCAAGACATAGGTGAATATGCAAGGTAATCAAGTCAAGCTCCTAGAATCCACGATATTTAGTTCATTCCTCAAATAACAAAATCTTGCTTCATCAAGTGGCTTCGTGAAAATGTCGGCAAGATGGTCTTTGGTTGACACATATGATAGCTCAATATCACCTCGGGCAACATGATCTCTAATGAAGTGATGACGAATCTCAATATGCTTTGTCCTTGTATGATCCACTGGGTTATATGCAATCTTGATAGCACTTTCATTGTCACATAGAAGAGGCACTTTGTCACAATGGACATCGTATTCCTTTAAAGTTTGCCTCATCCATAGCAATTGTGTACAAGCACTAGCAGCTGCCACATACTCGGCTTCGGCGGTGGAAAGGGATATACAATTTTGCTTCTTAGAAGACCAACACACCAAGGACGTCCCAAGGAATTGGCAAGCCCCGGAGGTTGATTTTCTATCATCCTTGTCACCAACCCAATCCGAATCCGTGTACCCACAAAGAGAGAAAGTTGAGCCCCTAGGATACCAAATACCATAGTTTGGGGTATGAACCAAATATCGAAAGATTCTCTTGACCGCCATAAAATGGCTTTCTTTAGGAGCCGCTTGATATATTGCACACACTCCTACACTCAACACAATATCTGGTCTAGATGCACAAAGGTAAAGCAAATAGCCAATCATGGATCGATATACCTTTTGATCCACATCTTTACCATTTGGATTTAGTTCAAGATGAGTCTTTGTTGCCATGGGAGTGGGAGCTCCATTTAGGTCTTTCATGTTGAATCTTTTGAGCATATCTTGAGTATACTTGGCTTGGTTGAAGAATGTTCCTCCTCTTACTTGCTTGATCTCAAAGCCAAGAAAAACTCTCAATTCTCCCATCATAGACATCCTGAACCTGTCAGTCATAAGCTTTGAGAATTCATCAATTAAGCTTTGTTAGATGAGCCAAATATAATATCATCTACATAGATTTGGCATACAAAAATTTCCCCATTGACCTTCTTAGTAAAAAAGAGTGGGATCGATTTTCCCAACCTCAAACCCACGATCTAACAACAACTCTCTAAGGTGCTCATACCACGTGCGTGGGGCTTGTTTGAGCCCATAGAGTGCCTTATCGAGTTTGTAGACGTGGTTTGGGAAGTTGGGATCCTCAAACCCCAGGGGTTGTTTCACATATACCAACTCATGCAATGGACCATTAAGAAATGCACTTTCTACATCCATTTGTTGTAGTTTAAATTTATGATGAGCCGCACGAGCAAGAAGGATACGGATGGACTCAAGACGAGCCACAGGTGCATAAGTCTCTCCATAATCAATGCCCTCAATTTGAGAGAACCCTTGTGCAACCAATCTTGCCTTGTTCCTTATCACAATTCCATGCTCATCTTGCTTGTTCTTGAACATCCACTTGGTGCCTATGACATTGCGGCAATCTTTTGGCTTCTCCACTAACTTCCATACTTTGTTTCTCTCAAAGTTGTTGAGCTCTTTGTGCATTGCATCCAACCAATCCGAATCTTCAAGAGCTTCCCATACTTTCTTTGGTTCCACCATGGAAATGTGTGCTTGGTGCTCACCAAAGTTCTTCAATTGTGCTCGAGTAGATATCCCTCTTCTTACATCTCCTACCACATTCTCAAGAGTGTGGTCTCTTAATTCCAGAATTCTATCCATTCTAGCTTGGCGAAGAGTTTCGATTTCCTTGTTGTTTCTTGTGGGAATCACTTCATCATATTGGTTCTCGTCATGACCATCAACTTGACCTTGATCATCATTGGAGATATCCTCTTCTACAGGAGGCAGAGATTGACCTTGGTCTTGATGAAGCCCTCGACTGGCTAGGTATTCGGCTGTTCTTATGGCAGTTTGTACAGATCTTCCTTGTGTAATGGCCTTAGCACCACTAGACATTCTAGCAAACGGAGACTCAATCACTTCTTGGTTGGAAGCATCTTCTTGATCAGTGGGTTGAGGGTCGACAACTTGTTCTTGGTGTGGGTCATTGTCCCCTTTGATCGGAGCTTGTGGATGTTGTGAAGATGAGGGCTCCACTTGAGTAGAGCATAGTTCTTCTCGATCCGCCATAAGGGGTTCCTCAATAGGACGGATGAAGCCCGCACCCATTCTTCCTATGGCTTCCTGAGGCATTTCATCATCTACATCACAAACATCAACACGTCCCGCTTGGGGACCATCATATTCTTCAAACACCACACTACAAGATTCTATGACAACTCCAGAGAGCATGTCATAGACTCTATAAGTGTGGGATTCGAGACCATAACCAACAAAAATACCCTCTAATGCTTTGGAATCAAACTTGGACAAACGAATACCCTTAATACGATAGAAGCACTTACAACCGAACACCCGAAAGTATGAGACGTTGGGCTTGTTACCGGTAAGTATCTCATAAGGGTTCTTGACCAATTCTTTGCAGAGATAGAGACGGTTTGAAGCATGGCAGGCGGTGGAGATGGCTTCAGGCCAAAAATTGTATGGAGACTTAAACTCCGCCAACATGGTCGGAATATTGATGTTTTATTCCCTCATCACTAAGAAATCCATTCAATGTGTAGTTCTTGAATTCGGTACCGTTGTCACTTCTTATTGTCAATACCGGGACATTGTGTTGGCGTTGAGCCATGTTGATGAAGTCAATGAAGTTCTAACTTTTTAGCTTGAAGAAATATACCCAAGTGTATCTTGAGTAGTCATCAACAATTACCAGACAATATTTCTTCCCACCAAGGCTTGCATGAGAGGGAGGACCAAAGAGATCCACATGAAGGATCTCCAAGATCCTCTTTGACTTGATGTAGTTCTTTGGCTTGTGGGAAGAGTCATGCATTTTTCCTTCTACACATGCCCTGCAAACACGATCTTTGGCAAAGCAAACATTTTCTTTTAGTCCAACAATATGACCATCCTTGTGAAGGCTTTGCAAAGTTCTCATGTTGACATGGGAAAGGCGGCGATGCCATAGCCAACCCACGTCGGCTTTTCCAAATAGGCACATCGGACTTGTTGTGGTTTTCCCCGAGAAGTCCACCACATACAAGTCATCTTCGACGTACCCAACGAAAGCAACCTTTAGAGACTTGCTCCACAAGAGGATCACAATATCAACATCAATAAAGACGGCAAAACCCATCTTTCCTAGAGCACAGACTGAAAGTAAATTATACCCAAGGGTCTCAACAAGCATGACGTCCACGAGAGTGATATCGTGTGCAACCACAACTTTGCCAAAACCCATTACCTTAGATTTTGACTTGTCGGCATATGTAACGCATATTTGATCAACATTTGGTCTCAATTCCTTGACACTAGACGCGCTTCCGGTCATATGACTTGTGCATCCACTATCAAGCACCCATTTTGACCCTCCGGAAGCATAGGTCTCCGTTCCTCTTGCCATAAGACAAGTGACGTTCTTCTTGGAGAGGTTCTCATTTGGAGAGTCGAAGAGTGAGAATGAAGGAGTAGAGGTGGTGGCAAGAGCCGCCACACCATTTGGTGTATCCTCATCTTCCTCTTCTTCATCATCATCGGAGGAGAACTCTTCATGTGTGATCAAAGAAATTTCTCCCGGCTTCTTGTTGGTTGAGTTCCTCTTGATGAAAGGTTTCTTGTAGGGAGCTTTGGAGGTCTTCTTCAACACAAGTTTACCACCATGATCTTCTCTTTTCTCATAGGGACAAGCTGCAACGAAGTGATAGCGGTCACCACAGTTGAAGCACGTTCTCAACTTGGAACCACTATCTCTTCTTCCATTGGTGTTGTTTCTTCGTTGCATTTCCATCTTGGCTTTGGCAGGATCTTTCCAAAAGTTTCTTGCATAGAAGGCCATGTATTCACCATGAGCTACCTTGACATCTTCGGTGTGGCTCATTGAAAGTCCCTCATCACTTCCTTCATCTTCATCATATTCCACAACCTTGGCCTTCAAGGCAAGATTGACACCGCTATTCATTCCAATGGCACGAGCGCGGGCGTCTTTGGCATTCTTGGCAGCAACCTTGAAGGTGGCCATCTCTTGCATCACTTCATTGGAGGTCATGAGATGGTAATTATGTCTTCCTTGGAGACTCTTCAAGTCAGTAGGCTCAAAAGGCATGAGTGCACTCACATACTTCCTCTTGATCCAAGCATCATCAATGTGAGAGGCACCAACATTCCTAAAGGCGGTGGCTGTGGATTTGAGTCTTCGGTACATGTCTTCATGATCCTCACCATCCTTCATGAAGAACCCTTCGGCCTCATTGCTTAAGGATCATATCTATGTCTTCTCATACTCTCGTTGCCAACAAACAAGTCAATGAGAGCATCCCAAGCTTCCTTGGCGGGTGTTGTAATGCTCAATGTGGGGAAAATCCTTTGGCCCTACACCAAGTTGAATCATGTGCAAGGCAGTCGCATTGAGTTGGCTATTGACCACTTCTCTTCTAGTCAAGTTGGTTGGATCCTCAATTTTGAGTCCTTCTTCAATAATGTTCCACAAATCAATGCAAGAGCTGCGCACATGAGATTTCATTAAAACTTGCCATTGAGCAAAGGAATGTGCATATAACTTAGGTGGGTATCCTCTATTATTTATATGTGGATGTGGGATAGGAGGGTCAGGATAGTACCATCCGGGGACCGCATGGAACTCTTCTTTCCCATCACCCTTTTTGGTGGTGGAGTTAGTGGAATTATGTTCATCCCCCGCCACCTCCTCCAAGGGCTTAGCCTTTGGGTTAGGTGGTGTTTCCTCTAGAGAGGGAGGAGGTGAGGTTTGCTTGTCCTTAACAAGTTGCTCAACGAGTTGACGCAATTATTGGATCTCGTTGCCCCAGGTATAGCTCAAGCTTGTTTCCAACTTCTTGAGATCTACCATGGTCACCGAATGGCTATCCTCACTTTCTCCTTCCCCGGTGGTGGCCATAATCTCTTAGGCGGTTAAGCCTGAATAAAGAGCCGAGGCTCTGATACCAATTGAAAGGATCGTATGGGCACCTAGAGGGGGGTGAATAGGTGCTACTCCAAATTTTACTCTTAATCAAATTAGGGTTCGACACAAAAGGTAAATTCTCTAGATTATGCAACTAAGGTGAATTTACCTATATGTCAACTAGCACAGAACTATGCAAGAACTAGAGATGTAAAGTGCGGTAAAGGATAGAGGTAACCAAAGTGGAGCGCTCGGAGACACAAGGATTTGTTTCCCGTAGTTCCTTCCTTTTGAGGGGAAGTACGTCTATGTTTGGAGAGGGGGTGGTATCAAACCACCAACGCCACGAGAGGCCTCCCTTGTTCTCCGATGAACCTCACCCCAAAGGGTTCGATTCACCTTCCACTATAACGGCAACCTTCGAGGTGGAAGCCGGCACCTTTACAACAAGTTCGAGGCACACATCCACAACCTAATTGGAGGCTCCCGAATACAAGCAAGCTGTCAAACAATCAAAGACAAGCTTAAGACCAAATCACAAGCTAGGGTTTCCAAGGAAACCCTAGAACAAGGGGCCCTCAAGTGAATGAGGGGGAAATGGAAATCTCTCTTGGTGAAGTAGTAGATCAAGGCCTCCTCCTTCAATTCTCCAAAGATCAACGACTTTGGATGGTTGAGTGAAGAGTTCTTATGGATTTGGTGGCTCAAATGGTGATGCTTTTCTTGAACTGGACGAGCAGCTTCCAAGGTAGAAGAAGGGGCCTATTTATAGGGCCCCTGGAATTAGAGCCGTTGGGAGCCACTTACACCGGACAGTCCGGCAAATACAAGCCGGACAGTCCGGCCCAGTCGGACACTCCGGTTGACACCCGCCGGATACTCTAGCCTGGCAAAGTTTCCGGCCTGTGTCCGCACCGAGTCCGGGAGGAGTCCGATGAGGCATTCTAAATGTCCAGGAAGATCGATAAGCCCCTAGGGCTGGACACTCCGGGGAAAACTCACCGGACACTTCGGCCAGAGAAGATTCCGGCCAGATTCCGGACCGTGTCCGTGAGGAGTCCGATATGGTGTTCTGAATGTCCAGGAAAGACGCCCACATCCCAGGGGTGGAAAGTCCGGACGGATCCAACCGGACAGTCCGGCCAGGGGTGGACACTCCGGTGAAGATCAGCTGGACAGTCTGGTTGGGACAGGTTTCTTAGCACAGACAGGATCCAGGGCAGCTCTTTTCCTTAAGGCAACAACTCTCAACTATCTGATATCTCCTGCAACATTTAACAACAGATTAACCTATCCAAGTGTTGTCAACAAACATAAAAATAATAGGAAGGGCATAAATGCCCTTTCAATCTCCCCCTTTTTGGTGTTTGATGATAACCCAAGGATTTGCAAACAGGATAGGTAATAAAATTCACAATAGGAGATATACAAAAAATAGTGAGGCTCCCCCTAGATGTGTGACCATTTTAGCTTTGCGTTTTAAGACAATCACACACCCTAGGATCACATCCTCACAAGATTTTGCAGCTAACAAGGTATGACATGATAATAACCACTAGAATGATAAGCTAGGCATAACAAAGTCGTTAACAAAACCGGGTAAGCATGTCACAACACACAATTGAGTTCAACACAACATAGTACTCAAACAAGTAAAGTAAGATAGCGAACACGAGGCTTCAAAGAGGCAAATCGAAGTAACGTGAAGCACTCGTGTACCCATGCAAATCCCGGCAGCAACCTAATAAAGGGGCTGCTTCTCCCCCTTTGGCATTGAGACACCAAAAAGGGAAAAGAGCACAACTAAATGTCCCCAAAGCCAACTCTATCCACTGAAGTCGTAGTCGGCATCCTCCTCCTCATCCTCATCCTCATCGTCATCCTCACCCTGATGATCACCCTGAGTCGAGCTCTGGCCGTGAGGGTGAGAAGAAGAAGTCACATCCTCAAACATGGACCAGTCCACACGACATTGACTCCAGTGACCGTAGGAAAGAGTGCCATCTGATGCCTGCTGCTGAGAGGGATCAACATCCATGGGCTGGTTGATCCGCTTGAGTTCCTTCATGATATTCCTATTAGCCTTGTATGCCTCATACTGTCCATGGCGAATGTCAATGTTCTGGCATAGGAGAAGCTTCTTCCACCAGGAGGCCTTCTTCACCTTCTTGTGTACTTCCTCCTTAGAGGAGGTGAAGCGATATGCATGGCTGGCATGCTTCATGCGAGGGCCACGGGTCACAGCCTCCGGTACCTCCTCATCATCACTGTCAGAATCATCTGCATCCATCACATCATCCTCAAATATGTCCTGAGCAGGGGGGTAGCCACGAGGAGCCTTGGTGGTGGGGGCAGCCTTCCTCTGTAGCTTGGCAGGAAGGTGTGGAACAAGATCAGTGTAGAGCAATGGAGTTGCTGGAGCTGGAGCAGCAATGAGCTTCATCACATAGGGATCAAACAGAGGGCACTTCTTGTCAGTGATGCACTTGTACAAGTCCTGATAGATGAAATCCATGACATCAATAGGTTTTCTAATTTCTCTTCTGAAAGGATAGAGATGTCGCCTAGAGGGGGGTGAATAGGCAATTTCAAAACTATTACGGTTTTGGCTTCATAGAATGTGGAATTAAACTAACGTTTATTTTACAAGCACAAAACCTAAATACACTAGGCTCAACTAAGTGCACCAACAACAAGATAAGCTAAGCAAGATAAGTACTTCAAGCTCGATGGCTATCACAAGGAAAGTAAGCTCGGGCATAGAGATAACCGAGGCACGCGGAGACGAAGATGTATTCCCGTGTTCCCTTACAAGTAAGGTACGTCACGTTGGAGAGGTGTGGGATTCCACGAAGGATTTCCCATCGCCACGAAGGCTCACCTTCTTCTCCGAGTCTATCCCACGAAGGAATAGGCCCTTTCCTTATGGCTAGCTTTTCCCCCACTCCGGAGATGGCAAGCTCCACAACCACTTCACAAGCTCCACGAAGGAGAAGCCCGGGTCCCTTCACAATCTTCCACGAAGAGGACACCGCGGCACCAACCGCCAAGCCAACTAGGAGGTCACCCTCCAAGAGCAACAAGCTCACGGTCTCTCACTCGAACAAATCCTAATGGAGAGCTCAACACTTATGCAATAATGCAAAGCAAGAACACCAAGGGCATTCAAATCCCTCACTCTCAAATCCCACCAAAGCAACAAGTGCTAGGGAGGAATTAGAGAGGAGGAACAATGGTGGAAGTCAACCAATGACTCCAAGATCTAGATCCAATGGGTTCCCCTCTCTTAGAGGAGGAATTGATTGGTGGGGATTGTAGATCTAGATCTCCTCTTCCAAAGCCCTCAAAAAGATGCAAGAATCATAGGAGGGAAGGGAGAGGAAGCAAGCTCAAGAGGTTCAACAATGGAGGTCAATTTCGTGGTCAAGAACAACTAAAAACGTTGGGGGAAGAACCCCCTTTTATAGGGGAAGGCAAATATGGCCGTTGGGAGGAAACAGCGCGAACCCGGTTTGAAGCCCGGTTGGACCGGCCCCATAACTGGACAACTCGGTCCCTAGGCCGGTGGACCGGACTACAACCGAAATACTTTTGTATGCCAACCTGGAATAGACTCGATCGCGAAACCAGAAAACCCGGTCTGAGATCCGGTCAACCGGAGCTGGAACCGGACCGTCCGGTGTGGGGCTCGGTTGAACCGGATCCACAACCGGGATGAAACTGACTTCACGAAAAACGCAATAACTTTTGCATCCGGACTCCGATATTGATGATCTTGGGCTTGTTTTGACGAGGACAACAAGCTCTACAATATGGTGCATGAAAACATCATAGTCCAACAAAGGAAGATAGAACCAAATGAGGAAAGGTACGGAGCCTCCCTATAAGAAGAACGGTAAAACCTTCAAACTCGAAAACGCCATATAAGATGCATACGAATTCCGTTTTTGTTGAACTTGGGCTTGTTGAAGAGCTAGCAACAAGCTCAAGAACCTCACATAGAGAAAATACCAAGAAGCAACAAAATAGGAAGATGCAAAGGATTGAGCTCCCTATGACGATGTGATCAAGTTACCCAACCGAAAGCCCCTCTTAATAGTGCGGCTATCTATCCTATAACCCGGTCTCCCAACAACCACCTTGAGACCGGAAAAAGGAAAACCTAGCAAGGCCATACCTTTTCCTTGCGCATCCGGCTAGATCTTGATGACAACGCTTCAAGCTCCATCCAAGCCGGAATGCACCACTTGATCATTGTTGCTTCATGAAGACTCATAATTTTCTCCCCCATAAACCACTATGAGATAGCTTCATTAAGACACGTATTCACATGTCCATTATCACCAAAATGGACGGCAAGCTTCAAGCAAATGATCTTCTCAAGATGCTTATCTTGAACTTGCCCTTCTCAACCTTGATGGTGATCACCACTTGATGCCATCCTCTCATGGGCTATTGAGATCTTCCCTTTTGAAGCAAGCCCATGGAAAGAAACCTATCCCATATATAAACCACAGAGGAACATATATAATGGGTTAGTTCATGATGCATAAATGACAAGGCTTACCACACCACAAGATCCATGTGGTACATTATTTATGCTTCATGCGTTGACCAACTTGAAATCACTCTTCACTCTTTGCATTGGTCAACCAAGAGTCTTCTCATGCTCCATCTCAATATCTTGAGGTACATAAGGAATTCTTCATTTGATTACATGCTCTAAATCTTAGTCAACCATAGCTCAACTAATGAGGCTATCATGACACCGGCTTAGAGCCATATCTTGAATTCTTCTATTGAGATCACACTCTCAAGATCTTGAACATGTCATATTCTTATCTTCCATTTGATGATCTTGATGCCAAAACTCAAGGTATATCTTTATCTTCATGGAATCCATACTTGAATCCAACACATGAACTACAAGCATGCCCTATGGAATATTCCTTCATATAAAACTTAATGAAAACAATAGTCCATAGGGATTGTCATTAATCACCAAAACCACACATAGGGGCAATTACCCTTCATCTTCAAACACTTCATGTCCATCTCAAGATAAATACTATAAAGGTCTCTAATTTTGTTGTTGTTTTCCATTAAGCCTAACTAGTGAAAATAAAAACAAGAAACAAAAAGATATAATTGCAGAATCTAAAGGAAATAACTTCGAGCACTCACACCGGAGGATGTGAGTACCTTTTACCTTACCTCCCCGGCAACGGCGCCAGAAAATAGCTTGATGTCCACGCACTTCTATTCTTGTAGACAGTTGTTGGGCCTCCAAGTGCAGAGGTTTGTAGAACAGCAGCAAGTTTCCCTTAAGTGGATCACCCAAGGTTTATCGAACTCAGGGAGGAAGTGGTCAAAGGTATTCCCTCTCAAGCAATCCTGCAATCAAGATACAAGAAGTCTCATGTGTCCCCAACACACCCAATACACTTGTCAGGTGTATCAGTGCACTAGCTCGGCGAAGAGATAGTAAAATACAAGTGGTATAGATATAAGACAACGGTGCTAGAAAATAGCTTGATGGCGTGGAAGAGACTAAAGAAAAACTAAAATAAAGATGGAAACAAGCAAACATGTAACATATCTAGTTGCAAATGGTGTTTCAATGCTTAGAAACAACGCCTAGGGATCATACTTTCACTAGTGAACATTCTCATATAAATATATTATCTTCAGGATACTACTCTGAACTACTCTCCGGCTGGACACTCTAATCCACGGTAGGGCTATAACATCACACCTCAAAGTAAGCCTTTCCCATCTAGATGACCCCACACTGTCACCTTGAGCACTAGATGGTTCCAACAAACAACACAATTTCATAGAGACATCTGACTCCAAATATAACTCATAACAAGTATTTATAATCTCTAGCCTAAGTGCCACCATGGTGTGCACGCTGTCACTTTCACACACATGGGGAGAGCAGAGATCTATTAAAGCACTTGAGTAGCAAGGTAGATATACTTGATTACAAAGCTCATGATCAAAATATGATCATGTATAGAGAGAGAGATGAACACATAGCTACTGGTAGAACCCTTAGCCTCGAGGAAGAACTACTCCCTCATCATCATGGGAATCAGCAACGGTGATGGAGATGGTGGTGGAGATCGATGGAGATGGCTCCGGGGGCACTTCCCCGTCCCGGCAGGGTGCCGTAACAGAGACTTCCTAACCCCCGAATCTCCCCTTCGGTGGCGGCGACGCAACGGAATTTTTCGTGGATTTCTAATTGACCCCTTAGGGTTTTTGCATCGGGAGGCATCTTATAAGCGAAGAGGCAAGGTCGGTGGGAGGCAAGGGGGACCCGCGCCTAGGGGTGGTGTGGCCACCCTGTGGCCCCTCTCTGTCTCGTCTCCTAGCTCCGTGAGTCCTCCAGTCAAATATCGACTTTAGCTTTTGTCCGGTCCAATTCTGAAAATATTCATTTTCTCACTTTCCTGGAACCAAAAATAGCAGAAAAATAGGCAACTGGCACTGTGGCATCTTGTTAATAGGCTAGTCCAAGAAAGTGTATGAAAAGTACTCCAAAGTGTGGACAAAACATAAGAAAGTAGATATAAACCAAGCACGGAACATCAAAAATTATAGATACATCTGCAATGTATCAGGCGACGTTAATGCCCACAACTCGCCTCCTACTCCCAAGTATAAAAACCCGCGGCGGTTTCCATTGCTGCCGCACGCGCATTACCTCGACGGCGAGCTCCACCATCTCCTCCCCCAAACGTTGTCCTCTTCTCCCTCTCTCTCTCTCTCTCTCTCTCTGCGATGGCACGCTACGACGGCTACAGCGACGCGACGGCCAACGGGTTTGGCCGCCTCTAGCTCCACGTCGACGAGGCGCGGGCGTTGTTGAGCACCAGCTACCCCGTCCCGTCGGCTTTCTGGCTCCCGACGGGGTGGGAGGTGAGCTGCGGCGGCCTCACTGTGCCGCCCATCCCCACTGGCGCGGTCCGCAGGGCCGCCATCTACGAGCACTACTGGAGGGTGCTCACTGACGAGGAGCACAATGAACCCCAGTGGGATCCTGACAACCTCCAAGCGTGGGCGGTGTTCTTCGCGCGGCAGCGCGAGGAACGCATCGAGGCCTACGATGGTGTTGGCCCGCCGCCGGCCAACTACAACAGCGAAGGCCAGAAGCGGTGGTGGAGCGCTCCGGGACGGACCCTCTCCTGGGTCCTGGAGCACATCGCCAATGGCAACAACCCGTCGTTGGTGATGCCGGCGCGCATCCCGCGCGATTGCCAGCAGGCCGCCAGCAACCGCTGGGCGCCCCGCCGCGCACCGTCGACGTCCTCCTCCTCCTCCTCGCGCTCGTCGACGTCCCCGGCGCGGGTACTCGCCGTACCCCTCGTCGTCGCCCCGCTACCTCGCGCTCCCGCCAGTGAAGGACGAGCAGGTAATCCCACCGCGCAGGCGTCGCGCGCCTTCCTCGCCGCCTCCGCTTGGGCAGACCCAAGCCCGAGCCCAAGAAGAAGTGCACGCCACCGCCGGAGTACAAAGCGGTAGAGCTGCAGCTGGCGGACGGCGAGGACCCGGAAGAATTTCCGGGTCAGAGGATGCTGGAGCGGGCATCCTTCAACAACGTCCTGCCGGCCACCGATTAGTTCGCCTCCAGTTGGTCCGCGCAGGACTGGCGGCGAGAGCAGGCCGAGCGCGCCAGGCGCCACGAGGTCGTCGTCGTCAACATCGACGACGACGAGGGGGCGGCTGGTCCTTCCACGCGGTCGGCGTGTAGGACCAACGGCGAGGGTTGCAGCCGCCTGCCGCCGGCAAAGGACGAGCCGCCCAGCGACGACGACGACGAGGAAGGCATGTTTGACTACACCACGACGATGTACCACCGGCTCGGCATCGGCTGTGGCCGCCATTAGATGGTGTTTTTTGTTTTTTCTAAATTTTTGTCAAGTTTAAACTGTTCGTTGAAGTTTGAACTGTTTCTCTAAATTTCTCCTAAATTTTAAAAATTTAAATTTTGCCGGTGCCCTCCCCCCATTTGGTAACATCGTGTCGGCACCCCCCATACGGGCCGCGCCGGAGCCCGTATGGAGGTTACGAGTGGAGATGCCCTAAGGTTAGCTATTAGATTAGTACTAGTTGCTATCTTCTCTCTTTCTCTTTCCTCTCATTTAATATTTTTGCCTAGGAGAAGTGTAAAGCTGGATCTTGCATGCGAGCCAACAACTTATATTTTTCTTATCTCTCTCCTCCACATAGACAAAAATATCTAATCAGAAGGCTTATTGTCCATTATTGTACTTGCTCTTAGCTTCGAAACAATCTTTTTGTAGCATATGTGTACAGTTGGCGACGCAGGCCAGCGCCCATTAATTAACATATCCTCTTTGAACGGGCACAGCAGCACTTTTATTGTTAAACACTCGATGCTTTCTGCCTACTCTTTCTATTTTAAAATATAAAATCTTTTACCTTTATGAAAGGAGGGTAAATAGATTTTTATTAATGTGTAGGTTTATATAGATTTGGAGTGAACGAACATATTAAAAGAAATCTAGATACACTTTATTCATAAAGCTAAAATATCTTAGTTTCCGATGTTCGAAAGCTACCTAGCTAGCCAACATCGATGTGGATGATCAAGATAAGACGTACTAGCACTAGTGGAAAACGGGCCTCCAGTCCCGACCCGTAAGGGGCTTTAGTCCCGGTCCTGGTAACCGGGACTAGAGGGGCGGGACTAAAGGCCCACCCATTAGTCCCGGCCCTCTTACCAGCCGGGACCAATGAGCATCCACGTGGCTGTCTCTGCGGGCGCTGGGTGCCCCCCATTAGTCCCGGTTCGTATTACGAACCGGGACAAATGGTTCTCTGCCGCGGCAGAATTTTAGGCACTTTCTCTGCCGCGGCAGAAAATTTAATTTGTATTCTTTTTTTTCATTTCAAAATAGTTTTCTACGCTACCACATACCGTACATGTTCGTGCATACATAAGATAACTTCTCTTAAGATCGAGCATACAAATATATACATGATAGTTACACATGGAGATCACAATTATCGGGACTAGAGCCCGTCTATTCAATTACACGGTCGGGGATCATCGGCGCTTATTCACACTAAATTCTCCGGCGTCATCTATCATCTCGTTCATCAAGAATCCTGCCAGTTCTTCAGCAATTGCTACTACGCGTTGCTGTGGTAGGAGCTGATCCCGCATTTTCTCGAACTATATAAGAAAAGGAGATCAATATCAATATCAATCATGATAACAAAAAGTGACAGTAATAAAAATAATGTTATGAATGTATTGCTTACATCGACTCTATAATCATTCAGCTCACTGGTAAACGTGCGAATGAACTCGCAAACGTAGAATCCACATAGATTCGTCCCCTGTGGCTGCCTCGCGGACTTTACGAGAATAGAATTCAATCAAAATAATAATCCAGCATCATAATTGTATTGAAACTAGAAGTAAAGAGATGCGCCTACTACTTACCGAGACCGGCTTAAACGTCAGCTTCTCAGTAAAGTCACCCGTAACCGCACTCTTGAACTGGTTCCAAACCCTACCCGGTAAAGAAAATGAATGAGTTATTTATTACGTGATATCTCAGGAAATCAACGAAAGAGACCGCTATAGCGCGAAAATTACCTCTGGAGCATGTCCTGCATGTCACTAAACTGTTCCAGGGGTCTCTTTAATGGGTCCATGACTTCAACTCTTCCCTTATCAAGTTGGATGTCCATGAGAATCCAGTGGAAACTGTACACGTTTATATATACATCAGTAACTCATCAATTACACTTAACATCGAGTAAGAAAAAGAGAATGTGTACAATAGAGTAAGAAACTCACGCGAAATTGTAAGGAAACAGTATGTGGTCATAGAAATTTTGCTCCATTAGAAACCTTAGAAGGTTTTCCTATGTGTCCTCGGGTTTTTCCTTTAGCGTCCGACAATGTATTTTATCTGGGTCAATGAACCCAACACTGAAGATTGACCTTCTTTTACATTCCATGATCTTCATTCTGTATAATAATAGAGTACAAAAGGATATAATTAGGATAATTACATGCAATGAACTGAACAACTGAAAAAATGAACAGCTTATATATAGACAATGAATTCAACAACTTACAGACAATAGCAACTCATGAGACTTTTGTCGAGGGCGTCGAAAGTGTATAACTGGAAGAGTTCTGGAAACTGAACATGGACCTCTTCTTCTCGGAAGTAGTAGTCATGTGGGACTTTCACCACGATAATTATTCTCTCCTCCTTTACGGCTTTCAAGTACCATTTATGTAAACTCCGCATTTGTGTTGGCAGTTGTTGGAACTGCTCAAAGCTGACCAGAGGCTTCCCTAGGACATATGTAGGGACTACCTGAGCCTTGGGTAACTTGTCGTCCTGGGAACCTAGCAATTCCTCAACAGTCACATTCATAGCGGCCGCAAGCTTCTTAGCTTCTTCCATATCCTGCTAGGGAGTGTCATAGGATACCACCTTGAGGGGTGGGGTCGATTTTTTGGCCTGTTCCCCGAGCTGGGGGACGTCCTTTCTTTTCCCGGTTACACTTTGACTTGATGATTTGCTCCCGCTTGCACTTCTACTTGATTTGCTCTTCTTCACTTCTTTCTGAAGTGTGCGTCGATAGTCATCTGGCTTATGGTGCAAGCCATATTGCGATTTTGTGTTCAGAAAAGAAAGTGCATACGCTTTTTGCTTCTCGGTGTATACCGGGATGGGCTCGGGTTTCTTCTTTTGAAGCTGCGCAACACATTCGGCCTTTACGATCATGTTGGTTTCCTCGTTAGTACGATCGTAAGGTCTGATAGGAAGATTCTTATGAGGTACTCTTGGGAGGGGCGACATTTGTCGTGTTGGGCTCCTGCGTCGTTTAGTACTAATCGGAGGCTGCGGCGGAGATCGAGATGGACTCGGGCTGTGGTGGTCGTAGTCATGGGGTGGGCTTCTTGGAGGTGATGGAGGTGAAGGTGACATGCGACCACTCGGAGGCGGTGTTGGCTTTGGCGTCCAGCCTGGAAGCTTGATGTTGTTCTTGTCCCATAGAATGATACCACCCAGTACTTCTCCGAGTGTCCTCTCACCTTCAGGTCCAGGGATGTAAAGCTCCATTGAGTCCCACCCCATTGCGATTTCATCCACACCAACTTTAGCATAGCCAGCTGGAATCTCACGGCCATGCCAGCGTGCTCCAGGTGGACAAGGTAAAGCACATCCGACCGCCACCTTGATGGATAGATTCTTCACCTTCTGATGGAGCTCACAAGATGCCTGCTCCTTGATTCCATCCACGGGGTAGCCGGGACCGCCATCTACCATACGTGCATCGTCAGAAGGGACCTCCGATTCAGCCACGCTGCTTTTCCGCTGAGATGGGACGGCGGTAATATTGAGTACAAGATCTTGCAGGCGCGCTGCTCCTCGAAGTTCGTCAATCTGTTGCTGATGCATTCGAAGTGTTCCTATCAACTCGGTGAACTTGTCTCCCTCCTCCTCCTGCCGTCGCCTCTTTGCTCTCTCTCGGCTCCTATAAGTATCTCTGTCTTTGGGAAACCCCATCTCCCACGTATAACTAGGGCCAAGGCCTCGTACACGTCCTCCGCGTTCGTCATTCCCGAGGACCTTTGTCAGCAAGTCTTTCTCTCTATCGGGACGGAACTTTGTTGTCCCCGCTTTAATCTCCTTCACCACTTTCTGCCATGTATCCCGGGGTATCCTAGTCCCGTCACTGCAAATAAGGTCCTCTATACTTTCGTCATACTCACTCCCATGCCCAAGGAACCAATTCCTTGCCCTCAGATCCCATTCTTCGCGTATTGGTTTTGGAGTGATCCCTTTAGCAAGCAGCTCATTCTCTTTAGCATCCCACTTTGGCATGGCAGCCGCGTAGCCCCTGGCCCCAGGTGATGGTGATATTTCTTCATCGCGACATTTTTCTTGTTTTTTTCCGACATTTCCATAGCAGGTTGTGACTCCTTGTACTTCACAAATGCATCCCAGTTAGCCTGCTGCTTCGTTACATAGCATTCAAATTTAGGAGTCTTCTTCGTCTTCTCATACTTTTGCCATAATGCTTTCTTCCAGTTCTTGAATAGTTCGGCCATCTTCGTAAGAGTCCACTACTTGACTTTCTTCCTCAATGCAGCTGTGTCGGCATCATCCTCACATTCTGGCAGGGTGAAATGTGTCATGAGGTCATTCTAAAGACCCTTTTTGCACCTGTCGGAGACATACTCACCCTCTTTCCCCCCTTTGGTCTTATTCCACTCTCGAACATTGATTGGGATGCGATCCCTAACCATAACTCCGCATTGTTGTTTAAATACAGTTTTAGCCTTTTCGGGTTCCACCGGTTCACCCCGTGGTGATACCCGCGTAATTGTATAACGCGTAGATGCGTCCAACTTTTTGGCCGGGCCTCGTTTGGAATATTTTTTGCTCGATGTGGAGACCTAAGAGAAGAAACATTCGTCAATTTATATATATATACAAATCAGTTAATGCGTCTACTGATCACCAGACTTCATATATATACCTCGCCATCGGCTTCTCCACCACCGGAGATGTCGGCTTCTCCACCACCAGAGTCGTCGGCTTCTCCACCACCGGAGCCGTCGGCTTCTCCTTGATCATTTCGGTCTACCTCCTCTCCCTCACCGGAGGGGTTCAGATAAATCGACGGAGATTCAGGTGGATCAACATGGGGGGTGTCGTTGAGAATTTCTTCCTGTGCTAGGTCTCTCTGGATTGGATCCATAGTTTTCTACAAAATGCACACAATAACATTAGCAAAATTCTAGTGATGCCCTAACCCTAAGTCCGGGCAGCCCGCAAGCACCACCGAGTCATCGACGCATCGTCGACAACCGATAGTGTTGTTGGCCTCTCACCATCATACTATATATACTCCATATATACTATACACATATATACTATACTCCATATATACTCCATATATACTATACACATATATACTATACTCCATATATATACAATATACTATATCTATTATATTACAATATTCTATATCTAAAAGATACAAGAAATAAAAAAACATATATATATACTATATATATTCTATTACTATACACAAACATATATATATACTATATATATCTATATACTGGTAATAATGATTAACATATAAAAAAGATACACGAAAGAAAAAAACATATATACAATATACTATATATCTATAATATACTATATACAATATACTATATCTATAATATACTATAAAAAACATATATACAATATACTATATCTATAATATACTATAAAAAACATATAATATATATACAATATACAATATACTACATATACAATATACTATAAAAAAAGATACACGGAATTAAAAAAAGTGGCCGGGGCCGGCGGGGACAGAGCTGGAGAGGTAGCGCGCGGTCGGGGGCGCCGCCCGGGCTCGTCAGGGCCGGGGATGGAGGAGGCGCGGCGCGCGGCGGGAGGAGGGAGTTACCTCCGGCGGGGCTCGCCAGGGCCGGGGACGATGGAGGAGGCGCGGTGCGCGGCGGGGGGAGGGAGGAGGCGCGGCGCGCAGCGGGGCGGACGTCCGTGGCGTCTGGAGAGGCGGCGGCGCGGCGGGGCGGCTGTGCAGACGACTGGAGAGGCGGCGAGAGGCAGTCCAAATTTTGGCAGCCTGCCGGCGTCGTCGTCGTCCTCGCGCGCGTCTGCAGAGTGTGGAGATGGAGATTAGGGGAGCGAAGCGGCGCGTATTCAATGGATGAACCTTTAGTCCCGGTTCGTGGCTCGCACCGGGACTAAAGGGCCTTTAGTCCCAGGGCAAGCTCCGTTTCCCGCCTTATTGCATACTATGTTATTAAATAAACTACTATATATCAATATTATTAAATCTGATAAAAGTTTACAATATTTTAGGGTTTCCGGTTTAGGGTTTCGGGTTTAGGGTTTAGGATTAGGGGTTAGGGTTTAGGGTTTCGGGTTTAGGGTTTAGAGTTTTGGGTTTAAGGTTTAGGGTTTAGGGTTAGGGTTTCGGGTTTAGGGTTTAGAGCTTTGGGTTTAGGGGTTAGGGTTAGGGTTTAGGGTTTCAAGTTTAACTATTATATTTAGGGTTTAGGGTTTAGCACCTTAGTCCCGGTGTGTAGCATTTTCTGTTTTATAAAATAATTATTCTAACTAGTCAAACTATTAACCATTTTGCCATTTTCATGTGATTCCAACGCTCCGGTGGTCTTCCTCCGGCAAAACCCTAGACCGGGGGCCTCGGGTCGTCTACCCCTATAGCTTTCTCCGTACGAGGGTAGCCCCTTTAGGGTTTAGGGTTTAGGCTTGGTCGTTGCCATAGCACATCTAGACTCATATATGCCGCCTCTCTCCACTCTATCCCATGGCTTTCACCATACCTCTAACCCCAAGGAGGCGGAGATGGAGTCTTTCACGGGCTAGCAGGAAAATATTTTCTGAGGCGGAACTTCCGAAGATGCCATAGGGCGTGTGCACCAAGGGCATCTTCGAGAAGTTCCGCCACGGGAGATTTCCCAACCCTTTCCTCCATCCATGGGGATGAAACTCTCCATCCATGTTGGCTTGTTGAGTTGCTTGCCATGGCGTATCGATGCTCCTTTTATAGGCACGGTGCCGCTTCTAATTTGTCTTCTTCCTCGACAGGGGGTCGTGCGCTACATGCTTTACCTCATCGAGCAGTGCGTCCACCCACGCGTCCTTATCCTACCGACAGCTTTAGTCCCGGTTTGAGCCCCCACCCGGTACTAAAGGTTACCCACGCGTCCTTATCCCACCGATAGTTTCGTTAGATGACACAAAAACCACCTTTAGTCCCGGTTGCACCCACCAGTCGGTACTAAAGGTTAGCCACCCCCCAGATAAGGCCCTCCCTGATAAGCCTCCCCCAGATAAGGCCCCCCATATTTTGTCCCGGTTTGAGCCCCCACCCGGGATGAAAGTTTCCTGCGCCACTGCGTTCCCGCGCTTTCCACCGGTTCCCACCTCTGCCTCAAATAAAAGGTTTAATACATTACATAGATTTATGTCTCAAATAAAAGGTTTAATTACATAGATTTATGTCTCAAATAAAAGGTTTATTACACATCACCAACATCTAGTGTTGTGGTTTTCTTCTGCACCGTAGCCATGGACAATCTTCATCATTTAACAGGATGCTTGGGTCAGTTTTCACTTTGAAGGGCGGAATTTCATGAAACTTATTGTAATCTTCTGACATGTCTGTCTTATCATCCACTCCCACGATGTTTCTTTTTCCTGAAAGAACTATGTGGCGCTTTGGCTCATCGTATTCTGTACTCTTTTGCTTATCTTTCCTTTTTCTCGGTTTGGTAGACATGTCCTTCACATAGAAAACCTGAGCCACATCGTTGGCTAGGACGAATGGTTCATCCATGTACGCAAGATTGTTGAGATCCACTATTGTCATGCCGTACTTTTCGTCTACATGTACCCCGCCTCCTGTCAGCTTGACCCATTTGCACCGAAACAAAGGGACCTTAAAAGTAGGTCCATAGTCAAGTTCCCATATCTCCTCTATGTACCCATAATATGCCCATTGTCATTTGTTGCATCAAAGCGGACACCACTGTTTTGGTTGGTGCTCTTTTTATCTTGGGCGATCGTGTAAAATGTATTCCCATTTATCTCGTACTCTTGGAAAGTACATATAGTCGAAGATGGTAACCTGGCCAACGAGTACAACTCATCTCCAACAATGGTGTTATTCATGAGATGTGTCTCCAACCAATTGCCAAAATACTTCTCGTGTTCCCCTTTAATCAAGGTTTCAGGCTTCCCTGGGTTTTCGGAGCGTAGAATATTCTTGTGTTTCTCGATATAAGGAGCCACCACGGTGGAATTGTGTAGAACTGTGTAGTGTGCTTGAGTGAAAGAATGCCCATCCCTACATACCATTGATTTCCTTCCTAGTGTGCCTTTTCCAGTCATCCTCCCCTCATACCGAGATTCAGGAACACCAATCGGCTTAAGGTCAGGAAGAAAGTCAACACAAAACTCAATGACCTCCTCTGTTCCATTGCCCTTGGAGATGCTTCCTTCTGGCCTAGCACGGTTATGAACATATTTCTTTAAGACTCCCATGAACCTCTCGAAGGGGAACATATTGTGTAGAAACACAGGACCGAGAATTCTAATCTCTTCGACTAGGTGAACTAGGAGGTGCATCATAATATTGAAGAAGGATGGCGGGAACAACAACTCGAAGCTGACCAGACATTGGACCACATCAATCTGTAATCCTGATAGACTTTCTCGATCGATTACCTTCTGAGAAATTGCATTGAGGAATGCACATACCTTCACAATGGCTAGTCGAACATTTTCTGGTAGAATTCCCCTCAATGCAACCGGAAGCAATTGCGTCATAAGTACATGGCAGTCATGTGACTTTAGGTTTTGAATTTTTTTCTCTTTCATATTTACTATTCCCTTTATATTCGACGAGAAGCCAGACAAGACCTTGATACTGAAAAGGACTTCAAAAAAGATTTCCTTCTCTTCTTTGGTAAGAGTGTAGCTGGCAAGCCCTTAAAACTGCCCTAGATGCTTGTCGTCTCGTCCTTTATGATGTTGCTGGTCCTCCCGTGCTGCCGGGGTATCTTTTGACTTCCCATACAAGCCCAGGAAGCCTAGAATATTCACGCAAAGATTCTTCGTCAGGTGCATCACGTCGATTGTAGAGCGGACCTCATGCACTTTCCAATAGGGTAGCTCCCAAAATATAGATTTCTTCTTCCACATGGGTCGTGTCCGGTAATGGGGTCTTTCGGAACAGGTTGTCCTCCAGGACCCTTTCCAAAGATTACATCCAAATCCTTGACCATACCAAATACATGAGCACCACTACGGGGGACAGGCTTCGTCCGGGTTTCTGCCTTGCCATGGAAATGCTTGCCTTTCTTCTTTAAGGGATGACTGGGCGGAAGAAAACGACGATTGTACGGGTACATATTCTTTCTACATTTATCCAGATATATACTTTCAGTCTCATCTAAACAGTACGTGCATGCATTGTATCCTTTGTTCGTCTGTCCTGAAATGTTACTAAGAGCAGGCCAATCATTGATGGTTACGAACAGCAACGCTTGTAGGTCAAATTCCTGCTATTTGTGCTCATCCCACACACGTACACCTGGTTTGGCCCACAACTATAGAAGTTCATCAACTAATGGCCTTAGGTACACATCAATGTTGTTGTCGGGTTGCTTCGGGCCTTGGATGAGCACTGGCATCATAATGAACTTCCGCTTCATGCACAACCAAGGAGGAAGGTTGTAGATACATAGAGTCATGGGCCAGGTGCTGTGACTGCAGTTCTGCTCCCCAAAAGGATTCATGCCATCGGTACTTAGAGAAAACCATAAGTTCCTTGCGTCACCAACAAAGTCTGGGAAGTCTTTCTCGATTTTTCTCCACTGCCGACCATCAGCAGAGTGCCTCAACATCCCGTCTTTCTTACGGTCTTCCATGTGCCATCGCAACAACTTGGCATGCTCTTTATTTCTGAACAAACGTTTCAACCGTGGTATTATAGGAGCATACCACATCACCTTGGCAAGAACCCTCTTCCTGGGTTGCTCGCCCTCAACATCACCAGGGTCATCTTTTCTGATCTTATACCGCAATGCAGTACATACCGGGCATTTATCCATATTCTCGTACTTCTCACCGCGGTAGAGGATGCAGTCATTAGGGCATGCATGTATCTTCTGCACGTCTAATCCTAGAGGGCAGACAAGTTTCTTTGCTTCGTACGTACTAGAGGGCAATTGGTTATTTCTTGGAAGCAGCTTCTTCATTATTACCAGCAACTTTTCAAATCCCGAGTCAGTCATACCGGTCTCTGCCTTCCACTTCAACAATTCCAGTGTGCTACCCAGCTTCTTCTGGCCATCTTCACAAGTTGGATACAGCAATGTGTTGTGGTCCTGTAACATCTGCTCGAACTGCAACCTCTCCTTTTCTGTGTCGCAGTCTCGCCTTGCATCACTAATGACCCGACCAAAATCATCAACGGGCTCATCTGGTTCCCGTTCTTCACCCCCTTCTTTTTCATTATCTTCAGCTGCGGTATCATCGTATTCAGGGAACATAGATCGGTAGTTGTCATCATCGTTCTCTTCTTTATCGCCGTCTTCCATCATAACCCCTCTTTCTCCGTGCTTGGTCCAAACATTATAGCCGGACATGAAACCGGACCGAAGCAGGTGGCTCTGAATGACTCTTGAGGAAGTGTGAGCCTGCTCATTCCGACATTCAACACATGGACAACACATAAAACCATCCCGCCGCTTGTTCGCCTCGGCCACAAGGCGAAAAGAACGCACGCCTTCTCTGTAAGCGTCAGAGCGTCGGTCACCGTACATCCATGGGTGGCTCATCTGCATCATACAACCATGCATATATATCAAACGCAATCACGATGCTTAAATTAGTACCGCGCAGTCAAAACGAGAAAATAGTTGCTAACCTTTTAAGACACTTCAAAACAAAGAGGAGAAACCTTAAGTGTCGCTCTGGCACCTCATATCATATTTTGTCTTGTGTGAACTCAAGTGGGATCGCTCTAATAGGCATTTCACCGAACACCTCTAGTGCATATGAAGAAAAAAAGTTAACACAAAGTTTATACCCACCTCTCACATAGGAAAAAAACAGGAGAGGGTGGAGGGCTGGGTGCATATATATAGGACCAGGCCATTAGTCCCGGTTTGAGATACAAACCGGGACTAAATGTTTTGCCAGGAGCACGTGCGCCGGGCCAAAGCCATTTGTCCCGGTTTGTATCTCAAACCGGGACTAATAGTTCCTTAAGGACCGGGACATAGTGCCTCGGCCTCCTCGGGCCGTCTGTGGCCGGGACTAATGGTCCGAACCAAAGACCCATTTTCTACTAGTAAAAGGATGGGCTTTGAGATATTATTTATTTATACACCTACTCTATCTCTCGGAACACACATGTTAGTTGTTACTTCCGGCCTTCCGGGGGCTGTGCAACTCATCATGATTGCTTGCCAATCCTGTATTCTTCAATTATATACAGGACATGTGAGAAGTTGGTTCCCTTTTGGTAGATGATTTGATGCACGATATACTTCGTCAAAGATTCCACAATGGTGTAATACCGGCAATCATATCCATCTAGTCACTTAATGACTTTGATGGCGACTACCAATGCCTATCTCCACATTGAACATATGTCCAACCTAAGAAAGGATGATATATAAGTGAGCCTCCCTGAGAAAGTTCGGTATAGTTTAGGTCGAAGAAACACAGTGCATGAAAGTATAAGCCAGATTGGTGCTCCATTAGAAGAATACAACTGGGTTTGGGAAGGATCGAGAATTAAGTTACCACTAATCAAGCATGTAGAGCTAGTGAGACGCTACAACATAATAGTACTAAATTAAGCTAGCCATTAGTCAAGATAGTTAAGATTAGGAAGACTAACCGGCCGGAAACTGGCTTGATGCTATTCGTGCAACAATCGCACAATTAGAATTTGAAATTAACCCTTAGACACAAAGCACATTTGTTCTTTCTCCATGAGTCAAAAAAATACGAAGTCCAGAGAAGATATGGCTTCAACTATTTATTTTCTTCCTTTGTTTTTAGACCATTTGTTTTCTTTTGTTTGGCAATTATCATCCTTCGATCCTTATCCCCGAATATCCTGTCTTTGATTTATTATCTCTCATGTCTCATCAATTATATAGTGAGAACAATAATTATAGCCTCATAATGATTCGGACCGATGAAGCAGCATAATAGTATTAGTAATATAATTTCGTTGTTGGATTTCCTGAAATTTTGGTGCCTCTCTTGTATAGAGAGGTACACCGTAGAATGTATCCCTCTGTTTCATAATACAAAATGTTTTAGCTTTGCGAAAATAATGTATCTACATGCATTTTAATGTGTAGGTTTGGAGAGGTTCACTTTGAATCTACACACTAAGGCTGTGTTTCGTAGCAAAGTATTTTTGTAGTATTTCAGCAATACTAAAGTTTCTCAAAAAACTAAAGTTTTGAATACTTTGATGTGTTTGGCAGTGACTAAAAATTGTGCTATTAATACTTCAGTATCCCTCAAAAGGTGCTAATTTTGGCAACAAAGTTTTTTTCAAACTGAAGCATTGTAAAACCATAGTATTTATGGCTCCGTTTGGCAACTACGTTATTTTGAAGTATTTAGGAAATACTTCAGTTTCTAGAAATAATAAAGTATCGAATACTTTAAAACGTTTGGCTCCACCAAATACGGTGGTTTTAAAAACTGAAGTATTTTTGACGTTTTGAAGACTTCAGTGTCAACCTATTTTTTTCTTAAAACGGAGAAAAGCAGTCACTCGTACCCGCCGGAGAATGCGGCTGTGTTTCCATCCCTCGTCATGCATGCTTGCATGCAATCAGCCGATGTCACAAGCCTAGCCTACCAGGAAACATGCACATACCAAAGTTTTATGCATGCTTGCATGCAATCAGCTGCTACTATAAACTGATAGTAAAAGCATGATTTGATCTAGTAGCACATTTTATTTATAAGTGTGTTTATTAGTTGTAGCTGAAGCATTCAATGAGAGGAACTAACGGAACATCCATGCATGCAAAGTATGCATAAAACTGAGAAATACTACAGTAAAAAACACTACCCAAACACGTTGAAGTTTTAACTAAAACTGAGAAATACTATAGTATCAAGAAACTGCAGCATTCTCCCCCCGTGTGGTGAAATACTTCAGTTTTGTAATACTTTATTTTAAGAAAAAATTTGTTGCCAAACTAGGCCTAAGTGCTTAGGCTAGCAATACTTCAGTTTTGGAAAAAGAGCTCCAGAGTTGTTTTTCCAATACTTAAAAAATAACACGTTTTGAGAGATATGGAAGTATTAATACCACCGTTTTTATTTACAGCCAAACACATCAAAGTATTTAAAACTTTAGTATTTGGAGAAACAATAGTATTGCTGAAATACTTTAAAGATACATTGCTACCAAACACTGCCTAAAAGATGTCTAGATACATTAGCTTCACAAACCTAAAACATCTTATATTTTAAAACGGAAGAAATAATTATTAAAGCATCCATGACACACGGTCGAATCCGACACGGGAATACGATACAGAAACATTGCCAATTTTGAACCCTTGCTCAACAGTCTCCTCTCTGTGTGCGTGTCGTGTGACTCGGGCCCAACTAACACTGGCCTACCCTCGCCGGGCGCCTCTCCCTGAGTCCCTGGCAGGTTCCACGCTCCAGGCCGCGACCAGCCGTGAGAGCGGCTCATAGACGCCGTGCACGCATGCCAATCAACCGGCCAGTTTTCTGGAGCCTGGAGTTTTGTCCGGTGCCCGTATCCGCTGACGGGGAGATAGATAGATGCACATTTTGTAGGTTTGCTCCTGTTTTTGACTCGTACACACTTTTCTACGAGGCGGGTACAAGCTAGGGTCGTTTTTTGCCATCTGATTTAAATCCCACGCATAGCACTGAAACGTGGCTAATTTGCAGTTAAACGCCCGCCTGAAAACTAGATTAGGATATTATTCTTATAACCCATTGATGGTTTATGTCCTTTATAGATTTAACATATCGACTTAAACGAATCTAGTACTCACTCCGTTCTGAAATATAAGACATTCTAGCTTTGCGAAACGAATGAATTTAGACACCTTTTAGTGTATAGGTTCACTCCGAACCTCTACCCTATATACTAAAAGACATCTAGATACATTCGATTCATAAAGCTAAAACGTATATTTCCGAATGGAGGGAGTAGATCAAATCATGGCGACCGTGACGACGCATATATATAGGCTGACTGATCAATGCCACACAACCCGGTGGCCGGCGGCCAGCCGGCAACATAACACGGTTTGCAGCAGCGGCCAAGAGTCAGAGCAGATACATACATGACGCGGTGGTGGCCGGCATCGTCGACAAAACGCGGCTTGCAGGGACGCGGGCAGGAGCCTGAACAGATAGCCTGGAGGGCGGCGGCCACCAAACGCGCAGCGATGGCGAAGGATCGCAACGTGCATGCACCCTTACATCTGCTCACACCCAGCACACCGCGGAGCTACCGTCTACTCTCTCCGTTAAGAAATATAAAACATTTTACTTTTGTGAAATAGATGTATCTAAACGCCTTTTAATGTATAGGTTCACTCCTAACCTCTACGAATCTATACACTAAAAAAGACAAGATAAATTCGACTCACAAATCTAAAACGTCTTATATTTCTAAAAAACTCCAAATACATTCGACTCACAAATCTAAAACATCTTATATTTCTGAACAGAGAGAGTATCCCATTTGTCCGCCGGTTCCGACGCCGGCTGTCAAATTTTGTGGTCGTCGTTCAACCTGCATTAACTCATCCCCATGGTCTAGCACATAGCGACTTGTTCCATCTATATGAAGGGACGGAGACGCTTGGTAGGGGGTTATCACAAAGTGTCCAGTGACTTGTGCGGGCGGGCGTGTATTTGCAATTTAATCGTGATTTAAATCAGACGGTCATTGGTGGTGGACGGATGCACGGATACACAATAGCCTAGGATGCACAAGATATGTTGCCTTTTTTCCATAGCGAACGGAATTGTGATTTGTATCCTCTATCTTTTCTCTTCGATAAAAAGTCTGACACATCACGGCGTCTCCGGATAAGCCATATATATCCACTAGGAGGGAAGGAGCACTAGTCCTAACTCGGACAACGCTCGATTTATGCCGGTGTCCGCAAGGCTGGCCCATAGGGTGTGGCAAAGGGGCGTTCGCCCAGGCCCCTAGGAGGTAGGGGCCCAGCCCAATTGTTTGCGTACCCATAGTGAGTGGAGATTTGATACACATTGCGCGAGTGATCTATTTTTATAAGAAAACCTGATTATTTTATTTCTATTGCATTATAATAATATTACGGTAATATTTCTCTCGTGAATACTAATATTTTTAAGTTTTGTGTGTGGACAAGTGGTAGAGCTTGATAGACATTGTTGAGCATTATGCATATACTTTGAATAATCTTTAATGTTTAGCGTAAATATTAGGAAAACCCATTTAAAATGAATTTTCTGTAGTAGGGGGCAATGGCCCTCCTTGAACCTAGAAAATTGTGCCAATATGAAGAAAGGGCTCTTGGTGTCGTGTCGCCCTAGGGCCCCCAAATCCGTGGACTGGCCCTGGGTGTCTGTTACACGGTTGAGGAAATAAGGCCGGCCGATCTTGGCATGGTTGAGCACGTTCAGGCAAAATTGCAAAGACGTATGCGCATGTACAAGATGGATGCAATGCGGTCACATGTAGCGGCAAACCGCAGGTAGAGGTATGATAAATTACGTGCTCGGAAACTAGCCGGTTTTGGGGATGCAGTTGCCCATGTAACTACTGTACATTGCCTCTGTAGATCTTGCCATCTTGGAGCTTACTTCGTTTTGGACATGGGAACTGCTTGCGATGCCAAGCACACAGATTTTTTTTTTGAAACCATGCCAAGCACACAGATTTATAGTATCGCGGGGCATCGAATCGTAGGTCCACCGGCACAACTTGGCAATTGGCATCCATGTTGGTTAGTCGATTACTTACGAGCGAGCTACAGCTCGCGATCGGCAACCGACAGAGACATTGCGCATCGGTCAATGTCAGAGACGATGAAAAGGAAACCTGAGCCTAATTATCCCCTCTTACTTATCATCATCAGCAGTTTAAATGATCTTAAAAATCCAACGCCGTCTACGTCCACATGACCCACGTCTTCCAAAACTGGGACTGGGAGGAACTAGCCAGGAACCATCGAGTGCTTACCAACAAAAGTGTGCCTGCAAACCTGCAAACCCATCAATTCCACAGCTGCGGAGAAGGTACTCCGGCATCAGGTTTAAGAAAACGCCGATGGATCAGTCGATTGATCAGCTCACCGCAGGATCGATTTCGGGTTTTAATTAGTTTTTTTTTTGGGTTTTAATTAGTTGCCATAAAAAAAAGTTTTAGAAAGAAAAAAAAACTTCCATGTGTGTCGCTTCGTGTACACATATCTGCGCGTCAGGATTCAAAGCTGTAGGTGGCAGCACGAAACGGACCTCGTTCACCCGATTCGTTCGACGAATTATTTTCAGATACTTGTGAATGAGTGTATAAACGCACCACGATCGACGTCGATGGTGCGATTGAGCGACTCAGAGTCCACAATGTATGCTAAAGCTGGCGAAACGTACGTACGGCCAAAACGATTCCTTGTGTCAGATAGGAAAAGCCATTCACGTTGTTGGTTCATCTTATAAACAAATGCATATCGCGTGTGAGGAGTAGAGAGGAAAGGGAGTTCCTTTAAAATGTCTTGTGTTGGAGCACAGTAGCAACACATACTGGATATAACCTATGCTAGCTATTCACATAATCAACTATGTTCAGTGTTCTCTTATATATGTGTCCACACATCATCCTAGGGTACGGTTTTGTGCATTTACATTTTCAAGTTTAACGTCACCTCAAATCTCAAATGTGCATGAAAATTGCACCACACCGGTATACCCAAGTGTGGTCGAAAAGGACAAATCCAATATACTCAAACTCAGTTTGATGGCTACCATCAATGCCTATCCGCATATTACAGACATGTCCAAGCTAAACTGGGGTGTTATCTAAGTTAGCCTCCGTGAGAACACTATAGTATAATTTAGGTCGGCGAAACCCGTGCATGGCAGTATGCACCAACTTGGTGGACAAATGGGGGTATACTACTAGGCTTCGGAAGGATCAAGAATGTATTTACCACTAGTCATGCAAGTTGAGTTAGCTAGATCTCCCCATGTGGTAGCATTATTAGGATCGGCTATTGATTTACTCGAGGGTATAATGATATTTTAATGTATGATAGTTCTTTTTTGGCCCCATTCTCCTCTCCCAATGGCGATGTCTATTTGTCTCGCTCAAAGAAGGTAACCACCGGGCCCTATTTGCAATTTGACGTACAAGGGCATGTATGTGCGGAGTGACAACCCTGCAAGATTTAGGGGATGTCATCCCCTTGGGTGCGGCGTGTTTTCATAGCCCCGCGGCTAAGTCCACATGACTAGGAGGGCATGGCTTACCTGCAAGGTGGGTGGCCATCCAAGAGTAACGGTAGCAACTTCGTTGAGATCTGAACCAATGCATAATTTTAAGAGCTATATATACTCCATTGACTATTATATTTGGCTGGTGCTTGGGCCTTTGCTTTGAGAAACATGCGAAGCAGGCAGAGTTATTTTTACCAAACCAAGCACATATAGCTACGGAAATGGAATAGAATTGTCACAATGCGACCAAAGTGAAAACAAATGCAACTTAGGGGTTAGAAGGCCGGGGGCCTCCAAACAATTCAATAGAAGATTTTTAGGTGTGTACAACGAGGGAGCAGTGCTGGCACTTGAACTCAAAATCTTGCGGGTAGGACAAGTACGAATAGATCTCAACCATCCATGCCAAGCCTTGGTTTCACTGCGACCAAATTGGATTTTCTTTTTGGTACCGCAATGCATCAAATCGTAGGACGCGATGCACACATGCTAAACAATTAGCCAGTCTTCCGGAATGAGTAGCATGGACGTTCTGGAAGCATGGTAGCAACATATACTTGCTACACCTTGTACTATTCACGTAATCAATCATGTTCTGTGTTCTCTTATATATTACTACAAACAATTGTGATAAACAAATGATCGGCTCTGGGATATTATTTTCCGAATTTGCTACAACTACTCTATCCCTCAAATGCATGAATCGTTGAAGTTAGTTCCGACTTTCGAGGATGGTAGATGATATTATGCACGATATATTACTTGAGAGTATTCAACAATGGTGCGGCACCGGCAATCATATCCATCTAGTTACATATTTATGTCGACACACATCCTACCATATGGTTTTGTGCATTTATACTTTAAAATTTAACATCATCTCAGAGCTTTATGGCTTCAAGTTTATTGCATCACACCTAAGTGTGGTTGAAAAAACACACCCAATTTACTCTATCTGATTTTGATGGAGGTCACCAACGCCTATCCGCATATTAAAGGCACATCCAACCTAAAATGGATGATATATAGTTATCCTCCACAAGAACACTTTGGTATAGTTTAGGTCCAAGGAACACTGTGCATGGCAGTATGCGCTAAATTGGTGGCCAATTGGGGGTATAGGCCTGGGCTTGGGAAGGATCGAGAATTTAGTTACCACTACTCATGTGATTTAAGTTAGTCAAACTAAGCACTGTGGTAGTATTGGAATCCACCGCTGATTTATGCTAGGGTAGATTGGTCTTTTAATGTACGAAAATTGGTTTTCTTGGCTCCATTCTCCTCTCTGAATAGAGATGTTCGTTTGTCTCGCTTAGCGGGCGGCGACCACCGTGCTCCATCTGCAATTTGACACACCGGGACAAGATTCACCGGAGGCCGGCTAGATGAGGCATCACGCGGTTAGGGGGCTTCAGCTGCCACGGGTGCGACGTGTTTCTGCAGTCCAGTGGCCTGGGCCACATGACCTGTAGGGCGCGGCTGCCCAGTGAGGCGGTGCCCATCCACGAACAACGACAACAACTTCACCGTGAAATGAATGGAAACAATGCAGCGTAAATAATAACAGCTACTCTCTCCTTTTCGAAATATAAGATATTTAATCTAAAAAAGAAAGATATTTTAGCTTTGTGAAAGAAGTGTATCTAATTTTTTTTAATGTGTAGGTTCACTTTAAACCTAGATAAATCTACGTACTAGGTCTAGATACACTCTTTTCACAAAGCTAAAACACCTTATATTTTGAAATGGATGGAGTATATATGCTTTGTCGATTATCAGACTTGTCCAGTACTTGCTTGGAAGAATGAAGAATTCGGAGACACGTTTCCGGCTGGTACTATGTACTACTGTAGTAGACAGACGCGCGGCGTATCGATCACTGTCAGGGATGACGAAGAAAAAGCATGAGCCTCCTAATCGTATACCAGTACGTCTTATCTTCATCATCGACATGGATGTTGGCTAGCTAGCTTTGCTTTCCCAACACGGGGAACTAGGCAGGAAGCATCGAGTGTTTACCGACAAAAGTGCGCCTGTGCCTGTTCAAAGGCGATATATTAATTAATCGCTGCTGGCCTGCGTTGCCATCTGTGCACATATACTACAAACAGATTGTTTAGAAGCTAAGAAATGTGTACTTTTTGACGATCAGTCGGATGGTGCCACAGGAGGTCAGATCACCATCGGCGCAACTGGTTAGGCAATTGCATGCTCCGGCGTCAGGTCCTCTCCAGTGTCGTCGGTGCGTGATCTGCAACGTCAGAGTTCAAAGCGCATCAGTCGATAGCAAGAAACGGATCGATCTATCGATGTCGACGTGCCTAGATCGCGACCTTCTTTTAATTATTCCTATACCCTGTTTAACCGATTCGTTGACGAATCTATATCTATTGTTTCTTCCGGTCCAACACTTTTCTGGACAGTTTTGCCATCACATCAATGATAGAAATTACCCATCTGTAACACCCGTAATCAAATAAAAAGAACGTCGATCCAAATCCCAAAAATCCCAAGCGACTCGACCTAGGGTTCAACCACCCTATCGCTGCTGCCTCCAGCCGTGACGCGCTGTCGGTCTGCCGCCTCCATCAGGCCAGCAATGATTCGGACGTTGAATCGACTTCCTGCAGAATTCGACGTCTCCTGTGCGTGAACCTGGTTTGCGGGCCGCCGACCGCTTCTAGATGCACAACGCCCGACCTACAAGCTCAAGAAATATGAACTCGATACTTCCTAGACCAGGGTCAGCGTAGCTATAAGCTCGTCGCATCAGAGAAAAGTGATAGGACCAGCGCCAACACCTTTCCCCGCCCCAGCGTATGTACCAGCCCGAGCGCAAGCCCCATCACCGGACAAGCAGGTCAGCAGGTTCAGGCTTCTTTCTCTGCCTCGTAGACTGTTCTGTTCAAGTGGGAGGCTGGCGAATCCTTCGACGGAGGCTGGGTAGGCAAAGGAGAGGAATTGAGTGGAATTTGGGATTTGTCGTCGGCTCGCACGAAGGGAAAGAAGAAGAATCGAGTGAGGGATTTGGGGATTTTTTCTAGCCGGCTCGCTTAAGTCATGAAGGATACATGGGTTCGTTGGGTGAAAAATTAAAAATAGCTGGCTCGTGGGCTTCAGCTTAAGATCGATAAAGTATTTAAAAATTGTGGAGAATTTGCTGGGCAGCACATGACGTGGGCTTTCCACTCCATCAAGAACTGCAGGCGGAGGAAGTTGAGGCTAAATTGAAGTATGATTTTCTTCTCTTGCATTTTCCTTAGATTTAATCTCAAAATGATACAAGGAATTATGATTCGTTTATTTCCTAGGGTGAGATAGGGATGCAGCAGATGGGTTTACAAGCTCGCCTGATATGCTGCTGCATGTGCTCCTTCTGTCAACCGATAAGTACAGGTCCTTAAAGAGAAAGAGACGGCTAAGACAATTTTATTGATGGGTTTTAGGGCATGTACAATGGTTGATAAGATAGTCTTATCTTATACATACCACGTATTCATGATATGATGACATAACAAGATGTACAATGGTCTTTTTTTAGCTTACCTTTAACGACAGATATTCCTAAATATGTGGTGAGACATATAATGCTAAGAGATGATCTCTTAGCTAAGATAAGACAGAAGTCTTTTTTTATTTCTCTTTCCTCCAACTCAGCAACCATCCTACATGGCATTGTTAAGATAAGACTAAGATAAGATCATTGTACGTGCCCTTAGATGACTAGCTACTTTTGGGCTAAACAGGTAATGTTGGAACTCTTATTTTTTATTTTTTTATTTCAGAGCAATATATCATGTATCTGAGTTATTTGGAGATTCAAAATTGAACGTAAATAGCGGAAATTCATATAGAGGATTCCTGGTTGAATGGAACAACATAATAATACATTCTAAAAACTTACCAGCATTTTTAGTACAAATTTCCTTCTACAAAATTCACATCAAGTTTTATGTTTAAAAGGAATTTAATTCAAAATTAAGTAATTTTTCATCACAAAGATTATTAAAAATTATAGTATCTTATCTGCCACCTATTCTCCATGATCCGTGGGAGGCGAGAATGCCTTATCGGAGTCCAGAGAGGTGGCGATGGCAATGGATGGCTCTACAGCGCCCCGGGTGGCCTTGCTGTAGTGATCGAGCCGCGAGCAAGATTTTTCCGGTTGCAACGCACGGACATGTTTCCTAGTAATAATAATAAAATACGGAACGTTTCTCTCTTTGTTCGCAGTAGTGCGCTTTGGTCCAACATCAAAGGCGCTTTCATACTCCCACAACGCGCGTGTCTGCATCGATCTCTGTACAAATTAGGTCTCTGTCTCCGTTTTTAGTACATCACCAGGTTCGGATACGTTCTTGGCTCGTGCAGATTTGTATATAATACGAATCTAACCGGCCACGAGGGGGCAAAACTAAGATCGATTGAGGCAGCGCCGGTGCCGGGTGTAAAGAAATCCATACTATAATACATGTACTACATGGAGGCTTTAAGGCTTTAAATTTTTTTCCAACCGATCCATCAAGATATCTAGCTATCAAAGAAGCCACGTGATTGGGAGCATCGGCGAAACCTCTATGCCGCAATTCAGACATCGAGATATCAAAGAAGCCGCGTGATTGAGCGTCGGACTCTTAACGCCGGCGCCTGCGGACCTAACACCCAAAGTTCTCCGATATCGGCCGCCTCTAGAAGCGCCCACACACCCCGAGCTCTCAGCCGTCTGACGCAATCAAGCCCCATGGCTGTCTCGAGCTCTGCCTCCCGGCTCCCCGCCCGCCCGGAGGTCTGACCCCTGCCGTCGAGATCTGACTCCTGCCATTGAGGCCGCCGCCGTGGACCTATTTTTGCGTGCTGCTTTGTGGTTGCCATTGACCTCCCGCTGGTTGGGAGATGAGTGAGGAAGGGGAGGGAACTCACCGTGGATGTGCCCGTGGGGAAGGGGAGAGTGTCCAGCAAGGGAGGGGAGGTGAGCTCGCGCCCCATGCATGGCAGCTCCAGGTCGCGCGCGTCTCCTTCGAGCGCAGGCTCCCCATTTCGATCCGGTATGCTCCCCATCACGATCTGATTTCATCCCCATCTTGATCCAATTTTTACGTTTTCCCGTTTTGATTCGCTGTCTCGACAAGGTGCTTTCCGTATCTATGATGGTGCTGACACCATGATCTGCAGCTCCAGGTCACGCGCGTCTCCTTCGAGCGCAGGCTCCCCGTTTCGATCCGGTATGCTCCCCATCACGATCTGATTTCATCCCCATCTTGATCCAATTTTTACGTTTTCCCGTTTTGATTCGTTGTCTCGGCAAGGTGCTTTCTATATCTAGGATGGTGCCGACACCATGATCTGCAACACAGGTGAGGCCAGCACTAGAAATGCCGTCGAATCCGTCATGGGAAAATGCTGTCTCGCAGGAGTCTGGAGTAGAGTGTCGTGCTGCAGTTGATCCTGCACATATGGAAGAGGTTAGTGACTTAGTGCTCGCGCTGTCTTCCTTCCTCATTGCGAGGCTTCGGCTGTTTTCTATTCATCAAGTTGAAGAAGCCTCTTTCTTTTTAGCTGTTGCACAAGCTTCTTGATATATGTTGTATCTGATCGTGCATCACATTTTAGTAGAGACCTTGGTATCAAACAATGGCCCACAATTGGAACTATTCAGCAGGATTTGATCTTTCTTTGTTTTGTACAAATCTTATTCCAGTTCTGGTTCCAATGCAGTCATTCTACATCTGCAAAAATGCAAATCGCAGAAGTCAGGTAAATTCCGGGTGACAGTAGTAGTCCTAAACAATTTGGCTTGAGCTTGGAAGATTTGAATCAGCAATTCACTTCTACACAGACCTAACGGTAGCTGTACACTCAGTTCGGTTAAATTGCTTAGGGACTAGAGTTAGATCAGCACTGCTTTTACTTCCCTAGCGTGTCATGCAAAAGGGGACAAACAAAAAGACCAGTAAGATTAAAATCAGAGTATAAATAGCAAAGTTAGGTTTGAATCACACTGGAGATTTTGTAAAAAAAATTGGTGGACGCGTGCCAGGTTCATATCATAGTCCGATCATCGTAGGCTTGAATATCCACTTCTTAAATTTTGTGCAAAAGCACTGCAGCCTTTCAGTTTATTTTTGTTTTCGATGTTGTCAAGAAAAACGCTTAGTTCCAGATCGATCTTAGTGGACGAGATAAAAAATGTCCCTGCATCATTGGATCGGTGTCACCATTCAAGATAAAAAGAAGCACCAGTGCGAGGCTATGATGTGCCACTAATACTCAAGGAAATTGAAGACCAACACAATGTGTCTCCCATCTGAAAATAATTGACACCCAAAAAATAATGACCTCCAAAAAATAATTTTTCGTATTTTTTGTAAGGCATCTCCCAATCTGAAAATAATTGCGTTTTAAAAAAATTGACATCCAAAAAAATAAAGATCATATCATTTATTTATTTTATATTTGTAACATGTATTTATTATTTGTTGACCTATCACAATGTATGGACATTGATTTTCTCTCCGGTTGCAACGCACGGGCATGTGTACTAGTTAATCTTCAAAAACGGATCAGTGGAAGAATTCCTCGACATACTTTGTAACAAGCTACAAAACGTACGTGTGGTAGTACCGGCAAAACGTACGTACGTACGTAAGGCCAAATGATTCCGATGGATCTCCCGTTGGTTCCTGTGGAATTCTAGCGTCTTTTAACGAGGTGTGCGCAGAATCCATCTCGTACATATTGTCGTCGAGACATAGCTATCGACCGCTCGGTGTCGGGATAGGTACGGAAAGCGCCACCGATTTTGAACCCTCGCTCACCTCTCTCGTCCGCTCCCTGTGCGTTTCAGAGCGCGCGCCTAACTCCACCACGTTCCGCTCGCTAGGCCCGGTGCACCAGGAACCAGCTCATTGCGTGCCTCACCGGCTGGTAGAGTGGAGCATGGACGCGGTGCAGGCAGGTCAAGCCTGGTTCTTTCCCCCAGCTCGGGGAAGCGGTTTAAAAATAAATACGAGCCTTTTAAAATAGTTAAAAGTAAACTAATTTGGAAGCCTCGCAAAATTTTGTAACCGGCTTCTCTAGGAGGCTGAAGGTAGGACAGCTTCTCGGAGAAACCGCGAAAAGAACTGGACCGTCAGCTCATTCCAAAGATCCACAGTTCGTCCTGGATTTTCTCCGGCGCATGTGGCCGCGGACGTGGAAAACCACCTTTTTCTCTGCGTTTCACTTGCACAGCTCGCTTTCTTTTCTATGTGGCCCGGGTACGAGGGTTGTTTTGGCCAAAAGGAGGGAGAAGAAGGGCAATTTCAAATTGTAGCCTTTTATGTTTCGGAGGTGGTTATTCGGCTCACGGGTGCATTTGCATTCATCGTGAGAAAACATATTTCGAAATATCAAAAAATTCGAAAAAAATGTCTACATATACATTCGAACATTTTACATTAATTCACAAGTTTTCGAGGATGATAGGACATTCTACGTGTCCTATGCAATAAGACAAAAAATGTCCTGTGAATAGTCCTATTCACGTAACATTTTCTGTCTTTTTTATACATGACACATTAAATGTTTGTTCATCCCGAAAACTTGTGTACAAACTTAAAATATCCAAATGTACATGTAGATATTTTTCTCTGAATTGTTTTACATTTCAAAATATATTTTCTCACAATGGGTATGATTGTATGAATGCACTCGTGAGCCAAGAGGGATTTTCTTTTATGTTCCCTCCTTTTTTATTATCCGGTGGCTTTGGCTTTTTAGGGCACGTACAACGGGGGCATTATGAACGGGCGCTAGCCGGTTTTTCCTGGCCATACAACGATCCCGAGATTTTGCGAAGCGTCGACGTGAACTTAGACGCATGGCGCTTGTGATTCCTCTTTCCACGCGAGAGGCGGTTTTGCTGCTGCGGGGTCTATATCCAAGACGTTAGATTAGCGACCGGATTAAGCGCCGAGCATTGCAAAACTAGGACTCTTACCTATCATTTTTTTATTTTGTACTTTTTTCTTCATCGCTTAAGCGCCCATATAAACGCCTAGCGTTAAACATGCCCTTATAGAGCTACATAATAAAATGATAAGCTCAAGCCTGAGAGGAAGGAACCATTCAAAAAGCATTGGTCACCAATTGAGAGGGAATCTATGTTGGAATTTTGCCTAATAAAGGCCCAGCTCATTTATATTATTCAACAATTCCTAAAATCCTAGAGGCCCACTTGGCCTATTCATGCAAGGCAAAGAAGTGGGACAAGAGTTTAGTCCCACATTGCTAGTTGGATGAAAGTTGGACTAACTTATAAGGAGAGCTCTTCCACCACTTGTACGAGCTTGAGAAGAGAAGACATATACACGCGCGCTCCTCCTCCTCCGCCGCCTGCCTCGCCACGACGCGCGCGCCGCGAGTTGCGGAGCTTCTCTTTATTTTTGCCACGCATAAATGCATAATAATTTGAATTTGAACAGTCTGCGTGAGTGTATTTTTAATATGCACGAACTCAGTGGAGATTTAATTCGAGCTTAATGGAGGTTGTTCGGCTTCGGTCGATGCATGTTCCTTTCCTCTCCCGACGCCGACTGTTCGCCTGCCTACCTGTGCCTATAAGAGTGAGAGGTCGCTCCTCTCCTCAGACACACCAACGCACACACCCTGCGCCTCCAGTTTCAAAGCATTGCGTTGCTTAGATCTTCCCCATCCCGTCTTGCGGCATGCACCGCGAGCTGGGACAGTAGGCCTCCGAGACCCCGCTGCTTCGAGTCCTGTACGGGAGAAGGGCGATAAGGTTTTTGGGGAGCGCTACCAGCGCGACTACTGGCTTCATCACGGACTCCTTCACGGATAGCGACTGCAGCGACGTCTTCCCCAACGACGACTTCTTCCCCGACATCAACAACCTTTTCCTCGACAGCATGGCTGACGACAGTGCCAACGCTAACGGGAACACCGGCGGTTCCTCTACCGTGATGTATATCATCTTTTGGTCATTTTCTATTTTCTACCTATGCTTTATCTGCCTTTTATTTTGGTTAAATCTCTTGGAAAATTGCTCTATTTCTCAACAATGTTAATTTTTCATGCGCTACGCTGTGAACAAGCTGAATCATTGGACCAATGTACAAACACATATGCTGAGGGGCCCCTAATTGTTTTTGGGTCCGGAGCGGCCCGCCCCTCCCGCCCACCCCCAGGACCGGCCCTGGGTTCCTTCTATTGGGGGGAAATTCCTTGTGTCGGATAGGAAAAACGATTCAAGTTGTTGGTTCGGCTCATACCCAGCAAATTACAAAAAAATAGAAAAACAAGAGATCATCTGTGTGAGGAAGAGAGGAAATGGAGTTTCCTTAAATTTAGTTGGGCCCCATCTAACTGTTTGTGCAGGTTCTATAGACTACAATTTTTTGTACCGATTCAACTAAATCTGCTTTTTCCATTGAATTGGTGCGAAAATGTGGATGGTCTTGGGATCAACTTCAGGAGACAGGAGAAGTTCTTTTCTCTCTCTTCCATAGGTGGTTCCCCCTCTCCGGCCAGCCTCGACGGCGCTGGAGGGGTGGTGAACATGATCTATGGGTGGATTTTTCAATATAAGTAGTGTTTTCAAAAGAATATATGAGGATTTTGGTGGCCACCTTCTTTTTTGAGTCATTATCTTATATATTACCAGGAAATTGTATCCATATTGTTACATAGCTATATGTAGAGGCGCCACACCCCAAGAGTGGTTGAAATATTGAGATTGCGTCAGTACCAAGTATGGTTGAAGAGGACGGATGCAATTTACTCTATCTTAGTCTGACCACTACCACCAGTGCCTAGCCACATGTTAAAGAGTCGTCCAACCTAAACTGGGATAATATATAAATTAGCCTCCACGAAAATACTTTGGTATAGTTTAGGTCCAAAAAACACCGTCCGTGATAGTATGTGCCAAATTGACGGGCAACCGGGGGTATAGAGCTGGGCTTGGAAAGGATCGGGAATTGTGAGTTACTCTGACTTCTCAACGTTAGTAGTACTGGAATCGACTATTGATTTAGAATAATATTTTAGTGTACGCCATTTATTTTTGGCCCTATTTTCTCTCCCATTGTGATGCCATTTGTCTAACCCGGAAGACGATGACGGGCCTTATTCGCGATTTGACATACAGGGCAATTTAACCTCTTTTTTACACTAATTCAGGTTGAGATATTTTCTGTGTTTTTATTATGTTCGATCCAAATGATTATTCTTGCAATTTTGCTCTTTTTTGCAATTTCTGTTTTGTATCTCCAATCCTATAAAATTACTCTGTTCTTCTTATTCATGTGTTCGGTAAAATAATCCGTAAAATATTCACGGCACATGGTTAAATCTTGCTTGGGGAGCTTTGAACCCTCGCTCGCTACTAGTCCTGTCCGTGTCCGTGTGATCTCAGACTGAGGTCCAACTAACAGTGGCCTACCTCCACCACGCGCTTCTCTCTGGGCACGGTCGATAGTGAGCAGCTCTAGCCTGCCGCGACCATCCATGAGAGTGCTACATGAATGCGGTGCAAACAGGCCAAACAATAAGCTAGTCTTCCGGACCAAGTAGCTTGGACATACTTGCTGCAACATATACTATCCATGTAATCAATTATGCTCGGTGTCTCTTATATATTACTGTAAAAAATTGTGACAATGAAGGATTTGCTATGAGATACGTATTATTTTTCTGAATTTGCTGCAGCTACTCTATTTCTCGAATGCATGGACCTGTTACTTCCGGGTTGTACAACTCATCATGCTTGCGTTTTAGTCATGTATTCTTTATTATATATTGGATATGCGAGAAGTTGGTTCCTAGTGGGTAGATGATATTATCCACCCTTCACGGTATATTTCTTGAGAGTATTCAATAATGGTGCGACACCGGCAACCGTATCCATCTAATTACATATTTATGTCCACACATCATCCTAAATATGGGCTAGTGCATTTATATTTTCAAATCTAACGCATATCAAAGCTACATGGCTTCGAGCTGATTGCATCACACCCAAGTGTGGTTAAAAAGGACACATCCATTTATTAATTACTATTACTCTATCTCAGTGAGTTTGATAGCGAGCACCAATGCCTATTCGCATATTGAAGACACGTCCAATCCAAACTGAGATGATATATAAGTTAGCCTACGTGAAAACAATTTGGTATAGTTTAGGCCGAAGAAACACCTGCGTGACACTAAGCAACAAATTGGCGGCATACCGGGGTTATAGTACTGGGCTTGAGAAGGATCAAGAATTCAGACACCACCGATCATGTGATTTGAGTTAGTGAGACTGGACTGGGCGGTAAGTATCGGAATCCAGCGATTAATATACGTGAGGGTAGAATTGTCCTTTTCCTCTAACACCTCCATTGTCTCGATCGACGGCGGCGACTACTGCTCTCTGTTCGCAATTTGACGCATCGGGGCATGTATGTACAGAGTGACAATCCTTCAAGGTTTACGGCGGCGTTTCTGGTTCGTCATTCACGCGTTTCTGGTTCGTCGTTCGTCGGCCACCAGGGGTGCGGCGTGTTTCTGCAGTCCCGCGGCATGGTCCACATGATCAGGAGGGTGGGAAAAAAATTCTATGGGACCTGGTCCACAGGTAGACCAACTTGTCTGATTGACACGTAACAATTTAGATCTAGAAAACAGTTTCTGATTCTATTTTTTTTCACTGTTTTGGACACGTGTCATTTGTTGAAACTGGTCCACGCCTCCAAATCCGTGGACCAGGTTCCATAAAATTATTCTCCAGGAGGGTGTGGCTTCCCAACGAGGCGGTGGCCATCCACGAGCAACCGCAGCAACTTCACCACGATCTGAATTGAAACAATGCAGTGCGATTCCAAGAGCTATACTCAATCAATCATCAGACCGTTGGCCGGTGAAATGAAGGAATTCCACAACGCGTTTCCGGCCGGTCCTATGTATTTCTTGGCGTATCGATCACTTTCAGGGACGACGAAAAGGAAATCTGACCCTCCCAATTATACACTCCTACATCCTGTTTTCATAATCATTATTCTTAAAGCTTAAATTCCTAACGCGGTCAACGTTTCATGATCCACATCGGTGCTTTTGACGTTCAATCGGATGGTGCCACATGGAGATCAGCGTTGATACAACTGATGAGGCAGTTGCTCGATCCGGCATCAGATTCCACAAACCGTTGATGAATCGATCGACCACACGATCAAAACCCACCAGCTTGGTGACTCTTGACTCCAGATCAATGATTTAATTAGAGTCTACTCCTTCCGTTTCAAAATATAAGATGTTTTAGCTTTGTAAAAGGAGTGTATCTAGACCCTTTTAGTGTCTAGGTTCACTCTAAACCTAAATGAACCTACACATTAAAAGGGGTCCAGATACACTCCTTTCACAAAGGTAAAACATCTTATATGTTGGAACGGTGGGAGTACTACGGGTAGTAGTTATCAGTAACGTGTTCTACAAAGGCCGTACCGAGCGTCCCTCGGAGTATGGAATATTTTTTGCCAAATCTGCCCAAATCTGGAAAGTTCAATCGAATCTGACCCCTCTCCAAAACTAATTCGGAATCTGACCCCTAGGGTCAGCGCCATTTTAAACAGCATCGAAGATGTGCAGATCGGCACTAAGATGAAGCAGCTGGGAGGCAACCTAGGGAGGTCGGCGCCGTTTAACATGGAGCCGAAGTCGGCGCTGTTTTAAATGGAGCCGACATCCTTGGGTTCAGTTATGGCGGGGCTAGTCCGCTTTTAACGTAGAATGATGTGTCCTAGGGCACAGTGCCCATGAGAAAGCCCTCGAGGTTGATCTAAAGTCACTGTAGGCTCCTAGAAACCGGCCTCGTTCTGCTGCCATAACTACCGTATATACACGAAGGATTGCAAAGTGTGTTTCGAAGTTTAGATGACAACAGTGAAAATGACCGTCATTATAAACACTAGAAACAAAGTCTCACTTTGTCGCCAAACGAATACTTCAACCCATTATGACATAATGGTATGAATGTCAAAGTTAGAAAGACATTAACGATTTGCAAAGGCATAATGATCTGGTAACCAGAACATGAACAAGACGTTTTCCATAAGCATGCATGATCAATAAACTCATATGTGATATGGTTTATGACGAGTAAAATGCGAGCAAGATTATTTGTACTCTAGTGCAAGTGGGAGACTGAAGGAGATATGCCCGAGAGGCAAATAATAAATAGGTTTTTACTGTCATATCTCAATTAGTTCGTAATAGTTTCATACTGTGCTATAACTGTATTAATACGAAACGTTAATACACACGTGGTATGTAAAGAAACCAAGTCTCGAGTTACCTCTAGCGAACTATCTCATTGGTCATGAGGATGATCTAGGGTTTCGAGATCATAGGCATTTATGCCAACTGACAATGAGGTCACATCATTAGTTGAACGATGTGATAGACAACCAACCCAACCAGTTGTATTTTAATGAGATCTAGTTACAAAGTTCACCATTAATGATAAACTAAGGAAATCTCGCAACCTGTCCTTAGACTATGAGATAATGCAAATCACCGTTCTAGAGGGAGCTTAGATGGTTATCAAGTATCACTCCGTGACTGGGTGATCGAAAAGGTGCTACTCAGGTTTCCCAAAGGAGCGCGTAGAGGAGTACATATCAAGACCAGGATTTGCCCATCCATGTAACGGAAAGATACATTAGTGGCTATCTCGGTGACGTTGCATTAATGAAGCTTGCAAGCGTGTGACTGGGTCACGGAATGTAACGACACGGAAACAAGAAAACAAGTTAATCGGTAACGAGATCGAACGAAGGTATGGAGTACCGTAGATCAAATCTTGGGTGAACTAGGTATCAAGTGGCAAAGGGAATGGGAAACGACTGTTTATGGTTCAAACGACGTTATCATCGTGGAATGCACAAGGGTCATTATGGGTATCCCGGTCCCGCTATTGATCATTGATGGAGATCATGTCTGTGCCATTCCTGAGCTGTGGGGAAATAAACTTAAGGGTACAATGAGCTAGAGATCCTTTGTGAGTTGGAATCACCATATGAAAGAGAAAAGGAAACCGGAAAAGTTTCGTGAGAGAACCGGAATCGTTCCAGGAAAGATCCGAAGTCGTTCGGAGGAAATCGAAAGGGAACCAAAAGGTGTTTCGGGTCAAATCAGATTTTGTAATATGTATTTACATATCAATTAATGTAATTAATATTAAATATAGTATTAAAATCTAATTTGAAGGGATATTCCACTAATGGAGCAAACTTCCTAGGGAAAAAGGGCCCATGAGAGAAAACCAAAGGAGGGAAGGGCCAAGGACCAAAGGGCCAAGGTCCAGGCGCCTCAAGGGGGCCCACCCAGCCAGCCTAGGGCTATGCACGGGGTAGGGTCCACCCCTGGCCGGCTGGCCCATGAGGCCCATGTGCCTCCCCCTCTCTCCCTTGTTTAGTCCCACATGGGAAACCTAAAGGGGAGGGTACACCCCCTCCCCCTATATAAAGGGGTGCCTATGGGTGAGAATACACACCAATGTTTGGAGAAGTCCTTTGGTTGACTTTATCCTTCCCTCTCTCTTGTCGCCATGCGTTGGTACGGTCCCAAGTAAGGACAGTCCGAGCAAGAGACACCGCACCTGCAGCACACCATTGTGCTACAGGGATTCCAAGCCGGAGATCTACTTTCGCACTCTCGGCATGGATCAAGGAGTCAGAGGTCGTCATCATACACCATATGTGTACGAAACCATGAGGGGCCTCACTTGAGGCACCTTGGATGTCATGAGCCGGAGCTGCTGCACGATGAAGAAGGAGCAAGGGGTGACATGCTAGGAGCTTCGCGACCTTGAGGTGGGCTACGGGTTCGACTACTTCAACCATGTTCCCCTCAGAACGTTAACCGCGTACGTTCTACAAGGGTAAGTATTCTTTACGCTTGGCCATTACCGCATTACTACATAGATAGATCTTGGCAGTATTAGGCGGTTCCAACATAGGAATTTTTTTGTTTTCTGCCGCGGAACCCTTTCAACTTCAGGACAGCAAGGAAGCAAAACTCATGCGCTGGCACACAGAAAGGACAGAAGCGGTGCTCAAGGTTCCTATACGGGTTGAAAACCAAGTGCTGACACACCCTTCAGATGCAAGCCAGTGGAAAGCATTAGACAATGAGTACGAAGAATTTGGGAAAGACCCAAGAAACATCAGGCTTGGTGTGAGCACCAATGGAATGAACCCATTCGGCAACCAGAGTAGCAATAACAACACTTGGCCCGTGTTTGTGTGGATGTAAAACCTCCCCCCATGGTTGTGCCTGAAGAAGAAGTACATACACATGAGTATGCTAATCCAAGGGTCGACACAGCCAGGGAGCGATCTCAACCTGTATCTCGAGCTATTGAAGGAGGAGATAGCCATCTTGTGGGAGGAAGGGGTAGAAACATGGGACGCCCACCTCGAAGAACCATTCCGTCTAAAAGCCATGGTGATCGTCATGGTACAAGACTATCTCGGATACGAATATATTACGTGCCAGGTGTGCCACGGACACAAGGCTTGTGTGCGGTGTATGGAAGTACGCCGTCTCTACAGCTGGGTAAGGATCCCGGGTCTTCGAAAACCGTCTACATGAGGACTCAAATGTGGCTACCCAAGAATGACCCGTGGAGGAAGCGTGGAGATCTGTTCTACGGTGAGGATGAGCTCAAAGGACCTCCACCTAAGCGTAGCAGCGAGGAGATCTATACTTTGCTGAAAAACTAGAAACACATCCCTCCAGCGGGTAAGATACAGAAGCAGAAGCGGAATCGAGGAGACAAGAAGAAGAAAAAGGAACCTAGGCCGCTCATGGGGGTATGGAAAATGAGGTATGTGTTTTGGGACTTCCTGTACTGGAAGATCCTAGGTACGCCCCATAGCCTCTATGTCATGCATATTACGAAGAACTTGTGCGAGAGCTTGCTATCCACTCTGTTGAATATGCCGGATAGGACCAAAGACGGTCCCAAAGCAAGACACGACCTGATGGCCCTGAATATCAGAGAAGAGCTTCACCCTCTGCCTTCGTCTAGGGTTGAGGAGACGAAGGATCGCAAGCACAAGAGGGCGGGGAAGCAGCCGGTTCAGGAGGAGATGGAAGATCCGAAGGGCAAAAGGGCTAAGCAGAGCGAAACTCTACAACCCTCCTACTTCACTCTAAATCCTGACAAGCTCGAACAAATCTTCAATTGCCTTCTAGGAGTCGGATTTCCCTTAGGCTATGCGGGGCTGATACGCTAATGGCTGGACTCGACGAAAAGAATCTTCAGTGGGATGAAGTCTCATGATTGTCATGTCATGATTACGCAGATACTTTCGGTGGCAATCCGAGGGATAATGGAGCCGCACGTCCGTGCAACACTGTCCGGCCTTTGTAACCTCTTCGACGTCATCACTCGGAAGTCGATAATCGTCAAGAAACTCGGGAGGCTGCAGGAAGAGATTGTCACCATCATATGCGAGATGGAGATGTACTTTCCACCCACATTCTTGACGTCATGGTCCACCTACTGCTGCATATAGTGGACGATATCGAGGATCTTGGGCCTCCGTTCCTTCACAACATGATGGCGTTAGAAAGAATGAACAAGATCATCAAAGGATATGTCCGTAACAGGAAACATCCGTATGGAAGCATCGTCCAAGGCTTTCTCATCGAGGAGTGCGTCTCTTCCTGCAAGAATTATCTAAACGAGGATAACCCATGTTTAGTTGGTTTGCCCGTAAACAAGCACCTCGGCAGGTTCGAGGGAGTAGGCCACAACACGAGGAATAGGGAAATGAACGTGGATCAATCTGGTAGGAGAGCTGACTTTAACAGGGCCCACTTAGTAGCACTACAACACATAGACATTGTCAGGTCTTGGGTGGATCAACACATAACCATGATCAAGAATAGTGCTGACAGGCCGATGACGGAAGAAAAGGTATTCAGAGCGCACAGCTCCTCTTTTGCGTGCTGGTTTAAAGACCAGATTGATGCCAATCCCCTGCCAATGACAAGCGATACAGACAATATCATAGTGGCCTTGTCTTACAGGCCCGTGCCCAACCTCAAGACGTATCAAGCATATGACATCAGCGGGTACACATTCTACACGAAGGAGAGAGACAAAAGGATTGACTATCAAAACTTGGGTGTGACGATGGAATCTTACACGGGTGAAGAGAAGAAAAGATACTATGGAACGATCTGAAGGGAATATGCCCGAGAGGCAATAATAAAGTGGTTATTATCGTATTCCATGTTTATTGTAAATGTTTATTTTGCATGCTATAATTGTATTAATTGGAAACATTAATACATGTGTGTTTAATAAACAAAATATAAAGTTCCTAGTAATGCCTCTCATATAAACTAGCTCGTTGATTAACAAGATGATCAAGGTTTCCTGATCATGGACATTGGATGTTGTTAATAACAAGGTCACAACATTGGTGGAATGATGTGATGAACATTCATCCGAAGTATAGCATTACGATCAAAGTCATTATGTTTATATTGCTATAACATCATACGAAGTAATCTTAGTCCTTATACCATGAGATCATGTTAATTGCTAACACCGGAAGAGTATCTTGATAACATCAAACGTCACACCGTAACAAGGTGACTATAAAGGTGGGTTCAGCGCTACGAAGGTGTTATGTTGAGGCTCATGGATCAAGAGTGGGATTTGTCCATCCCAATGACGGATAGATATACTCTAGGCCCTCTCGATGATATCACATTAAGATAGCTTGCAAGCAAGTGATGTGATCACGGGAACAACGAGAAAAGAGTGTATGTCGGTAACGAGATCAAACTAGGTATTTGGATACCGATGATCAAATCTCGGACATGCATTATATCATGAGACAAAGGGATTTAGTTACTAGCGTTAAAGATTCTCATGATCACAGAAGTCATCGTTGAATGTGTAGGAGTCAGTATGGATCTCCAGGTCCCGCTTCTGATTATTGATCTGAGAGGGGTCTCGATCATGTCTGCATTTTTTGCGAACCGTAGGGTGACACACTTAAGATATACCGACACCATTCGGAGCAAATATGTTTTAGATAAAGATTTAAGAAAGCGCTGGAATTATTTTCAATAGACACCGAAACTGTTTCGGGTGAAATTGCTGAAATTGGTTCTGCATGTAATATTGAAATGTTGCAGGGGGTTTTATGTGAATGTTTGTTAATTAAAGTAATTAACAAAATTCTGAATAAAACTAATAAAAGAGTTTTATTAAATAAGAGAGCATTAAATTTGGAGAAATTTAATGCATTTAAAGTGGAGACTTTAATGGAGAATGTGAAGAGGCAAATTTATGTGGAGGGAGTTACCACCACATGATTGGGGGAGGTGAAGGGTCACCTCCATGGGGCGCCGGCCATGGGAGGGGTACCCTCCCCTCCTACTATAAAAGGCCCCCCTCTCCTCACTTCTAAGTCACACCTCCTCGTGAAGGATCTCTCTCCCCCTCTAGTATTATTCTCCCATGGTCTCGGATTAGCGAGATACATGTTCCCGGTGGCTTTATCTGGAAAGGAGTTGCTGCTTCCGCTGCTTTGCTGGAGCGAGGGATGGAGGTTGCAAGGGTACCGGACGTGTGTGCGATCATGGATGCACCGCTGCTTTGCGGTGCTGGACTTGGTGGTGCTGGACTTGCTGGAGCTGGATCTGATGGACGTGCTGGAGCCGGACCAGCTGGACTTCATCACGATCTTGAGATTGGCAAGTGTACGACTACATCATCCACGAGTTCCAACTCGTTAACAAAGCTTTGTTGTCTTCGATGGTAAGTTCTCTATGGATGTATATCCACCCGTTGCTTGTATCTAGTAGATAGATCTTGGCGTATAGTTCCCATCGTAGGAATTTTTTTGTTTTCTATGCTGCGACCCCAACAGTGGTATCAGAGCCAGATCTATGCGTAGGTGCTTTGCACGGGTAGTACACATATTTTTATATGTGGGCGATGATGATCATGTTATTGCATCTTTCATGTATTTTGGATATTGGTGGCATAGTGGGATGAAGCGGCCGGACCAACCTTACATGTCATCGTATATGAGACCGGTTTTGATACGTCCAAAACGTATCTACTTTCCCGAACACTTTTGCTATTGTTTCTCCTCTAAACTTGTGTGATTTGGATACACCTAACGCGGACTGACACAGTTTTTAGCAGAATTGCCTTGGAGTCTACTTTTTGTGCAGAAAATCAACTATCAGGAAAAATCCCGGAAAATATGCCAAAAATCCTATTTCACCCGAAGACTCCAGGAGCCAGAATACGAGATGGAGAAGAGCCAGGGGGTGGCCACACCACCTGGTGGCACGGGCCAGGCCAGGCCGCGCCATGGGGTGGTGTGGGCCCCCAGGCACCCCCCATTGGCCTCTCTCTTCGCCTATAAGGAGCCTTCTGACCTAAAAACTTCGGGGGGTTCGACGTTTTTCCAGAAGGAGTTCCGCTCTGCCGCCACCACCAGATTCCACGAAACAGCACCAAAAACTCCGTTCTGGCACCTTGCCAGGACGGGGAATTGGAGGAGATCATCGCCATCATCATCACCATCGCTTCTCCATCGACCATCCATGTTTCCCCCATCTATGAGTGAGTAATCCCCCGCTGTAGGCTATGGGGATGGTAGGGATTGGATGAGATCGTTCATGTAATGGCATCAGATTGTTAGGGCATGGTGCCTAGTATCTTTTATTAGTGCTTTATGACTTTGTTGCGACTTGTTGTGCTTAATGCTTGTCACTAGGGCCCGAGTACCATGATTTCAGATCTGAACAAGTTATTGATTCATTATGATAGTATTGTTTTTGGTCTTATCTGCAAGTTGTATACACACGTTGTTGTCTGGAACCAATGGCCCCGAAGTGACAGAAATCGGGATAACCGGAGGGAATGGCTTTGATGTGAGGATCACATGTGTTCATGGAGTGTTAATGCTTTGCTCCGGTGCTCTATTAAAAGGAGCACCTTAATTTCCAGTAGTTCCCTTGAGGCCCCGCTGCAAAAGGGCTGGTAGGACAAAAGATGTTGTGCAAGTTCTCATTGCGAGCACGTATGACTATATATGGAACACATGCCTAGGGTTATCTAGTACTGGGATGCTTTATCTTATTTATATGCAATTGCCCTATGTTCTGATTGCTATGTGAATTGTCTTGTCCATGCAATGCCCGTCCATCCATCCCTATGCCTACCGTACTCGAATCCCACTGTTTACTGCTATTGTTACTGTTGTCTTTACTTTACTAATGTTGCTACTTTGCTATTCCTACTACAAAACTGTTGCTACTGATAAACTGCTGTGAGCAAGATTGTTTCCAGGTGCAGCTAAATTGACAACTCAGTTGTTAAGGCTTATAAATATTCTTTGGCTTCCCTTGTGTCAAATCAATAAATTGGGTTTAACTTCCCTCGAAAATACTGCGATACACCCCCTATACTTGTGGGTCATCAAGACTATTTTATGGCACCGTTGCCGGGGAGCATAGCTTTATTTATCAAGTTCACTTGGATTCTCTATTGTTCGCTGCTATCCATCCATCATGGGTAAGTCTCGTGATGGCAAGTTTCCTATTTTACCATCCACTACAAGAAGAGGTACGGTTGTGAACACCTCTGCTGCTCTTGATTCACCATCTGTTATAAATAAGCTCGTTACACCACCACATACACATGCTACACACACTGCTACTACTGCTGAATCTGAAACTTGTGATGCTTATGATGCTGCTTCTACTGTGCTTGATAAGAGTGGTTCATTAGGTCCTTTCCTAGATGCTACGATTGCTAGAACTATAGCTGGAAATACCGAAACTCCTAATGAAGACACTACCACACCTGTTAGTTCACCTGAGTCTAGTTAAGGTTATGATATTGAAGATGGTTATGTTGAGATGACCGGTGAATTTATTAAAGAATGCAAGAACACCCATGATAGGAGCGCTGCTAAGAGTCTCCTTGAGAGGCGTACTATTAGACCCAAATTGTCTCCTATTGCTAAGTTTGCTGCTTCTCCCATAAACATTACAGATAAAGATTATGATTTCTCTCTCGATCTATCTTACATAGCTTTTGTCGAGAAAGAACCTTTTTGTGGGACTAAGAATGAAAGTGGTGTAGCACATATGAATGAACTTTCTACCATGAGTGGCTTGTTTTCTAATGATATTAAGATGCGTACTTACTTTGTTGCCAAGATCTTCCCCTTTTCACTGAAAGGAGAAGCTAAAACTTGGTTTAGTAACTTGCCTCCTGGATCTATTGATAGCCCTAAGTGCTTGATTAGTACTTTCCTACAGAAATATTTTCCTCCTAGTGCTAGACATGGTATTTTGCAGGAACTTTTTGATTTTAAACAGGGAGAAAAAGAGGTATTGCCTGAATCTTGGGCAAAGTTTTGTGATTTGATTCATGCACAGGCTGGAAGTCCATTACCTAAGAATGAGCTTCTTGATATATTTTATAATGGACTAACCGAAGAATCTAGGACATACCTAGATAGTTGTGCTGATTGTGTTTTCAGGAATAGGACTCCTAAGAAAGCTGAGGAATTAATGGCTAAAATAAGTAAGAACTATGAAGATTGGACTCCTCCTAAACAAACTATACCTGAAGTAATTGTACCTGAACCTTCTATTCCGGTGCCTATTCCAACATCAAAGAAGAGGGGAGTTATTGAATTAAATGATGAAGTGACGAAGGAAGCTAAGAAATGTCTTAAGGAGAAGGGAATTAAAGCTGCAGATGTCAAGAATTTACCTCCTATAGAAGAATTATGTAAGCCTATTCCCTACTCACCCACTATTGAGATACACTCTCTCCAACACTTTGATGAAGGTGATATCCCTTACTCTAAACCTCCTGATCAATGCTTAGAAGAATTCAATATCTTTATTGTTAAGCAAGATAACTTTAATAAAATGGTGCAAAATCATCTAATGGAAAACACTAGAGCTATTTTTAAGTTGAAAGATATTGTGGAAAGAACCTCTAATGATGTTAAAATGATTGTTAAACACTTTCAAATGGTTCAAACTCAAATAGATCAACTCGGTAAAGTGCAAAACGACTTGCTTGTTAATGCTGCTAAAGAAAAACATGTTTATGAAATTAGAACTAGAAGTGGAGCTACTACCCAGGATCCTCTATATCCTGAAGGGCATCCCAAAAGAATTGAGCAGGATTCTCAACAAGCTGAAAATAGTGGTTCTACTCGTAAGAAAAGGAAAAAAGAAACATAAAACTGTTGTAGAACCCTCTAAACCCGCTATAGATCCTAATAGTATATCTATCTCTGATGATGAAACTGTAAGTGGTAATGAAGAAAATGAAGTTCCTAATGAAGAAAAAGTTTGAAGAAGAACATGAAAACCACACTAAGAATACCAAATACACCAAAGAGGATTTTATTGCTAAGAAACATGGTAGTGAAAGAGAACCTTGGGTCCAAAAACCTATGCCTTTCCGTGATAAGAAACACAAGTCAAAGGAAGATGAACACTATAATAAGTTTTGTGAGTGGATGAAACCTTTATTCCTGCAAATTCCTTTAACTGATGCTATTAAATTGCCTCCTTACTCAAAGTATATGAAGGACATTGTCTCGAATAAAAGGAAGATCCCTAATGAAGAAATTTCTACTTTCCTTGCTAATTATTCCTTCAATGGTAAGGTTCCTAAGAAACTTGGAGACCCAGGGATTCCAACTATCCCTTGCTCTATTAAGAATAGTTATGTTAGAACTGCTTTGTGTGATTTGGGAGCTGGAGTTAGTGTTATGCCTTTCTCTCTCTATAAGAGGCTTCAACTAGAAAAATTAATACCAACTGATATATCTTTGCAAATGGCTAATAAATCTAGCACTATTCCTATGGGTATATGTGAGGATGTACCTGTTCAAGTGGCTCATAATTGCTTGATATTAACTGATTTTGTTGTGCTTGAAATGCCTGAAGATGATAATATGTCCATTATTCTTGGGAGACCTTTTCTTAATACTGCAGGAGCTGTTATTAATTGTAATCAAGGAAAGGTGACCTTCAATGTTAATGACAAGGAACACACTGTCTATTTCCCCAAGAAGATTGAAAGGACTTATGGTTTGAATTCAATTGAACATGTTGAGGGCATTCAAGTTGGAGAAATATATTGTCCCATACCAAGAGAAAAATTCGAAACTATTATGATTGGGACCATTTCTATCAAAGTTGAGGTAACATAATCATTAGTGGAATACAAAGTTTTGCCTCATATGGAATTTTTTTGGTAGCAAGACCTGATCAACCTTGTTAACAAAAGGATTTCATTGAACAAAACAATGTTTTCACTATGATTATCTCTGTTTACTTCTATCCTATGCATTTTAGTTTTTGTTTTCCTTTAGTTTTCTTTTGTTGTTAGTTGCTTGCATGTTAGAGTGTCCTAGAACTTCTGTAGTTCTAGCTTTGTTTTGTCTTTGCATCATGTTTCCAAAAAGAAAAAAATATCTGTCTGTCAGAAAATCATTCTTCTATGCCTGAAAATGCCCAAAAATAAAGTGTCTCGAAAAATTCTAGAAAATTCATATTAAATTTTTGCGTGAAAAAAGGGGCAGAGGAGTACCTGGGAGGTACCAGGGGGACCCACCAGGTAGGCACACCACCTGGCGGCGCGGCCAGCCCTGGGTGGCGCCATGCCCTGGTGTGGGCCACCCCTGGCCCCCCACTAACTCTCTCACCTGGCACTTTCTTCTCTCTCCCGAGTAAGCTCTAGTTCATTGCTCAAAATCACGTTCTTGTTGTGCTTGCTCTTGATTTTTTTGATCTCCTTGCTCAACCCATCTTTCTTGCTAAAATTTGGAGCAATTGTTCCCTGGTATGTGACTCCTCCCCTTGTCCAAGTAGATTTGTGTTTGGTGGATTATATCTTGAGTATTTTGCTGCTATAGGTGACTGGTTATGAGAGCTTGTAAGCTTGTTTGATGCTTAGAGATATAGTTTTGATGCATGTTTAGGCCTCTTACAAGTCCCTATGAGTATAATGCTTCATTATATTTACTTTGCAATCACTTGTTTAATAGGTGTTTTAAATTTCAGAATAGAAGATGAGTGAGCACCACCTAAACCAACATGAGTTATGTGTGCCTGAGATCATGAAGGTCCACCGGGAGGAGGAAGTTTTTCCCTCCATTTATCCATGCTCTGAGTTCATGAGAGCTGCAGGAATTCTTCAAGATTTCCATACTTTGGTTTCTAATGCAGGGTTAGAGCACTTTTTGGAAGATGAACCTTGTCAATTTGTGAAGCTAACCATGTCTGTGGTGTAGGACTTCCAATTTAGTCACTCTTTGCCTAACCCCATGGTCCATTACAAATTTTACAATGTTGCTGTCGACCTTTCTCTTGATGATTTTTGTGCAGCTATTAAGGTACCTCAATGGGGATCATGTAGAAAGATTAAGGAGAGACCTGAACCACTCATGGATTTATACGCAGAAATTCCCAAGGGAGCAGCTTCTCGAAGGAGAGTGGAAAAATCCGTAACATTCATCTTCCCTCCATTCGCTACTTTGCCTACTTTATTGCCAAGTGTGTTCTTGCTAGGAAAACTGCCAATAAGTTATCTTCGTTTGATCTAGCATTTATCTCTGCTACTCTTAAACGAGATAGGTCTTACAACTTAGGTGCTTTGATAGCTTTACCTCTTGCTACTAACCGTGAGAAAGGTGGAATTTGTGGAGGCCTCATTGCTTCTTGTTTACTAGCATTGGATGGTTTAGTGCCTCATCATCTAGACCTACAGTTTCCCATAGAAAGGCTTGATCTTAATTCCATGATACATCATAAATTTGTTTCCTCGTGGGCTAGTATGAGTGAGTTATCTTATGAAATAACATTTCTCAAAGCTGGTTGGAGAAAGAGCAAGTCCGAGCGTGTTGTTCTTGTGCCTGCACCTGTTTTGTTTAACCTTGATAACAGGGAAGGATGGTCCCTCACTGAGGAGGAGCTTGACACGTACTTGGGAGAGCTCTCCCAACAGGAGCAGGACACTAGAAGGGAGGTCACGGATAATTCGGTCCAGCCCTCGAATGAGGGAGAGTCTTCATATCAGTAGCCTGCTTATGATTGGGGAGCCTCTTCTTCTTCCCACGGGCCCAACTACGACCATTCTTATCAAGATCAGCCTGCTTGGAACCCCTATTCGTACATGGATTGATACCCACTTAGGCCAAAAGCCTAAGCTTGGGGGAGGTACGCCGACACCGCACTCATCTCCATATCATGTTGCGTTGGTACTTTGTATATTCATGTTTTCGTTCTCTTTTTAGTTTTCGTTCTTCTTTGCTTTTGCTTTCTAAAACACAAAAAGACCAAAAATATTTCTTTTGTTTCTCTTTGGTTTGCTTCTTCTTTTCTGCCTTGGTTTGCTTTTCCCTTTTTGCTTTGTTTGAACTATTCAAAAAACCCAAAACTATTTTGCTTTGTTTGTTTTTCCTTTTTGGTTCTTGTTTTAAAAATCAAAAACAACAAAAATATTTGTCATTCTTCTTTGGTTTTTGTAAGTTGGCTACAGGGTTCGGCAGTCCTCAGTGGAATATTGGTTTCATATTATTATTCGAGCCACACAAGTGAAGAGCAATAATGAGGATTAATGACAACTTGAGGCGTGGTAAGAGGCTGGTAATGAACTCTATTTGTTTTCATTTTTGTACATATACTCATCACTGTGGGCATGCTTAGTCTGTTCGTGTAGGGTGTATGCTATCTATGGATGCTTAGTAGTTCTTGCTTTCTTATGATTAGCTCTAGCTCGCTAATAGTTTGTAGCATGTCTTATGAATGTTTGCTTGCATTGCTCTATTTATAAATTGGTATGACACCGTGGTATCCTCCTCTGAATGTTTCATTTGATTTACTTGGCACATGCTCACGCATGCACATGAGTGTAATAATCAGTTAAGCCTCGATGAATTATTTTTCCTTGAGGATCTTGAATCACTTTCATGCCATGAGTAGTCCTGTTTTGTTGCAAGCATGATAATGACAGCTATCGCTCTCTCGTTTGTCGCTCCCTTACTATTGCTAGCCTTCACTTCCACTGAGTGTTTTACTCATGTTTCCAACTCCCTTAAACCAAATATTGCCAAAGTGTCCACCTTACCTACCTATTAGCATCATTTTCTACTTTCGTGCATATTCAATATGCCTTGTTTTCTTCCGAATAAAATGTTTGCTTGTTATGAGAAAGTTAGTTAGTAAAGCTCTCACGAACTTGATGGCACACTTTATTTCCTGCACTTAATAAACCTGAACCATTGTGATTCTTCATGAAAGTTATATGCTTGCAAATTATAGGCTGGGGATTAGCAGAACCGTGCTGTCACGGGGAACGCTTTCAACACTTGTAAATATATACCCAGTTGATACCTTGCTCTTTTGTTTGCGGATGTCGTCAGTGTGAAATAAAAGGGGAGCTTGGAAGTCCATGGAGTTATGTATGTGTGTTAGAGAAATGCCTGGGCCGCTGGTCTAATCCATGCTGACATGGTGGAAACCTGCAGCGTAACCATAATGATATCTATGAAGCATTCTTCTTATAAAAAGAGAGAGATATAGCTATTGAGAAAAAGAAAAAAAAATAGATTTATGAAAAGAGGAAATAGAGAAAAAAGCACCATTTTCCCATGGTAAATAAGAAGATTGCTGAGATACTCATTGTCTGCTTGCCTTGTCATTTTGATATGGGGATTCTTCCGTATCATCGGGCAAGGGGTACCCCGTTGGCGGTTCTCTATGATACGCACATACTAACGATGACAAGAACTTACCGGTAACTAAAGTTGAGTAGCATGCGGAGCGGCCCTCGTACTCAAGGGACTTGGGATTTTCAGTTTATAGTCTGTCAAGCATATAACTCAGATTGGACCTCACTTTCACCATTAACCACATTAAAGATTCTTATGATAGGGGCATTGAGAGCTTAAAGCTAATGAGTATCATACTTTCAGCATTTGGAAGCCTTTCAAAATTATTTAAAACCTTTTCTTTTACTTGTTGAATCTCCACATATTCTTTGAGCACCTTCTTGAGAGCATAGTTGTCATTCTTTGTGTTTGTCCCATTACTTGATTATTTGTGTTATGACTTTGATGCTTGTATCCTTGATATCTTTACTTCTAGTCATCACTTGAACTTCAGAGGTGCCTTGGCATTCATAATCAAAGGCAAGCGAGATACCACTCTATCATACCTTTTTATGAGCATTGTAATGTTGCTTACGTTTATACTTCATGCTACTTATTATTTTTGAGTTGGAATCTCTTCATAGCTTGTAATGACTATTAAGTAGACTTAGTTGCTTACTCTTTATTATGAATTGTCTAAGTAGTTGATCACATTGCTAAGAATATTGGCATCATATGAAGCAAATGTGTTCGTGAAAGTTCTTTTATCGCACTCAGTTTTCAACTGAATTGCTTGAGGACAAGCAATAAGCTAAGCACGGAGGGAGTTGATACGCCCAAAACGTATCTACTTTCCTGAACACTTTTGCTATTGTTTCTCCTCTAAACTTGTGTGATTTGGATACAACTAACGCGGACTGACGCTGTTTTCAGTAGAATTGCCTTGGAGTCTACTTTTTGTGCAGAAAATCAACTATCAGGAAAAATCCCGGAAAATATGCCAAAATCCTATTTCACCCAAAGACTCCGGGAGCTAGAATACGAGACGGAGAAGAGCCAGGGGTGGCCACACCACCTGGTGGCGCGGGCCAGGCCGCGCCAGGGGGTGGTGTGGGCCCCCCAGGCACCCCCTCAGCCTCTCTCTTCGCCTATAAGGAGCCTTCTGACCTAAAAACTTCGGGGGGTTCGACGTTTTTCCAGAAGGAGTTCCGCTCTGCCGCCACCACCAGATTCCACGAAACAGCACCAGAAACTCCGTTCTGGCACTTTGCCGGGACGGGGAATTGGAGGAGATCATCGCCATCATCATCACCGTCGCTTCTCCATCGACGATCCATGTTTCCCCCATCTATGAGTGAGTAATCCCCTATTGTAGGCTATGGGGATGGTAGGGATTGGATGAGATCGTTCATGTAATGGCATCAGATTGTTAGGGCATGGTGCCTAGTATCTTTTATTAGTGCTTTATGACTTTGTTGCGACTTGTTGTGCTTAATGCTTGTCACTAGGGCCCGAGTGCCATGATTTCAGATCTGAACATTGTATTGATTCATTATGATAGTATTGTTTTTGGTCTTATCTGCAAGTTGTATACACACGTTGTTGTCCGGAACCAATGGCCCCGAAGTGACAGAAATCGGGATAACCGGAGGGAATGGCTTTGATGTGAGGATCACATGTGTTCACGGAGTGTTAATGCTTTGCTCAGGCGCTCTATTCAAAGGAGCACCTTAATTGCCAGTAGTTCCCTTGAGGCCCCGCTGCAAACGGGCTGGCAGGACAAAAGATGTTGTGCAAGTTCTCACTGCGAGCACGTATGACTATATATGGAACACATGCCTAGGATTATCTAGTACTGGGATGCTTTATCTTATTTATCTGCAATTGCCCTATGTTCTGATTGCTATGTGAATTGTCTTGTCCATGCAACTCCCGTCCATCCATCTCGATGCCTACCGCACTCGAATGTTTACTGCTATTGTTACTGCTGTCTTTACTTTACTACTGTTGCTACTTTGCTATTCCTACCACAAAACTGTTGCTATTGATAAACTGGTGTGAGCAAGATTGTTTTCAGGTGCAGCTGAATTGACAACTCAGTTGTTCAGGCTTATAAATATTCTTTGGCTCCCCTTGTGTCGAATCAATAAATTAGGTTTAACTTCCCTCGAAAATACTGCGATACACCCTCTATACTTGTGGGTCATCAGGTTCCACGACTGACATGCAACTAGTTTTGCATAAGTGGCTGGCGGGTGTCTGTCTCTCCTACTATAGTCAATATATGATTTACACGAGTTGCTAATAACTTGGTTATCCTCGTTGTGGTTCCATGTTCGTAGGTAAGAACGGTTCTATCTACGAAATCCCAAAGCCACGTAAAACTTGCAATTGATAAATTAGAGGCGTCTAGTTTAGATCGTTGCTGGGCTAGTGTCTTGATATGGTATTGTTGTAAGTAGATGTATGATAGATACTCTTATAACACACTCAACGTGTAAGTTCCATAGACCTTGGCCTTTCACACAAAGGAATGATAGAGATCATACCACGATGCAAATGATAGAGATCAAATGCATGGACCATATCATATCACTTTACACATTAGATGTTAGCATCTTATATTGCTAGTTTGGCGCTATTGGTAGTATGTTAAGATGATCCCTCATTTAGATATCAAGATAAAATGTGTTCTTCCTTAAGTATGCACCGTTTTGTGGATCGTGTTTTGAGGCATCACGTGATGATCGGGTGTTCTCGAATCTACGCTTTCATATAACGGGCGTAAGACAGTTTTACACACGCGAATACTAAGGTTCTTACTTGGCAAGCCTAGCATGTACAGACATGGCCTCAGAACACGGACCGAAAGGTTAAGCATGAGACATATAGTTGATGTGATGCCCATATTGATGCTCGCCTTTGAAGCTACACCGACTCACGTGATGATCGGACTTGGTGTAGTGGATTTGGTTCATGTAATCACCAAAAAGGCACGAGGGATGTCGTTTTTGAGTGGGAGTTCATTTGGATTAGTCGAACTCAATTTGTCATAAACTAAATCGAAGAGAATTTGCATAATTTGTTGTAGTCATTGGCGTCTGTTCACTACCTTATGCTTAGTTTTAATTGAGATAATAGAACTATAGAATTCTGGATATTTACTTTACGAACTGGTATCGTATTGTTTTGAATGTCAATTTAAAGTTTAGAAGTCCTATTGCAAACTTTCAGCAAACTCTATTTACTCCATGAAGTTTAATAAGTAGTATTAAATCAAGAGTAAGAATTCCAATGCTAGTATCTAAAGTATCATGTTTACCTCCATGATTTTTGATATTCAAAAGTTGTTTTAATATCAAGATTATCTAGGAGTTGAAAAATTGTTTCAGAAACCATCATGTGTGGAAGATATTGTGATATCCGAAACAATGTTTTTGGTTGCATTATGATAGAGTATAATTTAGCAAAATACATGTTCTCATATTGTATGAGAATTTGTGAAGGATGGAGATGCTAAGAATCCGGATCTCCCAAAAAGGTTTTGGGAACTAACATTATACTCGCGATTCTTCCTTACAGGCTATAGTAGCTTGATCATGAAAGTTGTCATGATAAGGATGAATAGAAGATGTAAGTAAAATGTTTACTACACTAATAGATTACTAAAGAATGGATTTTTGGAAGAATACCAAACATTTGATGATGGTGATCCACTTCAAAGTGCAAGTCCAAAGGTATTAGTATTTGACTATACACGCTTTGTACTATGTGTCATGTGAATGACACCACTATTGATGTTGATAGATTCTTTTAAAAGAAAAGGAATTTTTGAAAGAGAATCTATAAAATATTTGGCAAAAAAGAAAAAGTTGGAAATGTCTAGCTTAGGTATATAGAAGATACACATGTTATGGTTGTATTCCTTGCTTGTTAAACAATGTGGTTCTGAGGTATTGGATACCGGTATTGGATACCGAATTGGTTGGTATGAAGTGTCATACAGGACAATGCAATTCATGAACTGCAATGGCCTAAGTAACTAGAAAGAGAATAAGTGATGATGATCATCGAAAACAAATAAAGTGTTATTGTGCTTTCCATTGACGTCAAACCTAGTCTTCAAGATTTGTTTTAATAATTGTTATTTTGTTTTGGTATTACGAGAACAATGGTTGTTCACATAATTACCGTATTCCATAAAGGATGGATAACTTTTACAAGTCTAGTTGGAGAAATTACATCCATAAACATTATTGCTAAAATGTCGCAAGACAAATGATTAAAAGATCACTTATGAAGTGACATCGTTGTTTTAAATTATATTGGAAAGAAAACATGAAGAAACTCCATGTTGATGGAATTTCGGAGTCTTTGATTTTGATCAATTGATGCTTGTGAAACTTTCCTCGAGATAATTGAAACTCCGTCCATAGGCCAAAGAGGAACGGATGACTAACTTACTGGATGTTATGCATGTTGATGTATATAGTCCATTATGTGTATCCATATGCGATGGATCTTTTTGCTTCATATGCTTTCTCCAGAAATTTAAGTGAATATATCTATATATTTACTTAATAAGAAAGAAGTATGAAACATTTGAAAATTGTTCAAATACTTTCAAGATGAAGTGAAAAATCATTGTAGCGAGAAAATAAAAGAGTTTATGATTTGATCATAAAGGAAGATATTTGAGTTACATGTTTAGCAAAACACCTAAGATTTGAGGAATTGTTCCATAATTTGTGTTTCCCGATAAACCTAGGAGTATGGCATATTCGAGAGATGAAATCAAACCATGTTTGACATGGTAAGATCAAATGTGTCATTTATAAAACTGCCATTATGTTTTAAGGATTGAATCTTTAGAGACTACCGCTTTTACACTGAAAAGAGCACCATCGTGATCCGTTGAAATGACACCACATAAGTTATGGTTTGGGATAAAACCCGAATTGTCTTTTCTTAAATTTTGGTATGCTATGCATAAGTAAAATATTTACAACCAAAGTCGGATAAGCACGTCTTTGTAGGTTATCCCAAAGAATTTGTTGGGAATTTCTCCATGGCACCGAGGACAAAAGAGTTTGTTACTTGGAACGTCAAGTTTCTTGAGAAGGAATTTTTCGCGAAAATTTAAGTGGGAGGACAATAGAACTTTGATAAGGTTGTTGAACCTTAGCTAAATATGCTAAGTAGCGTAGCGCCAGAAAGTGTCCCGGTGGTGGCCACAATGCTCATGGCTCCCGTGATTACAAAGGTTATAATCTTGGAGATTAGAGTTCATATTGAACTGTGTGGGTCGGTAAGAATCAAATAGTGATATTTGATAAACAAGTCGTTATTGTTTTGATAATGATGAACCGACTGCATGCAAAGAAGTGATGATGGGCACTAACTCCATAAAATGACTAGAAGTCATAGAATCTGTGATAGTATCCATACACGAGAATCAAGTTTCTGAACTTGGAAGACCCTCTAAAAAGGCGTAAAGCCTATCGGTCATGTTTGGATCTATAAAGAAATAGACATGGATGTTTAACATCTATGAAATAGTCGACATGTTAGAAAGAAGTTTACGGCAATGATCAAGGAGTTGACTATGACAAGATTTGATCTTTCATAGTGATATTTAGTCTTGACGGATTAATGTAGCAACCACTACATATAATTTGGTATATGGTAGTTGAGTAAACAAAACAAGGTTCTTTTAATAGAATGGTTACCTAAGACGTGTACATGACACGGTCCGAAGGGTTTTGTTAATTCAAAGGGTGCTAAAAGGGCATGCAAACTTCAGTAGTTGAAGTGAGCATAGCAGAGTTGGAATCTTGACCATGATGAAACTGTTAAAAGAGTTTAAATTCATCGAAGATGATGAGGATGCTTGCATTTGCAAGAAATTAAGTGGGAGCGCTGAGACAAATTTCCAATACATTATGCAGAGTACATATTGCTGTTTGAAAATGATGTATCTTTTATTGACACGGGTTAAGAATTTCATATTGATGAAAGACTTGGGCAAAACCGGAATATTTGGCATCAATATCTATATGGATAGATTGAGGCGCTAATATGGTTGTGCCAGACATACATATATGAGATATTGAAAGGGTTCAATATGGAAACAACAAGAAAGGTTGTTGCTGCATGGAAAGGATTGTATCAAGATTCAAGTGTTTCAACCCTTGGTGAGTAAAATCACATGAAGATTTTGATCGATTATACCATGATATGTATATATCCAGAATGTCCTATGCTCTAAATGTTATGAGCACATACCAGAATGATTCATAAGATGATCATTGGACAATAGTAAAGATATTCTTATGAGCTTTGGAAGAACTAAGAATATATCATGTATAAGTGACAAATAGTTAAAGGTAGTTCATTGTAAAGTGTTACATTGATACTAATTTTGTCACAAGATACAAATTAAATTTATCTCAAATTAAACTATGGGTGGCACAATGTAATGGAAAGGATGTTCCATGATGGATTTGGGTAATTTCCAAAGTTGAAATATTGTGACGGATACTACAACAAAAGGCTAAGTATATGACTGCTATAATAGAAGCAAAGGAGGGCATTTGTGTTAAGTAGTTTGTTATAAAACTAGGTGTGGTTCAAAGTGGGCTAATACTATGTAGATATATTGTATGACAATAATATCAATATATTTTTACCCGAACGAACTAAAGGTCTCACCAAAGGACCAAATTTATACAATGCCATCTCATTTGAGAATGAGTGATGCGTAGAGACGCAAAGACATGCAAATACACACGGACCCGAAAGTGCCAGATCCGGAGATTATGTTAACCACTAGCAATCGCGTATATGCAACACCAGAAAGCCATAGGTGTTCAATACGCAAAGTTTTTCAAACTAGATTATTGACTCTAGTGCAAGTGGGAGACTGAAGGGAATATGCTCGAGGGCAATAATAAAGTGGTTATTATCTTATTCCATGTTTATGACAAATGTTTATTTTGCATGCTATAATTGTATTAATTGGAAACGTTAATACATGTGTGTTTAATAAACAAAAAACAAAGTTCCTAGTAATGCCTCTCATATAAACTAGCTCGTTGATTAACAAGATGATCAAGGTTTCCTAATCATGGACATTGGATGTTGTTAATAACGAGGTCACAACATTGGTGGAATGATGTGATGAACATTCATCCGAAGTATAGCATTACGATCAAAGTCATTATGTTTATATTGCTATAACATCATACGAAGCAATCTTAGTCCTTAGACCATGAGATCATGTTAATTGCTAACACCGGAACAGTATCTTGATAACATCAAACGTCACACCGTAACAGGCTGACTATAAAGGTGGGTTCAGTGCTATGAAGGTGTTATGTTGAGGCTCATGGATCAAGAGTGGGATTTGTCCATCCCGATGACGGATAGATATACTCTGGGCCCTCTCGGTGATATCGCATTAAGATAGCTTGCAAGCAAGTGATATGATCACTAGAATGTTATATCACGGGAACGAGAAAAGAGTGCATGTCGGTAACGAGATCAAACTAGGTATTTGGATACCGTCGAATCTTGGACATGTATTATATTATGAGACAAAGGGATTTAGTTACTAGCGTTAAAGGTTCTCACGATCATAGAAGTCATCATTGAATGTGTACGAGTCAGTATGGATCTCCAGGTCCCGCTTTTGATTATTGATCTAAGAGGGGTCTCGATCATGTCTGCATTATTCGCGAACCGTAGGGTGACACACTTAAGGGATACCGACACCATTTTGAGCAAATATGTTTCAGATAAAGATTTAAGAAAGCGCAGGAATTATTTCAATAGACACCGAAACTGTTTCGAGTGAAATTGCTGAAATTGGTTCTGCATGTAATATTGAAATGTTGTAGGGGGTTTTATGTGAATGTTTGTTAATTAAAGTAATTAACAAAACTATGAATAAAACTAATAAAATAGTTTTATTAAATGAGAGAACATTAAATTTGGAGAAATTTAATGCACTTCAAATGGAGACTTTAATGGAGATTGTGAAGAGACAAATTTATGTGGAGGTAGTTACCACCACATGAATGGGGGAGGTGAAGGGTCACCTCCATGGGGCGCCGGCCATGGGAGGGGTACCCTCCCCTCCTCCTATAAAAGGCCCCCCTCTCCTCACTTCTCACTCACACCTCCTCGTGAAGGATCTCTCTCCCTCTCTAGTATTATTCCCCCATGGTCTCGGATTAGCGAGATACATGTTCCCAGTGGCTTTATCTGGAAAGTAGTTGCTGCTTTCGCTGCTTTGCTGGAGCGAGGGACGGAGGTTGTCGGGGGTACCGGACTTGTGTGCGATCACGGATGCACCGCTGCTTTGCGGTGCTGGACTTGGTGGTGCTGGGCTTGGTGGTGCTGGACTTGCTGGAGCTGGATCTGATGGATGTGCTGGAGCCGGACCTGCTGGACTTCATCACGATCTTGAGATCGGCAAGTGTATGACTACATCATCCACAAGTTCCAACTCGTTAACAAAGCTTTGTTGTCTTCAAGGGTAAGTTCTCTATGGATGTATATCCACCCGTTGCTTGTATCTAGTAGATAGATCTTGGCGTATAGTTCCCATCGTAGGAAAAAAAAAAATTCTATGTTGCGACCCCAACACGATCGAAGAAATATGGGAGCTCAACTATGTCGGGGAGAAGTTGCCGATGTTCCGTGTCAGATGAGCTATAGACGTCACAAAAGAAGACGGGTATTTCACCACCATGCGTATGCCTAAGAAATCCAAGACCAAGAACCCCACCGCGCAAAATGAGCCATGGGTACTGGCTAAGCACGTCGGGCAATGCTTCTTCATTACTGACCCGTCAAGGCCCAGCCGTGTCATTGTAAGGAGAGACAAAAGGGCCCTTGCCGCAATGGATGGAGTCGCCGACGAGAAAGACTTCGACGGCCTCGTTGGAGAACCGATGGTGGAAGAACCCGATGAAGACCATCCAATATACACAAAAATAAGAACAAGGACCACGCTACCTAGGTCGTCTGCTCTTCCTCTGTACATCCGTGGGGTCAAGTCAACAAAGACCAAGCAGAAGAGCAAGAAGAAGAAGAGAGATCGAGTGTGACTGAACCATAAAACCCTTATTGTGTGTATCTCTCTAATTAACGATGTATGTGTACTACATATATGCAAACTCTTTAATTTGGATGGCCACACGGAAGAACCATCATTTTTGCAATGACATATGTGTGTGTATCAATCGACTATCTCTCTCATCATTTAAGTGTAGTTATCCCATGAGGGCCAAAAAGTGCGGGATCCACGTGTAAGTGGGTGTAAGATTATCGCCGGCGGACTAAGGCGCCGAGGGTACATGTGGGTCCCACGTGTAAGTGGGTGTAAGTTATTGCCGGTGAATATCTCTAAAGCAACGGGGGTACGAGCGGGTCCCACGTGTAAGAGGGACTGCCTCACCATCGAAGCGGCCCGAGAAAAATCCCCAATCGATCCCCAACAGATCGAGTGCACGAACCCTAGCCCCGCCGCCACGACCCGCCCCGCCGCCCCCTCGTAGTTCGCCGTGGAGGCCAATTTGAAAACTGATTTTTTTTTCAAGTTTGTGAAAGACAGCTTCACCTAGTCTTGCAGGCCTCGACTTTTCACGCAATAAAGTATGGTCAATGTTCCCTTATATATTATTACTTTTCAAGGGATTGGGTTTTAGATGTTATTTTACCAAATTTGCTACATACTTCCTCCTATCCAAATTAAAGGCTTCGGATTAGTCTAAATTCGGATATATCTAACACTAACACATGACTATATATATCCGAATCTAGATGATCTGAGTCTATTAATTTGGATCGGAGGAAGTACATCTACTTTATCTCTCGAAATGCATGGAGTTGATACTTCCGGGCTGGGCAACTCAACATGCACTCTTTCCATCTCTGCATTCTTCAATTATATACTAGATATGTGAGAAGTTGGTTCCCATTTGGTAGATGATCTGATGCATGGTATACTACTTAAGAGTTTTCAACAATGATGTAAGACAATCGTAACCATCCGGTTACATATTTATGTCCACATCAGCCTATGATCTAGGTTTATGCATAAATATTTTTAAATTTAATTACATTTCAAAGCAGAGCAGATTGCATGACACCCAAGTGTGGTTGAGAAGGACGAATCCAATTTACTCTTCCTCAATGAATTTGATGACGACAAATCCAATTTACTCTTCCTCAATGACTTTGATGACGACCACCAATGCCTATCTACACATTAAAGACATTCACTAGTAGAAAACGGGCATTTAGTACCGGTTTGTAAGGGCCTTTAGTCCCGGTTTGCCAACCGGGAGTACAAAAGCGGGACTAAAGGGCAACCCTTTAGTCCCGGTTCTGCCACAAACCGGGACTAAAGGTCCTCACGAGACTGCGTTGAGCGAGCGGGACTACGAACCGGCACTAAAGAATTATTTTTTTTCAAAAAAAAAATCCAATTTTTTTTTAAATTTTTTGAACTTTTGAATTATCTGACTTTAATCTCTCACATCTCTTATTTTTAATACTAACTATATTTAATCTTAGTTCAAATTACACTTATGGTCAAACTTTCCGGTCGGTCACCCAGCCTAGCACTACTCCACTCCCAGCACACTTAACTTCCTCATTCCATCTCTCCCACCTCACGTGAAGGACCATTATACCTTGTTGTCAGGACTAGTGTATCAATCCTATTAACTCATATCAATATGTCAACCGTTTTTATTTTTTGAAATTACGAACAACTATTTAAGTAAACAATAATAAATAAGTAATAATAATATTTTATTCATATGAAAATAAAAAACCAATTAAATTAATATTTTATTTATTTTTTCCATTTATTCATTTAATATGACATAAATAATATCTTCAAATCTGTAAATAGAAATTTGACAAATAATATATCCATTATTATCAGAAAAATGTGAGAAATTCAAATATGACATACAAAATTACTAATTTTTTTATTTTTGAAATAATTTTTATTTCTTTTCGAATTTTAAGAATCTAAAAGAATCCAAAATGGCTTAAAGCTGTTGAAATCGAAGAGGAAATTGTTTTCTGCACGTCTTGATAGGCTGTACGTTTTTTCCTGACATCGTATGTAAAAGTTATGGCTATTTAGAAAAAAAAAATTGTCCATTTTCTTTAGTCCCGGTCTTCCTTTTCATAGAAGCATTATCATCAACTTTGGGAGTCAGCAACCTTCTCTACCACATTTGATTCTACGTGAAGAGATTGATTGTCTTTTTTTTTGCGGGTATGTGGTATGTTGTTAGTCTCCAAGATCTTGAGTTCTGGACAATTTTTTGAAACTAACATGTGGTGTTTGCACGGTTGGTTTTGATCAAAACAGATCTTTACACTGATATTATTAACTTCTCAGATCAATGTGTAAACTGAGTTTTAAGTTTGATAAAGACAACTTCACCGACACCTTTGACGTTCTGGAAATGTGGAGCAACACACACTAGCTACAATGTATGCTATTACATAATGAACTACGTTCAGTTTTTTTTTGAAATTCTCTGTTATATACTCATATATTACTGTAAACAATTTTGAAGACAAACGATGAGCTTTGAGATAGTATTTACCGAATTTCTACACCTACTCTATCTCGCCATATGCATGGAGTTGTTACTTCCGGGCTGTGCAACTCATCATGGTTGCTTTCCAATCATGAATCTTCAATTATAAATATACAAGACATGTGAGAAGTTGGTTCCCGTTTGGTAGATGATTTGATGCACGCTGTACTTCATGAGAGTATCCAACAATGGTATAACACCGGCAATCATATCCATCTAGTTACATAATGACTTTGATGGCAACTACCAGTGACTATCTCCACATTGAACATATGTCCAACCTAAGCTAGGATGATATATAAGTCAACCTCCCTCAGAAATTTTGGTATAGTTTAGGTCGAAGAAACACTCTGCATGGAAGTATGGGCCAGATTGGTGGTCCATTATGGGGTATACAACTGGGTTTGGGAAGGATCAAGAATTTAGTAACCACAAGTCCTGCGTGTTGAACTAGTGAGACAACACGTTATAGTAGTACCAAATTAAGCTACTGAGATTTGGAAGACTAACTTGAAACTAGAATGATTCGATGCTATTCGTGCAGCATCGTGAGCCGAGGCCCAACCCAGATGGCTAGCAAGTTGTTGAGAACTGCTATGCCCGCCCGCTGGAGTTCGAGTGCCAGCGGTTGCTTTGCGGGTCTGTACACACCAATTGCTTGGTGCCTGTCTAAAACCTTGATGTAGTACTTTTTTTATTCGTGCATCATCCACACAATTCCCTTTAGAAACTAACACACACAAAACACCTCTCTTCTATCCCTCTGAGTCAAAAAATACGAAGTCCAGAGAGGATATGGCTTCAACTATTTATTTTCTTCCTTTGTTTGTTAAACCATTTTTTCTTTTGTTTGGCAATTATCATCCTTCGATCATTATCCCCGAATATCATGTCTTTGATTGATCTCTCATGTCTAATCAATTATTGATACTCCCTCTGTTCGGGTTTTTAGGGCTAAATTACCAAAACGCCAAGACTTAGGTGGTTCTCCATTGGCTATGAAAAAGAATGAAACACACTAATTTAGTCTTGATGGATGCGCACAATTAAGACACTACACGACTATGCAACAATTTCACAGCGCATGCAAAGGAAAATCCACCATTTTCACACCGTATGCATGCATGGAAAACTAACCGGAGAGAAAAATCAGGACAATAAATGCATCAGTTAGCCTAATTTTTCAGAATTTCTCAAAAAACTCTATTAGCCTATAAACCGGGATGGAGAGAGTACTTAAGTTCGTGAGAACAATAATTAATGTTAGCCTCATAACGATTCGGACAGATGAAGCTGCATAAGAGTATTAGTACAGTAATATAATTTCCCGGTTGGATTTTGTGAAATTCTGGTGTCTCTCTTGTATAGCGAGGTACATCTTAGAATAAAATTCATTTTGTGTACATCGTCAAGACATACTCCATGGCACAACTTGGCAAGGCGACCCGAGTTGATATTTCTATTTGTATTGAATCGTAGTACCGTCACAACTTGGTAATTGGCATGCATGTTCATAGTCGATTGCTTACAAGCTACAACTCGCGGTCGGCAACCGGCCGGCAGACACATGGCGCATCGGTCAATGTCACGGACGGACGAAAAGGAAATCTGAGCCTAATTATCCCCTCTTACTTATCATCAGCAGCAGTCTAAATGATCTTAAAGATCCAACGCTGTCTACTGTTTAAAATAATGGGCTAATACATTAGATCCATGTGTGATTTTAGTTTTTCCATAAATTTCAAAGTCATGTGTGATTTGGTCCAGGTTGGTGGCAGCTCACATGTGAGTGAAGTGGGAGCTAAAGTTTAGTCTCACATAGAAAGTTGGAGGAGAGTTACACCATCTTATAAGGTGGAGTGGTTCACCACTTAATAAAGTGAGTGAGAAGAGAAAAACTACACGTGCGCTCCTCCTCCAACGACGCCTGCCCGCTCGTCACGAAGTGCGCACGCATCGTGGGTTGCGGGTATAGTTTGACAGACTGACCCGAACATGCGCAACGTGAGCTTGGTCCACGACGTGCCATGTGCGGGTGTCCCGAACCCATCTATATAAATGCATGTACGGCTTTCACCACATAGACACCGAATCAATTTAGGGTTTTGCCAGTCTCTCTGCTTGCGCCGCCACCATAGTCTACTCTATCCCGCTAACCGCATGATCTCAAGAAACACCGAATCAATCGACCTGACGACGGAGTACCTTGTTATATACTGATACAACAAGGTACTCTGGCGTCAGGTCTCAGAAAACGCCGATGGATCAATCGATTGATCAGCTAACCGCATGATCGATTTCGGGTTTAAGTAGTTGCATAGAAAACGTTTTATAGGAAGGAAAAAACTTCCATGCGCGTCGCTGTGTACACACATGCGCCGTTGTTGGTGCACGAAACAGACGTGCATTTTGGTTGATCATCACTCGTGTCATCTTTAATTTGTACCCCGTTGAGTCGTTGACCCCTCCTGCGACAAATTCTTTTCAGATACTTCTCAATGAGTGTATAAACACACCGCGATCGACGCCGAAGGTGCTGGCGAAATCGTAGGCCAAAATGGTTGGGTTGGAGAGAGATGTAGTACGATTTCTCGTTGGATCCGGTCAAATTCCTTTTCACGGTTTGAGTTGGGTCCTGTCAAATTCCTTTTCATGGTTTGATATTTTTCCCCCTTTTCTCGGTACCCCTTTTCGTACAAGCATTAGATCATCCGCACCTTTGTACAAAGGCGGTTCAAATACCATTTTAAACCGGTTCACCACATTCTAGTGCTCCAATCCTTGTGTAAGATAGGAAAAGCTGTTGGTTCGGCTCATATCCAGTAAATAACTAAAAAAAAATATTTTAGAAAACAAATGCTCATCCGTGTGAGGAGAGGAAAGGGCGTTTCTTTAAAATGTCTCGTGAGCACAGTAGCAACACATACTGGCTATAATCTATATAGGCTATTCATATATAATCAACTATGTTCAATGTTCTCTTATACATTACCGGGGAATCGTATCCATCTAGCTACATATTTGTGTCCACACACATCTTACAGTACGATTTTGTGCATTTATATTTTCAAATTTTATGTCATCTCAAAGCTATATGGGGACTGCATCACACCCAAGTGTGGCTGAAAATATGGAGATCGCATCACACCCAAATGTGGCTGAAGAAAAGGACAGAGCCAAATTACTCCAACTCACTTTGATGGCTACCACCAATGCTTATCCGCATACTAAATATATGTCCAACCTAAACTGGGATGATATATAAGTTAACGTCTGTGATAACACTTTGGTATGGTTTAGTTCGACAAAACAGCATGCATGGTAGTATGCACCAACTTGGCGGCCAAATGGGGGTATACAACTAGGCTTGGGAAGAATCAAGAATTTAGTTACCATTAATCATGCAAGTTGAGTTAGCTAGATTTCCCGATGTGGTAGTATTAGGATCTGCTATTGATTTACTCGAGGGTAGAATGCTATTTTATTTTAATGTATGATAGTTCTTTTTGGCCCCATTCTCCTCTCCCAATGGCGATGTCCATTTGTCTCGCTCGAGGAAGGTGACCACGAGGCCCTATTTGCAATTTGACGCACAAGGGGCATGTATGTGCAGAGAGACAGCCCTACAAGATTTACCGAAGACTGTCTAGACGAGGCACCATGCGTTTAGGGGACATTATTCCCTAGGGATGCGGCATGTTTCCGCAGCCCTACGGCAAAGTCCACATGATTAGGAGAGCATGGCTTACTGGGAAGGTGGTTGGCCATCCAAGAGGAATGGTAGCAACTTCATTTAGATCTGAACCAAGACAATACAATGTAATTTTAAGAGCTATACTCCATCAATTATCAAATTTGGCTGGTGCTTGGGCCTTTGCTATGAGAAACATGCGAAGCAATATTGCGCTCTATGGATCTTGGAGCTAACTCCGATAGTGATTTCTATGAAACCAAGCACATATAGCTATGGAAATGGAATATAAATATCACAACACGGCCCACTTAAAAAAATGTGACTCGGGGGTTAGAAGGGGCTCTCCAAGCAATTCAATGGAAGATTTTTAGGTGTGTTTAATGAGAGAGCGAGCGCTCGCACTCGAATTCAAGATCTTGCGGGTAGGACATGTATCAACACCTCTCATCCATCCAGGCTAAGCCTCGGTTTCACTCGGACCAAATTTGATTTTCTTTTGGTACTGCCAGGCATCAAATTGTAGGTGCATGAGCATAACTTGGTAATTAGCTATTGAAATATATTGCCTAGCTTTTTTGATCAGTTCTGGCTGTTGGTTGCGTTGGCTAGTGCATGCAATTCAATATGGTATCAGAGCAGGAGATCCTAGGATCAAATCCTAACCAACGCAAGAATTAAAAACAAATATTGCGGCTTTCCAAAACATACGTCACAATAGGCCAAAATACGAAAGACGTACGGTGAGTGTTGAAATATATTGCCTAGCCCTTTCCATTAGTTCGGACTGTTGGTTGCGTTGTGCATGCAATTCAATATTAGCTTCCATTGCTACTTCCTTACAAGCTACAATCTGTGATCAGAGCAAACAATTTAAGCACCCGTGATGAGCCTAATTGTACATTGCCTTATCATAGAAATTTTAACATCCAATTTAACCTATTTTTTATACTCATTCACGTAGGGTTGTGAGACTTTTTCTTGTGTTTTTTCTGTTTTCCATTCAAATGATTATTCATACAGTTTTTCTCTGTTTCCCAATCTCATGTTTTGCACCTTCAATCCTATTAAATCACTATGTTTTTCTTATCCATGTGTTTTGTAATTTCTGATCCAAAGAATCCGTAAAATATGTGCGGTACATAGTTCAATCACGCTCAGGAATATCGTTCGGAAACCACTGCCAGTTCTGAACCCTCGCTCGCTGCTAGTCCTCCCCGACTGTGTATCATCTGACTAAGGTCCAACTAACACTGGCCTACCTCCATCGTGCGTCTCTCTCTGGGCGCGGTCCACAACCACCAGCTCTAGCATGACGCGACGAACTGTGAGAGCCGTGCATGGACGCAATGCACACATGCTAAACAATTAGCCAGTCTTCTGGAGTGAGTAGCTTGGACGTTCTGGAAGCACGGTAGAATACATACTTGCTACTACTGGAACGTATACTATTCACGTTCCGTATCCTCTTATACTCCCTCCATTTTAAGATATAAGATGTTTTAGCTTTGTAAAAGGACTGTATCTAGACATCCTTTAGTGTAGATTCATTTAGGTTTGGAGAACCTACACACTAAATGGTCTAGATACCCACCTTTCACAAAGCTAAAACATCTATATTTTGAAATGGAGGGAGTATATTACTACAAACAATTGTGGCAAACATTGGAACGGCTTTGAGATATTATTTTTTCCGAATTTGGTCGTTACCTGGTTGTGCAACTCATCATGCTTGCTTTCCCAGTCTTGTATTTTTCAATTATATATTAGATATGCGAGAAGCTAGTTCCGAGTTGGTAGATGATATAATGCACGGTATATTACTTGAGAGTATTCAATAACGGTGCACCCTATCTTCTTGAGTTCGGTGGCGATCACCAATGCATATCCACATATTAAAGGCACATCCAACCAAAACTGGGGTGATACATATATAGTTAGCCTCCACAAGAACACTTTGGTATAGTTTATGTCGAAGGAACACCGTGCATGGCAGTATGCACCAAATTGTTAGCCAATTGGGAGCATAGGCCCGGGCTTGGGAAGGATCGAGAATTAAGTTACCACTACTCGTGTGATTTAAGCTAGTCAAACTAACCATTGTGGTAGTATTGGAATCCACCGCAGATTTACACGAGGGTAGAATGGTCTTTTAAGGTACAAAAATTGGTTGTCTTGGCTCCATTCTCCTGTATGGATGGAGATGTCTGTTTGTCTCGCTCGATGGGCGGCGACCACATTGCTCCATTGGCTATTTGATGCACCGGGACAATATTTACCGGAGACCGGCTGGACGAGGCATCACGCGTTAGGGGGATAATATTCACAATTTTCAATTTTCAATTTCATTTCGTAACTTTTTTTGTTACTCTATCTGAGTTTGATGGCGATCACCAATGTCTATCCGCATATTTTAAAGACACAACCAACCTACACTAGGTTGATATATCTCCACAAGAACACTTTGGTATAGTTTAGGTCCAAGGAACACTCTGCATGGCAGTATGCGCCAAATTGGTGCCCAATTGGGGGTATAGGTCTGGGCTTGGGAAGGATCGAGAATTTAGTTACCACTACTCATGTGATTTAAGTTAGTCAAACTAACCACTCTGGTAGTATTGGAATCCACCACAGATTTACAAGGTGCTAGAATGGTCTTTTAAGGTAAAAAATTGGTTTTTCTTGGCTCCATTCTCCTGTCCGGATGGAGATGTCCATTTGTCTCGCTCGATGGGCGGCGACCACATTGCTCGATTGGCTATTTGATGTACCGGGACAATATTCACCGGAGGCCTGCTGGACGAGGCATCACGCGTTAGAGCAAGTTCAATAATATAGCCGGTTGTTGACTATAAGCAAGTGACACGTCGTCTATAGTCAGCTATATAGTCAATATGTATAATAGTTGACTATAAAAGTGTACTAGTTAATCAATATGTAGGCCACTTGTCACTCTCATAAAGTGTCTAGGGAGAGACATCATAAAGGACGAGACGGCAAGCATCCAGGGCAGTTTTAAGGGCTTGCCAGCTACGCTCTTACCAAAGAAGAGAAGGAAATCTTTTTTGAAGTCATTTTCAGTATCAAGGTCCTGTCTGGCTTCTCGTCGAATATAAAGGGAATAGTAAATATGAAAGAGAAAAAATTTCAAAACCTAAAGTCTCATGACTTCCATATGCTTATGACGCAATTGCTTCCGGTTGCATTGAGGGGAATTCTACCAGAAAATGTTCAACTAGCCATTGTGAAGGTATGTGCATTCCTCAATGCAATTTCTCAGAAGGTAATCGATCGAGAAAGTCTATCAGGATTACAGATTGATGTGGTCCAATGTCTGGTCAGCTTCGAGTTGTTGTTCCCGCCATCCTTCTTCAATATTATGACGTACCTCCTAGTTCACCTAGTCGAAGAGATTAGAATTCTCGGTCCTGTGTTTCCACACAATATGTTCCCCTTCGAGAGGTTCATGGGAGTCTTAAAGAAATATGTTCATAACCGTGCTAGGCCATAAGGAAGCATCTCCAAGGGCTATGGAACAGAGGAGGTCATTGAGTTTTGTGTTGACTTTCTTCCTGACCTTAAGCCGATTGGTGTTCCTAAATCTCGGTATGAGGGGAGGATGACTGGAAAAGGCACACTAGGAAGGAAATCAATGGTATGTAGGGACGGGCATTCTTTCACTCAAGCACACTACACGGTTCTACACAATATCACCGTGGTGGCTCCGTATATCGAGAAACACAAGAATATTCTACGCTCCGAAAACCCGGGGAAGCCTGAAACCTTGCTTAAAGAAGAACACGGGAAGTATTTTGGCAATTGGTTGCAGACACACCTCATGAATAACACCACTGTTCGAGATGAGTTGTACTCATTGGCCAGGTTACCATCTTCGACTATATGTACTTTCCAAGGGTACGAGATAAATGGGAATACATTTTACACGATCGCCCAAGATAAAAAGAGCACCAACCAAAACAGAGGTGTCCGCTTTGATACAACAGATGACAATGGGCAGATTGACACATATTATGGGTACATAGAGGAGATATGGGAACTTGACTATGGACCTACTTTTAAGGTCCCTTTGTTTCGGTGCAAATGGGTCAAGCTGACAGGAGGCGGGGTACATGTAGACGAAAAGTACGGCATGACAACAGTGGATCTCAACAATCTTGCGTACATGGATGAACCATTCGTCCTAGCCAACGATGTGGCTCAGGTTTTCTATGTGAAGGACATGTCTACCAAACCGAGAAAAAGGAAAGATAAGCAAAAGAGTACAGAATACGATGAGCCAAAGCGCCACATAGTTCTTTCAGGAAAAAGAAACATCGTGAGAGTGGATGATAAGACAGACATGTCAGAAGATTACAATAAGTTTCATGAAATTCCGCCCTTCAAAGTGAAAACTGACCCAAGCATCCTGTTAAATGATGAAGATTCTCCATGGCTACGGTGCAGAAGAAAACCACAACACTAGATGTTGGTGATGCGTAATAATGTATTAAACCTTTTATTTGAGACATAAATCTATGTAATTAAACCTTTTATTTGAGACATAAATCTATGTAATGTATTAAACCTTTTATTTGAGACAGAGGTGGGAACCGGTGGAAAGCGCGGGAACACAGTGGCGCGGGAAACTTTCATCCCGGGTGGGGGCTCAAACCGGGACAAAAGATGGGGGGGGCTTATCTGGGAGAGGCTTATCTGGGAGGGCCTTATCTAGGGGGTGGCTAACCTTTAGTACCGGCTGGTGGGTGCAACCGGGACTAAAGGTGGTTTTTGTGTCATCTAACAAAACTGTCGGTGGGATAAGGACGCGTGGGTAACCTTTAGTACCGGGTGGGGGCTCAAACCGGAACTAAAGCTGTCGGTAGGATAAGGACACGTGGGTGGACGCACTGCTCGATGAGATAAAGCATGTAGCGCAGGACGCCCTGTCGGAGGAAGAAGACAAAGTAGAAGCGGCGCCGTGCCTATAAAAGGAGCATCGATACGCCATGGCAAGCAACTCAACAAGCCAACATGGATGGAGAGTTTCATCCCCATGGATGGAGGAAAGGGTTGGGAAATCTCCCGTGGCGGAACTTCTCGAAGATGCCCTTGGTGCACACGCCCTATGGCATCTTCGGAAGTTCCGCCTCGGAAAATATTTTCCTGCTAGCCCGTGAAAGACTCCATCTCCGCCTCCCTGGGGATAGAGGTATGGTGGAAGCCATAGGATAGAGTGGAGAGAGGCGACAGATATGAGTGTAGATGTGCTATGGCAACGACCAAGCCAACATGGATGGAGAGTTTCATCCCCATGGATGGAGGAAAGGGTTGGGAAATCTCCCGTGGCGGAATTTCTCGAAGATGCCCTTGGTGCACACGCCCTATGGTATCTTCGGAAGTTCCGCCTCGGAAAATATTTTCCTGCTAGCCCGTGAAAGACTCCATCTCCGCCTCCCTGGGGTTAGAGGTATGGTGAAAGCCATGGGATAGAGTGGAGAGAGGCGGCAGATATGAGTCTAGATGTGCTATGGCAACAACCAAGCCTAAACCCTAAACCCTAAACCCTAAAGGGGCTACCCTCGTACGGAGAAAGCTGCAGGGGTAGACGATCCGAGGCCCCCGGTCTAGGGTTTCGCCGGAGGAAGACCACCGGAGCGTCGGAATCACATGAAAATGGCAAAATGGTTAATAGTTTGACTAGTTAGAATAATTATTTTATAAAACAGAAAATGGATTTGAATCTCTGATTCAAATTCAAGCACTTTTTATGTTAAAAATATGCAAAATATAATAGTTAATGCATTTTTAAATTGGAAATGGCAAAATGGTTATTACTTTTACTAGTTAGAATAATTATTTTATAAAACAGAAAATAGATTTGGATTACTTATTCAAATTCAAAAAAAATTCATGTTGAAAATTTTCTCAAATTCATAAGTATGCAAAAACTATATAATTCAAATGCTTAAAAAATCTAATAGTTACAAATTGTAATATTTGAAAAAACAGGCGCCAACTTAGGCCCAGCGCGCGCAAATTTGGGCCTTTAGTCCCGGCCCAGAACTCCATCCGGGACTAAAGCCTCTGCAGGCGAAAAGGCATCCAAAGCCTTTGGTCCCGGTGCGTGGCTGGAACCGGGACTAAAGAGGGGGTCTTTAGTCCCGGTTCCAGCCACGCACCGGGACTAAAGGGTGTGGGGGTATTTATTGTGCCGCCTTCTTCCCCGGTCGAATCCATCGACCGGAGCGAGGAGCTAGCACTACGCCGCCAGGCTGCCGAAATTTTTACCTCGCTACCTCGCCGCCTGTCCGCGTACCCCGTGCGTCGTGTTGCCGCGTCGCGCCGTCGCCTCTCGAGACGCGCGCTCGTTCGCCCCGCTGCTGGGAGGTAATCCCTCCCCCCACCGCGCGCTCTGCCTCCTCTCCGTTGCCGGCCCCAGCGAGCCCCGCGCGCTGCCTCCATCCCCCCAGCGAGGCCGGGCGGCGCCCCGCGACCGGTGAGCCCGGGCGAGCCCCAGCGAGCCCGCTCTGCCTCCTTTCTTGTATTTTTTATTTGTATATTAATTAATTAAGAATTATTACTAGTAATAGATAGAATTATTACTAGTATTTCTAGTGTATGTTTTTTGTATTACTAGTATCTTTTTTGTAATAGATAGATAGAATTATTACTTCTATTACTAGTATTACTAGTATGTTTTTTGTAATAGATAGATAGAATTATTACTAGTATTTTTTGTATCTTTTTTATATTTCTAGTGTATGTTTTTTTTATTAATTTCTAGTATAGTATATATTAATTTCTAGTATATAGTATATATTTCTAGTATAGTATATATTAATTTCTAGTGTATGTTTTTTTATTTCTTGTATCTTTTTTATATTGTAATATTTATTACTAGTATATAAATATAGTATATATATATATGTTTGTGTATATATATTTATTACTAGTAATAATATATATAGTAGTAATATTATATAGTATGTAGTATTATAGTGTCGATTGAGACAGACAAGCATCAGTGCTAAATAAAGATAAGCTAAAGAAATAACTACCCTAAGTCCGGTAGTGCTCGTGGGCCCCCGGACTTAGGGTTAGGGTGGTCGTGCTCGCGGGCCACCGGACTTAGGGTTAGGGTGGTAGTGCTCGCGGGCCCCCAGACTTAGGGTTAGGGTGGTGGTGCTCGCGGGCCCCCAGAGATAGGGTTAGGGTGGTGGTGCTCGTGGGCCGCCCGGACTTAGGGTTAGGGTTAGGGCATCACTAGATCTTTGCTATTGTTTAGTATTATTGTAGCAAATTGCGTGTTCATATTATTGTTTAGTGTTATTTTATGCAGCAATATTGAATGAAAAATGTTATTGTGTGCATTTTGTAGAAACTATGGATCCAATCCAGAGAGACCTAGCACAGGAAGAAATTCTCGAGGATATGATCAACGACACCCCCCATGTTGATCCACCCGAATCTCTGTTGATTTATCTGAACCCCTCCGGTGAGGGAGAGGAGGTCGACCGAAATGATCAAGGAGAAGTCGACGGCTCCGGTGGTGGAGAAGCCGATGGCTCCGGTGGTGGAGAAGCCGACGACGAGGTATATATATGAAGTCTGTTGATCAGTAGATGCATTAACTGAGTTGTATATATATATATAAATTGACGAATGTTTCTTCTCTTAGGCCTCCACATCGAGCAAAAAATATTCCAAACGAGGCCTGGCCAAAAAGTTGGACGCATCTACGCGTTATACAATTACGGGGTATCACCACGGGGTGAACCGGTGGAACCCGAAAAGGCTAAAACTGTATTTAAACAACAATGCAGAGTTATGGTTAGGGATCGCATCCCGATCATCGTTCGAGAGTGGAATAAGACCAAAGGGGCAAAAGAGGGTGAGTATGTCTCCGACAGGTGCAAAGAGGATCTTTGGAATGACCTCATGACACATTTCACCCTGCCAGAATGTGAGGATGATGCCGACACAGCTGCATTGAGGAAGAAAGTCAAGCAGTGGACTCTTACGAAGATGGCCGAACTATTCAAGAACTGGAAGAAAGCATTATGGCAAAAGTATGAGAAGACGAAGAAGACTCCTAAATTTGAATGCTATGTAACGAAGCAGCAGGCTAACTGGGATGCATTTGTGAAGTACGAGGAGTCACAACCTGCTATGGAAATGTCAGAAAAAAACAAGAAAAATGTTGCGATGAAGAAATATCACCATCACCTGGGGCTAGGGGGCTACACGGCTGCCATGCCAAAGTGGAATGCTAAAGAGAATGAGCTGCTTGCTAAAGGGATCACTCCAGAACCAATACGCGAAGAATGGGATCTGAGGGCAAGGAATTGGTTCCTTGGGCATGGGAGTGAGTATGACGAAAGTACAGGGGACCTTATTTGCAGTGACGGGATTAGGATACCCGGGGCTACATGGCAGAAAGTGGTGAAGGAGATTAAAGCGGGGACAACAAAGTTCCGTCCCGATAGAGAGAAAGACTTGCTGACAAAGGTCCTCGGGAATGACGAACGCGGAGGACGTGTACGAGGCCTTGGCCCTAGTTATACGTGGGAGATGGGGTTTCCCAAAGACAGAGATACTTATAGGAGCCGAGAGAGAGCAAAGAGGCGACGGTAGGAGGAGGAGGGAGACAAGTTCACCAAGTTGATAGGAACACTTCGAATGCATCAGCAACAGATTGACAAACTTCGAGGAGCAGCACGCCTGCAAGATCCTGTACTCAATATTACCGCCGTCCCATCTCAGCGGAAAAGCAGTGTGGCTGAATCGGAGGTCCCTTCTGACGATGCACGTATGGTAGATGGCGGTCCCGGCTACCCCGTGGATGGAATCAAGGAGTAGGCATCTTGTGAGCTCCATCAGAAGGTGAAGAACCTATCCATCAAGGTGGCGGTCGGATGTGCTTTACCTTGTCCACCTGGCGCACGCTGGCATGGCCGTGAGATTCCAGTTGGCTATGCTAAAGTTGGTGTGGATGAAATCGCAATGGGGTGGGTCTCAATGGAGCTTGACATCCCTGGACCTGAAGGTGAGAGGACACTCGGAGAAGTACTGGGTGGTATCATTCTATGGGACAAGAACAACATCAAGCTTCCAGGCTGGACGCTAAAGCCAACACCGCCTCCGAGTGGTCGCATGTCACCTTCACCTTTATCACCTCCAAGAAGCCCACCCCATGACTACGACCACCACAGCCCGAGTCCATCTCGATCTCCGCCGCAGCCTCCGATTAGTACTAAACGACGCAGGAGCCCAAAACGACAAATGTCGCCCCTCCCAAGAGTACCTCATAAGAATCTTCCTATCAGACCTTACGATCATACTGACGAGGAAACCGACATGATCGTAAAGGCCGAATGTGTTGCGCAGCTTCAAAAGAAGAAACCCGAGCCCGCCCCGGTATACACCGAGAAGCAAAAAGCGTATGCACTTTCTTTTCTGAACACAAAATCGCAATATGACTTGCACCATAAGCCAGATGACTATCGACGCACACTTCAGAAGGAAGTGAAGAAGAGCAAATCAAGTAGAAGTGCAAGCGGGAGCAAATCATCAAGTCAAAGTGCAACCGGGAAAAGAAAGGACGTCCCCCAGCTCGGGGAACAGGCCAAAAAATCGACCCCACCCCTCAAGGTGGTATCCTATGACACTCCCCAGCAGGACATGGAAGAAGCTAAGAAGCTTGCGGCCGCTATGAATGTGACTGTTGAGGAATTGCTAGGTTCCCAGGACGACAAGTTACCCAAGGCTCAGGTAGTCCCTACATATGTCCCAGGGAAGCCTCTGGTCAGCTTTGAGCAGTTCCAACAACTGCCAACACAAATGCGAAGTTTACATAAATGGTACTTGAAAGCCGTAAAGGAGGAGAGAATAATGATCGTGACGAAAGTCCCACATGACTACTACTTCCGAGAAGAAGAGGTCCATGTTCAGTTTCCAGAACTCTTCCAGTTATACACTTTCGACGCCCTCGACAAAAGTCTTATGAGTTGCTATTGTCTGTAAGTTGTTGAATTCATTGTCTATATATAAGCTGTTCATTTGTTTCAGTTGTTCAGTTCATTGCATGTAATTATCCTCATTATATCCTTTTGTACTCTATTATTATGCAGAATGAAGATCATGGAATGTAAAAGAAGGTCAATCTTCAGTGTTGGGTTCATTGACCCAGATAAAATACATTGTCGGACGCTAAAGGAAAAACCCGAGGACATACAGGAAAACCTTCTAAGGTTTCTAACGGAGCAAAATTTCTGTGACCACATACTGTTTCCTTACAATTTCGCGTGAGTGTCTTACTCTATTGTACACATTCTCTTTTGCTTACTCGATGTTAAGTGTAATTGATGAGTTACTGATGTATATATAAACATGTACAGTTTCCATTGGATTCTCATGGACATTCAACTTGATAAGGGAAGAGCTGAAGTCATGGACCCATTAAAGAGACCCCTGGAACAGTTTAGTGACATGCAGGACATGCTCCAGAGGTAATTTTCGCGCTATAGCGGTCTCTTTCGTTGATTTCCTGAGATATCACGTAATAAATAACTCATTCATTTTCTTTACCGGGTAGGGTTTGGAACCAGTTCAAGAGTGCGGTTACGGGTGACTTTACTGAGAAGCTGACGTTTAAGCCGGTCTCGGTAAGTAGTAGGCGCATCTTTTTACTTCTAGTTTCAATACAATTATGATGCTGGATTATTATTTTGATTGAATTCTATTCTCGTAAAGTGCGCGAGGCAGCCACAGGGGATGAATCTATGTGGATTCTATGTTTGCGAATTCATTTGCACGTTTACCAGTGAGCTGAATGATTATAGAGTCGATGTAAGCAATACATTCATAACATTATTTTTATTACCGTCACTTTTTGTTATCATGATTGATATTCATATTGATCTCCTTTTCTTATATAGTTCGAGAAAATGCGGGATCAGCTCCTACCACAGCAACGCGTAGTAGCAATTGCTGAAGAACTGGCAGGATTCTTGATGAACGAGATGATAGATGACGCCGGAGAATTTAGTGTGAATAGGCGCCGATGATCCCCGACCGTGTAATTAAATAGACGGGCTCTAGTCCCGATAATTGTGATCTCCATGTGTAACTATCATGTATATATTTGTATGCTCGATCTTAAGAGAAGTTATCTTATGTATGCACGAACATGTACGGTATGTGGTAGCGTAGAAAACTATTTTGAAATAAAAAAAGAATACAAATTAAATTCTCTACCGCGGCAGAGAAAGTGCCTAAAATTCTGCCGCGGTAGAGAACCATTTGTTCCGGTTCGTAATACGAACCGGGACTAATGGGAGGCACCCAGCGCCCGCAGAGACAGCCACGTGGATGCCCATTGGTCCCGGCTGGTAAGAGGGCCGGGACTAATGGGTGGGCCTTGAGTCCCGTCCCTCCAGTCCCGGTACCAGGACCGGGACTAAAGCCCCTTACGGGCCGGGACTAGAGGCCCGTTTTCCACTAGTGTTTGTCTTCAACTATTCCTTACATCTATTATATACTAAAAACAATATAATAGTGTTTTTCGAGGCACCATGTTGAATCACAGCATCCGAATTATTTCTGCTATTAGATCTTAAATTTACGACTGAGATCTTATTAGAGGTTAATAGTTACGTAGTTTTGTAATCACTTTTGACACGTTCAATCTAATCAGGTTTGACACGTTAAATATATAGAATATGGAAGGGACTTCCGTAACCAGTGATACGTCAAAAATCCATCAACTTGGGTTGATGTTATTTTTTAAATCATATTAGCGTGGCAACACGTATATACCTTGGACTCTATTATAGGGCTGGAACTTTTGTACGTACGAGGCAAGACATAACTCAGATGTTTTTTTTTTAAAATCACATTAGGCTGGCAAGGCAGCATCACTCTAGGACTCTACCGTCTCCACACAAAAAAATGGAAAAAATAGCTCATATCGTTGTCACTATTACAGTACATGTATGCAGATAAAACATCAGCAACCCGTGGTAGAATACGGCGATGAGATCTCCTTCTGCAGGACAATTGACAAGAGGTGCTAGGATGAAAACAATGCATGATGCACATATGCAGCGGAGCGAGATAGATATTCATGCAGGTACAAGTTAATTGTTCCGTTGATTTTTTTATTGGCAGGGAGAATCGCCGTTATCTTTAGAAAGTAATTTCTCTTTGAATAATCTTCTCCATTGCCCATAAGACCAAATACATTCTAATATTGAAGACGTGTGTATTACATAGCTACTATTGTACATACATGACAAGAGAAAAATACTTCTGGTGCTTATTCTATAACTATTCAAACAGACAAAAAATATTGTTAAAGCTCGAACGGAACAATCAAAACAAATATTACAATTATAGATTTATATACAAGATTTGTAATTATATTTTAAGTGATGTTTAATTAGTCAGGATTTGCATGCATAGTGGAAAATTTGGAGAACCCGAGGGACTACAAATCTAGAGCAAAAAAGGGTGTTGGCATTGATTGGGAATCATCGTAACATGATGTTTTTAAGGATCACGTTGAATTGATATATGTACTAAGATATAAATGCATGTATTCGATTTGTATTGATGCATAAAAGGGTAGTGGTGTTAGAATAAAAGTAAGAAAAAATGCCACAAGTGATGTTTTTTATTAAACCTATTGATCTCTCACACCTTATTACAGAAAGACATCAATATATATATCGTTTAATTGTGCACACCATCATCATGCTATCAATCTTTTATAGCATTATTATACTTAAATATCATCAAACAAGAAATGGCTAATTGATCTTAGAAACTTACATGGACATCACGGGGCAATAAAGTCTTATTTAGGCATTAGGAGATATGTGTTGTTAAATCTAAATCGATCTAATATAACTTGGGGTTTAAAAAGTACATCATATATTGCAATAGAAAGTTAATTATATTTTCATACCAAAGATACCATGTAAAAAAGAAGCATAATGTGCACTTCTTTTATGGCAACATTAATTAATACCAAACAAATTAAAGAAGTTTCCCTAAAAAGGATATTTTACTTATCATAATACTTATTATGACTATAAAACTTCTAAATCATCATAGAGTAGTATAAGTTCTATAGTGCCATGCAAATATTTTTAGGCACTTTGAGACATTGGCCACCATGCTAGTTAATATATAAGTATATAATAGAGAATTTCAAAAACAAAACTGAACATAGTTGATTATGTAATAGTATACATTATAGCCAGTATATGTTGCTACCGTGTTCCAGAACGTCTAAGACATCGCTGAAGTTGTCTTTACCAAACTTGAAAAATTCAGTTTACACATTGACCGGGAAGTTAATAATATCAGTGTAAGGATCTATTTTGCGCAAAACCAACCGAGCAAACACCACAAGTTAGTTTCAAAAGATTGTTTAGATCTCAAGATCTTGGAGATTAACAACATACCATGTACGTAGAACCAAATCTACATGGAATTAAAGAAAATGAATGTCTTCACGTAGAATCAAATGTGGTAGAGAAGGTTGTTGCCTCCCAAAGTTGATCATAACGCTTCTATGAAGAGGGAGACCGTGAAAAAAGAAGGTGCTCCAAGATTATTATACATATGCATACACGTATTGATTCAGACAAATTTTTTAGGCTATATGGGCTTTCTGGGCTACAATTGTTCGTTAATTATTTTTGAAAGACCATCATATATACACTTGATTACAAAGATGTATCGAACAATCTCAACCATCCTTGTGTTTAAGTTTGGCTGAGTTTGCAAGGAGGGGTTGTACTGGAGCAAACGACCAGATTTTAATGGGAGCTCCAAGCTCATGAGATCTCAGACTGTCATGGCAGCTCCAAACTCGTGAGATCATGCGGGTGCTTGAATTCAAAATATTGAACTACACTAGGCGATGCTTGAGTGAAATTCTTCATCGTTTCCACGTGCTCGAAGCCGAACCATACAGGATATGTGGAAGATGGCTCAGCAATGGATCCTCACATGACGAGAGGATTTTACACGCAATTAACTAGGCTATGAGGTTCACTTTGTAAAATGTACCAGCAGTCTAACATGTTTTTTTTGCGAAAATACCATGTTGTCAGATCTGGAACCCTTGTTTTGGATCCAAAAGCCCACGATCCATAGGTGCAGCTGGTGTATAGATTGGTTTGTTTCACGATACACTAGACCATGATGGCGCGCGTTGCCACGTCCGTCTATTTTTTTTATAAAATCTTTGAAATTTTTAAAAATAGAGGTATAAAGTTGGCGTTCAAATTTTCCAAGCAGTACACAACTTGATTGGTCATTTCTCATTGTCGGTGTCAACAAACAAATAAATGGTAGTAGAAAGAAAAAACTGGCAAGCCAATATTTTGATTAAACCGAGAGCGGACAAATCCATCAGTCTGTATGGACGGGATTTCTCATTCTTCAGAAGCAAACAAAATCCTTGAAACTATAATAACTAAACAGTAAAAGGTACAGTTGAGACAAAAATAAAACTATCAGTCAACCATAAAATAATATACCTAGATGAGAAATAAATTATTTCATTCAGGAACTTATCGCTTCATTAGCATCCAGCTATCGACATAACTATATGAGGTTGAGGGTGTACTAACAGACTAAGGCTGGGTTACTAAACTAAAAGAGTTATCCACTCTCTCTAAATACAATTTACACAGTTCAGATTCAATTGATCCCTTGATGGAAACATAAACTTACATGCCACTTATTTTGAACATAGCCCACTTATGAATAAGTAACACAATTCTCACAAAAAAAAGAATAAGTAACACAACAACTTCAAATCTTAAATTTATATGTGAACAAAATACATAAACTGGAACTAACTCAATGCCTAACTCAAAACCTGTATGTACCTTATATATAATTCGCATGCACACAAGGAGTAGCTAGCAGAGCTATAACAGGCGAAGTACCTACATTCTGATTATCCGTAGACAACTGTAATTAGGTTGGGTAGTAAATAAGAAGATTCCAATTTATATTGCAAAAGTCAACTGAAAACAGTTGATTGGGTTGGCAAAGCTGCTTCATTTAAGTGTGAGAGTATATAAGTAGAACAAGCGTCATCACCTGTCCAAATATTTGATTTGCAGTGAAGTTTCTATCCAGATGGTGATCCAAATATTTGATTTGCAGTGAAGTTTCTATCCAGATGGTGATCCAAATATTTGATTTGCAGTGAAGTTTCTATCCAGATGGCGAACATTATGCTTACGGATGAAGCGACTGATCTGTAGAGAGTGAATTAATGGTTAGCATTTTCAAGGATAAGTAAACCTATACATCAAAAAATGGCTTTAATAACACATGTGCACCAAGTGGGCATCTAATAAACCTTCTAGTAACCCACTGACAAGTCTTTAACTGGTTGTTGAAAAATGCTTTCGGGAATCATTCTGCACTACTTCGTCAAAAATAAACAGTGTGGATGATACATGGCAAACTAACAACTGAACCCCAGAACTGAAAACAATAGTAAAAGAAATGAAAGAACGCAGAAGATAATTAGTACTAATATGGACACAACAGTTGCAATTGAAAATAACCTTTTGTAGTGAACACAGAGCAACAATTCTTGGACCGATGTTTATCAAATTTGTCAATCTAAGTCAAAGGTCAATGAGAGCAAGCACCTTCATATAAGCACCGACATCTTACAAAAATCCAAGTGGTATGCAGCATTCCAAACATGTAACCATATCGTACATGTGGTATCCATACAGAATCAAGAGACGGTGTATAAACGTTTCAGCAACTTGACAAAAAAAATTGCCGATGGGGATAAAGAGGACTGCAGTTATAACGACACATACAACCTTCAGAGAAGATACAGTCAAGAGGTTACTTTGGGACTGTCATAAAATAAATATGAAGCGTCTTTCCTTTGGTACAGTTTCTCACAGAAAAGATAGTTGGATTATTGACATGTAAGCATACAAAAGGTATCGTAGAATTGTCCAAGAAACTTTTGGAACCAGCAATACGTACAGAAAATTTATTAGCATAAGAGGAATAAGAACAAGTCTCTTGCCCTTCCGTGAAACAATCTTATAGCTGGCCTTTTGATTGGTGAAAAGGTAAAAGAAACTATCAGATCCACGGTAACTCGGTGGTTCCAGTCTATAGTAATCTGCCTGTCAGAATAAAAAAATTGAAGATACAAAGCACAGGAGGTAATTTTTTTAACCATAATAGAGGAGAATTAGAGACCATCGGCACCTAGAAAATAAAGGTGTGCAGCCAGGGCCAGTGAGGCAGCGCTGTATCTTGAGTTGGCAAGCCACAACATCTACCTACTCGTGATCCTCCTTTGCATTCTCAAGCCACCGTCAGCGATGCCTCTTGCTCCTCCTCCTTGTTGCTCGGTGTCAAGAAGAAGGCCAGGAAGCGGGTGGGCTTCTCAGCTTCTCTATTGGCCGGCTACCAAACGAAAAAACCATGGATGTGAGAGAAACCATCGGGGGAAAGGGGGATTGAACGTGAAAACCGAATCCATAAAATTTTTGTGGTACATATCTTGTTACCGAGATGGCAGTATAGAAGTCATGGCCGCACTGCAGCCTCACTGAGATCTCCCCCACACCAGGAGTGCCTCAGCCTATTGAACATCGGACGAGCCGTGCACAACCTCATGGATGCATGGAGCTCCCATCACACCAATTTCCTGACTGCCTCGCCATCAACCTTAGTGAGATCTAGGGTGTTAGCGTATCAACCCCATCATCCCGTGAGGGAAGGAGGGAGGGCCAAACGATATGAGGAGACGAAGCATATATGGGCATGAAGTAGGATGGCGATTAAGTATTGTTCCTCCATTAATTCCTGACGAAATGCGCACATCAGTGCCTGGTTCAATATCGGATTCAATCGCCCACGCCGCAGTGACTCCTGGCCTCTCCCTGCCGCATCAGGTGCGGTGGAATCCATCGGCGTGCGAGGAGACCTGGATCTCCTCCCCTGCATCGCATTTTTTCCTTTAGTTGGACGATGCCTGCACGCGTAGTACTTCCTGGAGAACATGTAAAGTAAAGGCCCATAACTAATTGCACGGCCCGACAAACCTGACGAGGCCCGACTCTACCTGCGGCAGCAGCCCAGCGACGGAGATGGACCTCCTCCAGGCGATAAACGAAGGAAAGATCGCTATTAGCGACGTTTCGGGAATAAGGCGATGGCTACACACCCTTAGATGGTTAGATCGGACGGTCCAAAGTCTCTAAGCACTATGGAGGCTCCTAACTAGGCAAGTTATACTGTTTCTTAATAATTCTCCGGAGAGTGGACAGTGTCGAGCGAGGGTTCAAAATTGGAAGAGTTTCCGTAAGTATTCCAGAGTCTGATTCGACCATGTGGCATGGATACTTAACTAGGTAGTATGTCTTGACGGATGTATACAAAATGGATATAATTCTATGGAGTACCTCATTATACAAGAGATGACACGACAAAATTTCACGGAATCCAACTAGAAAATTATATTACTCCTTCCGACCCAAAATAGTTGACTCGGATTTGTCTAGAATCGAATGTATCTGGACTTGTTTTACTACTAGATAGTAGTACATCCGAATCTGGACAAAACCAAGTCAACTAATTTGAATCGGAGGAAGTACTAATATTACTCCAAATCATTATGAGGCCAGCGTTAATTATTGTTATCACTAGCTTAAGTATCAATAAATGATGCAACATGAGAGATCAATGAAAGACGGGATATTCAGGGATGATGATTGAAGGATGATATTGCCAAAAAATAGAGAAAAAATGGTCCAAAAACAAAGTAACAACACAATAAATAGTTGAAGCAATATCTTCTCTGGACTTCGTATTTTTCGACTCATAGGGAAAGAAGAGATGTGCTTTGTGTCTAAGGGTTAGTTTCAAACTGGAATTGTGTGGTTGTTGCGTGAATACCATCAAGCTAGTTTTCGGTTAGTCTTCCTAACCTTTACTAGCTTGACTAATGGCTAGCTTAATTTAGTACTGCTAGGCTGTAGTTTCTCACTAGCTCTACACGCATGCCTAGTGGTAACTAAATTCTCGGTCCTTCCCAAACCCAGTTGTATACCCTTAATAGACCATCAATCTGGCTCATACTTCCATGCACGGTGTTTCTTCGACCTAAACTATACCAAACTTTCTCAGCGAGGCTAACTTATATATCATCCTATCTTAGGTTGGACATATGTTCAATATGGAGATCGGCATTGGTAGTCGCCACCAGTCATTATGTAACTAGACGTATATGATTGCCAGTGTTACGCCATTGTTGGGTACTCTCACGAAGTATATCGGTATCAAATCATCCACCAAACATGAACCAACTTCTCACATGTCCTGTATATAAATGAAGAAATACATGATTGGAAAGCAAACACAATGAGTTGCACAACCCAGAATTAACTAAAGGATTTATGCACTAGTCAACTATCTCAAAAGACCGATCCGATGGAAAGAGACTAGACAATATATTTATATTCAACACACCTCCTCACGTCTAGGCTATTTTAGTTCTTAGCGTGAGATATGAGTACGCGTGAGCAGGGTCTCGAACTCGAGACCATAGCTCTGAGACCATAAAAGATTTATACACTAGCCATACCAAAAGACCGATCTGATAAAAAAGACTACGCAATATATTTATATTCAACAGTAACAACTTCATGCATCTCGAGAGATAGAGTAGGTGTAGAAATTCGGTAAGATAATATCTCAGAGCCCATCCTTTGTCTTTTACAAGTCTTTACAGTAATATATAAGTATATAACAGAGAATTTCAAAAATTAAAACTGAACATAGTTGATTATGTAATAGTATATATTGTAGCCAATATGTGTTGCTACCCTGTTTCCAGAATGTCGAAAACATTGGTGAAGTTGTCTTCATTAAACTTGAAAAATTCAGTTTATGCATTGACCGGGAAGTTAGTAATATCAGTGTAAGGATCTGTTTCGCCTAAAACCAACCATGCAAACACCACATGTTAATTTTAAAAGATTGTCGAGAACTTAAGATCTTGGAGACTAACAACATACCACATACATCGAACCAATCTACATGGAATTAAACAAAATCAATGTCTTCACATAGAATCAAATGTGGTAGAGAAGGTTGCTGCCTCCCGAAGTTGATCCTAATGCTTCTATGAAGAGGAAGAGCGAGAAAAGGCGCTTCAAGATTATTATTCATATGGCCATGCGTTTTCTATTTATCTCCAGCATTGTCTGAATTTGGACTTGTGCTGGATATCTATGACTTATACAGATCCGCTGAGACGTCGTTGCCAGCCTTTTATCCAAGAGAAGATAAAGGATACAAATCAAAAAAAATTGTACGTATCATTGGAAAAAAAAATGGCATTTTGTCGAAAACGACCCTTGTACCCGCCCCATAGAAAAGTGTGTACTCCCTCTGTTTTAAAATATAAGATGTTTTAGCTTTCTAAAAGGAGTGTATCTAGACCTCTTTTAGTAATATTACAGTAAAAAAGGTCTAGATACGCTCATTTTAGAAACATTACACTAAAAGAGATCTAGATATACTAGTTTTAAAAAGCTACATCTTATATTTTAAAATGGAGAGATTACCCGGAAAAAAAAAGCAGCCTGCAAAATGTGCCTCTCCACATCGCGGCCACGGCCACGGGAGAAAACTCCTAGGGAGCTACCGGCTCCGCAAAACTTGCTGATTTATTGGCTTGCGTGCACCGTGTCCGTGAGCCGCTCTCATGGCTGGTCGTGGCGGGCGGGAGCTGCTGGCTGTGGACCGCGCTCAAAGAGAGGCGCGTGGTGGGGGTAGGCTAGTTTTAGTTGGGCCTGAGTAAGATGACTTGCAGTGCAGGTGTGGAGAGGGCGAGTAGCAGCAAGGGTTTAAATTAACAGCGGTTTCCGGTCGTATTCACATGCCTGATTCGACCGTGTGCCATGGATACTTTAGGTAGGTGGTGTATTCACGATATACAAGCTGGATATTGTTCTACCTCTTATACAAGAGACACCGCAATGTCACGGAATTATATTCCTACCACTATTATTCAGCTTCATCTGTCTGAACCATTACGAGTACATCGTTAAGTAATGTTCTCATGAGGTTAAAGATCAATCTTTGATGATATATAGTGTGGAGAGATCAACTGATGACAAGGTAATCAGAATAAGGGGAGGATAATTGCCAAACAAAAGCGAAAAAGTAGTCTAAAATAAAGCAAGAAAATAAATATGTGTAGCCATCTCTTCTCTTGATTTAGTATCTTTTGACTATAGGGAAACAAGAGAGGTGTGTTTGTTGTCCACGTGTTATTTTCAAATCGGTGTTGTGTGGGTGCTGTGAATCTATGAGCAAGCCGGTGTCTTGTTAGTCTGCCTAATCATTACTAGCTTCACCGACACCCAGCTTAACTTAGTACTACCCCATCGTACACTCTCACTAGGTCAAGTGGCATGACCTGTCGTAACCAAATTCTCGATCCTTCCCATACCCAATTGTATACCCCCAATAGGCCGCCGATTTGTCACATACTGCTATGGACGGTGTTTCTTCGGCTTAAACTATATTGAAGTGTTCTCATGGAGGCTAACTTATATCATCCAAGCTTAGGTTGGCAATGTCTTTAATGTGCAGATAGGCATTGGTGGTCGTCATCAAAGTCATTGAGGAAGAGTAAATTGGATTGGTCGTCATCAAAGTCATTGAGGAAGAGTAAATTGGATTCGTCCTTCTCAACCACACTTGGGTGTGATGCAATCGGCTCTGCTTTGAAATGTAATTAAATTTAAAAATATTTATGCATAAACCTAGATCATAGGATGATGTGTGGACATAAATATGTAACCGGATGGTTACGATTGTCGATGATACATCATTGTTGAAAACTCTTAAGTAGTATACCATGCATCAGATCATCTACCAAATGGGAACCAACTTCTCACATATCTAGTATATAATTGAAGAATGCAGAGATGGAAAGCATACAAGTTGAGTTGCCCAGCCCAGAAGTATCAACTCCATGCATTTCGAGATATAAAGTAGATGTACTCCCTCCGATCCAAATTAATAGACTCAGATTATCTAGATTTGGATATATGTAGTAATGTGTTAGTGTTAGATATATCTGAATTTAGACGAATCCAAGTCCTTTAATTTGGATAGGAGGAAGTATGTAGCAAATTTGGTAAAATAATATCTGAAAGCCAATCCCTTGATAAGTAATCATATTTTTTTTCGAAATGGGGATTTCCCAAGCCTCTGCATCCAGATGCACACAACCCTTTTTATTAAAGTATCAAAAGGTATTCAGAAAGTAATACAGATCACTTGACATACCTGGTTGATACATACACCAACCGTCTATCCAAAACACAAGAGGATCTCACACGAGATAAAACCTAGAACAACTAGGCATCTGTCAGTCTGCTAGAAAGATGTCACGAAGCCGGGCTAAAAAAATCCGAAGTAACCGTCACAAGACGGGTGCAGCCAGAAACCATGGGTTGCCACAGATACTCTGGGAGGAGGAAAGCCCAGAGCTGAATCCAATGAACCGCCATAAGAACAACCTGCAAAAAAGATGGAACTCCAGCATAGTTAAAAATAAAGTTATTCCGACATTTCTAAATTGACCAACATATGGCCGAAATGCCAATTCTGATTCTGTCCTTGTTTGTTTTATCTACCCCATTTAACTAGTTACCAAACATATTAGTAATATTAGTTGGAGGTGGTAAATTATAAGTGCAAAAAATCAAACACCAAATAACTTTAGCAAAAGGGCATGAAAGAAAGAGATGTTCTATTGTTTCGTCTTCGTCGCAAAAGCAACATTTCCTTGATCCATTCCACAAGCGCCTAGCAAGATTATCTTTTGTTAACAACACTCCTGTATTAAGAAACCACATGAAAATCTTTATTTTTGAAGGGAATCTTTAACTTCCACAAGTACCTCGATGGAAAGCTCGAATGGATATTCATGAGGTTTTCATACATCGATTTGACCGTAAAAATCCCATTCTCCGTTAATTTCCACTAGAAACTATCCTGATTATCTGTCAAGCTTATAGCCATCAACCTCTCGCATAAGTGCAGCCATGCATCCCATTTACATCCCGTTAGACTCCGTCTAAAGGTGATGTTTCTAGGTTGTGCGAGAGAACTGAGTTAACCAAAATGTGTTTCCTATGAACAATGCTATATAGGGATGGATATTGGTTTGCTAGAGGCGACTCTCCCAACCAAGTATCCTCCCAGAATCTAGTGCCTTTCCCATCTCCTATCTTAAAAGTGCCAGATGCAAAAAAACTCATCTTTCACCTCCATTAGTCCTTTCCAGAATGGAAAATCAGTTGGTTTAACTTCAACTTGCGCTAATGTTTTGTTTTTCAAGTATTTGTTGTAAAGAATCTCATGCCAAACCCCATCCTCATGCAATAACTTATATAGCCATTTGCTTAATAAGCATCTATTTTTTAACTCCAAAACCTCAATCCCCAAACCACCTTGGTCTTTCAAGCGACAAATAATGTTCCATCTAGTAAGCCTATATTTCTTCTTATGTTCATCCTCTTGCCAAAAGAAGAGTGAACGATAGAAATCTATCCTTTTCCTAACCCCCTTTGGGATTAAAAAGAAAGATAACATAAACATAGGCAAACTCGATAAAACCGAATTAATCAAAACAAGTCTATCACCATATGATAAAAGTTTTCCTTTCCAGCAACTTAGCTTTCCTTCACATCTAGTTTCCACGGGGTTCCACTGAGAATTCCATAGTTTCCTATGATGTAGAGGGATCCCAAGATATCTAAAAGGCAAGGCCCCAGCCTCACACCCGAAGATTTCCTTATAGGTATCTTGTTGTTCCGCAGCTTTGCCAAAACAAAAGATCTCACTTTTATGAAAATTCATCTTTAAACCAGAGAGTTGTTCAAAAATACATAAAATCAGTTTCATGTTTACCGCTTTTTGTAAATCGTGTTCCATAAATATGATAGTGTCGTCCACATATTGGAGCACGGATACCCCCCCCCCCCCTCGACAAGATGGGGATCAAAACCTGTGACTTGACCATCTTCGTTTGCTCTAGCAATAAGAATAGCAAGCAAATCGACCACAATATTAAACAACAAAGGAGATACCGGATCTCCTTGTCGAAGGCTTTTTTTAGTTTGAAAGTAGTGACCGATATCATCATTAACCCTTATAGCCACACTCCCATCGTGAACAAAATTATCAATCCACTTACACCATGATGGATGGAAACCTTTCATACGAAGAACTTGTTGCATGAAAGGCCACTTAACATTGTCAAGCTTTTTCAAAATCAATTTTGAATAAAACTCCATCCAACTTCTTCTTATGAAGCTCATGAATTGTCTCATGCAAAACCACTAGCCCCTCCAGAATATGCCTTCCAGGCATGAATGTTGTCTGAGTAGGTCTCATAATATTTTGAGCAATCACAGATATTCTATTTGAACTAACATTCAGTAAGCAAATCGTCCTATATTGTTGAATTTGTACCGTATTTTATTTTTTTCTTAATATTTTTTTTCTTATAAGTAATAATATATAAGGGAACATTGAACATACTTTATTGCGTGAAAAGTCGAGGCCTGCAAGACTAGGTGAAGTTGTCTTTCACAAACTTGAAAAAAAAATCAGTCTTCATGTTAACATTGGAGTTAATAGTATATCAGTTTAAGGATTTGTTTTTGCGCCAAAGCCAATGTAAAACCAACTGTGTGTAGACACCACGAGTTAATTTCAAAAGATTGTCAAGAATGCAAGATTTTGGTGGGTAATAACATACGTACCTTTTATAACCAAATCCATATGGATTTAAATTGGATCAATATCTTCACGTAGAATCAAATGTGCTAGAGAGATGGTGCGTATCTCATCGCAATGCTTCTATGAAAAGGAAGACCGAGAAAAGAAAAAGGGAGCTTCAAGATTTATTATTCAGTATATACGAAAAGGAAAGATTTCCTGGGACACTTGCCTAATGCATACTGGTATATATCAGGTTCGTATTCCGATGAAACCCAGAAGAAAAAAGGTTTGTATTCTGAATTTTCTGATGAAAGCCCGGTGTAAACGTCCGATCCCGTCCATTTTGTTCGAGGGTCCGTTTCTAGGTTTGCACATTTCCACGCTCGCCGGACTCACTCGCTAGCTCGGCCACTGGGCCGCAAGTGTCCCAGGAAACCGAACCCGTTCCTTCAGGGTTTGCATGGGCCGCGGCCTACGGGACGCCCAGGCTCAACTGCACCCAGCATGGGCTACAATGAAGAAGAGAAGAGATGCTAAAAAAAAAGAGAGAGAGCGTGGCGCGCAGTCGGTCGCTGCACAAAAACCTAGAGGAATAGAGCTGAGGCAGGCGCGGCCCACGCGGGCGGTGCCGGCCGGAACCGTGCACGTAGTACGTACGGCAGCACTAGCTGCAGCCAGCAGCGGGACCTGGGAGCCGGAGAGGGACGGTTCAGGGTGCCGGCACTGGCGCCGCTCAGCGGCTCAGGCTCAGCTAGCAGCGCGGCGGCGCGCAGCGCAACGATCCGCGGTGTGATACCTGCTGGCTGCTGCCTAGCCCTTGTACCGCTAGCGGAGACCGGAGAGCCTCTGTGTGTAGGAGTATGTACAGCCTGGACCATCCGTTCATTTCGTTGCAGATATTTTTGGTGCGGATGACCAGTTCATACTACTCCCTCTGTTTCGTCACACTCTGCGCATAACTTTTACCTGGATTTTTTATATTACTCTGCGCATTGCTTCTCTGGGTCTGGGTCAGTTCTCAGCTATTCATAACCACTCTTTTTTTAAACGACGCAAAAAGCTTTGTCTTTTATATTGATAAAGAAGGAGCAAACATTGTAGGCCTAAGCCCCAATACAAACCCCCATGGAAAAAGGGAGGGGGGAGGCACACTAGCTTGTAATCTCTTGAAGATGTTTAGCACCGGCTAAAATCCAGCTTCTTCCTTCGTCTTTTATCTTCTGAATGATGTCTGTGGGCATTGCAAACTTGTTGTTGAAAACCCTGGCATTCCGCTCCTTCCATATTTCCCAGGTGATGAGAGTGATTGCAGATTTCAGCCCTTGTGGACAGGAGGAAGGGGCCCGAGAGGCAGCCTCCCAATATTGAAGTACAGTGGGACGATCCGTTCCGATGCTCTGGATAAGGGCAGGGCATCCAAACCAGGAAGCCGCGGCCATCCAGACGCGTCTGGAATAGCGGCACTCAAATAGGATGTGCCTCGCCGTCTCAACATGGCACCTACAAAGCTGGCAGGTTGGCTGATGAGGCCAACCCCGCTTGGCCAGACGATCCGACGTCCACAACCTATTTTGCACGGCCAACCAAGAGAAGAAGCGACACTTGGGCGGGACCCAAGTCTTCCAGATAAGCTTGTCGAAGGAGCAAGGGATGGAGCCAAGGAACTGGGCTTTGTATGCTGAGGCCGATGTGTAAGATCCAGAGGCCGTGAGGGTCCAAATGATTGTGTCGTCAATACCCGGCAACAGCGTAATGTCTTGCAACATGCCCCATAGGTTGACGTACTGGGAGAGATGCTGAATAGTGAATTCGTCCACGCGGATATCCGCGATCCATTGGGAGTTCTGTAGGGCGTCATATACAAGACGTTTTTTCCTTTTTGACGCAGCAAAAACCAGGGGGGGCACAGACCGTGGGGAGGATCCATTGAGCCAAGATGAGTTCCAGAAGGAAGCCTTCTTGCCATCGCCGATGTAGACCTTTGTGGCTGCATTGAATAGCTCCCTATCCGTGTCGTCATTTGGTGTTTCTAAACCCATCCAATGCTTTTCTGGTGCAGTCCATTCGAGCCAAAGCCACCGCAGCCTAAGGGCCCTGGCGAATTTTTTCAAATCCAGGATCCCAAGCCCACCAAGGTTCATTGGTCGGCACACCTTTGCCCAGCTCACTTTGCACTTACCACCACTAACTGAGGCTTTGCAAGCCCAGAGCATTCCCCTGCGAATCTTGTCCAGAGCTTTCAAAGTTGCCTTATCCGCTTTGATGGCAGTTAGTAGAAAAACCAGAAGGGCCGTAAGAACTGATTTGACCAAGGCTGAACAACCTGCGACATTGAGGTATCTTGCCTTCCAGGGATTAAGCCTGGCGATGGCCTTGTCTATGTAAGGCTGAAGGTCAATGCGACGCAACCTTCCAAGGACCAGAGGTAGCCCAAGGTACTTAATTGGAAATTGAGCCATGGTTGCGGGGAAGTCTTGGAAAATAGTGGTGAGGTCAATCTCATCACAACGAATAGGAACCACTGAACTCTTCTCCACATTAGTCATCAATCCGGTGACATCTCCAAAATTCTGTAGAATGGATGCCAGGTTCAAGATGTCCTGCGCCACAGGTGCCAGGAAAATCACGGCGTCATCAGCATATAGCGAAATGCGGGATTTCATGAAATCCCCCGGCAGCTTCTGTAGAGTGCCCGCCTCAGTGGCCAGCTCCAAAATTTTCTACAAGGGGTCAATTGCCAAGTCAAATAGCACCGGTGATAGCGTATCACCCTACCTCAGCCCACGGCCGTGGCAAATGTCGCTGCTAGGCAGACCATTGAGTAGTACACAAGAAGTTGAAGTAGAGAAGATCAAGGCGACCCAGTCGCGCCACCTTGGAGGGAAACCCATGCGCCGCATGAGGTCGAGGATGTAATCCCAACGCACCGAGTCAAAAGCTTTAGCAATGTCAAGCTTGATGAGGAGAGCCGGGGTGCACTTCTTATGTAGCCGACGAGCGACATTTCTGACGAACATGAAATTGTCATGGATGCTACGGGTTTTGATGAAGGCACTTTGGCTGCAGGAGATAATGTCATTCATCCTAGGGCGGAGGCGAAGGGCCATAGCCTTAGCTATGATTTTGGGAATCATGTGGATGAGGCTGATGGGCCTGAAGTCCGAGACACCATCAACCCCGTCTTTCTTTGGCAGCAAGGTAATGTTCGCCGAATTGATAACGTGGAAGTTGTTGATCGACAATTCAGAGAAACCATCGATGACATGCATAAGATCATCCTTCACGATATCCCAACAGGATTGAAAGAAGGCCCCCGTGAAGCCATCGGGCCCTGGTGCCTTGTCCGAAGGTATATCATCAACATCGAACTTAATCTCCTCCTCCGAGAAAGGTAGTCCAAGACCGTCCAAATCCACAATATCCGGATCAATGGCGTCCCAGTTGAAATCAACAGTGCGCGGCTCTAGGCGCCCAAGCATAACAGAGAAATGATCATGGATTAGCTGCTCTTTTTCCTCATGGGAGGTGGCCCATCCCCCATTTCGCTTCAGACGTTGTATAGCGTTCTTTCGCCGGCGGGAGTTGGCCTGGAGATGAAAGAATTTAGTGTTGGCATCTCCCTCCCTTAGGTAGGTTATTCTAGAAGCTTGCCTCTTACGAGAACGTTCAAGGACCGCCAGCCCTATGACGCGACGCTTTAAAGCGGCACGAAGTGATCTCTCCTCCTCAGAAAGGCTGCGCGACTCCTGGGTCACATCAAGCTGCAAAATGACATCAAGGGCCATGAGAAGCTGCTGCTTGTGATTCGAGAACAACCCCTTGCTCCAAGATCGGAGTCTCTTGGCAGTGACCTTCAGCTTATGATTCAAAATATGGACAGGCTGTGTGTGGCTTGATTGCTCCGACCAGGCAGTCTGGAAAATTTCCGGAACCCCGACATCTTAGTCCAGAAGTTCTCAAAGCGAAAAGTGGCAGGCTTGCGAGGGCCTCGCTGGTTGGAAATCAATAGAGGACAGTGGTCCGAATGAGAAGAGGACAAAGCTTGAAGCGTGTGGTGTTCGAAAGCCAGCTCCCAGCTTGCATTGCAGAAGGCACGGTCTAGCCTCACCAAGGTGGGGGTGTCGCGCTCATTGCTCCAAGTGAATTTTCTGTTTTGCAGTTTCATTTCCCGAAGCTGAGAGGCGTTGAGAGCCTACCTGAACTGGTTCATTAGCCTGAGATTAATGTTGCCGTTGTTTTTGTCGGAGGCTTGGCAAATTTGGTTGAAATCCCCGAGGATGAGCCATTTAGAGTCATCAGTGGGAGCATCAGCAATCATATCATCCAGAAACCCCCGCTTTTCTGCGTCATTCGTTGGTTCGTAGACAGTTGTGAGCTTGAAAGAAGTCCCACAGGCATGGATGGCAACCTCAGCTAAGATCAGGTGGGCACCGATATGAATACTTGAGATATCCACGTGATCATCATCCCAAAGCAGCAGAATACCCCCTCTAGTGCCAATTGCCGGTCGGTGAACAAAAGACCAAAGCCGATAACCGCCAATATAGCCCGCGGTTTGGTGGTCGATGAAATCCAACTTGGACTCCTGAATGCAGGCAATGTGGCAAGCGGTGTTGGCAATTGTGGCGTGCACCGTGTCCTTGCGAGCTTGATCATTTAGACCCCTCACATTCCAGCACAAGATGTCGAGGATGAGGTTCAGCTTTAGCGGTGGATAGGCGCAAGGATGGCAGTAATTTTTTCGCCGCGGCTACCAGCGCGACGGCCGGGGAGAGGTTTCTCCATTAAGTGCTTGGAGAAGCGCTTGGTGAAACCCTGGACGGAACAGGTATTTCGTGGCAGACACGGTCTTTGACAAAGCCTTGTAAATAGCATGTTGGAGCAGAAACATCTAGGTCGGTGAAGCCGGCGAGACAACGAAGAAAGATAGAGATGACACGCCCGCCCGAAAGTAGCACAAATACAGGAAGGGTACACGGCTGCCGAGAAATACAGAGACAGCCACAGGCTCAGATACATGGAAGCTAAAGAAATGGCGATCCTACGCGTGGCCTTGAGCTGCAACGTTGAGGTCAGACCCTCCACGGCCTGCCAAGGCAATAAGCGCTTCATCAGTGCTTGCAATGGATGATAGGTTTAGCTGAAACAGAGAGGTTAGCGCCTTGATGGCAAAATCTGGCAGGGAGCTCTTATAGCTGTCCACATATTGCTTCCTCGCAAGCTCCAAAGGCATCTCGTGCGCCTGGATGCCCATCTTTTTGGCCAGCATGTAGACAGCCCTGTCAAGCGCAGGCATGGCCGACTTAGCAGCCAACCTGGAGCTGCGCCGCTCCAGCTGAGCAGGAGAGACAGCGGCTACGCACGGAGTAGGGGCACGACTCAGTGGCATCGGAAGGATAGGCGGCTCCGAGCACACGAACAGATTGTCCTCCACGCTCTATTCACAAGCGGAGCCCACCCCTACTCCAGCAGTTACCGATGCCGAAAGAAACGGCAGCAGGCCACCCAGCGAAGAAGCCTCATCCTCGGCGCTGAACACGATGGCGTGGCCTGGCACCACTTCCTCCTCAACTTGCTTGACGTGGTGGCAATCCTCACCAACGAACCAGGCTTCACCCCCCTCAGCATCTTCCCAGTCATCTGGCACCACCCGATCCTCCTCTCCAGCGATGCGAGGGAGGACAAGAGGAGGAACCGCCGGCGGAATCTCATCCGCCTCCCAGGGGTCCCTAGCATGGCCCGACCCTCCTGGCGGAAGCGAGAAGGAGACTGGTGGCGGCGAGGCCAGTCTCGACGCACCCCGCGTGAGGGCCGCCGGAGCAGCGCGGATGGACGTGACCCAGTCCCTGCAGGTGTCGCTGAAGCCAAGCGCGTCACGGTGAGGGTGGACGGGCGGTGGCGCCAGCCCCAGCACGGCAGGCAGCACAGAACGCATAGCCGCGACACCCTCATGGAACGGCGCCTGCAGCTGAGCCGTCACCTCCACGTCCGAGAGCACCGGCTCGGGCACCGCCACGCACAGCGTCGACGATGGAGCACAAATGAGGACAGAGGCCAGTTGGAGAGAGGTCAGGTCGTGGCGTCGTCCTCCTTGGTCCTGCCCATGCCCCCGAGAGCGGTGCCGAGAACCGCCTGCATGTCCGCGATCACGGGGTGCCCGCCGGCATGAGTGCGGCTACTCGCACTCGGAGCACGAGAAGGGGCATGACGCGCCAGGCCATCGCCACGCCCATCATAGCGATCGTCATCGTCTTCCTCGTTAGAGCGGTGGTGGTGGCTTGGCCGGCGGTCGTCGCAACGCCGGCCATGACGAGAAGGGCTCCTGGAGCGCTCCCCTCGCGGGCGAGAATGGTGCTGCTGGTCGTCGCGGCGCCCCGCATGGCTGGACCGACGCGCTCCTGAGCGGGAACCGCCAGCCCCAACTCCAGACACAGCCCCGTGGGGCTCATGCCCATGGCAGCGAGCGCCGCCGCCCCCCGCCAAGGGAGGGATAGAAGCAGGGAGAACGGAGCCCGAGCCGACCGGCATGCCGTCCACCGTGCCGTGGCGCCAAGGCGGGAGGGAGCTGGGTCCTTGAAACCTTTAATCGTGGGTGAACCGACTAGTACTCCCTCCGTCCCGGTTTAAAGAGCATGCACGTATACCTAGATCGTTTATTTGACCAATAAAATATAAATTATTTAAAGCAAATGTTATACCATTAGCAAGTATAACACTTAAATTTTTTAATGACATAATTTTTATGTTAAAAAATTAATATTTTATTGATCGAATTAACGACCTAGATATACGCGTAGACCCTTTAAACCGGGACAGAGGGAGTACAATATATGGCTGCTGCTCCTTTTTCCTTTTCCCAAAGCAAAGCACTACCCCGCTGCTAGGGAGTAGCGAACTGTATGAACCACCGCTCCCACTATGCCGGGGTCAAGATACTAGGCCTAGAACGAGCCGCGTCCCGTCCCACAGACCATCGAAAGTTCACTGTAGCAGCATCCTAGGCTAATAAAACGTCAGGAAGTACTTGCCGGTAGATAATAAACCAATCTACGGATTCCGCCAAAATATGGACATTGATTCACTCCGGCCACATGCATGGTAAGTACTCCACGACATTTATTACTATCCGCGATCCCTTCCCCCGGCCCGTCCGACACGGATCTCGGTTGCGTTATCTGCTACTCGGCCACCCTCCCATGGATCGCGCGGAGCCAATGCGTACGTACTGGCACGTGTGGGCTGCCGGCAGCAAATGCTCGTGTCCGTGCCACTCGCGCTCCGCTAGCGCGGTACTGTACACCCGTACATTGGGCACACGGCGGCTCTTCGATCTTGTCACCGGCGCAGGTAGGCAGCGGCCGCACCAACCAACAGTACCGCCCACACCGTCCTGCCCAGATCTGGTTAAACGCGCATGCCCGTGCGCGCCGACGCCCGTACGCGTACCCGCGGGGCGTACAGGTACGGCCAAGGACGAGAGGTGTGGGTGTGGAGCCGGCGGGAAGCCAGCTAGCTATAGGCCCGTGGTTGGGTGCGTTGAACCGATGCAGGTCCGGGCTGGGCTCTCCCTCTCCTCTGTCCTTGGTTTGTTGCGACGCTGTGTGTGTGTGTGTGTGTGGCGTCGTCGCATGTATGGGCCTAGCTACTTGATCGATCGGCGCCATACCGGCATCGACAAGCATGCGTCTTGGTCGCGGCGGAGGGAGTACGTACGGGTGCGAGCGGTGTACGTGTACCTACCTGGACGTGGTGGATGCCATGGACTTATGTATGCGAGCTAGGTGGAGTAGCTCAGCAATTTAAGTCGCTCTGGATCGATGATTTATGTATGTCTGTCGACGGACCACGGATCCCAGGCGGTGTGCGAAAGCTAAGCACAAACTCCGGGCTAGGCTTGTTCGTAGCCGGCGCCGCCCCGGATGCCGATCGTGCGTAAAATCTGCGTGTTTTTGTGTTGCAAGAATATGCACGCACGCATGCTCTGGGTACATTTTTCCTCCAAAAATTACTACGACCTCTCTCCGTTTCATAATACTGTAAGGCTTAACCAAAACAGTTTGCTAGAAAGGCTTATATTGTACTAGTAGAATAGAGGTGGTAGCTAGTAGAATGTACGCGTGGCGACGGTTGGGCAGTCGAGTTGTCTGCACAGACCACTAGTAGAAAATAGACCTTTGATCCAACGGTATTAGTCCCGGTTTTGCTATAAACCGGGACTAATGCTCCGGTCCCAACGGGCCTATCTGGCCGTAGGGAGCTGCAGACACTAGTATCGGTTCGAACTAGTTAGTCCCGGTTCGTATAATAAACCGGGACTAAAGTGTTTCAGGCAGGCTGAGTCCGGCGTCAGACCCTTTAGTTCCAGTTTGTTATACGAACCGGGACTAAAGCCACATTTAGTCCCGGTTCTAGACACAAACCGGGACTAAAAGTCTGGATATATCTTCTTCCCCCACCTGCCCGAGCACCATTTTAAGCTGATGGTTCCTCTCTCTTTCTTGCTTCAAACTTGAGTTCATGCCTAAATTTTTCTCAAGATTTGTCAACATTTTGTGGTGCCTCATCTATCCAAAGGTTTTAAAAGGTGAGCAACTTCATCCTTTGAACTCTCATTGCTATATTAGCTCATTTCATGCTCTATCTTGTAGATGGATTTGTGGATTTAGTTTGGTAATAATTTTTGCAACGACAACATGAGATCGATGTTCAAATTCTATCTATCTTGTATTAATATAAGGAACTCCAAGGTAAAGATCACAATATGTGGATTCTATCTATATATCTTGTTTTGGCATATAGTCTCGAAATTTGATTTTAGAAGCACACACATGCGTGAGTTCATCATTCTAACTACTGGGAAAAATACCCTTCTTCGTCTTCTACCTGCCTTCAACAAACTGGAAAAATTGTAACAAAGATAGGGTTAATTCATAAAACCTTGATAAGAAGACATCACAGTATATCTTCGAGAAGCTCCTCTATGGCGAGCTCCTCGAAGATGTCTGAGGATAGGATCCTAAAACATCTTCGAGAAGCTCCGCCGTAGTGGTGTCCCTCTGGCACCACCTTGGAGTTAATAACTTCTTTAGCTATAGATTAATACGTTGGTAACTAAAACAATTCACATATTAGGGAGTGCCTCTATGGCGAGCTCCTCGAAGATGTCAAAGGACGGGATCCTAAAACATCTTCGAGAAGCTCTGCCATAGTGGTGTCCCTACTCTCGCACACCATCTTTCATTTTATATCTTCTCTAGCTAGACCAGTATGCTGGTGGAGCTAACTAATTTCACATATTAGGGAGTGCCTCTACAACGAGCTCCTCGAAGATGTCTGAAAACGAGGTCCTAAGACATCTTCGAGAAGGTCCACCGTAGTGGTGTCCATGGTCTCGCACACCATCATGCAGTTCTTCACAATAATGCATACATATTTATAGATTAAGCAGCACAACATAGTGTCGGGCACTAAATACATAATGTCGACACACTCACCCCTAGCATAGTGCTGCCACCCACCCAAAATAGTGTCGTTATTTACTGTCTTAATGCTGCCCACTGAGGACATAGTGTCGACATGTTGTTGCCACATCCACATTTAGTCCCGGTTGGTGCCTCCAACCGGGACTAAAGGTTCATCATATCTTTAGTCCTGGTTGTTGGCTTTAATTTTGTTTTTTGGACTAGTACTAATTTTATCATCATGATTCTGTTTGATGTACTTAATTATATAATGCAGATGAGCTGGCAATGGATGTACGCTGACCGACTCTCTAGCGAGTTCATTAAAGGCGTGCATTCTTTTTTCCTTGTGGCCGAGGCAAACAAGCGGAATGGTTTTAATGTCTTATCCATGTGGTGTCTGTCGGAATCATAAGGAATATCTTCCTCAAGAATCCTTCACAGCCACCTGTTTCGGTCCAGTTTCATGGCCGGCTATAATTGTTGGACCAAGCACGGAGAAAGAGGGGTTATGATGGAAGACAATGAAGAAGAAGAGAATGATAACGACTACCCTACTATGTCCCCTGAATACGATGGTACTACAATGGAAGACAATGATGAAGAAGAAGATGAAGAACGGGCATCAGATCTGCCCGATGATGATCTTAGTCGGGACATTGCTGATGCCCAAGAAGAATGCGTAACTGAAAGAGAGAGGTTGAAGTTCAAACAGATGTTAGAGGGTCACAACAAATTGTTGTACCCAAATTGTGAAGATGGGCACAAAAAACTGGATAGCACACTGGAATTGCTGCAATGGAAGGCAGAGAACGGTGTGACTGACAAAGGATTTGAAAAGTTGCCGAAAATAATGGAGAAGTTGCTTCCAAAGGATAACGAACTGCCCGCCAGTACCTACGAAGCAAAGAAGGTTGTTTGCCCTCTAGGATTAGCGGTGCAGAAGATACATGCATGCATTAATGACTGCATCCTCTACCACGGCGAGGAGTACGAGAATTTGGATGCATGCCCAGTATGCACTGCATTGCGGTATAAGATAAGACAAGATGACCCTGGTGATGTTGAGGGCGAGCGCCGCATGAAGAGGGTTCCTACCAAGGTGATGTGGTATGCTCCTATAATACCACGGTTGAAATGTTTGTTCAGGAACAAAGAGCATGCCAAGTTGTTGCGATGGCACATGGAAGACCGTAAGAAAGACGAGATGTTGAGACACCCCGCTGATGGGTCAAAGTGGAGAAAAATCGAGAGAGAGTTCCTGGACTTTGCAGGTGACGCAAGGAGCTTATGGTTTGGTCTAAGTACAGATGGCATGAATCCTTTTGGGGAGCAGAGCTGCAGTCATAGCACCTGGCCTGTGACTCTGTGTATCTATAACCTTCCTCCTTGGTTGTGCATGAAGCGAAAGTTCATTATGATGTGTGGGCCGTCACCCTCGTACCTGGCGAGCTCCCTTTCCCACCGGTTTGCGAAGAAGGCATTCCAGGTGTTGAGGTAGTCGGGATCCCAATGGGGATCCATCCGCTGCTCCGGCTTGAGCTCGAGGTAGAAGTGGTTCGTGATGGCCGCCTGGTGGGCCGGACCTTGAGGCACATGAGGAACAGGAACCCCTCCAGCGCTCAGCATCCAGCCGGCGGGCAGCCGGTACCCTGGCGGGCATGGGTAGCTGGAGGCACACAGCGCCTCGGTCTCCTCGACCGTCAGAAAGGCCCAGTAAACGGTGTCCATTGTTGTGAGAGAGAATGTGTGGATGTGTGGATGGACATGGTGGTCGGCCTAGATATAGGTAAATGGCGGAAAAACATGGCGGGAAGCGGGGAAAATGGCGGGAAAACATGGCGAGAATCGGGGGAAATGGCAGGAAAACATGGCGAGAAGCTGGGGAAATATCTAATCCCGGTTAGTGACTCCAACCGGGAATAAAGGCCCCGAAATATCTTTTAGTCCTAGTTACTAGTTTTAGTATTAAATATTATATTTCTAATGAGTATATAATTTTTTGTGAATATTTTAATATATTATATGTATTTTTCTATTTTTTAAATAATAAACTATATTTTCCAACATTTATACTAAATATAATACTTGTTAAACAATAGATAATTTCATTTAATAATAGATTTAAATTATAGATCTTATTTTTAGAAAAATTTGATATATAATACATAATTTTCTGAAAACTACAAACCATTTTTCTTTTTGGCGCAAAAAAAACACCTTTAATACAAACCGGGGCTAAAGGGGTATGGCGCGCGGGAGTAGTGGCGGGCCGAAAAAACCTTTAGCCCCGGTTTGTATTATAAACCGGGGCTAAAGGTGGGGCCTATAAATACCCCACCTCCATCCCAGGTCGAGCCACGACCTGGAGCAGCACTTTCTATCTTCTTCCGCGACGAACGAGACCGCCGCCGCCCGCGCCTCAGCACGCCGCCGCCGCGCTCGTATGTGGAGGAGCACGCCTCCGCCGTCCTTCCCGCCGCTCGTCGCCTCCCGCGCACGTACGTGGAGGTGCCGCCCGCGCCGCTGCCCGTACGTCTAATGCCGCCCACCGCCCGTCGAGGAGCTCACCGCCGCCGCGCCCTCCACCTCCCCTGTAGGTGAGGGTTAGTGTTATATTTAGTAGTTAGTATTAGGGTTAATTATCATATATGTTAATTTGGTGAATTTAGTTAGTATTAGAATTAGTATTAGTTGTTAGTATTAGTATTAGTTAGGTTAATTTAGTTTGTATTAGGTTAATTAGGTTAATTTAGTCAGTATTAGTTTAATTAGGCTGATTTAGTTAGTGTTAGAATTAGTATTAGGTTAATTTAGTTAGTATTAGTATATGTTAATTAGGTTAATTTAGTTAGTATTAGTATATGTTAATTAGGTTAATTAACATATAGTAGTTGATTTAGTTAGTGTTACTATTAGTATTAGGTTAATTTAGTTAGTATTAGTATAGTTAATTTTGTTTATAGTACTCCCTCCAACCCATATTAGTTGACTTTGATTTATCTAGATTCAGATGTATCTAGTACTAAAACATGTCTAGATACATCCGAATCTAGACAAATTCAAGTCAACTAATATGGATCGGAGGGAGTAGTTAGTTTAGGTTTATAGTTAGTATATGTTTATAGTTAGTATTACAAACCGGGGCTAAAGGTGCGGGTATAAATACCCCACCTCCACCCCGGGTCTAGCCACGACCCGGAGAGTTTGATCCTTCCCAGATCAAACTATTTCATTAGGGCTAGTTAGGGTTAGTTAGAATACTTAGTTAATTAGGTTTAGTTTAGTTAGTGTTAGGTTTAGGGTTAGTTTTATTAGGCCAATACTTAGTGATTTAGTTACTATTTATGTTTTATGATTGTTTATTGCTACTATTTAGTTATGCCGCGTCCTCCTCGTCCGAGCGTACTGGACTCCGTCGGTTCCGGGGATGTCCGAGCATGAGCTCCGCCGGGCTGACACTGGGAGGTGCTACGTGCGGGACTCGTACCTTGGTGAGGAATTCGGGTATCATCGTCGACCCAGAGCTTCTTTGGTGACGTCCACGAGGTCCAGGAGCGGTGCAGAGGGAGCTAGCCCCCGAGGTGGTGGTACGTCATCGTATCAGGGAGATGGACAAGCACGTCCGCCGATATATGTATCTTTTGGAGACCAGGTTCTCCAATATCTGGCAGGTTTACGGATCTGATCACCCGAGCTATTATCCGGTGATGGTTCCTCTTCTCTGGGTGCAGAGCTGTCGTGGCACAGAACACGGCAGCCGAGTTTGCTAGTTTTATATTACGAGCGAGATATGAGCAAGATGTATTATTGTACTTTATCTTAATGCAAAATTGTTTTATTATTAGTACGGGATCTTTTTTCTGTATGCGAGTCGTCGCAATTGTAATATTATTTTAGTTAATGCAAAATTGTTTTATCTTTTTGTGTATTAGTTAAGGTATGGACGGTAGAGAGAATGAAGAGGAGCTTCTCAACATGATAGATGAGGGTACTGGAGGGTACGATGATGGCTCCCAGTATCTTAATTTGTCTGGAGGAGACGATAGTGGAGACAATGTTACTGACCATGGTGGAGACCATGATGAAGACACCTTAATAATAACAAAGTCCGACGAGGTATATAAAGCCTCTACCGATTGATCACTAGTATAGATGCACTAATTGATTCGTATATATGTACTAACGAATGTTTCTTCTCTTAGACCTCCACATCCGGCCAATCTTCTACAAGGACAAGAGGCCCGGCACAAAAGTTGCCCGCTGATGTCCGTTTTAGCATTGACTTAGTCTCTGCGCTGGGTCAACCGTTGGAGCCTAAAGAATCTGTGAATGCATTTATACATCAATGCAGAGTGATTGTTAGAGACACCATCCCGATCACCACGCGAGAGTGGAATAAGCCAGGAAAGAAAAGGGATCCAGCTGGGGCTAGTTTTGTAGATGACAGAGCGAGACATGCGATGTGGAATTCTCTCATGACACATTTCACCCTACCAGTCTTGGAGACCGATGAGCTCACACAGAAAATGACGAGGAAAGTCAAGGCGTGGGCTCTTAAGAAGATGGGTGAACTATTCAAGGACTGGAAGAAAAGATTGTACCACAACTATGTATTGAAGAAAAAACTCCTCCATTCACTCGCCCACTAGAGATGCAGCAGGATAACTGGGCTGCATTTGTGGACTACAAGAACTCGGCACGAGCTGTGGCAATGTCAGAAAAGAATAAGCTAAATGCAGCCAAAAATAAATATCACCATCGTATGGGCACATGTGGCAACAAGAGTGTCATGCCTAAGTGGGATAAAGTTGAGGCCAACCTAGAGGCTAAATGGGTCACTCCAGCTATGTCTCGTTGGCCTAGGAGGTCAAGAAGTTGGTTACTTGGGCATGGGGCATCGTATGACCCAGAAACAGGTGAGATTGTTGCAACCAAAGAAGTTGCTGCACCCAAAAATGATCTTATTAAAGTGATAAAATAGGTTGAAGAGGGAAAGTTGTTGGGTTCCGTAGCAGAAAACTAAAAATTTCTATCTACTCGAACACTAATACCAGGATCTATACTATGTAGACATAAGTAACAGAGAAGGACTACATTATTCATACCTTTGCAGACAGAGGCACGCCTTACGCAGGAAGGCGTATATTCATGAAGACGAGAAGCACCCCAAGTGTGGTGCCTCCGAGGTTCGTCACACGTCCAGTGTAGGAGACATCAACCGGACTCTGATCCAGCCGAGTAGCGGAAGAAGTAGATGCCAGATCGCTTGATCACACGACGGTAGTGTGAAGGTGGAGAACTCAACCATGAGATCCTCCCTAATATTACGGGGAAGTCCTCAGCATATGAGAGAGAGAGAATGAGAGGAATGGGTGATTCCAAAGGGGGAGGGGGACCCCTTTATATAGGGGGAGGGGCGCACCACCCAAGGGCCAGGCGGTGTGGGACTAATACCCACACCCGCCGGCCACCTAGGGGCAGCCGCCAGCCCTAGGTGGGCCCCACTGGGGCGGCCCACCAGCCCTAGGCCGACCGACCCCCACTCCCTAGGCGCCTTGCCCTATTGGGCCTCCCTTCGGGTGAGGCCCATTAGCAATATAGAGCCTTTAAAAATAAAATAAAATATATATTTAATATTAATTCTCCAATTAACATTCAAATACACATATTATATTATTTCTTCACTCCGGAACAACTTCCGGACCCCTTCCGATCTCCATCGGGTGTTACCGAAACTATTCTGGTTTCTCTCTCTCTATTTCTCATACGATACCTCATCTACCCTAAGCGTCCCTACCCTTAAGCGTGACATCCTTCGGTTCAGAAACACTCCGGACATGATAGAGACCACTCTCATATCAATGATCAACAGAAGGACCTGGATGGCCATGTGACCCTCGTGCGTTTCACGAATACAATCGCTCGAACCGTGAGATAGTTGTTCCCCATTCCCTTTGGCATTCGATACCTAATTCATCCGAGACTTGATCTTCGGTATCTCCATACCTTAGTTCGATCTCGTTACTGATGAACTTGTTTTCTCGTTCTCATGTCGTTGCATCCCGTGGCCAACTCACATGCTTGCTAGTTTCATTAATGCAACGCCACCGAGATGGCCACATGTATCTGTCTGTTACATGGACTAGACAAATCCTAGTCTTGATATGTACTCCTCAACACATCCCTTCGGAAAACCTGAGTGGCACCTTTTTGATAACCCTTTTACGAGATGATTCTTGATAACCATCAAAGCTTCTTCAGGAAATGGTGATTTGCATTACCTCACAGTCAAAGGATCAGGTTGCGAGGTTCTCTGTGTTTTATCATCAATGGTGAACTTTGTAACTGGATCTCATTAAGATATAACGGTCGAATGTTTGTCTATCATGTTATTCAACTAATAACATGACCTCATTGTCAGTTGGCATAACTGCCCATGATCTTGAAACATAGACCATCCTCATGACCAATGAACTAGTTCACTAGAGGTAACTAGAGACACAGTTTGTTTACATACCACACGTGTATTAACATTTCGTATTAACACAGTTATAGCACAATATGAAACGTATTATGAACATGTAGGAGACATATCAAATAATACACTTTATTATTTGCCTCTAGGTCATAACTCCTTCAGTCTTCCACTTGCAGTAGAGTATAAACAAAACTAGTTTACAATAGGCAGGAACCTAACACCGATGGAATCTCGGTGTTGTTCATGCTTTTCCTAATGGAGAGCTTTAGTCAAACGATCTGCTACATTCAGTTCCGTATCTACTTTGCAAATCTTGACTTCACCTTCGTCAACGTTCTGCCGGATGACGTGAAATCTTAGCTTGATGTGTTTGGCTGTGGAATGAGTTCTTGGTTCCCTTGCGTTTGCAATAGCACCCGTGTTATCACAATAGACTGTCAAGGGGTCTTGCGCATTAGGAAACACTCCTAGTTCGATGACAAAATTCCTCAGCCAAACAACTTCATTTGCTGCATCAGCCGCAGCAATATATTCAGACTCCATTGAAGATTGTGCCATCACCGGCTGCTTCTTGCTTTTCCAGCTTACCGCCCCACCATTTACCAGGAACACAAATTTTGTTTGAGACTTTGAGTCATCATGAACTGAGTTCCAGCTCGCATCCACATAACCTGTTATGTTTAGAGCTTCATCACTTCCTTCAAAGATTAGGAACATATCCTTTGTTCTTTTCAGATACTTCAGGATGTTCTTGATAGCTGTCCAGTGATCATGTCCTGGATTACTTTGGTATTGGCTCATCAAACTAAGAGCCAATGCCACATCGGGTCGCGCACTTAACATTGCATACATGATAGACCCTATGGCTGAGGCATAAGGTGTGAAAGCCATCTTCTCTCTATCATTGTCCGTTACAGGACATTGAGTCATACTCAATTTGCAGTTCTTCATCATGGGAGTGAAACCCTTTTTGGTGTTCTCCATTTTGAACCTCTTCAAAATCTTTTCTATGTAAGTACTTTGACTCAATGCTATTAGGCGCCTTGATCTATCTCTATAGATCTTGATTCCTAATATGTATGTAGCTTCACCTAGATCCTTCATGGAAAATTGGTTACTCAAGTATGCTTTCACGCTTTTCATAAGATCCACATCATTTCCCATGAGTAATATGTCATCCACATATACTACTAAGAAAACAACTGAGCTCCCACTCGCTTTCTTGTAAACACAGAACTCTTGTTGGTTTTGGACAAATCCAAAACTCTTGATCACTTGATCAAAACGTTGGTTCTAGCTCCGAGATGCTTGCTTCAATCCATAAATGGACTGTTGAATCTTGCATACCTTTCTAGCATCCTTAGGATTGAAAAAACCTTCCGGTTGCATCATATACAACTCTTCATCAATGTGACCATTGAGAAATGCGGTCTTGACATCCATCTGCCAAATTTCATAGTTGAAATGTGCAACAATTGCTATTAAAATCCTGACAGCCTTAAGCATCACTACGGGAGAGTAAGTCTCGTCGTAGTCAACTCCTTGAATTTGTCGAAACCCCTTTGCGACAAGTCGAGCTTTGTTAATGGTTATGTTACCATTCGCATATGTCTTCTTCTTAAAGATCCATTTATTTTCCATGGCCTTGCGGCCTTCTGGAAGATCCACCAAGGTCCAAACTTGGTTTTCATGCATGGATCCTATCTCGGATTTCATGGGTTCTAGCCATTTCTTGGAGTCAACACTATCCATAGCTTCTTTGTAGTTTGCAGGTTCTTCCTGTTCATCTAGGATGACAGACATCACAAGGCTACTATACCAATCAGGAGTGGCACGAACCCTTGTGGACCTGCGAACCTCAGGAGTCTCAATGTCATTATTTTGATCGTCATCAACTGGCTCTTCCTCCATGTTGGAGAGCGGTTTCGGAACAGCTTCCGTTGCGCTACTCGGAATTTGGAGAGAAGGGTCAACAATTTCATCCAACTCAATTTTCCTTCCACTCACTCCTTTTGCAAGAAACTCTTTCTCGAGAAAGGTGCCGTTTCTTGCGACAAACGTTTTGCCTTCGGCTTGGTTGTAGAAAGTATACCAAGCGGTTTCCCTTGGATATCCTACAAAGATACATTTTTCCGATTTGGATTCGAGTTTGTCAGGCTGCAATTTCTTAACGTAAGCCTCACAACCCCAAACTTTCAGAAATGACAACAATGGCTTCTTGCCATGCCATATCTCATATGGTGTTGTCTCCACGGATTTGGATGGTGCTCGGTTTAAAATAAAAGTGGCGGTTTCTAACGCATATCCCCAAAAAGACACAGACAAATCAGTTAAAGACATCATGGACCATACACTATCCAATAGGGTTCGGTTACGATGTTCCGACACACCATTACGCTGTGGTGTTCCGGCTGGCGTAAGCTGTGGGATAATCACATAGTCCTTCAAGTGCATTTTAAACTCATAACTCAAATACTCGCCTCCTCGATCCGGTCGAAGGTGCTTGATTTTCTTGTTAAGTTGATTCTCTACCTCTTTCTGAAATTCCTTGAACTTTTCAAAGGTTTTAGACTTGTGCTTCATCAAGTAGATATATCCATATCTGCTTAAGTCGTCAGTAAAGGTAACAAAATAACGATAACCATTGCGTGTTGAGACATTCATTGGTCCACATACATCCGTATGTACGATCCCAAGTAGGTCTACAACTCTCTCCACTATTCCGAAGAATGGTGTCCTGGTCATCTTGCCCATGAGGCATGGCTCACATGATAAAGGGATTCGAAATCCAATGATCCAAGAAGCCCTTTTGAATGAAGCTTCTTCATGCGCTTCACGCCAATATGACCAAGACGGCAATGCCACATGAACATGGAATTATCGTCACTGTGCTTACAATGTTTAGCATCAACACTATGGATGTGTGTATCACAATCAAGATCAAGTAAGAATAATACATCACATACAGGAGCATGAACATAGAAAACATCATTCATATAAATTGAACAACCATTTGTCCCTGATTTAAATGAATAACGGTCTTGCAACAAGCCAGACCCACTCACAATGTTCATGCTCAATGAGGGTACATAATATCATTTGTTCAAAACCAACAATAATCCTGATGGTAGACGGAGATGCAGGGTGCCGACGGCCATCACTTCGACTCTCGAACCATTGCCGACGGGCATCATCACCTCGTCCTTCCTCAGGTGCCTCCTACTCTGCAGTTCCTGCTGAGAGTTACAAATGTGAGCAACAGATCCGATATCAAATACCAGGTGTTACTCCTGGCGCTCGTAAGGAATACATCAATAACATGTATATCATATATACCTTTGTCTAGGATGGCTATCTTGCCAGCTCGCTTGTCTTCAAGGTACTTGGGGCAGTTGTTGGGTCCGCAGCATAGAAAACAAAAAAATTCCTACGGTGTGAACTACACGCCAAGATCTATCTACTAGGTACAAAGCAACGGGTGGACATACATCCAACGAGAACTTACCCTCGATGACAACGAGTTTTGTTAACGGGTAGGAACTCGTGGTTGAGTTAGTCGTACACTTGCCGATCTCAAGATCGTGAGGAAGTCCGAGTGCCGCAACTCAGCAGCGCATCCGCACTCGCACACACGTTCAAGCCACCGGACAACCTCCTCCTCCTCGCTCCAGCGATCCAGCGGAAGCAGCAACTCCTTCCAGATGAAATGCCACCGGGAACATGTATCTCGCTAATCCGAGACCATGGGGGAATAATTCTAGACGGGGAGAGAGATCCTTCACAAGGAGGTGTGTGGATGAAGGAGGGAATGGGTGGCCTTCTATTGGAGGAGGGGGGGGTGCCCCCTCTCTCCATGGCCGGCGCATGGGGGGGTGACCCCTCACCTCCCCCATTCATGTGGTGGTAACCCCTCCACATTAAAATGCCTCTTTACATTCCCTTTTAAAGTCTCCACTTTAAATGCATTAAATTTCTCCAAATTTAATGCTCTCTCATTTAATAAAACTCTTTTTATTAAATTTATTCAGAATTTTGTTAATTACTTTAATTAACAAACATTCACATATAGCCCCTTGCAATATTTCAATATCACATGCAGAACCACTTTCTGCAATTTCACCCGAAACAATTTCCGGTTTCTATTGAAACAATTCCTGCGCTTTGCAATTCTTTCGTCTGAAACATATGTGCTCCAAAATGGTGTCCGGTAACTCTTAAGTGTGACACCCTACGGTTCGCGAATAATGCAGACATGATCGAGACCCTTCTCCGATCAATAATCAGCAGCCGAACCTGGAGATCCGTACTGACTCCTACACATTCAACGATGACTTATGTGATCATGAGAACCTTTAACGCTTGTAACTAAATCCCTTTGTCTCTCGATATATTACATGTCCGAGATTCGATCATCGGTATCTCCATACCTAGTTTGATCTCGTTACCGACATGCACTCTTTTCTTGTTCCCGTGATATAACATTCTAGTGATCACATCACTTGCTTGCAAGCTATCTTAATGTGATATCACCGAGAGGGCCCAGAGTATATCTATCCGTCATCTGGATTGACAAATTCCACTCTTGATCCATGAGCCTCAACATTACACCTTCGTAGTACTGAACCCATCTTTATAGTCACCCTGGGTGTGACGTTTGATGTTATCAAGATACTCTTCTGGTGTTAGCAATTAACATGATCTCATGGTCTAAGGATAAAGATTACTTCGTATGATGTTATAGCAATATAAACATAATGATTTGATCCTAATGCTATACTTCGGATGAATGTTCATCACATCATTCCACCAATGGTGTGACCTTGTTATTAACAACATCCAATGTCCATGATCAGGAAACCTTGATCATCTTGTTAATCAACAAGCTAGTCTATAAGAGAGGCATAACTAGGAACCCTTTTTGTTTATTAAACACACATGTATTGATGTTTCCGAGCAATACAATTCTAGCATGTAAAATAAACATCTATCATATATAAGGAATATATAATAACAACTTTATTATTGCCTCTCAGGGCATATTTCCTTCAGTCTCCCACTTGAACTAGAGACAATAATCTAGTTCACATAGTGATAAATCTAACACCCATGGAGTTTTGGTGTTGATCATGTTTTGCCCTAGGGAGAACTTTAGTCAACGGATCTGCTACATTTAGGTCCGTGTGTACTTTACAAATCTTTATATCTCCATCCTTGACATGCTCGCGGATGGAGTGAAACCGGCGCTTAATATGCTTGGAATTCTTGTGAGACCTCAGTTCCTTTGTGTTGGCTATGGCTCCATTATTGTCACAATAGATCACCATTGGTTCCAACGCACTGGGAACCACACCTAGTTCCGTAATGAACTCTTTCATCCAAACCGCCTCATGCGCCGCTTTTGAAACAGCAACATATTCCGCCTCCGTCGTTGATCCAGCCACCACAGGTTGTTTGGAACTCCTCCAACTAACTGCTGCTCCGTTCAAGAGAAATACGTATCCGGATTGAGACTTAGAGTCATCCGGATCGGTGTCAAAGCTAGCATCGACATAACACTTAGCGACTAGCTCTTCTTCACCTCCTTATATAAGAAACATATCCTTAGTTCTTCTCAAGTACTTGAGGATGTTCTTTACCGCTATCCAGTGTTCCGAACCTAGATCAGATTGGTACCTACTAGTCAAACTAATAGCATGTGCCACATCCGGTCTTGTACATAGCATGGCATACATAATAGAGCCTATGGCCGAGGCAAAGGGGATCTTATCCATCATCTCTCTTTCTTCCACCGTAGCCGGACTTTGAGTCTTACTCAATGTCTTGCCTTGCAACATAGGTAAGAACCCCTTCTTATTTCGTCCATATTAAAATTCTTTAATATCTTATCAAGGTATGTACTCTACGATAGCCCAATTAGGCGCATTGATCTATCTCTATAGATTTTAATGCCTAATATATATGATGCTTCACCAAGGTATTTCATCGAAAATTTGCTGTTTAGATAACTTTTGACACTATTTAAAAGATCTATATCATTATAATCAATAATATGTCATCCACATATAATATCAGAAATGCCACATTGCTCCCACTCACTTTCTTGTAAATAGAAGCCTCTCCATAAGTTTGGACAAATCCAAACTCTTTGAGCACCTCATCAAAGCGGAGATTCCAACTCCGGGATGCTTGCTTCAGTCCATAGATGGATCGCTGAAGTTTGCATACCTTATTAGCATCCTTAGGATCAACAAAACCTTTAGGTTGTATCATATACAACTCTTCTTTAATATTACCATTGAGGAACGCAGTTTTGACATCCATATGCCATATTTCATAATCGAAATATGCAGCAATTGCTAACATAATCCTAACCGACTTAAGCATCGCTACGGGAGAGAATGTCTCATCGTAGTCAACTCCTTGAATTTGTCGAAACCCCTTTGCGACAAGTCGAGCCTTATAGATGGTCACATTACCATCAACATCAATTTTTCTTTTGAAAATCCATTTATTCTCAACGGCCTTTCGGTCGTGAGGTAAGTCCACCAAGTTCCAAACTTGGTTCTCGTACATGGATTCCATCTCGGATTTCATGGCTTCTAGCCATTTGTTGGAATCCTGGCTCATCATCGCTTCTTCATACGTCGTAGGGTCATCCATTTTATCAACCATGAAATTCACAACAGGATTGTCGTACAGTTCAGGAGCTGCACGTGTCCTGCTTGACCTGCGAGGTTCGGTAGTGTCCTCTTTCGGAGTTTCATGATCATTATCATTAGCTCTCTCTTCATCAGGTGAAGTCAACTCCGAAACAACTTCCGGTGCTGCGCCACTCGCCATTCCATGAAGAGAAGGTTCAATAACCTCTTCGATTTCTACCTTCTGACTACTCACACCATTCGCGAGAAACTTCTTCTCAAGAAAGGATCCATTCTTGGCAAACAAAAACCTTGCCCTCGGATCTGTGATAGAAGGTATACCCAATTGTTTCCTTAGGGTATCCTATGAAGACGCATTTTTCTGCTTTGGGTTCGAGTTTATCCGGTTGAAGTTTCTTCACACAAACATCGCATCCCAAACTTTAAGAAATGACAGCTTATGTTTGTTTCCAAACCATAATTCATACGGTGTCATTTCAACGTATTTAGATGGTGCTCGATTTAAAGTGAATGCAGCTGTTTCCAGTGCATAACCCCAAAATGACAGTGGTAAGTCAGTCAGAGACATCATAGATCGAACCATATCCAATAAGGTACGATTACGACGTTCCGACACACCATTACGTTGTGGTGTTCCGGCAGGTGTGAGTTGTGAAACTATTCCACACTCTTTCATGTGTGTGCTAAACTCGTAACTTAGATACTCTCCTCCACGGTCAGACCGTAGAAATTTGATATTTCTATCACGATGATTTTCCACTTCATTCTGAAATTCCTTGAACTTTTCAAAAGTTTCAGACTTGTGTTTCATCAAATAGATATACCCATATATACTCAACTCATCCGTGAAAGTAACAAAATAACGATATCCACCTCGCGCCGACACACTTATTGGTCCACACACATCAGTATGTATGATTTCCAATAGATCTGTCGCCCGTTCCATTGAACCGGAAAACAGCGTTCTAGTCATCTTGCCCATAAGGCATGGCTCACATGTATCAAATGATACAAAATCAAGTGATTCCAAAAGTCCATCAGAATGGAGTTTCTTCATGCGTTTAACGCCAATATGACCTAGACGGTAGTGCCACATATATGTAGACATATCATCATCAAGTTTAATCTTTTTAGCATTAACATTATGTATGTGTGTAATATTACTATCGAGATCCAACAGAAATAAACCATTCAACATAGGTGCATGACCATAAAAGATATCATTCTTATAAATCGAACAACCATTGTTTTTAGATTTAAAGGAATGACCCCTTTGCATCAAACACGATCCAGATACAATGTTCATGCTCAGTGCAAGCACTAAATAACAATTATTTAGGTTTATAACTAATCTCGATGGCAAATGGAGAGGTAGCGTCCCGACGGCGATCACATCAACTTTTGATCCATTGCCGACCCGCATTCTGACCTCATCCCTTGCTAGTTGTTGCTTGTTCCGTAGCCCCCGAACCGAGTTACATATATTAGCAGCCGATCCCGTATCAAATACCCAGGTGCTACTGCGAGTACTAGTCAAGTACACATCAATAACATGTATTTCACATATACCTTTGTTTGCCTTGCCAGACTTCTTGTCCGCCAAATACTTGGGGCAGTTGCGCTTCCAATGGCCAGTCCCCTTACAATAGTAGCACTCGGTGTCAGACTTAGGGCCAGCTCGGGGTTTCTTTTCAGGCGTGGCAACAGACTTGCCACCCTTCTTTCCCTTGTGCTTGCCTTTCTTGTCTTTCTTGAAACCGGTGGTCCTATTGATCATCAACACTTGATGTTCTTTCCTAATCTCCACTTCTGCAGTCTTAGGCATTGTCAGAATCTCGGGAAGAGACTTCTTCATGCCCTGCATATTATAGTTCATCACGAAGCTCTTGTAGCTAGGTGGCAGAGATTGGAGAACATGATGTATGCCTAAGTCAATGGGAATCGTTATTCCCAAGGACACAAGCTTATCGGCGTACCTAGACATTTTGAGTACGTGCTCACTAACGAAGCTGTTTTCCTCCATCATGCAGCTAAAGAACTTTTCTGTAGCATTATAACTCTCTACGGCAGCATGGGTATCGAAAATCATTTTCAATTCTCCCATGGTATCAAAGGCATTGCCATTTTCGAAATGCTTTCAAAGTTCTGGCTCTAGCCCATACAGTATGCCGCAATGAACTAAGTTGTGGTCCTCCTGACGAGTCACATACACATTCTTTTCCTCGTCAGGGGCATCAGGAGCTGGTGGGGGTCCTAGCGGCGCATCTAGCACATATTGCTTTTGTGCAGCAGTGAGGAGAATCCTCAAATTCATAGCCTAGTTGGTGAAGTTGCTACCATTCGCAGCAAGTTTCTCTTTCTCCATGAACACATTGAAATTAAAAGCAGGTGGTGCCATCTACAACAGAATTTCTAAAGTTTATTTAGACTAAGTTTATGATAGATTGAGTTCAACTAATCCAAATTACTAACGAACTCCCACTCAAAAACGACACCCCTCGTGTCGTTTTGGTGATTACATGAACCAAATCTACTACACCAAGTCCGATCATCACGTGAGTTGATGTAGCTTCAAAGGCGAGCATCTATATGGGCATCATATCAACTATATGGCTCATGCTTAACCTTTCGGTCTGTGTTCCGAGGCCATGTCTGTACATGCTAGGCTCGCCAAGTAAGAACCTTAGTATTCACGTGTGTAAAACTGTCTTACACCCGTTCCTATGAAAGCGTAGATTCGAGTACACCTGATCATCACGTGATGTCTCGAAAAACGATCCACAGAACGGTGCATACTTAAGGAAGAACACATTTTTATCTTGATATCTAAATGAGGGATCATCTTATAATGCTACCAAAAGCGCCAAACTAGCAGTATAAGATGCTAACATCTAATGTGTAAAGTGAGATGATATGGTCCATGCATTTGATCTCTATCACTTGCATCGTGGTATGATCTCTATCATTCCTTTGTGTGTAAGGCCAAGGTCTATGGAACTTACACGTTGAGTGTGTTGTAAGAGTATCTATCATACATCTACTTACAACAATACCATATCAATACACTAGCCTAGCAACGATCTAAACTAGACGCCTCTAATTTATCAATTGCAAGTTTTACGTGGCTTAGGGTTTTCGGAGATAGAACCGTTCTCACCTACCAACATGAACCACAACGAGGATAACTAAGTTATTAGCAACTCGTTATAAATCAGATATTGACTATAGTAGGAGAGACAGACACTCGCCAGCCACTTATGCAAAACAAGTTGCATGTCAGTCGTGGAACCGGTCTCATGTACGATGACATGTAAGGTTCGTCCGGGCCGCTTCATCCCACTATGCCACCAATATAAAAAATACATAGAAGACGCAATAACATGATCATCATCGCCCACATATAAACATATGTGTACTACCCGTGCAAAGCACCTACGCATAGATCAGGCTCTGATACCACTGTTGGGTCCGCAGCATAGAAAACAAAAAAATTCCTACGGTGTGAACTACACACCTAGATCTATCTACTAGGTACAAAGCAATGGGTGGACATACATCCAACGAGAACTTACCCTCGAAGACAACGAGTTTTTTTAACAAGTAGGAACTCGTGGTTGATGTAGTCGTACACTTGCCGATCTCAAGATCGTGAGGAAGTCCGAGCGCCGCAACTCAGCAGCGCATCCGCACTCGCACACACGTTCAAGCCACCGGACAACCTCCACCTCCTCGCTCCAGCGATCCAGCGGAAGCAGCAACTCCTTCTAGACGAAATGCCACCGGGAACATGTATCTCGCTAATCCGAGACCATGAGGGAATAATTCTAGAGGGGGAGAGAGATCCTTCACAAGGAGGTGTGTGGATGAAGGAGGGAATGGGTGGCCTTTTATAGGAGGAGGGGGGGTGCCCCCTCTCTCCATGGCTGGTGCATGGGGGATTGACCCCTCACCTCCCCCATTCATGTGATGGTAACCCCTCCACATTAAAATGCCTCTTCACATTCCCTTTTAAAGTCTCCACTTTAAATGCATTAAATTTCTCCAAATTTAATGCTCTCTCATTTAATAAAACTCTTTTTATTAAATTTATTCAGAATTTTGTTAATTACTTTAATTAACAAACATTCACATATAGCCCCTTGCAATATTTCAATATCACATGCAGAACCACTTTCTGCAATTTCACCCGAAACAATTTCCGGTTTCTATTGAAACAATTCCTGCGCTTTGCAATTCTTTCGTCTGAAACATATGTGCTCCAAAATGGTGTCCGGTAACTCTTAAGTGTGCCACCCTACGGTTCGCGAATAATGCAGACATGATCGAGACCCTTCTCCGATCAATAATCAGCAGCCGGACCTGGAGATCCGTACTGACTCCTACACATTCAACGATGACTTATGTGATCATGAGAACCTTTAACGCTTGTAACTAAATCCCTTTGTCTCTCGATATATTACATGTCCGAGATTCGATCACCGGTATCTCCATACCTAGTTTGATCTCGTTACCGACATGCACTCTTTTCTTGTTCCCGTGATATAACATTCTAGTGATCACATCACTTCCTTGCAAGCTATCTTAATGTGATATCACCGAGAGGGCCCAGAGTATATCTATCCGTCATCTGGATTGACAAATTCCACTCTTGATCCATGAGCCTCAACATAACACCTTCGTAGTACTGAACCCATCTTTATAGTCACCCTGTTACAGTGTAACGTTTGATGTTATCAAGATACTCTTGCGGTGTTAGCAATTAACATGATCTCATGGTCTAAGGATAAAGATTACTTCGTATGACGTTATAGCAATATAAACATAATGACTTGATCGTAATGCTATACTTCAGATGAATGTTCATCACATCATTCCACCAATGGTGTGACCTTGTTATTAACAACATCCAATGTCCATGATGAGGAAACCTTGATCATCTTGTTAATCAACAAGCTAGTCTATAAGAGAGGCATAACTAGGAACCCTTTTTGTTTATTAAACACACATGTATTGATGTTTCCAATCAATACAATTCTAGCATGTAAAATAAACATCTATATATATAAGGAATATATAATAACAACTTTATTATTGCCTCTCAGGGCATATTTCCTTCAGCAGTTGCATTTCCAGTGCCCAACCCCTTTGCAGTAGAAGCACGAAGTGTCGGGCTTAGGGCCAGGCTTGGCAGTCTTTGAGGTACTGGGAGCAAACCTTCCATCCCTCTTAAACTTCTTACCCTTGCCTTTTCCCTTTTTCCCTGGTTTCTTAAAGTTGGTGGTCTTGTTGACCATCAGCACTGTGTGCTCCTTCTTGATTTCAACCTCAACAGTTTTGAGCATGGAGAACACCTCAGCAAGGGTCTTAGGCATCCCTTGCATGTTGTAGTTCATCACAAAGCTCTTATAGCTAGGGGTAGCGAGTGCAACACCCTATCTATAGCGAGCTCCTCCAGGATTTTGCAATCTAGGGCGTTTAAGCGCTTAACGTAGCCAGACATTTTGGCCACGTGCTCACTAATGCTATTGTGCTCTTCCATTTTAGCAGAGAAGAAGAGCTCGGAAGCATCATACATCTCTGCATGAGCCTGTGGAGCAAAGACGGCCTTGAGATCCTCAATGATCTCAAAGGCATTCATCTTCTCAAAACGCTTTTCAAGCTCCGGCTCCATGTCATAGAGCATTCCACTCTGGATGAGGGAGAAATCGTCCGCCTTGGACTGCCAGATATTCTTTTTGTCCTGGGAGGCGGAATCTGCAGGCTTAGCCGGAAGCTCAGCCTCGATGACATAAGTCAACTTGTAGGGGACTAGGAGGATCCTAAGATTGCGGAACCATGCGGTGAAGTTGGTCCCATCAGTTTTCAACTTGTCCTTTTGGAGGAAAGTGCTAAGGTTGAAGGTGGGTGGGCGAGACATCTACAAAGGATTTGCAAAGTATTTAGACTATGTTCATAATAATGAGTTCAAGTTTTAACTAAAAAGAACTCCTACTGAAACGAACATCCCTCTACTCGTTTAGTGATCACATGATCCCAATCCCCTGCCCCTCCCCTGGTTAAACACAACCATCAGTGCAGTATCAAGGGTGGACATTCCCTAACGTCGATCACATCAACCATGTGATTCATGCTCGACCTTTCGGTCTCTTGTATTCCGAGGCCACGTTTCTCTAACGTGCTAGGCTCGCCAGTTCTAACTCGTGTGTATTCGCAGTGCAACATGGCTTACACCCACTGTATACAAACGTAGATATGTCTGACACCCAGGCCTGTAACCCTGGATCGCGTCATACCGAAGAACTTTCTTGGTGGTGCACACACAAGGGGAATACGATAACTGGAATACTACGAGGGATTATCTTATTATGCTACTGTCTAGTAAGTATACTAGCACAATAAGTAATACTTCAAAAGTAAAGTGTTATGACATGGTTGTAGCTTTATGATCATCATCAACAGCTTTAAAGTTTCACAAACTTGTCATTGCCATGTTATAATACTTGCCCCTATGCAATAATGAAGATATACGCTTCTATATTAACTATTGCATGTTTTACGCGGCTTTAGGGCTTTAGTAGTAGAACCCATTCCTACCTACGAACATCGAGCCACAACATGGATTCAATGATTGCCGTTCTTATTCCCATTTTAGGGCCCTCCAGTATCAATGCCATATCAACTACTGTAGAGAGACAGACACGCCCCTAAGCCACTTTAATTTGTGGACCAGTCTCATGAATCACCACGTGAGGTCAGTTGGGGGCCGCTTTATCAAACAGTGCCGCGATATGAACAATAACACTAAAGAGGGTAGCAACTAGAGAATCAGTGCCCACATATTGCTACATGTTCTATCCGTACGACATGTCTACCCATAGACCCGCTCTGATACCACTGTTGGGTTCCATAGCAGAAAACAAAAAAATTCTATCTACTCGAACACTAATACCAGGATCTATACTATATAGACACAAGTAATGGAGAAGGAATATAGTATTCATACCTTTGCAGACAGAGGCACGCCTTACGTAGGAAGGCGTATATTGATGAAGACGAGCAACACCCCAAGTGTGGTGCCTCCGAGGTTCGTCACACGTCCGGTGTAGGAGACATCAACCGGACTCTGATCCAGCCAAGCAGCGGAAGAAGTAGATGCCAGATCGCTTGATCACACGACGGTAGTGTGAAGGTGGATAACTCAACCATGAGGTCCTCCCCAATATTATGGGGAAGTCCTCAGGATATGAGAGAGGGAGAATGAGAGGAATGGGTGATTCCAAAGGGGGAGGGGGACCCCTTTATATAGGGGGGAGGGGGGGGGGGCGCACCACCCAGGGGCCAGGCGGTGTGGGACTAATTCCCACACCCGCCGACCACCTAGGTACAGCCGCCGGCCCTAGGTGTGCCCCACTGGGACGGCCCACCAGCCCTAGGCCGGCCGACCCCCACTCCCTAGGCGCCTTGTCCTATTGGGCCTCCCTTCGGGTGAGGCCCATTAGCAATATAGAGCCTTTAAAAATAAAATAAAAAATATATTTAATATTAATTCTCCAATTAACATTCAAATACACATATTATATTATTTCTTCACTCCGGAACAACTTCCGGACCCCTTCCGATCTCCATCGAATGTTACCGAAACTATTCCGGTTTCTCTCTCTCTATTTCTCATACGATACCTCATCTACCCTAAGCGTCCCTACCCTTAAGCATGACATCCTTCGGTTCAGAAACACTCCGGACATGATAGAGACCACTCTCATATCAATGATCAACAGAGGGGCCTGGATGGCCATGTGACCCCCCGTGTGTTTCACGAATACAATCGCTCGAACCGTGAGATAGTCGTTCCCCATTCCCTTTGTCATTCGATACCTAATTCATCCGAGACTTGATCTTCAGTACCTCCATACCTTAGTTCGATCTCGTTACTGATGAACTTGTTTTCTCGTTCTCGTCACATGCTTGCAAGCTTCATTAATGCAACGCCACCGAGATGGCCACATGTATCTGTCCATTACATGGACTAGACAAATCCTAGTCTTGATATGTACTCCTCAACACATCCCTTCGGAAAACCTGAGTGGCACCTTTTTGATCACCCTTTTACGAGATGATTCTTGATAACCATCAAAGCTTCTTCCGGAAATGGTGATTTGCATTACCTCACAGTCAAATGATCAGGTTGCGAGGTTCTCTGTGTTTTATCATCAATGGTGAACTTTGTAACTAGATCTCATTAAGATATAACGGTCGGATGTTTGTCTATCATGTTATTCAACTAATAACATGACCTCATTGTCAGTTGGCATAAATGCCCATGATCTTGAAACATAGACCATCCTCATGACCAATGAACTAGTTCACTAGAGGTAACTAGAGACACAGTTTGTTTACACACCACATGTGTATTAACGTTTCGTATTAACACAGTTATAGCACATTATAAAACGTATTATGAACATATAGGAGATATATCAAATAATACACTTTATTATTTGCCTCTAGGGCATAACTCCTTCAAAAGTTTGTTCCCGACAGAGATAACGATGAGCTGACAAAGGCCCTCGGGAATCCTGAAAAGGCTAGACGAACAAGAGGCTTCAGACCTTCTTGTCCATGGGCTATCGGAAAAAACTCCTCCATTCACTGGCCCACTAGAGATGCAGCAGGATAACTAGGCCGCATTTGTGGAATACAAGAACTCGGCACGAGCTGTGGCAATGTGAGAAAAGAATAAGCTAAATGCAGCCAAAAAGAAATATCACCATCATATGGGCACAGGTGGCTTCAAGAGTGTCATGCCTAAGTGGGATAAAGTTGAGGCCGACCTGGAGGCTAAAGGGGTCACTCCAGCTATGTCTCGTTGGCCCAGGAGGTCAAGAAATTGGTTACTCGGGAATGGGGCATCGTATGACCTAGAAACAGGTGAGATTGTTGCAACCAAAGAAGTTGCTGCACCCAAAAATGATCTTATTAAAGTGATAAAAGAGGTTGAAGAGGGAAAGTTTGTTCCCAACAGAGAGAACGATGAGCTGACAAAGGCCCTCGGGAATCCTGAAAAGGCTGGACGAACAAGAGGATTCAGACCTTCTTGTCCATGGGCTATCGGGTTTCCCGAGGACCTTGACACGTACAGAAGCCGATCGAGAAAAACAAAGCGGCAAAAGAGGAGGATGCGGAGCGGTTCGCGAGGTTTGAAGCCATGTTGCAGGAGCATCGACAAGAGCTTAATAAACTTAAAGGACTCCAATAGCAAGATCCTACACCTAACAGTACGGTCGGCCCATCGCAACAGAAAAGCAGCGTGGCTTCCACGGAGGGCCACGGTAATGATGCAACGATGGATGTGTACCCCGTGGATGTAATTAAGGAGAAGACTAGTTATGAGCTGCATGTTGAACTCAAGAACATATCGATGAAGGTGGCGATCGGCTTTGCTTTACCTTCTGCACCGGGAGTGACCTACTATTGCAATCCGATTCCAGCTGGCTATGCTCGTGTTGGTGTGGATGAAGTTCAACCGCTGTGTCAGTCACTACAGCTTGACTTCCCTGGAGGTCAAGGGGAGACGACACTGGGAGAAGTCACGAGTGGCTTCATTCTTTGGAAAAAGGAATACATCAAGTTTCCAGACTCGGCTCCCAGGCCACCTTCTCCACCGAGAAACAATCCATCACCTCCAAGGCCACCGCCTCCTCCCAGTAAAAGTCCACCTCCAAGTCCACCTCCAAGGGCACCGTCTCCTCCCAGTAAAAGTCCACCCCCTCCAAGTCCAATCCATGACCTCAACACGAGTGCATCTTAATCTATGCAGCCGCCTCCACCCACAAAGGGCCGAAAGTGGAAGAATAGCACCGCTTCGTCGAGCGATAACCGACGCCCAAAGCGACTGTTGTTGCTCCTCCCAAGAGTACGGCTGGTTCCTCCCAAGAGGGCTTATGACCTGAACGATGAGGGGACCGATGTGGTCGTATGGGCTGAAGTGGATGCACATTTTAAAAAGAAACAACCTGAGCCAGAGGTCCAGATAAAACTGGAAACCATGGAGCACTTTATGAAATTACTGATGCATCCATCCCAAGCTTAGTTTAATGCGCCAGATGACTATACACGATGTCTTCAGAAGACACTGAAACAGAAGAGATCAAGTGGTAGAGGAAGCATCACAAAAGACGTTCCCCAGCAGGGGAACAAGCAAAACAATCAAGTGGTAGTGGCAGCATCAGAATGGACGTTCCCCAGCTGGGGAAACAAGCGAAACAATCGAGTGGTAGCGGAATATTCAAAAGAGACGTTCCCTAGCTGGTGAAACAAGCAAATCAGTCGATCCCCCCGCTCTAGGTGTACATACCCGAACCTCAATTATATGGGGGAGAACCTATGCATATGGAAACGGCTAAGATATTGGCCGAGCAATGTAATATGTCTATTAATGACATTATTCACGACGATCATATGCCCAAGGCTGAGGTAGCACCCAAATTTGTTCACGGGGAGCCTCCAGTCAACTCTGAGAGGCTTTGGGATATGCCAACAAAAATGCGACGATTGCATTAATGGTATATGAAAATATCAAAAGAAGAGCGATATTGGCTCATAGCAAAAGTTCGAAAAGAGCATTACTTCACTGAAGACGAGGTCCCTATTGAATTTACAGAATTATTTCAGTTATTCAATCTAAAGGAACTCGATAAATCTATCCTCAGTTGCTATTGTCTGTAAGTGATTACTTTATTTATGTAATTAAGTCTCTATCTCAGCTTGTTCAATTCATTGTCAGTAAGTATACTCACTATATTCTTTTGTACGCTATATATAATGATGCAGATTGAAGATTCTCGAATGTAAAAGAAAGTCTATCAACGGATTTGGGTTCATTGACCCACATCGAGTTAATGGAGCTGTGCTAAATGATAAGCCATTGGAGACCGAGCAAAACTTGCTCTGGTTTCTCATGAACCAACATTTCTGTAATGAAATATTATTTCCTTACCACTCCGGTAAGTGTGTTCTTGTACACATTAACTTTTGCTTACTCGATGTTCAGTGTAAATGATGAGTTAGTGATGTATGTAAACCTTGCGTAGGTACCACTGGATTCTTCTAAGGATTTCAGTTGACTTGAGAAGAGTTCACATCATGGACTCACTAAACAAAGACATGGAAGAGTACCGCAGCATTATTGATATGCTCCAGAGGTAATTTCAACCATTATCGCACTATATCGGTTTCTTTCGTTCATTTTCTGGGATATCAAGTAGTTATTAACTCATACATTCATTTTCTTTGTCGGGTAGTGTTTGGACACAGTTCAAGAACAAGGTCCGTGGTTAATGGCGTGAGGAGCTATTTTTTAAATCGGTCTCGGTAAGTAGTACGAGCTAGGTCCGCGCATCTATTTAATTCTAGTTTATGTACATTTTTCATGCTAGAGTTATTATTTGATTGAATTCTATTCTTGTAAAGTGCGCGAGACAGCCACGGGGACTAATCTATGTGGATTCTACTTGTGTGAGTTCATTCGCATCACTACTGAGAAGCCCTTGCAAACTGTTCGAGTAAGTAAACAATAAATTCACCCATTATTTTTATTACAAAAAGTTGTGTTGAGTCTAATTCATATGATCTCCTTCTTTATAGTTGGACGCGATGCGGGACAAGCTCCTACCACAGGACCACCTACTAGCAATCCAAGAGGAATTGGCAGGATTTTTTGTCAACGAGGTCATAGACCCATACGGAGAATACTCTCTAGATAGACGCTAAAGCATCCATGTAATGATCTCTATGTAATCAAATATACATGCTCTGGACCCGGTTGGGACTCCATGTAATGATCGACCTCCGTGCATGTATGCTTATAAGAGAAATTATATTATATATGCATCAACGTGTACAAGTACTGTGTAGTAGCTTTCTGTATGTATACGAAAACTTGTTTCTAATGAAAACACAGAATAAAAAATAATTGAACACAAAATACAAAAGAAAAAGAAAAACATGGAACACAAAACCCTAAAACCCCATCTCCTGCCGCGGCAGCCAAATAGCCCTAAACACTGCCGCGACATACACACTTTAGTCCCGGTTCATGTTATGAATCAGGACTAAATGGCCTCCAGCCTAGCATGGCTCGGGGCCACGTGATGGACCTCTAGTTCCGGTTCGTAACAGAACCGGGACTAAAGGCCGGACCTTTAGTCCCATTTTAGCAGTCCCGGTTTGCAATCCAGGAATAAAGGTCCTTACGAACCGGTGCTAATAGCCTGATTTCTACTAGTGGACTTGGCGCTAGCTGGACCACTGCATTAAGACGAAGAGATCCTCTGATCGGGACATGAGTGTAGTGTGGACTTCGTGATCCTCATATATATCTCTCTCAGACAGTTGCGCGCTAATTAACAGACTTGTGTGTGTGAACAGTCGCCCGCACGCTTGGTACATACTATCTCAGTCCTAAGACTTAAGGCATATAATTTTTTTAAGTCAAACTAACTAAAATTTGACTATTTTTTTTATAAAAATATATTAATAGTTACAATATGTAATTCATAACTTTTGATACATTATGAAACATATTTTCACATGATATCTATAGAATATAATATTTTTTGATATTTTTTCTAAAAGTTTGGCTAAACTTCGCATGGCTTGACTTTTAAAAAAATTACTCGTATATGTCTTAATCCATTGGGATGGAGGGAGTATACTTGAGTCTACGTTGTTGCAGGCTAGCTAGCTAGCTGCCCGGCCGCGACCAACCCAGTAGCTGCAGCTGGGCGTAGCTAGCTCGTGCCTAATTTGACGCCTCGACTACTTGACCTTTTGGCTGGGAATTCACTTGGACAGTTCAGTGGCCGGGCGGTGCGCTGGTTTCCACCGGTGTTCGTCGGTGGGTGGGGGCCGGTGGCGGTTGTTTGGCCTTTCCGTCGGACGGCAACGTTTCCCTGCGCGGATCGCGCACCGACACGGCCCTGTCCTCCTCCTGCATGGCGCCACGTACAGGGCGGTACGTCCGTCCGTGCGGTGGTACGAGCGAGTACGACAGGTGGTGGTGGTGGCGCCGGAGCTAGCGGCCGTGCGACCCGTGGTGAGTACGATCCATCTATACAGCACACCGTGCACCCAGCTAGCGATAGCGCCAGGAAAGGACGTCGCAACAGCACCTGGACCCCTGACCCGGCCGGCCCGATCGACCCTGCGCCTGCAGTTCTGCAAACCTTTTGTTTTTTTCTGTCTGAAGATGATGGGAAAAGAGGATCTCTGGATCTCAGGCGAGCACTACCACTGACGACTCTGGATCTCAGGCGAGCACTGCCACTGACGACTCTATTTAATTCACACCTTGCATGTAAGCGTGGCGCAATTGATGGGGGTTTGGCCAGCTGACATACTGCACGTTGTGCATGTGATCCCAGAGGAGACATTATTGTACTATTGCAGTGGTATTAGTGTATGGAGACTACTCTCCGATGACTTGACTTTATGGTTCTATAAATCGTAAGTGTAGCGTCAGCCGGGCTGGTCCTCGCGAAATTTAGTGAGTAATACTAGGAGATCGAGCCTAGCAGGATGTGCAAGTCCGACATCACCAAGTATTACATTCCTGCAGCACGCTTAAAGACACAGGCATGGTCAGATATATATCAACAACTGGGCTGCAAAAATATTAGTTAGTTCGTGATTTGTGAGTGCGACGTCGATTAAGCTTCCGTAAGCATCATCTCTTGTACAATCACATCCAACTCGTCCTTTTCGTCGATATATGGAGTTACACGCATACCGCAATGCACAAGAGAGAGATATATATGCATGCCACCAGAATTTGCTACTCAGTGTACCTATTTTTTCGTAAGTTAAGGTAGCTCGCAATGCACAAGGGAGTAGTACTCATGCTAGAATGTACGCGAAGAATACGGAGGAAACAAGGGGAGGGTTATGCTAATTAATCACACACATGATGACCTTGTGTGGGTGTTCCACACAAGGTCGCCCGCGTACGCGGCAGACAAACTCGGATCGCTCGCGGTCGCCCGCGACGTTGCTTTCGGTGGAGCCAAGTGTGCATGCACGGGCTATGGCTCAACGGTAGGTGGCGGGCGTCACTGGCGCACTGTCAGTGTGGGGCCGGCTATCGACGTCGCCATCAGATACTATTTGACGGTTGTTAATTAATCCGGGGTCCATGCATGCGTATGAGGTGGACGCGTGCGTGACGGTGTCACTGCCATGCAGTTAGATTATTGTTTCTACTCCTATATACTAGTATATGCAGCCTCATTCACCTCGGCGTAAGTGTCCTATAGTTATCCAATACTTTTTCGTGAACACTCACGTCTCTTTCTTGCTTCAAAAATATATGTCGTATGATCCAAGAACACAACACTCTGAAAGATCGTGAAACTCGATTAGGGTGAGCGCGATGGTTCTATAGGCGGAGGGGACAGGAGGAATATGCAATATGGGAACCCAAAAGAAGCGTGACCAAAGGGCGACCGCGGGAAAGTCAAAGAAAGAATAATGATCGATGTGGTTAGCTTGCATCGATCGAGTCCATCGAGTCATGGCCCTTCTTTTTAAGGAAAATGATATGCATCAGCCCGGGATGAAACGTTTTCATCCCCTGGGTCGTCCCACGCGCACGCATGAGACGGGTCGTGGCCACCGTCCTAGCTTCCCGGTGCCCCGCTGCCGCCGGAGTTGGAGGTCGCCGTCGCCATGGCCCTACCCTGCGGGTGCTCCGCGCACCAGTCCTCCGTCACCATGGCTTTCCTCGCCGCCCCGCCGCCGCCGGAGATCGAGGCCACCGCGGCCATGGCCCCTACCCCCGCAGGCGCTTCACGCACCAGCCAGACGTCGCCATGGCCTTCCTCGCCGCCCTAGCTCCTAGCGCCCTGATGTTACTGGAGATGGAGGCATCCACATGGACGCTCCACCACGCCCCGTCGACGGCATAGTCTCCATGCACCTGACCGCCGTCGCTGACGGCGGTGGTGGCGCTGCCACGAGTACATGCCGCGGGGCGCCGGTGGTGGTAGAGATCGAGCTACCTACTGCGACGGATTTTGCTACCAACGGCCGGTGGATTTGCTACCGAAAGCTTTGGTTGTTGCTATCGAAGGCCCCTGGATTTGCTACTCTGGATTTTCATATTAGAGATGTTTTTGCAGGGATGGGAATTTTCTACATACCATAATGGTTTTTGCTACCATAGTTTTGAGGTTCTGCTACAATTGTTCAAAGTTTTTGCTACGAGGTGTTCGTCGATGTTTGCGGGCGAGTCTCCGATGATGTCTCCGGCGAAGTTAGTTTTTTGCTATATTAGAAGAACTTTGTTGCTACAACCGTGTTGTGGTTTTGCTATAACAGTATCAACTTTTTGCTACAAGATCTCCGACGAGAGTCACCAGCGAGCTTTTTCCGACGATGTCTCCAGCAAGCTTAGCTCCGTCGTAAGCGAATAATGAGACGCACAAAACAACGAACCAATCATCATCATGGGATAAACGCCTAAATCGCGCATGCCGCGGGTCGATCGACATGCACGGCAAATGATAAGGGGAAATGTGATGATTGGCCAAGGCTCGTGGTGCGTTGTCGCGGCGGTTGGTAGTTAAGAGATCAATGATGGGGTTGAGTTGCTCTGCTCATGAACAATCGGACGAAATAATTCGTTTTGATGATAAATAGATAAACAATGATAGGCTTATTCGCAAAAAAAAAAGGAAATCAACAATGATACTATATCAAACAAATTGCACGAGAGGTGACTGAATTAAGGCCCCGTTCGGAGTGAAGGATTTTAAAACAAGGGAATAAAAGGGAACTGAGGAATAGAGACGGTGTCTAGCCAGAAAATAGAGGATCAGAATCCGTAGGAAGTTTTGTAAGACTAGCGCGTTCGGAACACAGGATAGCATATCACGGGAATCCAGCCACGGCCTACTTGTCAGGGTAAACTAACCAGTAATTAATGGTGGCTGAGCTTCCTTTTCTCTCCAGGCACGCCACGACTCATACCGAAGAAAAAGTTTCCAGGAGGTCTAGGTGGATTTTTGTTTTCCTGCAAAAAGTACAGTTTACGGGAACTTTCCAAAGGAATCCGATGGGAGCGATCCTGCGTCCCGAACGCTGCTCCGGATAGTTTTCCTTCGTTTCGTAATCCCGTACTTTTTCCTTCGAAATTCCTCCAGACCGAACGGGCTCTAAGTGTGTGTGGAGCAGGATGAACAGGAACGCTGCTCCCTTAGGCATCTTCACCGGGCCGATCCAAACGGTCCACCCAAAACGTCTGCTTTGCTCCGGATAGGTCAGGCTGCGAGGATATTTGGGCCGTGATCCGGCATGTCCGGCCAATCGTGTCCAGCAGCGTAACCCATCTGTCCGTCTCCCGATAGATGGGTCAGGCTTGACGCGCTCAACGATGGGACATTAATGGCAACACGACATCGTCTGTGGCTTCCCGCGCAGCCGGCGTTTCCCGCCGTCGTTGCGTTCCGCTTCCAGCACGCGCTTTCCCGCCCGCGGCCAGAAAGCTTCCCATGCCTGGCCGACTATTTCCTGCCTTCACCGAGGCCAAGAGCAAACACCGCCGAAAAAAGCGCCAACCACCACCAACCATGCCTCGCCGCAAGGTCGCCAACTGGACCAAGATCAGGGATATGTGCCACACCCGCTTCCCGCAGCTCTCCGATGGCGGCTTAGAGCTTCAGGCCACCTTGATGGCCCAGCAGGCGGCCGAGGAGGAGGTGGACGCCTTCGAGGACGAAGGACGTGTGGCCGAGCATGCGCTAGAGCAGGTGGTAGAGGCGGCTTCAATGGAGGCCGCCCAATGGGCAGTGCGCCAGATTCACCTCGTTGCCTCCACTACAAGAATATGTGGTTCATGACGATCTGATATCGTCGTGGATGAGGATCAAAACGTCGTAGATGGTCATCCACGACGAATTCCATGACAAAAAATAGGTCATGGACCTCACGTCATAATTCAATCCGTGACGTTTTTTCTGTCTGAAAACGTCACGGGCCGTCTGTGACGTTCCTCCAATTTCGTCGTGGCAAACTGGACCAGCCCGGCTCAGGCCCGGTCCTTCATGATGTTTTTATTTCGTCATGAACGATGCCACGTGGTGGACGGCACCACAGGTGGCCGTCAGCGACGTTTGCTGACGGCATGTTTGCCGTCTACGACGTCATCGACTTCTTGACAGTTTTTCTCGTCATGACCTGATTCCGCTAGCGTCGTTTGCTGACGTCATCCTTTCATTTGCTTATGTCATCCTTCCCATTTCATCATGCTGGCGGAGACGAATTTCGTGTTCGTCACGGCAATAAGCTGGCCAGCTTACGCGTGGCCGATCGTCAGGGTGACACGTGGACCAATAGGAAGGAAACACGTGGTCCATCTGTAGCGCGAATCGTGTACCAATCAGAGCTGGACGCGTATCTCCAACGCATGACGGACTCAATTCGTCAGGGCTGAAGAGATGACGTTCCTGTTTTGTCGAGGATGTTGACGAGTGAAAGTGCGCCACGTCGACGTCTATCGGTGACAGAAATATTTTCGTCAACTAAATAAGCATGACGTTTTCATTTACGTCGGAGAAGAGTGCTGGCAACTCTGCTAGATTGCACCGTTCAGATCAAAATGACAGAAATTACAGGGCACATGTTTTTGGGGAGATAAATAGGTTCGCACATAAGTTTCCAACAAAATAAAGAAAAGAGCCTAACAAGCTTTCAGTCACACCACCAGTTCACTTACGCAATATAGCTAAGAATTACTTAAGTGATGCATTTATAAGGTCTGTGAAGTTCACAAGTGTTTTCCACGCTTCATTCTTTGCTTCTATCTCCTTCAGCAATGCTGCTATGTGCTTGCCCAGTGCCTCATTCGCTGCTCTCTCAGCCAAAAGTTGTGCTTCAAGGAGAGAGCTGGTTGGTCTTGAAGCATGGATGTTTTCATCAGTGGAAGCAAGGGGTTAATCCTCAATGCCATCTTCTGCAGCAGATGGCGCCACCGTGCTTCCAATGGGTGCCTGACAGTTATAGAAGCAAATGTTAGAAAAGTAGCAAGCAAATTCCAAGAACATATTCATGGACAAATAGGGTATTGAATTATACGAAGATGACAAAGATGGACCTGGTATAGCTTCTTCCACACTTCATGTGCTTCCTTCAGGGCTTATGCCTCGCCATCTGGTCTCTCCGTCTACAACCCCACAATGGCACTGCGCAGTATCGCATTCCCTACTCTCTGATCCCTAAGTTGCACTTCAAGGATAGTCTTGGTTGGTCTTGAAGAATGGATGTTGAAGTCCTGCAAGAACGCATAGTGCATCGTGTCGGTGGAAGGATGTTGTTCAGCCTCAGTGATATCTTCTGTACCATTAGGCGCATCTTGGTTTCCTTGGTTGCCTGTTGAGTTTTAGGAATGGAATCAAACATTAGACAAATAGCCAGCAAATTACAAATGATCATACTCATTTCAGAGACAAATATGGCATTGAAATTTTGGAAGATGAGAAAGATGAAAAGTGTTCTAGAGGGCTTACTGTTGCTTTTTCACACCGTGATTGGAGAAGCCCCGGCTGTATAGAAAAACAAGTCATTGTGATAAGGTTGTCTATTTCTTGTCTGCCTGTTTATTAGACAACATGCCTACACAAAGAGAGAGCATAGAGTATAAGAGGCAGTCCTGTTTAAACACAAACAGGGGGAAGTTGAGTAGACAAGACTTGACATGGTTCCTGTGGTCAGTCCAAAAATCAACAAGCTTGCACCACTCTACATTGTTCATGTGTTCAATAGGAGAAACCCTTGTTACTTCATTCAGTGGGAGGGGGTCAAAAACTGCTTCTTTAGGAGATGCCTTTGAATTCTTGCGTGCCTCATTAACTGCTGGTTGCAAGCAATCCGCACATCTCGGTGTGATGCATCCATGACAAACTTTTGCTGAAATAAAACATCGTGCATCAGCCTCTGCTTGACCAATAATGAGAAGAAAAGGGCACACTACTAGAGAAAAGGCTATAGGAGACATGCTTAAAGGAGGCGCATTTAGACCATATGCGCCTCCTATAAAATAGGCGAGGCACACTTCCTTGGCATGTGCCTCTAGTATCAAAATAGGCGAGGCGAATATTATTACGATGCGCCTCCTATAACCCCTGTACGGACGAAATCTGGCAGCCCCAGATTATGCAAGACGCACTCTAATAATATGCGCCTCCTATATATCAGATAGGCGAGGCGCATGTGGGAAGAATACGCCTCGCATAAGCTGCGTGGGCCCGGGAGGAGATCTATGGTCGAATATGCGAGGCGCATATGGTCATATGCGCCTCCTATACATGATAATATGCGAGGCGCATATGCCAATATGCGCCTCCTATAACCTAGCACCACACCCCCCCGGGATCGCCTTTTAAGTTTTGTAAAAAATAAAAAATAAAATGATAAAAACTTCAAAAAAATAATTCCTTTAAGATGTAGTTACATTTTGGGGTGCAGTTGTAGGTAAAATTGAAAAACATGAATTTCGATGTATTTTGCAAAAAAAGTTCATGTCACGGTAAAACGGCTATAAATTTTGCATACGATGTCGGAAAAAATGTCTAACCTATCAAAACGATTGTCTGGAAATTTCCTATTCGAATTCAACTGCCTACGGCCATTCTGGATTTTACAGAATCCCCAAATTCAAAAAGAGTAAAAAGTTATGGCCGAAAGAAGATTTTTTCCTACAAAAAAATAAAAAAAACTATTCGAGGCGCATATCTGCGCCTCGCATAAGTGAAGCCAGATTCAAATTCGAAATAGCCACCTACCACACCTATACCACCTCTCCTCCTTCTCCTCTACCTCTCCTTCTCCTTCTCCTCCACCTCTCCTTCTCCTTCTCCTCCACCTCTTCTCCTTCTCCTTCTCCTTCTCTTCCACCTCTCCTCATTCTCCTCCACCTCTCCTTCTTCTCCCCTTCTCCTCCTCCTCCACCTCCACCTCCGGTGGCATCCTCCTCCTCTTCCCTCGGAGACCTTCTCCTCCTCCGATGATCACTTCGGCCATGGCCTCCACAACCACACCAACCACCTCTTCTTCCTCCTCCACCTCTAGCGACCACCTTCGGCGACCTCATCCTCCTCCACCATCTTCGGCGACCCCCATGGCCATGGCCTCATGCACATGCCTGCGGTGGTAGGTTGTGGCCACGGGCACGGCCACAGACGAGCTCCGACGAAATTCCGGCTAGATCCAGATCTGGCCACCATTTTTTTTGAAATTCAAAATAATATTCGAGGCGCATTCGGATCAATATGTGCCTCGCATATGTCGAATATAGGAGGCACATTCGGAAAAATATGCGCCTCGCATATTCAGAGTATGGGAGGCGCATTCATATCAATATGCGCCTTGCATAAAAAATACTGGAAGCACAGCGCTAGAGGCGCATATGATATGCGCCTCGCATAGCATTTTTGGTGTGCCTCGGATAGCGTTTTCCCTAGTAGTGGCAGTTGAGTCACAGAACATACGGAAACTCTGTCGTAGAACTCTGCTTTGACATCCGGCCTCTCCTTGTACTCTTTCTAGTGTGGGAAGATAGGCATACCAGTCCTGACTGTTTTTGCACACTCAGTGGCGAACTTAGAAGCAATAGTTCTTCTTGGAGGAATGGAAAATGTAAGCTTTCCTCCTTTGGACATGTTCTCATGCTGCTTCCCTATGTTTTTTTCCTCAAGACAATTTGAGGATCATCATGTTTAATAGTGTCTTCAGAACGATGATGGCCAAAATCATCTACAAACATATAATGTGGAATTAGTGTTCTACCATATAATAAGTGTCATTCAAACAATATAATGTGCTTTCCTTCGGGAGTTGGTTGCTTGCCTGGGGCAGCCTTCTGCTCATCTTGGACTGCTGTCTTCCTGCCATGGAGTGCTGCCACCTTGATTTGGGCTGCTACCTTCTCTCCTTGAGCATCGGGATCTGCAGGACTCTGAGTTTCCTGCAAAGAGGTCGCAACACTTGGCGGTCTTGGTGGGAGCCGTGGAGAACTAGGAGGTGGAAGTACTTCTAGCAGATTCCTGTTGGACCTAATATGTCTCGTACTTTCTGTCGAGGCAGCCATGCTAGCCAAGACGCGCTTCCGAGCAGCTGATCCACCACCAGCAGCCATCCTTGTCATGAAGACAGGTTTCTTCTTATATTTCCTCTTCTCAGCCTACATAATTCAAAGGTAGTCAATTCGGGATAATGAAAAAGCACAACATATATGGAAAATTAAGTAACCAAATAATTAACAAATGATGAGTAGGCAAGTAAGGGGACTACCTACAGCTCATCCTCCCCCTCCTTTCCAGGATAATAGTCAGATCCAGAGCCTTTATACTTGCTCTTTTTAGGGGAGAATTCAGTGGGACATGCATAAACAAGGGGCCTAAGACCCATTTTTTGCATCCACGCGTTGTTTCTCGTGATGTTTTGTAGCCGTCTGATGTCTACGCACTTCTATTCTTGTAGACAGTTGTTGGGCCTCCAAGTGCAGAGGTTTGTAGAACAGCAGCAAGTTTCCCTTAAGTGGATTACCCAAGGTTTATTGAACTCAGGGAGGAAGTGGTCAAAGGTATTCCCTCTCAAGCAATCCTGCAATCAAGATACAGGAAGTCTCTTGTGTCCCCAACACACCCAATACACTTGTCAGGTGTATAGGTGCACTAGTTCGGCGAAGAGATAGTGAAATACAAGTGGTAACGGTGATAGAAGATACCTTGATGGCGTGGAAAACACTAAAGACAAACTGAAGTAAAGATGGAAGCAAGCAAACATGTAACAGATCTAGCAGCAAACGAAGTATCAATGCTTAGAAACAAGGCCTAGGGATCATACTTTCACTAGTGAACACTCTCATATAAATATATTCTTCTTCATGATATTACTCTTAACTACTCTCCGGTTGAACACTCTAATCGTTGGTAGGGCTATAACAGCACTCCTCAAAGTAAGTCTTTCCCATCTAGAAAACCCCACACCTTGAGCACTAGATGAGTCCAACAAACACCACAATTTCATACAAACATCCAACTCCAAATATAACTCATAACAAGTATTTGTAATCTCTAGCCTAAGTGCCACCATGGTGAGCACGCTGTCACTTTCACACACATGGGGAGAGCAGAGATCTAATAAAGCACTTGAGTAGCAAGGTAGATCTACTTGATTACAAAGCTCATGACCACAACAAGATCATGCATAGATAGAGAGATGAACACATAGCTACCGATAGAACCCTTAGCCTCGAGAGAGAACTACTCCCTCCTCATCATGGGAATCAGCAATGGTGATGGAGATGGAGATGGAGATCGATGGAGATGGCTCCGGGGGCACTTCCCCGTCCCGACAGGGTGCCGGAACAGAGACTTTCTGTCCCCCGAATCTCCCCTTCGGTGGCGGGGGCGTAGCGGAACTTTTCATGGCTGGAGGCTTGACGATTTAGGGATTTGGTGTCGGGAGGCTTCTTATAGGCCAGAGGGGAGACCGAGGGGGTGCCAGGGGGCCCCACACCACCTGGTGGCGTGGGTAAGGCTAGCCCGCGCCTGGGGGGTCTGGCCAGGCCCTGGCTCTCCTCCGTCTCGTATTCTGGCTCCGTGAGTCTTCCAGTAAAATAGGAACTTTGGCTTTTGTCTTGTCCAATTCCGAGAATATTGATTTTCTGACTTCCTGGAACCAAAAACAGTAGAAAACAGGCAACTGGCATTATGGCATCTTGTTAATAGGTTAGTCCAAGAAATCATATGAAAAGTACTCCAAAGTGTGGAAAAAACATAAGAAAGTAGATAAAACCAAGCATGGAACATCAAAAATTATAGATACATTTGCAATGTATCACCGTCTTTCTTCCATGGGATGCAATTGTGGTTCTATCATGAATAAACAACTCTTAAGTAAGCTACAAAAATATAACCTATGTCCTATGGTATTGATTGTTCTATACTAATCATAATGTACAACAGTCCACTATGAGGAACTTCTACTCTAAATCTCATATCACAAGACTAACGATGAAGCAGCCAAAGCAAAGCAAGAGACAAGACGATGAACAAGCTAGATAATTCACCAATTGGTTGCAGTAATAAGTAGAATGGGACAATAAAACATAAGCATGATAAGCATCAATAGTGCAATTAAACATGAAACATAACCTACTGTACTAATTGTTCTATAGAACTCATCATGTGATAGCTCACTATGATCAATTTCTACTATGATCATAAGGCATATGATGAAGCAGCCAAACTAATGCAAAAAGGCAAGATAATGCAACCTTTATCACACGCAAACAGATCATACGTTGAAATAGTATACATGCAGTTAAAGAGGATAATCACAATAAAACATAAGCAGGATAAGCAACTATCCTGCAAATAAAATAAATATAACTTATGGTGCTGATTGTTCTATATAATCATCATGTAATAGAGTCCACTATGAACAAGTTATACTCTGATCAAAAGACATAGGATGATGTAGCCAAACCAATGGAACAACCAAGATAATGTAAACTTTATCTGTATGTAAACTGAACATAAGTCAAATACTCTGAATGTCACTTGTCAATTGGTTGGCTGGTTGCACTAATTAGCAGGGCAAGACCATTAAACATCAGAAGGATAAGGATCTTCCATGCAATTAAAATAGGAAATTAAGCAAGTCATGACATATGATATTGATTGTTCAATAGTAATCATCATGTAAAACATATTACTATGAACAATTTACACTCTGCACATCAGACATGTCATGAAGCAGTCAAACTAATGCAACAGACAAGATAATGCAACCCTGGTCACAAGACTTGTAAAATCACAAGCAGAACAAATAAGAGAGAATAACTGCAACAAAAAAGGTAAATTGGTGGAATGAACAGGATAATGAACAACATTTCTCAGGCAAAGTAAAAAATATGAGCATCGAGGATGCGCGTGTTTCCTTCCCTGCAGCCTATAGGGCCTTTTTGATACCGCATTTCTTGAAGTGACCCGCGACAAGGTGGACGGGCCTTGTCAGTCTGGTGAAGGGCCTTATCAGCAAGGTGGACGGCGAGCTGGACAACGAGCTAGAAGAGGAGATGGATAGTGAGCTGGCCGACTTTGCGGGTGAAGTTTACAACAAGGTGGTAGACAAGGTCAGCCAGCTATCGGCGAGGTGGACGACCGGCGAGGTCGACAGACGTGGTGGAAAACCGGGACGGTGAGGAGGGGCTAGGGTCACAGAGAAGTTACTACTGGAAGGACAGATGGAGACGAGGGGATTGAAGACATAGGGCGGAGGGACAGACAATGGCGAGGGGAAAAGGGGGAGGATGGCGGGGAGGACAATAGAGAGGGCGAGGAGAAAAGGGGGAGGACAATGGGGATGGCAGCACTGAGGGTGGTGGGGAAATTTAGATCTGTCTCATTTTGGCGAGGGGATAAAATGGGTTTGAAATAGATTACGAAAATGACCTTTGTGTGAATGCTTGGGTGGCGCTGTGCTGGTGGGCTCAAAGGTAATTGCAGCTAGAGAATTTTTTGTTTGCGTAGAAACTCTCCCGCACTGGCGCCAAATTTCGCATGGGCGAGAGGATCTGACCTGGAAATTTGGGCTTGGTGTCCTGGCCGTCCGATGCATGATGGAGGGTTAAAATAAATTAATCATATTTTAAAAAGTCTTCACTAAAAGGGCCTTGGTGAAGAAAACTATAAATTATTGACGAATAAATCTTGAAAAAAAGCAATAATGTGGACTACTAGTTTATATTCTGGCTTGTATAATGATCTCAAGAGAGGTAATGTATTTTGGATAATATATTCAAATTTAGATAAGATTCAAAATGTGGTTTATTTTGAACAATGTATTTCTCCAGATTAGGGTTGAACGATGGACATTTATCCTTTTTTGGTTAGGTTTAGGTCATAGCAACACATATGGTATATATCAAAGTTTGATCCCAAAGAAGATGCATCACATAGACCAAAATACATAGGAAAATTAAAGCAGCTTCCACATATACATGTGAATGACTAGAGAGTATAGTGGATATATCATTGTGGTTAGAACACATGCATGACTATAGGGGGATGCATGTGTGTTAGACTAAAATTAAACATCATGTAGGAAATAATAAATAACCAGCTTTCAATTCCATTTTGCACGGCCAATGTGTGACAGAAGTTGCATCATAGAATCATGTAGATATATATCAAAATGTGGTTTAGGAAAAGAACACATGCAATGTCTCTAGGGGTTCCATGTGTCAAAAACTATGGTCAGAGAGAGACAAAAACACATAGGAAAGGTAGCTTCCACATTGCATGTTGCACCAGTGTGTAACTGAAGTTGCATCTATCATAGAATCCACTAGAGTGTGTGGTCATCATGCATGGTTTTGGAAAATAACACATGCAAATGTGGTCATGTTGTGCCATTGACTCTAGTGGATATATATATATATATCAATGTGGTTTAGGAAAAGAACACATCATATATACAATGGCTCTAGGTGATCCATGTGTCAAATTATGGTCACAAAGACCAAAAACACACATATATAGCTAGGAAATCTCAGCTTCCACATTGCACATGTTGCACTAGTGTGACAGAAGTTAAGTTGCATCACAGAATCCACTGAAGTTTGTGTGTGGTCATGTTGATATCAATGTGGTATATATTATTGGAAAAGAACACATGCAATGTGGTCATCATGTGGTCTATCAACAATGACCCAGGTGGCCATATAAATAATGCGGGTTAGGAAAAGAACACATCATTGCAAAATATGACTCTAGGAGAGATCCATGGTCGTCATAGAGACCAAAAACACATAGGAATTAATTAATAAAGGAGGCTCCACATTTCATGCATGGTTGCACCAGTGTGACACACAAGTTGTGCATCATCATGGAATCCACTTGAGTATATGCACGTGTCTGGTCATGTACATGTAGCTAGAAATATCATTGTGGTTTTGGAAAAGAATAGTGTACATAAATGCAATGTGGTCATGTGAGATGGATCAGTGACTCTAGCTAGTGGATAGTGTGTACTAGTTTATTAGGAAAAGAACACACATCATGCAATGATGTCTCTAGGGGTTCCATGTGTCAAATTAAACCATGCATGGTCACATAGACCAAAAACACATAGGAAAGCAACATATATTGCATGCATGTTTGCACCAATGTGACAGAAGTTAGTTGCATCACATAATCCACTAGAGTATGTGTGTCTGGGTCATGCATGTAGATATCACCATGTGGTTTTGGAAAAGAGCACATGCAATAGTCATGTGGAGAAATCATGAATCTAGTGTGGATATCAATGTGGTTTTTAGGAAGAGAACACACAGATGCAATTAATTAATGACCGTAGCAGCTAGGGTATCCATCTGTCAAACCATGCGTGGTCTCATAGAGACCAAAAAACACATAGGAAAGCAGCTTCCACATATGCATGTTGCACCGGTGTGTGTGTGTGGGTGTGTGTGTGTGTACATGTGTGTGTGTGTGTGACAGAAGTTTTTTGCATCACATAATCCACTAGTGTGTGTGGTTATGTAGATATATCAATGTGCAATGTGGTCATGTGTGGATCCATGACACCTATAGCAGTGTGGATATCGATGTGGTTTGTTTAGGAAAAGAACACATGCAATGACTCTAGGGGTTCCATGTGTACAACCATGGACAGAGACCAAACACATACGAAAAGCAGCTTCCACACATTGCATGTTGCACCAGTGTGACATAAGTTACATCATAGAGTGTGTGTGGTCATATGTAGATATCAATGTGTGGTATTATTGGAAAAGAACACACATGCAATATGGTCATCATGGTGTGGATCTATCAATGACTCTGGTGGCCATATCAATGTGGGTTAGGAAACGAACACATGCATGCAATATGACTCTATAGGAGATATATTCCATATGGGTCATAGAGACCAACAACACATATGAATTAAATAATGGAGCTTCCACATTGCATGCATGGACCAGTGTGACAGAAGTAGTGCATCATCACAAAATCCACCTGATTATATGCATGTGTGTGGTCATGCATATATGTAGAGAGATACCATCATTGTTGTTTTGGAAAAGAACGGTGTACCTATATGCAATTTGGTCATGTGATGGGATCAGTGGCTCTAGTGGATATATATATATATCAGTGTGTACTGGTTTAGGAAAAGAGCACACATCATGCAATGTCTCTAGGAGATCCATGTTCAAATTAAACCATGCATGGTCATATAGACCAAAACACATAGGAAAGCAACATATTGCATGTTGCACCAGTGTGACAGAAGTTGCATCACCGAATCCACTAGTGTGTGTGGTAGATATACCAACAATGTGGTTTTGGAAAAGAGAACACATGATGTGGTCATGTACTATGGATCAATGACATCTAGCTAGTAGTGTGAATATCAGTGTGGTTTAGGAAAAAGAACACATATGCAATGACTCTAGGGGTTCCATGTGTACAACCATGCATGGTCACTGAGACCAAACACATATATAGGAAAATCACAACTTCCACACACATTGTATGTTGCACCAGTGTGACATAAGTTGCATCATCACATAGTTATATATGTGTGGTCATGTAGATATAACAAAATGCAGAATATTATTGGAAAAGAACACACATGCAATGTGGTCATCGTGTGGATATATCAACAATAATGCAATATTCATGGAAAAAAACACATGCATGCAATATGACTCTAGGAGAGATCCATGGTCGTCATAGAGACCAAAAACATATAGGTTCAATAAAGGAGCTTCCACACATTGTATGCATGGTTAGTTGCACCAGTGTGACATAAGTAGTTGTGCATCATCACAGAATCCACTTGAGTAGTATATGCATGTGTGGTCATGCATATGTGTAGAGATATCATTGTGGTTTTGGAAAAGAACAATGTACATACATGCAAACGTGGTCATCATGTGTGGATGTATCAATGACTCTAGTGGCTGATACATTGCAAATGTATCTATAATTTTTGATGTTCCATGCTTGGTTTTATCTACTTTCTTATGTTTTGTCCACACTTTGGAGTACTTTTCATATGATTTCTTGGACTAACCTATTAACAAGAGCCACAGTGCCAGCTGCCTGTTTTCTGCTGTTTTTGGTTTCAGGAAGTCAGAAAATGAATATTCTCGGAATTGGACGGGACAAAAGCCAAAGTCAATATTTGACCGGGGGGAACACGGAGCCAGAAGACAATACGGAGAGGGTCCAGGGGCCAGCCACACCATAGGGTGGCGTGGGTCCCCCTTGGCCGCGCCACCAGGTGGTGTGGGCCCCTTCGGCCTCCACCGACCTTGCCCCTTTGCCTATATATTCCTCCCGATGCGAAAACCATAAAGAATCAAGCCTCCAGCCACGAAAATTTCCGCAGCGCCGCCGCTAGCGAAGGGGAGATTCGGGGGACAGAAAGTCTCTGTTCCGGCACCCTGCCGGGACGGGGAAGTGCCCCCAGAGCCGTCTCCATCGATCTCCACCGCCATCTCCATCGCCATTGCTGATTCCCATGATGAGGAGGGAGTAGTTCTCTCTCGAGGCTAAGGGTTCTATCGGTAGCTATGTGTTCATCTCTCTATCTATGCATGATCTTGTTGTGGTCATGAGCTTGTAATCTTTAGATCTACCTTGCTACTCAAGTGCTTTAATAGATCTCTGCTCTCCCCATGTGTGTGAAAGTGACAGCGTGCACAACATGGTGGCACTTAGGCTAGAGATTACAAATACTTGTTATGAGTTATATTTGGAGTTGGATGTTTGTATGAAATTGTGGTGTTTGTTGGACTCATCTAGTGCTCAAGGTGACAGTGTGGGGTTTTCTAGATGGGAAAGGCTTACTTTGAGGAGTGCTGTTATAGCCCTACCAACGATTAGAGTGTTCAACCGGAGAGTAGTTAAGAGTAGTATCATGAAGAAGAATATATTTATATGAGAGTGTTCACTAGTGAAAGTATGATCCCTAGGCCTTGTTTCTAAGCATTGATACTTCGTTTGCTGCTAGATCTGTTACATGTTTGCTTGCTTCCATCTTTATTTCAGTTTGCCTTTAGTCTCTTCCACGCCATAAAGCTATTTTCTAGCACCATTGTCTTATATCCATACCACTTGTATTTCACTATCTCTTCGCTGAACTAGTGCACCTATACACCTGACAAGTATATTGGGTGTGTTGGGGACACAAGAGACTTCTTGTATCTTGATTGCAGGGTTGCTTGAGAGGGAATACCTTTGACCACTTCCTCCCTGAGTTCGATAAACCTTGGGTGATCCACTTAAGGGAAAACTTGCTGCTGTTCTACAAACCTCTGCACTTGGAGGCCCAACAACTGTCTACAAGAATAGAAGTGCGTAGACATCAGTGGCCATGTCAATGTGGGGGTTAGGAAAAGAACACATGCATGCAATATGACTCTATAGGAGATATATTCTATATGGTCATAGATACCAACAACACATAGGAATTAAATAAAGGAGCTTCCACATTGCATGCATGCATGGACCAGTGTGGCAGAAGTTGTGCATCATCACAGAATCCACTTGAGTATATGCATTTGTGTGGTCATGCATATATGTAGAGAGAGATATATCATCTCTTGTTGTTTTGGAAAAGAACAGTGTACATATATTCAATGTGTGGTCATGTGATGGGATCAGTGGCTCTAGTGGATATATATCAGTGTGTACTGGTTAAGGAAAAGAACACACATCATGCAATGTCTCTAGGGGATCCATGTGTCAAATTAAACCATGCATGGTCACATGCATAGACCAAAACACATAGGAAAGCAACATATTGCATGTTGCACCAGTGTGATAGAAGTTGCATCACGAAATCCACTAGTGTGTGTGTGTGTGGTCATGTAGATATGTGGTTTTGGAAAAGAACAGATGCAATGTGGTCATGTGTGGATCAATGAAGCTAGTAGTGTGGATATATATCAATGTGGTTTAGGAAAGAACACATGCAATGACTCTAGGGGTTCCATGTGTACAAATATGGTCATAAAGACCAAACACATAGGAAAAGCAGCTTCCACACATTGCATGTTGCACCAGTGTGACATAAGTTGCATCATCACACAGAGTTATGTATGGTCATGTAGATATATCAAAATGTGGTATTATTGGAAAATAACACACATGCAATGTGGTCATCATGTGGATCTATATCAACAATAATGCAATATGGAAAAGAACACACATGCATGCAATATGACTGGAGGAGAGATCCATATGGTCATAGAGATCAAAAACACATAGGAATTAAATAAAGGAGCTTCCACACATTGCATGCATGGTTGCACCATCATCATAGAATCCACTTGAGTAGTATATGCATGTGTGGTCATGCATATGTGTAGAGATATCACTGTGGTTTTGGAAAATAATACTGTACATATATGCAATGTGGTCATGTTGACCAGTGACTCTAGTGGATATATATCAGTGTGTAGGTTTAGGAAAAGAACACACTACATCATGCAATGTCTCTATAGGGGATCCATGTGTCAAATTAAAAACCATGCATTGTCACAGAGACCAAAAACACATAGGAAAGCAGCTTCCACATTGCATGTTGCACCAGTGAAAGAAATTACATGCATCACAGAATAATGCAATGGAGCATGTGTGTGTGGTCATGCATCATGTAGATATCATCGTGGTTTTGGAAATGAACACATGCAAATGTGGTCATGTGGATCAATGACTCTATATAGTGGATATATCAATGTGGTTTAGGAAGAGAACACACATGCAACTAATGACTCTAGGGGATCCATGTGTCAAACCATATGGTCTCACATAGAGATAAAAAACACAAAGGAAAAGGTGCACCACAAAATCCACTGAAGTTGCCTAGATGATACCTATCTCAAAGTTTGATCCCAAGAAGATGTTGGATCATGCGCATGCATATCGATCGATATATGTGAGAGACCATATGATCGCTAGGGGCCTAGATATAATGCATATCTCAACAACCCATCACACTTTTGTACATATATATCATATAGGAAAACACATACATATGCATGAAAGTTCTTCCAACGCTTAGATCCAAACTAATATGTACATCCCAAAATATATACTACTGATGACCCACAAGTATAGGGGGTGTATCGCAGTATTTTTGATAAGTAAGAGTGTCGAACCCAACGAGGAACAGAAGGTGTTGGATAGTGGTATGGATCAGGAATTCTCTGCAAATACTTAGCAAACATATTTTTAGGGGTTTTTGATAATGCAAGTAAATAAAGTATGAGTAAATAAAAGACAATAAGAATGAATGCAGCAAGTGGCTCAATCCTTTATGCAGCAAAGGACAAGCCGGTTGTATTACTTAAGATGACCAAACGTTCTCGAGGACACATGGGAATATTGTCAAGTGCTTTCGCTTCATATAGTTGATTAATCTTGTTTAGCTTGCTAAATGTTGTGTGGGGTGAACTAGTGCTAATGTACCGACCTTCCTAGGACTAATACGTACTTGTGATTTGTAACAACCTCGGACCCTACGCTCTAAGTTCAAGCCTGGATGAACCAAAAGTGGTTAAAGTAGTACATCAGGGGCGCAGGGCCACCCACGTGTAGGCCTGTCGGCCACCCTAACCACTTCCAAGAACATCGGGACAAGAGCGAGCGGCGTAGGAAACATGCGAAGAGATCAAATACATACACAAGTGAGTATGTATGCAAGCTACCTTACAACAGTTCTCAGAGCCATTCCATCTAAAAGAAATAGAAATATTGCAACGCCATACAGCAAGATCCAGATATCCTAGATAGAGATAATAGTGTAGGATAGCTCCTCATACATCAATCAACAGAGTATCAAGCGGAAGCGGGAAACAAGATCCGAGTACGGACAAGAAGAAAATCGGCATAAGATGCCACATAAATAAGCACATCCCGCCCACAGATCTCACGGATCCCCATCTCCGGAATCTCTACACCGAGTGATCGTTGCCAACATCATCTCTCTCCTCCACCCAGTATCCATCTTGCCCATACACCTGTTCATCTGAATCAAACAATTTATCGTGTGAGACCCTAGGGGTACTCAGCAAGTCTTTATGCCTCTAAAGGGGACATATACCTAGGGTGACGCAATTGCAACAGAAGATAATAACTAACCATTCTATAGATACTCAGTAACCATCCGCCTAACCAATGATAGGCAGATGTCCGTCAATTAGAAACAACAGTTATAACAGTATAAAGTAACAGATCCATCCTCCTTCTCGCTTACCAACGAGAAAGCGGACGAACAACCCAACCGTTGGCAGTTTTATTAACCATTCCATGAGTATTGCACTAATTACTAGTCAGATGTTTAGTCAAATTGAAAGCGGTACTTTAGTTATGCTTGTCTATGATCGAGAAACTGTGCTCCAAGTCGTCCATAACCGCGGACACGGCTTTTAGAAAGATTTACCCTGCAGGGGTGCACAAATAGCAACACACACTCGATCAACATCGGAAAAACCAACTCAAAACCCAACGAGGCATTCACGACAAACCGATCACAGGATTCATTAAATATTTCAGGGGGCCACCGCACTAAGCTACCTGCAACGAAGTTGGCCGGCACCGTAACAGACCCATGGTTTGTGTGGACGGCGGTAAACGACTGGGAACCCGAAAGTGTGACTGGGCTTGCCCGATACAGCGAAAACGTGTCACGATCCAAAACAGTACAGGTGCTCCGCGCACAATCTTAAATAAAACTGTAAAGCATGGCATAAGTACATGATAGTAATAAAGCCCCAAACTACTTTGTGGCCCCAAGAAATAGAAATGAATCAAGCTCTGGGTCAGGAGGGTCCATAAGGCCTCCCGGATGTGGATAGTGCGAATAGTCAAGGAACAGGAATCAAGTACTGGGGGTCCTACGGGACATAAGTGAGCATGAAAAAACCAAATAACAGATATTGCCCACCGGTGCCTCTTTCATTAGTTATCCCATACTACTCAGGTTAAGTTGTTTAGGTACCTCGTTATCCATCAGACTCTCACATACCCTACACATGATGTTCTACGACTCGCATGGCTCAAACAACTCCTGTAGTAATGGCTCATGGGTTGGAGGAACAAGCTCGGTGGGGTTTAAAGTAAAGGCTATGCACTACTTGGGATTCAATTTAATGCATTCGCGACTGAATGGTGCAATAATAAGATAGAAGAAATAGGTACTATATGTATGCAATCATGTGGTAGTGCTTGCCTGGCAGCTCAGTTGAAGCGAGAGGTGGATCTGGGTAGTACTCCTGGGATTCCTGATAATTCCCCTGCTCGGCGTCTATTCGAAAGAAGAACCAAACAAACAAGGGCCAACATAAATAAAGTGCACAAGCATATGAATAAAATGCGACAAGCAAACAAGCATGCCATGATGAATGATGCACAATTTACATAGCAATAATGTAGCATGGCAAGGGTGAGGTGTGGGGACAAGAATAAATCATTTTATTAATTATTTGGTCAAGTTTTATTTCCATAAACAGTTCTGATTTTTAATATTGATATGATGCATGCTGCAATTCAGAACATGGAATGCATAAACAGAATAGGCTAATCGCGCTGATCGATTTAGACATATTATTTGTTGAATTTGGAGTTATAGAATTAAAGTTATTAATTAATTAAGAAAAAGCTTTTTTAAATGCAATTAAACAATTTTGAAAATTTAAATTATTCAAACATTATTTTGGATGGCATATTTGAAATCCTCACATTTTTCTGATTCAAAAACATATATTATTTGTATTATTTGGAATTACCAAAATAAAGATATCAATTTCTGAATATTAAAAACATATATGCATTTTCTGGATTTATTTTATTAACAAAAGATTCTGGACTTTTGTCACCGGCTCAGACTTACCCACGGTGGCCGACACGTAGGCCAGGGTCAGGCGTGGGGCCACCCGTGCGCGCGCCTAGCCCGGATGCGACACGTGGGCGAGCCGAGGCGCGGGGGGCTAGCCTGTGAGCGCCGGAACTGCTAAGGTGTTTTCTGCAAAAGGCCAACGAATCTGAAATTCGATCCAACTACAGGATCTAGCTCGTCTGATCTTAGGAAGACGATGGCAAGAAAACCTATGGGAATTTGGAGATGGCACAAAAAGCAAAGATGAAGAGGGCAGCAAGAAGTACAACTTTCATGTACGGAGTTTCTCCGGTGGAGCATTGTGGAGCTCGGAAATTGACGATGAACAGATGGGTTCCTATACCGCCAAAACTGACGCACGAAAAGTTGCGCGGACAGAAAATTTCCCAATATTTCGAGGAAGATTGCGAGTGCTACGAGCCATGGTTTTGAGTGAGGTTTGAGGCTGGGTGACGCTGGTTGTCCGCTCTACACACTCGGGTGCTCATCGAAGCCGGAAAAGAAGTGATGTGGTCAAGGTTGGCTCGGAAACAAAGGGCCAGAGGAGGCTGCGTCGCACAACTGCTGTCTGCGTGTAGGCGGCATCGAACAACGGCGAACAGAAGGGTGCGATGGCGGAGGTGTCTCAGCGGGGTAGATCAACAAGCATGTGAGAGGAAGGAGATGCAAAGGAGGATGAGGGGCTCACGTAGGGTGGTGCTGACGTGGTGGATGAGCTGGACAAGGTCGGTGACGGCAGCGAGGGTTGGCGTCCGAGGCGGCGAGCGATAGCTGTACCGGGACGACGATGAGGAGGAAGTTCTCGGCTGGTTCGGCTCTTCCTGTAAGGATGGCTCGACGCGGACGAGGACCGAGAAGCTCCTCCGCTACTCCACGGTCTCAGCCTTCGACGGATACAACAGTTAGAAGGTGCATACGGCGGCGGCCATGGCCTGCGCGGGAGGAAGAACAAGTGAAGACGATCTGGATCTCGATGGAGACGAGTAGTTATTGGAAGAGATGCTTCTCTCTGCCCCTGCTTTATTGCCAGGAAAAGATGGAAGAGGGAGTCACACACACAGCAAGGAAAAATCTAGTTGGGGTGATCACGTGCAGATGGCTGGAAGAAAAACAGGAGGCGTGCACGCGGCTCCTTCGGGCTGGTCGAGCTGCACCCGGGAGAGGACACCTGTTGGTGGCCTGGTGGTGCCTGCGAATGAGAGGGAGGCTGACCACGGTTTGGGCAGGGTGTAGCAGATAGTTAGGAGCTAGCTAGGTTAGGGTTGTTTTGCTCCAGAGTTGAAAAAAATAGCAAGAGAACGATGGTGAAAAATATGTCTTTGGCCACTTAGGTTCCAAGATAGATTAGGAGAGGGGGAAAATCTAGTTCTAGGTGGTTTTATCTAGATAGATTAATGGGTGGACAAGGTAGATTAGAGTGAGGATGATGGTTTGGTTTAGTCAAACCAAAGGGTAGGTTTAGAGTAGGGTTTAAGAGATGCAAGAATAAAAATAAAACATCTAGTTTGAATTTAAAAGCAAAGCTCAAATAAAATAGAATAAAACAAAGAGGAGAAGGCCAAGGGTTATGATTGCATGGGACATGCAATAAGGGATATGCATACATGCAATAAGGGATATGCATACATGCATGTGGGCATATTTTGTGAGAACAAAATATGTTGCACATATGGGTGAGGAGATGATTTGACAAAATAAAGATGCAAATAAACCAAGATTTTTGGATGGGCATGTGCCCGTGGTATATCTAGCCTAGTTTGGAGTAAACCATAATAAGCAAGGTGTAGAAGAAGAAGAAAAGAACCATAAGAATATACCTGGCATGAATTAAATCTAAGAAAGAAAAGATGTGCCACATACATGCATATGGTGGAAGGATGATATGATCACAAGGAAGTTGATATGGACAAGTTAATAGGTGGCAAGAGTTTAAAAGATTTGCCCTGAACTCAAATTGGGCATCTAGCAATATATCAAGAACCAACTACGGTTTATTAAGAGGAAGTAGCATTATATGCAGGAAGTAGCATTTTATTATTAGACCATGTAGCATTACAGATGTTAGACATATGGGATGCTACAACTCTCCCCCACTAAACAGGAATCTCGCCCCGAGATTCTAGGAAGAAGAAGAAGACACGAAGAGGGTAGGATACTTGGCACGGAGCTCATCCTCGCGTTCCCAAGTGGCTTCATCAACGGAATGGCACGACCACTGCACCTTGCAGAACTTGATAGACTTGCTACGAGTCTTTCTTTCCGTGACTTCTAGGATTTTTGTGGGGTGTTCTTGAGAAGACAGATCTTCTTGGAGATTGATGAGCTCATGGTCCACGGTCCTGCCGGGATCTTTGAAGCACTTCTTGAGTTGAGAGATATAGAAAACATCATGGACCTTGAGTTTTTTAGGGAGCTCAAGAGCATAAGCGACTTCTCTTCTTCCACGAATTTTGAAAGGACCGATGTATCTAGGAGCCAGCTTCCCTTTGATACCAAACCGGTGCGTGCGTCTTATGGGAGTGACACGAAGGTAAATGAGATCACCAGGGACATACTCCATGTCCGTGTGCTTTCTATCATAGTTGCTCTTCTGGCGACTTTGAGCAACCTTCAGGTTTTCGAGAATGATGTGAACCTTCTCCTTCGCTTGAGTTACAATGTCAGGGCCAAATAATGTTCTTTCACCTGCGCCCGACCAACCAATTGGAGTTCTGCATTTGCGGCCATAGAGAACCTCAAATGGTGCCATCTTTAGACTCTTCTAGAAGATGTTGTTGTAAGAGAATTCAGCATAAGGAAGGCATTCTTCCCACTTCATGCCAAAAGAGATGACGCAAGCACGGAGTATATATTCCAGAATCTGATTTATCCTTTCAACTTGTCCTTGTGACTGAGGGTGGTAAGCTATGCTGAAGTTCAACTTTGTTCCCAAAGCATTTTGGAAACTTCCCCAGAACTTGGAAGTGAAGATGCTTCCACGGTCTGAGCTGATCTCAAGAGGAACCCCATACAGAGAGAAAATTTTGTTGATATAGAGCTCAGCCAACTGAATTGCAAAAATTGTTTCCTTGACGGGAAAGAAGTGAGCCACTTTAGAAAGCATGTCGATGACAACAAAGATTGCATTGTTGCCCTTCTTCGACCTTGGAAAACCAGTTATGAAGTCCATCTCTTCTTTCTCCCATTTCCATTCCGGAGGCTTCAATGGTTGTAGAAGACCAGAAGGTTTTTGATGAACATCTTTAACTCTGCGGCAGACATCACACTCCGAGACATACTTGGCACAATATCGTTTCAACCCAGGCCACCAATACTGTGTTTTCAAGTCGATGTACATCTTAGTGCTGCCAGGGTGGATAGAAAGAACAGAATCATGAGCTTTTTTAAGAACTTGCTCTCTCAAACCCTGGTAGTTCGGAACAAACATCCGGTGTTCAAAGAATAGAGCTCCTTGGTCGTCGACGTGGAAGGACTCATACTTTGGCAGCTGAATGTTGGAGATGATATTTTTGGTGTAAGGATCACCAAGTTGAATGGAGCGAACTTTTTCGTCCAAGAGAGGGGTTGCCAGAAGATTCAGAAGATACCCTTGATCCACAATTTCAAGGTTGAGCTGGTGGAATTCCTCGCACAAGAGAGGCTGTTGTTCTTCCACCATGAGGTTATTGACATAAGCTTTTCGGCTAAGAGCATCGGCCATGACATTAGCTTTGATGGTCAGATCAAAGTCATTAATTGCTTCAATCCACCTCCTCTGACGAAGGTTGAGATCAGGTTGAGTGAAGATATACTTCAGGATTTTGTGGTCAGAAAAGATCTCGCAACGGTTGCCAAGCAAGTAGTGCCTCCATACTTTCAAAGCAAAGACAACTACCGCGAGTTCGAGGTCATGTGTAGGATAGTTGATCTCATGCGTCTTCAACTGTCGAGAGGCATAAGCAACAACTTGTTTCTCTTGCATAAGGACCGCACCCAATCCTTGTAAGAAGGCGTCACGGAATATCTGGAAAGGCTTTGATGTATCTGGAGGAATCAAGACTGGTGTGGAAGTGAGCTTCTCTTTGAGTGTTTCAAAGCTTGCTTGACATGCAGGAGACCAAAGGTATTTCTTGCATTTCTTGAGGAGATCGGTAAGAGGCTTCACAATCTTCGAGAAGTTCTGAACGAAGCGACGGCAGTAACTAGCCAAACCAAGGAAACTCCGGACTTCTTTGACATTTTTGGGTGGAAGCCACTCAACAATTGTCCGAACAGTATCTGGGTTGACGGCAATGTCCTTGGCAGAGATGACGTGACCGAGATAGGTGACTTCGGGAAGCCAAAATTCACACTTGGAGAACTTTGCATGCAGGTGGTTCTCACGAAGCTTGTTTAGGACACACCGAAGGTGTTCTTCATGTTCTTCCTTTGACTTAGAATAGACTAGAATGTCATCCAGATATACCACGACGAACTTATCAAGATACTCCATGAAAACCGAGTTCATAAGCCTCGAGAATGTGGTAGGTGCATTGGTGAGACCGAAAGACATGACCGTGTACTCATACAGACCATAGCGGGTGGTGAAAGCTGTTTTGGGAACATCTTCCTTGCGAATCTTGATTTGATGATATCCACTTCTCAAGTCAAGCTTGGAGAATACCACATCTCCAGCTAGCTGATCGAAGAGATCATTAATCCGCGGAAGGGGATATTTATTCTTGATGGTTTTAGCATTGAGAGCCCGATAGTCAACACAAAGTCTATCAGTCCGGGCTCGCTTCTTCACAAAGATTGTTGGGCTGCCCCAAGAGGAAGTGCTATGTTGAATGAAACCCAACTTATCTTGTTCATCAAGCTGACGTTTGAGTTTAGCCAACTCAGCAGGACCCATTTTATAAGGCCGCTTGGAGATAGGAGCGGTTCCAGGTTCAAGCTCAATCACAAACTCGACCTCTCAGTCAGGAGGCATACCTGGTAACTCTTCAGGAAAAACATCTGGGAACTTGCGAACCACCGGAACACTCTGAATAGCATCCATAGCATCATCATTCAGAGCCGCCAAAGAGAAAAGCTGAATTGCAGGAGTCAGACTTGGAGAATAGACTATATGGCCTTCAGGAATTTTCAGAGAAACCGAGCGTTTAGCACAATCAATCATAGCTGCATTTGCTGTTAACCAATCCATGCCCAAGATAACATCAATGTCAGAATTTCCTAGAATAATTAAGCAAACTGGGAACGAAGAGCCACCAATCTCAATTTGATTGTCATGGCTGATATCAGCAGCCCTCATGTTTGACCCAGGAGATTGTACCACGAGACGATGCGATAGAGGACCCATAGCCAGATCATGCTCATGTGCAAACTTGTGAGAAACAAAAGAATGCGAAGCACCAGAATCAAACAAAACTCGTGCAGGGACTGAGTTAACGGGAAGCGTACCCATCACAACTCCAGGTGCATGTTCAGCTTGAGCGACGCTGACACAGTTGGCACGAGCAACAGTGGACCCGGGCTTGGTGTTGATGTTGAGAGCCCAAGGTGGAGGTGCACGAACCATAGAAGAACTTGCTGCAGGTCTTGGAGGTGGTGGAGGAAGAGCTTTGTTGTTCATGGGACAACTCTAGTGTTGATGCCCAGTGTTCCCACAAGTGTAGCAAGCACCAGGTGGACATGGAGCAGCGTAGCCAGGGACTCCGCCAGGCGCTCCAGGGTAGTTGTGGTTGTACCCCTAGGAGCAGCGGTGAAGGAGTTTGGTGGCCTTGCCGTGTAGCTTGAAGGTCTTGGTGGAGCCGGGAGTGGCGGTGCGATATTAGGAACCCACACACGGCGCTTAGAAGGAGCTGTCATAGCTGAAGAGCTTGCTGCATCACGGCTGTGTTTCTTGGACTCCTCGAACACTTGCCTACTGGCTTCTTCCTGTAGAGCTGTATGTTGGAGTTCTAGAAAAGACCCCGGCGTTGCATGAGTGATTGCATATTTGATAGATGCATTGAGCCCTTGCATGAACCTCTTTTGCTTCTTCTTGTCATCAGAGATCTCATCGCCACCGTACCGAGAAAGATTCATGAAGTTTCTGATATAGGTATTGACATTATCATTGCCCTGCTTGAGGTTGAGAAACACTTCCTTCATCTTTTCCATGACAATCTCTGACAGATATTGCTCTTTGAAAGCCCCAGTGAACTGCTCCCAAGTAGGCTGAAAACCAGAGTGGTTTGCCTTCAGGTAATTCTCCCACCATAGAGCTGCGTCTCCCTTCAGAAGGTGAGTGGCACATTTTACCCATTCTTGCTCAGGTACATCAGCAGTCATCAGCAACCTTGACATCTCACGAAGCCAATCATCAGCATCCAGTGGCTGATCAGACACCTCAAAGTGGCGTGGGTTAAACTTCAGAAAGCCCTTGATGTCTCCTCGCTTGGGAGGTGGAGGTAGCAGAACAAACTCATTCCTCCTGGCACTTTCTTCAAAGCGTTGCTAGTTCTGTTGCATTGTTCCCAAGGGATTTGCAATACTTGCCAACGCAGCCCCAGTTCAGGTGGTATGTCCTCCTCAGTGCGGCGTTGTGGTGCCATCCTGAGATTAATATAAAACTCAAGTCAGTACTATAATGGAGAATAATAATAATCCACAATAGTACCAAAATGGAATTAACCAAGATTAAAGGATACAAATTACTAAGATGATATTAAAATATCAACAAAGTTCAAAGCACCTAGAAGATATTAAGCATATCACACACGACTGTATAAGGAGTGTGGTACACAAAGCTATCAAAGAAAAAATTTCCGCAAATTTCAGCATTAAGATACCACTATATGCGCAAAACCACTTAATGAATCAAGATTAGAAACTCTACCAATTCAATATACAAGAGTGAATGATAAAAGTAGTGGTATGGTCGCGACTCCATCCCGCACTCAAATCATTACTCCGCACATGAATAAGTAAAACACATATCCCAACTCCCTTCTTTCTTAAGATGAACCTAACGATTAGCAACTACGGAAAACAAACACCCCAAACAAGATAGCGTCGGATAACAAAGAGTCAGACAGATCGCGTCGGTTTACAACAAATCAGATAGATCAGTCGGTTTACAAAAGCCTGTCGGTATGGAATGTACCAACAGTTGATAACCAAAAGGCAGATAGCGAAAACAAATTGGATGCAACAGATAGACAAGGAATTACACACACACACAATCTATGGTACTACGGAACCCAGAACACGTGAATCCTAGTTTGAATTTTAGAAGAGGATTGAAAACGTTACACTTCGTTACCAGAAAAGGATGGGTGGGTAAGAAGAAAAATGGAAGCAGTCCTACTCTCACGTTTTTGTTTTTCCCTAGTATACATAGCTACCAAAATATTTGCAAGACTGACAACGACCATTTGGCTGAGACCCTGAAGGGCGGGATGGCTCTGATACCAATTGTAACAACCTCGGACCCTACGCTCTAAGTTCAAGCCTGGATGAACCAAAAGTGGTTAAAGTAGTACAGCGGGGGCGCAGGGCCACCCACGTGTAGGCCCGTCGGCCGCCCTAACCACTTCCAAGAACATCGGGACAAGAGCGAGTGGCGTAGGCAACAGGCGAAGAGATCAAATACATACACAAGTGAGTATGTATGCAAGCTACCTTACAACAGTTCTCAGAGCCATTCCATCTAAAAGAAATAGAAATATTGCAATGCCATACGGCAAGATCCAGATATCCTAGATAGAGATAATAGTGTAGGATAGCTCCTCATACATCAATCAACAGAGTATCAAGCGGAAGCAGGAAACAAGATCCGAGTACGGACAAGAAGAAAATCAGCATAAGATGCCACATAAATAAGCACATCCCGCCCACAGATCTCACGGATCCCCATCCCCGGAATCTCTACACCGAGTGATCGTTGCCAACATCATCTGTCTCCTCCACCCAGTATCCATCTTGCGCATACACCTATTCATTTGAATCAAACAATTTATCTTGTGAGACCCTAGGGGTACTCAGCAAGTCTTTATGCCTCTAAAGGGGACATATACCTAGGGTGACGTAATTGCAGCAGAAGATAATAACTAACCATTCTATAGATACTCGGTAACCATTCGCCTAACCAATGATAGGCGGATGTCCGTCAATTAGAAACAACAGTTATAACAGTATAAAGTAACAGATCCATCCTCCTTCTCGCTTACCAACGAGAAAGTGGACGAATAACCCAACCGTTGGCAGTTTTATTAACCATTCCATGAGTATTGCACTAATTACTAGTCAGATGTTTAGTCAAATTGAAAGCGGTACTTTATTTATGCTTGTCTATGATCGAGAAACTGTGCTCCAAGTCTTCCATAACCGCGGACACGGCTTTCAGAAAGATTTACGCTGCAGGGGTGCACAAATAGCAACACACACTCGATCAACCTCGGAAAAACCAACTCAAAACCCAACGAGGCATTCACGACAAAGAGATCACAGGATTCATTAAATATTTCAGGGGGCCACCCCACTAAGCTACCCGCAACGAAGTTGGCCGGCTTCGGAACGGACCCAGGGTTTGTGTGGACGGCGGTAAACGACTGGGAACCCGAAAGTGTGACTGGGCTTGTCGATACAGCGAAAACGTGTCACGATCCAAAATAGTACAAATAAAACTGTAACGCATGGCATAAGTACATGATAGTAATAAAGCCCCAAACTACGTTGTGGCCCCAAGAAATAGAAATGAATCAAGCTCTGGCTCAGGGGGTCCATAAGGCCTCCCGGATGTGGATAGTGCGAATAGTCAAGGAACTTTATGCTCACTTGTGTCCCGTAGGACCCTGAGTATTTGATTAATGATGCACAATTTACATAGCAATAATGTAGCATGGCAAGGGTGAGGTGTGGGGACAAGAATAAATCAATTTATTAATTATTTGGTCAAGTTTTATTGCCATAAACTGTTCTGATTTTTAATATTGATATGATGCATGCTGCAATTCAGAACATGGAATGCATAAACAGCACGGGCTCGTCGCGCTGATCGATTTAGACATATTATTTGTCGAATTTGGAATTATAGAATTAAAGTTATTAATTAATTAAGAAAAAGCATTTTTAATGCAATTAAATAATTTCGAAAATTTAAATTAGTCAAACATTATTTTGGATGGCATATTTGAAATCCTCACATTTTTCTGATTCAAAAACATATATTATTTGTATTATTTGGAATTACCAAAATAAAGATATCAATTTCTGAATATTAAAAACATATATGCATTTTCTGGATTTATTTTATTAACAAAAGATTCTGGACTTTTGTCACCGGCTCAGACTTACCCACGGTGGCCGACACGCGGGACAGGGTCAGGCGCGGGGCCACCCGTGCGCGTGCCCAGCCCGGACGCGACACGTGGGCTAGCCGAGGCGCGGGGGGCTAGCCTGTGAGCGCCGGAACTGCTAAGGTGTTTTCTACAAAAGGCCAACGAATCTGAAATTCGATCCAACTACAGGAGCTAGCTCGTCTGATCTTCGGAAGACGATGGCGAGAAAACTTTGGGAATTTGGAGATGGCACAAAAAGCAAAGTTGAAGAGGAAAGCAAGATGTACAACTTTCATGTACGGAGTTTCTCCGGTGGAGCACTGTGGAGCCCGGAAATTGACGATGAATAGATGGGTTCCTATACCGCCAAAACTGACGCACGAAAAGTTGCGCGGACAGAAAATTTCCCAATATTTCGAGGAAGATTGCGAGTGCTACGAGCCATGGTATTGAGTGAGGTTTGAAGCTAGGTGACGCTGGTTGTCCCCTCTACACACTCGGGTGCTCATCGAAGCCAGAAAAGAAGTGATGTGGTCGAGGTTGGCTCGGAAACAGAGGGCCAGAGGAGGCTGCGGCGTGCACAACTGCTGTCTGCGTGCGGGCAGCGTCGAATAGCGGCGAACAGAAGGGTGCGATGGCGGAGGTGTCTCGGCGGGGTAGATCAACAAGCATGTGAGAGGAAGGAGATGTAGAGGAGGATGAGGGGCTCACTTAGGGTGGTGCTGACGTGGTGGATGAGCTGGACGAGGTCGGTGACGGCGGCGAGGGTTGGCGTCCAAGGTGGCGAGCGATAGCTGTACCGGGACGACGATGAGGAGGAAGTTCTCGGCTGGTCCGGCTCTTCCTGGAAGGATGGCTCGACGCGGACGAGGACCGAGAAGCTCCTCCGCTACTCCACGGTCTCGGTCGTCGACGGATACAACAGTTAGAAGGTGCGCACGGCGGCGGCCATGGCCTGCGCGGGAGGAAGAACAAGTGAAGACGATCTGGATCTCGATGGATACGAGTAGTTGTTGGAAGAGATGCTTCTCTCTGCCTCTGCTTTATTGCCAGGAAAAGATGGAAGAGGGAGTCACACACACGGCAAGGAAAAATCTAGCTGGGGTGATCACGTGCAGATGGCTGGAAGAAAAACAGGAGGCGTGCACGTGGCTCCTCCGGGCCTGGTCGAGCCACACCCGGGAGAGGATGCCTGTTGGTGGCCTGGCGGCGCCTATGAACGAGAGGGAGGCTGACCACGGTTTGGGAAGGGTGCAGCAGATAGTTAGGAGCTAGCTAGGTTAGGGTTGTTTTGCTCCACGGTTGAAAAAAATAGCAAGAGAACGATGGTGAAAAAGATGTCTTCGGCAACTTAGGTTCCAAGATAGATTAGGAGAGGGGGAAAATCTAGTTCTAGGTGGTTTTATCTAGATAGATTAGTGGGTGGACAAGGTAGATTAGAGTGAGGATGATGGTTTGGTTTAGTCAACCCAAAGGGTAGGTTTAGAGTAGGGTTTAAGAGATGCAAGAATAAAAATAAAACATCTAGTTTGAATTTAAAAGAAAAGCTCAAATAAAATAGAATAAAACAAAGAGGAGAAGGCCAATGGTTATGATTGCATGGGACATGCAATAAGGGATATACATACATGCATGTGGGCATATTTTGTGAGAACAAAATATGTTGCACATATGGGTGAGGAGATGATTTGCCAAAATAAAGATGCAAATAAACCAAGATTTTTGGATGGGCATGTGCCCATGGTATATCTAGCCTAGTTTGGAGTAAACCATAATAAGCAAGGTGTAGAAGAAGAAGAAAAGAACCATAAGAATACATCTGGCATGAATTAAACCTAAGAAAGAAAAGATGTGCCACATACATGCATATGGTGGAAGGAGGATATGATCACAAGGAAGTTGATATGGACAAGTTAATAGGTGGAAAGAGTTTAAAAGATTTGCCCTAAACTCAAATTGGGCATCTAGCAATATATCAAGAACCAACTACAGTTTATTAAGAGGCAATTACAATTAACATGAATACAAATGCATATGAAGAAGAACCAAATTAAAAGGGGTTTTATATGATGCTCAAATGCAATGTGGCCTGATGACATGAGCATGATATAATTATGATGCAACAATTATATGTAGGAAGTAGCATTTTATTATTAGACCATGTAGCATTACAGATGTTAGACAGATGGGATGCTACATGATTATACCCCTTGCAAACATCCGTAAGTACAAGAAAGTAATTAAGGTAGAACCTAACAACAACTTTAAACTCTAAGACCCTTACATCCCTTGTGCAATGGTTTCCTAACGGGGGTTCAGGTTTCTGCCACTCCGGCAACCACTACGATTAGTAGCCAAATACACAATGCATTCCTCTAGGCCCATATAGGTGAAGTGTCATGTAGTCGACGTTCACATGACACCACTAGAATAAGTACCCCACAACTTAAACAACAAACTATTGAAACTTTCTCAACACAACTCCACTAATAACAACATGAGTTCTCCCATGTCCTCAAGAACAAGACGAACTACTCACAAGACATCATATGGATCATGATCAGAGATGGAGTATTGATGTATAACTATCTGAACATAAACAATAATTCAATGGTTCACTCAATAGCATCAACTACAAGGAGTAATCAACACCGGGAAAGTTTCCCCTAAGAACTATGCAAGATTTAACCCAATTGTTACAGCAATATGGAGATGGTGATGATGGTGCTGGTGATGATGATGGTGGTGATGATGATCCCGAGGAAGTCCAGCTTGATGGTGGTGTTGATGGCGACGATCTCCCCTCTCCGGGAAGGAATTCCCCCGATAGAATTCTGTCGGCCGGAGAGATCTTTCTCTCTCGGTGTTTTCCGCCCTGTAGAGGCGACAGAATCTTTCTGTGGTCACCCCCCAAGTATTAGGATTTTGAGGGGATAATATAGGCCAGAGGGGAGAGCCAGGGGTGGACCAGGGCGGCCACACCACTTGGTGGCGTGGCCTAGGGTGGCCCGTGCCATGGGGTGGTGTGGGGCCCCTGTGGCCCATATCTTCCTCCCCTTCTGGCTTTCTTCGTCTTCTAGAAAAATAGGATTTTCCATGTATTTTCCTGGATTTTCTGATCTTCGTGAATTTCGCCTCCAAACAGCCCCTTTTCCATCAGAATCCTGACTATAGCGGTCCATGCTCCAAAAGTCATCAACCATGCAAAAACAGATGAAATTACATAAGTATCATCTCTTAATATGAAATATATCAATGAATAACTGTTGGGTCCGCAGCATAGAAAACAAAAAAATTCCTACGGTGTGAACTACACGCCAAGATCTATCTACTAGGTATAAAGCAACAGGTGGACATACATCCAATGAGAACTTACCCTCGAAGACAACGAGTTTTTTTAACGATGGTTGATGTAGTCGTACACTTGCCGATCTCAAGATCGTGAGCAAGTCTGAGCGCCGCAACTCAGCAGCGCATCCGCACTCGCACACACGCTCAAGCCACCGGACAACCTCCACCTCCTCGCTCCAGCGATCCAGCGGAAGCAGCAACTCCTTTCAGACGAAATGCCACCGGGTACATGTATCTCGCTAATATGAGACCATGGGGGAATAATTCTAGAAGGGGAGAGAGATCCTTCACAAGGAGGTGTGAGGATGAAGGAGGGAATGGGTGGCCTTTTATAGGAGGAGGGGGTGCCCCCTCTCTCCATGGCCGGCGCATGGGGGGTGACCCTTCACCTCGCCCATTCATGTGGTGGTAACCCCTCCACATTAAAATGCCTCTTCACATTCCCTTTTAAAGTCTCCACTTTAAATGGATTAAATTTCTCCAAATTTAATGCTCTCTCATTTAATAAAACTCTTTTTATTAAATTTAATCAGAATTTTGTTGATTACTTTAATTAACAAACATTCACATATAGCCCCTTCCAATATTTCAATATCACATGCAGAACCACTTTCTGGAATTTCACCTGAAACAATTTCCGGTTTCTATTGAAACAATTCCTGCGCTTTGCAATTCTTTCGTCTGAAACATATGTGCTCCAAAATGGTGTCCGGTAACTCTTAAGTGTGCCACCCTACGGTTCGCGAATAATGCAGACATGATCGAGACCCTTCTCCGATTGATAATCAGCAGCGGGACCTGGAGATCCGTACTGACTCCTACACATTCAACGATGACTTCTGTGATCGTGAGAACCTTTAACGCTTGTAACTAAATCCCTTTGTCTCTCGATATATTACATGTCCGAGATTCGATCATCGGTATCTCCATACCTAGTTTGATCTCGTTACCGACATGCACTCTTTTCTCGTTCCCGTGATATAACATTCTAGTGATCACATCACCTACTTGCAAGCTATCTTAATGTGATATCACCGAGAGGGCCCAGAGTATATCTATCCGTGATCTGGATTGACAAATTCCACTCTTGATCCATGAGCCTCAACATAACACCTTCGTAGTACTGAACACATCTTTATAGTCACCCTGTTATGGTGTGAATTTTGATGTTATCAAGATACTCTTCCGGTGTTAGCAATTAACATGATCTCATGGTCTAAGGATAAAGATTACTTCGTATGATGTTATAGCAATATAAACATAATGACTTGATCGTAATGCTATACTTCGGATGAATGTTCATCACATCATTCCACCAATGGTGTGACCTTGTTATTAACAACATCCAATGTCCATGATCAGGAAACCTTGATCATCTTGTTAATCAACAAGCTAGTCTATAAGAGAGGCATAACTAGGAACCCTTTTTGTTTATTAAACACACATGTATTGATGTTTCCGATCAATACAATTCTAGTATGTAAAATAAACCTCTATCATATATAAGGAATATATAATAACAACTTTATTATTGCCTCTCAGGGCATATTTCCTTCAATAACAGTAAATTATGATATAAAATAGTGATGCAAAATGGACGTATCAACTGAGCTCAATAAACATGGCCTCGGGTTTATGGAGTGAAGAGTCGATAAAAGAATACGAACAAGAAGCATCACATTCATCAATACATAGATATTAATAGAACACAACTCACTATTATATAACTTAACTTGCAATAGGTAAAGGAAACACAATAAATATACATAAAGTAAATCATAGTTGGTAATGGAAAATTTAGCTCTTGGTCGAAGAATAGTTGACAAATTTGCAGGAGTTCACAAATAACTTGTTTTTAATGATAGCTTTCAAGGTAGTAAACACCAAGATAAGAGAAATGTGCAAAACAAGGAACATAAGAAACATGATTGAATAAATCATCATATGAATGAATGAAACACAACAACTCAAAATACTTGCTGGGATAGAAGAGAATAGGTTGACAGACTCAACTAGAAAAGGAAAAGAAAGGCCTTCATAGAAGGAAGCAGGGATTGAAGTTTCATAAAGAGCTCCCAAAAATTATGATACTTATTAGCTTTCAGCTCTCATTACCCCTATCATAAGCATCTTTAGGTGATTAAGATTAAAGTGATCAAATATGAGGATATGCTTGACAAGTTGTAAGTTGAAAATCTCATGTCCCTTGAATACAAGGGCCGCTCCTCATGCTACTCAAGTTTAGTCACTGGTAAGTTCTTGTCATCGTAAGTACATGTGTATCATAGAGAACCGCCCACGAGGTACCCCTTGCCCGATGATACGGAAGAATCCCCATATCAAAATGACAATGCAAGCAGACAACGAGCATCTAAGCAATCTTCTTATTTACCATGGGAATATGGTGCTTTTTTCTCTCTTTCCTCTTTTCATATATCTTTTTTTTCTTGTTATCTTTTTCTCATTCTCTTTTTTTATAAGAAGAATGCTTCATAGATGATCATTATGGTTACGCTGCAGGTTTCCACCATTTCAGCATGGATTAGACCAGCGGCCCAGACGTTTCTCTAACACACATACATAACTCCATGGACTTACAAGCTCCCCTTTCATTTCACACCGACGACATCCATAGACAAAAGAACATGATATCAACTAGGTACAAAGTACTAGTGCAATGTTGAAAGCGTTCCCCATGACAACATGGTTCTGCTAATTCCCAACTTACAAAGCGCAAGCATATACACAACATAGATGAGCACAATGGTTCAAGTTTATTAGATGCAAGAAAGTAAAGTGTGCCATCAAGTTCGTGAGAGCTTTAATCACTAGTTTTCACATAACAAGTTTAATTTGGAAGGTAGATAAAAACATGAATTTACTTGGAATAGCAATAGTGCTAATAGGTAGGTATGGTGGACACAAATGGCATAGGTTTTGGTTTAAGGATTGGATGCACGAGAAGAATGCCCTCTCAGTACAGGTTTTTGGCTAGCAAGGCTGGGTAGCAAGTATAAGAGTTGAAGGAACCAACAAACATACAAACGATAAAAACAAACATGCAATCTTCCTTGGAAGCACAAAAGATCTTAACTCGAAAATACTAAACTTATGAGCACATCAAGAAAGAAAGATGATGAAATTTATTTTTTCTTTAGAGTACTTTTTATCTTTTTCATTCAACTCTCAAAAATAGTGTTGCTACTGACCGAGCCAGGTTTGCCAAAACCAACTAAATTAACTCAATGATCCCAAAGTGATACCAATACTAACAACAAGATCAATCATATATCCATGAATTGAAAACTAATATAAGCTATGCAAAAGAGTAAATGATAGAACTTCTCAATAATATTCCATAACGGCAAATCACACCAAGGGATACATATCTAACGAGAGAGGGGACACATCCATAATGCAAACCATCCTACACGATAACTTCTCTATTCATGATATGACTCTACTAAAAAGTAAAAAGATAGAAGATAGTGATATGATACCGCGGCACTCCCCCAAGCTTGGAACAAACCAAGGGGATGCCAAACCTGATGACGAATTACTCCTTCGGTGGTGGTGGTATCCTATCAATGAGCTTTTTGATCAGTTTCCCCAAGTCTTCAATCTCTAAGGTGAGAGTTCGAATCAACCTTGAATTTTCTTCGATGCGGCTCATGACCGTGTCGGGCTGCGGACCCCAGCTCTTGCGATTTCCCCCCCACTCCACCTCCTTGAAGTCTTCTTTCCCTGCATAGCTAGAACGAGGCAAATCCAATTGGAGGGTAGTTTCTCCTTGGGCATATTCTGGTATTGATGCTCATGGATAAGAGTATGGAAATGATTCTTGGTGCGTGGAGGAGGTGACCATGGATCTGAAAAGTGACGAGGAGGCTTCCCTCCAGTTGACATAATCTCGGCAGGGTTTGCCACTACTCCAATGCTTGCAATGGTAGTGCTGGTGTGCTTTGCCTCCTCTTCACCTTCACTCTTGATCTCCTTCTCCTGCCCGGGGTCTTGGAGATCCTCCTCCATAGGCTCCTTTCCATTATCCTTGGCGGACACTATTGTGCTTCTAAACTTTCAAGAATAGTTCCTGGCAGAAACAGATCGAAACAAAAACACGATGAGAACACGATATACGAACCTCGGGACATCTGGGGGATTATATATTACGAAGTTTTACAACAAAAGGAAGGTACTCGGAGAAACCGGGTCGGAGACGGAGTCCGGAGTGGCCACACGACCTGGTGGCGCGGCCAGGAGTTGGCCCGCGCCACAGGGTGGTGTGAGCCATCCTGGATCCCTTTCCGTCCCTCTTTCTCTTCGTAACTTTCCTTATTGGATAAAAACTGCAAAAATATAATTGGACAAATCTTTTGTGGAACTTTTCTTACCAAAACTGTGACCTATTCGAAAACGGACTCTGCAAGTCTCTGAATTTGGTATTTAGTAGATTATTCCGGAGTCACCACTTGAATAACATCAATATCTTCATCTTCATACACATATTACTTGAGTCATGAAACCTTTCTCTTTCTCATGACACCATTTTCTCCACTAAACTGGAAATTTCTTTCACACAAAACTTCACACAGTTCTCATTAGCAACATTAGTGCATATGAGGTAATAAACCTTTTGAGTTCAATTTCAACTGAAATCCACCAAAACAAAAGCTACTGAAACAACTTCTTCCGAAAACCCAAAAAGAATCCAAAAAGGAAATCGTTTTAAGAAACAAATGCAAGAATGGAAAAATCTGTCAAAGCAGACCAGTAGGTAAAGATCAATTTTTTCGAAAATCTTCTGTTGCTCAAATCAAAAAGTGCTGCTCAAATCAAAAAGTGCAAAACTAATGAAAGTTAAATAACAACCTGGGGCAGAAGCACAAACAATTAAAGCTCAATCCGTCATACAGAGATCTCTCACGAATTTTTACGGTGAAGCACAAAATTCTGTTTCGGGACAGACACTTCCCCAAATATTACTTATCTCCCATTAGAGGTTGATCTTGACACAGAAACCAAACAAAAAGGATAAGGAGAGGTTATTACCAAGGCAATAACTTCCAAGACTCAAAGAAACAAAAGCAAACTGAAAGCAAAAATAAATTGGGTTGTCTCCCAAAAAGCTCTTTCTTTATAGCCATTAAGATGGGCATGATAATTTTGATGATGCTCACATAAGAATATGAATTGAAGTGAAAGAGAGCATTAAGAAGAAAAAATACACATATTTAAGTCTAACCCACTTCCTATGCAAGGGGGCTTTGTAAGCAAATAGGTTGTTGAAACCAGAAACTGCAAGCATAAGAAGGCAAAACAAGTGCAACATAAAGGTTTTAAGCATAAAGTGAAGAAACTTGATATGATTCAGATGCATAAGAACACTTTTCCCTCTCTCATAGTAACTTTCATTATCATGCATAAAACTTAACAATATAGCTATCACAAGCACCATCATAGCAATGATCACTTATTCTAACAGAAAACACAGGAATACTAGCTCTCATAACACTACTTTGCGAAACAATACTAGAAGGATCCTTACAAAGGATAGTGTGTCCCTCTCCTACATATTTAGTGACAAAGTCTTTCACATTTGCTATCATAGGCTCATCATCCATTTTTTATCAGGTTCAACAGCTTTATTTGTACCTTCATTAACCATACTAGCTATCATAGAGTGTTCTTTTACCTTGACTGGGAAAGGCATTTTCTCAATATAGGGCTTAGGTAAAACATGATTAGCAGTATAAACTTCAGTATTTCTAGCAGGAACACTCTTAACAACATCTTTATAAGGTTCATGATACTTATTCCACTTCTTTTTAGGCACTTCAATATAGGAAGCAAAAGACTTTAAATAAGAAACAATAGCTTGAGAGTCTAGACCATAAGCATTTTTAATATTTTGAAAGTCATCAGTACCCATAAACGATTCAATGCATTCATAATCATAATTTATACCTGACTTTCTTCTTTTGTCATTCTCCCATGCTTCAGCATTGTCTTGAATACGGTCTAGAACATCCCATTTAGCTTCTTCTTCCATGCGAGTGAATGATCCAGCACAAGAAGCATCCAATAAATCCTTATCATGTAGAGGGAGCCTTGCATAAAAGTTATTGATAATAATATTGTTGGGGAGCTCATGAATGGGACATTTGAGCATTAGTAACTTCAATCTCCCCCAAGCTTGAGCTGTACTCTCTCCATCAAGTGGCCAAAAGTTGTATATTTGATTCCGATCTTTGTGAATCTCACTAGGAGGATAAAATTGAATAAAAGAGAGGCACTATGTCCTCCCATTCAAGAGATTGGCCATTCTTCAGCAGCTTATACCATTCCTCAGCTCTTCCTTTCAGTGATAGTGAGAATAACTTCTTCTTAACTTGATATATAGTAATACCTGCACACTTGAACAACCCGCATAATTCATGTATGAAGAGTAAATGATCACCGAGATGGACAGTTCCATCCCCAACTTATCCATAACACGATCAATAATTCTTGTAGGCATTTTAAAAGCATCACTTTCAGTAGGTGGTGGTTCATCTACTACCTTAGTAGTGGTAGTAGCATTACGAAATAAGAAACTCAGCGAATTATCCACAATGGAAATAAAGCAACTAACAGAAATAAACAATACTCATAGTAGAAGTTTCATTTACCAGTTCCACTCTCCAATAGCGCTTCACTCCCCGGCAACGACGCCAGAAAATAGTCTTGATGACCCACAAGTATAGGGGGTGTATCGCAGTATTTTCGATAAGTAAGAGTGTCGAACCCAACAAGGAGCAGAAGGTGCTGGCTAGTGGTATGGATCAGGAATTCTTTGCAAATACTTAGCAAACGGATTTTTAGGGGTTTTTGATAACGCAAGTAAATAAAGTACGAGTAAATAAAAGACAATAAGAATGAATGCAGCAAGTGGCCCAATCCTTTATGCAGCAAAGGACAAGCCAGTTGTATTACCTAAGATGACCAAACGTTCTCGAGGACACATGGGAATATTGTCAAGTGCTTTCGCTTCATATAGTTGATTAATCTTCTTTAGCTTGCTAAGTGTTGTGTGGGTGAACCTGTGCTAATGTACAGACCTTCCTAGGACTAATACATACTTGTGATTATACCCCTTGCAAACATCCGTAAGTACAAGAAAGTAATTAAGGTAGAACCTAACCACAACTTTAAACTCTAAGACCCTTACGTCCCTTGTGCAATGGTTTTCTAATGGGGGTTCAGGTTTCTGTCACTCTGATAACCCCTACGATTAGTAGCCAAATACGCAATGCATTCCCCTAGGCCCATATAGGTGAAGTGTCATGTAGTCGACGTTCACATGACACCACTAGAAGAACTACACTACAACTTAAATATCAAACTATTGAATCTTTCTCAACACAACTCCACTACTAACAACATGACTTCTCCCATGTCCTCAAGAACAAAACGAACTACTCACAAGACATCATATGGATCATGATCAGAGATGGAATAATGATGTAGAACTATCTGAACATAAACAATAATTCAATGGTTCACTCAATAGCATCAACTACAAGGAGTAATCAACACCGAGAAAGATTCCCCTAAGAACTATGCAAGATTTAACCCAATTGTTACAGCAATATGGAGATGGTGATGGTGGTGCTAGTGATGATGATGGTGGTGATGATGATGATGATCCCGATGATGTCCAGCTTGATAGTGGTGTTGATGGCGACAATCTCCCCTCTCTGGGAAGGAATTCCCCTGGCAGAATTCTGTCTGTCGGAGAGATCTTTCTCTTTCGGTGTTTTCGACCCCGCAGAGGCGGCGAAATCTTTCTGTGGTCGCCCCCCGAGTATTAGGGTTTCAAGGGGATAATATAGGCGAGAGGGGAGAGCCAGCGGTGGACCAGGGCGGCCACACCACCTTCTGGAAAATAGGATTTTCCATGTATTTTCCCGGATTTTCTGATCTTCGCGAATTTCGCCACCAAACAGCCCCTTTTCCATCAGAATACTGACTGCAGCGGTCCATGCTCCAAAAGTCATCAACCATGCAAAAATAGATGAAATTACATAAGTATCATCTCTTAATATGAAATATATCAATGAATAACAGTAAATTATGATATAAAATAGTGATGCAAAATGGACGTATCAACTACGTACACAAAATAAACTATAAACTAAAATCTAGTTCAAACACATAATTTATCACCACCACTTGTTGTCGTCCTTGACTTGCTTCCCCTTCAACCGCTTGCTATCGCCACCGTTCCAAGATCCCTGCTCATCCTGATATTGCTTTCTGTCCTCCTTGCGCTTATTCTCATGGGCTAGCTTGCAACCAGGGAATCGCTCTGTGGTGAAAACCCCTGCCTTAACCATCCCATCTATCATGGTAATGAGCTTACTGTACAACTCATACGCCATGTAGGCGTCTCTGGCTGCATACTCGAGGTGCACCTGGCTCATCAGCTTCCACTCCCAGTAGTCATGCTCGATTTGCTTCAATTTCTTTAGTTTTGCATAGGATATGTCGATGATTTCTGCTGCTAGATCACCCATGCCATCCTTCGCTGGTTATTTTTTTGATCTTATATAGATTTTGGATGTCTATGTGGTACCCATCTGGGATTTTTATCAACGCATGAGAAAGCATAATTGTGTCATTTGTGATATCCACGCTAGTAAAAGTTATCCCTTTCCTTCACAAGAACTCGACTAGAGCCGGACAACGCTTCTCAGTTGGTTTACTCCTGCAGTTAGATGGTTTTAGGGACGTAAGGGAACAAGGGATGCAGAAGTGGTGATCTCAAATTTAAATTTCACATACCTGCAGAAGTGGTAAACGAGGACCTCCTCATGTATGGTGATTTGCACGACGACGACCTCTTGTGGAGGATATTTTCACTTATTTACAAGGGTGTACTCCAAGGCTAGCCCCGCGAACTTGTACTTCTCTTTCTCAAGCAATTGCTCATACCCGGCGAGACTTGTCTCCAAAGTCGCTTCATCATTTGTGTACACCACTGTCAAAGTCGTGGTCGCATGGGCATGGACCAAGTGGGTCTTTGTTGTGCATTTCGCATCGTCCATGCATGCAAGGAAATGGGTGAAAGGAAATGCTGCAAGGAACTACCTGCGATGAAGAATAAGATGAACCAACGATGCTAGAATAGAGGAAGAAGAAGCGCCCAGGAATAACTGCAGAGGAATGACTGAGGAAGAGGAAGAAGAAACGTGGTAACTGTAGCTTCGGTTCGAGAACTCATCGTGGTTACGTGGCGATCGTGGTAGTGGCGCTGATTCAACAAGTGGGGCTGGTTCCTACGAGAATATGGAATTAGTTGTGCATTTTTCGATGCGAGAAATTGAGAGAAATCATTTATATTTTCTCTTTCATAATTAAACATAATGAAGTTGGTACAGCCCAAGAGATTTGCTAGTTTAACATACAACAACACAAAAGGTTCTGAGCATGCATTCTTGAAATTTAAATTCTGATGATTTATTCAGAAGTTCTAAGCTACAACCGACATCACAGAGCCAACGCTCTCGTCTTCGTCCACATCTTGCTGCTCGTCGTTGTCGTCTTCCGCATCCTCATGTTCCTCTGCCGGACCGGTGACCACCTCAATAATCAGCTTGATATAGTGCCTCATCACCTGGACCTGGACGATGAGCAGATCATCAAGGAAAATTCTGTTTGCAACATAGAATTTAGTCCTGGGGTCGGTGAACTCAATGCAATCGTCATATACTTCTGATATGCGATATCGCCCCAAGATTTTCAGTCCTTTGTCACAATTATTCTTCATGCATACACAATAGAACCCTTTCTTTGGGATAGGTGTTCCCTTGTGCATCTCAAAGGAATTTCTTGAGTAACAAAAATATATAACAAATCTTAGTTAACTAGCCACCCTGATAAATTTACAAAATAAGAAGTAAAAACATAGAAAAAGTGATTAACTAACCATCTGATGAAGATCATCTTCATCCTGCACCCGGTGCAACAAGAACCGAGGGATCTCAAAGACCTCATCTTCATCCAGGTCTCTTACATACTCCTTCTAGAATGCCCAAGATATGGATTCATTTCAGAGCAACTGACATTACATGGGTGCTGAAATATAGATTTCTCTAGTGTCGCCTTGCAACAATCTTCGGTCTTATAACACCCTGATCATGCATATGAAATTAAAGAAGGTTTGTGTGTAAGGAACATATATAATTAAGAAACTAGTCATGTGTGGAAGGAAAAAGCATTTCAATGCAAAGAAGTCAACACATACACTGGTCTTGATCAACCCAAGGTTTGACAACATTATCAGCATTTGACACTTCAACAATAAAGCACATGTCTACTGTATTGTATGCAGATGTTAGAACATCATTATGTTCAATGTTATAAGCTGCACATAACCCCCTCCAATATGGCACACATAATGCTACGGACCTCCCAAAATTCCCACCATACAACACATAGAAGTAGTATTCATCAATTGTTCTGTTTTGATCATGGCAGTCACTCCGAGCAAGGATCCAGGTCAGATGTGGACCAAGAGCGAATTGCCGCATATGCTCAACGAAACAACAAGGAATACCCTGCATAAATTTGTGAAACAGAAAAAAACCCATAAGATCATGAACATAAAGCAATTTATATGGAAATTTAAAATAAGAAATGTATAGGAAAATCGAGAATACTTACAAATCCCTCTGCAAAAAAGGGTGATCTTACCCTCATGCTAAATACATCACATGCTCTATGTTTCCACTCCCACACGAGGCAGGTTGCTGCTAACATGTCACACATTCGTTTTGAGCCATATTCCTTCTTTTCTAAACAAAAAAATTACAAAAGATCAGGAAAATAAATGATATGATGTTACTAACATTATCACTAATTACATTGTACTTTATCTAGTATATATATACTACTAGCGACAACTAGTACTATATATGTGCAGAAATACAACTAGTCTGCAGTTCTACATAGATAATCCTACAAAAATACGACTAATGATGTGCATACTGTTCTAATTTACAACCCCTTTCTCTCTCTCTAGCTACACATGTATTGTCCACTCTCTCTCTACGTGCCTCTTCGGTTTCGACAAAATGGAGCGAAAATAGAGTCCGAAGAAATTCAATAAAATGGAAACCTCCAGGTCTTGAACACGCAACCAAGAGGACCATGACCGGTGGACCCACCTACGAAAACCCCACGTGTCAGCTGGACAAGTGAAGATTATTTCGCTGACTTGTGGGGCCCACCTCTTTGCTGCCCACACACTCACATGAACTCTACTCGGGAGATTTCGAAATCAGATCTGAAATCTGGTCCACCACACGTAGCGGTGGCGGCTAGGGCACCACTGCCTTTGTTGGTCCACCACACGAGGCGGCGGCATCTCCCCATCCATTTTAGCGTCCGCACTCCAAGGTTGTCCAATGGGACTCCCCTTTCAGCCGACGTCTCTGCGCACCTCAGTAGCTCCCCTTCCATGCTAAACTCGCTCGTCTCCATGCTAAACTCGCTCGTCTCCGTGTCTACCGAGGTAAAAACATAGTTTGTTTAATTGTTCAACACATGGATATCACTTGGATTGTTCATCTACAGAAAAATCTTCTTAAAAAGGATTATTCTTCTCAGAAAATGTTATTAGTTTGTTTAATTGTCCAACAGATAGATAGGAGTTGGATTTGTTGCATGGTAAAGTAAATTGTTCTGAAAAATGACAAGCCTATTCTAAATATGAGATTTGTTGTTTTAATTGTTCAACACATGGATATGAGTTGGCTTGTTCATTGTAAAGAAAACTGTTCTAAAAAATCACTAGCCTGTTCTGAAAGTGTGATTTGTTTATTTAATTCTTAACAGATGGATAGGAGTTAGATTGTTCATGGCAGACAGTTTACCGAACCCTACAAAGCTGTCCAGAAACAATTTGTTAGATTTGTCAGGAGGGATATGGCGAGAATGCTGAAGTTCCATGCCCCTATCGTAAGCGCCTCAACCGGAGAACAGTGCATGTAGGGCTTCTTTATCACGACTTACTCATTAGTGGCATGTCACACATCTATACTCGATGGATACAGCATGGAGAGCCACTTGATGTTGCTATTATTGAAGATGCACCCAATGGTGGTAACAATGGTGGTCATGCCGGTGATGACAATAAAAATATGTATACGGATGATGAAGGCGATGATGATGGAGGTCACAACATTCCAGATATGTTGCAAGACCCTAAGCACGTAGGTAATGCATTAACTGCAGACCAGATTACTGCTAATGTCCCAACTGACGGTTAACATGAGAAATTGTTTGCAAAGTTGATGGAAGAGGCAAAGCGCATGCTTTACCCGGGAAGTAAACACTCTAGGCTTGCATTTGTTGCGAAGCTCCTTCATCACAAGTCATATCACCGGATCACTAACACTGCTTTCGATGATTGGATGAAGCAATTTGTTGATGCACTGCCAGATCCCAATACCCTGCCAAGACCATACCATAAAGCAAAAACTTATCTGAAGGAGTTTGGAATTTCCTATGACATCATATACGTGTGCAAAAACAACTGCATGCTCTTTTGGAAGGACAATGACAAGCTGGACAACTACGTTACGTGTGGCGCCTCAAGGTGGAAATATCCGGAAAGAAGGTCCTCAAAGTGTTGCGTCATTTTCCTTTGGCGCCACGGCTGCAGAGATTGTTCCCTTCGAGGAAAACACTTGAGAACATGTAGTGGCACAAGTTAAGGAGAATACCTAGAGATGGTATACTTAGTCATCCAGCTGATGGTGAAGCATGGAAGGATTTTGAGAGAACATGGGAGGACAATTCAGCTAACCCTAGAAACGTAAGGCTCAGCCTTGGTACCAATGGCTTCAATCCTTATGGAACCATAAGCACGAGTTATAGTATGTGGCCTGTATTTGCCCTGACATACAACCTTCCACCATGGGATTGTATGGATGCATCAAACTACATGTTTTGCTTTCTAATCCCTGGCAAATCAAGTCCTGGAAAGTACTTTGATCTCTTTATTAAGCCTCTGCTGGACGATTTTCAACAGCTTTGGAAGGGTGTGCGCTCTTATGATGCATTTCAAAACGAAACGTTTGATCTTGAAGCAGCGGTTCTTTGGTGTACCCATGACTACCCAGCTGGCAGCACTATGTCTGACGTACAACAAAAGGATATTATGCATGCCTGCATTGTGACAAAAATCCTCTATCCAAATCCATAAAGAGCAAAATATGCTACATTGGGAACCGTCATTTCCTCCCAAAGTGCCACCACTTGCAGCGAGACACGGAGCTTGCCGACATTCATGATGACCACTCGAAGCCTGTCAAATTTACTGCAGTTGAGTTGCAAGCTAAGCTCGAGAAGGTTAGGCATCTTAAACCAGGAGATAGATGTGATCCTGGGAGCAAAAAGAGGAAGCAAACAGATCCTTCACGGCACAATCTCGACATGATGCACAACGAGAAAAACATCTACGACAACTTGGTTGGCACACTACTTGAACTTGGCGGGAAGAATAAGGACACCTTGAAGGCTAGGTATGATTGTAAAGCCCTAGGCATTAGGAGAGATCTATAGGTGCAACCCATAAACATAGAGAAGGACCTTCTCTGTCCATATGCACTGTATTACCTAAATAAGGAGCAACAGATAGGTTTCTGTCAATATCTGCTGGACTCCACTTTTCCTGATGGGTTTTGTTCAAACATGGGCAAATGTGTCAGCATTCCTACACGCAAGATCACGTGACTTAAAACCCATGATTGCCGCATCCTATTGTAGGGAATATTGGCTACTGGCATGCGAGGGTATTTACATCCCGATATCTACATGGCACTTGGAGAGGTGGGAAGATTTTTCAGGAAATTGTGGAGTAAAAACTTGAAACTGTCGGTGTTGGAAAGGCTCAAAGATGAAATCCCAGTAATTCTATGCAAACTTGAACACATCTTTCTGCCAGAATTTTTCGATGTGATTATCCACCTGGCTGTGCATTTACCTGATGAGGCAATGCTCCCAGGCCCTGTGAACTATGGGTGGATGTATCCAATAGAGAGGTTGTTGTGTACTCTGAAGAGATATGTCAGGAATATGTCACGTCTAGAAGGTTCAGTGGCAGAGGCCTACATTGCTGCCGAGTGCGTGACTTTTTCTCTAGATACCTTGATTATATTGCGACGAGATTCAATCGACCGATGAGAAATGTTGCTGACCAACATGAATCATCTTGTGATGTGTTTGGCCGCGGTGTAAATTTGATTGGAGGAAGCCATGTCACCTACTATGGAGGAAGCGACGATACTGATTTGACCCTCCAAAGGGAGCTACACAAGATGACTTGGTATGTCCTAACCAACTGCGAGGTGGTTAAACCATATATCATGTATGTTCTGATCTCCCATACATATGAATCCAATATTGCCATACACCTAAAGATTTTAATTCCGAGTTACTCTCTCGATTGCAGTCTTCACCGAGAACAACTCGTGAACGATGGGATGCCCAATGTGGAAACAAGGCTTGAGCAGGGATTTCAAAGATGGTTCAAGGACCATGTTAGTTTCCTTTTGCATTTATCTCTATCCTTCATATATAGCATTTCAATGCATGATTTGACCATATTGTATTTCTACTACAGTACATACAGATCATGAAAAAGCGACAGGAGAATCCAGAAGCTGTGGATGTAGTGCTTTTTGCATTGGCGTCTGGCCCAGACTTCCGAGTAAGAACATATTCAGCTTGTATTGTGGATGGTGTTCAGTTCCTCACCGATGATCGTGAGAAGGGCAAGAAAACACAAAATAGTGGAATAATGACTGAAGGTTATTACTTGGAGAAGGATATCCATTTTTATGGTGTTCTCAAGGATATCAAGGTGCTGTATTTTAACTCTAATTTGGAACACCAATGATCAGTTGTGTTATTCCACTACGATTGGTATCAGCTTGAGGACCGCAAGGATACTGAGATGGTGTATGATAAACTCTTCCAGAGTGTCAACATTAGCAATTTTTGGTACAAAGATGATAGTTACATCTTGGCAACCCAGGCTACAAAAGTGTTCTACATGCCAGACACAACCAAGGGCAAAAACTGGTGGGTGGTTCAACAAATAGTTCAAAGACATAAGTTTGATGTTGCCGAAGGAGAGAAGGAGGAGGAGGAGGAGGAGGTGGTGGTGCATACTGATGTAGCATACCAACAGTTTGTAGGCTCTAACAATGAGACTGTATCTGAGGCTCTTCCTTTCAGGAAACGTCGACCCTCTGTAAATGGACACCGCATCATAAATTCATCAGTGTTCGATGGTATCAGAGGCAAAAGGAAAGATGTTGAAGAGGAGCAAGTTGACAGTGTGCCTGAAGTAGACGACACCATTGAGGAGTACTATAGTGACAAAGAAGATGAAGTATAAGATGATGCAGACGAAGAGTAGTTCCAGCTTATGGTGGTGGAGTGTTGGATGATTTGTGTTGCATGCTTGAACTGATGGATGTGTGCATGCGTGTGTTGAACTAATGATCGTGTGTACATGCTTTGTGGTGCATGCTTGAATTAATGGTTGTGTGCATGCCTGTGTTGCATGCTTTCTGTTGAACTAATGATTGTGTGCATGCCTTTGAACTGATCAATATAATTGTCCTTTAGTTCATAGAATTAATAGTTATTTATTAGGAAAATTAGCGAAAACAATGTGCTGTTATTCTGTCTGTCAAACTTGGCTAAACAAAAACTCTTTTTCTAGTAGAAAATTGTGCTGCTATTCACTCTACGTGGGACCCATTCGTCAGCCTACCAGACGATGCCAGTGTGAACCAAAACCGCTCACGCATGGGACCCACCTGTCATAGCAGTTAGAAAAAAAACGTCTCCCCTCCATGCCACTCCCAAATCCCACACCACTTCCCCCAAAACCGTGCTAGAGAAAACCCTCTCCCCTCCCCACAGACGACCAAATCCTGGCGACGACGGTGGCAGCGGAGGCTGCAAACTAACGTGTAAGTGCTCCTCAACCTAGCGCCCTTTCACCGCGTCAACTCTTCGTTAACCGGCCGACGATGTGGTCGCTTCCTCGTTCTAGTTCGACGCATCGCCTCCTTGTTCTAGTACACCGCATCAATGTTCTGCTCAATTAGTTCCAGTTCGATGTGCAGCCTCCTTGTTCTATGGCAGCGCGTATGTACTCACAATCTAGTGCTCCACGCATCGACCTTGCTACTAACAACAAAGGCTCAATATAGTTCACTAGACGCGCCCTTTAGTTTACTCATTGTATTTGATTCTCGTAATAATTCACTAATTAGAATTGTATTCTAACTTAATTCTTGTATTTACTCTTTGGTGCAGGTACGATGAAGGCCAGGGAGATACATGAGCAGGTTCTAAAATTGATGCTACTGGCACTACTACTGTATATGGCATAAAAACCAAACATTCTAATTAGTGCAATGTCTAATTTAGGCGATGAAGGATGTTGTCGTCATCAATGTCTCATCTGATGATGATGTGAAGAAACCTGTTGCTGCAGATTTTTGCAAGACGAAAGCTAAGATACCAAGGCGAAGAGCTAAAGCTTATATGAAAATATTTAGAGTAGTCGAGAAACCGAGGATCCTTATTCCTAGAGGTGTGGCATTATATACTCTACTAGAAGCCTACCCGAGGCGCACATGGAACCCCATCCGAGGCGCATATGGTATACGCCTCTAGCGCCACGCCTCTAGTATTTACTACGCGAGGCGCATATTATATGAACCTCTAGTATCTGTTATGCGAAGCGCATATCACATGCGCCTCCTATACTTCATATATGAGAGGCGCGTATATGAAGTATAGGAGGCGCATGTGATATGCGCCTCGCATATGTGGTGGTATGCGCCTCGGGTAGTACCCCATATGCGCCTCCTATACTTCCCATATGCGCCTCGGGTATATTATTGGAATTCAAGTTTTACAACAATTTTCAAATTACAGTTTACAGGTATTCAAATATACAATATAGTCTAGAATACAGTATAAATAGCACAAAATTTTCTAGAAACTTGCAATTGGAAAAAGCATAATAGAACCAGCATGAATACAAGTACATTACACATCAATCGCGACATACGCGTTCATACATCAACAAGTGCCAAGTTTTCACACAACACCAAGTGTTTGTGCCACAAGTTCACACCTCCTAGTACAAGTTCACAATCACATTACAACTCCCATGACGGAGCTCTATCTAGATGAAGTAGAGCACATAACCTACCATGAAGAGCTACAAGGTTGTGATCACGAGGAAGTTCCTCCACTTGTTTCTCACGTGCCTTCTCCACTTCTCTTTCGCCACCTCTCTAGTCTGGTAGCCTTTGTAGCTATTGCCCGAGAATTCGTTCACTTGCTTCTGGCAGTCTTCCCACTCCTCGTACACACCTGGAACCTTGTTGGCGTACACGACATAGCACTTCTTCGCCATCTTCTATACACAAGATAGATGATATTATTTATGTCAGTGCAAAGCAATAGCAATTCACAAGATAAGATCATGCATATATATGGGTGCAACAAGATGTAAGAAACCACGTTCTAATCATCGGCATTTAAAAGAAAGACAAAAAAAGAAAACCAAGAATGACTTGCATTAGTACCTCATACTTAGGTTGGGCATGGAAATAACAATGCTCGCTGTTTGATCTCGTGCGGCAAGTAGAGTATATGCCCAAATTACTAGTCTACTTGGCACACGAGATATAACAACGGCATAGTCATACACATGACGCCACAACACGTTCTAATCATCGGCATTTCGAAGAAAGACCAAAAAAAGAAAACCAAGAATGACTTGGATTCGTGCTTGATACTATTCGTATCGCCAAAGACAAAAGAAGAGAAATACTTCCACGATTCATATAGCATGGGCATGATATTTCCAGCGGCAAATCAAGGAAAGGATTCGGTCTCCACGGCAACGACTCATTTCGAGTTTGGTGTGTCTAAAGGAGTCGTTGCCATGGACCTAGAACCCTTTCCTTGGCTTGCCACTAAACATATTATGTCCTATGTTTATGAATCTCGAAAATATCCGTCCTCTTTCGACTTTGGGGCTACGAGATGAAATAGTTTATCATTTCATTGTATCGCCAAAGACGAAAGGAAAGAAATCATTCCACGATTCATATAACAATGTCGCCAGTGCTATACGAATAGTGAAGCAATGTCTTTCCTTTCGACTTTGGGGCTAGAATGAGATATTTGAAACTAAATACTTCACCATTTCATTTAATTCATGCTATCTAATCTATTTCTATCGCCAAAGATAAAGCAAGAGAAATACTTCCACGATTCATATAGCATGGGCATGATATGTCAGTGGTAAAGCCAGGTACGGATTCGGTCTCCACGACAACGACTCATTTTGAGTTTGGTGTGTGATGACCCACAAGTATAGGGGGTGTATCGTAGTATTTTCGATAAGTAAGAGTGTCGAACCCAACGAGGAGCAGAAGGTGCTGGCTAGTGGCTTGGAGCAGGAATTCTCTGTAAATACTAAACAAACGGATTTTTAGGGTTTCTTGATAATGCAGGTAAATAAAGTACGAGTAAATAAAAGACAATAAGAATAAATGCAGCACGTGGCCCAATCCTTTCTTTATCAAAGGACAAGCCGGTTGTATTACTTAGGATGACCAAACGTTCTCGAGGACACATGGGAATATCGTCAAGTGCTTTCGCTTCAAATAGTTGATTAATCTTCTCTAGATTGCTAAGTGTTGTGTGGGTGAACCTGTGCTAATGTACCGACCTTCCTAGGACTAATACATACTTGTGATTATACCCCTTGCAAGCATCCGCAAGTTCAAGAAAGTAATTAAGGTAGAAACCTAACCACAACTATAAACTCTAAGACCCAGACGTCCCTTGTGTAATGGTTTCCTAACCGGGGTTCAGGTTTCTATAACTCCGGCAACCCCTACGATTAGTAGCCAAATACACAATGCATTCCCCTAGGCCCATATAGGTGAAGTGTCATGTAGTCGATGTTCACATGACACCACTAGAAAAAGTACACCACAACTTAATTAACAAACCATTGAATCTTTCTCAACACAATTCCACTACTAACAACATGACTTCTCCCATGTCCTCAAGAACTAAAAGAACTACTCACAAGACATCATATGGATCATGATCAGATATGAAATAATGATGTATAACAATCTGAACATAAACAATAATTCAATGGTTCCACTCAATAGCATCAACTACAGAGAGTAATCAACACCGGGAAACTTTCCCCTAAGAACTATGCAAGATTCAACCCAATTGTTACAACGAGATGATGGTGGTGATGATGGTGCTGATGGAGATAATGGTGGTGGTCATGATGATGATGATCCTGATGAAGTCCAGCTTGATGGTGGTGTTTATGGCGACGATCTCCCCTCTCCGGGAAGGAATTTTGCCGGCAGAATTCTGTCTGCCAGAGAGATCTTTCTCTCTCGGTGTTTTCCGCCCCGTAGAGGCAGCAAAATATTTCGGTGGTCGAACCTTGAGGCTTAGGGTTTTGGGGGGATAATATACGCCATAGGGGAGAGGCTGGAGTGGACCAGGGCGGCCACACCACCTGGTGGCGTGGTCTGGGGTGGCCCACGCCAGGGGTGGTGTGGGCCCCCTGTGGCCCATCTCCACTTACCCTTCTGGCTTTCTTCGTCTTCTGGAAAAATAGGATTTTCCATTTCCCAGATTTTTTGATCTTCGCGAATTTCGCCTCCAAACAAGACCTTTTCCACCAGAATCCTGACTACAGCGGTCCATGCTCCAAAAGTCATCAACCATGCAAAACAGATGAAATAACATAAGTATCATCTCTTAATATGAAATATATCAATGAATAACTGTGAATTATGATATAGAATAGTGATGAAAAATGGACGTATCAAGTCCCCCCAAGCTTAGACTTCGCTTGTCCCCAAGCGGAACTAAACTCAATAAACATGACCTCGGGTTTATGGAGTGAAGAGTCGATAAAAGAATACGGACAAGAAGCATCACATTCATCAATACATAGATCATAATAGCAGACAACTCATCATTATATAACTTAACTTGCAATAGGTAAAGGAAACACAAATAAAGATACATAAAGTAAATCATAATTGGTAATGGGGACTTAGCTCTTGGTCGAAGAATAGTTGACAATTTGCAGGAGTTCACAAATAACTGGTTTTCAATGAAAGCTTTCAAAGTTGTAAACACTAAGATAAGAGCAAAGTGCAAAACAAGGAACATAAAAAACATGATTGAATAAATCATCATATGAATGAATGAAACACAATAACTCAAAATACTTGCTGAGATAGAAGGGAAATAGGTTTACTAACTCAACTAAAAAGTAAAAGTAAGGCCCTTCGCAGAGGGAAGCAGGGATTTCAAGTTTCATAAAGAGATTCCAAAAATTATGGTACTTATTAGCTTTCAGCTCTCATTGCCCCTATCATAGGCATCTTTATGTGATTAAGGTTAAAGTGATCAAATATGAGGATATGCTTGATAAGTTGCAAGTTGAAAATCTCATGTCCCTTGAATACGAGGGTCGCTCCTCATGCTACTCAAGTTTAGTCATCGGTAAGTTCTTGTCATCGTAAATACATGTGTATCATAGAGAACCGCCAACGGGGTACCCCTTGCCCGATGATATGGAAGAATCCCCATATCAAAATGACAAGGCAAGCAGACAACAAGCATCTCAGCAATCTTCTTATTTACCATGGGAATATGGTGCTTTTTTTCTCTATTTCCTCTTTTCTCATCCCTTTTTTTCTTTTTCTCAATCTCTATCTCTTCTCTTTTTTTGTAAGAAGAATGCTTCATAGATGCTCATTATGGTTACGCTGCAGGTTTCCACCATGACAACATGGATTAGACCGGTGGCCCAGGCGTTTCTCTAACACGCATACATAACTCCATGGACTTACAAGCTCCCCTTTCATTTCACACCGACGACATTCATAGACAAAAGAACATGATATCAACTAGGTACAAAGTACCAATGCAATGTTGAAAGCGTTCCCCATGATAGCATGGTTCTGCTAATTAACAACTTACAAAGCGCAAGCATATAAGCAACATAGATGGGAACAATGGTTCAATTTTATTAGATGCAAGAAAGTAAAGTGTTCAATCAAGTTCATGAGAGCTTTAATCACTAATTTTCACATAACAAGTTTAATTCGGAAGGTTGATAAAAACATGAATTTACTTGGAATAGCAATAGTGCTAATAGGTAGGTATGGTGGACACAAATGGCATAGGTTTTGGTTCAAGGATTGGATGTGTGTTGGGGATGTAACCCTAGGTACCCTAGAGTTGATGAGTCATATGACTAGAAAAGACATGAATATCAAAGGAATTAAGAAAAACCTAAAAAGAAAAAGGAAAGAAGCTGTCCAGGCCGAATTATGCCAAATTCAGCCTCAAGACATGTCCCCTGGGCCAATTCCGGCCTCCCAGTTCCGAATCATCCGGACAGACCCCAGGTGGGCCAGGACTCCCCCGATTGCCTCTAGCGCCTCCCGCCAAACCACCTGCAGTTCCGGCCGACGCGCCTCGCCACCAAGCGCCTCGCCAGCTCCCTCCGTGTCGCCCGGGTGGGCCGGCAAGGACCCAGCGCGGCCCACCACGGGGCTTCCTGCATGTCGCCCGAAGTAGCCAAGGCAACCCGGGTGGGCCGACGATGCAGCCCACCCCGGGATAGCCTCACAACCCGGAATCTCTCCCAGCGGGCCGGGACAGCAGAAGCCCCGGCTAGGCTACCGACCCGAGGCCGAATCAACCTCAACCCCGGCTGGGCCTTAGCAAGTACCCCAGCTGGGCCAGTTTCACCTCCCCCAGGCCAGATTAAGCCGTAATCCGGCTGGGCTGCCCCTTAACTTGGCCGGGGCACTATTCATCGCTCACCTAGGCCCCATTACTCCCCCGGCCGAGTTATTTCCTCCGTCGGCCGAATTTCACTTCCTTGGGCCGAATTACTTCGTCCCGGACGTCATTTGTCTCATACCTGGACCCACTATCAACCTCTACATCGATATGCTACCAGGTAAAGTCAAGCCTACGTCAGGTACTAGTCTTGGGACGCCCCTGGCTCAGACTGGCCCCTTTGGTCCAAGATGCGCTAAGGAATATGTTGGGCATCTTGGGAGATGCTAGGGAATATGCCTGAGGTTATTGCATATCTCAATCAATGTAATCCTTAGACCCGAGGTTATTGCACAATCCGAGTTGAGGATCACCGACTTAGGTTCTGTCAAACGCCGTTCTGTCAATGGATAGTTATAAAGGCGGAGTTCGGGTCGACTGTGAATCAAGCTGCATGATGTGAATGACCGAGATGGGATTTTGCCCCTCCATCTGGAGAGATATTCTCTGGGCCCTCTCGGAAGATATGATTCGGAAAGCATGGCCATACACGTCACGGTTAAGTGTTAACCAAGGCAACCGACTAAGAGTTAGTCGGATGAATCACTTATCTCGGATCGAGAAAGAGAGTCGGACTATTTAAAGGATGACAATCATTCGCCTATAGTCCGAGAAGGTATATCGTGAGGCAAAAGGGACTTAGACGAAAGTCGCATTGGAAAGGTATGTCGTCATGACTTATTCGTACTTGGGATTCGACACGTTCTGCTAGGGGTCGCTACCGACTGATCGATCACGAGTGAGACTCGGAATCGTGTCTGGGTTACCATGAGCCTGTCAGGTCACACACTTAAGAGAAGGAGCAAGTTTGGGTTAGATCCAAACAGGAAATCTATTTGGGTTGGACCCAAATAGAGACATGGACTTAGTCAGCAAGTTGGACTTGTAGTGACTAATATAGGCCTTTTAGTGAATGGGCCACAAGTGAGTGGAGCCCACTTTCACTCCCTATATAAGCTGGGGTGCAGGTGCTTAGAAGAAAAGCTTAGGTCACTCCATGTGTTGGAAACCCTAGCCCCAGTCCGTCCTGTCACCGCTGTACCGGACCTAGCAGTCCATCGCCGGCGCTCCTCCTCGTACGTGTGGATACCGGCGGAGGTGTTGTACGTTCAGCACTTCGACGATCGTGAAGAAAGAACGGAGCATGGATCGTGGGACCGGAACGGATCGCGAGGACTGCACTGCATCAAGCGACGTGCTTCATCAATTCCGCAACTGCGCGTCTAGTGGTAATCCTCGTGGCCTTCTACTTGAGTTGGATCTTGGGATCACCGTGTAGGTAAAAAGTTTTGTTTATCTCTACGTGGCCCTTCAAAGGAATATGCCGAAGGGATAAGACTGGTGACACAATAAAGGACAAGGTGACTGGGCAAGCCCCCACAAGACAGCTCATAGGAGTACTTTAGATGACATACCTTGTCCCCTAGGCTCCCCTTTATAAGGAGCACCAGGGGTAATGTTACATGGGAGGCTCCCTGAAGGGCTCCTCTCCCTCTGCTGACTAGGAGCATGGCTTCTTCTTCCTCTGCTCTCTCCATGAGAGGCATAAGAGTAAAGCTCAAGGAGCACCATTGTAGCCACAAGCATGGCAAGATATATGAGATTAGATGCAGGAGTAGAGGTGTTATCTCACTAGGAGAGCCTCGAACCTGGGTATATCGTATCTCTCTGAGTTTTTTCGTGTGAGGTCTTCACTTCATCATCCCTCCCCGGATTCCTCTATCGTCCATCGGCCCCAACTTTAGCCTACCCATGGCATCTGCTGTGACACCTCCACGACAGTTGGCGCCCACCGTTGCTCGGGGACTCGGTGTCTCTGTGCATAGGACAAACAACTCAGAAAAGACTTAAGATATGCCATGATCTCGTATGTATCCACTGCTTTGTGTCTTTAAGCTTCTTGGATGAAAAAGTAGCTCACCAAGTCATTGAGGCTCATTATAACTCAGATTCAACTCAACTCACCAAGTAACCTAGTAACTAGGGTTATACTTCAACTTGCCTAGTTGCCTTGTAACTCGTATTTGACTCAGTCAGCTGGATTACCTGGTAACTCAGATTTAACTCGGATTGCTGTTTTCAGTTTACCAGGTCATCCGTAACTCGGATTGGTGTGTGCATCACTATGCCAGGTTACCTGATAACTCGGATTTTACTTCAGTTTGCCTAAATTACAGGTTTCCAGGTTACATGGTAACTCGGATTTTACCTCGGTTTTCCTAGTTACATGGTAACTCGGATTTTACTTCAGTTTGCCTAACCACAGGTTTCCTAGTTACATGGTAACTCGAATTTTACTTCAGTTTGCCTAATTATAGGAGTAATTCGGATTTGCTTCAGTTTCCTAGTTACAGGGTAACTCGGATTTTAACTCAGCTTACGAGGTTATCTTATACCTCAAATCAATTTGTTCCATATCTTGGATGGCGATGGGCCAGCATATCAATAATTCATCATATTCAATCTCGGATCAGTATCTCGGATCTATATCTATGGAAGTATGCCATCATATCATAAAGTCATGTCATAACTCAAAATCATATCTCGGATCAATGTCTCGAGTCAAAATCTAGGGCAGTTTGCCAGTATATCATAAGACCATATCATATCTCAACCAAATGACTCGGATCTAAGACTTATGTCGGATTCGAGTCAAGCAACTCAAACTCCCATTAGGTAACTCGAATTTGAATCAGGTAACTCGGATTTGAGTCAAGTAACTCGGATTTGAGTCAAGTAACTCGGATTCCGAGTCAGGTAACTCAAAACAGAGACTCAAGTCAATTTTGAGTCATATAACTCAGCAATTATATCTCGGATGGGATAGCTCGGATTACAATCCACTAACCCAAATGGGTTAAGGCCAGAAGCCAAAGGCCAGAAGCCAAAATACTTACCCAAATGGGTTAAGGCCAGAGCCAAATTCGGCCAGAAGCCAAAATACTTACCCAAATGGGTTAAGGCGAGAGCGAAATTCGGCCGGAAGCCAAAAGACTTACCCAAATGGGTTAAGGCCAGAGCCAAATTCGGCCAGAAGCCAAAAGACTTACCCAAGTGGGTTAAGGCCAGAGCCAAATTCGGCCGGAAGCCAAAAGACTTACCCAAATGGGTTAAGGCCAGAGCCAAATTCGGCCAGAAGCCAAAAGACTTACCCAAATGGGTTAAGGCCAGAGCCAAATTCGGCCAGAAGCCAAAAGACTTACCCAAATGGGTTAAGGCCAGAGCCGAATTAGGCTAGAAGCCAGAAGAGTTACCCAAATGGGTTATGGCCAGAGCCGAATCAGGCCAGAAGCCAAAATACTTACCCAAATGGGTTAAGGCCAGAGCCGAACCAGGCCAGAAGCCAAAAGAGTTACCCAAATGGGTTAAGGCCAGAGCCGAATCAGGCCAGAAGCCAAAAGACTTACACAAATGGATTAAGGCCAGAGCCGAATCAGGCCAGAAGCCAAAAGACTTACCCAAATGGGTTAAGGCCAGAGCCGAATCAGGCCAGAAGCCAAAAGAGTTACCCAAATGGGTTAAGGCCAGAGCCAAATTTGGCCAGAAGCCAAAAGAGTTACCCAAATGGGTTAAGGCCAGAGCCAAATTCGGCCAGAAGCCAGAAGAGTTACCCAAATGGGTCAAGACCAGAGTCCAAGCAGGCCAGAAGTCAAAAAACCTACCAAAAGAGGGTCAGATGGCGAATGCCCATGAGGCTATATGATGATCTGAGTCAATTCTTGCCAAAAATATATTGAAATGGAGAAAAAGGATTACAGGTCACAAACAACTCTAGAGAAACTTGTTTAAAGCCTATGCACGATTCTACAAATCCCACATAGACTTGGGGACTAATGTTGGGGATGCAACCCTAGGTACCCCAGAGTTGATGAGTCATATGACTAGAAAAGACATGAATATCAAAGGAATTAAGAAAAACCTAAAAAGAAAAAGGAAAGAAGCTGTCTAGGCCGAATTATGCCAAATTCGGCCTCAAGACGCGTCCCCTAGGCCAATTCCGGCCTGCCAGTTCTAAATCCTCCGGACGGACCCCTGGTGGGCCGGGACTCCCCTGATTCGGCCCACCACCGGCCACTGCCTCCAGCGCCTCCCGCCGAACCACCTGCAGTTCCCGCCAACACGCCTCGCCGCCAAGCGCCTCACCAGCTCCCTCCGTGTCGCCTGGGTGGTCCGGCAAGGACCCAGCGCGGCCCACCGCGGGGCTTCCTCCGTGTCGCCCGAAGCAGCCAAGGCAACCCGGGTGAGCCGACGCCGCAACCCACTCCGAGATAGCCTCACACCCCAGAATCTCTCCCAGCTGGCTAGGACAGTAGAAGCCCCGGCTGGGCTACCAACCCCAGGCCGAATCAACCTCAACCCTGGCTGGGCCTCAGCAAGTACCCCGGCTGGGCTAGTTTCACCTTCCCAGGCCAGATTAAGCCGTAATCCGGCCAGGCTGCCCCTTAACTCGGCCGGGGCATTGTTCATCGCTCACCTGGGCCCCATTACTCCCCCGAGCCAGGTTATTTCCTCCATCGGACGAATTTCACTTCCCCGGGCCAAATTACTTCGTCCCGGACATCATTTCTCTCATACCTGGACCCACTATCAACCTCTACATCGATACGCTACCAGGTCAAGTCAAGCCTACGTCAGGTACCAGTCTTGGGACGCCCCTGGCTCAGACTGGCCCCTTTGGTCCAAGATGCTAAGGAATATGGTGGGCATCTTGGGAGATGCTAGGGAATATGCCGAGCATCTCCTAAAGATGCTAAGGAATATGCCGAAGGGATAAGACCGGTGACTCAATAAAGGACAAGGTGACTGGGCAAGCCCCCACAAGACAGCTCATAGGAGTACTTTAGATGACATACCTTGTCCCCTGGGCTCCCCTTTATAAGGAGCACCAGGGGTAACGTTACATGCGAGGCACCCCGAAGGGCTCTTCTCCCTCTGCTCACTAGGAGCATGGATTCTTCTTCCTCTGCTCTCTCCATGAGAGGCATAAGAGTACAACTCAAGGAGCACCATTGTAGCCACAAGCATGGCAAGATATATGAGATTAGGTGCAGGAGTAGAGGTGTTATCTCACTAGGAGAGCCTCGAACCTGGGTATATCGTATCTCTCCGAGTTCTTCCGTGTGAGGTCTTCACTTCATCATCCCTTCTCGGATTCCTCCATCGTCCATCGGCCCGAACTTTAGCCTAACCATGGCATCTGTCGTGACGCCACCACGACAATGAACGAGAAGAATTCCTCTCAGTACAGGTTTTTGGCTAGCAAGGTTGGGTAGCAAGTACAAGAGTTGATGGAAACAACCAAACATACAGGTGATAAAACAAACATGCAATCCTCCTTGGAAGCACAAAAGATCTTAACTAGAGAATACTAAGCTTATGAGCAAATCAAGAAAGAAGGGTGATTAAATTATATTTCTTTAGAGTACTTTTATCTTTTCATTCAACTCTCAAAAATAGTGTTGCTACTGACCGAGCCAGGTTTGCCAAAACCAACTAAATTAACTCAATGATCCCAAAGTGATACCTATACTAACTACAATATCAATCATATAACCATGAATTGAAAACTAATATAAGATATGCAAAAGAGTAAATGATAGAACTTCTCATTAATATTCCATAACGGCAACTCACACCAAGGGATACATAGATATCTAACGAGAGAGGGGACACTTCCATAATGCAAACCATCCTACACGATAACTTCTCTATTCATGATATGACTCTACTAAAAAGGTAAAAAGATAGAAGATAGTGACGTGATACCGCGGCACTCCCCAAGCTTGGAACAAACCAAGGGGATGCCAAAACCTGATGACGAATTACTCCTTCGGTGCTGGTGGTATTCTCTCGATGAGCTTTTTGATCAATTTCCCCAAGTCCTTAACCTCGAAAGTGAGAGTACGAATCAAATCTGAGTTTTGCTCAATGCGGCTCATGATCATGTCGGGTTGCGGATCGCAGCTCTTGTGATTCTTTCCCCACTCTTCCTCCTTGAAGTATTCTTTTCCTGCATGGTGTGAACGAGGCATATCCCAATTGGAGTGTAGTTTCTCCTTGGTCATATTCTGGTAACGATGCTCAAGGATAAGGGTATGGAAGGGACTCTTGGTGCTTGGAGAAGGTGTCTGTGGGGCCAAACAGTGACGTGGAGGCTTCTCTCCAGTTGACATCTGTGCAGTCCTTCTAATCCTGCCAGGGTTTGCCACCACTCCAATGCTTGCAATGGTAGTGCCGCTGTGCTGATGTTGGCTTTGCTTTGCCTCCTCTTCATCTTCACTCTTGATCTCCTTCTCTTGCCCGTGGTCTTGGAGATCTTCCTCCATAGGCTCTTTTCCCTTATCCTTGGTGGACACCATTGTGCTTCTAAACTTTCAAGAATAGTTCCTAGAAGAAATAGATCGAAACAAAAACAAGATGAGAACACGATATACGAACATCGGGGGATCCGGGGGATTGTATATTACGAAGTTTTACAACAAAAGGAAGGTACTGGGAGAAAACGGGTCAGAGACGGAGTTCGGGGCGGCCACACCACCTGGTGGCGCGGCCAGGGGTGGGCCCGCGCCACAGGGTGGTGTGAGCCACCCAGGCTCCATTTTCATTCCTCTTTCGATTCGTGGCATTGCTTGTTTGATAAACACTGCAAAAATATAACTGGACAGATTTTTCGCAGAACTTTTCTTACCAGAACTGTTACCTGTTGGAAAACAGACTCTGCAGGTCTCTGAATTTGGTATTTAGTAGATTCTTCCGGAGTCACCACTTTAATAACATCAATAGATTCATCTTCATACACATATTGCTTGAGTCATGAGACCTTTCACTTTCTTATTACACCATTTTCTCCACTAACCTGGAAATTTCTTTCACACAATTCTCATTAGCAACATTAGTGTAAGCGAGGTAATAAACCTTTTAAGTCCAATTTCAACTGAAAACCATCAAATCATAAGCTACTGTAGCAGTTCCTTCCAAAAACCCAAAAAGAATCCAAAAAGGAAGTCGTTTTAAGAAGCAAATGCAACATTGGCAAAATCTGTCAAAACAGACCAGCAGGTAAATATCAATTTTTTCGAAAATCTTATGTTGCTCAAATCAAAAAGTGCAAAACTAAATAAAGTTAAATAACAACCTGGGTCAGAAGCAAAAAAAATTACAGCTCAAACCGACATACAGAGATCTCTCACGAATTTTTATGGTGAAGCACAAAAATCTGTTTCGGGACAGCAACTTCCCCAAATATTAATTCTCTCTCATTAGGGGTTGATCTTGACACAAAAACCAAACAAAAAGGATAAGGAGTGGTTATTACCTAAGTAAGAACTTCCAAGACTCAAATAAACTAAAGCAAACTGAAAACACAGATATATTGGGTTGTCTCCCAAAAAGCTCTTTCTTTATAGCCATTAAGATGGGCATGATAATTTCAATGATGCTCGCATAAGAATTTGAATTGAAGTGAAAGAGAGCATTAAGAAGCAAAAATACACATGTTTAAGTCTAACCCACTTCCTATGCAAGGGAATTTTGTAAACAAACAAGTTGTTGAAACCAGAGGCTACTAGCATAGGAAGGAAAAACAAGTGCAACATAAAGATTTTTAGCATAAAGTGAGAAAACTAAATATTATTGAGATGCATAACAACAATTTTTCCTCTCTCATAGTAACTTTCAGTATCATGCATAAACTTAACAATGTAACTATCGCAAGGAATATTGTAGCAATAATCACTTATCCTAACAGAAAACACAAGGACACTAGTTCTCATAACACAACTTTGTGAAACAGTTTTTGAGGTATCCTTACAAAGAATAGTGTGTCCATATCCTACATATTTAGTGACAAAGTCTTTCACATTTACTATCATGGGTTCAATAGCTACTTGTTCATCTGTTTCAACAGTTTTATTTGTACTTTCATTAACTATACTAGCTATCATAGAATATTCCTTTACCTTGACTGGGAAAAGCATTTTCTCAATGTAAGGTTTGGGTAAGACATGATTAACAGTGAAAACTTTAGTATTTCTTACAGGAACACTATTAGCAATATCTTTATAAGGTTCATGATACTTATTCCACTTATTTTTAGGAACTTCAATATAGGAAGGAAAAGCCTTAAAATAAGTTGCAATAGCTTGAGAATCAAGACCGTAAGCATTACTAATATTTTGAAAGTCATCAGTTCCCATAATAGATTCAATGCATTCATAATCATAATTTATACCTGACTTTCTTACTTTATCATTCTCCCATGCTTCAGCATTGTCTTGAATATGGTCTAGAAGATCCCATTTAGCTTCTTCTTCCATGTGTGTAAACGATCCAGCGCAAGAAGCATCCAATAAATCCTTATCATGAAGAGAAAGCCTTGCATAAAAGTTATTGATAATATTGTTGGGGAGCTCACGAATAGGACATTTGAGCATTAGTAACTTCAATCTCCCCCAATCTTGAGTTGTACTCTCTCCATCAAGAGGCCAAAAGTTGTATATTTGATTCCGATTTTTATGAATGTCACTAGGAGGATAAAACTTTGAATAAAAGAGAGGTACTATTCCCCCCATTCAAGAGCTTGACCATTCTTCAGCAGCTTATACCAGTCCTCAGCTCTTCCTTTTAGTGATAATGAGAATAACTTCTTCTTGACTTGATCTGTAGTAATACCGGCACACTTGAACAACCCGCATAATTCGTGTATAAAGAGCAAATGAACACCGGGACGGACAGTTCCATCTCCAACATAATAGTTATCCATAACACGATCAATAATTCTTGTAGGTATTTTAAAAGTACCATTCTCAGTAGGTGGTGGTTCATCTACTACCTTAGCAGTGGTAGTAGCATTACGAAATAAGAAACTCGGCAAATTATCCATATTGAAAATAAAGAAACTAACAGAAGTAAACAATACTCAAAGTAGAAGTTTCCTTTACCAATTCCACTCTCCAATAGCGCTTCAGTCCCCAGCAATGGTGCCAGAAAATAGTCTTGATGACCAACAAGTATAGGGGGTGTATCACAGTATTTTTGATAAGTAAGAGTGTCGAACCCAACGAGGAGTAGAAGGTACTGGCTAGTGGCTTGGAGCAGGAATTCTCTCTAAATACTAAACAAACGGATTTTTAGGGTTTTTTGATATTGCAGGTAAATAAAGTACGAGTAAATAAAAGACAATAAGAATAAATGCATCAAGTGGCCCAATCCTTTCTTTAGCAAAGGACAAGCCAGTTGTATTACTTAGGATGACCAAACGTTCTTGAGGACACATGGGAATATTGTCAAGTGCTTTCGCTTCAAATAGTTGATTAATCTTCTCTAGCTTGCTAAGTGTTGTGTGGGTGAACCTGTGCAAATGTACCGACCTTCCTAGGACTAATACATACTTGTGATTATACCCCTTTCCAACATCCGCAAGTACAAGAAAGTAATTAAGGTAGAAACCTAACCATAGCTTTAAACTCTAAGACCCTGACATCTCTTGTGCAATGGTCTCCTAACAGGGGTTCAGGTTTCTGTCACTCTGGCAACCCCTACGATTAGTAGCCAAATACACAATGCATTCCCCTAGGCCCATATAGGTGAAGTGTCATGTAGTCGACGTTCACATGACACCACTAGAAGAATTACACCACAACTTAATTAACAAACCATTGAATCTTTCTCAACACAATTCCACTACTAACAACATGACTTATCCCATGTCCTCAAGAACTAAACGAACTACTCACAAGACATCATATGGATCATGAGCAGAGATTGAATAATGATGTATAACAATCTGAACATAAACAATAATTCAATGGTTCAACTCAATAGCATCAACTACAAAGAGTAATCAACACCGGGAAAGTTTCCCCTAAGAACTATGCAAGATTTGTTAAAGCGAGATGATGGTGTTGATGATGGTGCTGATGGAGATGATGGTGGTGATGATGATGATGATCCCGATGAAGTCCAGCTTGATGGTGGAGTTGATGGCGACGATCTCTCCTCTCCGGGAAGGAATTCCCCAGGCAGAATTCTGTCAGCTGGAGAGATCTTTCTCTCTCGGTGTTTTCCGCCCCACAGAGGTGGCGAAATCTTTCTGTGGTCGCTCCTTGAGTCTTAGGGTTTTGGGGGGATAATATACGCTAGAGGGGAGAGGGTGGAGTGGACTAGGGCGGCCACACCACCTGGTGGGGCGGCCTGGGGTGGCCCGCGCCAGGGGGTGGTGTGGGACCCCTGTGGCCCATCTCCACTTCCCCTTCTAGCTTTCTTCGTCTTCTTGAAAAATAGGATTTCCATGTATTTTTTCGTATTTTTGATCTTCGCGAATTTTGCCTCCAAATAGCACCTTTTCCATCAGAATCCTGACAGCAACGGTCCATGCTCCAAAAGTCATCAACCATGCAAAAATAGATGAAATAACATAAGTATCATCTCTTAATATGAAATATATCAATGAATAATAGTGAATTATGATATAGAATAGTGATGCAAAATGGACGTATCAGTGTGTCGAAAGGAGTCATTGTCGTGGACCCAGAATCCTTTCCTGGGCATGCAACTAAACATATTATGTCTTATGTATATGAATCTCGAAAATATTTGTCCTCTTTTGACTTTGGGGCTACGAGGTAAAATAGTTTATCATTTCATTGTATCACCAAAGTCAGAAGGAAAGAAATCATTAAACGATTCATATAACAATGTCGCCAGTGTTATACGAATAGTGAAGCAATGTCTTTCCTTTTGACTTTGGGGATACAATGAGATATTTGAAACTAAATACTTCACCATTTCATTTAATTCACACTATCTAATCTATTTGTATCACCAAAGACACAAGAAGAGAAATACTTCCACGATTGATATAGCATGGGCATGTTATGTCTAATGGCAAACCAATGAAAGGATTCGGTCTCCACGGCAATGTCTCATTTCGAGTTTGGTGTGTCGAAAGAAGTCATTGCCGTGGACCAGGAATCCTTTCCTCGGCTTGCCATTAGACATATTATGTCCTATGTATATGAATCTCGAAAATATATGTCCTCTTTCAAATTTGGGGCTATGAGATGAAATAGTTTATCATTTCATTATATCGCCAGATATGAAAGGAAAGAAATCATTCAACAATTCATATAACAATGTCGCCAGTGCTATACGAATAGTGAAGTAATGTCTTTCTTCCTTTCGACTTGGGGTTACAATGAGATATTTGAAACTATATTTAATTCACACTATCTAATCTATTCGTATCGCCAAAGACAAAAGAAGAGAAATACTTCCACGATTCATATAGCATGGGAATGTTATGTCTAATGGCAAACCAAGGAAAGGATTTAGTCTCCACAGCAATGACTCATTTCGAGTTTGGTGTGTCCAAAGGAGTCATTGTCGTGGACCCAGAATCCTTTCCTTGGCTTGCCATAGACATATTATGTCCTATGTATATGAATCTCGAAAATATCTGTCCTCTTTCGACTTTGGGGCTACGAGATGAAATAGTTGCCTCATACTAAGGTTGGGCACGGAAAATGACAATGCTGCTGATGGATCTGGTGCACCAAGTAGAGTATCTGCACAAACCTCTAGTATACTTGGCTCACCAGATCCAGCAACGGCAGGGTCACACACATGACGCCACAACATGTTTTAATCATCAGCATTTCGAAGAAAGACAAACAAAGCAAACCACAAGAAGTAGGGCAGCAATAACGAATGAAAAGCAACAAGCACTTAAAATAGTTCATAATACCAATAACTAGCTAGTGTTGCTCACAATCAAGTTCAATGGTTGACGAAACATACTCTAGAGGTTTTTCTTGGCAAGTTTAACATAGTGATAAGAGGTTACAACACGGGTTTGGAACTAATAGCTAGCTACCCAGGCAATGCAATCATCAAGACTTCTTCGACTGTTGAGTCGGCTTTAGGGGGCATTGATGAAGCCCGACCGAGTTTTCACCATCTGCATGAACATCCTGTGGTCATCCTGCTATGCTAAGCGTTCGTCTATCTCCCTGTTGGGCGGTGTATGGCCGTCGTAGAAGGTGCCCCGGATTTCATGACTCCTTGGTGCACGATTGTCTTGATCTCCTCCTGGATGTCGAAGATGTGCTGCCTGAGGTTGCTATCATGTATTGTTGCAAGCCTTTCATCCCACTTCGTGAGGTTAGATGGCAGCGTTTTGCTCTCCATGACATTGAAGAACACCTTCATGTGGTAAATGGCATAGAAGGCATCTTTCCTGCTGCCAGACGGCTGCTTGACGCATGCGAACTTGGTGTTGTGGCAGAACATGTGTGTGCCGAACTTCACATATGGCATTGCCAGTTTGACGCCTCCCTTTGCGACGTAGCCGGTGAGAGCACCATCAAGAATGTTCTTGATATTGGTGTAGTTTTTCGGGATCACACTGTTTGAGTCGAGGTACACGGCTGTTGAGTGTTTCAAATTCAAGCATATGAGCATGCAGCATGTCTGATCATCCTCCGTGATGGGATGGTAGGGAAGGAGAATCACATCCTTGTCCGAGTATGTTTGCAGGAAGGTTGAGAGGTAGTCGGTCGCCAGCACTATGTCCTCGGCATCTTTTAGGATGACGTCCCGCATGAAGTAGGGATCCACTATCTAGATGCCCGGGATCTTGTCTCTAGTGATCTACATGGCCATATTGAGGGAGAATAGCCGGACCAGGGTATGGTGTAGCCGGAACCTGTTCAACATGTCGAAGATGTCGGAATGCCACAGGTAGAAGATATCCCCGCAGGGCACATAAGGCACCTTGGCCTTGAAAACGAGGTACGACTGATCATTCTCGCGAATGCGGCGCTCCTCAATTGTGAGACAGCCATAATGAAGATTGGGCATTTAAGAGCCTACGATATCGAGCAACGAGTTACACATCATCAGTGCACCTGCCACGTGCTGCTAATTCCTGGCTTGCCCGCAGGGCCGTCTTGAGCCCGGAGAACAAGATTTGGACCCTTGCTCCAGTCACCCTTAGGCTTCCTTTTGCGACCATGCTTCCTGCCCTTTGGGGCGTCGGCCACCGCGTTCACCTCACTGATCACCTTATGAAGGGTGCTGGGTCTGATCAAAGGAACTGCTGGCATCGGAGGCTCGGTGAAGGGGGCGGGTGGCGGTGTCCCCTGACTAGTTGGGAAGAGACGCACTAGGCAAGGGGGTTTTGCCGGTGCTGGTTGGGTATCGGCAACTTGATGTCTGCCTGATGGTCCTGGCTCATACCAATCAGAAAACCTTGTGTTAACGAACAAGTTGCCGAAGTTCGGATCAATTTCTCCATCATCATCATAGGGATCCTGTTCCATGTTGTCCAAGTATGCCATCTCGAAGTCTTCATCATGTGCTAGTTGTGCTGCCTCTAGGGTGATGTTGAGCTGGTCCTCCGTCCCCAAATGGATCTGGCTCTTCGGCCATAGGTACAAGTAGCCGAAGCCAGTATTGAGGGCCGCTGCCATCTCGTCATCATCCCATCCTTGAGGTTGAGAGGGAAGTTCCACTTGCTCGTAGCTCGGAAGCACCATACTGTATCTGACCCTCATCATGTCGGGTCGCATTGTGACATTGTACATTTTGCGGTTCTCCGGTTGAAAGATAGTACCCTTGGCAACATCCTTCAACTAGCCGCCCACGCAGTGCATTAGAGTGCAAGGAGTGTCTCCCTGCGAAAGACATGTAGGTCGGGCGTCACTAAAACAAAGATCAAGTCATCGGTGTGGTTAAGCCTCCTAACTCTCGCTTTAATTAGTTAGTTACCTTGAGGGCGTCGAACTCGGCCAAGGTCGAGGCACCGCCGCCAGGCAGGCTTGAGCGTGCAAGTGGCGGAGTGGTTGCCTGATGGCACGGTGGTGCGGGCCGGCGCCTTCACCATAGCAGGCAAGTTAAGCTCCAGAGCTGGAGGAGTCTCCACCACCACCGGCCCGCTGGAGGAGTCACCAGCACCTCCGGCCACGCCATGTTGTACGATTGGGCGCTATCGAGGTTGGGAACCGGTGGCGGCCCTCGTTTACCACCCTTCTGCCACTTGATGTACTTTTCCATGTAGGTGGGAAGGATGGTGTTAGCTTATCATTCATTTGTGTCTGGACTTGTGCCTGGACTTGTGTATGAACTTGTTCTTGGAACTTTGTCTCGACAGCCAACACAGCCTGGTTCACGGCATCTTGGACTATATTGGGAAAGGCTTCCACATGTTCCCTTAGGTGTCTTACCTCGGCGCTTTCGGCCTTCCTGCCCTTCCGCTTCGTGGTGCCATAGTACTCGGACCATGTTATGCCGCCAAAGCCGACCACACGACCAGCAGACGACGGGGCTGCCAGGGGCTCGACATTCTTGGTCCGGTTCAGTGCCCTGTTAAACGTGGTGTCCCACTTAGCGACAGGCACCGACCCCTGGGATGAGGAGCTCCTACACTCCTCGTCCTGCGCACAAGGAACGCGAAGCATTTGATCAGCAAACTGGACTTCATTGATTAATCATGAACGCAATTAATCGACTTGCATGCAAACTACTTACATATTTTCTCATGAAGTCCATCACCTCTGTAGCGAAGGGGCCGACAGGCTCCGAGGAATAATCAGAACTCCCTTTCGGCTTGGCAAACCGGGCCCTAACAAAGTGCTTTTCCTGCGACTCTTTTATGTCGTCAAAGGGAGGTGTCAACCCCTTTGCACGAGCATCGGCGTCCTCCTTCTCCCATTTGGGAATCGCAGCTCTATAACCGTCGGAGCCGAGATGGTGGGTACCAATGTTCTTATCGTAGGACTCCTTGAAGTACTAACTCTTGGCCTTGCCCATGGCGGATTCACATCTGGCCGTGAACACCTTGAAGTGTTCTTCCCTGACCAGAGGCTCCCTCTTAACGACCTCCGAATAACTTAGCTCGTCCTCGAAAATCAGCTTCTTCACCCGGACCTTCCAATTCAACAAGGCCTTGGTCATCTTCTTGACGGTGTACTTGTTCACCGGATTCCCTTTGAGATTATCGTTATTGTACTTGTATTACTCATCACCTGGGAACACGTATCTTGCATGCAGCTTCCGGAAGAGCTGGATGCAGAAACCCCTGTTCTCTTCGGCCTTCAGGTTCTCGTTGTTGATCATGATGGTGTTCCGGAGGATTGCCGCGAGCTGGTTTGCGTAACCCGCGACAAACTCGGCCGACTCCAAAGGTGCACCTTCATCGTTCACGCTTGTGATGATGGACCTTTTGATGTCGACCATGATCGGGGCATGCTCCTTCCGGGCCTTCTTCGATGTACTACCACCATCCGTAGAAGATTCACTGCTGCCATCAGTGATAGTGGCGTCGCCATCCATGTCCCCCATCTCCTCATCGCCCGACGACATATCCTCGTCTGCCTCCATCTCGTCGTCATGTGGAATGAATTCCGGGTCCTCTTGGGGTTCCATCTCCGACTGCTGCTCCCCAAAGGACTTCTTGCTAGAAGGGCCCTGCTCCATCGACATTTCTAAACACACAAATAAATTGAACTAATAAGCACAAAAATTCACAGAAAATTTCAACATAACCTTTGCTAATTTTCTGTGTCTAGGAGTGCCAGAAATTCACCAAAACGGAAAGGAATCAACATTCCAACGAAACATTGGCAGCTCAAAAAGAAAAACCTACACAAAAAAGCCTAAATAGGCACAAACAGAGCTATTTTGCTACCAACATATACAAACACAGCCATACACAACTTGCTTCCAGTAGCATACAAGAAATCTGGACATCATACACCACATATATGATTTGCTATACAAAGGTAAGCTTTTATGACCTTCTCTGCACATGCACAAACTAAAAAAAATAAAGAAACACTGTACTAGCAGTCTGAAGCTTATAGGATTTGCAACAGAAGCTCATTCACAAAAAAGAAACAGAAGCTCAATAACAAAAAGGAACAAAAGCTCAATATTTATTTTATTTGCATAAGCATTGTTTTATTTTAACATCATGGATAATTTGGTAGACACACTCTAGCATATGTTCTTATACAGTGTTTGGCCTCAGTCTTAGCATCCTTGGCAGCCAATTAGAAGTTCCCTAGAAAGTGAATCCCAATGGCCAACTACCAAAGAATAGCTACCACTGTGTACACTCTAGATAGAGGCATCATAGTGGAAGATATGCTAGCAACAGCCATAGATCTTGGCTAATCTAGAGAAGCATGCAACTATGCATAAAACAATTTTGGGTAGTCTCAAAGCTACCTCTAATCATTTCTCCAATTAAGCTAGCTAGATATCATTAAATCATGGGTATCTACTATACAAGTAGATAGATATTAATTTGGTAGGTTTTCCTGGAACCCTAAGGTTCAGTTAAGCATATGAGAATACAAATGGTACCATATAGCAAGTACTTGATCTAGATGAGCTACAACTAAGCTCAAGCACATGGCTGTTTATTTAAGCTTATAGTACCAAGACCATCACTAAACCAAAGGTTCAGTTCATCATTCATGTCTCACAACTTTTTTTGAGGTAATCATGTCTCACAATTGAATTCAGCAAGTCAACCTAGCAACAAGTTATTTTGAGCCAGCAGTAAATACATGTCTACAAATCCACTAACAAGAATCAAGCAAATCCTCTCTCAGTACACATCAGTATTTAAATCCTTTCTTCCGAGGATTTAGATTGGGTATGTATGAATGTATTCACATAACAACATTACATATCAAACCATTATAAATATGAAACCAGCTATACACTCTAGTATGCTAGAGTGATTATAAGATCATCTTGAGATTAATTATAAGCAAAACTATGAATAACCAGCAAGCACACATCAATTAAACTATCTCTACTATAAACGCCCAAATATTTTATATACATATATATCTTCATTGCATCTATTCATGCAAGATTAATGATACATTTGCACATCACATACGCAATTGCTTGCTGAAATTTGTGTGTGTACCTTTTAATTCTACACTATGTGTTTCTATGGATTAAATAGGTAGAGGATTTAGTTGTATATGCAATTATAGCTAGATCCTAACTAGAAATACAACACTTGTATGCTAAGAAAATCATGTAACAAAGGTAATTATATATCTAAAAATTACAGCAGTAGCATTCTCTACTCTAGGAGACCTAGAACTACTAGGAAGCAATAAGAATCATCCAACTAGCATGGCAGCACATCATACTCTTGTACTGTGCAACTTAATTGCACACATAACTAGAACTAAATCAAGATTGCTAGTAGATCATCACATTCACAATAAAGCTAGTTAGAGCAGCCGGGTGAACATATATATCTACAGGGGATGGGAGAGGGGGAGAAGTGTTCACCTTGGGGTGCTCGGCGAGGACGAAGGGGAGGTTGCAGACGAGGTGGCCGGCGGGTAGCAGGTCTTCGAGCACGGGCAGCAGGTCTTCGGGCAGCAGCAGCAGTGCAAGTCATGGGTGGCGGGCTCCTCCTCCACGGGGCAGGCGTTTCGCGCACAACAGGTCTTCGAGCACGGGGCGGCGGCGGGCTCCTCCTCCATGGGGCGGGCGGGCTCCTCCTCCCTGTGGCTGGTAGCCGAGATGTCAGAGAGAGGGAAGAGGGGTAGGGGATGGGGAGGGAGAGGGGAAGGGGGTCGGGGCTCACCTCGATGATGGTGGACGGTGGGCTGCTGCGAGCGCGGACGGTGGCAGGAAGCGGACGACGGCACGAGAGGTTGCAGAGTAGTACACAGATCGACTCAGTCGATCGACTCGATCAAGAGAAAAAGTGACAGGTACCAGCTTATGCGAGGCGCATATTTGAAAATGCGCCTCGCATAAGTTTACGTGAGGCGCATACTGGCCATATGCGCCTCGGCTATTCTTCACTTCTAGTCAACTAGCGTGTTGGGCTGGTATCTGTCAACTAACACACACTAGCCCACTAGTATTGACCCTTGTCCTGTTTTAAACCCTAGCCACCCAGGTTTGAATCCTAGAGGCAACATATTTTGTAAAATGTTTTTAAAGGCCATTTTTCATGTAAAAATATTGTCCAAACACAATATAAACTATAAAATATACTGCAAATATTTTAAAAATTCAAATATTGCTAAAAAACTAAAGTGAGTATTATGAATGTGTCTCGTCGATACATAATATTCTCAATGCAATATTATAACATACAAAAAATGATAATTATGGATGTTTCGATAAATAATAGTATGCCACACACACACGACGGTTCTTGACAATGGTCGGAGCGTGCTAGCGTTTCTTGACAATGGTCATCTTCTTGCCCTTCTTTGTCGCGGTTGCATAGGTTAGGTCTGGGACATCTTCACTACTTCTTTTGAATGGGAGTCCTTTCTTAGGTAGGGTTGTGGTGTACGGTGCTTGGTTTCCCTATCCGTCTTCCATCTTCGGGTCACCGTTCTGGTCAAAGTCTTGCTCATTGGCGACTCCATCCATTCCGATGATGTTCCTTTTTCCTCTCCTGATGATAACCCAGCAAGGCTTTTACGGGTATGTGATGTACAAACATTGGTCAACCTTGCTAGCTAGAACCCAAGGCTAATTTCTCGCGGGTGCGTTCGCGCTGGTGGTCTTTGACAGTATAACCATGGTGGTGAAATATCAGCCTTCTTTCTCGACGCTCTTGGCCCACCTGACACGGAACATCGGCACCTTCTCCATAACGTAGTCGAGCTCCCAAATCTCCTCGATCCTTCTGTAGTATCTTTCTGGGATGTCTCCGGTGTAGAATATCCCCGTAACCCCTAAGTTCTGGTAATCGCAGTTATTGTCCTTTTCCTCTATATAGAACGTGTATTCGTTGATATCGTATGACTGATAGGTCATCAGGTTGTGCGAGGCGCTCTGTGACAAGGAGAATATGAGTATATCTTCCTCCGACTACTCGCCCTGCGATGGATTAGCAATGACCTTCTCCCTGAACCACCGCGTGAAACCGGAGTTGTGTTCCTTGATAACATCTTCCTCCGAGTACTGGCGCCCCTGGTCAGCGTAATTTTTCTTGATAAACTCTTTGTGCTCATATATGTATGGATCGACCACCTGCAGGTGCTGTAGCACAACCAGGTTTGATCTTTCAAAGTCCTTGGTTCAGCCCTCGATGTCGACATGCTTTGGGCGCCGACCCTCGTGGTGACCGCATCCAGCAAGCCTCCCGAGGTGCTTGTTGAATGGCAGACCAAGAGGGGTCTCGGTTTGTAGAAAGTTCGAGTAGAAAGAGATGCACTCTTCGGCCAGGAAGCCATTTGTTGTGCTTCCATCTGGACGGGACCTGTTCTTAACGTATCCTTTGATGTGTCCATTGAGCCTTTCGAATGGCATCATGCTTCGCACAAACGGAGGACCAAGCTGGACGATATCCTCCATGACATGGAGAAGCAGATGAAGCATGACGTCGAAGAATGCGGGGTGGGGGGGGAGATTTCGAGCTTGCATAGTATCACCACGATCTCGTCATGTAGCCTCATGAGCTGCTTAATGCCTATAGACTTCCGATAGATGATGTCAAAAAAGTTGCAGAGGCCAAACAATGTTTCACGGACGTGCTTGTCCATTATACCTCGGATCGCGACCGGGAGTACCTGCGTCATCAACACGGCGACGTTGTGAGACTTCATCCCACTGAAGCGCTGCTTTGCCTCGTCTATCCATCTTCTTATCTTCCCCACGTAGCCGTTCAAAAATTTGACTCTGAGGAGGCACTACACAAACTGTATGGCCGCCTTCCTACTCAAAGTGAAGCATGAGGCCTTGAGCTTGACCTCGCCCTTCTTGACCTGCTTTTTGCCCTTGCGATGATGGCTATTCTGCGTTTCCGTCTCCTCCTCGTCATCGCTAGGTGGTGGTTGAAGTTCATCCCTGATGCCCATATGCTTCAAGTCGTTCCTTGCCTTCGGTCCATCTTTGGTGTTGTCGGTGTTAAGGAGGGTGGCAAGCAGACTCTCGCCCACGTTCTTCATGATATGCATGAGATCGAGGCTATGAGGCACGCGGAGGATCTTCCAGTATGGCATGTCCCAGAAAACAGACCTCGCCTTCCATACCTTCAGCAGCGGCTCTGGCTTCTTCTGGGTCTTTCTCGGTGCAGGACATTCCTTCCAATTATTAAACAGCACATAGATTTGCGCGGCACTCCTCTGGTCCGGGATTCCTTGGAGCTCGACCACCCCATCGAATAGATCTTCTAGCTTTCTCCAAGCGTGATTCTTGGGAAGCCACCTCCGAGCCCCAAGGAACACGGTTTTCCCGGACCCGGGATATTTCTGTAGCTGGCGGTATGTTGTATTATCTTTGCACCTAACGCACCCATATAATCCTTAGACCACCTGCCCCGGGAAGTATCCGTAACCGGGTTAGTCTTGCACTGTCGTGATCACCGCTGCTCTCATGTCGAAGTATTCTTGTCTCAACAAGTCCCACGTACGGGCTCGTTCTTCCCATAATGTGGCCAGCTCCTCTTTCAACAACATGAGATACAGATTGATGTCTGTACTAGGTTGTTTTGGCCCTTGAACCAGCATACTCATGGTTATGCACTTCTTATTCATGGACAACCAGGGGGAGGTTGTAGATCCACACAAACACGGGTCAGGTGTTGTGTGTGCTGCTATGGCTTCCGAACAGATTGAGTCCATCGGTGCTCACGCCCAACCTGAGGTTCCTTGACTCTTCCCCAAAATGGTAATATTGGAGGTCCACCGCCTTCCACTGGCAAGCATCCGAAGGGTGCCTCAGCATTTCCTCCTTCTCCAGATCATCGTCTTTCGGCCTCTTTCTTTTCGCGTGCCAGCGCATGAGCTATGCTTCCTTAGGGTCCGCGAAATACCGCTACAGATGAGGAGTTAGAGGAAAGTACCATACCACCTTTCTAGGATCTTTCTTGGTCCCTCTCTTGTATCGAGAGGTCTTGCACACCGGACACGTGGTCTTCTCCGTGTCCTCGCCCCGGTAGATGATGCAATCCTTTATACAGACGTGGTATTTCACGTGCACTAGATTGAGAGGGCACACGACTTTCTTGGCCTCAGTGATACTAGTCGGATATGTGTTCCCCTTGGGAAGAATATCGTGCTAGAATGCAATGTTGTTGTCGAAGCATTCATCGGTCATTTTGTGTTTCGCCATTATCTCCAGAGCCTTGAGCGTTACATTCAGATGGGTATCCCCGTCGTTGCATCCATCAAACAATGGAGTGACCGCGTCTTTCTTCATTTGCTCCAGCTTAGATTTCTCTCTAGCGGCAGCTCTGGCATTACTCGTCTCCTTGAGAAGCAGATCTTGGACATGAGGGTCTCGCAGCCAGCTCGAATCATGGTTGACACCTTGATCTTCGTGTTCATGCCCGGTGCCACCTTGATCATCTTCGTGTTCATGCCCGGCGCCACCCTGATCTTCATGATCATCACCTGCCCCGCCGTCGGCGCCTTGATCTTTGTGATCATGACCGGCATCTTGATCTTCACCATTATTGACATCCTCATCATCATCTTGATCATCATGTATCCATCGAGTGTAGCCATCCATGAAACTACATTGGAGCAGGTGCGACTCCAGCATTCCGGAATCATGCCTTATCAGATACATCAGCTTCCAGTCACGACACGGACATATTATCTCCGTCTTGTTTGTGCGTGCCATATCAGTCGTAGCGCATCTCATCCACCTATCCACGAGGGCTTTGCGAATCAGTGGTCGGACCATGGTCTCCTACGTGTGGTACAAAGAGCAAGAGAATAATTAGAGCATATATAGACATCTGGATCGCCCGAAAAAATTCGGCATGACCTCCCCTAAAAAGAGGACATCCGCGAGTGCCAGATATTCGCTGGAAAAGAAATTAATCAACATTCCGGCAAAACATTGGCATCTAAAATGAAATCCCTGCACAAAAAGAAGCATGCACCACAACACAATCATATAGTCACGGTGTCGCCGACAACGCGCATGAGCATACAAGCAACGTCTTCACGCTTCCTCCAACGACAACTTGCACAAGAGAGACGGAGGAGAAGTAAAGGGACATGTTGTAGATCTAGAGGAGCAAGAGACTTCACTTACATATGAGTGTCAACCAATGAATATTGAGCAAGCTTCTATGGTGAATCAATGTGGGAAATGAGGTGGGGAGAAGGAGGGGGCGACCAAATCTGTCTTTTGGTGGAGAGGAAGAAGTGAGGCAAGTGAGTGGGGTGCATGTGCCAAAAAGGTGCAAAAAGTGAGCTAGGTTATGCGAGGCGCATATTGTAGTAAATGCGCCTCCTATAGTTTGAACTATCTGAGGCGCACATGCCAACATGTGCCTCGCCTATGCAGCCACCTGGGCCTGCAGGGGTTACTTTAGGCGCATGTTCCCTAATGCGCCTCGCCTGTTGTAAGTATCGGAGGTGCATGTTACTATATGTGCCTCGCATATTGGACTAGCGATCTCCACCCGGGCCCACCCAAGATATGTGAGGCACATTTGTCACATATGCGCCTCGCCTGTTTAAGTACTAGAGGCGCATGTCTGGCTGGTGCGCCTCGCATAAGATGGGGGTGCTAGGTTTCGTCCGTACAGATGCTACAGGAGGCGCCCTGCTGATATGCGCCTCGCCTATTTAATTACTAGAGGCGCATGACTGGCTAGTGCACCTCTCCTATCTTATCAGAGGCGCATATAGTATAAATGTGCCTCTAATGTCCATGTCTCCTATAGGCTTTTATCTAGTAGTGATACATGTTTTGCTACATTTATATATAAGCAGATACAGATTATTACTTTCTAATATTTTCTTTCTAGGTCCAAGTATGATGGGGGTTGAGGAATTCGATGAGCACCGCGTGCTTGGAAACAATTTAGAATTGACTTCTGACCAAGTTGCTTGCCTCAAAGTGTTAGTTAAACGACACAAGCCATATATACCATACTATGTGTGCAAGATGAACAAGTCAAATGTCATCCGTGGGAAGGCCAAAATGGTTAAAATTTGACATTTCAATATTTAAATTTTATTATGCAAAGTGAACTCTAGCCAACAACTAATATTATTCTTCTCCTACAGTACTTTTCAGCTAGCTACAGTCGAGCACACCTCAACCGCTATCTCCCAAAGGTGTTACCACTCGCATGCTCCTACAAGACCACTTTTGAGCATGTTAACATCTTCCAAGGCATGAAGATGCTGCCCAAATGACAAGAGGTTGGTCTAATGTTCTCGAACTCGCTGGAATAAGGGAGGGGAATGTGTGCATCTTCACCTTTTTAAATGAGGGGCTACATGGCTTCATGGGTTGTGTTAATGTTCTATAGTGAGGCCAAAAAGTATCTGCTTGTTTATGTTGGTGTTGGATGAATCATTAATGTAATATGTTGTCAGTGAACTTGTAGTGGTAAGGAACTTGTTGTCAACTTGGTGCTCTTCATGCTAAGTAATATTATCTCCATATGCTATGTATATATTTTGGTTGATTGTGTTCATGTTGTTGCTTTCCTGTGATTGAGAGCCGGTATGTAATATACAGAATAAAATTGTAGATCAGCACAAAACCAATGGACAGATGCATCGGTTGCAAGTTAGTTCTGCAAAAGATTGGATGACGGTTCGATTCTGTTTACCTACACGAAACGTTTTTCTATTATTTAATTTCTATCAAACGCACTGACAGCTGGGGCCGGCGGAAAATGTCACGAAGCTGCGTTGAACCCAACACTACCGTGAGATACACTACATACGTAACGTCGACACCGAGCTGACATGTGGGGTTGAAGCACGGAGGAGAGGGTCGATGGAAAAAAAGATTTGAACATGTGCTGTGATGAAATCCACGACGAATTTGGCACCAGACGAAATGGCAAACTGGGCTTCAGGGCCTGGGATGAAATCTGCGACGAATTTGCACAACAAAAATAAGGAACGTCATGGATAACCGGGCTGGAGGGGCTTGGAGCTCATTGTGACGATCGTTCTAGAACGCCAGGAATCCACGATGTTTTTAGGTCACATCATAAAAAAACGTCACGGATCTTACAAATTCTTGTAGTGCTCGAAGGAGGCGGTGGAGACGATCACCAGGAAGGCCGCATCAGCGGCCCTCCGTGAGATCCGCGATGAGGTGTTCATGACCACGATGGAGGGGTGGCCAGAGAGGCCCCCAAGGTCACCGTGCATGAGCTTCGCCACGTCTCCGCCTTCCGCAGGGTGGTGGAAAAGGCTGACGATGTCGTAGACACGGTGGCAGAGGAGGAGCAAGTGGCCAATGCCACCGAGGTGGCGGCCGCATGGGCTCCATCGACAGGGACGAGAAGAAGTTTTAGGAGGGCAACAAAGAGGATGCGGAGGTGGCGGTGAGGGAGGTCTTCAAGGGAAGGGCGCTAGAGGTGGCTCGGGCTGACCAGGAGGCTAGGAACCACTGGCGGCGAGATGGAAAGGGTCATGGCCAACCGGGAGGCGAAGCTCCAGAAGGCGGTGAATCGTGGCGGACGTTTACTCGAACGCCTCCAGTAGCACGCCATCTAGGCAGCAAGGGCGGCAATCGACGGGATCAGCGACAACGGTAATGGTGGTCGCAGCAACGACATCAACAGCAACGGCGGCCACGGCAAAAGCAACGAGTAGTCATACGGATGACCTCTTCCAGCAGTAGTAGTCATCATTTTTTATTCGAATATGCCTTTTTTAATGGGCAAGGCCAAATATAATGGTAAACAAGTTTTGGTACTAATGTTTCACTTACATATGGGCCCGAGCGGGCGACTGGCGGGTACCCGTGTGATTTGCGTGCTGTCCGGACCGACGCAAACGTTGCCCAAATTTGGTGCACCGATGGGTCGGGCCGAACGCTTCGATCTAGATGGGTTGTGCCACTGGAGAGCCGTGCACAATGCGCGAGTCCATTCAGACGCATTCAAACATGTTCAAAGCGGTTGGGTCGTGCCGGTGGAAATGCCATTAGAAGCTAAAGCTATAAAATATGAGAAGGCACACTCACTTTTTTTCGTTCTTTTGGAAGTTGGGATAATTTTATCCGGTGCTCGACTGTGTGATAGCCAAAGGAACCGAAGGTGATAATGAATAAAGGAAGATCTGATGCTCTTCGATTTGAGCTGCCCCACCATGCGTGCAACTTCTTCTATTCTTGTCTCGAGAACATACGTGTGTGCGGAGTAGTACAGTTCAAGATGTCGTGATCTCTGAAAACAACTTTCCATTTTAGAAGGTGGTGAGAAGATGTGTTTAACGGCTAGGCTTCCCCTCCCCCCAACCGCGCGGTGCGAAGCGCCTCGCTCTGCACAATGGTGAAGCGTGCGAGCGCCACCGCTTCCATCTCTCATGCTCCTACCCCTACTCCCGCTCCGGTGGTGGTGCCCCGGCTGGGGTGCTTGGGCTCCAGGTTCTGGTGCCTCGTGGAGGATTCCTCATATGTGGATGAGGTTGTTGGTTTCATGGATGAGTGATGTCTGGGTTCCTAAGACCAACAACAGGGTTATTGCAATACTAGTAGCAACAACTATTTATTATAAAGTTCATCCCATGGAAACTTTGTAGATGGCAACAACACAACCCCGCCGCTATGTTGTCAATGCGGTCACGTTTGCACCCAAAACATTGTTTGGAAATAGTCTACTCTATAGGTTATTAGAATGGCAATGAACGAGTGAGGTTTAAAGTAACTAGTAACAAAGTAAATAACAAAAGTAAACTAAAACTAGAGAGTGTTTATATGGTCTGATGTGATGTGACTGAGAGGTTCTCAATGAGTGTAGGATTCACCACTATCATGGGAGAATTATTTATGATTAGGATAATCTATGTCTTTCGTCAGGATATGTGTGGAGATAACACAATAATAAGATATTCACTACAAGACTCATGGGAGTATTTTATTCCCCTAATTTTTGAACTTTGGGCACATAAACAAGGTTACTGAAAGTGGGGTGTTAGAGGGTGCCTGGTCACCTCGCTGCCTAAATGGCCACATGAGGTGAAGGGGAACCGCGGTCTTGCCGAAGGGGTGCACCTTCTCCCAAAACGCCTCCTTTTCATCTCTTGTTCACTATGGAGATATGGAGAAGCTTGGGGGGAAAGGGAGACCGACAGAGGAAGAGACTTGAAGCTTCATAACGACATGGTGCAATACTTGAAATGCAATATTTACTTCCTAGACGGTTCGTTCATTTGGTTGAAGATATTTTCATACGCGTGACGAGTTCATAACTTGAGACCTTTATTTATTTGTGGGGTAAACCTTCTACGATATGGTTCAAGGACCCTAAAATAGGGGAGCCCCGGTTCCATTTCACATGAAACCAACCCGAGAAACATTGTCGTTTACACAAAGTACAACCTAAAGAAACAAAAGTAAAATCTCAACAATCTCATCCTAAACAAGAACATCTAAAATACATGACACTAGTGAAAAAAGGGCCTATAGTCCCGGTTCATAAGGGCCATTGGTCCCAGTTATTGAACCGGGACCAATCACTCGGGACTAATGCTGGTCCCGGTTCGGGCACGAACTGGGACCAATGGGTCTCCACGTGGGCGCCCGAGCAACGAGGGGGGTGGATCATTGGTCCTGGTTCATGGCACAAACCAGGACCAATGGGTCTCCCCGTGGACGCGCGCGCAATCAGGGGGGTGGATCATTGGTCCCGATTCGTGGCACGAACCAGGATCGTTGGTCTCTGTATTTCAGGCTACTTTTGTACCACGGGCAGGGTTTTGTTCTTTTTTTCATTTATTTATTTGGTGCTTTGTATTCAATTTAATGGTACTACATATATACAGCAATAATGAAACCACGATATATATATATATATTACACATCATGATCACAAATATATTATACACTGTCTCATCCGTCTTCTTTGTCGAAACATATTAATTACAAAATGGTACTCACACGAATTTGATCTAATTTACATCTTCTTTTTTACACTTCATCCTTCCAAATGAACCGGGTAATAGTATTCTCCTTTCGGATCTATGACTTGTTCTAATAAAAGTCCGAAAATTTCCTCTTGAATTGCTTGCACGCGTTCTTCTGATAGAAGACCGTCCCGCATCCGTTCGATCTAATTTAAAGAAGGGGATCAATATATATGAATAAAACTAAACACAATTGGTGGTAATAAAATAAAGTTGTGATTATTGTTTATCGTACTTCAATTTTTTGATGTTCTGGTTTGTGCCCTTCTCTTTGGTCGTCTAGCGAATGAACTCGTAGACATAGTATCCAGATAAGTTATTACCGGTTTCCTGCCTCAAGCACTTTACGAGAAAGGAGTTCAATACAAATAATAATCAAGCATGATAATGGTGGTATTGAAACTAGAATCACAAAGATGCGTGGATCTAGCAAATAGTACTTACAGTCAATGGTTGAAATGTAAGCTCTAGCTTCTAAACACCCCTAGTATTGGTGGTGAACCGTTTCCAAGCGTTCTGAAGGCATTCCTGCATGTTCGCCCACTTTTCTAAAGGTGTACGTTTCGAGTCCATGAATTTTACTAGTCCTTGGTCAACAACAATGATTAACAGAATATAGTGAAAGTTGGACACACTAACAAAATATAACACGGGTCAATTATACGCTTAACATCGAGTAAGCGAAAATAAAATGTGTACAAGACAGTAACACTCATCCAGCGTTGTAAGGAATAGTATTTCCCTTCTGTTGCCGAAATACGTCAATGCTTGTACCAAGTTATCCCTGTCTCTTTGGATTTTGTTTTTACAGTAACTTCATGAACGAAATTGTAGTCAACAAACCCAAGGTCATAGATTTGTCCTTTGTTGCATTCGAGAATCTTCATTCTGCATATATAATTAGTATAGTGATGATTAAGATTATACAAGCTACGAATGAGCTGAGCTAGAAAGTTTTGTCGAGGGCGTCTCGTTGATAAAACTGAAATAATTCTGAAAATTTAATCAGGAGGAAGCCATCTCCATGACCGTAATGGTGGTATTTATATCCAGCATAGATCCAGTTTTTGGATTCAGCAGAGGCTTGCATGTACCAGTCATGCAATCATCGCATTTTTGTTGGTAGATCTTTGACTAACTCGGGTTTGACGAGAGGAGCCCCGTGCCGGTATACATATGCTATTTGTTGGTACCCCTCGAACTCATCCATACGGCTCATGTACTCAGTAATAGACAGTCCATATAATTTGGCCTTTTCTCCATACAGTTGAATAAACTCCAGATCAATGTTCGGATCATGCCGCTCCTCGGCTCTCCACTCATTGGTATCGTACACTTTGAGTGGTTCGATCGATTGATTTTTCTGTTGTCCGAGCTGGGCAACTTGTTTCCCAACTCTGAGCTCTTTTTCCTAAGCCGACTTAGTAATAGAGCGATTATAGTCTGATGTGAGCGCTATGGGTTGGTGAAGCTGAATCTTAAGCGCGGCTGCTTTGGTTTTATCTTCTGCGGTGACCGGGAAGAATGGCTCTATCGGCTTTTTCTTGTTAGACATGTCAATCTTCCACTTTTCATAATGGGCAGCTGTGGCCGCAACAATTTCCTCATCTGTCTTCTCGCAAGATAGCTTCTTCATATTCTTATGAGGTACTTTTGGGAGGGGCGATAGCTTACGTTTCGGTGATCGGAACGTCCTCTTGCTGCTGCTGCTGGTGGTGCCTCACTTAGTATACTTCCGCTTTTCTCTCTGAGGCTCACGGGACGGAGATGGCTGATGCGGCGGCGGAGATGGCTGAGGCGGCGATGGAGATGGCTGCGCTGAGTGGTGAGGCGATGAAGGTCACGGTTGCGCTAGAGAATGGTGAGGTGGCGGCGAAGGTGGATTGCTGCTTTGAGGAGTGGGTGGCCTTGGCGGCACATAATTTGGAAGCATGATATGCTCCTTTGGCCATACAATAGTCCCCCCTTTGGCTTCTCCTAGTTCAGTCATCTCCATATCTTCCCCTGCAGGGTGGTCCAACTTTAGCTCCTCAAAATCTTGCTTCAAATCATCCACCGTGACGACAGCGTACCCTTTTGGAACCGGTCTGCAATGCTAAGTTGGGTTAGGCGCAATTGGTACAGCCATGCCGACCGCCGCCATCACCCTTAAGTTCATAACTTGCACCTTTAGCTCACAAGCTGTGCTCTCCGTGATATCATCCACTGGGTAGCGTTTACGAGGAGTCATCGTCAGTGCATCATCATCAACATCCTGGAGCTGCGTGGAAGCGATGCTGCTTTTCTTATTCGATAGGGCACCGGTACCATCGAATGTAGCTTCTACCATGTGCCGATGAGATTGGCCGCTAGTACCTTGCTGGCTAAGTCTGTCGAGTTGATCCTGGTTCCGCTTTAATGCTTCTTCTACATTACGCAGCCAGTCTACAACATCCGCTTTCTCAGCTGCCTCCCTTTCCTTTCTCCTCTGATGGCTTTTATCGGGATATCTCTTCATTTCCGCGGGGAAGGCAACATTCCACAGCTTGGAGCCTGGTATGCCTCGTGCTCGTCCTTTGTGTTCATCATTTTTAAGGGCGTGTGTGAGCTCTTCATTCTCTCTATCGGGAACGAACCGTCCCGCTGCAACATCATCTACTGCATTTCTAATATCGTCGATGGGCAGTATGGGATGATCTTTGTGTTTCTGATTATATATTGCCCTCCCTTCTTCGTCCAACATGCCCCCATGGCCATAAAACCAATTTCTCGCCTGTGGTGTCCATGTTGTGGGCTCTGGTCTGATCCCGTCAGCAATGTAATTGACCTCAAGTGCATTCCACTTAGGCATGCAACCAGCGTAGCCAGTAGGCCCCATATTATGATGGTACACTTTCTTAGTAGCGTTCTTTGTATTTATTCTAGACCTTTCCATAGCTTCCTCCGATGTCTTGTACTTCACAAAATCATCCCACTAGTGTCTTAACTTAGCATAGCCGCCTTGATTGAAATCCGGAGTCTTCTCTACCTTAACAAAGTTATTGTAAAGTTTCTTCTTCCAGTTCTTGAATGCATCGGCCATCTTGATGAGAGCAAACATCTTTACTCTTTGCACAAGCTCCATTCTTGCTCTCTCCTCCTCATCTGGATTCACATCTGGCATCGGCAGGAGGAAATTAATCATGAGCTTGTCAAAAAGCTTATCTTTGGCGTTGTCGCCGGCATACGGGACTCCACCGCCGCTTGGCCGATTCCATTCCTGAACGGTGATCGGGATGTAGTCCCTCACAAGAACTCCGCATTGCTTGACAATTTTTTTTGCGACATCGCCGGGAGCTTGCGGTTCGCCGTCTACATCGACCACTTCGATCCTATACCTCACAGTGTCATCCAACTTTTTTGTTGGGCCTCGTTTCATTCTTATGGAAGAAGTTCTCGATCCGGAGGGCTAAAAGAAGAAAGAGTGTTAATATATGCATGTATATATAGACAGCAGCATTTTAATTACAAAAATACATATATACACCTCGTCGGTGTTTGCGAGATTTAAGGTTCCACCGGAGCCGTCGCCTTCTCCCTCATCGGCTTCTCCCCTGTCCCAGGCTTCGGCTTCTACCTCACCGGAGCCATCTCCTCGGTTGAGAGACTCATCTCCCTCACCATAATCGTTCAGAAACTTCCTGGTGACATCAATATTGATATCTTCATTTTCGTAGATTATTCCATGGAGGATGTTTTCCTGATGTTCTAGAATCATAGTATCTTGGTGTGTTGGATCAATAGTATCTGCAAATTAAGCTTTTCAAGTTACTATAATGCAAATAATACAAAACACTATGCACATATTTTCTAAATCGGTTCAGAATGCCCTAGGTGGACAAACCATCGAACACATGGTACTTAGGGGTTGTCGGTGTTCATCTATGTAAAGTAAGGTTCAAAGTTGTATGAATATGAATGTTTACATTTTAAATGGTAGAGCTCATTTTTCTGAACATTTTAATATATTATACACATTTTTCTGATTTAAAATGAATTAGTTATGATTTTTCCCAATTTTAATCCATTTTTAAATCATTTTTAAAAAAGTAAAAAAAAAAGGAATTATTAAAATTATTTCCATGTGGCCACGCATGTCAGACCTAATTAAAAACCTAATTAACAAACCTAATTAAAGGGTCGGGGGAGGCTTACCGGCAGGCGGTGGCCGCCGGCGTGGGGGGACGGAGCTGCCTACGGAGTGGGCAGGGGCGCGGGCCTCCTCCTCCTTGGGCGACGGCGTCGGAGGCGGAGCGGGGCGGGCTCGGGCGGCTTTGTCCACGGCGAAGAGGGCGACGGCGGCGCGGTCGACGGTAGCTCGAAAATCGGGCAGCCTGACGACGTCGTTCTGCTTCGCGCGTGATTTTCCTTGGGCGTTTTCCGAGTGAAGTGGATGGGAAAGAAGAAGGAGGGGCAACAGTTACGTAGTACAGGTCTTTGGTCCCGATTCTTCCCACCAACCGGGACCAAAGGCTCAGCGGTCCCGGCTGGTGGGACGAACCGGGACCAAAGGTCTAGGCAAAAGCATTGTTGGGCCGCCACGTGAGCGCGCGCACCCAGGGCCTTTTGTCCCGGATCATCACACCAACCGGGACCGTTGAGCCTTTGGTCCCGGTTGGTGGGCGGGAGCGTTGCTGGGCCGCCGCGTGTGCGCGCGCACCCAGAGCCTTTGGTCCCGGTTTGTGGGACGTACCGGGATCTTTGACCCGTTTTTCAGATTTTGGCCAAACTATTGGTCTTCCCGTCATTTTTAAATTTGTTTTCTTTTTTAATTAGTAATATGATTATTTATTGGGAATTTTAAAAAACATTTAATAGGAAAAGCGCTTGAATTTAAATAACTAATCAAAAACCATTTTGTGTTTTCAAATATTTTTATTTTAACTATAGAATTTTACTATTTTCAATTAAAATTGCATTAACAAATATTTATTGCACAATTTGGAATTTGAAAAAACTTTTAATAGGAAAGTGCATTTATTTAAATAACTAATCCAAAATTATTTTCTGTTTTCAAAAATAATTATTCTAACTATACAAACTATTAACAATTGTACCATTTACAATTAACTAAGAAACAAATTGAGGGAAAACGGGATGTTCAAAACCTTTTTCTGATTTATAAAAGAATTATTCTAACTATTAAAATTTTTAACATTTATGCCATTTTCAATTAAAAATTCATTAACTATTTTTTTGCATATTTCATTAACTAAGAAGCCGTGCTCGGAATCTTCATCCCCGCCGTTTTGAATATAGTTTGAAACGGGCATAAAAAATCCAAAATGATCCAAACAATGTGAAACCTTCGCGTGGTGTCATATTATGTGTCATAGTTGCAAGGAAAAAATATTGAACTTGAGAAATTGCAAACATCATAAAAAATCCTTCACAAAACGACCTATCATACTCGAGGTTTCATGGCATTTAGGTTAAACCACCAATGTTATGGCTAGAATCAGGGCATAGTTTGAGATAATGTGTCCATATTGTGCACACATGTGCATCTTGGGATGGCTTACGATGTTGTAGGAGGAAGTTTTCCTTTTCGACGCACGAAAAAGCCAATTTCCATTTTTGAGGTGCCGAAATCGGGATGTTCTGTGAACCAACCACCAAATTAAAGTTTAGCATTGGTACCAACCCATTTTTCACAAATACTAGACCACCTTAGATGGACAATTTTCCAACCGTTGTATCTTGAACCTTTCCGTCCATCCCTCATGAAAAAGACAAATTTCTGCCGAATCGGCACGACGTTGCCCAGATTTGAACTACAAGTACATGATATAATGCTTATGATTTTTTTTAAAATCATTTATAGGTTCACAACATGTTATTTCATCAGAGATCCACTTGAATTTCAGCGAGGCTCAGCCCCGGGCTAAGAAGCTTCATGCCCACCTTTTTGAATATAGTTTGAAACGGGCGTAAGAAATTCAAAAACGATCCAAACAATGTGAAACCTTCGCGTGGTGTCATATTATGTGTCATAGTTGCAAGGAAAAATATTGAACTTGAAAAATTGCAAACATCATAAAAAATCCTTCATAAAATGACCTATCATGTTCGAGGTTTCATGGCATTTAGGTCAAACCACCAATATTATGGCTAGAATCAGGGCATAGTTTGAGATAATGTGCCCATATTGTGCACACATGTGCATATTGGGATGGCTTACGATGTTGCAGGAGGAAGTTTTCCTTTTTGACGCACGAAAAATCCAATTTCTATTTTTGACGTGCCGAAATCGGGGTGTTCTGTGAAGCAACCACCAAATTAAAGTTTCGCATTGGTACCAACCCATTTTTCAAAAATACTAGACCACCTTAGATGGACAATTTCCCAACCAGTGTATCTGGTACCTTTTCATCCATCCCTCATGAAAAAGTCAAATTCCTGCCGAATCGGTAGAAGGTTGCCCAGATTTGAACTACAAGTACATGATATAATGCTTGTGTTTTTTTAAAGGTTCACAACATGCTATTTCATCAGAGATCCACTTGAAGTTCAGCGAGGCTCAGGCCCGGGCTAAGAAGCTTCATGCCTACCGTTTTGAATATAGTTTGAAACAGGCATAAGAAATTCAAAAACGATCCAAACAATGTGAAACCTTCACGTGGTGTCATATTATGTGTCATAGTTGCAAGGAAAAATATTGAACTTGAAAAATTGCAAACATCATAAAAAAAATCCTTCACAAAATGACCTATCATGTTCGAGGTTTCATGGCATTTAGGTCAAACAACCAATGTTATGGCTAGAATCAGGGCAAAGTTTGAGATAATGTGCCCATATTATGCACATATGTGCATCTTGGGATGGCTTACGATGTTGCAGGAGGAAGTTTTCCTTTTCGACGCACGAAAAAGCCAATTTCTATTTTTGAGGTGCCGAAATCGAGGTGTTCTGTGAAGCAACCACCAAATTAAAGTTTGGCACTACAAGAAATGTTTTAACTTGTGACCTTTTCATAGTGACCGTGGAAAAATTTGTCATAGATCTATGACAATCTCGCACCAAATGGTCGTATGTCATTTGGGAGGGTCCATACCCTGAAAAGTTACGACAATTTTTGTTAAAAAGGTCACAATTTCCATACATGAATTGGTCGTAAAATGTCCAATAATTAATTACGACCTTAATTTTAAACAACTACGACCAATTTAATGGTCGTCATTGCTAATTTCTTATGCGTTGAAATGACTGGACGGCCACATCGGCGCTTTTGTCTGCGTGTCATGTCTATGTGTCAATTTTTTTCTTATGTATCTAGATAATACTAGATTTGGATCTACCACTGACAACTAGGACCCACACATTGACTTGTAGACCCGCACATTACGTTAAGTTTTTAGACTGCGGAACAAATCAAAATATATAAAAAACACACACCCAACTTATATAATACTAAAACACAGTAAAATCGTGAAACATCCAAACGTGGGTCTCGGTGGTAGTCATAGTGGTTTGGTTGAGTCTTGACTAATAAATTCGGGCATGAAGCCACGCGGGATCGAAAATTGGATGCCCGCCCATGCCTCACCAATGAGGGAACGAAAATTTCATTTTTGTCTCCGTGGGTAAACCGAAATCGTAACCCTACATCACGTCTCCCAAACCCTAATGTATTATCCTCCTTCGCCACCCCTCTCTTCTCTCCACCATCCCACCCCACCACCTCTTCCCGGCGCCACTCCTCCCCTCCAGTACTAGCCATTGGCCTCACGTTCGTCGGATCTGGAAGCCACAGACCTTCCCTAGATCTGCCATATAGGACGTTGGACATGAGCGAGCGACAGAGGAAATCTCCTCACCCGGCACAGACGATCGCGAGCAGAAACAGTGATCTCCTCATCTCCTCCATGGACGAGGCGTCGAGGCACGTGGTGACGATGGAGGGCCTCTCTACCCTCTCCTCCGGAGGCGGCTAGCAGCATAGCGGACGAGATTGGCGCCTTCCTCTCCCTCACAAGGCAGCACGGCTACAAGCGTAGGAGGAGCCGCCGCAGCCGATGGTCCCTGAGACGGGCTCTACCTCGACCCGATGGCTGCCACCGTCGTCCAGTATGCTAGCTTCACCAACGGTGGTTAGGATGTGAAGGTCCTGATTGCAGACGGGCCCTCGATCTGCTCTCCTACAGAATGGATGGTGTGCCTCGTCCGCTTGCCCGTGCCCTGGGTCATCGTCGAGGACGGGAACATGGGGGTAGAGGTGGTTGCGAATCAGATGAACAGGGGGCTGGAGGTGGTCGATAAGCACTGCCTCGATGGCGTAATCTACTTCGTCGATGATGAGGGTCTCTACTCCCCGCACCTCTTCGACCGCCTACGCAAAATCAGGTGCCCATCATTTGCTCAAATTCTCGCTTTCAGTTTCAGTCGCATGCGTGTAAGTACAATTTCAGTAAACTCTTGAATTATTGATTGAGTGATACCTCATAAGATCTAGTATTATTTCTAGGATGGAAAAACTAGTTTACCATCAGGTTTCTTGAACTGTGTCGACGATCAAAACTTCATCCAAGGCGTTACTAGCATTACCCACATCAAATTAATTGTATTTTAGCTTCTTGCAGAATCAGTAGGTCATAACCAGTTATTTAGTACTCCATAACATTCCAACTTATTGGATGAAATTATATGATGCATAAAGATCCAACTTATTAACTTTACTGTTGCCTGTCTGATTTAGGATTTTCGGCACATCGCCTGTTCCAGTGATCTCTGAAGGCGGTAACGGTGTTGTGTTGGAGGTGGTCGAGAACCACCGCCTCGATGACGTGAGCTAATTTTCCGATGAGGATGGCGTCTACTCATGTTCATGCCTATTCTAATGAATGTTAATATAACTAACAATTTCTGTGACAGCTTGTCCATATAGATGGTTTTACGTTTCCTTCTAAATATAATTTAGCCTAGATTTATGACTGTCTGCCAGTTTGAAACATTTATTAATCCTACTAATGTAGAAAAACAAAGGGTGAAACTTAAGTCTCCCTTGTTCTTTGATGATTTATATAATTTGTAGCATTACACTTGAAAAATGTGTTGGTGTTTTGGTATAACAACATGGTAGAAGCATTTAGGGTCTAGGAATCAAGGAGGAATGAAATTTTACGCAATTCATGTTAACCTTTTGTTTAAGGTAGTGCTTCTCATATGTCCCCTATGTTTTGGTTTATATTAACCAGCTAAGTAATGGATAAACTTAGGTGGCTTAGCTAAGCTCTGAAGAACTATGTTTTAGAAAATTTTGTGCTAGGGTTTATTATTATTGATAGCATATTTCTATATACCAGTTGCGATAACCCAGATATTCTTACTAGTGTATTACTAGGTACCAGCTCCGATAACCCTGATATTCTTTTACCTATGTTCCCACCTTGATAAATGATAAGTGCCACTTTCCATTGTCAAATGAATTAGACCATGCTATAATATTCTAATGTTGTGCTATGCAAATTCACGTCCCTAATCTAGCTATTGTAGTATGTTGGAGTGACTGTATGCTTCATTTTTGAGTAGTGACATTGGTTCTATGGCTAGCAACAGCACGGGATGGATCTAGGTGCAGAGAGAAAAAATAGCTCGACCATAATTGAATCCTGGTTGGTTGATGGTACAATTCTGCAGGCATACCTTGTTTAGTTTTTTCAATGTGCCATGAAGCTATTTGAGTACTCTTTGTAATGTTAAATTCTATAAACTTATGTTGCTTGCAAAATGGTTGTTTGATTATGTATGCCGCTGTTGGTTGTCTAATTCTGTAAACCTTAATACTATTTTTCATATCAGGTCCATGTATGCATTGGTTGTAGCAAAAAAGAAGGGGTGATAACAGCTATTTGATATCCTATTCCATTGCATATATCCTTTCGTGCAATAAAAATATGTGTTGCTTGCATGATAGCTATCTAACGATTAGCTATTTGACTACTCTTTGTCATGTTAAATTTTGTATGCTTATCAATCATTTGAATCAACACAAGGGTTTCTCTACTATTTTTTATAATGGAAATTCTCTTTGTTCACAGGTTTTTATGGAAGGCCATCACATCATTTCCATATTAATGTGAAGAACAACCTGGAGCTGGAGTATTTCAAGAAAAGAGAAGATCAAGATCAACAAGTAGCTGCCATACCTTATTTGACAACATGTTCGAGGTCTGTGCCTTGGTGAACTTGTACATGTTTTGAATGTGTGCCAGATATTTTTTGCAAATGTATTGTGCATGCCTGTTATAATGAAACAGATCACAGAAATGAGTATCAGCAGCTGCGGAAGTTCTGGAATGTAGTACGTATGTGTTGTGAACCTTATGATGTAATGGGAAGTTATGTGCTCTGTACTTGATACGAACTTATGTGCTATGTAATGTGCTCTCCTGTGTATACTTGCTGGAAAATAATTTTATTATTAATTTTGGTTGTATACAGAATTTGGCTCATTGTGGGATTATAAAGGCCATGTCCTAAAGTAGATATCATTTTAGAAAAAAGCAATATAAAATATCTGAATATTGAAATAAAAGGGGTGAAACAAGGAAAAAACCCAAAATGAAATGGAATGCAAAAGCCCAGAAAAAGGATGAATTATTGGGCTTGGCCCATGTAAAGCACCGAATTGGACCGGGCTAATTTCAATCTATAACCTTTTCGATTAGTCATAGAGGTACCACGTAGGATCTGACGCGGACGGGGTAGATGGCATGTGACCAAAAAAATTGGTCATAGAATCTACGACCATCTATTTTGGTCATAGTAGTCCATGACCAAATCAAAAAAAAAGTCATGAGTTATCTATAGTGACGCTCGGTATGTGACCTACTCGTTTTGGTCAAAGAAAGGTCATAGATGGATTATTATTACCTTTCAGTGACCAATATTTAGGGTCACCAGTTAGCATATTTCTTATAGTGTGGCATTGGGACCAACCCATTTTTCAAAAATACTAGACCACCTTGGATGGACAATTTCCCAACCGGTGTATCTAGAACCTTTCCGTCCATCCCTCATGAAAAAGCCAAATTTCTGCCGAATCGACAGGAGGTTGCCCAGATTTGAACTACAACTACATGATATAATGCTTGTGAATTTATTTAAAAATCATTTATAGGTTCACAACATGCTATTTCGTCATAGATCCACTTCAAGTTCAGCGAGGCTCAACCCCGGGCCAAGAAGCTTCATGCCCACCGTTTTGAATATAGTTTGAAACAGGCATAAGAAATTCAAAAACGATCCAAACAATATGAAACCTTTGTGTGATGTCATATTATGTGTCATAGTTGCAAGGAAAAATATTGAACTTGAAAAATTGCAAAAATCATAAAAAAATCCTTCACAAAATGACCTATCATGTTCGAGGTTTCATGGCATTTAGGTCAAACCACCAATGTTATGGCTAGCATCAGGGCATAGTTTGAGATAATGTGCCCATATTGTGCACACATGTGCATCTTGGGATGGCTTACGATGTTGCAGGAGGAAGTTTTCCTTTTCGACGCACGAAAAAGCCAATTTCCATTTTTGATGTGCCGAAATTGGGGTGTTCTGTGAAGCAACCACCAAATTAAAGTTTGGCATTAGTACCAACCAATTTTTAAAAAATACTAGACCACCTTAGATGGAAAATTTCCCAACCGGTGTATCTGGAAGCTTTCCGTCCATCCCTCATGAAAAAGACAAATTCCTGCCAAATCGATAGGAGGTTGCCCAGATTTGAACTACAAGTACATGATATAATGCTTATGATTTTTTTAAAAATCATTTATAGGTTCACAACATGCTATTTCATCAGAGATCCACTTGAAGTTCAGCGAGGCTCAGCCTCGGGCAAAGAAGCTTCATGCCCACCGTTTTCAATATAGTTTGAAACAGGCATAAGAAATTCAAAAATGATCCAAACAATGTGAAACCTTCGCGTGGTGTCATATTATGTGTCATAGTTGCAAGGAAACATATTGAAATTGAATAATTGCAAACATCATAAAAAATCCTTCACAAAATGACCTATCATGTTCGAGGTTTCATGGCATTTAGGTCAAACCACCAATGTTATGGCTAGCATCAGGGCATAGTTTGAGATAATGTGCCCATATTGTGCACACATGTGCATCTTGGGATGGCTTACGATGTTGCAGGAGGAAGTTTTCCTTTTCGACGCACGAAAAAGCCAATTTCCATTTTTGATGTGCCGAAATTGGGGTGTTCTGTGAAGCAACCACCAAATTAAAGTTTGGCATTAGTACCAACCAATTTCTAAAAAATACTAGACCACCTTAGATGGAAAATTTCCCAACCGGTGTATCTGGAAGCTTTCCGTCCATCCCTCATGAAAAAGACAATTTCCTGCCAAATCGATAGGAGGTTGCCCAGATTTGAACTACAAGTACATGATATAATGCTTATGATTTTTTTAAAAATCATTTATAGGTTCACAACATGCTATTTCATCAGAGATCCACTTGAAGTTCAGCGAGGCTCAGCCCCGGGCTAAGAAGCTTCATGCCCACCGTTTTGAATATAGTTTGAAACAGGCATAAGAAATTCAAAAATGATCCAAACAATGTGAAACCTTCGTGTGGTGTCATATTATGTGTCATAGTTGCAAGGAAACATATTGAAATTGAATAATTGCAAACATCATAAAAAATCCTTCACAAAATGACCTATCATGTTCGAGGTTTCATGGCATTTAGGTCAAACCACCAATGTTATGGCTAGCATCAGGGCATAGTTTGAGATAATGTGCCCATATTGTGCACACATGTGCATCTTGGGATGGCTTACGATGTTGCAGGAGGAAGTTTTCCTTTTCGACGCACGAAAAAGCCAATTTCCATTTTTGAGGTGCCGAAATGGGGGTGTTCTGTGAAGCAACCACCAAATTAAAGTTTGGCATTTGTACCAACCCATTTTTTGAAAATACTAGACCACCTTAGATGGACAATTTCCCAACTGGTGTATCTGAAACCTTTCCGTCCATCCCTCATGAAAAAGACAAATTCCTTCTGAATCGGTAGGAGGTTGCCCAGATTTGAACTACACCTACATGATATAAAGCTTGTGAATTTTTTGAAAAATCATTTATAGGTTCACAACATGCTATTTCATCAGAGATCCACTTCAAGTTCAGCGAGGCTCAGCCCCGGGCTAATAAGCTTCATGCCCACCTTTTTTAATATAGTTTGAAATGGGCGTAAGAAATTCAAAACCGATCCAAACAATGTGAAACCTTCGCGTGGTGTCATATTATGTGTCATAGTTGCAAGGAAAAATATTGAACTTGAAAAATTGCAAACATCATAAAAAAATCCTTCATAAAATGACCTATCATGTTCGAGGTTTCATGGCATTTAGGTCAAACCACCAATATTATGGCTAGAATCAGGGCATAGTTTGAGATAATAGCCCATATTATGCACACATGTGCACATTGGGATGGCTTACGATGTTGCAGGAGGAATTTTCCTTTTCGACGCACGAAAAAGCCAATTTCCATTTTTGAGGTGCCGAAATCGGGGTGTTCTGTGAAGCAACCACCAAATTAAAGTTTGGCATTGGTACCAACCCATTTTCAAAAATACTAGACCACCTTAGATGGACAATTTTATGAATCTTTCCGTCCATCCCTCATGAAAAAGACAAATTCCTCCCAAATCGGCAGGAGGTTGCCCAGATTTGAACTACAAGTACATGATATAATACTTGTGAATTTTTTTTAAAATCATTTATAGGTTCACAACATGCTATTTCATTAGAGATCCACTTCAAGTTTTATGATCCAAACAATGTGAAACCTTCGCGTGGTCTCATTAAAGTTTTCATACATCACATAAAGTTTCATACATTACATAGATTTACATAGGGTTTAGGGTTTAGGGTATGAATCCTTCGTCGCGTATGTCGATTCCTTGCCTATGATCGCTTCTTGGGCCATAACCATGGAGCATCTTCTTTGCTTAACAGGATGCTTGGGTCAGTTTTCATGGTGAAAGGCGGAATTTCATCAAACTTGTCATAATCTGCTGACATGTCTGTCTTGTCCTCGACTCCCGCGATGTTTCTTTTACCTCAAAGAACTATGTGATTCCTGGGCTCATCGTCTGATGTATTCATTTCCTTTTTTTTCTTTTTTCGGTCTAGAGGACATGTCCTTCACATAAAAAACCTAAGCCACATCATTGTCTAGGACGAATGGTTCGTCTCTGTAACCAAGATTCTTGAGATCCACTGTTGTCATTCCATACAGCTGGTCTACCTTTACCCCTTCTCCATTCATGTTGACCCAACTACACCGAAACAAAGGGACCATAAAAGTAGGTCCATAGTCAAGTTCCCATATCTCCTCTATTTAACCATAGTATATGTCCGTTTTCCCATTCTCACATGTTGCATTAAAGCGGACACCACTGTTTTGGTTGGTGCTCTTTTTATCTTGGGCAATCGTGTAAAATGTATTTCCATTTATCTCGTACCCTTGGAAAGTCAATACAGTTGCAGATGGTGTCGCGGCCAACAAGTAGAGCTGATCTCCAATAGTGGTGTCATTCATGAGATGTAATTGCAACCAAGTGCCGAAAGTCTCCATGTGATTTTATTTAATCCAGTAGTCATCCTTCCCCAGGAACTTGGAGCGTACAACATTCATGTGTGCCTCGATATACGGATCTACGAAGGTAGAACTTTGTAGAACTGTGTAGTGTGCTTGATTCAAAGAATGTCCGTTCCTAAATATCATTGCTTTCTTTCCTAGCGTGCCTGATCCACTCAGTCTTCCCTCATTCCGTGATTCAGGAACACCAATCGGCTTAAGGTCAGGAAGAAAGTCTACACAGAACCCAATGACCTCCTCTGTTCCATAGCCCTTGGAGCCGCTTCCTTCTGGCCTAGCACGGTTACGAACATATTTCTTTAAGACTCCCATGAACCTCTCGAAGGGGAACATATTGTGCAGAAATACAGGACAGAGAATGGAAATCTCTTCGACTAGGTGAACTAAGAGATGCGTCATAATATTGAAGAAGGACGGGGGGAACACCAACTCAAAACTGACAAGACATTGGGCTACATCCTTCTGTAGCCTTTCCAGAATTTCTCGATCAATTACCTTCTGAGATATTGCATTGAGGAATGCACATAGCTTCACAATGGCAACTCAAACATTTTCCGGTAGAAGCCCCCTCAATGCAACCGGAAGCAACTGTATCATAATCACGTGGCAATCATGAGACTTCAAGTTTTGGAATTTTTTCTCTGCCATATTTATTATTCCCTTTATATTTGACGAGAAGCCAGCCGGGACCTTGATACTGTAACAGACTTCAAAAAATATTTCCTTCTCTGCTTTGGTAAGAGCGTAGCTTCTTAAGTATTCACGGCCTTTATCAGTATGCTTGTTGTATGGGTCTATGATACGTTGTTGGTCCTCCCGTGCTTCTGGTGTATCTTTTGTCTTCCCATACATAACCAGGAAGCCTAGCAGGTTCACGCAAAGATTCTTTGCCACGTGCATCACATCGATTGAATAACAGACCTCTAGGTCTTTCCAATACTCAAGCTCCCAAAATATAGATTTCTTTTTCCACATGGCCGTGTGTACGGTAATGGGGTCTTTTGGAATAGATTGACTGCCAGGACCCTTTCCAAAGATTACTTCTAGGTCCTTCACCATACCAAATACATCAGTACCTTTAGGGAGCTTAGGCTTCTTCCGGTAATCTGCCTCACCGTTGAAATGCTTGCCTTTCTTTCTTACTTGATGATTGGTCGGAAGAAATTTACGATACCCCAGGTACACAACCTTCTTACATTTATCCAAATATGTACCTTTAGTCTTATCTAAACAGTGCGTGCATGCATTGTATCCCTTGTTTGACTGTCATGAAATGTTACTAAGAGCAGGCCAATCATTGATGGTTACGAACAACAACGCTGGTAGGTCAAATGGCTCCTGTTTGTGCTCATCCCACACCTTTACACCTGGTTCTGCCCACAACTGCAAAACTTCATCGACTAATGGCCTTAGGTACACATGAGTGTCGTTGCTGGGTTGCTTCGGTCCTTGGATGAGCACTAGCATCATAATGAACTTCCGCTTCATGCACAACCAAGGAGGAAGGTTGTAGATACATAGAGTCACTGGCCAGGTGTTGTGAGTGCAGCTATGCTCCCCAAAAGGATTCATGTCGTCCATACTTAGACCAAACCATAAGTTCCTCGTGTCACCTGCAAAGTTCGAGTACTTTCTCTCGATGTTTATCCACTACGACCCATCGGCGGGGTGTCTCAGTTTCCCGTCTTTCTTACGCTCTTCTTTGTGCCATCGCAACAACCTTGCATGCTCTTTGTTTCTGAACAGACGTTTCAACCGTGGTATTATAGGAGCATACCACATAACCTTAGCAGGAACCCTCTTCCTGGGGGGGTCGTCATCACCCTCAACATCACCAGGGTCATCTTGTCTGATCTTGTATCGACATGGAGTGCATACCGGGCATTTATCCATATTCTCGTACTTCTCACCGCGGTACAGGATGCAGTCATTAATACATGCATGTATCTTCTCCACATCTAATCCTAGAGGGAAGATAGTCTTCTTTGCTTCGTACGTTGTCTCGGGCAGCTCGTTATCCTTTGGAAGCTTCGACTTCATTATTTTCAGTAACTTCTCAAATCCCTTGTCAGATAAGCCAGTCTCTGCCTTCCATTTCAGCAATTTAAGTGTGGTACCGAGCTTTGTGCAGCCATCTTCGCAATTTGGGTACAACAACTTTTTGTGATCCTTTTGCATGGACTCCAACTTAAGCTTCTCCCTTTCTATATCGCATTGTTGCTTTGCACAAGAAATGACCCGACCAAGACCATCAGTGGGCTCATCCGATGCCCGTTGTTCTTCTTCATTGCCGCCTCCCTCTTCTTCATTGTCTTCCATTGCAGTATCACTGTATTCTTCAGGGGACATAGGATAGCTGTCATCATCATCCTCTTCTTCATTTTCTTCGAGCCTAACCCCTCTTTCTCCATGCATGGCCCAACAATAATATCCGGCGATGAAACCTCTCCGAAGCAGATGGCTTTGAAGGATTCTCGGGGCAGAGTGCTTTGCTACGTTCCGACAGTCGACGCAGGGACAAGGCATAAAGTTATCCACTTTTTTTTACCTTAGCCAAATCGATAAATTTATGCAGGCCTGCAATAAAATTGGAGTCACGTCGGTCGCCGTACATCCATCGCATCCGCACATCAATCTGCGTCATAATAATTAACCATGACAATGACATCGTGAATAGTAAAATGATCACCCTACATGGACACATGCAATATTTTTGTATCAGTTACAGATAAAGAAGATAAGGTTGCTAACCTCGGCCGAGGATACCGTGTTGTGCAAACTTAAGCGTGGCTTGGACATTTCGTCGAACACCTTGTGTGCAGTGTGAAGAAAAAAACCTATCATCCACCTCCCACACAAAATTCTAGAAAAAAATAAGTGGATGGGCGAGGCTTATTTATACCCAGGGGAGGGTTTCTGCCTCGTACTATCTTTGCTCCTAACTACCTAACGCCGAGCTAAGTTCCCTCCTTTCCTGGGACCAAAGCCCCTCTCCCCGACACGTGGCGGCCTAGCAACGCCCCCCTACCCATGTCATTGGTCCCGGTTCATGCCATCAACCGGGACCAATGACTTGGGTGGGGGGCGTAGCTGGGCTGCCACATGTCGCGGGGAGGGGCTTTGGTCCCGGTTCGTGGCATGAACCGGGACCAATGCCCATCACCGTCGCTTCTTCATCGTCGTGTACAAATAGGAGGCCACAGCGCGTTGCTTCACCATCGCCTCGGCCTCATCAATCTCTCCACCGCGCCATCGCCTCGCCCTCTGCAATCTATCCACTGCGTCGTCATCTCGCCTCCCCTCCCTCTCCAATCTCCACCATGCCACCATGGAGATGCCCGCGCTGAACTTCTACGAGGCGGTGATGTTCGCGCACTTTGACATCCTCGCGCCGCCGGGCGCGACGGTGCCCACGGATGGCGCATCAGCTATGCGGGTGTGCCGGTGGCTCCGCTCCACGTCCCCGGTGGAGCCAAGATGGAGAGAAAAATCACGGCGCGTCGCGTCACCGCCAGTTGCCGGCGTGGAAGAGGGCGCTGCCCCGGTATGCGACGGCTAGCCCGTACTGGCCGGCGCTATTCAAGAAGGAGCGGAAGGCCAAGATTGGCAACCGCATCGTTTACGGGCGTGTGGTTCACCCGGATCTCCGCAACCGAGAAGGGCAGGAGAGGTTCTGGTCCGTCCCTGGACGAACCAAGTACACCGTCACCGACGCCGCTCGCCGTGAAGAGGAGCTCTGTCTCGCGAACAATGCGGAAATCATGGAGGTTCCGTCCGATGACGACGAGCAAGCCGGCGACTCGGAGGACAGTGGCAGCGGAAGTGAAATTGTCGACTAGGAAGAATTTGTAAAATCACACCTTTGTTTAGGAAGAATTTGTGGTCGAATTGATGAAATGCCTCGATTTAGATCTCTGTCTCGATTAATTTGTGGAAGAATTTTTCAAAAATACTAGATCAATTCAATTTCTGCCTCGATTTAATTTAGATCTCTGTCCCGGAATGGGACCGTCGAGGGGTTTTTGGTCCCGGTACGTGGCATGAACCGGGACCAATGCTCCGCAGAGCGCCACGTGTGCGTCGCGGGGGCATTGGTCCCGGGTCATGCCACGAACCGGGACCAATGCTTAGAGATGAATCGGGACCAATGCCCAGGCGGCATGAACCAGGACCGGTGCCTGTCATTGGTACCTATTTCGGAACCGAACCGGGACCAATGGCATTTGGGTGCTAGACCAAAGACCCTTTTTCTACTAGTGTGAACATGTCTAAAAGAAACTGAGACTGAAGACTAATGGCTCCATGCACGACGCACAGAAAATCGCTAGTGCGTGGTTAATGTAGAGCTCGTTGGGAACCCCAAGAGGAAGGTATGATGAGCACAGCAGCAAGTTTCCCTCACTTTATGAAACCAAGGTTTAATCGAACCAGTAGGAGCAAGGAAACACCCCAAAGGTGTTACTAGCTGAGCTTTGGCAGGGCGCACTACCGGTGCTAGTAGCAACGTGGAGACCTGCACAACACAACCACAGAACCTTGTCCCCAACTTGCGATGAGGTTGTCAATCTCACCGTGTTTTGCAGAAAACAAAGGATTAAACGTATCGAATGGAAAGAAGTAAAAGTTTGCATAAAGTAAACACAAAGCAATAAACAGTTGTAGATTGTATGTAAAGAAAAGGATCGGGATCCATAGTTCACTAGAGGTGGCTCTCCTTAAGATAGATAACATGTTGGGTGAACAAATTACAGCGGGGCAATTGACAAACACCGAGAAAGCAATACATGCATATACTAATCATCCTGACTCCTTTGAGACTTGATTGGGCATTACAACATTATACATAGACCGCCATCCAACTGCATCTATGACTAATAATCCACCTTCAGGTTATCATCCGAACCCCCTCCAGTATTAAGTTGCAAGCAATAGATTATTGCTTTACGAACTGTGTGTAAAGTAAACAATACGATTGTTCTATGAACAAAGGATTGTTGTTTTCTCCCTAGTAGCAACAGCACATCTAGTACCTTAGAGATTTCTGTCACTTCCCTAGATTACCAGAGGCATGAACCCACTATCGAGCATAAATACTAACTCTTGGAGTTGCTAGCATCTACTTGGCCAAGACAGCTACTAACAACGGAAAGCATGCAAGATCTCAAATAACAAAGACATGATAGAATCAATAATCAATCTGAAATAGCATCTCAATATCCATCGGATCCCAGCAAACACAACATGCAGAATTACAAATAGATGATCTTGATCATGAACGAAGCTCACAAGATCTAAACATGAAAACACAAAGGAGGAGAACCAGCCATCTAGCTACTACATGGATCCGTAGTCCAACGATGAACTACTCACGCATCACACCGGAGGCTTGCATGGTGATGAAGAAGGCCTCCAGGGTGAATTCCCCTCTCCAGCAGGGTGCCGAGAAGAGCTTCAGATCCCTCCCGATCTAGGGATGGAGATGATGGTGGCTACAGACTCTTTCATGGATTTTTGATTGGGTACTTAGGGTTTACGTCTCGAGGGCATCTTATAGTCAGAAGGGAAGGCCGAGGGGGTGCCTAGGCTGGCCACACCACCCCTGGCGCGGGCAAGGCTGGGCCGCGTGGCCAGGTGGTGTGGTAGCCCCCTGGTCCCTCTCCGTCTCGTATTCTGGCACTTGATCACTTCTGGAAAAATAGGCACTTTGGCTTTTGTCCCGTCCAATTCCAAGTATATTCATTTTCTGACTTTCCTGGAACCAAAAACAACAGAAAACAGGCAGCTGGCACTATGGCTCTTGTTAATAGGTTAGTCCAAGAAATCATATGCAAAGTACTCCAAAGTTGGAACAAAACACAAGAAAGTGGATAAAACCAAGCATGGAACATCAAAAATTATAGATACATTTGCAATGTATCAACATCCCCAAGCTTAACTCCTGCTCGTCCTCGAGTAGGTAAGTGATAAATAAAAAGAATAATTTTTGAGGTGACACGCACCATCAAAGACTTGATCAAAGTATTTGCAAAACATTCAAAGCTGGGATCATAGTACTTCAATCATAACATGAAAGACAAAGTTCTAGCAATAAGCAAAGAAACTATGATGCAACATGAAAAGGCATAAACAAAAGATTCATGAATAACAATGCTTTACAAGACGTTTTTTGTTTCACATAAAGAAAACATAGCATAAAAGTATTTAGCTTGTCCCTCAGTAGAGTAGCAAATATAAATGCATAGGACACCTTCAAAGTTCATAAGAGTGACTAGATACAATAGTTTAAAACAAGCAATATCAAAGTATGCATCAATCAACTAGTCTTGGGACAATGCACATAGAACTAAGAATGGCCACTATGCTCTCAAAGTAGGTGCATCAAGATAGAAGGTGGAGACTCAATATAATGGTGGAAGAAAAGCCTTTGTAAAAGGAAGTAGGGATTAAAGTCTCATAAATAGCTTCCAAAAATTATGGTACTTATAGCTTTTAGCTCTCATTGCCCCTATCATAAGCATCTTGAAGTGATTAAGGTTAAAGTGAACAAACTATGGTGTACATGCTTGACGAAGTATAAGTCAGAAATCTCATGTCCCTTGTATACGAGGGCCGCTCCTCATGCTACTCAAGTTTACTCACCGGTAAGTTCTTGTCATCGTAAGTACATGTGTATCATAGAGAACCGCCAACGGGGTACCCCTTGCCCGATGATACGGGAGAATCCCCATATCAAAATGACAAGGCAAGCAGACAACGAGCATCTCAGCATTCTTCTTATTTACCATGGGAATATGGTGCTTTTTTCTCTCTTTCCTCTTTTCATAGTATCTCTTTTTTTCTCTATTTTTCTCAATATAGGACTCCTTTTTTATAAGAAGAATGCTTCATAGACAGCTCATCATGGTTACGCTGCAGGTTTCCACCATGTTAGCATGGATTAGACTAGTGGCCCAGGCGTTTCTATAACACATACACATAACTCCATGGACTTACAAGCTCCCCTTTCATTTCACACCGACGACATCCATATACAAAAGAGCATGATATCAACTAGATACAAGTACCAAGTGTAATTTTGAAAGCGTTCCCCATGAAAGCATGGTTCTGCTAATTCCCGACAAATAAGTGCAAGCATATACAACATAGAAGACACAATGGTTCAAGTTTATTAAGGGCAAAAAAGTAAAGTGTGCCATCAAGTTCGTGAGAGCTTTAATCACTAGTTTTCTCATAACAAGTTTAATTTGGAAGGTAAACAAAAGCATGAATATACTTGGAATAGCATAAGCTAATACGTAGGTATGGTGGACTCTTTGGAATAACTTGGTTTAGGGAGTTGGATGCATCAGTGGAACTCATACTTTGTTGTGGAGGCTAGCAAAAGACTGGGAGCGACAAACTAAGAGAGCAATAATGGCCATAATCATGCAGAGCGACAAAACATCATTGATCAAAGCATAAAGTGATACTACAAGTTGAAAACTAAAGGATCATAAAGGCTATGGTGACTTTGGATAGTCATAACATGGTGTGAGCATGTGCCAAGTCAACCCAAATAAAGCATCAAAGGAGAATACCACTATACTATGCTTTAATATGATAAAACAACGCATGATTCATCCAAGGCACATTAAGCAATCTCAATTGTTTATAACAATTCATGCTACAGCAAAAAATACTAAGCATAAAGCCAAAACAATATCAAGCATGGCATGACAAAGCATAGGCCATAGTAAAAAACGAGCTCTTTTTACCACATAAGCATGCTACTCTTTTCCAAACCAAACTAAACTATTTGCAAACCAATGTATGAAAGAGGGGGTCCAACCAATTTATTCATAAAACTAAGCAAACAAAAGCAAGCGAAAAACCAAAACGAAAACGAAAAAGAAGACGCTCTAAGAACAACACAACTGCGCATGAAACAATAAAAATGAAGCGTTTGGAAGAAACCAGGAATTTTTATTGATGAAGAAGGGGATGCCTTGGGCATCCCCAAGCTTTGACGCTTGTATTCTTGGGGTGACATGCGTGGCATCCCCAAGCTTGAGATTTAGTCCATCCTTCATCTCATTACTCATTCTTTCCATACACCTGAAATATTTCCTTCATACAAAACTTCACACAATCTCATTAGCAACATTAGTGTACTTAAGATAAATAAGTCTTAAGGTTCAGTTGTAACACCAAATAAACTTCCATTAGAACACTAGATACTGTAGCACTTCCCCCAAAAAGCTCAATTCCCCAAAAGAACTCAAGAAGGAACCAACAAGAAGCAAATGCAGAAAATGGCAGAAATCTGTCAAAACAGACCAGCAGGTAAAGACGAATTTTTTAGAAGACCTTCTGTTGCTCAAATCAAAAAGTGTTGAACTAACGAAAGTTAGATAACAACCTGGGGCATACGCGCAAAACATTACATCTGAATCCGACATACATAGCTCTCTCACGAATCTTTACGGTGAAGCACAGAAATCTGTTTCGGGACAGCAACTTTCCCAATCATTACTTCTCTCTCATTAGAGGTTACTCTTGGCACAAAAAGCAAATAAAAAGGATAAGGAGCGGTTATTACAGAGGTAATAACTTTCAAGACTCATCTAAAACTTTTGGGTTATCTCACAATAAGTACTTTTCTTTAACGCCTTTAAGTTAGGCATAAGAAGCAAAGAAAGAATCAAGTGTTCTCAAATGAAGAAGCATTAAAACCAAATTTTGTTTTCATAGGAGAAGCAAAAGAAATCTTTTCTCTCTTTTTTGGGAAGTTTTCTATACCTTTATTGAGTGGGAGTTGATATTTAATGGTGCCTTCTTTCATATCAATGATGGCACCAACAGTTCTAAGAAAATGTCTTCCCAAAGTAATAGGACAAGAAGCATTGTATTCAACATCCAAAACATAGAAATCAACGGGGACATAGGAATCGTTAACCATAATAAGAACATCATTAAGACTCCCCATGAGTTTCTTTTAACATTATCATCAAGTGGGACATTCAAATAACAATCTTCAAGAGGAGGCAAATCAAGCATAATAGAAACACTACTATCAAGATCACATAAAGCTTTGAAATCAAAGTCATTCACTTTCATATTAATGATGGGTTCCCAACCATCTTCTTGTTTTATAGGAATAGAAGCTTTATGTTCCATCTTTTCTTCTTTAATCTTTATGAGAGCATCAGTAATGTGTTTTGTAAAGGCCATGTTCATAGCACTAGCATTACGACTTTTAGCAAGCTTTCGTAGGAACTTAATAACTTCAGAGATATTGCAACCATCAAGATCAAAATCAAATTTATCATCTAAAGTAGTAGAACTATTACTAGCCTCAACACTAGTGGTGGTAATAGTAGAAACACTAATGTTTCTAGCAATTTCATCTTCTCTTTCCCACTTAGCATGTAATTCAGCTAATAGTCAAACATTTTCATCAATTCTTACTTGTATGGCATTGGTAGCTGCAAAGGCATTATCATTAGTTTCAGGTTTAGCAGCCATTTTATTCAAAGTAGTTTGAGCTTCAGCTAAAGATGCTATATTTCTTTTAGCATCAGAGAGTTTTTCCTCAATAGTTTTATTGAAAGCAGTTTGTTTACTAATAAACTCTTTAAGCATAACTTCAAGTTCAGAGGGAGCACTCTTATTATTGTTGTAAGAATTTCCATAAGCATTACCATTGTTGGGAGGATATGGCTTATAATTTTTGTTACCAAAATTTTTCCTATAAGCATTATTACCATAAGCATTGTTGCCAAAATTGTTATTTCTTATGAAGTTCACATCAACTTGCTCTTCTTAAGCAACCAAAGAGGCTAAAGGAACCTTATTTGGATCAATATGGGCTTTCCCATTAACAAGCATAGACATAATAATATCAATCTTATCACTCAAGGAGGTTTCCTCAACAGAATTTACCTTCTTACCTTGTGGAGCTCTCTCAGTATGCCATTCAGAATAATTAACCATCATATTGTCCAAAAGTTTTGTTGCAGCACCCAAAGTGATGGTCATAAAGGTTCCTCCAGCAGCAGAATCCAATAGGTTCCTTGAAGAATAGTTCAATCCTGCATAAAAAGTTTAGATGATCATCCAAGCAGTCAGTCCATGAGTGCGACAATTCTTTACCAAAGATTTCATTCTTTCCCAAGCTTGAGCAACATGCTCATTATCAAGTTGTTTAAACTTCATTATTTCACTTCTCATGGATATAATCTTAGCAGGAGGATAATATTTTCCGATAAAAGCATCTTTGCACTTAGTCCAAGAATCAATACTATTCCTAGTTAAGGAATTCAACCATTCTTTAGCTTTTCCTCTCAAAGAGAAAGGAAACAATTTCAGCTTAATAATATCACCATCTATATCCCTATGATTTTGCATCTCAAAAAGTTCAACAAAGTTATTTAGATGGGAAGCAGCATCTTCATTACCAATACCTGAAAACTGTTCTCTCATAACAAGATTGAGCAAAGCAGGTTTTATCTCAAAGAAAGTATTTTCAGCCACAGGTGGAGCAATAGGTGTGCTCATAAAATCATTGTTGTTGGTGCTAGTGAAGTCACACAACTTAGTGTTTCCAAGAGTAGTCATTTTTTGGGGTTTTCAAATAAGAAAACAAACAAGTAAAACTATTTTTTTTTGTTTTTGAAGAACAAATCAAGCAAACAAAAGCAAAAAGAAACTAAGAAAAACAAAAACAACAAAGTAAAGAGATTGGTTATGAGGGACTCCCCTTGTGAAGATGTCCTTGACTCCACGGCAACGACGCCAGAAAATCGCTTGATGGCTCAGTGCACGGCGCACAGAAAATCGTTGGTGCGTGGTTGATGTAGAGCTCGTTGGGAACCCCAAGAGGAAGGTATGATGAGCACAACAGCAAGTTTCCCTCAGTTTATGAAACCAAGGTTTAATCAAACCAGTAGGAGCAAGGAAACACCCCAAAGGTGTTACTAGCTGAGCTTTGGCAGGGCGCACTACCTGTGCTAGTAGCAACGTGGAGACCTGCACAACACAACCACAAAACTTTGTCACCAACTTGCGATGAGGTTGTTAATCTCACCGTGTTTTGCAGAAAACAAAGGATTAAACGTATTGAATGGAAAGAAGTAAAACTTTGCAGAAAGTAAACACAAAGCAATAAACAGTTGTAGATTGTATGTAAAGAAAAGGATCGAGATCCATAGTTCACTAGAGGTGGCTCTCCTTAAGATAGATAACATGCTGGGTGAACAAATTATAGCGGGGCAATTGACAAAAACCGAGAAAGCAATACATGCATATACTAATCATCTTGACTCCTTTGAGACTTGATTGGGCATTACAACATTATACATAGACCGCCATCCAACTGCATCTATGACTAATAATCCACCTTCAGGTTATCATCCGAACCCCCTCCAGTATTAAGTTGCAAGCAACAAATTATTGTTTTATGAACTGCGTGTAAAGTAAACAATACGATTGTTCTATGAACAAAGGATTGTTGTTTTCTCCCTAGTAGCAACAGCACATCTAGTACCTTAGAGATTTCTGTCACTTCCCCAGATTACCAGAGGCATGAACCCACTATCGAGCATAAATACTAAATCTTGGAGTTGCTAGCATCTACTTGGCCAAGATAGCTACTAACAATGGAAAGCATGCAAGATCTCAAATAAAAAAGACATGATAGAATCAATAATCAATCTGAAATAGCATCTCAATATCCATCGGATCCCCGCAAACACAACATGAAGAATTACAAATAGATGATCTTGATCATGAACGAAGCTCACAAGATCTAAACATGAAAACACAAAGGAGGAGAACCAGCCATCTAGCTACTACATGGATCCATAGTCCAAGGATGAACTACTCACGCATCACACCGGAGGCTTGCATGGTGATGAAGAAGGCCTCCAGGGTGAATACCCCTCTCTGGCAGGGTGCCGGGAAGAGCTTCAGATCCCTCCCGATCTAGGGATGGAGATGACGGCGGCTATAGACTCTTTCGTGGATTTTTGATCGGGTACTTAGGGTTTACGTCCCAAGGGTATCTTATAGTCGAAAGGGGAGGCCGAGGGGGTGCCTGGGCTGGCCTCACCATCCCCTGGTGCGGGCCAAGCTAGGCCGTGCAGCCAGGTGGTGTGGTGGCCCCCTGGTCCCTCTCCGTCTCGTATTCTGGCACTTGATCACTTCTGGAAAAATAGGCACTTTGGCTTTTGTCCCGTCCAATTCCGAGAATATTCATTTTCTGACTTTCCTGGAACCAAAAACAGCAGAAAACAGGCAGCTGGCACTGTGGCTCTTGTTAATAGGTTAGTCCAAGAAATCATATGAAAAGTACTCCAAAGTTGGAACAAAACACAAGAAAGTGGATAAAACCAAGCATGGAACATCAAAAATTATAGATACATTTGCAATGTATCAAAGACGCATGCACTCTATCACACAAGTTGCAACAAATAGGTCAAGCAACTGATATGTAGCACTCATAGACGTTCTTGAGGGTAGCCCTGGTCTCCTCGGTTGGGGGCAATCATGTCTTCAGCTGCTGCGAGTTCTACGACTAGATCCAGAAAGGCGTCTGTGGCGATGCAACCACCCCTCCAAGGCTACATGGACTTGTGATTGTCGCAATACGCACGACGGAGCAGGCATCCAACCCCCCATAGGAGGGGAGCTTACCCCCACGCCAGCATGCCCGTGTCCTTGAACCAACTGTCCACCACACCTGATAAAAGGTCCACCTAAGGAAGCATTTCCTCCTTGAAAATTAGCCTCCATTTCTTGAGTGTTTTGCGAATCAGCCACCAAACCTGCTTCATAGAGATCCAAGTTTGGGAATCAAAAATCAAAGCATTTCTCATTTTCCAAATGCTCCAAAGCATCGCAACACATATGGAATTGAAAGCTTGATGCCTTTATTGAAATCCAAAACCTAGCTATGGACAGGTAGTCGACCAAGCTCAAGTTTGAAGAAAGTAGAGATAACTTCCTAGGTTTTAGAAGCTACAATGCAATTAAAAAAGAGGTGATCAATTGATTCCTCTTCAGCACAAAACAAACAGCAAGTAGGTTTTCCAAGGTTTCTCTTCTGCAGATTATCTCTCATTATTGTTAGAGAGGAGCCACGGGAAGATATGAATCCTAGGGGGCACAACAATAGACCAAATAGCTGGAATATAAACAGGAGTGACCCCTCCAAAGGTAATAATGCTATAACAAGAACTAGTAGAATACTGACCACTAGTAGTGTATTTCCAAATAAGAGAGTCACAGTCATTCGAAAAGGAAATACTACTTGCAATTTGTAACAGTTCTAACAATTGTTCATAGAGTTTAGGACTAAAAACTCTACGAAAAGAAAGTTTTAAAGTGCTACCATCCCATACTTGCTTAACAATAGCTAATTGCTCATTGCAAACACAGTAGACCTCCGAGAATTGGACTGATAAAGGAGATGTGCCAAACCAGATATCTTCCCAGAATCTGACTCTAGCCCCATCTCCAATAATCGACTTGTACCCAAATTTTACAGATCTAACTTCCCACATGAAACCTTTGAAGAAATGGGAGGAGTTGGTACTTCCACATCAGAAGATATTTGGGTTCTGGGTGTTGTACTTAGCCTCTAAGATGCTTTTCCACAACTTGTCCCCCACTGTTCGCGAATCTTTTAAGCCAAGAGGCAAGCAAGCAAATATTAACATCTCTAAGGTAAGGGACTCCTAGCCCCTCTTGAGATTTAGGCATACACACCAAGTTCTAGTTCGCTAGATGAACTTTCCTTTTGTCCTTAGTGTCATTCCAAAGACAATTTGCCATCTGTGAGTTTATGAGATCTAACGCTCATTCAGGGAACTTAAAAAAGACGGAAGATGGATGGGGATACTAGAAAGGCAGGTTTTAATTGAAGTTAATCTAGTTGCATAAGAGAGGAGTTCACCCCTCCAGCCTGCAATTCTTTGCAAGATCTTGTGTATGATAGGTTGGAGGTCCTCTCTCCTAAGCTTATCATGATGAGAAGGCACTCCTAGATATTTAATTTGGGAATTGACCCACGACACAACCCATGTTATCGCTTAGCGTTGTAGTTTTACTAGCATCCAAGTTACTTGGCACTAGCTCACTCTCATTATATTTAATTTTCATACCTAAGACTTCCTCGAATCAGGATTTCACCCCGCTTTATAAATAAAGCACACATGTGAGACCGCTAATGACCCACAAGTATAGGGGGTGTATCGCAGTATTTTCGAGGGAAGTAAAACCCAATTTATTGATTCGACACAAGGGGAGCCAAAGAATATTTATAAAACTTAACATCTGAGTTGTCAATTCAGCTACACCTGGAAACAATCTCACTCACAGCAGTTTATCAGTAGCAACAGTTTTGTAGTAGGAATAGTAAAGTAATAGCAGCAGTAGAGTAAAGACAGTAGTAACAATAACAGTAACCAATAGGATTCGAGTGCAGTAGGCATAGGGATGGATGGACGGGCGTTGCATGGACAAGACAATTCACATAGCAATCAGAACATAGGGCGATTGCAGATAAATAAGATAAAGCATCCAAGTACTAGATAATCCTAGGCATGTGTTCCATATATAGTCATACGAGCTCGCAATGAGAACTTGCACAACATATTTTGTCCTGCCAGCCCGTTTGTGGCGGGGCCTCAAGGGAACTACTGACAATTAAGGTGCTACTTTTAATAGAGCACCGGAGCAAAGCATTAACACTCCATGAACACATGTGATCCTCACATCAAAGCCATTCCCTCCGGTTATCCCGATTTCTGTCACTTCGGGGCCATTGGTTCCGGACAACAATGTGTGTATACAACTTGTAGATAAGACCAAAAACAATACTATCATAATGCATCAATAACATGTTCAGATCTGAAATCATGGCACTCGGGCCCTAGTGACAAGCATTAAGCACAACAAGTCGCAACAAAGTCATAAAGCACTAATAAAAGATACTAGGCACCATGCCCTAACAATCTGATGCCATTACATGAATAATCTCATCCAATCCCTACCATCCCCATAGCCTCCAGCGGGGGATTACTCACTCATAGATGGGGGAAACATGGATGGTCGATGGAGAAGCGATGGTGATGATGATGGCGATGATCTCCAATTCCCCATCCCGGCAGGGTGCCAGAACGGAGTTTCTAGTGCTGTTTGGTGGAATCTGGTGGTGGCGGCGGAGCGGAATTCCTTCTAGAAAAACGTCGAACCCCCCTGAGTTTTTAGGTCAGAAGGCAACTTATAGGCGAAGAGGGAGACCAAGGGGGTGCCTGGGCTGGCCACACCACCCCCTGACACGGCCAGGCCTGGCTCGCGCGGCCAGGTGGTGTGGTGCCCCCGTGGCTCCTCTGCGTCTCGTATTATGGCTCCAGATGACTTTCGGTAAAATATGCACTTTGGCTTTTGTCCCGTCCAATTCCGAGAATATTCATTTTCTGACTTTCCTGGATCCAAAAGCAACAGAAAACAGGCAGCTGGCACTGTGGCTCTTGTTAATAGGTTAGTCCAAGAAATCATATGAAAAGTACTCCAAAGTTTGGACAAAACACAAGAAAGTGGATAAAACCAAGCATGTAACATCAAAAATTATAGATACATTTGCAATGTATCAACATCCCCAAGCTTAACTCCTACTCGTCCTCGAGTAGGTAAGAGATAAAAAGAAAGAATAATTTTTTAGGTGACATGCACCATCATAAACTTGATCAAAGCATTTGTAAAACATTCAAAGCTAGGATCATAGTACTTCAATCATAACATGAAAGACAAAGTTCTAGCAATAAGACAAAGAAATTATGATGCAACATGAAAAGGCACAAACAAAAAATTCATGAATAACAATGCTTTGCAAGACGTTTGTTTGTTTCACATAAAGAAAACATAGCAAAGTGGCATTCAGCTTGTCCCTCATAGAGTAGCAAACATAAATGCATAGGACACCTTCAAAGTTTACAAGAGTGACTAGATACAAATAGTTTAAAACAAGCAATATCAAGGTAAGCATCAATCAACAAGTTTTGGGACAATGCACATAGAACTAAGAATGGCCACTATGCTCTCAAAGTAAGTGCATAAAGGTAGAAGGTGGAGACTCAATATATATAGTGGAAGAAAGGCCTTCATAGAAGGAAGTAGGGATTCAAGTCTCATAAAGAGCTTCCAAAAATTATGGTACTTATAGCTTTCATCTCTCATTGCCCTATCATAAGCATGTTGAAGGTGATTAAGGTTAAAGTGACACAACTAAGAGGATATGCTTGACAAGTTATAAATCAAAGTCTCATGCCCCTTACTTACGAAGACCGATCCTCATGCTACTCAACTTCAGTCACAAGTAAGCTCTTGTCATTGTAAGTATATACGTATCATAGAGAACCGCCAATGGGGTACCCCTTGCACATGATACAGGAGCTATCCTATAATCAAAATGACAAGGCAAGCAGACAATGAGCATCTCAGCGATCTTTTTATTTGCTATTTGCATAGGTTTTTATTAAGGATGCTTCATAGAGTGCTCATTATGGTGATGCTGCAAGTTTCCACCATGATTAGGCATGGCTTAGGCTAGCGGCCTAGGCGTTTCTCTAACACACATACAAACTCCATGATCTTACAAGTTCCACTTTTATTTCACACCGCCGGGATCCATAAGCAAAAGAACATGATATCAACATGGTACAAAGTACAAGTGCAATGTTGAAAGCGTTCCCCATGATACATGGTTCTGCTAATTTCAACTTATAAAGCGCAAGCATATACGCAACAAAGAAGGACCCAATGGTTCAAGTTTATTAAATGCAAAAAAGTAAAGTGTGCCATCAAGTTCGTGAGAGCTTTAATCACTAGTTTTCTCATAACAAGTTTAATTTGGAAGGTAGACAGAAGCATGAATATACTTGGAATAGCATAAGCTAATAGGTAGGTATGGTGGACTCTTTGGAATAACTTGGTTTAAGGAGTTGGATGCATGAGTGGAACTCATACTTGGTTGTGGAGGCTAGCAAAACACTGAGAGCGACAAACTAAGAGAGCAATAATGACCATAATCATGCAAAGCAACAAATTATCATTGGTCAAAGCATAAAGTGATACTACAAGTTAAAAACTAAAGGATCATAAAGGCTATGGTGACTTGGGATAGTCATAACATGGTGTGAGCATGTGCCAAGTCAACACAAATAAAGCATCAAAGGAGAATACCACAATACTATGCTTTAATATGCTAAAACAATGCATGATCCTTCCAAGGCACATTAAGCAATCTCAATTGTTTATAACAAGTCATGCTAAAGCAAAGAATACTGAGCATAAATCCAAAACAATATCAAGCATGGCATGACAAAGCATAGGCCACAATAAAAAACAAGCTCTCTTTACCACTTAAACATGAGCTTTCCTACTCTTTTCCAAACCAAACCAAACTATTTGAACACCAATGTATGAAAGTGGAGGTCCAACCAATTAATTCAGAAAACTAAGAAAACCAAGCAAACGAAAACCAAAACGAAAAACGAAAAAGAAGACACTCCAAGAACAACACAACTGTGCATGAAACAATAAAAATGAAGTGGTTGGAAGAAACCTGAGATTTTTATTGATGAAGAAGGGGATGCCTTGGGCATCCCCAAGCTTTGACGCTTGCACTTCTTGGATATTTCTTGGGGTGACAGTCGTGGCATCCCCAAACTTGAGCTTTATTCCATCCTTCATCTCATTACTCATTCCTTCCATACACCTGAAATTTTTCCTTCATACAAAACTTCACACAATCTTTATTAGCAACATTAGTGCACTCACGATAATAGGTCTTTAGGTTCAGTTAAAACACCAATAAAACTTCCATTAAAACACAAGCTACTGTAGCGCTTCCCTCAAAAAGCTCAATTCCTCAAAAGAACTCAAAAAGGAACCAACAAGAAGCAAATGCAAATAATGGCAGAAATCTGTCAAAACAGACCAGCAGGTAAAGACGAATTTTTTCGAAGACCTTCTGTTGATCAAATCAAAAAGTGTTGAGCTAACGAAAGTTAGATAACAACCTGGGGCACAAGCACAAAAATTCACGCCTCAAAAAGACGTACAGAGATTTTACACGAATTTTTACGGTGAAGCACATAAATCTGTTTCGGAACAACAACTTTCCCAATCATTACTTCTCTCTCATTAGAGGTTACTCTTGGCACAAAAAGCAAATAAAAAGGATAAGGAGCGGTTATTACTGAAGTAATAACTTCCAAGACTCATCTAAAACTTTTGGGTTATCTCCTAATAAGTACTTTTCTTTAACGCCTTTAAGTTAGGCATAAGCAAAAACTAAAATGGATAGAATAGAAGTAAGCAAAGATAATCATGGTGAAAACATTCTTTTGTTCAATGAAATCCTTTTGTTAACAAGGTTGATCAGGTCTAATGAGACAAAACTTTGTATTCCACTAATGATTATGTTACCTCAACCTTGATAGCAATGGTCCCAATCATAATAGTTTCAAATTTTTCTCTTGGTATGGGACAGTATATTTCTCCAACTTGAATGCCCTCAACATGTCCAATTGAATTCAAAACCATAATTTCTATCAATCTTCTTGGGGAAATAGGCAGTATGTTCCTTGTCATTAACATTGAAGGTCACCTTCCCTTGATTACAATTAATAACAGCTCCTGTAGTATTTAAGAAAAGGTCTCCCAAGAATAATAGACATATTATCATCTTCAGGCATGATAGTTTGAGAGGATGCTCACATAAGAAATATGAGTTGAAGTAAAAGAGAGCATCAAGAAGCAAATTCAAAACACATTTAAGCCTAACCCACTTCCTATGCATAGCAATCGTGTATGCAAATAAATTCGCAAGGAACAAAGTGACAGGCATAGAAAGATACAACAAGAGTGACATCAAAACTTTCAGCACATAGAGAGGTGTTTCAATACCATGAAAACTTCTACAACCATATTTTCCTCTCTCATAATAATTTTCAGTAGCCTCATGAATAAACTCAACAATATAACTATCACATAAAGCATGCTTTTCATGATCTACAAGCACTCGAGCTTTATTATAAACATTTTCAAAACAATCCTTAGGAACATAACATTCATCCTCCTTTAGTAAGTATGGGGGACAATCAAATAATGAAAGGGATAAAGAGTTACTCTCATTAGAAGGTAGGCATGGGTAGCTAATCCATTCTTCCTCCTTTTGTTCATCACTCTCCTCTTTTTCATCTAATGAGATTTTAGGTTCATCAATTTCTTCTTCCATAGGATCCTGCAAGGCATTAGTCTCTTCCATTTGTGGAAAGCATCTATGAATATATTCAAGAATATAGCCATTTTCTTCCTTGTAATTATCAAAGCAAAATTTAAGTATACCATAAACCTCATATTTATAAGGTGAATCATCAATATTTTCAAGCAAACTAGCAAGTTCAAATGCACCCTTCCAAGCAATAAATTCCTCAATTTGTTCTACATCATAAAAGTCATAATTTCCCTTAACATAAGAAGATATGGTAACATTATCATTATACTCACATTGAAAAGGGAGGTGTTTATACCTCTTACATCAACAAGATTTATCAAAGCAATAAGTAACATTATAAGTAGAGCACACGTTTCTAGCAATGGTATACAATTTATAAATTTGTTCCCGTAAGTGTTTCCCTTTTTGTGACAAGCGGTGTTCCTTATAATAACATTTTTGATCTTCTGTGAACCCACCTTGCCAATAAGATTCAATTTCAATGAAACCAACCATTGACAGCAAGCATGATAAAGCAAGACAATAACATACCAACGAAAATAACAACTAGAGTAGGAACTAATTTTTTGTATTTTTGATAAAGAAATAGGCAAACAAGGCAGAAATAAACTAAGCTTGAACAATAGTGATTCCGAGTAGACTTGATAAATAAAGCTATGCTCCCCAACAACGGCGCCAGAAAATAGTCTTGATGACCCACAAGTATAGGGGGTGTGTCGGAGTATTTTCGAGGGAAGTAAAACCCAATTTATTGATTCGACACATGGGGAGCCAAAGAATATTTATAAGCCTTAACAACTGAGTTGTCAATTCACAGAAGTTTATCAGTAGCAACAGTTTTGTAGTAGGAATAGTAAAGTAATAGCAGCAGTAGAGTAAACACAGTAGTAACAATAGCAGTAACCAATAGGATTCAAGTGCGGTAGGCATAGGGATGGATGGACGGGCGTTGCATGGACAAGACAATTCACATAGCAATCAGAACATAGGGCGATTGCAGATAAATAAGATAAAGCATCCAAGTACTAGATAATCCTAGGCATGTGTTCCATATATAGTCATACGAGCTCGCAATGAGAACTTGCACAACATATTTTGTCCTGCCAGCCCGTTTGTGGCGGGGCCTCAAGGGAACTACTGACAATTAAGGTGCTACTTTTAATAGAGCACCGGAGCAAAGCATTAACACTCCATGAACACATGTGATCCTCACATCAAAGCCATTCCCTCCGGTTATCCCGATTTCTGTCACTTCGGGGCCATTGGTTCCGGACAACAATGTGTGTATACAACTTGTAGATAAGACCAAAAACAATACTATCATAATGCATCAATAACATGTTCAGATCTGAAATCATGGCACTCGGGCCCTAGTGACAAGCATTAAGCACAACAAGTCGCAACAAAGTCATAAAGCACTAATAAAAGATACTAGGCACCATGCCCTAACAATCTGATGCCATTACATGAATAATCTCATCCAATCCCTACCATCCCCATAGCCTACAGCGGGGGATTACTCACTCATAGATGAGGGAAACATGGATGGTCGATGGAGAAGCGATGGTGATGATGATGGCGATGATCTCCTCCAATTCCCCGACCCGGCAGGGTGCTAGAACGGAGTTTCTGGTGCTGTTTCGTGGAATCTAGTGGTGGCGGCGGAGCGGAACTCCTTCTGGAAAAACGTCGAACCCCCCCCTGAGTTTTTAGGTCAGAAGGCAACGTATAGGCGAAGAGGGAGACCGAGGGGGTGCCTAGGCTGGCCACACCACCCCCTGGCACGGCCAGCTGGTGTGGTGGCCCCCTGACTCCTCTGCGTCTCGTATTCTGGCTCCAGATGACTTTCGGTAAAATAGGCACTTTGGCTTTTGTCCCCTCCAATTCCGAGAATATTCATTTTCTGACTTTCCTGGAACCAAAAACAGTAGAAAACAGGCAGCTGGCACTATGGCTCTTGTTAATAGGTTATCCAAGAAATCATATGAAAAGTACTCCCAAGTGTGGACAAAACACAAGAAAGTGGATAAAACCAAGCATGGAACATCAAAAATTATAGATACATTTGCAATGTATCAACCGCTGCTAGGCAAAAGAGCACATCACCCAAAGGAAGAACCAGACACCGCTAGGGCCGAATAACACAAGCAAAAGCCCAAGAGAAAATGCAAAAGAAAGAGAAAGAAGAAATGCACGACAACACCGGATTGACCACCGACAAGGACACGCAATCGCCGCGCCCTCTGAAACAGTGCCACTAAGATCCTATGCCTCCGGAATGCCGTGTACCAAGCAACACCTTCAAGAAGGGGGACGACGATGACGACACTGCTACCTGGATTTCTCCTCGGATTTCTCTAGGTACACGCATGGGAGTGAGAAGAGGGTACATCCGGCGCCCTTCAAGGAGGAAGGCGGCACCCGCAGATGTCACAGCGCCGACGCCAGCCTCACCGACAAGGATTACTCCCGAGGCCCAATGACCCAAACCCCAACCAATCCTGGCACTCCACTAACTTGTAGTCCGCCAACATGCGCCCTAACGGTCTTGCTATCCTCATCGGCGTCTCACCATGGCAAACACCACGAGGTTGGCTGGCTCGAGGAACCCACCAAAGACAGGGGACAACGGCGTCGCTGCCGCGTAGGAGGGATCGACTTCCACCGCCAAAGCGGTAGCAGACTGGACACAGCAGCAGGAGCATACCAGGCCAATTAGGCCCGGCTAGGCCCAAAACGGGCCCGTGAAGCCCCATTGCCGTGCTGCAGCAAATGCATTGGCATCGTCGCTCCCCCAGTCCCGAAGCATTCCCCTCACCAACCATGGCAACAGCCTGAGGGCGAGCTAGCCCACCCAAACCCAAGTCATACCCAACAGGTCCAAAACTAGGGTTTGGAGCTGCCGGCCAAGCTCGTCCCTGCCACTACCGCCGCCAATCAGCAGCACCCTCATCCCGCCGCCATCCAGATCAACTCCAGAACGTCGCCTGCCAAAGAACACAACCGCAAGAAGAGCACGGCCTCGCCAACCACCTCCCGGAGCCGCCTCCTCCGGATGGGCACCCATGTAGGCCACCTTCCGGGGCCGCGCCCGGCATCCCCGAACTCGAGCCCAAGCACCGATCCGCCTCACACGACCGCCATCTCACGTCCCCGTGCCAGACAGCACCGATGCGGGGGCTCCATAGCCGCGTCACACCAGGGAGGTGTACGCTGGCGCCGATGATGACCGCCACCGCCGTAGCCCAGCCGCCCCCAGTCGTGCCCATCGCCACCAAGGGTCACTGCCGCCGCCTGGAGCTCCCGCCAGAACAACAGGACCCCCGCCACCGCCACAGGAGGAGGCGGGCGCCCGCCACCTTGCTACCCCACCGCCTCCCGGAGACAAGCAACCGCCAGATCTGTTCGACCCCGCCGCCGGTGGCCTCACAGAGCTCGGCTCTCCGCCATGGATGGGCCGCCCACGCCACCCGATACACCACGCCGAGAGGAGGAGGGGAACGCACCGCCGCCGCCAGCGCTGCACGGGCTTTGCCCGTCCGTGCTCTCTGGTGGCGACGAGGGGAGAGGGCGGAGGGGCGGGGGCCGGAGGCGGCGCCTAGGGTTTCTCCCCCCGACGCCCGCGGGAGCGTCGCGGGGAGCCAGGCGTGCGGGTCTTCTCATAACTGAGACTTGCTCAAAACATGTAAGAACCCATCTCAAATTTCTAGCTAAATCGAGATTGTTATCTACGAAGAGGATCATATCATCTGCATATTGCAGGCTTATGATTACGATATGGTTCATTTAGCTAGGCTTCCCCTTCCCCAACGTCCATATACATGGTCGTTTATCTTTAACCTTTTCCTTTCTGAAGGCATTATCTACAGATTAGCAGTAGTAGAGGGTAGTGGCAGCAGTCGCGAACCGTTTTTTTTTTTTTTTGAACGGTCAGCAGGGAACTGTGTGAACCACCGTTCCTGCTATGCAGAGGGGTCAAACGCTAGGCTTATAACGAGCCGCGTCCCGTCGGAAGTCCACTGTAGCAGCATGCAGCATCCTAGGCCGCGTAGTACTTGCAGCTAAATCGATCTACGGATGCCGCCAACACAAGGATCGACGTTGATTCGCTGGATCGCCCGGGCATATGCTTGTACTGCCCCGTACACGTACGCCACGCGGCCAGGATAAATCGACCGGGGACCGCGCGACACGGATCTCGACGATAAGAAAAATATCTATCAGTACGGCGGAGCCACGTCCACCGGCACCGCCGCGATAGAGCTCCTCCTCCTCCTCCGCTTTACCTGAACCTGGTGCGGGCATGTCTCGAGCAACTGCGGCCGCCCGTGGCACGCGCGTGCTGCACTCGACAGTGCGCGGTGTGACCGGCTCACCGCACGGGGAGACCTGGGCATGCATGGACACGGTGGTTCTCTCTCGTTACCGGCATGGCCCACCAAACCAACAGTAGCTAGCGCCCACGGCCCACGAACGTACCGTCCTGCATGCATCTCCAGAGTACAGACCCAGATCTCGTTAAATGCGCCCGTGCGCGCGCCGACGCGCGTACGTGTACTTGCAAGGACGCGATGCGTTGAGCCGGCCTAGCTAGGCGCGTCTGTTCGTCCAGCTAGCTCTGGCCCGCCCACCCGTCCGCCGGCCCATGCCATGCAACATGCATGGACGGATGCGACATCGCGAGGACGCCAGAAACACACATAGCGTCGCAACAAACGAAGGACAGAGCAGAGGGGCCCCGGCCGGCCCGGATCTCTCGCATCGCATCGCAGTGATTCAACGCACCCAGATAGCTACGGGGCCTAGTAGGCTAACTGATCGGCGCCAACACCGGCGTCGGAATGCGTACCTACCCCGCCGGCTTGCTGTATTGGTCGCGGCAGCCGCCGTACGTACGTACGTACGTACGTACGGATGCGAGCGGTGTACGCAGACGTGGTGGAGGGCCATGGATGCATGTACGCGAACGAGGTGGAGTAGCTCGGCAATTAAAGTCCCTCGACGGTGGTAATGAATCGATTTGTGTCTGCCGACGGACCCGGCGTGGGGAGTCGTCTCGGCGCCGGCGTGCCTAGACAGCGTGAGTTGTACCTTCATCCTCCAAAAATAGCTACGTAGCACAATCTCGGGCGCGCGGCAGTCACAGAGCGTGGTGGATCCACACGTACGCGTCTGTTTCAAGTAAGTCCATGGATCTTGCTAGAGATGCGCGCGGGGTGTCATCAGTTCTCCATCTCTTTCTCGCAGCAAAGGAATCGTAAGATAGAGCGCATGTGCGCCGGCGCGACCTCTACCGAAGGTGTCATTTTACAGTGCGCTCGGTCGTCAAAAATAGCACCCCACCAGACGCGGCAAATAATAACGCGGCTCCAGCACAAACAACAAACACATACTTTCGTACAATCAACAAGATCAAACTAATCAAAATAATTTAATAGCAAATTGTCCCGTTTATTATCACAACACAAGCAAATAGTACATAAAAGCAATACAACAAGTTGTTTATCAACAATACAACAAACATACAAATAAAAAAGCCAGTATTGTTTTCCAAACCATTTTCACCACTCCTTAATGAGATCTTTCTGAAGCTAATCATGCGTCTCATTGGACCGAATCGAATGATAGAGGAAATGAAACACGACCCCCTATGTGCTTGTCTCTTTACTTGCACCGGAACCCCATCAAGTCATAGTGGGTGTGATCTATATCCTTGCCACGATCATCCTCTATGATCATGTTCTGCCTGATAACACATGCGCTCATGCTATAACAAAGGCACTCTTGGTCCCCAAAATCTAGCCGGTCCTCTCACAATAGCAAAGTGGGCTTGCAAAATCTCAAATACTCTCTCCAAATCTTTCCTAGCTGCTGCTTGTGCATTGTGAAAATAGGTTTGTTTCTTACCTTTGGGTTGGTGAACTGGCTTCAGAAATGTTTGTCATCTTGGGTAGATTCCATTGGCAAGATAATAGCCATAGTTGTACTTGTGACCATTTGCTTCAAACTCTAGTAGTATACCTTCACACAATGAATCTTTCTCATAGGTGGTGACCGGTGAAGAAGATTGATGTCATTGCAAGAACTGAACATACCAAAGAATGCATGCTAAATCCAAGTCTCGCGATCGGCCACTGGTTCAAGGATTATAGTGGAATCCTTTTTCTGCTCTTTGAATTGTCCATGCCATGCTGCGGGACAATTTTTTCAACTCCAGTGCATGCAATCAGTTGAGCCAAGCATATCTGGAAAACCCCCAGCCTTGTTCAACTTCAAAATCCTAGCCGTGTCTTTAGCATTGGGGGCTCTCAAGTATGTGGAGTCAAACACTTTCACAATTGCCACGACAAAACACTTGACACACTTGATAGCGGTACTCTCACCCATGGACAGGTGATCATCAACTAGCTCCGCCGGTTATACCGTATGCCAACATACGCAAGGCGGCGGTCACCTTCTAGTAGGTGTTATGCCCAAGTTCTCTGGCGGCATTCCTCCTTTGCACAAAGTAGCTATCATACTTCGCCACCTCCTTCGTGATGCGCTTGAACAAATCAATGCTCATATGAAAACACCTACGAAAATAGCTCTCGAGATATGTTGGATTGTAATTGAAATACATCCGCATCAACTTTTCGTGGCCTTATATCCATTCCCTCCACAACTTTTGTCTTCCAAAAACCGAGCCACCAATCTTCGGCTTCTTATTGGCGCGCCAAGCCAATAGCATGGTGATGTTTTTTCCTCAATATCAAGTTTATCATCGGATGAATCATTGCAAAATCTTATCTACAAGAATGTAAAATAACTGAAATACTTCTACCAAATAAAATGTAAACAAAATCGGCACGAGCACGACGACGCAAACCTTGTGGAGATTTTGACGAACACGTTGTGTGCGCCAAGTTGCCTCTCGGCTAGAGGAGGACATCATCACCGTCGAGCTCAGCGCGGCGCTGCGGTAGCACGTCTCTGGGGGAGACTCACCGCGCGAAAGCAATGACGGTAGCGAATCGACGCAAAAAACGAGCTCCGGCGCGGCGGCAAGGGCGACAGGATATACACCGCGGCGGCGCGCATGGGGCACGTGTGGCACCGATGGCTATATAGCAGGATAGAGCCAGTGGGACTAAATCAGCGAGGTGGCGGTGCCGGAATGGTTGGGGGTGGATTCCAAAAGACGAGGGCACGGGCACAGGGGAATTTTCTGGGCAGTTGCCTGTTCGCGCAGGTGGCCGGCGATAGCGCGCGTTGTAGCTGGAGCACCAAATATCCCGCTCCGGATAGCGCAAAATGCCGCGATGCACTAAAATTTTACATCGCGCCTTCGGATCCAGCGCCTACTGGAGGGCCGCGTGCACGCTCCCGGGAGCTATTCCGGCGGTTTATTTAGCGCATGGCTAGTTTAGAGTCACTGCTGGATATGCTCTAATGCCAGCTATATATAGTTGATCGGGTACAGAAATACAATCAATGGACTGTGCGCGTGGCGACGGTTGGGCAGTCGAGTTACACGGACAGTGCGCTAGCTGGATGAGTGCGTAGTACCAGGGGATAACCCCAGCGCCGCCGAACCACCCCTCACCCGCATATCTTCGTCTTCGCTGCCACTGGCCTTGTTCGCGGTGGCGGCGCGCCCTAGCACCGAAGGTGGTGGGGGCATGGGCGGAAACATTGGTCGAGCGAGGCTAGGGTGGCACGAGGCTTCCCATCGCGGGCGGCGGCTGGGTTGGAGATCCCTGGTCGAGGCGACATCGCTGATATCCTCCTTCGACGCATTCTGTGGAGGGTGGAGTGATGGGGATCTGGATCGTCTGGTGGTGCGTGGAGGAGGCCGTGTCTAGGGGCGTTGGAGGTGCACGGGGCGCGAGGCGTAGCCTACGCGTGACCTTCCTGGCCCGAGCAGGTTTAGGACAGAATACGATGTGCCCTTGATCGAAATAAAGCGGTTTTCCCTGTTGAGGGGTTGGGCACCGTGTTAAGGTGGCATTCCTAATGTTCTTCGTGATAAGACGATGTTCTACTCTAAGTCTGCCCTAAACGATTTGTCTAGTGAGAGGTTCTGGAGGGCTCCACCGGTTATCTACATTAGGCGCCGCATGCCTAGAATTGCTAGAACGGATGAGATTCGGTCGTGCATACCCTTATTTTTCTGACCGTTCGGTTTCAGAAGGAAGCAACGCGAACCCTCGCTGTCCATTGCTATCATGGGACATGTATTTTGTGTTTCATGGTGAATTCAGAGACGAAGGATGTCATGGAGGTTGATACCTGAGGACTAGTAATAGTGGTTCGAGCCTTCAAGACGACCATCAATTTGGTTGGTGATTTGTGACCTCTTATCAGCGTCATCAGCAAGTGGAGGCAACAGCACATGAGAAGTACAACAACCTTATCTTTGAGAGTGAAAATCCAAGCCTTAATTGGTTGTGCTAGGCAGTGGCATGTTGAAGACATTGTTTTGAGAGCATGGACCTTTTTTAGGGTGAAAACCTGCGATATATAATCAACCCACGACGACGTTGTGCATTGTTTTCTTCTTGGAGACGTTGTTTTTTAATATCAGGTATTGTCTTGGTTGTGTTCGTTCTGCTGATACTTGGAATATATCACTGTAGCAGGATTGTTTTTTCTTCTTCTTTTTGTTTTTGGGCTCTGTGCAGTGGTAGAGCTAGAGGCTAGTTCGACTGGGTGCACAGCTCTAGAACAGGGTGTGCCCTAGCTGCTCAAAAGCATGTTTTTGGGGTTGCACACATAGTAAAAACTTACTATTTTACAATGAATTTCTCTTTTACCAGGTGCCAGCCACTCCCAAGATCGTACATGCAAGTTAACTAACCACATGTATGCATGCTGACTACTTTTCTAATTAACTTGGTCAAACCAACACACTAATAACTCATACAACTCAGCCATGCACACATGCATAGACCGGCTACGAATCACTCTAACGTGCACGTATGGGGCCAGGGGCTACGCGGCTGCCATGCCAAAGTGGGATGCTAAAGAGAATGAGCTGCTTGCTAAAGGGATCACTCCAGAACCAATACGCGAAGAATGGGATCTGAGGGCAAGGAATTGGTTCCTTGGGCATGGGAGTGAGTATGACGAAAGTACAGGGGACCTTATTTGCAGTGACGGGATTAGGATACCCCGGGATACATGGAAGAAAGTGGTGAAGGAGATTAAAGCGGGGAAAACAAAGTTCCTTCCCGATAGAGAGAAAGACTTGCTGACAAAGGTCCTCGGGAATGACGAATGCGGAGGACGTGTACGAGGCCTTGGCCCTAGTTATACGTGGGAGATGGGGTTTCCCAAAGACAGAGATACTTATAGGAGCCGAGAGAGAGCAAAGAGGCTACGGCATGAGGAGGAGGGAGACAAGTTCACCGAGTTGATAGGAACACTTCGAATGCATCAGCAACAGATTGACGAACTTCGAGGAGCAGCGCGCCTGCAAGATCCTGTACTCAATATTACCGCCGTCCCATCTCAACGAAAAGCAGCGTGGCTGAATCGGAGGTCCCTTCTGACGATGCACGTATGGTAGATGGCGGTCCCGGCTACCCCGTGGATGGGATCAAGGAGCATGCATCTTGTGAGCTCCATCAGAAGGTGAAGAACCTATCCATCAAGGTGGCGGTCGGATGTGCTTTACCTTGTCCACCTGGCGCATGCTGGCATGGCCGTGAGATTCCAGCTGGCTATGGTAAAGTTGGTGTGGATGAAATCGCAATGGGGTGGGACTCAATGGAGCTTGACATCCCTGGACCTAAAGGTGAGAGGACACTCGGAGAAGTACTGGGTGGTATCATTCTATGGGACAAGAACAACATCAAGCTTCCAGGCTAGACGCCAAAGCCAACACCGCCTCCGAGTGGTCGCATGTCACCTTCACCTCCATCACCTCCAAGAAGCCCATCCCATGACTACGACCACCATAGCCCGAGTCCACCTCGATCTCCGCCGCAGCCTCCGATTAGTACTAAACGACGCAGGAGCCCAAAACGACAAATGTCGCCCCTCCCAAGAGTACCTCATAAGAATCTTCCTATCAGACCTTACGATCGTACTGACGAGGAAACCGACATGATCGTAAAGGCCGAATGTGTTGCGCAGCTTCAAAAGAAGAAACCCGAGCCCGCCCCGGTATACACCGAGAAGCAAAAAGCGTATGCACTTTCTTTTCTGAACACAAAATTGCAATATGACTTGCACCATAAGCCAGATGACCTTTCGACGCACACTTCAGAAGGAAGTGAAGAAGAGCAAATCAAGTAGAAGTGCAAGCGGGAGCAAATCATCAAGTCAAAGTGCAACCAGGAAAAGAAAGGACGTCCCCCAGCTCGGGGAACAGGCCAAAAAATCGACCCCACCCCTCAAGGTGGTATCCTATGACACTCCCCAGCAGGATATGGAAGAAGCTAAGAAGCTTGCGGCCGCTATGGATGTGACTGTTGATGAATTGCTAGGTTCCCAGGACGACAAGTTACCCAAGGCTCAGGTAGTCCCTACATATGTCCCAGGGAAGCCTCTGGTCAGCTTTGAGCAGTTCCAACAACTGCCAACACAAATGCGGAGTTTACATAAATGGTACTTGAAAGCCGTAAAGGAGTAGAAAATAATGATCGTGGCGAAACTCCCATATGACTACTACTTCCGAGAAGAAGAGGTCCATGTTGAGTTTCCAGAATTCTTCCAGTTATACACTTTCGATGCCCTCGACAAAAGTCTCATGAGTTGCTATTGTCTGTAAGTTGTTGAATTCATTGTCTTTATATAAGCTGTTCATTTTTTTTCAGTTGTTCAGTTCATTGCATGTAATTATCCTAATTATATCCTTTTGTACTCTATTATTATGCAGAATGAAGATCATGGAATGTAAAAGAAGGTCAATCTTCAGTGTTGGGTTCATTGACCCAGATAAAATACATTGTCGGACGCTAAAGGAAAAACTCGAGGACACACAGGAAAACCTTCTAAGGTTTCTAACGGAGCAAAATTTCTGTGACCACATACTGTTTCCTTACAATTTCGCGTGAGTGTCTTACTCTATTGTACACATTCTCTTTTGCTTACTCGATGTTAAGTGTAATTGATGAGTTACTGAGGTATATATAAACGTGTATAGTTTCCACTGGATTCTCATGGACATTCAACTTGATAACGGAAGAGTTGAAGTCATGGACCCATTAAAGAGACCCCTGGAACAGTTTAGTGACATGCAGGACATGCTCCAGAGGTAATTTTCGCGCTATAGCGGTCTCTTTCGTTGATTTCCTGAGATATCACGTAATAAATAACTCATTCATTTTCTCTACCGGGTAGGGTTTGGACCCAGTTCAAGAGTGCGGTTACGGGTGACTTTACTGAGAAGCTGACGTTTAAGCCGGTCTCGGTAAATAGTAGGCACATCTCTTTACTTCTAGTTTCAATACAATTATGATGCTGGATTACTATTTTGATTGAATTCTATTCTCGTAAAGTGCGCGAGGCAGCCACAGGGGATGAATCTATGTGGATTCTACGTTTGCGAGTTCATTCGCACGTTTACCTGTGAGCTGAATGATTATAGAGTCGATGTAAGCAATACATTCAAAAAATTATTTTTATTACCGCCACTTTTTGTTATCATGATTGATATTCATATTGATCTCCTTTTCTTATATAGTTCGAGAAAATGCGGGATCAGCTCCTACCACAGCAACGCGTAGTAGCATTTGCTGAAGAACTGGCAGGATTCTTGATGAACGAGATGATAGATGACGCCGGAGAATTTAGTGTGAATAGGCGCCGATGATCCCCGACCGTGTAATTGAATAGACGGGCTCTAGTCCCTATAATTGTGATCTTTATGTGTAACTATCATGTATATATTTGTATGATCGATCTTAAGAGAAGTTATCTTATGTATGCACGAACATGTACGGTAGCGTAGAAAACTATTTTGAAATGAAAAAAAAATACAAATTAAATTCTCTGCCGCGGCAGAGAAAGTGCCTAAAATTCTGCCGCGGCAGAGAACCATTTGTCCCGGTTCGTAATACGAACCGGGACTAATGGGGGGCACCCAGCGCCCGCAGAGACAGCCACGTGGATGCCCATTGGTCCCGGCTGGTAAGAGGGCCGGGACTAATGGGTGGACATTTTGTCCCGCCCCTCTAGTCCCGGTTACCAGGACCGGGACTAAAGCCCCTTACGAGTCGAGACTGGAGGCTCGTTTTCCACTAGTGTGTGCGCGTGGTTATATATCGCGGCGACTCTGGATTATATGTGCGCGCAGGTGGGAGATTCAGATTTCAGAAGAGACATGGAGGAGCAAAGCAGGGTGAAAACGGGGGCCTGCAGTACAGGTGTCCGTACGGCCTGCCCCGTTAATAACTGAATCCGGACCAACTAATTGCTGCATCATGCATGTGTTACTACTAGTCATCAAGAAAGCAGTGGTGAGACCGTAATAAGAGGTAGTAAAAGTCAGTCACGCGTAAAGCGCTGTCTGCCTGTGGATGGGAAAAGCATCGCAATTAATTTCGTATGTGATGGTGGCACAGCGCAATTGATGGTTTTGCCTAGTGTGACATAGTGCACGTTGTGCATGTGATCGCAGAGGAGAGTATTGTACTGTATTTGTATTCCTGGAGTTTGTACTAGTATACTCAGCGACGACCATAATCTTTACTATTAAAAGGAAGTTGGTGATCGTAGGTCATACTCAAACATCAAACATTGGAACAATCTGGACCATACAAATTAGAACCAATGGTATATGATACATCGTCTCAATGGATAGCTTAATTACCCTTCTATGCCACCGGTAAGTGCATTTGCCATCAGGTCGAAGCAACCAGGTCAACACAAGAAAAAATAGGCAATCAATGCCCGACCCATTAAACAGAAATCTGCAATCAAGGACCGACCCATTAAACGGAAGATCTAAAATCAACGGAAGGCTAATTCAATGGAATTCAATGGAAAGCTATAATCAAGGAAATTCAAAAAGACAAACGACACATCCTTCTTCTACCTCCTCCCACTCGCTCTTAGGTCGCCGCCCTTGGTCTTCTAACCGGAAATCACCAAGCTTGATATGCGCCCCTGTGACGCCTGACGCACTGGTAATCCACAGCATCCAGCTTCACTTTACATATTCTGCCTTTCACCCGCCTTCTCTTGTTGGATACTACCAGATGAGCAGAAGATTGATCCGTCTTCTTCGCCTGGGGAGCGTACCCCGTTGAAGGATCTAACAAATAGAGGATCAAATGAAGCTACAGGTGAAACACAGAAGAGTAACACAAGTTGGTATCGTCGAATGTCTGCCGAGCAGAAAGATGAATACCTAAAGAAACTACGGCTAGCCCGACAACAGAAAAAAATAGCAGCTCTAAATCAGATTGTATTTCAAGGTAAAAAATACACCCCTTTCGCATGCAAGTAATTTTTTGTCATTTAGTAGTAAATATTTTGCAAATTATCATAAGAGAAGAAGACTTCTAAAGGCCAAGAAGAAAAAATTAAAGCAATAGCATATTACCTTGTGAACTAAGTTACTGCCAAATGACTTCCAGTCATAATCTTATTTTGGTTTGGCTTAAATGACCTTCAAGTATCATTTCTGAAATGATCAGGCCAGGTTATTTTCAATCAAATGAGTGAACTAAAATAGCATATTACGTTGTGAACCAATTTACTGCCTAATGACTTCCAGTCATAACCTTATTTGGTTTGGCTAAAAACCAGTGAACCAAAGTAATGCCAGGTTACTTTCAATCAAATGAGTGAAAAATTCATTTGACAGTAGGATAGAGTACCTGCTGGGATTCAAATACCTGCTTCTTGATAAAGAGAAAGAGAGCCCATTATATTGCTAAGTATGGTTGCCATCCCACATGACTTTAGAAAATGGTTTTACTTATGATATATATATAGGAATGAATGCTTTTACGAATATTTCTAGAACTTCTAGCATAATATTAGTGTACAGATCATGGAGCATAAATGCTTCGAGGAATGTATGGGCTCCATCAAGTCCAGTAATTATTTATATCAGAAAATTTTATACTATAAATGAATGTTTACCATCAAGTCCAGTAATCTTTACTATCAGAAAATGATGAGTATACCATTCATGCAGAAGTTCCATGTTCTCATAACATTTCTTCGAGTTCTAAGGACGGATTTTCAACATCTGTGATTCAGGTACTCTATGGAGGATCTAACCAAATAAAGAACATTTATCTAGGGATTACCTTATTTGTCTTGATCACTCTTTTACTCTTTATCAGATGAGAAATCAAGATATTGCATCTGAAGCTTCGCATATGGATCATACCCCTTTTAAAAATCTGACAAACATAAGCCCAGGTCAAACTTTGTATTCTAAACAGGGTGGTGGGAATTGGTATAGTCGATTGCCTACTAAAAGTAAAGAAGAACACCTAAGTAAGCTACGGATAGCCCGACAAAAGAAAAAGAATGCAACTCCAAACCTTGGTAAATCTGATGAATCAAGTCAGATTAGCAATATAGATAATAAACATACATTCCTACACTAAGATGTTATGTTTAGTGCCATATTTTTTTTTGCTCCTACAAATATCAATTCCAGTGTCCACTCCATATTTGGGTCATAAAAACTAAGTTCGTCTGTTTACAAAGCAGGGAGCACGAAATTAGGCCAAGCATGTCCTGTGAACATTTCTTCGAGTTCTATGGAGGGCGTTTCACCTTCTGTGATCTAGAACAAGGAGAATGCACCTCCGATGCATGAAGTTGACAAAAATGTGTCAAGGAGGAAACATGCTCAAGCTAAAAGGGATATGCTAACACCCGATGAGAGAGAACTCATTAATGCTCAGAGAAGATCATCTGCTCAAGCATTAACTACTCAAAAGAGAAATGCTAGCCAACGATCTAGAAGACAGAGCCTAACACCCGTGGATAAGCTGACAATGCTAACCAAGCGCAACGCAAACGCTAAGGATAAGAGGAACACTCCATGTGCTGAATCAATCGCGATGATGTGCCCAAAGGCTGTATCTATGGATACTACATACCCAACAAATATCCTAGATGCATCACCTGTCGTGGAGCCATCCGCGTCGACACGTAACTACACCAACGAAACTGATGGTAACTAATAAAAATTTCTACACCTCTCTCCAATCTCATCGAAAAGTTGCTTACCGTCTCGACCATTTTGCAGGTGAATACCTTCGTAGAACCTTGGACTTTGATAACATCCCTGATGACCTAATGAATGCCGTGCAACAAGTGGACGATCAGCGACAGGATAACAGAGCTCAGCGAAGGTCTCGGGAGCGGGCTGAAAAAGAATGGTTGGAAGATGCACATATGCATGAGAATAGTGCACGCCGAAGAGCAAACATGCAAAATATACCACACGGGAAGAGGCATGAACAAATAGAACGTGCTAATGCTCGCTTCGAGACTAAGAGCAGCACGCCACGCGCCGAGTCCATCACACTGCCATGTCCTGATCCAGCTACATTGTCTACACATAACCCTACATCAAGCACACACACTTCGCAGTCTGAAGCGACTCGGGCTAGCACACAAGCTTACACCATCGGGACTGACTGTAATGGACCCATATTTTCTTTGTTGTGTCCAGAAATATTATAGCATTATTACTTAACAGCTCTAAAATATTGTAGGTGAGATGGAGGCATACCTTGCTAGGCTCATGGAGGAGAACCCCGATCATGGAGATCTTATGGATGATGAGTACTACCTATATGCTGGTGAAGGTAATACTACCGACTTATCGGTGTATCCTCATTGTCAAACATGATCCATGGTATATATAACTCAACAATCCATGCAGGTTCCGACAACGATGGCATGCACCTTGATGAACCGGCTGATTCCTCCTGTATGGGCTCTAACAAACATGATCCTTTTGACTTTGTATACTCAAACCTACCAGACAGCACACACATCCTAAAGCACGCCGTGAACTGCATGTACTGCAAGGCCAAGAAATACGAGTATGAGAGCGACAGTTTCTGCTGTAAGAAAGGGGAAACCGAGTTACTTGTGCCAGAGCCTATACCTGAGTTGATGAGGCTGTGGTCATCATCAGATGCAGACTCACGACATTTCCGAGAAAGCATCTGATACTTCAACAGCCACTTCTCCTTCACAACCCTTGGCGTCAGCCTTGATAACAATTACACGAACATGAGATCTGGGGTGTACACCTTCCAGGCGCAAGGGATGTTGTACCACAAAGTACATTCATTCGGGCCAGGTTCTCGTTCAGACCATTTACAACTGTACTTCTATGACGATGACCCAAGCCTAAATCATTGTACTAAATCCACCGAAAATTTGGATCAGGGAGTCATCAAGATGTTAGTGGACATCCTGAAAGAAAACCCCTACTCTGAACAATTTAGGAGACTAGGAGCCCATAAGGAAAACCTCGATGAGTATCGAATAGAACTGAATATGGACAAGAAGCTAGATCAAAGGACGTATAACAAACCTTTACCGGAAGAGGTGGCTGCTATTTGGGTTGAGGGCAGCAACCTATCAAAAAAGTGGGAACGCAGTATTATCCTACATGGTAACAACAACGAGAGATACAGTATACGGTCCACACAAGGCTGTTATGACCCGCTCTCCTATCCCCTTTTTTTCCAAAGGGGGAGTTTGGTTGGCATCCTAATATCCCTAAAAATAAAGTTGACTATGCTCTTGCGCAAAAGGCAAGAGCAAACCGTGATAAAGATGGAGGTTCGTTTTTTTCTTGTGTTTTCACACTTTCTTCCTGTCATTTCTACTGGTTGTCTAATTCTTTCCTTTTTGCCATTCCACAAAGGGAAATAGCAGGTTGTGCGTCTCTGTCAGAGACTACTACTGCTACAGGCTAATGACGCGTCCGGGCATATTCAACCCTTTACTGCATGGAGGACGATTGTTCCAGCAATTTGCAGTCGACATGTACATCAAGGTTGAGGGCTGCAGGTTGAATTGGATCAGGGAACACCAGCCAGAGATACGTGCTAACCTATATAAAGGAATTGTTGATAGCATCAGTGCAGGAGAATCTCGAGGGAGCGCTATTGGAACAAGGACAGTCCTCCCATATACGTTCAGGGGGGCTACCGCGACATGAAGCGGAGACATATGGACGCCATGGCATTGGTGCAAACATATGGCAAGCCGAACATCTTCCTGACAAGGACATGCAATCCAGGCTGGCAGGAGATAGTTGACGAGTTGTTTCCTGGCCAAACCCCACAAGACCGACCAGATCTTGTTGCCCGTGTGTTTAGGGCCAAGCTAGAGATGATGAAAGAGATGCTCCTTAAGAAACATATCCTTGGTGTTGTGAAAGCGCATGTATATGTCGTTGAATTCCAAAAGAGAGGGCTCCCCCATGCCCACTTCCTGTTGATCATGGATTCAACCTATAAGCTCTGTGTGCCAGAGCAATACGATAGGCTCATATCTGCCGAGCTCCCTGACAAGCGCAAGCATCCAGAGCTCTATGCCATGGTCGTAAAGCATATGATGCACGGCCCATGCGGTGTTCTCAAGCCCAATAACGTGTGCATGCAAGAGGGAGTGTGCAGGTGCAGATACCCACGGACCTTCAACGAGAACACCATACAAGGGAAGGACTCCTATCCTATTTATCGTAGACGGAAAGACGGACCTCAAGCTAAGGTCCGTGGTCAGATTCTGGACAACAGATGGGTTGTGCCTTACAACCCATACCTTCTACGGATGTTTAACTGCCACATCAATGTTGAGGTGTGCTCCAGTATCAAGGCCGTCAAGTACCTTTATAAGTACATATACAAGGGCCACGACCGGACTTCATTCAACATTGACCAGCCCGACAAAGATGGTAACATAGACGAGATCAAAAGATACGTTGACGCAAGGTGGGTTACTCCACCGGAGGCGATGTGGAGGATATTTGGTTTTAAACTTTATGGGAACTCTCCGTCTGTCCTACAGCTGCCGCTTCATCTCCCAAATATGCACAGGGTCACGTTCAAAGCGGGAGAGGACCTGAATGATGTTGTTGCCCGGGATAATGTAGAGAGTTCCATGCTGACAGAGTATTTTGTTGCTAACCAGAATCATCAGTGGGCTCGAGATATTTTGTACAGAGATTTTCCTGGTAGCTTCACATGGCAATCAGCTGCAAAGTGCTGGAAACCAAGGAAAGAACGCCATCAAGTTGGTCAAATTATGTCAGCCCATCCAGCCAAGGGGGAGAGATACTTTCTGAGGGTGTTGCTAAACCACGTAACAGGATCAACGTCCTTTGAAGATCTGAAAACCGTCAATGGTGTGTTGTGTGGTAGCTTCCGCTAGTCTGCTGAGAGGAGAGGTCTCATCGAGGCAGACAACACACTCGACGAGTGTCTTACCGAGTCAGAGAAGTTCGCGATGCCAGCTTCACTTAGGAGACTCTTTGCAACAATCTTGGTATTCTGTGAGCCTGGTGACGTGCGAGGTTTGTGGGATAGGCACCTAGATGCAATGTCTGATGACTTCCGACGACATCAAACATGTGCAAACGTAGTAGAGCAGATGGTGTTGCTTGACATTAGAGGCATGTTGCAATCCATGGGCAAAGACATCAAGACGTTCGATCTTCCCGACATGGACGAGACATTTGATAACACGGGAGGCGAGGCAAGGGAGGTCATCGAAGAGAGCACTATCGATGTTGACCCGAAGGATGAGAATCTTGCGTCCTCACTAAATCAAGAGCAAAGGCTTGCCTATGATGAGATATTATCAGCGGTTGATAGTGCTGATGGAGGTGTCTTCTTTGTTGATGGCCCAGGAGGCACCGGGAAGACCTTTTTGTACAGGGCGCTCCTTGCTACGGTCCGAAACAAGAGAAAGGTCGCTGTTGCAACGACGACATCGGGCGTCGCCGCTTCCATCATGCCTGGAGGCCGAACCGCCCACTCTAGGTTCAAGATACCACTCAATATTGAAGATCGGTAGTCGTGTAGCTTCACAAAGCAGAGTGGGACAGCCAAACTACTGAGAATGGCTTCTCTCATCTTATGGGACGAAGCCACCATGACGAAATGCCAGGCAGTTGAGGCGTTGGACAAAAGCATGCGTGACATCACAAGCCGACGGGATCGACCGTTCGGTGGAAAGACAATCGTTTTTGGTGGTGATTTTAGGTAGGTTCTTCCGGTCGTCAGAAAAGGATCAAGGGCTCAGATAATCGACGCGGCCCTGCAGAGTTCATACCTCTGGCATGGCATGCACCATCTAAGGCTCGTCGAGAACATGAGGGCACATAACGACAAATTGTTTGCAGATTACTTGTTGAGGATAGGGAATGGCACTGAGGAAGCTGATGCGGAAGGTAATATAAGGCTCCCAGAAGATATATGTGTACCATCTACATACGAAGAGGATGACCTAGAGAAGCTGATTGAGCATGTGTTTCCGTCTCTAGGCGACAACATGGTAGATCCGAATTACATGACTTCCCGAGCGATCTTGTCAACCAAAAATGACTATGTCGACACGGTAAACAAGAGCATGATAGAACGTTTTAGCGGCGAGGAGAATATCTACCACAGATTTGACAGTGCAGAAGATGATCCGCATGGCTATTACACTCTAGAGTTCTTGAACTCGCTAACTCCTAATGGGTTGCCCCCGCACGAGCTAAAACTGAAGATAAATTGTCTAGTTATACTTCTTAGGAACATTGACCCAGCTAACGGATTATGTAATGGCACAAGGCTTATTGTTCGAGGGTTCCAGAGGAACGCCATCGACGCGGAAATCGTACTAGGACAACACGTTGGGAAGAGGGTATTACTTCCTCGCATACCTCTCTGCCCCTCTGATGACGACATGTTCCCGTTCAGATTTAAAAGGAAGCAATTCCCAATTAGGCTCTGCTATCAATAAGGCGCAAGGGCAGACCATCCATATTGTCGGTGTTTACCTACCGGAACCTGTGTTCTCCCATGGCCAATTGTATGTTGCGTTGTCTAGAGCAACTGCAAAGGTTAACATTAAGATCCTCGTCATCAAGGATAAGCACAAAGGCAAGGAGATCGTCAAGGGCAAAGGCAAGGGCAAGGGCAAGGGAATGGACCAAACAAAAAATTCAAAGAAGCGAAAGAGATTCGAGGACTTGGTAACAACCATGAAGAACATAGTCTACAAGGAAGTGCTGAGCAATTGAAAACGTCGAAACCGTAGTTTGTACAGGATTAAAATGATTAGTTAAGTTTGTATTTTCTGCTCGACCTGCTGCGAGAAATAGAGTTTGTTTCTGAAATCATAATATATCTTCTTTGTCCTCTAAACTTGTTGTTCAGGTTCATATCATTTTAGTAGGATTTGAGATGTACAGAAATAGATTTTATATTCTTTCAAAGGTTCTTCCAAATGCATCTAGAATGTTTGCTGCTTTGATTCAAGTTTTTGTAGCTCAGACAAACCTGCTGGTGCTGTACATGCATGTTGTGCTTTAAATCTGATGGCAAAATATGTTGGGTCGATCTCTTGACTTGGCGGGTTGAGTATGCAATCAATTTCGGGAAGATCAACTGCTTTATTTATTCTCAAAACAAAATCAATCAGCTTTTATAATACTTTTAATAAAAATACTCGTTCCAGCTGTTTAGGTGCAAGGCAATTAATTACGATTCAATAGGTATATTTTGGACTGTAATCAATCTCTGGTCGTCAATCAACTTTTATAATGTTTCCATAATGACTTTTTAATAGTAAAGATACAATCACTTTTTGGTCATCAATCAGCTTTTATTATTCTTTCTCGAAATAAAATCAAAAAACTTTAATAATCGGTCCTTTTACTTGAGATACAATCAATCAGCCTTCATTATTATAAAATATCATCTTTTATTTTTTCCCCTCTTACTACAGATGCGATCTGCCTATATAAGCATGACGCCATCTGATTCAAAGGCACTCCTCGCCCTCCTCCACTCTAACAGGCCACGACCCCATCTGATTCAAAGACACTCCTCGCCCTCCTCCACTCCAACACGCCTACCCGAATCAGGTCGGTCGATCTACTCTGCTACCTTTCAATGCGTTCTAAAGGTATGTCATTCATCGAATATATTCTCTTTGTCTTTGATGCTTTTAAGGTCATTAGATCTACATGGCACACATGGTTTGAAGTTTAACTAGAGAATCATGAACTAGAACAAGAAGAATTCACTAAAGATGGTACAGAAAATATGCAAATTGAAGAGCGAATAACCAAAGACGAGGATACAAACCCCCACTTGACAAAGGCAAGTGTTCATTTCCTATGTCATTATTATTCTACTTCTGGCAGTACATCACATGTCATATCTTCAAGATTTTCTCAATCTCTCTTTAATTTTAATGTTGTGGTTTTCAGTTTCTGAGCGACCAAGAATCTTTTGAAATGGTTGAGAACTATGAAGGAGAAAATATAATTGGCACAGAGGCTACAAATTCCAAATTGACAAATGTGAGTTTTCTTATCCCTTTGTATCTACCAAAAATTATTACTGTACGTATTGAAAATGTATTTTAGTTGTGTTGTTCTCAGAAATTAACCAACAACAACAAAACAAGCCAACAAATGCTGCCAGCTGAGGACGATATATTAGCACCAATAGCTGGCACGGAAGGGCCGAAAACTATAGAAGATAAGCCGGCAATGCCAATGCATGGACACAAACCAAAGAGATGGCATAATAAGCCTAAGAAGGCACAATACTCTGTGGTTTCTCCAGAAGGCATGTAACAAACCTTTTATGTCCTTCTTTTGCTACATCATTATTATTTTCTTCATTAATAATAAAGAAATGTTATCATGCCTGTTTTGACAGATTATGCCTATAATAGCGATGATTTATCTGTGATTGAAAATATCAAAGCCGAACCAAGCAAAAAAAGACATTTAGTGAGCATTGAAGGAGCATTTCTAAAGAAACACCATTTAGTATCACTTCTAAATGCAGAAGAATTGATTGGCGATGAAGTAAGTATATATATCATGGTTTTAGAACAAGCAAGTGCTATTTGAATATGAGTACCTATTATCTCATATTTGTCTATACGTCAAACTGCAGGTCATAAATTCTTACATACATTGCATAAGTGCTACACAACATCTAAAGGTGAGGTCAGGTGGAAGTGTGTTCTTAGAAAATGCATGCATATCTAAGATGATAAAGAACGGTGGCCTTATGTCCGAAAATGGCGCGGATGCACCGCCAGAATGGGTATTAAAGAGAATCAGAATGTATTTGAAACATGATATGGTTAGTCTTACTTTTCTACATTATTACTTTGAATTCAATATAGATGGAAGTTTATCTATATGGGATTGCAACTAAAATAATCCTGTTCTTCAGATATTCATTCCAATAAACATGGAAGATTTCCACTGGTATCTATGTGTTATAAATCTCAGAAAACTATGTGTTCAAGTGCTCGACTCGCTAGGCGCGGGAATACACCGCAGGGACCTAAATGCTACGGTGGATAATTAGTCTTACTACCCCATCTTTTCATAAAAATATTTTTTCTTATTCGTTGCTTGTGATGCTAACACTTTTTCATTTATTGGTCCAACAACTAAAAGGACTAGAATATTTATTCAAATTGGCAACCAATAACATGGATGTAAAGTCTGAGAAGAACCTAAACGTTACAACATGGGAAAGGAAAGAATATGTTAAGAGCGGACTACAGACAGATGGGTACGCCTCCTAATTTGGGTAGATTGAATAGCTTTTTGTTTTATATTATATATTAATCTAAATCAGGTCAATCATAACTCACAAACTTGCAAATTAGATGGCAGCAGGATAAGTATTGCATGATGATGTAAGCTTTAATTTATTGGTTAGCAAAACCATAATTACCTTGAAATTATCATTAATAAAGAATTGGCGGACTCCACACTATCCATGCACTTTCTTCTGAACTGATTTAAGAATAATGCCAGATGGGTCCTTTAAGAACAAAATGTCATCAATTGCTACTAAGATAAGAGAGCCATTGTCAAATCTAGAGAAAGAACCAATATTTTGCCGCTAAAAGGGAAAATACAGGAGTAGTGCATCAGCAAAACTGTAACTTACAAGGGTCTCACGGATAGTAGACCGAGCCTGGGCTCTGGTGGCGTATCAGAGAGGGTTCAAAAAAATATTCGGTCATAATCATTTGATGACTTTAAAGTTAAATATTAATATTTGGACAATCTCTTTATATCATATAATAACTTTTTATCAACAATTTATTTTTTCATAATGTAGGACATCGTGTGGTCTATGGATGTTAAACTTCATGGAGTACTTCACAGGGGATTTTATCTGATACTCCAGAACAGGTATATCCTTTTATATATTCTATATCTATTGATACTTATTATATGGTGTATCATATCACTATTTAAAAAGTAATTTTTTTACTACTTTGTAGGTTCATATGACACACTTTAGAAATAAATTAGCTATCATTTTAGTCGATTCAGAATTGAATGACGATGGCATGAGAAATCAATACTTGGAAGATGAGGAAAAAAGATCCCCTAAGAAACTCAAAACATCAAACCCATCATCACAAGTTGAGGTTACCTCACAGTCATTTCTACATTTACCTCTGGGTGGAGCTGAAAACAAACATCCTCTTCCAGTCTACATCGTGCCCACAGACCAACGCAAATTAGTTGATGAGCTTTGCAAACACATCATGTCCATTGAAGATGCCAAGTATTTGGAGTAAGCAACATGATACCTTTTGGCTAATAACCATGGTTAAGATTTTATCATTCTTAACATTTTTCTTATAGGCAGGAATAGGTGCGGAGCTCCAAACCGTACCCAATAGGCTTGAGCCTTAAGAAAATCCAGGACATACTTAGGATGGATAAGCCTTTGGACAATGAATGTTTCGACATGGCCATACGTATAGTGGCATGCGACCCCATCATACAGCTGGTAGAGACCGATGTGCACTACATGGACCTGCGTTTTTGTGTAAGTTACTATAATCTCGTTTTTTTATTGTTATCACTATGTTTCTAAAATATTTTTACTAGACCGCGATGGTCAATTCCACACGAGGTCCCAAGTGGCGTATAAAGACAAATATCCAGTCTCTCGCAAAGTTGTTCGACGGTTGGCCCGGGACGGACTATAAAATCTCTGCACGCAAATTGGTAAAGAGAAATCACTTTTCCGTCGTTGTCCAGTTTTATATCTTTTCTAATGGTTCTCTTTGAAGATTTTGCTTCCTTACACATCCGCGGGCCATTTTACATTGTTCTCCATCGATAAGAATGCCTCTTCGGTATCTATTTTTGATCCTCTCCCCGTATTGCCATCATTGGAGAGTAAAATGTGTCGATCTCGGCACATACAATTAAAGTTACAAAGAACTGGAATCTACCTAAGGGAAACACTCGGATTAGCACAACCAGGCTGGAATGGCGATATATTTTCCTGGCCACGTAAATCACCAGTTGGTATTCCAGAGAGTCCAGACAGGTGAATGTCTCTTAAAATAAACTCATGTGGTTTCTTTGCGTTTTTACTATTCAATAACGACATAATAATGAGTCATTCATCTACAGCAATGCGTCGGGATATTTTATCTTTTACATTATACTCTCATGGAATGGTAAAAAATTGGTTCATCCAATATGCACGGTGGGTGTTCTACCTCGTATATATTTATACTTGTCACATAAATGACTCGGGCTAATGACACATTATTTATGCAGGATGTTTATGAGTTGAGAAAGAAGTTTTTGGTGCACTTGCTCAAGTACCATGCAAATGAAGCAGAAGAGAATATCTCTAACATTGTGCGAGAATATCTGAGGAGCATCAATGAGTAGATATTATTCTATCGCATATAAATGCCACACTATTGAAAGTGAACTGGGCAGAAGGTGATTTACTTGTGTTTTAAATCCTATCGCATATAAATGCTCTAATCTAATAGCAAATATTACTGGGGGTTTGTCAATTACGGACGAGAGCCATTGTCTTTCGACTATGTAACCAACCTAGCTACGTACTACAAGCATCCCGAGCAACGTTTCTCACAGCTCGAGGGCCCATATCACACCAAGTCAGAGAGGCCATCAATTTTAGGAACAAGGTTGCAAGAAACAACAACCTTCATCTCAGCACACAATAGAGTCGAGGACCAATACACTTACTATTAAAAGATGATACTTGATTATGAAATTAGATATATTATCATCAGAGGCCTTTTGCTTTACTTTTTTTGCGTCAGCCAAGGAGTACTTCTTGCTTCCAATAAAAGTTTCAACATATCCATTGACGTGCGTATTGGCATGATGTATTATCAAGAATTTGAATATTGCAAGAAAAGTATGCACTGGCATGATGTATTACTACAAATATAATTCTATGAGTTACTTATAAGAAAAAATCAGTACTGTTAGATAAAAGAGGAAACAATCACATATATGAAGATAATAATGGCTCCTTGTCTAGCAATAAGTTCGGAAAACTAAAGGAACTACCATAGAAGAAATGTAAAGTTGAACAGAAGAAAGGAAGATGACAATTACTCCTTTGAAATGATTAGGAGAAAGAACAAATAAAACACTATGATGAGAAATATTTATACCTTCAAAAGCTGCACTAGGACACTAGAACATTCACTCTTTCTTCTATATAAAGCTCTCGCATTGAAGAGAACTAAACATACCAATCAACAAAACCAGCAAGCAATCCACCATGTTGTCACCTATTCGTGAATCCCAAAAGCGATGTCAAAGAGCCAACCCAGAAACAGGTAGCCAGAAATATAAGGACATCATATGTGGAAATAAAAATGACAACATATTTCTGCTGCTAAGCAAGGAAATGAAAATGAAATTGTAGTTACTCTCTCAGTTCCTTTCTAATATCCCAAAACTTGAGGTTTCAGCTTAATCATGAAACATCATTCTTTGACCCTGTATCATGCAGTAAACTTGGACTAATTCATTCTAAGATACTTGTCCTGAAAGTTCGTTCAGGATATTATTGAGAAATGAATTACAAAGAGACCACCTACAGAAAAAGAGTAGAAGGGCAAAGTACAAATAAATATATTTAATGGTAATAGGTCAATACCATATTTACCTTCTTGGCTAATTGAGGAACACCACGGCATTGTGAAAGACCCCGCTAAAAGCCTGTCAAAACAAAAATAGAGCTAAATACAATCAGTCATAGCTTTAAGAAAATCCCTAATTCACAATGCATGGTACTACCGTGAGAACAATATAAGTTCTAGGCATACAGGTAGAGTCAAGCAAAACTTCTCCTCAAAGGCAAGTGCGTCTTTAATATTTCGGTTAACATTAGATGTCCTATAGGAATCATCCATTTGTTAGAAGTGATAGTACATGGGTTTTCTTATGCATTGTTCTATTCTGGTTGCAGACATAAACCTTGCACTACATGACAAAAAATAGAAGTTGGAACAAGAAATTCATAAATGTAAGAAGTTGTCGACATAATCCTTGGCGTGCAAGCATTGCGAGGTTAATAGAGTGGAGAGCCCTGAAGCCAAGTCCCCCCTCTTCTTTTGGTCTCATCATTTTTTCCCAGCTGATCCAGTGCGCCCGATGCATGTCATCCTACTGTGACCAATAGAACCGACAAGCAGTTTGAGTAATTTTATCAGAGAGGTTCTTTGATAGACCTAGGTGATGTCAATGACATTCCGTGAGAAGTTATTTAGACGAATCTGTTTCTCGGCGCCAAATAAAATCAATCATATTTTATAATGTTTCCTTTTATTAGAGATACAATCAATTTATTTTCATCCAACGGTTTTCATTATTCTCAAAAATAAAACCAGTCAGCTTTTATGATGTTTCTTTTTACTATAGAATATAATCAATCAGCTTTTATTATTCTTAAAATAAAATCAATCAGCTTTTACTATACTCGAAATAATATCTCTCAGCTTTTATACTGTTTCCTTTTATAAGAGATACAATCAATTTCAGATCATCAATCAATTTTTATTATTCACTGAATAATATCAGTCAACTTTTATGATGTTTCCTTTACAGAAGATGAGATCCGCCTATATAAGCACGACCCCATAAGGTTCAAAGGCACTCCTCGCCTTTCTCTACCCAGCACGCCTACTGAAACAGGCTGGTCGATCTCCTCTACCTTTCAAAGCACGATTCCAAAGGTTTGATGTACGCATGTCTTACTTCTTAGAATTTGATTTTCTTTATCTTTAATGGAAGATTAATGGAAGATTTGTTAATGACTTGTAGGGCTGCACTATGGTTGATGTGTTTTCTTATCTCCCGGATGGTGCAGTAACAAGTAAGTAAAGATATGTTAAACACGCATTTTTCTCATAGATTGTTATAAAAAATAGTAATTGTAAAATGGTTCTTAGGTGTGTTGGGCATCATCATGTACGTTGGTCCATATGAAGTGGATTTCTGTGCCCCTAGCGGCGTCAGAGAGATTGCTATTATAGATACCAGCCACAGCATAACCTTTGTACGTGTTTTCGGTGAATCTGCTTATGCCTATGGCAATACTCTGTTGCTGGCTGAACAGGATAGTGCTATTCTCGTAGCCTCCAACCTTAAAGTCGATCAAAAATCAAGTAAGATTTATTCATTATATATATCTACTAAATAGTGCATGCACATCTCTACTAATTTTAATATGATTTTTCAGGGAGTCTTGATAGCACTGCTTCAACAAGCCTCAAAATTCAGGCATGCACAACAATGCATCCATTTACTCTTTTCGATGGTAAATACTCATCAATTTATTTTTGACTTAAAACACCCCTTTCCTCTAAGGAAAATTATCTTTCCTGGTTTGATTTCTTATTACATGCTTATGTCTTAGGTCTCAGAGCACATGTGCGTGCCGACATGACTATACGGGAGCATGTCAAACGACCGGTGTTAACAAGGAGGGACATGTACGAGGGCCATGTAGATCCCACCGAAGACGACGAACCTTTTTCGCAGAGGAAAATGGTTGCATGTGCAAACTCCGTGGGGAGAGTGTGGAAGATGTACTAGATATGAATGCCCAGAATAAAAATAAAAACAACTGGGACATGTGTCTGTTTATCAACTCTTAATTCAATCTTCATTTTCTATGGATAGTTCCATTGTAGAGGCCAAAAATATTTTCTTATCAACCAGTATTTTCTGATTGGTCGTGGCACGTGCCAGATTACTAGAACAGAAGAAATAATAGTAAGTGATATGACGTAAATACACAAATGAAAAACGCAAGTTTATGTTCAAAAGAGTTGGTTTACTGAAATAGCTCACCAGAATGCCATTATCATAGAACGCAACAGTTCATGTAGTACAAGGAATAAGAGTATATGATGTAACAAACCTCATGATATAAACCTCCTGGGTAAATTCACGCTGCATGTCCACATTTACCCTCTCAGGTTTGAGCACTTTAATAGCGACATCTTGACTGCAATATGTACCCCGGTAACTGAAAAGAGGAACAGATAAGTTACATGACTACATGAAAGCTCAAAATGGATTTCCAGGATAGCCAGGAACAAACACTCACATGTCACCATATGATCCTGATGCTACTTTATTCCCACAATTGAGTAGTTTTACATCAATTTCCTAATCACTCGCACCATCTGTAGGTATTTCAACATGATCAGCTCCTGAGTTCTCCACAATCTTCATATTTTCAACTGGAGAATACCATGAATGATTTGAAGATCATAGCTTGAACCACATACAACTTCGTAATGTAATAGGAAGCAGCTGCACCAAATATGTAGGTTTAGAGTAGTAAGAATGGAAAGTAGGAGAGCATGCGCTTTAGTATGGTCACATATCAAATTCCAAAAGCTAAATTTCTCTTGTATTTAAATAAAAAGACAGAGAAAGGGTTAACCAAGGTAGGAGGCATGGGGTAAGGACAAATATCTTGTATTTAAATAAAAAGACAGAGAAAGGGTTAACCAAGGTAGGAGGCATGGGGTAAGGACAAATAAATGTTTTAATGTTTTTTCATATACAAGGGTTTTTAAAACTATAAGCTTATGATGAACATAACACAATAGAAAATATCATGTCCTATAGAAACTTGCTAAAAGAATTGTCACCTAAGTCATTTGTTATTTGGTTTTTCCTAATTTTATTTTGTTGATGGTGTCCTAGAAGGACACGTATATCCCATAGTGTTATTTGAAAACTGAAAAGAGGAATGTCGCACAAATCTTTTTAATTAGTGTAGTTCCTGATTTTTCTCAATGTGATGGCGTCATACAAAGGCATCGATCTCCCATTTAATTGTTTGGACTTGGTAAAGAAATCAATGGCCAGATCAATTAACGTCCTACTTTTTCTCACGCTAATAGCATCAGCATAATATGGAAGTACTCAGATCTGTTAATAAATATAGCATGATCCCGTATCAAAAGATCTTGTGACCCAACAATTGCCAACATAAATAGAGATTACGTGTGTATTTTCCTCCCTGCTCGACCCAAACCATTAGAACCAGGGGACCGGCAACTGCCGCACATCGAGGACTACGGCTGCGTGGGAGAACGGGCGCCGCTAGCGCCGGTTTTGTCTGCAACCGAGACTTGCGGAAGGCAGTGGAGGCCTGGCTCGACAACAACCATCGCCTGGTCCTTCGAGGGCAACGCCCGTGTGGATGCTGCGGCCGGAATCGGTAAGTTCGTTGTGTGGCTGTGGGATACGTGGGGGATTGGTGAGCAGCGGGAGGGGAGAGCAGGCGGCGGGGCGAGGCATGGAGAGTGCGGCGGGGTGAGGCGTGGGGAGAGCCGACGGCGGGGCGAGTCGTGGAGAGAGTGCGGCGGGGCGAGGCGTGGGGAGAGCAGGCGGCGGGGCGAGGCGTGGTGAGAGCAGGCGGCGGGGCGAGGCATGGAGAGTGCGGCGGGGTGAGGCATGGGGAGAGCCGGCGGCGGGGCGAGTCGTGGAGAGAGTGCGGCGGGGCGAGGCGTGGAGAGACGGTGAGGAGCAACTGGCGGTGGCGGTAGGGATATTGGGCAACGACGGTGAGGACCAAGGATAAGAATGGGGAAGGAGGTGAGGAGAGTGAGTTTTTTTTTACCCAGATCGTTTTGTTTTCTCGGAATGGGGAAGGAGGTGGGGATATACACGCATTAGTACTAGGAAATACTGTTTGGATCAAGTTCATGTGCAAATCCGGATACATCTTTTGTTTTCTCTGTCCGATTTTATTTTTATTTTCTCTGTTGGGAAACCCAGACACAAGGCCACACGAAATTATTCCAAATATATGATATGTTTTCAATTTCATATTTTATTTTATGATCTATTTTTTAGATCAAATAAACTCATGGAGACAATCGGCCCTGACATGACAATGTTGGAAGGGAACAAAAGAACAACGAGTTTGACGGAATCAAAAGAGGTGAAACACCCCTCAAAAAAAAAAAGATTCAGGTGAAACGAGATAGTAGTCTTTTTTATCTTTAATTAATTGTATCTATATTTCTATATTTGATATATGTTTATGTTTGTAGCTCATGCGCGGAACGGATACAGATATTTCCGCAGCTCAGAACAAACCCGTCGACATAGACGACGACATGATGTTGGTGGAAGAGATAGAAAACTCAACGAGTTGTACACAGTTAAAGGAGGTGATTGTATTTTTTCTACACATGTTACCGTATAACACACCTTCAAATTTATACTTAATTTTGTCTTCGATATATGTTCCACATTTGAAGATCATGGGTGGGACAGAAGCAGATATAAATATTGCCGATGCTCAAAAAGAACCCACCGATATAGGCGACGATCCGATGTTTGTGGAAGAGACAGAACAATGAATGAGGTAATTGTCTTTTTTCTATGCATGATACCGTGTAGCATTAGTGATGTTCTGTTCTATCCATAGAAATTGATTCTTGAGTCAGGTTCGTCAATCATGTCTATATAGATGATTCTAGAGAATTTACATCGGTTCTTTTTGTAATATTTGGAATTCAGGGTATTTCCTTTTATCTTTGAAAGTCTGGAATTACTACAGCATAGACTTCATATTTTACCACAATTTTTTATTTATTCCTTACTCATGCTTAACTTTTGATTTTAAAGAAAGAAACAAGTCTGAACTTTCTGTTCGGAGCATCTAGATGCCTAAGTATATAAAAAGCACATTGTATCAATTTGTGCAGGTTGTTGATAATATTGTCAAAGTTCTAAAAGAAACTACCACCGTAAGCTCTGAGGTGCGATATAATAAACCGAAGAGAGCAAACACAAAGGTTATTCCTGAAGGTAATTAGTTTCGCTCGGTTTATCCTTTTTATTTTTGTTGGATTATATTTTATCTAACTGATCTTGCACAAATATATATCGTGACAGACTATGTATGCACCACTAGAGATATTTCTACTATTGAATCAATCATGTCCGCACCAGAAAAAACTAAGTATGTGGACATCGGTGACGCGGAACTGTCTAACGATGACTTGGCATGTCTTACGCGTAATGATGGATTCTTGCACGACGGGGTAAGTCAACAGCAAAAAGATAATTACTTACTTACAGCGAACTTAACTTTATTTTATGTGTCTAATTGTAGGTGCTAAATGCATACATATATTGTATAAGTGCATGTGATCATCTGTTAGAGAGACCAGATGGAAACGTCTATTTAGACTATACTTTTGTCTCTGCTGTCTTAAAACGAGACAAATTACAACATCACCGCGTCATAAAACGGTTGCATCAATATTTGAAACATGATATGGTCAGAGTTAACTCACTACATATGCGTCTCATTAATATGTTTTCAATATGTCTGTATTAATGTGTGTTGTTATATTTACTTCAGGTCTTCCTACCAATAAACATTACTAAGACCCACTGCTACTTAGCAGTCATCAATGCAAAAAAACGTTTGATCCAAGTATTGGACTCGCTCGGTGCTGGCATGAGTCGAAGTGACCTCAATTTTGTGGTAAGTGTATTTTGAGTTTGATTTCCTCATGGCATTATGTTTGCCACAATATCTAATAATCCTCATTATCAGTTGCAGGGACTTGAGAAGCACCTAAAGTTCGCATCTAATTTGAAGGACTTTGACAAGGGCACAAAGTGGCAGGACCTCAATGTTACAACATGGCCAATTGTCGAACATTTCCAAAAACCAGTGCAAACCGATGGGTATGTTGAATACTCATTCGAATCTTACCAAATTTTAAAAATAATTTGTCTATACGAGACTAAATCGGTGTCATGTAAACATGTAGTGTGTCATGTGGGTTGTTCATGCTTAATTATATGGAATATTGGACTGGCGATGTGTTATCTGATCGTGTCAACCAGGTATGTCATTTTTGTTCATAATAAAACATTAGTATTCGCTTACACCTTCATTAAATATTTCTGAATACTATTTTGCAGGCGGATATGAAAGAGTTTCGCCGAAAATTAGTCTTTATATTGATAGAATCAGAATTGAATAAGATAAAAGGGAAACCAATATACCATCGTCCTAGCGATGAAAAGAATGTGTCTGATTCTGATTGTATGATCGTAGAGGGGCCAAATCGACAAGACTTGCCCGATATAGCTAAAAACAAACATCCTCTTTCGGTCCACATCACACCAACAAACCAACGCAAATTAGTCGACGAGCTTTGCAAACACATCTTGTCCATTAAAGATGCCAAGCGTTTGGAGTAAGCAACATATTAAGTTTTTTGCTAATACGCATTTTTATGATTGTATCATTCTTAACATTTTTCTTATAGGCAGGAATGGGTGCGGAGTTCCAAACCGTACCCAATAGGCTTGAGCCTTAAGAAAATTCAGGACATACTTAGGATGGATAAGCCTATGGACAATGAATGTTTCGACATGGCCATACGTATAGTGGCATGCGACCCCATCATACAGCTGGTAGAGACCGATGTGCACTACATGGACCTGCGTTTTTGTGTAAGTTACTATATTCTCATTTTTTATTGTTATCACTATGTTTCTAAAATATTTTTTCTAGACCGCGATGGCCAATTCCACACGAGGTCCCAAGTGGCGTATAAAGCCAAATATCCAGTCTCTCGCAAAGTTGTTCGACGGCTGGCCCGGGACGGACTACAAAATCTCTGCACGCAAATTGGTAAAGAGAATTCACTTTTCCGTCGTTGTTCAGTTTTATATCTTTTCCAATGGTTCTCTCTTTGAAGATTTTGCTTCCTTACACATCCGCGGGCCATTTTACATTGTTCTCCATCGATAAGAATGCCTCTTCGGTATCTATTTTTGATTCTCTCTCCGTATTGCCATCATTGGAGAGTAAAATGTGTCGATCTCGGCACATACAATTAAAGTTACAAAGAACTGGAATCTACCTAAGCGAAGCACTCGGATTAGCACAACCAGGCTAGGATGGCGATATATTTTCCTGGCCACGTAAATCACCAGTTGGTATTCCAGAGAGTCCAGACAGGTGAATGTCTCTTAAAATAAACTCATGTGGTTTTTTTGCCTTTTTACTATTCAATAACGACATAATAATGAGTCATTCATCTACAGCAATGCGTCGGGATATTTTATCTTTTACATTATACTCTCATGGAATGGTAAAAAATTGGTTCAACCAATATGCACGGTGGGTGTTCTACCTCGTATATATTTATACTTGTCACATAAATGACTCAGACTAATGACACTTTTTGTTTATGCAGAGTATTTTTGAGTTAAGAAAGAAATTTTTGGTGCACTGGCTCAAGTACCGTGAAAACGAAGCTGAAAAGAATATCTCCAACATTGCACGACGATATCTAATGAGTATCAGGGAGTAGATATTATTGTATTTGTTAAATTGGTTTGAGTTCATATTTGAATGATATCAAGTTATATTGGTCATCGAAGTATACTTCAAATATGTGGAATACTTTGGGTTTGGAATATCTTATAGTTCTTTTCGTATATATGTGAATTTTTGCATGTACTTTGTTGATATATATGCAAAACTAATTGTGCAGCCGTAGCAACGCACGGGCATTTAACTAGTAAGATTTTTAAAACTTAAGTGTAGCGTCAACCGGGCTGATCGTGGCGAAATTCAGTGCGTAATACGGGGAGCGCGCATGCCGATTAATTACGGAGCGCAGCCATCATGAATAGCCGATTGCGGTTTAGACTCCACGATCGGCACGGATCGAGGTTTATTAGCGGAGATTATCTTTCTGCTCGTATATGAAAGTAATTAACGGTCGAGAAATTAAGCATGTAGGATCAGTATGAGTACTCAGCACATGTAGCACGCCTAAGTCGTTGCCCTGGGACAGGAAATATCGAGAAACGATACAATGCATGTACCCGAAGAACAGGGAGGAAACATGGAGATTTTATACTAATAATCACACACAGGATTAGCTTGTGTCGAGCGGCGGGATGCTTCGAGGAAGGAACGATGGCAGACAAAGCCGGATCGTGTTAGATCGCTGACGGTCGCCGCGACGTTGCTTTCGGCGAAGCCAAGTGTGCACGTACGGGCGATGGCTCAACGGCAGGGCGCCAGGCGTCAGCGTCGTCGTCCATGCACCGGCGCACTGTCACTGTGTGGGGACGTTCTCTCTTCCTCGCTGTCGACGTTGCCATCAGATATTTGACGGTTGTTAATTAATCCGGGTTCCATGGATGCATATATGAGGTGGATGCGTGCGTGACGGTGTCACTGCCATGCAGTTAGATTATTATTTGTATAGATAGATATGCATAACTGTCCTATAGTTATCCAATACTACTTTGTCTGAACTTTATATATATGCATACATGCACACTCATGTTTCTTTCTGGCTTCGAAATATATGCATGATCCAAGAACGGAACTCTCTGAAGATCGTGAAACTCGATTGGAGTGAGGGCGATGGTACTGATGATAAACAAGTAGTACTTCGTAGAAGGTATTCTCTAGGCGGAGATATATGCAATATGCGAGCCCAAAAGAAGCGTGACCGTGGGAAAGGCAGAAAAGAATTAATAATGATGGATGTGGTTAGCATCGATCGAGTCCATCGAGTCATATCCCTCTTTTTAAAAAACCGGACACTGTCTTGTGCCTACCTTACACCAGCGAGGGACACTTGCGTACCAAGGGTCTTTTCTTTAATCCACTTTCTAGCTTCTTTAACCTGCTCGCCCTAATCTAACTAGCATCGATCACAAGGTAGGCGACAACTTCTGTGGGCAAAGCACAAGCTCCGTATTACGTTGATATATATACGCACAAGTTGCATGCGTCGTCATCAATGGATTACTACTAATATTATCAGTGGACAAGCTCGCAATGATTTGGGATCGATCATTGGCGCGTAGAAAACGTATCGGATCGAATGTTGGGCTAGTAGCGCCAAACAAACAGAACAGGCACCTTGCTTGTTGCTGTGTTGCTTGGCTAGCTAACCACAAGATGATGAGACGCACGGAACAACAAACCAATCATGGGTTAAACGCCGAAATCGCGCGGAGATTTTGTATGGACGACGCGCATGCAGCAGGTCGATCGTCATGCACGGCAAATGATGAGGAGAAATGTGATGATTGGCGGAGGCTCGTAGTGTGTCGTCGTCGCGGCGGTTGGTAGTTATTAAGAGGGATGATGGGGTTGAGTGAAGCCTAAGCTCTGCTCATGAACAATCGGACACGATATAATTCGTTTCATATATAAATAGATAAACAATGATGTAATTAGGTTTCCTTTTTTGGTTTACCGATCTTAAATCGGATTGAGTCGCCCACCGCTGTCGTCATCGCCGCGCCTCTACTCCGACCATCGGGATCGAGGATCTACATCGCGTCCGTGCACCTGCCCCCTACGCCGCTGCGCCTACCTCAGCAGGCTGTCGCGGCCTCACGAAAGGCTGGTGCGCACCGCGGACGACTGCTACGCATTCCTCGGAAGGCTACCGTGGCTGCCCCTCCTCGGACCCTCTTCGTCGTCATCGTCCGGGATTTTATCGATAACGCCATCATCGACTCCGATCTATGCGTCGTCCACGCCATGGCGCATACGGCGCACCGTCGGTCTAATCAACCGATCCCGCGCCTGTCTACGCCAAGCACGTCCTCGAGCGCGCGCCTACCACCGATCGAGCTACGGGCTGCCGCTGCGTCGTCCCCTCAGGCTACAGCGCCGCCGTCTTTGGTCCACGCTATCGGCTTCTAATGCGTCTTCCTTGGCGTGTATGTCGCTGGAGGTCTCCCAACCGCTACATCGACTTGCGCCCTGCAGCTATGCCGCCCCGGGTCGTAGCGTGGCTGCACTCAGTCTACTTCGCCGTCCTCGTGCATCGACGACCTCGGCTTTCACCGCGCCATCTCCTACGGCGCGGATCGCTGCCGTCCGCACATGGTCTTCATCACGTCGTCGGGTCTTCCTCGCCTACTTCGAGCACCGCCACCGCGCTTCACAAGGTAACCTACAGGGCGCCCTCTCGTCGTCGCAGGTCCCACCAACTACCCCATCGCCACTCTAGGCATCCAGCACGACTAATAACCCAAGTCGCCGCTGGTTTCGCCGCCTTCTACGTCTTCGTCCACTACAACTTCACCGCCAGCGTCATCGCCTCATCCCCGACTACACCACCTGCTACTCTACTCCGACAACCGTGGACAGCGCCGGCATCTCTCTGTTCGCTGCTCTGCGCATCGCAACCGCTCTGGAGGCTTCCTCTGCTAGTCTTTCTAACATGGCGGCAAGTCCATGATGGTCCCTGCCCCCGCACGTCTGGTACTGGCAACACCGGGAGTGCCTTCGTCCCAACGCGTTCCTGAGTTTGGCAAGTTCGGATCGGCGCCTCGTCTTCATCGGCTTCGACAACGTCTTCTTCGGCATCGACCCCTCTACGACTGCCTCGACCGCGTCACCGACGAGTTCTTCTTTGCATACTCGGTTCTGGCAAAACCGGAGTGTGCGTTCGTCCCCGACGTGCGCCTAGTTCTAGCAAAACAATGGCCGCACCTCATTCTCGACGGCTCAGACTGCATCGGCTTCGGCATCGACACCCTCGACGACTGCCTCAATGTGTCTCCGTCATCCTCCTCGCGCACTATGCGCATTCGGCTACCTCGATACCGGCATCCCCGGCCACGACATCGACCACGGCGACCCCTCGCACGGCTACCTCGATCATGGCACCGCTTCACGCTCTCGGCTCCCTCGCCATCGGCATAAGGGCTACCACCTCGCTTGAGCATCACCAGCTTCCGTCCATGACGTTCCCGCTACGACTGCGGGGGATGTCAGCTACTGGATGCTACTTCGGTTTATTTCCAGTCTGACCGTCTGCGATATTCCAGTTGTTCACGACGCTACCGCGACTGCGGGGGGGGGGGGGGGGGGGATGTTAGAGTATACATGTACGGTTAGGTAATCTAGGGTATAGATAGGATTTATGTCTTGTCTTGTACTCCAAGTTGATCCATGTACGTCTATATATACTCGCCCATGTGGTTCAATAATATAACCATCATATTGCGCCAATCTCTCTCCCTCTCTAGCCTTCTACAGAAGACACACTCTTTTTTTTTTGTTCTTTTGGAAGTTGGGAAAATTTCATCCGGTGCTCTGCTGTGTGATAGCGAAAGGAAGGAGGATAAAGAAGAAAGGAAGAGCCGCCGCGCCATGCGTGCAACTTCTTCTATACTTTGTCTCGAGAACATACGTGCGTGTTCAAGCCATGCATGCATCTTTGGACCATTTGGTAAAGTTGCCACGCCAACATTCTTCTCCTTTAAGTCTCTCCTGATCAGGTATATTGTTGGTCTCTCTCTGATCATTCACAGGCTAGGGCCATTTGGTTTTATACCTGGACACGTGTAGAGAGGAACCATCGGTTCGTTTTGTTGTTCAGAGTAGACACACAAAGTCAGTTCCGAAATTGCCCCGTTGTAGGTCTATTTTCTTTCTCAAGAGATATCCATCAAAACATGTCAAAATCTCGAAGATCTTGTTGAGAAAGAACCAACGACACAACCAAAACATGATTTCGATGAACGACTCAGAAGTTGTAGTATTTTTTTTGGAGTTTCTGTAAACGGAATGAAACGCATGTGTTGTCTTTTATCATCACATGCCAAAAGATCGCGTGTTTTTCTTGTCCCTCAAGCAGTGGCATTTTCTATAAATTTGCAATTTATATCACTAAAAAGAGTACATTGATGACATGTCTAATACTTGTATCTTTATTTGTGTGTCATGGTTCAAAATATGTGATATCATGGTGTGTTTGGATTAGGTGGCAGTCTGCTGGTGCTCCGAATCGAACATCCTTCTACACTATTCAAGCTTATGTGGGAACAATGGAAGAGCACAAGCAGCTCCACTCCCATAGTCAAGACTTTTTTCTTGAGGATTTGTTCAATTTCCTTTCCCTAGAAAAAGACCGCAAAAGCCAAAGAATGATTGCATATTGTAAGAAAGGAGATGTAAACGGCAATTCACTCTGCAAGGTTTTACGTACTCCTTATAGTTACCCTTTTATGAAACTTAATTGTATTCGCATCCACTTATACTATATTTTTATTCTTCACATGTTTTTTCCTTGCTTTGGATTGGATCTTGCAATATATTTTTGTTGCCAGTCATGTGCAAGAGTTAGTTGCACAAAGGATTGAACACAAAATCCCCCTCTGTCTTTCGTTATATAAAGGTATAATGTGTTTTCTTTTATTGTCCATCTCATGCAGGAGTAGGACTTCCAAAGCCCTAAAAGCGCCCTAAAAGCGACACAAAAAAGGGGTTATGCTAACATGTGCTAAAATGGAAAACTACCTTGTTAAATTGTTATGTTCTTAGCCTCTACTCTTTAGAAAACTAAAACCCCAAATTTTGTTTTACAACAGTATTCATTAAGGACAAGCCACAATGTTGGGTTTTATACCTATCTGAAGTTTAGTTGTTACTAACATATATCTACATACCTTTTTAGTTGCTAGTTATGATTATATTTATTGAACTCCTTGCTAAATGTGAATATGCGATCATTATTAGTAGAAAGATACTAACAATGTTTCCCCAACAACAAATGCCAACATATTTATGTGTAAAGATGATCATGTTCATGAAGAAAACACATATGAAAGATCAAAGTATGAACGACTTGCATTCCATATGATGTGCTAGCTCGACATCATCATAATTTACATGTTATAGCTTGATCCATGGTTCAAAATGATTTGATTGTGTGGTTCCATATGAGTTGACTTCCAAGTATCAAAGGATGAACAAATCGAGCTCCAATAGGTTGGGATCTGTTGACAACAAGATGCCACAATAAACAAGTTTATCAAATAACAAAACCAAGATCTAGATATTCGAATGAAACTCTAGATCGATGTTCCCTGAAATGAATGAGGAGGGAATTGAAATTCTCTCGTGCGATGCCCCTCCTCTAGGGATGAAAATTGCCAATTTACGCGAGAAGAGACAGATCCCACTCGTGCGCACTTCCAAACGCAGTGGTTGATGTGGGTGCGACCATGGCCACGGCGAGCTCGGATTCGGTAGGAGGACAGCAGGACCGAGCAGGTTTGGCATGGTGACGGATATCCTCTAGGAATGAATTCTCGCACCGCGCCGTGCCATGGGTGCGACCATGGTGATGGCGAGATCCGATTCGGAATGGTGAGGACGAGCTTTGCGTGTATCACCCCCAAAGGAAATGGCGTCTGAAAGGATATTTCATGATCTCTGGTGTTTTGTGTGTTAGATAGTAATACCATGGAGTATCTCATGTGTGCTAAGTGTTGCAGATAAGAAAACCTGCTAATGGGGGGGCCAGATAATCCGTCCTATCCAGGGCCGAATAATCCGGCCTAACCCTCTTTGCCAATGTTGGACGCAGTGTGACCTTCTGTCTGGGGGCGGAATATCCCCCGGATAATCCGAGGCTGGGATGGAGTTTTCCCCAGGACAGATTATCCGGCCTTCTCTTGGGCCAGATAATCTGCCCCAGGAGAAGTTGCCAGGGAATACTCAGTGTGACCATCTTTCTGGGGGCGGAATATCCCCCAGATAATCCGAGGCTGGGGCGGAGTTTTCCCCCGGCTGGATTATCCGACCTTCTCTTGGGCCGGATAATCCGCCTCCAGGAGAAGTTACCAAGGGAGGCTCGGCGCGACCTTCTGTCTGGGGGCGGATTATCCCCCGGATAATCTGAGTCTGGGGCGGAGTTTTACCCCCAGTCGGATAATCCGGCCCTCACTTGGGCCGGATAATTCGGCCCTAGACTTCACCAACAGCTCTGTTTGGACAGGGGGTATAAAATCCCCAATCACCCCTCCTGTCAGATCTCTTGATTCATTCGAAAAAGTACTGGATTGTTGCAAAAGCTCTCATTCAAGATCTCCTACTTCAACCACCCGAAGGCTTCGATCTTTGGGGGAATTGAAGGAGGAGACTTCATTCATCGACATCACGAATGAAGCTCTTCACCTCCACTCCATTCACTTGGAGATTTCTCGATCTAGTATTCTTGTTAATATCTAGATCTAGTGTTTTGATATTGATAACATTTGTTCTTATGGCAGCTTGTTGTCATTACGGGAGCCTCCAATTCGGTGGTGGAGTTGTGCCCCGCTAGTTGTGTAAAGGCATTGGTTCCCGCCTCGAAGGGTACCAATAATGGAAAGGTGGATTAGGCCTTTGGTGGCAAGATCCATCGGAGAATAGGGTGAGGCCTATTGTGGCGTGGTGGTGTTAGTACCGCCCACCCTTCCAACGCAGATGTACTTCCCTTAACAAGGAAGGAACTGTGGTAAAACTGATCCTGTGTCTTCGCATGCTCCACTACGGTTTCCTCGTTCCTCACTCTTACTTGTCTTTACTCGCTAGTAGTTAGGTTTGCATATAGGGAAATTCTTAGTAATTGCTTATCTAGAGAATTTACCTTTTGTGTCAAGCCTAAAATTGAAAAAGCATTAAAATTTGAATTAGCGCCTATTCACCCCCTCTAGGCGCCCATACGATCCATTTCAATTGGTATCAGAGCCTCGACTCTTTATTCGGGCTTAACAGCCTAAGAGAAGTATGGATACTAAGGAAAATGGGAGTGAGGCTGTGGACAAGGTCACAATGGATCACCTCAAGACGTTGGAAACAACCTCGTTGAAATCCTTTGAGACCAAAATGGAAGAGATGCAGCAAATGATTGCTTGTCTCACCTCATCTACAGTCCCACCTCCATCTTCCTCTAAGGCCACCACTCCTCTATCTAAGGATAAGGCTCATGCCGACTCTAAGGAGGATGAGGTGGTGGGTGAGAAAAATAATGGCTCCGTTTCCAAGAAGGGAAGTAGTAAGGAGGATTATAGTGAGGTCTCTCACCTATATTCTCCCAACACACCTATCCCTCACCCTCATATAAACAATAGGGGTGATCCACCCAAGCTTACTGCATCTTCATTTAATCAATGGCAATTCTTAATGAAATCTCATGTGTGCAGTTCATCGATTGAGCTTTGGAGGATCATTGAAGATGGCCTTCATATTGGAGACTCCACTAACTTGATAAGAAGAGAAGTTAAGGACAATCAATTAAATGCAACGACTCTTCACATGATTCAGCTTGGTGTGGGTCCCAAGGACATGCCACATATTGAGCACTTTAACATTGCAAAAGAAGCTTGGGATGCTCTCACCGATTTTTTCATCGGCAATGAAAGCATGAGAAGAAATAGGTACGATGCTCTAAGCAATGAAGCTGAAAGATTCTACATGTTGTATGGTGAGGACCATGAAGACATGTATAGAAGGCTCAAGATCATTGCAACAATGTTTAGAAAGCATGGAGCCACTCACATTGATGATGCTTGGATCAAAAGAAAATATGTGAGTACTCTCACACCATTTGAGCCAACAGACTTGAAGAGTTTGCAAGGTAGACACAACTACCACCAAATGACTTCCAATGAAGTCATGCAAGAAATGGCGGCCTTCAAGGTAGCAGCTAAGAACGCTAAAGATGCTCATGCTCGGGCAATTAGGATGCAAAAAGGAGTTAATGTTGCTCTAAAGGCCAATGTTATTGAACAAGATGAGAATGATAGAGGGTACGATGTTGTTCCCATGAGCTATCCCGAGGAGGTCAAGCGTGCTCATGGTGAGTACATGGCCTTCTATGCAAGGAACTTTTGGAGGGATCCAGCTAAGGCTAAATCTGAACTTGAATGGAAGAATGGGTCAAGTGGGCGAAAGGAGAATGGCCCAAAACTAAGAACTTGCTAAAATTGTAGAGACCGATTGCCCTTTGTGGCTGAGTGCCCCTATCAAAGTAGAGAAGACAATGGTGGCAGGATCATCCTCAAAGAAAAGTCTAAGGCACCTAAATGGTCCTTACAAGAAGCAACCTAAGATTGTCTTGATGGCACAAGAGGAATATTCATCCACAAGTGAAGATGAAGAGGATGAAGATAGCTCTCGAGAGGTGGCTGCTATAACCACCACATCTAGCCCCACATCTCTCTTCGACTCTCCCAATGAAAATGTCATCAACAACAACGTCACTTGCCTTATGGCAAGAGGGTCCGAGGTATCATCTTCCATTCCCTCATTTCCTTAGACTACTATGGACATTAATATGGATGATCATACAAGTCTTAGGATAAAAGAAGTTATTGCTTTAGACAATTTTTTCACTAACTTGCAAGGTGAGAACAAACTTCATTTTGATGCTCTTATGAGTCAACTTGCTCACTCCAAAGAACTCCTCGAAGAGAAGGGGAGAATTGAAAGAGAATATGCCTTGGAGATAGCCTCTTTGAAGAACGCCCTAGAAGAATAAGAAGAGGAAGCTCGAGTCTCTTTACAGGAGAAACTTGAGTCAATTGAAGAGTCACATGAAGAGGTTGTTGCTCAGCTTATAAAGGAACATGCCAATGCTCTTGCTAAGGTAAATAAACTAAAGAAAGAGAAGATTAACTTTGGGGCTGCTCATGCTAGACTCTTAGAGAAGTTAGAGAAACTTGATATTGCCTACAAGGCATCGGAAAGTGAACTCTCTACTCTAAATGAGTCTCGTGATCAGCTCCAAACTCAATTGGACAAGTATGATATTCCTAGCACCTCCGCACCATCGTGTGGACATGAAGATATTATTGAAGAATATACTAGATTGAAAGAAGAACTTGTCAAGGGATCTCAACCCAAAGGCAAGGAAGTCCTTGATGAGATTCTTGGTAAGCAAAGGACAAGTAATGGAAAAGAGGGACTTGGCTATATTCCTAAGACCAAGAAGAAGAAAAACAACAAGAAGAAGAAAAGCAAAACTTCTCAAGCAAAGACAAACACCATCACAAATGATACGACTAACTACATTGGTTTTGGAGGGTCTAATAATCCTAATTATGAATTATTTTGTGATTACTATGGTGATGTCTATGCTAGCTATGTTGGTCCATTTGATAAGTCCATTTCTTGGTGTATTTGTGTTCCCAATACCCTTGTCACTAACATGACAGGACCCATTGAAAAATGGGTACCTGAAACCAAGAAGTAATTTTCTTGCAGGGCTATGCTTCTGGTGGGTCTAAATGGGTGCTTGATAGCGGGTGCACGAGTCATATGACCAGAAACAAGGAGATCATCTCAGAGATGCGACCAAACCATGATCACATAACCGTCTCCTATGGTGACAAGTCAAAATTTGTGGTATTGGATCTCATCAAGGTTGTGGTTGCCCACGATATTTCCCTCGTGGACGTCATGCTTGTCGAGACCCTCGGTTACAATTTAATTTCTGTTCGTGCCCTTGGTAAGATGGGATTTGTTGTTTTTATTGATGGTGATTTGGTGGTACTCTTGTGGAGCAAGTCTCTAAAGGTCGCTTTCATTGGATATGTCAAAAATGACCTGTATGTGGTGGACTTTTCAGGGAAAACCACCATAAGCCTGATGTGTCTTTTCGGAAAGGCCGACGCAGGCTGGCTATGGCATCGCCGACTAGCCCACATCAATATGAGAACTTTTCAAAGCCTTCACAAGGGTGGCCACATTCTTGGACTAAAAGAAAATGTTTCCTTTGCCAAAGATCATGTTTGCAGGGCTTGTGTTGAAAGGAAAATGCATGACTCTCCCCACCGAAGGAAGACAATTATTTCATCAAAGAGGATCTTGGATCTCCTTCATGTGGACCTTTTTGGTCCCCCATCTAATGCAAGTCTCGGTGGGAAGAAATATTGTCTCGTAATCGTTGATGACTATTCAAGATATACATGGGTTTACTTCTTCAAGTTGAAGAGCGAGACTCAACAAACCGTCATCGACTTCACCAATGAGGTCCAGCGTCAACACAATGTTCCTATATTGACAATTAGAAGTGATAACGGCTCCGATCTCAAGAACTACACTCTGAATGAATTCCTAAGTGAAGAGGGGATAATACACCTATATTCCACTGCGTACACCCCTCAACAAAATGGTGTAGCCGAGAGAAAGAAATGGAGTTTAATGGATATGGCAAGATCTATGCTAGCTGAATTCAAGTCCCCATATAATTTCTGGGCTGAAGAAATTTCTACCGCATGCCACTCATCCAACCGGCTCTACCTCCGTAAAATCTTGGACAAGACACCTTATGAAATACTTACTGGTAACAAGCCAAACATATCCTACTTCCGGGTATTTGGTCGTAAGTGTTTCTTTCTCATCAAAGGTGTCCGCCTATCTAAATTCGGGTCTAAGGCTTTAGAAGGCATTTTTGTTGGTTATGGTGCCGAATCCCACACTTATAGAGTCTACAATAAGCTCTCTGGAACAATTGTAGAATCTTGTAGTGTGGTGTTCGAGGAAAATGATGGCTCCCGTGCGAGCCAAGTTGATGTTTGTGATGCAGATGTTGAAATACCCCAAGATTCCATAAGAAGAATGGGCGTGGGATTTTTCCGCCCCATTGAGGAACCCCTTGTGGCCGACCGGGAAGGACAATGCTCTACTCAAGTAGAGCCCTCATTAACACAAGCTCAACATGTTCCAAGTGTTGCAGAAACTTCTACACCAACACCTCCAACTGCTGAAGATCACCCATAAACTGCTCTAGGATGCTCCAGACCAGATTATCCGGTGGACACCAGATTATCCGGATAACCTACCTCGACTAGCAAAACTGAAAACATTGACGAAGGAGCTGATGCTACTTCCATGCCAGATTTTCCAGGGGACGCCGGATTATCTGTCCCTGATTCAACTCAACCCAGAAGCTTACATGACAGTCAAGAAGGACCAAGTTCTCCCAGGCCGGATTATCCGGCCACTCCCGCAGCCGGATTATCTGCCCCTGAGACTTCAGAACAGCAGCAGCCTCCTGATATGGCTATTGATCAACATCAAGGGCAAGATTCATCATCTCCAATTCTTGCTGATCAAGCTGGAGATCAAGGCCAAGCTAGTAATTCCAATGAAGACTCAAATGATGAAGATATTCCTCCAAGAAACAACAAGTTGATTGAGCTTCGTCACAAATATCGTGCATATAGGAATCTTGAATTAAGAGGTCACACTCTTGACAAAGTTGTAGGTGATCTTAGACGAAGGGTGTCCACAAGAAGGGAGCTAGCAAGCTTCGGTGAGCACCAAGCTCACATATCCATGGTGGAACCTAAGAAAGTATTTGAAGCCCCTGAAGATCCGGACTGGGTTGCTGCTATGCACGAAGAGTTAAATAATTTTGAGCGCAAAAAGGTCTGGAAATTAGTAGAGAAGCCCAAGGATTGTCGCAATGTTATCGGTACAAAGTGGATTTTCAATAACAAGCAAGATGATAATGGCATTGTTGTAAGGAACAAGGCGATACTCGTGGCACAAGGCTACTCCCAAGTTGAAGGCATCGACTTCGGTGAGACTTATGCTCTAGTGGCTCTTCTTGAGTGCATCCATATCCTTCTTGCTTATGCTGCTCGTAATAATTTTAGATTACAGCAAATGGACGTTAAGAGTGATATTCTTAATGGTCCTCTGCATGAGTTGGTATATGTAAAGCAACCCCCGGGATTTTAGGATCCTAACTTTCCGAACCATGTCTACAAACTTGATAAGGCACTCTATGGCCTTAAACAAGCCCCATGTGCGTGGTATGAGCACCTTAAAGGGCTTTTGCTGGACTCTGGCTTCGAAGTTGGGCAAATCGATCCCACTCTTTTTACTAAGAAGGTTGATACATCGTAAACGTATCTATAATTTTTGATGTTCCATGCTTGTTTTATATCTACTTTCTTATGTTTTGTTCACACTTTTAGGTATTTTTAAACATTTTCTGGAACTAACCTATTAACAAGATGCCACAGTGCCATATGCCTGTTTTCTGCTATTTTTGGTTTCAGAAAAGCTAGTAAGGAAATATTCTTGGAAATGGACGGGACAAAAGCCAAAGTCAATATTTTACCCGAAGCAACACAGAGTCCGGAGGGGAGACGAAGTGGCGCACTAGGGCGGCCACACCTAGTGGCCGCGTGGCCAACCCTAGGGCACGCCACCAGGGGTGTGGGCCCCCTGGTACTCCACCGACCTTGCCCCTTCGCCTATAAAAGCCTCCCGGGACGAAAACCCTAAGGACCAGATCAGAATTCCACGAAAATTTCCGCAGCGCCGCCGCCACCGAAGAGGAGATTCGGGGGACATAATTCTCTGTTCCGGCACCCTGCCGGGACGAGGAAGTGCCCCTAGAGCCATCCCCATCGACTCCACCGCCATCTCCATCGCCGTTGCTGACTCCCATGATGAGAAGGGAGTAGTTCTCTCTCGAGGCTAAGGGCTCTACCGGTAGCTATGTGCTCATATCTCTCTCTATGCGTGATCTTATTAAGATCATGAGCTTTGTAATAGATCTATTCTGCCACTCAAGTGCTTTAATTCATCTCTGCTTACCCCCACGTGTGTGAAGTTGACAGTGTGCACACCGTGTGGCACTTTGGCTAAGGTTACATAAATACTTATCATGAGTATAATTTGAGTTGGATATTCTATGAGATGGTGGTGTTTGTTGGAACCAACTAGCACTCAAGGTGACAGTGAGGGGTTACCTAGATGGGGAATGCAAACTTTAAGGTGTGTTGTTATAGCCCTACATTATCCAACCGGAGAGTAGTTTAGGGTAGCATAATGAATAGAAGATATTTATATGAGAGTGTCCACTAGTGAAAGTATGATCCCTAGGCCTTGTTTCTAAGCATTGAAACACCATTTACAATCAGTCATGTTACATGTTAGCTTGCTACCACTCTTATTTCAGATTGCAATTACCACTTATAATCATCCATATTACTTGTATTTCACTATCTCTTCGCCGAACTAGTGCACCTATACACTTGACAAGTGTATTGGGTGTGTTGGGGACACAAGAGACTTCTTGGATCTTGATTGCAGGGTTGCTTGAGAGGGATACCTTTGACCACTTTCTCCCTGAGTTCGATAAACCTTGGGTGATCCACTTAAGGGAAACTTGTTGTTGTTCTACAAACCTCTGCACTTGGAGGTCCAACACTGTCTACAAGAATAGAAGCGTGCGTAGAGATCAAAGGTTAAGGGGGAGGTCTTCGTATGCCAACTATATGTAGACAACATTATCTTTGGCTCTACTAATAAAGCTTTTAATGATGAATTTTCAAAGCTTATGACTGATAGTTTGAGATGTCTATGATGGGGGAATTACGGTTCTTTCTCGGATTTGAGATCAAACAACTTAGAGAAGGAACCTTCATAAATCAAGCTAAATACATCCAAGACATGCTCAAGAGATTCAAGATGATGGATCTTAATGTCGTCACCACACCGATGCAAACTAAATGTCATCTTGAACTCAATCCCAATGGTAAAGATGTGGACCAAAAGGTATACCGGTCCATGATCGGCTCTCTTCTTTACCTCTGCGAATCTAGACCCGATATTATGTTGAGTGTAGGTGTGTGTGCAAGGTATCAAGCGGCTCCTAAAGAAAGCCACTTAGTGGCAGTCAAGAGAATCTTCCGATATTTGGTTCATTCCCCTAATTTTGGTATATGGTATCTCAAGGGCACCAATTTCTCTCTATGTGTCTATACTGACTCAGATTGGGCCGATGATAAGGATGATAGGAAATCAACTTCTAGAGCTTGTCAATTATTGGGAAGGTCTTTGGTATGTTGGTCTTCTAAAAAGCAGAATTGTATATCTCTCTCCACCACCGAGGCTGAATATGTGGCTGCTGCAAGTGCTTGCACTCAATTACTATGGTTGATACAAACTCTAAAGGAATACAGTGTCAATTGTGACAAAGTGCCTCTTTTATGTGATAATGAAAGTGCAATCAAAATTGTGTATAATCCGGTGCAGCACACAAGGACAAAACATATTGAGATTCAGAATCATTTTATTTGGGACCATGTTGCTCAGGGTGATATTGATCTATCTTTTGTGAGCACGAAGAATCAACTTGCTGATATTTTCACGAAGCCACTTGATGAAACAATGTTTTGTTACTTGAGGAATGAGCTAAATATTGTTGATTCCAGGAGCTTGTCTTGATTACCCATGCACTCACTCTTATATCTTTTCCTTATTTGGTTTAGGTGTGGGCACGGATATAGGGGAAGTGTGGTCCTAATTAATTGGGCTAACCCTCCCCCCATAATGCCAAAAGCAAGTGAAATCTTTTCTCTTAATATCATTTTGTGATATGTGAGCTTATTGATGAGTATTGGTCATGAACCCAAGATATATCTTCGCGGTGTCATACCATGCACTCCAACAAGGTGGCCTCAGCCACCGCCCTCTTCCGTGGAGGAGTTGGTTCTATGTGGATCTTATTGATTGTTCTTGCTTATCTCTTGTTCTTATGGAAATCACACTCAATTTTGGCTTTTAGTTGATTTGATTCTTGTAATCTTGAGTGTGTAGTACCATCTCAGTTTGGTTGTCTAATCTCAAGCCTTTCTCTATCCCTAAGCCATCTTTTATTGCACACAAGTCCATTGTTTATCTTGTGGGGTTTTATTTGGGGTGCGTGGGCCTGAATCTGTGTGTAACAGATATTCAGAAACCAGGCCGGATAATCCGCCCCAAGTGGAGGCCGGATAATCTGGCCCTGATGGATTATGTCCTATAAGGGCTGGGCATCGGGGGAAGGGCTCAAACAGAGCAGTTCTTCTCCCCCGACCCTTCCCTCTCTCCCAAGCCGTTTCCCGCTGCCCCAAACCTCCCCGGAGCCTTTCCGGCCACCGGATTCTCCGAGCCTCCCCTGGATGTTCTTTCCCACGCATCCGGGTACCTCCTCCTCCACGTTCTTCCTCCAATGAGTGAGGGTAACTCCCACTCTCCCATCTTTTGTGTTGATGTGTTACTTGTTGGTGGAACGTGGACTAGGAGTCTCCTTGTGGTTGTTACTTCGCGTAGAAATTGTAGTCTTGCAATTCCTCTGCCTGATCTATGTTGTTGCACTCAATCTAGGCAAAATCTGAGAATTTTTGCGAGGGCCAGATTATCCGCCCCTGGCTAGGCTGGATTATCCGGCCTGACAGATTCATCTCTGATTCAGATTTCTGTAGATTTTTGCATGATGTATGTTTGGGTTGTGGATTGTTTGTCTACTATTTCTACTTTCTCTCCTAGATTTGTGTGTGTGCTTATCCCCATGCTATCCATCTTATTCGTTTCACAGGTGGTTCCAGTGCTCCCAAAACCTACAAGCGCTGTCCCCGTGGCCTCTACTTCCGGGACGATGGTAAAGGTGGTCTCATGGACGAGGTTGAACTAAGAAGGAGGAACAGAGAGGCTAACCCCATGGCTGAATAGGCAAAGAAAGACAAGGCAATGAAGGGTGTGTCCAATAGAAAGGGCAAGGCACCAAAGATTGACTATAATAAAATGGATGCCGTCACTTACTCTTCGATTCGTCATCGTGATCTATTTGCAGAATCTACGCAAGATACTGAGCTTGGTGACTCCCGCTTTTGGTGTGCTGACCAAAAATCTATTTATGAAGATGTTTATGCATTGATGAAGATTCGTCCTATGCATCCCATGATCATTGCGGAGGCTATGGAAAAGCCTCCACTTACTGATGCTATGGAGGTCACTGAGCAGATGGGGCTGCACCATCTTATGGCCCTTCAATGTTCCTATGACTCCGAGGTGGTGAAGCAATTCTTCTCCACTTTGGTCATTTGTGGCGATGAGTACCGCACTATGAAGTGGATGACCCGTGACATTCCAATGCAATCTGATTTTCGGACCTTTGCTGAGGTGCTTGGATATCCTTTCCGTAACAGGGACCGTGCTAGTGGCTATCGTATCATTACTCAACTCAAGCCCAACAAAGATGTTATTCTTTCTCCTTGCACGCTTGATAATGGTATTGTGGGCTCTTTTGCTGATCTCTCCCCTTTATATGCTACCTTGGTGGGCATTTTCCGTGACTCTATCACGTCAAGTGGGGGAGACAACGACAATATTCGTGGTCACTTGGTTCAACTGCTTGCTTTTTCCCATGAGGTGGCCTCCTATGAGGACGAGTCTGTTGACTACAAGCTCGATGTGATGCATTTCATCTATCATGAGTTGACTGATGCCATGTTCAATAGGCTCTCCATTCCGTATGATCCTTATATTATGATGTTGATCATGCACTTGCTTCCCACTGGAGAGTTTCACATTGATGTTGTCCATAAGGCGAAGAAGATATACAATAAGGCAAGGAAGATCTCTCATCCATCTTCTGCTTCTGAGAGCTTTATGAGGAATGCTCGTGCTAGTGCCCGCGGGCCCCCAGTGCCTCCTATTGCTCGTGAGGTGAAGCAACTGAACTGATTCCAGCAGAACATTATGTGCATGGGGGTGGACACTCGCAAGGGGCAGTATGCGGCGTACAAGCAGCGCCACGAGATGGCCCATACTCAGCAGCTCATTCTCCACCATGTGTCCGGGGCTTCAGGCACTCCCCCTGCTCCTACCGCTCCCTCTCCATATGCTTAGTGGAATTCTTCGTCTGTACTCAACTATGGAGAGCTTGAGCATCACCTGTTTCCTACCCCGGCAAGGGAGCCCACTGCACCAGCTGATGAGGAAGGGGAAGACATCGAGGAGTATGATGGTGAGGATAGGGACGAGGACGATGAGGAGGACTCCGAGTTATCCCTTGGGCCGCTAGCATCGCTCTTCTTCCTTTTTGGTGTTTCGATGCCAAAGGGGGAGAAGTAGTTCTATTAGGTCTTCATGGATTTGCATGGATCGGGCGCAAGCATTTGCACTTTATCGTTTCGGTCTTTTTCACGCTTGTGCCCATTTAGCGTTGAACTCTTATTTGTGATTTGCCTTGTATGAGACTATGTTATTGTGTGGCTCTAGAATTATCTTGTGGACTATTCCCTCGTGATTATGGATCCATCTATCATATTGGCTATATTGGTTATCTATCTATCGTGGAAGGCGTTTATAATGGTTATTACATTGGCTATTCTTATGCTATATTGAGGTCGTTTCTCACGGTGGTATGATATTTTTTGACCTAGCTCATCTTTTATGTGTAGCTTCCTTTCTAATGAAAAAGACTTATACCCACTTGTGTGCATTTGTATTCAAATGCAAATTTATACTATGCACACATTTAGGGGGAGCCTTTTTCATTCGCTAAATGATGTTGTTAGTAGAGATATGTTGCAAATCCTAGTACTGTAATCTAACACCAAAAAGGGGGAGATTGAAAGAACATTTCATGATCTCTAGTGTTTTGTGTGTTAGATAACAATACCATGGAGTATCTCATGTGTGCTAAGTGTTGTAGATAAGAAAACCTACTGTTGGGGGGGCCGGATAATCCACCCTATCAAGGGCCGGATAATCCATCCTAACCCTCTTGACCAACGTTGGACGCGGTGCGACCTTCTGTCTGGGGGCAGAATATCCCCGGATAATCCGAGGCTGGGTAGAGTTTTCCCTAGGTCGGATTATCTGGCCTGGCCGGATTATCCGCCCCTAGGAGAAGTTGCCAAGAGAGACTCGGTGCGACTGTCTGTCTGGGGGCAGAATATCCCCCAGATAATTCGAGGCTTGGGCGGAGTTTTTCCCCTGACCAAATTATCCGGCCTTCTCTTGGGCCGGATAATCCGCCCCCCTCCCCCCGGGAGAAGTTGCCAAGGGAAGCTCGGCGCGACCTTCTGTCTAGGGGCGGATTATCCCCCAGATAATCCGAGTCTAGGGCGGAGTTTTACCCACGGCCAGATAATCCGGCCCCAGACTTCACCAACGGCTCTGTTTGGACATGGGGTATAAAAGCCCCAATCACCCCTCCTGTCAGATATCTTGATTCATTTGAAAAAGTACTGGACTGTTGCGAAAGCTCTCATTCAAGATCTCCCACTTCAACCACCCGAAGGCTTCGATCTTTGGGGGAATTGAAGGAGGAGACTTCATTCATCGACATCACCAATCAAGCGCTTCACCTCCACTCCATTCAATTGGAGATTTCTTGATCTAGTATTCTTGTTAATATCTAGATCTAGTGTTTCGATATTGATAACATTTGTTCTTGTGGCAGCTTGTTGTCATTATGGGAGCCTCTAATTCGGTTGTGGAGTTGTTCCCCGCTAGTTGTGTAAATGCATCGGTTCTCGTCTCGAAGGGTACCAGTAGTGGAAAGGTGGATCAGGCCTTTGGTGGCGAGATCCATCGGAGAACAGGGTGAGGCCTATTGTGGTGTGGTAGTCTTAGTACCGCCGACCCCTCCAACGCAGATGTACTTCCCTTAACAAGGAAGGAACTGCGGTAAAACAAATCATGTGTCTCCGCGTGCTCCACTACGGTTTCCTCGTTCCTCACTCGTACTCATAATTACTTGCTAGTAGTTAGGTTTGCATATAGGGAAATTTTTAGTAATTGCTTATCTAGAGAATTTACCTTTTGTGTCAAGCCTAAAATTGAAAAAGCAATAAAATTTGAATTATCACCTATTCACCCCCCTCTAGGTGCCCATACGATCCATTTCAGCATCCCAGCTCCGCGCCATGGCCGCCGCACCGTGCCATGGGTGTGGCCATGGTGATGGCGAGCTCCGATTCAGAATGAGGAGAGCGAGCTCCAATTCGGAATGGTGAGGGCGAGCTTTCCGGATCTCACCCCTGCAGGAAATGGCGTTTCAGCTCTGCGCCATCGCTGCGACCAAAGATCGCTGCTCCGAGGAAGAAGACAGTGTGAGAAGGAATAGATGCAGGCACCAACGCTACGAGTCAAGTTGCAGCCACGACGACAGTGACATAACAGTCAAAACTAATAGGATAACGGCCAAAACTGACAAGGAGCCCAACTTGACGGGTGTTAGCCTGATATTTTGTATTCAAATGTTATGTTGAATTCATGCCGAAAAATACCCTCTAAGCATTTGGCATGCCAACTGTGGGTAATGCGATCAGATTACAAGCAATTTGGGCACTGCTATGCCTTGGCGTCTCAAATTTGGGCACCTGGGTTAAACCTGCTACCAATCCCTGATGGCTTCAGGCCTTTCCTCGGCACTGTGCTGAGGACGATCATGCTCAAGACGAACACCGGATGCAACTAGATGGTGAAGCTTCGAGATGTCAGTGGCCGGATTTTCCTTGACCAGGGGTGGACGGGCTTCGTCATTACCCACCAGATCAATATCAGGTACTTCATGACCTTCAATATGCTGAAGGATGACCTGTTCAAGGTCACCATCTTTGACTACACCATGACTGAAGTGATGAAGTGCCCGGAACATGATCCAGCCCTTTCCATGATCGATGATTAGAAGCTTATGTCATGTGAACTTTGTTGTGAACTTTGACTGTCTTCGTTGCTGTGAACTTTTCATGCGGTTGCCTTGCTACAATGTTTATGTCGTGCTGCTATATATTGCACCGTCGTTAAATATGTTTTGCTGATATATATGTTCCTCATTATGTGCATATTGATGTGTGCTTATTGTGGTTTAGAGGTCTGGTAAGATCACCAACTAGGGAAGAGGTTACCAGACCACACGAGAATACTGAAACCAAACACGTGCAATCCTTTCTCCCAGGCCTATTACAGCCTACCAAACGACAGAGCCTCATTTCTGCCCAAGTCCTTAATAGTGTCAATGTAGGCCACCAAATAAGGGGAGATTTTGGCCCAGAGCCTGATCTCCGCGTGCCATCCCCACGCGTGCAAGTTGCATCCGTGAGAAAAACTCTCGCGGGAACCTCCTCAAACTAGGATTTCCCCTCGCTTTATAAATAACGCCAAATGCCACACCGATACAAAGTGATGCGGAGTTCCTCTTACAAGCAGATCAAAGATAAACTCTAAATCCTAGGACGCAACTAGCTTGCCACCGAAGACAACGATGCTAAGGAGGCCGGAGCTCCATGACAACGCCTTCAAGAAGGTAACGACGCCCCAAGCGCCACCGCTGAGACCACATGGGTCTAGGGTTTTCACCTGGAGCCCTACTGGGGTGAGAGTAGCCACAACAATGGCCCCAAGAGGGCCACGACACCCGCGGGCATCGCCGTTGTTGGCGTCGAAGCACTAGGCTTTCGTCCGAAAAACTCTTGCCACAATAGGAACCTCAGACCACCATCACGCTTCGAGCCAAGATTCCAGCCGCGATCTGGGTGCTGCCACCACCAGGAGCCCCCAAAGCTTGCTCCTTGCCACCCGCATGGACCAAAGAGAAGGGCCACCACCACTGCAACGCCGCCCCGCTGTCGAGACACCCGTGCAGTCCACCTTCGGGGCCGCTGCCCCGACATCCACGAACTCACGTCAAGGTTCCAACAAGCTTCACACCGCAAAGCCACCGGGTAGGGCGCGGTATGGAGGCATCGGGTCAGCAGGTGTCGGGCCACATGGCCGCCTAGGCGAGGGCAACCGCCTCCATCACCATCACCATGGTGATTGCAGCCCGGAGACGCAGCAGCACTACCCAATAGGCTTAGATCAGGCCCGGTCCAGATCGGGCCTGCCGGCTCAGCCGCTGCGCTGCTGTAGCCAAGCAGCCTCGCCGCCATCGACATGTGTCCCGCGCCTCCCTACCCCGTCGAACGCGCTGGCCAAGACGTCATGCCCCTCCGCCGGAGGGCCTCAGACACGCCGCCACAACAGCCCCGTCGCGCGCAGGTCGTCGGCGAAGGCCGGAGCGCCCCCGCCAGAAACAGCGCCACCATCGCGCCGCCCTACAACCACGCGTCTTCTGCACCACCCTGCGAGTGCCGCGCCGCCGCCGGACGAGTTCGCTGTCAACGCCATGTTGCACCGCCGCCAGTAGAGCCATCCCGCGTGGCCCTCCAGCTGGTGGCCCTCCAGCACCAGCTAGAGGAACACCCGCCGCCGCCGCCGGACTGCACGGACTTTGCTGGGCGGCGCTCGCCGACGACAGCGGGAGAGGATGGAAGGAGGAGGGAGGAGGCGGCGGGCGCTAGGGTTTGCGTTGCCCCTCGCCCGGTGCTGAGACGCAAGGGGACTCTCACGGGAACCAAACGCACCCTAGGCGTAGAGCGAGCCACGTTCCGTCCCACAGACCATCTGATCAGGAAGTCCACTGTAGCAGCCTGCAGCATCCTAGGCTCTACGTAGTAGTAGTTGCAGTTAAATCCATGTACGGATGCCGCCAACACAAGGAGCAGCAATTGGATGGATCGACATTGATTCGCTGGATCGCCCGGGTACATGCTTGTACATGTACACGTACACGTACGCCACGCGGCCAGGATGGATTATACGGGATGGATCCCCCTACCGGGGACCGCGCCACACGGCTCAATGATAATAAAAATCTACCAGTACGGAGGAGCCACATCCACATCCACCGGCACCGCCGCGATCGAGCTCGTCCTCCTCCTCCGCTTCACTTTGTTCTCGCGCGCTGCACTGCACGGTGCGTGGTCGCACGCGGAGACCTGGGCATGCATGGCCACGCTGGGTTTTTATTTTTATTTTTACGAATGGGTGTCATAGATCAGATTAATTTCTGAAAAAGACATTGATTAGGTCAAAAAGCTCGCATGCATGGCCAGGACAGCGGCCGCACCAAACCAACAGTAGCTAGCGCCCACGGCCCACGAACGTACCGTCCTGCGTGCATCTCCAGAGTACAGACCCAGATCTCGTTAAATGCGCCCGTGCGCGCGTAGTACGTGTACTTGCAAGGGCGCTATGCGTTGAGCGGGCCAGCTAGCTAGCTACTCCAGGCGCGTCTGTTCGTCCGGCTAGCTCTGTTCGTACGGTGTACATGGACGTGGTGGAGGGTATGGATGTATCTGTTAAGGTGTATTAGTATTGGTATAGGAGTCCGTATTAGTATTGGTCTAGGAGTCCGTATTTGTCTAGATTTATCTTCTTGTACCTCAAGTCAGATGTACTATATATTGTGGCCTTTGGCCCCCAGATAATACAAGTTGCACAAGTTGCTTATTCCTAACATGGTATCAGAGCGTGTCGCTCTTTGGCCTACGTTTTAGCCACCGCCTCCGCCGCGCCGCCCCCGGCGAGGTCGATCTCCATGATCTCCGTCGGGGGCATCGCATCTCGTAGCTAGTAGCCGTAAGGCCTTTTTTTTTCTCCCTCGTAGCCGCCGCCGCTCGCCCCGGCACCCCGCCGCCGCGCCCGGCCGTCGCCTCCGCCTCCGCCGTTAGCAACTTCCGGTCGCTGGCTCCTTTCCGGTAATTCATGCCGGTGTTTCTTCCGTTAAATTCTCCGAGCCTTCCTTCCTTACTTCGTCGCTCTATGTCGACTCTCGTGGCTTTCTTCACGCGGTTATGACCGCCTTTTGCCGACTTTGTCTTTGTCGGCGCACCGCTCTACGTCGACACTCGCGGTTTCTTCACGCGGCTATGACCGCCTTTCGTCCACTTTGTCTTTGTTGGCACGCCTCTCTACTTCGACTCTCGCGGCTTCTTCATGCGGTTATGACCGCCTTTCGCCGACTTTGTCTTTGTTGGCACGCCGCTCTACTTCGACTTCTGCGTCTTCTATTCTTTCTGCTCTTCGCTCTCTTATTTCTCTTGTCCGTGTTATCACGGCTGATGGTACCTCTCTTCCTGTTTCCAGTCGAGGCACCCTCTCTACTTCCTCTTTCTCTTTTTCCTGATACATCTCTCGCTATCTCTACTCCTCCACCTTCTCCTTCTGATGCGTCTCCTTTGTTTTTGGCGCCATCCTCTCCTCCGTCTAGTTCCTCTAGTTCTTCTCTCCGGCCGCCGCCGCTCTCTCTTCCTCACTCTTCGGTGCTATTCTTCTGACCGCCTCTTGGTCTGTGTCGATCTCTTCTTCGATCGACTGTGGCTTGACTCTATAGGTTTTGAAGACTATTCATGCTATGGCGACACTTTGAAGACGCGGATTTTGGATTATCATTTTTTTTTTGGTTTTGTTTTCACTTCTTCAAATGCAATGCTATTGCATACGCTTTGCATTTGAGGGGGGGTGTTAAGGTGTATTAGTATTGGTCTAGGAGTCCGTATTAGTATTGGTCTAGGAGTCCGTATTTGTCTAGATTTATCTTCTTGTACCTCAAGTCAGATGTACTATATATTGTGGCCTTTGGCCCCTAGATAATACAAGTTGCACAAGTTGCTTATTCCTAACAGTATCATCTGTGCGAATGAGGTGGAGTAGCTCGGCAATTTAAGTCGCCTGGACTGTGGGAATGAATCGATTTAGGGCTTGTTTGGTAAGAGGGAACCCAGCCTTTTTCCACTTGAAGAAAGGTGGGGAATAAAATCCCGATGATTTAAGCTGTTTTTTTGGATTCTCGGTCAAGATTTTATTCCCCGAGATACAAAACAAGCCCTTATCTCTGTCCACGGACCATGGATCCCGGGCGCCGGCGTGCCTGGTGAGCGTGGACAGAGAGGGAAAACTGGTCGGCCGTGAGAAAGCAGCAAAGCTAAACACAAACTCCGGGCTTGGCTGGTTTTTCTGGCCGGCGCCGCCGCGGATGCCGACCGTATTTACAGTTGTGTATTCGAACTAGTACGTGTTTTCAAATTCTATGGATATATTTTTCCTCGAAATAATAGCATTCTCAGGCGTTAGCCACAGGCACATAGCATGGATCCACGCGTCTTGCAAGTAAAGTCCACGGATCTTGCTGGAGATGCGGGCTGTCAATTCCGTCTCTGTCTCACAGCAAAGGAATCTTTGATTTAGGAGTATGCTGTCAGTGACACCCCGGTGATTGAGCTGGCTGATTTGACACGCTAACAGTGGGAAATCCAGGGCAGCACGCCAGCACCTCGTAAGGACATGCATGGCAGTTAACTTCAGTTTAGCGTCTCAAGCTGCTGCAGTACATTTCACTGTACATCCGTTTGTCTAAAGGGAAGCAGTAAACTCCCCTGCTAACAGCCAGAAGCTAGCACCATCGAAATGGGCATGTAGAGCCCAGGTACATATAAATATACATAGTCAGATCATCAATTAATAATATGGAGCTTAGCTAGCTTTGCTTTTTGCTGCGCTGTTCCGTTCTCCAAGTTGCGCAACCACCGTCAATCATTTGGCACCAGTCAACAGTTACTCGATTGATCAGAGCACCTAACTATTCTGACTAGATATAGCTAGCTAGGTAGCTAATCATCCGCTGCACGGACGGCTCTCGCCGGCACCGTACGTCGCCGCGTGTAGGATCGGAGCTTCCTCGATGCGACGTGCGGGCCTTTACATCGCGGGCAGCTCCATCGAATATAGAACTTCCTCAGTCCTCCTCGAATCATGCTTTCGCTCGGATATAGCAACAACAAATAAAACGAAGAAGAAAAAATAAAATCAACAATAGTAACTCGACGAAAATGAGGATAACCCGCAACCGCCGCGTCCTTCGGAGAATTTGCATCACGCTCCAAGCGATCCGAAGTGTCGCGTACCAAGCAACACCTCCAAGAAGGATAGCAACGACAATGACGCTGATGTCCGGACTGGTTCTTGGGTTTCCCCCGATACCGTACGGGAAGTGGGGAAGAGATACACCTGCAGGCGTTGCCAAGTCAGTGTCTAGATGACAAGAATTTCTCCTGACCCCTCAAAAAACCACACTTCCAGACACTTCAAATTGCTCCACCAAGCTCGCCGCCCACTAGCGCACGCCACCACGGTCTTCGTCTCACCATGACCCATGATGTGAGACTGGTACGACCAAAAATAAGCAACTTCGACGGAGGTTGGCGGCACAGTGACACGCGGGAGGGAACTACCTCCACCGCTAGAGGGCGATAGCCAACCGGATGTACCAGCAAGGGCAAACCAGGCCCTCTCTAGCCCGGCCGAGGCCAAAAGGACTCATGAAGCCCCACCGCCACACTGCATCAAGGGTGTCATCGTCAACCCTAGTTGTGGTCTCTACTCCTCCGTCCACTAGAGAGTCTGACGCCACCGTAGACCCCCGCCGCCAAGCAGCAGCGCCATCCCCACCGTGGTCACCCAGACCTGTCGGACCATCGCCGGTCTGAGGATCACCACCGTAAGCCACCTCCCGGAGCCGCCTCCCACCCCTTCGAGAGGGTAAGGATGAGTGCACCTAGATCTAAGCCCGCCTGGCCTAGATCTAACTTAGTTGCGACCGTCAGAAGAGAAGGCGTGGCATCAGAGGGCAGCGAGCTCAACGACCGCAACACCTCTGAGTCGTCCACAAGCCGCCCTACACACCGCCAGAGGAACCCATGTGTGATTTTGAGACTAAGGGAGTAGAAGTAATGGGCTAAACCATTTAGTCCATGTGTGATTTTAGATTTTACCTAAATCTCAAAGCTAATGTATGTGTAAAACCATGTGCGTTGCACCCCAAGTTGGTAGACAAGAGGAGTTAAAACTAAAGTTTAGTCTCGCATAGAAAATTGTTGCAGAGTTGCACCACCTTATGAGGTGGAGTGTATCACCACTTGGTAAGTGAGTAAAAAGAGAAGTGTTACATACGGTTTGCGGAATGAGCCAATTTTATCTTTGTACTATTCATGAAAACTATTGCAGTTTTGTGAGATGTGTCAACAATTATTTGGTTCAAGTCGCTCTTGGACTACTGAAACCGACCCAAATATACGTGATGTGGACTCAGTCCATGTTGTGCTCTATACGGAATTTTGTGAGCTGCTCTATATAACCGCATATGCCTCTTCCATGCCAACACGCTGAAACCAACCAATATAGGGTTTTGCTTCCTCTGTGTTTGCGCTGCCACTGTAGTCTACTCCACCCAGAGCGCTGGCATGCACAGGCAAACGAGAGAGAAGGTCTCCAGAACCATTCGTCCTTGCGATCTTGTATGGAAGAGGACGAATAATGTTTTTAGGGAGCACTCAGTGCGACTGCTCGCTTCTTCATCACGAGCCGTCTACTGTCCAAGTCGGGTGGTGTTGCATATTACCGTCTTTGTTGTTGTCTCCTTTGGTCGGTCTTCACGAATGTTTTCATTGACAATGACTACTTCATCGGGAATTGGTCAGTACGTACATCGTGGTCCAATCTAAAGTTATACTATGACTGTTATTGCGTATAGTGTGCTACGGTTAATGTTGATTAATACAACTAGTATGTTAGAATTTCACATGACCATAGCAGATATAGTCATATTTTATATTCTAAAATTAATCAAGGAAATATTGTATAAAATAATCCGAGTTAAACAAGGGATACGCGACCGATGCATTGAAACTGGATAAGTTTACCGCATAGCACTTTAAGAGTTGGTAGTACAAGGCCATGCTCTAGTTGAGAGCTCTAAAAGTATTCGAGACAAGTAAAGGCTTACCTGAAGGAACTATTTTTGACGAGGATCAGAACAAGTTAGAGAAAATTAATACTGCCTTTATGGGATGTGTTCTGAGTGTTCTTTACAATAAACTGTTTGATGTGTACATGCACATCACAGATGGAAAAGAGCTCTGGGAGGCATCGAGCGCTAAGTTCGGTGTAATAGATGTAGGGAGGGAAGTGTACATCATGGAGAGATTTGATGACACCAGGATGGTGAACAACTGTTCTATCGCCTAGCAATCTCATGAGATACAATGCATTGATATGAGACTGAACTCCTTAAGCGTGTCTTACCCAACAAGTTGCCCTCTTCATAGAGAAACTTCGCCACAACTGTCAAACACAAGAGATAGGATATATCGGTTGAAAACCTAATAACGTCCCTTGATATTAAGGAGAAGGCTTGGGCTAAGGACACTGCTGAAAAAGGAGATGGAGGTCAGTCTAGCGCCAACATGGTGTAGAAGAAAACCTTTGCAAAAACAAAGGGAACAACAAGCCCTTCTTTAATAAGCACACAAATACTACAACCTTCAAGAGCAAGAATAAGAAGCTAAACAAGGTTGAGATGTTTGCTTTACTTGTATAGAGCTTACCCATTTTTTAAGGACTACCAAGAACGTGCAAATCGCAAAGGGAAAAATGGGAAGACTATCAACATTCTTTTGCTATCAATACTGATGGGTATGATAATTTGTATACTGTTCTTTTGGTATTTCAATCACCATCTTGGTGGATTAATACATGTCCTAATGTTCATTTATATGCTGACATCTCTAAGTTCACTTCTTATCAGGTCACCTAGGATTCTTCCGTCCTAACGGGGAATAGATCACATGCTTCTATTCGTGTTGATTTCACGGTGGATCTGAAATTCACTTCTAGAAAGATCATGCACTTGAGGAAGGTGCAACATGCCCCTACTATGAACAAGAATCTCGTTACTGACTCCCTTCTACGCAAAGATGGGTTTAATGTTGTTTTACAGTCTAATAAAATCGTTGTTTAGAAACATGGACAATCTATTGGTAAAGGCTATAAGTTTGGAGACTTGTTCCTTTTTCTCTTTCAGAGTTTTGTAATAAATCCATGCATTATATTTGTGGAAGTGTTAATGGTGATACCACTGTTTGGCATTCTCGTTTATGTCACATTAATTTTCATTTGATGTTTCAGATGTCCAGTATGAGTTTAATTCTGAATTTCACTATTTTCAAAGGTTCTAAGTGCCATAGTTATGTGCCATCAAAGCAACCTAGAAGCCTCACAAGGAAGCCGAGGAGAAAAACTTGGAATACATTCTAATCTATGCGAGATGAATGGTGTTCATATAAGATGGAAAAAGATATTTCATGACATTGATAGATGATGCTACTAAGTTCGTCCTTCTATTTTTAAATTGTTGCAAACTAAAATGAGGCTTTAGAGTACTTTAAATTTTATAAGTACAAAGTTGAAAAACAACTAGAGAGAAAGATCAAGCGTCTTAGATCAAATCGAGGTGGTGAGTATTTTCCTAAAATATTTAATGAATCCTATGACGAACACAATATTATTCATGAGGGTAAGCCTCCCTACTTTCCCCAATCAAACGAGGTTGCCAAGAAAAAACCACTGACTAACTTGGTAACTTCCATGTTAGCCACTTCTGGTTTATCTAAGGCATGGTGGGGTAAGGCTTTCTTGACATCATGTCATGTCCTAAACAGAGTTCCTAACAAGAAAAAAAACTTATGAGGAGTGGAATGGGAGAAAACCATCCTTTCTTACCTGCGCACTTGGGGGGTGTTTGGAAACGTTCAGCAGACCAATTCCTAAGAAATGAAAGCTAGAACCAAATACAGTGGATTTTATCTTTCCAGGATATGCTCCATGGAGTCTTGGCTATCGATTTTTAGTAGTTAAATCCGAGGTACATGATATGCATGTTGACACTATAATAGAATCTCGTCATGCAAAAAAATTGAGAATATGTTTCCTATAAATTATATACATAGCACTACTAGAATTTATTTTGAAATACTTCCTGAATCTAGTTCATCTATTAAGAATTTTGAACAACCACATGAGAAAGTTATTGAGAAGGATGACGATGTACCTCCCACGGGGAGTAAGAGATGGAGGATTGCAAAATCCTTTGGTGATAATTTCACCGTGTACCTTGTGGATGATACTCCTAGATCCATTGTTGAGGCATATGCATCTCCTAATGCAGATGAATGGAAAGAAGTTGACAAAAAGAGACGGATTCTATTCTTTCTAATATAACTTAGGAATTATTAGAACAACACTTGGTTGTAAACATGTGGGGTGTAAGTGGGTGTTCAATAAGAAGATAAGGCTTGATGGTACTATTAAGAAGTATAAGGTCTGATGGGACATAAAAAAGGAAAATATTAATTTGACACCTATTCACTTGTCGCTAGATTGACCACTATTCGAGTACTACTTTCCTTGGCAACCTCTTATGGTCTTCTCGTTCATCAAATGGACATGAAGATAAATTTCCTTAATAAAGAGTTAGAAGAGGAGATATATATAGATTAGTCTTATGGGTTTGTGCCAAAGAGTTAAGAGACAAAGGTGTGCTGGTTGTTAAAAAATTATGTGGCCTAAAACAAGCACCTAAGTAATGACATTTACTTTCTGCTAGCTTTGTCATTAATGAGGCTGATAGGTGTGTTTACTATGATTATGGTGGGGGAGAAAGTGTTATATTATGTTTGTACGTGGACGAAATTATGATCTTTCAAACTTTAAAGTGGTAAATAAAGTCAAGTCGTTCTTATCAAAGAGATTTAATATGAAAGATCTAGGAGAGACTGATGTGATTCTGAACATCTATCTTATTAAGAACAAGAATGAGATTACTTTAGCACAATATCATTTTGTTGAGAAGCTCTTGAGACGCTTTGGCTTTACTCATAGCAAGACTTCTCCAACAACTTATAATCCCAGTGTGACATTACGAAAGAGTAAGAAGGAACAAATTGATCAGTTGAAATATTCATAAATTGTTGGTTCTCTCATGTACTTATCAAGCATACCATACCTGATATCTCTTTTGTTGTGAGAAAGTTGAGTAGGTTCTTGTCTAACCCGGATATTGATTATTGGCATGCACTTGAAAGGGTCATGCACAATCTTTGTGGTACAATGACCTATGGCATTCACTATTCAGGGCATCTTGTTGTGTTTGAAGGATATAGTGTTTCGAACTAGATATCTGATGTCGATGAACTCTATGCCACAAGCGGGTATATGTTTATCCTTTGGAGATGGCGTGGTGTCATGGAGGTCTCATAGATAGACCATATTGACGAGATCAACCATGTAAGCAGAACTTACTTCTTTAGAAAAAGTCATTATTGAGTCGGAATGACTGCGTTAACTCTTGATAGACTTGCATGTGGTTGCAAAAGCTATAGCAATAATTGTTTTAAATTGTGACAACCAAACTATTATTGTCAAAGTGAAAAATTCTAAGGATGAATCGAACTCATCAAGACACGTGAAGAGACATTTGAAATCTATCAGGAAATTTAGAAACTGCGGAGTAATTACTATTACATATATTCAAACACACAAAAACCTAGCAGATCCCTTTACAAAGGGACAATAATGAATTGTGATAGAAAATGCATCGAGGAAGATCAGGTTGAGACCCATGGATGTTGTACTATAGTGGTAACTTACACTATGTGACCGGAGATCTCATGAATTAGGACCTCAGAAGAACAAACTAGTGGTTTAAACTGAGGAGAGTACTTGTAACCCTCTCTATGATACATAACTCTCAAAAAATTGTAAGACGGGTTGACAACATATCTTAATGTGTTTTTGTCGGCTATAACTAGCAAAAATGTTGTCCTAAAGATATTTTTGAAAGAACACACCTATGTGAGCTCGACTTTAAACGTCGCAGTCTATGAGACATGAGTAATCGCTTGTAAACTCTTGAAGAGACCATGCAGTATGCCACATATGCTCCAACCCGAGGGGTAGGCTACTCGGAGCCTAGTACTGATTATGATTTTGAGTGAAATCTATTTGTACCAAACGTGAAATTCAAGGTTTGTTCATCGTTTAAGTTGCTAATAGATGTAGATCAAGAATCTAGGTGGAAGTTCAACTTATTAGTTTTTGCTGAAACGCTAGTACATAAACAAGTATCAAGGATTGGGAAATCTTCATATATGGTAAGGGTTTGTTAGAAATAATGTGCTAAATCATTTGGCCCATGTGTGATTTTATATTTTTCCTAAATCTCAAAGCCCATGTGTGATGCAGCTCAAGTTGGTGGCAGGTCACATGTGTGTGGCAAGAGGAGTGAGAGCTAAAGTTTAGTCCTACATGGAAAGATAGATAATGGTTGTACCACCTTATAAGGTGGAATGTCTCGCCACTTGGTAAGTGTGTAAGAAGATAAGTGCTACATGAGCACTCCTCATCCAACACCGCTTGCTCATCACGACGTGACACACGCGCCACCGTTTGACAGACGTGTCAACAGTTAGTCGGTTCGGTCGCCTACTATAACCGACTCGAACGTGCAAGAGGTGGACTCAGCCCACGTTGGGCTTTGTACGGGGTTTTCCAAGCTTCTCTATATAAGTGTTTATGTGTCTTCCATGACTACACACCGAAACAATTCTAGGGTTTTTGCCTCCTCTCTGCTTGTGCTGCTACCATAGTCTACACCACCACGAGCACCCGCGTGCGCTAGCGAACGGGAAATCATGTCTCTAGAACGATTTGTCCTTGCGATCGTGTAGGGATAGGGTGAATAAGATTTTCGGAAAGCACTCAGTGCGACTTCTCGTTTCATCACGGGTCATCTACCCTCCAAGTCGGGCGACGATGCATAGCGTCGCTTTCTTCACCGTCTCCTTTAGCCGATATTCACGAACATTGTCATCAACAACGTCACCACTTCAACAAAAACTACTTCATCAACAACCGATCTGGACGGGAACCATGGGCCGATCTGATGTTATACTATGGCTATTATTGTGTACTCCATCCATCTGCAAATAAGTGGACATCTAGGAAATGGTAGAGAAATTAGTTCTCTCTCTTATTTTATGAGCATCCACCAATATAATTGAAAGAGAAGAACGAGGCTTGATGGATGTTGTAGAGGAGAAGAATGGAGATTAGAGGATGAAGTTGTGGAGTGATTAAGAGAAGCTAATTGCATTTATTAAGTGCCTAGATAATCTCGGTGTACATTCTTTTTCGGACAAATGTTGAGTTTTAGATGTACACTTATTTGCGGATAGAGGGAGTATGCTCCACTACTGTTTATGTTGATTAATACATAAAGTTTCACGTGATAGTAACTCTTGTAGTCATGTTTTATATTCTGAAGTTAATCATGAAAATATTGTCTATCATCTAACATTTAGTATATACATACATCTGAGTTTAGACTAATTTATGACCAAAAATCTAACTCGGCTCACGGGTGCAGATGAGCCCATTATGTGAAAAAACATTTTAAAATGTCAAAAAATTGCAAAAACAATTTTTTCATATACATCCAGATAGTATATGTTTATACACAATTTTCCATGGGAAAGGAACATTTTAGATGTCCCATGTAAAAATAATTTTTTTAATGCTCCAACATGTTTATTTACGAACATGTTTTTCACTTTTTACATAGCCACATAAAATGTTTATTTTTGCTGAAAACTTGTGTACAAAAATGTAATTTCCGGATGTACATGCAAAATTTTGGTTCAGATTTTTCTAACAATTTAAAATTTATTTTTTATATATTTTTATAATGGTTTCATTTGCATGCGGAAGTCAAAACACCACCTCCAATCAATTTATGACATTATTTTCATGACACAGGGAATTCAAGTGGGACGGACGTGGGATGGCCGCTACCGGACAAACAGGACCCACGGGACCCACTTAGTCCGCAAATTACATGGACAGGCGGGAACAGCGAGGGAAGCTATGACTATGGCGGATATAAATACACCCTCCGGTCCATATTAGTGGTCTCTACTTTATCTAGATAGGAATGTATCTAGCCTAAATACTTAACTAGACACATACAAATTTAGACAAAGTTGAGGCCATTAATATGAACCATAGGAAATACATATATAACTATTGTGACATTGCCTATGTATTTAAGCAGGCTATAAGTGGGACAAACGGGCATGACACTGCATACTCCAACTACGCATGGTGGGCTTTCTAGAAAGAACTCAAGTGGGCAGCTATGGTGGGACACCCAGCAGAATAGGTGGCATACCCATCCCACTTGAATCCATAGTTCCAACTAATGCCACCTTAGGCCATGGAGCACTTCACACCGAAATGATGGACCGTGCGTGTGGCGGCGGTTGGGCAGTCGAGTTGCACGGACAAAGCGTGTTTTCTTCATTAAGATAGAAAATAACTTCTACAAGGCATCGAATGGCAACTACTCCACACACGCCCACTCAAGCCACAAACCGCAGATTAGGTCTCTCTATGAGGTGGTGGATGATAGTCTTGCCATTATTCTTGTCCTGGCACCTGGTGTGCAGTGGGTGTCAGTTCTAGATGGTGTGTAAGGTCATGGCTCTGGTTTGCAGGTGGGGGATAATATGATATAGGATGAGGTCGTTTCCCGCAAACGTCGTCGCAATACCCCTGCAGAGAAGCAGTCTGTCAGACGTAGTCCACGCTCCAAAGGTTTTAAAATTGATTACTCTGACACACCTAGGAAGAAATCCTGGGTTAAGGCTCGTAAGAACCCTGGCGTGGTCATTACTGAAGTGCCGCCAGCTGTGCAGATACCTCCTGAGACTCCAGTATCAGTTCTTCAGGTAGGCCATCGCATTTGTGGTATTCCAGCTGAGGAGCTCTCCCCGCAGCGTCTGTTGGCATCAGTTCAGGAGGGTGATGCTGAGTCTTCTAGCTCTCAGTGATGTCTGAGACCGTATTCAATAAATTTCTTGTGTGTCTCCTGAATGTCTCAGGATGGTGCTTTTGTTGTAATTTGCTATGCAGAACCTTTCATACAGTTATGTTGAACTTTGTTTGGCTTGTAAGCCCTCATGGCATTGATATTTTTATCATCCTCTTTTCTCTCAACGTCGTCTAAATTGTGGATTGTGCTATCTTGGAATATTAGAGGGATAAATGGAGAGGAAAAATGGTTCGCCTTGAAAAATAAAATTGATGAGTCTGGTTGTGCAATAGTTTGTTTACAAGAAACAAAACGAGACACCTTTGATCACTCTTTCATCCTTAAGATTTGTCCACGACGGTTTGATAAGTTTGAATTTGTTCCTTCTATTGCGGCTTCTGGTGGTCTCTTAGTACTATGGAATAGCTCCATTTTTTCTGGACATCTGCTGCATAAGGAACGTTTTGCTATAACAATTTAGTTTTCTTCTGTGCATCTGAATCGATCTTGGACACTATCAAATATTTATGGCCCTTGTAAGGAACCCGAGAGACAACATTTTCTGGATTGGTTTTCTGATCTGGAGATTATGGCTGATCACCTGTGGCTTTTCTTGGGGGACTTTAATCTCATACGATCATCGGACAATAGGAACCAGCCAGGGGGAGATATTTTGAATATGCAAAGGTTTAATTCCTTAATTAGTGGCCAGTCCTTAATTGAGATCCCTTTAAAAGGCAGAAGGTTTACGTGGAGTAATATGCAAGAACAACCCTTGCTCGAGCAGTTGGACTGGATCTTCTCAACAGTTGAATGGACTTATGTTTTCCCCAATACAATTGCCAAACTAATGTCTAAACCAGTTTCAGATCATGCACCTTGTATGTTGTCCATTGAGACTTCCATTCCAAAGTGCAGATTATTTAGATTTGAAAGTTTTTGGCCTTTGCACCCAGTTTTCAAAGAGGTTGTTAAACTGAATTGGGAAAAGAATGTTAGAGCTTCTTGCAGTGCTACTCTAATCTCTGCAAAACTTAAAAATTTGCGCACGAGTCCGAAGGTTTGGAGTAAGTCAATTTCTAGATTAAAGTTACTTATTGACAATTGCAATAAGGTTCTGCTAGAGCTGGATATTATGGAGGACATGAGAACCTTGTTTGTACAGGAGAAGAACTTTAGGATAATCCTAAAAGCTCATCTTACCAGGTTAGTGGGGTACCAAAGCAAGTATTGGCAGAAACGATGTACTTATAGATGGGCATAGATGGGTGATGAGAATACTAAATATTTTCATGCCAGGGCCACTGAAAGGTATAGAAATAATGCTATTACTACTGTAATCTTAGAAGATGGCACTCAAGTTGACAGTCACTCTGAGAAAGCAGCTGCTTTCCTTGCATCTTTTAAAGGAAGAATGGGAATTTCTCACACTCCACACATGGCATTTGACTTGGATTCTCTGTTTTCTAGAATTCATGGACTTGAGGCTCTCTTGTACCATTTTCAACTCAGGAAATAGACAAGGTAATTGCTAAGATCCCTGTTGATAAGGCACCGGGGCCGGATGGGTTTAATGGCTTGTTCTTAAAGGTTTGCTGGGACATTATAAAGGGAGATTTCTATAAGTTATGCTCTGATTTTTGGGAAGGGAACATTAGTCTGCAATGCCTAAATAATTCTTTCATTACCCTTGTGCCTAAAGTTCTCTCCCCTGAATCTGTCAATGACTATCGGCCAATATCATTGTTAAATTGTGTTTTAAAAGTCCTAACGAAAATCCTAGCTGAGAGATTACAACATTGGATTCTTAAGATGGTCCATAGGAATCAGTATGGATTCATTAAGGGAAGAAATATCCAGGACTACCTTGCTTGGTCTTTTGAGTATTTGCATCAGTGTAAAGCTTCTGGTAGGGATATTGTGGTTATTAAGTTGGACTTTGCAAAGGCATTTGACACTATTGAACATGCTGCAATTCTGGAAATTTTGAAGCATATGGGCTGTGATGACAGATGGCTAAAGTGGATCAGGTTGATCTTTGAATCTGGCTCTTCCTCCATTCTTCTCAATGGGGTCCCTGGGTCTGAATTTCAATGTAGGAGGGGTGTTAGATAGGGTGATCCCCTCTCTCCACTTCTTTTTGTTGCAGGAGCTGAATTGCTTCAAGTGGTCATTAATGCTGTCTGTTCTGAAGGACCGCTTTCCCTTCCAATTGAACAACCACCTTCTGAGGATTTTCCTGTTGTCCAATATGCTGATGACACCCTAGTAATCCTTCTAGCTGATCATGTTCAACTCAAAAACTTAAAAGATATTCTTGATGCCTATGCAGCCTCAACAAGACTCAAAATTAACTATCATAAATCTCAGCTTATTCCAATTAATGTGGATCATTCAAAAGCTCTAGATCTTGCTAATGTCTTTGGTTGTCAAGTGGGTGTGATGCCATTCACTTATCTTGGACTACCTCTTGGCACCACAAGACCAACTGTAGCTGAGCTTATGCCACTTGTAGACAGGGTGGAAAGGAGACTGTCTAGCACTGCTCTTTGGCTCACTTATGGAGGGCGAGTAACTTACATAAATTCAGCCCTTACCCCACTGCTCACCTATGCTTTGTGTGTTCTTAAGGTGCCTCTACAAATTATTGAATTTATTGATCGTGCTAGGAGGCATTGTCTTTGGAGGAAAAATGAGGACAGAGATGAGAGATCATACTCTCTTGCAGCATGGGACTTGGTTTGTAGGCCAAAGAAAAAGGGAGGTTTGGGGATTATGAACCTCAAAGTGCAAAATCAGGGGTTGCTTCTGAAATTTTTACACAAGTTCTACCATAAGCATGATATTCCATGGGTGATGATGGTACGGTACAAATATTACATGGACATTGTGCCGCATGCAGCAGCTCCATGTGGGTCGTTTTGGTGGAAGGATGATTGTCATCTCTCTGATATTTTTCGAGGAATCTCTTCGTGCACAGTCAATAAGGGGGATTCGGTTCTTCTATGGAAAGATCTTTGGGCTGGAGAGGATATTCTGCAGGGCTCTCTCCCCAGGCTGTTCTCTTACGCGGTAACAGAGGATATATCGGTTGCAGACTTTACTGAAGTGAATGATTTGTCAAATAACTTTGTTCTCCCGTTTTCTTCTGAAGCAAATGATGAATTCAGAATTCTTGAGAAGCACATTTACAGTCTAAGAAGAGACCAATCGATGGCAGATGAATGGGTTTATGATTGGGGATCAAAGGAGTACAGTGCTCAGCGATTTTACAAATATTTTTTTCAGAGATCTAAGGCCAATTGCTGCACTTCCGAAAATCTGGAAAACGAAATGCATGATGAAACATAAAGTATTTGCTTGGTTACTGGTTATGGATAAATTAAACACCAGAGATATGCTACAACGCAGACACTGCCCGATTACAGATGTCAACTGTGTTGTATGTCAGCAGCATAGGGAAACGAGTGATCATCTATATTTCTCCTGCCATTTCAGCCGTGAATGTTGGGCTCTTTTAGGTATCTCTTGGGATTTGGAGTTGGATCTAAGCTCTAGGCTGCATAATGCACAAAAGGCTATGGCAGGGATCGCTATTCTTTGAACGTGTTATTCTTTGTGCTTGGAATATTTGGAAGCAACGTAACAGAAAGTACTTCGATAATGTAAACTCCAATATTCTTAGCTGGCTGGCTCAATTTTCCTCAGATATAGATTTGTTAGGGGCTAGACTCAAACCTGATCTTAGAGATCAATTAAAAAGCTTTGTAAGTGAGTTGAGAGTCTTTTAGTTGGTTTGTGAATGGGGAAGGAAAATCCTTGCCCTATGTAAATATGTTGTAATCTTTTGTTCTTTTAATTTAAGAGCAGTAGGAGCCTCGCCTGCTTTATTTCCTAAAAAAATGCTATACAACATACTCCCGAACGCACAACAAAGGTTTGCATTGTCCAACCTCCAGCTGCTAGGTGAAGAGACGAGACATAGAGCCTCAAAGCCACGTCACCGCCAAAATCGAAAGCCTCACACCACGACCCCAACCAAAGAAGGCATGGCTCAACGTACCAACCACACGTAAGTGCTTAAAAGAAGTCGGCGAGTGACCGGCAGAACCCAACTATCTTGGAGAAAAGCGTTGTTGAGGAAACACCGATGTTGGGGTACATTGCGCCCTAGAGACCCATGCTCTGAGTAGAGGCTACCGACGACTCTAACTGCCCCCAGAGCACCTCGAGTAGCCCAAGCAGCGCCTCCAATAAGGGAACTACACCGTGGTGCCGCCGCCAGATCCAATCCAAATCAAGGGTTTCCCCAGCGCTCGTGGTGGGTAGCGCAAATGGGGCCATGAAAACGCCTCCAACGAGGAGGTGGCGCCCGCCGATGTCACCGTTGTCAGCAAAATGCGAAGCTTTTGCCCCGGCCCACCCGCTAGCCCCATAGGTCCATATGGCAGCACCAAGCACACAGAAGCACCGATTAGAGAGCCAAGTCATACCTCGTCGCCGGGGAAACAGAAGCGTTGACCACCATCCCTCCATGCTCACCACCGGCGTAGTGCCCAGCCTCCCACCGCTCGACTCCAGCTCCACCGCATGCCACATGGCACCCAGCACCTTCGGCCCGCCAAAGCTTATTGGCCCGCTCTCGGGCCCGATCTGCACTGCCGCCGCGAGCGCTGTGTGGGCGTGTTGCTGCACCGCCTCTGCTTCCATCGAGCCATCTTCTAGGAACCATGCTTCGCCTCCGGCTGCCGCTCCACTCTCTACCTTCGGACCGCCGCTCCACTCTCTGCCGCCGCCAGACCCGCTCTCCTCCAGCGCAAGAAAGGAGAAGAAGCCCTCCCCATGTTCACCAACCAGGATTTGCCTGGCAGTGAGCCATGGCGGCGGTGGGGAAGGGAGCGAGTAAGGGAAGGGAGATACCGCGCCACCGGGGGGTAGGGGTCGACGCCTGTGTCGCCTAACCTAGGCGATGTGGGGGCCGAAGCGTATTTTCAAAACAAAATGTCCGTTCAGTGTGGACTGTGGTGCGGTGGTGCGTGCGTAGTACGGAGTATTTATCTCTCGGAGGGGGTCCTCAATTGGCTATCACTTCTCTTCCCGTTCGAGTTCGTGTTGCCACGTTGGCATGCAGATCAATTAGTCGCACGCTAATTAACGAGAAAAATACAAAAAAAACATAGCATAAAGTGGTGTTTTTTTAAAACCCTAGTGTAATGTGGTGGTTTTTTGTAATTTTCTCCTAATTAACAGATTGTGTGTGTGAACCGTCCCACATGCACGCTTGGTCACGTTGTTCCAGTCTAGCCACCCGCGACCAACCAGTAGTTGCGCGCTGAAATGATCGGCAGTACTTAACTAGTCGAGATTACTACCGCTATAGTGAAAAATAACTTATGTGTGATAACGTGCAGTATCACATTAATTTGGTTGTAGACTCACTTTGCATTGATATTTGTGATGTTATACTAGCTACTCCCTCCGTCCCGGTTTAAAGGGCCTACGTGTATACCTAGGTTGTTTATTTGACCAATAAATTATAAATTATTTAAAAAATATATTATACCATTAGAAAGTATAACATCTAAATTTTCGAATGATATAATTTTTTTATAAATAATTAATATTTTATTGGTTAAATTAACGAACTATGTATACGCGTGGGCCCTTTAAACCGGGAGAGAGGAAGTAGTTGCTCTATGTATCTCTCTTTATTAACTCATTGCCACATAAATAAAAGTGTCTAGTTGAACTCTTAATTATTAGGGCATGTGCAATTGTAGGGAAAGTGGGTCTTCTCTTAGCTCTTCAGATCATCTAGAGAAGACAATACTCCCTCTATTTTAAATTACTCTACGCGCACGCTTACCTAGGTGGGTATACGTAGTACATATTTTATACTATCTATTTTAAAAATCTTAGAATTTTTTTGAATGAAAAAGAGGAAGTACTAGCCCACCTACATAAGCGTGCCGGGAGAGTAATTTAAAACAGAGGGAGTAAAAATAAGTCGTCTCTTATTGTCAGCTCTAACAACTAATGTGAATTGCTAATTTTAGTAAGAAATTGTGCTGATAAGCCAAGATATATGGTACAACGCAGAAACTAGTTTTCTCTTATTTTTAAGGATCTCTTAGTTAAGAGAAGACAAATTTCTTTTTCTTATTTCTTTTCTAATAGTAGTCTGATATCACCTGACTGTACATGCCCCTACTGAATTACCCCCACAGTAACCGGCCTAAATAGCTGATAGCTCGGGCCTAACTTGACACCTCCACGCGCGGCTTGACCTGGACATGAAGCCGGCCGGTGCATTGCGCGCGGTGGTTTCCGCTGCGTGCGTCGGTGGGTGGGGGCCGGCGGCGTTGTGTGGCCTTTCCATCGGACGGCAACGTTGCCTGCGCGGATCGCGCGCCGACACGGCGCTACGTACAGGGCGGTACGTCCGTCCGTGCGGTGGTACGAGTACGACAGGTGGTGCGTGGTGGCGCCGGAGCTCGCGGCCGTGCGCAGCCAGCTAGCTCGCTCGCGATAGACTCATAGACCCAGGAAAGGACGTCGCAACAGCAACACGGCGGGCCCCCGGCAGACCGACTCTGCAGTTCTCTGCATTTTCCTTTCCCTAAAGATCTCTGATGATATCATGGGTAGAAAAGGAGTCTTCGGATCTACGGCGAGCACTGCTTGCACTGTGGCCGGTTCATAACACCATTTTACTACGGCTTCTTCGTCGATCTATCCTTGCCCGAGTTAGTTACTCCGTAATTAATTCGATCTTTGGATACCCCCGATGGATAATGGACGTGTACCGCGTGCGTGGCTGGCCGTATGCAATAACAGCCTGCCGTACATGATCCCCCGATTTATCATCGTTTGTCGGGACCCTGTTCTTTGTCCTCCGGGAACGACGAATGCAATGCATGTGCGCGCAGGCAGGTTTGGGGGATCGCAGAGAGAAGAGACATGGAGCCTGCAGTACAGGTGTCCGTACGGCCTGCCCCGTTAACTGGATCCGGACCAACTAATTAATTGCTGCGTCATGCATGTGTTCGTCATCAAGCTAGCCGTGGTGAGACTGTAATTGTAAGAGGCAAAAGTCAGTCACGCGTAAAAGGGCTCTCTGCCTGCCTGCAGACGATCGAAAGAAACACCCTGATTAATTCACACCTTGCATGTAAGCGTGGTTTTGACATAGTGCACGTTGTGCATGTGATCCCATGCATAGGAGAGTATTGTATTGTATTGTATTGCAGTGGTATTAGTGTATGTGGAGTACTCAGCGATCGATGACTTTATGGTTCTATAAAACATAAGTGTAGCGTACGTCAACCGGGCTGGTCCTGGTTCTAAAACATGAGGAGAGCCTGCTGATTAGCCGGATGTGCATGCGCAACCTCACCAAGTATACATGCAAAAGCACATGACAGATCCCTGAATCAAGGTTCCTGCAGGCACCAGAGAAGTCAAGGCATCCTGCACGCTTCAAAGCTGCTTGCCTGATCAGATATCGTTAGTTAACTGGACTGCAAAAAATGTATACTCTGCTCGTGATTTCTGATTGCGACGTCGATTAATTTACGTCTCGCAGGAACAAAAGCTTCCGTAACCACCCCTCGAACAATCACATCCGACTCGTCATTTTCCTCAATATATGCAGTTACATGGATATTTCAATGCCCAAGAGATATGTCACCAGATTTCGACGGTACCATTCTTTCGTAAGTTAAGGTAGCTCGCTGATGCATGTCAGCAGAATGTTCTCGATCGAGTACTTCTCGTTACTTAAGGTAGCTACTAGCTAGCTAGTCCCTGCTTTTAAAACAAGTCATTTTCCTTGGCAGCTTTTTCCTACGTCATTTTCATGGCTGATGATCGATTGTACTGTAGGAGAACTCTGTCCGATTTAAAAGTAGCCATTTTCCTAGCTAGCATTTGTTTTCAGCAGTCATTTTCCTGGCTAATGATCGATACACTCAAGCCATGTGCGTACGTGCGCATCTCTTTCGTGCAAGAAAACGTCGTGTTCGTACGAGACGCAAACTATTCATGGAATGAAGAGCGCAGAACCATCCATGATGCGCACGGAGCGCAGCCATCGTGAATAGCCAATTGCGGTTTAGACTCCCCGGTCGATCGGCACGGCTCGAGGTTTATTAGCGGAGATTTGCTCCGCACATGCGCATATCTATCCCCTCGTATATACGAAAGTAATTAACGGTGGAGAAATTAAGCACGTAGTAGGAGTATGAAGTACTCAGAGAAAACTACGACAATTGGGGTTAGAGAAAACTACGACTTTTGAGGATACGCTTCTAAAAACTACGAATTTTGGACCCGGAGACTATAAACAACTACGAACTTTGCGTAATCGGGCAGTTAGCCAGTTTGATCGCAGTTCCGACACGGCTCTCACATCAAAAAAATACGAACTTTGGGGCTGGAGACTTAAAAAACTATGACTTTTGGGACTCTCACGTCATGATCTTAGGTGGGTCTGGCGAATTGCGATAAAACTAGCTAACTGTCCGATTGCGCAAGTTCGTAGTTGTTTGTAGTCTCCAGCCCTAAACACTACAGGAGAAGACTGATACGCCGACGGGCTAGGCCCGTCGGCGTAGCCCCAACATCCCGGTGTACTACGCCGACGGCTGCTGTTGGCGTATGGCCATCGGCGTACAAGCCCGTACGCGTAGCCCCTCTACCCGTCGGCGTAGAAAAGTCGTCGGTGTATAATGCCGTCGGCGTAGACCATATGGGTCCCACCTAGATAACTAACGGTCATCTGGCTACGCCGTCGGCCTAGAATTTTCCAAACAAAAATTTTCAATTTTTTTTACAATTTTTTTAACATTTATGAATTGTTTAACTCTTTAATCTCACATAGAAATTTTTAATTCTAACTAAACTTAAATTCAAATCAAATTGCACTAATAGTCAAACTTCCTAGTCAGGCAACCATCCTAACACTGCTCTCTAGCCCCAACACGTTTAACTTCTCCATTTATTTCACATGAGCTTACGACAAAGAAATTAGAACTTGTTGTAAATAATATCATATCAATCCTATTAATCATTGGACTATAATGTTAGATGTTTTTATTTTTTTACATTCCATACAATTCTTTAAGTAAACAACAAAGAATAAGTAATAATAATCTTAAATTCAAATAAAATAAAATAAAATTTATTTATTTTGCCTTTTTCCATTTAAAATTGAATAATTCATATCTACAAATCCGTATATCTACAAATCCGTAAATCGTAATTCGAAAAATAATATATCCAAATCGATCAGAAAAATGAGAGGAATTCAAATATGACATCTCTATCATCTATTTAATTCATGAAACACTCCTTTTTGGCACTCGGAAAATAGAAAATGGCTTTTTGGTTGCACGAAAAGGAAACCTTGCATTGGATCTCTGATGAAATAGCATATTGTGAACCTAAAAAAGATTTTTGCAAAACATCATGAGCATCAGATCATGTGCCTGTAGTTCAAATCTAACTCACTTCCTACCGATTCGGCATGAATTTTTCTTTTTCACGAGGGGTAGATGGAAAGCTTGAGATACCACGGTTGGGACATTGCCCATGTAAGGTGGTCTAGTATTTTTTTTAAATGGGGTGGTATCATTTTGAAACTTTCATTTGGTGGTTGCTTCACAAAACACCCTATTTTTTGCACTTGGAAAATAAAAAATGGCGTTTTGGTGCGACGAAAAGGAAAACTTCCTCCTGCAACATTGTTCGCCATCCCATGATACACATACGTGCACAATATGGGCACATTATCGCAAACATGCCGTGATTCTAGCCATAACATTGGTCATTTGACCTGAAAGATAGAAAACCTCGATTGAGGTAGGTCATTTTGTGAAGATATTTTTGATACATAACCAATATACCAAGTTTAGTATTTTTCCTTGCAACTATGTCATATAATATGACACCACGCAAATGTTATGCATTGTTTCCATCGTTTTTAAATTTTTTATGCCCATTTCAAACTATCATCAAACTTTGTAAATCGGTGGGCATAAAGATTCTTCACTCGAGGCTGAGCCTGGCTAAACTTCCATTGGATCTATGATGAAATAGCATATTGTGAACCTTAATCAGATCATGTACATATAGTTCAAATCTGACTCACTCCCTGCCGATTCGGCATGAATTTGTCTTCTCGCGAGGGGTGGACGGAAATGTTTGAGATAGCCCGGTTGGGACATTATCCATTCAAGGTGGTATAGTAACTTTCAAAAATGTAGTGTTATCATTTTGAAACTTTCATTTGATAGTTGCTTCACAAAACACCGATTTTTGCACTCGGAAAATAAAAAATATGTTATACGAAAGTATTTGTATTATATATATTTTTTGAACAAAAATATGTAATATTTGAGTTTATATAGATAGATCTTTTTTTCTGCAAATTTTGATATATTATATGTATTTTTCTGAATTTAAATGATTTAGTTATGATTTTCTAAGATTAATGTGTCAAAAAGGAAAAATAGCTACGGCGACGTGAAATCTACGCCGACGGCTTTGCCATCGGCATAGACTTGACGTCGTCGCTCTGCCGTTAGCCTAATCGCCTACGCCAACGGTCTTGTTTACGCCAACGGCTGCCGTCGGCCTATTCATCCTCGCGGCCCTGCTTCCGAGCCCGTGAAACTGCGCCGACGGCCCCGACATTTTGCGGGCCCTCGGCGTATAAAGTTATTCACGTAGTGAAAGTTCGTAGTTTTTTTAAGCAGTCCCCAAAATTTGTAGTTTTCTGAAGTCCTAGCTAAGTCCTAGCCCCAATTGTGGTAGTTTTCTGCAATTTACTCGAAGTACTCAGCACATGCAACACGCCTAAGTCGTTGCCTGCACAGGGAAAGTCGAGAAGAAATACTACTCCACTCTAGGTACAATGTAGCGGCTAATAACACGGAGGAAACATGGGAGATTTTATGCGTACTAATCAGAGGAAATTGCACCATACATACAAATAGTTGTCCTCTATATGCAAATTCACCCAAATAGTTGCAAAACGTGTCCCACTGGTACGTAAACTTGACTTCCATGTGCAAAAAACCCCATAGACGATCACAAACTGCCACCTAGCGACTCCAGTGTTGGCCTGGCTTTTTCTGAAAAACCCCCTAGAGAGGCTTGGTTTCTCTCTCGACCTCACTCTGTACTCACACTCTGCTTTCTCTTGGCCTCAAAGAGAAACAGAGCTAGGGTCGGAGATTAGCGGTGGTGCCAGCGGCGACCAGTTCGAGAGTAGTGGCTGCGGATGGCGGAGTCGAGCGAGGGTTCGCTGGAGAGCACCGGGCGCTCTCCTCCACCTGCTCGCGGTAGGCCGCGGTTGAGGGGAAGGCCCTGGCCCCCGCTGCTGCATCGAAAGAGGAGAGGTAGGTGCGCGGTGGGGCGGCGGAAGAGGAGAGGCGGGTGCACGGCGGGGCGTCGGAAGAGGATATGCGGCTGCGCGAATTGGTAGCTGACGAGTTGGCCCATGGGGAAGAGTACAAGGAGAAGTTCATCGTGACTCATATCCTGTATAATGAGGTGTTGCGCATGCACTTTGCGCTCGCGGAGGATGATGCCGAGAGGCAGCAGTTGGTTGATGATCCTCCTGATCTCATGAACCAGTAGTTTAGCCTAGAGATGCAGCGGCGAATTCTCCAGGACAGGCTCGATGCGAGGAACGGCCCTGGTTCCTCGACACCAAATCCTTGCCAGGCTCTAGTTCCTGATGTGAGTATTCGTAGGCTTGGTTTTTTGATTGTAATCCTGTTTAAATTTGATTGAAATTCATTCGATTTTCAATTGAATTTGCTGCTTCATTTGCAGAGAGAAGGGAAGGACAAGAAAATGAAGAAGAAGCAGTAGTTGTTCTTGGCAGGCTCTGGTTCCTGAAGTACTTGCAGTTGAAGAAGAAGCAGTAGCAGTAGTGAAGAAGAAGAAGCAGCACTTGCAGATTAGATGTTAAAGTAGTCTTTGGCTACCTTTGGTTCCTAAAGTAGGTGTTGAAGTAGTACTTGTAGGTTAGATGAAGCAGTAGTTCTTGTTTGTGATTTGTGTTGTGAATTTGAATCAAATGAGCATCTTGTGCTCCTATGTTATGTGTGCACACTGCAAGCAGTACTTACAGTTTCAAATTTGATGTGAATTTGAATAAAAGGAGCAACTTTTCTCCTATTTTCTGTGTGAACTGTGATGGCAATGTTTGGACAACATCTTTGCAGTACTTGCAGTTCTGTGTGAATTTGACTAAAATGAGCAACTTTGCAGTACTTGCATTTGGACATCATTTGGACAACACTACTTGTGCAGACTAATGACATGAAACATATGTGCTTCCAGAGGTACGTAGTGTATAACATCTAGAATTCACACACTTTATTACAGCAAATTTTGCCAAATAAACTAGAGGAACCATGCAAAATTCTGGAATGTGCTCTACATAGTCCCATCTCCAGGTGCACTTTGTGATAATGGGATTTCTTCTGGAATAGCATTCAGGTCAGGAATGTCACTCCTATGATCACCAAATAAGAGATAGTGAGCATTTCCTGGGCCTGTATTGTAGTTTCTCCTTGTCGTGGTGGTGTCACGGCAGATGCCATGGATAGGCTAAAGGTGGGGACTAATACACGCTAGGGGAATCCAGGGAGGGATAGTGGAGTGATTCTCCACACAGAAGTTTGTATTGATTTCCTTCCAAGATTACAAGTGCTCCTAGAGCTATATTGGCGAGAGGAGGAAGAAGGAGCTCTCTTACTCTCACCCACAGATCACACCTGAAACCCTAGCCAAAACAGAATAGTAGAAAGACCAACCCCTTCTAAAGAAGCCCCAGCCCCACTTTTATAGAGGAGGCTCGGTTTCTGCCTAGGGCATATGTGGAGGCATATTCCCCAAAGTGGTAAGCTGACCGGGGTGCTTTTTCCCCTGCGTCACACTTGCTTTTGCTACGTGAGCCTCTGCGGCGCCCGCGTCAGCCGACATGGGCGTCGTCACCCCTGTCGGCCATGACCCGGTGGTCCTGCTCTTGTCTGCTTCGCTCATGCAGTGCGTACCGGGCCCTCTTTTTGACCAGCAAGATTCCTTCCTTCTCCTAGAAGCCAAACATGACCCGGATCATAGCTGATCCGGGCACCCCTGTTCCTGCATACAAGTAAACATATACTTCCGACTTACTGCTTAAGTCGGTTGAGACTTAGTTAGGCGAACACCCCCTGGTCCGGGTCACTCCGTGATTCGGCCGGCCTTGAGGTGACCCGGCCAGCATCTGCTTTGGCCTTGCCGAACCTCGGCTAACTCGGCCTTTATACCCCGGTGTGACCCTACCCGGGGGTATCCCCCCAACATTAGTCCCCGAAGCTGGTGCGGTCTTAGCTGCTTTGGCCGCTAAGGCCACATCAGGTTCAATTCTGTGCTCCGGTCGTTATTGCCCAGTAACCTCTTTACCTCGGATTATATGGATTTACGTTCCCTTCGCACATTCCAAGTTTTCACTTGCCGGCCGGGTTACCACAGTTTCATCCGGGTCTTGTTTCCTTCTCTCGTACGCTAACCCACGTGAAGGGTAATCATTATGTCGTCTTATTTTAAGGGCCTGCACAGTAACCGCCGCAGTAATTGTCAGTTATCACTGTGCGCGGGTCACGTCATGCCTGCCTCCTCGTTTCTCGCATCACAGTGTCACGTCATAGGATTCTCTCCGCTCTGTGGCCCTCCGTGTGGCTCCCCGTTGATTGGTCCGGAATGGTGATACATGGCCACTGCGTGTGGCGGGTCCGCAGGATACGTTCCCACTCACCGCTGGTGGGAGTGGTTAAATAGCGGAGGGGTGCTTCCCTTAGGGTCTTTCTCCTTCCGCGCCCCTCTGCCCGTTGCCCTTTTTCTTCATCTTCCTCGCACCGTGCCGCCGCAAGTGATACCAAATAGCAGCGTCACCGCCGCGCTTCTCCGTCGCACCTCTGCGTCGCCGCCACCGCGACGCAAATCTCTCGCCACGGGTCCTCGTCAATCCCGGCCACTGTCCCCCGCCGCCTCCAACGCCAGCGAGGGCCTCGAGGACCAGATGACGGAAGAAGAATCATCGTTGCTGAGCAGGAGATGGAGGAGGACGCCGCGGCGGCGGACCGCGGCGCGTGGGCTGGGTCATGGGTCTGTCAAGATGATCTTGACTGGCTTTACCGAACCAGGCGCATCCCTGCAGGCGTCACCGCTCGTCTCGCTTCTAACAAACTGGCCCCCTCACCCAATCCGGGTGAGTTCGTCGTCTTTTTGTCCCACTTCCAACGGGGCTTCGGGTTGCCGGTGAGCGATTTTTTCTAGGACTGGCTCAGTACATACCAGCTCCAGCCGCACCATCTTCCAGCCAACGCCATCACTTCTCTCTCTGCCTTTGCTTCTACGATCGAAGGCTATGCCGGACTGTGGCCCACGAAGGAGCTATGGATCCGTTCTTCGGCCTTTGTCGCAATGTCATCCCCAACATCCACGCTGATCCGGAGGACAAACAACTCACTCAATTCGGAGCGGCTTCCATTTCACCCCGGAGGTTTTCTGTTTTCCCCCGGGTCACCGGGTTGGAGTCCTGCAAAGGATGGGCCCGGACCTTCTTCTATGTCCGGAATACGGGCACTGAAGATTTGATCCGGTTGCTCCCCTATACTCCGGGTCCACCTAAGCTGGATTTGTGGGATGAGATCCCCAAGAAGCCCACTTCCCTGGCCAATCAAGTCAACAAGATGTTCGCGGAGCTGAAGAAGCTCGGGCTGCGCAACGAGGATGCCATGATCACTTTCGTGCGCAACCGGATTTCCGCCCTCTAGAAGCGCACCCACAAGGTGTGCCACATGAGCTTCGGCCGCGACCCCAATCGGACCTCCTCCTTCGAGCTGAGCAACACGGAGATCTATTGCCGGGTTAAGGCTCTTTTCACCACCCACAAGGACTTCTCCTCCGAGTGGACTTGGGGAATGGAGCATTACTGCCGCGATAGGCTTCCTCCCGTGGTAAGCTTCATGTTGCGAACTTACTCCGGACCAATTATATGTCAGTTATTGTTGCATTTTGACTCTTTCGTTCATTCCTTTCCTCAGCAATTTCTTCAGCAGACCATCGAGGATGGCACCGATCCGACCCTTAAGTGGGCGCCGGACCGGGAGAACCCGAATGAGGAGGAGCCGGACCAGGAGATGTTCCTCCCAATGACCGACGCCACGAAACGACCCACGGGTAAATCCTCTTCCATTAGAGATTGGCCCGATGATGAAGATGACTCGGATGTCGAGGTGATTGAACCTATTGAGGCTGTCTGCCTTTCTTTTGCTTTTCCGCCATCAGCTCACCCCGGTGGTCATATCCACGAGGATCCTCCCCTCGCTACGGGCGAACCTGTTCCGGTGGCTCTGAAGAAGAAGCGCGGGGCTGCTTCAAGTTCATCCTCTGGACCTTCTCAGCCCGCTAAAAGGCGAAAGAAGTCCAGGGACAAGACTGCCTCCAAGCCAGCAGGCAAGGCCCCAGCACGAAGGGCTCGGAAACCCAAGGAGGCCCAAACCTCGGATGCATAAGTTGTTTTGCCTTCTGTAACTTGCTCTCCCTTGCATCGTTGTGATTTCTCTTCTAACATTGTTCTCTTTTGCAGGGCTCCAGTGGAGGTCCCTCAGAGTGGATCGAGCATCTCTTCACCTCTCTGACCCAGCCCTTCTCCCCGTCGCGATGACGAGTCCCGTCCGCTGAGCCCTATTCTAGAGGGTTCTGCGGCCGCTCCGGGTTCTGCTCCACCTCGACAAGAGGGGGGTAACCTTGGAGCGGGGGAGACCGGCCCGGCCGAGGCGACGACATCCACCACTTCGGCATCACCGCAACCAGCATCCACTAAAGCAACTTCGGCTCCAGCACCAGTACCAACAACCAGACCCGTACCAACAACAACTCCGGCATCAGCACCAACTCCGGCTGCTAAAATATCAGCAGCAGCACCAAGTCCAGCCCCAAGAGCATCAGCGCCTAGCTCCTTTGCCTCGTCCGAGTCTTCTCAACCTCAGCGAGGAACCACTCCGGCCGCTCCTAAGGGAAAAACCGCTGCGCCGGCTTCCTCTTCCTAGCAAGCCAAGGAAAAGAAGGCTCCGGACACTACCAAGCCACCATCCGTCGAAGCCGGGCAGCATACCCTCGTGTCAATGCTTCCCAAGAAAGCACCAGCAGTGAAGGACGCGCCTGCCGAGCCAACTGACACATAGCAAATGGTTCTGCACACCAGCCCAGCCCTTGCCTTGATCGAAAGGAAAGAAGCGCATGCGAAGGGCTTGGTGGCGCCCCATATGCCCAGCGGTGAACGGTACCCTCCGAGCTTAATTGAATTCGTCATGAATTGGAATAAGGCAGAGGTGGTTCAAGACACTGATCTTCCGGAGAAATTCGGCCCTGCCGAGTTTTCCGCTCAGATGAACACAACCGCAAAGGCAATTAACCTTGCTGGGCGAATGATGGAGGTACGTCGCTTCCCCTTTACAAGTTGTAGATAGTAACCATTAGTCCCCGAGCCTCCGGGGGAGTAACTCGTTACTCGACCGGATGCTCTTTAGAAAATTAACGTAGCTCCATGAGAACTTCGAATATGCACACACCTAGAGTCGGGTTAAGTTCCACTTGGCCCGGATTTTATTACACTTCGAATATGCACACACCTAGAGTCGGGTTAAGTTCCACTTGGCCCGGATTTTAGTACACTTCGAATATGCACACACCTAGAGCCGGGTTAAGTTCCACTTGGCCCGGATTTTAGTACACTTCGAATATGCACACACCTAGAGCCGAGTTAAGTTCCACTTGGCCCGGATTTTAGTACACTTCAAATATGCACACACCTAGAGCCGGGTTAAGTTCCACTTGGCCCGGATTTTAGTACACTTTGAATATGCACACACCTAGAGCCAGGTTAAGTTCCACTTGGCCCAGATTTTAGTACACTTCGAATATGCACACACCTAGAGCCGGGTTAAGTTCCACTTGGCCCGGATTTTAGTACACTTCGAATATGCACACACCTAGAGCCGGGTTAAGTTCCACTTGGCCCGGATTTTAGTACACTTCAAATATGCACACACCTAGAGCCGGGTTAAGTTCCACTTGGCCCGAATTTTAGTGCACTTCGAATATGCATCGAGCTAATTTGTGTTTCTGTATCCCTTTCAGGTGACCACCAAATCGCCGGAGTGCGGAATTCCAACGCTTGCTGGATACCCATAAGCTGCTACGCGCCAAGCAGGCCGCACTTATCGCAGAATACGATAAGAGGGGTAAATTTCTTCCTTATCACTTCTCGCTTTTTCTCCATCTTCCTTTGCCGAACTAATCTCATCATTCAGTTTCCGCAGCTGGGGTGGAGGCTGAGAACATTATCATGCGGAAAAATCTGGAGCAGATTAAGGGTAAGTCAGTTCTGTCCGGCGTTGCAGTGCTTTCCACTTCTTTTTCTCCTTGGCTCGGCCAACATTCATACCTCGGCTCTGCCGGGCCAACACACTATTTCAGCATCGCTTGAAGATAGTGTGCCCGTGCCTGATATGATGCTGCATTTTTCTCGAACAAGCAGGTCAGCACCAAGCCGAGCTTAAGAAGAAAGATGACGAGCTCGCCCTCCTCCGGACCAAGGACAATGAGATTTCTAGACTCAAGGCTGAGATGGAGAAGATGAAGGCCCATCACCAATCCGAACTTCAAAAGGCTGGCTAGAATTTCACAGAAGAGCGCGAGCGCCTCAACCTCCAGATCGCCAAGGACCAGGATCTTCTCAAGGAGTCCGGCATCCAGCTTGGGTCGGCGAACGCTGAGCTTGAGCAGCTCTGGAAGAGACGTGATGACTGCACCAAGGAGTTGACCCGGATCCTCAGTCATATATCACGTAAGTTTCTTTCCCTTTTCCGGCCTACTTCTCCGGGTTACTTCATATGTCTTTCCTTGACCTTTCTCCTTTGTCTCGTATCCAGGCAAATTTCCAGAGGGCACTCCTATCGCGAGCACAGCAGTTGCCAACTTCCGCCGACAAAGGGGTACTCCGGTCACTTCTGATAGTGAAGGGATTCCTTACGACCTGGAGGACCTGTTGGTCAGCTTATCATCTCGCGTGGGGCTCATCAACATTTTACGGCAAGGACATCCTCGGCGCTGCAGCTCGCATCTTTAACACTTTCTGACCCGGCGAGGAAGCCCTGGAGACCACCGCACTTCTCATTGAGAAGTTAATGGAAACCGAGACTCAGCTTGACCTCTGGAGAGAGTCCGCTGGACGTGCCGCAGCTGATACCATCCTTCACCACATACTCACGTGGTACGAGAAGATTGATCTCAACCTCCTGACACGTCTGCGCACAGGATCTAGATGGACCAATGACCCGGAGTGGGTAGCTCGGCGCCAGGCTTATGCCTATAGCCTCATTGAATACGCTCCCATTCATGAATGGGCTGAGGGGCCGAGCTTCCTGGAAGCCACTAGAGACGAAGAGGTTGAGCACGGTGAAGATGGCTCGGATGATGAAGGAGAAGATGATGCCTCTGATATTGAGGGCAGCGAGGATGATGCCGAACTTCCTCCTCCTGCTACTCCTTGAGCGAAAACACTTAAAAATTTATCAGATCCCCGGTATGCCGGGTGGAGTTGTATTCCAAACACATGTGATATTTTGCTACTAAGTTCTTATGCCGAATTAACTTGGGCGTAGTCCCCGAGTTTCTTTTTCTTGTTCGTTCAATCTCTTGGCTCGGTTCGTGTCTACCTTGATTCGGTTTTATGACTTATGAATCCGAGCTTCAAAAATTGTCTTAACAATACTGGGAAACTTTTAGACTTAGCACTAAAATAAAACTGCATAATAACTTGAAAATAAATGCAGGGTTAGTTCGAAAAACAAACGTCGGGTCGAATAAATTCTTCTCCTTAGTCATTTTTCATGTGCTACGCAATTCTAAACTTGTTCTCTTGCTTGCCATGAAGCCAATTCTTGTTGGACAGCAGCAAGTCGAAGAGTTGGGTTCTTGGTGCTCGCACACTACTAATCCGAGTTAAGTAGAATAACTTATTCGAGCTGACGCACAAAACACAACAAACATTATTAAGGCAGTCCCCGAGTTACTGCTCGAGGTGCCAACATTTCATTGATAAGCTCATTGCCGACATACATACCGACATATGAGATAACTCGGATACATAGACTTCTTAGCTAAGTGTAGAAAGGATGAAGTAGAGCTATATTCCATGGTCGCTTGGATTCCTCTCCGGACCTGTCCGCCTTGTTCTTTTCCTGTGGCTTTGCATCTATAAGATAGTAAGAATCATTGTGCAATGCTTTGCTCACGATGAACGGCCCTTCCCATGGGGGGATAACTTATGCATGCCCGTAGTACGTTGTACCAACTGGAGCACTAGATCGCCTTCCCGAAAGACCCGGAGGCACACTTTCCGGCTATGATAGCGTCGGAGATTTTGCTGATATATGGCGGATCTAGACAGTGCCAGTTCTCTCGCTTCTTCCAGCAGATCAACATCATTTTGTTGGGCTTCTTGCACTTCGGCTTCTGTGTATTGGGTGACCCTAGGCGAATCATGCTCTATGTCGGCTGGTAATACAGCTTCTGCCCCATATACCAGAAAGAACGACGTATAGCCTGTTGATCGATTCAGAGTTGTTCTTAAACTCTACAGTGCCGCTGGTAGTTCTTCTATCCAGCACCCCGCTGATCTTTGCAGCGGCTCAATGAGCTGGGGTTTTATCCCGGATAATACTAATCCATTGGATCTTTCCACTTGCCCGTTCGATGCAGGGTGGGCTACCGAGGCTACGTCCAGTCGGATCCTCTTATCCCGGCAGAAACGAGCAAATGCTCCTTCCGCAAAATTTGTGCCATTGTCAGTTATGATACCGTGAGGATAACCGTACCTCAAGATGATATCTTTGAGAAATGTGACGGCCGTAGCTCCATCACATTTTCTTATAGGCTTTACCTCAATCCACTTTGTAAACTTCTCCACCATTACCAGAATGTGATTCATATTTCCCCTTGCTGGTTTGAACGGGCCAACCATATCCAAGCACCATACGGCAAATGGCCAAGTGATTGGTATGGTCTTGAGTTCCGACATTGGCATATGTGTCTTGGTAGCGTACCTCTAACAACCATTACATTTTCTCACCAAATCTTCTGCTTGCTCTAAGGCATTTGGCCAGTAGAATCAGTGCCGGAAAGCTTTTGCTACCAAGGCTCGGGATGAGACATGATGCCCGCATTCCCGCTGATGTATATCTCGGATGATTTCAAGCCCTTCTTCCGAGTCAACACATCGCTGGAGAATATTGGTCACACTTCTTTTGTATAGTTCGGAATTGATGATCGTGTAGGCCTTTGCCCTCCTCTGTGTTTGCCTGGACAACACTTCCTCCGTGGGTAATGTTCCATCTTTCAGGAATTGAAATATAGGTAGTGCCCAAGCTAGTATTGTTCACACAGGGAATACATCCTCGTCTATCTCCATGTGATCCACCGGCATAACTTCAACCGGATCACGCTGTGTAGTTCCCGGGTCTTGCGAAGCAGTCCTCGGGTCTGCCGAAGCCGTCCCCGGGTTCAGCGCACCACTTCCTGTGTCAATGTCCATGGGCACAGCTCCAGATTCTGTGTCCTCCGGGACATAGATTGACTCGGATTCTGGGGATGGCCTGATGGATGGTTTCCTGAGGTGCTCTAATGCTACACCCGGTGGAATTACTTGTCGGGTTGACCCAAGCTTCGACAGCATGTCGGCAGCCTCATTTTCCACCCGGGGTACATGGTGAAATTCGCATCCCTCAAAGCAACCAGATATCTTCTGCACCTGAAATCTGTATAGTGCCATGTTCGGATCCAGGGCGTCCCACACTCCCGATACTTGCTGCACCACCAAATCTGAGTCGCCAAAGCATATGATCCGACGTATCCCAATCTCTTTTGCTACCTTGAGCCCATGCACAAGTGCTTCATACTCAGCGACATTGTTTGATGTGATGAAATGGATCTGTAGCACATATTTCAACTAGTCCTTCTTTGGCGATGTGAGTACAACTCCGGCACCTAGCCCGGTTTTGGTTTTTGATCCGTCAAAGTGCATTCGCCAATAGTTCGGATCTGGAAGTGGCGGTTCGTATTGCACCTCGGCCCAATCCACGAAAAAGTCTGCCACAGCTTGAGATTTGATTGCCTCTCTTCTGTCATATTGCGGCACATAAGGAGCTAGCTCAATTGCCCATTTTGCAATTCTGCCACTTGCATCCTTGTTGCTCATTATCTCGGATATGGGGGCCTCACATATGACTCGGATAGGATGCTCCTCAAAGTAATGCTTTAACTTCTTAGCGGCCATGTACACGCCATATGCCACCTTTTGGTAGTGTGGATAGTTCTGCTTTGAGGCTGACAACACCTCGCTCAAGTAATACACTGGCCTTTGCACCGACTTACCTTCCTCGTCGCGCTCCACCACTATCACTACACTTACAACTCGGTTGGTTGCGGCTATATAGAGCAACATTGGCTCCTTCGATAGTGGTGAGGCTAGCACTGGTGCTATGGCTAACATTTTCTTCAGGTGGGTAAAGGCTTCATCGACCTGCGGTGTCCAAACGAACTTATCCGACTTTTTCATGAGTTGGTAAAGAGGCAATGCCTTCTCTCCCAACCAACATACAAACCGACTTAACGAGGCCAGGCAACCTGTGAATTTCTGGACATCGTTAAGACACTTCGGCAGTTCCATTCGTTCGATGGCCCGGATTTTGGTTGGGTTAACCTCGATACCTCGGCTGGAAACAAGAAAACCGAGCAATTTTCCAGCCGGGACACCGAAGGTACATTTTTCCGGGTTAAGTTTCATCCGGAACCTCCTTAGGTTCGCAAACGTTTGCCTGATATCGTCAAGGAGCATTTTGCTTTCCTTGGTCTTGATAACCACATCATCCACGTACACCTGTACATTTTGACCTATTTGGTCGTGCAAACATTTTTGCATACATCTTTGGTAGGTTGCCCCTACATTACGTAATCCAAACGGCATGGTGCGATAGCAATAAGCCCCATACGGGGTAATAAATGCAGTCTTTATTTGATCATCCGGATTCAGAGGTATCTGATGGAAACCAGAATATGCATCAATGAATGACAACAGTTCACACCCAGTAGTTGAGTCTATGACCTGATCTATTCTTGATAGCGGAAATGGATCTTTTGGACACGCCTTGTTCATGTTCGTGTAATCGATACACATGCACCAAACCACTGCCACGTTCGGGCCATCCTTCTTCTTTTCCACCAGCACCGGATTAAATAGCCAATCCGGGTAAAGAACCTCCATGATAAATCCTACAGCTAGCAACCGAGCTATCTCATCCCCAATGACTTTCCTCCTATCTTCGGCGAAGCGGCAGAGAGGTTGCTTCACCGGCTTAGCTCCGGGTCTCACATTCAAAGAGTGCTCGGCCAACTCCCTTGGAACACCTTGCAAGTCCTGTGTGGACCAAGCAAAAATGTCCCGATTCTCATGGAGGAAGCTAACGAGCTCGCTTTCCTATTTATCATTCAACCCGGCACCAATTGTTACGGTGCGCTCTGGGAACATGTCATCAACAGGAACCTTCTTGGTATCTTTCGTGGCCTGGAAAGAGACACTTCCATGCAAGTTATTTAGCGCCGGCATATACTGCTGCGCGGACTGAGCCAATGCCGCCACTTCTTGAATTTTCCTTTTTTCCTGCGCAATCACAAGTGACTCGGCTAAGTTCGAACCGGCCGACGCACACTCCATCGAACGTCGGAAATCCCCTGCAATGGTTATCACCCCGTTTGGTCCGTGCAACTTCATCTTCAAGTAGCTAATATGACAACTTGCCATGAACTTGTTCAGCGCTGGCCTTCCGAGTAACGCATGATACGCGCTCTCTAAGTTCACCACTTCGAACTCTAGATTTTCAGTTCGGAAGTCGTCTCTTGTGCCGAACAACACGTCAACCCGGACTTTGCCTATTGGCTCGCAAGAAATACCGAGCACAATACCATGGAAAGTTGTCCTCGTGGGCTGTAGCATGTTTTCCGAGATGCCCAACTTACGCATGGTGTCCGCATACATGATGTTAATGCTACTGCCATTGTCGATCAACACCTTTGAGAACCTTACATTAATGCTAGGTCCAATGAGTGTCGGATCCAGCACCAGCGCATACGAACCAGGGCTTGGCATGAGCTTGGGATGATCCCTGATGCTCCAGGTGATTTCCTGGTCCGACCAAGGCATGAACCTCGTCACTGCCGGCATCACCACATTCACCTCCATATGCCTACGCTGTAAGCTTTTTCTGCCAGTTTCCTCAGTAGTGAACACACAGTAGCTCTGATGATGCTCCCTGTACTCGTTTCTCCCCTCATTTCCAAGGTATCTCTGATCCGGCTGATGCTGATTTTCTACATGATGGACTGCATCCCTTCTCTCATTGTTATCATACCTCGGCGGAGGGGGAGGCAACATTAGCTGTTGCGTGTTCGCTCCGGAGAGCAGTTGCTGCCGGGGTAACTCCTGCCGAGGCTGATCATTCCGGGGTGCCTGAGCATTCCCCGAACCACCTTGTTCGATCTTGCGTATCCACTCACATTGCCTCGTCGTATGACCCGCTAGGTTGTTCGGATTTGGTGTATGAAACTTACACAGCTGGTCCAACATCGACTCATAAGTATACCTCGGACGGTCTTTCCTTTCTTGCCACTGCTTCTTTTGCTCTGGTGTCCAAGTTTTCTTGCCATCGTTTCTCGGAGTCCATTGCCCTCCAGTTTTTTGGCGTTGGCTGCCCCCTGCTCCGGGCTAATCTTGATTCACAGCTGCAACTTGGTGCGAATCGTATCGATGATCTGGTCTATCATCTCTCCTTTTTCCCCTGTAATCATTCCTCCGGGATGATCCGGCTCCATCCCTCTGATAGTACTCATCGCTTGACTAACGTGAGCCTAGGTTGAGTCGGATCATCCAAAGCATACGAATCTGCAATCCAGATCATTTCTGCCAACGTAGTTGGCATTTTCCTTTGCAACTTCATCCATAGCTCGCTTGCATATCTGCACCCCTATGCAAACCACGCTATGGCCTGTGATTCTATCACGCCCTCACATGAGTTTCTCACGGTACACCACCGGGTTAAGAACTCCCGGCCTGTCTCATTAGGTCTTTGCTTGCACATAGCTAGGGTCTGCGGCCTATTTGGCCTCTGATATGTACTCGAGAAATTGCTGATGAACATTTCCTCAAAGTCTATCCAGCAGTTGAAGCTCTCTAGTGATGGGTTCGTAGCATGGAAAACAAAAAATTTCTACCGCAAGAACGAACAAAACCCAGATCTAATCTAGATAAAAGCCAAGATCTAATCTATTAGACATGAGCAACGAGATAGATGGGAACTAACCCTTATATATCCGAAAGCGTTAACGAGATTAGATCTCGTGGTTGATGTAGTCGATCACTTGCCGATCTCAAGATCGTGTGGACGATCCTTCCGGCGTCGCGTTCCGGCAGCGCTTCCGCAGTCGGTCAAGTGCAGGATCCTTTTGGCGCCGCGTTTCGGCAGCGCTTCTGCAGTCGGTCAAGTGCACGATCCTTTTGGCGTCGCGTTTCGGTAGCGCTTCCGCAGTCGGTCACACGTGCGGAGTCGAAGCAGACCTTCCTCTCCCCGTTCCAGCGAGCAGCGGAGGTAGTAGATCTTCTCCACGGAATCCCAGCAGCACGACGGCGTGGTGGTGGTGGTGGAGTAGAGAATTCTGCAGGGCTTCGCCTATGCCTGTGCAGAAGAAAGGTGGAGGAGAGAGGCGGCAGATATTGGGAGTTGTGGGAGCGGGCTAGGAGGGGGCACCCCTGCCCTTCTATTTAAGGGGGGAGGCGCGCCTAGGGAGGGGGAGTCCTAGTAGGACTCCCCTCCTATGGCCGGCAGTGGGAAGGGGGGAGGAGTCCTCCTCCCCCACGAATCCGTGTCTTGCCCCACTAGGTTTCCTTTGACCCTTTCTTGGTTTTCAAGCAAACTCCAAGAAATCCTCTAGAACCTTCCAGAACATTCCGAAACCTTCTAGAATCTCCATATAAACACTCCGGAACACTTCCTAACTTAGAAAATGATCCCCAATATATGAATCTTATTCTCCGGACCATTCCGGATCTCCTCGTGATGTCTCGAATCCATTCCGAGACTCCGAACAACATTCGGTCTCCAACGCATATTCCATATCTACTTAAAACAGCTTCAAACCTTAAGTGTGTCACCCTACGGTTCGTGAATATGCAAACATGACAGAGACACATCTCCTATCAATAACCATCAGCGGGACCTGGAGATCCATAATGGCTCCCACATACTCAACGATGACTTCGCGATCGATTGAACCACTTACATACGAAACCAATTCCCTTTGTCTCGTGATACTATACTTATCCGAGGTTTGATCGTCGGCATCTCCATACCTAGTTCTACCTCGTTACTGATAAGTACTCTTTACTCGTTCCGTGATATGTCATCCCTTGTGACCTAGTCACATGCTTGCAAGCTAACTAGATGACATTCCACCGAGAGGGCCCAGAGCATATCTATCCGTCATATGGATGGACAAATCCCAATCTTGGTCCATGAGCTTCAACACATACTTTCAGAATACCCAGTGACACCTTTATGACTACCCAGTTACGAAGCGGTGTTTGATGTCATCAAAGTACCCATCCGGTGATGGTGATTAACATAACCTCATGGTCGAAGGATTAGGTTACTATGTATTTTAAAGCTTATAGCAAACGAACTTTAATGACTTGATCTTATGCTATGCTTACTACGGGTGTTTGTCCATCACATCATTCTCCTAATGATATGATCTTGTTATTAATCACTTCCAATGTCCATGATCAGGAAACCATGATCATCAATTAATCAACAAGCTAGTTTAACAAGAAGCTTACTAGGGACTCTTTTATGTTTACAAAACACACAAGTATTAATGTTTCCGGTTAATACAATTATAGCATGGGATGTAAACATTTATCATAAACATAAAGATATAATAATAACCACTTTTATTATTGCCTCTTGGGCATATCTCCAACAGTCTCCCACTTGCACTAGAGTCAATAATCTAGTTAAAAACTTGTGCATTCAACACCTATGGCTTTCTGGTGTTGTATAGACACAATTGCAAGTGGTAAACATAATCTTCGGATCTGACACTTCCAGGTCCGTGTGTATTTGCATGTCCTTGCGTCTCTACACATTACTCATTCTTCAATGAGATGGCATTGTATAAATTTTGGTCCTTTCGTGAGACCTTTAGTTCCTTCGGCTCAAAATATGTTGATATTATTGTCACACAATATATCTTCATAGTATTAGCCCACTTTGAACCACACCTAGTTTGATAACAAACTATTTAACACAAATGCCCTCCTTTGCTGCTACTATAGCAGTTTATATACTTAGCCTTTTGTTGTAGTATCCGTCATAATGTCTCAATTTTGGAACTCATCCAAATCCATCATGGAACATCCTTGAGATAAATTTAATTTGTATCTTGTGACAAAACTAGTATCAATGTAACACTTTACAATGAACTACCTTTAACTATTTGTCACTTATACATGATATATTCTTAGTTCTTCCAAAGCTCATAAGAATATCTTTACTATTGTCCAATGATTATCTTATGAATCATTCTGGTATATGCTCATAACATTTAGAGCATAGGACATATCTGAATGTGTACATCTCAAAGAATGATTGATCAAAATATTCTTGTCATTTCACCAAGTGTCAAAACACTTGAATCTCGTGTCAACACACTTGAATATTGATTCAGTCCTTTCCGTGCGTCAAGAACCTTTCTTGTTGTTTCCATATTGAACTCATTCAACATCTTATCTATGTACATTTGGCAAAACCATATTAGCGCCTCAATATATCCATATAGACATTGATGCCTAATTCTTGGGTTATGCCTAAGTCTTTCATCAAAATGAAAATTCTTAACCTACAGTCAATAAAAGATACATCATTTCTAATCAACAATATGTTCTCTACATAATGTATTAGAAATATGTCTCAGCGCTCCCACTTAATTTCTTGCAAATGCAAGCATCTTCATCATCTTCGATGAATTTAAATTCTTTTAATAGTTTCATCATGGTGAAGATTCCAACTCCGCTATGCTTACCTCAACCATTGAAGTTTTGCATACTCTTTTAGCATCCTTTGACTTAACAAAACCCTTTGGATCGTGTCATGTACACGTCCTAGGTAACCATTCTATTAGAAGAACTTGTTTTGTTTGTTCAACTACCATATACCAAAATATATGTAGTGGTTGCTACATTAATCCGTCCAGACTAAATATCGCTATGAAAGATCAAATCTTATCATAGTCAATTCCTTGAACATTGTCGTAAACTCTTTCCGACATGTTGACTATTTCATAGATTTGAAACATCCATGTCTATTTCTTTATAGATCCAAACACGACCAATAGGCTTCACGCCTTTCCGGAGGGTCTTTTAAGTTCAGAAACTTGATTTCTCGTGTATGGATACTATCACGGATTCCATGACTTCTAGTCATTTTATGGAGTCAGGGCCCATCATCGCTTCTTTGCATGTAGTCGGTTCATCATTGTCAAAACAATAACGACTTGCTTATCAAATCTTACTATTTGATTCTTACCGACCCACACGGTTCTGTAGGAACTCTAATCTCCGAGATCACACCTTTTTTAATCACGAGAGCCATGAGCATTGTGGCTGTCACCGGGACACTTTCCGGCGCTGCGCTACTTAGCACATATAGCTAAGGTTCAACAACCTTATCAAAGTTCTATTGTCCTCCCACTTAACTTTTCACGAAAAATTCCTTCTCAAGAAACTTGACGTTCCAAGTAACAAACTCTTTTGTCCTCAGTGTTATGGAGAAATTCCCAACAAATTCTTTGGGATAACCTACAAAGACGTGCTTATCCGACTTTGGTTGTAAACATTTTACTTATGCATAACATACCAAAATTTAAGAAAAGACAATTCGGGTTTTATCCCAAACCATGACTTATATGGTGTTATTTCAACGGATCACGATGGAGCTCTTTTCAGTGTAAAAGCGGTAGTCACTAAAGCTTTAATCTTTAAAAACATAATGGCAGTTTTATAAATGACACCCTTGATCTTACCATCGCAAACATGGTTTGATTTTATCTCTCGAATATGCCATACTCCTATGGTTTATCGGGAAACACAAATCATAGAACAATTCCTCAAGTCTTAGGTGTTTTTGCTAAACATGTAACTCAAATATCTTTCTTTATGATCGAATTATAAACTCTTTATTTTCTTGTTACAATGATTTTCAACTTCATCTTGAAAGTCTTTGAACAACTTTCAAATGTTTCATACTTCCTCCTTATTAAGTAAATATACAGATATATTCACTCAAATTTTCGGAGAAAACATATGAAGTTGAAATCCATCGCCCACGACTACACATAATGGACTATATACATCAATATGTACAAATTCCAATCAGTTAGTCGTCCGTTCCTCATTTGGCCTACGAACGGAGTTTCAATTATCTCGAGGAAAGTCTCACATGCGTCATTTGATCAAAATCAAAGACTCCAAAATTCCATCAACATGGAGTTTCTTCATGTTTTCTTTCAAATATAATTTAAACAGCGATGTTACTTCATAAGTGATCTTTCAATCATTTGTCTTGCGACATTTTAGCATTAGTTTTATGGTCGTTATTTCTCCTACCAGACTTGTATATTATCCATCTATTATGGAATACGGTAATTATTTGAACAACCTTTTGTCGTCATAATACCTGATCAAAATAACAATTATTGAAACAAATCTTGAAGGCAAGCTTTGATGTTAACGAGCAACACAACAACCCTTTGTTTGTTTTCGATGAACATCATCACATTTTCTCTTGCTAGTTACTTAGGCCATTGCAGTTCATGAATTGTGTTGTCCTGTATGACACTTCATATCAACCAATTTGGTATCCAATACCGGAGAACCACATTGTTTAACAAGCAAGGAATACAACCATAACATGTATATCTTCTATATGCCTAAGTTGGACATCTCCAACCTTTTATTTTCTGCCAAATATTTTATAGATTCTCTTTCAGCAATTCCTTTTCTTTTAAAAGAATCTATCAACATCAATAGTGGTGTCATCAACATGACACATGGTACAAAGCGTATATAGTCAACTACTAATACGTTTGGACTTGCACTTTGAGGTGGATCACCATCATCAAATGTTTGGTGTTCTTTCAAAATCCATTCTTTGGTAATCTTTTAGTGTAGTAAACATTTTACTTACATCTTCTATTCATACTTTCATGATCAAGCTATTATAGCTTATAAAGGTGAATTGCGAGTATAATGTTTCTTTTTCAAAACCTTTTGGAGGATTAGGACGACTAGCGTCTCCAACCTTCACAAATTCTCATCAAATATGAGGACGTATACTCTATCATGTTGTAACCAACACATTGTTTTAGATATCGCAATACCTTTCACATATGATGGTTTCTGAAACATTGCTTTCAGCTCTTAGATAAACTTGATATTAAAAACAATCTTTTGATTATCAAGAATCATGGAGGCAAACATGATACTTCAGATACCAACATTGGAATTCTTACTCTTGATTTAATACTACTTATTAAACTTTATGGAGTAAATAGACTTTGCTGAAAGTTTGCAATAGGACTTATAAACTTTAAATTGACATTCAAAACAATACGATACCAGTTCGTAAAGTAAATATCCAGAATTGCTATAGTTCCACTATCTCAACTATAACTAAGCGTTAGGTGGTGAATGGATGCCAATGACTACAACAAACTATGCAAATTCACTTTGATTGTGTTTATGATAAATTGAGTTTGACTAATCCAAATTACAAATAAACTCCCACTCAAAAACAACATCCCTCGAGTTGTTTTAGTGATTACACGAACCAAATCCACTACACCAAGTCCGATCATCACGTGAGATGATGTAGCTTTAAAGGCGAACAATCAACATGTTCATCATATCATCCATATGACTCATGCTTTACCTTTCGGTATTCCGTGTTCCGAGACCATGTCTGTACATGCTAGGCTCGTCAAGGTTAACCTTAGTTTCCGCATGTGCAAATCTGGCTTGCACCCGTTGTATGCACACGTAGAGTCTATAACACCCGATCATCACGAGATGCTTCGAAACGACGAGTCTTAGCAACGGTGCCAACTAAGGATGAACACTTTATTACTTGATATTTACTGAGAGGGATCATCTTATAATGCTACCATCGCGATCTAAGCAATACAAGATGCATAAAGGATTAACATCACAGGCAATTCATAATAAGTGTGATATGATATGGCCCTTTCTTCTTGCGCCTTTGATCTCCATCTCCAAAGCACGAACATGATCTCCATCATCACCAGCATTGCGTCAAGGTCAGTGGCGCCGCTTCATGGTTGTCCATCATCACTAGCAACTATTACAACTACTTGGAACAAAGCTATTACAAGATGAATAGACACGCAGGTTGCCATATTACAACAAGGATCATTGCATACATCAAATACAATCATAATCACATGATGGCCATATCACATCACAAAACCCCTGCAAAAACAAGTTAGACACCTCTAATTTTCTTTGCATGTTTTACGTGGTTTGGGGCTTTTGCATAAGACCGATCTTACCTACGAACAAGAACCACAACGTTGATACAAGTGTTGTCAGATGCTCATTGTAAATTGAATCTTAACTATGGTGGGAGAGACAGACACCTGCAAAGCCACTTGTGCAAAGCAAGTTGCACGTCAAGCGTGGAGCAAGTCTCATGTGCGATGACATGTAATGTTAGCCCGAGCCGCTTCATCCCACCATGCCGCAAGATGCAAAGTACACGCTAAGACACCGACAACAAAAGCATCAACGCCCACAAAAACATTGTGTTCTACTCGTGCAACAGATCTATGCATAGATACGGCTCTGATACCACTGATGGGTTCGTAGCATGGAAAACAAAAAAATTCTACCGCAAGAACGAACAAAACCCAGATCTAATCTATATAAAAGCCAAGATCTAATCTATTAGACATGAGCAACGAGATAGATGGGAACTAACCCTTGTAGATCCGAAAGCGTTAACGAGATTAGATCTCGTGGTTGATGTAGTCGATCACTTGTCGATCTCAAGATCGTGTGGACGATCCTTTCGGCGTCGCATTCCGGCAGCGCTTCCGCAGTCGGTCAAGTGCACGATCCTTTTGGCGCCGCGTTTCGGCAGCGCTTTCGCAGTCGGTCACACGTGTGGAGTCGAAGCAGACCTTCCTCTCCCCATTCCAGCAAGCAGCGGAGGTAGTAGATCTTCTCCACGGAATCCCAGCAGCACGACGGCGTGGTGGTGGTGGTGGAGTAGAGAATTCTGCAGGGCTTCGCCTATGCCTGTGCAGAAGAAAGGTGGAGGAGAGAGGCGGCAGAGATTGGGAGTTATGGGAGCGGGCTAGGAGGGGGCGCCCCTGCCCTTCTATTTAAGGGGGGGGGAGGCGCGCCTGGGGAGGGGGAGTCCTAGTAGGACTCCCCTCCTATGGCCGGAGGTGGGAAGGGTGGAGGAGTCCTCCTCCCCCACGAATCCGTGTCTTGCCCCACTAGGTTTCCTTTGACCCTTTCTTGGTTTTCAAGCAAACTCCAAGAAATCCTCTAGAACCTTCCAGAACATTCCGAAACCTTCTAGAATCTCCATATAAACACTCCGAAACATTTCCTAACTTAGAAAATGATCCCCAATATATGAATCTTATTCTCCGGACCATTCCGGATCTCCTCATGATGTCCTGGATCCATTCCGAGACTCCGAACAACATTCGGTCTCCAACGCATATTCCATATCTACTTAAAACAGCTTCGAACCTTAAGTGTGTCACCCTACGGTTCGTGAATGTGCAGACATGACAGAGACACATCTCCTATCAATAACCATCAGCGGGACCTAGAGATCCATAATGGCTTCCACATACTCAACTATGACTTCGCGATCGATTGAACCACTTACATACGAAACCAATTCCCTTTGTCTGGCGATACTATACTTATCCGAGGTTTGGTCGTCGGCATCTCCATACCTAGTTCTACCTCGTTACTGATAAGTACTCTTTACTCGTTCCGTGATATGTCATCCCTTGTGACCCAGTCACATGCTTGCAAGCTAACTAGATGACATTCCACCGAGAGGGCCCAGAGCATATCTATCCGTCATATGGATGGACAAATCCCAATCTTGGTTCATGCACTTCAACACATACTTTCAGAATACCCAATGACACTTTTATAACCACCCAGTTACGAAGCGGCGTTTGATGTCATCAAAGTATCCATCCGGTGATGGTGATTAACATAACCTCATGGTCGAAGGATTAGGTTACTATGCATTTAAAAGCTTACAGCAATACGAACTTAATGACTTGATCTTATGCTACGCTTACTATGGGTGTGTGTCCATCACATCATTCTCCTAATGATGTAACCTTGTTATTAATCACATCCTAATGTCCATGATCAGGAAACCATGATCATCAATCAGTCAACAAGCTAGTTCAATAAGAGGCTTACTAGGGACTCTTTTATGTTTACAAAACACACAAGTATTAATGTTTTCGGTTAATACAATTATAGCATGGGATGTAAACATTTATCATAAACATAAAGATATAATAATAACCACTTTTATTATTGCCTCTTGGGCATATCTCCAACACCTGGTGGCAAATTGTTTAGCCATAATCTTGCCGGGCCTTCCAACATCTGGGGTACGTATCGTACTTCCCATCTCAAGTTGCCAGTGGCAATTTTCACAGCTGTAGCATAGTTTATCAGCCAATCCTCCGGCTTGGTACTGCCGTCATACGTCTTCGTGCCCCTGGGTAACTGGAAGTTGGGTATCGGTGGCTCTTTCATGATCTGGGGTCCAAAACATGCAGGACCCGGTGGACCTTGACATTCGATCTGTTCCGACCTATACAGTCAATCTAGTTTCAACCTGGCATCATCCGTCATCAAATCCCTGCTTCCCAATCTCGACCCTATCACATGATAGTCCGGTCTTGGGTACCGCGTTTTCCATCTCCGAATCACCGTCGTTGTACCGGTTTTGCTCTTGTGTCGCACCTTTCTGTTGCATACCTCGGCCGACACTTTGCTCTTGCCTTGGTATATTCTGCTGCTACGGTTGTCCTTCTCCAGCCGAGTTTCGCTGTCCGGCATTGCCGTTGACAATGTTCCCTTGACCGGGATTGCCTTGGTCGCGGTTACCTCGGCCAGCTTCACCTCGGCTCACACTCCGTCGATCATCATTTTTCTGCGCTTCTTTTCCTTTCCCTGCCCGTGTTGGGTCATACGGGACGATCTGTCTGTTCCGTCTGGGCGAGGTTACTACCTCCTCTCTCCTTGGACCACCATGAGGGGACGATGCGGCTCCAGCGGATTTCTCCGGGTTACCCATCGCCGAATGGACGATCTTGGAGGCTCCAGCTCTCTCCGGGTTTGCTCCGAGTAGTTCCTCGTTTTGCCTATTTGCAATCTGAACCAGCTCGTTAACCCTATCTTGTTGTCTTTGCCGGGCTTCACCCGTCAGACCCTCTAACTCGGACGCAGCTGCATCCGCTGCTCTGAGGTTCTTGGCCGGGGTACTATACCTCGGCAGCCCCATGGACTAGCAGTTTTCTGATTGCTCAACTCCATTATCACCTTCTCTGTTCATCTCACTCATGAGATTTCTCCCTTTTACCTTTACCGCCTCAACTTTGTTTGCTTTCGCGTACTCACGCAGCGTCATATTCAATGACTGCTGAGCCGTGGCTATTTTCTTTGCACCCTCTAGTATTTTTTGCCTAGTTTCTTCCAGCTCGGCCTACGCTCGAGCCGGATCTACCGCTGCTACTACAGGGTTTTCCAAGCTGTCCATTGCCTCTCTCAACACATTTTTCGGCCTCTCTAGCGGAGGACCCCTAGCTTTCCTGGGTGCCTTAGGCGTTACCTCCGGATTTGGCGCTGGATCCTTGCTTGCGCCCGCACCAGGCGCAGTCACCATCACTTCTGCGCGGTCCGGGGAGCGAGCGATACGCGCCCCATGAGCCACAGTGAGGGGTGGTTCCCCTGCTTCGACGACGTGGCGCAGATGTACGTAGGACACGTCCACCGCAACATAGACCTTGTGCGCGCCGAGCTTGACGAAGAGGCCGTTGCGCGGAAGAGGGCGCGTGCCGAAGCAGCCTGCGTTGTCGCTGACGAAATCCAGTGCTCCAAAGCGTTGAACGAGCCTAGAGACGATGCGTTCGCCGGTGGCGATGAGGTTTCCCGTCCGGATCTTGACCCCTGCTAGCGCCGCTAGCCCCACGGTGGGTGCCAACTGTCGTGGTGGTGTCACGGCAGATGCCATGGATAGGCTAAAGGTGGGGACTAATACACGCTAGGGGAATCCAGGGAGGGATAGTGGAGTGATTCTCCACACAGAATTTTGTATTGATTTCCTTCCAAGATTACAAGTGCTCCTAGAGCTGTATTGGCGAGAGGAGGAAGAAGGAGCTCTCTTACTCTCACCCACAGATCACACCTGAAACCCTAGCCAAAACAGAATAGTAGAAAGACCAACCCCTTCTACAGAAGCCCCAGCCCCCCTTTTATAGAGGAGGCTCGGTTTCTGCCTAGGGCATACATGGAGGCATATTCCTAAGAATATGCCTCCTCCCAAAGTGGTAAGCCGATCGGGGTGCTTTTTCCCCCGCGTCACACTTGCTTTTGCTACGTGAGCCTCTGCGGCGCCCGCGTCAGCCAACATGGGCGTCGTCACCCCTGTCGGCCATGACCCGGTGGTCCTGCTCTTGTCTGCTTCGCTCATGCAGTGCGTACTGGGCCCTCTTTTTGACCAGCAAGATTCCTTCCTTCTCCTAGAAGCCAAACATGACCCGGATCATAGCTGATCCGGGCACCCCTGTTCCTGCATACAAGTAAACATATACTTCCGACTTACTGCTTAAGTCGGTTGAGACTTAGTTAGGCGAACACCCCCTGGTCTAGGTCACTCCGTGATTCGGCCGGCCTTGAGGTGATCCGGCCAACATCTGCTTTGGCCTTGCCGAACCTCGGCTAACTCGGCCTTTATACCCCGACGTGACCCTACCCGGGGGTATCCCCCCAACACTCCTCCTTCTGGTGTTTTGTGCTCCTACTTTGTGTCCCATTTGTTGTTCCTCCAGATGACGTTGATGCGCCAACTGCAAATGCATTTCTTTTTCCTCTGCCAACTCCTCTTCCACTTCCTCTTGGAGTGGAAGATACACTGCCTCTTCCTCTAGTTGCCCTCCCTCCTCCTCTCTACAAATTGCCCCTTGTGCTGGCTGTAGTTACTCTACTACCTGTCTGTGGTATAGAGTCTCTAGCATCAACAACAAATGCATTTTTAGGCAGAGGATCTTCTAATCTTCTAACTAGAGCATGAGCTCTCTCCTCTAACAGAATATACAAGAACATGTGGTTGTATTAATATAAGGAATGAAATATAAATAACTAGAATGTACTGTAATTAGAAGGAATAACATATAAATCATAGAAATACCTCTTGTCCCATCATGTACACCAAGCTGTCATGTTGAACAAGTGGATCCATTTATGGGAAAGGATTTTGTTCAACTATGTGCTGGAGAATGGTAGTATCCTCATCTAATGCTGGTTCTTACTCTGCCTATTGCCTCAAAATGTAATTAGCATGACCCTTCTTGTTATGATCTACTTTACCACAAATGGAACAGTGCATAGTGAGTCCATGCCTGCTAAGACTAGGTGCACCATGTTTTATCTTTTCTTCAGGAGCCTTTTTTATGTTCTTCTTGGGCATGTCCATCACTTTAGTGTACATGAAGGAAATATGCCCTGAGAGGCAATAATAAAGTTGTTATTATGTATTCCTTATATATATGATAGATGTTTATTTTACATGCTAGAATTGTATTGATCGGAAACATCAATACATGCGTGTTTAATAAACAAAAAGGGTTCCTAGTTATGCCTCTCTTATAGACTAGCTTGTTGATTAACAAGATGATCAAGGTTTCCTGATCAAGGACATTGGATGTTGTTAATAACAAGGTCACACCATTGGTGGAATGATGTGATGAACATTCATCCGAAGTATAGCATTATGATCAAGTCATTATGTTTATATTGCTATAACATCATACAAAGTAATCTTTATACTTAGACCATGAGATCATGTTAATTACTAACACCTAAAGAGTATCTTGATAACATTAAACATCACACCGTAATAGGGTGACTATAAAGATGGGTTCAGAACTACGAAGGTGTTATGTTGAGGCTCATGGATCAAGAGTGGAATTTGTCAATCCCGATGACGGATAGATATATGATACATTGCAAATGTATCTATAATTTTTGATGCTCCATGCTTGGTTGTATCCACTTTCTTGTGTTTTGTCCACACTTTGGAGTACTTTTCATATGATTTCTTGGACTAACCTATTAACAAGAGCCACAGTGCCAGCTGCCTGTTTTCTGCTGTTTTTGGTTCCAGGAAAGTCAAAAAAAGAATATTCTCGGAATTGGACGGGACAAAAGCCAAAGTGCCTATTTTTCCAGAAGACTCACGGAGCCAGAATACGAGACGGAGGAGGCCCAAGGGCTGGCCACACCACCCCCAGGCGCGGGATGGGCCTGGCCGTGCCAGGGCATGGTGTGGTGGCCCCAGGCACCCCCTCGGTCTCCCTCTTCGCCTATAAGAAGCCTTCTGACCTAAAAACTTTAGGGGGTTCAACGTTTTTCCACGAAAAGTTCCGTTGCGCCGCCACCACCGAAGGGGAGATTCGGGGAACAGAAAGTCTCTATTCCGGCACCCTGCCGGGACGGGGAAGTACCCCCGGAGCCATCTCCATCGATCTCCACCATCATATCCATCAACCATCCATGTTTTCCCCATCTATGAGAGAGTAATCCCCCGCTGTAGGCTATGGGGATGGTAGGGATTGGATGAGATCATTCATGTAATGGCATCAGATTGTTAGGGCATGGTGCCTAGTATCTTTTATTACTGCTTTATGACTTTGTTGCAACTTGTTGTGCTTAATGCTTGTCACTAGGGCCCGAGTGCCATGATTTCAGATCTGAACATGTTATTGATTCATTATGATAGTATTGTTCTTGGTCTTATCTGCAAGTTGTATACACACGTTGTTGTCCGGAACCTATGGCCCCGAAGTGACAGAAATCGGGATAACCGGAAGGGAAAGGCTTTGATGTGAGGATCACATGTGTTCACGGAGTGTTAATGCTTTGCTCCGGTGCTCTATTAAAAGGAGCACCTTAATTGCCAGTAGTTCCCTAGAGGCTCCACTGCAAACGGGCTGGCAGGACAAAAGATGTTGTGCAAGTTCTCATTGCGAGCACGTATGACTATATATGGAACACATGCCTAGGATTGTCTAGTACTTGGGTGCTTTATCTTATTCATCTGCAATTGCCCTATGTTCTGATTGCTATGTGAATTGTCTTGTCCATGCAACGCCCGTCCATCCATCCCTATGCCTACCGCACTTGAATCCCACTGTTTACTGCTTTTGTTACTACTGCCTTTGCTTTACTACTGCTGTTACTTTCCTATTCCTACTACAAAACTGTTGCTACTGATAAACTGCTGTGAGCAAGATTGTTTCCAGGTGCATCTGAATTGACAACTCAGTTGTTAAGGCTGATAAATATTCTTTGGCTCCCCTGTGTCGAATCAATAAATTGGGTTTCACTTCCATCGAAAATACTGCGATACACCCCCTATACTTGTGGGTCATCAAGACTATTTTCGGGCGCCGTTGCCGGGGAGCATAGCTTTATTTATCAAGTCCACTTGAAATCTCTATTGTTCAAGCTAAGTTTATCTTTCTCCTTGTTTGCTTGTTTCTTTATCAAAAAAATACAAAAAAATTAGTTCCTACTTTAGTTGTTATTTTCGTTGGTCTGTTATTGTCTTGCTTTATCATGCTTGTTATCAATGGTTGGTTTCTTTGAAACTGAAGCTTATTGGCAAGGTGGGTTCACAGAAGATCAAAAATATTAACATAAGGAACACCGCTTGTCACAAAAAGGGAAACACTTATGGGAACAAATTGATAGATTGTATACCATTCCTAGGAACGTGTGCTCTACTTATAATGTTACTTATTGCTGTGATGAGTCTTGTTGCAGAAAGAGGTATAAACACCTCCCTTTTCAATGTGAGTATAGTGATAATGATACCATATCTTCCTATGTTAAAGGAATTTATGACTTTTATGATGCGGAATAAATTTAAGAATTTATTGCTTGGAAGGGTGCTTTTGAACTTGCTAGTTTTCTTGAAAATATTGATGATTCACCTTACAAATATGAGGTGTATGGTATACATAAATTTTGCTTTGATAATTACAAGGATGAAAATTGCTATATTCTTGAATATTTTAATAGATGCTTTCCACAAATGGAAGAGACTAATGCCCTGTAGGATCCTATGGAAGAAGAAATTGATGAACCTGAAATCTCATTAGATGAAAAAGAGGAGGAGAGTGATGAATAAAAGGGGGAAGAATGGATTAGCTACCGATGCCTACCTTCTAATGAGAGTAACTCTTTGTCCCTTACATTATTTGATTGTCCCCCTTGCTTACTAAAGGAGAATGATTGTTATGTTCCTGAGGTTTCTCTTGATAATGTTTATGATGAAGCTGTAGTGCTTGTAGATCATGAAAAGCATGCTTTATGTGATAGTTATATTGTTGAGTTTATTCATGAGGCTACTGAAAATTATTATGAGAGAGGAAAATATGGTTATAGAAGTTTTCATGGTATTGAAACACCTCTCTATGTGCTGAAAGTTTTGAAGTTCCTCTTGTTTTATCTTCCTATGCCTGTCACTTTGTTCTTTGAAAATTTATTTGCATACACGATTCCTATGCATAGGAAGTGGGTTAGACTTAAATGTGTTTTGGATTTGCTCCTTGATGCTCTCTTTTACTTCAACTCATATTTCTTATGAGAGCATCCTCTCAAACTTTTATGCCTGAAGATGATAATATGTCTATTATTCTTGGGAGAACTTTTCTTAAATACTGCAGGAGCTGATATTAATTGTAATCAAGGGAAGGTGACCTTCAATGAACACATTGTCTATTTCCTCAAGAAGATTGAAAGGACTTATGGTTTGAATTCAATTGAACATGTTGAGGGCATTCAAGTTAGAGATATATATTGTCCCATACGGAGAGAAAAATTTGAAACTATTATGATTGGGACCATTGCTATCAAGGTTGAGGTAACATAATCATTAGTGGGATACAAAGTTTTGTCTCATATGGAATTGTTTTGGTAACAATACCTGATCAACCTTGTTAACAAAAGGATTTCATTGAACAAAACAATGTTTTCACCATGATTATCTCCGCTTACTTCTGTTCTATCCATTTTAGTTTTTGCTTCTTATGCCTAACTTAAAGGCGTTAAAGAAAAGTACTTGTTGGGAGATAACCCAAGAGTTTTAGTTGAGTCTTGGAAGTTATTACCTCTGTAATAACCTCTCCTTATCCTTTTTATTTGCTTTTTGTGCCAAGAGTAATCTCTAATGAGAGAGAAGTAATGATTGGGAAAGTTGCTGTCCCGAAACAGATTTCTGTGCTTCACCGTAAAAATTCCTAAGAATGCTCTGTACGTCGGATTGAGCTGTAATTTTTGTGATTCTACCCCAGGTTGTTATCTAACTTTCGTTAGGTCAACACTTTTTGATTTGATCAACAGAAGGTCTTCGAAAAAATTCGTCTTTACCTGCTGGTCTGTTTTGACAGATTTCTGCCATTTTCTGCATTTGCTTCTTGTTAGTTCCTTCTTGAGTTACAGTAGCTAGTGTTCTAAAGTTTATTTGGTATTAGAACTGAACCTTAAGACTTATTTATCTTGAGTGCACTAATGTTGCTAATGAGATTGTGTGAAGTTTTGTATGAAGGAACATTTTCAGGTGTATGGAAGGAATGAGTAATGAGATGAAGGATGGACTAAAGCTCAAGCTTGGGGATGCCACGTGTGTCACCCCAAGAAATAACCAAGAAGTACAAGCGTCAAAGCTTGGGGATGCCCAAGGCATCCCCTTCTTCATCAATAAAAATCTCAGGTTTCTTCCAACCACTTCATTTTTTTTATTGTTTCATGCACAGTTGTGTTGTTCTTGGAGTGTCTTCTTTTTCGTTTTTCGTTTTGGTGTTAGTTTGCATGGTTTGCTGAATAAATTGGTTGGACCCCCTCTTTCATGCATTGGTGTTCAAATAGTCTGGTTTGGATTGGAAAAGAGTAGGAAAGCTCATGCTTAAGTGGTAAAGAGAGCTTGTTTTTGACTGGGGCCTATGCTTTGTCATGCCATGCTTGATATTGTTTTAGCTTTATGCTTAGTATTCTTTGTTGTAGCATGACTTGTTATAAACAATTGAGAATACTTAATGTGCCTTGGATGAATCATGCGTTGTTTTAGCATATTAAAGCATAGTATAGTGGTATTCTCCTTTGATGCTTTATTTGGGTTGACTTGGCACATGCTCACACCATGTTATGACTATCTCAAGTCACCATAAGCCTTTATGATCCTTTAGTTTTCAACTTGTAGTATCACTGTATGCTTTGATCAATGATGTTTTGTCGCACTGCATGATTATGGCCATTATTGCTCTCTCGTTTGTCGCTCCCTTACTATTTCTATCCTTCACTTCCACTGAGTATGTTTTACTCAAGTTCCCAACTCCCTAAACCAAACATTTCCAAAGTTTCCACCATACCTACCTATTAGCATCATTTGCTACTTCCGTGCATATTCAATATGCCTTGTTTTCTTCCGAATAAAATGTTTGCTTGTTATGAGAAAGTTAGTTAGTAAAGCTCTCACGAACTTGATGGCACACTTTATTTTCTTGCACTTAATAAACCTGAACCATTGCGTCCTTCTTTGTTGTGCATATGCTTGCGCTTTATAAGTTGAAGTTAGCACTGGTACTTTGTATCATGGGGAATGCTTTCAACATTGCACTGGTACTTTGTACCTCGTTGATATCATGTTCTTTTGCTTATGGATCCCGGCGGTGTGAAATAAAAGTGGAACTTGTAAGATCATGGAGTTTGTATGTATGTTAGAGAAACGCCTGGGCCGCTAGCCTAAGCCATGCCTAATCATGGTGGAAACTTGCAGCACAACCATGATGAGCATTCTATGAAGCATCCTCAATAAAAATCTATGCACATAGTAAATAAAAAGATCACTGAGATGCTCAATGTCTGGTTGCCTTGTCATTTTGATTATGGGATAGCTCCTGTATCATGTGCAAGGGGTACCCCGTTGGCGGTTCTCTAGGATACGTATATACTTACAATGACAAGAGCTTACTCATGACTGAAGTTGAGTAGCATGAGGATTGGTCTTCATAAGTAAGGGGCATGAGACTTCGATTTATAACTTGTCAGGCATATCCTCTTAGTTGTGTCACTTTCACCTTAATCACATTAAAGATGCTTATGATAGGGGCAATGAGAGCTCAAAGCTAATGAGTACCATACTTTCAGGATTTGGAAGCCTTTCAAACTTTTCAAAACCTATTCATTTCCTTATTGAGTCTCCACACATTCTATGAGCACTTTCTTGAGAGCGTAGTGGCCATTCTTAGTTCTATGTGCATTGTCCCAAGATTTGTTGATTGATGCATACCTTGATATTGCTTGTTTTAAACTATTTGTATCTAGTCACTCTTGTAAACTTTGAAGGTGTCCTATGCATTTATGTTTGCTACTCTATGAGGGACAAGATGATCACCACTATGCTATGTTTTCTTTATGTGAAACAAACAAACGTCTTGCAAAGCATTTTTATTCATGAATCTTTTGCTTGTGCCTTTTCATATTGCATCATAGTTTCTTTGTCTTATTGCTAGAACTTTGTCTTTCATGTTATGATTGAAGTACTATGATCCCAGCTTTGAGTGTTTTACAAATACTTTGATCAAGTCTTTGATGGTGCATGTCACCTCAAAAATTATTCTTTGTTTTTCTCACTTACCTACTCGAGGACGAGCAGGAGTTAAGCTTGGGGATGTTGATACATTGCAAATGTATCTATAATTTTTTATGCTCCATGCTTGGTTTTATCCACTTTCTTGTGTTTTGTCCACACTTTGGAGTACTTTTCATATGATTTCTTGGACTAACCTATTAACAAGAGCCACAATGCCAGCTGCCTGTTTTCTGCTATTTTTGGTTTCAGGAAAGTCAGAAAATGAATATTTTCGGAATTGGACGGGACAAAAGCCAAAGTGCCTATTTTTCCAGAAGACTCACAGAGCCAGAATACGAGACGGAGGAGGGCCAAGGGCTGGCCACACCACCCCTAGGCGCGGGCTGGGCCTGGCAGCGTTAGGGCATCGTGTGGTGGCCCCATGCACCCCCTCGGTCTCCCTCTTCGCCTATAAGAAGCCTTCTGACCTAAAAACTTTAGGGGGTTCGACGTTTTTCCACGAAAAGTCCCGCTGCGCCGCCACCCGCCGAAGGGGAGATTCGAGGGACAGAAAGTCTCTGTTCCGGCACCTTGTCGGGATGGGGAAGTGCCCCCGGAGCCATCTCCATCGATCTCCACCATCATCTCCATTGACCATCCATGTTTCCCCCATCTATGAGTGAGTAATCCCCCGCTGTAGGCTATGGGGATGGTAGGGATTGGATGAGATCGTTCATGTAATGGCATCAGATTGTTAGGGCATGGTGCCTAGTATCTTTTATTAGTGCTTTATGACTTTGTTGCGACTTGTTGTGCTTAATGCTTGTCACTAGGGCCCGAGTGCCATGATTTCAGATCTGAACATGTTATTGATTCATTATGATAGTATTGTTCTTGGTCTTATCTGCAAGTTGTATACACACGTTGTTGTCCAGAACCTATGGCCCCGAAGGGATTGAAATCGGGATAACCGAAAGGGAAAGGCTTTGATGTGAGGATCACATGTGTTCACGGAGTGTTAATTCTTTGCTCCGGTGCTCTATTAAAAGGAGCACCTTAATTGCCAGTAGTTCCCTAGAAGCCCCGCTGCAAACGGGCTAGCAGGACAAAAGATGTTGTGCAAGTTCTCATTGCGAGCACGTATGACTATATATGGAACACATGCCTAGGATTGTCTAGTACTTGGGTGCTTTATCTTATTTATCTGCAACTGCCCTATGTTCTGATTGCTATGTGAATTGTCTTGTCCATGCAACGCCCGTCCATCCATCCCTATGCCTACCGCATTCGAATCCCACTGTTTACTGCTTTTGTTACTACTGCCTTTGCTTTACTACTGGTGTTACTTTGCTATTCCTACTAAAAAACTGTTGCTACTGATAAACTGAAGTGAGCAAGATTGTTTCCAGGTGCAGCTGAATTGACAACTCAGCTGTTAAGGCTGATAAATATTCTTTGGCTCCCCTTGTGTCGAATCAATAAATTAGGTTTCACTTCCCTCAAAAATACTGAGATACACCCCCTATACTTGTGGGTCATCAATATACTCTGGGCCCTCTCGGTGATATCACATTGAGATAGCTTGCAAGCAAGTGATGTGATCACTAGAATCTTATATCACGGGAACGAGAAAAGAGTGCACCTCGGTAACGAGATCAAACTAGGTATTTGGATGCCGATGATCGAATCTCGGACATGTAATATATCGCGAGACAAAGAGATTTAGTTACAAGCGTTAAAGGTTCTCACGATCACAGAAGTCATCGTTGAATATGCAGGAGTCAGTATGGATCTCCAGGTCCCGCTTCTGACTATTGATCTGAGAGGAGTTTCAATCATGTCTGCATTATTCGCGAACCGTAGGGTGACACACTTAAGAGTTACCGCACACCATTTTGGAGCACATATGTTTCAGACGAAAGAATTAGAAAGCGCAGGAATTGTTTCGATAGAAACCGGAAATTATTTCGGTTGAAATTGCATAAAGTGGTTCTGCATGTGATATTGGAATATTGCAAGGGGCTATATGTGAATGTTTCTTAATTAAAGTAATTAACAAAATTCTGAATAAATTTAATAAAAGAGTTTTATTAAATGAGAGACCATTAAACTTGGAGAATTTTAATGCATTTAAAGTGGAGACTTTAAAAGGGAATGTGAAGAGGCATTTTAATGTGGAGGGGTTACCACCACATGAATGGGGGAGGTGAGGGGTCACCCCCATGCGCCGGCCATGGAGAGGAGGGGCACCCCCTCCTCCTATAAAAGGCCACCCACTCCCTCCTTCATCCACACACCTCCTTGTGAAGGATCTCTCTCCCCCTCTAGAATTATTCCCCCATGGTCTCGGATTAGCGAGATACATGTTCCCAGTGGCATTTCGTCTGGAAGGAGTTGCTGCTTCCGCTGGATCGCTGGAGCGAGGAGGTGGAGGTTGTCTGGTGGCTTGAACGTGTGTGCGAGTATGGATGCGTTGCGGAGTTGTGGCGCTCGGACTTCCACTCGATCTTGAGATCGGCAAGTGTATGACTACATCAACCACGAGTTCCTACTCGTTAACAAAACTCGTTGTCTTCGAGGTTAAGTTCTTGTTGGATTTATGTCCACCCGTTGCTTTGTACCTAGTAGATAGATCTTGGCGTGTAGTTCTCATTGTAGGAATTTTTTTGTTTTCTATGCTGTGGACCCAACAGTGGTATCAGAGCCTGATCTATGCGTAGGTGCTTTGCACGGGTAGTACACATATGTTTATATGTGGGCGATGATGATCATGTTATTGCATCTTCTATGTATTTTGGATATTGGTGGCATAGTGGGATGAAGCGGTCCGGACCAACCTTACATGTCATCGTACATGAGACCGGTTCCACGACTGACATGCACCTTGTTTTGCATAAGTGGCTGGCGGGTGTATGTCTCTCCTACTATAGTCAATATCTGATTTACAACGAGTTGCTAATAACTTAGTTATCCTCGTTGTGGTTCATGTTCGTAGGTGAGAACGGTTCTATCTCCGAAAGCCCTAAGCCACATAAAACTTGCAATTGATAAATTAGAGGCGTCTAGTTTAGATCGTTGCTGGGCTAGTGTATTGATATGGTATTGTTGTAAGTAGATGTATGATAGATACTCTTACAACACACTCAACGTGTAAGTTCCATAGACCTTGGCCTTACACACAAAGGAATGATAGAGATCATACCACGATGCAAGTGATAGAGATCAAATGCATGGACAATATCATCTCACTTTACACATTAGATGTTAGCATCTTATGCTGCTAGTTTGGCGCTTTCTGTAGCATTGTAAGATGATCCCTCATTTAGATATCAAGATAAAAATGTGTTCTTCCTTAAGTATGCACCGTTATGTGGATCGTGTTTCGAGACATCACGTGATGATCGGGTGTCAGGGGGATGATCCCCAGGTACCCGAACCGAATAAGAAACAAGACAGTTGGATCGTGTCCGGCTGACCAGATGCAGCCGGACAGGGCAAGACAGGCCGGCTATCCCCTGGTAGCCAGATCAGCAGGAGGTATCCGGATACGGCGACGTAGCCGGACTCAATCAATGGGACTGGGCGACGTGGGTATTAGTGCACGGTACGCCCTGTACGGTGACAAGACTGGCAACTACCCGGCCATACCGAAGACTTTGCGTGGGTGACGCAGGAACAGTGGCCGGTGCTGACGACAGGCTCGCACGGCGTCCACTGTGCCTACGACAGCCATACCGCTCGTACTCCGATAGGACAAGCCATACTGGACACTGTAGATGACTAGTCGGCTGAGACCCGCTTGTGGGGCCCGCCAGTCGGACTGGCCAGTGAGACCTTTGCCTCTCTGCTTATATAAGGAGAGGCAAGGCCTCAGTAGAAAGGGTTGGTCTTACAGCATTTAAGGCAGTAGCTAGCGTATACGGCTCGAGGAGCACTTGTAGTTCTGGTATTCCACATAGTCAGATCCGGCAGGAGTACGGGCTTTACCTCATCACGAGGGCCCCGAGCCTGGGTACTTCTCACGTCCCGCTATGCTCGCTTGTATCCAATCCCGCCTGCGGACGCTGTCGATAGCTTCCCTGCTAGTCCCCACACCTCTATCTAACCTCCTCAGGTACTGCCGTTCCCAACACAACAACAGTTGGCGCCCACCGTGGGGCAAGATGGCTTCGACCAGAGTCACGTTCCGCACGGGACCCCGCACTTTAGCCGGTGAGCGCGTGGCCTCCGGCCTGGTTCTCACGCTCGGCAAATTCAAGTGCGTCATCGACAACGCTTCCTGCTTTGTCAGAACCTCCTTCCCGGCGAACGACACCGTTCTGCTATTCGGCGACCTCCCCGTTTATATCGCCACCGTCCCGGAGCGTTTCCCTAGGGAAATCGTCTCTGTCGTGGAGCTGCCGTGCTCAGACGGCAGCGCCTCCGCCGCACCTCACGGCACAGAGGTCATGATGGCCGGTTCTAGCTCCCATCCTCGCCAGCCGCGGGAGCGAGGCACGGACGAGGTAGGAACTTCCGCTCCCCCGCAGCCCCAGAACCCGGTGGAGGATGCCATTGATCGGCTCCTGACGCCGGTTAACCTCGGGGACAACCCGGAGGAGGCGGAGGTCAACTTCAGCATGGAGAGACAGATCCTCCTCCATGAGGCCATGGAGCTAGCTGCACCCCGTAAGCAGCTTGAGATCACCCGACGCGAGTATAACCGCGCGCACGGCCTCACTCCGGCTACCGTGGAGCCGAGCCGGCGCGGCCAGGTACGGCGTCGAGGCGGCGAGCTTGGCAGTAGGTTGGAAAAGGACGGGGAACCGGATCCCGTGCCCGCCCTCGCACGGCCCACCTACAGGACGCCCATCAAGAACTTGCACGTGGCGCGAGCCGCGGTAGAGGAACTGCCTAGCCTAGAGGGCGAGGAGCGAGCCCGCCAGCAAGCTCGCATGCAGGAGCTCCTCCGCGTCGTGGACGAGTAGGCTGGCGCCAACCGGCAGGTGCAGGAAGACCTTAGATACTCCAGGAGGAGCGAGCTACCGGCCAACAGCAGGGGAGCGCAGCGTGACACCCAGCAGGCGTCCTCCCCTCAGACGCCCAGGGCCCGCGGCAGGCGCCGCAGCTCCGGTAACAGGGGCCAGCCGCGCCAGGAGCAGACGGTGAACAGCAACCTGCCACCTCCCCCTCCGCCAGCCAGAGCGCCCAGACCAGCCGGTTCCCGTCTCTCGGGCCAGGTGGGACCGCCCAACCCGGATTGCCCAGATGCCCGCGACCGCATTGAGCTCCTCGCTCAAGCGCGCGTCATGGAGGAGGAAGATTTTACCGGTCCGGTTTGTTTCGGACCCCACATCCGGAACGAGCCGTTTCCGGATAAATTATCCCTGCCCAGGGACACCCCCAAGTACGACAGCAGCATGAAACCGGAGGACTGGCTGACCGACTACGCTATGGCAGTCGGCATCGCCCACGGAAACAAGCGCACAGCCATGCGCTACATCCCCCTCATGCTAACTGGGTCAGCGAGGACATGGCTCATTAGCCTCGCGCCCAACTGCATCAACGCCTGGCCTGACTTCGAGAAAGTGTTCGTCCGCAACTTCAACGGCACGTACAAGCGCCCAGGGTGCCCGCGCGACCTGGCCTTGTGCGTCCAGGGCGACCACGAGACCGACCGTGAGTACCTCGCCAAGGGGACGGAGCTGCACAACACTTGCGAGGGCATCCTGGAGAGCCAAGCCATCGGTTTCTTCATCGAGGGTTGCCGCGAGGGCACCATGCTTCGCCACTGGCTACTGTGTGACGAGCCGAAAACCATGGTGGAGCTCATGACGATTGCGGACCAGTACGGCACGGCGGACGCCGCCATGAAGAAGCCCCTCCTGGTAAACGCGGACGGTCGTCCGACTCCCACGGAACCGGCTCGCGACCGACCTAGCAATCCGGCTGGAGAAGTCGGATCCTCTAGACGCCACGGCAACGACAACCGGTTCCATGGGGACCGCCAGGCCGGACAGCAGAAACCTCGCTACCACGCGCGGCAAGTCAATGTTGTGGAGGGCGCGCCCTACGCGCCGGCTAATGAAGCAAGGAGGCAGAAGCCACGGCTCACCTTCGACCAGATGTTTGACGGCCCGTGCAAGTGCCATAGCGGTCCCTTCAAGTCGGCTACGCACACCACCCGGAACTGCAGCTGGACCCGCCAGCTAAAGGACCAGGGCAACCAGCCTCGTCCCCCGCCTCCCCCACCGGGTGGACCTCCACCATCGGCTAGGGGAGCCGGCAATGATGGTAACGGCGGCAACAACAACGGCTACCCCCAGCCGCACGCTGCCTACCACATTTTCGAGACAGAGCAGGACAACAAGCACAGCCACAGGAGACGCTCCAAGGAGGTCAACACCATCGCCTCTCCGGTCCCCCAGTACCTGAACTGGTCGGAAACCCTATCACCTGGAGCCGGGCGGATCAGCCTGAGCATCTACCAGCTCCCGGGGGCTACGCCATGGTGCTCGACCCCCTCATCGTCTCCAACGCGCGCACTTGCCGATTCTCGTGCGTCCTCATCGACGGAGGCAGCAGCCTCAACCTCCTCTACCAGTCCTCGCTGGAGAAGCTGGGCATTCGCGAAAGTGACTTGCGCCCGACTACCATGATGTTCCATGGCGTACTGCCGGGGCTAGCCTGCGCCCCATTGGGGAAAATCCAGTTGGACGTCATTTTTGAGACCGAGGAGCACTTCCGCCACAAACCAATCTGGTTCGAGGTGGTAAATCTGACGAGCTCCTACCACGCTCTCCTCGGGCGCCCCGCCCTCGCCAAGTTCATGGCCATCCCCCACTACGCCTACCTCAAGACGAAGATGCCAGGACCCCACGGCGTGATCACCGTCGCCGGCTGCTTCAGGCGATCGATGGAGTGCACTTCAGCTGGTTCCAAGCTGGCAGAGGCCCTCATCATAGCCGAAGAGAAGCGCGTGATCATGCGCAATGTGGCCATGGCCCAGCAGGAGATTCCGGCTAGCAGCAAGCCGGCTGGAGAAGGAGCCTTCCAGCCGGCAAAGGAGACGAAGAGGATCCTGCTCGACCCCTCCGATCCGACCAAGTTCGTCACCATTGGCGCCGGCTTGGACAGCAAATAGGAAGGCGCGCTCGTCGACTTCCTCCGTGAGAATCGGGACATCTTCGCGTGGTCCCCCAAGGACATGCCGGGTGTGCCGAGGGAGTTTGCCGAGCACTCGCTTCACGTGCGTCCAGATGCCAAGCCGATCAAGCAACCTCTGCGCCGGTTTGCAGAGGAGAAGAGAAAGATAATCGGTGACGAGATCACCCGGCTCCTTCCAGCCGGGTTCATCATGGAAGTATACCACCCAGACTGGCTGGCGAACCCAGTCCTGGTGCTGAAGAAGAACAAGACATGGCGCCTGTGTATCGACTACACCAACCTGAACAAGGCGTGCCCTAAAGACCCCTTCGCCTTGCCCCGTATCGATCAAGTCATCGATTCCACGGCCGGCTGTGATTTGTTGTCTTTTTTAGATTGTTATTCCGGGTACAATCAGATCCGGCTGAACCCGGCTGATCAGATTAAGACATTATTTATCACCCCCTATGGGGCTTTCTGCTATGTAACCATGCCTTTCGGCCTAAAGAACGCAGGCGCCACCTATCAGCGATATATGCAGAAATGCTTGCACTCGCAGATAGGCCGAAACGTGCACGCTTACGTGGATGACGTGGTTATCAAGACCAAGGAGAAGCGCACCCTCCTCGAGGACCTGGGAGAAACATTTGGCAACCTCCGCCAGTACCGGATGAAGCTGAACCCAGAGAAGTGCGTCTTCGGGGTACCGTCCGGTCAGCTCCTCGGTTTCCTCGTTTCACAGCGAGGTATCGAGGCAAATCCGGAGAAGATCGCGGCCATCGAGAGGATGCAGCCGCCCAGGAACCTGCTTGGAGTCCAGAAGTTTATCGGATGCCTAGCTTCCCTCAGTCGCTTCGTCAGCCGGCTGGGGGAGAAGACACTCCCGTTGTACCAGTTGATGAAGAAGACGGACAAGTTCTCCTGGACCTCGCAAGCCGACGTCGCGTTTCACGACCTCAAGCGCATGCTGTCCACAGCACCGGTTCTGGCCACGCCGGCTAGTAAGGAACCAATGTTGCTCTATATAGCAGCCATCAGCCGGGTCGTCAGCGTCGTCCTGGTGGTGGAGCGCCCCGAGGAAGGCAAGGCTCAGCTGGTTCAGAGGCCCGTCTACTACCTCAGCGAGGTTCTCTCCCTCTCCAAGCAGACCTACCCCCACTACCAAAAGATGTGCTATGGCATGTACCTGGCATGCAAGAACCTCAAGCACTACTACAGGAGCATCCGATTAAGGTCGTGTGCATGGCACCCCTTTTAGAAATCATCGGCAACAAGGACGCCACTGGCCGAGTCGCCAAGTGGGCCATCGAGCTTGCCGCCTACTCCATCCAGTACGAGCCCCGGCTCACCATCAAGTCGCAAGCGTTGGTGAACTTCCTCGTTGACTGGGCCGAGACCCAGTATCTCCCACCGGTTCCGGATTCGGACCATTGGCGGATGCACTTCGACGGATCAAAGATGCTCGGGGGCTTGGGAGCCGGCATCGTGCTCACCTCGCCCAAGGGAGACCGGCTGGAGTACGTACTGCAGATCCACTTCAAAGACTCCAACAACGTAGCCAAATACGAGGCACTGGCGCACGGACTCCGGCTGACCAAGGAGATCGGTGTCAACCGGATCCTGTGCTTCGGCGATTCGGACTTGTGGGTGCAGCAAGTATCCGGGGAATGGGACGCCAGAGACGCAAACATGGCTCTCTACTGGTTCCACATCCAGAAGCTCAGCGCCTCGTTCGACGGGTGCGAATTTCACCACATCCCCCACGTCAACAACGAGGCAGCCGATGGGCTCTCCAAGATCGGCTCCACCAGGCAGGCCATCCCACCAGGGGTGTCCTTGGAGCACCTACGCAAGCCATCCATCAAACCATCGCCAGAATCGGACTCCATTGTTTGGGCAGGAACCATTCCGACCGACGGAACGGCGGAAGCAGAGCCGGCGGAACCACCGAAGAAGACCCGCACCAATTCCGGACAGGCAGTGCCTTCCGGCTCGCAAGGCCCGGGGGCTGCCGGCACGCCTAGCGGCTCGGGGAGCTACCGCTCCGGATACTCCATCCGGACGACCCCCAGACACCCGTCAACCGGTGAACATGAGCATCCTCGTCATTCGGGAAGTGCCATCCTGTGCACAGCCCTTCATGAGCTACATCGCCGATGGAGAACTCCCGGACAACGAGGTGGAGGCTAGGCAAATCCGGCGCCGCGCGCACACATACACCATCATAAACGGCAAGCTATACGAGCGTAGTGTATCTGGAATCTTCCAAAGATGTGTTGATGCGGATACGGGCCACCGGCTACTCAAGGACATCCACCAGGGCGAGTGTGGGCGCCACGCTTCGTCAAGGGCGATAGTCGCCAAGGCGTTTCGCCATGGTTTCTATTGGCCCACCGCCCTCGAGGACGTTGAGCAGCTGGTCCGCGCATGCAATGGGTGCCAGCGCTTCGGGCAGCTCAGGCACATGCCAACTTCGGTACTATAGACCATACCGATCACCTGGCCGTTTGCGGTTTGGGGCCTTGACATGGTCGGTCCCTTCAGGCGAGCACGCGCGGGCATGACCCACCTGCTGGTGGCGGTGGACAAGTTCACGAAGTGGATCGAGGCCAAGCCTATCCGAAAGCTGGACGGGGCGACGGTTGTCACCTTCTTCACCGACATCATCAACGGCTTTGGCTACCCCAACAGCATCATCACCGACAACGGCACGAACTTTGCCAAGGGGGCCTTCGCCCGGTTCTGCAGCAACAAGGGCATCCGACTGGACCTCGCCTCCGTCGCGCACCCGCAATCCAACGGGCAAGTCGAAAGAGCAAACGGCTTGGTGCTAGCCGGCATCAAGCCACGTCTCATCGAGCCGTTAGAGCGGTCACCCGGATGTTGGATCGAAGAACTTCCGGCTGTGCTGTGGAGTCTCCGCACCACGCCAAATAGGTCAACCGGCTACACGCCATTCTTCCTGGTCTACGGATCAGAAGCTGTCCTCTCCGCCGACATCGAGTTCGACTCCCCTCGTAAGCTCCTCTACAACGAAAAAGCCAACCGGGAGGCACGGGAGGACGGAGTGGACCTCCTGGAGGAGGCCCGCGCGTTGGCCTTTCTAGATCAGCCATGTACCAGCAGCGACTACGTCGCTACCATTCAAGCCGGATCCGCCCAGTCGCATTCCGCGAGGGCGACCTGGTTCTCCGGCTGGTGCAAGACACGAAGGGCATGCACAAGCTATCGCCACCCTAGGAGGGCCCCTTCATCATCAGCCGGGCGCTGCCCAACGACTCCTACTACCTCATCGACGCGCAGCAGCCGCGCAAGAACAAGATGGGCAAATCAGACGAGGAGACCGAGCGTCCCTAGAACGAGGCCCTGCTGCGCCCATTTTACACCTAGTCGCCAGACAGTGTATGTGTCCCGAAGACCCTATGAATGAAAATACAGACCCCCACGAGAATCTCGGGGGCTCCTTGCTAGAAATGTATATGCACCTGTTTTCCGGTTATTATTTTCTGGCTCTGGCAACCCCTACCCGGGGCTCGCCGGCTGGCCCGGCCTGCTAAGTCAACAAACCGGCTGAGTACCGTGCGACGATGTCAGAGGCCCACTCTTCGTCTCAGCTACAGACCGCAACCCGGCTGTCCGGCTAGCAAGAGCAAAAGCCCGAGGCATCCTACACGAAAAACGGGGAGCAGACGCGATAGATCGGGTATCCCGGCCCTACAACTAGCTCGAACCAATCCAGCTACTAAGCCATTAGTACCGTGTGCAATGTAATATCAGCTCCCTTCGATTCTGGCTGCAGACCGCAACCCGGCTACCCGGCAAGGACGCAGCGAAAACAGCAGAGCGCACGGGAAAGCGAGTAAGTGTCTAGAAAGGGACAGGCCAGTTTTCGAAAAAACAAGCCGTTTCCGGCTACAATTTGGCAGACTAACCTACTAACCTATGTAGACATGTGTGTATGCGTACGTACGTTTCGTCCGGCTACCTAGAGTCAGAATTCAGGAAAAGGAAAGAAGATTCGAAGTCCTTGCCTTCATCAAGCGCTCCAAATCTCAGGGGCTACACCCACTAGGTGCGCTCGCGCGCCCCTAGTGGAATCTTGTGGTTCTCGACCGGCTAAAGGCGTTTAGCCGATCGATCGGAGCCTAGGCGAGGGCAAGGGCTGGAGCAAGAGAAGACAAGGAAGATTCGAAGCATCTGGCTACGCCAGCTACTCCGAATCTCGGGGGCTACACCCAGTGGGTGCGCTCGCGCGCCCCCACTGGAATGTTAGTTCCCCCGACTAAAAGGGTTCAGCCAGCAAAAGCAACCGACTGAGACGAGTCTAGTCGGATAAAGATAGAAGAACTGGGAAAGAAGGAAGATTCGAAGTCCTTGCCTTCATCAAGCGCTCCGAATCTCGGGGGCTACACCCAGTGGGTGCGCTTGCGCACCCCCACTGGAGGTGTAGGTTGTCCGGCTAAAGGCGTGTAGCCGGACAAGGTTAGCCGGGGAAAATGGCAAAAAGAAACCCAGCGCATAAGGAAAAAGGATTTCAACAATAACAAGCAAAAGAGAGACGACGCTCTCGCAAGTTACCCGGCGTCAAAGACAGCCGGCACAAACATACAAGGTTCACAAGTGTACAACACAAGACAGTTACACCCGGCATCCCGGGGCGATATCTAGGCAGCAGGACCCTTGTCGTGGGGGAGATCTTGGCCAGCGGAGGCTTCGGGCGGCGGAGGAGGCGCGGAGCTTGATCCGGTCCTGGCACTGGCAGGCAGCGGCATCGGGGCCTCCATATCAGGAGTGCCAATGGACTCCGAGTCGGTGAGGACCTCGTCGGGGTCCACATAGTCGGCGATCTTGATGGCGGACCCACGGAGCTCCGGATGGGCTTGGCGGATGGCGGCAAGATCAGCCCCGGCACGGAAGCCTCCGTCGATCTTCTCGACGCGGGCGTGCTTGTACCAGGAGAGCATCAGAGCCAGGGCCATCTCCTCTCCGGCTCGCGCAGCCAGGTCCCGCAGCCGATCCACCGTAGCCGGCACCTCCCCCACCTTCGCAGCCAGCTGCGCCATTGTCTCCGGAACCGGAGCCTCCGGCCAGACAAAGGAGAAGACATCCCTCGCTGCCTGGCGAAGCTTGGCAGCTTCCTCGCCAAGAAGGACGACGAGCTCCTGGGCCGTCGGCTGCGCTCCTGGCCAATTCTCCTGCAGCCGGTTGTAGGCCAGCAGGTCTATGCCGGGGTAAAAGGCTGTCAGATATGAGAAGTCAAATCCGGCTACCGGATCCGGAAAGAAAAGAAGACGAAAAAAAAACCCACCCTTGGCAGTGTGGCCGACCTGCATCAGCTCCTCCACCAGCGCCTTCTCCTTCAGCGCCAACCGTTTAATCTCCTTCTCCTGGTCCTTGTTCTGGGCCTCGAGAAGGGAGAAAGCTTCGGCCCGGCTGGCGAGCGAGGCGTCACGCTCCTTGACGGTGGCCTCCAGACCGTCCACCCGCCTGTGCCAATCCTTGTTCTGCTGCCGCAAAGTAGAGTTGGACTTGCTCAGTCGGTCGTTCACCTTCTTCAGGCTGGGAGGACCTCGCCTCCGGCTGGGGGATTTCCGGCCGGGCGGGGGCAGTCGGCTGAGAGGGAGGCGACGGGTGCGCCTCAGAAGAAGGAGGGGCGCTGGTCGGCGCAGTCGGGCTACGGGGTGGCGACCCGGCTGGCACGCGTGCCGGGCTCGCGGCTCCAAAGGAAACCAGCGTGCTAAGGAGAAAGCGAAGAAGACAGGAGCAAAACAAGCCAAAGTCAGAAAAGGAGGAAAAAGGCAAACAGACAGAAAGGGAAGGGGGAGAAAGAACATACCCCGACACAACAGGAGGCGGCCCTTTCTTCAGGCCAAGACGGCTGGGCGGCAGGGCGGCGGGAGATGGAATGGCTGGAGCCGCTCCCACCCGCTTCCCTATCCGTCGCGGAGCGCGTCGCCGGCTCATGGTCGTCACGGCCTCCTCCTCGTGCACCACCGCGTGCGGGTCGGCGGCCGGCTCGTCATTCCGGCTGGGGAAGGCGTCGCCGTCCCCATCCGATTCCTCGCCGAACCGCCGAGCGCGCGGTTCGGGCAGGTTGGGCGTGAATTCCTCAAGGGCCGCCGCGCCCTCCTCGCGGATGATGTAGGGGAACATCTGCCGAACACAAAAGTCTGCAAGACGAAGACAAAGAACAAGAACAAGAAAACATCAAAAGTGCATCCGGTTAGAGGAGCTTACCCGAGGCGCGCGGTTCTCCCGCGTATACGGCGCCAGGCTGAACTTCCAGTTCTCCGGCAGCCGTTCCTTGGTGATCGTCCACACCCACTCCTTCAGGTTGTGGTAGCGGGGATCGTGGCGCGACAGCCGGGTCGGGGCCAGCCGGCCAGAATAGTAGCACATCTTGTGTGCTCGTTGCTGCAACGGCATCATCCGCCGGGACATCCAGCTGAGGGTGACGTCCAGCCCGGTTAGCCGGCAGTGGACGAGCGAGCGCATGCGCTTCAGCAGCTCGTCCGTCCCTGCCTTGTCGCCATGGAACTTCAAGTCCCAGTTCTGCCGACTGGATTCGACGTCCTGGAAGGCCGGCAGATTTATCCGGTCGACGTTGGTAAGGTTCTTCACGTAGAAGTACGACTGCTGCCACAGTCGCACCGTATCGTGAAGAAGAAACTTGGTGTAGCCGGTCTGCGAGCAGGAGTAAATGGAGGCGCCGCCGCAGACGACTAAGGGCCCCTGGGTGAACTGCACCTGCGGCCGGACTCGAAAGAGCCGGCAGAAGAGCCCGAGATCCGGCTGGATCCCGAGATAGCTCTCACAGAAAGTAACGAAATGCGCCAACGTTCCGATTGCGTTGGCGCCGAGGTGGTGGAGGCGAAGGTCAAAGAAGGCGAGGAAGGTCAAGAGGAATGGGTTCACCGGAAGGGCGAACCTGCGGGCCAGGTGGGATAGGAATATGACACGCTCGCCCTCCTCCGGATGCGGCGACACTTCCCCGGCCGGCGCCAGCCGCACCGCCACCTCCTCCGCCGGCGGGAGGACCCGGGTGGCCCAGTATTTGGCAATTTGGTCCTCGGTGACGACGGAGCCGCACTAGGCCCCGCGGTGGGCAGCCATTTCCGGTTGACGAGGAGGAGCGGTGACGGAGGATTGACGGTGGCCCGTAGTGTTGACGACGGCGAACGGGTGGCGCAAAGAGCAAGGGCGCAGGAGCGGAGGCAACGAAAGAGAAGGAACTGCAGCGGGGGAGCGAAGGAAAGAAATCGCCTCCCCCGCGACGTCCCTTTAAAGAGCTAGAAGGGCAACCGTCGACGGGGCACGTGGCGCGCATCCGGCCGACCCACACCCCAACCGCCGCCTAAGATCCCGTGTACCGGGGCAGGATGCGCAGAAGATCCTAGAGCGGGAACCGAAGCGCCGGACAACAGTTCCTCGAGGCGACGTGCGACAGGACGTTACGCTGCCCGCCGCAGAGTAATGATGGCACGTGGGCGCGTGGCCGGCTTCGGCACTGACGTCACGGGTAGCGCAACCGCCAAGCTCAGCCGGACACAAATTCAAAATCAAGAGGAAGCGCGCGCACATTTCGCCTAAGGGCGGAATCCGCACGCGCTCGGGGGCTAGTGTCAGGGGGATGATCCCCACGTACCCCCAACCGAATAAGAAACAAGACAGTCGGATCGCGTCCTACTGACCAGATGTAGCCGGATAGAGCAAGACAGGCCGGCTATCCCCTGGTAGCCAGATCAGCAGGAGGCAGCCGGATACGGCTACGTAGCCGGGCTCAATCAATGGGACAGGGCGACATGTGTATCAGTGCACGGTACGCCCTGTACGGTGACAAGACTGGCAACTACCCAGCCATACCGAAGACTTTGCATGGGTGATGCAGGAACAGTGGCCGGTGCTGACGACAGGCTCGCACGGCGTCCACTGTGCCTACGGCAGCCATACCGCTCGTACTCCGACAGGGCAAGCCATACTGGACACTGTAGATGACTAGTCGGCTGGGACCCGCCTATGGGGCCCGCCAGTTGGACTGGCCAGTGAGACCTTTGCCTCTCTGCCTATATAAGGAGAGGCAAGGCCTCAGTAGAAAGGGTTGGTCTAACAACATTTGAGGCAGTAGCTAGCGTATGCAGCTCGAGGAGCACATGTAGTTCGAGTATTCCAAGAAGCCGGGATACGTATTTATTTTGAATGGTGCTGCAGTGATCTGGAGGAGTGCAAAGCAAAGTGTTGTGGCAAAATCTTCAACTGAATCGGAATACATAGTTGCTTCGGAGGCTGCACAAGAAGCCGTATGGATGAAGGAATTCATTACTGAACTTGGCGTGGTTCCTAGTGCGTTGGACCCGATGGCCATCTACTGTGACAACACAGGTGCCATAGCTAATGCACAGGAGCCAAGGTCACATAGCAAGCTGAAGCACATCAAGCTACGTTTCCACGCTATTCGCGAGTATGTCCAAGATGGTGACATAAAGATTTGCAAAGTACACACTGATCTGAATGTGGCAGATCGGTTGACTAAACCTCTCCCTAGGGCAAAGCATGACCAACACCAGAACTCCATGGATGTACGGTATATTACCATGTAATCTAGATTATTGACTCTAGTGCAAGTGGGAGACTGTTGGAGATATGCCCAAGAGGCAATAATAAAAGTGGTTATTATTATATCTTTGTGTTTATGATGAATGTTTACATCCCATGCTATAATTGTATTATTAGGAAACACTAATACTTGTGTGTTTTGTAAACATATAAGAGTCCCTAGTAAGCCTCTTGTTGAACTAGCTTGTTGATTAATTGATGATCATGGTTTCCTGATCATGGACATTAGGATGTGATTAATAACAAGGTTATATCATTAGGAGAATGATGTGATGGACATACACCCATAGTAAGCGTAGCATAAGATCAAGTCATTAAGTTCGTATTGCTATAAGCTTTTAAAATGCATAGTAACCTAATCCTTCGACCATGAGGTTGTGTTAATCACCATCACCGGATGGGTACTTTGATGACATCAAACGCCGCTTCATAACTGGGTGGTTATAAAGGTGTCACTGGGTATTCTGAAATTATGTGTTGAAGCGCATGGACCAAGATTGGGATTTGTCCATCCATATGACGGATAGATATGCTCTGGGCCCTCTCGGTGGAATGTCGTCTAGTTAGCTTGCAAGCATGTGACTGGGTCACAAGGGATGACATATCACGGAACGAGTAAAGAGTACTTATCAGTAACGAGGTAGAACTAGGTATGGAGATGCCGACGATCAAACCTCGGATAAGTATAGTATCGCGTGACAAAGGGAATTCGTTTCGTATGTAAATGGTTCAATCGATCACGAAGTCATCGTTCAGTATGTGGGAGCCATTATGGATCTCCAGGTCCCGCTGATGGTCATTGATAGGAGATGTATCTCTGTCATGCCTACATATTCACGAACCGTAGGGTGACACACTTAAGGTTCGAAGTTGTTTTAAGTAGATATGGAATGTGCGTTAGAGACCGAATGTTGTTCGGAGTCTCGGATTGGATCCAGGACATCACGAGGAGATCCGGAATTGTCCGAAGAATAAGATTCATATATTGGGGATCATTTTCTGAGTTAGGAAATGTTCCGGAGTATTTGTATGAGGATTCTAGAAGGTTTCGGAAAGTTCTGGAAGGTTCTGGCAGATTTCTTGGAGTTTGCTTGAAAACCAAGAAAGGGATCAAGGAGTCCTGGTGGGGCAAGACAAGGAGTCATGGGGGAGGAGGACTCCTCCCCCCTCTCCCCAATCCGCCGGCCATAGGAGGGAGGGGAGTCCTACAAGGACTCCCCCTCCCATGGCGCCTCCCCCCTTTAAATAGACGGGTGGGGGCGCCACCTCCAAGCCCTCCTGCACAACTCCAAATCTCCGCCGCCTCTCTTCTCCTCCTTTCTTCTGCACATGCATAGGCGAAGCCCTGCAGAATTCTCTACTCCACCACCACCACCACGCCGTCGTGCTGCTGGGATTCCGTGGAGAAGATCTACTACCTCCGCTGCTCGCTGGAACGAGGAGAGGAAGGTCTGCTTCGACTCCGCACGTGTGACCGACTGCGGAAACGCTGCCGGAATGCGGCGCCGGAAGGATCGTCCACACGATCTTGAGATCGGCAAGTGATTGACTACATCAACCACAAGATCCAATCTCGTAACACTTTCGGATCTACAAGGGTTAGTACAGATCTATCTCGTTGCACATGTCTAATAGATTAGATCTTGGCTTTTATCTAGATTAGATCTGGGTTTTGTTCGTCACAAAGAAAATTAGAGGCGTCTAACTTGTTTTTGCAGGGGTTTTTTGTGATGTGATATGGCCATCATGTGATTGTGATTATATTTGATGTATGCAATGATCCTTATTGTAATATGGCAACCGGCAGGAGCCTAATGGTTGTCTTTAATTCTGTTAAGACCTGCGTGTCTATTCATCTTGTAATAGCTTTATTGCAAGTAGTTGTAATAGTTGCTAGTGATGATGGACAACCATGAAGCGGCGCCACCGACCTTGACGCAATGCTGGTGATGATGGAGATCATGTCCGTGCCTTGGAGATTGAGATCAAAGGCGCAAGAAGAAAGGGCCATATCATATCACACTAATTATGAATTGCATGTGATGTTAATCCTTTATGCATCTTGTATTGCTTAGATCGCGACGGTAGCATTATAAGATGATCCCTCTCACTAAATATCAAGTAATAAAGTGTTCACCCTTAGTTGGCACCGTTGCTAAGACTCGTCGTTTCGAAGCATCTCGTGATGATCGGATGTGATAGATTCTACGTGTGCATACAACGGGTGCAAGCCAGATTTGCACATGCGGAAACTAAGGTTATCTTGACGAGCCTAGCATGTACAGACATGGTCTCGAAACACGGAATACCGAAAGGTAGAGCATGAGTCATATAAATTATATGATGAACATGAAGATTGTTCGCCGATGAAACTACATCTCCTCTCGTGAAGATCGGACTTGGTGTAGTGGACTTGGTTCGTGTAATCACTAAGACAATGTGAGGGATGTTGTTTTGAGTGGGAGTTCACCTAGTTAAACTTAAGTATTAAATTTGAACTCAATTCATCATAAAATTAGTCTAAACTACTTGCAAATTTGTTGTAGATTATGGCGACCCCCTCCATCAATTTCAATGCGTTCCTAGAGACAGAAAAGCTTAAGAACAATGGAAGCAATTTCACGGACTGGTTCCGTGGACTGAAGATCGTCCTCAGGGCTGGTCAGTTGACCTATGTGCTTGAAGCACCGCTGGGTGACCCACCTGCAGATGATGCCACCGATGACGTAAAGAATGTTTACGCCACTCGGAAATATCATTACTCCACAGTTTAGTGTGCCATCCTGTACGGTTTAGAAGCGGAGCTCCAAAAGCGTTTTGAGCACCACGACCCGTTCGAGATCATTAAGGAGCTCAGGCTAATTTTTGAGACTCGCGCGGCCATGGAGAGCTATGAGGCCTCCGAAAAGTTCTTTAACTGTAAGATGGAAGAGGGAAGCTCCGTTAGCGAGCACGTGCTCACAATGTCTGGGTACGCAAACAAGCTCCAAGAGTTGGGAATATCGATTCCTAATGAGTTGGGGATTCATCGTCTCCTCCAATCACTGCCACCGAGTTATAAGAACTTTGTGATGAACTACAATATGCACTGCATGAACAAGACGTTGCCTAAACTATCGTCCATGCTGAAAACTGCTGAAGTGGAGATTAAGAAGGAGCACCAAGTGTTGATGGTCAATAAGACCACCAATTTCAAGAGACAGGGCAAGGCTAAGAACAAGGGCAACTTCAAGAAGGACGGCAAGAAAGCTGCCGCACCTGCAAACAAGCCCAAGGCTGGTCCCAAGCCTGAAACTGAGTGCTTCTACTGCAAGGGTGCTGGTCACTGGAAGCGTAACTGCCCCAAGTACCTGGCGGATCTGAAGAACGGCAACATCAAGAAGAAAGGTATATTTGATATATATGTTATAGATGTGTATCTTACTAGCAATCGTAGTAGTGCCTGGGTATTTGATACTGGTTCGGTTGCTCATATTTGTAACTCGAAACAGGAGCTACGGAATAAACGAAGACTAGCGAGAGACGAGGTGACGATGCGCGTTGGAAATGGCTCCAAGGTTGATGTGATCGCCGTCGGCATGCTACCTCTACATCTACCTTCGGGATTAGTTTTAAATTTGAATAATTGTTATTTGGTGCCTGTGTTAAGCATGAACATTATATCTGGATCCTGTTTATTGCGAGACGGTTACTCTTTTAAGTCCGAGAATAAAGGTTGTTCGATTTATATGAGTAATATCTTTTATGGTAATGCACCTGAGATGAATGATTTATTCTTACTGAATCTCGATAATAGTGATACACATGTTCACAACATAGATGCTAAACGAATAAAATTGAATGATAATTCTACATACATGTGGCACTATCGTCTTGGTCACATTGGAGTGAAGCGTATGAAGAAACTCCATTCTGATGGACTTCTTGAATCACTTGACTTTGAATCAATTGAAAGATGCGAAGCATGTCTAATGGGAAAAATGACTAAGACTCCATTCTCTAGTACAATGGAGCGAGCTATAGACTTATTGGAAATAATACGTACCGATGTGTGCGGTCCAATGAGTGTAGCATCGCGTGGTGGATATCGTTATGTTCTCACTTTCATGGATGACTTAAGTAGATATGGGTATGTCTACTTTATGAAACATAAATCCGAAACTTTCGAGAAGTTTAAGGAATTTCAAAGTGAAGTGGAAAATCATCGTAACAAGAAGATTAAGTTTCTGTGTTCTGACCGTGGAGGTGAATATCTGAGTTATGAGTTTGGCATGCAGTTAAAGAAATGTGGAATACTTTCGCAGTTGACACCGCCAGGAACACCACAGCATAATGGTGTGTCCGAACGTCGTAATCGAGCTCTCTTAGATATGGTCCGATCTATGATGTCTCTTATAGATTTACCGCTATCATTTTGGGGCTATGCATTAGAGACAGCTGCATTCACTTTAAATAAGGCACCATCTAAATCCGTTGAAATGACACCGTACGAATTGTGGTTTGGTAAGAAACCTAAGTTGTCGTTCCTTAAAGTTTGGGGTTGCGAAGCATATGTAAAGAAGTTACAACCTGATAAGCTTGAACCCAAAGCGGAGAAATGCGTCTTCATAGGATACCCTAAAGAAATAATTGGGTATACCTTTTATCATAGATCCGAAGGCAAAGTTTTCTTTGCCAAGAATGGATCCTTTCTTGAGAAGGAGTTTCTCTCGAAGGAGGTGACTGGAAGGAAAGTAGAACTCGATGAGGTTATTGAACCTTCTCTCAGATTTGAGAGTAGCGCAGCACCGGAAGATGTTTTTGTGCCGCCTGCACCAATTGGAGAGGAAGCTAATGATGATGATCATGAAACTTCAAACAAAGTTACTGCTGAGCCTCGCAGGTCAACGAGGGTTCGTACCACTCCTGATTGGTATGACTCTGCCTTGAACGTCATGTTGGTGGACAACGCTGATGACCCTGCGACGTATGAAGAAGCTATGGTGAGCCTAGATTCCGACAAATGGCTAGAAGCCATGAAATCCGAAATGGGATCCATGTACGAAAACCAAGTATGGACTTTGGTGGACTTACTAGATGGCCGTAAGGCTGTCGAGAACAAATGGATTTTCAAGAGAAAAACAGATGCTGATGGTAATGTTACCGTCTATAAATCTCGACTTGTCGCGAAAGGGTTCCAACAAATTCAAGGAGTTGACTATGATGAGACTTTCTCACCAGTAGCGAAGTTAAAGTCTGTGAGGATTTTGTTAGCAATTGCTGCACATTTCGATTATGAGATTTGGCAGATGGATGTTAAAACGGCGTTCCTTAATGGTGACATTGAGGAAGAGTTGTATATGGTACAACCCAAGGGTTTTGTCGATCCTAAAGATGCTGACAGGGTATGCAAGCTTCAGCGCTCCATTTATGGACTGAAGCAAGCATCCCGGAGTTGGAATCAATGTTTTGATAAAGTAATCAAAAACTTTGGATTTATACAAACTTATGGAGAAGCTTGTATTTACAAGAAAGTGAGTGGGAGCTCTGTAGCATTCCTAGTACTGTATGTAGATGACATATTGTTGATTGGGAATGATATAGAACTTCTTAATAGCGTCAAAACCTATTTGAATAATAGTTTTTCAATGAAGGATCTTGGCGAAGTGGCATATATTCTAGGCATCAAGATTTATAGAGATAGATCAAGACGCCTAATAGCGCTTTCACAAAGTACATACTTAGACAAAGTTCTAAAGAAGTTTAGAATGCAAGAGAGCAAGAAAGGGTTCGTGCCCATGTTGTCAGGTAAGACCTTGAGTAAGACTCAAAGTCCAGCTACGGCAGAAGATAGAGAGAAAATGAATAATATTCCCTATGCCTCGGCCATAGGTTCTATCATGTATGCCATGCTGTGTACAAGACCGGATATAGCACATGCTGTTAGTTTGACTAGAAGATATCAAAGTGATCCTGGAATGGAGCAGTGGACAGCGGTCAAGAATATCCTAAAGTACCTAAATAGGACTAAGGATATGGTTCTTTCTTATGGAGGTGATGAACAGCTTGTTGTAAACGGTTACACCGATGCTAGTTGGAACACCGATCCGGATGACTCGAATTCATAGTCGGGATACGTATTTATTTTGAATGGTGCTGCAGTGAGCTGGAGGAGTGCAAAGCAAAGCGTTGTGGCAAAATCTTCAACTGAATCGGAATACATAGCTGCTTCGGAGGCTGCACAAGAAGCCGTATGGATGAAGGAATTCATTACTGAACTTGGCGTGGTTCCTAGTGCGTTGGACCCGATGGCCATCTACTGTGACAACACAGGTGCCATAGCTAATGCACAGGAGCCAAGGTCACATAGCAAGCTGAAGCACATCAAGCTACGTTTCCACGCTATTCGCGAGTATGTCCAAGATGGTGACATAAAGATTTGCAAAGTACACACTGATCTGAATGTGGCAGATCGGTTGACTAAACCTCTCCCTAGGGCAAAGCATGACCAACACCAGAACGCCATGGATGTACGGTATATTACCATGTAATCTAGATTATTGACTCTAGTGCAAGTGGGAGACTGTTGGAGATATGCCCAAGAGGCAATAATAAAAGTGGTTATTATTATATCTTTGTGTTTATGATGAATGTTTACATCCCATGATATAATTGTATTATTAGGAAACACTAATACTTGTGTGTTTTGTAAACATATAAGAGTCCCTAGTAAGCCTCTTGTTGAACTAGCTTGTTGATTAATTGATGATCATGGTTTCCTGATCATGGACATTAGGATGTGATTAATAACAAGGTTATATCATTAGGAGAATGATGTGATGGACATACACCCATAGTAAGCGTAGCATAAGATCAAGTCATTAAGTTCGTATTGCTATAAGCTTTTAAAATGCATAGTAACCTAATCCTTCGACCATGAGGTTGTGTTAATCACCATCACCGGATGGGTACTTTGATGACATCAAACGCCGCTTCGTAACTGGGTGGTTATAAAGGTGTCATTGGTATTCTGAAACTATGTGTTGAAGCGCATGGACCAAGATTGGGATTTGTCCATCCATATGACAGATACATATGCTCTGGGCCCTCTCGGTGGAATGTCGTCTAGTTAGCTTGCAAGCATGTGACTGGGTCACAATGGATGACATATCACGGAACGAGTAAAGAGTACTTATCAGTAACAAGGTAGAACTAGGTATGGAGATGCCGGCGATCAAACCTCGGATAAGTATAGTATCGCGTGACAAAGGGAATTCATTTCGTATGTAAATGGTTCAATCGATCACGAAGTCATCGTTGAGTATGTGGGAGCCATTATGGATCTCCAGGTCCCACTGATGGTTATTGATAGGAGATGTGCCTCTGTCATGTCTACATATTCACGAACCGTAGGGTGACACACTTAAGGTTTGAAGTTGTTTTAAGTAGATATGGAATGTGTGTTGGAGACCGAATGTTGTTCGGAGTCTCGGATTGGATCCAGGACATCACGAGGAGATCCAGAATTGTCCGGAGAAAAAGATTCATATATTGGGGATCATTTTCTGAGTTAGGAAATGTTCCGGAGTATTTGTATGAGGATTCTAGAAGGTTTCGGAAAGTTCTGGAAGGTTCTGGAAGATTTCTTGGAGTTTGCTTCAAAACCAAGAAAGGGATCAAGGAGTCCTGGTGGGGAAAGACAAGGAGTCGTGGGGGAGGAGGACTCCTCCCCCCTCTCCCCAATCCGCCGGCCATAGGAGGGAGGGGAGTCCTACAAGGACTCCCCCTCCCATGGCCCCTCCCCCTTTAAATAGAGGGGTGGGGGCACCACCTCCAAGCCCTCCTCCACAACTCCAAATCTCCGCCGCCTCTCTCCTCCTCCTTTCTTCTGCACAGGCATAGGCGAAGCCCTACAGAATTCTCTACTCCACCACCACCACCACGTCGTCGTGCAGCAGGGATTCCGTGGAGAAGATCTACTACATCCGCTGCTCGCTGGAACGAGGAGAGGAAGGTCTGCTTCGACTCCGCACGTGTGACCGACTGCGGAAGCGCTGCCGGAACGCGGCGCCGGAAGGATCGTCCACACGATCTTGAGATCGGCAAGTGATCGACTACATCAACCACGAGATCCAATCTCGTAACGCTTTCGGATCTACAAGGGTTAGTACAGATCTATCTCGTTGCACATATCTAATAGATTAGATCTTGGCTTTTATCTAGATTAGATCTGGGTTTTGTTCGTTCTTGCGGTAGAATTTTTTTGTTTTCCATGCTACGAACCCATCAGGCCCCCCACCAGATCCTGATGCCCCTGACGAGGAAAAGAATGTCTATGTGACTCGTCAGGAGGACCACAACTTAGTTCATTACGGCATACTGTATGGGCTAGAGCCAGAACTTCGAAAGTGTTTCGAAAATGGCAATGCCTTTGACACCATGGGAGAATTGAAAATGATTTTCGACACCCATGCTACCGTAGAGAGTTATAATGCTACTGAAAAGTTCTTTAGCTGCATGATGGAGGATAACAGCTCCGTTAGTGAGCATGTACTCAAAATGTCTGGGTACGCCGATAAGCTTGTGTCCTTGGGAATAACGATTCCCATTGACTTGGGCATACATCGTGTTCTCCAATCTCTGCCACCTAGCTACAAGAGCTTCGTGATGAACTATAATATGCAGGGCATGAAGAAGACTCTTCCCGAGCTTCTTTCAATGCTTAAGACTGCATAAGTGGAGATTAGGAAAGAACATCAAGTGTTGATGATCAATAGGACCACCGGTTTCAGGAAAGACAAGAAAGTCAAGCACAAGGGAAAGAAGGGTGGCAAATCTGTTGCCGCGCCTGAAAAGAAACCCCGAGCTGGCCCTAAGTCTGACACCGAGTGTTACTATTGCAAGGGGACTAGCCATTGGAAGTGGAACTGCCCCAAGTATTTGGCGGACAAGAAGTCCGACAAGGCAAACAAAGGTATATGTGATATACATGTTATTGATGTGTACTTGACAAGTACTCGCAGTAGCACCTGGGTATCTGATACGGGACCGGTTGCTAATATATATAACTCGATTCAGGGGCTACGGAACAAGCGACAACTAGCAAGGATGAGGTCAAGATGCGGGTCGGCAATGGATCAAAAGTTGATGGTATTGCCGTCGGGACGCTACCTCTCCATATGTCATCGGGATTAGTTATAAATCTAAATAATTGTTATTTGGTGCCTGCACTGAGCATGAACATTGTATCCGGATCGTGTTTGATGCAAAGTGGTCATTCCTTTAAGTCTAAAAACAATGGTTGTTCGATTTATAAGAATGATATCTTTTATGGTCATGCACCTATGTTGAATGGTTTATTTCTGATGGATCTCGATAGTAATATTATGCACATTCGTAATGTTAATGCTAAAAAGATTAAACTTGATGATGATATATCTGCATATATGTGGCACTGCCGTCTAGGTCATATTGGTGTTAAACACATGAAGAAACTCCATTCTGATGGACTTTTGGAATCACTTGATTTTGAATCATTTGATACATGTGAGCCATGTCTTATGGGCAAGATGACTAGAACGCCATTTTCCGGTTCAATGGAACGGGCGATAGATTTATTAGAAATCATACATACTGATATGTGTGGACCAATGAGTGTGTCGGCGAGAGGTGGATATCGTTATTTTGTTACTTTCACGGATGATTTGAGTAGATACGGGTATATCTATTTGATGAAACACAAGTCTGAAACTTTTGAAAAGTTCAAGGAATTTCAGAATGAAGTGGAAAATCATCGTAATAGAAAGATCAAATTTCTACGGTCTGACCGTGGAGGAGAGTATCTAAGTTACGAGTTTAGCACACACATGAAAGAGTGTGGAATAGTTTCACAACTCACGCCTGCCGGAACACCACAACGTAATGGTGTGTCAAAACGTCGTAATCGTACTTTATTGGATATGGTTCGATATATGATGTCTTTGACTGACTTGCCACTGTCATTTTGGGGTTATGCACTGGAAACAGCTGCATTCACTTTAAATCAAGCACCATCTAAATCCGTTGAAACGACACCGTATGAATTATGGTTTGGAAACAAACCTAAGTTGTCATTTCTTAAAGTTTGGGGATGCGATGTTTATGTGAAGAAACTTCAGCCGGATAAACTCGAACCCAAAGCGGAAAAATGCGTCTTCATAGGATACCCTAAGAAAACGATTGGGTATACCTTCTATCACAGATCCGAGGGCAAGGTTTTTGTTGCCAAGAATGGATCCTTTCTTGAGAAGGAGTTTCTCGTGAAAGGTGTGAGTAGTCAGAAGGTAGAACTCGAAGAGGTTATTGAACCTTCTCTTCATGAAATGGCGAGTAGCGCAGCATCGGAAGTTGTTTCGGAGTTGACTTCACCTAATGAAGAGAGAGATAATGATATTGATCATGAAACTCCGAAAGAGGACACTACCGAACCTCACAGGTCAAGCAGGACACGTGCAGCTCCTGAACTGTACGACAATCCTATTGTGAATTTCATGGTCGATGAAATGGATGACCCTGCGACGTATGAAGAAGCGATGATGAGCCCGGATTCCAACAAATGGCTAGAAGCCATGAAATCCAAGATGGAGTCCATGTACGAGAACCAAGTTTGGACCTTGGTGGACTTACCTCATGATCGAAAGGCCGTTGAGAATAATTGGATTTTCAAAAGAAAAACTGATGCTGATGGTAATGTGCCCATCTATAAGGCTCGACTTGTCGCAAAGGGGTTTCGACAAATTTAAGGATTTAACTACGATGAGACAATCTCTTCCGTAGTGATGCTTAAGTCGGTTAGGATTATGTTAGCAATTGCTGCATATTTCAATTATGAAATATGGCAGATGGATGTCAAAACTGCATTCCTCAATGGTAATATTGAAGAAGAGTTGTATATGATACAACCTAAGGTTTTTGTCGATCCTAATGATGCTAATAAGGTATGCAAACTTCAGTGATCCATCTATGGACTGAAGCAAGCATCCTGGAGTTGGAATCTCTGCTTTGATGAGGTGATCAAAGAGTTTGGATTTGTCCAAACTTATGGAGAGGCTTGTAGTTACAAGAAAGTGAGTGGGAGCAATGTGGCATTTCTGATATTATATGTGGATGACATATTATTGATTGGAAATGATATAGATCTTTTAAACAGTGTTAAAAGTTATCTAAACAGCAAATTTTCGATGAAAGACCTTGGTGAAGCGTCATATATATTAGGCATTAAAATCTATAGAGATAGATCAAGGCGCCTAATTGGGCTATCGCAGAGTACATACCTTGATAAGATATTACAGAAGTTTAATATGGACGGAAGTAAGAAGGGGTTCTTACCTATGTTGCAAAGCAAGATATTGAGTAAGACTCAAAGTCCGGCTACGGCGGAAGAAAGAGAGATGATGGATAAGATCCCCTATGCCTCGGCCATAGGCTCTATTATGTATGCCATGCTATGTACTAGACCGGATGTGGCACATGCTATTAGTTTGACTAGTAGGTACCAATCTGATCCAGGTTCGGAACACTGGATAGCGGTCAAGAACATCCTCGAGTACTTGAAAAGAACTAGGCATATGTTTCTTATGTACGGAGGTGAAGAAGAGCTAGTCGCTAAGTGTTATGTCGATGCTAGCTTTGACACCGATCCGGATGACTCTAAGTCTCAATCCGGATACGTATTTCTCTTGAACGGAGCAGCAGTTAGTTGGAGGAGTTCCAAACAACCTGTGGTGGCTGGATCAACGACGGAGGCAGAATATGTTGCTGCTTCAGAAGCGGCACAGGAAGCGGTTTGGATGAAAGAGTTCATTACGGAACTAGGTGTGGTTCCAAGTGCGTTGGACCCGATGGTGATCTATTGTGACAACAATGGAGCTATATCCAACACAAAGGAACCAAGGTCTCACAAGAATTCCAAGCATATTAAGCGCCGGTTTCACTCCATCCGCGAGCATGTCAAGGATGGAGATATAAATATTTGTAGAGTACACACGGACCTAAATGTAGCAAACCATTGACTAAAGCTCTCCCTAGGACAAAACATGATCAACACCAGAACTCCATGGGTGTTAGATTTATCACTATGTGAACTAGATTATTGTCTCTAGTGCAAGTGGGAGACTGAAGGAAATATGCCCTGAGAGGCAATAATAAAGTTGTTATTATGTATTCCTTATATATATGATAAATGTTTATTTTACATGCTATAATTGTATTGATCAGAAACATCAATACATGTGTGTTTAATAAACAAAAAGGGTTCCTAGTTATGCCTCTCTTATAGACTAGCTTGTTGATTAACAAGATGATCAAGGTTTCCTGATCATGGACATTGGATGTTGTTAATTACAAGGTCACACCATTGGTGGAATGATGTGATGAACATTCATCCGAAGTATAGCATTACGATCAAGTCATTATGTTTATATTACTATAACATCATACGAAGTAATCTTTATCCTTACACCATGAGATCATGTTAATTGCTAACACCTGAAGAGTATCTTGATAACATTAAACGTCACACCGTAACAGGGTGACTATAAAGATGGTTTCAGTACTACGAAGGTGTTATGTTGAGGCTCATGGATCAAGAGTGGAATTTGTCAATCCGGATGACGGATAGATATACTATGGGCCCTCTCGGTGATATCACATTGAGATAGCTTGCAAGCAAGTGATGTGATCACTAGAATGTTATATCACGGGAACAAGAAAAGAGTGCTTGTCGGTAACGAGATGAAACTAGGTATTTGGATGCCGATGATCGAATCTCGGACATGTAATATATCGCGAGACAAAGGGATTTAGTTACAAGCGTTAAAGGTTCTCACAATCATAGAAGTCATCGTTGAATATGCAGGAGTCAGTATGGATCTCTAGGTCCCGCTTCTGACTATTGATCTGAGAGAAGTCTCAATCATGTATGCATTATTCGCGAACTGTAGGGTGACACACTTAAGAGTTACCGAACACCATTTTGGAGCACATATGTTTCAGACAAAAGAATTGCAAAGGACAGGAATTGTTTCGATAGAAACGGAAATTGTTTCGGGTGAAATTGCAGAAAGTGGTTCTGCATGTGATATTGAAATATTGCAAGGGGCTATATGTGAATGTTTGTTAATTAAAGTAATTTACAAAATTCTGAATAAATTTAATAAAAGAGTTTTATTAAATGAGAGAGCGTTAAACTTGGAGAATTTTAATGCATTTAAAGTGGAGACTTTAAAAGGGAATGTGAAGAGGCATTTTAATATGGAGGGGTTACCACCACATGAATGGGGGAGGTGAGGAGTCACCCCCCATGCGCCAGCCATGGAGAGGAGGGGCACCCCCCTCCTCCTATAAAAGGCCACCCACTCCCTCCTTCATCCACACACCTCCTTATGAAGGATCTCTCTCCCCCTCTAGAATTATTCCCCCATGGTCTCAGATTAGCGAGATACATGTTCCCGGTGGCATTTCGTCTGGAAGGAGTTGCTGCTTCCGCTGGATCGCTGGAGCGAGGAGATGTAGGTTTTCCGGTGTCTTGAACGTGTGTGCGAGTACGGATGCGCTGCTGAGTTGCGGCGCTCGGACTTCCACTCGATCTTGAGATCGGCAAGTGTACGACTACGTCAACCACGAGTTCCTACTCGTTAACAAAACTCGTTGTCTCTGAGGGTAAGTTCTCGTTGGATGTATGTCCACCCGTTGCTTTGTACCTAGTAGATAGATCTTGGCGTGTAGTTCTCATCGTAGGAATTTTTTGTTTTCTATGCTGCGGACCCAACAGTACAGTGGAGGATGAACATAGACTCCATCAACTTTCTCCAAAAATCTCTTCCTCTTAGTGGATGCAAATTATGTGCATAGGCTTTCTTGTATGTCTCTATGTTGTAGTAGCTTTGTACAAGAGACTCAGGGTCAATACTATCTTGTCTTGCACAAGCTAATGCATGATGGCAGGGTATACCAGAGAGCTACCATCTTTTACAGTCACAACTCCAGGTTTTGAAATCAACTGAGTAGTCTAGTTTAAATTCTCCACCACCTAAAACTTTAAATTCTCCCCCACCTACAGATGTAACAGTGCAATTTTTGCTCCACTCTATGAATTTGTCTAGTTTCTTCCTTATTTTTGGACAAATTGTTCCTCTCATCTTCTCTGCCTCCTTTTGTTTTGTTAGTGTCATGTTTACCATCTCTAGCATAGACAACATTGGCATCTCTCTGGACTCAAAAATGTAGCTGGATTTTTAAATCTAGATGAACATTAGTCACATAAATATTATTTAGTGCAATGGAATAATAATAAGAGAACCAAAAAATCACCTATTGAAAACTTCACTATGGTTATTCAGGAACATGTCACATTTTGGAAACTCACTGAAGAATGCCTTAATCCATGTATTGGGAACAAGTTCTTCCAGCCATGCATAAGTAGTAGCACTGTCACTCTTAAGTTTGTCCATATTGTGACTCCATTTTGGAATGTTGGTTGATCTTGCGATTGCCCACATATCATTTTTCAATCCTTCCCCTTTGTGTCCAGCTCTCTGAAAATTTTGGTGTAAATGCCTCACACAAAACCTATGCTCTGCATCTGGCCAGACAGTTTGGACTGCTTTGATGAGGCCCTGCAAATGTAACCATACACTTGTCATATTTTATTCAAATATTTGTAACGCATTCAAATAGAGGTAATTGATACATAGCAACAATTATTACCTTTTGTTTATCACTCATTATTGTCCAAGGGGAGGTGTTGGTGATATTTAGGTCATCTTTCAGGATAGTCAAAAACCACTCCCAACTAGCAGTGCACTCAACTTCACATAATCCCATAGAAATTGGAAATATGCAGTCATTAGGGTCAATGCCAACTGCAGTAAGAAAAACTCCATTGAACTTAGTTTTCACATGGCAACCATCAACACATATGAAAGGCATGCACCCTTCTAGAAAACCCCTTTTACAGCTATCATAGGACCAGTATAGTGATGCAAGGTGGTGTTTAGGCACATCATTTGCATGTTCTTTAGCCTGGTTTGTAGTTAGGAAAAATTTAGAGCAAGGATTAGCTCTCCTAAGCTCCTATCCATAGTCCCATAGCAGAGTGAACTGGCTAGCCTCATCTCCATGAATTTTCAGCAGTGCTTGCTTCCTTTCCCTTCCAAGTTTATATCTGTTAGGGCACATATTGTATTCCCTCCGTACTTTGGCTGCAAAACTCTGCAAATCCATTTTCCTGTTGTCTATGAATTCATTTAGGAAAGTGTCACATAGGAAGTTTGCAGTCAATGCCTTCACCTCCCAGTCAGCCTCGCAAGTGTGCCTCTTCTCATATGTAGTCACTGTGAATGCACCTTGCCTGCTGTCCTTTGAAACTTTGAACCACCAAGTGCAACCAGGCTTGCACACTGCCTCAATCCTACTTGGCTCATTTCTAATCTTGTTCACTTTGGTTCTATACTGTAGCTTTGAAATGCTTTCCTGCATTCTTTTACATCACTAAACACCATGCCCACTTTAAACTCTAGATTGGTCATGTCAACTATAGAATTGAAGAATGATAAACTGTTCTTCGAATGACCAGCAACTTCCACCCTCGGGTTCAAATCCCCATCCTCCAATTCAGTGTCATCTTCTAAATCTTGGACATCCTCTTGCTGGTTATGATCTTCAACATCATTGTCCACATTATCGTGAACAAGTCATCACCATCTGCAGCTTCAAAGTCACTGTTATACCAATCTAAATCAGTAGTAGAATCATCATCTTCAAAGTTGCCTGCACCTAATGTTCCTGATGTTCCTGCACCTGATGTCACTCCTGTCACAGCAGTCACTTCTCCTGAAGATTGCCTTGCATTGATAATTATTTCAGGTCTTAAGGTCTTGAGGAAGTTGTTATGATCAAGCAACAGATTCAAACTTCCCCCTTCTTGATAGCTTTGCACATGCTATATATATTTGCATCTGACTCTATACAAACAAGGCCATCAATAATCTCCTTTCCAGGCAAACACTAGTATACATGCATTCTCCCATCCCTTTGATAATCCATCTGCCTAAGCAACTCATCAAGCCAATTGAGTGACCAATCTTAAGTACAACAAAAATCCCAATGTTCAACTGATGTCCCTATGTAATCGAGCTCTCCCCTTAACCCACAAAAGAATCCACTATGCTGAACAACAACAGTAAACAACCTCCCATTGTCACCTGCAAATTCAAGAACTTCTTTATGTCTGTACCAAATTAAGGCATATATTGGAGCATACAAACACCACTAATTCATGAACTAAAAACTGATTAATCAACATCCTCAAATTCATCAACTAAATCATATAGTGCAGCATACGAAAAACTAGTACCAATAAGTTCAGTTTCTGAATTTCTCGAACAGTTTCAGAAATATAGCCACTATGGGGCCATTGAAGCAGGGCACTGGAATTTCATCAAAATCGCAACATTAGTGACTAAAATTCATTGACTTTATCAAAGATTAGGTGTATACCAACTGCAAGAACAACTTATTTCACCAGATCAAACAACAAAACTCGTGGCCTCACAAATCCAAGTCGCCATGGGACGGTTGGGTTTGAACTATGACCCTAATCGTCACAACTAGGAAACTCCAGCCCTAAAACAATGAAGAACCATGGCCGCATCCACCGTTAATACAATGAAGAATCAATGGCCGAATCAGCTGTGGCCGAAGAACCCTTTGGCGGCAGAGGCAAATAGTGAAGAGGGGAGAGAGGCAGGGGTGCAGTGGTGGCATACCGTATTCAGGGGGGTCTGCCATGAACGGGCGGAGCTGGGGTTCTGGGGGCATCGCTCCCAAATCGACTGCGTCGTTCCACCATCGTGGCCGTCGTCGTGGTCTAGACGACCGCGAGAAGATGGCGCCGCGACGATCGTGAGACAGGTAAGGACCTACTCGCAATATGTGCAAATAATGTTGGCCATTATGACATTTATCACCACTCCAGGATCATCGTGATCTAAATGAGAAAACAAGCCTCTCTAGGGGGTTTTTCAGAAAAAGCCGGGCCAGCACTGGAGTCGCCAGGTGGCAGTTTGTGATTTGCTATGGGGTTTTTTGCACATAGAAGTCAAGTTTATGTACCAGTGAGACACGTTTTGTAACTATTTGGGTGAGTTTGAGGACAACTATTTGTATATATGGTCCAATTCCCTCTACTAATCGCACACAGGATTAGCTTGTGTGAAGCGGTGGCAGGATGCTTCTAGGAAGGAGCGACGACGCGCGCGCGGCAGACAAAGCCGGATCGTGTTAGATCACTGGCGGTCGCCGCGACGTTGCTTTCGGCGGTGTGCACGTACGGGCGATGGCTCAACGGCAGGGCGCCGGGCGTCAGCGTCGTCGTCCATGCACCGGCGCACTGTCAGTCGGTGTGGGTCTATCGACATTGCAATCAGATACTATTTGACGGTTGTTAATTAATCCGGGGTCCATGCATGCATATATATGAGGTGGACGCGTGCGTGACGGTGCCATGCATGCAGATTATTATTATTTGTACGTACTATATATGCAGCCTCATTCACCTCGGCACAAAACTGTCCTGTAGTTATTCAATACTTTTTCCTTGAACTTGCACACATGTCTCTTTCTTTCTTCAAAATATACTATGTATGATCGATATCCAAGAACACAACTCTAAAGATCATGAAACTCGATTAGAGTGAGGGTGACAGGAGAGGGGGGATATGCAATATGCGAGCCCAAAAGCAGCGTGACCGTGGGAAAGGCAAGAAAGAATAATGATCGATCGATGTGGCCTGGTTAGCATCGATCGAGTCTAGTCCTCTCCCTTTTGTTTTTAAAACCGGACACTGTCTTGTGCCTACCTTACACCGAGGGACACTTGCACACCAAGGGTCTTTTCTTTAATAATCCACTTTCCAGCTTCTTTAACCTGCTCGCCCTAATCTAGCTAGCCTCGATCACAAGGCTAGGTAGGCGACAACTTATCTGATCGTCGGGGCAAAGCACAAGCAACGTACTATACATATAGATATATATGTCGTACAAGTTGTTGCATGATGCGTCGTCAAAGGATTTCGTTGACGACGATTATCATCATCGGGAGTCACGAGTCAGTGGACAAGCTGCTCGCAATGATTTGGGATCATTGGCGCGTAGAAATCGTATCGGTCGGAATGTTGGGCCAGTAGCGCGCACAAACGGAACAGGCGCGCACCTTGTTGTGTTGCTTGGCTAGCTAACCACAGGCGTTTGTGCTGGTGTGGGACTCGATCGCAACAATCGATCGCCGCGCGCTAAATGATGAGACGCACAAAACAACGAATCAATCATGGGATAAACGCCTAAATCGCGCGGAGATTTTTTGTATGGACGTACGCGCGAGCAACGGGAAATGTGATGATTGGCGGAGGCTCGTAGTGCGTCGTCGTCGCGGCGGTTGGTAGTTATTAAGAGAGATGATGGGGTTGAGTGAAGCCTAAGCTCTGCTCATATGGACAATCGGACCACACGATTCGTTTTGATGATAAATAGATAAACAATGATAGGCTCATTCGCAGAAAAAGAAAATTCAACAATGATAGGTTCAAGCGATCAATTTAAAGTATCAAACAGATGGCACGAGAGGTGACTGAATTAAGTGTGTGGAGCAGGATGAACAGGGATGCCTGTCCAAGTACGTACTGCTGCTGGCTCGGTTAGGCAGCTAAAGCTAGAAAATATGAGAAGACACGCTCAACTTTTCTTTTGTTCTTTTGGAAGTTGGGGGGAAAAATCATCCGAAGCTCTGCTGTGTGACAGCGAAAGGAACAAGGGATAAAGAAGAAAGCAAGAGAGCGGCCGCGCCATGCGTGCAACCTCTTCTATACTTGTCTCGAGAACATGTATACGTGCGTGTGGAATAGTACAGTTCAAGCCATGCATGCATCTTTGGACCATTCGGTAAAGTTGCCACGCCAACATTCTTCTCTTTAAGTCTCTCCTAATCAGGTATATTGTTGGTCTCTCTCTGATCATTCACAGCTAGGGCCATTTGGTTTTATACTTGGACACGTGCGTTTGTTATTTAGAGCAGACACACAAAATCAGTTCTGAAATTGCTTCTTCAGGGCTATTTTCTTTTCTCAAGAAATATCGTCGAAACATATGAGATGCCACGTAACTCCTCCCATGTTGCCTCCGCTCGGGCGGCATCAGGGGCAAACCCTAGCCACTGGCGGGTGCCCCTCCAACCAACACTATCTCCTCCGCCTCCATAGGAAGACGTGGTCGGGCAAAGCCCATGCCGCCAACGATGGAGGCGGGGCCTCTCTCCCAAGACGGCACTGATGGAGGTCCAAGAAGATGGCGGCGCAGGCCGAATCTCGGCGGTCAGTGCGCAGATCGCCCGACATGGTGGGTTCACGGCCTAGTGGTGCTGATCTACTTGGCAGGTCGATCCTCCATGGCAGCAGCGTGATCTGCGAAGGGCGGCAGCTGTACTACCCAGCGTGATCTGCAGGCAGGGCTCGGTGGTGGTCCAGACGACGGTGTTGTTCGGGTTTGTACCAATGGCGGCTGATGTTCTGGTGATCTAAACAACGAGTTTCGGGAGATGGGATTGCCGGTGAAAGTCGTGTCAGCTTTGATCATGGCGAGCGATGGAAGCATCTTCGACGCCGTAACATTATTGAAGGCATCATCATTGCATCTAACTCGGGCTGCTCTAGGGAAAACCCTAGGTCTGGATATCTTGGATCGGATGATGACAACACTCGGCGCTGTTATCCCAACTAGGGGCATCGTTTTCGGAGCAACTACAAGTCGAGGGGAAGAAGGTGGAGCAGATTCGTCTTGCACGGAGTCTTCGACGGAGATGTCAAGTCATACCTAAACACTAGGTGCTACGCTCAGTCATGCCTGATGTGTAGTTGCTACGCATGACAGATATTCGGAGGTTGCTGCGTCGGATGGCGGGACACAGCGGTACGGTGACGTGCGGTCTCGATGATGACTGCGCGTGTGGTTAACGGACGCGCGTAGGGTGGCAGAGTTGTTTGGTGTTGTGGAGGCATCGATGGCAGGCCTGGCAGGGTCATTACTTTGATCTTTTTGAAGATGGATTAGCGAAAGAAGGCTATAACAGAGGATTGAGCATACACATTGGTGTGCGTTGTAGATCAACTGAACCGGTTTGTGCTCCAGGCTTGCAATTGGGCAGTTTTGGGGACCCGGTTTTTGTGATGATGTGCGTAGGTGTGCGGTCGGGTACTTGCTCGGACATGTCCAACCCCCCTCATCGAATTGCATTAGAGAGGTGGCTTCGAGTTGATCTTCGAACGTTCTTTGTAAGGTCTCATTGAATAATTAATAAAGAAGGTTGTGTGCATTTTTTTATGCACAGGCCGGGGCTTCGAATCCCATTTCGGAAAAAACATTGTGGAAACATATCATGATCTCGAAGATCTTCTTGAGAAAGAACCAACGGCACAACCAAAACATGATGTCGATGCACATCTTAGAAGTTGTAGTTTTTTCTTGAATTTTTTCTAAATGGAATGAAAGTATGAAATGCACGTGTTGTACTATATCATCACATGCAAAAACTTCACGTGTTTTTCTTGTCTCTGAAGCAATGGCGTCTGTATATTTGCAATTTGTATCAAAGAAAAGTACATTGATGACATGTCAAATACTTGTCTCTTTATCTGTTTGTGTTGGGATTAGGCGGCGGCATGCTGCTACTCGGGATCGAACATCCTTCTACACTATTCAAGCTTCTTGGGAACAATGGAAGAGCACAAGCAGTTTGACTCCCACAGTCAAGACTTGTTTACTTGAGGATTTATTCAATTTCCTTTCCCTAGAAAAAGACCCCAAATGCCAAAGAATGATTGCATATTGTAAGAAAGGAGAAGTAAACAATAATTCACTCTACAAGGTTTTACATGCTCCTCACAGTTACCCTTTTATGAAACTTAATTGTATTTGCATCATCACTTATACTATAATTTTATTCTTCACATGTTTTTTCCTTGCTTTGGAGAGGGTCTTGCAATATATTTTTGTTGATAGTCATGTGCAAGAGTTGGTTGCACAATGGATTGAACACAATATCCCCCTTTGTCTTTCGTTATATAAAGGTCTAATGTGTTCTTTTATTTTCCATCTCATGCAAGAGTAGAAATTCCAAAGCCCTAAAAGTGACACAAAAATGGACTATCCTAACATGTGCTAAACTGGAAAAGTACGTTGTTAATTTTTCATGTTCTCAGCTACTCTCTAGAAAACTAAAAACCCAAATCGTTTTTTACAACACTATTCATTAAGGACAAGCCACAATGCTGGGTTTTATCTCAAGTTTAGTTGTTACTAACGTATGTCTACATACAATTTTAGTCGCTAGTTATGATTATATTGATTGAACTCCTTGCTAAATGTGATCATTATTATTAGAAAGATACTAGCAATGTTTCCCCAACGACAAATGCCAACATATTTATGTGTAAATACGATCATGTCCATGAACAAAACACATAGGAAAGATCAAAATAAGAACGACTTGCATTCCAGATGTCGTCCTAGCTCGACATAATCATAGTTTACATGCTATAGCTTTCTCCATGGTTCAAAATGATTTGATCATGTTTCCATATGAGTTGACTTACAAGTATCAAAGGATGAACAAATCGAGCTCCAACTGGGTGGGCTCTTGTCATGATGCACCACATTCATCACACGTGATTCTCCAAAGTCCTATTTACGAGGAGTCATGCTAGGCTTGTGGTAGCATTAATTGGAAGCATAGCTTTGATGCCAAAGCACCCTACAATACTCTACACGAGAACATTACTAGTGAAAATAAGGTCACATGTAAGCATAAATTTCATATTAGTCACAAGAGTTCTTTAATTTCCTTAAATTATTCAATGCACACATGGAACTATGTTAAAATTCTTCATGATCCTTCATTGTTATTATTACTAGAATACCAGGGGCAACAAACTTCATCCAGTGATTTGGTGCCACTGCATGAGAAAATTAGAATCATTCCCCAAGATTGGGAGGATCATTACGGAAGCGCAACCCTAAGTTTGATTGTCGTAATATAAGGAAAAGTAGAAGGACACAATTTGATCACTATAAAGGCCCTAAAGCTGACCAAGAAGTTAAAATGGCATTAAGACAAGGATGGCTACTCATGTTGAGGACTCAATGGTGTTTGTTAGTGAATGGAGAAGCCTAAATAAAACAGGAAGTTCAAATCATTTTAAAGCTATATGTGAGAAGATCATAGATGTTGTAATGGAGAACCAGAAAGAACTTGCTAGGATCATGGAGGATGGAGTTTTCCATGCCCTATGGCCAAAATATGGACCAACGCGATGAGGTTTGTGTCCAAAAGGAGGAACAAATACGTAGACCATGTCCTATCATGGAATCAGTAGGAAAGCACGCAACACTCTAGGGAATCATATTTTTTTCAGAAACGCCAATTACTACAATAAAAAGGTTGTGTAAGCTTAAATGAGAAATATCGGAGCACATGAAATTAATAACTTCTCTTTCGTAGATGCAGCTATGTTGACCACACACATATGCTATAACTCAGGTTTTGGATTCATGAGCTATGTCGATGGCCCAAGAATTAGGATATAGAATCTTATCACATTTCGTCATGCTGAGATGGTTTTTTAAGTATCCCTAAATAAGAAAATCATCATCCTAAAGATACTATAGAAAGATTGTAGATATTTACAATGACCAAAATGAGGGAGGTATGCCTCCAAGGAAAGCTTTATGTAAAAATAGTTACTATCATTTCCGATAATTTCTCAAGAGGTGTTTTCCCATGATCCCTAGAAGAGGATTTCCAAAACATCCTTTGAATTCCTAGTTTATCTTCTCTATTTTACAGTTTTCTCCCATCACTTTATCAATAGTTTACTTTCTTTTGACTTGTCTTTGTTACAAGATCATAATATAGTGTTACTAAGCATTCTGCTACAAGTATAAGTATAATGTAACTTAAACCTTTCTATCCAACCGTATCAAAGCAAGTGGAAGTATTCCTTGTTATATTTTACCATTTAAATAGCTGGCATCATACTAGCTAGAGTTGGAACTACAAAACACCAGTTGATATGATATAATTTTCCATATCATGCCAAAACGTAGAGCCTACTCACAATATTTTTTCAATAAAACTACAGTATTACTCGTGCATCACTATTCATTTTCCATTTCTTCTGAAAACTATTATGACAAACTTATGTTCTTGACAGATTCAAAATCAAAATTGATATTTAGAGAAAATGCAACTTGAGGATGATGAGTGGTTGGTCAAGATACCGCAAGATTGAGGAGAGTGTCCTACCAATTTCAAAGAAGCTACCTATAATGAGGATGAACAAGGCATGGTCGGTACACTATACATACTAGGTGCCAATGTCATCGAGGACGAAGAGTGGCTGGTCAAGCCGACACAACCCTTATGTGTCGATGGTTTGAATTCCAAATGTAAGTTTATACATGGATTGGCCGATCAGCATGATGCATAATATGTGCACATTTATTTCATTGATAAGGATGAGGTTGATTTCATGTATGTGAAAGACATACTGTAGAAATCCGTGTTCATTTGTGATGATGGGGACTGGCATGCATCCAACAAACCCATTGTCCCAATGATCTTTGAAGAGCCTCACAACATTATTAGAGGCGCATGCACATGTTTGATTTCATAAGTGAAGTTCTAGTGCATATCTATGACTTTCCTAGTGAACAGTCCATAGCATTCACGCCTCTACTTGGGTACTATGCCGATACCCATGGGGTCCCATGTCCTTGAGGACTACGACCAAACCGTATGACGCCCCCCTAAGCCTTCAATGGAGGCCAAACCACACAATGGATTCCATTGTGACGTATGGTATCATGCCAAAAGACAACTGGATTAATCTATTGTACCACACAGTGTCGCACTAAACCCGGAGAATCTTATGGCAAGGACCTTCCAAATCATGTGGTTCTTCGTATATTGCAAATATCTTTTAGCAGACGACTAGACCTTTTATAAAAAAAAATTGGACCATTAGTAGAGCTACTTTTATCGTAACACTTAGCAACACAAAGATGTTTCTACACACATAGAGCAAAATGGACACGGAGGAGAAAGGAGATGCCTCAACATGTGTTGTTCTTCAAATTCATTATGTGGTTGATTTACACTTCCTATGGATTATAAATTATATTTCACATTAGTGTCTTTAGCTGCAAAAATGTCATCGAATATATACATACACACCTAGTTTTGAACCTCTGATCGATACAAAACCGACCAATAAAACAGATCATAAATCGAGTACACTGTTAAGGAGTTAGAACATTTCAAGATCCGAACATCAAGTATTGGTCTTTAGAATTTAGCTTCAGATTAGCTTAGAAAAGTAGAAAAAATGGATGAGAAAAATAGTAAGATTGGATGGGAAAAACAGAGTAGTAGATCACCAACTGACCAACTGGAGGATGCACGCACGGACGCAGCCATTCGTCGAGGCAAAACGACACCCGACACGCGGCGCACCCGTACCACTGTGCACGAGTGCGCGCTACGCCGCTCCGTGGCGCGAAGTTAACAGAAGCAGAGTGCCCGCCACCAGTATAAATTCCCCAGCAGGCGCCAAGACGCTACACACACAGGCACACAACACTCAGCTCGTTCGCTCGCTCCCCGGCCTCATCTTCCCAATCACGACACACAGTTCTCTTGCTACAAGAAGAAGCATCGACCTCCAATTAATGGCGACCTCCGCACTCGCTCTGCTCGATCAGACACTGCCCTTCGGCAGCAGCGGCGGTTCGGACAGGCTCAGCAAGGAGATCTTCTCCATCCTGGAGTCCAACTTCCTGTTCGGCGCGCAGACGCCGGAGCTGGGCGCGGGCCGCGTGCGCGTGCTCTCCATCGATGGGGGCGCGGATGGCGGCGCGCTGGCCGCGGCCGCCCTCGTCAGACTGGAGCGTCGGCTGCAGGAGCTCTCCGGGAACCCCGCCGCGCGCGTCGCGGACTACTTCGACCTGGCGGCCGGGTCCGGCGCCGGCGGGTTCCTCGCGGCGGCGCTGTTCGCGCGCCGGATGCCCGCGGAGGCAGCGCGCGACGTCGTGGCCAAGAACCGGAAGGTGTTCTCCGGGCGCGGCGGCCGCGGCGGGCTGTTCTCCTCGCGGCCGGAGGCGGTATTCAAGAAGGTGTTCGGGGACCTCACTGTGAGGGACGCGGCCAAGCCGCTGCTGATACCCTGCTACGACATGGCCACAGCGGCGCCGTTCGTCTTCTCCCGCGCCGACGCCGTCGAGGCCGAGGCGTTCGACTTCCCGCTCTGGCAGGTCTGCGCGGCGGCCTGCGGGGTAGGGTCGGCCGAGGTGGCCTCGCTGGACGGGCGGACCAGGCTGCGCGCCGCCGGCGCGGGCGGTGCCGGTGTGGCCAACCCGACCGCCGTGGCCGTCACCCACGTGCTCCACAACAAGCGCGAGTTTCCATTCGCCGCCGGCGCGGGCGACATCGTCGTGCTGTCCCTCGGCGGGAACGCGGCCCCCTCGGTCCACCGGGCGAGCTCGTCCTCCGGCCTCCTCCGCATCGCTGGCGCGTGCCAGGCCGACATGGTACGTCCACGATTGATTCCTCAGCATTCATTGCACGGACAGAATCGTACTGTCGTCACGTACGCTGGGCTAACATGGCTGTGGGTGTCCGTGCTGCTTTTCAGGTGGACCAAGCCGTATCAATGGCGTTCGGGGAGAACAGAGCAACCAACTACATCCGCATCCAGGTAAATAAATAAACACTGTAATTTTCTTCCCTACTTAATTAACGCCGGGTTATTACCTTTGTGAATTATATTATTTTAGCAAAGCTAACTCTCCATCTTGCGTTATCTCCTCAGGGCAACGGCATTGCTGCCGGAGCGACGGCGGATGCGGCGATGGCGGAGCGGAGTGTGGAGTCCGTCCTGTTCCACGGCAAGAAGCTGATGCCCGAGACCAACGGCGAGCGGCTGGACGGCGTGGCGGAGCAGCTGGTGCGGGAGCACCACCGGAGGATGGACAGCAAGACCCCCGTGGTGCTCATCAAGCCGTCGGCGACGCCCCGGACGTCGTCCTCGTCGGCGTCCACGCTCATCACCGTCTCCACCAACTCCTCCTCGGAGTCGCCCTGAAGACCGTCGAATTGACGACGCTGATTAATTAACTAGCTCTGGTTTCTGAGTTATTTATTTGTTGCTTGGCTTTTTAGTTAGCGCGGCGCCGGCGTTAGCTAGAGCGTTTTGGTTGCCTGCCGGCGCCGCCACCCGCCTGCCCATGGCGCTCGCTCCCGGCCAGGGTCGCCGCCGCCGATGACGATGGGCGAGCGCGCGCGCGGCCGTGGGAGAAAGAGAAGAGCGGTCGAGTGAAATGTGAAAGATTTGTAGGTAGGAAAAATGTGGGGAGACGTACGTGTGCGTGTGCTGCAACTACGATGTAATGTACGTAGGGTGCTTGCAATGGAATACTACGAATCGGTGTGGCTTTGCTGGTAAACACTAAAACAGTGATAACTATTGTGCCACTTGACCAAAACTCTCGTGCCCATCTTGCTCTACCTTTCCTACGTTCTGAAAGTCAAAAGGCAAAAAAAATGCCGCAAACCTGGAAGAAATATACTCCTCCGTTCTATATTAGTTGTCCCAATTTTATCTAGATTCACATTTATTTTTTATTTGATTTTATGCATAAATAGACTTTCTCTATATGCTTTGAGTTCCCGTAGCAATAAAAAATCAAATTCTTATTGTTCTTAATTATATGTCATTGTACACTGAAACATGGATTGTCATGATCCGTTGTTCTATGTGACCTTGTGTTCTTGAGAGAGAGGGGGAGGGTTGGTTGGTGGGTGGGGGTGGAGGGGTCCATGTAGCTACAATAATCCTACACTTACGGGAGGATTCCTACGGACTAGAGCTTACAGACTGATGTGGTGATGCCTTAGTGGATCAAGATCCTGAAATCACGGATGGAATTCCGTAAGGATCCTTCTGTAGATGTAGCGTCACTGATGTAGCTAGCGTTCGGACCTCACATCTATGCACACCAACACTAAATTGGAGCTAGCCGTAGCACAAACCGGTCCGATAGACCGTCAGCTCGCACCAGCGCACGCACTCTAGAAGTTGTTGTTGTCATCTTCTTCCGTCCTCTTCGAGACAGAGATCTAGCAATTGATCTTGCCATGCCTGCCGTCGACGTCACCACGATGCCAGACAGGTGCACTGGCTTGCATACGTCCATCATCACGCATCCGGCACAAGACCCTGTTGTACCATGCCGTCGAGACTTGCCACCGACGATGCGGTTTCGAGACGCTGCTCCACCATGGCCAACTCCGATGTCGTGCAAGTCCAGAACCTGGAAAACACCAGGGTCATAATCTTCAAGACAATGCCCTGGAGAGAGGAAGCGACACAAGATCGACGTCTCGACCGAGCTTGCGCCACAAGGTCTCGGTCTGACCCGACGATGTGACCCATCATGAAGACACCATACGCCAGCTTTTGATAGTGCGGGTACCACTGTTTTGTTGGAGTAAGGCCAACTCCAATGCCCCCCCCCCCCCCCCGCAAAATGGACAGGCCTTTTGACCGTTCGGTCCATTTGCGGGACGGGGTGGACAGGCCCCGGGACGATGTCCGGTCTGCCATGGCCGGTGCACCCAATAGTGCCCCCTCTGCCCGGCCTTTTCTTCCCGGCTACCAACCAAATTTAAAAAGAGGACCAGCAGAGTACCAAATTGAACCAAATTTTAAAGGACCAGCGGAGTACGAAAACAGGACACATGGTTTATACAGGTACACAAACATAAATAGAGAAATCTATGCATCTCGCTCGTAGATCATCTTCCTCTTCTTCTCGAACCAACCCAGTTGGATTGGGTCCATGTCAGTGAGATCCGCAGTCATAATCCGATTTTCTTCGGCGAGTCGCTTCAACTCTACCTTCTCCTTCCTAGCACGGGCGTTGATCTCTTCTATCTCAAGACGCTTTCACTGGATTACATAATAGTTCTTCGCCGCATCTTCTCTCTCCTTGCATTTCCTCTCTTCCCTCTTGTCGATGGACACCTCCTTCTCGGCGATCATCCCTTTCAACATCTCCTGGATGGCAACTGACGAAGCTTCATGCTTAAGCTCTAGCTTGGAGCTATTCCTCCCTCTCGGCCTTTTGGCTGCCGGCCCTTCCTCATCGATGATGATTTCGGTGCCTATACCCTTTGTACTCCTCGCATAGAGCTCTTTCCACTTTCTCGCAATCTTTGAGCTTTGTCCAACAATGGCCCATTGTGAAAGATTTCTTTTCGTGGCAAGTCTTGAAGTGCTCCAATGCTTGCCACACCTAAAACAACAAATTCAAATTCATGTTTGAATGCTATATAGAAATGCAAAGCTCGTACGAACGAGAACATATGGATATGTAGGAACATACCATGTCTCCAACTCCAATGCTGCTCACATGCCTCTTCTTAACATGGTCATAAGCGGCACAAAATTTTGTGCATTGCTCCGAGATGAATGCCCACCTCTTCGTAAGCGAGTTCTCGTTGCGATCACTTGCAAACGGATGATCACCGAAATGTTTGTGCTCATGGAAGTACTTCCATAATCGGTTCAAAAATGCCCCACCCTTTTGTTCCGCACCGATTATTGGATTTTGCCCAATTTCCATCCATGTCTCACAAAGCATCTCGTCCATGAGGGATGTGTACGACCCGCTCCTTCGGCTACCCCCTTGTGTTTGCCAGACTAGTTGGTCCACAAACATAGGTTTGTGGTCAATGGAGATACCATCTTCCTGGGCAAGGGCGTCTCTCGTTGGATCATATACACCGACGAGAAAATAATAAGAAGCAGACAAGATAGCTGCGTCGAAGTGGGTGTCGGAGTTATGGTTGGAGTTGGGGCCGGTGTTTCATCAAACAGCTTGCAGGGAGCGGGCATGCTACTGTCGGGGATTCTCCTCCTGGTCTTGCTGCTGCATGAAGAGCCATCGTTGAGAGGTGCCACATTTAGGTCGAGGGCAAGCAATGCCGGAAACGAGCCACCGACGATATCCGTCCCACCGGTGATGGCCGCTTCGACATGAAGTGGTTTGTTCATGAACGTGTCCGAGCTCGTTGTGCCCACGGCAAAGGCAGCTAGATGCTGCTCTTTTATCATGAGCAAAGTGGCAGCATTTGCAGCGAGGGCCTCGGCAGTGAACTTGGCCTGGACGGTGGTGGCTTGCTCAAGGGCGGCATCCTTTCCTTGGCCTCTTGGGCATCGGCAAGGTGATGTCAGGCCTTTGCTCACCGGTCAGCCCTCTTCCTCAACTCCTTCCGTTGGTCGTCCGTTAATTCTTTCTTCACGCGGATGATGCCAGCGGCAGCAACAACTTTTGAAGGACGAGCGGCAGCCGGAGCCGGCAGAACAACGGCCGGTGGTGGTAGATCAGAGGCCTGAGCAGAGGTGACCGGAGCTGGAGCAGCTCCTAGGGCACGAACGGGCCACTGCCGAGGAGGGCAGGTGTCGTGGAGGGTGGCTACGGCTCGTCCATGGCAGTGTGGGGTAGGGATTGCTGGTGAGAGTGGTGGAGAGTGGAGACTTGTGCCAATGGTTCTCTAGCTGGCGGGACCGTGCAGTATACCACCCGGACGCACGGGCAGTCCGAGCCCCCGCAAACCGATCTCAACTTTCAGCCCGGTTTGCACCGAAATGGATAGGTCCAGGGCTGGCTCTCACTTTGATGTGCGTGTTTGGCCGTGGCCTCAGCACGGGATGACAGGATCGGACCTGCGGCATCCGTTTGTGGCGGGTGGTTGGAGTTGGCCTAAGGACCTCGCTGAGGTAGTACACATGTATCTTGCCTTGTTCCACGCGCTCAACAACAAGCACAGTACTGACCACCTGGTTGGTAGTGGTGAAGTACATCAGCATGGGCTCTTGCTCGTTGGAGTTACCAGGACCAGCAAGGTTGGCAACAGGCGCTTGAGGTCCTCGAAAGCTACATGTGCCTCAGAAGTTCACTCAAATTTGTCTGATTTTGTGAAGGAGCAAGTAGAAAGGTAGTGCTTTTTTCCCATCTAGCCGATGAATCGACTGAGTGCTATACTCCCAGCTAGCTGCTGGATGATATGTTGCAAACATATCTATAACTTTTGATGTTCCATACTTGTTTAGTATCTACTTTCTTATGTTTTGTCTATATTTGGAGATACTTTTATGCATTTTATGGAACTAACCTATTAACAAGATGCCACAGTGCCAGTTGCATGTTTTCTGCTGATTTTGGTTTCAGAAAAGCTGGAAAAGAAATATTCTCGGAATTGGACCTGACAAAAACCAAAGTCGATATTTTACCGGAAGACTCAGAGAGCCAGAAGACGAGACGGGGATGGCCACACCATAGGGTGGCGCGGGCCCCCTTGGCCGCGCCAGTAATACGTTGCAAACGTATCTATAATTTTTGATGTTCCATGTGATGGGTTCGTAGCATGGAAAACAAAAATTTTCTATCGCAACAACGAACAAAACCCAGATCTAATCTAGATAAAAGCCAAGATCTAATCTATTAGATAAGAGCAACGAGATAGATAGGAACTAACCCTCGTAGATCCGAAAGCATTAACGAGATTAGATCTCGTGGTTGATGTAGTCGATCACTTACCGATCTCAAGATCGTGTGGACGATCCTTCCGGCGTCGCGTTCCAGCAGCGCTTCCGCCCTAGGTCAAGTAGACGATCCTTCCGGCGCCACGTTTCGGCAGCGCTTCCGCAGTCGGTCACACGTGCGGAGTCGAAGCAGACCTTCCTCTCCCCGTTCCAGCGAGCAGCGGAGGTAGTAGATCTTCTCCACGGAATCCCAGCAGCACGACGGCGTGGTGGTGGTGGTGGAGTAGAGAATTCTGCAGGGCTTCGCCTATGCCTGTGCAGAAGATGGTGGAGGAGAGAGGCGGCAGAGATTGGGTGTTATGGGAGCAGGGGAGGAGGGGGCGCCCCTGCCCCTCTATTTAAAGAGGGGAGGCGCCTAGGGAGGGGGAGTCCTTGTAGGACTCCCCTCCCTCTCTAGGCTGGCGGATTGGAGGTGGGGGGAGGAGTCCTCCTCCCCCACGAATCCGTATCTTGACCCACCAGGACTCCTTGATCCCTATCTTGATTTTCAAGCCAACTCCAAGATATCTTCTAGCCCTTCCGGAACATTCCGAAACCTTCTAGAATCCTCATACAAACACTCCGGAACATTTCCTAACTCATAAAATGATCTCCTATATATGAATCTTATTCTCCGGACCATTCCGGATCTCCTCGTGATGTCCCGAATCCAATCCGAGACTCCGAACAACATTCGGTCTCCAACGCACATTCCATATCTACTTAAAACAACTTCGAACCTTAAGTGTGTCACCCTACGGTTCGTGAATATGAAGACATGATAGAGACACATCTCCTATCAATAACCATCAGCGGGACCTGGAGATCCATAATGGCTCCCACATACTCAACGATGACTTTGCGATCGATTGAACCATTTACATATGAAACTAATTCCCTTTGTCTTGCGATACTATACTTATCCGAGGTTTGATCGTCAGTATCTCCATACCTAGTTCTACCTCGTTACTGATAAGTACTCTTTACTCGTTCCGTGATATGCCATCCCTTGTGACCTAGTCACATGCTTGCAAGCTAACTCGATGACATTCCACCGAGAGGGCCCAGAGCATATCTATCCGTCATATGGATGGACAAATCCCAATCTTGGTTCATGCGCTTCAACACATACTTTCAGAATACCCAATGACACTTTTATAACCACCCAGTTACGAAGCGGCGTTTGATGTCATCAAAGTATCCATCCGGTGATGGTGATTAACATAACCTCATGGTCGAAGGAATAGGTTACTATGTATTTGAAAGCTTACAGCAATACGACCTAATGTCCATGATCAGGAAACCATGATCATCAATTAATCAACAAGCTAGTTTAACAAGAGGCTTACTAGGGACTCTTATATGTTTACAAAACACACATGTATTAGTGTTTCCTAATAATACAATTATAGCATGTGATGTAAACATTCATCATAAACACAAAGATATAATAATAATCACTTTTATTATTGCCTCTTGGGCATATCTCCAACACCATGCTTGCTTACTATCTACTTTCTTATGTTTTGTCTATATTTGGAGATACTTTTATGCATTTTCTGGAACTAATCTATTAACAAGATGCCACAGTGCCAGTTGCCTATTTTCTGCTATTTTTGGTTCCAAAAAGTCAGAAAATGAATATTCTCAGAATTGACGGGACAAAAGCCAAAGTCAATATTTCACCGTGGGCAACACGGAAACACAAAGTAGAGACGGATTAGGGCACCAGGGTGGGCACACCATATGGTGGCGCAGGCTAGCCCTGACCGCACCACCAGGTGGTGTAGGCCCCCTGGCCGCCCACCGACCTTGCCTCTTTGCCTATAAGATGCCGCCCGATGCGAAAACCCTAAAAAGAACAGCCTCTAGAAACGAAAAGTTCCACAGCGCCGCCGCCACCGAAGGGGGATTCGAGGGACAGAAAGTCTCTGTTCTGGCACCCTGCCGGGACGGGGAAGTGCCCCCGGAGACATCTCCATCGATCTCCACCACCATCTCCATCGCCGTTGCTGATTCCCATGATGATGAGGGAGTACTTCTTCCTCGAGGCTAAGGGCTCTACCGGTAGCTATGCGTTCATCTCCCTCCCGATGCATGATTATATTGTGATCATGAGCTTTGTAATCAAGTAGATCTACCTGCTACTCAAGTGCTTTAATAGATCTCTATTCTCCCCATGTGTGTGAAGTTGACAGTGTGCACACCATGGTGGCACTTAGGCTAGAGATTACAAATACTTGTTATGAGTTATATTTGGAGTTGGATGTCTTTATGAAAATGTAGTGTTTGTTGGAACCATCTAATTCTCAAGGTGATAGTGTGGGGTTATCTAGATGGGAAAGGCTTATTTTGAGGTGTGTTGTTATAGCCCTACCATGGATTATAGTTTCCAACCGGAGAGTAGTTTAGAGTAGTATCATAAACATAGAAACACTAGTGAAAGTATGATCCCTAGGCCTTGTTTTTAAACATTGAAACACCGTTTGCAATTAGATTTGTTACATGTTTGCTTGTTGCCATCTTTATTTCAGTTTTCCTTTAGTCTCTTCCACGCCATCAAGCTATTTTCTAGCATCGCTATCTTATATCCATACCACTTGTATTTTACTATCTCTTCGCCGAACTAGTGCACCTATACACCTGACAAGTGTATTGGGTGTGTTGGGGACACAAGAGACTTCTTGTATCTTGATTGCAGGGTTACTTGAGAGGGATACCTTTGACCAGTTCCTCCCTGAGTTCGATAAACCTTGGGTAATCCACTTAAGGGAAACTTGCTGATGTTCTACAAACATCTGCACTTGGAGTCCCAACAACTGTCTAAAAGAATAGAAGTGCGTAGACATCAAGCTATTTTCTGGTGCCGTTGCCAGGGAGGTAAGGAAAAAGGTACTCACATCCTCCAGTGTGAGTGCTCGATGTTATTTCCTTTAGATTCTACAATTTTGTCTTTTTGTTTCTTATTTTTATTTTCATTAGTTAGGCTTAATGGAAAACAAAAAAAATTAGAGAGCTTTATAGTATTTATCTTGAGTTAGGACATGAAGTGTTTGAAGAGAAATTTAAAAAACCTATGGAACTTTATTTGCATGCTAATAGTAATGTTGTTAGTATGAATTCTTTGGACACCATTATTGCTAATGCTATGGAAAAGTCTAAGCTTGGGGAAGCTAGTTTTTATGAAAATGATCTTTTTAGTTCCCTAGCTTTGGAAGATAGTTATTCTATTGCTTATGATGATACCAAACCTCCAATATATGATGATTACAATGATGAATATGATATTTTCAGTCCACCAACTATTGAGGAGAAATTAATGATTACAATATGCCTCCTATATTTGGTGATTATGGTGATGAGAATAATAATGATAGCTATTTTGTTGAATTTGCTCCCAGCACAATTAATAAGAATGACTATGTTTATGTGGAGAGTATTAATTCTTTTATGCATGTGGCTCATGATAAGAATGTTTCATGTGATAGTTATATTGTTAATTTTATTCATGATGCTACTGAAAGTTATTATGAGAGAGTGAAATATGGTTTTATGTATCTCAATAATATTAAGTTTCCCCTCTTTATGTTGAAAGTCTTGAAGTTGCACTTGTTTTGATTTCCTATGCTTGTTGCTTTGTGCTTTCATGACTTGTTTCTTTACAAGATTATTTTTCATAGGAAGTGGGTTAGACTTAAATGTGTTTTGAATTTTCTTTTTTTGATGCTCTCTTTTACTTCAATTCATATTTCCTATGTGAGCATCTTCTCAAACTATCATGCCTAACTTAAAGGGGTTAAAGAAAAAATACTTATTGGGCGATAACCCAAAAGTTTTAGATGAGTCTTGGGAGTTATTACTTCTATAATAACCGCTCCTCATCCTTTTTATTTGCTTTTCGTGCCAACAGTAACCTCTAATGAGAGAGAAGTAATGATTGGGAAAGTTGATGTCCCGAAACATATTTTTGTGCTTCACCGTAAAAATTCGTGTAAAATCTCTGTACGTCCTTTTGAGGCATGAATGTTTGTGCGTCTGCTTCAGGTTTTTATCTAACTTTTATTAGTTCAACACTTTTTGATTTGAGCAACATAAGGTCTTCGAAAAAATCTGTCTTTACCTGCTGGTCTGTTTTGACAGATTTCTGCCATTATTTGTATTTACCTCTTAATCTCTTTCTCTTTGAGTTCTCTTTGATCATTTGAACTTTGTAAAGGAAGTGCTACAGTAGCTTGTGTTTTAATGGAAGTTCTACTTGTTTTGAAACTGAACCAAAGGACTTATTATCTTGAGTGCACTAATGTTGCTAATGAAGATTGTATGAAGTTTTGTATGAAGAAAATTTTCAAGTGTATGGAAAGAGTGATGTGATGAGATGAAGAATGGACTAAAGCTCAAGCTTGGGGATGCCACGTGTGTCACCCCAAGAAATATCCAAGAAGTAAAAGTGTCAAAGCTTGGGGATGCCCAAGGAATCCCCTTCTTCATTAATAAAAATCTTAGGTTTCTTCCAAACACTTCATTTTTATTGTTTCATCCACACTTGTGTTGTTCTTGGAGTGTCTTCATTTTGTTTTGAGTTTTTGTTTGCTTTTTTTTCTTAGTTTTCTTGAATAAGTTGGTTGGATCCCAACACACTTCTTTTGGAGAGAGACACACCAAGTTATTCATTGCCTAGAACACTCTAGTTTTCACTCTTATTGTTCTGTGAGTGTTCTCTGTTGCTAGCACTGGGTTTAGCCTTAGTTTTCTTGTGCTTTCAGCTTAGAACTTAATAGTTCTACCTTTTGGATTTGTGATACAACCTCACTGATCTTTATTTATTATTATCTTTGTGACTTCTTTCAAATAGGTTGATTTGGATTGGAAAAGAGTAGGAAAGTTCATGCTTAAGTGGTATAAAAGGAGCTTGTTTTTGACTGTGACTTAGAGTTTATCATGTCATGCCTGATATTGTTTTGGCTTTATTCTTAGTGGTTTTTGCTGTAGCATCACATGTTATAAACAATTGAGATTGCTTAATGTGCCTTAAAAGAATCATGCGTTGTTTTAGCATATTAAAGCATAGTATTGTGGTATTCTCCTTTGATGCTTTATTTGGGTTGACTTGGCGCATGCTCACACCATGTTAAGACTATCCCAAGTCACCATAGCCTCTATGATCATTTAGTTTTCTACTTGTAATATCACTTTATGCTTTAATTAATGATGTGTTGTCGCTTTGCATGATTATGGCCATTATTGCTCTCTTAGTTGGTCGCTCCCAGTCTTTTGCTAGCCTCCATACCAAGTATGAGTTCTAGTCATGCATCCAACTCCAAATAAAACCAAGTTATTCCAAATAGTCCACCATACCTACCTAATAGCATTTGTTATTCCACATATATTCATGTTTTTATCTACCTTCCGAATTAAACTTGTTGTGTGAAAATTAGTGATTAAAGCTCTCACAAACTTGATGGCACACTTTACTTTCTTGCATTTAATAAACTTGAACCATTGCGTCCATCTTTGTTGCGTATATGCTTGCGCTTTATAAGTTGAAGTTAGCAGAACCATGTATCATGGGGAAGGCTTTCAATATTGCACTTGTACATTGTACCCCGTTGATATCATGTTCTTTTGCTTATAGATCCCGGCGGTGTGAAATAAAAGGGGAACTTGTAAGATCATGGAGTTTGTATGTGTGTTAGAGAAACGCCTGGGCCGCTAGCCTAAGCCATGTATAATCATGGTGGAAACTTGCAGCATAACCATAATAAGCACTCTATGAAGCATCCTCAATAAAAACCTTTGCAAATAGCAAATAAAAAGATCGTTGAGATGCTCATTGTTTGCTTGCCTTGTCATTTTGATTATGGGATAGCTCTTGTATCATGTGCAAGGGGTACCCCGTTGGCGGTTTTCTATGATACATATGTACTTACAATGACAAGAGCTTACTTGTGACTAAAGTTGAGCAGCATGAGGTTCGGTCTTCGTAAGTAAGGGGCATGAGATTTCGGCTTATATCTTGTCAAGCATATCCTCTAGTTGTGTCACTTTAACCTTAATCACTTGAAGATGCTTATGATAGGGGCAATGAGAGCTGAAAGCTAATAAGTACCATAATTTTTGGAAGCTCTTTATGAGACTTGAATCCCTGCTTCCTTCTAAGAAGGACTTTCTTTTACTTTTATGTTGAGTCTCCATCTTCTATCTTTATGCACCTATTGAGAGAGCATAGTGGCCATTCTTACTTTAATGTGCATTGTACCAATACTTGTTGATTGATTCATAATGTTGTTATTGCTTGTTCTTGAACTATTTGTATCTTGTCACCCTTATGAACTTTGAAGGTGTCCTATGCATTTATGTTTTGCTACTCTATGAGGGACAAGCTAAATGCCACTATGATATGTTTTCTTTATGTGAAACAAACAAACGTCTTGCAAAGCATTGTTATTCATGAATCTTTTGTTTGTGCATTTTCATGTTACAACATAGTTGTTATGTCTTATTGTTAGAACTATATCTTTCATGCTATCTTGAAGTAATATGATCCCGACTATCCATGTTTTACAAATACTTTGATCAAGTTTATGATGGTGCATGTCACCTCAAAAATTATTCTTTCTTTTTATCACTTATGACAACTCCTTATGTTTTTCTATTATATTTTTCTCCTTATGTTTTTGGTGTTGATGACAACTACTTTTGTGGTTTAACCATCTGTCTAAGTTACAGGGCTTATCTTCGGTCGTGATTGTGGGTGGACTTTTCTCGAGGAAGAGCTTGAAGTCGATAGCGCTTATTTTCACTTTCTCTTCCTTTATATTTTAGGCTACCGTACTATCAAGAGAGAGTCCATCTAGGAAGGTTGTGGGAAATCAACATTTCATGCACAACCATCCCAGTTTTCTTGTGAGAGAGTGTTTCCTGCAGCTTGGTGGGTTTTCTGCCCCGACCGGTAGTACCGGCCAAGCGGCGGTAGTACCGCCCAAGGGGTTTCCCAGGGCTGTTTGGGCGGAAATTCCGGCTGAAGTTCCGGTCCTAATTCAAACGAGGCATTTTTTGGTTCAGTAAGACTTCTATCTAACTTTGCATATTTGTTGGAACTAGAATCGGTTTTTGGCTCGGTAGTACCGGCCTGACCAGCGTCTGGCCCCCCTGAGCGGTAGTACCGCCGCTCCTGACCGGTAGTACCGGTCACCCTCGGTCACCGGTAGTTTCGGGTCCAGTTCCGGACCCAGTTCCGACGCTGGGCAGTGCGGGTCAGATATCCTTCTGCCTCGCACTGTCTATTTGTCGGTAATAGGGCCGGAACTGGGACTGGTACTTCCGGCCAGCCCTATGGTCCCACAGTCAGGTCTTTCTGGCCATTGCGTGGCCTTAGCTGGGCCGTTGGTGGCTTGCCCACCGGTACTACCGGTCTACCACCGGTAGTACCGATGGTGTCGGGGCTAGGCAGAATATGCCTATTTGAAGGTGGCCTATTTAAGGCCCGTTCTTCCTCCTCCCATCTTATCTCTTTGTTTTCTCTCTCCTCCATTTTCACAAGATCTTGACTTGCCTAGATCTCTCTCCCCACCCACTCAAATCTCTTGATCTTTTGAGGATTGGGAGAGGTGACCTAGATCTACACCTCCACCAAAGGAATCTTGATTTCCCCCACTCGTCCTTCGTGGATTTTGTTACTCTTGGGTTCTTGGAACCCTAGACGGTGTAGGGTGATACATTGCAAATGTATCTATAATTTTTGATGTTCCATGCTTGGTTTATCCACTTTCTTGTGTTTTGTTCCAACTTTGTAGTACTTTTTATATGATTTCTTGGACTAACCTATTAACAAGAGCCACAGTGCCAGCTGCCTATTTTCTGCTGTTTTTGGTTCCAGGAAAGTCAGAAAATGAATATTCTCAGAATTGGACGGGACAAAAGCCGAAGTGCCTATTTTTCCGGAAGACATCAAGTGCCAAAATACGAGACAGAGAGGGTCCAGGGGGCCACCACACCACCTGGGCGCGTGGCCAGGCCTAGCCCGCACCAGGGGGTGGTGTGGCCGCTCCCGGCACCCCCTCGGCCTCTCCTTCCGCCTATAAGATGCCCTCGGGACATAAACCCTAAGGACCCGATCAAAAAATCCACGAAAGAGTCTATAGCCACTGTCATCTCCATCCCTAGATTGGGAGGGATCTGAAGCTCTTCCCAACACCCTGTCGGAGAGGGGAGTTCACCCTAGAGGCCTTCTTCATCACCATGCAAGCCTCCGGTGTGATGCGTGAGTAGTTCATACTTGGACTACGGATCCATGTAGTAGCTAGATGGCTGGTTCTCCTCCTTTGTGCTTTCATGTCTAGATCTTGTGAGCTCCGTTCATGATCAATATCATCTATTTGTAATTCTGCATGTTGTGTTTGTGGGGATCCGATGGATATTGAGATGCTATTTCAGATTGATTATTGATTCTATCATGTCTTTGTTATTTGTGATCTTGCATGCTTTCCGTTGTTAGTAGATATCTTGGCCAAGTAGATGCTAGCAACTCCAAGAGTTAGTATTTATGCTCGATAGTGGGTTCATGCATCTGGTAACCTGGGGAAGTGACATAAATCTCTAAGGTACTAGATGTGCTGTTGCTAATAGGGAGAAAACAACAATCCTTTGTTCATAGAACAATCGTATTGTTTACTTTACACACAGTTCGTAAAGCAATAATTTGTTGCTTACAACTTAATACTGGAGGGGGTTCGAATGATAACCTGAAGGTGGATTATTAGTCATAGATGCAGTTGGATGGCGGTCTATGTATAATGTTGTAATGCCCAATCAAGTATCAAAGGAGTCAAGATGATTAGTATATGCATGTATTGCTTTCTCAATGTTTGTCAATTGTCCCACTGTAATTTGTTCACCCAGCATGTTATCTATATTAAGGAGAGCCACCTCTAGTGAACTATGGATCCCGATCCTTGTCTTTTACATTCAATCTACAAACTGTTTACTTCTTTGTGTTTACTTTCTGCAAACTTTTACTTCTTTCCATTCGATACGTTTAATCCTTTGTTTTCCGCAAAACACGGTGAGATTGACAACCTCATCGCAAGTTGGGGACAAAGTTCTGTGGTTGTGTTGTGCAGGTCTTGAAGGGTTCCGTAGCAGAAAAAAAATTCTATCTACTCGAACACTAATACGATCTATACTATGTAGACATAAGTAACGGAGAAGGAATACAGTATTCATACCTTTGCAGAGAGAGGCACGCCTTACGCAGGAAGGCGTATATTGATGAAGATGAGCAGCACCCCAAGTGTGGTGCCTCCGAAGTTCGTCACACGTCCGGTGTAGGGGACGTCAACCGGGCTCCGATCTAGCCGAGCAGCGGAAGAAGTAGATGCCGGATCGCCGATCACACGACGGTAGTGTGAAGGTGGAGAACTCAACCACGAGGTCCTCCCCAATATTACGGGGAATTCCTCAGTAGATGAGAGAGAGAGAGAATGACAGGAATGGGTGTTGTCCAAGGGGGAGGGGACCCCTTTATATAGTGGGAGGGGGGCGCACCACCCAGGGGCCAGGCGGGGTGGGACTAATCCCCACACCCACCGGCCACCTTGGGGCAGCCACCGGCCCTAGGTGGGCCCCACTGGGGCAGCCCACTAGCCCTAGGCCGGCTGGCCCCCACTCCCTAGGTGCCTTTCCCACTTGGGCCTTCCTATGGGTGAGGCCCATTAGCAATATAGTGCCTTTAAAAAAAATAGAATATATATTTAATATTAATTCTCCAATTAACATTCAAATATACATATTATATTATCTCTTCACTTCGGAACAACTTCCGGACCCCTTTCCGATCTCCATCGGGTGTTACCGAAACTATTCCGGTCTCTCTCTCTCTATTTCTCATACGATGCCTCATCTACCCTAAACGTCCCTACCCTTAAGCGTGACATCCTTCGGTTCAGAAACACTTCAGACATGATAGAGACCACTCTCATATCAATGATCAACAAAGGGACCTGGATGGCCATGTGACCCCGTGCGTTTGACGAATACAATCGCTCGAACCGTGAGATAGTCGTTCCCCATTCCCTTTGTCACTCGATACCTAATTCATCCGAGACTTGATCTTTGGTATTTGCATACCTTAGTTCGATCTCGTTAGTGATGAACTTGTTTTCTCGTTCTCATGTCATTGCATCCCGTGACCCAGTCACATGCTTGCAAGCTTCATTAATGCAATGTCACCGAGATGGCCACATGTATCTATCTGTTATACAGACTAGACAAATCCTGGTCTTGATATGTACTCCTCAATGGATCCCTTCGGAAAACCCGAGTGGCACCTTTTGGTCACCTTGTTACGAGATGACTCTAGATAACCATCTAAGCTTCTTCCGGAATGGTGATTTGCATTACCTCACAGTCAAAGGATTGGGTTACGAGGTTCTCTGTGTTTTATCATCAATGGTGAACTTTGTAACTAGATCTCATGAAGATATAACAGTCGGATGTTTATCTATCATGTTATTCAGCTAATAACATGACCTCATTGTCAGTTGGCATAAATGCCCATGGTCTTGAAACATAGACCATTCTCATGACCAATGAACTAGTTCACTAGAGGTAACTAGAGACAGGGTTTGTTTACATACCACACGTGTATTAACGTGTCGTATTAACACAATTATAGCACAGTATGAAACGTATTATGAACACGCAGGATATATATCAAATAATACACTTTATTATTTGCCTCTAAGGCATAACTCCTTCAGTCTCCCACTTGCACTAGAGTATATAAAACTAGTTTACAATAGGCAGGAACCTAACACCAATGGAATCTCGGTGTTGGTCATGCTTGTCTAAGTGGAGAGCTTTCGTCAACGGATCTACTACATTTAGTTCCATATCTGCTTTGCAAATCTTGACTTCACCTTCGTCAATGTTTTGCCGGATGACGTGAAATCTAAGCTTGATATGTTTGGCTGTGGAATGAGTTCTTGGATCCCTTGCATTTGCAATAGCTCCCGTGTTATCACAATAGATCGTCACGGGGTCTTGCGAATTAGGAAAAACTCCCAGTTCGATGACGAAATTCCTTAGCCAAACAGCTTCATTTGCTGCATCAGCCGCAACAATGTATTCAGATTCCGTTGAAGATTGTGCCACCACCGGTTGCTTCTTGCTCTTCCAGCTTACCGCCCCACCATTCACCAAGAAAACAAATCCTGTTTGAGACTTTGAGTCATCATGATCTGAATTCCAGCTCGCATCCATGTAACCTGTTATGTTTAGAGCTTCATCATTTCTTCCATAGATCATGAACATATCCTTTGTTCTCCTTAGATACTTTAGGATATTTTTCACAGCTGTCCAGTGATCCGGTCCTGGATTACTCTGATATCGGCTCGTCAAACTAAGAGCCAATGCCACATCAGGTCGGGTACTAACCATTGCATACATGATAGATCCTATTGCTAAAGCATAGGGGATGTAAGACATATTTTCTCTATCATTATCCGTTACAGGACATTGAGTCATATTGCAATTCTTCATCATAGGTGTAAAACCCCTCTTGGTGTTTTCCATTTTGAACCTCTTCAAAATCTTATCTATGTAAGTACTCTGACTTAATGCTATTAGGTGTCTCGATCTATCTCTATAGATCTTGATTCCTAATATATATGCAGCTTCACCTAGATCCTTCATGGAAAATTGGTTACTTAAATATGCTTTCATGCTAGTCATAAGATCCACATCGTTTCGCATGAGTAATTTGTCATCCACATATACTAGTAAGAAAACAACCGAGCTCCCACTCGCTTTCTTGTAAACACAGAACTCTTGTTGGTTTTGGACAAATCCAAAACTCTTGATCACTTGATCAAAACATTGGTTCCAGCTCCGAGATGCTTGCTTCAATCCATAAATGGACCGTTGAAGTTTGCATACCTTTCCAGCATCCTTAGGATTGACAAAACCTTCTGGTTGCATCATATACAACTCTTCATCAATGTGACCTTTGAGGAATGCGGTCTTGATATCCATCTGCCAAATTTCATAGTCGAAATGTGCAGCAATTGCTATTAAAATTCTGACAGCCTTAAGCATTACTACGGGAGAATAAGTCTCGTTGTAATAAACTCCTTGAATTTGTCGAAAACCCTTTGCAACAAGTCGAGCTTTGTGAATGGTCACATTACCATTCGCATCTGTCTTTTTCTTAAAGATCCATTTATTTTCCACGGCCTTGCGACCCTCTGGAAGATCCACCAAGGTCCAAACTTGGTTTTCATGCATGGATCCTATTTTGGATTTCATGGCTTCTAGCCATTTCTCGGAGTCAGCACTATCCATAGCTTCTTTGTAGTTTGCAGGTTCTTCCTGATCATCTAAGATGACAGACATTACAAGGCTATTGTACCAATCTGGAGTGGCACGAACCATTGTAGACCTGCGAACCTCAGGAGTCTCGATGTCATTGTTTTGATTAGCATCAATGAGCTCTTCCTCCATGTTGGAGAGCGGTTCCGGAACAGCTTCCGTTGCGCTACTCGGAATACGGAGAGAAGGGTCAGCAATTTCATATAACTCAATTTTCCTTCCACTCACCCCTTTTGCAAGAAACTCTTTCTCGAGAAAGGTGCCGGTTTTTGTGACAAGGGTTTTGCCTTCGGCTTGGTTGTAGAAGGTATACCCAACGGTTTCCCTTGGGTATCCTACAAAGATACATTTTTCCGATTTGGGTTCGAGTTTGTCAGGCTGCAGTTTCTTAACGTAAGCCTCACAACCCAAACTTTCATAAATGACAACAATCATTTCTTGCCATGCCATATCTCATATGGGATTGTCTCCACGGATTTGGATGGTGCTCGGTTTAAAATAAAAGCGGCGGTTTCTAACGCGTATCCCCAAAAAGACACACACAAATCAGTTAAAGACATCATGGACCATACGCTATCCAATAGGGTTCGGTTACGACGTTCCGACACACCATTACGTTGTGGTGTTCCGGCTAGCGTAATCTGTGGTACAATCCCACAGTCCTTCAGGTGCATGTTAAACTCATAACTCAAATACTCGCCTCCTCGATCCGATCGAAGGTGCTTGATTTTCTTGTTAAGTTGATTCTCTACCTCTTTCTGAAATTCCTTGAACTTTTCAAAGGTTTCAGACTTGTGCTTCATTAAGTAGATATATCCATATCTGCTCAAGTCGTCAGTAAAGGTAACAAAGTAACGATAACCATTGCGGGTTGAGACACTCATTGGTCCACATACATCTGTATGTATGATCCCAAGTAGGTCTACGACTCTCTCCATTATACCGGAGAATGGTGTCCTGGTCATCTTGCCCATGAGACATGGCTCACATGTATCAAGGGATTCAAAATCCAATGATCCAAGAAGCCCTCTGAATGAAGCTTCTTCATGCGCTTTATGCCAATATGGCCAAGACGGCAATGCCATATGTACATGGAATTATCGTCACTATGCTTACAACGTTTAGCATCAACACTATGGATGTGTGTATCACAATCAAGATCAAGTAAGAATAAGCCATCATGTACATGTGCATGAACATAGAAAACATCATTCATATAAATTGAACAACCCTTTGTTCCTGATTTAAACGAATAACGGTCTTGCAACAAGCAAGACCCACTCACAATATTCATACTCAGTGCGGGTACATAATAGCATTTATTGAAAACCAACAATAATCCTGACGGTAGACGCAGATGCAGGGTCCCGACGGCCATCACTTCGACTTTCGAACCATTGCCGACGCGCATCGTCACCTCGTCCTTCCTCAGGCGCCTCCTACTCTGCAGATCCTGCTGAGAGTTACAAATGTGAGCAACAGATCCGGTATCAAATACCCAGGTGTTACTCCTGGCACTTGTAAGGAATACATAAATAACATGTATATCGTATATATCTTTGTCCAGAATGGCTATCTTGCCAGCTCGCTTGTCTTCAAGGTATTTGGGGCAGTTGCGTTTACAGTGCCCATCCCCTTTGTAGTAGAAGCACGAAGTGCCGGGCTTAGGGCCAGGCTTGGCAGCCTTTGAGGTGGTGGGAACAAACTTGCCATCCCTCTTAGGCTTCTTGCTCTTGCCTTTTCCCTTTTTCCCCAGTTTCTTAAAGTTGGTGGTCTTGTTGACCATCAACACCATGCGCTCCTTCTTGATTTCAACCTCAGCAGTTTTGAGCATGGCGAACACCTCAGCAAGGGTCTTGGTCATCCCTTGCATGTTGTAGTTCATCACAAAACCCTTATAGCTAGGGGAAGCGAATGCATCACCCTATCTATAGCGAGTTCCTCCGGGATTTTGCAATCTAGGGCGTTTAAGCGTTTAACGTAGCCAGACATTTTGACCACGTGCTCACTAATACTGATGTGCTCTTCCATTTTAGCAGAGAAGAAGAGCTCGGAAGCATCATACCTCTCTGCACGAGCTTGTGGAGCAAAGACAGCCTTAAGATCCTCAATGATCTCGAAAGCATTCATCTTCTCAAAATGCTTTTGAAGCTCCGGCTCCATGGCATAGAGCATTCCACTCTGGATGAGGGAGAAATCATCCGCCTTGGACTGCCAGACATTCTTTTCGTCCTCAGAGGCGAAATCTGCAGGCTTAGACGGAAGCTCAGCCTCGATGACATAAGTCAACTTGTAGGGGACTAGGAGGATCCTAAGATTGCGGAACCATGCAGTGAAGTTGGTTCCATCAGTTTTCAGCTTGTCCTTCTCGAGGAAAGTGCTATGGTTGAAGGTGGGTGGGCGAGACATCTACAAAGGATTTGCAAAGTGTTTATACTATGTTCATAATAATGACTTCGAGTTTTAACTAAAAGAACTCCCACTTAAACGAACATCCCTCCACTCATTTAGTGATCACATGATCCCTATCCTCTACACCTCCCCCGATCGTCACGGCCATCAGTGCAGTATCAAAGGTGGACATTCCCTAATGTTGATCACATCAACCATGTGATCCATGCTCGACCTTTTGGTCTCTTGTATTCCGAGGCCACGCTTCTCTAGCGTGCTAGGTTTGCTAGTCCTAACTCATGTGTATTCGTAGTGCAACATGGCTTACACCCACTGTATGCGAACGTAGATATGTTTGACACCCAGGCCTGTAACCCTAGATTGCATCATACCGAAGAACTTTCTTGGTGGTGCACACACAAGGGGAATACGATAACTGGAATACTATGAGGGATTATCTTATTATGCTACCGTCTAGTAAGTATACTAGCACAATAAGTAATACTTCTAAAGTAAAGTGTTATGACATGGTTATAGCTTTATGATCATTATCAATAGCTTCAATGAGAGTTTCACAAACTTGTCATTGCCATGTTATAATACTTGCCCCTGTGCAATAATAAAAATAGACGCTTCTATATTAACTATTGCATGTTTTACGCGGCTTTAGGGCTTTCGCAGTAGAACCCCTTCCCACCTACAAACATTGAGCCACAACATGGATTCAATGATTGCCGTTTTTCTTCCCTTTTCAGGGCCCTCCAGTGTCAATCCCATATCAACTACTGTAGAGAGATAGACACCCCCCTAAGCCACTTTGATTTGTGGACCAGTCTCGTGAATCACCACGTGAGGTCGGTTGGGGGCCGCTTCATCAAACAGTGCCGCGATATGAACAACAACACTAAAGAGGGTAGCAACTAGAGAATCAATGTCCACATATTGCTATGTGTTCTATCCGTACGACATGTCTACCCATAGACCCGCTTTGATACCACTGAAGGGTTCCGTAGCAGAAAACAAAAAAATTCTATCTACTCGAACACTAATACCAGGATCTATACTATGTAGACATAAGTAACGGAGAAGGAATACAGTATTCATACCTTTGCAGAGAGAGGCACGCCTTACGTAGGAAAGCGTATATTAATGAAGACAAGCAGCACCCCAAGTGTGGTGCCTCCGAAGTTCGTCACACGTCCGGTGTAGGGGACATCAACCGGGCTCCGATCCAGCCGAGCAGCGGAAGAAGTAGATTTTGGATCGCCGATCACACGACGGTAGTGTGAATTTGGAGAAATCAACCACGAGGTCCTCCCCAATATTACGGGGAAGTCCTCAGTAGATGAGAGAGAGAATGAGAGGAATGGGTGTTCTCCAAGGGGGAGAGGGGCCCCTTTATATAGTAGGAGGGGGGCGCACCACCCAGGGGCCAGGCGGGGTGGGACTAATCCCCACACCCGCCGGCCACCTTGGGGCAGCCGCCGGCCCTAGGTGGGCCCCACTAGCCCTAGGCCGGCTGGCCCCCACTCCCTAGGCGCCTTGCCCACTTGGGCCTCCCTACGGGTGAGACCCATTAGCAATATAGTGCCTTTTAAAAAATAAAATAGAATATATATTTAATATTAATTCTCCAATTAACATTCATATATATATATTATATTATCTCTTCACTTCGAAACAACTTCCCAACCCCTTTCTGATCTCCATCGGGTGTTACCGAAACTATTCCGGTCTCTCTCTCTCTATTTCTCATACGATGCCTCATCTACCCTAAGCGTCCCTACCCTTAAGCGTGACATCCTTCGGTTCAGAAACACTTCAGACATGATAGAGACCACTCTCATATCAATGATCAACAGAGGGACCTGGATGGCCATGTGACCCCCGTGCGTTTCACGATTACAATAGCTCGAACCGTGAGATAGTCGTTCCCCATTCCCTTTGTCACTCGATACCTAATTCATCCGAGACTTGATCTTTGGTATCTCCATACCTTAGTTCGATCTCGTTACTGATGAACTTGTTTTCTCGTTCTCATGTCATTGCATCCCATGACCCAGTCACATGCTTGCAAGCTTCATTAATGCAATGTCACTGAGATGGCCACATGTATCTGTCTGTTACACACACTAGACAAATCCTGGTCTTTATATGTACTCCTCTACGCATCCCTTCGGAAAACCTGAGTGGCACCTTTTGGTCACCCTGTTACGAGATGACTCTGGATAACCATCTGAGCTTCTTCCGGAATGGTGATTTGCATTACCTCACAGTCAAAGGATCGGGTTACGAGGTTCTCTGTGTTTTATCATCAATTATACTCATCGTCAGTTGGCATAAATGCCCATGGTCTTGAAACATAGACCATTCTCATGACCAATGAACTAGTTCACTAGAGGTAACTAGAGACACGGTTTGTTTACATACCACACGTGTATTAACGTTTTGTATTAACACAGTTATAGCACGGTATGAAACGTATTATGAACACACAGGAGATATATCAAATAATACACTATTATTTTCCTCTAGGGCATAACTCCTCCAGGTCTCCACGTTGCTACTAGCACCGGTAGTGCACCCTGCCAAAGCTTAGCTAGTAACACCTTTGGGGTGTTTCCTTGCTCCTACTGGTTCGATTAAACCTTGGTTTCATAACTGAGGGAAACTTGCTGCTGTGCTCATCATACCTTCCTCTTGGGGTTCCCAATGAGCTCTACATCAACCACACACCAGCACTTTTCTGGGCGCCATGCATTGAGCCATCATAGGGCATCCTCGGATCTAGGGCATTTGTTGTGAAGCTCCGTGGTGTCGTTGAGGGCCTTCAATTGAGTTGTGAAGCCTCCCCTCAACCTCGTTGTAAAGGTTTCGGTTGGCGCCTTCAAGGTCACCGGTTAGTGGATTGTGAGGCCACCTTTGTGGTGGTGCTCACCAGAGAAGAAGGTGAGGCCTTTGTGGCGCTCGGGTGACCTTTTGTGGCCCCGACACCTCTCCAACATAGACGTAGCTTCCTTTGAAGTGAACTACGGGAATTACATCTTTGTGTCCCCTCGTCGGTTCTTTCGCTCCACTCCTTTACTTATTGCAATTACTCTCTCGTTCACGTGTTGTGTTGCTTGCCATTTAGGATATTCACATAGTTGCATCTCTAGTGAATTTTACTTTGTGCTAAGCCTTAAAAGTGCTATAAAAGATTAAAATTGGTAGTCTCCTATTCACCCCCCTCTAGTCGACCTAAGTTGGGCCTTTCAATTGGTATCAGAGCCTCAGCTCTTTCTTCAGGCTTAACCGCCTAAGAGACAATGGCCGACGAAGAGGGAAGTGTGGGTGCAGCCACCAAGAACTTGGCCTCCATGGATGACCTCAATCGATTGGAGACATCCATGATGACCAAGTTTGAGAAAATGATGACCCTTTTGCAATCCCTTAAGCCTACCCCCATGCTAGAAACCCCTCATGATGCATCTCTTGCCACCGAAGCCCCCTCTGCTCCCGTGCAAGTGGTCGCCCCGGGTGATTCCCACGGCAGCCCCAAAACACTTGGGTTAGGTTTTGTGGCTCAAACCACCAAGCCCCCAAGCGAGAGCACCGAGGGGCTAGGTGACTCCTCCTCCAAAGAGGGAGAAGGGAAAAAGGATTACTCGGCGGTACCACCACCGTTCAAGTACACACCGGACCCTCCCATTCCCATGCCCCACATCATACCTCAAGGAGCACCTCCCATGCTAGATACTTCTAACTTTGCCAATTGGCAATATCTAATGCAATCTCATATCTCCAGCTCTTCTATTTAATTGATGAGGATTGTGGAGGAAGGTTTCTCTCCATATGATGCTAAGAAGTTGACTCGGGCCGAGGTCATGGACAAGCAACTCAATGCCACCGCTTTGGGTATGATTCAAAAGGCATTGACCCCCAAGGACTTTGCTCACATTCACCAATTCTCCATCGCCAAAGAAGCTTGGGATCATCTCACCGAGTTGTATATTGGGAATGCGATCATTCAAAGCTCCAAGTTTGATGAAGTCAACAATGAGTCCAATGGCTTTAAAATGCAAGATGATGAGACACCCGAAGACATGTATCGTCGGCTCAAGGTTCTTTGTTGTACCATGAGGGACCTCGGAGCTACCTATGTTGATGACAACTTCATGAAGAGGAAGTTTGTTCAAGCTCTTCTTCCCTTTGAGGAACAAAAACTCAACTCTATCAAGGGGAGAAGTAACTACCACACCATGCCTCTCAAGATGTGCTGAGTGAAGTTATTGCCATGACCATTGCCAAGAAGAATGCGGAGTCAGCTCGTGCTCGTGCTTATGGGTATGAAAAGTTGAACCTTGCCTTGAAATCTCAATTGGTGGAAGTTGATGAAGACGACAACTCAAGTGAGTGGTCTCAAGAGGACATCAAATATGCTTTCAATGAGCACTTGGCTCTAGCATCAAGGGCATTTTGGAACAAACCGGGCATGAAGTCAAGGTCAAGGGACAACCCAAGATTCAACTCAACCATGAAGGTTCCAAAGGCTAGATCTTGCTACAATTGCAACGGCAAGAGTCACTTTGTAGCTCAATGCCCCTTCGAGAATAGAGAAGACAATGGAGGCCGCCTCATTCGCAAGAGCAAGCCAAGACCTCCTCATCCCTTGAACAAGAACTTCCATAGCAAGAACCTTCCAAACAAGGAAAGGGCGATGGTGGTCCATGAAGAGTACTTCTCAGGCGATGATGATGATGATGTTGAGAGTGAAGGTCAAGGTGGAGAGATCGTGGGGGTTGCCGCTATTGCTACTTCATCTACTCCACGAGTGTCTCTCTTCGACTCTCCAAATGAAAACATCACCAACCGCAACCAAAAGTGTCTCATGGCTAAGGCCACCGAGGTAACTCCCTCTTCCAAGTCCTCCCCAAATGAACTTCCCTTGCATGATCTAGAAGGTTTAGAGGTTAATAAAGAGATGGTAAGAATGTGTGAATCCATGAAGCATCTAGATGACGATACTAGAATGTGCTTTGAAACACTTGTAAACCAACTTGACCATGCTAGGGAAATGCTAGATGAGAAAGAAGAAGTTATTGACATGTTAGGTAAAAATGAGAGAGCGGTCGCCGATGAGATTGCCTCTCTATCTCAATCCCTTGAAGATGAACATAACATGAGAATAACTCTTGAGGAAAGTGTGGCTAAACTTGTTGATGACCATAATGCCTTCATATCGCAACTTGTTAAAGAACGAGATCATGTTATTGCTTCATTGAATGTCCTTAAAAATGAAAAGGTTGAGTTTGGTGTTGGTCATGAATGCCTCAAGGATTTTGAGAAACTCAAGGAGGAACATCATGCCTTGGAGAGTAAATTCTCAAGTCTCTCTGAGGCTCATGAGAGACTTCAAACACAATTAAATAATGAACATTCAAAGTGTTTCGCAACGCCTATTGTGCATTTGTCTTGTTCTTCTAACCCTTGTTGCAAGCATGAAAATCTTGTTGAGGAGAACAAGACATTGAAAGATCAACTTGCAAAAGGGCAAGCTACCATCAAGAGGAAGAACAAGAGAAGGAACAAGAAAAGGAAGAAGAGCAAGAGCCTTGCTCTAGTATCCTCTCGTGATTCTACCATTGTGCAAACTGATAACTTTGCCAGGAAGAATAATCCTTCCTACATTCTTTGCAAATCTTTTGATGGTCATGTTTATGCTAAGTACATTGGCACATCTTACACTCATGATTATCATTGGAATATTTGGGTACCTAAGACCCTTGTGACTAACAAAAGGGGATCCATTGCAAAAATGGGTACCTAAAACCAAAGCTTGATTTTCTTGTAGGACTTTGCTTCTGGAGGTGCAAAATGGGTGCTTGATAGTGGAGCTACAAGCCATATGACCGGAAGCAAGTCTATCATGTCGGAGATTAGGCCAAATTTTGCCAATACTATGGTCTCCTATGGTGATAAAACAAGATCTCAGGTATTGGGTTTTGCTAAGGTGGTAGTAACCCCAGACGTATCCTTGGTGAATGGCATGCTTGTAAAAACCCTTGGTTACAATCTCCTTTCCGTTTGTGCTCTTGCTATCATGGGTCTTTCATCTTTCTTTAATGAGCACTCTGTGGTCCTCATGTGGAGCAAGTCTGTCATGGTGGCTTTCATTGGATACGTAGAGCATGACTTATATGTAGTGGATTTCTCCGGAAAGCATCTACACATGCTATATGTCTCTATGCGAAAGCCGACATGGGCTGGTTGTGGCATCGCCACCTAGCCCATGTTAACATGAAGGCTTTGCAAAGTCTCTACACGGGGGCCACGTCCTTGGACTAAAAGACATTTACTTTGCCAAAGATCGTGTGTGCAGGGCTTGTATAGAAGGGAAGATGCATGAGAAGCCTCACAATATTCTTAATCAAATCACCACCGAACGGTGCTTGGAGCTTCTTCACATGGATCTCTTTGGGCCTCCCTCTCATGATAGTCTTGGTGGAAAGAAGTATTGTTTGGTAATTGTTGACGACTTTTCAAGATACACTTGGGTCTACTTCTTCAAGTTCAAGAGTGAGACCAACAAACCGTCATCGACTTTGCCAGTCAAGTGCAATGAAAACTCAATTCCACCATCCTCACCATTAGAAGCGATAATGGCACAAAGTTCAAGAACTACACATTGCATGAGTTTCTTAGTGATGAGGGGATCAAACATCAATACTCTACTCCCTATACCCCTCAACAAAATGGTGTTGCTGAAAGGAAGAACCGTACTTTGATGGATGCAGCCCGGACCATGTTGGCGGAATTCAAGTCAACATATAAATTTTGGGCCGAAGCCATCTCAACAGCTTGCCATGCAACCAATCGCCTCTACCTACGCAAGAAGAATAAGACTCCATATGAACTTTTCACCGGTCGCAAGCCAAATGTCAAGTACTTCTGGGTGTTTGGGTGTAGATGCTTCCTTCTCAAGAAAGGTGTCCGCTTATCAAAGTTTGAATCTAGGGCTCAAGAAGGGATCTTTGTTGGGTACTCAAATCAATCACATGCCTATCGAGTCTACAACAAAGCAACGGGAAGGGTTGAAGAATCTAGCAATGTCGAGTTTGATGAAGATCATGAGTCTCTTGTGCGGCCAGATGGTGTTCATGATCCAAGTGATGAAATTCCTCCCCAAGTCATAAGAAGAATGGGTGTGGGTTTCTTCCACCCTGATGGCTCAATGCACGGCGCCCAGAAAAATGCTTGATGGCGGTGTTGATGTAGAGCTCGTCGGGAACCCCAAGAGGAAGGTATGATGAGCACATCATCAAGTTTCCCTCAGTTATGAAACCAAGGTTTAATCGAACCAGTAGGAGCAAGGAAACACCCCAAATGTGTTACTAGCTTAGCTTTGGCAGGGCGCACTACCGGTGCTAGTAGCAACGTGGAGACCTGCACAACACAACCACAGAACTTTGCCCCCAACTTGCGATGAGGTTGTCAATCTCACCGTGTTTTGTGGAAACCAAAGGATTAAACGTATCGAATGGAAAGAAGTAAAAGTTTGTAGAAAGCAAACAGAAAACAGTAAAAGATTGTAGATTGTATGTAAAGAAAAAGGACCGGGATCCATAGTTCACTAGAGGTGGATCTCCTTAGATAGATAACATGCTGGGTGAACAAATTACAGCGGGGCAATTGACAAACACCGAGAAAGCAATACATGCATATACTAATCATCTTGACTCCTTTGAGACTTGATTGGGCATTACAACATTATACATAGACCGCCATCCAACTTCATCTATGACTAATAATCCACCTTCAGGTTATCATCCGAACCCCCTCCAGTATTAAGTTGCAAGCAACAGATTATTGCTTTACAAACTGCGTGTAAAGTAAACAATACGATTGTTCTATGAACAAAGGATTGTTGTTTTCTCCCTAGTAGCAACAGCACATCTAGTAACTTAGAGATTTATGTCACTTCCCCAGATTACCAGAGGCATGAACCCACTATCGAGCATAAATACTAACTCTTGGAGTTGCTAGCATCTACTTGGCCAAGATAGCTACTAACAACGGAAAGCATGCAAGATCACAGATAACAAAGACATGATAGAACAAATAATCAATCTGAAATAGCATCTCAATATCCATCGGATCCCCGCAAACACAACATGCAGAATTACAAATAGATGATCTTGATCATGAATGGAGCTCACAAAATCTAAACATGAAAGCACAAAGGAGGAGAACCAGCCATCTAGCTACTACATGGATCCGTATTCCAAGGATGAACTACTCACGCATCACACCGGAGGCTTGCATGGTGATGAAGAAGGCCTCCAGGGTGAATTCCCCTCTCCGGCAGGGTGCCGGGAAGAGCTTCAGATCCCTCCCGATCTAGGGATGGAGATGAAGGCGGCTACAGACTCTTTCGTGGATTTTTGATCGGTTACCTAGGGTTTTTGTCCCGAGGGTAATATATAGGCGGAAGGAGAGGCCGAGGGGGTGCCGGGAGCGGCCACACCACCCCCTGGCGTGGGCCAGGCCTGGCCGCGCGGCCAGGTGGTGTGGTGGCTCCCTGGCCTTTCTCCGTCTCATATTCTGGCACTTGATGACTTCCGGAAAAATAGGCACTTTGCCTTTTGTCCCGTCCAATTCCGAGAATATTCATTTTCTGACTTTCCTAGAACCAAAAACAGCAGAAAACAGGCAGCTGGCACTATGGCTCTTGGTAATAGGTTAGTCCAAGAAATCATATGAAAAGTAATCCAAAGTTGGAACAAAACACAAGAAAGTGGATAAAACCAAGCATGGAACATCAACAATTATAGATACATTTGTAATGTATCAACATCCCCAAGCTTAACTCCTGCTCGTCCTCAAGTAGGTAAGTGATAAAAAGAAAGAACAAGTTTTGAGGTGACATGCACCATCAAAGACTTGATCAAAGTATTTGTAAAACATTCAAAGCTGGGATCATAGTACTTCAATCATAACATGAAAGACAAAGTTGTAGCAATAAGCAAAGAAACTATGATGCAACATGAAAAGGCACAAACAAAAGATTTCATGAATAACAATGCTTTGCAAGACGTTTGTTTGTTTCACATAAAGAAAACATAGCATAATAGTATTCAGCTTGTCCCTGAATAGAGTAGCAAATATAAATGCATAGGACACCTTCAAAGTTCATAAGAGTGACTAGATACAATAGTTTAAAACAAGCAATATCAAAGTATGCATCAATCAACTAGTCTTGGGACAATGCACATAGAACTAAGAATGGCCACTATGCTCTCAAAGTAGGTGCATAAAGATAGAAGGTGGAGACTCAATGTAATGGTGGAAGAAAAGCCTTTGTAAAAGGAAGTAGGGATTCAAGTCTCATAAAGAGCTTCCAAAAATTATGGTACTTGTAGCTTTCAGCTCTCATTTCCCCTATCATAAGCATCTTGAAGGTGATTAAGGTTAAAGTGACACAACTAAGAGGATATGCTTGACAAGTTATAAACCGAAATCTCATGCCCCTTACTTACGAAGACCGATCCTCATGCTACTCAACTTCAGTCACGAGTAAGCTCTTGTCATTGTAAGTACATGTCTATCATTAAGAACCTCCAACAGGGTACCCCTTGCACATGATACGGGAGCTTTCCCATAATAAAAATGACAAGGCAAGCAGACAATGAGCATCTCAGCGATCTTTTTATTTGCTATTTGCATAGGTTCTGATTGAGGATGCTTCATAGAGTGCTCATTATGGTGATGCTGCAAGTTTCCACCATGATTAGGCATGGCTTAGGCTAGCGGCCCAGGCGTTTCTCTAACACACATACAAACTCCATGATCTTACAAGTTCCACTTTTATTTCACACCGCCGGGATCCGTAAGAAAAAGAACAAGATATCAACGGGGTACAAATTACAAGTGCAATGTTGAAAGCGTTTCCCATGGAACATGGTTCTGCTAATTTAAACTTATAAAGCGCAAGCATATACGCAACAAAGAAGGACCCAATGGTTCAAGTTTATTAGATGCAAAAAGTAAAGTGTGCCATCAAGTTCGTGAGAGCTTTAATCACTAGTTTTCTTATAACAAGTTTAATTTGGAAGATAAACAAAAGCATGAATATACTTGGAATATCATAAGCTAGTAGCTAGGTATGGTGGACTCTTTGGAATAACTTGGTTTAGGGAGTTGGATGCATGAGTGGAACTCATACTTTGTTGTGGAGGCTAGAAAAAGACTGGGAGCGACAAACTAAGAGAGCAATAATGGCCATAATCATGCAGAGCGACAAAACATCATTGATAAAAGCATAAAGTGATACTACAAGTTGAAAACTAAAGGATCGTAAATGCTATGGTGACTTGAGATAGTCATAACGTGGTGTGAGCATGCGCCATGTCAACCCAAATAAAGCATCAAAGGAGACTACTACTATACTATGCTTTAATATGCTAAAACAACGCATGATTCATCCAAGGCACATTAAGCAATCTCAATTGTTTATAACAAGTCATGCTACAGCAAAGAATACTAAGCATAAAGCCAAAACAATATCAAGCATGGCATGACAAAGCATAGGCGACAGTCAAAAACGAGCTCTTGTTACCACATAAGCATGAATTTTCCTACTCTTTTCCAAACCAAACCAAACTATTTGCAAACCAATGTATAAAAGAGGGGGTCCAACCAATTTATTCAGAAAACTAAGCAAACCAATCAAACTAAAAACCAAAACAAAAACGAAAAAGAAGACGCTCCAAGAAAAACACAACTGTGCATGAAACAATAAAAATGAAGCGTTTGGAAGAAACCTGGGATTTTTATTGATGAAGAAGGGGATGCCTTGGGCATCCCCAAGATTTGACGCTTGTACTTCTTGGATATTTCTTGGGGTGACACGCGTGGCATCCCCAAGTTTGAGCTTTAGTCCGTCCTTCATCTCATTACTCATTCCTTCCATACACCTGAAATTTTTCCTTCATACAAAACTTCACACAATCTTTATTAGCAACATTAGTGCACTCAAGATAAATAAGTCTTAGGCTTCAGTTCTAACACCAAATAAAATTCCATTAGAACACTATCTACTGTAGCACTTCCCTCAAAAATCTCAATTCCCCAAAAGAACTCAAGAAGGAACCAACAAGAAGCAAATGCAGAAAGTGGCAGAAATCTGTCAAAACAGACCATCAGATAAAGACGAATTTTTTAGAAGACCTTATGTTGCTCAAATAAACAAGTGTTGAACTAACGGAAGTTATATAACAACTTGGGGTAGAAGAACAAAAAATTACAGCTCAATCCGACATACAGAGCTCTCTCACGAATTTTTACAGTAAAGCACAAAAATCTGTTTCGGGAGAGCAACTTTCCCAATCATTACTTCTCTCGCATTAGAGGTTACTCTTGGCAAAAAAAGCAAATAAAAAGGATAAGGAGAGGTTATTATAGAGGTAATAACTTCCAAGACTCATCTAAAACTTTTGGGTTATCTCCCAATAAGTACTTTTCTTTAACGCCTTTAAGTTAGGCATAAGAAGCAAGAAAAAGGATCAATTATTCTCAAATGAAGAAGCATTAAGATCAATACCAGAAATATTTTCAACAAGGCAAGGTATATCATCCAAATAAGTTCTAGAGGATCCTCTCTCAATGCTCTTAGGTTCACTATTCTCATCAAAAGGGTTTGCAGGAACAATCCAATCAAGATTCTTTTCTATGGCATCATGTATTGCTACTAGTTTGAAGGGTATTGGTATCCTAGGTTCCTCCTCATTAGGTTCGGTTTTGTTCATCTTTTCTCGTGTACCAACAACATCTACACATGAGCCTAGTATATTTAAACATTCAAAGAATTTTCTAGCTTCCTTGGCAACATCGTAGAACTCCTTAAACAAAGTTTCTAGAATAAAATCCCTCTTTTCAGGGTCTTCAATTTCTTTAAGCTTAAGAAACATTACTTACATTAAGGGGTTGAGGTTAAAAAACCTAGCTTCTAACATGTGAATTAAAGAAGCTGCAGCAATCTCATAGTTTGGAGCAAGTTCTGCAAGGGATCTATCCTTAGTATCCACATGTTTACTAACATGATTAAAGAATTCTTCAATATTATCTTTCCCAATTATAGAACCACTGCCAAGCTAAAGGTCTTTCAGGGTGAATTTGGGGATCAACATGGTGAGCTAAGGAAGGGGTGACAACTAAAGGAGACTTAAAAAAATTGTGTGTTTTTGAATAAGAAAGCAAACTTGTAAAACTAATTTTTTTTGTGTTTATTAAGAACAAAACAAGCAAACAAAGCAAAAAGAAACTAAGCAAAACAAAAACAACAAAGTAAAGAGATTTGTTATGAGGGACTCCCCTTGTGAAGATGTCCTTAACTCCCCGGCAACGGCGCCAGAAAATCGCTTGATGGCTCAATGCACGGCGCCCAGAAAAATGCTTGATGGCGGTGTTGATGTAGAGATCGTTGGGAACCCCAAGAGGAAGGTATGATGAGCACAACAGCAAGTTTCCCTCAGTTATGAAACCAAGGTTTAATCGAACCAGTAGGAGCAATGAAACACCCCAAAGGTGTTACTATCTTAGCTTTGGCAGGGCGCACTACCGATGCTAGTAGCAACGTGGAGACCTGCACAACACAACCACAGAACTTTGCCCCCAACTTGCGATGAGGTTGTCAATCTCACCGTGTTTTGTGGAAATCAAAGGATTAAACGTATAGAATGGAAAGAAGTAAAAGTTTGTAGAAAGTAAACACAAAACAGTAAAAGGTTGTAGATTATATGTAAAGAAAAAGGACCGGGATCCATAGTTCACTAGAGGTGGATCTCCTTAGATAGATAACATGCTGGGTGAACAAATTACAGCGGGGCAATTGACAAACACCGAGAAAGCAATACATGCATATACTAATCATCTTGACTCCTTTGAGACTTGATTGGGCATTACAACATTATACATAGACTGCCATCCAACTTCATCTATGACTAATAATCCACCTTCAGGTTATCATCCGAACCCCCTCCAGTATTAAGTTGCAAGCAACAGATTATTGCTTTACGAACTGCGTGTAAAGTAAACAATACGATTGTTCTATGAACAAAGGATTGTTGTTTTCTCCCTAGTAGCAACATCACATCTAGTACCTTAGAGATTTCTGTCACTTCCCCAGATTACCAGAGGCATGAACCCACTATCGAGTATAAATACTAACTCTTGGAGTTGCTAGCATCTACTTGGCCAAGATAGTTACTAACAACGGAAAGCATGCAAGATCAGAAATAACAAAGACATGATAGAATCAATAATCAATCTGAAATAGCATCTCAATATCCATCGGATCCCCGCAAACACAACATGCAGAATTACAAATAGATGACCTTGATCATGAACGGAGCTCACAAGATCTAAACATGAAAGCACAAAGGAGGAGAACCAGCCATCTAGATACTACATGGATCTGTAGTCCAAGGATGAACTACTCACGCATCAGACCGGAGGCTTGCATGGTGATTAAGAAGGCCTCCAGGGTGAATTCCCCTCTCCGGCAGGGTGCCGGGAAGAGCTTCAGATCCCTCCTGATCTAGGGATGGAGATGACGGCGGCTACAGACTCTTTCGTGGATTTTTGATCGGGTTCTTAGGGTTTACGTCGTGAGGGCATCGTAAAGTCGGAAGGGGAGGCCGAGGGGGTTCCAGGGCGGCCACACCACCCCCTGGCGCGGGCCAGGCTGTGCCGTGCGGCCAGGTGGTGTGGTGGCCCCTGGCCCTCTCCGTCTCGTATTCTGGCACTTGATGACTTCCGGAAAAAATAGGCACTTTGCCTTTTGTCCCGTCCAATTCCGAGAATATTCATTTTCTGACTTTCCTGGAACCAAAAACAGCAGAAAACAGGCAGCTGGCACTATGGCTCTTGGTAATAGGTTAGTCCAAGAAATCATATGAAAAGTAATCCAAAGTTGGAACAAAACACAAGAAAGTGGATAAAACCAAGCATGGAACATCAAAAATTATAGATACATTTGCAATGTATCACACCCCATTGAGGATCCCCTTGTGTCCGAAGGAGAAGGACCAAGCTCCACTCAAGCGGAGCCTTCACTCTCACAAGACCATCTTGCACCTCAAGGTCAACTTATTGCTTCTCAAGATTCTCCAAGCTCTTATCAAGATCTTCATGTTCATGGCTCTCCAAGATCAAGTCTACCTCAAGTCGATCAAGCTCCACCCCACCAAGGTAGTGAAGCTCCTCATGTCAATGACACTCAAGGTCAAGTTGAAGAAGGTCAAGTTGACAATGACCAAGGCCAAGCAAATGTCTCTCTGCCAAATGATGTTGTCTCTCCCTCGGTTGATGTTGATGAAGATAGTGATCAACTTCGTACATATAGTCAAGGCGGGGACTCGAACCATGGTGATGATCAAGTGGTTGCTCAAGAATCTCGTCTTGAGACCCAAGCTCGCCGTCAAGCATACCGTCTCGCCAAGCTCATCAAAGATGGCCATATCCTTGATAATGTTTATGGATATTTAAATAGGGGCTCCACTAATAGAAGACAACTAACATCTTTTAGTTCTCATCATGCATTTATTTCTCATGTTGAGCCCCAAAAGGTCTTCGAAGCTCTTGAAGATGATGATTGGCTCGGCGCTATGAACGAAGAACTCCACAACTTCAAGAGAAACAAGGTGTGGACACTTGTGAAGAGACCCAAAGATTGTCAAAATGTGATTGGGACCAAGTGGACCTTCAAGAACAAGAGGGATGCAAATGGTATAGTCATCCGCAATAAAGCAAGGTTAGTTTCCCAAGGATACTCTCAAGTTGAGGGCATAGACTATGGTGAAACTTATGCTCCCGTTGCTCGTCTAGAATCCATTCACATGCTTCTTGCTTATGCTACCCATCATAACTTCAAGTTGCAACAAATGGATGTTAAGAGTGCATTTCTTAATGGTCCCCTAAAAGAATTGGTGTATGTCAAGCAACCTCTGGGCTTTGAGGACCCGCTCTTCCTGGACCATGTCTACAAACTCGATAAGGCACTATATGGTCTCAAGCAAGCCCCACGTGCATGGTATGAGTGCCTTAGAGAGCTTTTGTTAGACCGTGGTTTCGAAGTAGGCCTCATTGATCCCACTCTTTTTACTAAGAAAGTTGGAGGAAACTTGTTCATTTGCCAAATCTATGTTGATGACATTATTTTTGGGTCTACTAATGAAGTTTTCAATGAGGATTTTGCGAAGCTCATGACCGACCGCTTTGAGATGTCTATGATGGGGGAGTTAGAATTCTTTCTTGGCTTCGAAGTCAAACAATTGAGGAAAGGGACTTTCATCAACCAAGCTAAATATGTCCAAGATATGCTCAAGAAGTTCAACCTTGATCAAGTAAATGGAGTCAAAACTCCCATGCCCACAAAGGTTAATCTTGATCTTGATCCCAAGGGTAAGGATGTGGATCAAAAGCTTTATCGCTCGATGATTGGTTCTCTAGTCTATCTTTGTGCATCTTGACCGGATATTATGTTGAGTGTGGGTATGTTGCAAGATTCCAAGTCGCGCCAAAGTAAAGCCACATGGTGGTGGTCAAGAGAATCTTTCGATATTTGGTTCATACCCCTAACTTTGGGCTGTGGTACCCAAAGGGGGCCAGCTTTGACCTCATTGGTTACACGGATTCGGATTGGGAAGGAGACAAATTGGAAAGGAAGTCTACCTCCGGTGCTTGTCAATTTCTTGGGAGGTCTTTGGTGAGTTGGTCCTCAAAGAAGCAAAACCGCGTGTCTTTGTCCACTGCTGAAGCTGAGTACATCTCCGCCACGAGTTGTTGTGCTCAATTGCTGTGGATGAAGCAAACCTTGAAGGATCTTGGACTCTCTTTTGTCAAGGTGCCACTTCTTTGTGACAACGAGAGTCCTATTGCTATTGCTCACAACCCGGTTCAACACAACAAGACGAAGCACATTGAGATTCGTCATCATTTCATTCAGGATCATGTTGCTAGAGGAGACATTTCTTCGGAGTATGTTCCTACCAAGGCCAATCTTGCAGATCTTTTCACGAAGCCACTTGATGAAGCAAGGTTCCGGGAGTTGAGGCATGAGCTAAATATCATTGATTCAAGCAACGTGGCTTGAGTATCTTGCGCACCTACCCGGGTCTCAAAGAATATCTTGTTTGGGTGTACGCATGGTTTTAGGGGGAGTGTGGTTCCTCATATGAACCAACACTCCTCCTATTATGCACAAGCTAATGTACTCATTCTCTATGGTCTCTCAAGGAGACAAAATGAGCTTAAATGATGAGTTTTTGTAATGAACCCAAGATACATCTTCGCGGTTTCAAGCCAAATATACTCATATATGGTGGCCTAGGCCACCGACATTGTTTTGTTTGGCCCGTAGTCTTTTTGAGTATTTTTCCTTTTTGTTGGATCTGTTTTTGTCGTTTCTTCATAGTTTGTGTCTCTTATCCCAAGTTTTCTTTCTCCCTCCCGAGACCATATTTTGCACAAGGTCATTTTCTCTTGCCAATCAAAATCTGGAGCTCGTTTCCTGGGAATCGTCGGTAGTTCCGGCCGGAGCGGGTACTACCGGTCGGGGCCAAATCTCTCAGAAATTTCGCTCTGATCGGAAGTACCACTCCTTCCTGAACATCTGACATCGTCAGTAGTTCTGGCACCTGGCCGGTACTACCGATCGAGCGGGGCCCCTTTAAGTGACGGGCTAGGGGGCACGGGGTCTTCTTCCCCATTTGCTTCCCCCTGACCTCATCTTAACAACCCTCTTCCCCAAGAAGCACTCCACGGTGTCGCTGCCGACCACACCGATTCCGGCCGTCTCTCCTCAGATCGGCTCTGTGGGATTCTTCCCCTCCTCGATTCCCCGCCATGGACCTTGGTATTTGCTCCTCTCATACTCCATTCATGGAGATCTGGACACTTTTTGTGCTTGGGTAGGACATGCCATGTCTAGGGCCCTTCTTTGGCTAGAACTGCTATGGGAGATCTTGGTAGGGCTAGGATTCGACTTTAGACTGGTTTTCCTCAGTACATTGTCTAGTTATCATCAATTCGTGCATCGAGTTTCGTAGATCTGTGATTTCCAGTCGAACTGCCCTGCTCGTGCCCTGACCGGTACTACCAGTGCGGCTCCGTCGGTAGTACCGGCGTGGTCATCTCATCGGTACTACCACTGAGGGCATGACCGGTACTTCCGGTGCGCCCCGCGCCACCGGTAGTTCCGGCCGCCAGGCGGAACTTCCGATGCACCAGTTGTTTGATGTTTGCCTGTGTACTGTGTCAATCCAGTCTAGCTGTTTTCTTTTTCTTTTGACCTCGTGCACTTATACTCGATTCCCTCCTTTCTATTTGCTTTCCTCTCAGGGCAAGGGGGTTCCCGTGGCAGATCCAAGCGGTCTCGTGCTCCCTCTCGTGGATCGTCAGAGATTGACGAGGATGATCTAGAGGTTGTGCGCCCTCCCAGTCAGACTGCTCGTCAAAAGGCTGTAGCTGAGTGTCGTGCTACTGTTGTGGAAGGTAAAAGGCCTGTTCTGGCAAGTCAAAAGAAGACCACCTCTGGACCTGATTCGAGCAAGAAGAAGATCTCCTCTTGGCCGCAGCTTGCTTATGAGGATTTTCGCAAGATTGATCCCTACATTATTCCACGTGACCGCCTGGCTCAGGATTCTTTCTTCCACACCATGCATCAAGCTAAGATCTATTCTGAGGTTTATGCTACCAAGAAGAAACATGTGTGTGCCCCTCAGAAGCACATCAACATTGCAAAGATGGAGAGCAACACTGAGTTTTTTGGTGAAGCACTCGATATGTGCAGGAGGTTTGGGCTAATCAAGCTTATGCAACACCGTGAGAACTTTGATGAGAGGGCCATTTCTCAGTTCTACTCAACCCTCTACTTTGATACTGACCCGGTTGATCGAACCATGAAGTGGATGACTCATAACAAGTATATGTCTGCTAAATGGTCTGAGTTTGCCACCCTTCTTGGCTACCCTATTCAAGGAGGGTCGTCGTGCCAATGGGTGGTGGGTGCATAGGGGGGAAGGCCTCCGAGCCGGAAGTTCTTGAGACACTATACATTGAGGGCTGGGGCGTAAATGGAAATTTTTCCCATCTCATTCCCACCTATGACACCATGCGCAAGGTCTATTAGAACTCTATTGCTCCCAAGGCAGGTAACTTCGATCAGCTTCATGCTTTCTAGATTGATCTCATGTATCAGACTTACCGCCACAGAAACTCTCATGAGCCCCTTGATGTTATGGATTATATGTTTGAAGAAATCTGGTCCGCAATGATTGAGAAGATGTCTTGTCCATATGCTCCATACATCTAGACTCTCATCAATGCCAAATGGAGGGAGGCAACAGGCTCTATCTACCCTCAGGATGCTCTAAAGACTCTCCGAGTGATGAAGGACAAGTTACCTTGCTCTCAGGATGAAAAGAAGCTGTTGCTGCAAGGGCTGCTACGGATGTTAGTGATGGGGACCGTGCTGAGGCTTCTCCTCCACCCCAACTTGTGAACATCCCTCTTGGGCAAAGAAGCTGCTGAAGAAGGTTAAGAAGACTTTCTGCTTCATTTAGGACCGTGCGTATCAGTGCTATGTTGCAGAGGCACAGTGTTCGCCGGGAGAAGGCCATCATGAGGAAGCTTGACATTGTTGTTTCACCAGAGTCCAGCTTCGTCATCGCGCCCAAGGATGAGTGGGTCAACACACATTGCAGGTGGACTGATAGTGATGACAAGCCCGAGATCTCCAGTCAGTTTCCGCTCGCTTGGAACAATGCCTCTTGGGACCCCGAGCCGCCTCCTCCGTTCGTTGGTGGGTAGGGCGCGTAGTTTGTCTACTTTATCCCTTTTTGGCGTCTTGATGCCAAAGGGGGAGAAATTGCTCTGTTAGGACCACGGGATTTGCATGGGTTGTGCCACGAGCTCGCTCTTTATTTGATCTTTTTATGCTCGTGCACACTTTATTCCGTTATGTATGTTTGTGGACCTCCGTTATTGTCTGTGGACCTCTTGTATGGTTGCTACTATGTTGGTGAGTCTATGTGTTAAGGTATCTCTGTGGTATTCTTATGAGGATTTGTGGTGGACTATTCTCAGTTATCCAATCTTTGTTTCACCACAATGGCTTTGGCGCAAGGTATGAGTTCCACTCTTCTCTCATTTACTTCCTTACACCCTTATTAGTCAATCTTGTTTGGGAGAGCTCTCTCCCATGTCTCCAGGGGGGCTCTCTTTCCTTTTGTTTTTACTGCCTGTTATCCTTTGTGCAAATCTTGTGGGGTTGTCATCATGCACCAAAAAGGGGGAGATTGAAAGGATATTATTTTCTCCTTATGTTTCTGGTGCTGATGACAACTCCTTTTGTGGTTTAACTGTCTGTCCAAGTTACAGGGCTTACCTTCGGTCGTGCTTATGGGTGGACTTTTCTCGGGGAAGAGCTTGAAGTCGATAGCGCTTATTTTCACTTTCTCTTGCTTTATATTTTAGGATACCGTACTATCAAGAGGGAGTCCATCTAGGAAGGTTGTGGGAAATCAACATTTCATGCACAGACCATATATGCACCTCCACAGCCATCCCAGTTTTCTTGTGAGAGAGTGTTTCCTGCATCTTCAGTGGGTTATCTGCCCTGACCGTAGTACCGGCCAGGCGGCGGTAGTACCGCCCAAGGGGTTTCCCAGGGCTGTTCGGGCGAAACTTCCGACTGAAGTTTCGTTCCTAATTCTGACGAGGCATTTTTTGGTTCAGTAAGACTTCTGTCTAACTTTGCATATTTGTCAAAACTAGAACCGGTTTTTGGCTCGGTAGTACCCGGCCTGACCAGCGTCTGGTCCCCTGAGCGGTAGTACCGCCGCTCCTGAACGGTAGTACTGGACACCCTCGGTCACCAGTAGTTCCGGGTCCAGTTCCAGACCCAGTTCCGATGATGGGCATGCGGGTCAGATATCCTTCTGCCTCGCACTATCTATTTGTCGGTAATAGGGCCGGAACTAGGCTGGGGCTGGGCAGAATATGCCCGTTTGAAGGTGGCCTATTTAAGGCCCCTTCTTCCTCCTCCCATCTTATCTCTTTGTTTTCTCTCTCCTCCATTTTCACAAGAGCTTGACTTGCCTAGATCTCTCTTCCCACCCACTCAAATCTCTTGATCTTTTGAGGATTGGGAGAGGTTACCTAGATCTACACCTCCACCAAAGGAATCTTGATTTCCCCCACTCATCCTTCGTGGATTTTGTTACTCTTGGGTTCTTGGAACCCTAGACGGTGTAGGGCATCCTCGGAGCTGGGGAATTTGTTGTGAAGCTCCATGGTGTCGTTGAGGGCCTTCAATTGAGTTGTGAAGCCTTCCATCAACCTCGTTGTAAAGGTTTCGGTTGGCGCCTTCAAGGTAACCGGTTAGTGGATTGTGAGGCCACCTTTGTGGTGGTTCTCACCAGAGAAGAAGGTGAGGCCTTTGTGGCGCTCGGGTGACCTTGTGTGGCCTCGACACCTCTCCAACGTAGATGTAGCTTCCTTGGAAGTGAACTACGGGAATTACATCTCCGTGTCCCCTCGCCGGTTCTTTCGCTCCACACCTTTGCTTATTGCAATTACTCTCTCGTTCACGTGTTGTGTTGCTTGCCATTTAGGATATTCACGTAGTTGCATCTCTAGTGAATTTTACTTTGTGCTAAGCCTTAAAAGTGCGATAAAAGATTAAAATTGGTAGTCTCCTATTCACCCCCTCTAGTCGACCTAAGTTGGGCCTTTCAGATGTTGATACGTTGCAAACATATCTATAATTTTTGATGTTCCATGCTTATTTAGTATCTACTTTCTTATGTATTGTCTACATTTGAAGATACTTTTATGCATTTTCTGGAACTAACCTATTAATAAGATGCCACAGTGCCAGTTGCCTATTTTCTGCTGTTTTTGGTTCCAGAAAGTCAGAAAATGAATATTCTCAGAATTGGACGAGACAAAAGCCAAAGTCAATATTTCACCGAGGGCAACACGAAAACACGAAGTAGAGACGGAGTAGGGCACCAGGGTGGGCACACCATATGGTGGCGCGGGTTAGCCCTGGTCACGCCACTAGGTGGTGTGGGCCTCCTGGCCACCCACCGACCTTGCCTCTTCGCCTATAAGATGCCTCCCGATGCGAAAACCCTAAAAAGAATAGTCTCCAGACACGAAAAGTTCCGCAGCACCATCGCCACCGAAGGGGGGATTCGGGGGACAAAAAGTCTCTGTTCCGGCACCCTGCCGGGACGGGGAAGTGCCCTCGAAGCCATCTCCATCGATCTCCACCACCATCTCCATCGCCATTGCTGATTCCCATGATGATGAGGGAGTAGTTCTTCCTCGAGGCTAAGGGCTCTACGGTAGCCATGTGTTCATCTCCCTCCCTATGCATGATCATATTGTGATCATGAGCTTTGTAATCAAGTAGATCTACCTTGCTACTCAAGTGCTTTAATAGATCTCTGCTCCTCCCCATGTTTGTGAAGTTGACAGTGTGCACACCATGGTGGCACTTAGGCTAGAGATTACAAAACTTGTTATGAGTTATATTTGGAGTTGGATGTCTTATGAAATTATGGTGTTTGTTTGGAACCATCTAGTGCTCAAGGTGACAGTGTGGGGTTATCTAGATGGGAAAGGCTTACTTTTGAGGTGTGCTGGGATAGCCCTACCATGGATTAGAGTTTCCAACCGGAGAGTAGTTTAGAGTAGTATCATAAAGAGAATATATTTATATGAGAGTGTTCACTAGTGAAAGTATGATCCCTAGGCCTTGTTTCTATAACATTGATACACCATTTGCAATTAGATCTGTTACATGTTTGCTTGTTGCTATCTTCATTTCAGTTTGCCTTTAGTCTCTTCCACGCCATCAAGATATTTTCTAGCACCGTTGTCTTATATCCATACCACTTGTATTTTACTATTTCTTCGCCAACTAGTGCACCTATACACATGAAAAGTGTATTGGGTGTGTTGGGGACACAAGAGACTTCTTGTATTTTGATTGCAGGGTTGCTTGAGAGGGATACCTTTGACCACGTCCTCCCTGAGTTCAATAAACCTTGGGTAATCCACTTAAGGGAAACTTGCTGTTGTTCTACAAACCTCTGCACTTGGAGGCCCAACAACTATCTACAAGAATAGAAGTGCGTAGACATTAGACACCAGGGTGTGGGCCCCTGGTCCACCCTCTGACATCGCCCTTTCGCCTATAAGAATCCTCCGATGCAGAAACCCTAAATAATCCGGGAGAAATCCACGAAAACCCTCCACAGCACCGCCGCCACCGAGGGGGAGATTCTGGGGACAAAAAGTCTCTATTCCGGCACCCTGCCGGGACAGGGAATTGCCCCCGGAGCCATCTCCATCGAGCTCCGCCACCATCTCCATCGCTGTTGCTAATTCCCATGATGGATGAGTGAGTAGTTCTTCTCGAGGCTAAGGGCTCTACCGGTTAGCTATGTGTTCATCTCTCTCTTATGCGTTATCTTATTGAGATCATGCGCTTTGTAATCTATAAATCTATTCTGCTACTCAAGTGCTTTAATGAATCTCTGCATATCCCCATGTATGTGATTGTTGACAGTGTGCACACCATGTGGCACTTTGGCTAAGGTTACATAAATCTCTATGATATTGTGGTGTTTGTTGGAACCATCTAGCGCTCAAGGTGATAGTGAGGGGTTTATCTAGATGGGGAAAGCGAACTTTTAGTTGTGTGTTATTGCCCTACCGTGGATTAGAGTTATCCAACCGGGAGAGTAGTTCAGAGTAGTATCATAAAGAGAAGATATTTATATGAGAGTGTTCACTAGTGAAAGTATGATCCCTAGGCCTTGTTTCTAAGCATTGAAACACCGTTTGCAACAAGATCTGTTACATGTTTGCTTGCTTCCATCATTATTTCAGATTGCCTTTAGTCTCTTCCTACCCGTCAAGCTCTTTTCTGGCACTGTTACCACTTATAATTATCCATACCACTTGTATTTCAGTATCTGTTCGCCGAACTAGTGCCACCTATACACCTGACAAGTGTATTGGGTGTGTTGGGGACACAAGAGACTTCTTGTATCTTGAATGCAAGGTTGCTTGAGAGGGATACCTTTGACCACTTCCTCCTCGAGTTTCGATAAACCTTGGGTAATCCACTTAAGGGAAACTTGCTGTTGTTCTACAAACCTCTGCACTTGGAGGTCCAACAACTGTCTACAAGAATAGAAGTGCGTAGACATCAAGCTATTTTCTGGCATCGTTGCTGGGAAGGTAAGGTAAAAGGTACCACATCTTCTGGCTACTAAGTTATCTTCTAGTACTATAGCTGGTGTGTGAGTGCTCGAAGTTATTTCCTTGAGATTCTGCAATTATATCTTTTGTTTCTTGTTTTATTTTCACTAGTTAGGCTTAATGGAAAACAACAACAAAATTAGAGAGCTTTTTAGTATTTTTCCTAAGGTAGAACATGAATGGTCTGGAAAGAAAATTAAAAAACCCATGGAACTTTCTTTGCATGCTAATAGCAATGTTATTAGTATGAATCTTTTGAACACCTTTGTTACTAATGCTATGGAAACGTCTAAACTTGGGGAAGTTAGTTTTTCTGAAAATGATATTTTTAGTTCCCCAGTTTTAAAGAAGAAAATTTTCTCTGATGATACTTTATCTCCCATATGTGGTAATTCTAATGATACTTGTGATATTTTAAATCCACATACTGAAAGCATCCCTTTTAAAATACCTATAAAAATTGTTGAACGTATTATGAATAACTGTTATTTTGGAGATGGAACTGTCCATCTTGGTGATCATTTACCGTTTATACACGAATTATGCGAGTTGTTCAAGTGTGCAGGTATTTCAATGAACCAAGTTAAGAGGAAGCTATTCCCTTTTTCACTTAAGGGCAAAGCAAGGGAGTGGTATGAGCTACTAGATGATCCTCATCATTTGGAGTGGAAGGAACTTGAATCTCTCTTTTACTCTAATTTTATCCTCCTCATGAAATTCATAAAGATAGGAATTACATTTATAATTTTCACCCTCGTGATGGAGCAAGTATTGCCCAAGCATGGGGGGAGATTGAAGTCACTAATGCTCAAATGTCCCACTCATGAGCTCCCCACTAATATTGTTATTAATAATCTTTATGCAAGGCTTTCAGGACATTACAAGGACTATCTAGATACTTGTTTAGAGGGATCCTTCACAAGTAAGGAGGTCAAAGCTAAGTGGGGTCTTCTTGAAACAATTCAAAGCAATACCGAAGATTGGGATAATAGCAAAGGTAAAGAACCAGGTATAAACTATGAGTATGATAGCATTAAGCCTTTCGCTGAAACTGCTGATTTTCAAGAGCTTAGTGCTAAATATGATCTTGATCCCAAATTCTTGTTGATTGTTGAAGAGCCTTTGCTTCTCATATTAATGCTCCTAAAGAAAAATGGGACATGTATCGTGAACCTTTTAAAGACACTTGCAGGGAAAATGAAATTTTTATTAATGATAGCAATAAACATGCTCAAACCTCTGAAAGTACTATTTCTTATAAGTATGTTTTTTTTTGGAATACATAGACCTTGTGAGAATAATAAAGTTGAAGAAGAATATTGTATCACCCACATGAATGAAAAAATAGAATGTGGTATAGGGCTCTAAATGATCTTGGTAAAAAAGTTTGTGCCCTCTATCCTTTTATTTGTGAACTTTGCTCTGAAGTGGGTCATTTATTTTCAATGCTCAGGCCATAAGAATAGCCCTTCTAATCCAATGAGTACTGCAAGTTTGTATTGTGATGACATATTATCACCCCTAATCAGCATGATGAACTTACATTATTTTGGGGTGTGAAGAATTATCAAGAAAAACTTCTTTGGTAGATATGAGTGTTTTTGATATGAATAGTGTCCTGCATGGTTGTCATCTTTATTGTGTTGATGATTGTCACACAATAATTACATACAAAATATTATAAAAGATGAGATTTTACCAAAATATGACATGACTAATATGTGTTTTGATCTTATTAATGAAAAGAAGGAATCCTCCAAAGTTTCTTCTATTGTCTCTAACAATAAACCAGGGTATATGGAGAAGCTTCCTTTCAAGCCTCTCCCTCCTAAAGAGAATAAGAAAAAATAGAAAAGGAGGATTAAAAGGAGAGAGGAAACGTATTTTCCCATAAGCACATTGCTCCTATTATAGTTTTTAATTAGTCTGAACTTGATGATGTTCCTATGCCTGTTACCTATAATAGTATTTATGATTGGGAAAAGCAAACTACTTTTGATATTGAAAATCTCTTTGGTACCAATTCTGAAAATGATGATATTAATAATTACTGTACTATTAGTGCTATCCATGTTTCTTCCAATGATGATATGTTTACAAACGAACACACTTTGGAAGATAGCTATTCTATTGCTTATAATGATACTATACCTCCAATATATGATGATTGCAATGATGAATATGATATTTTTAGTCCACCTACTATTGAGGAAAAATAAATTATGATTACAATATGCCTCCTATATTTGATGATTATGGTGATCAGAATAATAATGATAGCTATTTTGTTGAATCACTACAAGAAAAAGGTCACGTAGAGACGCTCTCCATGAGACGTTTTTATTTTTGTCCGTACATCCGTAGTGGAGTCGTGTGTTAAGACGTTTGTTGAGACGCAACATATTCGTCCTAATCTGCAGGCTTTACGCACTAGAAAATAAAGTAATAGATAACTCCCAAGTCCCCCGCTCTCGCACTCACCCACGTCCACCTTTCTCTTCCCCAACTCGGTGAAAACCTAGGGCCGCCGCCAAAACGCCACCTGATCCGATCGTGGTGCCCCTCTCTCCAGCCAGGGTCTTTCCTTCGGCTATCTCATAACTGCTAATTGTGTGCCCAAATCAGGACCCAATCGATGACACAAGATTCTATCTCCGGCTGCTGGACTTGATCAATATTGAATCTGGTGATTTCCCTGTTGACTCGTTCAATGCTCCTTGCCGCTAGAGTGCTAGACTCGATCAACGTTCTACGGGATTAGATCAACCGTCCTTGCCCATTGCCTCCTTATTTATCTGCATAAGTAGTTCCTCCTGCTTCCGCATCGAGCTATGAGATCTCTGAAACCTTTCTTTTTATGGTGCAGATTATTGTTCGTACATACTTTATTTTCATACTTTATTTTCCTGCTGGTAATGGATATTTTCTTAGATTTTGCACAAAAACAACCCTTGGAGGTGGTATTCACGGTGGAGGGCAGAGAGCACCAACTACATCGAGCAACAGAAAGTAAATTTTATTTTCGAATTGCTTTAAATGCATCTATCTCAAATTATGTACTACAATTGATGCTCCGTGTTTTTGATTTATGAAATCAGGTTTCGTCGTTTTGTTGGATTCGTCTAGTACATATATGTATATGTCTTCTATGGGACTGTAACTCTAGGTTTTTTTCTGGTGCACACAATATTTGCTCTGAGATGTTACAATATTTCTCCCTTCGATCCAAACTAGTTGACTTACATTTGTCTAGATTCGATTGTATTTAGACATGATTTAGTATCAGATACATATGTATCTTGATAAATTTGAGTAAACTAATTTGGATCGTAGGGAGTAATACAATTGTTAATGAGTTTGCCGATTGACCTTTTGCTCATGTAGGTGCAAGTTACCTTTTGCAAAGATTTTCCAAGCAACATTGTTGTATATAGAGCAAAGAAGTCTGCAGAAGCAATGAACTGGATAGCAGATGATTTAAAGATCTAATAGATTATTTCCTATTTGTTAGAATTTTAACTACGGAATTCTTTGAAATATTCAGTCTTGTAAGCAAATCTTTGTAATGGCATTATATGAATTATTCATTCATGTATGCAAATCTTTGTAAGAATGCACATTTCACTTGTAATAATGTACAAATGCCATCAAATGATATAATAGAGATTTTCTGCAGTGCATTGCTTTTTTTATGCTTCTTGTTATTTCACCAACTCAAATTTGATATTATTCATACGTGGTGCACTGGTGCTAGTCGATTACAAAGATTTGAACAATAAGCTATTTATACAAAACATAATAATATTGTTCAAGGACACAATAAAGCAACTCAAAAGTTGGTAGAGACGATATATTGGGCATATACAAAGCACTTTTATGAGCATAAACACGCTTTTAAATCGTCTCATATTATTTTTGAGACGCTCATAATGTGTCTTTTTGGTATTTGAGATGGTGCATGAGAAGACGCTCCTACGACGCTTTGTACTAGCATTTTTACAACCACTTAGAGATGAAATTTAGCGTCTTTAGCAGATAAAGTAGACGTCTCTACATGTCTTTTGTGTTGTAGTGAATTTGCTCACTACAATTAATAAGAATGACTATGTTTTGTGGGGGAGTATTAATTCTTTTATGCATATGGCTCATGATAAGAATGTTTTATGTGATAGTTATATTGTTAATTTTATTCATGATTCTACAGAAAGTTATTATGAGAGAGGGAAACATGGTTTTATACATCACAACAATATTAAGCTTCTCCTCTTTATGTTGAAAATTTTGAAGTTGCACTTGTTTTGCTTTCATATGCTTGTTGCTTTGTGCTTCCATGACTTGTTTCTTTACAAGATTATTTTTCATAGGAAGCGGGTTAGACTTAAATTTGTTCCATATTTGCTTCCTGATACTCTCTTTTACTTCAATTCATATTTCTTATGTGAGTATTATCGAAATTATCATGCCTAACTCAAAGGCATTAAAGAAAAGTACTTATTGGGACATAACCCAAATTTTATTAGAAATTTTGTT